>OY728141.1:8049148-13049148 GCA_963277665.1 Viscum album
TTTGTTTATTGTTTATGAATCTAGAAGAAGTTTTCTGGAAGAAGATTGTATTTTTTTTTAGTTTTGAAATGAAGTTTGATTAAAATGACACAACAAAAAGATGTTTGTTTAGACAATATTTAAAAGACGTAATCGATCTAACTCTACCTCTTCAATAATTTATTAATAATTATAATTTAAATTAATATTCACTTAATTATGATCCCTTAATTTGTTAAATCCCGAACCCTACGAGAATTAACTTTACCACGAAGATTGAAGTGAATTTAACCTTAGGCTAACTTCGGAACATGCAATCGCAGCACCCTGCTTTGATTGATGTTCTAAGATTAGCTTATGGTCAGTGGTAAATTAAGGCACATATCCACTATGGAAATGAGGATGAATTGTGTTTAGGGATTATATTTGAACTCTACAAATTTATCCCGTGTGGTCTTGTATTACCGATTAAGATCGCGCTCTCACAATTTACACAAAATCCCGACCTCGCGTGTTTTTGTGTACATTGTTCAATTGCTTGCTTAGTTTCTTACAATTTAAAAACATAATTCATGGATCATATTAAGTGAATTACATTATCTCATTGATTCAAAATAATTAAATGAAGAGGGTAGAAGATAGATCGATTACTAAAAGACTACTCTTCCATGGGTGGCGTAATCATCGTAGAAGCGTTTTGCATGTGCAAAGGTTTAAAATGGGTATAACCCAATAACGCTTCTACTCAAGAATTACAACCCAATTAGGAAAATTAAGAGAAGAAGAAATTTAAACAAAACAGAAGAAAAGAGAATAAATAAAATAAGAACAAAGAAGTTTATTACATAAACAAAATCATTACAACATGAAGGAGAAGAAGAAGGCTTCGTCGAAGGGATCCTTGCTTCAAGAGCTACCCTTATTGAAATGGTTGGAGAATTAGAGTGGATACACTTCTCCTCTGCCCTAAACTTCCCAATGCACGTCCCCAACCCCTCCAAATGAGAAAAACTCCAATTTATAGAGGGGAGGGGAGGAGAGGTTACAAGTGGTTTCAAGTGTGAATGTGGAAATTCGGCCAAATATTTTATTCCAAATTGCACCGCCCATTTGACCACCAAAACGCGTGAATTGGCCGGCCTTCCAGAAGGATCAAATGTGAGGATATGTGTCTACTATCTCCTCTCCAAATTTGAGCTCAATAAAGTTCCATATGAAGGAGTGATGGCCGAAATACTGAAGCTTCTCCATTCTGGCGAGCCCAGCCCAACTTTGACTTCATGGCCCAATTTCAACAACCAACTGAACTCTTTAGCTCTAGTGTCATGAATAAAAGTTGTAGATAATTAAGTTATGAACACTGTTACAAATGTTCAATTTCAAATAATAAATATAAAAATATTTATTCTCGAAATACTACAATGCACTATTAAGGGTAAAACTGGAATTTTCACCAAATTTTCAAATGAATGATCAAATCCCAAATATTTTATAAATAAACATATTTAACACAATGTGAGGAAATTATTTCATTTATTATCAATAAAATATTCAATAAAATAGTGTTTTATCACACATACTAAACTAATCACCAACTAAATCGATAAATTTTATATCATATCAGTTCTGGAGTGGAAAGAAAGCTATTTTACCAAATTTACATTTGTGGGAAAGCAATGCATTTTTAAGGCCTCTTCAGGTAACAAACATGCACCCCAAGGCACAAAGTGTACCTTTATAGAATACCCCAAGGAAAAGAGGGGATATTATCTATACAATTCCTCATAAAAAAAGGTTATAGTGGTAATACATTCCATATTCTTTAAGATGGAGCACATCTCCAAAAGGGAGAGTGATAGCGAGATAGACTTTGATGAAGTCGGGGCTGATTTTACACAAGATTTGGTACAAGAATATATTCCAAAAAGCCCCACGGAAGAAAGAACATTTCTAGAGACCCAAGAACTACGTAGGATTTCAAGAGAGGTTAGAGAACCAGAATATTATGGGTTTCTAGATACCAGGGAAGGTGACTCATTATTAGTTGATAATAATGATCCTCAAACCTATAGGGAAGTAGTAAGTGGCACATATGTTTCCAAGTGGAAATACGCCATGAATTTCGAAATGGATTCCATGTACCAAAACTAAGTCTAGATTTTGGTAGATCCTCTAGTTGATGAAAATACTATTGGTTAAAATTATTATTCAAGAAGAAACTGGACATGAAAGGACTAGTACGTACTTATAAGGCACAAGTGGTTGCAAAAGGGTTCCAGAAGAATCAAGGAATTAACTAAGATAAAATATTTTCACCAGTTGCAATGCTAAAATCTATCAAATTTCTATTTTCCATTTTCTCTTACCATGAAAATGAGATTTGGAAAATGGATGTAAAAATAGCCTTCCTTAATGGGAACCTTTACAAAGATCTCCACATGACACAACCTGAAGGGTTTATGACTGCAAAGAATTCCAATAAAGTATAAAGTTGTATAAATATATTTATGGATTAAAGAAATAATCCAGGTCATGAAACATTAATTTTGATGAAGGCATGAAAAAATTTGGTTTTATCAAGAACGAATATGAGCCTTGTGTCTACGAATGGTTTAGTGGGAATGCAGTCATTTTTCTAATAGTATATGTTGATGAAATATTACTTATTGAAAATGAGATATCAGTCTTACAGTCTGTTAAGTCATGGTTGAATCAATGCTTCTCCATAAAGGACTTCGGAGAGCCATCATATATTCTTAGGATGAAGATAAATTGTAATAGATCCAAGAGATTTATAGTCCTAAGTCAACGTACATACATTGATAAGAGACTGAAGAGATTTAGTATGGAACAATCCAAGAGGGGATTGTTTCCAGTGTCACATGGAAATCATTTTTCAAAGAAAATGTGTCCTCAGATAGCTGAAGAAATAATGATAATGGCAATGAATCCATACGCATCAGAGATTGGGTTAGTCATGTATGACATGTTATGTACTAGACTGGATGTTGCCTACACATTGAGTGTGCTAGGAAGATTTCAATCTGACCCAGGTGACTTCCATTGGATAGAAGTCAAGTCTATCTTAAACTATCTAAAGGGTACTAAGGATATTTTCAAAGTTTATGGAGGAGATGAGGAACTAGTCATCAGAGGATATGTAGATGTTGGTTTCCAAAATGATCAAGATAACATGAAGTCACAAACGGGATACATCTTCACTTTTAATGGAGGTTCAGTGAGCTGGAAGAGCTCAAAGTAGAGTGTGGTCACAGATTCTAAAGCAGGGTCTGAGTATATTGCGGTTTTTAAGGAAGCTAATGAATATATTTGGATGTGGAGCTTCATCTCGGAGTAGGTTGTGATACCTAGCAGTAAAGATCACATCACACTGTTTGGTGATAATACTGTAGTGTTGGTTCTCTCAAAATATCCAAGGTCACATCAGCGAATGAGTCACATACTTAGGATGAATCATCTCTTGAGGGAGTTTTCTTAGAGAGGTGAAGTTGCAGTGGAAAATATTTCCAAGGAAGAAAATGTAGAGGACCCCTTTACTAAAGCCTTGAATCAGCAGAAACATGATCATCATGTGTGGTCTATAGGACTAAAAGTCATAGGAAGTTGGCTTTAGTACAAGTGGGAGTTTATTAAAGTTGGTGTCCTAGAACCAAATATTGGTACTTTTATTACATAGATATTTAATTTATTTAAATATTAAACATCTTATTACTTATTTTTCATTGTTCTCCATGAATATGAAGGAATAGTGTCCAATACTATTTGTTTCATTGATAAGGTCATGAAAGTTCCCCGCTGTGATGAGAACCTTGAAATGATATGACAATATTATTAAATATAGTTATGTGGTTGGATGACATACTATGATGGGACACATAGTATACAGACCTTCGTGTGAAAGTACTCATAAGTAGATGAGACTTCGTCTCATGAAGTTCGTACATGGTAATCTCTAAGATGGGAGATTATGAGAATAGACCTGTTATTAGGAATTCATCATGTTTTGTGTCATCAAATATTCCAATATGTGATCATATTTAGTAGTCCATAGACTTTAATATTATCATTAATTAGTTTCAAGACTCGCGCACTTTTATATAATGACAAAAACTATCACGCCATATGTTGGCAGGAAATAGGGTACGTTGGGTGCATCACGAGGGGCAAGTTATTAATGGATAGGTTGAGTAAGTAATTTCCCCTTCTATTTATGGAATTTAATATCTTGTCCCTTTGTTTTAAATAGAACCATCGCATGAAATTCCATGGTCATGGTGTAACGGTGAGTTTATTTCATGTAGTCGAAAAACAACATATCAACCATACAGTTTGGTGACACTATTATGAAACCATATTGATGAGATATTGAGATAAAGGGATTATATTATACAGAGAGTGTTCATATGTGTATGTCATTATTGTGACTTTATGTTATTTCTCTTGGATTCCATGACCCGTTTCTAGACAGAAATATTGGACTTTATGCAAGCCCACCTAATTCCTATGAGAAAGAATCCTAGAGAGTCACACACCAAGTGTTTCTGGTGGTCTTGGTTAAATTCTATTTGAATTTAATTAATGGAATAAATATTATTCTCAAGACAGTGGAATAATTTTATTCAAGTTAAAATGATTCCATAATTAAATAAATATTTATTCACTCGATTGTTAGTAAAATATATTTATTTATTTTACTGAACATTTAATAAATATTTATTTACTAGTTTGTAACTAAAATAATTATTTTAGAAAATAAATTATTAATTTCTTTATTCATGTGTTCAATAAATGAAAGTGGAGTTTGAGCAGACCAAGGTCGGTCCGGTGGTAAAATAATTATTTGCAAGATTGTAAATACATTTTTAACTAGTTGGCATAAGTTTAAATAATAATAATTCTTATATTATTTTGTGATGCGGAATTTTATTTATAATTCCATTTTGTGCAAGTTGGCACACCATAAATAATGATGTGTTATTATTATTAAAATCATGTATTTTCTCTAAGGTTATGAATGTATTAATTGATGTTACAGAATTAAATATTGTAACTGAAGCCCCATGTTGATAAATAGACATCTACTTCTATTGTTCCATGTACCGAACTGCACTCTCTGTGAATTGATAATAGTTGAGATAAAAAAAAATTCTCTCTAAAATCCTCTTCCTTTCCCTCTATAGAACAAGGGATGTTCTTCAAGGCCGAAGAACAAGAAATCAAGAATGACAGACACAATGCACTGGCTTCACTATGCTAGAACCCGGGGAACGAGTGGTGTCGATCATAGGCCATTAGAGCATGTGTGGATCACAGCTAGAGGGATTCTATTTTGGATCCTCATAAGAACAATGAGACAATCTAGAAGGATAATTCTGAATGATCAACATCATTAATAAAGAAAATACTAAAAATCCATGTATTCTTTTCATTATGAAATTAATTAAATTAATTATCAACCTGATGTGCATGATCCTCTCTAAAGGATTCAGACCTATTCCTTCTTTATCTAAATATACGATTCTATTCCATAGAGACTATAATTCATAATTGTATTGATCCTGTAATAATAATAATCATGGTGAAAATTAATGTTGGGTGTTATTCCAACCACACATCCTCTGCACTCGAAACCTTTAGAAATAACATGCCATAATATTATAGGAGAGACATCACTTACTCATTTTTATCAATTACCCATATGTGTATTAATACTCATGATACTCTGAGATGATTTCATTTTTAATACCAAGTAAGACACCATATGATTAGAAATAAAAAATAAGAGTAAAATATAGTATCAAACAGAGAAAAGATGAGGGTATAAGATATTAAGATAGTACCTATTACCATATAAGGAACTTCCCTATCATCGATCACTGAATTGTCAACTATAAAACTCTATGAGATAAATCATTATACACTTGTTGGTATTATCTTATCCTAGAGAAGGAACCACTAATTATTAGATCTGGCCTCCTATCTTATTTACTCAACTAGATCATCTAGGAGATGTTCAGTACCCTATATAATTCATTCCATTAGTTAAAAACTCATGGTATAAATTTTTTGGGGTTTATATTTATCACTTTCTACTAGTGTTGGACAAAAATCCCATTTTAGATGACTATAACTACCACATGGGTGGCGCTGCTTCAAATCATAGAAATAAGAGATATTAGTGTTCCCTCCATGAACTCACTAGAAACATTGAATTTTTTATACCATATAACTAAGAGAGAAAAGAATCCCTCCATGACTTTCCTAATTAGATCAACCAAAAATCACCACTTCTCAGTGCCTCTTTCATCCACCAAAATAAATTCCCGCAGTAATGATCTAATGGTATATAGTCTTGGATTAAACAATCTTATTCATTACCTTAAAGAAGTTTAATAGATTAAACATAAATATTTGTATATAAAATGGTTCCCTTATTCCCATATCAAAATATTTGAATTTTGATAGGTCATCCCTACTTATATAATGAGAAAAGAGGAGTAGGTGAACAAACCTGGTAGCATATTCTATCAAGAACATTAATCCATGTTTGACCTCTATAATCTCCCAATATTTCACTTAGTGAAGAGTATCTGGGTAGAAAAACATAAAGAAAACTTCTTGAAAATCATTCCAGTCAAGTCCCTCAAACTTCTTCACCTCAACCATCACGTTCCATGAACTACAGAAAACTCCTTCCAATATAAAGGTGGTTATATAAACATGATGTCACTCCTAAGTCTCAATAATCTTGAAAATTTGGTGAATATGATAAAACCACTCATTTTCTTTCTAAGGGGGAAATTTACCCTAAACCACATGGGTGGATGGAACTGTAAATATCTCATAACATCTACAGATAAATATTTGCATCATGGTACCACATAAACTTATTCTTGGACAATTTTTTATATACCCTTAAATAACTTGAGGGTCAATGGGAGGTCAAGTAGGTGGATTTTGTTCACCATATCTACTTGTAGGATAGTAGGGCGTTGACATAGTGTCATAATCTACATTAATGAAGAGAATCATATCATATTCCCTTCTAATAAATTTTTAAATATATAAATTATTAATGCATTGGGTTAACTAATTCATAACCACATCCACTCTCTGATATATCATTCTATTTCTTAGTGATTTAATTTTTAAAAAAAATAAAAATAAGGGTTTCAAATAATACTTTAAAATTAAACATGTACTTTTTGGGTAAAACTTGTAAAATAGGTTTTAAATCTAACCAAATCAATTAATATGAGTAATACCAACATACTTATTATTAATAACTAAATGTAAAAACAAATTTTATTTATTAGTAATGTTTTTGTTAATATATACATTCAAATGAAGTTAAAAATAAAGGAAAAAATGTGGGAAAGCACATTATATACCATGTAATCCTACTTTTTTCTACTTAGACATTTCTACCCTTGATGAATGAGTCACAGAGTGGGACTAGATCAAAAAGAAAGTCAAAAGGTGATCTAGACCACCCATGGTAGCTCGGGATTCCACCATTATTATGTGTTCCAAGCATATTTATGGGTTAATTCTTGTGATATGGTAATCCAATCTCTTAACTACTCTTGATATTATACCCATGATCCCTTAATTTTCTCTAATAAATTTTTTTAATAACTCAACTTGGATACCCAAGAATAACTAAAATAACTCATTTCAAGACCTCGGGCACACCACCTAATCTCCATAGGCTGGTGTAGACACCTATGGATAAATGGTAAAAATGTTGGACATGCATTACCCTATTTAATAATGAACCAATAGTTAAATTAATAAACATGGAGTCCAATAAAAATTATATCATGACTATAAGGGAAGTTATACCTAAAAGACTAAATCAGAAGTATCCACCATCAAAATACCTATTTTTCAAGTCATATGGTCAATATAATATTCCATAACTACATAGAAAAATATACATATCAATCTAGGGTATAAAAATCCATGAAGTAAATGAAAAGTGTGAAACTTGAAAAATGCATTTTTCACATTTAAGGTAAGAAAAACATTGCCTAATAAGAAGAAAAATCTTATACCATTAGAGAATTATCTATCATAGAAAACTAATAAATCTCTACTCCATCCACTCTACACATCTACTAAAAACTATAAAATTGATCATTTTGAATCCATAAATAAATTTTGGTAACTTATTTTGCATTGGTTCCCTCAACCTTGGTGTGTGTGAATTTCTCATTTACCTGGGTTGTAGCTATATTTCCCAGGTTTACCTAATATGTCACCTAATCCTACTCGACACAAGGCCTAAAGTGTGCCTCCCCATATTCTAGGGGCTACTAATAATAGGTGATAACCTAATCTATACAATGGGGAGACTATGACCTGAAATTAGATTCTAATAGAAGTTTGAAGAATAAAAAAAACTCAGAAACATAAATAAAAATCAGATTTCACTTAATAAATGCACTGAAATAATAGTATCCTATAGTGATCACTCATTTGGATGACCATATATATGGAATAAAAAACTGAAAATAAAGTGTAAAAGGCTCTATCATCTTCCATGAGTTGTACCATGTACCTAGTCTCTTTGAATCTTGAGTTTTAATAGCCTGGTCCTAAGACTGTACACAAGTACCTCCAATTGATCATACAATGCTAGAACTACTCCCTATACACTACAAGAATTGTTCTTTATCTGAAATTAAAAAAAGGGTATGCATGCACTCTGATGCACACATACAGGGGGTGAAAAAAATCATTGTAGGTCACCCCCAATAGTGAACCTATAATATGTTTTCATATAAAATTACATGAAAAATTTATTTTCATATCCTATTAAAAACTACTAAAAATAGGTAAAACAAACAACTCCATAAAATAAATAAATTGGATTCAAAAAATAAACACATAAAATATCCAACCAACAGTTCTAGCTAGAAAGCCAAGGTAAATCTACCCCTAATTTAACCCACACCAGATGATTTATAGAATGTGTCTCACCTTACCACCAAGGATATAAATGGTCTCAAATAATTGTGAGCTACTCAGGCTCTGCTTGAAAAATACTCAAACTCAAATCGGTTTTTTAGTCATGCTCAAGCACGATATACTCAAGTACTAACTTGATATGAGTTAGAGTATTATAACAGCATTATCAAGTATCTTTTGATCCTAATAATGAATCTAATTTTTTAATATATTATTTTTATTAAATATATATATATTTAAGTTTGAGCTTGAGATGTTGATCTCGAGTACAAATTTGAGTTTGAGCTCAAATTCAAGCTATATTTTGTAATTAAAATTATGAAAAATTATCATAATTAAACCTAGTAAATCCTAATAGAGTGATTGATTGATCCTGAGTCGAGCTTGACCTCGAGCTCCAGCCATGAAATCAATACTCGGTCAATCAAAAAGGTGATCTTGAGAACCAAGTTCTATAACCGAGCTTGAGCTCGAGTACTGAGATAATCAACTCTACTGGACTCGATTACACCCCCACCTACCACATGTATAACGACCCATACTTTACATATATTGTTACTACTTCAAAATTGAAGCACACTTATTACAACATATGACAAAACCACAAAGGACCGTATAGGTATAGTGTCTTTAGAAACTGGGAAACATAAACAACTGGTTCATAAATCTTCTACAGTGTCTCCCATTTATTTCATCATATCTAGGGTCCCTTTTAGCATATTCTACTTAATATCCATCTTCCTGACCTGGGGAAAAGAAAACATAAAAGGGTGAGCTCAAATGCTCAGCAAGGGCAAATAAAGGAAATAAAAATCATATCATATCCTTTTGAAAATCAAAACCTGCAAAAGAGATCATAATATCTTAACATGGAATAAATCATAGAAGTGAAAATGAGATCCCCATAATCATAACATAAAACTTGAAACTTTGTGGCATGCACACATAATCATGGAAATCATTTCTTGTTAGTCATGACTCATTTCCAAGACTATCTTAGTGGACAAAGTCCCTTTCTGAACCGAGTTCACTCCTCGTTTCAGTCCTGTATCACTGAACCGAAATAACCTTCCGTTCCAGCCATGTCTATCTCATGAGATATAAAATCTTTACCCAATGAATTGGAGGGAGATATAGGTCCCACCCATCTTATAATGAATCCTTTCTTATGTGTGCCACATAATCATAAACCATACATCATAGCGTAACCCATGTAATAAAAATGGAATTCTTAAACAACATGACATCATAAAACAATTCATATAAGATAAAGGAATTCATAAAAATATTTCCATAACAACATAATCAAATCCATGTAATAATAGGGATAAAAAAAGAACCCTTTATTATCTTAGATGGAAAATAATTTTGATAAAACACTTGAACTTCATTCTTGAGGAAAATATCCTTTCTACTTCAAAAATACTTTTCCTTTCTTAACATGTCATACAATTTTAAACTAAAAGAAGTTGATTAAAAATAAACTTGAAAACTTGTAAAGTAAGCTTCTTGGAAATAATGTTTTAAAAATCCATTCTTGCCGTATAAGTTAAAAAAACATTCTTCGTACTTTTGTCGGAAAAGTCAAAAAGTACCTCGTACGAAAAACGACAAAAGATTCCTTTCATACATATTACTAAAAACTCACCGAAGGGTAAAAATGGATTTAAACAATTGTAGGTGGATGGAAATAATATTACATATTGATGAAACATGGATGTGGATGATAAAATACACCCCAGTAAATACTTACGAATAAACAATCTCGGATAAAAATGAGATTGTGATATTTCCCTTACCTTAGGTCCGATTTACTTTGTTCGTGTCCGAAGCTCCTGTATAATGGTTTAAATAATGTTATTGACTTATTCCAGAATCATACATATTGATATGAGATCATATATGGTCATATTATTAGCTTCTTGTTAGTAATATTTCATTGTTACTTGTTACTCGGGTCTTTATAACTTTTTGTTCTTATGCGTGTTTTGTCGAATAAATTCTTATTCTTATCTTTAGGTTATAGATAATTCATTTCCAGAATGGTATTAGTGTAGTATATACCATATTCATTCATTCAATTCATTTATATAATCATTATGAAATGAAGATCATGTAGAACGAGTCGCATCACATCGTGGAGACGGTATTCCGTACGTACGCACGAGTGATGATATCGTTCCTATGATCGTGGAATTGTATTGGAGTACATATATATATTATTTCAGTATCAATATTACTTAATAATAATCATATATAGTTACTCATTACACCATTATACCCATCCTTTTAAGGTGATGGTGGAAAATAGATTACACCACGGCGTGGAGACGGTATTCCGTTCGTACGCACGCGCGATGATTTCATTTTTCCGTAGGATGGATAGAAGGTGAATTAGGGTTGTTTAATATTTATAATAACATATCATTATGTAAGTAATACTGATGTTATTACTTTATCATGAAACAACTAAAGAATAAGAAGTTGAAGAAGAAAGAAATTGAAAAGATCGGTAATGGATATTACCTCTTCTTTGGAACGCCTCTTTGAATCCTCCACTTAAGGAACTAAGAGTGGTCTTTGGAGAATACCAGGACCTCTAGGACTATTCTAGGGAAGTGGAGAGGTGAAAATGGCAGGGGTTGGCCGAGCTTGAGTGCTCAATTTGGTGTGAGGAGGAGGGGGAGGAGGTGCCCTTTTATAAGGGAGGAGAGGGGCACCTTAGGAATATCTCAAAATATTATTTTATATTAAAGTCAAAATCGGTTTATAATGGTTCCAAAGGGTCTTATTTCGAAGCTGAAGTGGTGATGGGTCGAAATCCTATCAACCAATAGGATTTAGACAAGTTTGGGGTATTATTTTAACCTTATCAATTAGATTTAACTCTAAGTTAATTAATTTAACTTTTACCGTGTCTTTTTGTTTTCTTTCACTATATGGTTAATACACTTACTATAACATGCCAAACGAACCCCAAATTGTTTATTATTAATATATATATCCTTATCTAAGTCATTTGGCCGAACCTTAGATTTTTAGGAATAAAATAACAATTAATAATATAATATTTGATTTAAAAACTATTTTGTGTCAATTTTGACACTATTTGATATATGATTTTTGTGAAAGTCATAACAGAATTATATGTTCGAACCAAGTTGATTAAATCAACAATAATATATCATAGTAACCTATAAAATTAGTGGAATTCATAAAAAGTCTCAAATTACATTTATTTTGGTATTTATATTATCAATTTTGTCAATATCTCATTAATAAGATAATTACTGCATCATCTTTGTGTCATAAATAAATTAAATTATTTGATGTCTAAAAATTACAAATAAAATACCATCATGTAGGAAATCTTTTTAGCTTTCTAATGAATATTTACAATCGAATTTATCTTATGTATAACCCCATATTAAAAATGATTTACTTATTAAACTTTGATTTTCACTATTTTAACCCTTCTTTAAATAAATTAATAATAAATGTCCTAATCTAATCCAAGTGGGCCTAAATGGTCATATTTTATTCCTAAGTTTGTTTTTGGTCGAATTAAACTTGTCCAATAGAATTAGGACATGTGTTAGGGTAATATTAATATCATATTTACCCTTAGTTACCCTATTTACTATTAACCGCGGTAAAAATAGTAAAAAGTTACTATTCACCAAAAAATTATTTTCATCTCATTGAACCAAATTTTAGTCCTTGATATTAACCGTTTCTCTCGGATTTTTGAAATTCCATTCACAGAAGCGGTAAAATTAAGTTTTATGCAAAATTCAGTTTTTAACCTACCACTTAGTGGTTTCACTATTCATCAAAAATTGAAAGTTTTCAGAAAAAAACCAAAATTTCACCCTAGGCTAATTTTGATATTCTGAGTCCAAAAATGAAGTCCATTTTGAAAAATAAAATTTATAAAATTTTAAAAAGTGGTTATTACTATTCATAACGGCTAGTTTTAATAGCATATTGTTGTTTAGTGAAACTCGGTATTGCGTACGACGCAAGCTATCGAGGAAGGTCGCGATTGCGTGTAAAGCAAGCCAAGCAAGTGTTGTGTAGAAAAAGATTCCTTTGATGATTTATATAACATAAAAGTCTCGGGTGTTACATTCTACCCCCCTTAAAAAGAATTTCGCCCTCGAAATTCATCACTTTGTTACAAACAGATGAGGATACTTCTCCCTCATCATATCCTCGAGCTCCCATGTAGCTTCTTCAAGTTGGTGGTTCCTCCATAAAACCTTCACTAAGCGAGTGGTCTTGTTTCGTAGGACTTTTTCGCTACGATCCAGAATCTCTATCGGTTGTTCTTCATAAGAAAGATCTTTCTCCAGCGGTACAACTTCTGAGCTGAGTACATGTGAAGGATCTGGTATGTACTTTCTCAGGAGAGATACATGGAACACATCGTGAACTTGAGAGAGATTCGGTGGAAGGGCCAATCGGTAAGCTACCTTCCCAACACGATCCAGTATTTCGAAAGGACCGATATATCTAGGGCTCAACTTCCCCTTCTTTCCAAATCTCATAACCCTCTTCCAGGGAGATATTCGTAAGAACACTTTATCGCCCACTTCAAACTCTAGGTCTTTTCTTCGGTTGTCGGCATAACTTTTCTGTCGACTCTGAGCTTCTCTTATGTGTTGTTGAATAGATCTGACCTTTTCTGCCATTTCATCTACGAGATCAGGTCCTAATAGCTTTCTTTCCCCAACTTCATCCCAGCAAGTTGGAGTCCTGCATTTCTTTCCATAGAGAGCTTCATAAGGAGCCATCTGAATACTGGAGTGAAAGCTATTATTATAAGAAAATTCCACCAAAGGTAGGTGTTGATCCCAACCTCCTTTGAAATCCATAGAGCAAGCTCTCAACATATCTTCTAGGGTTTGAATTGTTCTCTCAGACTGACCGTCTGTCTGGGGATGATAAGCAGTGCTGAAACTCAACTCTGTATCCAGAGTATGCTGAAGACTTCGCCAGAACTTCGAGGTAAATCTCGTATCCCGATCAGATATAATAGAAAGTGGTACTCCATGTAATCTTACCAATTCCTTTACATATATCCTGGCAAGCTGATCTAGAGAGAAATCCTCTCTAATAGGAATGAAGTGTGCAGACTTTGTAAGACGATCAACTATGACCCAGATAGCATTATTGCCTTTGGATGTTTTAGGAAGTCCTGTGACAAAGTCCATAGTGATGTTTTCCCATTTCCATTCGGGTATGGGTAATGGTTGTAACATCCCCTTAGACTTCTGTCTCTCAGCTTTAACTTGTTGACAAACCAAGCATCGAGAGACATATTCAGCAACATCTCTTTTCATGCCATCCCACCAGAAGTACTCTTTCAGGTCCCTATACATCTTCGTGCTTCCAGGATGAATAGAGAATGATGAACTATGAGCCTCATCCAGCAGCTCATTCTTTAATTCGGGGATGGGAGGAACGCAAACCCGATTCCTGAACTTTATTATCCCATCACAATCAAGGTTGAATTCAGGAACATTTCTCACCTTCTTTTGTAACTCGACATCTTCTTTCTGTGCCTCTTTAATCTTCACATGTATAGATGGTTGAACATTCATTTGAGAAAGATAAGATTTTTCCCCTTCCATTATAATTCCAAGATCCATCCTTTGTAAATCCATAAATATTGGATCTTTTGTGATCCTCATCATGGATAAACTAGCATGGTCTTGTCGACTTAATGCATCTGCCACCTTGTTTGCTTTCCCAGGGTGGTAATGGATTGAGCAGTCATAATCCTTAATCAGCTCCAACCATATTCTTTGACGCATATTCAGCTCCTTTTGTGTGAAAATATACTTTAAACTTTTATGATCAGTATAAATATCACACCTTTCACCATAAAGGTAATGCCTCCAAATCTTTAATGCAAAGATTACCGCAGCCAACTCCAAATCATGTGTTGGGTAATTTTGCTCATGGATTTTCAACTGTCGTGAGGCATAATCTATCACCATATCATTTTTCATAAGAACACACCCCAATCCCTTCTTGGATGCATCACTGTAGATCACAAACCATTCTCCACTACAAGGCAGTGTGAGCACAGGTGCACTGGATAACCTTCTTTTCAACTCCTTGAAATTCTCTTCACATTCCTCTGTCCAGACAAACTTAACTCCTTTCCGAGTCAACTTGGTGATTGGATTAGATAATCGTGAAAAATCTTTTACAAAACGTCGATAATATCCAGCCAAACCAAGAAAACTTCGGACCTCAGTTACTGTTGTTGGTCTTGACCATCTTTCGATAACCTCTGTTTTTGCTGGATCCACAGATATCCCCTCTTTTGAGATTATGTGACCCAAAAATGCAACTTTTTGAAGCCAAAATTCACACTTGGTAAATTTGGCATAAAGCTTCTCCTTTCTCAGGGTCTTCAATATAATTCTCAAGTGATCTTCATGCTCTTCCTTGCTCTTTGAATAGACAAGAATATCGTCTATAAAGACTACCACAAATTGATCAAGATAGTCTCTAAAGACTCTATTCATTAGATCCATGAAGATAGCAGGGGCATTAGTAAGACCAAATGGCATCACTATAAATTCATAGTGTCCATACCTTGTACGGAAAGCCATCTTTGGTATATCCTCCCTTTGGACCCTTAATTGATGATACCCTGAACGAAGATCAATCTTGGAAAAGTATTGAGCTCCGCGTAGTTGGTCAAATAAGTCATCAATGCGTGGGAGAGGATATTTGTTCTTGATAGTGATCTTGTTAAGTTCTCGATAATCAATGCAAAGTCTCATTGATCCATAGAACAGGTGCTCCCCAAGGTGACGCACTAGGGCGTATGAATCCCTTATCAAGATTCTCTTGGATTTGCTTCTTCAATTCTTGCAACTCAATTGGGTCCATTCTATAAGGTGTCTTTGAAATAGGCAAAGCACCCGGTACGAGTTCTATTGAAAACTCAACTTCACGATTTGGTGGAAGACCCGGTAATTCCTCCGGAAAGACATCATCAAACTCTCGTACAATGGGCATATTCTTAATCGTGAGTTTCTCACCAACCATTTGAGATAAATAACCTTCATTTAGTGGAATCAATACCCATAAGATGGAAGAAATTTCCACTGGAAGGTTATGTTCATCCTTGCATTGATAGACGATCGTAGATTGATCTGGAATATGAAATGTGACTTCCCTTCTTTGGCAATCGATATGAGCTCCATGTAGAGAAAGCCAATCCATGCCAAGAATCACATCAAATTCCACTAAAGGAAGGATCACAAGATTTGCAGGAAGCACTTTCCCACAAACTTCGATCGGAGAAGAATTATAAACTTTTGATGCGATTGATGTGCCATTAGGTGTTGTCACAGCTAACTCAGCATCTAATTGTTGAGGTAATACGGTGATACCCTTAGAAAAGTCTTCAGAAATAAAAGAGTGGGTGGATCCAGAATCAAATAAAACATTTGCTACTTTAGAGTGGATGGTAAGTGTACCTTTCACCACATCGTTATCGTACTCCACTTCGCTGATAGAAATTGCATGTGACTTTCCTTTGTCTTTAGCCTTAAGAGTTTGTTGACGTCGACCATCATCATCAACCCTTGGATTTGGGCATTGATTGGCATAATGCCCCATCTCCTTGCACTTGAAACATTGAAGTGTAGTAGGTTCATTCTGTGTATCCCTTCCTTTGTTTGCGTCATTAGACATCTTCTTCCCATTATCACGGCATTCAAATGCCCGATGACCTTCCTTTCCACATTTAAAACATTTACTTGTCCCTTTAAGACAACTCCCTCCATGTTTCTTTCCACACTTTGAGCATAAGGGAAAGTTCATCTTCTTTTCCGTGTGCTCTTTAGATTTTTCTTTGAATTCCATCTTCCTCTTTTTATCAAACCCATGTGACTGATGGGTTACTCCAATCTCCATCTCGACTTTGAGAGCACATCGAACGATTTCCTCGTAGCTATTGAAGTCCCTTATGGCTAACGCCCTTCGAAGACTTGGTTTTAAGCCACTAAAGAATCGATCGATCTTACTCTCAGGTTGGATGATAATACCAGAAGCGTACCTTGCAAGTCTTGTAAAATTTGCTTCATAGGTACTAACAGATTCATCATCCCTTTGCTTCAGTTCAAGAAACTCTTTCTCCATCTTTGTTCAGAGAATACGAGGGAAGTACTTATTGAAAAATAAGTTCTTGAACTCGTCCCATTCCATAGACTCAATTTCATCCCTTTGCCTCGTATTCTTAACAAGATTCCACCATTGATCCGCATCTCCTTCCAAACGATACACTGCTAGGATGACTTTATCATGCTCAGAACATTGAAGAACTGAAAATATCTTTTCAGTAGTACTAATCCATTGTTCAGCAACTAATGGATCAGTAGACCCGCTGAAAGAAGGTGGACGCTGCCTCATGAAGGATTCAACAGAATGTTGCTCCCTCCTTTGCTCGTTTGGAAATCCTGCATGATTCATAGCTTGAGAAAGTTGTGTGAGCATGGCTACAAGATTTTGCATTCCAGCTCCCATATCGTTTGGTTGCTCAGGGGGACAATCATTGCATTGCCCATCGCATTCCGCATTAACACGGTTCCTTCGGGTTCCAGCCATTGACTAAAAAAAGAAGAATAGTGTGAGCAACACTAATTATAATAGGAAACCACATAATTCAAGAATAAAATTTTCATGCTTATGGTCTTATCCTAGGTTATTCAAGGCCATTTCTAAAACACTAAGATTGTGTACTATGCTTAGACTTATCCTTAGGGTTCTTACTAAGGCTTTCACATCCTAGTTTCCAAAGGTTGACTATACCTTTCCTCTGATACCAACTATAACGACCCATACATTACATATATTTTTACTACTTCAAAATTGAAGCACACTTATTACAACATATGACAAAACCACAAAGGACCGTATAGGTATAGTGTCTTTAGAAACTGGGAAACAGAAACAACTGGTTCATAAATCTTCTACAGTGTCTCCCATTTATTTCATCATATCTAGGGTCCCTTTTAGCATATTCTACTTAATATCCATCTTCCTGACCTGGGGAAAAGAAAACATAAAAGGGTGAGCTCAAATGCTCAGCAAGGGCAAATAATGGAAATAAAAATCATATCATATCCTTTTGAAAATCAAAACCTGCAAAAGAGATCATAATATCTTAACATGGAATAAATCATAGAAGTGAAAATGAGATCCCCATAATCATAACATAAAACTTGAAACTTTTTGGCATGCACACATAATCGTGGAAATCATTTCTTGTTAGTCATGACTCATTGCCAAGACTATCTTAGTGGACAAAGTCCCTTTCTGAACCGAGTTCACTCCTCGTTTCAGTCCTGTATCACTGAACCGAAATAACCTTCCGTTCCAGCCATGTCTATCTCATGAGATATAAAATCTTTACCCAATGCATTGGAGGGAGATATAGGTCCCACCCATCTTATAATGAATCCTTTCTTATGTGTGCCACATAATCATAAACCATACATCATAGCGTAACCCATGTTATAAAAATGGAATTCTTAAACAACATGACATCATAAAACAATTCATATAAGATAAAGGAATTCATAAAAATATTTCCATCACAACATAATCAAATCCATGTAATAATAGGGATAAAAACAGAACCCTTTATTATCTTAGATGGAAAATAATTTTGATAAAACACTTGAACTTCATTCTTGAGGAAAATATCCTTTCTACTTCAAAAATACTTTTCCTTTCTTAACATGTCATAAAATTTTAAACTAAAAGAAGTTGATTACAAATAAACTTGAAAACTTGTAAAGGAAGCTTCTTGGAAATAATGTTTTAAAAATCCATTCTTTCCGTATAAGTTAAAAAAAACATTCTTCGTACTTTTGTCGGAAAAGTCAAAAAGTACCTCGTACGAAAAACGACAAAAGATTCCTTTCATACATATTACTAAAAACTCACCGAAGGGTAAAACTGGATTTAAACAATTGTAGGTGGATGGAAATAATATTACATATTGATGAAACATGGATGTGGATGATAAAATACACCCCAGTAAATACTTACGAATAAACAATCTCGGATAAAAATGAGATTGTGATATTTCCCTTACCTTAGGTCCGATTTACTTTGTTCGTGTCCGAAGCTCCTGTATAATGGTTTAAATAATGTTATTGACTTATTCCAGAATCATACATATTGATATGAGATCATATATGGTCATATTATTAGCTTCTTGTTAGTAATATTTCATTGTTACTTGTTACTCGGGTCTTTATAACTTTTTGTTCTTATGCGTGTTTTGTCGAATAAATTCTTATTCTTATCTTTAGGTTATAGATAATTCATTTCCAGAATGGTATTAGTGTAGTATATACCATATTCATTCATTCAATTCATTTATATAATCATTATGAAATGAAGATCATATAGAACGAGTCGCATCACATCGTGGAGACAGTATTCCGTACGTACGCACGAGTGATGATATCGTTCCTATGATCGTGGAATTGTATTGGAGTACATATATATATTATTTCAGTATCAATATTACTTAATAATAATCATATATAGTTACTCATTACACCATTATACCCAGCCTTTTAAGGTGATGGTGGAAAATAGATTACACCACGGCGTGGAGACGGTATTCCGTTCGTACGCACGCGCGATGATTTCATTTTTCCGTAGGATGGATAGAAGGTGAATTAGGTTTGTTTCATATTTATAATAACATATCATTATGTAAGTAATACTGATGTTATTACTTTATCATGAAACAACTAAAGAAGAAGAAGTTGAAGAAGAAAGAAATTGAAAAGATCGGTAATGGATATTACCTCTTCTTTGGAACGCCTCTTTGAATCCTCCACTTAAGGAACTAAGATTGGTCTTTGGAGAAGACCAGGACCTCTAGGACTATTCTAGGGAAGTGGAGAGGAGAAAATGGCAGGGGTTGGCCGAGCTTGAGTGCTCAATTTGGTGTGAGGAGGAGGGGGAGGAGGTGCCCTTTTATAAGGGAGGAGAGGGGCACCTTAGGAATATCTCAAAATATTATTTTATATTAAAGTCAAAATCGGTTTATAATGGTTTCAAAGGGTCTTATTTCGAAGCTGAAGTGGTGATGGGTCGAAATCCTATCAACCAATAGGATTTAGACAAGTTTGGGGTATTATTTTAACCTTATCAATTAGATTTAACTCTAAGTTAATTAATTTAACTTTTACCGTGTCTTTTTGTTTTCTTTCACTATATGGTTAATACACTTACTATAACATGCCAAACGAACCCCAAATTGTTTATTATTAATATATATATCCTTATCTAAGTCATTTGGCCGAACCTTAGATTTTTAGAAATAAAATAACAATTAATAATATAATATTTTATTTAAAAACTATTTTGTGTCAATTTTGACACTATTTGATATATGATTTTTGTGAAAGTCATAACAGAATTATATGTTCGAACCAAGTTGATTAGATCAACAATAATATATCATAGTAACCTAGAAAATTATTGGAATTCATAAAAAGTCTCAAATTACATTTATTTTGGTATTTATATTATCAATTTTGTCAATATCTCATTAATAAGATAATTACTGCATCATCTTTGTGTCATAAATAAATTAAATTATTTGATGTCTAAAAATTACAAATAAAATACCATCATGTAGGAAATCTTTTTAGCTTTCTAATGAATATTTACAATCAAATTTATCTTATGTATAGCCCCATATTAAAAATGATTTACTTATTAAACTTTGATTTTAACTATTCTAACCCTTCTTTAAATAAATTAATAATAAATGTCCTAATCTAATCCAAGTGGGCCTAAATGGTCATATTTTATTCCTAAGTTTTTTTTTGGTCGAATTAAACTTGTCCAATAGAATTAGGACATGTGTTAGGGTAATATTAATATCATATTTACCCTTAGTTACCCTATTTACTATTAACCGCGGTAAAAATAGTAAAAAGTTACTATTCACCAAAAAATTATTTTCATCTCATTGAACCACATTTTAGTCCTTGATATTAACCGTGTCTCTCGGATTTTTGAAATTCCATTCACAGAAGCGGTAAAATTAAGTTTTATGCAAAATTCAGTTTTTAACCTACCACTTAGTGGTTTCACTATTCATCAAAAATTGAAAGTTTTCAGAAAAAAACCAATATTTCACCCTAGGCTAATTTTGATATTCTGAGTCCAAAAATGAAGTCCATTTTGAAAAATAAAATTTATAAAATTTTAAAAAGTGGTTATTACTATTCATAACGGCTAGTTTTAATAGCATATTGTTGTTTAGTGAAACTCGGTATTGCGTACGACGCAAGCTATCGAGGAAGGTCGCGATTGCGTGTAAAGCAAGCCAAGCAAGTGTTGTGTAGAAAAATATTCCTTTGATGATTTATATAACATAAAAGTCTCGGGTGTTACAACATGACATCAAATGCATCTTTTATATCTACAAAAGAACTCCAAGTACCCAAAATGAAACCAGTATGAATGTTGAACCCCATCAAATAACCATAAGAATCCACAAAAAACACACAACTATACTTGGATCTTGGACTCTAATGTAACAGTCCAAATTGGTGATAAGAACATTATAAACACTAAGAGAACCCATCCAGAACCAGGTAGTCTTGCAGAATTCACTAGATTAATAAAGTAATGTTTGGTTGGCTAAACATGTTCCCTGAGTCCATGAAATTTCTTAGACCATAAACAATCGTTCCTTAGCCAGGTTAAAACATTTATTGTCCTAGATAGTGGTTTCTCTGCTCTAAATTATCCATTAGCTCTCTATACCGATCTAACAATAGCTAACCCATATAGGAGAAAACCAAATAAAATCTCAAGACCAATGCCTAGTCTAATATATCCTAAGGGTCTCTTTGTAAAACCAAAACCCTAAGCAAGAAGTGCCTCAAACATATTGTCCAAATTCCATAAAATTATGAGTTGATCCTAATCTTGAAGACCTCATCAAATAGTTGAACTATAATTAACAATAAAATATTATATAAAAATCATGGTGCTCAATCAGCCCCTAAGATCTCATCACCCACAAAACCATCACTATACGCTCTCACTAACCCACGATAGGGGTCAATCCTAACACGGGGATCCCATGGTCTATGAGGTCACAACATAAAGGTAAACCCAAAGGGGATCCCCTACTACAAAAAAACATTTTCAAAATGACCAATCGCTGTCAAAAACTCTCCAAGAAGGGAACCCATAAGGATAGAGCAGGAAACTATATGTAGGGACCACTTTGTGTATAATTTTTATTTTTTTCAACAGTTGTCAGTAATTGTCAAAATTAAGAAGGAAATCCAAATTGAATGGATTTTGATTGAAATAAATATTCCTGGAGAATTTTTATGGATTCATAGAATTGGATTCCATGCTTGGGAAATTTTCCATGTTGATAAAATCATACGATTATTGTATTGATCTTAAAGTTCAAAGAACTTGTATCAAAGTGTGATGCATGGTTTACAAAATTGAAGTAGAATCCCTTTAAGGATGATTGAATTTATTTGGAATTGATAATACAAAAATAAAAGTAGAAGAATGGTGGTTGGTGAAGATAAGAATATGAAGATAAACGTGGACATGTATGGGTTGGTTTGTGTTTAAAGATGTCCATGCATCCTATTTTATATTGAAATTTATGTTAACACTTCATTGTGTCCTACATTAAAAAAATGGGGCTAAACCACAAGCTAGCTACCCAACCTCACCCCGAGGAACATTTGGGACTAAAGGGTCAATCGTGCCCATAGAGAAGCTAGGCAGAGCCATCCCGAGAGAATCATAGTCCACGTAGAGCACGTACCACCATGAAGGGTAGAACAAAGGCATGGGGGCATGGAATGTGTGTATAATGAGCCCTCAAGGAGCATTGGGTGGGATTAGAGCACACCAACATAACACGATACAGGGTGGTACCATGGATAGGGGAAGAGAATTTAGATCCACTTTTGGGATGAGTTGATTGATAAACCACACTAAACCTCTATCTGTGTTTCGATGTGGGATGAAATTTTTAATGACATAAATTATCTCATATGTCCATCCAATCACGTGCAAGATCCTGGACACATGCCTCATCCCACATCCCATGATCTAATGTCCACCGTCCACTACATCTGCACCTCACATGATCAGAAAAGGGTCATCTGATTCCCCCGTGATTTCTAAACCTCCAACATCATCATCTTTCTCCCCTAGCCCTCTCTATAACCCCTGCCACTCATTACATAAGAATAAGAACCATGATTTGATCACTATGGATGAGAATCTCGACATAGTGATGATTTGTTGGACTGCACTGAATCCATGCATGTAATAAATTATGATCATGCATGTGAAGATATTAGAGAAGAAGCTTCAGTTGAGGAAAACAATGTTCTTGTGGCCATGAGGATCTATGCAAGATTTATGCCTGAGAGTCATGCATACGTTCTTGACTTCATTCATGAAGATAGGATCCTGTGTTCAAAAAAGGAAACACGTCGAAGATCTCGACATATCTTTACCCATGGGTTTGAAGATTTTCAAACTTCCAGAAATCTAGATCATTAGCCCGAATGGCCCGAAGGCCTTCTTTTTATTTTATTATAGATAATCCCCCTATTAAAGGTTGAAGGGGAACCCTTACATGACCCGTAGGCCCAAGGCACAAGGCCCGACATGACCCGCAATACATGACACGAAGGCCCAGAAACATACCATGCCCATTACAAGACCCGTAGGCCCAACCCACTAGAACTACCCCTCCCCAACGTCTTGAATCATTGATCACCTTAGCTACCCACCTTGCATTAATGATCGGCTAGCATTTCCCCGTACAAAGCTTCACGGTGCCTCGTCCTGATGGCGGATGCCATACCCTCTCATTCTTCCAATCTGGTTAGCTCTACATCTGGTGGCTGCTACTCATGTTGCTCTGATCCTCTTCTAGGGCCTATTCTGTATAAACTGAGCTACTCCATGGTCTACGTGACCCGAAGGCCCTATGGCACAAAGGACTTTGATGACCCGAAGGCCCTGGAGACCCGTAGGCCCAAACCGGTGGCCCGAAGGCCCTAATAGGATGAATAGTTCCGGTTTCTATAGTACCGAACAGTGACTGCTTCAGTGACTGCTACAGTACCTGGAAATTCGCCTCCACCTGGTTTTAAACTCGGGTCTCTTGGATGCCAAGCAGGAGTCCTTACCACTTGGGTACGGGCTCATTGGCGAAATCTCGATCATTCAAAGATGCGATCTCCATGGCATATCATGGGGATGTTGAACATGGAAGAGAAGTTTCATAACCTATAAGAGGAGGATTCTAATCCATGAAGAAACTTCTTCCAAGCACATATTTGAGAGGACTTTTTCAAAATCAAAGCATCTCTTTGAGCTTCCATTTCATGAAGGAGAAATAAGAGAATCCTGAGCCATCATGGCTTTATGAAGTAGGAATAATGTAGGCCTTCTACAAGTTCTTATTCTCAATATTGATTGTGCTTATTAAAGAACCATGCTCTGCAAGGAAAAGGGACAGCACACCTTGTCTCCCTTGACTTTGCAATGAACTGAGGTTCACAAAACCCTCCTGGTTCGTGAGTTACACTTAGAGATCTATGAGTCAATGATCTCACTGAGCATTAGAAATACTACAAACCATGTTTGTGGAAGACCCTTACTTAGAAAAGGGAGGCACATACTATGTGCAGAGGACCCGTGCATCCCTTACACGAGGAAGAAGGAATGTGGAGATCCCTACTTGCATGAAGGAGGGCAGTGAACACAAGCATGCTTTCATATGCATGATTTGAAGAATCTCAAGGCTTTGAGTGGTTATATGAAGAATGATTTCACATGAGTAAATGGTTTCTACCATTCTTATTTGAACAAATCACATATACAAACCTAAATAAACACCCTAATCAAATGTAAGTGAAATAAAAAAATGAGAAGAGGTCGTGTGTGTGTGTGTGTGTGCTCAAAGAATTATACCCTTTAGGGTTTGCACACAGGAAATTGAATAGGGTTGTACATGGATTCATGCATGCATGCACATTTATATGTGAATCCACTTAAATAAAATAATAAAAACAAGTGTGTGAAAATGTGTGAAGAATACAAAGGAAGGGAAGATTTCAATGTCATGTGCATGATTACATGCATTTATGAAAAAGAGAGAAGAATTATTTCAGATGATGTCATGTGAGCCAATCCTTAGTGTTTGAATAATCACATTGGTTCTTGTGATTCTATCCATGAAATAATAATAAGAGTTCATTTGGTTGTTTCACTAAAGAAGAAGATAGTATAACAACTAGTTCAGTTGGTTTTGAACTAGAGAAGAAGAGAGAGAAGAAAAGAATAATTGATTGCCTATAACTATGCAAGTAATCGAGGTAAGAGCACTGAAATAGATCAATATCTGAACCTACCTTTTTAATAATGAAGAAGAATATCCTAGACGGCATTATAAACAACTAGTAAGTGTAAGGTAATATCCTACTTGTTTCAAGTTGGAAGTGGATTATCTCCCTTCCCCCTCCAGGTATAGATACTCGCACTGGGAAGATATTATCTTGTTCCCTCCTCTAAGTGTAGGGAGCTGCACTAACTTGTGGATTTTTTCCTAGTTAACCACTATAAAAGCATATCACTTTATAGTGGATAATCCATTTATTTTTCATCACCATACAAGTCAAGTACTAGCTACTCACATTGAGAAGTGAACCATGTAAATATATTATGTTCATATTTTTACTGCATTCTATTATTGGGTGAAATAAGGAAAATAGAACAAGATAATCAATATCCTAACAGGTCAATATGTATAGGGATAAAAGGTTGGAATTGGTTTAAAAAGCCACAAACATTTATTCACCCCCTCTTAGTGTTAGGTATATCCCAAACTGGTCCTATCACTACAAAATGGGCTCATCTATCATATCCAAATCATGGGATAACCCCAATGTGAAAACATACCCAAGAGGTCCTCAATGGCCCACCACTAATCCTGAACCAACAAAACATCTTCAAGGGAATCCATGAGCACTACCACACCAAAAAGGGTGTTCACAATAGTCCTCATAGCCATCTCAAGAGAAGAAACCCTCTAGGGGGATCCTAAGTACAAATAAACCCATGGGGAAAATCCAACCGTAAGAAAACGTCACCCAACCTCTCAAGAATAAAATTGGTCCTTGAGTAATACCTCACCCATAATAGCATCCATAACAGTTTCCACATACCCATCTCAACATATCCTCCATGGATATTAGCTATACTTAACACCTCATGGTGTCATATCGACCTAAAATGGTATCCTCCAAATCCAAACCTAAAATTATAACACCAAACCTTTTTAAGGTTAATCCTATATCAATCGCTCACCAACCCAATGCAATCAAACATAAGCAATAGGCATGATGTCTAGTAAGTGTCTCAAAAGCCCCATCGAATACATAACTCATTCCCAAATTCTAAGCACTATATAAAGTCTCAAAACTAAATAAGGGGCTTCTTATTTCTAAAACATCAACCAACCACCCATATAATATCCACAATACACCCTCAACACCCAGCCATGGAAATGCCTAACACTTTATTCCCAATTAATTATAAATTTAATGTAATTTAATTTAAATTCAATGAAAATCCACTAATAACCATACATCTAATGAAATTATAAAAGATAGTGTGCAGAGGCTGTCTTAGGATCCCCTCTCACTAAGACATAGGAAAGCCCCATCATCCTACGCTGATTCCAATATGATGTGATGTAATAATAACCAAAACCCAAATAGTAGATGATAAAATAAACTACAAGGGAGGAGGAAGGGGAAAGGAGGAAGGGGAGATATATTATAACCCCAAAATGTAGAATAATGCCTAAAATAGTACCTCTAAATCAAGGGGGGAAGGAGGAAAGGGGGAGGAAACATTCTAGGTCTGTGTGTGCACAAGGGATGAAGAGGTGAGGAAATGGGTTAAATCCCAAGGCGTTATTTTGGTCATTTTCCACTTTTAATGAAAATTAAGGTAGTTTTACATTTAGGCCTCATAGATTTCCAAACTGCATAGAAGGAACTACCTAGACAAAACATTCCCACATGGTTTGGCTACATGGGTTATTAACCATGTTCTGGCCACAAAAAATGCATCTAAACCCCCTTCCAAACATCCCCAAAATTTTGTATGTAACTGTGTAGTAATCACGCAGCTCAACCCCTATCCTAAAAAAGACATAAAGTTTGTCCGATTATTTTCATGGTTTCCTATAAACCAATAATAAACCATGAAAACCAACTATGTTATTTAGAAACTAAACTTAAAATACCTTGATCCTTAAAGGGCCACATGGTTTGCACTAAACTGTACACACTAAAATATTTACCATGCCAAAAACTAGAAAACACCTTCAACTCAAACCCAATCATCTCAAGCTTTGTCTGAGCACCTAAACTAACATTTAGGACTCAAACCATACCCCAAAACACTTCCAAAAATATAATTTTACTCTTTAAATTTATAATTGAATCTAAATACAAAAAAAGGCCCCTCGATGGGAAAAAAATAAAATTTCCTTTAAATTTTAAAACCCGTAATGATTAGGATCATTACAAAATCCCCACTATAAATTATTCTCATCCCTAAAAAGACTTAGTGGTCTCTAAACCAAAAATCTTGGCCAACCTCAGCCACTAATTCATCAACAAATAGCTACATCCTACATCCAAATGATAGATGCATTACTACCGCACAACACCACCCAATAATCTCATATGAATCAACAATTCCCCAAAAAGGTCAAATTTGATACTGGAAAGACCTGAACCACATATCAAATGATTTTCATGTTAAATTTTTCAACAATCCATGCCCAAAGATAAAAAAACTACCAGCTAAAACTATTCAAGAAAACTCCTCCAAAAATTATCAACCTCAGACACTAATTCACCACAAATATGACTCACCCTTAGATCACACCAACACAATGCATGCCTGATAAAAATATATAGACTTCCATCTAGTGGTACTCCAAATTCGAATCTAGTATTTATCATAGAACTAGATCCATCTAGATCCAACTGCAACCCAGCACTCCAAATCCTATAGGATCGAATGAGTATTAGTTTTACTATAATAGAGGGAGTGGATTTTATTTTAAAAATAAACCATATAATTTGTTCTAACCACTTATGTGAAAGAAATTTTACATATAAAAACCAATATTCTTTATAAAATATAACTTAATACAAGATTATAAAAAATATTATGAAAATTTACTTAGAGTATGTCCAGAAGAAAATTTGTAAAATCCTCTAGTTAATAAGAATAAAAAAGTAACATAAATTTTATAAAGGGTGTAAGAAAAAATTACAGAAACATTCATAAAAAAGTTACCACACTATAAACATCAGTGTAAAGAGAGTTCTAATCGATGTCAAGATAACCATAATTTTTACCAAACCATAAATGTATGAATTCATAGCCTCAAAAGACCTTGATCACTAAGATTGAACAACATTAAATTTATATCTACTTATAAACCCTTGATCAAACTAGATCATACACTACAATTTAAAATGTAAAGACTTGAGGTATTTACAAAATACCTCACAAATGGATCCATTAAGTAAAACTCTCTAAATAAATACAGTGAAGAATTCACTCATAGAAATATGTTACAAACTCTTCCCACAAAAAATTAGATAGCTTGGGTAATTTTCTTCCTCTTCCTTTAATATAACTTATAATTATAAGAATTTATCCAACAATAATATTCCACGTTCTTTGCAGTTTCTTGTAATTAAATCATACAAACACTTCTTTACTTGAAATTGTATAGCATATATTATTCATCCCATGGTCAATTTTAATGAATCACCATTACAATGGTTGAAAGTTTATATCTATTAGAATAATGTTTCTTCATCCAATGGACATAAGGTTATTCATATAGTAAAATAGAATTTATTCATTTGGTAGATTTCATAGATATTCATCTGAAAATAATGTTTGCCTCTTATAGATAAAGTTTGTTCAATAGTCTTGTAAAACTCCATCCAGTGATACTTTGTTATAATATGTATTTTGGACATTAAAAATCTATATCTCGTGAATTTTTTAATCATCCATTTAATGTTTATAATATAAATTAATTTGATTAATTAAAAACTCCATCTAATGGAAATATAATTCTATATCTGCAAAAACATAGGACTTTTATACAAAAATATTTTAAAAAATCATGGGAATTATTAAAGTAAGTAAAGTATGATCTTTTAAATAATTGGTTTGTGATTATCAAAAATAAGATTATAATTTATTGAAATAAAAATTCTAACTCAACCATAAACCGCTTTTGGAAACCAAAAATCACAACTTTGATAAGTAAAAAACTATAGTTAAAGAAAATTGATGTATAATTACTCCCTATTTCTTATAAATTTTTTACATTTATCCTTTTTAATGAAACGATATAACTTTATTAACCTTCTCTCATGTGTTTTATGGTTCTCTATCTCTAAAAATTATATTATTTCTCCTTTTTCTTCAAAATTTATAAATCCCACCTCCCTTGTGATTTTCAAAAATATTTTGTGGGAATTTTAAAGTGTACATAAAATGTTAGGTAAAGAAAAACAATTCCAAAAAAATTATCTCATTCATAAAAATAAAAATACACCAAGATATGTATAATATAAATCTATCCCAAATTATAAGAGAGATATTTATCCAAGTAAATTGTGTAATACATCTATAAAAATATTTAATAACAACACCCATCAAAAATGAGTTTTTTTTTTACAATATTCCCTCATCTTAGGCAAAGGAAATAATAATTTTTTTCAAAGGAAATTTTATAATGAATATTATATTTGTGACTTATTATTACTATTTCTCTAACTCGACAAAAAATACCTCCATTATTTCAACTTCTTCTAGGTATTAAACTTTCTTACTTTCATTTTGACTTTCTTCTAACCCAGTCATTATTCTCTTTATCTTTGAAGCTTTGTCTTATAGAATTTTGATCTATTTTTTTAATTTTGAGGTTTCATCATATTGACTAATATTTTGAAATTAGATGTTATTAAATACTATTTTAGTCTCAAAAACTTTAGAATATATGGATCATGAAAATTCTAAAACCAAATTTGTATTGTTATTATTCTATCAATTTTTCATCAAACAATTTAATATCTCCCTCTGTGTGATTGATCCACTTTATTAATTACATAAAATTTCTTAAAAAAAATTATATTTTCATTTAAAATATTTTAATTATTCCTTGTTTTGAATTACTTACTTTGCATGTTATTTCAAATATATTTAATTTTCTAACAAGTCAAGTCTTTATTTCGCGTAATTATATCTTACTTGGATATCTTGGAAAATTTTATAATTTATTCAAGCCTTTGTATCACCTCATTGAAATAATTTATTTTCATTTACAAACTTTTAGAACTTATACTTGTGGTAAAATGTTTATAATTAGAAGAAACATTAGTGACAGATGGGATAGCTGGTCATGATAGATAAAGATATTTTCTAAATTAATAAGGCTAATTTATAGAAATTTTTATAACTTCATCATCTTTTTAGGATTATTATTTTTCATATTTATATTTTTCTAATTTATATTCTTTCCATTTCTCTACTCTTGAAATTTTATCCTTTTATTTTGAAGATTTTTCTTTGACTAAAATTCTTCATGAAGCATCTTTCTCAGATTGCAAAGATAGAGATGTTGAGGAAGCAACTGAAATTTACTCAATATCTAAATACTTTTTTAATTCCATAGAAATATCATATTCATTCCTCTTCTAAAATTTCCCCAATTTTCAAATACGTTTTTATCTTTAGGTTATATATTTTCATATTAAATTTCTCAAAAATAACTTCATTACATTTGTTATTTTGAACTGAGGAAGATTGTTCTAAAATAGAAACTGATTCTCCTTCTTGTTGGTCAGATGGAGTTTCTATCAGTTGATGAGACTGAGAAACTTTTCCATTTATAGCTAATTGAAAATTTTAATGAATTTATTAAACTCTCTTTAATAATTATCTTTAATTTTATTATTTTATTTTCATCTTAGATTGTATTTTTTTTATTTTCCACCTCTTGAATGTTTTTATTATCTCACCCTTTCAGAGCTAGAGGCTCAGTATTTTCCAAAACAAAAGGCAAATAATAACTTTTATTTTATTCTGTTAACTTCATTTAAGAAATTATGGCTTCATCAGATATGATATTTTGTTTCTTCCTCACTAAGGGAAAATATTTTTCAACATCTTTTCATTTATCCACATCTTCCTTGAGATTTTCAATTTATGTAACAAAAGAATCTTGTCTGAATTTTCTACAAATTTTTTCAAAATTGGGAGATAAAAAGGTACCATATTATTAATCATTTTTTTTCACTATGAGAATCATTTTCACTCACTAGGGTTAATTCATTCTCAGTTTTATTAAATTCATAAAGTTCACCAAAAACTTATTAATAAAACATGGATAAAAAAGAATATTAAATTTTATCATCCCATATTTCATAGTTTCAATGAAACTTAATAAATACTTAACAATATTGTGTCTTTCCTTGTTACAAAAAAAATCCAAAACATAACTATCATGGAATTTTAGGGTATCCATGTCCCCATTTGTAGAAATACGAAAAATTTACACTTAGAGTGTTATAATCTGGGCATAAAGAGTAAGGTGGGAAACTTTCTTAACCTTTTCATATTAGATAAATAGATAGGTTTCAACCTTATTTTTTTCAAAACGTCCTAACTTCTCTAGAAACTTGTCAGTTAAGAATTATGCTTCTTCTTCTCAGGTAATCGGAACTAAATCATCTATTTTTTTATGTTGAAATTATATTAATTTCAAAAAATATATACAACCTTTAAACCTTTAACTTCACAAATAAAAATGGATGTATAAAATTATCTCACAATATCAGCATAATTTAAATCAAAATCATCCTTTTTAACATATATATCTCCCCATCATTGATAAAATATAACAAATTTAATAATAGAGGCATACATATCATACTGGCTTCTTTTGATCATTCTATCTATGATAAATAAACTGGTTGACAAATCACTTGAAGAAGCTATTTTTACTAATCAGATGAACCTTGAAGCCAATAGACGAACTTTTAGAATATTGGACAAATAAAAATAAATATTTCCAGATAATTCCATATAATAAAAACAATGATAAAGGAGCACTGACCCACATATCCTTTATATAGGCTTGAATAGAGAGTTGTTTTATCTTCCTTAAATCTAATGGATTTGATTAAATTTATTATAAATATATAAAATTGAAATAATTTCATGAAACATAAAAATAAATTAATTTAACTCTTGATTTTTTTATTGAAATATGTTTTATTTTACATAGTTTTATTCTAAAAAACATAAAAAATTTAAATTTTTTTAAAACGATATAAACATCACAAAACATATTATAATAATGAATATGATAATAAAATATTTATAATTTTCCTCTTATATAAAAATTGGTAAACATTCATTAAAAAGTTTTTATGGTTATTTATGAACTTCTTGGTTTTTCTGAAAATAATTTTTTCCAAAAAACATTTAATGAAATACATTTCTAGGAAAAAAAATTATGAAAAAGTTATTCTGCAAATTTTTTATGTAAAGGTTTTATGAATATTTTATACAGAACTTTTTTCAGATAATTTTTTAAAATAAAAAATATCTTTAAAAAATAAGATAAAATTTTCAACAAAAAACTAAGGAAACTTTTTCCAAAAAAATTTAAGGAATGTTTTGAGAAATTAAAAAACAAATAATATTTAAAACACACTAAAAATATACTCCCTTATTTCCAGAAGTTTTTTAATTTAAGGGGTTAGTTTAAATATGAAGTATGTAAATGATTATTTTATGTTGACTATTCAAATATTCTGTTTAATATATTCAAATATATAATAATTTAGGCATTTTCTAAAAATATCAATAAGTTATTGTTGTGTTTTGATGAATTTTAAAATGATATTTTCTTATTATATGTTATCCAAAATGAAATGGAATATTATATTTATGAACCTATCTCATGAGTGATGTGATGATTTTTTAAAAAGATATATGGAACTTTATCTATCAAAAAATTAGTGTTTTTCAAAAAAAACATGCCAAATTCAGTTAGTGTTAATTGCATCCACAACACCATAGAACAAAAACATCCAGCTACTACATATTTATTATCAATATTGGAAAGTGATACTGAGTTTTTTTCTTATAATCCCAAGAAACTAAATCCTCTCATAAGAAATAACAAGTTTCCGATGTAATTTTTCTATACATTTTACATCCACTAAATTTAGATTTTGAAAAACTTCTTAATTAAAAATCATTTTCAAAAGAATAAAAAAATAAATGATCCACAGTTCCCTTAAGGTAAAGAAAAATTCATTTTTATAGCTTTAAATTGGGATAATTTTGGATTATCTTGAAATATCTCACATAATCGTACAGAAAACAATATTTCTGGATCCCTAGATATAAGGTATAGTAAACTACTAATCATTCCTATAAAATTATTTTGATCATATGGTTTCCTAGATTTATCAAGATCTAAAGTTTTTTACATTCTGATAGGATTACTAATACTTTTAGTGTTTCCATATCCAAAATTTTTAATAAGATATTTTATATAATTTTTTTGATATATAAAAGTTCCTTCTAGTTTTTGAGAAATTTAAAAACTAAGGGAAAATGTTAATTCTCCCATCATTATCATTTGAAACTCATATTTCATGATATCTACAAAGGAATTATAAATAAAGTTTTGAGTTGATCCAAAAATGATGTCATAGACATAAATTTGAACAATTATGGTACATTTAAATTTTTTTAATAAAAATAGTTGGATCAATAACTCCCTTAACAAAATTATTTTCTGATAAAAATCCAATAAATCTATCACACCAAGCACATGTGGCTTGTTTATGTATTTATAGGGACCTAGTAAGTCTAAAAACACTATATAGGGTATTTTATTATCAAAACCAAGTGATTTTTCTAAACAAATATCCACTGGTACATATATATTAAGAAAATTACACTTGAAATCAATTTAATAAAGATTAAAATTTAATAATCGTGCATAGGATAGAAGAATATGAATAGATTTTATTATTTTTTTAGAAAATGTTTATTTTTATTATATTCCTTCTTGTTGATTGTAACCATTTAAAATAATTCTAGCTTTATTTTTTACTATTATTCCATTTCATCACATTTATCATGAAATAAACATTATACTCAAATTATAGGAAAATATTTAGTTTTTTTAACCAAAGTATAAACTTGATTCCTCTCAAACTAATTAAGTTCATTATATATGGATTTTATCAATCCTTCTTCACCTAAATCCTCAATAGGATTCTTTGGTTCAAATTTTAATAAACATTCACATTGTTCACATTCATTTCATAAGAAACATATAGTTTTGAAAAGTTGATTTAAATCACCAATAATATTATCACTAGGATGATTCTTGAGAATTTTCTAGTTTCTTGGGTTTATTAAACACAGTTCTTCAACAACAGATTGAATTTTTTCATGAGGTATAAATTCAAAAAAAAAAGTTCTTTAGTTATCCTCTTATGAGAAAAATCTTCCAAAAATGGTTGAAAATTATTTTTTGCTAAATCATCTTAAGATATATTTTATGGTAATTTAAAAAAAAGGATTGTTTTCAAAAAAATTAACATGCACTATTTTTTCAATAATACTAGTAATTTTCATAAAAATTATATAACCCTTACAAGTTTTCTAATATATTATAAGAATTCCATGATTATATTTTGGAGATATTCTATTTAAATTATCTTTAGAATTAAGAATGAATACTTTTCATCAAAAAACTATTAGCTAATAATGTTTTATATTTCTTTCTATCCTCAAATCATAAGAAGTATTATAAACAAAATTTCTAAGTAAAACATTATTTTTTGTATAATGGGTATTACTAATTTCTTAAATCCAAAAATGTTTGGAAATTTAGTATTCAATCAACATGGTTCTAGTAATCTCCTGAATAATTCTATTTATTCTTTCAACTACACCATTTTGTTTAGGTTTTCTATGAGATTAAAAGTTATGTATTATACCTTCTTTACTATAAAAAGATTCAAAATCATAATTTATAAATTCTATACTATGATCCAAATGAATATTTACTAAGGGTATACTTCTCTAATTTTTAACATGGGACACAAAAATTTAAAAACATAAAAATAATTATGAATATTTCTCTAGAAAATAGGCCAATGTATATCTAGTGTAGTCATCAATTAATAAATATACATAGTATTTTTCACTAATAATCTCAATTTGTGTTAGTCCAAATAAATCAATGCGCACTAACTATAAAGAGTAGTAATTTGAAAATTTAATAATAGATTAAAAACTTGAATTATGCTACCTTAAAAATGGACCAGGATCTCAAACTTTAGTATAATTAAACCTTATCTTCGATAAATTTTTAATTAGTCCATTTATATAAACTTTAGATAATGTTTTAATATTACAGGGTCATAACTTTCTATGTCGCAAAAAAAAAATATCTTCTATTTCACTAAGTCAAGGTAGATATTGGATTATAAGGTCTTTAAAATTTATCATTTATACATTCACATGCATATCAGCATAAATAATAAATTTACCTTATGAACATTGAATTGTAAAATTAACATTCCTAGAGATCTCAAGGTATCCATCATCATATAATTTATTTATTCTAATGAGGTTTTTCTTAAGTTCTATAACAAATAAAAAAATTTATATTAAATATTTTATGATAATAAAAATAAAACATATTTCATATATATCTCATTGGGAATTATCTCTAAAAGTAAAATTACCACACCTCATATTGATAATCTTCTAAAATAAATTTCTAGTCATGTTTCTAGAAAACCCACTATCAATTTACCATATATTTCTATTGATACTCTTATTATTTAATTTAAAATAAAAAAATTTTATTTTTGTACCCAAACTTTCTTTGGTCTCGAATTATTAGAAAATAAAAATTTAGGGATCCAAATTTGTACAAATTTTTTATATTGTACATTTAAAAATTATTTAGAAATGTAAGCTTTATGAAATCAAAAATATTAAATTATATTCAAGTAAAATATTCCTCCCATTCCACCACTCAGACATTTTTTACAAAAGGGATCACTTTTAGGAAAAAAATACTTATTTTGAAAATGAATTTTATAGTTTTTAAAACCCATTGAAAAGGTATTTTGATGTGGTATCATCTAACTATACAAGTTATAAAAATTTTATTTCATGGAAGTAAAATTTTATATAAGTTTTTTCAAACTCAATATTTTAGAATTTTGTTTTACAACTAAATCTTTATTATCAATAGATGAGTTAGAACTAGATTTCTTATCTAGTAGTTTAGTAATATTTGAAATATCTATATAAAGTGTTAAAATTATATATTTTTCTCTGGAAAGTTGAAATTTAGAATTTTAATATTTTTGAGAAACATTTTTATTATTATTATTTTATTATTTTCAAATAAAGTAGAAATTATAGAAATTTATTCATAACTAGGTAAATAATCATCTACATCAAATAAAGTTGATTTTTCTTCTTCAAATTAAGTAGAAATATTTTCATCATAGAAATCGAAATATTTATCATTTAAATTTAAATTGGTTAAGTATTCAAAATATACCTTACCAATCAATCATTGATTTAGCTTTCGAATTCCAACATATAATCCCATGATATTTTGACTATAAATTTTTTCAAATAAATAATTATCTGAAGAGCTGCCTCTACCACTAGTGCTCCTTGTGCCTGTAGCTTTTAGGATTTTCTTTCCTTTAAAATTATATAACATATTATAATTTCGATCTTTCTTATATTTCTTATTCAATCTAGAAAAATATGATCTTATTTTTCTAGGGTTCTTACATTCATAACATACCATTTATGAAGAGTCCTTATTATCACTTTTATCCTTACAATTTTTCATATAATTTTATATGAAATCCTTCTTTCCAACAATATTTTTCATTATTTTGTTAAAATTTTCCAACTCATTCTCACATTTCATGGAATAAATTATTTTTGTATCAAATTTTACTTTCTTATTATTCAACGATTTAGTAAATTTTTTAGCTGATATTTTCTTTTTAGAAGAATTTTATTTTGAATAAAAAAGATACTTCATTAATCTTATTAGCATTTTATACATATATTTTCAAACAACCATCATATTTCTTGTGATTTCCAAAAATATTATCTAAGGTAAATTTTTTAAAATATTTTGTATCATCAATAAATATTATATTTTATTCCCACCCATTATGAATAATATATCTTTGATTCTCAAACAAATTTTAATCTATTATGTCTTTATCTTGAAGATAATAAATAATATTAACAATTTTAATAAAACATTGATGTATCTTAGATACAAATTATCTATGTTGAAAAACAAAATCTATATAATCTAATCTCAACATTTCTCTTCTTATTTCAATAACTTTGGTTTTTTTAGAATGTTTTATTTCAAGATTATTCCAATTTTTATTCATAGTTTCACTAAAATAAATACGACTATAGATATTTATTATCATAGAACATAACAAAGTATTTATGAATTTGTAGTTAATTTTATATTATAAATTTTCTACACTAGTACAAATAGTAACTTCATTATTTGTAATTTTTTAATCTCTTATTAAAATAACATATTTTTCAACTATAGTATTTATAATGAAGGAATTCATGTGATCCCTCCAATATTCATAATCATCACCATCAAATATAGGTGGTCTGCTTGGATTGTGAATTTGAAGTGTCCCAATAGATAAACTGGCCACATTAAGAAACATGTATATTATTTTATATAAAACACATTATTATAAAAATTTATAATAAGTAGAACCTTCTCTCATACTAAATATATGATCAAAAGAATATTATTCTTACTACAATAGGGGTGAATTGTAGATTATAAAATAAAACATGAAATTTTCGCTAACATCTTATAAGAAAGAAATCAGAAGTATAAAAACCCATGGGATTTATAAAATCATAGTTATGAAAAGTTTATAACAAATATTATGAAACTTTCCTTAAATTAAGAACAATGGAAAATAAGTAAAAACTTGTAGTTAATATGAATAAAAAAGTAACACATGTTTTATAAAAGGTATTAGAAATGTTTAAAAAAGCTTTCATAAGTAAGTCACTAAACTTTATCCTTCAGTGTAAAGGGAGTTGTAATAAAACTCAATAAAGATTTCACTAAACCATAAAGGTCCATATTATTGGGCTCATAAGTCCTCTATCACTAAGATTGTACAATATTATATTTTCCTATCCCTAGAAATCCTCGATCACACTTGAACAGAATAACCTATGTAACCGAAAACCCTAAAAACTCTCAATCAAGAGTCATGAGACATGATGTTTTAAAAATCAATGAACTTAAGGTATTTATAGATTACCCCAAAAATATATTCCTCAAGTAAAACTCTTTAAATAATTATAGTGAAGTGTTTACTCATAAAAAGATCTTATGAACTCTTTATAGAAACTTTGGATAGCTTGGGTAACACACTTTATTCTCCTCAAATGCAACATTTATTTATAGGAATTTCTCCAATGGTCATATTCATTATTCCTTGTATTTGGTTCTAATGAAATTTGACAAAATCTTATCCACCTAAAAGGGTTTAACACATATTATTCATATGATGGTTTATTTTGATGAACCACCATTACAATGCTTGAAAGGTTATGTCTAGTAGAATAACGTTTCTTTATCCAATAGACTAAAGTTTCCTCATTCAATAAAATGGAAATTATTTTTCTGGTATATTTCATAGAAGTTGATCCAAAAATCATGTCTGTCTCCAACCGATTAAGATTATAAAGTATTCTTGTAAAGTTTCATCCTATCGGACTTTGTTATAATAGTCTTCTGGACTGTATAAATCTACTTCTGATGAATATTTTAATAATCCATTTAATTTTCAGAATATATGAGTTCCCAATTAATTAAAAACTATGTTTAATGGAAAGATAATTCTACAATTGAAAAAATATAATATTTTTCTATAAAATGGTTTACAAAAACTTTGGAAGCATGAAAGTTAGTAAAGTTTATAATTTTAAAAATTGTTATGTTATTTTCAAAAATAAGATTACAAATTATTGATAGAAAATTTTGAGTCAAAAAATAAACATAGACAACCTAAAATTGGGATAATTCTCCCCATAATGAGAGTACCCTCATCATCACCTTTCCATAGAATACAAAACTACAAGGTCCACACTTCATGCACCATCAAACATGATAATTGGATGTGGACAACCCACTCACACCTAAGTTCTAAACCAAAAGTAGTAATCACCACTCATTTCCAACTCACTAAGAATGAAATCCTCCAAATGAATATGATGGGATCCCCACCAAAAATCTTCCCCTACTCTTCTTCTCAAGCACAAACCCCAACAGGTCCACAAGAACGATGCTTCTTGAGTTTATTAAGACCTGAACAAAACCAGCACACAAGTTCATTCATGTTCTAAACTTCTTAGGTTCACGAGAACATAATGGTTTCAAATTTTTACACAACCCAAATCCAAACCAAAATCCTCACATGATTCAATTCCTACTAATCCTAGGATAACATGCCTAAAAATGTTGACCATACCCCTAAAATTTTCCAATATAAACAAGATAAATCTAACCACATGAACTCCCATCACCTTGTCATCATTAAAAACATGAGTGTCTGACCACACTCCCACTACTCCACTAAAATCCCATCCAGAAATGATTAGGCCTAGGAATCTATCCAAACCCAACATTTCAATATACCGTAGAACTTTTATCACACTTAACTTAAAAACTAGGGAATCTAAATATCGATTTAAAAATATCTCAAACAACTTTGACCCCATCAAGTCACAACCAGGTATTCCAAATCCCACACCAACCCACTTGGGTTTCCATGAATCTATTTGTGAAGGGAAAAAATTTTCATCATTTGTGAACATGACACTGAAAGATCTACATGAACTATCATAAGAAGAAAAATACTTGTAGTTCATTTGGGTTGAATTCCACTAAGGAGCTATATAAAATAGTTACCTATAGGTCATTGTAGATATTTTAAACAAATTAACCTCCATAATCAATAAATTCATACATAGAAATACATATTTCACATGGATTCAACATACCTAGAATGACTCATGAATACTATCATTTTTATAATAAATCAAGATCCAAAAAACCAATAAGAGTAATCACATATCCTGGAAACTTAGACTTAATATTAATAATGGTGTTCATATAACACCATTTTAATATCCATCACAAGTTCTGACATATTCCTAACTTTCCTATCTATCAACTCCCCAAAAAAATAAAAAAGGCTCTAATGTTATTTTGTAATGAATCGGTCTATGTCGACCTAATACGTCTCTTGATCTTGCCCACCATAAGTGCTCTAGGGTGCCTCCTTATATAATAGAGGCTTCCAATAAGTAGTGATGGCTTAATCCATACACTAGGGAGACTATTCCCACGAATTAGAGTCTAATAAAAGTGAAAAAAATAAACCAAATTCATACACATCAATAAACAACGAAGTGTGCCTAATGAATGAACTGAAATAATAGCATGTTTTAATAAATGGAATGTGTAATACATTCATACAGATTCATAGTCATATTAAAACAAAAAAATAACCCATATTTCATTGGACCAATCACATGTAAAAAATAATAAAACATTGAATAAAATGTGTAGGGGTTTGTCTCGATCTATAAGTTGTGGCACATACCTACTCTCTGTGACTCTTGAGTTGTACAAGTCAAATCATGAGACTCCACATGAGTATTCCTACTTGATCATACAATATTTAACCTCCAAATATTCCACTACACAACATGTTCTCCATTTGAAAGGAGACATACAACTTGCACATGCATCGAGGTACATGTATAGGGGTGAGAAATAAATATTAGTATGCACCCCCAATAGTGAACTTATAATATGAAATCATATACAAGTACATAAACACATGATATTTCCATCCTATTTGAAACTAATAACATTCACAATAAAATAAACAATTGTATAAAATAAATAAGCAGTTCTTCAAATAGAAATAAATAAAATAGAAAACCATGGGTTTTATCCTAACACCTAAGGTAAATCTACCCCAACTCTAGAAAACTCCAAAGGATTTATAGCACATGGATCAACCAACCATAAAACATAAGGTGCTTCTAACAAATCTACATCAGATATCTAATACATAAAAAATGAAAAATTCTGGAATTCTGGACCCTAGGTCATAACCATAGGTGTCCACATGAGAACACACAACTCTATCGGGCTCTAGGACTCCAATGAAATTATCCAAACTGACAACAATAACTCTACTAACATTTAGGGAACCTTTATAGAATATGGTATTGCTACAAAACTCACCAAATATATAAAATATAGTCAAGGTTAATGAACATGTGATCCAGGTCCATCAAATTTATGGTACCACAAACAATGAATCAATAGTCGGGGTAATACATCTGTAGGAATATAGAGGGGTTTCACTCCTTATATCATACATTATCCCCCTATACCTTTATAAGAATATCCAACCAATGGAGAAGAGAATAAAATCAAATATCAAGTCCAATTCCCAGTCCAAGATATCCCATGGGTCTCCTCCTCAAACCAAATCCTAAACAAGAACTACCGCATACATCTCAGCCATAGGCCATCAACGTGTAGGTTGATCCAAATCTTGAACAAATCACCAAACATATAAACTATCAGTACTGATCAACTATCAACTAAAAAATGGGGTTTCCTACGTGCCATGGATCTCACCATCCACAAAATGGATTCTATAAGCTCTCATCAATCCACACAATGGGTCAAATTAAACATGACACTCCCATAGTTCCCAAGGCCATATCAAAAAGGGTCACCCAACAAGGGGATCCCCTACTACACCAAAAACTTAGAAAAATGATCCACTCCCAGTCAAAAAATCACACCGAAAGGCACCCAAAATGATAGAAAAGGACACCCTTCATGGGTATCCTTTATCGCATCCAAAGCATGGGATAATACTGGAATTAAAACATTATAAATCACACCACCACTAATCCTTGATCAAAAACACACATTAATGGGTATCCAAGAGCACAACTATGCCTATAAAGACATTCATAATGATCCTCTTGATCAATTCAAGATAAGTAAACTTTGCAGTGGGATCCTTAGCATAAGTGAAACCTCAAGGAAAATAAAACCTCAATAAAAACTCAATCAGACTCCCTAACATACAACCCATCCTCAAGTATTACCTCACCCATAAATACATCCATATAAGGTCCCTGAAATCAATATTAATATATAACAAATATTTCTTATTCATACTTGACACTTTATGGTATTATCTCACCCAAAATAGTGCTCTTCAAAATCCAAACCTCAAATGACAACACCAAACCACCCAAATGGGAAACCTCAAGAAAAAACTTCGAAACCCAATCCAAGAAACCAAAATCATCCAGCCTAACATCTAGAAATCAAAATAATTGGACCATATAAGACATCTCTTATTCTTAAATTCTGAGAAATATCCAAATTTTTCTAAAAATAAGCCACCTTAGATCTCAATGTCCAAGGAAATATCAAACTCATGACTCCCTTAGGGTATCATCCCACACATCCCACCTAGAGGTTTATAAAACTAAGGCCATTAGGGGAAGCTACTTTACGCACTCAACTCACTCAAATAAATTCCCAATGTCCGCTATATTCCTGTAATCATGACTTCTACATCCTAATTGAGGAGTGAAACTATTAAAGGAATATAAATAATCCCATGATTAGTTCAAGGATGAGGATGGTTCCCATGAACCACCACATCACCACCAATATGCACACAATGGGGAACATGTGGTGTGACTTTATTACCAAGACATGAAGGTCCTCTGAATAAATAACCCTCACCCGAAACCCAAGGACTACCCCAAAAAACAAAAAAAAAGCCCTAGAGGATTTCTCATAAACCTAGTCAATAATTTAAATTAAATTAAATGTTTATAAAAATGATGAAACGCAAAAATAAACCCCTAGAATACCTCATAGAATAACCATCTAAGATTCAGGATTGATCAAACACTCCCCTAATAACCAAATCACATAACTCACACCCAAAAAAGAAATTAATTTAATTTAAACAATTAAAATTAATTATTAAAATTAATTACAAAGAATCCTAAAGCTTTAAAACTCAGTAAGGGGATTCCACCTTATAAAACCTCAACTATATGATCATATAAGTCTTAAAACTAACCCTTGGAACCATGATAGGAAAAATCCCTAACAAGAAATCCTCAATTAATCAAAAATTGAAATTCAAAAAAAATCTGGATAACAACCCTCCACTGAAATGAATACTTATAGTGTGTAGAAAATATCCCAAGACTCCCTATCACCCATAAAAACAAATATCCATCATCATTGTGAAATTACACCATAACCCAATGGAATCAGAACCAAAAAACTAAGTGGATATGATAAAAATTAACTAAAAGGTTTGAGGAAGAGTAATGGGGAAGGAGAAAATGATTCTAACCTGAAAAAACTAAATAACACTATAAAAACACCCCTAAATCAAGGGGATATGGAGAAAAATGTAAGGAAAAAATCTTGTTCCACATGTGCGTAATGGAGTAATATGGGAGGGAAATAGATTAATTACCAAGAAATCATTTTGGTCATTTCTCACTTTTAGTGAAAATCTAGGCAGTCACATGGTTTGGAAGAAGGTTTTTTCAAACTATGCACCAACCATGAATAAGGAACTAACTAGATAAAACCACACCATACAATTTAAAAACTGTGTTCAAACCATGGAAAATGGAACTGAAACCCCTATGTAACATCCATCACAGTTTTTCTATAACCATGTAGTGATCGTGTGCCTCATCCCCTAGCCCAAAAAAGCCACATAGTTCATCCTAGCATTTTCATAGTTTACTCTAATCTATGTTTGAGACATGAAAACTAACCTTAGTTTCATATTGTGGATTTTCTATTTCTAGGGTTTTGTAGGTTTCTATGGGAAGAGATATTTTTTTATCAGATTTAGTTGTCTTGGGATGATTTTTCCCTTATTGTTATTTGATTTGGATATTTATTTTGTATGAATTTTGGATCATTTTGGATGTTTGTTTTTTATATATATTTTCCTTTAATGGTTTGGATCAAGTTGAATTTTGAGTGTCATTGGTTAGATAATTACTTGGTTGGATCTTTAATTGTTTCGTGTGTGCTTCTGATCCAATAATGGTTAATTATATGTTTTTTTGGTAGAATATTATTCCTTAATGTTTTTATGGTTGTGTATTTTTAGTTTTTTGGGTTGGGATTCTAAGTGGGTTGAATATAAGAGACCATTTGACCCATGCTCAGGTAATTAGGGCTAGTATTTCTTCTTGTGGTAGAGAATGTGTAGGTGATGGTTCTATTTTTTGGGTTTTCTATAAGATGATTTCATGTGATGTTGGTCCTTGTTTTCCCATTTAGAGTGTGGTGACCCATGTTTATAAGCCCGTGTTAGTTTCCGGTGATCCTTACTTGTGGAATTTTTCATCCTCCTCTTTCAAGGGGATGTTGTTGGTAAATATTAGTGGTGGGTATCATTTTATGTGTATTTGGATAAAATTTTGGGTTACCTCTTGGGAGTCTAATAAGTTTTATTTAGAATGGTTGGTCATGGTTTATGAATGGGATTTATATTTGGTTGTGGTTTATTCTTAGATTTTATTTCTTTATTCAACAATTCTTGAAGAATTATAAATGGGGGGGGGCTATAATAGGTTCCCATTCCTTTAGGGCTTTGGCATAGAGTGTTTTGATTTTATTTATGCTTGGATATATTATTTGTGATTGAGGAATTTGGTTTTGTGGTATCATGTAAGTTAGGTAGTTAGTTTTTATGGTGGATCGAGTCGAATGGTTTTCTCATGATAGGAACCTTTTATTCCGTATATATTTAATAAAGAACTTTATAGGGGTATAAAGTGGCATGGTGTGTAGATTGTAACACCTTGTGCTACTATTGTTGTTTATTTTATATTATTTTATAGGATTTTAGGGTAATTTAAATTTTTCGAGGTTTTGGGTTTAGAATTTCATAATTCTATAATTCATCTCATGTTACATGGTTAGTGTGTATAGTTTATATGAAATCATGTAATTGCCCATTTGTAGAGACATTCCTAGTTCATTTTTATATTACATCATTATTCTCCATGATTGACACAAAGTCCAGTCCAAACCATAAAACATTTAGTAGAAACCTAGTAGGGACCCTTATGCAATGGATATTTGTAACACGTTTCATACATGATTTGTAGAAATAGTTTGTTCACAGGGAAAAGGGTTCATTAGTGTTTTCATAGGTGTTTTTCATGGTTGGTGCATGGTTTGGTAAACCATGAAACCAAACTGTGTTGGTGTCTCATGGGTGTCTAGTGTTGCTACATGGTTTTCTAAACCATGCAACCAAATTGTATAAGCTACTAAATTTTTATTTAAAAGTTATAATTCACTTATACACATTTTGAATTTTTTTCCTTTCACCTCTCCTCAGCCCCTCTTGTTTTCTTGATCCCTTTGAGACCTAGAGAGAGATCCTCTTTGCTTCACCTTGATTATATGTTCATTATTCATGGATTCCTTGTGATTTCTCAAGGTATATCTTCCTTATCTTCCTATTTTCTCCTTTATTATCTTCCTATTCTATTTTTCCAAGGTTCTTGTTTATCTTTTTAATCTAAATTACTATGCAAGCTAGGGTTTGGATTCATAGTGGTTTTAACCTAGGTTTTTTATTTTCTAGGACCCATATAAGTTATTTCCTTACTTATTTAGGTATTCATTAAGGAAGGAGACACATTTTGACTCATTTTTGAGGTGTTGGAGTTATTTATTTCTATGATCAACTTTTATTATGGAATTCATGGGATTATTGAGGGTTATAAAAAAATTCAAAATAATGTGTAGCTATAAATGATGTTTTTAAGGAAAATATAAATGGGTTTTCAAGAAATTATGGCTTTTTACAAAGGTATTATCTTATAAATTTTATGTATTACTTTTTAATTTAATACTTTCATATGATAAAAATCTGTGAAACTATGGGAAAGACCCATTAAATGGTTTTAAGGAAAAAACATTGTCTTTGGGAATTATTTTAGATCATTTAAATAACTTTTCCATGTTTCTAAATAATGGAATTATATTTTAAGATAGGAATGTATTCTATTATTTTAAAAATGGTTTGAAATGGTTGGGATTCAAGAAATAAGGAAATGACTTGGAACCCTGAGTTAGAATTATTTTAAAAGACTATTTGGAACTTTCTAAGAATGAATTATTCAATTTTTTTAAGGCCCACATTAATTCCCCTTATTCTTGTTTACTCATTAAGGGGGTTTCTTGATGATATAATTCTTTTATGATGTGGAAGGGGGTTGTTATATGTGAGTGTGATTGATATGAGGGAGAGTTATTGGTTATTTTATAATTATTAATCTTGGTTGGATTGTTTTCTCACATCTTCTTTAGATAGGTCATGAGAACCTGAGTAACTAGGTAGGATGTCTTAATTCATGTTACCCTATTGGGTACGCATGTTGTTATAGTCCCCCAGTTCCTGTTCTATGATAGGGGTAGAGGAGAGGTTTTATTTAGATGAGGCCATAGTGGGATAACTAGATGGACTTTTTTACTGTTAGATGTAATGTAATTTGGTTGTTAGTCTATGTTATTACAATGTTGTTAGGACCATCTCCCTTTAAGTCATAGAGATTTTCTTGTGAAACTTATTTACCGATTTTTGGTTCCTGTCGGGGATTTTTCTTCTTTTATATGAATCCCCTTATGTATTTTCCTTCAATAACCATTTGTTTACTTTTGGTTGGCTTCTATATATATAGTTATGTTTGTTATTTATGTAATTTATTTTCATATGGCTAGTTTGTTTTCTTAAATTTTTTTGAAACAGTGATCCTGAGAATTTGTTTTTAAATGAAAAATAAATATTATTTTTATAAATAAGATTTCATGAATGTTTTTAAAATTAGCAAAAGAGTTTTTAAGTTATATTCATCTTTTCAAATATTTTATCCTCCAAAGTTATAAATGTGTTTTGATTTATAGCACATATAACTCACATAGTTTTATAAAAAGGATCAAGTATTTCTTATGTTATGGTAAATAGTATGTGTTTTGATTTTTCTTTTGGCATTATGAAATTTAAAAACTTATTTTTTATTTTATTTCAAACTATAATTCGCGATATATTTATTTAAATAAATTGTATAGACTTTGTGGGGAGATCCTATTAGGCCTGTTATCTCACACCTTGCATACACAATCATGTATGTGTATGAATCCCTTGTGTTTTATACAAGTTCTAGGTTTTACTTCACATTGTTTTATGTTTCTCAAGGGCCAATTATAGTGATTTGATATATAGAGATAAATTATTGGGTGCATGGTGGAACTCAAGTGGTTTGGTTTGAGTTTTGTTTTATTTTGGGATATGATGTATCAGCCAAGAAAACCACTCATTTATCTGTATTTAGTTTCTTATTGTTGAACCTTATTATTTAATTGTTTTGGAAGATTTTTTAATTCTTAAAAAATTAGTTGAATCATAATTGGTGGTAACAACTCATTCATTTTTATTATCTATTTTGGTTATTCTTATTTTTTTATGGGTTTCCAATGTAGGAGCACTCAATATTAGATTTTCATTTAACAATATACTATCTATTTACTCTAGATTTAGTTTTAAAACATTTAAAAAGTTTTTCCCTTGTTTACAAGACACATGTTTCTAGATTGTGGTGATTAGGAACGTACATCGGGCCCAGTGGTGAATCGGGTTGAGTGATGTATCAGGTCCACCTGAGTAAGTCATTTACAAAGAGCATCAGATCCTTACTTCATGTTAAGGGAATAGGTTTTTTAAAATTTTCTATTTTTATTTATGTTGTATTCTAGTATCATATTGATAGATAAATACAATATCAATATGTAGGTGTGGTGAGATTCTTGTGAGCTCTTTCCCATTTGGAACCTCGACTTACCATTTTTTTGTTAAGATTAGCATCTTGAATTTCAATTTTTTGACCTGATTAAGTGTGTTTTGATGTGTGATGATGATGTTTTAATCCTAGATAAGTTTGGAAAGTGATTTTTGGGGTTAAATTTAATTTTATTTTGAAAATAAAGGTAAAAATGGGGTTACACAGTTAGCATGTATGGTTTATAAAACATTGTGGATCCCATGTATATGGTTCTATGAGCTTCCCAAAGGCTTCTACATGATTGGTTCATGGATTTAAACACTTTTATCCAAACTATACATAGATTTTAAACTCTATTAATCTTTTTTATCCCTCTTGGTTCATAATTTCCCTGAGAGTGTTTTCCACTTGTTAGGGATGGATCAAAGAGGGTTTTTGATGAGATTGTGAGGTGTTTGAAATGATTTTTTTTAAGTTGGTATAATTTTTGTGTGGTATTTTTATGCATAAAATGTTTTTATAGTTATTTTTGTGTGAAAAGGTGTCATTTATAAGGATTACATTTCAATATTTTTTGGGTGTGTTCCATTTTCATAGAGTTCCCATATTTTATAACAGGTTCCTAATGATGTGGTTGATTTTATTATGGTTTTAAGAAAACATTTCAAAATAGAAATGAACTTTTATGTAAATATTTTGGAAATGAATTAAAAATTTAGTAAAGGTGTGAAATTATTTTGTTTTATTTTCAAGTGAAATGATGTGTTAGGTAGGATTTTTCTTATAAAGAAGTGTACCTTGTTTTTCAAAGGTTCACCTTGGTGAAATGCGTTTTTATAATCTTTTTTTGGTAGTTGGTAATTTTAAAGAAAAAAAGTTTCATGATGCATGATTTATGTGTTTTATTTTTAAGGGTTTGTGTTTTTTATTTTTTTTCATTAGTTTCTAATGGTACCGTTTGTCTTAATTAGTAAGGCATGACCTTTAGAAGTTAATGTATTGTGTTATTTATATAATTCCTCCTAGGATGGTCAATAAAAAATGTATAAGGCTTTTCTATGAGGATGATTCTTTTGATGAATCTTATCATCAATTAGAAATCTCTTTTTTAACTCTGAACTCCACACAGACTATAAATGGAGTAGTGGATTTGGAACCTTCTTTGTATTTGGACATTTCTTGTGAGTTATTCAAGGAGGTATTTGTTTACTAGTTTAGAACTGATCATGTGAAGGTGGAGTAATCAATCAATTTTATGATCCTTCTTTAGGGTGAATGAATGGTGAACGATTTGTTGATTATTTTTTGGAATCAGAGTCTTTTATTCTATAAAATTTTTGGATGATTATTTGGAAGATCATTTCATAGTATATAACACCCTGACCCCGATCACTCCATGAATGTTAACCAAATTTGTTTTCTATGTAAAATCTAGCATGCCTCCACAAACATTGTAGGTTTTAACCAAGTAGTGGGGGTATAAAGAGGTAATATGGAGAGGCTATACCCCCGTTTTCATAGTTTTTAGTAATAGATAAAATAATAGTGTACCATACATTTGTAAAAAACATCATAGTTGGTAGGGTATAAATAACAATAAACTCAATAGTAACATGAAATTTGGTAGAAGTACAATTATAAAATGGTGTTCACCCAGAAAGTTGACCACATATAGAATTAAAATAGAATAAAGGATAAAATACAAGGTATAATAGGATCAACTATGTCCTCGAGACATGACTTAATCCCATTCCCTAATTCTTCCCAGCAATCAAGTTGTATGATCCACCGTGGGACCTCATCACATCCCATGTTGATAAAAAGTGAAATGGTTGCTCAGATAACCAAGTTATATGTCCTCCTAATAAAGGTATGAATAAAAAACTCCACTGGGAACCAGAAACACAGTCCCATAAAAAACCAGTATATGTAGTGAATGTTCATGTGACATTATTATTTGAAATATGTAAATAAACTGATGAAAAATAAATAACCACCTTACTACCATATTTGAACAGTATTGAGGTGTCTCTACACAAGTCATGATTACCATAAAAATGATAAATACTCTTGGGGGACAAGTCATATCTTGGTACAAGTAATAGTTGTCGATCGTTGGTCTAGTGACCCCAATTGACCATTGCTGCTTTAGCCTAATTCCAATGTAACTTTGAGAATAAAAATCACCTTAGGGGAACCTCTATTCACTCATTGGATATCCCACTCCTATGAATCTACCATGATGAGTATTGGATCATAGGGCATCACTAGTCATACCACATCCTCAATCACTTAGGCTGAACCCCACAATAGTACCTAGGTATTCTCGATGTCATGATGATTTCAAATTCTCCGAAGGTGGAGTCCATAGAAAATCCTATATATACATGTGTTATTGATTCCTAAGTGACCTGTGAAATTGAATAGAATATCCTATCTAGATCCCACAAGCATTCACTAGTAAATCCAACATCACACAACTCCTCAGTCGAACCCAGTTCATCCACCTGATCCAAGGGCTTATCCTAAGTATCTATCAAGGGTATTCAATAGTCACCCTTAGGATGTCCAAATACATGATTAGGAATATATTCCAACTTAGTACCTCTTACCAACATTCAAATATCTAGAATCATGTAAATTATAAATGGTCTATTATTATCCCCATTAGAATCCCAGGCTCCATATGCATTTGTATTAGTCACAATGTAACAAAGGAATCCATACCCTCTGGGCATTCTTGTACACACTCTATCACCATCTATAATGCTAGATCGTAGGAACCACCTCTATGAATCCACGAGTTCATCAACCATGATCATAATGGATGATATTTAAACTAGGAATCCACCTCCAAAATACTGGGAGACCAAATCCCGAATATACCAGGCATCCCAAGGCCTCATCCATCTCAATAAGTGATTCTCAAGAATCTCATGAAATCTCATTAGTGTCAGTACCGATGGAAAATTCCCATGCGTCATGGGAAATATAATTTCATCAAGTATAAAGAAATAAAATAAATAATAATAAGGGATGGTCAGACACTTTCACCCAACTTACCATCATAACCTTATAGGGATTAACCAACAGTTTAGGTTCAAGGGTGACACACACAACAATCACTATCCATTCACAAATTCACTAACTCGCTAGGTTAATAAGTCTCAAGGGAACCTACTAGGTTCTCTATGCCTCATAGAGACCTCCATGTCCTCCAAGAAAAGTTACAATATGTGGATTAACTCAATCCCACTCCCTTTATAAACATCCTAGGTCTATCTAAACAACATACTCATCTTCGAGTCTTCGTAGGGTCAACCACATATTAAATAACATCCCATTTGGGGGGAAACATTTCACTCATGGTCATATTAATAATATTATTGATCTAGGGTATCCTTCATGGACAATTCCTTTTCAATGTATCTGTGATCAACACCCCTCAATACCTAGGGGACATTAAGTCAAATTACACTATAGACACTATGGTATATTCATTTCAATTTAACTAATTCACACATCTCATGGGGTAATTATATTAAAAGGATCAAAATTCAATCTATATACTTGTACATCAATAGAGGATATGTCCAGTTAGTATATGAAGGAATATTGTGGCCCTCGACACTTTTTCATTTCGAACAAGGAATTCAATTTTTTTAAACATTAAAATTTTAAAGAGGACCAACACCTTAATTAGTGGGGACACACATACCACATGCATACAAATAAATTAATAATACCTTGATGGAGATTCATAAGTATCACATATCTTTTTCTAAAGAAAACCCCTTTTAAAACTATCTCTAAAACTCTCATGGATGCCCTTCCAAGTCTCACAGCATGTTCTGAGAACTGCACGACGACTGATCACTGGTACTTAAAACAATGGGTGTAGGATACGCTCGATACACCCTTGAATATAAGATAAAATGATTTAATTATTTAATTATAATAATTATAATTAATTTCACATTTGATTTTAAAATAGGCATAATTACTAAATTCTCATCCTCTAATCTTATTGTGATGAAACCATGAAAAATCACTTACCAATGACCCATGATGTACTCCTATCTTGGTTTCGAGTGAAATATCTAATATGCGATGGAAAAAAATTATTAATTTCAATTTTTATTTAAGAAAAAATCTTTTAAAAATAACAGTTATAATATACCTCAATGAAATGGTGTGTGGTGACATACGTACGTACCCTCAGGATGTCATGTTCCAAGGATGCATGAAAACCCCTAGATACTTGGAAAAATTCACCATGATCCAGAGGAATCTGCACCAAATCCCTAAAATGGGAAGAATTAAAATTAATTTAATAATTTCATAAGTTTAATAAGTCCAAAAATGGAGGAATCAGACTGCAAACACCGATGGAAAAATTCCAAAATATCACCCTTTAAAAGAGAATATAAAGTGAAAAAGGAGGGGTGGCTTAGTTTAATGGCCATCCCCCATACCCCATCCTCACATAAAACCCAATGAGTTTGTTGGTAAAATTATTGACCTATTAATTATTAAAAAAACAGGATTTAACCATCTAGTCGATATAGATCCACCAAATATCCTATGGGATTTAGAGCCCTGGCCACCGGGACTTCTTCCAGTGCTCTCTTGAGCTACCTCATCAACTCTTGAACCTCATCCCATTCATAAAATGGTAATTTTTAGGGGTTCCAATCATTGTAATTCCTTTTTAAATTCCATATCAAAATATAACACCACCATTAATTAAAAGTTCAAGATTTTCTTCAATTTTGAACCCCCGTATAGACACGTGATTTTATTACCTCCCCACTATATTACTTTTTATCCCCAAGAAGTCTCGATGGAAATACAAACATAAAACTATCCCAAACAAGGTCACTAAAACCTATTCAAATAATTGAATTTAATTTTTAAATTCTCAATATAATTCCTTAGAACAACTTTAGAAATAAGGCATTTAGTTTTCAAAAAGCCTAAGAAAATTCTCATGCCATCTGGAATCATCATCGCAACACTCCACAGTCCCCTTATAATCTGGGATACCAACATGCTATAAACTATTTAATTAATTGGTATATTCTTCTCTTCACCATATTTCTCATCTCATAATGGATAATTTTGATCCATGAAACTTTCCACCATTGGAACCTCTATCAAAATACTCATCCCATGTTTTATCGACCTTCCCAGTGTATTTCCCAATTTATCATACCCAATCATAACCCAAAAACCCAATAAAAATACATTATAAAACCTCATCTCAATTCCCTATCGAATCAGATGAGTATTAACATCCCATTAACAAGGATAAAACATGCAAATTTTTCCCCAAAAAGTCCCTGTCAAACATCAAAATGCACCTATCTTACCCAATATGACATACCCTATAGGGTTCTTAGTCCACCACATCCAATTATATTCCAGAAAATAATTTGAACATGCTCTGGACAAACCATATTTAAAATTATCAGTTTCTATCATAGATATTCAACTTTGTCACCAGATCATGAAGCCTTAAAAACCAGAAATATTCAATTATAATTTGAACATTCTCACTGAATTTCAAAATGACTGTTAGTGAAATTACCTAATTAGGTCATCAACTAACCAAAATAGTCATCACACACTCTCTTAAAATATAATACAACACTATTATGAACACCCTTATACCATATTTATTTCATCATGAGACTGAATTAAACACTAAAATCCCATTTAATTTCACATATAGTTTTACACCCAATATTCACTTATAAATCTAGATGAATCTAAATCCATTTTCTCACTTGAATAAAAATTCCATAATGATCATCTAAAGACCTACCCCATTGTACTAGAAACCATTATATCATGAGGTTAATCTCCCCCCCCCCATGGCCAAAACATCATCCATTACCATGTGTAATAATTGGGTGTGACCTTTCAACTTTTATTAAAGCTTCAATTACAAAATATCAACCATCACCCCTTACCAGATCATAGAAATTTTCTCCCCATAACCCACCAAAATTCATCCAAAGATAGGGTCCCACCCTCCATGGTCTGTAGTAGACTCCACACCATATAGTTTCTCTCATTATACTCCTTCAAAACAATGTAAATGGTTTCCATTTTCACAGATTTGTTTCTGTTACCAAACCATGATCATCTCATCCCATCAATAGTTGATCAAAGATTCACTCGCATCAGCTATGACAGCACACCCATTCCAATTATGATGTCTCCTATACCACAAACATGCATCACCAATTTCATAGAAACCCTATTATTTCAAGTCCAAAATCATTTTATCAAGATCCATTGTCCCTTTTCACTCACCCGACCACTTACTAATTTATAGTTTAAATGGGTACCACATGCAACTGGCATGTTTTATTTGATCTCATACAACATAAAGTGTGTATGATCCCAACTAACCAATCACATCACCCAAATCATGATCCCATGAGTAACATTGATAGACTTAGTTTAATATGATCCATGGAATGTTTAATTTCTAATCAAAGAACATTCCAAATTATCTCATCCTAAAAATCCTGAAATTTCCCCCATGTTGAAACCAAAACCGATCTTATCCCCCACATGAAACCATTCTAGGTCATGATCATCCACCCACACTCACACAACTTTGTTGGAGTTCATCTAAAGTCGACTGGGTTAGGAACTCAACTATTTATTCTCATGAATCTGACCTCAAACCCAAAGTATCAACACTCAAGGTACTACACCTCAAGAAATCACAAGGCATAACCATGCCACTTCCATTAACTCGATAGAACCTTCCATTCATTAGTCTAAAACACAAGGCATGTACCCATGTATTTACACTTCTAAGAAACTCTCAAGCTTGTTCTAACCACACATGTGGGTTACCCTTGCACGATTCATCTCAATAATATCCAGAAAAAACCTTATGTTTTTCAATCATAGCACTCAACTCACTTATGTCCTAATCCTTATATCAATGTACTAGGATCTCCCTCCTCAACCATAGGTCATGTATCATATAAACCAAATATCATATTAAAAACCTCTATATAACTTTATATAAGGTCACATGGTAACTCATGGCCTAAACTACCCACCCTAGGGTCGTATATATACATAGGTATGAAACCTCGTTCTGGGTAATCATTCTACTATGGCACTAGTTCTCATCAAGAATCAGTCCATGGGACTACTCCATCAATAATATCAGCTCAATATGGGTTATATAAATAATGATACCATCCAATATGATCCATGAAAAAGAACCATTAACATGAGGTTGAGTTAGAGAGAATTTCATTCCAAGCTATATGAGAAAACACCATATAGGTTATTACAGGAACATTAAATAACTAAACCTGTAGCAAATATTCAACGGACATTTCCCTATGGAGAAACATGTTTATAAAACCATCATTATAAAATTTAGTTAAGTAGAGTTTTATTTCAATATATATGGTAAAATTCCATATTTGTTGTTACTAATAGTTTTTATATCCAAACCTATACCACTAGAACCACCCTCAAGAGTGTTTCTATAAGGCATTATATACTATACAGAACTATGAGGGTCATTATATGTCCCATTTCCTAAGGTACGACACCATTTGTATCATGATAAATTACATCATAGATCTAAAATATCTTCCATCATAATAGAATAGATATAATATTTTTCCAAAATGATTAAAATTTCACCAAGTACTTACACAAGAAATCATCATATGAGAGGTTTTTAACACATTAAAGAAATAACCATAAATTTTTACTGAATATAATCACACTATCAGGCCTATATGTCATGTGAATCCTATATGAAAAATATGATACATGAGATACCTTTTAACTCAAATTCCATGAGCCAAAATTTATAATAAACCAAGAACCTAAAAAATAAAAGTGTTTCACTCAAGGGAAGATCATATATAGACTAACATCAAACACTAAGAACCACAATCCCACCCCCATTAATCTATAATTATTACTAAAACAAGTGTTCTTGATACACTAATATGATATCCAACATAGGATCTAACACATTCCCATTTCACTTATCAACCATATCCCAAAACTATAAGACAAAGATAAAAATAGGCCTTTGATACCACTTTTTAACACCTCAGCCTATATCTCTCAAGGAACACAAACTATACTGGTTCACTACAAAACCTTGGGCATGACTCCCCGAATTCCAAAGGCATCCAAATAGAATTTTGGGCCTAATGAGGTACAATTAAGAGTCTATATCCCATGTGTTAGAGTTCTTTGTAATAGATAAAATAACCAAGTACCATAAATAAGTAATAAATATTGTATTAATCAAGGTCAAAATAATAACCATCCCAATAATAACATGAAATGTGGAAGTAGTAAAGTCATACAATGACGATTTCCCATCAGTATGACCATATATACAAGTAAAATAGAATAAATAATATAATAAAAGGTATGTGAGGATCAACTTTATCTCCAAGTCACAACTCAATACAACCCTTTAATTCATCCTATCTATCTAGATATACGATCCAACCCATAGAATTATCCAAATTTGTACATGTAGAATGTGAAAGGTATACTTAGGTACCCAAGTTCCAAGTCCACCTAAGTTGGGTGTGAGTAAAAAACTGATTAGGGCACCACCAATACAGTCCCATACATAACTAGTATATACAATGTATATTAATGTGACATGATCAACTAAAATAGGTAAATAAACTACGAAAAAATAAATAGCCACCATTCTATCTACTTTGGTGAGTGTCAAGATTTCTCTGATCATGTCATGATGACCATACCAACCACAACCACTTAGGTGGACCAATTCATTCCCTATTACCAATAATTGGTGTTGATCCTCAAGCACATAACCCTGATCAACCATACCATCTTTTACTTGATTTTGAAGTGTCTCGGATCATGACAATCACATCTGGAGAACCACTATTGACTCACTAAGGGTACTAATCCCAAACCTCCATCATGACGAGTAGTGGATCCTGGGTTGTCACCAGTAATACCTCATCTTCAATCCCTTAGTCGAAACCATGTGGTAGTACCTAGGTTTTTTCGATGTTAGTTTGATGTCTAATTCCTAAGACTTGATGACACTAGGAAATTCAATATATCTAAGAGTGATTGATTCCAAGGTAACCTAGGAAATAAAATAGAATACCCTCATTGTATCCCATGTCCAGTCACCTGGGAATCCAAAATTACATTGATCCTTAGTCAAACAATATTTGGTGGGTCCACCTAGTCTTAGGGGTATCCTAGGCATTGATTGAAGGGATCCAATAGTCACCATAGATATGTCCAATAGTGGTAATTTGGTATATATTTCCACCTAACACCTTATAATTCCATTTAAATTTTTGGAATCATGGGTATTCTCAAGGTTCTACTGGTGTTTCCAATTTAATCATAGGCTCCGTGGGCTTTCAAGATGGTCACAATGTAATAAAATAATCCCTACCATCCGGGAATTCTTGTATGCAAGCCATCATCAGCTCTGATATTGGATCCTATGAACCACCTATAGACATCCATGACTATATTATAAAACTATTAATCTATACATAAAATATCATGACATCTGATCTTGAACATTTCATGAATTCTAGGTTCTCATCTCTCTCGACGGGTGATTCCCGAGAATATTAAGCAATCACATCTGTTTCAGTCCCAACATCTAATTCCCAAACATCCTAGAAAATATTTGTTCCTCAAACATACATAAAAAAAATCTAATAAGGATTATCCAAACGTCTATGCCTAACTTATTATCATGGCTCATATTTTCTTAACCATCGGTTCAGGTTCTAGGGTGACACTTGTAACCTACTCTACCCATTCCAAAATCCACCCTATTACTAGGGTCACAAGCCTTGATAGAACCTACTAGGGTACCCTATGAATTATTTATGCCTCTATGACCTTCTACGAAAATTACACTAGGGGTATCCATAAGCCCACTCTCTTTCCAAGAATCCTAGGTTGGTTCAAACACCAAACCCATATGCCAATCTCCACAAGGTCTAATTTCACAATAAAACATGTCCTAGTGGGAGAGAAAATTTTACATCACATCATCTTAATGATCCTGGTGGATCTAGGGTATACCTCATGGATAACCCCTTGGCCATTGATCCCTGGTCAATGCCCCTCACTATCTAGGGTTCACAATGTCAAATTCCACTAGGGACACTATGCCCTATCCATTTTAATTTAATTAATTCACACCCCCAATGAGGATTTTGTATTCTAAGGCTAATGGTAAAATATAAGTTCTTATCCATCAGTGATCGAGATGTCCCGCTAGTACATGAGTGTCCATCGAGGCCCTCAACACTTTGTGAAATTAGATCATGGGATTCAATTTTTGTTTTAAATAAATTTAATAATTTAAATAGTCCCAATGCCTAAATCATGGGAAATGAAAACAACATGCATAAAAATAAATGAATAATACCATAGCGTTGATAAATAAGGACCACCTCCCTTATTCAAAAGAGAAACCCCATTTTAAATCACCAATATAACTCTCATCTAGGCTATTAAAAATCTCAAAGCACCTTATGATCACCGCACAACAACCAATAATCGATACATCGAACAATGAGTGTGGGCCATGACTGACACACCCTTGAACATAATCAATGACATCCAAATAAATTAATTATAACAATTATAATTAATTTAAAATTTAATTTTAAAATAGTTATAATTCCCAAATTCTCATTGGTTGATCTCATCGCTCTAGAACTATGACCTACTTCTCACAAACGACCTATGATGTAACACCTAGTACTCTACTATAGTAGGTAAACATCATATCAAGAACTATCACACATTTCACTATTTAAAGAGCCTTTATTCATGATTTCTTTCAAAATATAAGTTTTATAATTAAAAATTGGATAAAATAACTTCATTTTTTAATACTTAATATCAAAATTAAAATATTATGAATTTTTTATATTTTTTCTAAAAAGGTCAGTTTTTAGTCAAAAATACGTTTTTCACATAACTTGTAATTTATATAATTTTATAGTTATATAAAAATGACCTAATATCTTAAAAACCTTTTATGTAATAAAATATTAATTTAAAAAAAATATTATGCATTTTAAAACACTCTTTGAACTTATAAAACATATAGATTTTTTTAAAAAAACTAATTAAAATTTTACTTTAATAAAAAAACTATTTTCAGTATCTTCTTTGAATAAAGTATTTTCAAGGGTAATTCAATTTTATAATTACTTGAAAGACTCATACCCTTTATTTTTTTTATAATAAATCAATTTATTTCATTAAAATCAGTATCCAATATAACTTTGTCTTATATATAAATTTAATGATTAAAATGATATTTCTCTAAAAATAGTTTTTATACAATTAAGTGTATTTATTTTAAAATTAACATTAACACATTTATAATTTTTATTTAATTAAATTATTTTTAAATTTCAAAATAAAATTAGTTAAAATGTTCAATCTTAATCATTTTTGTTAAAATTAATTTCTAATGTCCTCAATTAATTACCAAGGTAAAAGTAAATTATGATAAAAGTTAAAACAAAAAACCCTAAAAAATAAACATTGTCTCTAAAAAAATTGTTTGTGGTAATTTTCAAATAATTCACTATAACAACCTATTTTATCATTTTTTTCCATTGGACCTTGTATATTAACCTTACATTATTGAAAATGTAAGGGTTACTCCCAAAAATTACCCTTCACTTTACATATAAAAGGGTAAGATCTTCACCACTTCAAGACTTACCCATCCTTAAAATTTACTCTTGAAACTATTATAATTTGATAATACTATAACATTATTCCATTTTAATAAGCCTATTTTTGCCTTTAATTAGCATAATATCTTTATTTCCAAGGATACTTCTAGGGAAAAATTCAAATCCATGATGTGAGTTTTATCAACTAATTAGTTTTTCTTATTAATTTTATTCTTAAAATTTTATTATATCTACACTAATATAATGATATTGGTGTCATTTATATACTATAATGTTTCTATATTAATTTTATTATCATTTTTTATTCATATACCCAATTCATTAATAAAAATAAAAAATTTGTATGTGTGTTATGTAGATTACTGCCTCCACGTCGCAACATGTTTCGTTTTCCCTAACAACATTAAAAGGTTAGATTTAAGGATGGTAATAAATAATAAATATATTTTTTATGATATAACTATTGTTATTTTATAAAAAAATAGATAATATATTAATTATATGATCAATAAACGATCATCATTAATTTAATCATTTAAAATATGTGTAGCAGGAGGATAAACATTTATTCAAATTGTGTATTATTTTTATATCCATTAATTATTCTTAAAATTACTCAAAATTATAATATATATCACTAATAAACACTAAATAATACCATTATTCCTATTTTATAATGATATTACAACAGTTCTACCTCATAATCATTCATTAAATCAGTGTATTATCATGTTCGTGTCAATTTAAACACATACTTTTACAATATTATGAATGTTTATCATGAATGACTATGAGAAATTAATTATTGGTATAATGTAATATAAATTATTAAATTATTATTTTTCTATTATAGATACATTATATCAATATTTAATTCATTAATTAAGAAAACACCCTTCGATTGTCAAGAATCATCAAAATATGCTTGTTATTGGTTTCATATTCAAGGATAAAGAATAAAATGATAATGAATGGAATTTATAAAATAATAAATAAACATAAATAATCCATGATAGTAACTTTATTGACCTATTAATTATTAAATTTTAAATGATACTGAATACAGACCATGTTTGTATGAAACTAGTTCAAATGATCAAAACTATAAACACCCGAAATTCAAAATCAAAAGAATTTATGCATATAATGGCTATTTATAAAGAGTATTAACGAAAATTGATAAGATTATGGTTTTTAATTATGTGATAATATATTTATTTTTATGATATATGAGTTTAATGTAAATTCATAGAAGTCAGGATAAGAGGTAAGGGTTTTTTATCTCAAATTACTCTCCTTGGATCATGTTTGGTATTATGTATATAACATCATTTATGGGGTGTATATACTACCTATTTGAGATGTTTTATCATGAAATTAATTTATTCATATAATTTAAATATCAATTTTAATCCCACTCTTTCAAGGGGTTTTGATTAAATTGGTAACCAATCCATATGTGGGAATTTTCCATCTCAATTTTCATTCTTTAGGACTCATGTTATATTCACCACATATTTTATTTTATGTTGTGCATAAATTACCATTGAATACTATTTTACATATTACTCATTAAATTTATTGTATCTAAAAGTTTATATTTTTATCCCTCTTTCATATTTTTTGATTCAATAGTTACCAAAACCATTGTAAAACCCAATCTTTTCAATGGTGGAAGAACCATCCTAAGTTTCAGTAAAGTAAAGGTGTGTGAAATTCCCTAAAAAATACATGCATTTATGGATACTAGAAAGTTGATAAGTATGTGGCATAGATAAACCTAATTTCAATCACCCTAAATTGGGTTGGTTTATAATTAACTCAATCATCACCATGATGCATGAAAAGTGCGCCTAAGACTGCACACCTGGTGATACACTCCCTGGAGATATGCTTTGAAATATTCACAAGAACTTAATGAACCATGGTAAAGGATTTTTTCTACCATTTATTTGGTCTCCAACCAATAAAAACTATTGAACCCAATTACTAGCTTCCATGGATAACCCAACACGTTGGAAGTACCCTCTCCCCAATATATCTTTGATTTGGGTACTTAATGTTACTTTGATGGTACCCCTCAACATCTAATTTGATTAAGGGATGTTATTATAGTAATCCAATTTATTATATTGAATGAGGAAGTATTTTATAAGCGTATTTCGCATTATATGGATGTCTATAGTATATTCAATAAGAGGTTCCTAAGGGAATGGTATAAAAGTTTTGATGACTCTTGTGGGGAATGCAGTGGACTTAATCATGTGAAGGGTGGTACCTAGAATTATATAACTGCATGATGTATCAACAGGTCTCATGAGACAAAAATAGGTTTGGTTTTAGTGTATACCTATTCTCATAATAGGATATATGTCTTGGCACAAGGCTTTGATAGTAATTTTTGATGTTCGACATTATTCATTCCATCCGTATGAGATAAATGATTATTTTTATCCATGTACTAATTTATTATCATATATATTATTCCCTCGCTTTTAGATGATTATGGATTAATGTTGTTCATTTATTCCTACCATATCACTTATTTCATGTTTATGTTATGTATGTTTTCATTATATGTTACTCCTTACTTAGTATCTGAGATCACCCTTATTTGTTTTCTTTTACCCAGATAAGCTATAGGAGGACTATGTGTAATTTTTAGTGATTTTATGGGATTTATAATAATGTTATCATAATATGTTTATATTTTATCTTATATTTTAAAATTTAATGTATGTATTAATCTACTCTTTGAAGACTTCTAAACTGTTGGATCCTTTGGGAAAATTGCATTTCATACTAATAATGTAATATAGCTACCATCTTTGGGTTTTTGGATTTCACAGGAGTATAGTTTCTATCATAGTAAGTTTAGTAGAAACCATGGGGAATATATTTAAAGGATCTAAGTGAGATAGTACAATTAATATTAAAAACCATCAATATTTTGAGGGAACACTATAGAAAACATAAAAGTAATTGTATTTTATAATTAAATATAATAAGATAATTATTTTTATACTATTTTATAAATATTGAAATTAATGGGATGAATGGTAAATATATCAGCACTCATAGTTAATGAATATATATTCCCCCTGAACAGGTTAATAAATATAGATTTGAGGATAATCATTTCATAACCATATTTAGGTAGTTAATACAGGTTATGAAAAATAATTTGGCTCACATAGATTAGCTTACTAATCTGCAATATGGTGTAACTATTTTGGATAACTTCATGTGATATGAACCTCCATCATTCCATATAACTACTAATCCATTGGTATTTGAACAATAGATCGGGTCCCTGGAGAAGATCCTTTCTACTTTGGGAAGTAATAAAATGGAAAAATTTATCATGGAGTTCTATCTTATAAAGGGATATGTAGACCAATACTGGTCACTAATTAAAAACACTAAAGAGTTAGATGAGATAAATCACATGTAATAGAGAAATTTTGAGGAGGTATTCTATGAAAAATACTTTCCTCATGAGCAAAGATCATAAATGTAAATAAAATTCATCAATCATAGACAAAAGGAGGAGGAAAATATTATTGAGTATGAGGATAACATTAAAAGTTTAGATAGAAATTCTATAAAGTATGTACATGTAATGGAAAGAAATATTGATCATTTCTTTGATGGGTTAAATCCAATCCTTCAAAGGGTGTTGGTCTCTTAGAAATTTTCATCGTATGAGGATGTAGTCTAAAGAACCATTAAGGTAGAAAATAATTTATCTAGTACATATGTATTTAAGGTAAATCAATAGAATAATAGGTTTTTTGAGAACCATGGGAAGAACAATGTGGAAAATGGGAAGAATGGAAGGGTTGGATTTTCCACATATGATAACTATCGGAAGAAACACCCTAGATCTTCCAAGAAGGGAATTATAGTTTTTTAAAAGTGTACATAAAAAGGAAAAAATGCTCAAAAATAAAAGGTCAAGGTAAAAGCTATTTATGCTTAATGATTTAACTATTGGGAGAAGGGACATTATATAAACCAATTCCCCAAACATCGATTGAATTTACCTCATGAAAGGAAAATTTTATGTGATTACAATAGTTAAAGTCAAAGTTTCTAATGATGTAGTGGTAGGTAATTTGATGGTTCCATAAAAATTAGCTAATGTTTTATTTGAATCTGGATATTCACACTCTTTTAGGTCTTCTATGTTCACTAAAAATTAGATACTTCCCTAGCACGCTAGAAAGGGGGTTATCAATTAAGACACCAAGTGGGAATCTTATGGAAATGAAGATGTGTTAGGCGGTTCCAATTATGATGCATGGATATAACCTATTTAAAAACGTGTTTATTATACATATGGTTAATTTTTATTTAATATTTTATATGAATAGGATTTAAAATTATAATGAGAAAAATTATTTTCAAGAGAAGGAGATTATGGTTCATGAAGGTGATGTGGAATATCCTATATTTAGAGGGGAGAACTTCATCATATAAATCATTTATATATCCTCTCCAGTATATCTCCATAATAAAATTTAGGGTAGATATAAATATCAAGCATGATCTATGGATGATAAATACATCCTAAGAATACAATATAATCTTACGGTATAAAAAATCATTAATGTTTTTCTGTAAGAATTAAATTTTCATCCACTAGATCATGAAGTTGAGTAATCCATTGAACTCATTCTTGGTTCAAGTCCAATATTTAAAACTACATATTGAATATAACTGGTGTATTTGGTTGTATTGAAGAAATAGATATAGGTTTTGAGTAATAATGGATTTATATTCCCTATTATTTCACCATGGGTAGCCCCTATATTATTAGTGAAAAAGAAGGATGGGTCTATGAGACTATTCATCAATTATAAGGAGATAAGTTCTATTAATATAAAGAAAAATTAAACCTTCACATTCATTGATTTATTATTTTATCAACTCCAAGGATCCTGATACTTTTCAAAGATCAATCTACACTCTAGTTATCATCATCTAAGGTTGAATAAGGATGATATACCGAAGATGACATTTCAAACATGCAATGGACATTGTTATATTTTTGCAACACATTTTAGATTGACTAATCCACATTCTATCTTTATAGATTTGATGAATAGAATATTAAAGGGGTATCTTGATATATATTTTGTGGTATTAGTAGATGATATCTTGATATACTCTAAGAGATATTAAGAGCATGAGATTAATTCAAAAATAATTCTAGAGACGCTTGTAAAAAAGGAATTATATGGGAAGTATAGTATGTATAAATTTTAGCTCAATGAATTTTCTTTTCATATCCATATTCTCTCTAATAATGAGATATCTATTAAACCTTAAAATAAAAACGTTGTCAAAAATGGCCTACACTGATGAACATAACTGAGATCTGATGTTTCCTAGGCTTAGCCTGTTATTATTAGTGGTTTGTTCAAGATTTTTTCTAATTGGAAAACTCATTTACCAAGTTAACATGTAAAGGGGTTAAATTCACATGGTCAAAGGAATATGAAGAAATTTTTAAATAAATAAATAGAATACAAATTAATGCACCAGTATTAACTCTACCATTATGTAAGTAAGGATTTTTATTTTATAGTGATGCATCGAATAAAGGAATAGGATGTGTTCTTATATATAATGGTAGTTTGATTACCTATAAAATAAGGAAATTGAAAATTCATGAACATAACTATCTAAGACATGACCTTGATCTAGCATCTATAATTTTTTCTTTGAAAATATGGAAACACTACATTAATGGTGAAAGATATGATATATATTTATATATACTGACTAACATCATTTCAAGTATATCTTCTTTCAAAATTATCTCAACATAATGAAAAGAAGATGGTTTAAACTACTTACAGACTATGATTTTTTAATACACTACCACCATAAGAATGAAAATAATGTGGCTGGTTTATTAGTAGACGGGACCATGGAGTTATGAACATGATGAGGATTAATAAGAATCCTATATATAGAGATATAGTAAATATAGATATGGTGATTTCTTATAAAGGGTGTTCATCATTAATTTTATAAGAAATTACCAAACCATCCTTACTAAAAATGATGGAGAACTCCTAGAAGAATGATGAGACCTTACAGAATAAGATTAAAATAGTAACTAATATGAAACTAACAGACTTCATATATAAGGATGGATTTTTGATGTTTGATAAGTGGTTAGGTTTTATATATATATATTTTAATTTAACATTGAACTATTAGATGAAGCACATAGCTCAAATTTGTCCACAAACCCCAGTAGCACAAATGTGTATAGGGATTTATGAGAAACATTTCAGTGGGATGGTATGAAATTGGAAATTTTTTAATATGTGTCTATATGCTTAGTATGATTGCAAGTGAAGTCAAAAAGAAAAAATATTAAGGGAGTTATGAAACCCCTGCCTATACCTATATGGAAGCCCAAATACTCCAAGGAAGAACAATTTTATATAGATAATCATTGATCATCTTACTAATTCTTATCATTTTTTAGAAATAAGATTTGATCTACCACTTGAGAACCTTTAATGAATCTATATCTATGAAATAATAATGATTATTGGGGAACATCTATTGATTATATCACATCATGACCATTGGTTTACATCAAAATTCTGGGAAGAGTCTTTAAAGGGATCTTAGCCATGATATACATTTAAGAACTGCCTATCATTCCCATACTAATGGGTGATCTGAAAGTATTATCTAGACTTTGTAAGACATTTGAGATTATGTTCTCTTGAATTACAATGTATATGGGATCCGTATCTATCTTTGGTGGAATTTAAATACAATAATAGTTTTAATTCAAGAATTTTATTGGAGCCATATAAATAATTTTATGGAAAAAGGATTCAAACATCATCCTAATAGGAAGAATTTAGAGAAAGAAATTAGTTTTACTAGAGTTTGTGTAAGAGACAACTATTAAATTATAGAGTATTGGGGATCATATTAATGTATTCTAGATAATAAAAAATAATCATATTGATAATTTAATGAAAGATTTGGAATTTTAGGTTTTGGATCATGTATTATTAAAGGTTTCACTATGTAAGGGAGTTTTAATATACAGTTAAAAGAGTAAGTTTATCCCTAGGTACATTGGGACTTTTGAAATACTAGAAATAATTAGGGTTATAGATTAATGATTAGCTATGCAACACAAAATTTATAATGTACATGGAATATTTCATGTCTCATTGCTAAGGAAATACATTCCAGATCTAATGCATGTTCTCACATCTGATAGAATAGAGTAAGTACCTAACATGTCCTATAATTAAGAGTCTGTCTAGATTCTTTACATGGGATAGAAAGTGTTGCATAATCAAAAGCTCGGTTAGTAAAATTCATTTAGATAAATAAAAAACTAGAGAGGAAAACCTAGAAGCCTACAGAATTTAAGAGGAAGGAATATCCATAATTTTTCAATATCTTATATATACCATAATTTTGAGGATGAAATTATTTAAGGTGGGAGAATGTAACACCCAATACTCTAATGTAGTTGGTAAACACCATATCCTGAACTATCATGAAATGCACCAATTAAAAAGCCTTTATTTATTAAGTTATTTAAAAGGTTAATTTTATAATTTTATATTGACCAAAAGAAAATCATTTTGCAATTCACAATATCAAAATGATCTTAGTATGAATTTTTTATCTTTTTATGAAAAGGTTAATTTTTAGTGAAAATATAATGTTTGCAAAAAACATGTAATTTCTATGACATTATAATTATATAAGAATAACCTAGAAGTTTAAAAAAACATTAATTAAACAAATATAAATTTATGTAAAAATATTAGATATTTTATAATATTCTTTAAACATAGAAAACCTATATAAAACAATTTTATAACTAATTAAAATTTTACATTAATAAAAAATCATTTTTAGTCTTTTGTTTGAATCAAGTATTTTCAAGGGATATTAGGTTTTGGATTATCTTTAAATAGTCATAAACATTATTTTTTTATAATAAATAAATTTATTTCATTAAAATAAATATCCATGATAATTTTATCTTATATATAAATTTAAATATTAAAATGTTATTTCTTTAAAATCTATTTTAATGTGATGAAGTGTATTTATTTTAAAAATAACTTTTCATAACATTAAAAATTTTATTTGATAAATCTATTTTTAAATTTTAAATAAATAGGATAAAGTTATGAAAAATAGTCAATATTAATCTTTTCATTAAAAATAATTACTGAGGATAGAAATTAATTACCAAGGAAAATTTAAATTAAGATAAAAGTTAAAAGATAAAACATAAAGCCCAAGACAACTAAAAATTGTCTCTAAAATAATATTATGAGGTTATTTTAAAGCCAAAATAATTATATCCAAATATTGTTTTCATTTTTTCCATTGAACCTTAAATAGTAACCTTACATTATTGAAAATGTAAGGGTTACTCCAAAAACTACCGTTCACCTCACTTATAAAAAGGAAACATCTCCACCACATCAAGACTTACCTACCCTTTGAATTAAATATTTAAAATCTTCAAATTATCTCCCCATATAACCATATTTGATTTTCAAAATATTATGGTCACAATTAGTTGTCATAAGGCCTTCATTTCCAAGGATACTTCTAGGGAAAAATTCAAGTCCCTGTTGTCAGTATTATCAACTACTCAGTTTTTCTTCTAAATTATCTTCTTTAAAATTTATTATTCCCAGTATAATATAATGATATTAGTATCATTTATATATTCAAATGTTACTATATTATGTTTATTATCATTTTTTATTCATATACTTCATACATTAATAGAAACAAAACCATTGTTTGAGCGTTGTGCAGACTACTTCCACCATGACGCAATGTGTTTCATTTTCCATCACTGCCTTAAAAGGTTGGATATAAGGATGGTATTAAAGGATAAATATTATATTTATGATATAATTATGGTTTTTAATGATAAATCATAGAACCCATTAATGATATGATCAAAAAATGATCATCTTTAATTTAATCATTTGAAATATGCATACTAAGTGGATAACTTTTTATTAAAATTGTGTAATATATTAATATCAATTAATTATTATTTTAAATACTTAAAATTATAATATATAATAGTTATAAACACTAAATAAAAAATTATTGTTCTATAATAATTATATTACAACAAATCCACCTTATAATCATTCATTAAATTGGGGTATATTAATCTTTGGGTTGGTTTAACCACCTACATTATCAATAATATGAATTATTATCATGAATAACTATGGGAATATAATTAATGGTATAAAATAATATTAATTTGTAAATAATTTTTTTACTCTAGATTCATTATATCAATATTTCATTAATTAATAAATAAAACACCATTCGATTATTAAGAATCACCAAAACAATTTTGTTATCAGTTTCATCTTTAAGGTTAAAGAAAAAAACACTCATGGATGGAATTTAAAACATAATGAATAACTATAAAACAAACCAAAAAATAAATGTAGTGAAATAGTAAGGATTAAATTTGTGAGGATAATTAATATAAACACTATTATTATGAGACTATTACAAATGATCAAATGATAAACACCTAATGCGGAAAATTGGAAGATTTAATATAGAGAATGACTAGTTATAAAGAATATAAATGAAAATAGACAAAAGTATGGTTCTTAATTAAGTGATTCAGATATATATTTTTGTGATATATGATGTTAAATTACATTAATATAAGTTGGTACAATAGTTAAGGGTTTTTCTTCTCAAATTTCTCTCCCTGGGACATGTTTGGTATTATGCACATAACTTTCTTTATGTGGTGTATAAAATTCCTATTTTAGATTTTGTATCAAAAAATTACTATATTAATAGAATTTATAGATCAATTTAAAGCCCTATATTTTAATGGGTTTTTACTTAATTGCTAACCAATTCATATGTGTGGTATTTCTGTCTAAATTTTAATTCATTGGGACTCATGTTATATTCACCGCATATTTTATTTTTTGTGGTGCTTACACTTACATAGAATACTTTCTCAATATTACTCATGAAATTTATGATATTTAAAATTATATATTATTAGTAATATCTCATATTCTTTTGATCCAAGAGTTACAAAAACTGTTGTAAAACCTAATCTTTTCTCTGGTGGATTAACTATCCTAAATTTTCATAAAGTAAATGTGTGTGTAATTTCCTAGAAAATAAATTCCTATCTGGATATTATAAAGTGGATAACACTATAGAAAATATTCACCTATGGATAATCACCCTGAAAATTTTTGTTTGATAGTTGACTCAATCATCACCATGTTGAATGATGAGTGGGCCTAAGACCGTATACCCGATGAGACATTCCTAGGGAATATGGTTTGGAATATTCACACACTATTAATGAACCATTATAAAGGATTTCTCTAACCATTTATTTGGTCTCCTACCAATGAAAACAATTTATGTCGATTACTATCTTCTATTGATAACATAGCACATTAGAAGTACCATTTCCCTAATATTTTATTGATGAGGGTACTTAATATTAGTTTCATGATACCCCATGGATTCTAAGTTGATTAAGTGGTGTTCTTCTAGACATCCATATTATTATATTTAATGGAGAAGTATTTTATTTATGTATTTATAATTATATGGATATACATGTTTTATTCAGTAATAAGTTCTTTAGGGAATGTTATGAATGGTCTTGATGACTTTTATAGAGAATGCATTGGACTTAATCAGGTGATGGTTAGGGATTAGAATTATATAGCTGCTTGATGCATCAGTGGGTATCATGAGGGAAAATATGTTGGGATTTGGTGTATACATTTTCCCATAATAGGATAAGTCTCTCATAAAAAGTCCTTCACAACAAGTTTTTATATCTAGCATTATGAATTTCATTAGTATGAGATCAAGGATTATTGTTATCCATATTTTAATTTATTATCGTGGATATATAATACCCTTTTTTAGAAAAATATAGCATTATTTTTTCATTTATTCCTTCCATATCCCTTATTTCATGATTATGTTATATAATATTCCATTGTATGCTACTCCTTACTAATAATATGAGCTAACCGATATTTATTATCCTTTACCTAGGAAACCTAGATGGGGATTATATGTATTCTTCAGTTATTTGATAGAATTGATAATAATGTTCTCGCAATATGGTAATGTTGGGTATTATGATTTAAAATTTAATGTATATATGCATATAGTCTTCCAATACTATTTCTTTTTTATCCTTTGTAAACTCTGATATTCTATACTAAAAATTTAATATAACTACCAGATATAGGTTTCTAGAGTTTGGGGTGTTACATGAAATGTAATTGAAACTTTTTTCTAGAATAATTCCCTAACATGAAATAAAAAAATAATTATTTACTTAAATTTTAATTTAATCCAAAATCTTTAAAAAACCAACACAAAAACATTCCTCAATGAAATAAAAGGTGGAGATGTGCATACATATCCTTTGGATATCCTATTCTTAGGGTACATGAAATCGCCTTTATTCTTGCCCAATTCCACCATGATAAAGTGGAATTGGAATAAAATACAAAACCGAAAAGAATGAAAATTAAAATAATAAGAGGATAAGATTGAAGGAGACCAGAAATGGAGGAATCATGCCTCAAACACAAATGGAAAAATTCCACTATATAGAACCTTGAAGAATAATACATAGAGAAAAAGGAGCAGAGTGTCTTGGATGAATGGTCGTTCCCCATACACCCTTAAACTCCAAAAACCCAAAGGGGATAGCTGATAAAATTTTTAGTATTCACCCCCTTTAAAATACCCAGCTAGACTCTCATAGTCTAGCTGATGGCCTCTATATATCTGTAGATCCATTGGCTAGGACACTGTCTTGTCGATGGCCTTCCCATGGCTAGACAATGGTGGCATACTGTATCCCCAACCACCTGAATGTCTTATATTTCTCTATTAAGATATATTTTCACCTCTCAAATGGCATAAAATGTTTAAAATAATAATTTTAAGGGGTTATAACCTTTATAATTCAATTCCAAATATTGGATCAAAGTAGGAAACCTCCACTAATTAAAATTTCAATTTTTTTGTAGTTCTGAATGCCCGTACGGACACAAGGTTTTACATAGGGGAGATCTTTGTATGAATCTCATTTTAATATTATGGAGTTTTTTTCTAGGATTTTATATGTTACCATGGGAAAATGGAATATTTTATTTGATCAAGTGTAGTTATAATGGGGCACTTATTTTCTTATGGTTTTTTTATTTAGTGGTTTTTTCTATGAATTTTGGATTGTTTGGTGTGTTTATTATATATATATATATATATATATATATATATTATTTTATGGATTTGGTTCTGGTTGAGTTGTGGGGATATTGATTATATGTTTCCATTGATGTATCCTTGACCATTTCTTATGGGATATTGATCATATTGTGGTTATTTCTATGTTAGGTTAGTGGAATCTTATTTCATGCAGTTTGTGTGGTTTTGTATATTTAGCTATTTGGGTAGGGATTCTTAGTGGGATGAATATGGGAGACCTTTGGGTCCATTATTGAGTAACTAGGATCATGTTTTTTTGTTATGGTTGAAATTTTGTGGGTTTTAGTCCCTTTTTTTTGTCCATCGTTATATTATTTACTATGGTGGAGGTCCTAGTTTACCTATGTAGAGTGTGGAAACCTGGGTCTGTAAGCCCGTGTTAGTGATAGAGCACCTGTTATGGGGCAGAGAAAAGAAATTATTTCCTGTGATAAATTTAGTAGTGGTGGTGACCCTAGGGTTATATCTAGAGATAATTTTTCTAAAATCAATTTTCAATTGGGTTGGAGGGAAAAGGGGTTGTTTTTAAATTGTTTTATCTTTAAAAACAAATCTAAGAACTAAAATAAGAGATTAAAAATAGAATGTTGAAAGGGTAATTGGGTTACGTTTGGTAATCTAATTGCAATTTTATCCTAGTCTTTTAATTATTAAACACTTTATATTATTTACTAGTCTTTGACATGATTCAGAATCATTAAACCCCTCACCCTTGTTCCACCCTCCTTCCATTATGTTCAAGTGTAATATTGAATCACTCCCATTTAACTTAGGAAATACCAAATATAGTCTTATTTATTAAAAGAAATCCATTTTTATCTCCTGAGACTTCCATGCATGTCATCAATCACCAAGCACTTCACACTTCATCCCTTACCTATTCCGTCATATATAGACCAGAAATGAGTAGAGAGAGATTATGGATTATAGACCAAGGTAATAAATAATAAAAATATTTAAAACCAAATACAACTAAAATTGATATTTTATAACTTCTACTACATACCTAAATCAGTTAACAAAAGATAAATCATTATTCACTGATGTATGAAGACTAAGTCATTTAAAAATGAAAACCATTCCTTCCCAAATCACTTAGAATTTACCACTCTATTAAAAGGGTAGCATAGATGAATGGTGAAGAAGAATACATTATATAATTACAAAAAAATGAAGTATTAAATATGAGCATCATTGAACTCTTCAACATGAAATATTAATTGAACCCCACATCCTAGTCTCTCATCTTCAAACTCTTTTATAGAGATCATACTTCCTTATCTTTCATCTAGTTAAAACTTAAAAAATTTCACTTTTGGAATTTTTATGAATTTTTCTTCTACCAAAAATTTCATTCTCTGATACATTCTTATATTCCCTAAAAATTCAAAAAATCATATCTTATATCTTGATCAAAATATGATTCAAATAATAATTCATATATGCACCTCTAATTAGCTTTATAAATGCTTATGTGGAACTCCAATCATTATCTTTAAGTGAAGATGATTCTTACAATGACATATCTATAACTTTTTTAATTTTTATGGTGAGGTTTTTTAGACTTTTATGATGTATAAAGTACCAATTATGATGTTTACATAGATAAATTTATGTTTATCTAGTCCCATGATGATGCTTACAAAGGGTGTTTGATGATTCTTATGTAGGTGAAGACCGTGTTTATGCATTTTTAAACTAGATATATTATTTTTATGAAGACATGTCAAGGACTTTTTTTATAATTATGAGGTGTATAAGTTTTGAATGATGGTTTCACAAAGGTTTGGGTGATGGTTACACATCCCTACAATGATGATTTTTAATCCAATACATTTTTCATTTCTTTATGCTATCTTAGGAAGTGAATCTATAAAAATCCTACAAGTATTAATATTTTCTTTAATATATATCTTATTAAGAGTGAAATACAATTTCAAATTACATGATTTAATCCTCCACATTATCAATATAAAGAATAATTAGTATAAATTCATTTATATTAATTTAAAAATAAAGCAGGTTAATTTAATTCCCAAAAATTCCATTTTAAAATATTTTCACACAACCAAATATTTTTTATAATTTAATTACAAAACTAATTAGAACTAATTGAATAACTAAGTATGAGGGAATAAAATGAATTGAATATAAAAACAATATCATGAATTTATAGACTAAGTCAATTCTCCCATACTTAATCCTTAGACTCCTAAACATATGATCTTCAAAAATATTACCCTTGAAAAATATAAATTCCTAGAAAATGTGAGTTTCCTATTTAAATGCCATAATTATAACTCTTATCATGCCTCTTTAATTTTATTATTCATTAAGTTCATTCAATTATTTTCCAATTATTTCATCCTCCCATTCCCATTTATACCTACCTTAATAAAAATATTTCACTTAATAATCAATTATGAATTTTAATCAAGGATCTTCTCATTCCAAATTCATTCAAGGATCACCATAGTCTTAAAAAAATCCTCTATATACACCTGATGATTCTATTATTTGTTCATATTATGATATATTTTTAGTATTGTTCTATGTATTAATGTTGGTGGATTCTAATGAGAAAATTCTGAGGCATATTAAGAGTACTGGACTTATATTGAATCACAATGCATGATTACCAATTTCCATAAATAATGGATAATTTCTTCTCTCGGACCTCTATTGGTTCAATTTCACCCTATGTAATTTTAAAAGAACAATCCATGCATCTCTAAATTTAGAAGAAGGTAGAACATCCTTCACCATATCCTACATCAAGGTTCATTTTGTTTACTTTTTTCTCCTCTTAAAGGCATAGTGGGAGTAATGTTTATTGAGTGGGTTTGAGGACTATTTCCCCCTATGTTATATGACTCTATTTTCCAATTATATAATTTCTTGTTCCATCCGTCAAACAGATTTAGTAACTTCTTTTTTTCAAAAAAAGCACATTCAGATCATCACTTTCATAACAGATTACATCTCTATATAGCTTCATCTATCCTTTAAAATTATCTTTGGATTATTCCACAGTCCACTATAAATAACATCATAATCAATGATATATTTTTTCCCAATTTACCCATTTGTATAATTTATTCACCTTAAATTCATATATATAATTTTTGCGGAGAATCAATTTTTTAGGGAAAGAGTTGCATCTTTTAGCTTCAAAATACAGCGGGAATTTAATTACCAACTTCATGTGATAACTAGGAAATATTCCAATATTTCACAATATAATTTTTTTATAGATAAAAAGTTGAAAATTTATATCACTTCTCACTTTATCTCAAGTATATTTTGTAAAAAAAAACTTTCTCTAGATCACTTTCTCTCTTCCCCTTTCCTTGAATTAAATGAAGATCATGCATCAGATTCTAGATAAAGTTTGATAGAGATTTTATGATTTTAATTTGGTTTTCTAACAAATTAATTCATGAATGATAAGATATAAAAGGTTAAAATATCAAGGTAGTCCAAAAACGAAATTTCATTATAAAAGGGATTAAAATTTAAAATAATTATGGAATCATGTATAGCCCAAAAATCTCAATTATTCATTATTTTAAATGTATTATTTAGTAATTTAAAGTTCTTGAATAATTTCCTAGTTCTCTAAAAAAACACAGTAAGAATATGTCAAAATAGGTTCAGAAGCTTCTCAGGTAAGTAATTAAAATGTAGGATATCACGTCATGGAATGAGATTAAAAAATCAATGGTCATTTTATGAATTCCCCTCACATATAAGTTGAAAACAAGTTTATTTAAACATGTATATTAGGTGATTAAATGTGTTAAATTAGTTCCCCATCATTGAAATATATTCAAAGTTTTCAAGGGCATTAAAATTAATCTTGGTAGGTTTCAAAAACACACTAAAAATAAAAAATGAATACAAAAATTAAAGGATCCAAAATATAAAAAAAACAAAATTTGAAATTTTTATGCAACATTGATTCCTTCCCTGACACTTAAATGAGTTAATATCCCCAGTTAAGTCTAACATATTCATTATTTAAATTAGATTTCAAATGGAATCGCAGTATTTAAGTAAATGTTAAGGAAAGGGATAATCTGATGGTGTTCATTAGAAGATAGGTTTGAGGGGTGTGGTCTCCTCTACTAGTTATTAAGCTGTATTCACATAGTATTTCTTTATCCAATTCCCATTAAGATCGAATGGTTTTTACTCTCCTTATTTCACAATCTATATAGTACTAAAATGATATATATTGGGGACTAAAAATAGACCTTCCTAGATGGAACCACATTTACCTTTCACTCACTTATGTCTTTAGTTGTATAATATAAAGTGTTCCCTAAGATGAAATTATTTTTGCTGAATGAACTTTTCATGATCCACTCATTTTCTATCACTGTAAATTATTGAATTTTAAAAACATTCTCTTCTAATTTCCTCTGGTTCTTGAAACTACAATCTCTTATTTATTATAGATTTTTCTAGGTCTAGATTTACCTCCCTTAACTCCAAATATGATTTATTTTGCAACTCCATATGTAGGTGAAAAATCATTCCATAAATCAGCCAATATGAACTTATTATTATTGGAATATTATAGGTAGTCCTGGAATCCCATAATGTGTCTTAAAACTTTTAGATCCAATTTTTTTATCTCTAAAATAACATAAATTTATCTATCTGAAACATTAAATTTTCCATTTTTATATAGATGGTATAGTTTTTGTGTTTTATGATATACCCCACACATCCTTAACAAAGCCTTTATATTACTATTGAAAAATTGTATCCCTTAATCATTGATGTTTTCTCTTGGACTCCAAACCTATAAAATATGTTGTCTCTGAAAAAATAACACACAACATTATCATTATCAATATTGGTGGATTTATCTTCCATTAATTGTTAAAAATTATCAACTGAAAATAAGATATAGGAATTGAAAAATGAAAAGTGAAAGGTTCCTATAAAATTTATTCCCGAGGGTTAAAATTTTTCACAAAAACTAATTGAATTTTAGGTAATTTCTTAACTCTTTGAAAGATTTCTAGAAAAAGAGATTTTTTCCCAATTATTAAAAAATTTAGGATAATATTTAAAAAATGCGGACCAATAAATTCATATCCCTAAGACTCTCCTTATTTTAATTTGAGGTTCAAAGTGGCCTCCATTGGAAAAAGTGTTACAAAACTCAAGAACAAATTGAATCTCGCACTTCTGTTGATATCTTATTATCATTTGGCCATTATAGATTTTTTAAATATCTAATAGGTTACCCAATTATTTACCTTATTAGAATAATAAGTCACTTATCTATAAATCAAGTATATATATTCTCTTTTAATGTATTCATTAAATGGATCATTTCCTGGAATGTACACTTTAGCTATATTGGTAAATTTTCTCAAGTTATTGAGCACATGATTCTCAACTCCATTCTTATCATTGATCTCTAATTTGAGATATTAAAGTAATAGAATCTATATGAGAATATGAATCTTTTCTTCCACATCATTTATCAATTATATATGGGCTACATAATTACAAAACACAATAAATTTAGTTCGTAACAAATATTATCTAATATTTTAGAAAGTGAAAATAACTACTAAAAACTTTTTTTTAGTGGTTGTGTGGATTTATCGGGAAAAAACTAAGGTATTAGAGGTATATTAAATGGATTTAGATTTTATTTCAATCTATTTGGATAATATTACTTCCACATCTTAGCTATAATGATCACAAAGTAACACAAATAACTAATCTCATTTGTGTGGTTGCATCACTAGTGGGGTGATTAACCATTTATTTAACTCATCAAAAACACCCCTTCACTCATTATTGAAATCAAATTTGGTTTCTTTCAAAATTAATTAACAAAGTGGAAGATAAATCTTACTAAATTACATGATGAAGCTCCTATATAATATCATATTCCCTATGAATGATCTTATAGGTTTCACACAAGATGGGTAAGGAAAATAATTTATCACTGCAATTTTTGATTTTTCAACCTCAGTGCATTTTTTGAAATGAAATTCCCAAAGACTATACCAATTTTCACAATCAAATTATATTTCTCAAATTAAAAAAAAATCGATCAAAGTTTTCAAAAAAAATCTATATTTCTTAATTAATGATCAAATAAACCTACAAAAATGGTAAATTCATATAAAAACACTTCCAACTTGTCCTTAATGTTATCAGAAAATATACTTATCAGGAACCTCTAAAATATACCTAGTCTATTACATATTCTAAATTGAGTTCTCTTTTAAGAAAAGGTGCCAAAGTGATATATAAAGGTTTTATTCTATTAATCCTATAGAGTAGTGGGTATATGAAAATATCCTGAAAATAAATCTAAGAAATAATAATGAGTTCTACCTTCCAATATTTATAACACTCGGTTAATAAATGGAATGGGAAAATGATTTTTCCTAGTTACATAATTTATCTTCCTATAATCTATAAAAACTCTCTAACTATTCTAAATTCACATTGTAATTACTTATTTTCTATAATTATTTACTATGGTGAATCGATTTTTTTGGAACAAGGTGAATGGGGTTAACCCATTGTGAGTCTAAAATGTGGTAGATGGTGTTTGACTCTAAAATATTCTCTATATATTTCCTTAAAACATCCATCATGGTGGGATTTATCTTCTATTTGGGCTACTTAACAGTTCTATAATTATCTTTAATAAAAATTACATGTGTGTGTAATTTTTGAATTTATCCCTGGAGTATCACCTAAACTATAGCCTATTTCCTACACATTTTCATTTAAAATTTCCATCAATTTTTGTTATTAGTTTTTTTATAGGTTATTAGAAATTATTTTTGAAATAATTTCTCCATCCATTAGGTATGAACATTTTAAATCAATGGGGAGGGGATATAATTCGATAATTGGGGGTTGTTTAAGAGATGAAGTTGAATTTGGGTTCATCACTTCAAAAACATGAATTTATTATATAAAAGACAATATTTAAGCTCCTATTTTATGTAATAAAAAATATAATCCCTCAAAAAAATCTTAGAACATACCTCTTCCTTGGACATGTAAATAAATTTTCTAAAATTATGGATAATTTCATTCTCAATGGAATTTTCAAGTATTAAATATTTTTCGAGATGATGAAAATTTATATAACATACTTGTATCTTCAATAGGTTCATACTATTTAAGTTCGTAGAGTTTAAGGAGTGAATGGTCCTCTAAAGGGTGCCTCATGAAGTCAAAAATATTGAAGTGTATAATGTTGTCTCCAGACTCCATTATGAGTGTTATTTCATTCACATTGATGAGTGTTTTTTCTGTCTTCATGAAAGGTCTGTCCAAAATTATTGGTGATGGGGCTAGTGATATATCTTCATTCATATTGATTATATAGAAATATATTTGGAATATCATATTTTTAAATCTAACTAAAACATCCTTCAAGACTCCTACTAGGAAAGTTGTAGATATTTTTATAAGTTTTACCACCACTATTGTGGGATTAAATTCTGTCATCTATAAATAATTAAACACTAAGTGATTCATAACATTAATGTATGAACATGAATAACATAAATAGTAAAATAATTTTATGGAATCAATCATGAAAGGGATATAAAATATTCTTGTATCTTGACCCTTTATAGGCAGTTGTGGTGTGATAAAAAATGAGACACTTCTTCCCATGTTGATTATTTTATTTCCTTGAAGTCTCCTATTTTTGGTGTGTAGTTTTTAAGTAACATAGTATAATTGGATAATTTATTTAGATATTCTAGAAAGGGTATGTTGATATCAACCTTTTAAAAATTCTTTATAATTTTTCTTTAAAATTATTCCTACTTGATCTTCTATGATCGGATCATCCTTTTTTAGAAAGGGGGTGTAAGTTATTTCTTCTCCCTTTTCTATATTTGAAAGGGTGTCACGAGAATATTTCTTCATATTCTATATTTATATTATTCTTATTTATTTTTTTCTTCTGTAGACAAGTTTTTAAAAACATGTTCAGATTTTTCACCATCAATTTCTTAAACTTTTGGTTCATTTGGATTGGTTTTAGGGGTGGTTAGGGAAACAAGTTCCTTGCCACTTTTTTTATCATCATGCTTGAATTTACTTTAGAGTTAAGAATGTATTGGGATAGTAGTTTCCCTGGGTTTTTTGGATATAATATCCGCTCAATTTAAAACATAATTATTAAAATAGTTAACTTTATTTCTACGGTCCTCAACCAAGAATCCTAGTTTCTTTTGTCCAAGGGTTTGGTTACCATTTAAGATTTTTCATAGTTTCTCTTCTATTGTGATGGAGGGGGATGATAATATGGATAATTTTAAGTATTTTTGTAGGATTGTTGGAAAGTTTTTAGGTATTGGAATATTCATTTTTTCTCATTTTTTTAGAGTTATAGACTGATTTTTTTCCCTAAATCCATAAAAAACATTCTAATTATATGTCTATTCTTGAGTGGTTTTTTATAATTTCCTCTACTAAAGTATTCTTGAAAACATTATGTTCATTTCACCTAAAAACAATAATCAATAAAATAGTGAGGGGATAACAATAAACCACATACCTTGGTTAGTTCTTGTGGCTCCCTAATTTACTTCAAATCCATTTTCCTCGCAATAATGGTTATCAATTCAAGTTTATATTAAAGAAAATGAGATTAATCATAATATCTTACATCATGAAGTCCTCTTATTCCTATACATATTATTCCAAAATATTGTGGCTTTTGGGAAATATTTTTAGTGATTCCATTGGCCTATGTTGGTGATTTTTTTATTATATCATCTTCATGTGATGAATCTAGAAATTTTCCATAATTATCTAGTAAGCCTTCATAAAAAAGACTATAAAGTGATTATATTTTATATCATGATGTGGAAAATTGGAATAGTGCTTCTTTAACCACTCCCAATACTCATAAAGAGTATTTAAATAAGATTTTATTATGATTTATATCTCATTCCTGATGGTTTTTATTTTGTAGGTATAGAATAATATCTTAAGGAAATATATTTGTAGGTCCTCCAAATCAAGTACTTCTCCTGGTTGTAGGTTGTACTTTCATTCCTTATCTGGTACTTTGATTGAAAATGAGAATTCCCGCTATTTAACTTGTTCTTTAACCACTCCTATGTGCTTTAGTATAGATCTTACCAACTTTAATTTATTAATTTTCTTTTTCAGATATTCTGTTACAAGACCATGGAACTTTGGTATTAGATGAATCAAACTATTTTTTAACCCAAAATAATTTTTCAACATAAGCATATCAATATAATTATTCTAATTTAGGAATTATGGTGCATTGAAGTCCCTTAAGGTTTTTTTTGGGTTGGCTATCATGATGATAATGTGATTCCCGGGACATAATCATCCAATTACAAGACATATAGAAACTATTTCATTACATACATTCCCATGACCTTTTATGTTTAGAGCATTAGAGAATTAAGAAAAAATGGTAACTACTAAAGCTCATGTCAATATCAACTAATGGAAATTTTTCCACTACATGAGGAACTATTTAATATATAATATATCGTCTATATCTCCTAAAAAATCATCACACATGTTATTTTCTTCTACACGTATCCTATGTAATATTTTTATTCATGGCCTAGTAAAATGGAAATATAAGAAGTGTGTTCCAAAAATCTTAGTAAGGTTACGAATATACTTGAATATGTCATATAAAAAATAATTCATGAATAATATGGTAAAATAAATGATAATCCAATAATTCCATATAACTGATCACATGAGCTTAAAACAAATCCATAGATTACAAAACAATATAAATAATAACATGGATATAAATAATTGGTTTCATAATGACATAATGAATAATTTTGGACATCATAATCTTATCATCGTGTCCTTGGAAAAAATCATAAAAATGCTATCAAGGAATTGTTCCAAGACATCATAAATAATTGGGCAATCATACACTGAATAGACAATCTAGTTAGTCTCATGAGACCTACCATTACATCGAGGGGATATTATGGTTCCCTCTCATCATTAATTAACTTCATTGTATTCATCATATTATGGATTGAATAAACTATACAATAACCAATATATCTTATTAATCAATAAACACTCATATTGAAATTAAAAGAATACCGATTGTCAATATTTACTCAATCAATAAATAGAATAGATATCTATGTAAGCATACCACCAAAAATATATAGATTAATTAGTATATGTTTAATTATATAATTTCCCAAATAAATAAATAAAATTATATAATCATAATTCATCCATATAAAGAAGGTGTAAGATTAAACAACATGTATCTTAAGTTTCCCTATTGAACATAAAACATGATCATGGTTAAGTAGTCAATAGTTATCCATATAAAAATAGTTGACATACAGATTATCAAAATTTCCTCAATAAATAGAATAATGTGTCTAACTATATTAAAATATAATAATAGTAATATTCACAATACAATGTAAATTCCTCTTATCAAAGTAATGATAATAATGTAGTAGTGAGGATTACATTCATGGTGTAAGGATAACAATTGAAAAGATCCATCAAAAAGGATTTCATTAGGATGAAATATAAATCCATTAAAATAAAAGATTAAATAATATTTTATATAATCATAGGTTAAAATAATTCAACATAGAAGAATAGTGTTCAATATAATCATTATAATTTAAATAAATAAAATTTATTTTTGAAAAACACTTACAAACATTGTATTTTGAAAGAAGAATCATTATAAAGGGTCTATAAAACAGGGATGTAAATACCTAGAAAAAAAGAGTAAATACATTATAAGATATTCATACAGTAAAACATACCCATCTTATAATAATAAAATTAAAAAAGAACAATCATAACTCAATGAACAAATAATTATTTAAAAAAAGTTTTGAATTTGGTAACACATGAATATAAATATGAATGAAGAAATAAAGTAAATATGGATATTCATATCCCATTAATTAAATTAAAAATATATTATAATAATTTCATGTAAATTTTATAAAAATAACAAAAAAAATACAAGTAAAAAATGGTTAAAAAATATAATATGTCACAAAGAGTCATAATTGAGACCACGAAACCATTACCTTAATTCATGAATTTCACAAAATTAATTTAACCACTTATATTGAAAAATAACTATTTTAATCACATATTTCATAAATTTTGTCATATATATAACCTTATATAATCTCAATTTATAATAATTTTGTCTTGCCTAAATTTACCAATGTTTTTAGGGTTAAGCAGTCTCTGGTAGTGTAGCTTGGGTTGTCAAATCCTTAAAGACCTAAGAATAAACCAACAGACACATATATTCTATGGATTGTTTTTGGATATGAAATGGAAAAATTTGAGGTTGATTTTTTGATTGGATTACTAAAGAACTAAAGATTTAATTGAATTCAAATCAAGATACTGAGTTGATCCTAGGTTATCACTTGGGGGAAGATTGGTAAATTCCTTTTTAGAATGTTTCAATTTCATTAACTCGAGAAAGATTCATTCAATGAAAAAATGTAACCTCATAACTTACTATTTAAACACCTTAAAATACACATGATAATAACCTATAACCTTGGGGGATCATATTCATGATCACTCCTAGATAAATTATCTTATTAGAACATGAAAAGTGTGGAGATAAAATTCAATAAGGAAGAGGAAGATAAAAGATCATTTAATGAAAACCTCAAATAAAATAAATTTTCAAACAATTACTAAGTAATAAATAACATAAAATCGATCCCATTTATACTTCATTGGATAAAACCATAAGAGTTTTAACCCTCCATTGAAGCTATTCTATCAATGGATGCAGGAAGTAGACTCATGAGGGAGGAATTGAAGAAGAGAAACACAACAAAAAAACAATCACTCTACCATTGTGTGATAAATGTCACAAGGTTTGGTATGAATAAATTCAAACCTTAAGTAAAAGATATCAAAATGATATTAATAATAATAGAATAAGAGAAGAATAGTAATTTTTAATTAGAATGTAATGTTAATTGAACAACTTACATGAGAAAGGAATGTGATTACAAACACAAAGTGAAATCATAACATTAAAATGAAACAAAGAACAAAATATGATAAAATAATTCACCAAAAATACCTTAAATAGTAATTTTTTAATCCTTAGGTCAATCCTTAAGTAGTGTAAGTGACCCTAATTAATGTTGGTAGGCCTATGTGGGCGGAAAGTAAACTGAGAGGATACTTTTCCACCATTGACCTGAAATGGAAGCTAGCTTGCTTCCATCAAAAAGAGTTTCCTAAAAAACCTTCTAGATGGATGATTTGGGGTGGGACATAGAAGAAGAAAATTAATCTCCATATTTACCATAATATCCTAAAAAATATCCTACCAAATTAATATTTTTATTTTGTGATATGATTTAAATAGTGGGTTATTTTCTCGTCTATAAAATCTGGCCCAAAATTACATATTCAACTTGGGCCACCTGAAACCCCATTAAAAAATCCCAATTAGCTTGGTAAATTGTTAAATGAAATGTTCACCATGATTTATTATGTCTCCAATTCAAATTTTAGAATCATTGGGATTGGATCTTGGCCACTACAATACTTTTATTGGGTTTTTGTCCAGTTCACTTCGCCCAGAATGTTCTTAGGTCAAGTCCCTTTTGGTGGTATACAAATGAGAATCTTCAAGTGCTCCAAAATAATGAATTATTCCTTATAGCATGGGGTCTTGAAAATAAAATATGAAAACAAAATAAATAACATTTTTTCTTTTATGAGGTGTTCAAAAATTTACAATGTAATAGTTCATTTTAAGAAGGAATTGCCATCATAATGTGAATTAATGTTCAATTTGAAAAATGTACTAAAAATGGTGTTTATGAATAATGAATCACATGAATATTATAATATAAAAATTAATATTATCCTCTTTAAGTGGCTAATAATAACCCCTAACTTACGTTTTTCTATTCCCGAGAAAAATATATCTCAAAAATATGAAATACAAATTCCCTCTTCCAAAAACATTTTAATAAAAAATGCTCACCAAAAGACTTCATACCAAACAATTATTAAACCCACAAAAATAATTTAAAGTAAACTAGGTCCAGAGGCATTTCACAAGCCCAATCCCATTCCTTTTTTTAGATTCATCGCCACATTTTATCCAATTTCAATTAAGCATGATGATGTATTGTGTGTCGTAATAGACATGGGGGATCATATTTATTCAAGGGAGAAAAGATGGAAGCACTAAGTGGAATCACATTTTACTATTAATAAGAGTATTCATTTTTTTATTTTATTTTTTATTTTTTGTGATTTTTTTTGTTGTAGTTTTTCCATGGTAATTGAAATTGAACTCAATCAAGTCAACCCATGTAGAGAGACCTTTACGATGAAATCTAGGCTCAAAGACCTTAGGACGCCAAGTGAAGCTCACATACTCGGGAATCATTTCAAGTTTAATCAATCAAAAACAAATTAAAATTACCACAAATAGAGATAAAATTCCCAAATCTAGGCCAGACAACTGTGGAGTCACGATCCCAAAGTTCCAAAATCCATATATTAGGTCAGTCCATTGCTTTAAATGCCATTGAATTATTATTATTATTATTATTATTATTATTATTTAATGCTCATGTAAAAATTAAAATGATCACCAAACCTATACCATTTATTATGGGATCCATAGAACTAAAACTAATACCCCACAATCCAAAGGAAGTGTGTTGTGTTTATTTATTAAATGGATGAAAATATAAATGGTGAAAAATCACATCGGACAACCACACTTTTCAAAATCTATGATCATTAACTTAAACATGCATTAAAATTAAAATAAATGCAATAAAAATTATTTGATATTATTGACACTAAAATTTAGAGAAGGGTCGCATCGGGCGGATAAAGGAGCAGTGAATGAATCTGGGATGGCAACAGGAGATTTCGGGGCCCGGGAGGCGGGTACGTGCAAGATTAGGGGGATGCACGTAAGCAGCCTTCCGGCATGAGAAATATTTTGTGCTGACCCCATTTCCATGCCCAAGGTGATGTCCACCGTGGCATTGCATGCCTGGACCTATTTTCGTGCACAAGCTAATGTCAAACGGGAGTTCGCGCGCCCATCCCTCTTTTCTTGCCCAAGGTGATATCAAACGGGCATTTGCACGGCCGACCCCTTTCTGCGCACAAGGCGATTTCAAATAGGCATTTGCGCGCCAGGCCCCTTTCCACACACAAGGCAATGTCAAATGGATGTTTGCATGCCCGTCCCCCTTTCTGCGCACAAGGTGACATCAAACGGGTGTTTGCGCGCCCGGCCCCCTTTGCGCGCCCAAGCCGACGTCAGATGGGAGTTTGCACGCCCGATCCTTGCACGTCGCCCTAAGGACTCCAGCTATAAAATGAACCGTATCCCCACCCATCAGGAATGGTAATAGAATACGAAGAAATGCTCTGATGTATGAAAACCAAATCTTCTGCGACCACGTGAAAAAACCCCACAGCCTTAAGGTATTGGATTTTGTGCAACAAGTCCCCCGAGGGGGCTTCTTCGGGTGAGACCTCTTAGGAATGATCCTCTGGACTTCCATTTCTCCTTAAGTCATTTGCGTGCAAAGGATCCACTTTGGCATGCAATTTCCCTCTGCTTCAGGCCCTCTTGCACTCCACAAGTCCTTCTTGCATGCAACCTATCCTTCTTGCGCACAACCCATCCTTCCTGCACGCAAACCTTCCATATTTCTCGCAACCAGTCCATCATTTGCACAATGTTTCCCTCTTTCACGCAACCCCTTCTTCCTGCGTACAACCCTTGTGTCTTGCATGCAGAACTTCTATCTTACCCCAGCTCATTCTCTTATGTGCACTCCATGGTTTTCCCTCACCTTAAAGCACCCTATCTAAGCCCATCTTATGCATAACACACCTGCGTCACACGCTCTCTTCCTGTGAGGCCCTTTAGGTTGGCACGAAGCAATTTCAAATTCCCTTGGCAGGCACTTTCCATTTCATTGCTTCACCCCATGCTTCTTCGCATAGGCACACTAACGGCTATTGCTTCTTCGCATAGTCACGTTAACGTGGATCCCCCAATGGATCACTCTATAACACCCCTTACCACGACATTATTGATGCCTTACTTCCCTCAAGGGCGGGCGAGTATTAGTTATGTAAGTCCTAGGGGTGTGGAGTGCATCACTGTCATCCGAGCTGCAGGATGTTAAACTGCCAAGCACCATCGCCCTCAGCACATGACGTTAAACTATGGCCTCACCACATGCCTCACACACAGGGTGCCCCGTCTCAGACATTCTGCACGCCCACTGGTCTCCACGATAGTGAGATCATTCCTCACATGGAATGTTACCCTATTTATTGGAGTGGAATTGGTCTATGGGAATATGGTAACTAACCTTGTGTAAGCCCCTAGATTTTCGTGAAGGAGGTAGCATCTCTTCTCCTCCTCTATTCCTGGGTGAAAAATCCCTCTTCCGCTCGGCTTTGTCACCACCTGGGCCTCCATCTCGGAGTAAGTCCCAATCTCCATCACCTCAGGATGCTAACCATTCATAATCCCCTATTTCCTCTTTGGGTTGCTTAATATGTGTAATCCCCACTCCACTTCCCATGGATGCACCTTTCGCAATGGGATCGTCAGGTCTTTGCTGCCACTCATACCGAGCGTGACTCACATGGTCTTAGAGAAAGCACTGACCATGACATCCTCTCTAGGACGCCTTAGAGTGTAAGCCCCACACACCACTTCTAAACTAGAAGGTATTTGATACTTTCTAAGGAAAGGTATGTAGGAAGCCTCCCTAAGTTTCAATCCCAACAACCATTGGTTCTGACCATCTTCATGTCGGTTCACCAAACACCATTCTGAACTATGGGGAATTTGATCCTTGCCAAGGCAAGGTACGTAGGAAGCCTCCCTGAGGTTCAATCCCAACACCCACTGGTACCGACCATCTTCATGTCGGTTATCACACCATCGCGAACTATGTGGACTTTGATCCTTACCAAGGTAAGGTGCGTAGGAATCCTCCCTGAGGTTCAAGCCCAACAACCACTGGTTCCGACCCCCCTTCACGTCGGACCACTTTCATCCCGCATGACGTTAAACCACATGCCCATCCCCCTTTTCATCCTGCATGACGTTAAACTGCATCCACCATCCCGAACTATGTGGTATTTTATCCTTGTCTCTGGGATAAGTTACGTAGGAAGTCTCCCTGAGGTTCAACCCCATCCAGCGATAGGTCATTGTGACCCCATCCAGCGGTAAGACGTTGTGACCCGATCCAGTAGTAAGTCGTTGTGACCCCATCCAACGGTAAGCTGTTGTGACCCCATCCAGCGGTAACCTGTTCTAACCCCATCTAATGGTAAGCCATTGTGACCCCATCTGATGGTAAGCCATTGTGACACCATCCAGTAGTAAGACTTTGTGACCCCATCCAGTGGTAAGCTGTTATGACCCCATCCAGCGGTAAGATGTTGTGACCCCATCTAGCAGTAAGCTGTTGTGACCCCATCCAGTGGTAAGCTGTTGTGACCCCATCCAGTGGTATGCCGTTGTGACCCCATCCTGCAGTAAGCCGTTATGACCCCATCCAGTGGTAAGACATTGTGACCCCATCCAGCAGTAAGTCGTTGAAGTTCCCAATCGATGGTAAGCCATAGTCAGATGAACTAAGAGGACTTTGATTCCCTGACATAGGGATGCGTAGGAGGTCTCTTCAAGACTCAGGCCCAACATCACCATCGTCCTTGGGTAGACTTCATCTCATTCTCCACCTACTTCACTTAACCATCCATCATCCATTTTTATTCTTACACGGGCCGCCGCATACCGGTGGGATCATTCAACCTCATTGCTCATTCTCTTTAACAACAATCAGGTAGCTAACCACGTGTTAGCCCCAACATGAGTGTTCCCTCCAGAGGTTGCACCCACCTGATCCACTCTAGTCAGTGTTATGATCAGTCTGATCCATCTCCGCTAGATGTTAAACTCCCAGCATACCATGTTCTAAACATAGGAAGCTGAGGAAAACCACATATACATGCTTATGGCATATAACTCCCTACATTATACGTGGGATGACTTGGGCTTCCACACCCTCAAGAAGCCCTATAATAATGGGAAGAAAACCAGATGTGCCAGTGCTCCAGCATCTAGACAAGCCAGTGGTATCCAACGTGACTACTTTCCCGACCGATGGTTACGGCCCTGACCGGACCCCTTAGAATGTCCTGACAGAAGTTGTGTAATTAACCAGTGTCCATGAAGATATGGCACAGGGAAGAGTTTCATGAACAACATCTTAAGTCTATCAGGGAGACCCGGACTAGGTGACAAGTTCCAAGGAGGAATCCATGGAAGGAAGAAACGACATCTCATCATCCCATTTTGATTGAGGAGAAAACATCCTTGAAAAATGAATGGATGCCGCCCACCTTTGGAAAGTGGGAATGCGGGGAAAACAATAGCATCGTCTTCCTCGAACAGATGGATGCACATGCCCTGGAGAATGCGTCAGAAACAGAAATGTTGAACCCAATGTGAATTTATTCTCCTTAATATAGAGATTAGTAGCGTTCAAGGCATCAGTGGAATAACATGTCACTGGATCCATCTATTCGGTGTTGGGTCCCACCTAGCAAATAGCTGGCCTGGCATGAAACTCACCAGAAGTTTGGGCAGTCAAAATGTTGGACATCTAAGTCTGCGATGTTGTCAGCATGGATCTATCTTACTAGCCATGGAAGACAGAATGGAATTGGGGAACTAGTCGTCAATTCCTTTCTCTTCAGAACTAATGGGTTAATATCCCTACTTTTTAGGAACCAAGATGTTGTGGGAATTCGATCACCGCCCACCCACCGACACAGGGGAAGGGGCAATTACAACGTGGCAGTCTCATGCAGCTCCACCGCTTTGGCGACAATCTACACGCCTGTAAATGCCAGGCACCCACACCCCATCTCCCTGTTTGAATTCATCCATCGGAGAGTGATCAACGACCTCATACGCTGGTATGAGGAGGAGGGGATTATCCCAACCTGGGATATGGCCCACCAAGATCTGTAGGTTTCTGCGCCTCACCACCACTTCCGCCCCCAAGGGCCTCTCAAGGAGACACTGCTCCCCACTCCAACATACAATTGTTTCGGGAGCCTCTCCCTGAAATGCCTTGATGACTCTCTCCCCTACGCCGATGAGGTAGGGGATTTTTGGGGTAGCCCTATCGGGATCCCTTTTCAGGGGACCCCAAGGAGGGATCCCACTAGGTCGTGCCATCACTGTCGTCTGGTCCCAAGAGTCGATGAGTAGGTAAGTCACGCCCCTGCACCGTTGGCCCCAATCTGGTTGACCCAACACCACCATCAGGCATAGGACGAAGAGGACGCCCGCCAAGGGGCGTCAACATTCTCGACTACTATGGATTGGGCCACCGCCGACATATATCATCAACCCCTTGTGTATCCTGAGTAGGGGGACTCGTATACCTAGCCCGGATTGAGGCCCCAACCGCCCCTCGGGTAGGATGGGTCGACTCTCCCAGCCGTTGGTGCAGGTAATGGTTGTTGTTAGTATGGAGGCCCTCCATGTACCACCACCATAGAAAAGGCGGGTCACCCATGCTTCCAAGCTCGGCATGGAGGTCCGCCTCATGCTACCCTTAGTCCGAATGAGGGATCTCCCCATGATGGTGACACCCAACATGGAATCCTCTCCCATGCTTATTACATTGGGTATGGAGTCATCCACCCTGCCACAGACCGCCAGTGTGGGGACATTGTGCATCCGGTCAGTATCCAGCATGGGGGCCCTCCCCATGTTCTTACAGTAGTCGGTGAAGGTCATCCTTTCCTCAGAAACCATAGGGGTGAAGACTAACCTCGCTTCACCAGCACCCGACACGGAGGCCCTACCTGTGTTTGGCTCGACGAGTACGAGTACCTTCCTCACACTGATGTCGCCAGGGGAAACAAGCATGGGGATCCCACCGATGCTTCTATGCGCTCGAACGGAGGTCCTACCCGCTCTAACACTTCCCACATAGGTCCTCCCCATATCCCCTTTGATATCAGTCCCAGTGCTCCTCACACCCTGGCCTGCTCAAGTAGAAGCCCTCTCTGCCCCAGCACCAGTACGGCCAAAGGTCCTCCTTGTGCTGGAAATCTACCATGTCCTGGAGAACCATCCAGGGACAGAAGGGTGGGTCATCGCCACCATAAAAGGAACACTGAGAAGATTCATACTGAGATCTAACCAATTTTCTTTTCAGATTCCTAATCTGAATACAACTCAGTGATGGAACCCTCGCCTAGATCCTTCGTGTCAAGGGCTGGGGCAGGAACAACGGGCATCAGCATAGTACTCCCAGAATGTGAGGCCCGTCAGATTCCCACCTCCCTCCATAGGTATATCTAGGAGGACAAAATTTTGGATGCTCCACAGGTTACGGTTGTGAAATCGCCACCATCATCACTAGACGAACTCTCTACCTCGACTAGAGATCACAGAGAGCTATTCTGGGGACCAATGGTGGACGAACAATAGTTTGGTCAACCACCAGAAGCCATAGCCCCCATTCCAGAAACTGTGGTAGTTATCCCGTCTTATCGCGATGTCAGGACTAAGTCACTTCACTCTTTAGAGGATGGCCTGAGAGGTGGCGGTTTGTCTTCTTGCTCTCCATATTCTCCATCGTCCATCCTATTGTCCCAGCGGTCTGCTTTAGTACCGTTACCTGTTCCCCAACCACCTCCATTTGACGAGTGGAGAAATGAAGAGTCATATCTCATATCTGAGCCCAGGAGTTTGTGGAATATCTTCACAGTAGACCACTTCCCTGAGATGTTTTGTCCAGTCGCTGCGCCAAATTTCTGTGCAACAGAATCCCTCAACCAAGAGGAAGTCAAATGTTTCTACCAGACCCTTTGGGCGACTCATTTCCATCTTTTTCATCAGTTATTGACTTACCCTAAGAACCAAGCCCATTTCAAGGAAACTGGTGAACAATGTCGTTAGGTTGATTTGGCCGCACTCCCTATAGTCGAGCGCCCTGAGTCACCAGGTCACCATAGGGCCCTCCATCAACGATGAATTTAGAGCTTTAGGGTACTCTGAAAGATTATCAAAGAGTCTTCTCCCCACGTACAGATCCACGGCTGGGGGAAGTACGATGCCCTCCTCTTCAGTCATATCTGGTGACAACCCGATTTCCCAGGAGATATAGAGGATATGTCTCCAGGTAGAGTTGCGGTTAACATGGAGAACCTACCAGATGGTGAGAACGAGCTAGAGCTTCTTGGAGAGGACCTAAACCCCAAGGGAGATTCACACTTCTTGGATCTTCTAGGAAGAATTACTCTTCAATAAAGGAATATAATGGGTGTTTATGTGCCCATTGAGGCACTAGTCCTCAGCCGAAATCCCAACGAGGGAAAGGAACTCCTTAGAGCTATCAAGCCCTCTGACCCATTTAGCTTAGTGAAAAAGGTAGAGGATGACCCCCAGAAAGCCGTGTTGTGTTAGAAACTCACTGAACAGAAGAAGGTGGTCAAAAACATCTTTTCTGAATGCACTATAGGGTGACGGCTGGACTACGGTGATCCTAGGCTTGGGCAGTAGGGGTAGGCACAGCTTCCCCTCGGAAAATTGCCTCCAGTTGACCCTGACTATCTTGCCCACATAGAGAGGGTTGAGGCTAGAACCTTCGGAAAGAGGGCATGGTATGTCTCGCCCAATCCTTCTCAACCATGTGACAATCCTCGGGACCCAGCTCGGATTCCCCCAGCTGCCCCGCAGGTCATTCCACCAGCTCCTCTATGAGCCGCTATAGAACCTGCCAATGCACTGGTGGTTAGGGATCCCCATAAATACAAGAAACACATCCCAGATGATCCAATGGAAGCACTAATTACCTATCTTGAAGCCTTAGAGACACGATAGGTAGCCCTCCTACCTGATGAAAGGCCATATCCAGCATGGGTGGATGATATTCCATAACCTATGGGTTTTGGGAATCCCACCTTTTACTTCTTCAATGGGGTAGGGGACCCACCGCAGCACTTGGCCCACTTCACATAAATATGTGGACCTAAGTTGGGAACTCTAGCGTAGTAGGAGGCCGCCAAACTCCGATGTTTCGTATATACATTGGAAGGGCCTGCATTTGTCTGGTATAGCCAGCTCCCCATCGGATCAATAACTGGATGGGAAGACCTCCATAGGAAATTTTTCTACCAGTTTAGTTCCACCACTCGGAAGACGAGTATCGTGGACTTATTCAAGTGCAATCAAAGGCCTGATGAGCACATTGATAACTTTTTTACCCGGTGTAAAGAACTCACGTACTCCCTTGACATGTCACTAACTTAGAAGGAATTGCTGACAATGTGCGTAGGGAATGTCAAGATAGATCTATTCCCCTCTCTGATCACCTAGAACTATCCCTGGGGATTCTAAGACTTCTTTGATAAGTCCCAGTTCCTAGAGAAAGCCTTACAGCAGGCCAAGCAGGCACGTCTGTTTCCTCCTGCGATCCCCGTGAGAAGGTCTTCTAGGGCCGAGCCGGCCACAGTGGCCCAAATAGAGGCCCCTAGGTGACTACAGTTGTTGTTAGTGGATCCACCTCTACATCCTCATAGAGGCCCTCTACCTCAGGAACAGCCACCGTCCCAGTAGTGCCCACCTCAAAATCGGTAGGTGCCCCCACACAATGTGTTGCCACCACCCATGTGGGATAACAAAGCCCCACCTCCTCGAAAAGCTCCTCTAGTTCCCTGTCAGGTTCAATATCCAAGGACCCCCTTCCCAGACAAAAGAAACTGGACCTACTCATTCAATGAGGTGCAGGTCCCCGGTTACATCCGCTGCACCTTGGAGTAGAGGATTCTACGTTTGCCTAAGGGTAGAATTCTATAAGAGGCAAACCTCAATGATCACCCTAATTACTACCCCTACAACCGGATCCTAGATAACACTCTATATAAGTTATATGCGTTTAAATACTATCTTCAAGACCAGGTAGATACCAACATAGTCTATTTAGGCCTGGCTCCGGCACAGGTGGCATGCATCTTCGGGAAGACAGACAACAGAAACGATAGTGAGGGCGAGTGTCATCAGGTTTCTAGTCGCGGATCCCAGAATTATGATGAATGGCTGGCTCAAAAAATAGTAGCTCATGCCCATGGTGTCATCCGGGCATGCCTGAATCGGCTAGAGCCTTTAGAAGTGGAAGCCACCACTTCTGCCTCTTCATCTCAGCTGACCTCTTCCTAGAAGACAGAACACTAGTGGTGTAAGGGAAAGTAAAGCCCCCTGCCAATGTCATCGTCATCCCGTACTCTCGGTGACTTCATGCCCCCAGAGATGACAATCACTCCTAGAATTCATCCAGTAGTGGATGAATCTTCGAGTGATGGTCAAGGGTATGCCTCGGTTAACACCATAGCACTGGTAAATCTATACATGATTCCTAACGATGAGGTGTGCCAGGAAGATCCTCCCAACATCCCCAGCTATGGCCAGCATCGACAGAGTCATGGAAATATGGGCCGTCAGAGTGCCTCGGTTAGTACTTCTAGCTAGGTTGTGCATGATACAGAAACCAGGTAACAGGATCAGTGCAGAGGTCAGCATACGTAGCCTTCTCATCCAGTGGCATTAGGCCTGCCTTCTCCATCGTTCATGTTGCTGGATCAGGAAGAGCCACCTCGAACATGTCATGACCAACCACACCCTTCTACAGGACAGTCTCAGTCGTCTGGCCTTCATCAGGTAGTCACTCTGCAGGCTTTGATTAGTGAGTAGATGGATATTCCTAGCACCAGTCAGCTACCGGCCCAGCCAGCAGGGCCCACCATACATCCTTTCATAGAGCGATCTTCCGTAAGCATAATTTTACACCTAGCACAGAAGTACGATGTTATTAAGCATATTTTCAGTATTCTAGAAAGGCGCTCCATCATTTAGTCCCCTTTCCAATCATCATATATTCGTGAGGCCCTATCTAATGATTTAATAATCCCCCTCTAGTTTGAGATGGAAGAAGCGGCTGCAGAATCCTTTCATCATGAAGCATTCAAGAATTATAAATGCCAAGAAATTATCTCATTCTCTGGATAAGATAAAGGCTCTCCCATACAGGGGAAAATTCTCCCACTGTACATCACCGGCTAGTTCAATGGTGTGGAGGTTTGTCGCTGTCTTATTAACATGGGCTATGTAATTAAACTAATCCCAACTCGGACACTATGAAATATAGGATTGTCTAAAGATGATCGGAGTCCCTCTGACCTTAGAATCCATGGATATGATAGGATGAAATAGACACTGGTTGGTAAGATCCTCTTGAAGACCCAATTTGGTGGCCTAGTTGCCAGCACCAAATTTATGGCAGTCTCACAGGACACCTCCTACAATGCGCTGATGGGAAGGCCATGGCTCCACCTGCGTACATCAGTTCCCTCATCTTATCACCAGTTCCCCAATTACTCCCTTAATGGTCGAGTGGTATTGATTCAAGGTGATACATCTCCCTTTTCCTCTTGTGAAGCCCACTACCTAGATTCCAACTACTACAAGGGTCAGGACAAGCAGATTTAGACTAATGTGGTCCAGCATGTCGTGACTGCGACTGACCCATGGATAGATCTAGATGACGCCTACGTCTTTCCAATCCACCAATTGGAGGCTACGACCCCATACATGGGACAATGCTTCATTGTTTCTAGGAAGAGGGGGGAACAAATTCCCAGCCCTAAGCAACGTCGTAAGATCACCTCGTACTTTGATAAAAATCAGGATCATGTGATCTTAGATCCTTCTACCCCCATAAAGTATCAAGATGTCCCCCCCATGGCAATGGCAATATGTCATACTTGCTTGTTTTTCCAATGTGTAATTAACTGGCTCAAGCCGATGCGCCGCTATTGCTTCAACATCATCAAGTGTGGCCCCTTGGGATGAAGTCCAAATGGGATCAGATCGATAGTCGTCATCGCTACGGTTGTGGTAGCACAGGAGTCCTCCAACGCAGTGTCTGTTGCTGCTCAGGCTGGTACCAGCCTTCTGTCAGGATCTGCCAACTTAGAAGCGATTCCTCTTACCAAGGATTCCCCCTCTATAAGTGAAGAATGGGATTTGGAGGATTCTCCCCCAACCTTTGAAGAGGGCATCTCTACCACAGTCAACGAGTTGGTACAGGTGAACCTCGGTAGCGAGCCAAACCCGAGACCCACATTGATTAGTGCCTCCATGCCCCTCGAGGATCATCAGCATTACGTAGACTTACTAAAACAACACCGTGATGTATTCTCCTGGAGTTATTATGAGATGCTAAGACTAGATCCTCAGGTAGTCATTCACCACCTTGGTCTCCCAGAAAATCATCACGGGTTCAAGTAGCCCCCCAGAAAGATGAACCCTTCCCCCGATGCCATGGTCAAGGTACAAGTTGACAAGATCATCAGAGCCAATTTTGGTAAGAATTTATCGAACCCCTAATGGATGGAAAATATTATCCTAGTAAGGAAGAATAATGGACAGATCAGGGTCTGCATCATCTTCCAGGATCTCAACCGTCACTATTTGAAGGATGATTTTCCCCTTCCTATGATGGAATTATTGATTGACACAACAGTTGGGTTCCAAACCCTCTTCTTCATGGATGGGTACTCCATGTATAACTAGATTTTAATGTCCCTGAGTATGAGGATTTCACAACCTTTAGGGAACCACAAGGTACTTTATTCTACGAAGTCATTCCCTTCAGTTTAAAGAATGTGGGTGCCTCCTACTAGTGGGTTATGCATCCCATATTTAAGCTGATTCTAGGAATGTTGGTAAAATTCTATGTGGATGATCTGGTGGTCAAATATCACCAGCGCCAGGACCATCTCAAATACCTTGAGAAAGTGTTTGGCTTCATCCGTTCCCATCACCTGTAGATGAATCCATTGAAGTGTGCCTTTGAGGTCACCTCTGGACAGTTTCTTGACTTTGTTGTTAGATACAGGGGCATTGAGATCAACCCAGAGAAGATCAAGGCCATTAGCGAGATGTATCCTCCAAGCAACATTTAGGAGCTTCGAGGCTTCTAAGGCCACTTAGCCTACATACGCCGATTCATTGAGAATCTGTCCGGAAAGTGTAAGCCCTTTTCTCAACTCATAAATAAAGGCACTATCTATGAGTGGGATGAAGAGTGTCAGACTACTTTTGAGGTGATCAAGAAGTATCTACTCTAGCCTCCAATCTTAATTCCACATGTCTCTGGAAAGCCATTGGTCCTTTATGTGACCACCATGGAATGATATCTCAACGCCCTTCTCACCCAGAAGAACAATGAGGGGAAGGAGAACAACCTTTATTACCTAAGCTGCATGCTCCTTGATACGGAGACAAGATACTCTACCATAAAAAAAGAGCTTCTTTTCACTAGTATTCAAAGTATAGAAATTTCAAAATTACTTGCAACACCACGAGGTATGTTTGGTGTCCCGAGTAGACCTACCGAAGTATATCCAAAACCACCCCATGCTGACAGACCGACTAGTTTAGTGGGCAGTAATCCTCTAGCAGTTCATTATCAGGTTTTTCCCTCATAAGGATATTAAGGGGCAGGTGTTGGATGATTTCCTTGCTACCCATCCAGCTCTTGTGGACTAGTCCCTAGACCTTGATTCCCCTGATGAAGCGATTCTCTCGGTGGACCAATCCATTCTGTGCTGTAAGATGCACTTCGATGGTGCTTCCCGGACACACAGTGGCAAAAGGCTCAATGACCCTAGGCTCAATAGGGTAGGCCTGGGTGTCATCTTCATTACCCTGGAACAAAATATCCTACCATACTCATTTCTATTGTCAGAAGGCTACACCAACAATGAGGTAGAGTATCAGGCTCTCATCACTGGCCTCGAGCTATCCCTCGAGATTGATGTGCCTCATTTGCATGTGAAAGGGAATTCTGAACTACTCATCAAATAGATCAATAGTGACTATGTCGTTAGAAAAATATAACTGATACAATTCTTGGAATGAACTATCCAACTAATGTCCCAATTCCCATCTCGTCCATAAGTTACTCATGTCCCCTGATCTCAGAATGGTCAAGCTGACACCCTATCCAACCTGGTTGCATCACTTGCGAAACCCGAGTAGGATGATCAGATTATCCACATGGCACATTAGAGAGTCATTTCTCCTATCACCCCATATGAGGACGATGGCTTGAAGGTGAGCCATCTTACCATTGGAGCCTCCACTTCAGGACCCCTAGGACCCCTAGATTCATTTATTGAAGTGACTCCCGACTGGAGAGCCACCTTTGTTGAGTATCTCTAGAATGGTTACCTCCCTGCTGATCGGGACGAGTGCGAGTGAATCTGACACCGTGCATTGCAGTTCACCCTCTAGGATGGCCCTGGACATGAGCAGATACTCTACAAGCGCGGGTTTTATGGGGCTCTCCTCTGTTGCATTCAAGGAGTCGAGATCTCTCAGGTCATGCAAGAGGTTCACGCCGGTTCCTACAGGGCTCATCAGACCAGGCCAAAACTATCCCACCAGATCCAGAGGCTGGGGTACTTTTGTCCCTCCATGATCCATGATTGTATCGATTTTTACAAGAGATTCCATACATTCCAAATTCTTTATATCTTCATGTATCAACCTCCAGATCCCCTCCACTCCACCAAGTACTCTTGGTCATTTGCGGTGTGGGGAGTCTATGTCGTAGGACTATATCCACTGGTGATAGGTCACCAATGCATATTCATCCTGACTTCCACAGATTTCTTCTCCATGTGGGTAGAGGCAATTCCACTCAAATAGGTCAAGGAATGTTCCATTTTTGACTTTGTGATCTCCAACATCATCTACCGATTTGGAGTCTCTCATGCCTTACTCACTAATAATGGCATGAACTTCCGAGCAACTGAGATGATGAAATTTCAAGTTAAGTACAACATCCATTATAACCACACCTCTCGCTATCATGTGCAAGAAAATGGATAGATTGAGGTGTTCAACAAGACCCTCTCTAACATTATGTAGGAAATGGTTGGTCAGAATAAGAAGATTTGGTTGGACAAGATCCCCAATGCCCTCTCGGCTTATCGTACGACGACTTGTAATTCCACCTAGGTGACCCCATATTCCTGGGAATAAGGAACGGAGGTCGTCCTATCCATCGAGATTCAATTTCCCTTGCTACGCATGACTATATATGATTAGCAAGCACCAGATAAAGTAGTGGAAATCTGTCGGGCCGAGTTGGAGGCACTTGATGAGAATAGGCTTTGTGCCCTGCACAATCTGGAAAGGCATCAGAAAAAGATAGCCAGATCTTTCACTAAGAAAGTTCACCTCTCCTTCTTCTTGAAAGGTGAATTGGTATAGGCCCTGAGGGAACCAATGATACCTGGTAGGAAACCACCCAAGTTGGAACCAAAATGGGAAAGACCTTACATCATTCAAAAGGTTTAATCCAATGGCACGTACTCACTGGTTACAAGGGATGGTGAGATTATAACTCCTCCCACAAATGCCAAGATCCTCAAGAAATAATTTTCTTGAGACATAAGGTCCCACATGAACATAAACTGTATGGTCCTATACGACCTTAAACTGGTCAATCCCGCATGATCCTAAACTGCATGGCAGTCCTGCATGAACTTAAACTGTACGGTCTTACATGACCTTAAACTGTACATCGTTCTTCATAACGTCAAACTACATCTTAAGAACAATGTATGTTCTGATTCCCATTCCCATAGGATACATAGGAATGATCAGACGCCTCATCTTGTGTCCAGCCTCAGTTTCCTCTTTGACTATCCCCTCCTAGGCATAGTTCTTTTGGGGATCTGACATGGCATCGTGTAGGCTTATTTGGCCCCACCCGTGTCATGGTTACGATGATTTCACCATGTTCCCTACTTAATTCTTTTAATCCTCCCACGTCCTCATCGTAGGATGCTAAACTGCATGGCCTTTTCAGAACTACGTGTGGCCTGATTCCCATCCTCATGGGATACATAGTACCACCCAAAAAATTTATCTGTAGGCCCAGCCCCAAACTTGAGGACCTCCCATTGGGACGAAACACATGGTGTGGTTCAGGATTTTTTCCTCATTCACGTCATTCTCATCATGATCATACCATGTACCCCTCTCTTCTAAAGATCTATATTTCTTCTTTTTTCTAACTTTATTTTAGATAGACGGGCTCATTCATGCTCCACACACTCCATCATTTGGGTTCCCATTATCTTTCACATCTGGAAGGGCCCCTGGATGGAATGTATGCTTAGCCCAAGGGCTCTCCTATCATTTTGGGCCAACTCCCTCAAGGGTTTTATACAACAAATAGATACGAGTCCCGCATTGCGAATATGGTCAGCGGTTGACACTCATTTGTTGTTCCCATTTCGGGTCACATGATATAGATGTTGTGTTTCAAATATGGTCAATAGTAAAAAAAATTCATTGTCACCACCCCCATATGTCCCAAAACTGGAGTGTAGGGGTTCATTATACCCCTCCATCTCTCCAAGTCTTGGTCTGCTTCGAGCGGTAGTGTAATTAGAGCTACTGGACCCTTATGTGATGGGGAGAGACTAATCCTACCCCTTGTTTCCCACACCGATCATTGATCATGTGGTATTAGGAGCTATGAAGGCAATTCCCACATGATTTGCCATCTGGATATAGTTATTTGAGATTCTCAGCCTTAGCTCCTTCAACCCCTTTGGGCCCTTGGCCCAAGTTCTCATTTAGGATTTTGTGGTGTAGTATGGACTCACGTCCTCATTCGCGTCTGTCTATTTCTCCACGCCACAAATATACCCTTGAAAAATCCCTCCCTTCATTTATTGTCTATCTTGTCAGCACAGGCCCTGCCATGATTTGCAAGGCCCATAATTTGGGTTTCTTTCACCTTCTATATCCAAAAAGGCCCCTGAATGGCATGGATGCTCGGCCCAAGGGCTCTCCTACCGTTATGAGCTAACACCCTCAAGGATTGTGAGCGACAAGTTGATAAAAGTATTGTGTTGTGAATATGGTCAATGGTATATGCTCAATTTCCCCCCCCCCCTTTTGGTAACACAAGGGTGGATACTATGTTGTGAACCTAGTCAACAGTTTTCCTCTATCATCATTGCTGCTTTGTGTTCTTCCATAAGCACGATGATTCACTCTCTTTATCCCACGCAAATGACATTAAACTAGGCATATACGGTTTGAGCTCTATGACCCAAAACTAAGATCACCTTCATTCTCACTGAAAGACGTTAAAATGCAAGTTTTCCATGATATTTTGTCCACGGCCCAGCCTTAGGCCCCTTGGCCTTTTTGGTCCCCCGGTGCAAGTTCCCACTTAGGGTTGTACAGTGCGGTGCGAGATTATGTCCTAATTCATGTCGGGTTTCTCACCATGCCGTACACATTCCCAGATAAGATACCTTACCCCTACCTTCATCCTCATTGAAAGACATTAAACTACAAGTTGTCCAAGACATTCGGTCCGTAGCCCAGCCTCAGGCCCCTCAGCCTTTTTGGGCCCCTGGCCCAAGTTCTAACTTAGGGTTGTACACTGTGGTGTGGTATTATGTCCTCACTCATTTTGAGTTACTTTTCGTGCCTTACACGCCCCTAGTTGGGGTATATTTCCCTTATTTGTGTCATCCTTTCCTCTTGAACTATGTATGGCTTGATTCCCATCATCATGGGATACGTAGGACCGCCCAAACGTCTATTCTTCGGGTCCAACCCCATATCTTAGAAACATTCCTATCATTTTGGCCCCTTGTCCTGCATTCTTCCAGAAGAGGGGTATATGGTGTGGTATGAGATTAGGTCTTCATTCACGTTGTGTTTATAAAAACCACACCACATACCTCTCCCCCTCTCCTAAGCAGCCTTTGCTCCCTTTTCCTACTCTTATCTCTTGATTCAGCTGCCCTTATGTTGGGTTCCTTGGCCCTCACTGGTGATTCAACAATTGGCCCATGAGTACTCTGGTCTAGAACCTGGAGTGTCAAATTCTATATGGACATGATTTCCCCCATTTTTCAGGATTCTTTTTCCTCTTCATTTGGGCTTCCATTACCTTTCACGCTCGAAGGGACCCCCAAATGGCATGGATGCTAGGCCTAAGGGCTCTCCTACCATTACAGTCCAATGTCCTCGAGGGTTTCAGAAAACAAATCAATACAAGTCCCACATTGTGAATATGTTCAGTAGTCGATGCTCATTTGTTGTTCACATTTCAGGACACATGATATAGATGTTGTGTTTCGAGCACGGTCTACAGTTATCCTCCATCGTCATACCACCCCCTTCAAGCCTTGAATGTTGGTTACATGATTCACATTATTTTTACACCCCATCATGTCCAAATAGAATTTCTACACTTCTATCACTATCCCCCAGTTCACATTTTCATGTTAATAGGACAAATCCATGGTAAGGAATTATTCGGGGCTCCGCAATGAATTCCCTTTGGCGTGTGTTCTAGGTATTGCAAAAACCTCTTCCACCCTTGTTTCCCACACCGTGTTTGACTCACATGGGATTAGGGATCGGTTTGAGGTCTACGCTTACTTGGAAGGATTCCTTTTCTCCTTGGTCCTAGATCTAAGACCTTAAACTAAGATCTCTTTTAGAACTACGTATGGCTTGATTCCCATTCCCTTGGGATATGTAGGAACACCTGAACATATCGTCTTCGGGTCCATATCAATTAGGGGATAGACTCTCCTATACCATATCCTCTAACCTTTTCTGGCCCCTCGGCCTAAGGTTTCATACTCAGAATCATGCAGGGTATGATGTGGTCCTCATCCTCATTCACATCGGGTATGTTTTATCACATCATGAACATTCCCTATGGAACCTCATATCTCTTGTATATGTCTGAGCCATATGACTTTATACAATGATTCCTAGCCCCACATTACTTTAAAATGTTTCGTTTATACCACACGACATTAAAATGCATGGATGGTCCCCTCACATGACCCTAAACTGTGACATTATCATCCTGACCGCATGACGAAAAACGGCACTGCACTGTGATATCCTCACTCGATGGGAAATCATGTTTGGTATCAGTCAAGCATTGTGCCTATCACAAACCAACCCGGGTAAACCCTGAATCAGTCACCCAAGCCAGCCCACAACATGTCCTGAGGGGTGTTCCTGATCCCCATGGGCTGGCAACTAGTGTCGGGCATCAAAATCTAACTGTTCGGAACGATTTTTCCCATGAACAAAAGATAACTAAAATAAATAAAGACTGAGAATAAGAAAATCAAATTAGCAGCAGACAGAAAATAAATGTACATACCTCCTTGTGAACCTTCAGGTCACCACCCAACCCAGAACAAAGTCTGCTCCAACATTGAGCAGCTAAACCAGAAACTAGAAAAAGAAACTGAGCATGCAACTGGAAAGATATAATAGGCGTGAGCACCGAGATGCTCAGTAGGGATGCCAGAAATAAACCACTAAATCCAAAAGTTCTCTTTTTTGAAACACTCCACTTACACAAGTTTGAAATACATGTATAAAATTAGGGTTTTCACATTTTAAAATAAGCAACCTGTTGTTCCCATTTAAAAAACCAACACACACTACATACCATTCCCAAAATCATTTTTTCATGTTATAAATAAAAATCTGTAACATAAAATACTGAAGCTGGGCTAGAGTAAAATAAGTAACAAGTGAAAAATAAAAATAATGTAGTGAAACAAAACATAAACAAGTAATGTAAATAATCCAGTAACCACAAGTGATCCTAAACATCCCTAGAAGACCCTTGGACGTACTAGGTTTCGAATCCACCTACTGGCATATGGTGAAGCTCCTAATTCTATAACCACCTGGCCACCCTAACTGACCAATCCAGTGGCAAAGCCCGCCTGGCCTAACAAAAAATCTAGGGGTACAAACCTGTCTAATCGGGGTTGGTCAAAAACTGTCACTCGATCATATAAAAGATGCCCAGGAACCCCTGGTGGTTATAATAATGTTGTGTAAGTAGGAAGGCCCTCGCAAACGTGACTTATCTCACCGTACTTGCCTACCCCAAACACAGATGCTTCCTATGCATTCACCCATAAAGGTTTAACCTAGATAAAAGTGCCCCATACAATTATATATATGCATACATGTCAAACATACAAAGTTCCAATCGGGCCGTCACATCATTCGGTTATCAAAACCAATTTATTAAACACTTGGAGTTGTAAATCGGGCCTCTAGTTTTACATAATACAATGCCTTTATGAAAACATTGCACAAGATCTTCTAAAACAACTCTAAACAACACTTTTATATTTAAAAAGCCAAACGGGCCCTTAGGTTCCAGGTTTCAAAGCATTTCAATAAAATTCTTTAGTGATACTACGTTCAATTTTATAAAAAAACAAACCAAGCATTTCCTTACACCACACACTCAACAAATATATACACCAAAAGCCAAATGGGAATATACTCCATGATTTCTTTTCAAACCAATTTAACGAATCGCACGAAGAGAACCACATCTTTTAGAAAACAAGGACCACTTATAAAACCAAGGATTCAAGAAAAATGTCAATTCAAAGAGACGTGAAATCATTTCTTCAAAAGCATTAAGTTCCATAAAACCAACCAACGCAGGAAAACAAGTTTCATAAAATGTTTCTACCAGCAAACACCACTAAAAAACGTCCAATAGTACCATTTGCAGATAAATGAAGTTAGTTCTAACCAAGTTGGAAAGGTATAAACATGTGCATAATTAGAGGAACATCCAAAAATCCATTTTTGATCAAATATTTCAACAAGAAAACACTACCATAAGTTAAATACAAACAAAAAAGAGGCATGAATCATAATATGAGATTTAATTAAGAAAACAGAAACATTAAATGGATTAAAACTGAGAGCAAGGGCATGGAAACACCTATACATAACCAAGGAACTATTTCAAAGCAATTTTTAACACTTTTAAACATCAAAGAAACACTTCAATGAATAAACTTTCAAGAGGATAAGGGTGCGAATAACATTTATAAATTAAATGAAACCATGAAAGTGATCCTAGAAAACTTTGGAAAGAGAGAAGGGATGGAAACACCTACCTCGAACAATGGTCACGCCAAGCTTTCAAACTCAAACCACACCCTGCTCACCGAAACACACTTTGACAAAAGAATAGGCACTTGGAAACGATCTCGACTCCTTACAACAAATTCTGACACCCAAAATTAGTGCGGCAAAGACCCTTGAACATGCAAAAAAACTCCAGGGACTCACAGACATAAACTCGACCCAAAAAAATTAAATAAATAAATAAAGTGCACAACAAGCGAAGGACGAAGAACATCACCTCGGAAGGTGGTGGCAACCTTGAAAACATTCAGCAAGCCAAGATTTCATCCAAAAAACATTATCCACAATTCCATTAAAATAGAAGGAATTCAAAACACAATAATGACAATAAAATAAGCATGCACACGATACCAAAACTCTCACATTAGATGGTGGTGGTGAACCAAAACATGTGGCGAGGACAAACATGCCCCGCAAACAATGTAGGATGGTCTGAAGCGATCTAAATTTCTTCTCCTTCGGCAGCGGATATTGGAACACACAAGAACAAGACCTGAGGAGGTCATCACATACCCTATTCAAGAAATAAGACAACATTCGCATGATAAGCCAACCGTAGGGTTCCGATTAAATCCAAACCTGGTACCAAAAGAGAAACGAATCGCCAACACGATGAAATAGAAGGGGTCTAAGGACCATACCTCGCTGAATTTTTGGAGAAACACAAAGAAATCGAAAGAAAGATCGAGGAATGAGGGAGATCCGAGGAAGGGGGTCGCACACCACAAAAACTCAATCGGGGGCTCATGCGTGCCTGCTACAGGTCATAGTCAAGAAGAGGTTGCAACCATGATAAGCTCCATCCCTGGGGCGTTGTAGGGAGGCCAGACCATGGAGGCCCGTCACTCCAAAGGGTCATGAGGGGGTGGTGTGATGCTGCAAATAAGGGGAAATGGGAGAGATGCGCCTGGTTGGAAATAGGGGGAGAGGATAGGTGTTCATGGAAGGATAGAAGAAAAAAAACAGGGAAGTGTGATTGGAATAAGGGGGGAGAGGAGAGATGCGTTGAAGGATAGAAAAAAAGGGGAGCATGATTGGAATTGGGGGAAAGAGGAGAGATGTGCATGAGGGGATAAAAAAATAGGGGTAGCGTGATGGGTATGAGAGAAAACATGTAGGTTAAAACCCTCTAAAAAATAATATTATTAATGAAATTTTAATAAAAAAATAAAAAATTAATACTAATATAAATTTAATAAGAATAATAAAAGTAATAATGAAAATAATATTAATAATAACAATTAAATTAAATTACAATACATTAATAATTATATTAATAAAAAAATTTAGATAAAAACATATTATTAACCAATTTTAATAATAACATTATTACATACATCATAATTAATTATTATAATTACATTTTAAACATTTTACTTATTTCATTTTCATAAAACATTATTTCTTTCAAGTGATAGACACCTGCACAGCACATGAGCCGATCGCACGGCTACCGCCCACTGTGCGGTGACCACGCATGGGTCCAAAACCCGCTAATAACATCAAAGATTCAAAAATTTGAAACATGAACCCAAACCCAAATCTGTCCAAATGATGCGGGACCGAGAAAAGAATAAAAAAAATAGGCATCCGTGGTCCGGGTGTCACAATTCTCCCCACTACAAACACTTTATACCCCCAGAAAGTCACCAAGCCAACAGTCGACCCAACTTGAGTCCTTGCCTAGACAAAATCATAGAAAATTGAGAGGCTCGGGGTTACCATTACCAACACACATCACACCTGACCAACTGAAGAAAAATCACTGCTCGAAGTTGAGGGGAGAACATGGGAGGGTTCTTCCCACCACAAGAATTCACTAATAAAAAAACCCTTGAACCCGAACAAACCATCCCCTAGGAAGGAAACACAGGAACTCCCAAACCAAACTCATCCCACCTTCTCAATGCTAACAGAACAACTCCCCCGCTGGTATTTAAAACCATTACAGAGAAAACGAACACACTGGGGCACCAAGACGGAGGAATCCCCTACAAAACTGAAACACACTAAATGAAAACACATGGGTAGGTTCCCAAAATAAGAAGTGTCCTAGAAACACCACCCATTAATTCATGAAACAAAACATTCCCATGACGAATGAAATTGAGACCAACTCATAATCAGAATGTGCCTACTATTCACGAGACTAACACCCTTGAAGGAAAACAAATTATTTAAATGCCACATTTAGAGTGGATGAGGATTCTTGGGTTGCAGTACAATGAGCTCATCACACCACAACAACGAGTATGAGTTTACGAAGGCACCAAGAATCGAATAAGAAAACCTTGGATATTTCCATCTGAAGTTGAAAACATGATTTGAGCCGATGTTCCATACACCCTCGACAACTCCTGACTATGCGCGAGCTTCACCCCTAGACCTATGGTTGGAGACCTAATGACTAAAGCATATCCTACCTCATAGAAGATCATTATCATCCTCTAATCCTTCACTGCTTCTTCCCGAATGATTCTTCTTTCAGAACTCTCATCGGTGGCCCGAACAGCTGCACGACAGAAAGACTTCGGAGGGATGCGACAAGGCGGCTTAGAATGCATGAACCACCCACGCTAGTGGCATGCGTGAGAACGGTACAAAAATATGGGATTCGGTACAAACGAATATAGCTTTTTGGAGACAGGTTCCTCTAGCATGGACTTCTTACCAGACGGAAAACCTTTATGAGAGCCTACCCCCACCAACTACACCCAAGACTCTAACGACGATGAGACATCCCACCTTTACTAGTCTAGAACTGAACCCTCAAATAACTCAAGGATGGTACGAACCTTAACTGCTCTAGGAGTTCCCAACAACCTAAATACATGCTTTTTTTTGAACTGTAAAACTTCCTTTATCAGACTTTTATTACCTCGATAAGCAGACAAAACAAAAAAAGAACTGGGAACTAGACATAACTCGTTAAAAACTTTTGGAGGCTTTTTGGGTGGCACACTCATAAAAACATGAAAAACAACATCGAAATAGGCATCAAGCTAAAACTCAATCAAAGTAACAACACAAGAAAAGGGAAACAGGCCCATAATCCAAACATATACAAACACAAGAAAAAATTACTTTTCCAAAACTTTTATTCCCATAAATTTTTAAAAAAACTCACATATGGCACCTTATGAACCGTCACCTGTATGTTCATTCAATATCATTCACATCATCTGCAAACAAGTTCCCCTACACAATCTCTATACATACCCACGCACATGTGACCCTCCATAAGGAGTGGAAAGGTTCAAAAACTTCTTTTCCTTACTAAATCCAAACACATACCATGTTTTCCAAACCGATACACTTTCTCTTTAAAAACACACTTTACTAATTTTAAAATCAATTTTGAAGAAACCCCTTTTTTTCATTTCGAAATCACTTTGATTTTCAACACACACTCACATCGACCGAGTTCAAAACGAAACACAACCAACTATAAACCATCAGAATGAAGGACTAGTGTCTATGCCTAACCCGACGACATGGTGGTGAGTCATGCCCCAAGTAAGGCATAACACTAAGAGGAACTTAAACTAGGCACATGGACTCCACATGGGTCACCACCTCATGTGGGGCCGCAACGTGAACCGATTCTCCCCCATTTTCATTCCTCAGTCCAAAACACCCAATGACAAAAGGCTCGAATCCCGGACTACCCCTAGTAACTCAAGTCTCATTGCGATCGGTGGTGATCAGTCACCGACCCGTAACCTACCTCTTGTGCCCTGAAAGTCCTAATCTCCTTCTACCAGACACCTAAATTACAAGGGCCTCCTCTGATACCATTTTTCCATGAACCAACCTGGGTCGATCCTGAACTGGTCACCCGATTCGGCCCGCGGCATGGCCCGAGGGGAGTTCCTGATCCTCACGGGCTGGAAACCAGTGTCGAGCATCAAAATATAACTATTGGGAATGATTTTTCCCATGAAAAAAGATAAATAAAATAAATAAAGACTGAGGATAAGAAAATAAAATTAGCAGCGGAAAGAAAATAAATGGACATAACTCCTTGTGACCCTTCAGGTCACCACCCAACCCAGAACCAAGTCTGCTCCAACATTGAGTAGCTGAACCAGGAACTAGAACAAGAAACTGAGCCTGTAACTGGAAAGATATAATGGGAATGTGCCCCGAGATTCTCAGTATGGATGCCAGAAATAAACTACTGAATCCAAAAGTTATCTTTTCAGAAACAGTCCACTAACACAAGTTTGAAATACAGGTATAAAAGTAGTGTTTTCACATTTTAAAATAAGAAAAATGTTGTTCCCAATTAAAACCCCCACACACGCTACATACCATTCCCAAAATCATTTTTCATTTTATAAATAAAAATCTGTAACATTAAATACTAAAACTGCGATAGAGTAAAATAAGTAACAAGTTAAAAATAAAAATAAACTAGTGAAATGAAAAGTAAACAAGCAATTTAAATAATCCAGTAACCATGGGTGATCCTAAACATCCCTATAATACCCCTGTACATACTCGGTTTCGGAACCACCTGTAGGCATATGGTGAAGCTCCTAAATATATAACCAACTGGCCTCTCTAACTACCCAATCTAGTGGCAAAGCCTGCCTGGCCTAACAACAAATATAGGGGGTACCAACACGTCTAATCGGGTTTGTTCAGAAACCATCACTCGATCATCCAAAAGATGCCCAGGAACCCATTGCGGTTATAATAATTCGGTTTAAGTAGGAAGTCCCTCATACACGTGGCTTATCTCACCACACTTGTCTACCCCAAACATGGACGCTTCCTATGCATTCACCCATAAAGGGTTACCCTAGATAGGAGTGCCCCCATACACTTATATATATATGCATACATGTCAAACATACAAAGTGACAACCAAGCCGTCACATCATTCTGTTATCAAAACCACTTTATTAAACACTTGGAGTTGTAAATCGGGCCTCTAGTTTTACATAATCAAATGCCTTTATGAAAACATTGCACAAGCTTTTCAAAAAAAAACTCTAAACACCACTTTTATATTTAAAAATCCAAACGGGACCTTAGGTTCCAAGTTTCAAAGCATTTCAATAAAAGTCTTTGGTGATACTACGTTCAATTTTGTAAAAAAAACAAACCAAGTGTTTCCTTTCACCACACACTCAACAAATATATACACCAAAATCCAAATAGGAATATACTCCTGGATTTCTTTTCGAACCAATTTATATAACTTCACGAAGATACCCACATCTTTTAGAAAACAAGGACCACTTATAAAACCAAGGATTCAAGAAAAATGTCAATTCAAAGAGACGCAAAATCATTTCTTCAAAAGCATTAAGTTCCATAAAACCAACCAATGCAGGACAAACAAGTTTCATAAAATTTTTCTACTAGAAAACACCACTAAAAACATCCAACAGTACCATTTTTAGATAAAGTAAGTTAGTTCCAACCAAGTCGGCAAGGTATAAACAAGTGCATAATTAGAGGAACATCCAAAAATCCATTTTTGATCAAATATTTCAATAGGAAAACACTTCCATAATTTAACTACAAACAAAAAAGTGGTGTGAAACATAATCTGAGATTTAATTAAGAAAAAAAACATTAAATGGATTAAAACCGGGAGCAAGGGAATGGAAACACCTACACATAACCAAGGAACTATTTCAAAGCTATTTCTAACACTTTTAAACATCAAAGAAACACTTCAATGAATAAACTTTCAAGAGGATAAGGGTGTGAATAACATTTATAAATTAAATGAAACCATTAAAGTGCTCATGGAAAACTTTGGAATGAGAGAAGGGATGGAAACTGCTACCTCGAAAAATGGTCACACCAAGATTTCAAACTCAAACCACACCCTTCTCACGTGCACACACTTTGACAAAAGCACACACACTTGGAAATGATCTTGACTCCCTACAAAAAATTATGACACCCAAAATTAGTGTGTATAAGACCCTCACACATCCAAAAAACGCCAGGGACTCACATACATAAATGCGACCCAAAAAATTAAATAAATAAATATAGTTTACAACAAGACGACAGAAGAAGAACATCACCTCGGACGGTGGTGGCAACCTTGAAAACTCGCGGAAATCCAAGATTGCATCAAAAAATCATTATCCACAATGCCAATAAAATAGAAGTAATTCAAAACACAATAAATACAATAAAATAAATGTGTGTGTGATACCAAACTCTCACATTAGATGGTGGTGGTGAGCCAAAACATGCGGTGAGGCCAAACACACCCTGTAAACGATTGTGGATGGTCTGAACCGATCTGAATTGCTTCGCCTTTAGTGGAATATTTTGGAACATGAAATAACAAGACTTGAGGAGGTCTTCACATACTCTATTCAAGAAAGAACACAACAATCACATGATATTACAACCGTATGGTTCCGATTAAATCCAAACCATGTACCAAAAGAGAAATGAATCACCAACGCGATGAAAGAGAAGGGGTCTGAAGAACATACCTCGCTAAATCATTGGAGCAACATAAAGAAATTGGAAGAAAGATCGAGGAATGAGGGAGATCTAAGGAAGGGGTTCGCACACCACAGAAACTCAATCGAGGGCTCATGCCTGCCTACTACAGGTCACCGTCAAGAAGAGATTGCGACCATGATAAGATCCGGCCATGGGGTGCAGTAGAGAGGTCGGGTCGTGGTGACCCGTCACGCCAAAAGGAGGAGGTTATGAGGGGGGTGGTGTGATGCTCCAAATAGGGGGAAATGGGAGATATATGCATGATTGGAAATAGGGGGGATAGGATAGGTGTGCATCGAAGGATAGAAGAAAAAAAAAGAGGCGGTGTGATTGGAATATGGGGGGAGAGGAGAGATGTGTGGAAGGGTAGAAAAAAAGGGAGAGCATGATTGGAATTAGGGGGGAAAGGAGAGATGTGCGTGAGGGGATAAAAAAATAGGGGTAGTGTGATGAGTATGAGAGAAAAAAATGTAGGTTAAAACCCTCTAAAAATATAATATTAATGAAATTTTAATAAAAAAATAAAAAAATAATACTAATATAAATTTAGTAAGAATAATAAAAGTAATAATGATAATGATAATGATAATAATAATAAAAATTAATATTAAATTACAATTCATTAATAATTATATTAATAACAAATTTTAGATAGAAAAATATTATTAACCATTTTTAATAATAACATTATTACAAACATCATAATTAATTATGATAATTACATTTTAAAAATTTTACTTATTTCATTTGCGTAAAACATTATTTCATTCGAGCGATAAACACCTACACAGCACATGAGCTGATTGTATGGCTACCGCCTATCGTGAGGTGACCACGCACGGGTCTGAAACCCTCTAAAAACATTAAAGCGTCAAAAATTTCAAACACGGACCCAAACCCAACTCTGTCCAAAAGATGCGGGATCGAGAAAAGAATAAAAAAATAGGCATCTGTGGACAGGGTGTGACAGTACCATTTGTCAACACCTACATATGGCTTTATTCTTGTGATGATGTTTGGACTTTCTATCCTAGATCCATCTCTTCACAAAAAAACAATGATCATTCATCCTAAAGGAAAAACAAGATCTATCAAATAACACTGCAAGGGCTAGACCCGCACAACCTTATTATCTCTGGAACTGGTATCTTACCGTGCCACCCCCAAAACTACATACCGCATGATTCCCATCCACATGGGATACATAGGAACTCCCAGACGCATTGTCTCCAAGTCCAGCCCTAAGAATCTAAAATCCTGTCCTCTCTTTCGGCACCTCAGTCTGAGCTCTCTGAGGAACATATGGGGTTGTGAGTACCTCATGGGTCCTCATTCAGGTCAGGTTTTGAAAAGGTCGCACCATGTGCCACCTGTGTCTTTTCCCCATATGGTCTGAGTTTTATGACCCTAAACTAAGATCTCCCTTTGGGAACTGCACACCATGTTTGGCCACTTCACCGCCCTGCAAATAGTCCATTAAATCAGGCCCCCTTAATGGCCCATCCTATGACCATTAAGTTGGAAGCATGAAACCTCAGGACCTATTTCCTTGGAGGGGGGCTCGACTCCCTCTATATGATATGTCTTACTATCGTACTCAGATGCGTTGTGGCAGTGTCTGAAGTGTGGAATTTTTATAGGTACATTCCCTCATTCCATTTCCATGATTCGTGAGCCCGTTATTTGGATCCTCATCCTCTTCCACATCTGGAGGTACCCCCTTTACGACCTGGTCTCATGCCACATTGGCTTACCTACCAACTTGGGCCAACGTCTCAGAGGACCCAGGACAACACTTGTGATAGGTCCCGTGTTTCGAACATGGTCAGTGGTCGACACTCATTTGTCTGCCCCTATTCAAGGCTAACATGATATGGATACTGTGTTTTGAATGTGGTCAACAGTTATCCCCTATCGTCAGATCTTAAGCATCATGATTCACATATTTCCACTTCCTTATGTTCATGTGGAATTCTAACCTACTCGTCTTTACTCCTCCACACATCTAGGTGCGTTATATAGGCAGACCAGCATCAGTGGGATGTCATTCACCTAGTGTCCCATCACCCCTGACATGTTCCTTCTTGTGCTAAGAAATTCCCATCACTACTCTTTATTTTTTACATCGAGCACGACTCATGTGGGCTTAGTAGTTCTGGTAGGATGTGTACTGGTGCAGCCATGCCACTCATGCCTTTCATCGTCCTGCACGACGTTAAACTATGCCTTCATAACTACCGCACCACATACTCCCTTCCTAGGATCTCCCCTTTCACCCTTCTTCCTATCATATGATGTTAAACTACACGAGTCCTTAGGTCCTCAGTACATGAAACTAAACTGCGATTCTACCATGAACAAGTTCAGGATGCCCCATATTAATCATGGGATGCACCAGATCCCTTTCCAAAGCGGTCCTGCTCAGAATTATGTTTGATCCATGATCAGATGGATACTCCCACCTAATGTTCATTCATCATGGTGGCATGATTTCAATAGTGTCGGACTCCTTTCGAACAACTCATCACTCCGACTCCACGCTTTGTGTGCCCTTTATTTGGACCCTCGTCCTCTTTCACACCCAAAGAATCACCCTAATAGTATAAATTCTTGAACTATGGATTTCCTACTGTCCTGAGACAACATTCTATAAGGCTAATGGATGACATTTTGAGTCAAGCTCTGCATTTCTAACATGGTTAGTGGTCAGACCTCATTTGTTATCCCTATTTTAGGCTAACGCAATAAGGATACTTGGTTTCGAACACAGTCAATAGTTATCCTTCATTTTCGTGACATCCCTACAGTGTTCCAAATTTTGGGTATCGTGAGTCACACTTCCCACTCCCTTATGTTCGAATCAATTCTAACTCCCCGGGCGTTACCCTGCCCGTGCACTAGAGCATGTTGGGGAAGTGATAGTTCAGCTATTCCAAGGACTTTATTCTCTATTAAGGTCTCCCCCCGTTCTTTTTGGAATCCTGGAAGAGTTTTTTCTGTCTCAGGTGTCTAAAGTATGATTATCACACCCACATTTAGATGAAGAAATAGTGCGAGCATCCCTTGTTTATCACATAGGGCGTTACCCATGTGAGCTTATGAATGGATCTCTATTTACTTTGGGATTTCGGTCAAAGTGAATTAAAATAAACAATCAAGTAGCCTGTTCATGTATATAATTCAGAGTTGGAAGTAATAAAAAAGGAGGAGTTTAAGGGGGTCAGCCAGAACAGGGCCCTTAAGGATCGAAATTTTGGATGGACTACTCCAATACTACCACCTTTTGACTTGTGGCCTCCAGCCTTGCATCCCATCCCTTTAGATCCTTCTCTTCGACGGTAGAAGTGGGGTGCAATTCGTTAGCCCTAGCATGTTCCTATGATTGTTTAGTCTGGAGCCTAGTCATTTCGCGATTCACCTATGCTATTTTAACTTGAGCATCTACGAGTTGGTACTTCAATCGCTTAATGAGATCAGATTGGTTTGTAATTAATGCCCCCTTATCTTCGTTTACTCCTCAAGGCGTTGGACCTCCTGCTCTGCCTCCAGGAAGGCCTGAGTATTCTTTGAACCCTCTCAACACCAGGCTACATATGAACGTCGGTTGTCTTCATGTATCTTCTCTGCCATGTAATCACGGATCATTACTTTAAAATGGAAAGTGTCTACCCCTCCAGCGTAGAGAAAGCATAGCCAGGTGCGGAGTGACCCCATCCGGCTTAGCCATTCTGCATGTGGTTGTCTGAGAAAGTGTTTGATTCACTTCCATGCCTTGTGTCAGGTCATACGGCTCTCCTCCGCAGTATCTGATTCGGAATCGTCAATTTATTTGGGGTTTTTGGTCCTACATTCGGGGAAACCGGAAAGTAGTTAAGTAACAGGGTCTTCTTCGGGAACCTCCTCCTCGTTAGTGGCTTCACTCTTGTCGGCCTAGAACTCCACCCTAGTAGCATTACCATCCCTCATTGTAATATTCGACTCATCGAGTACCAGGGTGGGGCCACCGAGAATGGTTGATCCTCTAAAGGCTGACGCAACCACTGCCCATCCAGCTCCCGTAGATTTCCTAGACTCGAGGGTTTGTCATGCCTCCAACCTTGTGATCACTGCATCAGGAATCATTATCTTGATTAGCTGAATTCTTCAGCAAAGAGGAAAACCAATGAGAAAGGACTTATGGGAGCCAACTGCAGTGGTGTCCAATGCATGTGTCATGGCGGGGTCCACCGCCACAGGGGAGCCTTCAGCGCTTGTCAACTTGGTCACTAGTGTCGGATCCTACTGAATAATGGGGATGGTAGGGTACTGTCCTTATGGATCATTATCGCCTAATATAGCTGAAATCGTCACCCCACTATGATCGGTCCTGAGGACTGGCCCCCGAGGTTGGTCCCCGATCTCCATAGGCATATCTGCACTCCATGTGTGGAAGGATCCCTGGGTACCCTCACCCATGTGTTCCTCAATAGGACAGGGTTTGGTTGATGGATCAAGATTATGAAATGATAACGGTTGGTATAAGGTTTAAACCATACCTCAAGATGATCTTCTAGTTCTACATTAGAACTGACGATTTCACCACTCTCTCGGGAACTCCGCTAGTGAATGAGAGCTTCTAAAGTCCCCTCACCACCAAGACCATCAACTTGGTCCTCTTCTTCATGTCCTTCTTCTTCTTATTATTATTCTTATTATTATTCTTCTTCTTATCCTTCCTATACACTTTCATCCTCAGATGGCAGCTTCTCTGGGTCATGATCTTGGCCAAGAATTACTTTCACCAGGAGATGTGGTTCTTCATACCGCCCCCACTAGCCTGAGTACAAATCCATGGCTGTCAGTTATGCATGAAAACGATGAAAGTTTACCGTGTCAAATATCCGGATATGCCCTATGTCTGGCAGATCAAGCCTGGTGTGTATCAAACTCTACCACAACTCTTCGGTGAACATGGACTGTCACAGCATTCTCCAAGTAGACCACAGTGAAGGGAAGATAGCATCGGCAGATTGCGTCAGGAGGTACCTGAGTTGCTTTCCTGGGAGTCTTCTAGTTGGACCATGAGGCCGTACATGAGACCACCCTTCTCTGATGGGTGGAGGCATGTTCTCGGCCTTCACTGCCCCAACCGATGCAGGACCGGCCTACACTATACTATCATGCTTGCTCGTTCTTTTACTCACTTCCCTCATGGAACCTCTCCTACCTTCCTACTCTTCAGGCTCTGCACTAGCTACCTTGATCTACCGGATGTGCTTTCAAAGAATTGCCTCGGGATATGTTCTCTTCCAGTGTTCGGCATACTCTGTTGACAGTCTTGTACTGACATCGGTGGGGGGAAGAGTGATGATTTCTCCCAAGCCTACTATTGTGAACATAAGACACATCTTCTGGATAATACAGGGATGCCACTCTTTGCGAACCTTTGTGTATACTTTCTTGGGCATCCGCTGCATGCAACCGAACTTCCTGGCGAACCTTGTCAGCACATACAGTTCACAGAATATTTTACCATCAATCTAGGCCACTAGAGCATTGCCCCGGATGCTCTATAGGTACTCCATCTACTTCAGTGGACCCCTCCCATCATCTAACATTTGGTCGACCGGGGTTCGGAACGAGTGGAAGTCGAAGTGGGTTTGGCTGCTGACCTTGAGCTTGATTCATTCATCCCTGAGCGTTAATGGGCAGATTCTAACGATGTTCAAGAGGGATGGTCACATACCATTTCCAGGGGTGAATGGCATTCAGGAATCCAAACCCACCATAGTGGGCTATGACCTAGCAGTGGAGAATCTGGAATGGCCCGCATATTCTCCTGGGAGTACTTCCCCTCGAGATGTTCCCTAGAATACAACATTGCCTAGCCAACATTGGTACCCCTCGTGTCCCTCACAGAAAACAACCACCCACTCAAGAACATGGAAAGGAACCCTGAATATCACACATTTGGGTCTCGGCCTTAATTAATTCCAAATCCCCATGATCGATACTCTCATGTCTCCAAAATCATCCAATATGATCCCACTTTTCCCCTCTGAGATGTGTTTGGGCATTGCTTCCCTCGGCCTGACATATTTACGGCCATGTCCAGGGCCAGGAAGAGACTAAACCACCCCAAAAAGGATATTTCCTTCAAGATATATTTTTATTTTTAGCTCCTCTTTAGCAATATCCAACAGGTTCCATGACAGGATTGGGGTGCGTGTCTTATCCCCTAGGTATTCTCTATCGAGTGGAACTCGTCGTACAAATATCCCTCCAAAGGGATTCCCCCAATACAGTGGAAATCTCACATGCTGATACTCACCTCCTCATGGTGGAGGTAAAAATTGTTGGTATTAGGTGACCATAAACTGAAAAACTCTGCTACCAAGTCCTACTATTGGTAGAAGTGGAATTAGGGCATCCAAAAGGCCTCAAAAATCCCAATAGACCACAGCTCCAGCCCAATTCCGTTCATGTCTAACGTACCCCGTATTCCCATTCCCATTCATTGGTAAATTTACCCCCAGATCTGAAATCCCACTCCTACCAGCCCTTCATTTTGTCAGTAATGCTGCTTCTGAAAGTACTCACATAAATAGCAGGAGATTCCTTGGGGACTGGATTACTTCCCACAACCGTCCTGGTCTTCGTATTTAGGACATAGATAGTTGTGTTATGTGTTTCCCTTGAAGGATGGTCGTTGTTGGTAGTATGGAATTATGGGAGACTATCCTCATGTGTCACCCATGACCATGGTGTGTCCATCTCGAAACCAAGAATCATCACCTCTTCTAGAAGACTAAAGTTCTATAGCGACATGATATCGCTCAATATGTAATCCTTTTGAGCCTGTGTAAGCATACTGAAAATAATTTGGTTATCAGATGAAACCCTCCTCACCTGAAGAATCTGAGGGTTTGTGATCATTTGGGTTCTTCTTACAGTAGCGAGAACCTCCATCTCGACGTTGGTCTATTGAACGACCATTTTGGAAATACAAAGGGATCAGTGAGAAAGAATAAAGATTTGGTGCGCAAAAGTGGTGGCGACATAAAAGAAGGTCAACGTGCGTAGAAAATTTTTGGATGGTTCCCAAAACCTGGATTCAGTCATAGAATCTTATGCGCATATCAAGATCATTTTCACACACGAGACCAAAATGCATGTCATGTGGAAAAAGTAAATGTAAGGCATAGGGGGGCCATTGTACAATTTATAAAGTGCGGACACAACTTCTGCATGCGTGCAACAATCGTGCGCGTGTAAAATGAATTTTTTCATGCCACTGAAGAGGTTTTTTCAATTTTTCAGTGTACCCTTAAAATCTTACTTCCGGGGTCTCTTTCAGCTATGATTCTGAGGGGGGAATTTGTTGACACAAAAATTCAGAGAAGGGCCGCATCGTGCAGATAAAGGAGAAACCAAAGAATCTGGGATGGAAAGAGGAGATTTTGGGGCCTGGGAGGTGGGTGCGTGCAAAATTAAGGGGACACACGCAAGAAGCCTTCTGGAATGAGAAATCTTGCACATCAGCCCCCTTTCCATGCCCAAGGTGACGCCCACCATGGCTTTGTGCGCCTGGCCCCCTTTCCGTGTCCAAGGCGACGTCAAATGGGCGTTTTCATTCCCATCCCCTTTCTACACACAAGGTGACGTCAAACGGGCGATTGCGCGCCCGACCCTATTTACACGCACAAGGAGATGTCAAATGAGAATTTGTGCGCCTGGACCATTTCCACACATAAGGTGATGTCAAATGGGTGTTTTTGCACCTGACCCCCTTTGTGCACATAAGGCAATGTCAAACGGGTGTTTGTGCGCCAGGCCCCATTTGCAAGCCCAAGACGGCATCAGACATGAGTGTGCCCGCCCGGTCCTTACACGCCACCCTGAGGACTCTGGCTATAAAACGAACCGTATCTGCACCCTTCAGGGATGGTAATAGAAGATGAAGCAATGCTCGAATGTGCAAAACCCACATCTTCCGCAACCACATGAAAAAATCCCATGGCCTTCAGGTATTGGATTTTCCATGATAGGTCCCCCGAGGGGGCTCCTTAGGGTGAGCCCTCTTGGGCCTAATCCCTGGGACTTACTTTTCTCTCCAAGTCATATGCGCGCAAAGGATCCACTTTTGTGCACAAGTTCCCTCTAAATCAGGCGCTCTTGTGTGCCACTTATCCTTATTGTATGAAACCTGTCCTTCTTTCATGAAACCCATCCTTCCTGCACCCAAAACTTCCATCTTGCCTGCAACCTGTCCATCTTGTGCACAAGGTTTTCCACTTGCACACAACCCCTTTGTCTTGTGTGAAATCCTTGAGTCTTGCATGCAGACCTTCTATCTTTCCCCGGCTCATTCTATTATGCGCACTCCATGGGTTTACCTCACCTTAAGGCACCCTGTCCGAGCCCCTCTTATACGCAACACACCTGGGTCACACAATCTCTTCATGTGTGGCCCTTCAGGTTGGCACGAAGCAATTTCAAATTCCCTTGGGCAGCACTTTTCATTACGTTGATTCACCCCATGCTTCTTCTCATAGGCACACTAATGGTTATTGCTTCTTCGCATAGCCATGCTAACATGGACCCCTCAATGGACCGCTCCATAACACCCCTACCGCGGTATTTCTAATGCCTTCCTTCCCTCAAGGGAAGGCAGGTATCAGTTATGTAAGTCCTTGGGGTGTGGAGTGCATCCATGTCATCGGAGCTGTAGGATGTTAAAATACCAAGCACCATTGTCCTCAGTACATGACATTAAACTGTGGCCTCACCCCGTACCTCGCACACGAGGTGCCTCGTCTCAGACATTCTGCACGCCCACTGGTCTTCACGGGAGTGATATCATTCCTCACATGGAATGATACCCTCTTTATTGGAGTGACATTGGTCCGTGGGAACAGGGCAACTTCCCTTGTGTAAGCCCCTAGATTTTCTTGTAAGAGGTAGCATCCCTACTCCTCCTCTCTTCCTGGGTTCTAAATCCCTCTTCTGATGGGCTTCGTCACCACCCAGGCCACTATCCTAGAGTATGTCCCAATCTCCATCACCCTAGGATGCTAACCATGCGTAAGCCCTTATTTCCTTTTTGGGATTCTTAATACGTGTAAGCTCCACTCCACTTCCCACGGATGCACCTTTCACGATGTGATCGTCAGGTCTTTTTTTACTCTTATTTCTCACACTGAGTGTGACTCACGTGGGCTTAGATCAAGCACCGACCATGAAATTCTCTATGGGCTGCCTTAGAGTGTAATCCCCACACACCACTTCTGAACTATGAGGTATTTGATCCTTGCCAAGGCGAGGTACATAGGAAGCCTCCCAGAGGTTCAAGCCCAACAACCATTGGTTCCAACCATATTCACGTCTATTCACCAAACACTATTCTGAACTATGGGGACTTTTATTCTTTCCAAGGCATGGTACGTAGGAAGCTCTCTAAGGTTCAAGCCCAACACCCATTGGTATTGACCATCTTCACGTCGGTTCGCACACCATCCCGAACTACGTGGACTTTGATCCTTTCTAAGGAAAGGTTCGTTGGAAGACTCCCTGAGGTTCAAGCCCAATAACCACTAGTTTTGACCCCCCCCCCCCCCCCTCTTCACATCATACACTTTTATCCCGCATGACTTTAAACTACATGTCCCTCCCCATTTTCATCCTGCACAACGTTAAACTACATCCACCATCACGAACTATTTGGGATTTGATCCTTTTCTCTTGGATAAGATACATAGGAATCATCCCTAAGGTTTAACCCCATCCAGTGGTAAGTCATTGGGACCCCATCCATCGGTAAGCGTTTGTGAATCCATCCAGCGGTAAGCCGTTGTGACCCCATCCAGCAGTAAGCCTTTGTGACCCCATCCAGCGGTAAGCCGTTGTGACCGCATCCAGTGGTAAGCCGTTGTGACCCTATTTAGTGGTAATTCGTTGTGACCCCATCGAGTAGTAAGCCGTTGTCACCCCATCCAGTGGTAAGCCGTTGTGACCCCATCCAGCGGTAAGCTGTTGTGACCCCATCCAACAGTAAGCCATTTTGACCACATCCTGTGGTAAGCCGTTGTGACCCCATCCAGCGGTAAGCAGTTGTGACCTCATCCAGTGGTAAGCCCTTGTGACTCCATCCAGTGGTAAGCCATTGAATTCCCCAATCAATGGTAATTCGTCATCAGACGAACTACGAGGACTTTGATTCCCTACCACATGGGTATTTAGGAGGTCTCTTCGAGACTCGGTCCCAACATCACCATCATCCTCGGGTCGACTCCATCTCATTCTCCACCCACATAACTTAACCATACATCATCCATTTCGATTCTTACCCAGGCCGCCACAACCTGGTGGGATCATGCCACCTCATTAACTATTCTCTTTAACAACAATTGGGTAACTAACTACGCGTTAGTGCCAACATAAGTGTTCTTTCCAGGGGTTACACCCACCTTATCTACTCTAGTTAGTGTTTTGATCAGTCTGAAGTGTCTCCTCTAGATATAAAACTCATGACATACCCTGTGCTAAAAATTGGAAGCTGAGGAAAACCTCAGATATATGCCAATGGCATATAACTCTCTGCATTCGACATGGGATATCTCGGGCTTCCACACCCTCGAGAAGCCCTATAATAAGGGGAAGAAACCCATAAACACTAGTGTTCCAGCATCCAGACACACCAGTGATGTCCAACATGACTACTTTCCCAACCGAAGGTTATTGCCCTGACCGAACCCCTTGGAATGTCCCAACAGAAGCAGTGTAATTAACCAGCGTCCATAAAGATATGGAACTGGGAATAGTTTCAGGAACAACTTCTTAAGTCTATGAGGGAGACCTGGACTAGGTGATGAGTTCTGAGGAGGAATCCACGAAAGGAAGAACTGACATCCCATCATCTCGTTTCGATTATGGAGCAAACTTCCCTTAACAAGGAATGAATGCCACCCGCCTTTGGAAAGCAGGAATGTGGGCCAACAAACAGCGTCGTTGTCCTCGAACAGACGGACATGCGTGCCCCGAAGAAAGCATTAGATATAGATATTAAATTTAAAAGTGTGAAATGTGTATTATCATGTTCAATGTTAAATGAATTTTTCTTTCAACTCATTTTTTTTAATTCAAAACATTTTATAAATTTTTTAATTTTTTTATACACACAAAATCACTTTTTTTATTTCATCCCCCCTAACTAAAAATAACATTGTCCTTAATGTTTAAATAAAATTAAATATAAAAGGGTTAGAGGTGTAGGAGAGGATTTCAAAAAACTAAAATTTTAAAATGAGTTATGGAACAATGTCACATGTGTTTGAAGTTGAAGTTCATACGGCTCCTGATTTCTCCTTTGACCTTTTTGTCACATACAAGATCATCATGGATGATTGATGACTGAGTTTGAACTCGTGATGGAATTTGTTTCCATTGAAAACATGAAACTTCTTAGGCTTCTAAATCTCAAACTCAAACAACATTAGAGAATAATAGAAACCCCAAAGGGTTCCCTTAAATAAAAATAAAAAAAGACAAAAGGAAAGGGAAAAAATACCTATTTATTTTATCATACTGAAGACCGATACTAGGAACAGGTAAAAATTTAAAATATATCTCTATATATGTATATATTTATATAAATTTTAAATATAAGTATATATATATTTAATAAAAATAGAAGAAGGGAGCACTATAATCCATAGTTTAGTGGTAAGCATACTCCTTTATTTCTCTTTGGTCGAGTGTTTGAGTCTCGTGGCTTCGTTGGTCACGATGGGGTTGTCCCCATGACCTACATTGTGGCCTTTTGCACACAAAAATGATTTTTTTTAAAAATATATTTTTTTTCATTTGTTTTTGGAAACCTAAAAAAACACAAAAATAAAATAAAAACAGCACCGAAGTCGGGTTGCCTCCCAAAAAGCACCTAATTTTCTATTGTTAGCTTGAATGAACCCCACAACTTACCCAACACCATCTTTCAAAATATTAAGGATTATATTTTTCAACACTTCCATTACAACATGATTGAGTTTCTATTGGATTTGGTGGGAATGTTTGTAAATTTATTCAATGATAATATAGGCCTCATTGAATGGGGTAATCCTAGGAATATCAAAAATGGTCCATCCAATTGCTTTTTTAATCTTTCTTAAGTCATCATGGAGAATTTTCTTATCATTAGAATTGAGAGAGGATAAAATGATGAAAAAATGTTTATGATTATCCCCTGTAAATAAAGACTTGAGAGAGGATGTATAGACCTTGAATTTGATATTGTTTTGGCTAACAAATTCAAAAATAAGTGGGGACATTGAATAAAACGCAATTTCAATTTCAAAATTCCTCAACAGACTTAGTTACATTTGAAAAGAATATTCAACCACCAAATTGGACATATCAGTTTCAGTAATGGATGTGGACTTGAAGTTTTTAATTTCTCTTAATGGTTCACTAGTTTTTGGTTATGAAAAATCATCAATGGAGCAATATTCAGGAAACTCAATCCATGATGTAAAATTTCCCTCTTGTGAATACAAAAAATAAGTTTACTCTTTATTTAAACACACATAAACAATTACTTAATGTTCTTTAGGTGTCTTAGATTAAAAAGATGATTATTTAGAATTTTCATAAAAATTTTGTGTGTAACAAGATTCTTCTATGAATGACGATGAATGGAAAACCTGATTGGGAATGGGTTCCATAACTGTTTCAATGCTTTTTAGTTCTACTTTCAAGGATGAAACCTCAGAAGTCATTCTCTACAATTGTTGACATAATTTCTCAAGTAATGGTTGTGGATCAGGATGGTAAATTGGTTGAGACATATGGTCTATTCGAGGAGGATAATTAAGTTATTGTAATTACATAGAAGGGTGTTCAGATAAAACTTATAGGGATTGGACCTCATTATAGGTTGGAATATTTTGTGGTTCATAGGAGTGAAAACATTTTTGGATCAATAAATTATTGATTTTTCCACCATTAGAAACTAGTATGTTCATTTTACATCAAAATTGGTGTGGGGTAGTTAATGTAGGGAGAGTTTCCCCATGTTGGGGTTTGTTCAAAATGGCATTCCATGAGAATGATATCGGGGGTGAGAATAGAGAAGTGGGGTGAGAATAAGATGTGAGTGTCTAAGTTAACTTACTTAGGTCCCTGAAATAGTGTCAAAATTTTTTCTCACCCAAAATTTCCCAAGTTTTTAGGGTTAAGTGGTCACTTGTAGTGTATCTTGGTTTTTTGAATCCTTAGAGACCTAAGAATAAACCTATAGACACATACATTCTATGGATAGTTTTTGGCTATAAAGTGTCCAACTTTGGGGTTGATTTTTGGTTTTATTACTAAATAACTATATATGTAGTTGAATTAAAATTAAAATAATGACTTGATCCTAGGTTATCTCTTAGGGGTGGATTAGATGAATTCCTTTTTAGAATGTTTCAATTTCATTAAATAGAGAAATATTCATTCAATAAAATCAATGTAACCTCGTCACTTACTAGTTTAACACCTTCACATACACATTATAATCACCTATAACCTTGGAGGATTGTATTCATGATCACTCCTAGGTAAATTATCTTATTAGAACATGAAATGTGTGGTGATAAAATTCAATAAGGAAGAGGAAGAGAAAATATCATTGAATGAAAAACTCACATAAAAGAAATTATAAATTGATTAATGAGTAAGAAATAACATCCAATACAGCCCCTTGATGATCCCTTGGATCAACCCATAAATTTTTTAATCGTCCATTGATGTTATTCTATCAATGGAAGTGATAAGTAGACTCATGTGGGGGAATTTAATAATAGAAAAACAATAAAAAACAATCATTTCACCATTGTGTGATAATTATCACAAGGTTTGGTGTGAATAAATTCACACCTTGAGGAAAAGATATCAACATTATATGATTAAGAATAGAATAAGAGTATAATAATAACTTTTATTAATAATATAAGGTTAATTGAAGAAATTACATTTGAAAGGAGTGCAATTACAAACACAAAGCGGCAGCATAACATTAAAATTAAATAAAACACCAAAGATGATCGACTCCTTCAACACCACTACCATAAATATTCATTTTTGAAGACTTGGTTCAATCCTTCAATAGTCTATGTCACCCAAATTAATGGTGGTATGCCTAGGTGGGTGGAAATTTAATGGAGATGATACTTTTCCACCATTAACCCAAAATAGAATTCAGCTTGCATCCACCAAATAGAGGAACCTAAATGACCTATGTGTCTGAATTGGGGTGGTCCATATAATATGAAAATTAATCTCCAGATTTACCCAAACATATTTAAAAATATTTGACCAAATGGATTTTGTGATTTCGTGATATGATTTAAATGGTGGACTGTTTTCTAGGTTGTAGAATCTGGCCCATAATTACATCTTCAGCTAGGGACACCTGTAACTCCATTAAAAAATCCAAATTATCTTTGAAATCTATTGAATTATATGTTCCCCATTATTTATTCTATTTCAATTTCAATTTTTATAATCATTGATCATGGATCATGGTCGCTATAGTAATTTTATTTTTCTATTGTCCAGTTCACTTCACACAGAATGTTCTTAGTTCAAGGACCACATTGGTGGTCTTTCAATGAGAATCTTCAAGTGCTCAAAAATCATGAATTTTTCCTTATATAATTGGGGCATGAAAATAAAATATAAAAATAAAATAAAGACCATTTTTTATGAGTTTTTCAAAAATTTACCATGCAATAGTGCATTTTAAGAAGGAATTACATTCATAATGTGAATAAATGTTCAGTTTTTAAAATTCACTAAAAATAGTGTTTATGAATAACAAACCACATGAATATTATAATATAAATAATTAATATTATCATATTTTAGTGGATAATCACATTTATTAAAAATATATTATTTTATTATATTTTATTTTCATCATCAATGTTTTATTAGTTTTGATTGTTTTGTTTAGTACTAGTTTTATAATGAAAGTTTTGGTTATTATTTAAATTTTAAAATTTCATAATTATGATATAATTAAGGTAGTATAATATATTTTTTATAATTATTTATTGTAAACAAATTTCATTTCAAAAGTATTTTAGTTATGATTCATGATGGAAAAGTCGGTAAAGAGATTGTTTTAGTAATTTTCATGAATGAGGTGTGGTATATTAATAATGGGTTAGATATTACCATTACCATTATAAAACAAAAAATAATTATTATTTACTTATTAATCTCCAATATCACCAGTAATTAGGTTTCCTTAGTTACCCGTGATATAAATTTATAGCATTTTTTTGTAGGTGGTTAAACCAAACCAAACAAGAACAAGTTATAATCTATGGGTGAGTATGGTTTAGAAAGTGATTCCATTGGAATAATATCATTATTAAATAAGCATAATTATATTATTTATATTTTTTAATGTGGTTAATTATATTATAATATATATATATAAACAATAAATTATTAGATCGGAAAACAAAATGTGTCACTTTTATAGTGGAGGTAGTCTGCATATATTCACAGGAAATGCATTCATTTTCCATAGAATGGGATGAAGATAAATAGTATTTAAAAATTTTATAATATTAATACTTTTATAAATATCATATTATTCTTTTTAATATACCTTTATATCCATGTTTGTAAGGAAGTGATGAAAAATCAAGCACATCCTTCAAGAATGTCTTAGTCCGCATGTATGCATGACAACATCTTTATTTTTCACATAGATTTGAAGGAAGGTTTAAAATTTATATTACATTGGTATAATAAAATTTTAGAATATTATTAATGCTTATTTTATCATTAATTCATGGATAAAATATTTTTTAGGGAGTAAAATAATAAAATAATTGATAGATCTCAGTTGAGAACATTACCTCTCCCTTCGGATGTTCTCTCTTGGGTAAAAAGTTAAGCTCTTAGCTTGGTATTTTGGTAAGAAAAAGTTTAATAGGATGTGGGTAAATATTTTTGGAGAGAAGAAAATAATTTTTTTTCATGATAAGTCTTTTAATTGGTGGATAAATGTGGTGTAATTAATCTCTTTTTGTAAGTGGAGAAAATGAAATTTTTGTAAGTACTCATTAAACATTCAATGATAGAATGATACTTTTCAATATATAATAGATAAAACAGTGTAAAATAATTAATTTATGGGTTATATAAGGTTGATAAATCCTCTACCATTCATTTTAATATATTTTTTAAACATGTTTCAACTCTTTTACCACTGGATTTTTTTTTATTTTACAATTTTGGTTTTTACCTTGATAATTTGTTTTTACCTAAGTAATTAATATTTTATTAAAAATATATGGTAAATTATCTTGAAACATTTTGATATTATAAACCTAAATTTAAGCACCATATAATCTATTTAAATTTATAAATGATATAAAATTAATTTTTAAATTAAAACATTTAATATGTATAAAAATATTTTAAAAAAAAATTATTTTCACATTTAAGTATTCTTAATCTTATATAACATTAATTACTAATTAAATGGGTGATAATATATTTTTATATATATGTAAAAATAATTTAAAATTTATCATATAAAATATAACAATTTAATTTTTTAGATAAAAATTACACAATATTAGTAAAATAATTCTTTAAAATAACCTTTCCACCGTTATAATGGTTATAAAGTTTAATATTAGTGGTCATACTTTTATTAGTAAAAATTAAATTTAAATTATTACATAATATGAACATGTTGATATAAAATACGAAATCAATTATTTTAGATTTAATTTCTTCATGTGATGAAAACTAAATTTTAATATAACTAAATAAAAATAGTTTTTTGAGTAAAATATTACTTATGTTTCCAAAATGCTAAACATGGGTCTTATAAATTCACCAAAATAATTTAAATGTAAAAATTTACTCCTTAAATATAAATTTTTTAATAAAATTTTTTATAAGCTTTTAAGTAATAATAACTTCATGAAAAACTTATAAGCACTATAGTATTGGTAAAAAAATAATTTTTTAACAATTCAACTAAAAATAAATTAACTTAGAAAAGTCAAAAAATAATATTCTTAAGATAATATTCTTATTATTAATCCAAAAATGAAGTTAATTAATTGAAATTAAATTTATGAAATTTTAAAATTTGACTTTTAATTAAAAAACATAAAAATATAATAAAAACTAGTTTCTTGGGAAAATGAATTTTTAAAATATTAACTGCTATATTTTTTATTGTCTATAAATTACTAAAAAAATGGTGTTAATATTTTATTCATTTAAAAAATAAATTTTATCTATAATATATATAGTTTCTTAAAATAAAGCATATAAAATCCAATTTTTAGAATGGATTGGTTTTATTAGTTATTTAGCTACACTAATTGAATTTTAAAATCCCATAGTATTAATAATTACATTAATTTTCATTACTATATATATTTTATAATTTGGATACCTATATTTTTAACCTCCAATTTTACATTGACATTTTAAGGGTTATATATTGTTTCATGGTTTGTTTTGGTTCATTGTTTCATGTGAAGAAAGCTATTGAACACATTAGGTTTTAAAGTAAAATTTCATTTAAAATCCCAAGGTGTTACAGGAAGGATCAAGGTGAACACTAGAATTTTCACTTGATTCTATCAATTAAACTTCCTCAAATTTAGGTTTTAAATCCAAATATCACAATCTTGTTAGTGTAATTCTTTTAATCTCTAAGACAAAAGGAAAGATTTGGTTAATATATTATCTTATCCTACCATATTAGAAGTTATAATTTATTACTACCTCCCCAAAAATTGTTCCATGTTTTGATAGTGAACCTGTCATGGGGTGTGGAAATTAATTTTTTTTCTAGGATAAATGTAGTGGTGGTGGTAATCCTAGGGTTATCTATAGAGATGGTTTATCTAAAAATAGTTTTCACATGGGTTAGAGAAAAAATGGGTGCTCTAAAAAAAATTATCTTTAAAAACAAATATAATTACTAAAATAATAAAATTAAAAAAATGATTAAAGGTTAATTGGATCAGGTTTGGTAATCCATTTGTAATTTTATCTTAATCTTTTAATTATTCAACTCTTTCACTTATTAACTGGTGAGTGAGAGGATTCAAAATCATTATACCTCACACTAGGGAGAAATGGATTTTGGTTGAAATATCTTTAACTAAAATCTCATCATGGTCTACCCTATTTTCCTTGTGTGAATGTTTTACATTGAATCACCCTCAATTGACTTAGGAAATACCCAATTGGGTGTTGTTTTCCCTAAGTAATCCAATAATGTCTCTTGTCTCTTCTACACATGTCAGTGATTACTAGGAACTTCATCTACCCTACCTTACCTATAACATAATATATAGACTATAACAAAGTAAAGGGATATTATGGATCATTTAGTAAAGAAATAAACAATCAATAGAATTAAAACCAAATACAATCAAATTTTATATTTAATAACTGCTACTATATACTGAAATTAGTTTAAAAAAGAGATAGCTTTATTCATGAAAGTACATAGAATAAAGCATTATAAAAGAAAAACATTCCATTACCCAATCACTCATAATTTACCCATTTATTAGATGTGTTTCTTAGATGAATGTAGAAGAAGAAGATATAATAGAATTATAAGAAAATAATTTGAAAGCCTAAATAGTAGAAACAATGAAATCTATAATGAAAACTCTCAACTAAACCCACCTTACCACTCTCTCAGTATCATCATATTTTAAGGATATCTTATTTCCTTCTCTTTTAGCTGGTCAACCCTTCAATATTCACTCTTTTTGAATTTTTAGAAAATTTCCTTCTCCCTTGGATTTATTTCCTATAATAATTTATATATTCACTAAAAATACACATATTACCCTCTTGTATCTTGATAGAAATATCATTTATATAACAATCCATGTGGATTCATCAAATTGGTTTCTTGAATTCAAATGTGTTATCCCAAATAATTGTCTTAAAGTAAATATGATCCTTATGAATACAAGTTTGTAGCTTATCTGATGCCTATAATGAGTTGTCTAATACTTGTATAATGTATATGGTGTTGAATTTAGTTCCCTAAAACCAAAGTCTATATACTTTATGATTTACATATTCATAGTATTGAATATTGATAAGGTTTTGGTCATATAATTATTGTTCTTTTACATGAAATTTTATGTGATAATTTCCTAAGTATACCTATCACACTAAAAGGTCATAACTGTTCCTAACTATGATGAGAAGCTATAAGTTTTACTTTCGTATTCTTAAATACATGTTCTATGGTCAGATGATATTGTATTATGGGATATGGATGATATAGGATATTAGGGTAAGGAGTATCATATGACTTTGAGACCTATTCTCATGAATTTGACCCTTGGTAATCTCTAATAGACGGATGTTATGAGAACCTGGCCCACTAGTAGTAAACCATATTTATATATTTTATTGGGTGTTATTTTCATCGAATGTGTTTAATGATACTAAGAATTTATAATTTTTAATCATGTATATCATGAGTCTCTTAAATTTATGTATTGATGAAAACCATGGAGACATATGCTCGCAATGAGGTAGGATAAGATTGGTGAATCGCTATTAATATTTCATTAATGATTAATACTAAGAAGGAATTTTCCATTATATTATTTAATGGAAGTTGATATATCATGACCTATTATTGGAATATAACAACCTAATAATGTCTATATCTATGGGGTACTATTATAAAGTTCATTTCTATAAATTCAAAGAAAGAGACATTGATCGCATAGGTCGATGAAACCAATATGCAACCAACTTGATTAGAGACGTTGAGACAAAGGGATTACATTACATAGTGTGTGTTTATATGAGATTTTTATTTTATTTTTGAAATAATTCCTTTCTTTATGGTTGTATTGGTGTATTTCAAGATTCTAACCTTGTACTTTCGGTGTTTTTTCAAAATTCCCCTAAGAAGGGGGCTTAGAGGGTCACACACTAAGTGTATCCAAAACATCAGTTGAATTCCATATGATTTTAACATCTTAAATAAATATTATTCTCATAAAGGATTAATAATTATTTGGGTTCGGTTAATAAAAATTATTAAGTCACCGATTATTTGAGAGAATATAAATGAGTTCAATATTTAATAAATATTTATTCACACTTTTTGTGAATAATATATTTATTTATTTATCATTGAATAATTCAATGATATTTATTTATGTAAATAAAAATTCATTATTAAAGATTTGATAAATATTGAGGATGATATATGATTTGTGTTAATGGTCCAATGAAAATTGATATATTAAATAACATTTTAAAATATATTAATTAATTTATTCAATAAATGATATTTATTTATCTTTAATTTAAGAACTTGTTAAGAAAATAATGATATTATTATTATAATTTATACAAGGGGTATGATGGGGATTAAGAGAATAATATGTGATCATTTACAATTATTTATTATTTAACCCTAGCATTGTATAAACTAGGTTATATCATTCTTAACCCTAATCATCATTGACCACAATGAAATTCTAGAGAATACTCTAAATTTCTATAGAGATCTTCTTCTAGAACTATCTTAAGAGAATATATTTATTCTCTACTTACACCCTCTCAATTCTAGAGAGAATAAAAAAATTATTATACCTCAGATTGGTTCTTATGGTGATCAAAGACAAATGACACAAGCATTTGAATATTCTTTTATATCACCTATGGATTTATAAAACAATATTTGTAAGTTTTTATTGCATGTGTGGATCATCTCTAGATGGATTCTACCCTTGAGTAATCTAACATAATAACGGTACAACCTGAATCTATCATCTAATTTTTCAATAAAGAAATTATTAAAAAATGAGTTAATATATTATTTACATAAATTAATTATAAATCATATGTGATAACCCTATCTCAAGGATTTTAGGTTTTTTATTCAACTAGTTCTAAGGAGAAATAAAATTAATTTGATTAATATCCATTATTGGGCACAGGTCCGACTACTTCTGTTATACCTCAAAATCTTCAGGTGGTATCAGCGAAGTCAAATAATAATTTATAATTTTTTATTGTTCATTGATCAATTATACACATTTATTATTATTATTTTATTTTTTGGTTTTTTCATTTTTTAACCTGGAAGTAAATTGATAATTTTGATTAATTAAACATGCTTCATTCAATTTCACATGATCTTAAATAGGTTAAAAACATGTGAAGAATTGTCAAAAATTCCATCAAGAGGTGAAAAATATTTTGGATGGTAGGCTAGGTAACACGGCATGTAACTGAAATGTACATGTTGTGTACTGAGGTTCACCACACTTGGAAGTGTTGTGGGATATATGGTGCAACAAGTGGTAAATAATACTTTTTTTATTAAATGTAAATTAAATACACCACATATATATCAAGATAGGATGGAATATAGCTTTTTTTACTACATGGTGTGTAGAAATCATACACTTCATGTAGTCTATTAATTTTTTCAGTGAATTTCACAAAGTCCACATGGTCAAATGTGCATCATATATTAATACACAATGCATGGGAATGAAAACCAAGAAATGTAGAGGTTACATGCTATGTATCTGGCATATATGATGTGTACATCATAATTTTCTGTATCCAAAGAACATACCAAGTCCTTAGACATCATTCATGAATTCAAAAAAAGAGATATATATATATAGTGTGACTCATTAGTATATGTTGTGTATCTATACCAATATGAACATTGTGTATCCCAACTAAGATACACGTTGATTCCCTAGGTGCATATAACAAACACACATCTAATCACATACATGGTGTGTAGCTTGTTAATACATGTTGTGTAGTCACCTAATAATAATTATAATTAAATTACATGAAAATTAATTAATTATATAATTAAAAACAAAATTAAATTTTTATAAGTAGGTGTTATTACTATGTAACAAGGTTTTTCATAATTAATAAATTCTTAATTAATTCCATGTAATTATCTGAAAATATTCATGGATTCATTTTACATTCTACATTTCTATAGATTATAGGAATATCTAAGACTATTCATATGGGCATTCAGATAAAAGAATAAATTAATTAATTGATTTATTTAATTTATTAATTAATTGAGGAAAATTTATTTTTATAATAAAAAATAAATTTAATTAAATTCTATCTAGTTTAGATTTGCGTATTCATTTCATGTGTGGATGATAATGAGATTAGACAGGCCTATTTATGTGATTGGTTTCTTTTAATTTATTATTATTAAATTAAAATGATGGTATGCTTGTCATCTCCTCCTTTTTATTATATAAGGGTTTGTGTGTTCCAAATTTCTTTCATGTTAAACTATCTAACCAATCTATTGGTTCCCCTCACCTACATGTGAGTAAAAATCATATGTAAAGGATGGAGCTCTTATGTGAGAGGAGGTGGTTCAAACCCAAAGATTAGGTCAAACTAAACTATGAGATACATATGTTCATAAGATGAATTTTTCATCTCGAACCAGGTGTGGTTCCAACAGTTATTTCCCTATGTTCAAGGATTTGTTTAACATCCTCTAGAAAAATCAACCATTATAAAAGCTCATTATAGTTTTATTTTATTATTTTATTTATTTCGGTTGCATGGTTAATTATTTATGGATGTTTTATCATGATCACTAAATAAATGAATTAAAAATCAAGTAAGATGGTGTTATAATAAATTAGATTATGTGTAAATTTTATCTTGAAATCGTTAATCACTCAACTAAAATCCACTAATTAATATAAAATAGAAAATTTACTCATGAAGAAAAAAAATAACTCAAATAAAATATTAAGTCATAAAATCTTTCCACTACTTAGGTTGAAATCAAACCATAGTTCAAGGTGTCTAGCCGACCTTCATAAGGGTGCTTTTAATTATCAGGGAATTTCTAACTTGATTTTTGGGTCGAATTAAATTTTTTCTCAAAAAATTTGATCTTCTTCGTGAGCCTTGGTACAACTAGTAGGTGGGTGTTGATGAAATCAAAGATTGGTATTTCAAGATTGGTAATTCCACTCAATGGATCAAGGAGTTGTGAGTAAATATAGCTGGAAATACTCACCAACCTAAAAACCATCAAATAGTTTTTCAGGGCCCCATATGGGTTATTAGAAGAGGAATATGGATCCTTCCCAATAGAATATCCCCACAATAATATATTTCAGAACCAATGGTGGGGGATATTGGGTTTTTATAAAATATTTATAGATTAATAAATTAATAAAAAATTATAATCTAATTTTATAACCCGTATAAACTACTAAAATATAGTATTATTCATTTTAAAAATGGAAATCCAAAAAATATAAAATATATCATTTTAGTGTATATTATATAAGTATATATTTTTTACTAGATAAAATTTCCAATAATGGTATAGGAACTTTTATATTACACTATTCCATTAGTGAGAATTATACATGCTAGAAACCCATGTTCCTAAAGAACCTAGTAAAGAGGCTAGTGAGGATTAACTTTATCTCTATATGAATCATTTAGATTATTCCACAGATATCAAATATATCATCAATTATTCATTTCTAATTAGTAGATGATGAAATATAAGTAAATGGATGTGTATAGCATGATGTATCACCTTTATGATCTTTATCAAGGGAAGGTGAGACAAGATAGATATAAGATCTATAATGAACTATTAAAATTCAATATTAGAGATTTGGTGCCATTTGGGACTCATGTATTTAAGATTAATGGAAACATAGGGCACTTGGACGTCTTTGGATTTTTAAAATACTTGCTTATTTTCACACAAATATAATTTTATCCATTCTACCTAAGAGTTTATCCAGTTTTATTAAGAATTATCATATGAAAAATAGTGAGAAGGATTTATCAACTCTTTACCTTGATTCACTAATTTAATAATAGAATAAGGTGTGAAAAACCTAAATTCCTTAGGTGATAAAAGGAATAAAAATGGTAGGGGACGAAATAATCACTCCAATCCTAAGGCTCTTGAGCACTCTCCTTCTAAGAAAAGGAAGATCCAAATACATCTAATGGAAATTCACATAGTATATTTCGTATGTATCAAACTTGGATAATTATATAACTTTACCTGTAATAAGAATAGGGAAGATTAAAGTACATTTTTTATCAGGTAAAATATTTCCATAACTACCAATTAGGTATTGGATATATCTTATGGTACTCACATTTGTATCCAAATACTATAACCAATGAGATTGTGAAATATTTACGAATTATGGGTGGATATTTGAGAAGAAAAAAATCATTACTTGTTTCCTTGGATATCGGATAATAACATGTTATATTTCTAATAGAAATTATGTTGGTTTTGAAATATTTTTATTATGTACCCACTATTAATACTAAGATAATTTATATATCCTTCCAATATAAAAATGGATTTATTTTTAAATTTGGATATAAAAGTTGTTTCTTTTAAAAGGAAAACATATTTTATAGGATAGATAATTTAAATAATTGTCTTTACATATTATATTATGAAAAAAATGTTGGAAATTGATAATGAATCAGGTCCACATGACTCATATCACACCCATATTTGGAATCACCAGTTTGGTCATGTAAATGAGAAGGGTTCAAAAAAGCATTATCAAGATGGATATTTAGATTTTTTTGAACTAATTCCATTTGATATATGACTCTATTATTTATAACTAAATACGGACAAGATACTATTTAATATTAAGGTTTAAGGTTCTAAATAGAATATAGTGTTGTTACACACTAATTTGTGTAGATATTTTCTGGTAGAATTTAGAGGTGGTTTTTCATGCTTTAATAGTTTTAAAAATGACTTGAGTGGACCAAGAAGTGTCTAATTAGTTATGTATAAGTATGAATAATTTAATAAATTTAAATAATTCAAGAATTAAGTTTATAATCAACTTGACGATAATATAAATAATCTTTGATTTGATCAAGGTGGTGAGTATCTTAGCTGAGAGTTTATGGATTATTTATACTGTTTTGGGATTCTATCTCAACTCACTCCTCCTTGTACAACATATAGAATTAGTATCATTGAAAGGGGGATTGTAGCTTACTTAACATGGTAAGGTCAATAATGAGTCATGTAGATCTTACATTATACTTTTAGGTATATTCATTACCAGCTAAAACATTCATATTAATCTAAGTTACAACTAAATCATAAAATAAAATACCATGTGAATTATTATATTTAAAGAAATATGTGTTGTCACATTCTCATGTATGGGTTTTCATGGCATTTTTTAAGGAAGGATCTGAAAACTAAATAAAACCCCAAGGAATGAAGTGTATCTTTATAAGATACCCTAAGGAAACAAGGTAATACTACTTATATGAGACCTTGATAAAAAATCATTATAGAAATATAAGCCATATTTTTTAAGAGGGAGAACATTTCAAAAATATATAGTAGGATAAATATTGACTTCAATATATTTGATGTGCCAGATACATGAGAATTAGTGAAAGATCAAATTCTATTGGTACCTATAGAATATATTGTTCATGAGACACAAATATAGTATTGGAACACCAAATAGGTTAAAGAACCAAAAAGATATGGTTTTATAGTCACTAAGGAGAGTGACACATTATTGGTTGATAATAATGATCCTATTTCCTACAAGGAATTAGAGATCTCAAAAGATATATGATAGAAAGAATCCATGAATTTTGATATTGATTCCATGTATCAGAACCATGTTTGGTCTGTGATCAATACACTATTTGATGTAAATATTATTGGGTGAAAATGGGTATTTAAGAGAAATGGGACATGGGAGGTAATGTGATTACCTATAAAGAATATTTAGTGGAAAAATGGTTTAAAAACTCAAGGTATAAACTATGATGAATCCTTTTCTTTATTTTGCATGATGAAATACATTAGAATTTTTCTTCCATATCATCTTTCCATGACTATGAGATTTATGAATGGATGTCAAAATAGATTTCCATAATGGAAATATTGTGGAATATTCCTATATAATACAATCTTATTTATTTTTTACACCATGTAATTCTAATAAGGTATGAAAGTTATGGAGATCAATTTATGTATTGAAGTATTTATTTGAGTCATGGTACACCCAATTTTAGGAATCCCTAAGAGAATTTGGTTTCATAAAGAATGGATTTGATTCATGTGTTTATAGAAGGTTCAGTGGGAATGTGATCATTTTCCTAGTAATATATCTCAATGAAATATTGATTTTTGTAAATAATGTATGGGTTTCACATTCAGTTAAGAATATGTTAAACAATTGTTTCTCCATGAAGGAATTGGGTGAATCAGACTAAAATCTTAGGATAAAGATCATTCATGATAGATCCAAGATGTTTCATGGACTAAGTAAAAATACATCTATTGAAGAAAATAGTAAAGAGATCCAGTATGGAATAATACAAGAGGGGATCGTTTTTAGTGTAATGTGGTATACATCACTCCAATAAAATGTGTCTTTAGATGAAAAGGAGATATGGGGGATGATTATGATCACATATGCATACGTGATAGGATCCATCATTTATCCTGTGATATGTACCATACATGATATTTCATATTCCCTGATCATGGTAGGTAGATATCAAGTCAGTCTAAGAGAATAGCATTTGACTATTTTTAAGGCTATCCTTAAGTATCTAAGGCATACTAAGGATGTGATCCTTGTATATAGAGTGGATTATAAAATAGTCATCAAGAGATATACATATTAATGTTTCTAAATTGATCAGAATGATTTGATGTTACAATCCGGATATGTCTTTAGTCTTGATGGAAGACTTGTAAGCTAAAAGAGTTTAAAGTATCTAGTTATTGTCCATTCAAAAGTGGATTCAATGTATATTGTGGCTTTCTATATATCTTATATATCACTTTTTATATGAAATATAATCTAAGATATTTATTGGGTTCCTATTAATGGCCCTATAACATTATATTTGGAGAATATTATAGTGGTGGCTCTCACATAGGATCCAAGATCATATCAACACATGAAGAAAATACTTCCAAAATATCCCATATTGAGGGATTTTTATAAATGGTGTGAGATCATAGTGAGTGTAGTTTCCATATATGATAACATAATGGATCAAGGAGACATATAAATTTTAGGCTCCACTAATTATTTCATGTTCAAAGAATTATTTATTTCGATTAATCGATTTAACTAATAAACAAAATGTATTATCAAATATTCCTATTGAGTAACGGATACAAATTTATTGATTTTTCGCTAAATAATTAAATAAATTTAGAAGTAAACAACATATTAAAAAATGGTATATGTTTCAATCAATAATCATATCCTTGAAAAATTAGATGGATATTTAGGGAAAAATTCAATGTCAAATGATCATAGGAATTTGAATATTTCAAGGGGACTACTAAGGAATCAAGGAAGTGAATTTCAATATTATCCTTTTATAAATCAATCAAAAACCATCCAAATGAACAATAAGTATGGTATAAATAAAACATATCCCAAGTGGAGTAAAATATAAAGTTTTTTTCATTTTTAAATAGAAGTACTATATAAATTTATTCTAAAAACATTCTTCATGAAAATATCCCTTTTTAATCTTTTGAAAAAAAATTATTTGAAATTTAATTTTGAAAACATTTTCCTTAAAAATTAAACTTTTGATCATATAAAGGAAGATTATATGAAATGATGGTGTGTAAATTTATACATGTCATACGAGGTAAAAGAACATTCCCTTTTCATGGTAAAAAGGTTAGAAAAATGTCTTCTTCAAAAAGTGACAAGAATATTACTTTGAAATAATTGGGGAAAAAAGAGTAAAAGAGTATTTATTAAATTATTTTTTGAAATTTAAAAAAGAGAAAACAATTTTTATAAAACTGGGTTTTTATAAGAAAATAAGTTCTCCGACTAACGAAATAAATAAAGTTGAGTTTTCTTAAAAACATTTTATAAAACATTTTGAGAAAAAAATAGTGGGAAAATGGTAATATTTCCTGATAAATGTCATCGATAACCAGAGTATAATAAAATGAAAAGGTTTATTGAATAATGGTCATATAATTTCCTCTAATGGAAATACCATTTATATATTATTATAATTATTCTTGAGGAAATTAATCTTTAAACTTCCCAAAGTGTCCCATACCACTTTGAAACATTTTAAATAATAATCCTCGTAAAGGAATAATATTAAATGAAATATTTAAATACCATGAAGATAAAATAATTCATGACAAAATATATCAAAATATTTACTATATACACCACATAAAATTATTAATTGGTGAATATGACATTTATATCACATATGTAAAAAAATTGAGACGAAAATCCCTTACCTTGCGTCTGACTTGTCTTGTGTGTCTTTATAATCTTGAATAACAAAATTATATTACTTATTTAATTTATTGAAAAACTTTTTCATGTTTATCATAACTTTAATTTCACTTATTACCTTTTTTTATATAAATAATTAATCAATTAATTTTATGTTGGTTGTTTTGACTAAATTCGTGTTACATGTCAAAAACTACTTATGTTGGTCATCTATGGTAAAAGGGGTCATTATATAACATCTACAAAATAAAAACCATTAAATAATTATCATAATTATACATAAATTATAATTTTAAAACCAATAATTAAATATTTTTATAAAAAATGAACCGACATTATAATCATGGAGATAGTAGGTTGTACGTATGCATGAGTGACGTTCCCATTCTTCAATGATCCTTGTGAAAAGAAGGTAAGTAACACTATAACTTTCTATAATGATCATTATATCATAAATACCATTTTATTTAACCATATATAATTATATATATAATTCTTTTGGTGTAAAATCAATCGCATCATGTCGAGGAGGTGGTATTCCACACATCCACATACGATGTTATCACTTTTTAAGTGTGTGAAAGGGTAATAAAGAAAATAATAAGTTTATTTTATTTCTAGAAAGTTAAATATAAAATTAATATAATATATATGTTTTCTATTTCTTTTATGTTTAATTATAATCATATTTTATACATTCCATGTATCGTGTGAATGAATCACATCGATTTTAGGAGGCTGTAGTCCACACTTTCAGAAACGATGTTATCATTTTAATACAAAATGGAAAGAATAAAGGAATATGTTATAGTAGAATTAAAGAAGCATATATACATTATAAATATCATATATATAATATATAAACATAATTTACATCATAATTACAAACCTTGAAAGGTGGTAAAGGAAAATTGAACAACTTCATTTCGTGAGGCGATAATTTTTCATACACGTAAACGGTAAGTTCCTTACCCATAAGATGGAAGTGTGTGTGAGTGTAGGTATCACCCTTATAATAAAATAATATTATATTTAAGACATGGTTTTTTTTATATAATAATGGAATAAGAATATTTTTGGGGTTGAATAATGGAAATAAAACTAAAGAGCTTAAGGAAAGATGTTACCTCTTAATCGGGTAACTCTTTTTGGTTTGAACCAAAGGTATTATTTGGATGGACTTATTCCAAAGGGTAGGATTATAGGATGAGTGTATGTGTTTTTAAAAGATATTTGGGCAGATATTTTTGGATCAAAATTTTCTTTAGTGGTGTTAGGAAGTGGGAGGAGAGGAGGCCTTTTATAGTGGAGGAAGAGTGGCACTCTTCTAAATTTTGGGAAAGGGAATTCTACCCACGTTTTTCCCATTTCAAGTGGATCCAATAATACTAAAATTCGATAACATTTAGGATATGGTTGAAATATGGCTATAAAAGGTCTTTTGAAAATGTTTATAGGTAATTTTTCCCATTAATATTAATGTTTAGTCCCATGTTAAGCTTAATTTCACCTCAATCATTGTAATTAATTTTAATTAATTTCACTTATAGTTATGGTAAAAAATAATTTGACCTTATTATACATTATTAATTATTATTTTTCCAAATATTTAATCCATTTTTCCAAATACCAATCACATAAGTGACATAAATTAATTTAAATTTAATCCCACAGACGGGATGATAATGCAGGTTAATAACGTAAAAACGTTCAAAAGTTTGCTACATTTTTATATTCAATTTCAAATTGAAATTGATTCCAATGGAATAAATTGTATTAATTGAAAAAAATTAATCTAATTAATTTTTAAAAAAATTAAAAATATAATTTAACATTCTATATAAATTAGATGAAAAGGAATTTTTGAATTAAAATCTAGTATTTTTTAGTATTCATTAAAAAATGAAACTTCACAGAAAAATTCCCCAAAATCGACATAAAGTAATTTTTTTGTTTAAGTTTTAAATTTTAAGTTTATTTTGACATATAATATTTATAAAAGTTTTAAAATTGTATTTAAAATAGCTTCTCTATTAAGAGGAGGTAAAAGTGCCTTAATAAATATATAGTATTTTATGTGTAATATTGGGTTTGTTCTTCTCTTGTGTCTATCGAATATATTGGATGAATATAGAAAATATTTTTATTGAATATATAGTATATATATTGAATTAATATAACTCACTAATTTTAATTAATTTAATTTAATATGATAATACATCTTTGTGAGAATAAAAATAGTTTTCTAAAAAAACATTCCCTTTATATTGAATTGGTTCTTTAATTCATTTATAATTAGTTATTAACCAATTAATTCATTTAATATTTGTGTAAACCAAATATTTTCATAATTTATTAAATACTTTTAATAACAACTATTTTATATCTTATTATATAAAATAATAATATTTTATTAATATATTATTGTTCTATAAAACTCAGTCTTGCATGTAACGGATGCCATCAACGAAACTCATTATCACATGAGATGTATTCTAAATCTGTATTGAATTAATTGAATGCTATAAAATATATTGAATTTATTTAAAATAGTAAATATATTATAAATTATCAGGATATTATATTCTCTTATGTTCTTGGTGTTGCGTTTCATGAACAATATCAAATACAATGTTCCAACTTTAGATATTTGGGGCGTTACATTCTCCCAAACTTAAATAAATTGTGTCCTCGCAATTTAAACTTGAAATTAGAGATAGATTGTTTGATATTTCCAATGTTTAAAATCTCACATTATGAAAGGGTTCATAAAACATCATCTAGAAAAGAGAGAATGGGATTTACAAAGGTCACATGGACAAACATGTGACTAGGTCTCTAAGTAGGGGAACATTATTGGGAAGTATAGAAACATACTTGGAGGAAAAGAGTAAATATCTATAGGGAGTGATTTATTTAATCAATCAAAAACAATTTAATAATCGATATAAATTTTAGGGCCTCAAATACAAAAATTTGTGATGATTTAGAGGACCATCGGTTCAACAAAAATTAAGGTATTAGAAAAACATTTTATTTCTTGATTATTTTCCAAATTTTGAGTAATTATTTTACTGTCTAATAGAATAAAGAAATTTACTGACATGATACATCTTAATTTCATCTGAACAATTCCATATTTTGGTTATGCTTCGATAAAATTCTAATTTATCCATTACTTCAAGAAATGGGTATCTAAAAATTAACTTTGATTCCTGAAGCACTAAAATACATTTATAAATGATCTTAAGGCCCATAAAAGAGTGGTAAGTCTAACTATTTGTCTCTAACTATTCTCCAAAGATGATATGGTTAATACATTAGTCTCTAAACCTAAAAAGTAACATTATTAGTTTATCATTAATATTGTTTCATCAAAATTTTTAACTAAAAACAATGACATATTAACCAGGACATTTCATAGGTTAGTGGTTGGAATCAAACCCTTATCATCCTTCAGGAATGGGTACAAGTCTCCCAGACTTTCCAGATTTATTGGGTTTTCTCCAGGCATACAAGTTGTCCTATTCTAAAAATATTAATTTCATAACTAATTATGATAAACATCCTTAAAATAATAGTAATCACTAAATATCCCTTTAAATATGGGTTTCAATACAACCTCAATACATAAATACTCCATCCATTTATTTCTGAATATTTTTTTCCTTAGATTAGAGTCTTTTCTATAGGGGAGGGAATTTTCTTAAACCAAAAAACATAGTGTGAGTAATAGTAGTCATAAAAAGAAAAATATATAATAATTTATAGGATATCTAAATCATTACAGCTTATTCTCAATCTAAAGAACCTTAGGTTTAACCTAAGTTATTTTTTTCATTATCATTTTCAGATACTTTACAATAATTTGTAAAGAAAATGTGAATTATCATAATAATATCCCCTAGGAGTGTCAAACCATGTGCAAAGGCGCATTTTCATGTACCAAATTATGTTGAGTTAGGCCTAACACATCTGGTTTGACTTATTACCCCTAATTATATCTTTTCCATATCTAAATCCACTTATAGTATCCAGAAAGGTTTTTATTTCTAGTAATACCCACATAATATCTCTTTTACCAAAATTATAAGATGTTCTTCTATACTTATACTCAAATTAAACCATAGGGTTATGTTATCTAATATATTTTTTCCTAAATCTAGTTCCCAAGGTTGCTACTAAACTTTCATTGATACTAAATTTAGCGACCTAATCCCAGAAATCTCAGAGTTAGTGTCATGATACCATTACATTAGTATAATATACAAGTAAATCCCATCCCAAAGGACCGAATAGTTTAGTAGTCTTGGTAAACTAGATACATGCATTAGAAAATAATACAGTAATTGTAAAATATTTTTTTCTTCTTCTTTTGAGGATAATAACTTTATTTCTTCAAGAATATCGTTGCATATTGTTCTTAGTACACTTCTTGGAACCTTTGGGAAAGAAAAAATAATAAGGCTATGCTCAGAAAGGGTAATGTATAGTGGAATCAATAATTAATAAATGATAATAGTAATGATGACATAGTAAATAACTGAATACACATACCATATAATAAAAAAACTAAGGAAGTTCAAAAAGAATATAGAAAGGTAATAAATGGAAACACATGTAATGAAAATAACTAGATTAGGAAAAATAAATATTGAATGGTAAGACACTGAAACACATGTCATTTAATCAATGAACTGAAAATGAAATGAATCTGTAGATATGTTGATGAAAAATCTCATGGATAATTGATAAATGAATCAAAATGAAGGAAAATGCTTGATTATTATAGGTAATGTCTAAGGCATATGAAAACTTATACTGTGAAGATCCATCATTTGTATAGTTTAAAACTATAGGTAGAAACCCATTTAATTTGTGAAACTTATTTGTCTCATGAGAACCTATTGATGCATCTAAGAGCTATATAAAGTCTGGGATCTACCTGTAATTTAATTTCCAAAGCATTCTTCATATCAAGTAATCAATTTAATTAATAAAAAATATTCCTTATCAAAAATCCGTATTGAATAAAGGATATATATTTATCAATATTTCCCCAAATAATAAAATAACTTTCAATTTGAACACCATATAAAAAATTGAATATGATTCAGGAAATAATCATATTCAATAAAAATTATATGAATTCTTAGGGGAAATTCAATGTCAAATGATCACAGGAAATTGAATATTTCAAGAGGACTAATAAGGAATCAAGGAATTGAATTTAAATACTATACTTGGAAAAATCAATCAAAAACCATGCATAGGAACAATAAGGATTGTTTCAATACAACATATCCAAAGTGGAGTAAAATAAATGGTTATTGTTGTTGATTAATATAAGTAATGTAAATAAATCTTCTAAAAAAATTCTTGAGGAAGATATCCTTTTGTTTTGAAAAAACTTTTAAAAATACTTATCTTTGAAAATTACTTTTGAAAACATTTTCTTTAAAAATAAACATTTTAAACATGCAAAGGAGTATTTGACTAAATGATTGAATATAAATTTGAACATTTCGTATGTGGTAAAAGTGCATTCCTTTTGAATGGTAAAAAGGTTTAAAAAATTACTTATTTGGAAAGAGAAAATAATATTCATTTGAAATCATTGGTAAAAGAAAAATGGGGTAAAATTTTCTTTAACAGATTATTTTTTAAAGGTTAATTTTTTTTATAAAATATGGGTTTTTGGAAGAAAATTGGTTCTCCGACTAAAGAGGGAAATAAAGTCGGGTTTTATTATTAACTCTTTCTAAAACATTTTAATTACCAAAGAGTTGGGAAATGGTACTATTTCAGGATAATGTTCATGAGTAATCAGACAATAATAATAAAAAGGTTTATTTAACAATGGTCATATAATTTCCTTGAATGTAAATACCATTAAAAATATTATTAGTATTATTCTTGAGGAAAATAATCTTTAAACATCTCAAATTGTCCCATACCACTTTGAATCATTTTAAATCATAAGCCCCATGAAGGAATAATATGAAATGAATGTTTTAAATACCATAAAGATAAAATAATTCATGATAAAATATAAAAAAATTGGCATTAGATACACCACACAAAATAAGTAAGTAGTGAATATGGCATGTATCTCACATAGGTAAAATGTGAGATAAAAATTGCTTACCTTATGTCAGACTTGTCTTGTGGGTCTTTATATTCTTAAATAAAATACTTGTGTTAATTATTTAATTTCTTGATGAAATTTTTCATATTTATTATAACTTTTAATTTACTTATTACCATTTTTTATAAAACTACTTAATAGATTAAGTTTACGTTGGGTGTTTTGACCAAGTTCGGTTTATATGTCAAAAACAACTTTTGTATGTCATATATGGTCAAAGGGGTAATTATATAACATATAAAGAATAATAAACATGAAATATTTATCATATTTATACATAAATTATAATTTTAAAAACAATAATTAAATATGTTTATGAAAAATGAACCAACGTTGCAATCGTGGGGTAATAGTTCAATTGTCTGCATGAGTAAAGTTCCTATTTTTCAAAGATTGTTATTTAAAGAATTTAAGTAATACTATATATTTCCAAAATGATAATTATCTAATAAATACCATTTTATTTAATCATATATACTTATATATATAATTCTTGTGACGTAGAAGGAATCACATCATACTGAGGAGACGACAGTCCATACGTCCACGAACGATGTTATCACTTTTTAAGTGTGTGAAAGGGTAATAAAGAAAATGATATATATATATATTAAATTTACAAAAAAAATTATTTAACTAATATCATATATATGTTTTTTATATCTCATATGTTTAATTATAATCATTTTTAAACATTTCATGTATTGTGTTATTAAATCACATCGCTTTTTTGAGGTAGTAGTCCACACTTCCACAAACAATGTTAAGATATTTACACAAAATGGAAAGAATAAACTAATGTTTTATAACAAAATTAAATAAGAATAAATACATTATATATATCATTTATATCATATATAAATAGTGTGACCATCATAATTCCCAACCTTGAAATGTGGTAAAGGAAAAATGTACAAGTTCATTTCATGAGACAGTAATTATCCGTACACATAAATGGTAAGTTCTTTACCCATTAGATGGAAGTGTGTGTGATTATAGGTAGAAACCATACAATAAAAACATCCTAATATATTTAGGATATTGTTTTTTATATAATCATGTAATAATAAAGGCTTAGGAGGTGTAGAATGGAAATAAAACTAAAGATCTTAAGGAAAAATGTTACCTCTTAATCGGGTAACTCATTTTGGTTTGAACCAAAGGGATTCCTTTAATGGTATTTATCCAAATTTTAGGCTTATATAATGATGGGAGGGATATTGAGGATATATTTGTTCAGATATTTTTCAATACAAAGTATCTTGAGATCTGTTAGGAAGTGGGAGGTGAGGAGGTCTTTTTATAGTGGAGGAGGAGTGGAACTCTTGTAAATTTTGGGAAAGGGAATTCCACCCACGTTTTCCCAATCGCAATTGGATACAATAATGTTAAATATTAGATAAAATGGAATATAGGGTCAAAATATGGTCATATAATGGCTTTTGGACAACTTTATTTGGAATTTTGGCCCTTAAGTTTAAGTTTTAGTATCATGTTAATCTTAATTTCACCTTAATCATTATAATTAATTTTAATTACTTTCACTAATATTTTTGGTAAAAAACTAATTTTACCCTATTATACATTATAAATTATTCTTATTAAAAATATGGGATCCATGTTTCCAAATTCCAATAAAATATGTGGCATAAATTAATTTAAATTTAATCCTACAAACAGAATGACAATGCGGGTTTTTAAAGTAAAAATGTTAAAAAGTTTTCAGGGTTTCTATATTCAATTTCAAAGTGAAATTGATTAAAATTACCTAAATTAGATTAATTGGTAAAAATTTAATCTAATTAAACTTTAAAACAAATTAAAAAAATAATTTATCCTTCTAAATAAATTACATGAAATAGTAGTTTTGTATTAAAATTCTGTATTTTTCAATGTTCATTAAAAAATGAAACTTCATAGAAAAATACCAAAAAATAACCCTAATATAATTTTTATGTTCATATTTCAAATATCAAGTTTTTTTTACATATAATATTTATAAAAGTTACAAAAAATATATTTAAAATATGTTCTCCATTAAAAGGCGGTAAAAGTATCTTAATAAAAATATTGTATTTTGTGTGTAATATTGGGTTTGTTCTTATATTGTGCCTATCAAATATATTTCATGAATATATAAAATAATTTATATAATATATATTATATATATTGCATTAATATCACTCACTAAATTTAATTAATTTAATTTATTAGGATAAAACATCTTTGTTAGTGTAAAAATAGTTTACAATAAAAAGATTTCATTTATATTCAATTGGTTCTTATATTCATTTCTAATTAATTAGTAACCAATGAATGCTTTTAATATTTTTTTAAACCATTTATTTTCATAATTTATTTAATAATTTTCATAATGGCTACTTTATATCTTATTATATTACATAATAATATTTTAATAATATATTATTATTCGGTAAAACTCAATCTCGCGGGTAACGCAAGCATCAAAGAAACTCGTTGTTTCATGCGACATATTGTAATTCAATGTCGCATTCATTGAAATCTATAAAATATATTGAATTTATTTAAAATATTAAATATATTATAAAGTTTTGGGATATTATATTCTCTTACGTTCTTGGTGTTGCGTGTCATACACACTATCAAATACAATGTTCCTACTCTATATTTTCAGGGTGTTACACATGTTTAGTGATACTTAGACTTTAATATTATTATTAATGCATACTATTAGCCACCTGATTTTTAGTTATTGAAGAAAACCATGATATCATATGCTTGTAGGGAGGTAGGATACATTGGGTGTGTCGTAGTTTATATTTCATTAATGAATAATGCAAGGAAGGATTTATCCCTTATGTTATTTAATGAAATTTGATATCTCAAAACCTTTGATGGGAATGGAACTTCCTGATTAATTACATGGTCACAGATTTTTATCAATAATTTTATTTCTAGAAATTTAAAGAAAGATACATTGAGTATAAAGTTTGATGACACCAAAATATGACCTTCTTGATTAGAGATATTGAGACAAATGGATTATATTACACAATGTTCATTATTATGAGGTTATTTTTCATTATGTAAATAAATCTTTTATTAATGAGTTCCTTTTCATGTTACTAAATTCCAAATTTACACTTAAGGTGGTTCTTTATAATTCTTCTAAGAAAGGGTCATGGAGGGTTACACAATAAGTGTATCCAAAACCTATGTTTAATTCTACATGATTTTGACAAGATGAATAAATATTATTCTAATACAATGTTTAATTATTATTTATGTTTGGATGATTATAAATATTAAATCATGATTTATTAAAGAGAATATATGTGAGTTGAATATTTAATAAATATTTACTCTCTATTTTTATGAATATAACATTTATTTATTTATTTATTGGCGAATAATGCATTGATATTTATTTAATTAAATAAATAGTCATTATTAATGGTTTAATAAATACCAATGAGGTAGAATGGTCAAGTTAAAGTTCTGATGAAAATTATATATTAAATATCATTCGAATAAATATTTATTTATTTATTTGAGAAATGATATTTATTTATCCTTGAGTTTAGCATAGGTCAAGTAAATGATGATGTTATTATTATTATTTAGACATGGGGTGTGATGGGAATTAAAATAATAATAAGGGACCATGGGAAATTCTTTATTCTCTAACCTAGGCTCTATATAAACCCAATTATATCATTATCATCCCTAAAAATCATTATTCATAAAAAAATATAGATTATACTCTCAATCCCTACAAATATCTTCTTCTCTAATGCTCTCAAGAACAGAGAGTTATTCTCCTCTTCCACCCTCTCAATTCTATGGGGACCAAAAGAATCATTACACCTTGAATTGATTCTTATAGTGATCAATAATTAATGATGAACCCATTAGATTCTTCTGCACTAACACTTGGGGATTTCTATAGCAATGTTTAGAGGTTTGTGGTGTGTGAACTTTTGGGTTGGAGAGTGATGGCAAGAGGGGGGGTGAATTGCCTTTTAAAAAATAATTAACAATTTAAAATCAAAGTAAAAAGTGCAGCGGAAATAAAAGAGGTAAGACACAAAACTTGATAACGGAGTTCGGCTTAAACCAAAGCCTACGTCTCCGCTCCCAACTCAACCGTTGAGAGATTTACTACCGCTTTCTTTTTAATGGTTTTAGCAAGAAACCCACTAGACTTTAAGGTAGTCTAGAACCTATTACAGCTTGCTTTTAATGGTTGAGCAAGAACCCACTAGCCTTCTTACAGGTGAAGGCTAGCTTACCTATGACTCAAGCCTTTTAAAGGGAAGGCTTGACTAACCTCTTCACACCTTGAAGGTGGTGTGAAAACCCAAACAAAAGGAAGATAAAAGAAATGGGTGTTTGTAGGCACAAACCCAAATTGATGCTCAAAATGATAAAACAAGAAAAACCGTAATGTGGAGAATTCTTGGGTGCCAATGGATTGATTGGAGTTGATGAAGACCGCTCCCAAGCTTCTTTGATGGTGCTCCTTGGATGTAGAAATGGGTTGGAGCAATTGAGGTTCCTTGAAGGAATGCGCCGGAGGTTCTCCAAATGATCGAACAATGTTCCCGTGGGCTACCGTACATTTCCGGGGCTTCCTAGTCCTTTATTTATAGAGGGGGAACCCTCAAATGGCCTTTGGGGGTCTTTGGAGCCGTTGGAGAGGCCTTCGGAGCCGTTGGGAGTCAAGTGGACAAGTCTGGTCAAAGCCCAACGGCTAGTTTGACTGGCTCCACCGGCTGACCGGTACAGATCCACCGGTTGGCCGGTGCTTTGGAAAAGGGAGAGGCCTTCTGCCCCGGAACCACCGGCTGGCCGGTGAGGAGGCCACCGGTTGGCCGGTGCTGAGATAGTAGCAAACTCTTCTGTCTGGGTTCCACCGGCTGGCCGGTGATGGTACACCGGTTGGCCGGTGGACTGAAATCAGTCCACTTTTGCTTTCATGGATTTCTTGGCCCAATTACTTGGCAACCTGAAATCATTCCTATCATCCAAAAACACTTAAAACAAGATTAGATAAAAAAGAGAGTGATTGTTATCATGAAAATTAAACCACGAGGCGTACGAGAGGTACAACAATCTCCCCCTATTTTGATGATCACAATCACCAAAACAAGCAATGTAAAATACTGAAATGAAAGGCATGCTTTAAAGGATAAATTGAAGCATGAGAGAAAGATTTGTCCCCCAATCAACCAAGAATTTCTCCCCCTTTGTGATTATCAAAATAGCACGGGGCATAAAACTTGATTGAGGGAAAGGTTGAAAAACAAGATAGAGTTTTTAAACTAATTGAAATTTTTGAAATTTGAATTGAAAGTTTTGAATTGAAAGTTTTGAATTGAAGGTTTTGAATAGAAATTTTTGAATATAAAGCAAAAAGGCTTAAACGATCCTAACTCCCCCTAAATAAAAACAACAAATCACCGGGGAGAGGATTTTAGAACCGAGATAAATTTTGGTCCGGAGAGACTCGCTAAAAGGGATTTTTCAATCCAAACTTGTCTAGTGGCGGGTCTTCTCCTATGAAATTCATCGTTAAAGAAAATAGTTTTGGGCCTTCCATACTGGGCATTTTTGCAATTGCACTCATAAATTAAGTGCCCGGGTTTTTTACAATAGTTGCAAAATTTATATTGGGAGCTCCCCCTTACAAAAATAGTTGGAGCATGGGAAGAGGAAGCTTGCTTGGAATAGCCAAGCCCTTGGGTTGTTCTAGATACGCATTGGGAACCAAGGAGCTTCGAAAGGTTATGTTCACCTTCGGTGAACTTAGCTAGGGATTCCCTTAAATCCTTGATTGTTGATTCCATAGAATCAATATCGGGAAGTTTTTGGACCTTGAGGGACAACTCCTCCTTTTCTTTGAGAAGTTGTTCCTTTTCGGAAGAAAGTTTTTTGAAATTATTTTTTAAAGCAATAAATTTGGAAGAAAGTTCGTGAAAACCTTCCTCCAATTGATCTCTTGCATGTTGGAGATCCTCGTACGATAAATGATTGAAAGAATTGGAATAACAAGAGGAAGAGGAGTCGGAAGAGGTTACCTCATGGAATGCCATTAGTCATTTTTTACCGTTGTCACTTGAGGAGGAGGAGGAGGATGATGTGGAGCTATCACTCCATGTGGCCTTGAATGCCTTCTTCTTTTCCTTTTGCTTGGCCTTTTTCTTGTTGAGTGGACAATCGGGCTTGTAATGGCCTTTCTTGCCACACCCGTAACATGTTACCACGGGCTCGGATTTTTCGTTGGGTTGAGCCTTGCGGGATTTCTTCTTTTTGTTCTTCTTCATGAATTTGTGCATTTTGCGGGCAAGGTTCTCGATTTCTGAATCACCGCTTGAAGAGGAAGAAGATGAGGAGGAGGAGCTTTCTTCTTTTTGAACTTTGAAGGAGATGTTCTTTGGAACTTTGATCAGTTTGCCTTCCTTTTCAGCTTGCCTCCTCATGGTGATCTCGTAGGTCATGAGGGATCCGATGAGCTCTTCGACCGGCATGTTCTTGATGTCTTTTGCTTCTTGGATTGCCGTGACTTTCGGTGCCCATGAGCTTGGTAAGATCCAAAGGATCTTCTTGACCATCGTTTCTGCAGACACATCATCACCAAGGGACTTTCTCCCATTGCAAACATCAGTAAAACGTGTAAACATTTCAGTTATATTTTCAGATGGATGCATGGTAAAAGACTCAAAATCCTGACGGTACATATCCAATCGAGTATCCTTAACTTTGTTGGTCCCCTCATGGGTAACCTCCAATAGTTTCCAGATTTCCTGAGATGAAGTGCATGTGGAAACTCGATTGAATTCATTACGATCAAGGCCGCAATGTAGAGCGTTCATGGCTTTACCATCAAGCTCAAAATTTTTAATATCGGCTTGAGTCCATTTGGATTCATTGGGAGAAGAGAGAGAATAACCATGCATGACAATTTTATAAATAAGATAACCTATACTTCTAAGAAAAGTGTTCATGCGGTTTTTCCAATAAGTGTAGTCGGTTCCATCAAAGAATGGAGCACAACCCAAAGAATAGCCTTCGGGGGCGAAAGAAGTTGAAGCCATCACAAAGGATCTTGAATTTGAAATTGGTTAGGGTATTACTCAATTTTTTCCTCTGATACCAATTGTTGGGTCGGAGAGTGATGGCAAGAGGGGGGGTGAATTTCCTTTTAAAAAATAATTAACAATTTAAAATCAAAGTAAAAAGTGCAGCGGAAATAAAAGAGGCAAGACACAAAACTTGATAACGGAGTTCGGCTTAAACCAAAGCCTATGTCTCCGCTCCCAACTCAACCGTTGAGATATTTACTACCGCTTTCTTTTTAATGGTTTTTTCAAGAAACCCACTAGACTTTAAGGTAGTCTAGAACCTATTATAGCTTGCTTTTAATGGTTGAGCAAGAACCCACTAGCCTTCTTACAGGTGAAGGCTAGCTCACCTATGACTCAAGCCTTTTAAAGGGAAGGCTTGACTAACCTCTTCACACCTTGAAGGTGGTGTGAAAACCCAAACAAAAGGAAGATAAAAGAAATGGGGGTTTGTAGGCACAAACCCAAATTGATGCTCAAAATGATAAAACAAGAAAAACCGTAATGTGGAGAAGTCTTGGGCGCCAATGGATTGATTGGAGTTGATGAAGAGCGCTCCCAAGCTTCTTTGATGGTGCTCCTTGGATGTGGAAATGGGTTGGAGCAATTGAGGTTCCTTGAAGGAATGCACCGGAGGTTCTCCAAATGATCGAACAATGTTCCCGTGGGCTACCGTACATTTCCGGGGCTTCCTAGTCCTTTATTTATAGAGGGGGAACCCTCAAATGGCCTTTGGGGGTCTTCGGAGCCGTTGGAGAGGCCTTCGGAGCCGTTGGGAGTCAAGTGGACAAATCTGGTCAAAGCCCAACGGCTAGTTTGACTGGCTCCACCGGCTGACCGGTACAGATCCAACGGTTGGCCGGTGCTTTGGAAAAGGGAGAGGCCTTCTGCCCAGGAACCACCGGCTGGCCGGTGAGGAGGCCACCGGTTGGCCGGTGCTGAGACAGTAGCAAACTCTTCTGTCTGGGTTCCACCGGCTGGCCGGTGATGGTACACCGGTTGGCCGGTGGACTGAAAACTGTCCACTTTTTCTTTCATGGCTTTCTTGGCCCAATTCCTTGGCAACCTGAAATCATGCCTATCATCCAAAAACACTTAAAACAAGATTAGATAAAAAAGAGAGTGATTGTGATCATGAAAATTAAACCACGAGGGGTACGAGAGGTACAACATGAACCACCACTAGAGGTATTCTACCCTTTAATCCTCTGATGCAACGATGTTACACCTTGAATTTTTCTTCTGATTCGTCAAAAATTAATAATTCCAACATGAGGAAACTATTTATTTACATAAATTAATTATAAATTATATTTTATGATCTGGTATCATGGATTTTGGAATTATTATTCATTTAATTATAAGCAGAAACCTGATAAATTTGAAAAAATTAAATTATTGGTCGTGAGCCTGACTGCTTTCACTGTGCCTTGGAACCTTCATTTGGTTCCCACTATGAAGTTTACATAGATAAAGATGATGAATACATAGTTACTAAATAATTATTATGATGGTTATTGGATGATTTTTACGTAGATGAAGACCATGTTTGCACAACAATAAAAATCATGTTTTTGTAGGCTTGATGATACTTACATAGACATGTTCGGGACTTGTCTAATTCTTATAAAGTGGTAAAATTTTGGATCATGGTTACACAGAGGTGTTACAAAAGCCTAAAATTATTCTTAAAAATCCAATTCCTTTTCCATTTCTTCATGATATCTTAGGTAAAAAATTCATTACAATCCTCTTAGTATAACCACTTTTTTTAAGAGATGTCTCATCAATTATGGAATACAATGTAACATTTGTATAGATTTCACCCTACTTTGGTAATTTCCCTCTTATTTAGGCTAGTTAGGGAAAGATTGGTCATTAGGGAGGTTAGCTTGCATTAGGTTCACTAATTTTATAGATCTTATTTTATTATTGTTCTATAATTTTCCCTCAGATCTCGAGTTTTCCCATTGTCACTATTTTTCATCCATATTATAGTGGTTATGTTTCATATTTTTCTATGTCACTTGACTAGATAATACTTTACATTTCCCTTAATTATTTTTATAATAATTATTATTACTTTTTTTATTATTTTTATTTAAATTTTTAGAAAGTAATAATATGATTTTATTTAATTTAAATTAGTCTATTTTTCTAAATATTTTGGGACTATTCCCCTAATTTTTACTACACATGGGAAAATTTAAAGAAAAAATCCAAAACTATTTTTCATAAAAAATGATTCTTCATTGATATAAAAATTTTAAAATACCATTTAATAAAAATCATATGACTTACATGTTTCAAAATATAGTGGTTTAGAATGAAAATAATTTTGTTCTTAGTTTTAAAAAAAAGTGAAAACTACTACATTGGTAGTTATATTTCAAACCGGAATGAATGGATTTATTTTTAAAGATTATGCATGTGGTGTGGGAAGGATAACTGCTCAACTATTGTTCTTAGGCATATAATATTTTATGTTCAATTTAGATTATTTATAGATGTAGTGTATGGTGATTGGGTTTTTAGGTTAGTTTGAATAGGTAAGTGAATATTTTTCAGTTGGTGCATGGAGACAGTTGGTTTTTGTTTTTTTACTTTGGGTGTTTGTTTTATCGATATATTGATCCACTTTGGATATCATTTTTCTTTGTTTCTATTATTCCACTTTCACTCTGTACCTTAAGATGGATTATTTGTTATTCCATTCATTGTCTGTAAGGTTTTTTTATGTTTATAAAATGTTTGATTTTTTTTGTTTATAAATCTGATTACTTCTTTATGCATGGACCTCTAATGTATGGATTGGTAATGTCAGACTCTTGAGGGGAATTTCCGTGTTTATTATTATTTATTGGGTGGAATAATTTCCTCTTGAGTATGTTTTGATACCCTAGAACTATTTTACATCATGTGGGGATTGGGAACACCCTTTGCACCTTTCTACGAGCTGGCCTGAGCGCCCAATTGAGGGGTGACTCAGGTTGGTTTGTGACACACTATGGATATGGACTTGATTCGATAGTTACATTTCAATTAAAGGGTATGATATATCATATTCTAGTATGTAAAGGGAAAATCCTTTCATAACTTATTCAAACAATGTCATATAACTTATGATGGACCTAATATATCCTACTTTTTCACAGACATATGTAGTCATGGTTTTCGATAATACATAAAAGTATATGATTTGTGATATAAATTAATAATAATCTCAAGTATAATTAAAAATACACATGCCCACATATGGTAATATCTGATGAAACATATAACAAGTGGAATTTCTATTGGCAGTTTTTTTCTCATAACCTCCTCTCTTTGACATTACCAAGTGTGAACTTGATGTAAATAAGTCTCAATGCATTATGAGATTACAACACCTAATATTCAAAGATCGTATATTTCCTATTAGATAAATTTCATCAAACCATGGAAAATATATTTAATAATATTTTTATAAACTTCATGGTTCCCATTATAGTGGGGAACTACTATGACCTTTTGATGTTAAAAATAATCTTAGGAAATTATCACATTAATATTACATAAAAATAATCATGTGATAAGATATTTATTAATATTTAGGTCTTCGAATATTTATGTAATTTATAGAACAAATTAAGTTTTCTCTAGGCTACCAACTTTAACAAACTCCCACTTCAACTTGAGCCAACTCCTAACAAAGTAGTTATCCTCAAATGATAAGCATGGTTTTGTTGAGGTATGGTTATAGTTGTTAGTCCCACAACATTTTGGTGGTTGTTATGATTACTTAGGATTCTCCCCTTTGATAAAATACCTCAAGAGGTGGTCTCATAGAGTATTTAACGTTTTTTCTATTTCAAATCTATAACATGTTGGAAAAAATCGTAGCATGGAACAAAGTATTACTAAATAGATTCTTAATCCGCATTAGAAAATGAAACATACTCATACTATATATATTTGAAAACCACTAGATTTAATAAGTTTTTATGGATTATTACCTTAGCCTTGCAAAAATATTAGATCATGCTAATATAAAAAAATACTAGTTTAATATCCTCTTTAAAAGTAGAAATTATGCTTCTCTAATAACTATGAACTTATCTATTTCTACTTTATCAAGTATTTTTTGGTAGTTTCAAATACACATTTTTGTAGTTTTCCTAGTTATATTTAATATTCATCCTATAATAAATATAAAATCTAAGTATATATTATTGTATGTGAGATATATTCCAAAGTACTATTAGAGATATATAGTTTATTAATCATAAGAATATCTTTCTATATTTTTACACATTGGCTGGGAGAGATTTCAAGTCATGAAACTTATGTGACAATTATATCTTGAAATCTTCCATTTCTATTTAATTTTATATTTTTCAATACCTTATCAAATTATATATTATGATTAGATTTAAGAAACCCTATATTTGAACGTATATTTATCATGTTCCCTATAAATTGGGTCATTATTTTAATTCATTCATGTAGGTATTATCCTTAGTATCGATTAACTTTAAGACTAATAATATGTTTTCCATGTGTTATAAAATTTTCTTTATGGGAAAACCATAGTTCTCCCACTAACCTATTGTAGGCACAAGGATCACATTGGTTTCTTAATTAAAATGAATATTCTATAATCATAGAAAGTGTAAATGGAAATTATAACTCTAATAGATCTCATCGTGATAACTAGTTAAATGTTTTTTCTATAAACTATTTATAGACATCACTTGAAATAGTCATTATAAAATTGAGCTTTATCTGCACCAGCTTCTACCATCCATTTTTGGTTTCTTTTGAATATCCATTAATGACTTTACAACAACTGAAGAAACTACCAAAATATGATCCCAGTATTTAGTACATGGATTCCATCTCAAAACTCATACGAACTTTAAAATATTATATTATTTACATTTATTATATCCTTTAAGGATTTATTATTCTTAATGAATAATATATATCATTAGTCTTATTGAATATAAAAACCGCCACTTTGTTTTTAAATTTCTTATGAAGAATATGTCTCTGGAATAACTCCACCCATGGAAAGTAGTGGAGTTTAGTATAACTATGAAAACTCATGTGCATCTGGATACTTAATCTTAATATAGTCAAGTCTGCTCCCACTATCTCAAAATAGTAGTTTTACCCTCATATAATAATATAGTTAGTATTTATTAATACCTTTATATTTTTGGGTGTTTAATATCTAGAGTAGTTATAGGATATTTAATTGAGATGTACTTGGAGTTTACTTTAATGTACGATTGTAACTAAATTCGTATTTTAACAAACAATTCTCATCAAAACACATGAAGTTGTGACATAATGGATTTCATTTGTATAATGACTTATATGATAGCATTATTCAATGTGGTTGACATATGTTAAGTTGTTACATTGCTATTTATGAAACATTCCATGAAAAGAATCATGTAACACATGCAATAAATATAAGACTCCACATCAATCCTACTTGTACTAAAATCAGGTATTTGATGTGTATATGGAAATTTAAGTCCAGGTGAAACTCTAATCAATATTTAATGTTTGATGAATACTTATTTAAGATACACTTTGACAATCTCTCTCATAGTATCATATATATTTTACAAATTTTATTCATTTATTTACTAAAAATTATTATAATTTATTAAAGTAATATAAAAAATTATATACAGCTATTCTAGATTAACCATATATTAGTGATAGTGCACCTATCATGGGGTGTGGAAAAATAAATTATTTACAAGGATAATTGTAGTATTGGTGGTAACCATGGGGTTGTCTCCAGATCGGAGTTCTCTAAAATTATTTTTCACTTAGATTAGATAGAAAATGGGTTCTTTTGAAATTGTTTGATCTTTATAATAAATTTTAATCACTGAAATAAGATATTTAATATGGAATAATTAAAGGTTAATCAAGTCATTTTTGGTAATCCAATTGATATGTTATCCTAGTCTTTTAATTATTACACTCTTCCTATTATTAATTGGTTATTGAGAGGATTCAAATTCATTATACCCCTCTCCCTTGGAATAATATATTTTGGTGAGAATATTCTTAACTAAAATCCTAGGTTGGTCAACCCTCATTATGTTATGTGAATGTGTTACAGTGAATAACCCCTAGTTGACTTAAGTAATTCCCAATCAGGTCTTGATTTTTCTAAGAAATCTAAGTGTATATCCTTCCCCTTCTGTATATTCCAGCAATAACTAAGAACTTCACTACTCGACCCTTTCCTATTCCATCATATATAAATTATAACTAAGTGGAAGGAGAATATAGATCATCGAACAAGGAAATAAATAATAAAAATAATTATAACCAAATACAATCACTTGTATATTTATGAATTACTACTATATATTGAAATTAGTTAACAAAAGAGATATATTTATTCACTAAAGTATGAATACTCGATCATTAAAAAAGGAAATACATCCCTTCACCAATCACTTGGAATTTTCCCCTCTATTTTAAGTGTATCATAGATGAATGGAAAAAAAATCCATTATAGAAAAATTAAAAGCTGTAAAAAGTTATAATAGTGAATTCTCCAGCATGAACTCTTGACTGAAGCCCACTTACCTCTATCCCAGTCTCATACTATTTTAAATAGATTCAGTTTACTTATCTTTTTGAAGTTAAAACCTTCTAAATTCTCAATTTTTAAATTTTTAGTAATTTTCTTTCTATCTTAGATTTATTTCCTATTTGTGATCCTATCTTCCATAAAAATAAATAACTTCCTCTCTTAGATCTTGATCAAAATAAAATTCATATAATAATCCACATGGATTCCTAAAATTAGTTACATAAATACTATTTTGGTATCTTGAAGCCTTAGCTTGAAGTGTAAATGATTTTTAAAAATAAAAATCATTATCTTTTCTGATGATTTCATTAAGGTGTCTAAGAATTGACTATTGTCTATAGTTCCCATGATTATGTTAACATAGATAAAGATGATGTTTACTCAGTCCCACAATTATGCTTATAAAGGGTGTTGAATGATTCTTACATAGGTGAAGACCATGTTTACACAACATATAAAATCATGTTTACATAGTCTAGATGATGCATATGCAGACATATTTGGGACTTTTATGATTATTATAAATTAAAAAAAAGGGTGATGGTTATGAAACCCCGAAATGATTCTTACATAGCTAATTCTTTTTTTCATCTCTTTATTCAATCTTGGATAATGAATCTATAAATATCCTCTATGTATCACCAAATTATTTAATAGATATCTTATCAAAAATTAAATCCATTGTCACATTATAATATCTAACCCTTTACATTATTAATATGAGAATAATCAATAGAAATCAATTCATATTCCTCTAAAGTCAAGCAAGTGAATTTAATTCCCAAATTTTAATTTTTTAAAAAAAATTCAGACAACCAAATGTTTTAAAGTGTTAATTATAAAAACTCATTAGAACTCAATGAATAAATAAATATAAGGAAGTAAAATGAATTGAATGCCAAAAAAATATCATAAATTTATGAACTATGTAAATTCCACCATACTTAATATTTGGACTCCTGAATAAGTAATCTATAAAAATATTAACCAAGAAAAATCTAAATTCTGAGATAATGTGAGTTTCCAATTTCAAAAAACATGGTTATCGCTTTTATCATGCCTTATTAATTTTATTAGTTACATATTCTTAATTATGTTCATTCAATTATTTTACATCGCTTCTATCCTACCATTCTCATTTACACCTACCCTTCCAAATATATTACACTAAAAACTCAAGTGTGAATTTTAAGCAAGGATTTTATCATTGTAGGTTAATTAAAGGATCACCATAGGATTTATTAATTTCTTCATCTCCTCCTAATGATTCAATTTTTTTTTGCATATCATGAGATATTTTCAGGTTTTTTCTACGGATTAAGGTTAGTGGATTCTAATAATAATATTCGAAGGAAGATTTGGATGTTTAGATATATGTGGATATATAATATATGATTTTTAGTTCCCATCAAGAATAGATTTATAAATCTCTCACTCTTCCGTTTGTTTGAATTCACCCCTTGTAATTTTAAAAGTAAAATCCACACCTTTATCAATTTAGCATAAACTACCACATCCTCTCATTGTTTCCTTCAGCAATGTTTAGTTTTTTTACTTTTTTATCTAGAAGGTGGATAGGGATTGATGATTGTTGAGTAGGTGTGAGAACTTATTTTCCCAAGAATAGATTATTTCACTTTTCAAATTTGATGCTTCCTAGTTCTTTTCCTAAAAAATATTTGGTAACTTCTTTTTTCCAAAAAATATCACTTCCATATCATCACTTTCATAGTAGATTATCGCTCCATAAAAGTTCAGTTATCCTATAAACTCTTCTTCAGTTTCTTTTTCAGTCCTCCATAAAGAACATTAGAATAAATTATATATTTATTTACTCTTTACCCATTTTTTTCATTGTTTCAACTTGAATTTAGATCAGTATTTTTCATGTGGAATCAATTTTTTTAGAGAAAGAGAAAACCATTTGACATAAAAATAGTGGTAGAATTTCACGACAAACAATGAATAATAATTAGGATATATTCACACCCTTCCCATCCTAATTTTTTTTCATATATTATCAGGAAAAAAATTTAAAAAATGTCTCACTTTAACTCAAGTAGATTATGAAAAATAGATTTCCCTAGACCACTTTATCCCTTTCCTTATACTTGAATTCAATATGGATCATGAATCAAATTTTATATCATGGTATATAAGGATTTTTAATTATAATTTAGTCTAATAAAATGGTTATTCATGGATTCTAAGAGATAAAAGGTTTAAATATCATGGTAGGTGAGAAAATATATGTTCATTGTAAGAGGGATTTAAAATCAAAATTATTCCTTGATAATTTATAAAAAAAATTCCTATTACTCTAAGGTTTTGAATAGATTATTGATCAAGTTATATTTATTAAATCATTTCTCAATTATCTCTAGAAAAATGGAATTATAAGAAGATGTAAAAATAGGATCAGAAGCCACTTGGGTTAGTAATAAAAATAAAGTACATCATGTCATGGAATGAGATTCAAAAAATAGTGATCTTTGCATGAATTCCCCTAACATAGAATTTAAAAAAACATTAATAAAAGGTGATTAAATGATTCAAATTTTTTTCCCATCATTAGTTTATATTAATAGTTTTTAAGGGATTAAATTAATCTCAAAATTTTTAAAACATAGTAAAAATGAAAAGGAACCAAAAAATATTAAAAAAGACACAAAATCTTAAAAAACAAAAAAGTCCTAATCTATAAATGTTCCCTCCCCTACACTTAAATGATGCAATATTATCATTGAATTATAATATATTCATAATATAAATTATATTGTAAATTCAATCACAATATGTAAGTAAATTTTAAGTAAAGGAATAAACAGATTGCTTTTATTGATAGACATGTTAGAGGATTATGAGATCCTCCATTGATTCTTGAGGTATATTCAAATAGTAATTCATCAGCCTGTGTCCACTAATAGTAAATGGCGTCTTCTCTCCTTATTTTACAATATTTATCGTACCAAAATCATAGACATTAATGACTAAAAATGGACCTTCCCATTTGGAATGAAGTTTACCTGATATCAACTTCTATCTTGATTTGTATAATAGAACTCTTTACCTGGGATGGAAGTCTATTGGCTTAATAAACTTTTCATGAGACACTCTTATTACCTCTTTGTAAATTCTATAATTTAAAAAATATTTTCATCTAATTTCCTCCATTTTTTGTAGCTACAATCTCCTATCTTTTCTAGAACTGTCTAGGTCTAGATTAACCTCACTTACTACACAATATGCTTTATGTTCTAACTCTATAGGTAGGTAAAAATCTTTGCATAAATCATCCAGCATGGACTCCTTTATATGGGTGTATTATTGGATTTAATTTAATTATATTAGGTGTATTACAGCCTTATTATTCATCCTTTTTTATTTGTTTTAACAATTTTCCCCAAAATACATTTTAGTTATCTGTTTAAAACATCATATTTCCCATTTTTAGGTGTATGGTATGGTTTGGATATCTTATGATACACCCCAAACCTCCTCATAAATTCATCCTGATTCCTATTTCAAAAAATATTCCCTCTATCACTAATGATTTCTCTTTGAACTCAAAACCTACAAAATATGTTGGTTATAACATAATAACCCACAACATGAGTATTATTAGTTTTGGTGGATTTAGATTCCACCTATGTTGAAACATAATCAACTACAAATAAGATATAACAATTAACAGATTATATAGGAAATTATACAATAAAATATATTCACATTAATGAAATAGTTTCACAAAAACTAATCTCATTTTGGGGTATTTCATGTATCTTTGAAAATTTTCTAAAAACTGACACTTTTTACAATTTTTTTAAAAAATATTAAAAATATTTAAACAAATTGGGATAATAAATTATTAACTTTGTGACTTTTATTCCTAAAATTTGAGGCATAAAGTTCACTCCATGGTCTTAAGTGTGAAAAGGCTTAAGAATATATTGAATCTCATCTTATATATACATTTACTTATCATTTGTGCATTACATATTTTCCAATGTTATGGATCCTCCAAAATGTAAAATATGTAATTAGATTTAATTATTTAAATTTTGGGGGGGTTTAAGTAAATTGGGACTTGAGAGGTTGCCATATAATTTACCATATAATCATAAAAATGCACTTATCTATCAATAAAGTTAAATCCTTCTCCTAAATGTGTTCATTCAATGGATCTTTGGTCAGAATGTCCACTTTGGCTATGTTGGGAAATATTCTCAAGTGACCAACCACCTAATTCTTAGCTCCCTTCTTATCATTGATCTCTATGTAGAACTCTTGTGTCAAGAGAATCTATACAAAAATTCATAAATTTTATTCTTCCTTATTTATCAAGTTTTTTTAGAAAAAAGGATGGATTTAGTGCCTCTTTTATTAAAACAATCAAGAAAACATAGGAACCAAAGAGGGTATAGGAAAACAAACCAATCTACCCAAATCATAAAATCTAGTTACCTGTCTTTTTCCTCAAATTTTCACCTAGTTTTATTTATTTATATAAAATTTAATTCTATTAAACTCTCCCACATCCATTCCCCTTACCTCTAGTTCACCCCCTACTTGACGGAAGCTATTTAATCTTTTCAAGTAGGGTCTCAGTATCAGTGATTTCAGATTCAAATCTATCTATCTACTTCTATTTGATTTTTTTAGAAGAGTAATTTCTTTACATTGGAGTCATCATCCCCTAAACCACCATTCATAGAGCCTGATGAATAATCTCCTGTTTCTTTTTCTCTTCTTGAAGTGTATCATAAAAACGAATAATTTTATCCTGCATCTTGATGGAATGATTAATTTTTTTTAGGCAAAGAAGAAAGATTACATACAATTGGTTTCTCAACCACCACTTAATTATCAAATAGAGACATTGTATTATTGTAGGAAACAAGTTCAAAACCCTCATTTTCTATGATTTATTTTCAAGAATCAGGGAAAATTTTAGAAATGACTGGAGAATCAAATTCTAAAATTTTCTTACCATTTAGGTTACCTGAAGAATCCATCCTTTCATGTGAAATATGATTAACATATATTTTTTTTATTTCTTCTTCATTATCATGTTCAACCATCAAGTCATTGTCACTACCTGTAATTTTAGGAGTTAAAAAATTAGTTTTCTACAAGTCAGCACTTTTTCTATTACTATAAGTATCAGTATTGTTGACATTCACCTCTTCAGAGAATATGGCAGCCCCAGATTTTTTATTTTTCCCAAAAGTAGAGACGTTAATATTAGTTTCTATTAGTCATACACTATTCACTATCATCCTTATTTTTCAAGTATCTAAAGGTTTCATGATCAGAAAACATAGTGTATTTAGTTCCTAAAAAATATGATCTAGATTTTTATAAATTTTAAACAACTACTATAAACTCATTTTTAGTGGTTGTGTAGTTGACTTGGGAAACATATAATGTTATAGAGGAATATTTAATGGCTTGATATTTTCCTTAAAACTTTGAGATAGGATTTCTCCAAAACCTGGCTGGAATCATCATAAGGTAACACAAAGTGATACTTCTAGTTGGGTGGTTGCATCACTTTTTGAGTGATTAATCTTTTCATTAACTCATAAAAAACATAATTGTGATCATCATTGAAATAGAATTTTATTTCTATAAAAATTAATCAATATATTATAAGATAAATCTTACTACTTTCTTCAATAAACCTCTTATATAATTCTATATGTACTAGGAAATATCTAACATATTTCACACAAGTTGCATAAGTTAAATAATTTATCACTTTAATTTTTGATTTACCAACCTCAATGGTTTTTTGTGAAATGACATTCCCATATAATATTCCTATTTATACCATGAAATGATATTTTTAAAAGTTCAAAACTATATTTTTTCAATGAATTTTTTCAAAACGTTTTATATATTTCTTAATAAATTATGAAATAAATCTCTAAAAACATTAAGGTCATCTGAAAAAACATCGAGGTAGTCCTCAGTGTGCTCAGAAAACATACTTAAAATTCACCTTGAAATGTAATTGGGGAATTACATAATCCAAATTTAATTCTCTAATAGAAAAATTCACTAAAGGTTGTTGTAAAAAAATCTTAAATTGGTCTTCTACTGTAATGGGTACCTAAAAATATCATGAAAATCCATCCAAGAAATAGTAATGAGTCCTCTCTGTCAACCTTTCTAAAACATAGTCAATAAAAGGCATGTGAAAATGATATTTACTAGTGACCTAATTTAGATTACTATAATATATAAAAACTCTCTAAATATTACAAATTTTCATATTAATTAGCTCATTTTGTTCATTCTTTTCTATGGTCAATCCAATTTTTTGGGAATAATGTGAATAGAGTTGACCCATTGTGAGTTTAGAATGGGGTAAATTATGTTTGTATCTAAACACTTATCTATATATTTCTTAACAACATACATAATTGTGGGATTCATATCCATTTTTGGTTTCCTAATAGTTCTATAATTATATTTAATAAAAATTATGTGCGTGTATATTTTTCAATTTATCCCTTGAATATCATCTAACTCTAGTGTATTGCTTGAAAATTATCCTTTAAATATTTAATCAATTTGTGTTATTAGTTTTTGAATAGGTTATTGGAAATGATAAATGTCATATTTTATCCTTCCATTAGGTATACATGTTTAAAATTAGTGATTAGGTTCTTTAATTCCATATTAGGGGTTTCTGAAGATATGAAATTAAATTTGGGTTCTTTACTTCCAAAGCTTGAATTTTCAACATATAAGAGGATATGACAGATCTTATTTCATGGAATAAAAAATATAATCCACCAAAAAACATAGAATTTAAATCATACTTTTATCATAGAAAATATTTTCAAAAATTTCACACATCTTCATTATTCATGGAAAAGTGACGGTTTTAGAAAAATCGATATTTTTTCACTATTTACTAAAAACCCAGTGTTTTCAAAAAAAATTAAAAAATTAATAATAAGATAAATTTGAAATTATAAAAATAAAATAAAATTATTTTTATATAATTAATTTTATAAAATTTAGAAATTTATTTTTTAAATACAAAATATAAAGAAAAACTATTATTATAGAAAAATAATCATTGTTTTTTTTCTTTAAAATTCAAAATGATAAATTTAGAAAATACTTGTAATAAATAAATTATTGAATTAAAAATACCAGATTATATCATCATAATTTCTATTTATATGTACTATAAATATCTTCATGTAATACCTAAGCATAAGGTATGCTTTGGTGACAGTCTAGGGTGGTGATTTCGCAAGCATAGTTCTCATGGAAATTTTCATGACCTTTAATTTCTCTCACATAATATTTTAATCATATCATAATTTTATATGTTTTTATTTAAATTGGTCTATAAAATACCTTATAAAATATACCTCTTTCATTGGCCCTAATAAATGAGATTCATAAGGGAGACTTCCTCTACCAGATTCCTGTTCTTTTCCTTTTTTGTAGATTTCATAATATGGTTACTTCCTTTTATACTTGATAATTTAATTTCTGTATTATAATGGTAATATTTTACATTAAAATATTATGGTTTTTTAGTTTTGTTTTTTATTTATAATAATCTTTTAATATAATATTTACTTAAGTAAAATACATAATGAAAATTTGGTACATTACATCCCCCCTCGTAAATAAATTGCGTCCTTTAAATTTTAATTATTGCTAACTATTAAATTTTTTAAATGTGTAAATAAGATAATAATGACTATAGATATAATTTATAATGAGTTTATATCATCACTTTCCTAGTTATGACTATTGAACTCATATTTTCCCTCATAATATAAATATCACTAATGTTGAGTTTTTCTCCAACCATTTGTGTTAAATACACCAAAATAATGAGAATAATTTTCATAGGTAGTCTATATTAAAAATTGTATTAATAGGTGGTCATGGGTTTATTTTTAGATTTTATTTTTCTATATTATAAATAATTGTGTCCTTTATTTCAATATATTTAATCCATTATAAATATCACATCTAATTTCACTGAAGGAAGGATATTATGATTTTATAGGATGCATGTTCTTATAAACATCTATTAGAGATTAGTTATATACTTAGGGTAATATAATCATACCACTAAAAAATTTTAATAGTAATTCAACATTTATACATAGATTTGGTGACTCGATATTTTTATCAAACATACTAGGTACATAGGATTAGTTTGAACAAGATATGAATACAATACTCACAGTTCTTGATTAGGTGATCAGTGTTCCTCACTCAACATTTTCGTTGAAACTCACTTCCATAGATATGGTTGAATATTCATTCATTTTTTCATGAAAATAATAAATTTCAATAATCCTTTTAATCCCTTAGACTATGGAATTAGTATGGATAATGTCCAAGTTCCCCATATTTAAGATAGTGAATTTTCATTAGTGCTTTTGGATAAACTTTTTTTTCCTTTCACCGTGTCTATTGATCTCTTCACTTTTCTTCAGAAGTTAGTTTCTGTATTCCCTCCTTTACCAAAGATAAATAATCTTCCAATTCCTTTGATACATTTTCCTTAGTTATTATTCCCACATTTTTGACATGAAGTAAATTGAATCTTCTTTCCTTCATTGTCTTTATCACCTGAACTTTCATGAAACACTTCCCTTTTCTTATTTTTTGTGTTTAAAAACTAAAATAATTTCACATCATTAATCATAATTCTTGATAGTTGTTTTATAATAACCATAAGGTTTCTAACTATTTATCATACACCATTAGGTTTCTTGTCGGGGCAATCTTCTTATTGTACATAACACCCATTTTTAACATGGTTTCTTCGAGCATTATTCATTAAAAAACCAAAAAGATCTAATCTTGAGTGATGAATAATCAACACTATGAGATAATTATTTTAATATAATTAAACGAAAAATTTAACCATGGAATATGTTACTTATTGAAATTATTACATTAAATTTTAGTTCAACCTAAACCACTCTCAGTTTAATCTAAGTTTCTTTTGGTTGGGTTCTCACATACTTTTTATCCTAATTTCTTAACATAATAAATCCTTTTTAATGGATTATAAATATAATATGATTATCCAAATCATATCCCATGGGAGTTTCAAACAAGGTGTGCAGTAAGGCCTATTTATCATGGACTAGGTAGAATTGAATTAATACTCAATACACCCCTTTCAAGGTTATTACCCTTAGGTATATTTATTCCAAAGCCTATATCTTCTTATTCAAAATTTCATGATGTTATCCTATACTTAGACTTATCCCTTATATTTTTTTCCTTTAATTTTCAATAAATTTATCTTTTCCCAATCCCCAAAATATTAAATACAACCTCAAATAAACAAAATTATTGTATATACCTTTGAAATTATGATCAACCATAATTTATCAACCTATAAATTATCCACAACTAATATCATAATCTCTAACGATATCTAAACCATACTATGATACCAACTACGAAATCCCACACAAATAAATATATATAAATAACATTACATCAAGAAAATATTGAATTAAAATACTTTACCAATTCTTTTTAGGTTTATAGTTTTATATAATTAAGAAAAAACATTAACTAACAAAACTTATTTCTTTTTTAGCTAGTGGAAATTTTGACCCACTATATAAGAAACTGCTTAATCCATAACAAGTCTTAAACATCTCCCAAAAATTTTCCATATAAGATACTCTTTTAGAAACATAATATTTATTAATTTTCTTCATAACCTAATTAAATGGATACATAATAAATGGTGTATCTCAGATGGTTGGTAATGTTAAACATAAGTGATAATAATGAAAGATTATAAGTGAGAATAATATGAGAATATTGGTATAATAAATATATATAATAAAATTATTCCCAATAAATAATAATCCATAAATAATGTTATAATTCATGGAATAACATAACTAATAAAACAAAAGAGTGTATAAACATGAGTCAATAATCATTATCCATAAGAGCATAACATAATCATAATAATAATCATAATGTTGTTGCATAAATATAAGCATTGGAAAACATTGTGAAAAAATCCAAGTACGTCCACCCTTTTATGTTATGAAAAAAATCCAAGTATATCCATCCTTGTATATTTTAAACAATTACAAGTATATACATTCATAATTATATCATGAGATATAAAACTATAACCAATGTATTATTGGGAGATATAGGACCCCACCCATCACCATATATACATATGAGTTCCACTTGAAATAATTTGATTCATCTGATCATATAGAACATCTAGGAAGAAAATGGGTTTCATTAATCACGCAATAGAGAACACATGTAAATAAAATGGTTTTCATATCATATTCAAATTTATTCACATTATAAAATCATTTATAATTCAATCAATAATCTTAACATGATAAACCCATGGAAAATAAATAGGTATTCAATGATATTTAAGTAACTTTCAAGGTAAATACCATTCAATCAATATAATACATCATATGGTCTTTACACTATATATATAAAGGGTATATGGTTAAGTTAATAATTTCCCCAATAAATTAATGTATGGAATATAAGTGAACATAATTTAATCAAAGATATCAAACATAGGGTATTCATAGAGTAAATGTATTGGAAAAAACTTATGGTTGTATACTTAATATTATTAAGAAATAAAAAGGTAGTGATGGGTCATTTATATTATACAAATTTAATTTTTCTCATTTTTTAAAACATAGGTAAATAATAAATAATTATATAAAGAATACTTCTAGAGTAATGTTAGAATATAACATTGAAAAGCATGAGGAAAATCGAACATTTTCCATAAAACCCTTTTAAATAAAACTAATATATTAATGGAAAAATAATTTAGTTTGTAAAACCATGAAACATTGAAAAAGATTCAAAATTTTCTAAAATATATTCATGTAAAAATGTTTTAAAAATAAGTTTCTTGTCTTATTTTTATAAAGAAAGTATAGGCCAAAAAGTCACTAGTTTCTTTTGGAAAAACATTTTCAAAATGGTTGGAAAGAAAAAATTTGATATATATTAAAACATTAATTTTTAAAAAATATATAATAATTAAGTATTTAAGAATAAATAAATATTTTATAGAGAAAACATAGAGTGAAAGATAATAAATATATCTATGATACGTAAAAACTTTTAATATTTTGAAACACCTCTATTGAAAACCCACATCGTAAATAGGGAAATAAAATTTACTTTTCAAAAGGGATTATGAGAATTAAGAGGGTCACATGAATTAATCCATATTTTAGTTCCTACAAATAGAATAAAACATTAGAGGGAATGAAATTATGTATATAAAATAAAATATTCATTGGTAATAATAGGATTTATTCTTACCAAAAATTATACTTTTATTTCAGAAAACATTTATCAAATAGGTGGTTACTGATTATGAGAATTAGTTTCACTAGAGAAAAAGAGTAAATATGACATAAAATAATGGAAATGGAAGGATATTAGAAATATTAAAAAGTATATTCATGTAAGAATGACTATGACCCAATGTATCGTAAATTGAGTCGATGAAACCCTTGTGAAATTAGAAATTTTGAATAAAAAATCCATAAAGAATTCGATTTAAAATGAAACATTAAATACAATTAATAATTATAGGATTAGGATAAAAATATTAAAGGGGTTTTATATGAACCATTACAAATAAAATATGGTGTATAATATGAAATGTGACTCATGAAGTTAAATTTGAGATAAGAAACCCTTACCTTAATTCCTAAATTCCACTAAACCACTTGAATCTCCTCTATAAAAAAATAACTATCTAAATAACCTATTTCATAACATTATTAATATTTATAACATTTTACAAAATTCATTTATAATTATTCACTACATTTATATTAGTAGGTTATTATCTATTTTCAATATCATGTGTGAGTTATCTTGATCATTTGGAACTAGTTTCATAATATCGGTACTATTATTTATTATTCTCCAAAGTTTCATCATTAATAGATAATTTAAGGTGAAAAAATATATTAATTATATTTATAAATAAATATATTATCTCATTACATTATTTTTTAGTTATGTTGGGTGAAAATGCAATTGGTGTTGTCTTATTTCAGTAATGTTAGTGATCTATGATGATATTTTAATAATGAGTTAAATATATAATATAACCCTTAAAGAACCATAAAAATGATTTTATTATTAATTTATAATATTATTATTATTTATTTTCCCCTAGTAATATATGATTTAGTATTATAGCATTATTCATGTGGGTGGTCAGACACAGCCAAACATGAACATAAAATGATTCGATTGGTGAGTATGGTTAAGAAATTGTTTCTTTTGAAATAATATCATTAAAAAATAATAACAATGGTATTATTTATATTTTTTTAATGTTTTTAATAATATTTTTTTTGTTTTGAATAAATATTTTAAATCAAGATGAAAAATGAAAAACATTACTTTTTGGAGGCGGTAGTCCGCACAATGCATGGTTAACATTGTTATTTCTCAGCGAATGAGAAGAAAAAAAGGTTCATTATATTTATTATATTAATATTTATTATTATATTGTATATTTCACATTTAAAATTCAATTCAATTCTTATAACCATTGAGGATACGTTATGGTGAAAAATGGAAGATTCTACTTCATGGAGGTGGAAGTCCGCACAAACACACGATCGTCGTTCTTTTATTTTCTAAGTTGATGGGAAGCAATAAATAAGGATTATTAAATTAATAAAACAGAAATTAAATATAATAATTATAATTATTTTATTATATTACTATGTTTATGTTAGGTTTTGAATATAAATATTAAGAAGAAAAGGTATAGAGTAAGTAATACTTAGGTCGAGACCTTGAACTTTCTCTTGATAAACTTTTAAAAATTGAAGGACTTAAGATAATTTTTAGTAACCAAGGAACTTAGGTAATTAAATTAGATTCTTGGAGATTAAAATCGGGCATGTTTTCAAGAAATTTTTTAATGAAAAGTTTCTTATTTAAAGGGTGTAAGGGATACCCTTTTATAAGCGATGAAAATGGAACTTTTTTAACACCCTTTAATTTTTAATAATAGAATGACACTATTCAAGGTTTAATGGTTCCAAAAGTTATAAATAATAGATTTTTGGGTGATATTGGTTCTATAAATCCTCAAAAAATTATTTTCACTCAATTTTTAAACATGTTTTAAGTCATTTACTCTTATATTTTTACTTTTACCTTTTTTTGTTTTTACTAGGGTAACTAGTTTTTACTCAAGTAAATTATGTGTTGTTAAACATATAAAATAACCTATATTAAGAACTATGGGTGTGATGAACCTAAATTTAGTCTCAATTAAATATTATTCAATTTATATATAATATAAATTTAAATTTTTAAATTAAAATATTTTGTATATAGAAAAACGTTTTTTAGAAAAATGTTCGTTTCACCCGTTAGGTGTTCCTAATATTACTTAATATTGATTAAAAACTGAATGAATGGTAATATATTTAAATATATGATTAAAAAATATATTAAATTCATTTTTTATATGTGGTTAATTTTTTTAATTTGATAAAAATTACACAATATTAATATAACAATACTTTAAATATAATAGTTTTACTATTATAATGCTCATTGACTTCAATATTAGTAATCATAATTTTATGCCCAAAATTAAATTTAAGTTATTAAATAATATAATAATTTTTATCTAAAATAGAAAACCTATTTTTGGTATTTAATTTCTACAAGTGAGGAAAAATAATTTTTAATATAAGTGAATAAATCAACTTTTAGAGTAAAATATTAATTTTGTTTCCAAATTGATAAACATGGTTTTAATAAATACACCATAGTAATTTTAAATGATTTTTTTAATTATAAATATATATATTTTATATAAAAAAAATTCAAAAAAATTTAATCCACTCTTGTATTATGATAATTTCATAAAAGTGATGGTTTTAGCAAAATCTGTATTTTTTCACTATTCACCTAAAACCCAATGTTTTTATAAATAATCCAAAATTTCATACATAGATTACTTTGAAATTATAAATCCAAAAATTAAATTATTTTTAAAAAATTCATATTCTAAAATTTATAAATTTATTTTTTAAATATGAAATATATAAAAAACTAGTTTTATAAAAAAATTAACGTTTTCTTTTAAAAGTAAAAATGTGAAACGTGTAAAATACATGTGATAAATAAATTATTATATTCATAAATAACTAATTATATCATCTTGATTTTTATTTACATAACCCCACCAAATATCTGTGTAAGATCTAAGCATAAGTTATGCTCTAGTAGTAGTCGAAGGTGGTCATTTCACTAGCATAGATCTGGAAGAAATATCCATGAGGTTGAATTTCTCTTCAATATGATTTCACTAATAAAGTAATTATTTGACTTAAAATTGTGATTAATCTAGATTAAACCCTACATAATCTACCACCTTCCCATTTTCATATAAATTAGCTTTATAACAGAGACTTCTAATACTTGACACCATTTCTTTCCTTTTTTATTGTAGATTTCATAATATTGTTACTTACATTTACATGTTTTAATTTAAAAGATATATTATAATGGCGATTTTTTTAGAATATATTGGTTTCATTTCAGTTTGATGTTTCATATAGAATAATATATTAAGATAATATTTACTTAAGGAAGATACATAGTGAAATTTTGAGTCGTTACACTTTTGTTCTCTACCTTGCTTCTGAATATTTTATCTTTTTGAAGTATGTTGTAAAGGAACCATTAATATTGAACTAGTTATGGTATTTTTAATATGGAATTTCATTTTATTCACCATAATGTTATATGTTCCATACTCCCACCACTCAATACTTTATTGGTGAACTATAGTTAAAATATTTATGTGTGAATTCTTTATATTGTTCACCCAATAATTCTTAATGATTTTAGAGTATCTTGGTGATAAGGATGATAATATGGGATCAATGGATAATTTTTTATCTATATGAAAGATTAAAGTTTCTAATAGATCAATTGACTTCATCATTTTGGTTAAAATATCACTATCTTGGTACCAATATCCCAGTTTACATGGGCATAGTGGAGTGACAATCTCAATTATCTTAAGCATATCTTCCTCTTTCTCAAGAGATAAGAGATGAGATATTATGGTGTATGCATCCATGTATTTATGTTTAAATTTTATCTATCCATACATATATGATGTCTTGATTAAATTTACATTAGAATCCTTCTTCATGTATCTCTTATAGGCATCCTTTTTATAAGGACCCATCCTTTAACATTACATAATCTTGAATTATGTCAAGATTTCACATTGAGGATCTTTTCAGGTTTAGAGTGTTAGATAATTAGGCCACAACTATTACACAACAACTTGAATATTACATGTAGGCACTACTACCCAGTATCCATTTTTTCATAAAATAAAAAAAAGATCTTGAAAAAAAACAGACATGTCTAGTTCAATGTTTTAGACAACATGACTTTTCCTTAATCTCATCCTTGACCCTATTCATCTTTATGTCCTGTGAAAAACATTTCAAAATTTGGGATGAGCATAAAAAACTCATTAAGGGTTATAAAATAATGAAAAAAAACATTAGTCCATCAATAAATACAAATCAGTGAAACCATACTTTTCAATCATAACATACCTCATGAAATCATAAGATTTATGAATAACATACAGAAATCATAAATCATAAAGGTAACTTATGGAATTCATAAAATACATACATTATATCTATCACAACTACATAGGGAATCACATTTATAATACCCATCACAGTATATTCCTTAAATCTCTTAGGATAAACATTAACGTTTACCTCTTTCACGTTACCCAGTGCATTGGAGAGCTATCTCGGCCTTACCCGCCCTAGGTTTATCACGGAACCACCCGTATACATAAACAATTCCCAATAACCATAACATAATCATAACACATAGCACAAGTATAAAAAAATATAACATTTCCAAATTCCAATATATCAAATCAATATATTGAAATAAACAATGCTTTATCAAACCATTTTCAAAACCATTTATAACATTTAATAAAGAGATTTTTAAAATCAAAGTGTCCCATAACACTTTGAATCTTTTAATGAATTATCATTTGAAAACATTAATGTCCATATAAATAAATCCTAAAAACCATTTTTAAAACATGGACATTAATGATAAATATTTAAAAGAATAAATCTTTAAAACATTTAAAATGATATTTTTGTTAAAGAGTTTTTCAAAAATGAGAGACGCTTGAATACAAATAATTGAGAAATAACATTTAATAAGAAGTTTATAATATCATTAGAATAAAGGTATTCATGATATAATATTCTAAAGGACTATATATACACTGTATAAAAGTGAATTGGTGCATAACGATGATGAAGTCTCAATGGAATGTAAATTGAGATGAAATCCCTTATAAAAATGATATCCTTAGATCAAGGATAAATCAATTAAATAATAATGTGTGAAAAATATAAATACACTCAATATGATTGGATATTCAGTGTAAATCAATCATAGGAAGTTCACACGTGATCTTTTTAATACAAAACCAATGACTTGGATGTTTAACTCAATGAATGGAAATTGAGTTAAAATTACTATTATCAAGTTCATATTGATGACTTGAGAATTTATCAATGGAGTGATTATGTGTATAAAAAGTATATCCACAAAAATGGGAGTGTAAATTACAATATAAATAAATAAATAGTGATTCTACACATAATCATATCATGACATAATTAATAATTATAAGATTAACCCAAGGAATGGAAAATGGGTTAAAAGGTTTCTGTACCGATTTGGTAACATATGAAGCATACAACCCATTAAAGAAGGATCATAAAATTAAGATTTAAATACCCATAAATGTAATTATACTACACAATTAATACAATAATTGGCAGTGCATACACCACACAAAAGGAAAAGGTGGAAAATATATCATGAATCTCATGGGAATAAAAAGTGAGATGAAAAACCCTTGCCACATTGTAATCGATCAAGCCGTATGACCAAAAGTTAATAACCACCAAATTATTCATAGAATAAAATTAATATAAAGAGGATAATGATAATATATATCAAATTTAAGTACACAATACACCACATGAAATAAATTAGTGGTGATCAATGGAAATCTCACAGAATTAAAAGCGAGATAAGAAATCCCTTACCTCATGTCTAACTTGCCTCGTTTGTTCCTTGTTTGTCCTGAATAATAAACTTAAGTAAATTTATACCTGATTAATAACCTTTTTCAATTTTATTAATCCTTTTATATCACTTATTTCCATGTTATAAAAATTATGCAATCATTTAAGTTAATAACGGTTGTTTTGTCGATATTTGGTACTTGAGTAAAAATGGACTTCTTATAATTACAAGTTGTTCACATGGCCAAAATTTCATTATATCCAGAATTATATGCATGATATAGATATCATATATATCATATATATCCAGTATATACATTTATTTATAATAGTACATAACATTTGGAGGTAAGAAATGAAATGCACCATTCATGAAGACGATAAGTCGTACTTACGCATGAATGATACTTTCCTTTCTATTTATTATTTTAATGGAAGTAAAACATAATTATACATTGGTATATTATAATTACATTATAATATTAATATAATATCATTAACTTAATCCTTTATACGTCCCAAAAATGGCATTAACGAGTCATATCACTTTGTGGGGGCGGTAGTCCGCACTTCCTCAAGTGAAATTATCGCGTTTACCCATAATGGAAACCATAAAGGTGTGATATAAAAGAAAAATACATAAGCATAAAGAAAACATAAACATAATATATATCATATATAAATACAGTTCCATCTTAATGGCCACCATGAGAGGTGTTAGGAGATAATTGAACAATCTTCGTTTCGTGAGGCCTTAGTTTTCCATCCACAAAAACAGTATGTTCATTACCCATTAGATGGAGATGTGTGTAAGTGTAGTTAGAATAATTCTCATAAGAACATCATAGTATATTTAGGATAATGTTTTTGTTATAAAAGAAAGTAATGAAAAGAGTTTAGGGGTTGGATAAGTAAAATAAAAGAAAAGAATTTAAGAGAAACAGTTACCTTTAATTCCGGTAACTCCCTTTGGTTTGAACCAAAAGGACCTCTTGAAGTGCCTTCTGCCTAAGGTAAGGATTCTAGGAGAAATAGGAGGATCTTGATAGATTATTTGGTGAGGGTTGGATGATCTAGGTAACTTTAGAGGTGTTAGGAATGAATTATAAGTGAGGGATTTTGATAAGGGGAGGAGGGGTTCTTTAGGAAATTATGAAAATATTATTTTATTATATAATTATTTTTGGTTTCTAAAGGTCCAAAACTCATTAAGATATCATATAAGATGATTAATGGTCGAAATAAATTAATCCAATAATAATTTGATGGGTTTTTATGTTATTTTAATATTTATAATCTTATTTATTTAAATCATTTATTAATGAGGTAAATACTGCATCATTTTTGTGTCGTAAATAATTTTATTTATTTGATGTCTAAAAATTATAAAAAAAACTACCATGATGTAGGAAATATTTTTAGTTTTCTAATTAATATTTATAGTCTAAAATATAACTTATATAACACTATGTAAAAATTAATTTATTAAAAGATATTTGTTTGTGTCTTTTTTTTACTTTAAATTAATTAATCTAAAGTGTCATTATCACCACCAAGTGGCTCCATGAGGTCCCAAAATCGACCCAAGGATGACCATGGTCGGACATGACTCATCCAATAAGGTTAGGACAACTGTTAAAGTAATTTCATTTTATTATAATATTCATTTGACCTTAAATTACCCTATTTACCTTTAACCATGGTAAATAAAAGTCAAAAGTTACTATTCACCAAAAATTATTTTAATCTTATTGAACAACATTTTACTTACTAATAACAACCATGTATGTCATATTTTTGAAATCCAATTCACCGAAGTAGTAAAATTTCATTTAAATGAAAAAGTTAGTTTTTTTAACTACAACTTAGTCATTTCACTATTCATCAAAAATTAATGTTTTTTAGAAAAATACCAAAAATTCAGCCTAAGCTATATTTGATATTCCAAATTCAAAAAATGATGTCTATTTTACCAAATTTAAAACATAAATTTTCATTAATTAATTTAAAATTATTTCTCGTTGTCAACACAAATAGCGTGTTTTTAAGAAACAATAATTATCAAAAGATTGATACTTGTTTATGTCCAATTTCAAATGAAAATTAATTTCAATGAAAAAAATTAGATTAAATGGTAAAAATATAATCTAATTAATCTTTAAAATCATTTAAAAAGATAATTTAACCATATAAATAAGTTATATTAAAAGGCAGTTTTGAATTACAATACAATATTTTTCACTATTCATAAAAAATGAATTTTATCAGAAAAATACCAAAGATTTTTACAAATTAAATTGTTATGTCCCAATTCTAAAGAATAATTTTATTTTGTCAAATATAATATATAAAACTGAACAAAACTAGATTTAAATAGGGTTCTCCATCAAAAGGCGGTAAATCGACCTTTTAAAGAATATTAGAGTATTTATTCTTAAAATCGTATTCTTTCTTATTTTAAGCCTCTAAATTTTTTTGGAAAAATGTAAAAACATTTAACAAAAATTTATATTCATATTTTAGTTAGTTTGGTCCATTCCCACCAATACAATGGCTAGGCATTAACTACCATTTCAAATAATATTATATTATTATTTTTTAGTTTGACTCAGCATCGTGGGCAACATAAGATTTCAAAGAAACCCGTTGTTGGGTATCAGGTACGCCATCGAAAATAGCATCCCCTTTAAAGTAAAATTAATAATTAATTTACAAATATTAATAAATATGAAAATTTCATATTCTTTATTTACCTAGGATGTTACACTTTTCACATATGCATGCTCAATGAAGTGGTTAATCCGTAATAGAGGACTCCAAAACAATGTATAAATTTTCCTATAATAGTGAATTGTATAAAAACTATAACAATATAAGAAATTTATGTTTGTGAGGAAATGGTCTATTTCCAGAAATGGTCATGGTGTTCTCAGGGGTTTCCTTTCCATTTTCTTCAATAAGTTAAAGAACATTTTAGTACTTTATTTTTATTACAAAGTGTGATGTAATAAATTAATTTTATTAGTATCCCGCTATTTTATCAAATCCCAATAACCCTCATTATGAGATTCAAAATTTCCTATCTTTTTGATATTCAAGTGTAAAGGATCTGTATTTCCCTTTTAATAATAATATGAGGGATTTTCAAAATTACTTGAAGGTATTTAGGTAGGTGGTATGGCCAATTACATTTATTAAAAGGTCATTGATCTATTGGGTGGACTGTCTAATACTAAAATCATAACATGTATTTCATCAATATTGGCCTCTAAATTACACCCTGTCTTACAAGAAAAACTACTCTTAATGTTAACTTGGTTAAGTCAAACCAAAAAATTCATTAAAACTCCTTGATAAATGAAAATACCACGATGAGGGAAAAACCTGCACTTTGATCGATGGTTGCATTCTAAGTCACTCAATGGAAGGTGTAGTTCAATATAATATTTTATTAAGTGGTTTTTTTGTACTATATAAAGCTATTACTTATTCTATCCTTATATATGATTGATAATATTATATGTATTTTAAAAAAATTATTAACTATGTTTAATAAAATAATTTTTGCATAATCCCTTTATTTTATTTCATCTTGCATTCTTGTTGATTTGTTTATTTTATATGATTCTGTTTAAACATTTAATAAAATTTTCATCATATAAATAAATAACCATGAACTAGATAAAATAAAATAAACATGTAATATGATCATGGGCTTTTAACTACTGATTGATTTATCGAGTGGGTGATAAACCAACCCTTGACCCGAGGGGTAACTCCTTATGTCGAGTTTGGCTTGAGTTACAGTATTCTACCTTTAATTTTTGTATCTCTTTGGTTGGTTTCACCTTAGCTAGGTATGGAACCATCTTCTCTTGCTTGGGAGATCCTTATTTTACATATGATTACTCGCTCATGAACAAGGGGAACCAAGGGTTTGGAGTTCATAAAATAAACCATGGACATGAAAGACCATACATAATAATGAATAAGGGGTGATATGTAGATCATTATATTTTATTTATTGATAATTTTATCATAAAAACCCATACAAAAAATAATTAAATTTAATATAAACTCAACATAAACATAGGTCGGTCAAGCCCATGATCTTTCACACATGCAATGATCATTCATTTAAACAGGCTAGCATTCATTTCTATTCACTCTTTATTAAAATGAATTTATTAAATTAATAAATTAATTATATGATTAATTCATTCATTCATTTATCTTAATTATTAATTCACATAGTCAATAATATCTGCATACTTCATAATTTTAAATAAATGAAATCACTATAAGATAATCGTCGTTTAGCGGCGGTTTTTTTTTGCGTTTAGCGGTGGTTAAAACCGCCGCTACATGGTTTGGTGCCGGTTTCTGTAAATCGTCGCCTAATACAACGTCGAAAATCTATTAGTGGTGGTTATTTCCTATTCGCGGCGGTTTATGGAAAGAATCGTAGTTTCCACATTTCGTGGCAGTTTAACTAAGTTTAGCCGCGGCTTTTACAAGCCCCGGACATCAGTTTATTCATGGCAGTTATAACCGCCGCAAATAAACACAAATCCAGCGGCCGTAAAATAGCCGCTGAAGTCACGAGAACTGCCGCAGAATTATCCCCTACGATGCGACTATTTAGAAGCGGTTAAAATTGCCATGAAATGTAATATTTGTTACATTTAGTGGAGTTTTTCACCATTTAGGGACGGTTTAAACCGCTGCCAATGTACATTTCGCGGCGGTTTAACCCACCGCGAAAAGCTGACCAGAAAAAAATTGCTTTCGCTGCACCACTTCCCTGAAAGACAAACCAAACCAGAAATACTGCAGTATAAAAACAGCATTCATATTGTGAATGAAAGGAAGAGGGACAATAATTTAGAATGTCTAAAAAAAATTATCATTCATAATTTAAAAAAAAAGGAGGAATCTCCACATTTTTAAGTATCTTTGATGTTTCATAAAAAATGGAATTAATTAAAAGGTTTTAACTATGATAAAATATGATCAATCGCACATGAAATGTCGAAAAAGGTTTGGAAAGAAGTGTCAATCGAACACTGAAGTTATGATCACCCCCTTCTTCAGATTTCACTCTATGATGAAGAGTCTTGACCAAATCCATCAACTCCACAACCCTCTTTTAGGTAGTTTCCAAGAAACATGATGATATTAAAAGATTTTTCCTCAGATGAGCTATGATTTCCTCACATCTCCATATCTATATAGTCTAAGAATCCATGTGAGCCTAAAATTTGAATATCCAATTATGAACTTTCTCCAATGCCTCTAAGGACTCCCTTATCTTCCTAGAATTAGGATCCTCGTCTATAAGATCATGAAAATATATTTCAGTTGTCTCCAAATCATACTGAGTTAAAATAATTTGATTCATAATTTTATATAGAGGTTTTTGGTCAAAGACACCAGCACCCAAGTCATTAAATAATTTATAAATGTGTTCCCCTTGGTTGTGGAATATTTCTATGTGGGTATGAGTGATCAAGCCATGAATCTACTAAAAAAATTTCCTATTTTGTGCCTCAACCTGTGCGACTAATGGAGTATGTGTGGAAAGAGGAGGAATAACTAGTTGACTCAATGAGGAAGAAGGAGAATAAGCCTCTTATGACCTTATCTCAACAAGCATTTCATATGTAGCCTATAATGTCAGATTAATTTCATCAATAAAGTCTATTTCACAATTAGGGTAGTCATCACTAGAACGAGTTTTCTTTCTTGATTTCTCACCCAGATCTTTGATCATCTCCATCGTCACCATTAACAATGTTGCTGGTGAGTAAAAATGACTATCCACATTATGGACCAATTACCTTATCATACCATAGAGTCAAGATGTTACCCACTCTTGGGCATAATCTTGGGAATGGAAGGCAGGAGCATTAGCAAGCAGATGTATGATTTCAGCTTCGATATTCTCACATGTCGGCATTATCCAAAATCGATGGATGACAATAGGTTGTCACTCCTCCAATGGTCCGCCAAAAGAAGAGGGGTGACACTTAGGGTGAAATAAAACTAATGATTGAATCCATAGGTTGTATATGGTTTTAAAATAATTATCTCATCCATCGTGGCTTCAAGTACCCCTTCCCAAAGATAGTCCATGTACGACCTTTCATCAAGGGAACCACTATAGTTATCAATAATCGGTCCAATTGGTGCATGAAAAGGGATAAAATTGAAGATGAAAGATTGGATCATTTCATCTTTAACCTCATTGGGGCTTTTTGACATGGTCTGAACTCCCAATATATTCAAAAAAAAATTGGGAGAGATGAAGCATTGGGGATCCTAGTGGAATTTTAATATGTATAACAACAAAAGTGCTCCTCTATCAAACCAAACAAAAACTAGAGAGTACCCCTAGTAATGTAAGGAATTCTAACTTATTTTATGTTTCCCTATAGTTGATAAAGATGTGAAAGGATCAACACTACCAAATTGTGGTATTTTCTTCCACAAGTCTCCCCACCATCACCAAAGTGCAGACACTTATACCTAAATGCATAACCCAATCCTGGAAAATCAACCAATTAAAAACATGGATATAATTCATATCAACCTAAGGTCTAAGGAGATCTTCAAATTCACTTAGTAGAATCGTGATTTATAATCCCTATCTTTTATAATAGGAAAATATGTGCTAGAACTATTTCTGACTTACTGAGAAGGTAATTGATGATAGTGTATGGTAGTTGGCATGTCCCCACTGTAATAAATAAAAATATGGATCCAATCCTTAAAAGAAATGAGAAAACACATTTTCAGCTCCTTTCTAAATTTCTACTTCACAATAATAAGCATCTCTTTCACTAAATTTGTTGTTTGTTGGGTATCATCCCAAACATCCTTAGCATAGATGAATTTATCATACATCTCTACAAGAGGGGGATTACTAATGTGAATCCATTAACATGGAATTGGATTGATAAACTATGAACTCTTACATTTTATGAATCCACTACCCCCTCACCACTAAAAAAATAGTAAAACCATCTCAACATAAGAGAATATTACTTAGTTCAAATTCAAAATAGTATAACATGTGAAATGACCCAATTTGTTCAACACATCAACAATGGGTTTAACTCCTAGTCATCCAAAATCTCGACTACCAATTCAAACACAAGCCTAAACGGAATGATGTATACCACACTCGAGAAATCAAGACATAAAAAGAAACATCATAAATCAATAAAACTCATAAAAGGAAACATGAGAAATCAAAGAAATTTTAGGACATGAAAATGTTTGGTGGAAACTATGTGCCACAAATGTTACATATACAAACCAATTGTTACCATAATTGTTCAACACATGAACAATACAACTACTAATGGTCCGATGATGCATCGTCACCCTTTCCACCTTCATCACCACTTTCTGTTGTCACCTGTAAGAACATTATATTGAAAATTAAACACGGTTGCATATTTATATTAAAACTTAAAACCAATGAAAGTTATAAAATTAAATAATTTTGATTTTTTGCGATTTACCTGCATACCACCAGTCGATGCACTACCACCAGGGGCATATCTTCTCATATGATGATGTATTTCAATCAACTCTTTCTGCAAAGCAAATATCTGATCCCCCTGCTGGTGAACTGTGTTTCATAGAGAAACAATATCTTTATGAGCATCTTTGAGTATGAGATGACTAAATCCAAGAGTAGATGTAGCTTCCATCCTTGGTGGCCTAATAAAAACCTCAGATGGTATGGGTCCAAAACCCATCCCGCACACTCTACCAGGATTCTCCTTCCCTAGGACTTTACCAACCAGGTCATCCTGGGAGACTGAGTAGGACTGCACAGGATTGGAATCCCATAGTTCTTTACTTTTTACCTATAAATAAAATATCAATATATATTAACACATTAAAAACTGATAATAAGTTATTATAATAAAAAATTTACTTCATACCCCAACTTCTTTAGCAGGCTCATTAACAAAACTTCCATCTGATTTCTTGTGAACATCCAACCTCAGTTCACTTCAGGATGCTTCGTGCCCTAAACTCTGTGACTGCATTAAGAAAAGATAAATCAATAATTCAATACATTAAATAAATAATACTATCTTATAAATATTTAAACTAATTAAAAGATTACAAATGTCATTCAGATTCTAGAAAAGGTTTTTGAGCCCGCAGTGTGAGGTATGACTTGCTTAGCCCAGTTTGAAGCATTCTTTCTTGAGAGATCCTGAAATAAATAAAATGAAATTTAATAGTAATGTATTTAATGTCATGTTCTCTTCATATACATGTATAAATTTAAAATAAGGATAATAAAGTAATATATATTTCAATACCATCCTCTTCGCATCACGATGTCTGTCAACAAAAACATTCAACTGTTCTTTCGGCACCCCATTGGGTAGCTTCTCATACATTTATTGCACAGTCAACGAGGTATCGTTGACATCACAACAGAATCTCCATTTGAAATCTTTCTATTTCTTTCCTAGATTTTTCAATGTCCACTTCCGTGCTATCACATCAGCAACTGTGAAGTGGAAGAACATCTGTATACAGAAATTCATTTTGAACATATTAGTAACATTAAATTCAATTAAACAATAATGTAATAAATTTACCTTTATTTGAGAATCATAAACTTCATTTTTACAGCTTTGAGGCATATGTCTCCAATCATCATATGAAATAGGAATGGAAATGGGCTCCGCTGCCAGCTGGCCTAGAATCTGGCCAAGTAACCTCGCGGCATCATCCGTCGGGACCCCATAAGAATCAAATGGAATGACTATCTTTTCGCCGGTCATATTCCAAACATCTTCACTTTTCATGTTTTTATCCACAGTTGTATTTTTTTCATCTTCAATGAGCAAAAAATTAGTTTAAACAAAATGCAATAAATTTATTTAATTAAAATTTGTACCTATGACAGTGACACTCCAGTACGCCCGTGATGAACTGGAATGGGCATGTCGTTGCCCCACTGCTGAGGCTCTGAAAGGGGGATTCAACAACTCACCCTCTAATGGGACATCCAAAGATGGTGTGAGAGATGGTGTATGGGGAGATGGTGCAGGATTGTAGGCATCTGGTGCCTTAGATGTCGTGGGGAGGGAGCCAGATGGATCGTCATCTTTTGCGGAACTAGATGAAATAGTATACCACTTCTTCCTAGGCATTCCTGTCATTTAATCAAATAAAATTAAGTTCAGAATATAAATTTCAAAAAAGTTGTGTAGAAAAAAAAATTAAAAATGATAATAGATTCCCAATACTAATAGACAAAATATATATAACAATGATAATGAATGACTGCAGAAATGAAACAAGTGGTTGCTGAATAAATAAATAATTGTACATACAATCATTTTCCCATTCAATCATGTTGGTTTCCTGCTTCATTACTTTATCCACTTCATTCATCCTTTCTAGACTAATATTTTCAATATCATGATGGACAAATAATTCTGCTTCCTGTTGTTGATTAAATTCAATTTCAGAGGTCAAATTATCCACTTCATCACCCATATCATACAAATATATTTGTATTACATAAGAATCTACACTCTAACCTTCATCAACAACATCATTCACTTAATATACCATTTTTTCTTGCGATGCTAAGATATATGGATCATGAAGTTCATGATCACCAACATTCATCAAGCGAGATAAGTTCACAAAAGTAAATTGCAAGGAATCTCTTTTAACACCTCTGATAATATTGAGCCATTTTCATTTTAATAAAACAACATAAAAATGTTCGTGGTAGTGTAATTAAATAATATCATGAAGCTTTCCATAGTATTCTACTTCAGAAAATGTAAATATACCACTATTCTGTGTTTTCAAACTCACTTCTCGATCGACTGTACGAAATCTAAAGCCATTCAGATTATTAGCGTCGAACATTCTAACTTGTTTCAAAGGACCTCTAGCAAGAAACTTCAAATATTCGAACACTTCTGCTCGAGTATCAGTATTCATGATATGAGAAAATAAATATACTTTATTAGATTTAAAAAATGTATGTGTCAAACTAATATTCATACTTATTTCAATATTTATGAAATTACACGTCGTGAAAACCATTCTACAAGCTCTTTATTAACAGCTTTCATTATATATTTCTCATTTCGTTTTCGGCCTCTCATTCATCTCTTTTTTTGTATCCTCAACTCTTCAATAAATGGATCTCCAATTTCACTATTCACCATCACATATCTATGTGCCTGTAATAATTCCAATTCAGTCAGTGTCACATTTGAGGTCCTCCCAACTGATCGGCCAATCGTTGGAAATATTTTGGATTTATGATGTATTTGAGATTAAGTTGATGTGTCGTCAACACATCCAACTCTCAATATCATCCAAGTATCGAGAACAAAAGGTAAGACACTCGTCAGCCAAATAGCCTTATCAATAGAGCCTTCTGGTTGAGCTTTATTTTTCACGTATGATTTTAAATTCCCAAGATATATGTAAAATAAAATAAACATAATTATGAATTTAATTAAGTACCAAAAATTGTTTACTTAACTGAAAAACATATAAATAAAGTACCTATCAATTGGATACATCCATCGATAATGAACGGGGCCTCCTAATTTAGCTTCCTCAACCAAATTCACAGTTAAATGCATCATTACAGTAAAAAATGACGGAGGAAAGATCATCTCCATTGCACAAAGGGTCAATACAAACCTCTCCTAGAGGTTGTCAAGATGAAATGGATTTAGATATTTCTCACATAGTTTTCTGAAAAATGTGCAGAATTGGAGTACAACAGTAGTAATTATTTCAGGTAATAATGTACCAAATTCCATTGGTAGTAAATGTTGTAACAAAATATGTGAATCGTGACTTTTGAATCCATGTAACTTACGATTCTTCAAGTCAACACACCTCGAGATGTTACTTGAATACCCATCAGATACCTTTACATTCTTTAAAATTTGAAGGAATGTATCTTTATCCCTATTTTTCATTGTAAAAATTATCGGAGGATACTTTTCATTCTCATCTGGCCAGAGATCGCATTTTATATTCATTGCTTGTAAGTCTTTACAAGCATTGAGATGATCCTTCAACTCTCCATGCTCATTAAGCAATGTGAAAATCAAATTATCACAAACATTATTCTCAATATGCGTCACATAAAGATTACACCGCAACAAATTAAATTCCCAATACGTATGTTTGAAGAATATACTTTTTTTCTTCCATTGTTGCATTCCGATTTCGCTTGACGATGCACTTCTGACCCTTTTTCCAATATCATTCAAATTATGAACCTTCCCAAATTCAGTTTCAACATTTTCAAGCTATGTCAATATTTCAGAACCAGTTAACAACTTTGGAGGTGTTCTACGATCACTAGAACGATTAAATTTTGATCTGTTCAGCCGAAATCTATGAGATGCATCGATAAATCTTCAATGACACAAGAAGCACTATTTTCTACTGTGAGGTAGCCGTTTGGGCTCAAAATAAAAGTTACAAATGGGACAAGCCAACCCCATGTAAGTGTTTCAACTAGATAAATTCCCAAGACCAGGGAAGTCACTAATGGTTCACATTAAAGCAGCATGCATTTTGAACATTGTTTTAGAACAAGCATCAAATGTCTCAACACCGTTGCTCCGTAACTCCTACAATTCATCAATCAAAGGCTGAAAGTATACATCAATATCATTTCTAGGAATTTGTTTTCCAGGAATAATAATCGAAAAGATAATAGATGTTTGTTACATACACATATATGGAGGCAGATTAAAGGGGATCAAAACAACTGGTCAAATGCTATAACTAGTACTCAAAGTTTTAAATGGGTTTAATCCATCGGCAGCCAATCCCAATCAAACATTCCTAGGATCAGCTGAGAAATCTAGATATAATGAATCAAATGTATTCCATGATTGTAAATCTCGTGGATGTCTTATTAACCCATCATTGTTATTATCTACAGAATTCCACTTCTTGTATTCAGCGGTTTTCGATGACATGAATAATCTTTGCAATCAAGGATTCAAAGGAAAGTAATGCAAAACATTCGAAGGTGTGTTCCTTTTCTTCTTATCCATGAAATTATGTTCATTCAAACTTCCAACATCACCATTTTCCTGCGATCTAGAAAAAGAACATTTCTTGAAATTCTGTCTACTTGAATCCTCTCTCCAATAAAACATACAATCATTGAGACACACATGTATTTTTGTATAATTCAGACCAAGCTTGTTAACAACTTTTTTCATATCATAAAAAGATTCAGGGATTTTTTCTTCATGAAATTCATCACGAATCAATTCCAATATCATGGACATTGCCTTATTTGTAATTCCACATAGAAATTTGATAAGGTACAACTATAGAAGAAATGAAAGCTTTAAATATTTCAAACACCCACTATACAACTCTTGATTTCCATCATCAACTAAATCATGAAACGCATTTTCCTCAGTGAAATTTTCTCTTACATTTGGATCCATAGAATCAAGAGGAGGATACAATGATATGTTACAATCTTGATCTGCATGTGTTACAGTCTCAAAAACATCACTTGTCACGTTGCAATTTGTAGCACCCTCTTCTGGTTATTCTGATATGTTTCGATGCTGATAGTGGTGTCTTGCAGTGCCGAATGCATCATTTATGAGGTTTTGAATTTCATTTTCCATTGTTGACAAACTTGGGACCTCATTCTGTGGATTAACATCAGTGCTCAATCTTTCTGTAATGTTCAATTCTCCATGCCAAATCCAACACAAATATTGTCTAGGGAATTGCTTTAGTATTAAATGTTCATAAACTTCATCTCTCTTCAACCATGTTCGGAATTTACATTCAAGACATGGAAATTTTATTCTCCCTTAAACAGATCAATTAGAAATTGAAAATTCTAAAAACTCATTCAATCCCTTAACATACTGAGGTGTGTTCCTCGATAATGTGATCCAGCTTTTATCTATGTATATCACAATGTGCCTACACAAAATATACGATAGTGTAAGATTACAGAAACATAATATAATAAAGATGACCCATTGATCATAAAGTATGTATAATATAATAAAGATGATTCATTGATCACATTTACCACTTCAGAGCACCCGAAAAAGTCTGGTCCATAGGAGACAGTGTTAACACCTAATTGAGGAGCAGTATGAATATCGAGTTACACACTTATCATAGCACTGTCGATCACACATTTATTTTTCCTCAAACAACACCCCATTCACGTGTGATCGAAACCAATCATAATGAATTTTAAACCTGAGATATTATGTGATTGTTTAGGCTTGACCTTAGATGTCCTCCAAGATTAATGATGTTTCTAAATGGTTTCATACACAACCAACCATATCAAAGTCATATTTCCAAGAAATAACTGAAGAGATTTAATACATGAGAGCTCAAAAAAAATTCTAGAGGTATATTTATTTATTTGATATGTTTATGTTCAGTGTTGTGTGTTTTAATTAACAAATTACTCAAAGTGAATGTTTTAAATTTAAAATCATATTTTAAAAGAAAAAAAGAGGAGTGAAAAACTATGAACTAATAAAATGTATTCATGTTATTTTTATACTTTAAGAAAACTATCATAAGTCATTTTTGATGTGTATTAATCATCCACACCTCAATCTAATAAATAGTGTGACCGGTATGACATAAAACATGTGTTTTTAGTGGAAAATTGAAATTTTTTGTTAAAAATGTGTATAAGTCACTAAAATTCAAGAAAAAACACTCTGGTTCTCTTTATAATTTAGTATAATTATGCATAAGTCATTTATGACTTATAAGAATCATTTCCACACTCTGGTTCTCTTTCAGTTTAAAAATGGCATTTTAGTTAAAAAACATTTCAATCAATGATAACCTCGAAAACTACTTTTATTTTTCTTGATACTTTATTAAAATAATCCTTATTTCATTTGTGACTTATAGGAATCAACTTTATGTTAATCTGATACATGGTGTGACTGATATGACTCAAAGGCCTATAAAAAACTCAGTTCACCCATCAAGTCATTGATAACTCCAAAATGAATTAGTTATCCTTTTATTCATATATTTCTTTTACATAATATTTTCTATGTATTCATGGAAGTAAATAAGTTTTGGAAATTGATTCCAAATCTGATCCAAATAGTATACCATCCTTGGAACACTAATTTTGACTTCTCCAAGTCCCGGGCCATTTCACATCATTAGTGTATTTCATAATATCTTATAGGAAGTCAAAGTTTTCCTTCAAATATCTGTAATAATACATAAAATATATAACATGTTCTTTTTAGATGGAAGATGAAGTCACATGCATCTAAAAACATGAAATAAATTTCAAGGATGCATCCATAAATTCTATTATCACACCAATTTTCTTCAATTCATTTTTTGAGAGAGAATATGTTGTTCAAATATAATCTCACATCTACCAAGGTAAAGACATCAAACACCTCAGGAATCCCTATTTTGGATAAAGAAGATAACATTTATCTGGTAAAAAATATCCATAGTTCAACATCAAGAATTTATTATTTCGAATCCCTATACTAATCATGTTAGATAACCCATATCTTTGAATTTATTGTAGAATAAAAAAGAAAAGTGTTGGCTATAAAAAAATATTATGTAAGGTGAATATTTAAAATGGTTAATAAATAGTAGATAATTTTTATCAAATGAAACTACCAAACCAATAAACATTAGTTAAAATTTATATGAATAGATCTCTAGCCCATACAATTTATCAACAATGAAAGATACATCACAGATTTTTTTGGAATTACTCTATCCCTGATCAAACAACATCGAATATGTTGGGGGATTTTTCAACCTTGGAAGTTATCATTGATAATATATAATCGTATATGAATTTTGGAGTCATTTAATTATGTATTATTTGTTTTTTTACATGATAATTCACCATGAATGTGTTCATTGTTGTAGATAATTGGTTTCCAAGACTCCAAAGGAAAAGCTGTGAAAACTGGCCAAAATTGATCATTAAACGTCATGAAAATCACTTAAATGACATGTAGGAATCAATTAAGACATGTCAAAAGTCTAAAATAAAGTCCTGAAGAAATTAACATTCATGAAAATATTACTTGACTTGAATCTACAATACACGTCATGTAAGATTCAAAGGCCACTTCCCGATTAAATTTCAAGACGTGAGAAGATTCATATCATGAGTTTCAAGTACACATCATGAGATGAGTCAAATATCCAATACTAGAAGAATCGTGTAGAGATTCACACCAGAAAAAAAAAATTCTAGATAAAACCATGGATCGAGATTATAATATGTGAGAAGTTTACACGTCATGTAATATCCTCACTATTGACTTTCCAGCATGCATACAACAACACATAACTTTATTTCATCACAATTTTCTCTTTTCCTCTATTGTTTCTTGACTTATTTACACAACCAACTAAAATCTATATAATTTTTGTTACTATTTTGATTAAACCAATGTTTCACTATTTTTTCTATATGTTTTATTCAGTTCATTCATCAATGTTTATGTTCGACATCTATTTCACATTTTTATTTCCATTCAACATCTTCTTCCCCATAAGTTTATACTTTTTTATTATTTCAAGTAAGTTGTTCATGGATTTATTACCTATTTTGATTGTGAACTACTTGAGTCATGAACCCTTAACTGGGAACTGTTCTATTTCAACTTCCTTGTTAATGTTCTATGCATGTCTTAAATTGTTTATTTATTATTGATTATTACCATCATGAGAGGCTAAAGTGATTAGGTTAGTGGTTGATATTAGGGGATTTTTGAAGTTAATGAATCTATAAATGTTATATTTGTAACCCTAAATCTAGTAAATAGGTTACATAGCAACTATTCATTCAATTATTTTTGGAATCCCTAACCACATGAAGTTTAAATGAATGAACCTGACCTGATTAGAGTAGAGTAGGGTATGACCATTATCCTGCAATACATTCTTCCATATAAGAAAAGATTAATTCATCCATGTTTTTATCTATATATGAACCAAGGATTAGTTTCATATTATATATATCTAGTTGGTTTGACCATGATCAAATTTTTCTCTACGTACGGATTTGCAGCATAAGCCATTTGAATATTCTAAGTTGGAATCAAGATTATCCTTTTTACCTGAATCCCAAAATTAAAATTGATCCATACCATCTCCATAAATCCTAATCCAAACTCAATAGATTTATTCAGATATCAGACTCAATCAATCTCTTGATGACTCCTATAGAAAGGTTTCGATGTTCTAGTCCCTTGTTACCATTTTGATTAAACCAAATTGTTGTTGATTGTTCTATACACATTCTTCAATTAATTCATCAATGTTCACCAATGGAAATTAATTTCACATTGACTCTTCACTCGACAGCTACTTCACCATACGTTCTTACTTGTTTTTTGTTTCAAGTATGTGGTTGATTGATTTAATAGCTGTTTTGGTTGAGAAATACTTGATTCTTGAACCCAGAACTGTAAAATTTTATATTAAAACTTATTTATTAGTATTCCAAGCATGACTAAAATTGTTTCTTTAATATTGATTATTACAATCATGAGAAACTAAAATAATTAGATTATGTTTTAGGAATCAGGGTGGTATAAACTTATTGAATATATAAATTGTAACTTGGTAACCCTAATCCAAGTAACCATGTTATATAATAACTCTTTATTAAATTATTTTTGGAAAAACATACCAAGATATGTTTAAATGAAAAGACCGGGCCTGATTGGACTAGAGTAGACTATGACCATTAGAATGTGATATATTATTCCATATAAGTTAGTATTAATTCATCTAGTCTGTTATCTATATCCGGGCCAAGGAATAGTTAAATATTATATAGATCTTTTTTCACCATGAACAGCTATTTCTCTATGCACAGCTTTGCAGCCTAAGATGTTAGACTATTCTGAGTTAGGATCGAGATAATACTTTTTACATGAACCCAAAAATTTACCTTGAACCCTACCTTCTTCTTAAATCCTAAACTAAACACAATATCATTAATCAAATCCAAAACTCAATCCATCTCATGAGGAACTATACACAAAGGGTTCAAAGTCCTAGTTTCATTCCTGCCAAAACATTCGCCATGGGTTCGACCCCACATTATAACTATATTACTTCATTGTAGAAAGTGTAGATTGGGGTAAAAAGAAATTATAATATGACTACATCCCATGAGAATTAAACGATGTGTGTTGGTGTGTCAATTTTTTGCGTTATTTCTGGGATATATTTTAATATTCTTTGGAACAGGAAACATCGACATAAACTTTGGATTGCCTCAATCACCCCTTTATCTTTTCATTCTTTCATTATTACTTTTTGGATGAAGCATCATACTTATTCTTCAGGCGTAGTACATTCATTAGGGCCCCTTGACACATTCAAAGAGCCTTGATGAATTAATGCGATGTTGCATCCTAGAAGATGAGATCCAAAGTGTTTTAGACATGTTTCACAATTCACCAACTATACCACATCATGGAATAGAATGAACATTAGAAAAAATCCAACCACGTTTACTTTTTTGTCCCACACTTCACAAAGATATTAGAATTTTTTGTCAGAGCTATGACCGGTGCCAACGAACTGGCACCATTGGAAAAAGAAATGAAATACCCCAAAACCAAATCTTGGATATCTAAATCTTCAACATTTGGGGAATATATTTCATTAGGACACTCCCCAATTCATATGGAATGTTCTATATCCTTTTTGGCATTTACTACATCTCTAAATGGGTAGAATTTGAAGCTACCACTCATGTCACCAAAGAAGAAGTATTGACATTCTTAAAGAAAATTTTTTTTTCAAGACTTAGATTTCCCCAACCACTCATTAGTGATCAAGGAACACTATTTACCAATAAATATATTAAAGGACTATTAGGGAAGTATTGAATCTATTATAACATAGGAACTCTATACCACCCTTAAAAAGTGGTTAAATTAAATTATCAATAGGTAAAATCAAGAAAATCCATGAAAATATTGTAAACTTATATCCAATTCCATTAACACATGGAGTAACAATTTAAATTAAACATGAATTAGGTATCATATTAACAATTTTCTTTATATTAACATGCTAAAACATGGAGTAACTAACATTCTAATCAAATAATATACATATATTGAAAAAATCTTGTAAAAAAAGATGAAAAATATTACCACAATGGAAAACTCACTTTGGGGTCACGGTCGCAGTGAGAAGGGTCGTCGGGAAATGGGGGGTCGCGGGTCGCCGGTCACGGGCTCCACTATAGATGCTCGTCACGGGGTCGCCAGAGATGGAGGGCGCGTTCGCCGGAGAAGTCGCGGGATCATCGGGGGGTTGCGGGAAGAAGGGAGCACAAGGGGTCGAGAGGGTTGGGGGAAACGGGGGGCGGGGTAGGTAAGGGTAAGGATTTTTTTAAAAAAATATGGGTTTAGAGGCAGTTTATTAAAAACCTCCGCAAAACCTTTTTCGGAAAACATTTAGCGGTAGTTTTGTGAACTGCCGCCACAAAACAGCCGCTAAACCCTATTTATGTTGTAGTGAATTAATTAAATTTAATTTAAAATTAATTAAGTAAATTATGTCTACTAGAGGCAACACACCATGTTCCATTTAACTTTTTCTATAAACCTGTTTATAAATATTAACTATTACACAACTTGTTTGATCACATGACATGGTGTGTGACTTACATTATACATAGTCCTTATCATGTACAGTGTATTTGTACAGTAAGTATGTCATTGTTGAGTGTCATGATATATATGGTGTGTTGTTCCATGATTTAAGTTGTGTAGTCTTCATGGTATTTACGACAACAGGGCATTTCATAAATATATGTGGCATATACGATTGGTGATTCCCATGAAGTACATGACCTTTAGAACAACCATACACATCATGTATCTATATAATAACATAGAAAATAGTTAATATAGAATTTAATATCACGTATGACCCACCAAATTAATCAGTCTATAATCCATGTAAAAAAAGCCGATTACACATCTATACATCCAGCTACATGTCATGTAGTTCGGTTTTGGTTTAGTTAATTAATTATCTTCACATGTTGACTCACACGATGTGCCTACCTCAATATGCATCTTATGTGAGTTGGCCCAAATTACACAACATGTAATTCATTACTGACCACCGACTCTACACACCTAGGGACTCAATGTGTATATCACATGAGTTAATATATGTTACAAAACATATATAACCTACTAAATTTCATGTACCTTGTGAAATATTATTTTTCTCGGCTGGTAGACAATACACATCATGTAATAATTACATGTCATGTAATTTGACCACATGGATTTTTTTATTTACATAGGTTCAAATCATGTGGGGTCATATGGTTATTCTAGATACATTCCATGTACACCCTATCAAATTTTGTTCCAACTAACAGTAAATACATGATGTGTAATAATGTTTCATACTGAACCCTTGCATTATGTGTTATTATTTGCATGAATTTCCCTTGTGTGGTTGACCATGGGTACATGGCATGTGAAAATCCATAACATGCTATGTATTTTTGTCACTTTTCCAGAATTCTCATCACCTCTAGATGAGATATTAAAGTGTTATTCATCTATTCTTGTCTATATGAAATTGAATGATCATAATATCTCAACTTTTGGATTAAATAATGAAAATAATATAAATGGAAAAAAATAATAACCAAATATATAATTTATTAAAAAATAATAAAAAATTGCAAATTAATATGTGAATACTCTAATACCACTTGAAGGTTTTGGGGCATAGCGTAAGAAGTTTGGCATATTCTTAGAAATTTTTTTCATTGGTATATTTGAATAAATCTTTGGATTTTGATGAACATAACCCTCGAAAATCCATATAGAGGATCTTCTCTCATATAATTTATTATTAATTTATAAACAATAATTTTCTTGTCTTGATAATTCTTTCATTATTGATGAATTCGGTGGCCGCTATATGTAGTTGTGTCGTTATAGTTTAGAATCCAAATTAAAATTCCTATAATAGTATCCATGCATGCTACATGAATCTTAGAACATCATTGATGGGTCTATGAGTGCTAGTGCGGTGGTACCAACCATCTTGTATCATTCACTATTAGTCTCAATAAAAATTCTTTCAGTGTTAAGAGATTATTATATTATTCTATCGATTTTGAGAGTGAATAGGAGGTTCTTGATGGCTTTCTTGAGAGATTTATTCTTGTTCTATAGAGAATTATCAAGAGAGAATATCATTGTGTACAACCATTCACTCTATAAATGATATAAGTTGGATCATATTCTTAGGGTTATACAATTATAAATTTCACATAAACCCTTTACTTAATTGATCATCCTAAGAAAACCCCACATAAAATAATAATATTATTATTATTATATTATCATGACATGAACTAAGTTATAGATATTTTAATATCATTTATTAAATCAATCAATCAATATTTATTAAAATGATATTAAATAAAATATATCATTTTCATATGGGCCCTTAACTCAAGCTATCAATCATACTTGACATTTATCAAATCTATAGAAATAAATATTTATTTAAATAAATTAATTTTAACGTATAGTTTTTTTAATAAATAAATAAATATTATATTCAGAGTTTGGAAAATAAATATCTATTATAATATTAACATAACTAAAAAAATACTTTTTAAAAATAAATAATTATTTATTACCTTGAAAATAATAAACAAGAGATAAATAAATATTGTATTCACTAAGTCAAATGTAATATTTATTTAATATTTAACTCATTCATATTCTAACTCAAATGACTGGTGATTGAATTTATGTGATCGATATAATTTGAAAAATTATTATTTCTCGTTCTATAGAATAATATTGATTATAAATGTTAAATTCAAAAAGAATTTAATTGAGATTCTACATACACATAGGTGTGTGATTCTCAAGACCTATTTATCAGTTTCATTAGGTGGGATGTCCTAAATTCCATGATTTGCATCTAGTAACTGATCAATCCACCCATAGAGAAAAAATTTAATATCAAAATTCCTACAACCTAATATAAAGTCTTGTTGTGTAATATAATCTATTTATATCAATATAAAATAAATCAGCTAACATAATTATGTCATCAAACTATATGATTGAATATATTTCTCTGACACTTTAAAATGAATTCCTTGATGATAAATCAGCCCCATATATCTAATTTTATTGTTTCATTTAAGTAAAAGGGTCTGAGATATCATCTTCCAATCTAGGAAGGGAAAAATCTTTTCATGACTTATTTAATCAATGTCCTATCACTTATAACGTAACCAATATATCCTACTTCACCAAAAGAATATTTTATCACAATTTTCAATAATACATTAAAGTATGTGATTCATGATATATATTAATAATGATCTCAAAACTAAGGACCAATATATGCCTCTGTAGATAAAAATATCCAACTACACAATAACATGTATAATTCCTATTAGCAGGTTTGTTCTCATAACCTCCTCTCTTAAATAATACCAAGGATGCACTTTATGAAAAGTATTCTCAGTGTATTATGAGAAAACAATACCTAATAGTCAAACATTATATATCTATTTTTAGATATATTTCATCTAACCATAGAACATATATTTGAGAATATTTTCATAGAACTTCAAGGTTCTCATTATAATAGGGTATTGAGATAAACATTTGATGAGAAAAATACTCTTAGGAAATTATCACATTAATTTTATACAGAAGATCAAAATTCATGTGATAATGTAATTATATATAGTCAGTTATCTGAATATAAAGGTAATTGAAAGAATAGTTTTTTTTGGTTTTAGGACACCAACTCCAACAATACTCATATCGGGAAATATATAAACCATAGTTTCACCCCATTAATTGGACACATTCTGTTCTTCCCCATGTTTAGAAAAAAAATTATAACTTCAATAAATTATATGATAGGTCAAATGGCCTTCCAACTCATCAAGAAAAATTCATCTTGAATAATAATAATGTAAACATGGAAAAATGATTTGAGAAAGGTAATTTCCTTGCTCTATTGAAAACTTGATAAACTCTTTAACCTCATCCTTATACTATTTTATCATACGATTGACATACATCCATTTTTTATTCATATTAAAATTATTTGTCTCAAAAATATTCATATTTAATAAAAAATAATTAAATACACATAAGGTATGAATATAATATATAATTTTTTACATAGATAAATTATATATAGTAGAACTTTAAAAAAAATAATTATAAATTATAATACATACTATGAGAATATTTAGTATATCCCACTTGATTTTAAGATAAATAATGGAATTTATATGTGTTCTTTTGAATAATATTTATAAACTTTATGTAAAAGGTTTTAAATGTAATTTTATATGAACCTATGTGATGGTTTTTTATTTATATTGTCTTTCTTTAAAAACTTGATTTAACAGCTTGTGAAAAGTTTGTTTTTGGTAAAAAAAAATTGTTTATTCTAATGTTTAATTTTAATAACTTGTTTACATTATTCATTTATTCTGGTTTTCTTGTGTAAGTCCCATTAATCATGTTTTCATATTTTATTATTTGAATTTCCATGAAATCAGTGTGTGATTTTCTCTTCTTTAATTGCTTATACACTTCTATTTATAGATTTCCATTCTTAGAAATTTTATCAATATCAATATGGCTTTAAGATCCATAAAATAATGTTTTATCACATGTTTGAGTTATGACCCTTTTGATTAATTATAATAGATATTTCTTAGGCCTTGGGTCAAGAAAATAAATTGATATTTGATTTATATTTTTTTTCTTATTCCCTTTTAGTAAACCTAAGTTTAGCTTGTAAAGATATAGTTTGAATGGTATAAATATACCTTTGTTAAACATGCCTTTTTTTAATTTGTTATGCATTAAAAAGTAAGTAATTTCTTTCCACTAAATCCTAAATGAATTATAATCCAATGAAAAATACTTATCCTCAATTAAGAATTACATTGGTGATGAGATAATGTCTAGGTTTGACTATGTTGTAAGTAATGATTTGGTTCTTAAAACTTTTAGATCTCATTAATTATGTTTTTTCCTAGACTAAAATTAAAATTTTATAATTACTAATGGAATTTATTTTCTTAAAGATTATAGAATGGGATTGGTTTTAAATAAATATTTAAAATTTTATTATTATTATTAGTAAAACCATAACCTAGTGTAATTTATTTCATTAAAATGTTTTATAACAAAATATATACATGTAATAAAATTACTATATAAAAATATTATTTTATAATATATATATATGTAAACAAATTAAATATTTCTGTGAAAATAAATAATTATGTGTGTGTAAATATATAAATATACATATATATATATAAAGAAAAAAATCAAAGTATAAATTATAAATTTAAAGAATATGATTGAAAATTATGATACATGCATAAATTAAGTATACAAAAAATACATATAAATTTAATAAAAATACTTAATATTATGTTTTTGTGTGTTTGTGTGTTTATTTATATATAAATATATATTTTTGGGAGCGCACCTGAGTGGTAGCTCCTATGATCCAACATCTAAAAAATCCCACATCAAATATGGGCATGAGAGTACTTACATGTTAATGTATCAATACTATAGCAGTACTATAGTGTTACTGTAGTAGTGGAACTATTCACCCTAATTGGGATTTTGGGCCACTGAAATGGGACTTAGGGCCATAGGGCCTTTGGGACACTAAAGGATTACAGGCCATAGGGACGTCGGGCCATGTAGGTAAGGCCTACGGACCACAGGGTCTTTAGGCCGATGGTGGCCACAGGACATCGAGATGATGTACATCCAAACTTATGGAGAGTGTGAAGATATAAAAGAACAATCTAGGGATTATTTGGACATGGGGGTTCATTAATTAAGTGGACAAGACACACATTCTAAAGACCATGATCAAGGAAGAAGCGATGCCAAGCTGTGGATGTGAAAGTTGGGACATCAAAAATCTAGAGAAAAGAGATGTATGAAAATAGAAAGGTGTTATTATAGGGTTGGATCTTGGGCCTGGGCCTTCAGGAATGTAATTGACACTATGCCACTAGGCCTTCAGTCCATGTATCTAAGGGCTTTCGGGTTATGTAAGGCTTACCTCTCAACCTAGTTAAAAAATGGGATTATCAAGAAAATAAAAAAATCATAGTATTTGATTATGAATATATAAATTTACACACATATACATAGATATATAAATACATATAAAAATACAAAAAAACAAAAAAAAAATATATCTATATTTATACATATAAAAACAGCTAAAACCCACATTTATATATGTTTATATATGTGTGTATGTATATATACACAAATATATACATATGATCATGTGAAGAACATCCAAAATAATTATGGATCGAATTAATCCTATTTTTCTATAAATAAATTTATAAATACACACAAATACACAGATTTACATATATAGAGAATTATTTATCATATTTACAAACAATTATGGGAATAATAATAAAAAAACATGAAAAACTCATGCAAGATCGGTTGAGAAATCCTTAGAAAAACAAGTTATGAATAACAAGCCTTTGGATTTAAGGATCGGTTCATCCATAATGTTCAACAGAGGCTAATGTAAAGTTATTGTTCCATGAGATCTTGAATGACGAGGAGTGGTGTGATTATTAGAGTTCTTTTAAAAAGAGGGAAAGTGTTTTATCAGCGTTAACTAGATAGAAATTATAAAAGTAACTTTTATCAATGCCAACATGATAACCATTGATCATGAAAGTTTTTATCAGAGTTAAATTTAGTACTGGTAAAAGCATGGTTTTATTGGCTCAAAAAAATGCTGATTAAACTGTTTTTATCAATGCTAAAATGTTATGCACTAATAGAGAAAGATTTTATGAGTGCTAAATTTAGCGTTGATAAAAGAGGCATTATGAGTACTAACTTTATTGTTGATTAACACCTAAATGATTAAATACTAAAAATTAATAAATAATATTAATTGTATAAATTGAAAAAAAAATACTAAAAATGAATAAATAAAATTAATTATATCAATTGATAAATATTAAAAATGAATAAATATTATAATAAAAAAGAATAAATATAAAAATTTCAATTAAATAAAAAATTATAATAAATTACTCATTAAAAATTAATATATAATAATTGTATAAATATTTAAATAAAAAAATATTAAAGTAAAAAAAAGAATAAAAATTAATTATACGAATTAAAAACATATTATAAATTTGAAAAAATAATAAATAAAATGAATTAATAAACATTAAAAAATGAATAAATTGGAAAAATATTAAATGAATAGATATTAACAATGAATACATTAAAAAATATTAAAAATGAATACAAAATAAAAAATAAAAATAGTATAGATTTTAAAGATATTAAAAAATTAATAAATAATATTAATTAAAAAAATTAAAAAAATATTATAAATAAAAAATATTAAAATAAAAAATTAATAATATTAAAAATTACATTTAAATGAAGATGATTTATTATAAATTAAAGATTATATAAATGTATATCATATTAGTATATATATAATGTTAATTGAAACAAGAAGGGGGAAGCCCCCCCCCCCACCTTTTATTGAACTAAACAAACTCTTGTATTATTCTGGACAGTGGGAACCCATTACAGGACTCGTAGGCCTAGTTGGTATGAAATCCCATGTAAACAACTAACCTGAAGTGCCTGACCCTTAGGTCTTTCGTGCACCACCACGCACCCCCATCTGTTGTGATCTACCTACATCATTGCACCTGTATATTCCCATCGCCGACTGAACCATGATTTTTTCATCGTAATACCAACCAGATATTGTCGTATGTTGTTAGTCCTCCACTGACATATGCACCCCCATCTATCGTGCTTGGCCTATGCCACTGCACCTATAGATTCCCACCGCCAACTGAACCATTCTTTTGTCATCATAATGTTGACCTAAGGAGTGGTGTGACTATTCGAGTTATTTTAAAAAAGGGAAAGTGTTTTACCATCATTAACCAAAAAACAATGATAAAAGTAACTTTTACCAATGCCAAAATGATAAGCATTTATCAATAAAGTTTTTATCAGTGTTAAATTTTGCATAGGTAAAAGAATGGTTTTGTTGGTGAAAAAAATGCTGATAAAAGTATTTTTATCAGTTCTAAAATATTAAGCACTAATAAAGAAAGCTTTTATTAGTTCTAAATTTAGTGTTGATAAAAGAGGATTTATGAGAACTAATTGTAGTGCTGATAAAAACTTAAATGAATAAAAGTGTTTTACCAGCATTAACCATAAAACAATAATAAAAGTAACATTTATCAACGCTAAAATGATAAGCATTGATCAAGAAAGTTTTTACTAATGTTAAATTTTTCACTGGTAAAAGAATTATTTAATGGGCACAAAAAATGCTGATAAAATTATTATTATTAGTACTAAAATGTTAATCCCCAATAGAGAAATCTTTTATCAATGCTAAATTTAGAGTTGATAAAAGAGGCTTTATGAGAAATAAATTTAGTGTTGATAAGAACCTAAATGAATAAAAACAAAAAATGAACAAATAATATTAATTTTATACATTAAAAAATGAATAAATAAAATTAATTATTTAAATTAATAAATATTATAGTAAATATGAATAAATATTAAAAATTACATTTAAATAAAAAATATATAATAAATTATTAATAAAAATCAAATAAATAATAATTTTATAAAGATTTAAATATAAAAATATTAAAGTAAAAATGAATAAAAATATTAATTATAGAAATTACAAACATGTTAAAAATATTAAAATTTAATAAATAAAAATGTATAAATATACCTTAAAAATGAATAAATTAAAAAAATAAATTAAATGAATTGATATTATAAATTAATAAAGTATAAAAATATTAAAAATGAATAAAAATAATAAAGAAAAATTTATAAATTTTGAATATATTAAAAAACTAATAAATAATATTAGTTATATAAATTACAAAAAATATTATAAATGTACAAATGTTAAAATGAAATGAATAAATATTAAAAATTGCATTTAAATTCAAATGATTTATAGTAAATTAAAAATTATATCAATATTTATAATATTAATATGTATATATATATATAATGTTAATTAAAATGGTTTGGGGGAAGACCCCTTTTTATTGAATCAAAAAAACCATCTTATTATTTCGAGCAGATGGAACCATTACATGACCCATAGGCTCATTGGGTATGAAACCCCATGACAACAACTAATAGATCTAAAGGCCCTTCACCCACTAACACATGCACCCCTGTATATTGTGGTCAGCCTACACCACTACACCTACAGATTCTCACTGCCAACTAAACCATTATTTTATTAGTGCATTGCTAACTAGATATCACAGTCCACCATTGGTCTGCCATCGATGTAGACTATGCTCGTCGAGGCATAACTTTTTATTGAAGCAAACAAACCCTCTTATTATTCTGGGCAAAGAGAACCCATTACATGACACATACACTCATTGGGTATGAAACATTATGACCCACTAACGAACGTACCCCCATCTGTTGTGCTCGTCCTACGCCATTGCACCTGTATATTATCATAGCCGACTGAACCATGCTTCCATCAATGCAATGCTGACCCGATATCACAGTCCACCATCAATCGGCCACTGATGTAGATTGTTCTCGCTGAGGGACGACTCTAATGTCACATTCCAATGATTTATATTAAATTATTAATTATATAAATTAAAAATATATTATAAATATACACATGTTAAAATAAAAATGGATAAATATTAAAAATTAAATTTAAATGAAAATGATTGATAGTAAATTAAAAATTATATAAATATTTGTAACATTATTATGTGTGTATATATATAATGATAATTGAAACGGGTTAGGGGAACCACCCTTCTATTGAATCAAACAAACCCTCTTATTTTCCCGAGTAGAGGGAATTCATTACATGACCCATGGGCTCAATGGGTATGAAATCTCATGACAACAATTGATCGATCCGAATTCCCCTGAACCATCGATGCATGCACCCCCATTTGTTGTGCTCAGCCTACACCACTGCACCTGTAGATTCTCACCACTGACTAAACCACACCACTAATGTATACTGTACTCGTCGAGGCCCGACTCCAACATCACTTTCCATTGGCTCCTCTATTTCCACATCTATCGATTCACGTCACATACTTCGCTCACTAAGGCCCAACTCCAACATCACCTCCCACTGTGTACGTCAAGACCTTTTGTGCACCACCACACACCCCCATCTATTGTGCTCTGCCTACACCATTGCACCTACAAACATTACTCACCGAGGTCTGACTCCAGTATCACCAAACACTATATATGTCGTAGACCTCTTCCTATCATTTGACATCCTCCACCAATAATTCACCATTACAACCCTACAACCAGGCAGCAGTCCCCACTCCCTATAATTTTTCACACCTCACGCATCACCAATAAACCCTCAAATATAATGCAGTCAAGGTTGGAACACAGAATTAGATGAATGATTATGGGATATCCTAAGACTGAGCTGTTACCCCAACTGTTACAGTGTTAATTATAATTATATTTAAATGTTTTTAATAATATTTAAAAACTTTTATTAATTACATAAATTAATAGTTATATAATATTATAATAGTTTATTAAGTATATATATATATTAATAACTATGTTTCAATTTATAACGGATTATTTTCAATATATCATTAATTAATATTGTATATTATATCAATTATATTTAATAATAAACTAAATTATTATTATTTTAAGAAAACATATATAAATTCATAATATAATTCTTTTTATCAACTACATGAAAACTCTAAATGTATACATGCTTTTCACATTATAAAACTACAAAAATTAAAAGTGAAAATTTTAATAATTACATTTAAATAGATTGAAAATTGTTGATATATTGATATATTATTATTACTCCTTACAGATATATATATTGTATTGATTTTATAAAACATATATAATTAATTAATAATTATAATTAAAAATATTCTTATATATAAATGAATAGATATTTTATAAAATATATCATTAATTATATAAATGTACATTATATTCATAAATAATTATATGTATATATAATAAAAGATTTAAAATATATACGTTACTTAAATATAAATGTTAATTAATAATTTTAGTGTTATACATATAAAAATTCTAATTATTAAATTTATTAAAATTCTAAATAAAAGTTCATTTAATAAATTCATTTAAAGATTTCAAGTTTTATTTTTTTATTACTAAATTACATATATGATCGCTTTTATTCACATATTAATGTGTGTGTTGGTTTAATTTATATATAAAATAAACTAAAAATCATTAAGAATATATAAAAATTCATACATTAATTAATATTGTTATATAAAAATTTATAATTACAAATTATATAAACATTGTAGGATATAATTCCATTTTTATTGGGAAAGGATTCTTCCACATCATCATTTCATTAGACGAAAATAATACAAGCATGGGGATTTAGATATATCTCCCTAAAACTAAGTTTAATTTCTATCTGGGAATGGGATGTTTGTTTTAACCCCTTCTTCCTAAAAAATGGAGCTCAGGTCTGGATCAAGATCTTGGGTTTGAACTGGATCATTTGGCATCCCTATATCATATTCATTGTTGCATCCACTATGGTAATTCCAATAGAAATGGATAGAGCTAACTATGCTCGCATCATTATTTAAGTGGAACTCAATTCCACCTTAATTGACCAGGTTGTGATCTCTACCTTGGATGATGACATTCATATCCAAGCACATTATGAGAAACTAATTCATTTCTGTATGTGATGTCAAACAATTGAGCATCTGAAGGAAATCTCTATATAGATGTTGTTTGTGATTTTTGATCCTTAAAGGTTCATCATCATAATTCTTGTAGGAATTTTAAGGGAAAAGTCACATCTACTAGAGAAGAAAATGGTCCAAAACTCCACAAGAAACCTATTTTACTCATGAAGGATGCCAAAGCTCAAGTTGTTGTTTTCTACTTGGTAACTCTGTATGTCCTCGGTTCTTATAGTGAGCATCATCAAATGTCACGGGATGATGCCAATGAAGAAGTGGTGCAGGGGAGGCAGTTTCCTCATACTGGGATTTCCTTCAAAGAAACTTTATCAAATAGGTTGGAGGTTCATCAAACTGAATTAGTGAATGAACTGTCCGACTTGGAATTAGTTTCTCATATTATAGTGGGCATAGATTTGTGCAAGGAGAATAAACTATAAAACACTAAGGGGAAAGGTAAATTGAAACTAGCCACTATAATTTTGGGGAAATTCAGGTTTACTGAAATGGATAGACTCACTGGAAAGGCTAAGAGTTAACATGATCATTTTGGTAAACTACTCCAACAAGAGGATACTATTGAATTTTTTCATATCCTTGATTCAACTTATCCTCCTTTAGAGGCTCATATATCCTTGGAAAAAAAATTACATCCCAGTGGAAAAATAAAATATGGTGTTGATCACTTCTACTTTATGTTTTTCTTCTTCGATTTAGGGATTTAAGTCAACCTCACATCCATATGTTCGCCCTCAACAAACTGCACAAAAGGGGATTCTTTCTACTCTTTTTTCAATGTTTGGAGAGAAAATGGATAATTTTTCCACTATGAAGCTAATTTTTCAGGTTATTCAGATGGAGGGACCTTTGAAAAACAATAGTTAGTGCATGAGGTTATAGAGGACTTTCAGTTAATTTCTATATTTTTGTAGGATCAGTTTTCCCTGGAAAGTAATAATGTCAAGTGTCATGTAATTTTTCAGTCATGTCATTAAGATACAAGAATTTATTCTTGTGTAAAGGATATTATAGTATCTGATAGCATTAAGGGATCTTCTAGAGTTTATGGAATTATTGTAAGTCTCATGAAAGTTAACAGATATTCTTCTCTTAATACATCCAATAGTGAAAACCTAAGCATGGTTCAGGTGACTAATTCCATCTCTTTGGAGTGATTGACTTGCCTAATATTCCTGAAGTCCTATCTAGGAAATAGGAAGCCCGAACTATTTCTCATGAGACCCCCATGAGGTGGGAAGTGATAGAGGTTCCCTTCCAAATCCTGCTGAGTGAGGGGAGGTTTGGGAAAATGTTCAAAATGACTCTAATGAATCAAAGGACTCTAATAGACCTTTAAATGAGTGAAGACTTAGAGGAGAGGTTTTCATCCAAGAGTTCATGGTCGTGGGTGCAACTGTATTAATATGAGGGCTCTTTATAATGAGAGTCGTAATTCTTGTGCTGAGATTATAAAAAAAATTGTATGTGGATATACTATTTTTGATGAGGATACTTTAGCTTTGTCTAGCCCCATTATCCTTGGTTTTATTTTTATTTTAATAAAATGGATTTGACCATAACTTTTTCAAAATAATTATTACTAATTAGATAAATGAATATAATATTATTATTAAACATAATAAAATATATTAATAATTGTAAATTTTATTTAAATATTAATATTTATATGTTTAAGAATATTATTAATTATATAATTGAATTAATATTTTACACTATATAAAAAAATATATTTATATTTATAAATATTATAACTGTATTATGTTTAAATATAAAGGATTCCAATACATATTACTAATTAAAATAAATATAATATTTTATATAATTTTTATTTAAAAAAATAATATTCATTGTTTTTTATATTTTTATTATAGTTTTTTAAAAAATATAAATTACATATATACATATATATTTATTACTAAATGCATATATATAAATATATATTTCTATATAAAATTGATTTAATTTCATTTGAAATAAATTAAATATTAATATTATAAAAAATTACATATATGTGGTGACAATATTGATAATATTTAAAAATAAAAAAAAATCCATAAAATTAATTTTTTTTAAATATAAAGTTTTATTTTCAAATCCATTGATTAAATTAAGGATATTATTTTCATTTAAAATAAATATATATTGATAATTATATGTATCCTAAATCTATTTATATATATAATATATAATATATACATATAACACACACACACACATATTATCTAGACTTATGTGTGTGATTGTGTGAACATATTTTATATATATATATATATATATATATATATATACTACAATGAGATGTGTAAAAAATAAGAAGAAAAAGTGTGTGTGTGTGTGTGCGTGTTTGTTTGTTTGTGTGTCATATATATACTCTTATTAGTGCTAAAATTGGCCTTGATAAATGTTATATTTTATTAATTGTAAAATTATCATCTTTATTTGTATATGAATTTTTATTGAACTAAAGGTTGTTTGTGTGTGTGTGTAATAGGTGACCTCAACACACACATATATCCATATACAATGTATATATTGTTAATTTTATGGTAATTTCTATATAAAATAAAGACAAATTAATAACTATTATATAAAAATTATTATATTATTAAATTGTGTTATATGAATACTAATAACTACTAATTATATAAATGTATACAATACTGGTAGTATTATACATAATAAATATTAATGATTATAAATTATATTTAAATATTTTTATTTATATCTTAAAAATTATTATTAATTATATAAATGAGTAAAAATTTTAAACTAAATAAAAATGTGTGTTTGTATTTATAAATATTATAATTGTATTGTATTTAAATATAAAATATTTTTAATACATTTTACAAATTAAACCAATTATTAAATTTACCTATCAAATATAATTAAAAAATTATATTCATTATTTTTTATATTTAAATTAAAAATTTAAAAATAATTATTACATGCACAAACACATAAATGTATATTAGGTTGAGGGGATTATAAATCAAAAAACACACGACCAGACACCCTAGTAGATCGAGCCTCATCCCTCTCCATAAATAATGAAAAACGCCCGCTATAACAATTTTATTACATATTGATGGCCTCAAGGCCAAGCTAAATGTGTCCTAAAGGGCCCTGGGGAGATGAATCAAAGGTTAGAGAAAGCATCATGCATTATGTCATATCATAAGTATTTACATCATGATGCCCCTGTCATAAGTCATCGCATCGTGTTACCAGTTTGAAAGTTGCTTCTCCCCCTACCATGAATCATTGCACCATGTTGGCCACTATTTCACTATGTTAAGAAACCCCTCCATAAATATATGTATATTTTTGTGACAATAGGTTCATATGATAGGTTTCATCATACCAATCTCTCTTTCAAGACGCTCACCCTAGTGATGCATGTGTGGTGCCCCACTGTATTGCCAACCAATTGCGCCGCATAATCATACTAGTCCCACTGTGTAGATAATCACATGGAATTCCACCCCTATATCCCATATCAAAAATCCATGAGGATGAAAGGTTGGTTGATATTCACCAGCATGCCCATCCCTCTTTTGGGCTTTCCCACTTGATGATGCCTCCAAGTCGCCATACTATATCTCCTATCTATTGCGTCAAGTTGTTCACCTGGTCCCACTATGACACATACTTCCCACTAATGATGACCAAGAGGCCTTTTGGCTTGAAAGAGTTTGATGGACCGAAGACCCAAATACCTATCCCAAAAGCCCAAATCAATTTAATAGTACTACTATTACTCATTCTAATAACTGCTACAATACTGGTACAGTACATACATAAATTCTTCCCCTGACAAGTTTAAAACCCTAGTTGATGAAATATTATAGGGATGTCTTTTCTACTCAATCATGACCCCAAATTATTAAAGGAGTGATAACTACTTTACAGACTCTGCCTTTTACAATACCTAGAGGCACAACCAATACTTGACTTTTTAGAGGAGTCATAACCTAAAATGTCCTAAATTTTTTTCAAGAGTTAAAAATCAATATCCTTATTATCGACTGGTATAATAACCAATATCTGAAATGATTTTTATTTTTAAAACCATAAACTGATGCTAACAATTAAAAAACAGAAGGAAAATATAATATGATAAAAAAAACCAGGAGATATATAAAAATGTGGAATAAAATGTAACTTGGTGATATTTGATCACTTTAGAATTAATGAATAGAATAATTGAATTTTCTTCATGATTACACCAATAGAACAATAGTCTTATAAGATCTCAGTTCTTGAATGTATCAAATCATTTATCAGTTCATATCAATTGATGTATCCGTGTTTCATCCCATGATCTTTATTTATTGATTGATTACTAGTGATCATTTTGATCTAAGATCTTTTTCATTACAAAGGCATGTCTGAATAAAAAATCATATTATCCCATGAGATAGATGTTAATAATACTTAGAATAATATTGTTTACCTATAATTTTAATTATAGTTCTCTTGTATTCCTACATTTAAACTTATTAAAACAATTTCAAATAAACTTGTTAAAATATAAGAGTGTTATTAAAATGAATAAAATAATAAAAAATATTCTTATAAAGTTTCAGTAAATCGTCAAAGTTAATTAGTGATTTTCATGTCTTCATGTAGTAGGCTACATCATGATATTAGGCTGCCTGATTTACTTTGTATGTGTAGAAATATGACTATGTCTCACAGACAACTGCGTGGTAATTTGGATACATTGCACAAATGGATATGTGGTTTAAACAAAAAATGCCTACACCTTATGTTCACCTATGTGATTATTCTATATGGGAAGTTCAGTTTCATGGATTTTTCTATTTAAATATTTATAAAATAAGAATATTTATTCTATAATTATTTTAAAAATGAAATTTAAAAAGAAATAATATAAGTTCTAAAATAAATTCAATAAAATTTTAGTTTATTAAAATATCAAAATATTAAAAAAAAAAATAGAGCATGCTATAATATATATATTTTCACAAAATAAACAAATTAATGAATTGGATGTATTTTTTAAGTGACTATGAGGCATAATCCTTGCATTCGGTTAATATTTCAATGTGTGGTCACTTAATCATGCGATCACATAAAATATTATCATGTATTAGAATTAAATATTATCATGTGGTAACTTCATAAAATATAACATGTGGTAACTTAAAAAAACCATGTGGTAAGTTTAATAATCATATACCACTATTAGTATGAATGTTGAAGCATTAAAAATAAATAGATTAATATAAAATAATAAAATCGACTTTACTGAGTTTTATACTATAAGTTCATGTGTGAATGAATAAAATCCTTTTTTATTCATATAATTGTGTTTAAAACACTATAAAACATTTTCATGTAGATTCTGTAACATTAATAAGAATTTATATAATCATTAAAACAAATTAAACACTTGAAATTGACATACAAAAAAAGAGAATACCTTGAATATGTGAAAACAAATCAAGTTGGAAAAACCTGGTTTTCATACCTATATAAGTGTTACTATCCATGAATGTGTAAATGTAAAATGGAGTTCTAATACATTGTGTAAAGGTAAAAGAAGTTTATTACTAGCTTCATAAATGTATCAGTAGTTACGTAAGGTTCATTCCCATATCACAAAAAGGTAGACTGAGAATTCTATATATGTTTAAGGGTAAAGTATCTCACTATGTAAAGGTATAGTGAATCGTATATAGGATATGTAAGGGTAGAGTGTACACTTCATAAGAGTATATAGAGAATACATAAAGGTAATTCCAAACTTGTGTATAGGTAACCAGAAGATTGCATATGTTGCATAAGGGTAGATTCTAAGCTATGTAAAGGTAGATAAAAATTATATATCTCATGTATGGGTACATGATACTTTCATAAGGGTAAAATATAAGTTACATAAGGGTAATGGGTAGTTATATAAAGGTAAATTATAATTTCTAAACCTATCATAAAGATACAAAATAAGTTATGTAAATGTAAATTTTATTTTTTAAATATCATGTAAGGGTAAAAAAACGAATTACATAAAGGTAATATAAATATTAAAAAACATGAATAAGGGTATAAAAATATTTAGAAAAATTATTTTTTACACAATTTAAAAAAATAATAATAATAAAGAACAATAAGAACAAATGATAAGTAAAATTAAATAAATAAATGTATTATTATAAAAATAAAAAATAAATGTGAGGAGTTATAATTAATAAAACAAAAATTATAAACCAAGATAAAACACTAACAAGGGATATATTGGGAAGGTAATTGATTATTTTTTAGATGAAGTAACAAATTATTTATTTAGGGGGAAAGATTGATCTGGTTATCACAATTATTAATGAAAATAAAAAAGTCATTAATATTAAAAAGAATCTTATCCAACAATATTTCATAAAACATATAGAAACATAATACCAACTCATCAAAAAAATATTAAGAAAACATTATGAAACTGAGACATATATCTACTAATGATAAAGTTATTGAAATAAATGCAGAAGATCTCCTAAATTCATCATATGAGAATAACTATTTGAATTTATGAGTTCAACCACTTATTTTTTTTCTAATCTAGGTTTAGGTGCTCTCCCCTGCCACATATTTTGGTTTTTTATATTTTAATTATTATTTTTGTGGATTTTTTTGTTCACAGGGTGTGTGTGACGATAATTTTGGAGTCATTTCACTATAAACAACTTCTATAAATACATGGATTTCTTGTATTCATTGTTTTGAATATTAATCATAATGATCAGAACTTAGAATTGTCACAACAAAATTCTTAAGTATATATTATATATATTTGATATCATTTTATGGGACTCAAATTATACTGGATATTGGGGTGGATGTTTATAGAACTTTGAGACACTTTCTCATAGTATACTCCCTTAGTAATCTTTAGAGATAAAAAATATAGTAACATGACCCAGTAGTATCAAATTCACATTTATATGATTTATAAGATTCTTTTATCCACAAAAATGTGTATTTATCCTTATACTTTAAGATTATTATTAATTCATATCATGAGTAACGTACTTTGATGTGTTGATGAAAACTGTGACAACATATGATCGTAGTGAAGTAGGATAAGTTTGGTGTGTTATAAGAGATATTAAATTAATAAATATTGTAAGAAAGGACATATCCATTCCATTGTTTAACAAAATTATATATCTCAATCCCTTTGATTGGAATGGAAAAACCTAAATAAATACGTTGTCATAGTGTTATGTGGGTAGGTTCATTTTTGAAAAGTCAAAGAAATGGACATCTAACACATAGGTTGATGACACCAACATGCAACCTTCTTGATTAGAGATATTTTGATAATGGGATTATAATAAATATTTAGAATTTTCATGAGGTTTTATGTAATTATAACATTAACTTCATCCTTTATTGTTTCCTTTGTGTATTACTACATGATAACCTTGTACAATATGTGGTTCTGCCTAAATCCATTGATAAAGAGGTCTAGAGGGTCACATACTAAGTGTATTAAATATCCTAGTGAAATTATATTTTTAATTTACAAAGTTATAATAAATATTATTCCTACTTTGTGGTTAAATAATTATTCAAGATTGGTTTATCATCGATAATTAATCATGAGTAATTCAGAAGAAAAAATATGTGAGTTGAATAAGAACATATATTTATTCAGAATATTTATTGAATATAATATTTATTATATTTATTAGAGTATAATGTTATAATATATATTTATTAAATAAATAGTCATTATTTGAGGATCAGTAAATACTTAGGAGGATAAAAGGACTAAATTTAATGGTATATTTGGAAATTATATATTAAAAATCATTTAAATAAATAGCTATTTATATATTTAACAAATGACATTTATTTATCCTCAAGCATTGAGCATGTCAAGAAAATAATATTATTATTTATATTAGTGTTATACATGGGGTTCCTAAGGAATAAGTAATTGTATAATGACTTATGTGCAATTACCAACCCTACCCTAGATCTATAAATATTTGGTTATATCACTTCCCAAGGTTAGACAATCATTGTGTACAATAAACTTAGAGATAATTCTCTCAAGCACAAGTGAAAACCACTAAAAAAATCACTCAAGAACAAGAGTGATGATCCTAATCCAACCTATTAAGCCTTCATGATATCATAATGAACATTTTTTCAGGAATATATTCTTCATGTGATCAACAATTAATGACATAAGTGATCAGGATTGGCTATATTAGCACTCAGTGATTCTATAGTGATGTTTTAAGAGATTAGATCACATGTGGATCACTACAAAAGGGATTATAACCTTCGATCCTATGATGAAATGATGGTAAAATGATATTAGTCAATAAAGATTCATCAATTAAGAAATAATTACAAGACAAGGTAATTCAAAATCTAATTATAAATTATATATGATAATCTAGTCTTCTTGGTTTCAACATTTATAATTAAATTAATCTTCGATTTAATTCTATTGGTCATGATATTCATTATCATGTATATCTTATATTATTCATCTATTAAAACAAAAAACTTAGTTGGTTATACCCAATAGGCACTCTTGTTGTGTTTAAAACCTTCAAGTGGTATCATATTGAGGTAACATACTTAATTTATAATTATTTATTAATAATTGATTGATGATATACATTTGTAGTTAGTTTTTATTTTTGGATTATTTTTTATTAAATCCTAACATCAAAATACTCTATTCTATTTCTTCATTATCACTCATATAACCAAAAATGGTTAAATGAACATGAATAAAATTTTAAGAATCTATAAAGAGGTTCTAAGGGTTCTAGTTTGACAATACAAGGATACAAGGTGTGTAGCTCATTGGTACACATCGTGTACCCATGTTAATTGCACTAGTATGAACCAAAAGAAATTCTGGTCATTGTGAAATAACTACATGCGGTAAAATTTAAATGCATATCATGTATTTGTTGGTCTAGGCTGGCACATAGATTATCAGACTAAACATCATGTTCCATACATACATGCCATGTAGTTTATTTGTTTTCATGGAGGAAAAATGGGGGTTAATCTGTGTTGGGAATTCATTACATGACACAGGGACTAAAAACCCATGGAACATCAAGGACATGTGATGTGTATTTGAAATACCTGATATTTATCTCATGCATATCTGTAGAAGAAAAACATGCTCATCCCCTAGGCATGTTTCATAGACATGGGTAGAATAAGTTACATGACATGTAGACCAAGTACACATTGTACAACCAATTGTACCTTGTGTAATTAATTTAACACATATATAAAAAATAATTATATAATTAAACCTATTTACATGTGTCTCATGTGTTATTTATTGATAGTACATGCCACGTAATATAATTATTAATTATATATTAAATTAATTTCTCTATTTAATAATGAACTATAAGTTATGTATGGTCTTTACTTATAGTGTACTTTGTGTGTGTTAATAGCATCACACACCATCTAATTTACATATGATTATGTATCATTAATTAAAAAATAAATACCTTTTAATTACATTTCATGACATGTATGTTGGATTCCATGTGAATGAAAAGTACACGGACTACACTAAGTAGTTTGGATAGGTACATGCTGTTACTTCCAAGTAAACATGTGTACTTTAGTAATTTTAAAAAAAATTAATTTTTTAATTTTTTTCAAAATTATGGATGATGGAAATTTCAAATATAGTTTAGATGGAATTAGGATAAATTAAATTAAATTTTTAATCAGATAATTAATTGGATTAATTTGTGGTTATTTTATGTTAATTAAAAAATTAATTGAAGTGAATGTTATCTAGATTATAAATTTATATTTGTTTCATGAACATGGGTTATCATGAGCTTATATGAGTATATGATTGGTTTCCTTTTAATTTATTATTATTTTTTTAAAATAAAATTGATGGTTTGTATGTCATTACATCCTCTCATTATATAAGGGACTATTATGCATGTTGATTTCACTAACTTTTTTATAATTTTTTAACATATTTTTAACTATTTAGTTTAACCATTTTAAGTTTTTTAGTTTATTATTTGGTAGTTTTGTATTTATATAGTATTTTCTTAATTTTAGAAAATTTTATAATAATATTAGTGAGTTATTATTATTTTTAGTTTATATTATTTTTATATTTTATTAAAAACTTTAACATAGTATTATTATTAGTATTAATATATGCTTAATTACCTTAGTATAATTCAACTATTTTGTTATTTAACACTTTTATTTTTATTTTAACCACTATTTTTTCTAATTTTATATTATAATTATATCTAACTAAAAAAAGTTATTTTTTAGGCATCCATTGAAAGGTGGATGCAGTCTTCAATGAGCGTGAGATTCCCACCCCCACAAATCCCCCCCACTTACCCTCTTGCACTGTCTATAAAAGGCTAGTGTAGCCCATGGATATGGATTTCTGATAGAAGGGAGACACCATAAGTATTAATAAAATACTTTTCTTTACTTTCTTCTCACCTTTATATGTTATTATAATTTAACACTTTTCAACTTTTTTTCACAATAAGTTATTAGCTCGAACCCTCAAAAAATGATAATGCTATGTTTTTATTTTAAACCTTATTTTCACTACCTGGTTGGATGGTTCTAATTATTTATTATTTTAATATTAAACCTTATTTTCACCTCTAGGTTGGATGGTTTTAATTATTTATATAATATTATATATTTACCGCCAGATTGGATGGTTTATGTGGTTTATTTAATTATATCCATAAAGGTCGAGTTGTCGTATGTTCATAAAATTTTAATTTATTTATTGTTCGTTGCCTAATTGGACAATCTAATTAATAAATTATTGCATGAAATAAAGTTTTAAATGAGTAATGTGATTTATTGGTTTATTTATTTCAAAACCCCACGTAAAATATTTATTTACCAATTAAGGTGGGATATATATATATATATATTAAGTCATAATATTAACCTGATTTTAATATTTTTGGAACTATTTTATTTTCTTTAACCCAAATGTAAATTATCAATGTATTCTTATTTTGACTAATAATAAAGTTTTTTCTCTCTCTCCTAGTTATCATCATGTCAAATCTTGTGAAACTTGAATACACTTCTCTTGATATTACCAGGAATAATTACATATTATGGACAATGTATGATTAAATGAATTTAAAATTGATGGATCTCACTGATAAAATTAAATAAAATATTTCAAAAACTCCCCAAAATAAATCAGAGGTAATGATATTCTTCAAAATACATCTTAATGAGGGATTAAAATGTGAATACTGCATATAAAGATACCCAAGTAAACTCTGGAAGAGTTTGAAATATAAGTATGATAATTAAAAGGATGTTGTTTGTACTAAAACCCATGATGAATGGAATTTTTTATGCTTCCAATTCTATAAAAGGGTCATTGATTACAATTCCCCCATGTATTGAATTGTATCACAGTTAAAGTGATGTGTTCCTGGGATTACAGATGTTAATATTCTTAGAAATACATATATGACATGTCATGCATCTCACATCACCCTTAAATATAAATATCACTTGTGAGGGTATATAAAATATTATGATCTCATATCATCATTAATTATAGTAGAGAAGAACTGAGATCTTTTGATTAAAAATCATAAGTCTTATTGGTTCAATAGTAGCATTTCCTAAAAAATACCATATTTCATGTAAGTAATAATGAAATAATTCAAGTACATGGTTCTCATGCTGTACATGGTTTTGGAAGAAAATTTGGTTTGGGACATGGTTGTTACCATGGTCATGATCAAAATTAATATTAGAATCAAAGAAATATCATCTCAAGCACATTGAGAAATCTTGAAGATTCCTGTTATAGGTGTGGTTCTAAGGGACATTGATCCCAAATTTTCCAAAACCTATATCATCTTTGTTAGATCTATAAATAATATATTCAAGAAAATAATAATGAAACACGCTTTTTGAGACATCCTATAAAGGGAAATAAATGGAGGTGAATTTTACTAAGAATCACAAGCCATCAAATGATGATTTCACTTACAATGAAGTGTGTTATTTTACTTGTGAATTTTATGAGATGATAACTAGAAATAATTCAAATAAATTACAATAGTTATGATATGTGATATGTTTTTTTGTTTTATTTTTTTTATATTTTGTATATTATATTATTTTAATTTCACAAGGTGTTTCTTATAATGTTATTGTCTTTAATTTGAATCATTGAAATATGTAAGATCCCGACATTTCAAAAGAGGTATGATCCAATTTAATTCTATATAAATATTTATTTTCTTAATGGAAGTAATTAAGATTCCAAGGAGTAGTTCAAGAGTGTTTGAGGATCATTTAGAGCCCAGAGCTCTGGATTTTGGAAAGATAGATTGAGCCACATTGTTAGTGCATGGTTAGTGCTAACAATGAGACTCAACCATGTGGGTATTTCAGTAAACTGTGCAGGGAAACATGGCTAGTTTTAATCATGATCCTTAGGATTCAAGGTCATGCAGGGTAATTTAATAGGTATAATAGGTCTCATGGTTTTTCCAAACCATACACCCAAGGTTGTACCCGTAGTGCCACTTAACCAGTATAAGCACATGGTTAGGTGCATAGTTTGGTAGACCATGCGACCAAACTATGCGGCCCTTTAAAAACTAGATAAAATGAATATTTTTTCTTTTTAACCTTAGAAACATAAAATAACTCTTCCCCTTTGTTTTCTATAGAAACCAGTTACATGAGGTGCTCCTCCCTTCCCTCTCCTTAGGCTTTGAGTCTCCATCATTGTCTGAGATCTGTTTTCATCATCGTCTGTCAAGTTGAAAGTATATCAATAAGATATTTAATTTGTTACCTTCATTTATTTGTTTATCTCTCCATATTCAGGGTTATTTTGGTGTGATCTAGTATACCCTGTTTTTAGTGAATTTTTCAATTTCACTTATTTCTCTTATTTAATCCCAAATTGATGCATGAAAATGGATAAAGAAATCACTACCAAGATAAGGTAGGTGGTCTATTACTATTTCCCTTAATTTGAGTCATTCTATATCATGTTCCATCGTGACGCATTTCTAAGTTTCCACATGTTACCTTAAAACAATAAATTTAATTAAACTAAATTTTTAGTCATGTTATAATTTCCCAGTATATCCTTAATTATAGATGGGGGATGACCCCTATTGACTAGTGTCACCCATTTAGGTGTTCTCATGAATTTACATGAATTATTGATTGTTTATATGTCCAAACCACTTTCTAAGTGGTCTTGGATTGATTTATAATTAAAATTACTACTTAAATTAAATGTAAGTGAGTGGTATGGCCACGTCACATGACTTATATGAAATTTTGGTTAAATAAAATGCAAATGATTTTAATTCATCCTTTGGATTGTATTAAATCATGGATATACTTTATTATAAATGTGATTTATGGGCATGTATACCCTTATATTTTTAATAATTAATCATGGAATCCCATATATTTATGATACTTAAGCATGGAATTATATATACATGTGATACTTCGGAATGAAATCCCATCTACTTATGATACTCGGGCATGGAGACCCACATGGTTCTGATACTCGGGCATGGTGACCCACATGCATGTGATAATAGGGAATGGTGTCCTATATACATATGATATATGGTCAAGAAATATCACATTCTTATTTGATACCAAGCGTGGAATCATATACACTTGTGATACTCTGACATGATGACCCATATGATCATCGATACTTGGGCATGACATCCCCTAACACTCTATGAGACTCATATGACTATCCATGGATTCCTGAGTTATGCCTCAGGACCTGGCTAAAATTGGTATTTATATACATGACTATACACATCACTACATATATATACCATATATATGCATACATATCAATATATATATATAAACATATATTCAATTGTTAAGAGATCTCCCAGCTTAGACCAAAGTAGGTGGTGTTAGTTTGATGCTCTTTAGGAACAATATTCAACCCGTTTATAGTTTATATTTCTTATTACATTATTATAAATTCACACTTTCCATTTTATGTTCACCAACTGAATTATACTATATATCATTAGGGGTGGCCTACTGAGTATATCTTACACCCTGTTTGGGCCATTTTTTGGCACCTGAATATATCTTATGGATAAAAGTGGGGATAAAGGGAAGAATCCAAATTTAGATTCATGACTTCTATATTAGGATAGAGTATGGGAGCATAGGACCGAGCTTATTCTCATGATACTAGTAGAAATATAATTTTTTCATTTTGTATTTTTTTATAGAATGTTGTATATGCATGTGTCTTTGTATCACAATTATATCCTTTTTTGTATATCACATGACATGTGCATCATTTTTTATATGATAATGATTATTATTTACCTATTTATTTTATTTAGATATTTATGCTTTTATTGTCCTTTTATTTTATTGTTTTTGTTTCTTACTATTATTATATATCATTTTGATACACTCCGAACATGAGGGTACAATCTCCCCACTATAGCATTATAGACCCTCATTGTTAGTTGGCAGCCTCTAGCATATAGGGAGGTGTGATTGAGGCTATTTGGCCAACCAGGTTTGGGTACTTATGAGTAAACTGGGTTCAAGACATCACAAAATGGATTGCGTAAACAGAACATATATTTTTATATTGGATAGTGGAATAAAACCCACAATTCTTAAGAATAAAAAAAATATTTTTTTTATCTTAAACCAACAAGACCAATTGTAAATACTATATTTGGTCATGCAGATCTGATAGAAGATACTGGTAAATTTATTTTTTCTTTACCTAATGGTACAAAAAAAATTATAAGAGATGCATTGTTTTCCCCATACTAGTGTAAAAAAATGATTTTTACATCAGTTTTTATTTTATTTTTAACATTATTTACTATGTGAAATTAATTCAGGAGACGTTTTAAATAAGTTTTTAATGTTAGTTAATAAAAATGGACACTATAAATACATTTTGATGGAAGTTTTTCATGTAAATTATGAAAAAACCTGTAGATACCCAAATCTTGACATACATAGACATTAAATTACTTTTGCGAAATACTTAATACATGACAAAAACAGATGCCCAAAGACCATATTAGTTTAGTGACTTTGGAAACTCGGAACATAATCTTATAATCATGGTGAAAGATCTTCAACATCTCCCATAAAGATCTTCCCCTTTGGTTTTCTTAACTAAAACCTTTCTTTATATCCTGGGGAAAAGAAAACATAAAAAGGGTAAGCTCAAATGATCAGTAATGGTAAACATGGATAACTTAAAAACAATCCATAAACATTTGAACGTAAAAACATAAACCTAAAACATCAAAATCTTGAGCAATAACAAAAACCTCGGCAGTACATAAGACATAGATCATAACGGAACATTAATCATGATAAAATATCATGGGAATAAAACATGTAATTGTGGAAAACCATTAAGCACATGTTATTATTTCCATAGTATCCAAGGAATTGCTGCCAAGACCATCATAGTGGACAAAGTCCATTACTGAACTGGGTTTACTTGTCGTTCTAGCCCTGTATTACTGAACCAGATTTTACTTGTCGTTCCAGCCATGTCTATCTCATGAGATATAAATCTTTACCCAATGAATTTGAGGGAGATATAGGTCCCACACATCTCATAATGAAATCATTCTTACTTGTGCCACAAAATAAACATAAATCATTCATCATAACCCAAAGAATAAAATGGGTTTCATAAACATCATCTCATCGTGACATAATCCATATAAAACAAATGGAAATAATTTCATCATAATAAAAATCAAACCATGTAAATAATAGAGACATTATACTTAAAACATAATCATACAAAATAATTTCATCTTATATGGAAAATAGTTTTGACAAAACACTTGAAATTAATTATTGAGGAAAATATCCCTTCTTCTTCAAAATCATTTCCTCTTCACAAAATTCCATTAAATTTTAAAATAAAAGTATTTTTTTGAAAATAATCATGAAATATTTTAGAGTAATCTTCATTAAAATTAATCGCTATGAAACCCTAAAAATCCTTTCATGTTGTATAAGTTAAAAGAACAATCTCCCCGTACTTTTGCTGGAAAAGTCAAAAAGTTCCTTGTATGGTAATCAAAAGAAATATTCCTTCCATAAAACAATGTAAAAGTCAAATAGGGGTAAACATTACTTTAAAAATACATTTAATAATATTAAACACTTTATGAAAAACATTATTATGGACATGGATGAAAAATATAACCCCAGTAAATACTTACGTATAAGCAATCTCGGATAAAAATGAGATTTGCAAAATTATCTGTTACCTTATGTCTAATTTCTTCCATATGTGTATAAGAATCCTGTATAGTGGGTTTAAAAATATTATTAACTTGTAACATAACCATAATAATATTTATGATATCATATATCATTCACTTATGACTTTATATTACCCGTTCTTTTGTAAATTCTATGTTAAAGCAGTGTTTTGGGTAAAATCGTTTCATTTATCGTATGTGTTTCGAATTGTTGTTTTTGATATTATTACTTATATCCTTATTTAATAAATTCAATAATGTAAAACATGATTTATATATAATATATAATCATCATATAAATATATATGATAGATCGATAAATGGAATGAAATACACTGTTCATGGAGACGGTAGGTCGTACGTACGTATGAATGCTATTTTCATTTCCTTATTGAATTGAATGGAATGAAGTAAATGAAACATATATGTAAATAAATAAAGTATCATTATTATGTAATATATTTCATGATTATTTATTATATATACTTTATAATCATACTTGAATGGTTAATCATGGAAAATGAATCTCATCGCGTTCATGGAGATGGTAGTCTGTATGTACGCACGAGCGACAATATCATTATTTTGATATTAAAATAGTATATAATTGGATGTTATATCATATACACAGAATCATAATAATGTTATATTTTTTATTTATATCATTTATACTCATTATTATACTCATCCAAATGATGAAATGTTTGAATAACATTCTACACCACGACGTAGAGACGGTAAGCCGTATGTACGCACGTGTGGTGACTTTTTCATTCATATGATGAATAAAGTAACTAATATGGTTTTAAAATTTTTATAATAACATCACATTATATAGAATATACTATTTTTATTATTTTATAATGCAAAAAAAACAAATAAGGAGTAAGTTTAAGAAGAAAGGAACTTGAAATTGGTGGTGAGATATTTACCTCTTCTTCAAGTTCTTCATTTTGATTTGATCAAAATGGCTCCTTAGGTTGGCTTTCTAACTAAAGTAAGGCCTATAGGATGAAGTTAGGACATTTGAGAGGGAATTTGGGCAGGGTTTGGCCGAGCCAAATGGCTTTGGAAGTGTGAATTAGAGATAAGGGTGAGTTCCCTTTTATAAGAGGGGTGAGGGGCACCTTAGGAAAAACTTAAAATATTATTTTATAATAAATTCATATTCGGTTTATAATGGATCAAAAGTGACTTATTTAGAGGATAGGGTGTGTATGGGTTGAAATAATCTCAACAAATAGGTTTTAGACAAGTTTAGTTTACCATTTTAACCTTATCATTGAGATTTAACTCTAAGTAAAATAATTTAACTTTTACCGTGTCTTCTTGTATTCTTACACTATATAGTTAATAAACTTACTATAAACTACCAATAGAACCCCAATTGGTACATTAATGTCATATATATTATTATATAAGTCTTTTTCCGAACCTTAAATTTTTAGGACCATTATATCAATTAATAATATAATATTTGTTTTAAAAACTCTTTTATGTCAATTTTGACACTATTTGGTATTTTGTTTTTTCTAAATTCATAACAGCATTATTACTTTGCAAAAAAATCATCTAACCAACCCTAATATGTTATATTAACCTAAAAAATTATTTTAATTCATAAAAAGTCTCAAATTACATTTATTTGGGTATTTATAATATCAATTATGTTAATATTTCATTAATAAGTTAATTACTGCATCATCATTATGTCATAAATAAATTAAATTATTTAATGTCTAAAAATCATAAATAAAATACCATTATGTATTAAATATTTTTATATTTCTAATGAATATTTATAGTCGAATTTATATTGTGTTTAACCCTATATTAAAAGTGTTTTAGTTATTAAACTTTGATTTTAACTCCTTTAACTCTTCTTTAAATTAAATAATAATAAATGTCCTAATCTAATCCAAGTGGACCTAAAGGGTAATGTTTTATTACTAAGGTTCATTTTGGTCTAATTACACATATCCAATAGAATTAGGACATGTGTTAGGGTAATAATAATATCATTTTTACCCTTAATTACCCTATTTACTTTTAACCGTGGTAAATAAAAGTTAAAAGTTACTATTCACCAAAAATTATTTTCATCTCATTAAACCACATTTTACTTACTGATATCAATTATGTCTCTCAGATTTTTGAAATTCAACTCACAGAAGTGGTAAAATTAAGTTTTATGTAAATTTTCAAATGCTCCTAGGTGGTGGGTAAAAGAAAGTAAAAAGTTCAATAAAATTTTATACATCTAAAATTATTATAAAATGACTCCAATGAATTATATTGAACTTATATAGGTATCATGTATCTATTTTTACCTAAAATAAATTTAAATAAAATAAATGGTTATTTAAATAAAAATTCAGTTTTAACCAATACCTCAGTGTTTTCACTATTCATCAAAAATTGAATGTTTTCAGAAAAATAACAAAAATTCACCCTAGGATAATTTTGATATTCCGAATCCAAAAATGAAGTCCATTTTTTAAGATAAAACTTATAAAATTTCAAAAAGTGGTTATTAGTATTCATAAGGGTGGTTTTATATAATATTTTAACAACATATCATTTTTTAGTGAAACTCGGTATTGCGTACAACGTAAGCTATCGAGGAAGATTGCTCTTGCCTGTAACGCAAGACAAAAATAGTGTTGTGTATATTAAAAGATATTACGGTGTTGCGTATAGTGCAATATAATCTTGGTGTAGCATACAACACAATACATCAAAGAAATTAAAAATAATATTTCTCATAAAATCTCGGGGTGTTACATTCTACTCCCCTTAAAATGAATTTCGCCCTCGAAATTTGTCAGGGTTATAAATGGTTTACTACTTGAAAGTTTCATTCATAGAAACCCACATTGTAAAAAGTAATACTAAAACTTAATTTTAAAAAGAAACGTAATGGTTACACAAATTAACTCATCACTAGGTTTCTATATAGAAGAACATAGGTGAAATTATGGATATGGAAGAGAAATATAACCATCAAGTTCTAATGGAGAGTGGAAGAGAACATGGATATGAAAAATCAAACAATCACAAAGCCATAAATTTGTGATGATCTAAGGTACCATCTCAGACAACGTTTTTGGTTTTCAAGATCATTTCCCTAGAGTTGAAAAAAATTGCAATTAGAAGAAATACTTAATTTATTTTGGTACAATCTCACCGTTGGTTGTTCCTTGAACAATTTCCACTTCATCTCTTAAATAAATGATGTTGAATTTGTCATTCGTGAAGTTTTAGCAGATCATGCAATAGAATTATAGGTCATTCCATATATCTCAAAGAAAAGGATAGAAAAAGTTATTAAATATACATAAGTCTATATATGATGAGATTAATCGTATATGGTTCCTAAAATGGACTTATACATCATATATCATACCTCTTAATAAATTAAAACTAATTTATACTAACCAGGGACTTCCTGTAATCTAGTGGTAGGAGATAAAGGCTTGTCGCACTTCAGTTGTGGGTTTGATTCTCGCATCCTTGTCCCATGCGACGGGTTGTCTCCCATCTTACAGGTTGTCCTTTTTATAAAACTATACTATTACAACATTCCAGAAATAATATCAGAAATCTATAGCCTTAAACAATACTATCTGATGTCCAACTTAATGCATTCCAACCTTTAGTCTTATTAGAAATACTTCTGTCCAATCTCATAGTATAAAGAAAACAACTACTAGAAAGGTCATCTACCAAGCATGTGAATTCCATCATTTATCCCCCATATATCGTAAGATATATCTTTTTGGTCACATTACAAACATTTGAATTCCTTAATAATGTATTCTCTTGAAACATGAGTTACCATATAACCTTAGTGAAAACATGAATGCTGTCAAAAGTTAACTCTTTCCACATACCAAAATCCCAAAAACACTATATACCCAAACCATGATATCACTTTGTCCTTATATCAATCATGAGCTCATTAATAATATCCAATATATTATTTTCTCTTTATCCTTTCATTATGCGCATATCATCTGGTTTCCAACAATATCTGAATAGCCTTTCATGGCTACTGGTACCATTCAACGTATACTTTCAAATACTCAAGGAAAAACAATAGTGTAACAGTCCTTAGATGTTTCTTTATTCCATAGTACCATTAAATTACCTATACAAAATTACTCTTGATGAACATAAAATCATTCCACTACCTTCTTAAACCATCAAACGAGCTTCATCATTTTATTCCTCAACACTTCTTCCATATCATATATCATTTGTAGTCTCTCATCATCATCAACATAAATACTACCCATATGACCATACTGATTATCTTCATGAGACTTTACCTTAGGTCATTGGTTTGCATAATTCTCATACATTTCACATTTAAAACATTTAACTTTTGTTGATGTCTTAGCAATACCATTATCCTTATCCATAGTGTTAATTGAACCCTTTCCTTTGCAATTAATGGCTTTGTGTACTTCTTTTCTACACCCAAAGAATCTTCTAGTTCCTTTGAAACATTCTCCTTGATGTTTCCCACATGATTTACATGAGGAAAATTAAACTTTCCTTCCTCTTTGATCATCATGAAACTCCTTCTTTCTCTTATTAACTGAGACAGGAAACTTACCAAAGTTGAGATTATTGATCATATTATGAGATTTCTGATTAGGCACGATAATGATGTTTAGAATTCAAAATCCCATTTCATTTTCTTGATAATTAATAATATCATTCCACTATCCATCATATTCTCCGTTAACATGAATCTTCCGGTTTCCAACCATTTTCTAAAACCCAAAAAGAATAGTGTGAGAGGCAAAAATCATGCTATGAAAACAACATAATCAAGGGGAGTAATTTCAATCTCTAACATCATAGGTTTAATCCTAGGTTATTCATGATCATTATCATAATTATAGGACTATAAACTATACTTATACTTAACCTTAGGGGCATCCCTAGACATACCTTAGAAATATCTCTAGGGATCTCACTAAAGTTTTCAGATCTTAGTTTCCAAAGGTTAACTAAACCTTCACTCTGATACCAACTGTAGAGGCCCAAAGCTTGACATACAGAGACATTACATTAATTTTTCTGAATACTTAATACATGACAAAAACAGATGCCCAAAGACCATATTAGTTTAGTATCTTTGGAAACTCAGAACCTAATCTTTTAATCATGGTGAAAGATCTTCAACATCTCCCATTAAGATATTCCCCTTTGTTTTTCTTACCTAAAACCTTTCTTTATATCCAAGGAAAAAGAAAACATAAAAAGGTTAAGCTCAAATTCTCAATAAGGGTAAACATGGATAACTTTAAAACAATCCATAAAAATTTGAACGTAAAAACATGAACCCAAAACATCAAAATATTTAGCAATGACATAAATCTTGGCAGTACATAAGACATAGATCATAAAGGAACATTAATCAAGATAAAATATCATGGGAATAAAACATGTAATTATGGAAATCCATTAACCACATGTTATGATTTCCATAGTAGACAAGGCATTGCTGCGAAGACCATCATAGTGGACAAAGTCCATTACTGAACCGGGTTTACTTGTCATTCCAACCCTGTATTACTAAACCGGATATTACTTACCCTTCAAGCCATGTCTATCCCATGAGATATAAATCTTTACCCAATTAATTGGAGTTAGATATAGGTCCCACCCATCTCATAATGAAATCATTCTTACTTATGCCACAAAATAAACATAAATCATTCATCATAACCCAAAGAATGAAATGGGTTTCATAAAATTCATCTCATCGTGACATAATCCATATAAAACAAATGGATATCATTTCATCATAATAAAAATCAAACCATGTAAATAATAGAAACATTATACTTGAAACATAATCATACTAAATAATTTCATCTTATGTGGAAAATAGTTTTGACAAAACACTTGAAATGAATTCTTGAGGAAAATATCCTTTCTTCTTGAAAATAATTTTATCTTCACAAAATGCCATTAAATTTTAAAAGAAAAGGATTTTGTTGAAAATAATCACGAAATATTTTTGAGTAAGATTCATGAAAATTATGCATTATGAAACTGTAAAAATTTGTCCATGCCATATAAGTTAAAAGAACATTCTCCTCGTACTTTTGTCGAAAAAGCCAAAAAGTTCCTCGAATGGTAAAAAAAATAAAGATTACTTCCATAGCATAATGTAAAAGTCAAAGAGGGGTAAAAATGACATTAAAAATACATGTAAGAATATTAAAAACTTTATGAAAAACATTTTTATGGACATGGATGAAAAATATAACCCCAGTAAATACTTACGTATAAGCAATCTCTGATAAAAATGAGATTTGAAAAATAATCCCTTACCTTATGTCCAATTTCTTCTTGTATGTGTCTGAGACTCCTGAATAGTGGGTTTAAACATATTATTAACTTGTAACATTACCATAATAATATTTATGATAACATATATGATTCACTTATGACTTTATATTACCCATTCTTTTGTAAATTCTATGTTAAAGTAGCGTTTTGGGTAAAATTGTTTCATTTGTCGTACATATTTCGACTAATTGTTTTTTATATTATTACTTATATCCTGATTTACTTAATTAAATAATGTAGAAAATTATTTATATAAAATATATATTCAGCATATAAATATATATGTTAGATCGATAAATGGAATGAAATACACCGTTCATGGAGACGGTAGGCTGTACGTACGCATGAATGTTGTTTTCATTTCCTTATTGAATTGAATGGAATTAAGTAAATGAAACATATATGTACATAAATACAGTATCCTTATTATGTATTATCTCTCATGATTATTTTTTATATATACTTTATAATCATACTTTAATTGTTAATCATGGAAAATGAATCTCATCACGTTCGTGGAGACGGTAGTTCGTACGCACGCACGAGCAACAATATCATTCTTTTGATATTAAAATTTTATATAATTGGATGGTATATCATATATAATGAATCATAATAATGTTATATTTATTATTTATATCATTTATACTCATTATTATACCCATCCAAATGATGAAATGTTTGAATAATAAACTACACCACGACGTGGAGACGGTAAGCCGTACGTACGCATGTGTGGTGACTTTTACATTCATAAGATGGATAAAATAACTAATATGGTTGAAAAAATTTTATAATAACATCATATAATATATAATATACTGGAGTTATTATCTTATAATGGAAACAACAAAGAAGGAGGAAGTGGAATAAGAAAGGAACTTGAAATAGGTGGTGAGATATTTACCTCTTCTTCGGGTTCTTCATTTTGATTTGATCAAAAGGGCTCCTTAGGTTGGATTTCTGACTAAATTAATGCCTCTATGATTAAGGGAGAACATTTGAGAGGGTATTAGGGTAGGGTTTGGTTGATCCAAATGGATTTTTAGATGTGAATTAGAAATAAGGGTGAGTTCCCTTTTATAAGAGGGGTGAGGGGAACCTTAGGAAAAACTTAAAATATTATTTTATAATAAATTTATATTCGGTTTATAATGGATCAAAAGTGACTTATTTTGAGTCTAGTCTGGGTGTGGGTCGAAATCCTCTCAACAAATAGGTTTTATACATGTTTAGGTTACCATTTTAACCTTATCGTTTAGATTTAACTCTAAGTTAAATAATTTAACTTTTATCGTGTCCTCTTGTATTCTTACACTATATGGTTAATAAATTTACTATAAACTGCCAATAGAACCCCACTTAGTTAATTAATGTAATGTATATTATTATATAAGTATTTTTACCAATCCATATAATTTTATGACCATTATTTCAATTAATAATATCATATTTGTTTTAAAAACTCTTTCATGTCAATTTTGACACTATTTGGTATTTTATTTTTTATAAATTCATAACAGCATTATTACTTCGAAAAAAAATCTTATAACCAACCCTAATATGTTATATTAACCTATAAAATTATTTTAATTTATAAAAAGTCTCAAATTACATTTATTTGGGTATTTATAATATCAATTATGTTAATATTTCATTAATAAGTAAATTACAGCATCATCATTGTGTCATAAATAAATTAAATTATTTAAGGTCTAAAAATAATAAATAAAATACCATTATGTATTAAATCTTTTTATATTTCTATTGAATATTTATAGTCGAATTTATATTGTGTTTAACCCTATATTAATAGGGTTTTAGATATTAAACTTTGGTTTCAACTCTTTTAACTCTTCTTTGAATTAAATAATAATAAATGTCCTAATCTAATCCAAGTGGACCTAAAGGGTGATATTTTATTACTAAGGTTTTTTTTGGTCGAATTAAACATATCCAATAGAATTAGTACATGTTTTAGCATAATGATAAAATCATTTTTACCCTTAATTACCCTATTTACTTTTAACTATGGTAAATAAAAGTTAAAAGTTACTATTCACCAAAAATTATTTTCATCTCAATGAACCACATTTTACTTACTAATATCAACCTTGACTCTCTGATTTTTGAAATTCAACTCACAGAAGTGGTAAAATTAAGTTTTATGTAAATTTTCAAATGCTCCTATGAGGTGGGTAAAAGACGGTAAAAAGTTCAATAAAAATTTTATATATCTAAAATTATTATAAAATGACTCAAATAAATTACATTGAACTTATATAGGTATTATGTATATATTTTTACCTAAAATAATTTTAAATAAAATAAAGGATTATTTGAATAAAAATTCAGTTTTAACCAATACCTCAATGTTTTCACTATTCATCAAAAATTGAAAGTTTTCATAAAAATACCAAAAATTCACCCTAGGCTAATTTCGATATTCCAAATCCAAAAATGAAGTCCATTTTGAAAGATAAAATTTATAAAATTTCAAAAAGTGGATATTATTATTCATAACGGCTAGTTTATATAGTATTTTAATAACATATCGTTGTTTAGTGAAACTCAGTATTGCGTACAACTCAAGCTATTGAGGAAGGTTGCTCTTACCTGTAACACAAGCCAAGAATAGTGTTGCGTATACTACAAGATAATACGGTGTTTCGTATAGCGCAAGATAATCTTGGTGTAGCGTACAACACAAGACATCAAAGAAATTAAAAATAATATTTCTCATAAAATCTCGGGGTGTTACACAACCGATGTGATAATGTATTTTCCACATTGATTTTTCCAAATTGGTTATATGAAAAAACGATATGAAAAACATATTATTAATTTTTTTCCATGTCAGTTTTAATATAACTGATATGATAAATATTGTTTTAAATTTTTCATAGTAGTTATAGAATAACTGATGTGAAAATTATATATTTTTTAAATAAAATTTAATTAATTAATCACATCCAAATAGTACAACGTCATACTAGAAAAAAACGTAATAAAAACATAAGGATAATGGAAAATAAATAGTAGAAAAAAAGTAGTAGCACAAACATTTACAATTTGAACATTTAACTTTACAATGTATATTAAAAATAAACTAAAACCAAATGAAACATGTGAGATAATTTTCCCATTAATTTTATAAGTCTCTTAGATATTTTCTAGTATAATGATAAGGGTCATCAAAAAACTACAAATTTAAGAAGACAGTATTTAACATATATTCTGAATAAATTTTTTGAAATTTTAAAGGAAAGATTTATATAAAAATATAACCTTTTGGAAATTTGTAAAAAACCTAGTTGAAATTATTTCAATAATAAATCTTAGAAAATAATATCCAAGTGAATTTACTAGTTTTTTATGAAACTACTATTTAAAATAATTTTTCAATTCAAAATAAAATTTTAAGTACTTATATCTAAAATTTTGTAAATAAAAAGTCACCTTTTATTTTAGATATTTGATCTTTGCACTATGTTTTCTTGTTGTCTCTATAATGTGATTCCATGAACAGTTTTAAAATAATATGTATGAAATAAATTTAAATATCATTATAATATATAAAAATATAAAAATATTCAAACTTACATGTTAAATACATTCATAAAATCATCTTACAGTTCACTATGGATAGAGCACAGTCAGTAAAGTGTATTTTCTCTTGGAAAAAAACACCCAACGTCCAATGGACATGAATATATAAAAAATATAATGTGAGTGGTTATTCTGTTACGAGATATATGAAATTTTATGGGATATATGTTTCATACTCTTTAACATAAGTAAGTATCCACAACTAAATAATTGCATTCTTTTGAGCACTTTCGGAAATATAAACCACTATTTTTTTCATCAGTCATTGTCCTCGCTGTAGGTGAGATAAATTGTGGGTCTATAAATTGATATAATGATTTCATGACTTGTTGTATACAAATTTAATACAAATACATAATAAAAAACAAACTTAAGTGTAAAGTTTCAATAAATTAAAATAATGGAAATATTTTTTTAATCAACTTACATGGAAAAGACTTGCATCATGTTGATGCCAAACTAATCTTCTGTTATAGGCTCTGTGATATTTTTTTAAATGATGAAATTCATTGAAAGCCCGTAAACGTCAGATTCCATTGGAATGAAGAAAACATCCCACAAAAAATTTTAATATGTTGATAATATATTAAGACTATAAGATATTGTATCTGAATTCATAATAACCTGTATTTATTGTTTTTTATACAGTACATCTTTACCTTAAAATTATTTTTATAAAAAATATATGAATATATAAACTTTAAAATATTAAAAACAAATTTAACAGTAATATAAAATAAATTATATAATATACACATACCTCTATGGTAATTTTTCAAAAAAGTCTATATGGAAAAACTAAAAAATGGTAATACTTTGTCCAACTGTACTGAAAAAAATCTGTAGGAAAGGGTATACTTGTTGATCTATATATAATATCTTGTACAATGACCATATGATTCTATATCTCTATTTGTTGATGATGAATGGTATATCTAATATAATATATCATCCCATGTGGAACAATATGATGTTTGGTATCATCAATATATAAACCAAAATAAATAGAAAGCTATGGAGGAGGAGGTGTAGGAGTTGGATAAGTAAGAGGAGGTAGAGGAGTGGTATCTACAAGTAGAGGTGGAGGAGTGGGATCAACAGCCTACAACAATCTTTTCATATTTTTAAACATTAATTGTACTAACACTATGATTCTATACTCTATCATCTCATAAATATCCTCAATTTTATCTTCCAAAGATTCTATTTTTCTTTTATAAACATCCTCTATTGAAAAAGATTCAGAATGAGTAAACACTTTTTCTACTGATACACTTACTGAGTATCCTTATACATGACCATGGTGTTCAGGATTTCCTAATGCAGGCTAAAATATACTTCCTACCCTTATATATGAAGGTCCCATGTGTAATCAACTCCTTAAGAGATTATTATATATAATATTTGAAATAATCCATAGTGAATCACAATATATAAAGAATTGATTTAACTTAAATAAATAAGAAAACATTTTAAAATCCTCTCAGTTACAAACCTTGACTCTTCCATAATATATTTTCCATTTTTTCTCATTTGATCCCTCTTCTATTTTTCATGTTTAGATAGGGGAGGAGGGTCAACCTCTGCAGATCCTGAAGACTCAACTATCATTTTCTGAATATTTTCAGTTATCATTTGTTCTTCTAATAATGTATACCATTTATGAGATAATGTATGAGGGTATACATATCTAGATTGGATCTACTAATGAGATCTCCTTTTTTCTATAAATTGAGAATAAATAAATCATTAATATAAAAAGACTTCAAAAATGTAACATTTAACTTACCAAAAATTCTTATTTTCATCTACTTTATTCAAATTTCTTCTATTTATCTTCATCTAGAAATAGATATATATCACATGGATTTTGATTTTATCTATTTCAAAAAATTAAATCTGATATTGGGGTTGATTTTAAATCCTTCCATCTCCTAGAATCCAATTCTAAACATTTCCTTAGTACTCCTCCAGTATCAGGTATATCATAAGTCATCTGATAATAAGGGGGAAACCTATATTTGTATAAAAATTTCATGATAATTAAAATAATAACAAATGAGCTTACCAAAACTGTGTCTCAAAATTGTGATATTGTTATTTTTCAACACTTCTCTAAATAGAAATCAAAATACTAACTTTTCTTTTATCTTGAACTGCAATAAAAGTATTTAATTATTTTAAATTTGGACACCTTGGAATAAAATTATCATAAAATTCACCTTGTATCCTCTAGTCTCAGCTATGAGAAATTAATAATTTTAGTAAACCTCTGTTTCCATGTTTACCAAACCTCGAACTCTTTTTCCCCTATGGAAGTAGATGCCTCATGTGCATAAAGATGATGAGGATCATCAATAGAAGTATGTGTATGATCCTCTCTATAAGTTTTAGGTGGATCAGATGTTTGATCCATCATAATCCTAAAAATTAAAGTAACAAAAAAGTAGTATACAAATATAAAAAAACAATTATTATATACAAATGTAAATAAAAAATAAAAAATGATCAAACAAAGAATAAATTAAACTAAACAAATTTTTATTCATATTTTTTATAATTAACTAAAATCATAAAAAAAATTAATGAGAGATAAAATGACCTAGAAATGAAAAAAAAATCCAAAAACTATGTGTAAATAACAAACAATTAGTTCACAAATATACAAATCCAACTAGTACATAAAAAATTAAATAAAAATTAAAAATTATACAATTAAAAGTAAATTAAACTAAAAAAAATTATTGATATTTTTAAAATTAGTTAAATAAAATTTTGAAACATTAATGATATATGAAATGACATAAATAAATGAAAAAAATCCAAAAATGGTGTGGTACTAGTAAAAATGTTCCAATATATTGCACCATTTTTTACACTAAAAAAATATTCTTTGAATATATGAAAAGTGATCCAACAAAAAAGTAAACTAAACTAATAAAATTTTCATTCATATTTATTAGAGTTTTTAACTAAAATTATAAGAACATTAACAAGATATTAAATGTCATAAAATAATAATAAAACAAAAATGGTGTGTGAATTGTAAAAATGATCCAATGTATTACATCATTTTTTACACAAGAAAGAATATTCTTTAAATATACTCTTTTATACAATTTTTTATTTTTATTTAACATATTTTATTAAAATTAATTGTTTTCCACAAAATCAACAAATATATAAGTTAATAAAGGGTAAACATGGTAAAATAAACTAAACTAAACTAATATAAACAAGAAATTTAACTTATTAGTTATAATATGTGTTTTAATAAAGAAAATAATAATAATATATCTAGAATTCTAACAAACTTACAAAAGTAAACAAGAAAAAAACTTATATTACCTCTAATATTAGTAATTTACTAAAGTATTATTGAACCAAATTTCTTTCTCATGATCATTTCATATGTTACAAACCATTTATATGAAATTAAATTCAATAATATCTATTAATATTTCCATGGAAGTAGGTATATCAAATAAATCAAAATCTTCATCAAGTTTTTCATCACCAACATACTATTTTTTATTTATAAAATGATAAACCTCTACATATCGGAATGATCGAGAGCATAGAATTTTTGTTTCTATGTGTTTCTATGATAAAAGGATCAACTGTGTATTCCAATATATTTAGATTAACTAGTGTCATTCCTAATTAATAATGTCATACACTCTTTCTACTAATAACCCATTTATATTTAAACATTGGAACTCAAAATTTAAGGCAATCAACCTCCCATATTTCTTAAATGACTCCAGAATGTGAACTTGATTCATAGATTGGGTTTTTGTCTTTGGAACTTGAAAAATGCATTGCTTCTACGAACACCAATAGACTAATAATCTTAATTTCACTTATATTTTCCTAATATTTTGTATGAAATGTACAACCAATATTGTCATACTTATACAATGTTATCAAATTTAAACTTAGGCCTCTCACAAACCATATCAATGTTTCTAATACATCTGATCTACTAAGTATAGTCTCTTTAAACCATGGGAAAAAATTTATTATACTCATTCAAAATCCACACATATTTCTTCTTTGGATAAAATTTCTTTAACACATTAATATTAAATTTTATATACAAATGAGCATCATCTATGTTATTCAAGATGTACAAATGTTCCTTTTTTATCTATTCACCTATCAACGATTTTACATTCAATACAAGGATCCCCTTTCCCCCATAATTAACTCGTTCATAGCAAGATGTAGGCAAACTTATGTGCTTCACTATAGAAAATTATATTTTTAAAAACTCTAAAAATTCCTCATAAATATAATTCTAAAAAATGGAGGCTTCAAGTATATATGAATTCTTAACATACCCCTTCAATGTCTTCATATACCTTTCAAAATTATACATCCAACATAGATATATAGGACTAAAAATATTTATTTTTTCACCAAATGAACCATTAAATACACCATGATATCAAAAACATATGGAGGAAAATACATTTCCAATTAAAAAAGTTTAGAAACCACTTCATTCTACAAATTTTTCAAATCATTAAGATCAATCACATTATTACAAATAAAATTGAAAAAAATAACACACATTCATGATAGTCATTCTGACATGGATGGAAAATATTCCATGCAATAAAATAGTTAGTATTTTTTGCATCATTATATGGAAATCATGAGATTTCATACATGTCAACTTAAAATCATTTAGGGGCACAAATTTTTTACCATTTTTAGAATAACCATATGGAACATTGATATCATAAATAAAATGAACAAATATAATTTTCTCCTTCTTGGATAATTTATGAAAGGTTTCAGGTAGATATGGTTTCCTTCTATCATGAGTGGGAACTAACTCTAGACGTATTCCCATTTATAGTAAGTCTAGTCATACATTCAACCCATATTTAGTATTTCCTTTAATATCAAACAATGTTGCAATCAATATATCATAGATATTATTCTACACATACATGAAATCAATGTAATTTTTGACCTCATTATATCTCTAATAAAATAGATCAAAAAAATTTACCATTTCTTTAAAATATTTTTATCATTACTATATTTTTGTGTCTTTCTAAATATCACATAAAGGTTTTTCATCCACTCAAATTACAGATTAGTGGAAAAAGTTTTTGGAGAAATATCAAATTATTTTGAGCTATTGAATGCCTTTTTTAATATTCGATAAGGGTTATCCATAAACAAAAACTTTCAATGACTCATGTATACAATTTTTCTCTCATGTTTTAATTGATAATATGAAGCTTGTTATTCACAAATTGGACAAGATTTTTACCCCATAACACTATATCCATAAAAATTTCCATATGCTAGGAATCCGTTTATAGTGAACATAATCATTTCATGTAGTTGAAAATATTCCATTCTATAAGAATCATGCACCCTAATACCTTTATCCCATGAAAGTTTCAAATTATCAATTAATGGTGATAAGAAAAAATCAATAACATTTCCGAGTTATTTTGGTCCAAATATCATTAAAATCAACATGAAATATTTTTTATTCATACAAAATTTAGGAAATATGTTTTAAATTACCAATAAAATGGGACATGAATTATGTGTGCCACTAAGGTTTTGATATGGATTCATTTAATCTATACATAGTCCAAGTTTGAGAATTCTAACTTCATTTTCGAATATAGGAAACTTTTGATCAATTTTATTTCACTGTGGACAATCAGCTAGATGACATAATTTTCCATCACATATCTACTCATATGCATGATATCTTAACATTTTTTCATCATTTTAATTTTAAAATAAACATTTCAAATGAGTAATTCATGGAAGATACCAAAATTCCTTGGCTGAAGTCTCTGTAACTACTAAATAGGCATGTTGATTTTCTTTCAACTTATACCATGATGTCCCTAATTTAGTACAATATAATAGAAATTCATATTAATTCATATATATCTCATTATTTGGGTAGGAATTTATTTTCTTATACCAAAAACTCATGAGGCATAATATTTTAATTTCTTTATAATTTTAATCTGGAAGATCATTGTCTTTAGAAAGTATGTCTTTCAAAAATTGTAAAAACTCTATAAAACTCTTGTCACTCCTTCCATTTTTCACCTTCAAGTTAATCAATGTTAACACCATCAATTAAATTGTAAATTCCATATAAACCAGATACAATGGTTTATCAACATAACTATATAGATGCTCTATTTTTGGTTCCTTATAAATTTCCTCTACTTCAATATCATGAATCATTTATTCAATTTGATCAGACTTATCATATTGCAAGTCATGATAATCATTAGATCTGAAATTATGCCTAGTTTCTCCATGAAAAATCCAAGGGTTGAAAATCAGATTAAAGCCATGAAAATTTAAATGATCTTTTATCTCCCTACTTTTCAAATTCTTCATATTTAAACATTTCAGGCATGGATAGAAAAACATGTCCTTATTTGGAAAATTTCATTTTGAAAATTAAAAAAAAATGACACCTTCCTCGTATTCCTTACTTATTTGAAGTGAATTAATCCATCTTCGGCTCATTACTATCTATAATAGATTTCAAAAATTAATATAAATTATTATTATATCAAATTCAATTTAAAATTTACTTTTATAAATAATAAAAAAAATACCATTACATATTTCAAAAAAAATACATTATATTTTATGAAAAAATATATAAACTTGAATAGATTAAATTGTTATTTTTTAATAAAAAAATTACAAACCTTTATCTAAAAATAATAATTCATCAATTAAAAAATATATACGATGTGAGAATAATCAAAAATACAAATATAAATAGAAAGATAATGTGACATCAATGAAAATTTTAAATTAAAAATAAAAATGAAATTACCTTGGATTCACAAAAAAATAAAAAAATTTAACACAAACCTTAAATTGATATTGGAACTAAGATGATTGAGAAGGTGATGCCAATTGGAAGAATGCACAAGTAGTGGCCAATAAAGGATGATGATGGATGGTGGTGGTGAATGAAAATTGAAATATAGAGTGACATCAATGGAAAATTGGGACCACAAATACAAATTCAAATACCTTGGATGAAAAAAAATTAAAACAATAAACGTAAAACATAAATTGATATCAGAACTAGGAAAATTGAGAAGTCGACACTAATGGGAAGAAGTTGCAAGTGGTGGCTATTGATGGATGATGGTGGTGGATGTTAACTCAAAGATAAAGAGACACTAAAGATAAATTGGAAAAAAAATACAAATAGATTGAATACACATAAAATAAAAATAATAAACATCAATAATAAATTGAAACTGGAACTGTGATGATCAACACCAATGGGAAGAAGCATGAGTGATGGTTGACGATGGGTGATGGTAAATAGTGGTGGTGGATACCAAATTAAATATATTCAAATCGAGTGATCTAAGAATAAATATATTTAAAGCCAAAAATCAAAGAATGAATAAATTTGAATCCATAGATCGAATATGGAAGGGTTAGATTTCATTTAGTGATAAAAAAATGAAAGTTTTCATGTGAAATAATTAAACAAAAAAAGACTCCTCTTGATCCCCAATTAAAATTAAAATGATTTTCTACATTGGTTATTTAATAACTAATGTAGAAAAAATAATTTTATATATGAGTTATTCAATAACCGATCTGGAAAAAAAATGTTTTTCAATGTTGTTTATTGAATAACCAATATAAAAAAAATTGTTTTATTTTTCATATTTTTTATTCAATAAACTACATGGAAAACCATTTTTTCACATTAGTTTTTAAAAAACAAATGTGAAAAATATTGGTGTTTTATATTTTATGTCGATTATTCAATAATCAATGTGGAAACCATTTTTTCACATCTTTTATTGAATAACCAACATGAAAAATGTTGGAGTTTTATTTTTCATCTCCATACCAGATAACAAACATGAAAAACATGTCTGGATAAATCAATTTTGTACTAGTGCCAAATTCCAAAAGAAACTTATTAAGTTTAATTGATATATACCAGCATGGGTATGATACCCAAACTATATCTATGATAAATGAAAAGTATATGTGCATTACCATTAATAAATCTAATTAGATTCATGTACTAGAAAAACTACCAAAATTATCATCTGGATTGCATTATATATATATAAGTGAAATCAAAACACATATAGTAATAATGAATGGATGGCAAATTTTTAATTTATGTCGTGAATAATTAGGTTATCCTATTTTGGAAATGATGAAAAAACTAATTGAAATTTATAATGTACATTCAATAAAGGTCCATAAGATCTCTCCACTTCGAAAAATTCCATGCGATGTGTGTTCTCTTGCAAATTTGATTGTGAGATAATCTATAGATAAAATTACGGTTGAAATGATACCCTTACTTGAATTAATTTAAGGGGATATATTTGGACCAATTCATCCATCATGTGGTCGATTAAAATAGTTTATTGTATTAATTGATGCAACAAGAAGATGGCCACATATATGTTTTCTATCAATATGTAATGTATTGATTTCATGATTTCTATCTCAAATAATAAATTGAGAGAAAAAGTCTCTGATTATGTCATCAAGAAAGGAAGTCTCAATAATTATATATAATTTATCTCTAAATATTTCAATGATTATTGTATAGAAATGGTGATTACCATGGATCATCCATTTTCCCATGTTCATACACAAAATGGTTTAGTTGAATCACTGATAAAATGCCCCCAACATTTTTCTAGACCATTAATAATGAGAAAAAATTTGTCGATATCCATATGGGGTCATGAAATATTGCATTCCTTTGAATTAATTCACATAAAACAAAGTGCGTATCAAAATCACTCTCCACTCCAATTGTCATTTATCCAATATTATGACATCTCCCAACTAAGAATATTTTATTGTGCAGTATATGTACTAATTAATCCCCTAAAACATACAAATATGGAACATAAAAGGAGGTTGGGAATATATATAGAATATGAATCCTCATCCATAATCATATATCTTGATCCAAAAAGTGGTGACGTATTTACATCAGTTTTTTCTTATTTTTACTTCAATTAAGGATTATTCCCAACATTGGGGGGAGAAAAGAAGCAAAGGGAGGAGATTTCTTGGAATGTGAAAACATTATATTTTCTTGATCCTCTCACCTAGCAGTGTGATATGGAAGTGAAAAGAATTTCATATTTTGAAGAACTATAAAATCAATTTCTTAATTAATTTATTGATTCAAAGGGTGTGACTAAACCACATATACTAGTTGTAAATTCACCAGCTAGAATTTATGTCCCAAAGACACAATTATATAATTATGTTATGAAAATATCAAAAACATGCCTAAATCATGGAAGACTGATTGGATCTAAGAATAGAAATCCTCGAAAAATAAAATGAATTAGTATAAAGGAAAACCTCATTATGGATTCATGTGTTCCAATAGAAACATATAATTTTAGTGTTCTTAAATAAGAATATGATGAGAATCATAAATAGAATTCACAATATATAAAAAAACCTATAGGTTTTGAAAATAATGAAAACTCTCTTAATTACTCAATTATAAGTGATACTTTAAATCAAAGTAATGTGGAAAATATTGATGAAATAATTTCATATTCTATGAAACATGATATAAAAAGTGAAGACCATAAACCAAGTTCTGTTATGGAATATCAAAAACAACATGATTTAAATAAATAGAAAGATAAAATGTAAGTTGAATTAAATTACCTTAATAGGAAAATGGTTCTTGGACATATCATGATCACACTAGAATTTTTTAATCCTGTTGGATATAAATGGGTTTTTGTGTGTAAGTGTAATGATAAAAACGAGATTGTAAGATACAAAGATTTTTTTTCTCATTAGGGTTTTCTCAGAGACTCAATATTTATTATGAGGAGACATATTCTCTTGTTATGGATACTATTAATTTTTTATATCTAATTACCCTTGCAGTATCTAAAAATGATAATTTTCATCTTATGGATGATGTTACAACTTATTTATATGGTTCACTTGGTATTGGAATATATATTACAGTCCCTAAAGAATTAAAAAACTCAAATTATCGAAATCAAAACCCACAAAACTATATTCAATTAAATTAAAGAAATCATTTTACGGATTAAAACAATATAGGTGTATGTGGAATAATCATTTGAGTGAATATTTTTTAAATAAAGGTTATGTAAATATCCCTATATGTCTATGTATTTTTATTAAGAAAACAACATCTGGATATGAAATGTTTGTTTTTTAGGTCAATGATTTAAATATAATTAGAACTCTAGAAGTGATCTATGAAGCAAAGACAAACTTGAAGGATTAATTTTAAATGAAATACTTAAGAGAAATCAAGTATTTTCTTGGATTAAAATTTTAACATATACTAACTGTTATATTTTTTCATCAATAAAATTATACTAAAAATGTATTAAAATGATTTAATATAAATAAATAGAATCCTTTAATTACTCCAATGGTTTTTTAGTCTTTAAATACTAATAAAGATCAATTTTTAACTTGTGAAGAAAATGAGGAGTTGGTTGATCTAGAAGTACCATAACTTAATGGTATAAGAGCACTAATGTATCTTATTAATTATACTCATCCTGATATATATTTTCTACTAAATTATTAGCAAGATTTATTTTGGACCCTACATGAAGACACTATAATGAAATTAAACATATTTTTAATCTTTATAAAACTATTGATTTGGTTTTATTCTATTCTAACAAATTATAAAATAAGATGATTAGTTTTGTAGATGAATTTTATTTATCAGATCTTCAAGATGTGTGATCACAAACTAGTTATGTGTCCATAGTTATAGGTACTTTCATATCTTTGTGATCACAAAAACATACACTCGTTGCAACATATTCAAATCATGAAAAAGTAATATCATTACATGAAGCATATTGAGAATGTTTTTAGTTTTGGTCTATGACTCAATATATTTGAGAGAAAAATGGATTACCTATGGATTATAACCTAAAAATATTATTCGGATATAATATTGAATGCATAACAAAATTAAAGTAATATTTCATAAATAATAATTAAAAAAAACACATACCATCAAAAAATTTCTCCTTCATACAAGAGTTAATGAATAATGGAGATATCAACATAAAATATGTTCTATATAGTGACAATTTTAAATATTTATTTACAAAGACGCTACCAACTATTATCTTTAGAAATATTTTACATAATATAGGGATGTGTGGATTGTAAAATCTTTAATTTATTTATATAATATAACTTTTAGGGGGATTATACATGACTATACTCTTTCCATTATTTTAGTTTTTATCCCACTAGGTTTTTTCTAGAAAATATTTTTAATGAGGTAGCATTAAAACACATATGACATTGGTATGGATGTGTATCCTAAGGGGGTGTTAGGTAGTTCCTAAAAGGTGGTTGTAGTATTCAACAAGGTTGGGATGCCAACCCCCACTAATCCCCCCTCACCTACCTTATTGCACTGCCTATAAAAGGGTAGTGTATCTGTAACATCCCAGGTAAATAAAGAATAAAGAATTTTCATATTTATTAATATTTACGAATTAAATATTAATTTTATTTTAAAGGGGTTGCTATGTTCGATAGCGTACCCGATACGCAACAATGAGTTTCTTTGAAACTTACGTAGCACACTAGTAATAAAATAATATTATTTTAAATGTTAGTTAACAAGTAGCCGTTGTACTGGCGGGAATGGATAGAAATAACTAAAATATGATTATATATGTTTTTAAATGTTTATACATTTACCCAATAAAAGATAAAGGCTTAAAATACGGAAAGAGTTCAATTTTAGGCATTTATACCCTAATTTTCACGAAAGGTTCACTTATCACCTTTTGACGGAGAACCGTCATTAAATATAGTTTTGATCACTATTATACTTTATTTTGGATCAAATATAACCCTTCTTTAGAATCGGGACATCAAAATTTACTTTGTGTAAATTTTTGGTACCTTTCTGATAAAGTTCATTTTTTTTATGAATAGTGTAAAATGTTGTATTTTAATTCAAAACCTCTTTTTAATCTAAATTATTTATATGATTAGATTATTATTTTAATTGGTTTTAAAGTGAAATTAGAAAATATTTTTACCAGTTAATCCAATGGTGGTCATTGGAATCAATTTCACTTTGAAATTGGACTTAAACTGGTGTCAATCTTTTGATACTTATTGTTTCAGAAAAACACGTTATTTGTCATGACAGCGGGAATTAATTATTAAATTAATTAATTTGACTTATATGTTTTTAATTTTGTAAAATGGACTTCATTTTTGAATTCAGAATATCAAATATAGCTTAGGGTGAATTTTTGGTAATTTTCTGAAAAACTTTAATTTTTGATGAATAGTGAAACCACTAAGTGGTAATCAAGCAAACTGATTTTTCAGTTAAATGATAGTTTACCACTAATGTGTAATGAATTTTGAAAATCCGACATACATGGTTGTCATTAAGAAGTAAAATGTGGTTCAATGAGATTAAAATAATTTTTTGGTGAATAGTAACTTTTTTTCATTAATCGCGATTAGAGGTAATTAGTGTAGTTTAAGGTAAAAAATGGTATTATAAGAACGTGAAAACACCATGACACTTGTCCTACACCTATTGGGTGAGTCATGGCCGACCAAGACAAGCCATGGGCCAACTTGGGGACCCCATGGAGCCACTTTAGTTGGAAATTGACATTAATATATTTTTATTTAATGTTAAAGTGAAAATGACACTAACATAAATTATTTTACTAAAATAATTTTTTTAAGTGGGGTTATACAAGTCCAAATTTTGATTATAAATAGTCATTGGAAAGCTAAAAATATTTCCTACATCATAGTAATTTTTTTATAATTTTTAGACATTAAATAAATTAAATTATATATGACATAATAATGATGCAGCGATGACATCATTATTTGACGATTTAAATAAAATGGAAAGATAATGAAAAATCTAAAACCTACACATGTCCAAAACCAATTGGATGAGTGGATTTCGAACCCTTATCACCTTATCCACGACTTATATCAATGTGGGACCTTTTAAAACCGAAACACATTTTCAAATAAAGTAATATTTCTTTACTTTCCAAAAGTGCCCCTCCTCTCCTCTTATAAAAGGCCCCCACCTCTACCCCATTTCACACACTTATCAAGCCTTTGGCTCGGCCAAACCCTACCCAATTACTCTCTCCACATCCCTCTCCTCATCCTAGAGGATTCCCTTTGGGCAGAATCCTTTCAAAGGAAGCCTTTAGGCTCAAATCAAAATGGAGTTACACTTTTAAAGGTAATTCATTCTTTCTTGTTCATTTGTTTTATTTTGCTTCTCCAACCCTCTAAACTCTTTTATTTAATTCTTTTGTAACAACACCAGTATCTTCAATATACTAGGATGTTGTTATAATATTTATTTGAGCTACACTCTCACACAACTACATCAAATGGTTAAATAACATACGGTTTCCGTGGATGGCGAAATTCTGCCTCCCGAAACGATGATTGTTCAATAATCATTTAACACCTTCAAGGGTGGCCATTATGATGTCACTATTTTTATATATGATATATAATATGTTTATGTTTTCTTTAAGCTTCTGTATTTTTCATTTTTGGCATACCTTTATTGTTTCCATTATGGGTAAACACGATATCTTCATTTAAGGAAGTGCGGACTACCGCCCCCTCAAAGTGATGTGATTCGTTAATGCCGTATGTGGGACGTGTAAAGGATGGATTTAAAGTTATTATATATGATGTTATACTGGAATTATAATATAACTCTATATCATTATTATTTCTTTCCATTAAAGTATGATATAGAAATGAAAGTAGCGTTCATGCGTACGTACGGCTTACCGTCTCCATGAACGGTGCATTTCATTTCTTATCCCCAAATGTAATGTACTATTAAAATTACATGTATATAATGTATATATATAATTAATGATATATATAAATGATGAATATAATTCTGGAATTAAAATATACATACCTCTCATTTAGTTTTAATTCCACTAATATGACAAAGAAATGAAAGTAGCGTTCATGCGTACGTACGGCTTACCGTCTCCATGAACGGTGCATTTCATTTCTTACCTCTAAATGATTATGTAATATTATAAATACATGTATATGCTGGATATATATGATATATATGATATCCAAATCAGGAATTTCATTCTGGATATAAATAACTTTTGACCACACGAACAACATGTAATTGTAAGAAGTCAACTTTCGACTTAAGAACCAAATATTGACAAAACAAACATTATTAACTTAAATGGTTACATAATGTTTATAACATGGAAATAAGTGATATAAAATGAATAATGAACTTTAAAAAGGTTCTTAATCAAGTATAAATTAACTCAAGTTTATTATTCAGGACGTTAAAGAACGATCGAGTCAAGTCGGACCCAAGGTAAGGGACTTCGTCTCAATCTCCTTTCATTGAGGCATATTTTGTTTTATACACAACTTTCTTTTATACGGTGTATAAACTCCTTTGACTTTTACTTTTATACAAAGGGAATCTTTTTCTACGAAGCGTTTTACTAAACGACAAAAAGGAATGTTTATTTTTAACGTACGCGGTGACAACGACCTTTTTCCGCCGCCGCGATTATTATTTGATCTTTGGCTTTCTCAACAAGCCATAATGTTTTTAGAATAAAATAAATACCATATACTCTTTTATGTATTTTGGTATTGAAAATGGTTTTTGAAAAAGGATTCTATTATGTCAATATATTTATGATATATTGTGATTGAAATGTGGAAATGTTATCATTCCTTTATATTGGTTTTATGTTTTATGATTTTATACTGGTACTTGGACATTTTAACGGGTGGTTACGTTATAAACCATATGACGGGTGGTGCCGTGAATACCAGGACGGGTGGTTACGTTATAACCTCCAATGCATTGGGTATGGAAGTCGACCGTATGGATATTCCATTAAGTATGTATGGAAATTGGTCGTATGGCTATTCCATTAAGTGATATGTGTGGAAGTCGACCGTATGGTTATTCCACTTAAGTATGTTTATGTCCCAAGTTACCTTTATAAATGTTATGTGTTATTTTTATGGATTTTATGGTAAACCTTTGGTTACAAAAAGGTAAGTAATGATACTTTATTCAGTGAAGAGTTTTTTTACAACTTCATGAAGGTGAAGGTATTACTTTGATAGAGTATACATGGTTTACTTGATTTTGAAAAACTAACAGTTTTCATTCTTTCTGTATCCCTTACTGAGCTTTTTATGCTCACCCCAAGTTTTTCGAAATGTTTTTCACAGGACTTAAAGTGGAATAAGGTCAAGGATGGGATCAAGGGAATTTCATGCTATCTAAAACATGGAATCTAGATATCTTTCTTTTTAAGAGTTTTTTTTTTATGGAGACTTAGTAGAAGTGTCTACTTTGTAATCTTTTAAGATGTAATAGTTATGTTCTAATTCTCTAAAACTCTAAACCTGAAAAGATCCTCAACGTGAATTCTTCATTTAATTCAATATTAAGTAAGGTTTAAGTCTGGGTCCTTATAGTTGGTATCAGAGGTCGGTTTAGACAACTTTAGGAGTTAGAAAAGTGTTAAATTATAAAATTATTGAAATGATATAGCATTTACGGATTACCATGTTGCTTCGCCTAAGATATTTCTGTGTTCAGAATGGTTTTCCGCAAAGGAAACAAAGAAGCTATGTTGGGACGACATCAGGAGGAAGATAACCTTCCAAATCAGTAACCTGAGATGGTCGGAATTGGAACTGAACAGTTTGTTGCAGTAATGGCATAGTTGTCTCAGGCTATAAATGGTGGTGGTATCCATGCACGAGATCAGCCAGATCAACCGCAGAGGAACATGTCAGTGGTGGAACATTTCATGAGGCAACATCCCCCATCATTCAGAGGATCATCTGACCCTGTGCAAGATGAAGGGTGGATTAAAGCACTGGAGAAGATTTTTGATGTCATGGGGTGTTCAGAACATCAAAAGGTTAGTCTTGCTGTTTACCGTTTTGAAGGTGAAGCTGATCAGTGGTGGTCGATGGTGAAAAATATAAGGGATAGTGATGAGATTGAGGATCTTCACTGGGACGAATTCAAAGGTATGTTTCTTGAGAAATATTTTCCTAAGGTGGTTCATCTTAGGATGGAAAAACAGTTCCTAGAATTGAGGCAGGAGGATGATTCAGTGGCTGCTTATGAAGAAAAGTTCACTCGATTGGCAAGGTATGCTCCAAACTTCATACGAGATCTTGATAGTAAAATAAACCATTTTTACTCAGGGTTAAAGCCAAAGTATCGAAGGGATTTAGCTTCTCGTGAGTTCAAAAGTTATGAAAAACTTGTTCGATGTGCGGAGAAGGTGGAAATGGAGTTTGCCGATGATCAGGTGTTCAATGACAAACAACAGAATAAGAGTTCTAGTTGGCAGGCAAAGGGGAATAATTCATCAAAGAAGCAAGGAGGTAATAAAACCAAATATCCATCCTGTGAGAAGTGTGGTAAAATGCATCCTGGAGAATGTTTATCCAAGTCTGGTAAGTGCTTTCGGTGTGGTAAGTCTGGTCATATTGCTCGTAACTGTAAGGAAGATGATCAAGCAGGAAATGAAAAGCCAACGGTAAGATGTTTTAAGTGTAATGAAATGGGTCATTATGAAAACGAGTGTCCAACGAAGAACTCAACTGGGGGAATGCAGCCAGACTACAAGCAGAAAGGGGTGGTGAAATCCTTTGCAACAACTTCAGCAGATGTTGGGCCATCGAATGAAGTGGTATCAGCTCCAGGGAGCTCAGTATTTTTCGAAGATTGACTTGAGGTCGGGGTACCATCAGTTGAAAGTAAAAGAAGCAGACGTTCCGAAGACTGCGTTCCGTACTAGATATGGCAATTATTAATTTGTAGTTATGCCTTTTGGGTTAACCAATGCACCTGCTGTATTCATGGACCTTATGAATAAAATTTTCCATGAGTTCTTGGATAAGTTTGTGTTTGTGTTTTGAGGTTTGTGAAGAGGTTATGTGTGCCTTGTGATTCACAGTTGAAGAATGAGTTGTTTTTTCATCCTGGAAGTACTAAGATGTACAGAGGTCTGCGGGAGTATTACTGGTGGGATGGAATGAAAAGAGACATTGTTGATTTTACTGTGAAGTGTTTGACATGTCAACAGGTTAAATCAGGGCAGCAGTTACCGAAAGGGATGCTTCAGCCTTTACCAGTGCCATAGTGGAAATGGGAGAATATATCCATGGACTTTGTTGTGGGATTAAAGAGGACATCTCGAGGTAATAATGCAATCTGGGTTATTGTTGATCGCTTGACCAAATCTGCTCATTTCCTTTCTATACGAGATACTTTCTCTCTAGATCAACTTTCCCGTTTGTATCTTAAGGAGATAGTCAGGTTACATGGAGTTCCTCTCTCCATTGTATTGGATCGTGATCCCAGGTTTACTTCTAACTTTTGGAAAGGCCTTCAGAAGTCGTTGGGTACTGAATTAAATTTTAGTACAGATTTTCATCCTCAATCAGATGGGCAGTCAGAATGAACAATTCAGACCTTGGAGGATATGCTACGAGCTTGTTCGATGGATTATCAGGGAAGTTGGGACCAACATTTTTCTTTGGTTGAGTTTTCTTATAATAAAAGTTTTCATTCCAGTATACAGATGGCACCATTTGAGGCATTCTATGGGAAGCGGTGTCGAACTCCAGCATTTTGGGATGAAGTGGGTGAAAGGAAGCTGATGGGAATAGAATTGGTAGAAGAGATGGCAGAAAAAGTTCAGTTGATTCAGAAACACATGAGAACAGCTCAGAGTAGGTAGAAGAGTTATGCAGATAACCGGAGGAAGGATCTATCTTTCGAGGTAGGTGATCATGTTTTTCTCAAGGTTTCTCTATGGAAAAGTGTGATGAGATTTGGTAAGAAAGGAAAGCTGAGTCCAAGGTTCATTGGACCATATGAAATTCTGGAGAGAGTGGGATCAGTTGCCTACCGAGTGGCTTTACCTCCGAGTTTATCTCAGGTACACAATGTTTTTCATGTTTCAATGTTGAGGAAGTATATGCCAGATCCATCTCATGTTTTGAGTCCAAAGGTAGTTCAGCTGGAAGATAACCTATCTTATGAGGAACAACCGGTCCAGATTCTTGACCACAGGGAGCAGGTGTTATGGAATAAGGTGATTCATCAGGTAAAGGTTTTGTGGAAAACCATGTGGTTGAAGAGGCAACGTGGGAATCTGAAAATGCTATGAGGGATAAATACCCCCACTTATTTTGATAAGTGGATAAAATTGCGAGGACGCAATTCCCAAAAGGGGGGAAGGATGTAACATCCCAGGTAAATAAAGAATACAGAATTTTCATATTTATTAATATTTACGAATTAAATATTAATTTTATTTTAAAGGGGTTGCTATGTTCGATAGCGTACCCGATACGCAACGATGAGTTTCTTTGAAACTTACGTAGCACACTAGTAATAAAATAATATTATTTTAAATGTTAGTTAACAAGTAGCCGTTGTACTGGCGGGAATGGATAGAAATAACTAAAATATGATTATATATGTTTTTAAATGTTTATACATTTACCCAATAAAAGATAAAGTCTTAAAATACGGAAAGAGTTCAATTTTAGGCATTTATACCCTAATTTTCACGAAAGGTTCACTTATCACCTTTTGACGGAGAACCATCATTAAATATAGTTTTGATCACTCTTATAATTTATTTTGGACCAAATATAACTCTTCTTTAGAATCGGGACATCAAAATTTACTTTGTGTAAATTTTTGGTACCTTTCTGATAAAGTTCATTTTTTTATGAATAGTGTAAAATGTTGTATTTTAATTCAAAACCTCTTTTTAATCTACATTATTTATATGATTAGATTATTATTTTAATTGGTTTTAAAGTGAAATTAGAAAATATTTTTACCAGTTAATCCAATGGTGGTCATTGGAATCAATTTCACTTTGAAATTGGACTTAAACTGGTGTCAATCTTTTGATACTTATTGTTTCACAAAAACACGCTATTTGTCATGACAGCGGGAATTAATTATTAAATTAATTAATTTGAATTATATGTTTTGAATTTTGTAAAATGGACTTCATTTTTGAATTCTCAATATCAAATATAGCTTAGGGTGAATTTTTGGTAATTTTCTGAAAAACTTCAATTTTTGATGAATAGTGAAACCACTAAGTGGTAATCAAGCAAACTGATTTTTCAGTTAAATGAAAGTTTACCACTAATGTGTATTGAATTTTGAAAATCCGACATACATGGTTGTCATTAAGAAGTAAAATGTGGTTCAATGAGATTAAAATAATTTTTTGGTGAATAGTAACTTTTTTTCATTAATCGCGATTAGAGGTAATTAGTGTAGTTTAAGGTAAAAATGGTATTATAAGAATGTGAAAACACCATGACACTTGTACTACACCTATTGGGTGAGTCATGGCTGACCCAGACAAGCCATGGGACAACTTGGGGACCCCATGGAGCCACTTTAGTTGGAAAATGACATTAATATATTTTTATTTAATGTTAAAGTGAAAATGACACTAAAATAAATTGTTTTACTAAAATAATTTTTAAGTGGGGTTATACAAGTCCAAATTTGATTACAAATAGTCATTGGAAAGCTAAAAATATTTCCTACATCATAGTAATTTTTTTATAATTTTTAGACATTAAATAAATTAAATTATATATGACATAATAATGATGCAGCGATGACATCATTATTTGATGATTTAAATAAAATGGAAAGATAATGAAAAATCTAAAACCTACACATGTCCAAAACCAATTGGATGAGTGGATTTCGAACCCTTATCACCTTATCCACGACTAATATCAATGTGGGACCTTTTAAAACCGAAACACATTTTCAAATAAAGTAATATTTCTTTACTTTCCAAAAGTGACCCTCCTCTCCTCTTATAAAAGGCCCCCACCTCTACCCCATTTCACACACTTCTCAAGCCTTTGGCTCGGCCAACCCCTACCCAATTACTCTCTCCACATCCCTCTCCTCATCCTAGAGGATTCCCTTTGGGCAGAATCCTTTCAAAGGAAGCCTTTAGGCTCAAATCAAAAAGGAGTTACACTTTTAAAGGTAATTCATTCTCTCTTGTTCATTTGTTTTATTTTGCTTCTCCAACCCTCTAAACTCTTTTATTTACTTCTTTTGTAACAAAACAAGTATCTTCAATATACTAGGATGTTGTTATAATATTTATTTGAGCTACACTCTCACACAACTACATCAAATGGTTAAAGAACATACGGTTTCCGTGGATGGCGAAATTCTGCCTCCCGAAACGATGATTGTTCAATACTCATTTAACACCTTCAAGGGTGGCCATTATGATGTCACTATTTTTATATATGATATATAATATGTTTATGTTTTCTTTAAGCTTCTGTATTTTTCATTTTTGGAATACCTTTATGGTTTCCATTATGGGTAAACACGATATCTTCATTTAAGGAAGTGCGGACTACCACCCCCTCAAATTGATGTGATTCGTTAATGTCGTATGTGGGACGTGTAAAGGATGGATTTAAAGTTATTATATATGATGTTATACTGGAATTATAATATACCTCTATATCATTATTATTTATTTCTATTAAAGTATGAGATAGAAATGAAAGTAGCGTTCATGCGTACGTACGGCTTACCGTCTCCATGAACGGTGCATTTCATTTCTTATCCCCAAATGTAATGTACTATTAAAATTACATGTATATAATGTATATATATAATTAATGATATATCTAAATGATGAATATAATTCTGGAATTAAAATATACATACCTATCATTTAGTTTTAATTCCACTAATATGACAAAGAAATGAAAGTAGCGTTCATGCGTACGTACGGCTTCCCGTCTCCATGAACGGTGCATTTCATTTCTTACCTCTAAATGATTATGTAATATTATAAATACATGTATATGCTGGATATATATGATATATATGATATCCAAATCAGGAATTTAATTCTGGATATAAAGAACTTTTGACCACACGAACAACATGTAATTGTAAGAAGTCAACTTTCGACTTAAGAACCAAATATTGACAAAACAAACATTATTAACTTAAATGGTTACATAATGTTTATAACATGGCAATAAGTGATATAAAATGAATAATGAACTTTAAAAAGGTTCTTAATCAAGTATAAATTAACTCAAGTTTATTATTCAGGACGTTAAAGAACGATCGAGTCAAGTCGGACCCAAGGTAAGGGACTTCGTCTCAATCTCCTTTCATTGAAGCATATTTTGTTTTATACACAACTTTCTTTTATACGGTGTATAAACTCCTTTGACTTTTACTTTTATACAAAAGGAATCTTTTTCTACGAAGCGTTTTACTAAACGACAAAAAGGAATGTTTATTTTTAACGTACGCGGTGACAACGACCTTTTTCCGCCGCCGCGAGTATTATTTGATCTTTGGCTTTCTCAACAAGCCGTAATGTTTTTAGAATAAAATAAATACCATATACTCTTTTATGTATTTTGGTATTGAAAATGGTTTTTGAAAAATGATTCTATTATGTCAATATATTTATGATATATTGTGATTGAAATGTGGAAATGTTATCATTCCTTTATATTGGTTTTATGTTTTATGATTTTATACTGGTGCTTGGACATTTTAACGGGTGGTTACGTTATAAACCATATGACGGGTGGTTCTGTGAATACCAGGACGGGTGGTTACGTTATAACCTCCAATGCATTGGGTATGGAAGTCGGCCGTATGGCTATTCCATTAAGTATGTATGGAAATTGGCCGTATGGCTATTCCATTAAGTGATATGTGTGGAAGTCGACCGTATGGTTATTCCACTTAAGTATGTTTATGTCCCAAGTTACCTTTATAAATGTTATGTGTTATTTTTATGGATTTTATGGTAATCCTTTGGTTACAAAAAGGTAAGTAATGATACTTTATTCAGTGAAGAGTTTTTTTACAACTTCATGAAGGTGAAGGTATTACTTTGATAGAGTATACATGGTTTACTTGATTTTGAAAAACTAACAGTTTTCATTCTTTCTGTATCCCTTACTGAGCTTTTTATGCTCACCCCAAGTTTTTCGAAATGTTTTTCACAGGACTTAAAGTGGAATAAGGTCAAGGATGGGATCAAGGGAATTTCATGCTATCTAAAACATGGAATCTAGACATCTTTCTTTTTAAGAGTTTTTTTATGGAGACTTAGTAGAAGTGTCTACTTTGTAATCTTTTGAGATGTAATAGTTATGTTCTAATTCTCTAAAACTCTAAACCTAAAAAGATCCTCAACGTGAATTATTCATTTAATTCAATATTAAGTAAGGTTTAAGGATGGGGCCTTATAGTTGGTATCAGAGGTCGGTTTAGACAACTTTAGGAGTTAGAAAAGTGTTAAATTATAAAATTATTGAAATGATATAGCATTTACGGATTACCATGTTGCTTCGCCTAATATATTTCTGTGTTCAGAATGGTTTTCCGCAAAGGAAACAAAGCAGCTATGTTGGGACGACATCAGGAGGAAGATAACCTTCCAAATCAGTAACCTGAGATGGTCGGAATTGGAACTGAACAGTTTGTTGCAGTAATGGCATAGTTGTCTCAGGCTATAAATGGTGGTGGTATCCATGCACGAGATCAGCCAGATCAACCGCAGAGGAACATGTCAGTGGTGGAACATTTCATGAGGCAACATCCCCCATCATTCAGAGGATCATCTGACCCTGTGCAAGCTGAAGGGTGGATTAAAGCACTGGAGAAGATTTTTGATGTCATGGGGTGTTCAGAACATCAAAAGGTTAGTCTTGCTATTTACCGTTTTGAAGGTGAAGCTGATCAGTGGTGGTCGATGGTGAAAAATATAAGGGATAGTGATGAGATTGAGGATCTTCACTGGGACGAATTCAAAGGTATGTTTCTTGAGAAATATTTTCCTAAGGTGGTTCATCTTAGGATGGAAAAACAGTTCCTAGAATTGAGGCAGGAGGATGATTCAGTGGCTGCTTATGAAGAAAAGTTCACTCGATTGGAAAGGTATGCTCCAAACTTCATACGAGATCTTGATAGTAAAATAAACCATTTTTACTCAGGGTTAAAGCCAAAGTATCGAAGGGATTTAGCTTCTCGTGAGTTCAAAAGTTATGAAAAACTTGTTCTATGTGCGGAGAAGGTGGAAATGGAGTTTGCCGATGATCAGGTGTTCAATGAAAAACAACAGAATAAGAGGTCTAGTTGGCAGGCAAAGGGGAAGAATTCATCAAAGAAGCAAGGAGGTAATAAAACCAAATATCCATCCTGTGAGAAGTGTGGTAAAATGCATCCTGGAGAATGTTTATCCAAGTCTGGTAAGTGCTTTCGGTGTGGTAAGTCTGGTCATATTGCTCGTAACTGTAAGGAAGATGATCAAGCAGGAAATGAAAAGCCAACGGTAAGATGTTTTAAGTGTAATGAAATGGGTCATTATGAAAACGAGTGTCCAACGAAGAACTCAACTGGGGGAATGCAGCCAGACTACAAGCAGAAAGGGGTGGTGAAATCCTTTGCAACAACTTCAGCAGATGTTGGGCCATCGAATGAAGTGGTATCAGCTCCAGGGAGCTCAGTATTTTTCGAAGATTGACTTGAGGTCGGGGTACCATCAGTTGAAAGTAAAAGAAGCAGACGTTCCGAAGACTGCGTTCCGTACTAGATATGGCAATTATTAATTTGTAGTTATGCCTTTTGGGTTAACCAATGCACCTGCTGTATTCATGGACCTTATGAATAAAATTTTCCATGAGTTCTTGGATAAGTTTGTGTTTGTGTTTTGAGGTTTGTGAAGAGGTTATGTGTGCCTTGTGATTCACAGTTGAAGAATGAGTTGTTTTTTCATCCTGGCAGTACTAAGATGTACAGAGGTCTGTGGGAGTATTACTGGTGGGATGGAATGAAAAGAGACATTGTTGATTTTACTGTGAAGTGTTTGACATGTCAACAGGTTAAATCAGGGCAGCAGTTACCGAAAGGGATGCTTCAGCCTTTACCAGTGCCAGAGTGGAAATGGGAGAATATATCCATGGACTTTGTTGTGGGATTAACGAGGACATCTCGAGGTAATAATGCAATCTGGGTTATTGTTGATCGCTTGACCAAATCTGCTCATTTCCTTTCTATACGAGATACTTTCTCTCTAGATCAACTTTCCCGTTTGTATCTTAAGGAGATAGTCAGGTTACATGGAGTTCCTCTCTCCATTGTATTGGATCGTGATCCCAGGTTTACTTCTAACTTTTGGAAAGTCCTTCAGAAGTCGTTGGGTACTGAATTAAATTTTAGTACAGCTTTTCATCCTCAATCAGATGGGCAGTCAGAATGAACAATTCAGACCTTGGAGGATATGCTACGAGCTTGTTCGATGGATTATCAGGGAAGTTGGGACCAACATTTTTCTTTGGTTGAGTTTTCTTATAATAAAAGTTTTCATTCCAGTATACAGATGGCACCATTTGAGGCATTCTATGGGAAGCGGTGTCGAACTCCAGCATTTTGGGATGAAGTGGGTGAAAGGAAGCTGATGGGAATAGAATTGGTAGAAGAGATGGCAGAAAAAGTTTAGTTGATTCAGAAACACATGAGAACAGCTCAGAGTAGGTAGAAGATTTATGCGGATAACCGGAGGAAGGATCTATCTTTCGAGGTAGGTGATCATGTTTTTCTCAAGGTTTCTCTATGGAAAAGTGTGATGAGATTTGGTAAGAAAGGAAAGCTGAGTCCAAGGTTCATTGGACCATATGAAATTCTGGAGAGAGTTGGATCAGTTGCCTACCGAGTGGCTTTACCTCCGAGTTTATCTCAGGTACACAATGTTTTTCATGTTTCAATGTTGAGGAAGTATATGCCAGATCCATCTCATGTTTTGAGTCCAAAGGTAGTTCAGCTGGAAGATAACCTATCTTATGAGGAACAACCGGTCCAGATTCTTGACCACAGGGAGCAGGTGTTACGGAATAAGGTGATTCATCAGGTAAAGGTTTTGTGGAAAAACCATGTGGTTGAAGAGGCAACGTGGGAATCTGAAAATGCTATGAGGGATAAATACCCCCACTTATTTTGATAAATGGATAAAATTGCGAGGACGCAATTCCCAAAAGGGGGGAAGGATATAACATCCCAGGTAAATAAAGAATAAAGAATTTTCATATTTATTAATATTTACGAATTAAATATTAATTTTATTTTAAAGGGGTTTCTATGTTCGATAGCGTACCCGATACGCAACGATGAGTTTCTTTGAAACTTACGTAGCACACTAGTAATAAAATAATATTATTTTAAATGTTAGTTAACAAGTAGCCGTTGTACTGGCGGGAATGGATAGAAATAACTAAAATATGATTATATATGTTTTTAAATGTTTATACATTTACCCAATAAAAGATAAAGGCTTAAAATACGGAAAGAGTTCAATTTTAGGCATTTATACCCTAATTTTCACGAAAGGTTCACTTATCACCTTTTGACGGAGAACCGTCATTAAATATAGTTTTGATCACTCTTATAATTTATTTTGGACCAAATATAACTCTTCTTTAGAATCGGGACATCAAAATTTACTTTGTGTAAATTTTTGGTACCTTTCTGATAAAGTTCATTTTTTTTATGAATAGTGTAAAATGTTGTATTTTAATTCAAAACCTCTTTTTAATCTAAATTATTTATATGATTAGATTATTATTTTAATTGGTTTTAAAGTGAAATTAGAAAATATTTTTACCAGTTAATCCAATGGTGGTCATTGGAATCAATTTCACTTTGAAATTGGACTTAAACTGGTGTCAATCTTTTGATACTTATTGTTTCACAAAAACACGCTATTTGTCATGACAGCGGGAATTAATTATTAAATTAATTAATTTGAATTATATGTTTTGAATTTTGTAAAATGGACTTCATTTTTGAATTCTCAATATCAAATATAGCTTAGGGTGAATTTTTGGTAATTTTCTGAAAAACTTCAATTTTTGATGAATAGTGAAACCACTAAGTGGTAATCAAGAAAACTGATTTTTCAGTTAAATGAAAGTTTACCACTAATGTGTATTGAATTTTGAAAATCCGACATACATGGTTGTCATTAAGAAGTAAAATGTCTTTCAATGAGATTAAAATAATTTTTTGGTGAATAGTAACTTTTTTTCATTAATCGCGATTAGAGGTAATTAGTGTAGTTTAAGGTAAAAATGGTATTATAAGAATGTGAAAACACCATGACACTTGTCCTACACCTATTGGGTGAGTCATGGCCGACCCAGACAAGCCATGGGCCAACTTGGGGACCCCATGGAGCCACTTTAGTTGGAAAATGACATTAATATATTTTTATTTAATGTTAAAGTGAAAATGACACTAACATAAATTGTTTTACTAAAATAATTTTTAAGTGGGGTTATACAAGTCCAAATTTGATTATAAATAGTCATTGGAAAGCTAAAAAAATTTCCTACATCATAGTAATTTTTTTATAATTTTTAGACATTAAATAAATTAAATTATATATGACATAATAATGATGCAGCGATGACATCATTATTTGACGGTTTAAATAAAATGGAAAGATAATGAAAAATCTAAAACCTAAACATGTCCAAAACCAATTGGATGAGTTGATTTCGAACCCTTATCACCTTATCCACGACTAATATCAATGTGGGACCTTTTAAAACCGAAACACATTTTCAAATAAAGTAATATTTCTTTACTTTCCAAAAGTGACCCTCCTCTCCTCTTATAAAAGGCCCCCACCTCTACCCCATTTCACACACTTCTCAAGCCTTTGGCTCGGCCAACCCCTGCCCAATTACTCTCTCCACATCCCTCTCCTCATCCTAGAGGATTTCCTTTGGGCAGAATCCTTTCAAAGAAAGCCTTTAGGCTCAAATCAAAAAGGAGTTACACTTTTAAAGGTAATTCATTCTCTCTTGTTCATTTGTTTTATTTTGCTTCTCCAACCCTCTAAACTCTTTTATTTACTTCTTTTGTAACAACACAAGTATCTACAGTATACTAGGATGTTGTTATAATATTTATTTGAGCTACACTCTCACACAACTACATCAAATGGTTAAATAACATACGGTTTCCGTGGATGGCGAAATTCTGCCTCCCGAAACGATGATTGTTCAATACTCATTTAACACCTTCAAGGGTGGCCATTATGATGTCACTATTTTTATATATGATATATAATATGTTTATGTTTTCTTTAAGCTTCGGTATTTTTCATTTTTGGCATACCTTTATGGTTTCCATTATGGGTAAACACGATATCTTCATTTAAGGAAGTGCGGACTACCGCCCCCTCAAATTGATGTGATTCGTTAATGCCGTATGTGGGACGTGTAAAGGATGGATTTAAAGTTATTATATATGATTTTATACTGGAATTATAATATACCTCTATATCATTATTATTTCTTTCTATTAAATTATGAGATAGAAATGAAAGTAGCGTTCATGCGTACGTACGGCTTACCGTCTCCATGAACGGTGCATTTCATTTCTTATCCCCAAATGTAATGTACTATTAAAATTACATGTATATAATGTATATATATAATTAATGATATATCTAAATGATGAATATAATTCTGGAATTAAAATATACATACCTATCATTTAGTTTTAATTCCACTAATATGACAAAGAAATGAAAGTAGCGTTCATGCGTACGTACGGCTTCCCGTCTCCATGAACGGTGCATTTCATTTCTTACCTCTAAATGATTATGTAATATTATAAATACATGTATATGCTGGATATATATGATATATATGATATCCAAATCAGGAATTTCATTCTGGATATAAAGAACTTTTGACCACACGAACAACATGTAATTGTAAGAAGTCAACTTTCGACTTAAGAACCAAATATTGACAAAACAAACATTATTAACTTAAATGGTTACATAATGTTTATAACATGGCAATAAGTGATATAAAATGAATAATGAACTTTAAAAAGGTTCTTAATCAAGTATAAATTAACTCAAGTTTATTATTCAGGACGTTAAAGAACGATCGAGTCAAGTCGGACCCAAGGTAAGGGACTTCGTCTCAATCTCCTTTCATTGAGGCATATTTTGTTTTATACACAACTTTCTTTTATACGGTGTATAAACTCCTTTGACTTTTACTTTTATACAAAAGGAATCTTTTTCTACGAAGCGTTTTACTAAACGACAAAAAGGAATGTTTATTTTTAACGTACGCGGTGACAACGACCTTTTTCCGCCGCCGCGAGTATTATTTGATCTTTGGCTTTCTCAACAAGCCGTAATGTTTTTAGAATAAAATAAATACCATATACTCTTTTATGTATTTTGGTATTGAAAATGGTTTTTGAAAAATGATTCTATTATGTCAATATATTTATGATATATTGTGATTGAAATGTGTAAATGTTATCATTCCTTTATATTGGTTTTATGTTTTATGATTTTATACTGGTACTTGGACATTTTAACGGGTGGTTACGTTATAAACCATATGACGGGTGGTGCCGTGAATACCAGGACGGGTGGTTACGTTATAACCTCCAATGCATTGGGTATGGAAGTCGGCCGTATGGCTATTCCATTAAGTATGTATGGAAATTGGCCGTATGGCTATTCCATTAAGTGATATGTGTGGAAGTCGACCGTATGGTTATTCCACTTAAGTATGTTTATGTCCCAAGTTACCTTTATAAATGTTATGTGTTATTTTTATGGATTTTATGGTAATCCTTTGGTTACAAAAAGGTATGTAATGATACTTTATTCAGTGAAGAGTTTTTTTACAACTTCATGAAGGTGAAGGTATTACTTTGATAGAGTATACATGGTTTACTTGATTTTGAAAAACCAACAGTTTTCATTCTTTCTGTATCCCTTACTGAGCTTTTTATGCTCACCCCAAGTTTTTCGAAATGTTTTTCACAGGACTTAAAGTGGAATAAGGTCAAGGATGTGATCAAGGGAATTTCATGCTATCTAAAACATGGAATCTAGACATCTTTCTTTTTAAGAGTTTTTTTATGGAGACTTAGTAGAAGTGTCTACTTTGTAATCTTTTAAGATGTAATAGTTATGTTCTAATTCTCTAAAACTCTAAACCTGAAAAGATCCTCAACGTCAATTATTCATTTAATTCAATATTAAGTAAGGTTTAAGGCTGGGGCCTTATAGTATCCCCCCTAGGATATGGATTTCTGATAGAAGGGAGACATTATAAGAATTAATAAAATACATTTATTACCGTTATCCTCACCTTTATCTACTATTCGAATTTCAATATTTTAAATTTTGTTTTCAAAACATTATTAGTATTTACATTTTCAATATTTTTATCTATTTCTAATCATTTTTATTTTTGTTTTAAAAAATAAATTGAAGAAATATAGGCTTATAAACTCATGCACTATAGGGAGATCATGCAGAATCTCCAAAAATGGGTTCGCCCGCTAAAATCCTCACCCCCCGCCCTATCATCTACAACCTAGTAATGACCCCTATTTTTATCCACCCAAAACCCTACTATTCTACCTCCCATATTCTCAACCTAACCATCATTCTTGCACACTGTCATCCAAGCACCACCCCTATTGTGATCCTGATATTCCAACCCCCTCCTCTCTAGCATCACTAGTGTTTCACATACCTACATATAATCCTACTTCGAGCCTCCCTAGTGCACACACACAATTTCCCCAACAATGTTGAATCCCCATCCTCCTATTTTTATTAATGCACCATGTGAGGATCCACCCTATTAGTTCACACAATATCACTCTGAAGGTTCTTCTTTGCATTTGAAGATCTATGGAAGTCATTTTTAATTTGTCGGGATGGTGACTAAGTGGGAAAATTGTTGCACATATCCTGTTGATATTTTGTTTTTTAAATTCATTTACAATTGAAAATTTTTTAATTGGATGTTTATTTTTATTAATTATAATTATGACAAAATTAAATTCAAAATTTTAAATTGACCATTTTAATTATCAATTTATTCAGTGATACAGATAAATTTAACCATTTTGACCAAACATAACACAAATAGATGATTCAACATTTAGAAAAATGTGTCACATCATTTTTTACTATAGTTTAGTACTAAAATGTGTCTCTCAATTTATAAATAACATTGTAGAATGATACTTTAAATAAATTAGGAGATAAAAATAGGATTTTAAAAAAGTTTTATAAATTCAGAACTAGTGATAATTGGGAAATATAAATATTTAATCGCAGAAAAAAAATATTTTATGGTCTGTGTATTAGTTTTATTATGATATTAACATCCAAAAAATATATTTTTTATCAAATAAAATTATAATTTTTTTAATGAATTTTTTAGTGTTTCTTGATTTTTTATTTTTTATTTATGAAAATATTAAAATATAAAAAAAATCCCAAATGGAATGCCTTCCTATAAAATGTTGAAATATAATTTTTTTAGTGACCTAGATCTTATACTCTTTGTGGTTCGACCCTGGTTTCTAATTCTATAGTAGCCAGTAGGTGATAAATTTGAAAATTGGGTGTTCTAAGACAACACATACTAAATTCATAACACCATTTTTAAGGAGAACACTCCATTATATAATTATACAAGACCTGATTTGATACTGATTTAGGCATTGTTTACATAGATGTGAACACTTATAATTTGGATTCACTAAAAAATTAACCATCGTTTGAGTAAGTCCTATGACATCAAAGAAAAGGAAAAGAAATCACGGGTACATATTTCAAAAAACAAGTGAATCCATCAGAATAAATCATCAAGATACACATTCTAATGCTCACCAATGTATAATTACATCCCATATTCCATAATCATCTTGATAATAACCAATTGAGGACTACTATGACCCAACACAGTCAGATTCATCTCAGGAATCGCAAGTCCAAGGATTCAAGCAACACACTTTGAATTGAATTCATTGAAGACCAACTTATTATAGTTACATGCACAATTACATTAATATAGTAGCGAAGACCCTTATATGAATGTGAATAGATTTCTAGAAGTTTGTGACACATTAAAATATAATGTTGTAGATGATGTTTTGATCCTAATACTATTCCCATTTTTTTACAAAGAAAATACAAAGACTGGTTATAAAATTTAGACATACTATCTTCACCTAGGAAGTATTGAGAAGAAAATTTATTAATCAGTACTACACAACAACACAATCTCTGAAGAATAAGAGATACCTTGAATCCTTCTCTCAAAATGAATATGTGTCACTAAGAGAATCATGTGAAAGATTCAAGTTCATTCTATGGTATTTCACTCATCATAGAATGAAGTTGAAAAACCATTTGAAAACATTATACCATGGAATTTAATCTGGGCATAAGTTGGTAATCAACACATCTACTAGAAATGAATTTCTAGAGATGAATCTTGGAGATATGTACACCTTAATTTAAAAAATGCCAGAACATAGTTTCTAGTGGTGGGGGATTTTTTAAGAAGGTGATAATGAGTGTGTTGATTTGATTCTCAAACATTCATAGCTACACAATTTGAATCTCTCAATAATAGGATAGAAAATATATCAATGAGTCCCCCTAATCTAGTCAATATAGTTCAAGTTAAACATTACCCACACTATGGATGTAGACATGATTATTCCATGGGTCTATATAACACATCTAAAAACAACATGTCTGAATCTGACGTTTTTAGTTGCAACATAGAAAATTATGAAAACAAATATAACCTAAACTGGTGAAAGAATAATAAAAAATATTATTTGGAAGGAACTAGTGGCTACTAAACCAATCAATAAGAGCATGGGTCTTCTTGGTTTCCCTACCCAATATACCTTCATACCTGTAGTACAATCTCAATGGAAAGGATATAAATAGTCATATTGACTATCATCTGATCAACAATAACAATACAGGGAGAAAAAAAGGCTACAAACTACGCTCCTACTATAAAAAAATCAACCATATTTGGAATCCGTCCTAACAAAACTCATGTTTACTACTAAATCATAGTTCAAGTCACAAGAGAGAGTAACCCAATACTTAAAATCATGAAAACAATATCTAATAGCTTCATACCAATATTTAAAATCTTTCTTTCACAACATATAAAATAAAATGGGCTAGATAGATAAAAAAAATTCATGATCGACAATAATGAACTCTACCAAACAATGAAAGAGTTAACTAGAGAGAAGAAGAAAAATATTTCACATTACACCATGGTACATAATTGCAAGAGCACCAAATGCCTACTATGTAGGTTATGGGTGTAGTAGAAGAACTGGTTGATTGGTGATAAATTAAAATTTATTTTAATATTGAGTCTCCTAAAACCCCAAGTGAGGATATTTCATGTAAATTTTATTATTAATTTATTTTATTTAGAAATAAAAAAATACTTAATCTGAGAATTATTTCTTTTATGTAGATGCTAGTCATCCAAAAAAATACTTTCATATTTCCTTTATTGTACTATGATTATCCAAGAATAAAATTCATCTAGTGGTGATCCACTCAAGCTACTTTGATCTATAATCAATGTTAATCGATCTTTGGGTGCAAGCATAAAGATTTGATTATCTTGAGTTATTTGTGTTGATCATTTATCCTTTGACTTTAAAGGAATATCTCTTATATTTCTTATTATTGAGATGAAGAGAGAAAGGATTCGAGAGATATTTCTTTGTGTGCAGCGATTATCAAGTTTCTATTTTTGGATCAAATACACAATAGACATAACCATCTATTTATAGATCTCGGGTTTAGGTTAAAATGTTATTTAATTGGAATTTGGCCCTTAAATAATATTATAATCTATAATAAACCTCATTCCATATAATAATAAAATTATTATTATTATTTTATGGTGAGTTCTAACTTGCGCAATAACAAATATTATTTGATCATCTTATTAGTTAATATTTTTCATCAGACATTGTCTTGGTCCGTTCAAACTCCTCTAGCATTTATTAAACACCCAAATAAATATTTAATTTAAATATTTAATTAATTAATAAGTATTTTTGATTGATAAAATGTGAATAAAATTATCCCTCATTATTGAGAATAATATTTATTCAGTTGATTAAATTCAAATGAAATTTAATTGAGATCATCAGAAACACTTAGTTTGTGACCCTCTAGGATTATTTCTCATTGGAAATTCCCTAGACTCTCTGAATTCAGAGATTACTGTCTAGAAACAGGTCAAGGAATCCAATATAAATAACTTAATATTACAGAAATTACAACCACATATGAATACTCAATGTTTATTATAATCCCTTTTTTACAGTATCTCATCAAGTGGGTTGCACATCTATGTCACCAACTTCTTTACTCGATACGTCTTTCTTTGACTATCTGAAATAAACACATCATTTCACCTTGTCTATAAAATTTAATGTGATGGTTATATTTTAATTAATTTTTTGAGATATCAACTTCTATAAATATGAAAGGGACAATTATTTCCTTGATGTATCTATTAATTAAATGTCAATCATGATACTCCCAATGTGCCCTACCTCACTGCAAACATATGGATTAAAGCTTTTTGTCAGAAAATATAAGTGTGTGATTCATTACATAAATTAATTATAATATTAAAGTCTAAGGACCATTACACATGCTTGTAAATAAGAATATCTTATGACACCAAAACATGTGGAATTACTGTTGGCAGTTCTGTTCTCATAATCTCTCATCTTATAGATTACCTAGTGTGAGCTTCATGAGAAGAATTTTAATCCTATTTTGAGTACTCACACCTGAAAATATATATACTATGTGTCTCATCATAGTACGTTATATAACCATAGAACAATATTTAATAATATCATTATAGAACTTCAATTTTCTCATCATAGTGGGAACTGTGAGGACCTTATCAATGCAACATATACTCTAGAAATTATTACATTAGATTCCTATAGAAAAATGAAAAATATATAATAATAAGTTTTATTAATATTCAATAAATTGAATATTCATGAAATTAAAGTACAAATAGTTGGTCCTAGGACACAAACTCTAAAAAATTATCACTTGGACTAGATCCAACCGCCTACAACTTTCTATGTGCTAGACCTCTCAAGATAATCATGTTTATGCTAAGTCAAGGATTTATTAAATGGTTCGCCCACATTTTATTCCATGAAAATACTTCTCACTAAAACCTCACCTCTCTAATAAAAATACCTAAATAGATTATACCTCTGAAATATGTGATTCGTCCACTAATGTGACCTTGGATCCTTTGTAAGAGCCACCATTAGAGTATTATCACAATAGAGTGTAATAGGATCTTTACTTTTAGGTTCCACATAAATCTCTTGGATGAAGTTTCACATCCATATTTCTTCTTTAGCTGCCTCAAAAGCTGTAATATACATTCACTATGCCGTAGAATCAATTAACATAGAATACTTAGAACTCTTCTAGAGAACATCACCTCCATTCAAAGTGAAGATGTATCATTTTTGTGATTTTATGTCATCTTTATCTTTTTTGGAAACTAGAGTTTGCATATCCTATGATTACTATTTCCTCATATCCTCTATAAACCATGAACATATCCTTAGTGGACCTCCGATACTAAATTATCTTCTTCAATTCCATCCAATGGTGGTCACCTGGGTCATCTTGATATTTTCCTACTATAATTAATGCATATGCAGCATATATCCAAGTATATAGCATAACATAAATGTCTAACCCAATCACATACGTGTATAGAATACTTGACATTTTATTTCTTTCCTCATGTGTCTGAGGACACAACTTTTTGAAAAGATTAATGCCATGTGATGCTGGAAAAAAATACCCTCTTGGATTATTCCACATTGAATCTCTTTAGTATCGTATCATTGTATATACTTTAACTTCGGCCAAGTAGTCTCATGGATCTTTCACGATGGATCTTGATCCCAAGAATATATGTTTCCTCAGCCAAGTCTTTCATAGAGAATCATTTATTCAACTACACCTTAACAAACTGTAAGACTGTTATTTTTTCGAATAAGTAGTTTTTCATCGACATATACTATTAATAAAATGAATACACTCCTACTAAACCATTTATAGACATAGGGATCACATTCATTCTTTATGAAACCAAATTTTATTATGGCTATAGAAAAATAAATTTTCCATGATTTGGATGATTTATTTAATCTATAAATTGATTGTTTTTCAATTTTCATATCTTTTCGTTATCATTAGAAGTCACAAACCCTTCAGGTTTTGTCATATAGATATCATCTTAAAGGCTCCCATTAATTAATGTTGTTTTTACACCCATTGTCCCAATATAATATTCATGGAAATCCGCAATGTAAATTATAATTCTAATGGATTTTAGTATTGAAAATGATGAAGATGTTTCTTCATAGTCAATGAATTGATTATGTTTAAAACTTTTTGTAACCAGCCATACCTTATAGGTACTGAATTTTCCTTCCATGTCTATTTTCCTCTTGAATAACCATTTCATGACCCAACCCTAATCGGGGCTTGATCTACAACTACCCCAAGTCCACCTCCATAGGATAGGGGTGGAGACAAGTTCCAAAAGTAATATTCTAAATGGAAAGTCTTTTCTAAGTACCTATATGAACACACTCGACCATATCAATGCATAAATTCAAAGGAAAAATAATAAAAATTTGAAATAACTAAAATGTAAACCAAGTATGCCAAACCTCTAGGGTGTACAAGAGTGTGACAGTGAAAAATGAAAGGTAATGGGGAAAAATACACTCCCAACCAAAAATATATCCCAACCTGAAAAAAAATGAAAGTAAACTACTAAGATATCCTAGACTTTTATCTCTAATATATAACCACCTTACACATTCCCAAGCACCTAGTATCCCTAAGCTCTTTTGAATTCACCATCAACCTATATATTCTTTGTATAAGGAAGGACACGAGCGATAAAATCCCATGAAAAGGTGAGTATATACATACCTAATAAGATTCCTTTAAAGCTAAAATGGGGATTAGTAATAGATGAAATAGGAAAGAAAAAACTGTAGATAGAAAACATAATGCAACTCAACCCAAAGAAAGATAAATAGTAGCCTCATCCAAGAACAGGGGGCTCAGTATGGTGTGTAGATGAACTACACATCAAGTCTTTTCCACCCATATATGTATAGTAACCTCATCCAATAATGAGAATTTAAACATAGAAAGAATGTGGCATACCTCGCATGACTTTACAACTTATGGCAGGAGAGTAACCAAATCCAGAAGTATGGATACATATGTATATATATGATCAGTAAAAATAATCCAAAATGACAGAGAAATGGGATCTCTATATCACATATCATCTAAGGAAAAAGGTTTTCCAATAGTTCAAAAATTCTATCAATGGTACCCAGCATCTCATGCATCGTCCTAGAAGTAATTGGGCGAAGGCCTGCGCCCTACCATTGTTCTGCACAATAGAGGAGGGCACCAACTCCAAGTAGAGAACATGCACCCTAGTGTGTTAGGGTGGTTCCACTCTGTAAGTATTCATATATTACCCATGGCCAAGATTAAATGAGTTCCACTTTAGTGACATAGGAAGCTACACCCCATCCAATAGGGGGTTCCACTTGATAAGTATCTACAGAGGACCTACACCTAAGTTTATGGGGGTTTCACTCTAGTGTCACAATGACCCATGCACTATATGATAGGGGTTCCACTCTATAATTATCCTTAGAGGACCTACACCCAAGATGGTAAGGTTTCCAATCTAGTCATCAAGGACTCTCACCCTATCTGATAGGGTGGTACCACTTGATAGGTAGAGGACTCACACCCAAGATGTTGGGGGTTCCACTCTATAGGTAGGGGACCCACACCCTAGTGTGATAAAGAGTTACACTCTGGTCATCAAGGACCCACATCCTATTCGATAGGGGGTTCCACTTGGCAGGTAGAGGACCCATGCCCAAGCTGATGGGGGTTCCACTCGAGTGTCTTGGGTGATCCTCTTCGTGATCACTGCCATTGTTGGGATTTACCAAAATAAGCATCATGCCTAGAACATTTTACATTGTATCCCAAAATATAAAATAGAGGGAACCATCATGATCTATGTGTAAAAAACACTCAAGATAGGCTACTAATGGGATAAAATCCAAGTTCAAATGAAGTATATATGAAAGAATGATGTTTCCTCAAAAGGAGAAAAGGGGTACATGGCATGTGAGGAGACCCAAGTGGTGTGTGGTCCTTCTCTATCATCTGGTTGTGTCCCGATAGGTATATTACTCGCTAACCATGTAAGGATACATGAAATTTTGGAGAAATACATGGCATGACTATGCCACTCGGGGTCCTTCCTATGTGTTTGGATGTGTTCGGGTATCCATATCATGTCCGTGTACGCAAGTTGTGTCTGTATAATTTGGTACACTACATGCCAAGACATGTATGTGCTCATTTACTCCATGAGTACATACCGAGTCCACCGGCATGAGGTTTCATGGAATGTGTGGGTCCCATATGACATGTGATAGTTATAATCCACTGAAACCCTAGCTACTGCATCCAGGGTCTAACACGGCGTGTGTTCCTCAAACTACACAATGTGTAGTTGGGATTTTTCCAGAAATCTAGATCTGAACTTCATGCTTCGAATATGGCCATTCCATCGCATATCTCACCTCCACAACATCTAAAATTGATGGATATATTTTCTATTTTTCATTTCCATCCATTTAATAGCCAGAAATCAATTTCTATTGGTCTTCATAGTTTTTTTTCATGTTTCACACACCTCTTGTCATTCCACCATTGAATATTTTATCTCTAATCATCAAAACGATCACCCATATACCATAATATATTCATAAACATCCTTGGTTTTTCGATCCATCCCTCACACATGAATTTTTCAGGATTCTGGGGGTCCTATTGGTCTTGGTACCATCTGGAAATTTTGATCCGGGACTACGAGGTCCAACTGGTGAAATACGAAGCAATTGAGGGGGGAATCATTAAAAAAATATCAATCATTAACAAGATTTCTTGGCCAAAAACCAAGACTGGGGATATCTTGGGTTAGAAAACCAAATAATAATCAATTAAACTGGTACATGAGCACATAAAAAGTCCATAATTAGTGTAGATCAAAGGAGGGGATTGATCAACTCAGTTAATTTAATCAAAAAGGTAATAATCCAAAAATCAAAGGGTCATGCCTAGATATTGGATCATTTGTTTTTGAATAACATTCTCTCTAATTATTGAAGTAATTTTTTTGTTCATTACACTATGATATACTCTGATCTATAGTTTCATCATCATCTGAGGTGATTCCTCCAATAGAAGGAGAGGAGGAGAAGCTCTTGACGGTCCCAAGGTTATGAGGCTAACCCTAGGAAAATCACAATGACTATATATTTAAAGGAAATATGAATTAGTTTATTAAATTAAATTAATTATATTAAACATTTAATTAATTAACTGAATGTACCACTAATGGTAGAGATATCTCAATGCCCCACATTGGCCTATTTTAGGTCGCACCTAGGGTAAACAACACATTCCAGACTGAATTGTGGTCTCTGATTTCTGATCTGAGATTCCTTTTAAGAGTTATCCCATTTTCTTTAAGAAACTATGCATGTGTGATATATAATATATATAATATTTCCATAAATTAATTTTGGGCACACTGGACCTCAGAATCACATGTCATCTCAGTGCATGGATCTGAAAATATATATATAAATATTTCAAAGTCTTTAAAGGAAAAAATCCGGTCTCTAAATCATTCTATCATTTAATATTTTCATCCATACAAATAAAAACTAAACAAACAACTTAGTATATTGATCCAACATCTGGATCTCCTAATCCCAGGAGCTCTCCTATACGTTCTCATACTACCACAACACATAAATCAAGGGGAATGTCGATCCACATAGGGTCCTCTCTTGTTGATACTTGATTACCACCGGGTACTCCACAAAGATGGATTCATCCTCAATGTTCATCTCACCCCAATCGATGACATGAATCAGTTCATTCACTTATCTCCTCGACTGTGACATGTGGAATATTTCATTCACCTTCTATAGTTATAGGGGTAGGGAGAGGTGGTAAGCAACCTCGCCAACCCCCTTCCTGATCTCAAATATCCTGATGAACCTTGGATATAGATTGTATCCCCGTTCAAACCTCTTTAATCCTCTTCATGGGGAGAATATCAGGAAAATATGGTCTCCCTCTTAGAACACCAAGGGCCTATGATGGTAATCTGTGTAAGATTTATGTCTGCTCTTGACCATGCTCATCTGTTCACGGATGACTTGGACCTTCTCCATCATCACCTGCACCAACTCTAGAACCACAAGAGATTTCTCGTCAATATCTATACAACATAAGGGTGACCTATAGGGTATCCCATATAGGTCCTCAAAGGGGTCCATTTCAGTAGTAGAGTGGTATCTATTTTTTTATGAAAACTAAACCAGTGGAAAGTGGTCCTCCCACCTTTGGATGTAGTCTAGCAAGAAATCCCTCAACATTTCATCCAACACCAGGATAGTGTTCTCGGTATTCCCATCATTCTGGGGGTGAAATTATATACTCATCATCATATAGATCCCAAATTCCTCCTATATTCATCTACAAAATTGTGATTTAAATCATGCATTGCGGTCAAAGACAATCGTCAAGGGAAACCCATAGGGGTGAACAATCTATCGTACATACAACTGCTTCAAACTCTCCACCAAACTCTTCTCCCTACTAGAAAGTAAGTGTGTAGACTTTATGAGTTAGTGAACTATCACCTGGATGGTTTCATTTCCCTTATCTTTTTGTGGAATCCCTATCACAAAATACATGGTTATTATGTCCCACTTCCACTCCCAAATCTCAAGGGGCTGCAACAAACCTTCTGGAACCTGGTTCTCAGCCTTTACTTGTTGATAGTTCAAATACTAAGAGATGAACTCATAAACACTCGGTCTCATGAAGGACCATAAAAACTAGCACGAATGTTCTCTATACATATTTCCCACACTGGGATGTACAGTTTGGGTGGAACTGCAGAACTCTCACATCACCTCCTCCTGCATAACGATTGATACCATCATCCATTCCCTAGAAAAGGATAACATGATTCCATCCTTCATAATATTCATATGTGATTAACTTTTGGATATCTAGTCATACAAGACCTCACAGTCAATGTCTCCTAGTTCGGACTCTCTCACACACTCGGGAAAAGGAGGAGTCAATGCCATCAACTAAAGAAAAGTTGTACCCTCCTGCTTCACCAGGGTCAGCTGTAAAGAAGCCAACTACTCTAAAGCCTCATACACCAAAAGATCATGGGACTTCCTACTAAGGTAATATGCTACCAAATTTCCAATCCCTATATTATAGACTATCTCGAAGTCATAGTCCTGCATGAACTCTAACCATCTTTATTGTCTTAGGATTAAGTCTCTCTATGTGAAGACGTACCTAAGACTCTGATAGTCTGAGTAAACCACAAAGAACTCTCCCAAAAGGTAGTTCCTCCACATCCTTAGGTATACTACTACCAATGCCATCTCTAGGTTAGGAGTTTCATGGTTATTCTCATGGGGTATCAACTGCCTCAACATGTATGTGATAACTACCTTCTACTATATCAACATGCAGCTGATCCCAGATCCTGAGGCATCACAATACACTATGAACCCCACAGCTTCCTCTTGTAGTCTCAAAACTAGTGAAATAGTCATCGTCGGGCTCAAATACTTGAAATATTTATAGATCTTCTCATTCCAGGTAAAAAAAATTCCCTTTCTATGTTAAGGTATTCAAAGAGGCTGAAATCCAAGAGAAGTCTATTACAAACCTCTTATAGTACCCTACCAAACCAATAAATATTTTCACCTATGACACACTCTTGGGTGGATCCCAATAAATCACTACATTGATCTTTTTTGGGTATATGGATAAACCATGCTCAAAAATGACATTCCCCAGAAATGGAACCTCATGAATCCAGAAATAACACTTCAAGAGCTTTCCATAAAGTTGGTGCTCCCATAGAAAATCTAAAACCAAACACTAGTTCTCTATATGTTCCTCCTCCGATGAAAAGTAGATGAGTTTGTTATCGATGAAGATAAAAAAAACTAGTAAAATTATGGTTGGAAGAGTTGGTTCATAAAATCCATGAACATGGAGGGGGGATTCATAACACCAAAGGTAATCACCAGGAACTCATAGTGTTCATAGAGACATCAGAATTCATGATTTGGAATATCATCCTCATGAACACTCAAATGGTGGTAGTCACACCTAGGATTGATCTTTGAGAACCATATCATGCCTCATAATTGGTCAAATAGGTCTTTAATCCTCATCTAGGGGTACTTTTTTATTTATCATGTCTTGGTTATGGTAGCGATAATCCATGAAAATCTGCAAGCTCTTATCATCCTTTTTCACAAACAACAATAAAGCTATCCAGGGGGACACAATGGTCCTGATGAATCCCTTATCTCGAAGGTCCTACAATAGAAATTGTATCTCCAAGAGCTTGGTAGGGACCATCTGATATGCTACAAAATATATCAGAGTAGTCCCGAGATATAAGTCAATGTAAAACTCCATCTCCCACCTATGAGGTAGTCTTGGAACATCCTCAAGGAATACATCCATGTAATCCTTTATAACTAAAATAATGTAGATTTCTGAAGACCCTACTACACCAAGGTATATACTCACTAATTAATGGGTGATGGGTTACAACCTCCTTCTCAAAAAACCCACTCGTCCCCCCCATGAGATATATCTCACTCATAAAAGAGAATCGTGTCACATTAGTGCATAGGCATATGACTCATCTACAGTTACATTGAATCTGGGATCATACCATGTAAAACATATTCATCCCCAATATTATGTCAAAGGGTTTCATCGTGATGACCAAAAGGTCCCACATGAACCACGCTCCACCAAGAGATAGCTTTCACTATTGGTAGATAAAATATACAAAAGAAGTATTTCCTGTATGAACCTCAAGAAAAAGCTATTAGGCTAGAGCCTCAACTTGGAGCTCCAACTCTCTTATCGAGAGTATAGAGATTAATTAATGACTATAACCTATTTCTACTAATACTGAAGAAATATTATAATAAACATAGATCATACCTCTAATAATCTCATGCACCATGGGGTCATAAGCCTCCAAATCCTGCAGTTATCTGCGGCCCTATCCTCCAACTCATTGAGCCGAGCATGGGATGATTGGTGGTAGTGGTGGAAGGATGTCATATAATTTTATACCCCCCATATCTCCCCATTATTTTATAGATCTACCTACCAATGTACCACCTTTCCCTCACCTGGGAGATCCCCGGTCACAGCACTGCCTCTACTATGGCAGTCTTCCAACTATCTTCTTTCAGTCCTCAGCATGTCTAGTTGGGAAATTTCATTCCATGTGACCTCACTCATCACAAGAATATAATTTTCCCTATCCTACCTTCCCTGGCCCTCTACACTTCCTCTGACCATGTTCTTAATTCTGATCATGGGGAGGTATCCTGCATCGAGATCCCATCATCTGGAACCTACTAGCAGATACAGATAATTCAACCCTATGAATCCCACTGCCATGTCCAGCTACCTAGTGTCCCTCTGATGGTAATCTATCTATCTCCATTGCCTAATCTAAAACCATAGAATGGGTGGTGGTGCATAAGGGAACTATGCTGGTAAGGATCTCTCTGTGGAGTCCTTTCCCGAACTTCCATGCTCAGAAGTATCCATCCTGAATCATGTCAAAGGATTACTGGGTAAGGTCTTTAAACCTCACCACATACTTAACCACTAGAAACCCTCTCTACTGAATCTATATATGCTCTTGAATCTAAACTGAGACCAATGAGGGGTATTACTACTCCCAAAAAAACTACTGGAAGTTGGGCTATGGGAGTGTCAACTCATGATGCATTTTGGTAAAAAGACTCTACCAGTTCCCAACTACTCTGTAGAAAAAGTCTAGCTGTCAGTGCAACCACCTGATCCATTTGGGTTTGAATAGGATTGAAGATATGGAACACTGACTCTAGATAATTCTTTGTTTCATATGGATTTGGATCACCATAGAACCTCAACAGAATCTAGTGCTATAAATCATTAGAGTGTGTTGAGCCAGTACACATCCTCATCCTTTTTAGCAAGTATAATCTACTTCTTGATAGTTAGTGGTGTTTCTACATTCCATCTTAGAGGAAGAATCTCTCAGGTTAGACCCTAAACAGAGGCCTCATCACTCATAGGATAATTGTCATAATTAGAAACAGGTATCCTAGCAGGCTATCATCATAGAGACATCCTTAAATTTTAATCAAGACATACCATGGTCAGATGAACATATATATATATAGGGATATTACTCAACAATTATAGTCAAATACTCAATCTTATATGATGCATTCACTATTTATCCCTATAAATAATGTCTCAGTATGTCGAGTCGACAATCAGGTAGTTAAGGTCCTAGTGAATGGATATGTCAGTCACCCGTACCATCACTGGATTCCCTGGCCTGAGAGCCTCACTAGAAACACTTTGACACTATTTTACAAATGCCAACTAAATCCTCATATAAGGGGACTACTCCAAAAAATGTACCAAGTAATGAAATCCTATGATACCTATCTATCATGACCCAACCCTAACTGAGGCTTGATCCATTACTACCCCAAGCCTACCTCTATTTGTTAGGGGTGGTGACAAGTGTTGAAAGGTATATCCTAAATTGGAGGCCTTTTCCTAAGTACCTATACACACACACCATACCATCTCAATGAAGAAGTGTAGAGGGAAAATAAAAAAAATATACAATATTTGTAACACCCCGACCTCAGTTACCCATAGTTTGTGAATTATTAAATAACATTGGCATGATCACAACAGATCAAAATCCTGAAAGACCAATCAGTTTAGTATCCTTGTAAGTACTAGATACATTCATAAGTTTTACATTACATTATAAAATGAAAAAAAACAACACAATTTCCTCCATTGACCACATTAATCTCTTAGACTATCCCTGTAGGTCAGTCATAATATACTTATTCGCATCCTAGGAAAAAATAAAACATAGAAAGGGGTGACCTCAGATGCTCAGTAAGGATAACAATATAGCGTAAACTTTCAAGAATAAGCATAAACATTTAAGGCAATGTATAAGACTAAAACACAAGCCTTTTAAACATAAACTTAATCATAATATGTCAAAGATAAATCAAATAATTTCATTTACTTATTCACATTGATATTCTACTTTTATAATAATCACATGTAATATCAATAGCCAATTTCATAATGTTGGAATGCATAATGCCAGACTTTATAACAACATAGTTAAGGCCTTGTGCCAAGACTATAAATAAGATTTTGTCAAGGCCTTGTTCCAAGACACTATTTTGTCTCATGATTCCTATTGATGCATCGAGGATATATAGCGGGCTCCACCTATCACTTACTAAGTCCAATGCATTCCTCATATGAAAAGGTTTAAGCATAACATAAACATTTTTATTCAAACTAGCATACGAAATGTCAATACTTTTTCCATAAACCATGAATGGTGTAAAAATAACACATCCATAGTCAAACATATCATAAACACCTTCAATATAATATGGAATATTTGTATCGTAATAAATCAACTTCAGGAAAGCTTAAAATCCATCAAAGGATGTTGACATAGATGAAATCAAAACTTTTTTGTAGAGAAATATCTCTTTCTATTTTGAAATCGTTTAAAAGTCATATAATTATAAAATAAAAAATTTATTTTGAAAATATTATTATAATATTTTATGTGATGCTTTGACGATGTTATAATGGTGGAAAATATCCACACTCGCCTATAAGTTAAAAAGACATTCTTACCTTAATTTTGTCGAGAAGGTCATAAAGTACCTTGTTTGGAAAACGACGGAAAGATTCCTTTCAAAACATATGTGATCAAATAATCGTATAAATGACTTTAACCCATAGTCCAGTAAATATTAAATATTTTCTGAATTACATTTTTAATAAAACATGGATGTGGATGATAAAGAGGTCCCAATAGAAACTTATGTATTAACAACCTTAGATAAGTAAAGAGATTGTAGAATTAACTCTTACCTTGTACTTTTCCTTAGTCTATGGTATGTTAAACTCATGTATAATAGTTAAATCATTGTTATTAAATTACACAAGAACTATATACATAAATATTATTTCATATATGATCATATAATATTTCTTTTTTGACAATATTTTAGTAGTATCATCATTTCGGGAGTTAAATGATTCATTTTCCTTTATATGATTGGTTATGTAAGACATGTTTGTTATGGATATAATGTATTTTATTCATATAAATAATTATATTATGTTCATAAACATTATTTTTAATCATAAAATGAAAATTATTCTTGAATTGTTACGATGGGGAATGAATCTTATTGCGTTCATGGAGACGGTAATCCGTACGTACGCACGAGCGACAATATCATTATATTGATGGTGAAATCATATGTAATTGTATGTTATATCATATATAAAGAATAATTAACATGTTATATTTATTATTTACATTATTTATACCCATTATAATACTCATCCAAATAATAAAGTGTTTGAATAACAAACTACACCACGACGTGGAGACGGTAAGTCGTACGTACACAGGTATAGTGACTTTTCCATTTATAGGATGGATAGAATAACGAATATGGTTGTAACATATTTATAATAACATCACAGTATTTAGAAGGTACTGTAGTTATTATTTTGGTATGTAAATAATAAATAAATAGGAAGTGTAAGAAGAAAAGAACTTGAAAGAGGGTGGTGAAATTATTACCTCTTCTTCAAGTGTTTCCTTTTGAGTTGATCAAAAGGGCTCCTTAGGTTAGCTTTATGATCAAATTAAGGTATCTAGGTTGAAGGAAGGAAAGTTGGGAAGATATTTGGGTAGGTTTTGGCCGAGACAAATGGATTTGGAGGTGTAAAATTAAGAGAAGGGGAAGTACCCATTTATAAGAGAGGTGAGGGTCACTTTAGGAAAAGCTTGAAATATTATTCTATAATAAACTAAATTTCGGTTTCTAATGGCTAAAAAATAATTTATTTCGAGGATAAGGTGGGTATGGGTCTAAAAATTCTCAAAAAAAGTTTTTAGACAGGTTTAGGTCACCATATTAACCTTATCTTTTAGATTTAACTCTTAGTTAAATAGTTTTACATTTACCATGTCTCTTTGTATTTTTATATTATATGGTTAATAAACATACTGTAATCTACCAAGAGAACCCCAAGTGGTTAATTATTAATATATATAACCTTATTAAAGTCCTTTGGATGAACCTTATATTTTTATGAATATTACATCAATTAATAATATAGTATTTGGTTTAAAAACTCAATTATGTAAATTTTGACACTATTTAGTATTTGATTTTTTTGAAAGCTATAAAAACTTTATCACTTCAAATAAAATTTATTTAATCAACACTAACATGTAATATTAACCTATAAAATTAGTTTAATTCATCATAAGTCTTAATTTACTTTTATTTTGATATTTATAATATCAATTATTTTAATATTTCATTATTAAGGTAATTATTGCATCATCATTGTGTCATAAATAAATTAAATTATTTATTGTCTAAAAATTATAAATAAAATACCATTATGTAGGAAATATTTTTAGATTTATAATGAATATTTGTATTCGAATTTATATTGTGTGTAACCCTATATTAAAAATGGTTTAGTTATTAAACTTTGAATTTAACTCCTTTAAATCTTCTTTAAATAAAATAAAAATAAATGTTCTAATCTAATCTAAGTGGACCGAAAAGATCATATTTTATTCCTATGGGTTTTTTGGTAGAATTACACTTATCCAATAGAATTAGGACAGGTGTTAGGGTAATTATAATATCATCTTTACCCTTAATTACCCTATTTACTTTTAACTGTGGTAAATAAAAGTCAAAAGTTACTATTCGCCAAAAATTATTTTCATCTTATTGAACCAAATTTTACTTACTGATGTCAACTGTGTCTCTCTGATTTTTGAAATTCACCTCCCAGAAGTGGTAAAATTAAGTTTTATGAAAATTTTCAAATCCTCCTAGAAGGTGGGTAAAAGACGGTAAAAAGTTCAATAAAATTTTATATATCTAAAATTATTATAAAATTACTCCAATGAATTACATTAAACATATAGAGGTATTATATATCTATTTTGACCTCAAATAAATTAAAATAAAATAACTAATTACGTAAATAAAAAGTCAGTTTTAAACAATATTGTAGTGTTTTTCACTATTCATCAAAAATTGAAATTTTTCAGAAAAATACCAAAAATTCACCCTAAGCTAATTTCGATATTCCAAATTCAAAAATAAAGTCCATTTTGAAAAATATAATTTATAAAATTTTAAAAATTGGGTATTAATATTCATAATGGCAAGTTTGATTGGTCGTGGTGTGTTAAAACTCCATGTTGCGTACAACACAAGCTACTGCATTATTCAAAGGAAAACGTATCGTGGAAGATTGGGGTGTTATATTCTCCCCTCTTTAAAATAAGTTCTTCCTCAAAATTTCTAAAATATTACTACATAAAAAAATTCGGGTGGTTCTTCATTATTGGTTTCTCGGGTTCCCACGTTGCCTCTTCCATCTTATGGTTTCTCCATAGAACTTTTACCAGACGAGCCATCTGGTTTCCTAGCACTTGTTCTCCGGTATCAAGAATCTTGAAAGGATCTTCACAATAAGACAGATTGGTTTTTAGTTCAATTTTCTCATAGGTGAGTACATGTGTTGGGTCAGGCATATATTTTCTCAACAGTGATACGTGTAACACATCATGAACATTGGAGAGACTTGGAGGCATTTCCAAACGATAAGCCACAACTCCATTTCGTTCTAGAATTTCGAAAGGTCCGATGTACCTAGGACTCAATTTACCTTTCTTATAGAATCATATAACACTATTTCATGGAGATACATTCAAGAAAACATGATCTCCTACTTGAAATTATAAATCCTTCCTCCGATTATCGGCATAGCTCTTTTGCCTACTTTGAGCTGCTTTGATGTGGGTTTGGATAATCTTCACCTTTTTCATTAATTCCTCAACAAGTTCTAGGCCAACAAGTTTTCTTTCACTAACATCATCCCAACAAGTTGGTTTGCGATATCTCTTTCCATATAACGTTTCATATGGTGCCATCAGAATACTTGAATGGAAGCTATTGCTATAGAAAAATTCTACCATAGGTAAATATTGATCCTGCATACCTTGAAAGTCAAGTGAGCAAGATCTCAATATGTCTTCTAAGTTTTGAATAGTCCGTTCTGATTGTCCATCGGTTTGAGGGTGGTAGGTAGTGCTCAAACGAAGTTTAGTATCCAAGGCCTACTGAAGAATTTTCCAAAATCTTGATGTAAAATGGGGATAGTGATCAGAAACAATCGATAGGGGTACACCATCGAGTCTTACAACTTCATTAATATATAGTCTTTCTTGACGTTCAAGTGGTAAATCTTCTCTTATAGCAAGAAAATATGCTGACTTGGTAAGATGATCAACAAAGACCCATATTTCATCATTCCTTCTAGGATTCTTTGGTATCCTCATGACAAAGTCCATCATAATATCATCACATTTCCACTTAGGTATGGGAAAAGGTTTTGTGACTCCTCCAGGTTGTTGCCTTCCAGCTTTCACTTGTTGAAAAATCATACATCTTGACACAAAATCAGCAATCTCCCTCTTCATGTTGTCCCACCAAAAACGTTCCTTCAAATATCTATACATCGTGGTTCTCCCAGAGTGTATTGAGAAATTAGAGCTATGAGCATCATCCAATAATTCCATTTTTAGATCAGGTATTCGAGGAACACAAAATCTCTTCCCAAATTTTAAAATTCTATATTCATATACGAATTCACTCAATCTCCCATCATTTATAGCTTTAATATTCTTTTAAAACTTCTCATCATTAGTCTGATAACTTTTTATCCTTTCTAGTAAATTTTTTTTGGCAATCATTTGAAAAATTATTGATGTTTCACCTTCCATGGTTATTTTCATATATATCTTTACTAGATTCGTGAAAATAGGATCTCTTTAAACTCTCATCTTGTTCAAAACTCCATTATCCTTTCTTCTAAAAGCATCTTCCACTTTATTTTCCTTCCTTAGGTGGAAGTTTATTGTGAAATCAGAATCCTTGAGTAGTTCAAGTCATCTCCTTTGCCTCATGTTGAGTTCTTTTTGTGAGAAAATATACTTCAAACTCTTGTAATCAGTATAAATATCACATTTTTTTACCATAGAGATAGTGTCTCAATATCATCAGAGAAAATATTATAGTTTCTAACTCATGATCATGAGTGGGATTGTTTTTATCATGAATTTTTAGTTGTCGTGATGCATAGGAAATAACTATATCATTCTACATAAGGACACAACCAAGTCCATTATTTGAAGCATCACTATAAATAAAAAACTCATCATTCCATAAGGGTAGAGTCAAGATAGTAGTGTTAACTAATCTTCTCTTCAGTTATTCAAAACCTTCTTTACACTCTTTTGTACAAACAAATTTAACCCCTTTATGTGTGAGTTTGGTTAATGGGTTATCCAACCGGGAAAAATTATGGATGAAACATTGATAATAACTGGATAAACCAATAAAACTGCATACCTCAATTATACTCACCAGGGTTGGAAATTCTTGGATTTCCTTGGTATTTGAAGTATCAACAGAGATTCCATCCTTAGAGACAATATGGATAAGAAAATAAATCTCTTGAATCCAAAATTCACACTTGTTAAACTTCCCATATAATTCATTTCTTCTAAGGGTTTTCAGAATAGTGCGCAATTGATTTTCATGATCTTAGTATCTTTTTTATTATACCAAGATATAATCAATAAATACCACTACAAAGTCATCAAGATGTTCCTTGAAAACTCTATACATTAAATCCATGAAGATAGTGGGTGCATTAGTCAATACAAAAGGAGTTACTGTAAACTCATAATGCTCGTACCTGGTTCGAAATGCTGTTTTCAGAATGTCTTCCTTCTTCACACACAACTGATGATATCCAGATCGAAGGTCAATCTTTGAAAAATATTGATCTCCGTGAATTTGGTCAAATAAATCCTCAATGTGAGGTAGGGGATACTTGTTCTTTATTGTTATAGCATTGATCTCCCTATAGTCAATGCACAACCTCATAGATCTATCTTTCTTCTTAACAAAAAGGACAGGGTCTCCCCATGGAGAAACACTAGGGTGAATAAATCCCTTATTAATCAATTTTTCTAGTTGTTTCTTTAGTTCCACTAATACCACGGTGGTCATTCTATAAGGGATCATCGATATAGTCCTTGAACCAGGAATTAAATCAATGGAAAACCCAATTTCTCATTCTAGAGGATGTCCAGGTAAATCCTCTGAAAACACATCAATATATTCTTGTACAATAGGTATGTCCTCTATTAGAACATTCTTTTCCTCACCCATAATTATTTCATTCTCTTCCTCCCCAATAATTGAATTTAGTAGAGCTACTAGGGGTGGATCTAGATAAGAATCAGGTGGTGACATTTCAGCTCTAAAGATAAGGTACTCCTTATCATCATCAAAAATTGTAACCTCCTTCTTCTTACAATAAATTATCACATCATGGTCCAAAATCCAATCCATAATGAGGATTATATCAAATTCAATCATGGGTATGACGATGAGATCAGCAGATAAAGAATATTTATATTTCCTAATAGGAACTGATTCACAAAACTATGTTGCGATGATTCTTCCATTAGGAGTTTTGACTAACAACTCCCTTGTTAAGTCAAATTGAAATTATCTAATTTTCTTAGAAAACTGTGAATATATGAAAGAATGTGATGATCTAGAATAAAATAATGAATTGTCTAAACTTGAGGAAACCATTAAATTACCTACTACCACTTCTTTCAGAGCTTCAACCTCAGTAGTAGTGATCACATAAGCTTGGCCTTTCTCCCTTGGCCATTTCTGAGTTAAGTTCCATTACCGCTTAGGACATTCATTTGCATAATATTCCTTTTCTCTACAATTGAAGCATTCAAAATTGACAACCTCTTTCTTTCCCTTTCAATCACGAGCTTGGTGGCCTTTTTCACCACACTTGTAACAGACTCCCATTCCTTTCAGGCTAGTACCGGGGTGTTAGTTCCCACATTTACTACAGGATGGATATTCAACCTTTCCCTTCTTCCCCTTATTTCCATTTCTAGAGTGATCAGTATATCTCTACTTATCTTGTTTTTCTTTGAAGTCATAAGACTTAGAGAATTCATTTTTTGTATTGATAGCGCATGAAAAAATATCTTCGTATGATGAGAAGGATTATGATACTAATTCTCGACGAAGAAATGGTTTTAACCCATCAAAGAATCAATCAATATTAGTCCTTGGGTTACATATATAATATGCTACATGCCTTGCTAACCTTGTAAAGTTAGCCTCATACTTTGCGACATTCTCATCCTCCTTTTTCCCTCAGAATCGGAAATTTTCTTTCCATATTCACTCAATGGTCACGAGGAAAGTATTTTTCTAAGAAAATATCATTAAACTCCCTCTATTTAATGTTCTATACTTCTTCATCTTCCTTTGTGTTTTGGATTAATGACCACCATTGATCTGCATCTCCTGTGAGGTGATAAACTGCCATGAAAACTTTTTCCCTTTCGCTACTCCCCAAAGTCTGAAAAAATTTCTCTAAGGAACTTATCTATTGCTCAGCTACTAATGGATTTGTACTCCCATTGAATGTTGATGGTTGTTTCCTCATGAATCTGTCTAATTTTGATCCTCATTGTTATGGATCATGTTGCTCCATACGGGTAAGGTTATTATTCATAACCTGAGTGAGTTGTCCCAGTATGGTGATAAGCCAATCAGTACCAGTTGCATCAATAGCTCAACTATAATTATCTTGAGTAGGAGGGAAATCCCTACATGGATTGCATGTGTTGATTTGGTTTCCATTCCTTCCACTAGGTTCCATTTCTAAAAAATGGCATACACTAGATTAGTTTGTGAATCGCAATACATAATTCCAAACTTGTAAAACACTTAACATAAATTGAACAATTTGTGGATATAATCCATAATCATAAAAAATGTTTTCTTTAAGGAGGTTTATACTCATAAATCCTTCATAATGGTATGTAAATAAAATGTGAATTATCCTAAGAATATCCCCCGATATTGTCGTAACCAAGAGTACAACAAGGCCAGTTGTCGTGTGCCAAAATACCCCAGGTCAAGCCTGAAACTCCTTATCAGAGTTTTCACTCCTAGTTAATTCTGTACCAGAACAACCTCTACCTTATCCTATCCAGACATGTATGTATTTCTTGGAAAATAAAAATAATCTCTACATTGCCAAAATTCTAGGAAGTTATTCTATACCAATCCTCAAAGTCTATCTTAGGGTAATGTTCTCTAATCAGAGTTTATCTAAATATAGTTTCCAAGGTTTGTACTAAACATCCTATGATACCAATTGTAATGCCCCGACCCCAGTTAACCAGAGTTGGTGCATTATTACAGAACATTTTCATGATCACAATGGATCAAAATCCTGAATGACCGATTATTTTAGTAGCCTTAGAAGTACTAGATATATTCATAAGTTTTACATTACATTATAAAATGAAAAACAACAACAAAATTATCTCCATTGACCATATTCATCTATTAGACTATCCCTACAGGTCATTCATAATATAATTCTTCGTATCTTGGGAAAAAAATAAAACATATAAAAGGATGAGATTAGATTCTTTGTAAGGATAAAAATATAGAGGAAACATTCAATAATAACCATAAACATTTAAGGCAATGTATAAGACTAAAACAGAAGCCTTTTAAACTTATACTTCATCATAATATGTCAAAGATAAATCAAATAATTCCATTTACTTATTCACATGGATATTCTACTTGTCAAATAATCACATGTAATATCAATATCCAATTTCATAATGTTGGAATGCATAATTCTAGACCTCATAACCACATAGTCAAGGCCTTGTGCCAAGAATACAAATAAGATTTTGTCAAGGCCTTGTTCTAAGGCACTAGTTTGTCTCATGAGTCCTACTGATGCATCAAGGAGTTATATTTGCCTCCACCCATCACTTACTAAGTCCAATAAATTCCTCGTACGAAAAGGTTTAAACATAACATAAACATTCGTATTAAGGCTAGCATACGAAATATCAATACTTTATCCATAAAACATGAATGGTGTAAAAATAACACATCCACAGTAAAACATATCACAAAACCTTCAATACAATATGTACGATTTTTATCATAATAAATTTAACTTCAAACAAGCTTAAATTCTATCAAAGGATATTGACATAGATGAAATCAAAATTTTTTATTGAGAAATATCTCTTTCTATTTTTGAAATAATTTAAAAGTCATATAATTATAAAAGAAAACATTTATTTTGAAAATATTCTTCTAAGATTTTATGGTAAACATCAACAATGTTATAACGGTGGAAAATATCCACACCCGTCATATAAGTTAAAAAAAGACATTCATACCTTAATTTTGTCGAGAATGTCATAAAGTACCTTGTTTGGAAAACGATGGAAAGATTCCTTTAAAAACATATTTGGTAAAATAAGGGTATAAATGAATTTAACCAATAGTCTAGTAAATATTAAAAATGTTTTGAATTATATTTTTAAGAAAACACGGATGTGGATGATAAAGAGGTCCCAGTAGATACTTACGTATTAACAACCTCGGATAAGTAAAGAGATTGTAGAATTAACCCTTACCATGTACTTTTCCTTAGTCGATGGTATGTTAACATCTTTTATAATAGTTAAAACATTGTTATTAAATTATAAAAGATCTATATACATAAATATTATATCATATATGATCCTATAATATTTCTTTGTAGATAATATTTCAGTAGTATCATCGTTTTGGGTGTTAACTGATTCATTTTTCTTTATATGACTGGTTACATAAGCCATGTTTATTATGGATATGATGTATTTGATTAATATATAGAATGATATTATGTTCATAAACATTATTTTTAATCATAAAATGAAAATTATTCTTGAATGATTAGGATGGGGAATGAATCTTATCGCGTTCATGGAGACGGTAATCTGTACGTATGAACGAGTGATAATATCATTATATTGATGGTGAAATAGTATGTAATTGTGTGGTATATCATATATAAAGAATAATTATCATGTTTTATTTATTATTTATATTAGTTATACCTATTATTATACCCATCCAAATAATTAAGTGTTTGAATAACAAACTACACCACAACGTGGAGACGGTAAGTCGTATGTACACACGTATGCTAACTTTGTCTTTTATAGGATGAATAAAATAATGAATATGGTTGTAATATATTTATAATAACATCACAATATATAGAAGGTACTGTAGTTATTATTTTTTTATGGAAATAACAATTAAAGAGGAAGTGTAGGAAGAAGAGAACTTGAAAGAGGGTGGTGAAATTATTACCTCTTCTTTGGGTGTTTCCTTTTGAGTTAATCAAAAGGGCTCCTTGGGTTGGATTTATGATCAAAGTAAGGAATATAGGTTTAAGGGAGGAAATTTTAGAAGATATTTGGGTAGTTTTTGGATAATATAATTGGATTTTTAGGTTTTAAATTAAGATAAGGGGAAGTACCTTTTTATAAGAGAGGTGAGGGTCACTTTAGGAAAAGCTTGAAATATTATTTTATAATAAAATAGGTTTCGGATTATAATAGCTCCAAAATGATTTATGTTGAGGATAAGGTGGTTATGGGTCTAAAAACTCTCAACAAATAGGTTTTATATGGGTTTAGGTCATCATATTAACCTTATCTTTTAGATTTAACTCTTAGTTAAATAGTTTGACATTTACCATGTTTCTCTGTATTTTTATATTATATGGTTAATAAACTTACTATAAACATCCAAGAGAATCCCAAGTAGTTAATTATTAATATATATAACCTTATATAAGTCATTTGGACGAACCTTATATTTTTATGAATATTATATCAATTAATATTATAGTATTTGTTTTAAAAACTCGATTATGTCAATTTTGACACTATTTAGTATTTGATTTTTTTTAAAGCCATAAAAACTTTTTCACTTCTAATAAAATTTATTTAATCAACCCTAACATGTCATATTAACGTAGATAATTAGTTTAATTCATAATAAGTCTTAATTTACATTTATTTTGATATTTATAATATCATTTATTTTAATATTTCATTATTAAGGTAATTACTGCATCATCATTGTATCACAAATAAATTAAATTATTTAATTTCTAAAAATTATAAATAAAATACAATTATGTAGGAAATATTTTTATCTTTATAATGAATATTTTTAGTCGAATTTATATTATTTTTAACCCTTTATTAAAAATGGTTTAGTTATCTAACTTTGAATTTAACTCTTTTAACTCTTCTTTAAATAAATTAATAATAAATGTCCTAATCTAATCTAAGTGGACCAAAAAGGATCATAATTTATTCCTAAGGTTGTTATTGGTCTAATTAAACTTATAAAATAGAAGTAGGACATGTTTTAGGGTAATTATAATATCATTTTTACATTTAATTACCCTATTTACTTTTAACTGTGGTAAATAAAAGTCAAAAGTTACTATTCACCAAAAATTATTTTCATCTTATTGAACAAAATTTTACTTACTGATGTCAACCATATCTCTCAAATTTTTTAAATTCAACTCACAGAAGCAGTAAAATTAAGTTTAATGCAAATTTGCAAACGCTCCTAGAAGGTGGGTAAAAGACGATAAAAAGTTCAATAAAATTTTATCTATCTAAACTTGTTATAAAATGAATCCAATGAATTACATTGAACATATATAGGTATTATGTATCTATTTTGACCTAAAATAAATTAAAATAAAATAACTAATTACTTAAATAAAAAGTTGGTTTTAAACGATAACGCAGTGTTTTTCCCTATTCATCAAAAATTGAAAGTTTTTAGAAAAATACCAAAAAATCACCCTAAGATAATTTCGATATTCCGAATTCAAAAATGAAGTAAATTTTGAAAAATAAGATTTATAAAATTTTAAAAAGTGGGTATTAATATTCATAACAGCTAGTTTGATTGGTCATGGTGTGTTAAAACTCCATGTTGCGTACAACGCAAGCTAATGCATTATTCAAAGGGAAACGTACCACAGAAGCTTGGGGTGTTACAATATCTTGAAAGTAAACTAAGTATATAAAAATCCTCTAGGGTTTAAAACAGTATGATAGTGAAAACTAAAAGGTAATGGAGAAAAAATACTCACCCAACTAGAAATATTTTCCAACCTGACAAAAACTGAAAAGTAAACTACTGAGAGAGACCATCTCCTAATCTAAAAACTATGACCACCATACGCAGTTCCAAGAACCCAGTATCCCTAATATCCTTTGAATTCACCGCCGACCTATTCATAATCTACATAATACATGACACATGAGGGAAAATACCATGTAGGGATGAGTATATACATTCCTAGTAACACACCCCAAAAACAGAAAGGGGAGAAGTAAGGGACACAATTAGAAAGGAAATACTATAGATAGAAAACATGATACATATCAACCTAAATTAAAAGAAAGAGTATCCTCATCCAAGAACAAGGGGCTCAACATTGTTTGTAGATGAACTACACATAGATTCTTATCCACCCATAACAGGAGAGTAACCACATCCAACAATGAGAATCTAAACATAGAAATCATGTGGCATACCCCACGCATCTTCGCAACCCATAGAAGAAGAGTAACCAAATCCAAAGGTAGGAATATAGATGTATATATATATATATATATGTGCTCAGTCAAAAGAATACCAAATTAGAGAGAAAGTGGATCTCTATCTCACAGCTCAGCCTAGGAAAAAGAGTTGCCAATAGTTCCAAAAATCCATCAACAATGCCTAGCATCTCACGCATCTTACTAGAAGTAACCCGGTGAAGACCCATGCATCCCCACTATTCCACATATTCAAAGGGGAAAAAATACAAGTGGATGACCCGCACCCAAGTACGTCATAGGATTTCACTCTATAAGTATCCATATAGTACCCACTCCCAAGTTGATGTGGGATTCCACTCAAGAATCATGAGGACCCCAACCCAATCTGATAGGTATTTCCACTTGGAAAGTATCCATAGAGGACTCACACCCAAGATGATGGGGGGTTATTCTCTAGTGTCATGAGGACCTGATCTCTATCCAATATGGGGATTCCACTCAGTAAGTATCCATAGAGTACCCTTTCCCAAGATAATTGGGGGGTCCACTCTAGTCATCGAGGACCCACACCCTATCTGATAGGGGTTTCCACTCAATAGGTTGAGGAATTATGCCAAATATTATGGGGGTTCCACTCTATAGGTTGAGTACCTACACCCTGGTGTGACAGGGTAGTTCCACTCTGGTCATTGAGGACTTGAGCCCTATCTGATAGGGGGTCCACTCTATAGGTAGTGGATCTGTTCCTAAGCTAATGGGGGGTTCCACTCTAGTGTCTCTGGTGATCCTCTTCCTAATCATTTCCATCTTCAAGAATTTCCTAAATAAGAACCATTCATGGAACATTTCATATCATATACCAAAAGACACAATGGAGTTCACCATCACATTCTATATAAAAAAATAATCAAGACCAAATACTTATAGGCCAAAATTCAGGTTCAAATGAATGAGATACTGATATTGAAGTTTTCTCAAAAGCAACCAAGGGGTACACAACTTGTGAGGGGACCCACACGGTGTGTGGTCTCGCTCCATCACCTGGTCATGTCCATGGGGTTACATATATTTCCAACTGTATAGGGATACAAGCATGTGTGAGAACTAAATGGAGTGACCATTCCACTCAGGGTCCCACCCGTGTGCTTGGTCGTGTCTGTGTATCCACCATGTGTTAGTGTATTCAAGTCATGTCTATGTACATTGGTACACAGTGTGTCTGACCATGCCTATTCTCATGCATTCCAAGATTACACACTGAGTTATACATTATGAGACCACATGGTGTGTCGGGCTCCCACACAGTGTGTGATTCTTATAATCCACTGAAACCCTAGCTACCACACCTAGGGCTCGACACGTCGTGTGTTATTCAAACTACATGATGTGTAGTCAGGATTTTTCTAGAAATCCATATCTGATATTCACATTTTGAATATAGTCATTCTACCATAGATCTTACCTCCACACTATCCTCAATCGATGGATCTAGTTCAGATCTTTCATTTTCCACCATCCAATGGCCGAAAATCGATTTTTATTGGTCTTTAGAGGTTCATCGCACATCCTACACACCTCTAGCCCGTCCTCCATCAAATATTTAATCTAATATCATCAAAATGATCACCCGTATACCATAATCTATTCATAAACTCCCCTATTTTGTTGATTCATCCCTCACACATGGATTCATCATGATTTTGTGGGTCCGATAAGGGACGACACCACCAGGAAATGTTGAATTGAGACCATAGGGTCCAACCAGTGGAACATGAAACAATTGATGGGGGAAATAAAAAAAATATTGATCATTATAAAATGTTCTTGTCCAATGATTAATAATGGGGATAGTAAGGGTTAGAAAAACAAATAATAATCAATGAAACTAGTACATGGGCACAAGCAAAGGCCACAATTGGTGCAAATCAAGGGAGGGGATTGATTTGCTCAATCAATTTAATAAAAAAGGGTGTAATACACAAATATAAGAGTCATAACTAGATATTGGATCATTCATCATCGAATAATGTGCTCTTCAATGATTGAATAAATTTTTTATGTTTTTTGTGATATGATATACTATGATCCATAGTTTTGTCTTTTTCCAAGGTGATTCATCCAATAGAAGGAGAGGAGGATGAGATCTTGATGGTCCCATGGTTATGAGGATAAACCTAGGAATATAGTCTTAATTAAATATTTAAAAGAAATATGAATTAGGTTATTCAATTAAATTAATTAAATTAAACATTTAATTAATTCAATAAAAGTATTTCAACCAAGTGAGATATCTGAATGCCCCATGATGACCTATTTTTTGGTCATTTATAGGGTAAAAAATGCATTCCAGACTCAACTATGGTTTTAGATTTCTGATGTGATCTTATATTTAATATTTATCCTATTTTCTTTAAGAGACTAAACATGTATAATATAAAATATATTTAATATTTTTATGAAATTAATTTTGGGAACACCAGGACTTAGAATCTCACGCTGTCTTAGTGCTTGGATCTGAAAATATATGTATAAATATTTCAAAGTCTCACAATCCAAAAACTAGGTCTCTACAACCCATTTTCAACCAATAAGATTTTCATCCACATTAGGATCTACCAAAATCTAGAATTGGTTTTGGTACATGGAATCCATTTTAAAATTTATGGATTCTTGCTACTTGGAAACATTTGTGCCACTTACTGCTTCCTTATAGGTTAGTGGATCATTATTATCAACTAATAATGATTCGCCATCCTTGGTGACTAGAAAACCATATCATTTTGGTTCTCTAACCTCTCTTGTACTCCTATGCAGTACTTGTATCTTTGGAATAGTATTTTATTCCATATGGATTTTTTGAATTTTTTCATGTTCCAACTCTTGTGTACCTTGAGCCTCAACTTCATTGAAGTCTATATCACTCCCACTACCTCTTTTAGAGTTGTTATCCCTCTTAATTAATATGGTTTTTCTTTCCACCATTACCTTTTTTAGGGGTTATATAGTTAATATCCCCTTTTTTATTTAGGGTATCCTATAAAGGTACACATTGTGCCTTGGGGTAAAAGTTTGTTACCTGAAGAGGCCTTAAAAAATGCTTCTCAACCCCACACATGTAAGTATGAAAACGTTGGTTTATTTTCATTCCATAAATGGTTTGGTATACCATCTGCCACTTTAGTTGGCACTTAGTTTAGATATATGTTGTTGTTTGTAATGTGTATCCCCAAAAAGATAATTTAATACTTGTATGAATCATAATTTATCTCACCATGTCTAACAAGGTGAAGTTCCTCCTTCTACTTACACCATTCCACTAAGGTGTATAAAGAGGAGTGAGTTGAGATAGGATCCCAAAATCCCATAAGTAATAATTAAATTCTTGATTAACATATTTCCCACCATAGACTGAGTGGAGTTTCTTAATATTCTCACCAAGATGGTTCTCAAATTCATTCTTGTATTCCTTGAATTTATCAAAAGAATCGAAAGTATACTTCATTAAGTAGACATATCCATATCTACTAAAATCATCAGTAAAATTTATGAAGTATGAGTACCCACTCCTTTCCTCAATAGGAAATGGTCCACACACATCTATATAAACTAATTCAAGAATAACTTTTTCCCTTTAACCTTTTATACTAAATGGGTATTTATTTATTTTACCTTATAAACATGCATGAAATAGACCAAGTGGTTTTAGTTCACAATAATCTAAATATCCATCTTGGTATAATTTAGTCAACTTCTTTTTTTATACATGACATAGTCGGTGATTCCATAGTTGGGTGTGGTATTAGTCATGTGATGTAGTTTCATTATCAATTTCTATTACTTATTTTATGTAACCCAACACATAAAAACTTTTATTTAAATGTGTTTTACCATTAGAAATGTTATCCTTATAAAATAAGAAAAATTAATTTCCAATATTGAAATTAAATCCATCTGTATCAAGTATGGATACATATATAATGTTTTTAGTAACTGAAGGCACATAATAGAAACCCTTAAAAACCAATATCATTCCAAACAGTAATGTGAGGTGGTATTCCATGATAGCTACAATGGAAACTTTTTCTCTATTGGTTGCTCGTAGATCTGATTTCCCTTGGTCAATTATTTTGAATCTAATTGGTTTTTATATTTTAATGCATATGTAAGAATCATAAGATATATCTAATACCCAATTTTTAGAAATAGATAAATTGAACTCAATAAAAAATACACATGAATCTTCCCCTTTCTTCTTTGGATGGGTTTATTTTTTCTTCTAGTGGCCCTTCTTACTACATAAAAAATAAATATAATCCTTTTCCCTTTCTTTCCCATTTATCTTCCTCTTCTTAGAAGGGCGTGAAGTGTCTTTTCACATCGAGCTATTAATTTTCCCTTTCCTTTTTTCACCATTAGGATGGAATTTTTTACATGCTTCGTATCCTTATCCACTTGATGAAAAATAGTAAGAATATATGGAAAATACTTCTTAATGTTTTTTATATTAAAATTTATAGTAATGCTAGAGAATGTCTGAGGGAGTGATATAAGAAAGATATTGTTACCCAATTATTAGAGAATTTTAAAAACTAGAAATTCTAGGAGATCAATGTATCCAATGATCTTGAATACATAAAGCCCAACTGGGACACACTCTTCAAGATTTATTTGAAAGAGAAACTTGTAAATCTCAAATCATTTATATCTAGCTATCTCCTTATAAAGACCATGGAGGTGCTCAAGTATTCTATATGAATCAATGTTTTCATGAGACTTAATGAGTTTACTATACATAGACAAAAGCATCAAACATTGAATGATGACTACATTGCTCAAAATTTTTTCATAGAAGAGGAACTCTTCATCACTTTCCTCTTTTGTAGATGGATCAGGAAGTGAGGATTCTGGTACATAATATTTCTATTCATGGTGCAAAACAACCTGGTGGAATATGAACCACTTCTTGAAGTCACTGCCATTTAAGAGATTGTATTTATACAATATACATTAAAGGGATAGTATGGATGGTGAGATTTTAATTTTATTCTTCAATTAAAAGATCATATTATTAGTACTTTTCTTGATTACAAATTTTTGTGAGAAATAATAAATTAATTAATTTTATTAAATCTATCATTATTTTATCAAGTCCCAATATCCCTCACCATGGAACTTTAAATGTTTAGTTTTTAGGACATTATCATTGAAAGGATCCATATTCCCCTTCTCATGACCCCAATATGGGTTGGTCAAGATACTTAAAGGTATTTAAGTCGGTACTTACTTTCCAACTGTGGGCTTATAACTCATTGATCCATTAAGTGGACTCCCCTATCCTAAAATCCCGACTTGGATTTCCTAAAAATTTTCCTCCAAGTTACATCAAGTCTAGCTAGGGCAACTTATGTTGATGTAATATGGTTAATTCAACCCCTAACCTTTATAAGAACTCTATATTAAAAGTAAGTGTCCTAACAAGGGTTGGTCAAACACTTAGTTCTAAGTATTTTATTCCTAATCAAGTTATGGAAGGCCAAGTATGACTTAATATATATTTAAGGTATTTTATTTTATTATGCATAACTTTTATCATGTTTTATCCTTTACATGTATTGTTAATATTAAGTGGATGTTATTTAATTAATTAACGATGTTGGATAAAACATTTATGCATAATCCATTTATTTAAATTCTATATTTTCATATTAATTCATTCATTTATGTGATCATGGTATCACTACAACATAAATAGGGTTTAGTGGCGGTTTTTTGGCGGCGGTTCAAAAAACCGCCGCTAAATGTTTTACGAAAAAGGTTTCACGACGGTTTTTAATAAATCGCCGCTAAACCCATATTTTTTTAAAAAAATCTAGACCCTTCTCTACCCTGACCCTTGTTTCCCCCAACCCTCTCGACCCCTCGTGCTCCCTTCTTCCCGCACCCCCCCCCCCCTCCGGCAATCCCGCAACTTCTCAGGCGAATGCGACCTCTGTCTCCAGTGACCCCGCGACCAGCATCTACGGTGGATCCTACAACCCACAACCCCGGCGACCCGCGACCCCCCTTTTCTTGGCAACCATTTTCACTACGACCGCGACCCCAAAGTGATTTTTCCATTATGGTAACATTTTTCAACTTTTTTTACATGATTTTTGCAATATATGTTTATTATTCGATTAGAATGTTGGTTACTCCAAGTTTTATCATGTTAATTTGAAGAAAATTGTTAATTTGATACCTAATTCTTGTTTAATTGAAATTTTTATTCCATGTGTTAATGGAATTGGATATGAGTTTACAGTATTTTAATGGATTTTCTTGATTTCCCCTATTGATAATTCAATTTTCCCACTTTTTAAGGGTGTTAGGGAGTTCTTATGTTATAATGGATTCAATAATTCCCTAGAATTACTTTAATATTATTATTGTTAAATAGTGTTCCCTGATCACTAATGAGTGGTTGGGGAAATCTAAATCTTGAAAACAAATTTTTCTTTAAGAATTTCATTACTACTTCTTTGGTGACATGAGTGGTAGCTTCAACTTCTACCCATTTAGAGATGTAGTAAATGCCAAAAAGGATAAAGAACATGCCATATGAATTGGGGAGTGTCCCAATGAAATCTATTCCCCAAATGTTAAAGATTTAGATATCCAAGATCTGGTTTTGGGGTATTTCATTTCTTTTTCCAATGGTTCCAGTTCGTTGGCATCGGTCATAGCTCTGACAAAAAATTCTAGTATCTTTGTGAAGTGTGGGACAAAAAAGTAAACATGGTTAGATTTTTTCAAATGTTCATTCTATTCCATGATGCGGTCTAGTTGGTGAATTGTGAAACATGTCTAAAACACTTTGGATCTCATCTTCTAGGATGAAACATCGCATTAATCCATCAAGGATCTTTGAATGTGTCAAGGGGCCCTGATGAATGCACTATGCCTGAAGAATAAGGATGATGCTGCATCCAAAAATAAGAATGAAATAATGAAAAGATAAAGGGGAGAGTGAGGCAATCCAAGGTTTGTGTTGATGTTTTCTGTTCCTAATAATATTAAAATATATACCAGAAATAGCACAAAAAAATTGACACACCAACGCACATAATTTAATTCTCATGGGATGTAGTCATATTATAATTTCTTTTTACCCCAATCTACACTTTCCACAATGAATTAGTATAGTTATAATGTGGGTTCGAACCCATGGGGAATGTTTTGGTGGGAATGGAACTAGTACATTGAACCCTTTGTGTATAGTTCCTCATGAGATGGATTGAGTTTGGGATTTTATTAATGATATTGTGTTTTGTTTAGGATTTAAGAATAAGGTAGGGTTCAAGGTAAATTTTTGGGTTCATGTAAAAATTATTCTCTCGATCCTAACTCAGAATAATCTAACGGCTTAGGCTGCAAAGCTGTGCATAGATAAATAGTTGTTCATGGTGGAAAAAAAAGATCTATATAAGATTTAACTATTCCTTGTCCTGGATATAGATAACAAACTAGATGCATTAATACTAACTTCTATGGAATAATATATCACATTCTAATGGACATAGCCTACTCTACTCCAATTAGGTCCGGTCTATTCATTTAAACATATCTTGGAATGTTTTTCCAAAAATAATTTAATAAAGAGTTATTATATAACCTGGTTACTTGGATTAGGGTTACCAAGATACAATTTATATATTCAATAATTTTATACCACCACGATTCTTGAAACTTACTATAATTATTTTAGTTTCTCATGATTGTAATAATAAATATTAAAGAAATAATTTTATTCATGCTTGGAATACTAATAAATAAGTTTTAATATGAAATTTCACAATTGAGGGTTCAAGATTCAAGTATTTCTCAACCAAAACAGCTATTAAATCAATCAACCACATACTTGAAACAAAAAACAAGTAAGAACATATGGTGAAGTAGCTATCGAGTGAAGAGTCAAGGTGAAATTAATTTCCAATAGTGAACATTGATGAATTAACTGAAGAATGTGTGTAGAATAATCAACAACAATTTGGTTTAATCAAAATGGTAACAAGGGACTAGAACATTGAACCCTTTCTATAGGATTCATCAAGAGATTGATTGAGTCTGATATCTGAATAAATCTATTGAGTTTGGATTAGGATTTATGGAGATGGTATGGATCAAGTTTAATTTTGGGATTCAGGTAAAAAGGATAATATTGATCCCAACTTGGAATATTCAAATGGCTTAGGTTGCAAATCCGTACATAGAGAACAATTTGATCATGGTCAAACCAACTAGGTATATATAAGATGAAACTAATACTTGGTTCATATATAGCTAAAAACTGAGATGAATTAATCATGTCTTATATGGAATAATGTATTGCAGGATAAAGGTCATAGCCTACTCTACTCAAATCAGGTCAGGTTCATTCATTTAAACTTCATGTGGTTAGGGATTCCAAAAATAATTGAATGAATAGTTGTTATGTAACCTATTTACTAGACTTAGGGTTAAAAAGATAACATTTATAGATTCATTAACTTCAAAACTCCCCTAATATCAACCACTAACCTAATCTCTTTAGCGTCTCATGATGGTAACAATCAATAATAAATAAACAATTTAAGACATGTATAGAACTTTAATAAGGAAGTTGAAATAGAACAGTTCCCAGTTAAGGGTTAAAGACTCAAGTAGTTCACATTCAAAATAGGTAATAAATCCATGAAAAACTTACTTTAAAAAAATAAAAAAGTATGAACTTATGGGGAAGAAGATGTTGAATGGAAATAAAAATGTGAAATAGATGTCGAACAGCAACATTGATGAATGAACTGAATAAAACAAATAGAAAAATCTGTGAAACTTCGGTTTAATTAAAATAGTAACAAAAATTATATAGATTTTAGTTTGTTGTGTAAATAAGTCAAAAAACAATAGAGGAAAAGAGAAAATTGTGATGAAATAAAGTTATGTGTTGTTGTATGCACGCTGGAAAGTCAATAGTGAGGATATTACATAACGTGTAAACTTCTCACATATTATAATCTTGATCCATGGTATTATCAGAAATTTTTTTCTAGTGTGAATCTCTACACGATTCTTCTAGTATTGGATATTTGACTCATCTCATGATGTGTACTTGAAACTCATGATATGAATCTTCTCACGCCTTGAAATTTAATTGGGAAGATGCATTTGAATCTTACATGACGTGTATTGTAGATTCATGTTGGGTAATATTTTCATGAATTTTAATTTCTTCAGGACTTGATTTGAGACTTTTGACATGTCTTAATTGATTCCTACATGTCGTTTAAGTGATTTTCATGATGTTTAATGATCAATTTTGGCCAGTTTTCACAGCTTTTCCTTTGGAGTCTAGGAAAACAATTCTCTACAATAATGAACACATTCATGGTGAATTATCAAGTAAAAAAACAAATTATACACAATTAAATGACTCCAAAATTCATATTCGATTATATCTTATCAGTGAGAACTTCTAAGGTTGAAAAATCCCCAATAGATTCGATGTTGTTTGATCAGGGATGGAGTACTTACAAAAAAAAATCAGTGATGCATCTTTCATTTTTGATAAATAGTATGGGCTAGAGATTTATTCATATAAATTTGAACTAATGTTTCTTGGTTTGGCAGTTTCATTTGATAAAAAATATCTTCTATTTATTAATCATTTGAAATATTCACCTTACATAATATTTTTTTATAGCCAACACTTTTCTTTTGTATTCTACAATAAATTCAACAGTATGGGTTATCTAACATGATTAGTATAGTGATTCAAAATAATAAATTCTTGATGTTGAACTATGGATATTTTTTCACCAGATAAATGTTATCTTATTTATCCAAAATAGGGATTCCTTAGGTGTTTGATGTCTTTCCCTTGGTATATGTGAGATTATATTTGAACAACATATTCTCTCTCAAAAATGAATTGAAGAAAATTGGTGTGATAATAGAATTTATGGATGCATCCTTCAAATTTATTTCACGCTTTTGGCTACATGTGACTTCCTCTTCCATATAAAAAGAACATGTTATATATTTTATGGATTATTACAGATATTTGAAGGAAAATTTTGACTTCCTATAGGATATTATGAAATACACTAATGATGTGAAATGGCTCGAGACTTGGAGAAGTCAACATTAGTGTTCCAAGGATGGTATACTCTTTGGATCAGATTGGGAATCAATTTCCACAACTTATTTACTTCCATGAATACATAGAAAATATTATGGAAAAGAAATATATGAATAAAAGGATAACTAATTCATTTTGTAGTTATCAATGAGTTGATGGGTGAACTGGGTTTTTTATAGGCCTTTGAGTCATATTAGTCACATCATGTATCAGATTGACATAAAGTTGATTCCTATAAGTCACAAATGAAATAATAATTATTTTACTAAAGTATCAAGAAAAATAAAAGTGTTTTTCTAGGTTTTCATTGATTGAATTTTTTTTTAACTAAAATGTCATTTTTAAACTGAAAGAGAACCAGAGTGTGCAGATGATTCTTACACATCATAAATGACTTATGCATAATTGTAATAAATTATAAAGATAACCAGAGTGTTTTTTCTTGAATTTTAGTGACTTATACACATTTTTAACAAAAAATTTCAATTTTCCACTAAAAACACACGTTTCATGTCATACTGGTCACACTTTTTATTAGATTGAGGTGTGGATGATTAATAAACATCAAAAATGACTTATGATAGTTTTATTAAAGTATAAAAATAACATGAATTCATTTTATTAGTTTAGATTATGTCACTCCTCCTTTTTTATTTTAAAATATGATTTTAAATTGAAAAAATTCACTTTGAGTCATTTGTTAATTAAAACACACAACACTGAACATAAACATATAAAATAAAGAAAAATACCTCTAGAATTTCTTTTGATCTCTCATGTCTTAAATATCTTCAGTTATTTCATGGAAATAAAACTTTGATATGGTTGGTTGTGTATGAAACCATTGAGAAACATCATTCCTCTTGGAGGACATCTAAAGTCAAGCCTAAAAAATCACATAATGTCTCAGGTTTAAAATTCATTATGATCAGTTTCGATCACATGTCAATGGGGTGTTGTTTGAGGCAACATAAATGTGTGATCGACAGTGTTATGATAAGTGTGTAACCTGATATTCTTACTGATCCTCAATGAGGTGTTGACGTTGTCTCCTATGGACCAGACTTGTTCGGTTGGTCTGAAGTGGTAAATGTGATCAATGAATAATCTTTATTATATTATTCATACTTTATGATCAATGGGTCATCTTTATTATATTATGTTTCGGTAATCTTATACTCTCTTATATTTTGTGTAGGAACATTGTGATATACATGGATAAAAGCTGGATCACATTATCAAGGAACACACCTCAGTATGTTAAGGGATTGAATGGGTTTTTAGATTTTGCAATTTCTAATTGATCAGTTGAAGGGAGAATAAAATTTCCATGTCCTGAATGTAAATTTAGAACATGGTTGAAGAGAGATGAAGTTTATGAACATTTAATACTGAATTAATTCCCTGTCTAATATTTTTGTTTGATTTGGCATAGAGAATCAAATGTTACAGAAAGATTGAGAACTGATGTTAATCCACTGAATGAGGTCCCAAGTTCGTCGACAATAGAAAATGAAATGCAAAACCTTATAAATGATGCATTCGGCATTGAAAGACACCACTATCAGAATCAAAACATATCAAAACAACCAGAAGAGGGTGCTACAAATTGAAATGTGACAAGTGATGTTTTTGAGACTATAACACAGGCAGATCAAGATTGTAACATATCATTGGATCCTCCTCTTGATTCTATGGAGCCAAATGTAAGAGAAAATTCCCTGAGGAAAATGTGTTTCATGATTTAGTTGACGATGGAAATCAAAAGTTGTATAGTGGGTGTTTGAAATATTCAAAGCTTTCATTTTTGCTGAAGTTGTATCATATCAAATGTCTATGTGGAATTACAAATAAGGAAATGTCCATGATATTGTAATTGATTCATGATGCATTTCCTGAAGCAAAAATCCCAGAATCTTTTTACGATATGAAAAAAGTTGTTAACAAGATTGGTCTCAATTATACAAAAATACATGTGTGTCCCAAAGATTGTATTCTTTATTGGGGAGAGGATTCAAGTAGACAAAATTGAAAGGAATTTTCTTCTTCTAGATGGCAGGGAAAGGGTGATGTTGGAAGTCAGAATGAACATAATTTCATGGAGAAGAAGAAAAGGAACACAGCTGCAAAGGTTTTGCGTTACTTTCCTTTGAATCCTCGATTGCAAAGATTATTCATTTCATCGAAAACAGCTGAATACATGAAGTGGCATTCTGTAGATAATAACAATGATGAGTTAATGAGACATCAACAAGATTCCCAATCGTGGAAGACATTTGATTCATTACATCTAGATTTCTCAGTTGATCATAGGAATGTTCGATTGGGATTGGCTGCCGATGGATTCAACCCATTTGGGACTTTGAGTACTAGTTATAGCATTTGGCCAGTTGTTTTGATCCCTTATAATCTGACTCCGTGGATATGTATGCAACAAACATCTGTTATCCTTTCAATTATTATTACTAGAAAACAAATTCTTGGAAATGATATTGATGTATACTTGCAGCCTTTGATTGATGAATTGCAGGAGTTTTGGAGCAACGGTGTTGAAACATTTGATGCTTCTTCTAAAACAATGTTCAAAATGAATGTTGCTTTAATTTGGACCATTAATGACTTCCCTGGTCTTGGGAATTTATCTAGTTGGAACACTTACATAGTTTTGGATTGTCTCGTTTGTAACTTTGATTTTGAGCCCAAATGGCTACCTCACAGTAGAAAATGGTGCTTCTTGTGTCATCAAAGATTTCTTGATGCATCTCATAGATTTCGGCTAAACAGATCAAAATTTAATGGTTCCAGTGATCGTAGACCACCTCCAAATTTGTTAAATGGTTCTGAAATATTGTCACAGCTTGAAAATGTTGAAACAGAATTTGGGAAGGTTCTTCATTTGAATGATAGCAGAAAAAGGGTCTGAAGTGCATCGTCAAGTGAAATCGGAACACAACAATGGAAGAAAAAATGTATATTCTTCAAACTTCCGTATTGGGAATTTAATTTGTTGCGGAATAATCTTGATGTGATGAATATTGAGAATAATTTCTATGATAATTTTATTTTCACATTGCTTAATGAGCATGGAAATTTGAAGGATCATCTCAATGCTCATAAATACTTATAATCAATGAACATAAAACGCGATCTCTGGCCAGATGAGAATGAAAAGTATCCTCCAGAAATTTTTTCAATGAAAAATAGGGATAAAGATACAGTCCTTCGAATTTTAAATAATTTTAAGGTATCTTATAGGTATTCAAGTAACATCTCGAGGTGTGTTGACTTGAATAATCGTAAGTTAAATGGATTAAAAAGTCATGACTCATATATTTTGTTACAACAGTTACTACCATTGGCATTGCGTACATTATTACCTGAAAAATTTACTACTGTTGTACTCCAATTCTGCACATTTTTCAGACAACTATGTGAGAAATATCTACATCTATTTCAGCTTGACAACCTCCAGGAGAGGTTTGTATTGACCCTTTGTTCAATGGAGATGATCTTTTCTCTGTCATTTTTTACTTTAATGATGCATTTAACTGTGAATTTGGTTGAGGAAGCTAAATTAGGAGGCCCCGTTCATTATTGATGGATGTATCCAATTAAGAGGTACTTTATTTATATGTTATTCAGTTAAGTAAACAATTTTTGGTACTTAATTAAATTCATAATTATGTTTATTTTATTTCACAGATATCTTGGGCATTTGAAATCATACGTGAGAAATAAAGCTCAACGAGAAGGCTCTATTGCTGAAGGGTATTTGGCTGAGAAGTTTCTTACCTTTTGTTCTCAATACTTGGATGATATTGAGACAAGATTGAATCGAGTTGGACGTGTTGAAGATACATCGACTCAATCTCAAATACATCACAAATCCAAAATATTTTTTGCGATTGGTCGATCAGTTGGGAGGACCTCAAATGTGACACTGACTGAATTGGAATTATTACAGGCACATTGATATGTGATACTGAATAGTGAAATTTCAAATCCATTTATTGAAGAGTTTAGGATACAAACAAAGAGACGAATGAGAGGCCGAACATGAAATGAGAAATATATAACAAAAACAGTTAATAAAGAGCTTGTAGAATGGTTTTCACGACGTGTAAGTTCATAAATATTGCAATAAGTACAAATATTAGTTTGACACAAAAATTTTGTAAATCTAATAAAGTATATTTGTTTTCTCAGTTGATGAATACTGATACTCAAGCATAGGTGTCTGAAGAATTGAAGTTTCTTTCTAGAGGTCCTCTAAAACAAGTTAGAAAGTTCGACGCTTATAATGTGAATGGATATAGATTTCGTACAGTCGATCGAGAAGTGAGTTTGAAAACACAGAATAGTGGTATATTTACATTTTTTGAAGTGGAATACTATATAAAGTTGCATGATGTTATTGAATTAAACTACCACGGACATTTTTCTGTTGTTTTATTCAAATGAAAATGGGTCGATATTATCAGAGGTGTTAAAAGTGATTCCTTGCAATTTACTTCTGTGTACTTATCTCGCTTGATGGATGCTGGTGATCATGAACTGCATGATCCATATATCTTAGAATCACAATAAAAAATGGTATATTATGTGAATGATGTTGTCGATGAAGGGTGGAGTGTAGTTTCTCACGTAATACAAATAGATCTGTATGATATGGGTGATGAAGTGGATAATTTAACCTCTGAAATTGAATTTAATCAACAATAGGCGGAAAAATTATTTGTCCATCATGATATTGAAAATATTAGTCTAGCAAGGATGAATGGAGTGGATGAAGAAATGGAGTAGGAAAACAACATGATTGAAGGGGAAAATGATTTTATGTACAATTATTTATTTATTTAGCAACCACTTGTTTCATTTATATAGTCATTAATTATCATTGTTATATATATTTTGTCTGTTAGTTCTAGGCATCTATTATCATTTTTAATTTTTTTTCTGTATAATGTTTTTAAAATATATATTCTGAACTTAGTTTTATTTTATTAAATGACAGGAATGCCAAGGAAGAAGTGGTATACTATTTCATCTAGTTCCACGATAGATGACGATCCATCTGGCTCCCTCCCCACGACATCTGAGGCACCAGTTTCCTACACTCCTGCACCATCTCCCCATGCACCATCTCTCACACCATCTTTGGATGCCCCATTAGAGGGTGAGTCATCGACTCCCCCTTTCGGATCCTCAGTATTGTGGCAACGACACGCCCATTCCAGTTCATCACAGGCGTACTAGAGTGTCACTATCATAGGTACACATTTTAATTAAATAAATTTATCACATTTTGTTTATACTAATTGTTTTTTCATTGAATATGGCAAAAATACAACCGTGGAGAAAAACATAAAAAGTTCAGAGGTTTGTAATATGACTGGAGAAAAGATAGTTGTGCCATTTGATTCTTATGGGGTCCCGACGGATGACACCGCGGGGTTACTTGGCCAGATTCTAGGCTAGATGGCAGCAGAGCCCATTTCCCTTCCTATTTCATATGATGATTGGAGACATATGCATCCAATCTGGAAAAATGAAGTTTTTTATTCTCAATTAAGGGTAAATTTATTACATTATGGTTTAATTTAATGTCATGTTACTAATATGTTCAAAATGAATTTCTGTATACAGATGTTCTTCTACTTCACAGTTGCTGATGTGATAGCACAGAAGTGGACATTTAAAAATCTAGGTAAGAAATGCAAAGATTTCAAATGGATATTGTGGTGTGATGTCAATGATACCTTGTTGACTGTGCAACAAATGTATGAGAAACTACCCAGTGGGGTACCAAAAGAACAGTGGAAAGTTTTTATTGACAGACATCGTGATGAGAAGCGGATGGTATTGAAATATATATTATTATATTATCCTTATTTTAAATTTATACATGTATATGAAGATTACATGACATTGAATACATTACTATTAAAATGCATTTTATTTATTTCAGGATCTCTCAAGAAAGAATGCTTCAAACCGGGCTAAGCAAGTCATCCCTCACACTACGGGCTCAAAAATATTTTCTAGAAGCCGAACGACATTGGTAATCTTTTAATTAGTTTAAATATTTATAATAAAGTATTATCTATTTAATATATTGAATTGTTGATTTATATTTTCTTAATACAGTCACAGAGTTTAGGGCATGAAGCATCCTGAAGTGAACTATGGTTGGGTGTTCACAAGAAATTAGATGGAAATTTTGTTAATGAGCCTGCTAAAAAAGTTGGGGCATGAAGTAAATTTTTTATTATAATAACTTATTATCATTTTTTACTGTGTTAATATATATTGATATTTGATTTATAGGTAAAAATTAAAGAACTACGGGATACCAATCCTGCACAGTCCTACTCAGTCTCCCAGGATGACCCAGTTGGTAAAGTCCTAGGGAAAGAGCATCCTGGTAGAGTGCGTGGGATGGGTTTGGGACCCGTACCATCTAAGGTTTTTAGTAGGCCACCAGGAATGGCAGCTGTATCTACTCCTAGATTTAGTCATCCCATAACCGGAGATGTTCAGAAAGAGATTGTTTCTCTACGAAACACAGTTCACTAGCAGGGGAATCAGATATCTTCTTTGCAGAAAGAGTTGATTGAAATACGTCAGCATATGAGCAGATATGCCTCCGGTTGTAGTGCATCGACTGGTGGTATGCAGGTAAATCACAAAAAAATCAAAATTATTTAGTTTGATAACTTTCATTGGTTTTAAGTTTTAATATAAATATGAAACCGTGTTTAATTTTCAATATAATGTTCTTATAGGTGACAAGAGAAAGTGGTGATGAAGGTGGCGAGGGTGACGATGCATCATCGGACCATGAGTAGTTGTATTTTTCATGTGTTGAACAAATATGGGAACAGTTGGTTTGTATATGTAACATTTGTGGCACATAGTTTCCACTAAACATTTTCATGTCCTGAAATTTCCTTGATTTCTCATGTTTCCTTTTATGCGTTTTATTGATTTTTGATGTTTCTTTTTATGTCTTGATTTCTTGAGTGTGGTATACATCATTCCATTTAGGCCTTTGTTTGAATTGGTAGTCGAGATTTTAGATGACTAGGAGTTAAACCCATTGTTGATGTGTTGAAAAAATTGGGTCATTTCACATGTTATACTATTTTTAATTTTAACTAAGTAATATTCTCTTATGTTGAGATGGTTTTACTATTTTTTAGTGGTGAGGGGGTAGTGGATTCATCAAATGTAAGAGTTCATAGTTTATCAATCCAATTCCATGTTAATGGATTCACATTAGTAATCCCCCTCTTGTAGAGATGTATGATAAATTCATCTATGCTAAGGATGTTTGGGATGATCCCCAAAAAACAACAATTTTAGTGAAAAAGATGCTTATTATTGTGAAGTAGAAATTTAGGAAGGAGCTGAAAATGTGTTTTCTCATTTATATTAAGTATTGGATATATATTTTTATTTATTACAGCGGGGACATGCCAACTACCATACACCATCATCAATTACCTTCTCAGTAAGTCAGAAATAGTTCTAGATCATATTTGCCTATCATAAAAGATAGGGATTATAAATCACGATTCTACTAAGTGAATTTGAAGATCTCCTTAGACCTTAGGCAGATAGGAATTATATCCATGTTTTTAATGGGTGTATTTTCCCGGATTGGGTTATATATTTAGGTATTAGTGTCAGCACTTTGGTGATGGTGGGGAGACTTGTGGAAGAAAATACCACAATTTGGTAGTGTTGATCCTTTCACATCTTTATAAACTCTAGGGAAACATCCAATAAGGTATAATTCCTTACATTACTAGGTGTACTCTCTAGTATTTGTTTGGTTTGATAGAGGAGCACTTTTGTTGTTATAAATAGTAAAATTCCACTAGGATCCCCAATGCTTCATCTCTCACAATTTTTTTTTAATATATAAGGAGTTAGGACCATGTCAAAAAGCCCCAATGAGGTTAAATATGAAATTATCCAATCTTTCATCTTCAATTTTATCCCTTTTCATGCACCAATTGGGATGATTATTGATAACTATAGCGGTTCCCTTGATGAAAGGTCGTACATGGTCTATCTTTGGGAAGGGGTACTTGAAGCCACGATGGATGAGATAATTATTTTAAAACCTTATACAACCTACGGATTCAATCATTAGTTTTATTTCACCCTAAGTGTCACCCCTCTTCTTTTGGCAGACCATTGGAGCAGTGACAACCTATTGTCATCTATCGATTTTGGATAATGTTGACATGTGAGAATATCAAAGATGAAATCATACATCCGCTTACTGATGCTCCTGCCTTCCTTTCCCAAGATTATGCCCAAGAGTGGGTAACATCTTGACTCTATGGTGTGATAAGGTAGTTGGTCCATCATGCGGATAGCTATTTTTTCTCACCAGCAACATTGTTAGTGGTGACGATGGAGATGATCAAAGATCTGGGTGAGAAATCAAGAAAGCGGACTTGTTCAAGTGATGACTACCCTAATGGTGAAATAGAATTTATTGATGAAATTAATCTTACATCATAGGCTACATATGATATGATTATTGAGATAAGGTCATATGAGGCTTATTCTCCTTCTTCCTCATTGAGTCCACTAGTTATTCCTCCTCTTTCCACACATACTATATTAGTCACACAGGTTGAGGCACAAAATAGGAAAAAAATTAGTAGATTAATGGATTGATCACTCATAACCACATAGAAATATTCCACAACCAAGGGGAACACATTTATAAATTATTTAATGACTTGGGTGCTGGTGGTTTTGACCAACAACCTCTATATAAAATTATGAATCAAATTATTTTAACTCAGTATGATTTGGAGACAAGTGAAATATATTTTCATGATCTTATAGATGAGGATCCTCTTTCTAGGAAGATAAGGGAGTCCTTAGAGGCATTGGAGCAAGTTCCTAATTGGATATTCAAATTGTAGGCTCGCATGGATTCTTAGACTATACAGATATGGAGATTTGAGGAAATCATAGCTCATCTAAGGAAAAATCGTTTAATAACATCATGTTTCTTGGAAACTACCTAAAAGAGGGTTGTGGAGTTGATGGATTTGGTCAGGACTCTTCATCGTAGAGTGAAATCTGAAGAAGGGGGGTGATCAGAACTTCAGTGTTCGACTGAAACTTATTTCCAAACCTTTTCTGACATTTCATATTCAATTGATCATATTTTATCATAGTTAAAACCTTGTAATTCATTCCATTTTTTATGAAACATCAGAGATACTTCAAAATGTGGATATTCCTCCCTTTTTTTAAATTATGAATGATCGAATTTTTTAGACATTATACATTATTGTCCTTCTTCCTTTCATTCACAATATGCATGCTATTTTTATACTGAGGTATTTCTAGTTTGGTTTGTCTTTCAGGGCAGTGGTGTAGCATAAGAAATTTTTTTTTCTGGTCATCTTTTCGCGGCAGTTTAAACCGCCGCGAAATGTACATTGGAAGCAGTTTAAACCGCCTCTAAATGCTGAAAACCACCGCTAAATGTAAAACAAAGTTACGTTTCGTGGAGGTTTTAACCGCCTCTAAATAGTCGTATCGTAGGGGCTCATTCCGCGGCGGTTCTCGTGACTTCAGCGGTGGTTTTACGGTCGCTGCATTTGAGTTTATTCGCAGAAGTTATAACCGCTACGAATAAACTGATGTCTAGGGCTCGTAAAAACTGCCGCTAAACTCAGTAAAACCGCCGCGAAATGTGGCAGCTACAACGCTTTCCATAAACCACCACAAAACAGAAATAACCGTTTCTAATAGATTGCTGACATTGTATTAAGCGGTGGTTTACAGAAACCACCGCCAAACCATGTAGTGGCGGTTTTAATCGCCGCTAAATGGCGATTCTCTTATAGTGTTTTGAATCCATAAAAATTAAATAAAAAATAAAAAAATAATGAATTAATTAATTAAATGACATGTTCATGTTCTTTATCTAATGGTTGATTTAATGAGAGGACATTAAATCAACCTATGGCCTAGGGGAAATAACTCTCGTTGTCGATCTTGGTATGAATTATATAATTCCACATATCCACATGTGTAACACTTGGGTTGTAATCATTACAGTTCTATCTTGAACCACCTACATGAACCTGGGGAAACTCTATTAATTACATGTATTTGTAATGCACACTCATGTGAGGGGAACAAAATGATTGGTTAAGAGGAATTACATAAAAAACCATGGATATGTAGGTCCTATATAATAATGTGGGGATGGATAACTCACATTCCATAATATTTAATTCAATAATAAATAATTACAAACCCATGAAATAAATTAAATTATAACATCCAACACTGCTTTTGGTTAAGCTCATGACGGTCATACATGAAACATATACGCAAAAATAAATGGATAATCATTCATTTCTTATGTCTTATTTATTATTAAGATAAGAACATTGTATTAATTAATTAATTAATATAATCCCTTTCATCTTAATTACCATCCAAACCCTCTTATAGATAACCATCATAAAGGAATTAATGGAAAATAAATTATAGAACCAATAGTTATAGATTTATTATAATAAATTAATTGAGATTTTAAAATTATTTAAAATCCATATTAAATTATCAAATACATAAATTTTCAATTGAAGTAATGAGTTTTAAATTATAAAATTATCAGTTTAATGTAATTTAATTATCCCAGTAATTTGGATGCTACACAGAATTTACTATCTAGTTATACGTTGTGTGCCTCACTTTTCATGTATCTGGGTTACATGCATGGGGATTTGGTGTGTTGACTCGGACAGAATACAAGATGTGTGCATTCCAACTAAACATTGTGTATCCACTTTTTGTGTTCCCAAGATACTCATCTAGGTCTTCTGAATGTATATCGGTGGGATCACATGGCATGTACAAGCTAGTTTCATGTTGTGTGTCTATTTTTCTCACTGAATGGATTGGTGTGTATTTCAAATGCAAGAAATGATGAACTACATGGTGTGTACACTGCATACATGTCATGTAACCATAAATTCTATAGGATTTCATTCTCACACAGTTTTACCATGTATAATGATCATAATGATTTTGTGATTTATATCGCTAACTCATGTAGAATACACAACATGTACACCGTATACACATTGTGTAATCTATCATACCATGTTTCAGGTTGGTAGGTCAATGTGCAGCATAAACCATGTGTAATAACTACATTACATTTTGTGTATCCCATAGCAAGGCCAAGTCTAGCATACTAGGGTACACGGTGTGTACTTTGGCTACATGCCATGTAACCCCATCTTACCAGCCAAAAATTCGGTAGTTCTCAATGACATCTCTGGTCATTCTTCATAGGTTCTTAGACCTTTATGAAAATGAAACATTGAATGAACATGATTAATATATCAATAACATGTTAATTAGAAACTTATTAAATAACAAATAATATGAAATTAAAATTCACCCATGATTGAGTATGGTTCAACAATCAAATAAATAATTATAAATTTAAACATGACCCCTCTGAAACCACTTGTAGTTTCTAGGTACAATAAAAGTAATATTTGATGGGAGATATTTTAGAATTTATTTTAAAATCGGGTTACTTGAAACCCTGAGCAAGGATCTTGCACATAAACTTTTTAATTAATTTATATAATATCGGAAGAAACAAACACCTGATTTTATAATTCTTTCTTTAATATATATTTCAATCATTTGAAAAATACAATTTTGGATTTCCTTCATTGCATTATGAGGATCTGAGGATATAATCCCTCTATCATTTATTGAACACCTGAATAAATATTTAATTTAAATATTTCATTCATCAATAAATATTTTTTATTGATAAAATTTGAATAAAATTATCCATTGGTCTTGAGAATAATATTTATTCAATTAATTAAATTCAAATAGAATTTAATCAAGATCCTTAGAAACACTTAGTGTGTGACCCTCTATAATTATTTCATATTGTCATTTGACGAGCTTTCCTAAAGTTTAAGATTACTGTCTAGTAATGGTTCAAGGGACCCAATAGAAATAACATAATGTTTCAACAATGAAAACTACATATAAACACTCACTTCATAATATAATCAATTTGTTTCAATATCTCATCAAGTAGGTTGCACATATGTGTCACCAACCTATTTTTTTGATATTCTTTTCTTTGACTATTTTAAATAAACACATCATTTCACCATGGACAATGAATTTAATGAAATAGCTCTATTCCAATAAAAGGATTGATATATCAACTTCCATAAATATGGAAGGGACAAATCTTTCCTCAACTTATCCATTAATCACATGTCAATAATGATGCACCCAACGTGACCTACCTCACTACAAGCATATAGAATCATGGTTTTCATCTGTAAATCTAAGTGTGTGAGTCATGAAATGAATTAATGATAATATAAAGTCTAAGGACTATTACACATTCTTGTAGATGGGAATATCCAATGAAATTAAAACATGAAGGATTTCTAACAGAGGGTGTGTTCTCATAATATACCATCTTGGAGATTACCAAGTGTGTACTTCATGAGAACAATCCTCCTCTACATACGAGTACTCACACCTGATAGTCTATATAGTATGTTTCCCATCATAGCATGTTATCTGACCATAGAAATATATTTATGAATATCATCATTTCACTTCAATTTTCTCATCATAGTAGGGAATTTATATGACCTTATAAATGTGACTTGTACTTTAGGAAATTATTACATTAGAGTCATGTATAACAATTAGCAATATGTAATAATAAGTTTTATTATTATTCAATATACTGAATATACATGTAATCAAAGTATAAAAAGTTGGTCCTAAGACACCAACTCCATCATGCTTCTCAAATAGTATAAGACACACCTACACCTATTGCTGAGGATGGTCATTAAATGGAAAAAGAGATTCAAGATGAAGAAAAAAAAGAATTAATATCAATAAAAACATAAGAAATCTGAGAAATAAAGGAAAGAAAAGGAAGCATAAGTATTCAATGAAAGGGTGAAGGCTCACGCACCACCTCCTCCACTCCCACAAATATTGAAGAAAAGGAAGTTAAATTGTCAATTTTTGAAATTCACGATGATGTTCAAGATGCTTCACATAAATATTTCTTTTGTGGAATCCATCATTAAAAATCCCAACTATGCTAAATTCCTCAAGTATCTTCTGTCTAAAAGAATAAAACTCAATGTTGTGGGAACATTTGTAATGCATGAAGAATGTTCAATAGTCATATGCAGTTCTATACCTCCTAAACTAAAATACCCTATAAGTTTTATTATACCCTATAATATTTGATAATGTAAATTTGGGAGAGCTATATATGAACTCATAGCTAACATAAACCTCATTTCATCTAGGCTTATTAAATAATTGTGAATAAAAAACATAAAGCCTATTAGGGTTTCCTTGAAAATGGAAAACTGATCATTGAGTCATATTTTTTTAATTTTAGAGGATGTGATCATCATGGTTGAAAAGGGTTTCATCCCATATAACTTTATCATCCTTGATATATAAGAAGATAAGGACTTAATTCTCATTTTTGGGAGACCCTTCTTAGATACATTCAAATATCTTGTTGATATCCAAGTGGGAAAATAAATTTTTAGATTTAGGGGATAAAAAATAACTCTTGATGTCCTAAGAACTATAAAAAAAACTTCTCCAAATAACTGTTATTTCAAAGATACGATTAAAAAATGGGATGAGTTGGAAATGGAGAAACTGAATCATGAAGATTTTTACAAGGAAAAGGAAGATTAAAATAAACCAGTAGAATGATTGAAATTTATAATAAACATAGTTAATCTATTAGATATACAAGATTTAACATCATTGACTCGATCACTTGAAAAACCTGCAACACTTAAGCTTAAACCTCTTCCACCCAACCTAATATGTAGCTACTCGGGAGATTAAAACACCTTGAAAAACATCACAAATGTTGATCCTTCACATAAATAATAAATTAAAATACTCAATGTCCTATAAAAATGTAATCTAGAGATATAATGGATGATAACTACTTTGAAAGGTATAATTTTTACCATCTGTACTCATAGAATACATATAGAAGATAAATACAAACCCTATAGGAAACCACAATTATTTTTAACACCTCATATGAAATAATTCATCAAGAAATGAGTTATTAAAATTATCAATGTTGGATTAATATTTCTTATCTCTAATAGTTAGTGAGTCATCCCATTATAAGTGGTACATAAAAAGAGTGGGACCACTATTGTTTAAAATGAAAAGAAGAATTATTAGCCACCAAAATAGTGAATGGATGTAGAGTGTTCTTTGAATACCATAAATTTAATGAAGCAAAAAAAAGGATCATTTCCCTTTACCATTAATTGATCAAATCCTTGAACTAATGTCAATAAGAGATTATTATTGTCTTCTTGATGGATTCTCATGTTATAATAAAATAGTAGTCGCACTAGAATATTAAGATAATTTCTTGTTCACGTGTCCATATGGAATATTATCTTATCATAGAATACCTTTTGGAATGTTTAATGAACTGGCTACATTTCAAAGATGAATTATGGCAATATTACATGACATGATTGAATATTTCTTGGAAATATTCACAGTTGGATTATTTGTTTGTGGAAAATACTTCAATAAATGTCTATAACATTTGGATAAAGTTTTAATGAGATGTGAAGAAAATAATATGGTGATCAATTGCTAAAAATATCCCTTCATGGTATAAATATTAATAGTTTTGGGACATCAAATTTTAAATAATGGTAGTGAAGTTAATTCATACAAAATTAGTACAATTTTTGAGCTTCCCATTCCAATATCAGTTTGTTTTATAAGAGGTTTTCTTGGGTATATGAGATTCAACCGATAATTCATTAAAGATTTATCTACTATTTACCTCCCCTTGACTATCATACTAGGAAAATATGTCACCTTTAATTTTAGGCATGAGTATCATGAATAATTTTAGTTATTAAAAAAATGTTTGGTTGATGCTCCAATACTGATTTCAACAGACTAGGAGCAACAATTTGAGTTAATGTGTGATTCTAGTGAAGGTGTAATTAATGATTCCTTGGGATAAAGGAAATATAGGATTTTTAGACCAGTATATTATTAAATATACACATTGAATAATGATCAACACAATTTCACAACAAATAAAAAAATAGTTTTTAGTAGTTTTCTTCACAGTGGATAAATTTTGATCTTATATGGTGTTCTCCAAAGTCACTGTGTATATAGATCACTCTACCCTGTGGTATTTGATAACCAATAAATATGTAAATCTTGTACTCATTTGGTGGATATTACTACTTTGGTAATTCTTTAAATAAAGGATAAAATTTTTATAGAGAATGTCATTTTTAATAATTTATCACGATTATAAAAAGAAATAAGTGATGATGATGTTGAATTAATCAATGAACCATTTCTCAATAAACAACTCTGTTCCACTAATATTATCACACCTTGTTATACTTTTACCATAAATTAATTAGATTTAGGTGTGGTATATCTGTAGTTATTAAATGATCATAAGAGAATATTTTTTAATAATTCACTCCATTATTTCCAGGATGATCCATTACTTTTCAAGTACTGTACAGATGGAATGATTATAAGATGAATCTAAAAAAAGAATTTGGTGATGTTTTGAATCTATACCATTCTGGAAAAACTGGATCACACTATGTAGTTCATCATACAATAAAAAAAGTCTTACAATATGTTTTGTATTATTCCACCATTCAAAATGATATTTGAGAGTTCGTCATGAATTTTGATAAATTCCAAATAACCAGAGTCAGGATTTCGAAGTGTGACATGCCCAAATATCTCATTATGGGAATTGAAATTTTTTACAAAAGGGGTATTGAATTCATGGGTAATTTTGTCAAATAATTTTTTAAGTGATACATCCTCATATTCATTGAATATATTTCAAAGTGAGTGGAAGCTAAATCATTCATAAAAAACACTACTTTTCATTAAATTTTTAAAATAAAACATATTTACTCATTTTAGAATTCAAACACTCATTATTAGTGATTGTAGTACTTAATTATAAAATTATATGTTTTATAAGATAATGAATCACAATGGATGCCTCTATTACTTGATCACCCCATATCATCCACAAACTAATGACCAAGATGAATTTTCAAACTAAGAAATCAAGGGTGTCCCAAATAAAACTATGATTACTTATTAGAAATATTGGGACACTAAAATCGATGAATCTCATTGGGTTAATAGGAACATATAAAAAACATCATTTGGAATGTCCCTGCTCTACTTAGTTTTTGTAAAAACCCATCACCTAACTATAGAGTTTTCATATAATCTTAATAGACTATAAATAAGTTGAACCTGAATTTTAAAACTTCCCATAAAAAACGCTTTCTAAAAATTAATGAATTGGATGATATAAGGAGGTAATTGTATAAAAATAATCTAATCTATAAAGATAAAACCTAAGTCTATAATGATAAAAAAAATACAACAAAGAAATTTTTAACTAAGAGAAAAAGTCCTGCTCTTCAACTCAAGGATTGGAGTTATGGAAAGAAAGATTAAATTGAAGTGGTAAAGGTTATACACCATCATAATTTATTATCCCTATGATGTTGTTGAAATATATGATGGAAAAGATCCTCTATTTAAGGCTAATGTTCAGTGACTAAAAATTTATCACACTTTAGATAGGATAGGCGTTATTGAAGAAATTTTTTTAAAATGAGTGTTTGTTTGTCTAGCTGAAGATGTAAAAATTAGCACTAATTGGGAGGCAACCAAAATTTTTCTAGATTCTATGATATATAATTTATTAATCTCTCTTCATGGGTGTAGTTGAAAAACATTACTTAGACCAATGAACTACAAATTATGGTTGATTCCCCGATTAATATTTAGGGCATGCTTCCCCATGAGATGTTCCAAAGAGCTGTGACAGATGAGAGGATAAATAGATTTCCCAATGAGAAGTTCCTTGTAGTAAATCTAGAGAGATTGAAACTCAAAAATATATCTTTAGAGTTGGAAGAAACCACTTCAAGCACAAAGAATAGGCTGAGGAATTTTGAGCCAATGGACCAATATATTGATTTATATCCATTCTCCTGGATGAAGATTTAATACTTCATGCTTTATGGGTGACAACACATATTTAGTCCATTTTTATTGTTTTTGGATTTAGTTTTTTTTTTGAAATAAAATTTTCATGTATGGAACATTTTTTACCTAACCCTAAAATGTTATTTGATTTTTTATTCATCATGCGTATTTTATTTTTTCATGTGATTAATTTATTTTGGTGTTATCTTTATAATATGATGTTGGAATATGTTTTCTATATTATATCTTTATAGGTATATCATTTTAGAGATTCATTGGATACAAGTATCCTCTATTAATATATTTATAATTAATCAAGGTGGTGTTACATTTTTTGCATATTTTATTTATGCTTCCAAAACACCATTAAAATAATTGAATTAAAAAACAAAAAAATGAAAAATAAAAATGAAACAAATAAAAAAACTGAAAAAACTAACATCCTTGTAATTGTTGAATCCACATGTGAACTGATTTATTTCCATTGTAACAAAATTAGGGGTATAACATGTGTGTCCCAAGTTAGTCTGAGTACATGATTTTCTTGAGAATATTTGATTCTTGATACCTGGTTTAAATGATTGATGATATCATTTCATGCTTTGCATTTTTTTATAAAACTTTTTTATTTTTGAGACATTTATTTTCACTCATGCTCATTTGTGTTGTCCAAAATTATATTTTCATACTTGTGAGTAATCTGAACCCTTTTCACATCTCTTTCTATTTATCTTTTCTAGAGGGAATCTTGGTCATGTTATGTCTCCAGTAACTTTAAATTTGTGTTCATCAAAGCGATAGTAATTTTTAAAGTTTCATTGAAATGACTGATGTATTTTATTATTTTATTTAGTTAATTTAATCCATTGAGTTTCCCTTTCATTTAATCCATTGTTCCTCCCTTAAAATCCATATATAATTCTTTTTATGATGATCCAAAATCTAATAACCCTCCCTACCCTTTTCTTGGATATTTTCATGATGATTTTCAATCTATGTGAGGGGAAGAGAGTCATTATAGGGAGGGTTGTTTGAGGGATAATGAGTGATTTGATACACATGGATAAATATTTTTCACCTCATATTGTAATCCATTTCACAATAGCTCTATTAATTACAAGAATATTTTGATATGGTAATATAGATTATTTTTTATTCCAATAACATGTACATTTATTGCTATTATGTGGTAACCCTCACCAATAGTGACACCTATAAATGTGATAACCCATTACTCTATAAGCTATAGAGTTTTTTATATGACCTACCTTTAGTGAGATTTTATATAGTATGATCTACTTGTGTAATTTTTTATGGAATTTTTTCTTATATCTATTTCATGGGGTTTTATAGAGGATAATCACCTATTTATTTTTCCATTATACGTCAAGGAGTTATTTCCTACAAAAAAATGGGAGAAAAAATAGATTGGGGAGAGAGATAAGAAAAAGGGAAAAAATTAACTTTTTGAGGGGGGCATGAATATTATCCTATTCTTGAGGATAATCGACATTTTAAGTGTGGGGTTGAGGTGTTGAGGGAGAAATTTGGATTGAAATTTATTGTAATATCTTGACCCTAAGATAAGGTATGTCCTTGATTAATTTTTTTTCTTAGTGGAGTGTTTCTCAAGAGTAGGTGGGTCTCAAGGGTGTTTTGGGGGTTTGGGACATGAAGTAGAGAAAAAAGAGTCCAATATGTGTAAGTTATAAGGTTAGATCGTAGTTTAATCTTGTTTCATAACCATATGGGGTGGGGTTATCTCAAAAAAATCAGAAGACACAGCCTTCTCATAGTTTTTAAAATTGTTCAGTCTTTTCCATACACACGTATAGTCATGCCTCTCTTAGACAGAGGCAGGTACATGGGAGTTTCATAGTAATTCCAAATCATGTGGGTGGCTAGCCAGACCGTCCATCCTAGTTCCCTCTTTGATAGAGGTAGATTCATGGTTAATTCATGGTTTTTCCAAACAAACATCCAAATCGTGGACCACTTAAAAAATATGAAAAATAAAAAAAATCCTTGATCTTTAAGGTGTATCCCCCAATTTTCTCCCCCATTTGACACCCTACAGTAAGGGTGACAAACTAGGATCTCTTACCTCCTCCATGGATTATTATCACTCATTTATTAGGTGTTTATAATGTTATTGGTTTCAAATAAATTCTCCATGTAAGTCTTTAACTTCATTTCCTTCCTTTTTCTAGAAAAGTATTGATGTGTTGTTTCCTCTCCTTCTGAAGCTCTAAACCCTTTTCTTGTTGGGTGTTATTTTTCATGGTGTTTGAGACCATTTTATCTCAAATCAAGGGTTTTTATTTGATTATTGGTTTTATATTATCATGAGTTAGGTGTTATACAAGCTTTTACCCATATTATTTATGTTTACCTCATGTGTGTGGTTGTTACCTTGATTTTCTTTAATGAATTTTCATATATTTGGATAATGAAAGTAAATTGGGAATGTAGTTGGAATGAGGGACTCTTCACAAATCCTATTGGGTCCATTGATGATTTGACACCGAAAATAGGGTTTCCCATGGGTTATTACAAACCCTTGAAAATGGTCAAATGAATTGGTAAACATTGAGATAGGGATAATTAAAATGTTTATATGTTTGATTTTTTGAAATGCCTAAAAATCTTTGAAATTATTTAAATGATTTGTTTTTTATTTTTATCCAGTTATGGTTTTCAATGAAATAAAATAATTTTTTGAAATTTATTAATTTTTAAAAAGGATTTCTTAATCTCAAAGTAATTAAAATGGGTTCTTGTTAGATTTCAAATGATGTTTTGAATTATGGGTGTGGTTTTCCACTTATGAAACTTCCGTGGTGGTTTTATTTAATTAATTGAATGGAATGAATAGAATCTAACCTTGTTTTGATGTTCAAATAGAAATACCCTTGTTAAGGGGTAGTTTCAAAATGTTTTCATTGGTGTTTTATGAAATTTTGAAAAAGGGGTTGGGACTTATTGAAACATTTTTTATTTTAAATGCTTGTTGGGACCTTGGTAAATGATGAATGATTAAGGTTTTTTTTTGATAAATTATGGGATGAAGATGTAAATTATTGATAATATAATGGTTTGGGATGGTCTAAAATGACGTTCATAATCTCAATTGGATTCATGGATTGATGCTCCATGTTTTCTGACTTGTGACTATTGGTTTTGAGATGTTGGATTAACACTCCACTCCCCAATTTTGGGTGGGCCAAACTGATGATCTAGGAACCTTGGTGGAATATAGTTTTCAGAGGATGGACTAATTCTCATGACTCCAATGGTATGGACTTGGAATTCTATTTCATGGTTGAGATAGTTGGAAATTACATTCTGAATCTTGGTTAGATACATGGAATTATTCTCTTTTTTTTCTAACTTGTGACCTCTATGATATAAGAAATTGGTACTTTTACTAATGCTCCATGATACAAATAATTATGGAAATGATAAATGAATTCTCATTGTGAATTAAAATGGTTTAACCCTATGGTATATGGGTTAGGATCTTTTCATGTTCAGAGTATATTTCATTAGTTGGATGAAATGGTGGTATTAAAAGGTTTAAATGGATAACTAATAAAATTTTAATTGAGAAAAATGTTTCATTTACTAGATAATTTATTCATTACACCCCCAGTTATCTGCATCCATTATTTCTTAGACTATTATTTTTTTTAGAAACCATTTTTGGTGGCCTAATAAGTTGTAATCATACCCTGATCGGGCCTCCATAGAACTTGGGTACCTGAGAAGATTCTACTTATTTTTAGTTACATGTTCAAGATAAGAACTTGGTGGTTTGTTTATTCATGGGATTATCAGTTTTATGGTATTTCAGGACCAGGTTAGGAATCATTACCATGTTTGGGATCTTTTTATGGTTTGAAGTATTGGATATTTTATTTGTATGATTTCCTAACATGTAGAGTATACATATCGTTATTGTATCTAATTTCCCTTTTATTATTATTTCTTCTTATTGTTTTTAATTCCATTTTACTTTTATACTAGTTGTTATATCTATTGATATTATTTATGCTATTGTTTACTCTGAAAATTGGTTATAATATCTCTATTTTACATCCATATACCTACACTGGTAGTCATCAGTCACCAGCATACGGGGAGTCATGCCTGAGGTCATGTGGCACACTATCTTGGGGAACCGGTTATAGTGGCACCTAGTTTGGGGCATTATAAAGTAGTATTAGAGGTGGTTACTTTAGTCTTATTATTTGGGAAAGGCAGGTAGGATACTAGTATTTTATCAGGTCTTAGTAATGAGCTCATGCCTGGGTGACTACACCCCCAATAACGAGGGAAAATCAAAGTTTCTAGGGTTGGTAATTGATGTTTTTATTTTACCACCTATTGATATTTTTACCTTGAGTGGTTCACTAGGATGTGGTTTTATCGATTTATGAGGTTTTATCTCTTGGACTGGTATGGTAAGAGAGGGTGTGTGGGTTCATGGATCATGCTTGGCCCATATTATTGATAGTTCATCCACATGTTTCCCTTGAATAACTTGTAAATGACATTATGTTTAACCAAAAGGAATAAATAGTGAAATTTAATAAAGTTATGAATTTTGAAATGTTTGGTAAATGAGACGTTTTGAAATGTGAATTCTTAGTTTTTTTAATAGTAAACCTAATTAAAGAGTAATGTGTAATGATGGGACCTTTAGGAAAACTGGTGTGGGTATCCCTAGGGTTGTGATCAGACCCTATGTATAGGTGGTTTATAAAGTGAGAGTTTCAAGTTTTGAGACCTTGGGTTATGGAATGTGAGACCTTTATGGGTTTGGATGTACCAGATAGCGGAATGTTGTTTTTTGTGCCTTTGGTTAGGTTGTGACCATGAGGTTGTAAAATTTCATTTTTTAATATGGATGTGGTGACCCTTATGGGTTGAGACATTGCGAGTTGTGTTTTGGACCCTAGAGTGGGTTTTTTTCTTGTAGTGTTGGTGTATGTGGGTGCGTATCTTTGGTTGTAGGACCTAAAGTAAGTTTTTGGTTTTGGTTTACTATTGGTTTTTTTCTTTGGAATGGGTTGGGTAGGTTTTCTATGTGTAGTGTCTTGTCTAGGGTTTGATGTGTATGGATCAGTGGGAAATCCAATGGACTTGGGAATATAATTCAGGTTATGTCCATGAGTAAGTGGCATGAGTAATCAAGAGTAATTTTAAGGCAGGTTAGCCCAGTGTTGTAGGTTCTTTGGAATTTGAAGAAAGAGTATATGCTTTATAGGTGGAGTTGATGCACAGTGGGTTCCATTAAGTTTCATTAAAATTCATTGTCATGTCTTGGTTTATATTATGAAGGAATCACCTTGAGTTCTTGTGGTTCACTTTAAGGTCGAGTTAGAAGGGTAAAGGATCATTCAGATGCCTAACCCAACATTTTTGTTAATGTTCAATACGATTATCGATTTTGGATTTTGATGGGAAAGATAAGGCAATGGTAACTAGATAATGGATAAACACTTCTGATCTATGAATGATTCTCAGGGTGATGGGTGGTTAGGTGGATGGACCTAACTTGGGGAAAGGCTAGATTATCGAATAGAAACATTGAATATTCCTTGAGACCGATGAGTTTGATGGGAAAAGAGACATGGTCGGCTATTTTAGTGGGTGTTTGATATTGGTTCTAGTGATGTATGACTCATGGGACCTAGATTCGGTTCTAGTGAATGATCGTAATAAATTGTGTGACCTCTAAGATTCTGATGAGGACTAGATGTTGGGCATGTGATAGTGATGTGTGGTGAGATTAGGTGAATGTGTCCAGGTATCTTGGGAGTAATAGATGGTTTTTTCAGTGAAATTAAGGTGATGATCATTGGTTATGTCTAGGTATGTTTGGTTTTAGATCATTTTTTTTTGTGAATAAATAGGTTCATTCTAGAATAACTTGAGTGATGTGGCAGTGGTAGAGCCCAAGTGGAATGTTGGGTCATGACTTCTTGGGAGATAGATTTATGAGGAGTGTTGGGATTTGGTTTAATGTATCCCTCCTGAGTTAATGGTGGAGTCCATTAACGAAATATTAATCTACTCTCAGATTAAATATGATTATTCCCAATATCTTGACATCATATTGAGTACACTGAGAAATAATTGTATATATGTTAGGCTACTTAAAGGTTTTCTTATGGTTAAATGAAGGCCCTTCTAGAAGGTTGTTCCCAACATGGTAAGTGAAGTCATGTGGGGGGAGTTTCACCAATGTCTATCTCTAAGTGAGGTTCAAATGGTAGTTTTTAGGTTGAAAAATTCTAATGGTGACATCCTTGGAATCCAGGAACGGGTGATGGTTAACGTTTCATTTTTTCACTCAAGTGAGGATGATATGAATATTTTCACTTTTGGGCTCTTTAGTGATGGGAACATTAGCCATAATGGTTTTAAATTCTTGATTAAAGTGGTGTAAATGAAACCCTAAGGTGTGTAGTGATAGGTTAGTTGTGGGAATATGTCCCTCATGCTTCTAGGTTTGAAATTGTGTGGAGAAAATGGTGAGTTGGATGTTGTGGAAAGGATCTTATGAGGTGAATTTTTGGACTCCTTAGGGAAGGATAGTTGGACCTTCATTGTCTTGGTTGATTGATCTAGGAATTGGATTCGGGCTCGATGTGGTTCAAAAATCAATCCAAGGTGTTTAGGTCAGAGGTGTGTCAGTGGGTTCTATGGAGAACAAAGATGGTTTTCAAATAGTAGATTCTTTGGTAGTGGAATTTCACTAGAATTAAAAGATTGACCCCCATAGGTTTGTTTTGATGATGATGGTATATGTTAAGTGAGAATTCATTGTGTCTATATAAATTGGTAATGTACCAATAGTGGGATTTGGGTGTTTTCAGAATGATTTGGTTGGGGATATACTGACCCAGATTAGTGAATATAGTTGTTGTGGCTAGTTGAAAACCATATTTGGATTGATGTTTTGGGAATGGAGGATATGTTTTAGGAATGGAAATAGGATCTTAAGGAAAATATGGGTTGTTCTTGTTTCATGTATGGATGGTTGGTATGAATTTATTATTTATGGATTTCGATAATAAGGATGGATTTCAGTGTTGGTTGGTGCTCTTATAGATGTTTGGGTGTGGAGAATTGGGAAACACACAGGGTACATTGTGAAGCCTGAGTTTGAGGTTCTAGTGGTTATTTTCTAATGATGGGGGTTCCAAAAACCAAAATATAGTGGTTATGATCTAAATTTTATGTTGGGGATCACCATAGATGGTGTTGGTCAGTGGATAACATGATTGGTGTTACAAGTTAGATGGGATTGGGTAAGAACCATCTTGGTGTTTTTGTTTTGATAACGAGTGTTGGATCAAGCTTTGACTGGTTGAGTGCTTGGATATAAAAGTTATGATTGGGTTGTTTTATGGTTTTTTGGATAGGTAACAAGTTCATTGGTCCTTGAGTTTTAGACCATCATAGGTCAGTGAATGTGGTTGTAAAAATCATATGTTCCTTCCGGTGATGTCGGGTGTGTTGGGCTGTTTGATAATTGTGGGGGGAGTCAGACTGAGGGTGTACTGATTGTCTCTCCTAGGGATGTGTAGTGACTTGGTTTATTTCTTCTTGGTGTGGTAGTTTCATTGGTATTACCTATATTTTTATTATGTTTTTGATGTTAGTAATGAGGATCTTGAGGCTGATGCGTTCTTTGGGGAGCAACAGACTTGTGTTGTGAATCATAGTGATATGGTTTAAATGGTAAGATAGTGCTTATGATCTGAATGTTGTGATAAAATAATCATGTTCAAGAGGAATCATGAGAGAGGAAAGCTGGTATGCTAGCCTAGTATCCTAATACCTCTTCCTTGGAGGTTTAGGGAAGTTTGAAAGTGTATCTTGAGGATGGGATGTTATAAGTTATGGATATTGTAAGATCCTAAACCTGAGATAAGGTATATATCAGATTAAATTTTTTATTAGTGGGGTTTTCCCTAGGAGTAGGACAGGTCTCAAGGGTGTCTTGGGGATTCAGGACATGGAATAGAAGAAAAAGAGGCCAATCTATGAAAGTTAAATGATTTTTCATGGTTAGTTTCACCATGTTCCATAGTCGTGCGAGTGGGGTTGTCTCAGATAGATCTAAAGACATAGTCATTTCACGGTCTGTCAAACATATAGGCCTTCCCAAACACCCATGTATCCATGGATCCCTTAGATAGAGGTAGGTTCAGAAGAGCCACATATATTTTCCAAACCATGTTGGTGGCCAGTCAAACTGTGTGTTATGTTCCCCTCTTGGATAGAGAGAGATGCACGGTTGGTGCAAAGTTTGTCCAACCATGCATTAAAACCATGTTTCACTTAAAAAGTTGTAAAATTACCATTTTCTCCCTTTGTATTTAAGATAAATCCCTTGATTTTCCCCCATTCAACCACCTATAGTAATGTTAATGAACCAGGAGATCATCCCTCCTCTTTGGATGATTCTCCCTCATTTATTAGGAATTTGGAGTGTTGTTGGTGGAGAATTAAAGATTTGGTTAAGTATTAAACTTCGTTTCCTTCCTTTTTCTAGAAAAGGATTGGTGTTTGGTTTTCTATCCTTTCAAATCTCTAAACCATTTTTTTCCAAGGTGTTATTTATCATGGTTTTTTAGGCCATTTTAGCTCAAATAAAGGGATGTTGGATGAGTGGCTGTTTATGAACATGAGGTAGGTGGTCTGCAAGATTTTACCTATATTCTATATATTTACCTTTTGTATTTTGATTGTTCCCATAAGTTTCCTTGCTTAATTTTTAAATCTTTGTCTAAGGAAAGTAAATTAGCCATGTAGTTGGAATTTGAGACTCTTCACGGACCTCGTTGGGTTCATTGATGATTTTTCATCGGACCTAGGGCTACCCATGGGGTATACCAAACCATTGAAAATGGTAAAATGAATTTGTAAAAATTAAGATATGGATAATTGAAATGTTTATATGTTATCTTTTTTGGAATTCCTAAGATGCTTTGAAATTTCTTAAATGATGTGTTTTGGATTTTTATCTAATTATGGTTTTAATGAAATAAAATGATGTTTTGAAAGTGGGAAACATTTAAAAAATATGTATTAACCTCAAATTAATTAAAAGGGGTTGTTTTTATATTTCAAATAATGTTTTTAATTATGGTTTTGGTTTACCCCTTGTGAAAATGCCATGGTGGTTTCTTTTAATGAATTGAAGGGAATGGATGGCCTCTTGCCTTGTTTTGTATGTTCAAAGAGGAAGACCCTTGTTGAGAGGTAGTTTCAAAATGTTTTAGTGGTGTTTTATGAAATTATGAAAATGGGTTTGGGTCTTATTGAGACTTGTTTGGTTTAAAGGTCTATTGGGACCTTGGTAAATGATGAATGATTAATAGTATTAAGTTTTTGATAAATGATGGGATAAATATATAAATGATTGATAATGGAATGGTTGGGGATGGTTGGACAGGACGTGTTGAATCTTGGTTGGATTCATGGACTGATGCTCCATGTTTTCTGACCTATGACTATTGGTTTGGGATGTTAGACTAACACTCCACTCCCTAATTTTGGGTAGGCTAGACTGATGCTCTGGGAACCCCGGTGCACCATAGTTTTCAAAGGATGGACTAATTCTCCTGAATCCAAGGGTATGGACATGGAATTCTATACCATGGTTAGGATGGTCAGACATGACATTTTGAATCTCAATTGGATACTTGGACTAATGATCCTTGTTTACCAACTTGTGACCTATTTTATGTAAGAAATGGATACCTGGATTGATGTTTCATGGTATGAATAATTATGTAAATGATAAATGAATACCCCTTGTGAATTAAAATGGTTAACCCCAATAGAATATGGCATATTCTCTTGGCTTGTCCAGAGTATGTTTGATTGGTTGGATGACACATTGGGATTCAAAGGTTTAATTGGATAAATAATAAATGTTTAATTGATAAAAATGTTTCCTTTGCATACTGATTTATTCATTACACCCCTAGTTATCTGCATGCATTGTCACTCAGACTGGTATTTGTTTTAAACACTATTGGTGGTGGACTAATGAGTTTTACTCACACCCTTCTAGAGTTTCCATGGAACTTGGTTGCCCAAGAAGATGCTACTTGTTTTTAGGTACAAGTTTAGGACAAAAACTCGGTGGTGGGTTTATTCATGGGATGATGGGTTAGAGTATGCGGTGTCAGGACCAGGTTGTGACTCAAGATCATGTTTGGGATCTTTTTATGTTTTGGTTATTGGATATTTCATTTCTATGTCTACCTGACATGTATAGTATACATATCATTATTGTATCATGTTTCCCATTTATTATTATTGTAAATTTACATTTTTTATCTTATTTTCCTTTTATACTGGTTTTTAAATTTATTAATATTATTTCTATTATTTTTTACTCTGACAAGTCGGTATATTCTCCCCATTATACATCCATAGACCTGTACTACTAGTCGGTACCCTCTGCTGTATTGGGAGTCACGCCTGAGGTCTTGTGGCACATTGACTCAGGACAGTGGTTATAGTGGAACCAAGGCTGGGATGTTACATTTATTATGCATATATTCCATTATTCAACCCTCAATTTTACCAAAAAATATCAAAAAAATTGTAACTTGTTGTCTCATATCCTCATAGACATTTGAATCTAATGTGAAGTCCTTAAGATTAGTCAATTGTTTTGATTTCAACAAGTGTAGATTTGAAATTCCTAGACACAATATAGAAAGAATTAATGTGTAAGATAATTGATAATAACTTTGATCATAAATTGTTTTGAGCAATGAGATTTATGGCATGGTAGGTCACATTGATGCATGGGTGTGGATTCTTGTTTTGGAAAGTATGCGAGTGGAAGAGAATTTTTTTTTGAAAATTGAAATTTTACATGAAGCATGATATTTGTTAGGTGAAGGGATTAAAAAAATTAACTTGTGATTGAGTTTCTCTTGTTTTCCTAAGGGTTCATGTTGTTTCTTATTGTTTTCCTAGTAATTAAAAAGTTTAAGTGGGGGGGATTTGATGTCACTACCACATATCTTCCCTTTAACAACAAAAAAATGGGATTTAAAAGTTATAAAAATAATTTTTGTCCTTAGTGCCATTAAAAGGGGGACCCCTTTATTAGTGTTTTAGTTAGCACTGATAAAGGGGGAGCTTTATTAGAACAAGAAATAGTGCTGATAAAGGTCTTAATGTTGGAGTGTTCTGTTCGAATTATAGCACACTATAGCAACAAACTATATATTGAAAATTCATAATTTAATTTAAATAATAATTACATAACAAATACATAAAAAACATAATATTATAGATATTTCAAAAAATGTTTTGTACAATTAAATTATCAAGTACTATCAGAAAAAATTAAAAAACATCAATGTTTCATTGACTTTGGCACCTGACCCCATCTCAAAAAATAATGATCATGGTATTAGTTCCCAAAAAACTACCCCAACTTGAGAAAAACAATCCACGTGTATAAGAAAACAATTCTTATGTTAGTAATACTATAAAAAATAAATTTAACATAATATGAAATAATATATTAATAAAATGTTAATTTTAAATAAAAGGAAACACTTAGATTCATATTGGTCATGTCGTGCATTCGATTGAGGTGGGCTAATTCCTGCACATCAAAAATTATATATGGATCATTTTTCTAAAGTATCAAACCAATATGAATATTTTTGAACAATTTTGAGTATGTCACTTGACTTTTTTACTAAAATGTCATTTTAAACTAAAAACATGCACTATGGGCCATATCGTTCACATCATGTGTTAGTTTTATGTGGGATTGATTCTTACTTGAAAAAAATGACTTATTAATTGTTTTTCAAAAGTATCAAGACAATCCGAGCATATTTTCCATGTTTTTAGTGAGTGACACGTGTTATGAACTAAAATGTCAATTTTAGACTGATAATGAACACTTTGTGCCATACCGGGGACACTGTGTATTAGATTGAGGTGTGGATGATTCCTAAACATCAAAACTGACATGTGAATCATTTTGAGAAATTGTCAAAACAATCCAAATGTTTTTTCTCAGTTTTGAGTATGTCACTTGTCTTTTTTACTAAAATGACAATTTAAAATAAAAAGACACACTTTGAGTCATATTGGTTACAATTTTCATCGTATTGAGGTGAGGTTAATTCCTACACATCAAAAATGACTTATGGATAGTTTTCCTCAACTATAAAAATAATTCGAATATTTTTGATCGATTTTGTGTATGTCACTTGTTCTTTTAACTAAAATTTCATTTCAAACTCAAAACAATCACTTTGAGTCATATCAGTCACAACATGTGTCAATTTGATATGATACTAATTCATATACATAAAAATGACTTATGAAACATTTTCCTAAATTATCAAGATATTTTGAGAATGTTTCCTTAGTTTTTAGTGAGTGACATGATTTTTTGAACTAAAATATCAATTTTAAATTGATAACAAACACTTTAAGGCATAATGGGAATATTGTCTATCAGATTAAGGTTTGAATGATTCATAAAAATCAAAATTTAATTATGGAAAATTTTTATAAAGTATCAATAAAATATGAATGTGTTTTCTTAGTTTTGAGTATGTCACTTTTTTTATGAAAATATCAATTTAAAATAAGAAGATACACTTGGAGTCCTATCGATCACACCGTGCATCGGATTGAGGTGAGGATTATTTATACACATCCAAAATTAATTAGGGATTAGTTTACTAAATTATCAAAAAAACTAATTACTTTTCCTAGTTTTGAGTATGTCACTTTTGTTTTTACTAAAATTTCATTTTAAATTGAAAACACACACTTTGTGTCATAGTGATCATATCGTGTGTCGGTTTGACATGAGACTAATTTATACACATAAAAAATGACTTATGAAACACTTTCCTAAATTATCAGTATAATTTTAGTTTCTTTTCTCAATTTCTAGTAAGTGAAACATGTTTTGAACTAATATATCAATTTTAAACTGATAACAGTCACTTTGAGTCATACCAGGCACATTGTGTATCGAATTGAAGTGAATATAATTTATACACATGAAAAATGACTTATATATCATTTTTATAATGTATTAAAAACAATATTAATGTGTTTTCTCAGTTTTTGAGTATTTCATATGTGTTATTTACTAAAATTTCTTTTTAAACTGAAAATATGTACTTTGAGTCATATTGGTCACATCATGTGCGAGTTTGACGTAAGATTAATTCATAGATGCCACAAATGACTTATGAATCATTTTCTTAAATTATCAACATAATCAGAGCATGTTTGATCAATTTTCCATGAGTGACACATATTTTAGACTAAAATGTAAATTTTAAACTGATAATGAATACTTTGAGTCATACCGATCACATCGTGTGTCGGTTTGATGTGAGACTAATTCCTACACATCAAAAATGACTTATAAATCATTTTAATAAAGTATCAATACAATCAGAGTTTTTTTCTTAGTTTTTACTGAGTTACATATTTTTTGAATTAAAATGTTAATTTTAAACTGATAATAGACACTTTTAGTCATATTGGGAACATCATGTATTAGAATGAGGTGAAACTGGTTCATAAACATCAAAAATGACTTATGGATAATTTTCCTAAAGTGTCAAAATAATACTAATTTGTTTTATTGGTTTTGAATATGTCACTTGTCTTTTTTACTAAAATGTAAATTTTAAATAAAAAGACATGCTTTGAGTCATATTTGTCAGACCGTGCGTCGGATTGAGGTAAGGTTGATTCCTACACGTCACAAATGACTTATGGATCATTTTCCTAATTTATCATGATAATCTGAATTTTTTTATCGGTTTTGAGTATGTCACTTGTGTTTTTTACTAAAATGTCATTTTAAACTGAAATCACACACTTTGAGTCATATCAATCACATCATGTATCGGTTTGACATGATATTGATTCCTAAATGTAAAAAATTAGTTCTGAACCATTTTCCTAAATTATCAAGAAAATATGAGCACATTTTCTCAGTTTTTAGTGAGTGAAACATGTTTTGGAATAAAATTTCAATTTTAGATGAATAATAGACACTTTGAATAATACCAGGCACACTATGTATCAGATTGAGGTGCAGCTAATTCCTACATATCAAAAATGACTTATGGATAATTTTCCTAAAGTATTGAAACAATATAAATGTGTTTTATTAGTTTTAAGTATGTCACTTTTTTTACTAAAATTTTATTTTTAAATAAAAACACACTTAGAGTTATACCAGTCACACCGTGAATCATATTAAGATGCAATTTATTCCAACATATCACAAATTATTTATGGACCATTTTAATAAAGTATTAAAATAATCTGAATGTATTTTCTTAATTTTGAGTATGTCATTTTTATTTTTTACTAAAATGTCATTTTAAACTGGAAACACACACTTTGATTCATACAAGTCACATCATATGTCAATTTGATATTAGACTAATCCCTATATGTCAAAAATGACTTATGAATAGTTTTACTAAATTATAAAGACAATCATAGCATTTTTTATTGGTTTTTAGTGAGTGACACGTGTTTTGAACTAGAATGTCAATTTTAAACGGATAATGACCACTTTGAGTCATACGGAGCATACCATGTATCGTATTGAGGTTTAATTGATTCATACACATCAAAAATGACTTATGAATCATTTTAATAAAGTAAAAAAACAATATGAATGTTTATTCTTGATTTTGAGTATTTCACTTGTCCTTTTTACTAAAATTAATATCAGTTTTAAATAAAATGACACACATTGAGTCATACTTATCACACCATGTGTCAAATAAAGGTGCGAATGATTTATACACATAAGAATGACTTATGAATCATTGTCCTAAAGTATAAAAACAATCTATATGTGTTTGTTACATTTTGATTATGCAATGGGTGTTTTGAACTAAAATGTAAATTATAAACAAAAAACATGCAATTCGAGTCATACCGAGCACACTGTGTATCGGATTGAGGTGTGGATGATTGAGAATGTGATGTGTGTTTGGATTTTAACAATCTAAAATAATCTAGAAAATATATAACATGTTTCATTTGGATTTAATAGGAAACTCTATGTTTCCTGAAACACTTCACATTTCAGGAAACATGGGGTTTCTTCTTCTATCTAAAAGGAATATGTTCTCTCTTTTATCACTTGTTGTAGATAGTTGAAATAAGAATATGAATTCACAAAAGATATGTGAAAAAAAACTAAATATGTATTTGATAAAAATGATAAGGAAATTAACTTAAAAATAGTGTATAAAATGATGAAAAAAATTACTCAATAAGTATTAGTAATTCACCTTTTTCATGATGTTTGTATAAATTATTGACCTATTTTCTTGTTACCATTGTCTCAGTTGTAGCCTTGAAGTCTAGTCTCTCAAAAGCACAAGTAGCTTCAAACAAACCAATCCAACATGAGAAAAATAATCCACCTATATAAGAAAAAAATTCTTATGTTAGTAATACTATAAAGAAATAAATTAAATATAAATATAAAATAATACATTAATAAAATGTCAGTTTGAAACTGAAACCACACAATTTGAGTCATACCGGGTACACTGCGTATCGTATTGAGGTATGGTTGATTCTTACACATCACAAATGACTTATGGATTTTTTTTCTTAAAGTATCAAAATAATATAAATGTGTTTTCTTAGTTTTGAGTATATCAAATTTCCTTTTTACTAAAATTTCATTTTAAACTAAACACACTCAATTTGAATCATACCAGTCACATTATGTGTCAGTTTGTTATGAGACTGATTCTTACATTTCAAAAAGGATTTATGAATCATTGTAATAAATTATAAAGATAATATGAGCATTTTTCTTAGTTTTTAGTGAGTGACACATGTTTTTAACTAAAATTTCAATTTTAGATTGATAACAGAACTTTTAGTTATAACGGTAAAACCATGTATCAGATTGAGGTGATGTGGATTCCTACACATCAAAAATGACTTATGGATCATTTTCATAAATTATAATAACAATATGAAGGTATTTTATTAGTTTTGAGTATGTTACTTGTCTTTTTTATGAAAATTAATGTCAATTTTAAATAAAAACACACACTTGGAGTCATACTGGTCACATAGTGCGTCGGATTAAGATGATTCATAAAATTCATTAAGAGAAAATTAATAGTAACTTAGAATATTCATTTTATTTTAGTGGATAGGTGTATATTTCTATAGAAAATCGAAGGTTTATAGGAATAATTGAGGGACTTACATGAATATCAGAAGTTGGTACTACTTGTTGACCTATTGGGATGCAATATAAGTGGGTGAGACCACTTGTACATGTTTGATGCTGAAATTATCATGAAATTTCTTTTATTAGTTATATAATTGGTTGAATTGACCATATTAATTATAATACTTCTAAATTTTGAAGAAATGGTAATGAAGTAGTGTTCTACCCATAATGATGGATGCATTGGAGAATAATAAAAATTCATCATCATGAGTGCATCATCCTTATTGTGTGCATGGTCATAGTATATGAGTGAATAATCCTTGTTAAAAAATTAATTTATTCCCAATCTTTGTGAAAAATGACAAAATAAGTATCATATAAAAATGATAAGGAAATTAACTAAAAATGTAGATAAAATGATGATAAAATCAAATAAATAAGTAGTAGGAAGTCAGATATTCATGATATGTGTGTGAATTTTGAAACCAGATATGCTTTCTATTCATTTCTAAACAAATATATTTACTCTTGTGAATACGAGGACTTTTGATAGTCTTGGTAGTACTAGAAAATTATAAATACACAAGTATTAATAAATATTTTAAATGAAATTGTAATTATCTTAAAAAATATCTCTTCTAGGATTCTAGTTTATTTATGGTATATAATATCTTGTATAAAATTTTAATCATAATAACCAAAGTCTTTTCCATTGGTTTGTTTCGGACACTGTAGAAACATTTAAAAAAATAAGTAATCTGTTTTGATATATGTTTTGATAGTGAAATATTATTTTATATACCATAATACTTATCCACTTATAAAAGTTTATAGGATCCTCGTGCTCCTAGACTGTCCTCATGTCATGGTTTTTATGATATTTAAACATTTTCCTATCATAAAATAATTCTCATTAAAAAATAATATAAAATATATAACTTTAATTTTGGTTCTAAAATATTACATGTAGTGTATCACAAATTGACAAACGTCATCACGTGTGGTCGGTTTTTTGGGTATCCATACAGTGAATCTAGAAAATAAATCTTTAGAGAAACCAAATTGATTGAAATGAGTAACCAATGTGGCCTAAAAACAAATAGTAATAAGTAATTAAAGGAATGAAAATATATTTGATATGATTAAATTGTAAATTTTTACCCCATGCATCATTGGTAATGAGAATATTCTATTATCCGTAATTTTTCTTTCAACCATTGTGGCCAGTTTTTCCAAAATTACATTAATTTCATTTAATTCTAATGATATTTATTATGTAGAAGTGATGTGAGGACTAATTAGTCCATATTTCTATTAAAAAGGTTTTCCCTTAAAATAGTATTGATATATATGACTTTAAAAAATATAAATTATATTTAGTCATAATTAACATAGTAGATCAGCTATTAGAAAAACAAATCATGAAAACACACCTCATGTATACATTTACAACTGAGACTCCTAACCATTCATACTCGAGGATTTCCTTTACATTCTCAAGAGAAATATAGTCTGGAATGGCCACTCCATATATTTTTTCTTCAAAATAAACTATGACATTACTAAAAATTTGTAACCTTATATCTTAATGAACCTTTAATGTTAATAAATGAAGAATTTGAATGAGTGGGCTAAAGGTTGTGAAGATATTTTTGATTGGTCAATTGATCCTTTTAGATCATTCTGATTCAAACTTCTATTTCACCCCTTCCCTTTATCCATTTGTAATAACATTCATCTAATTAAACCTTTTTTCATTAATTGTTAATGGTTTTTCATGAAAAAAAATATAAATGAATACCTCCTTATCAACATGTTTTTTTACAAGATCTAATGGACATGATACGAAAGTTCCAATAGCTTTCTCGGCCATATGAATATCTACATCATCAAGTGGAATATATATTTAGTTGCTTGGATCATGAGATATGTTAATCCCCACTCTCATATGACCTATTGGATGTTGTCTATTATGTAGAATATCTTCTTGGATATTTAATATGGTATCCCTTACAACAAGAAAATGGATGGGTGTTAAAAGATATGAATAACAATCATTGTCACCCTATATAATATCTAAATAGGGAAGGTATCAGTGTCTTCCTTATTCGCATTTTATAGAAAAAATTATGAGAATATTGATTACCTCATCTAAGATAGCTCTTTGAGGGTAATGGCTCACCTCAAAGCTGGTAGGGTGGGGGTCTTTATGGAGTGTTTTTTCTTATGTTGTTTCTTCTATTTTATTCCTTCACATAACATTTTCTAGAAACTCTAACTGGTAATTAAATTTTTCTTATGGAGTAGTTAAGAATTCCTAAAAATCTTTCATTTTCTTATCTTTAACCCTATGTTCACTTCTTTTCTCAAAACATGTTTAGGGTGTTACCCCAAAACCCTAACCTCTGATGTGGTCATACTATTCTGACAACTTCAAGGCCACTAATAGTAGCTATTCATTAGGTACAACTGATGCTGATTATTATACCTATGTCAGATAAAATATATAGAAAAATAAGTAATCATTATTATGTAATACTGATTTAAAGAAAAAAAATTATTATGTCATAGTTACACATTCTTCCCACACTTTTTGTGTTATTTCATATATTAGTATCCCTTATTTATTTACACATTCCTCATTCCATAGCACATGACATGGGATGGAAGTTTCTTTTGGATTTTGATTCATCAATCTGCATATAAATAGAGGAATATAATTATGTTTTTGTTTCATGAAACACAAAATTATTATGGTATATTTAAAATATATACCATTTTTTAAAGTGAAAAATGACCCTTACTTTCTTTACGGTAGGGGTGCATTGGTTTTACTACATGTTTCCTAAATTCATCAATCAGTTGTTGTTTCATAAATTAACAATTATTAATCAAATTTATTGATACATATATTTTCAAACAATGTATTACTTGTCACAATGTACATGAAAATATGTCTCCTCATGATAACCAATAAATTCATCCTAAACTTCTTGGCTTATCAGGTGTTCATACATCTTTAGTGGGTGCTTAATTATTTTCCCTTACACATATTTGAGATGAAACTTTATAATAATTGTGAAAAATCCTTTTTGATCCTTTCCAGCAAGCATTAATACAAATTTCATTTGAAATTAATCTATGATAAATTCACTCTGAAAGGGATAATGAAGAGTAAGTCAATGTTTCATTTTTATTTTTTTAATAAAAAAAAGTATATCATAATGTTGCCCTAATATCTTCTCAAATTAGTGTCTTAAGCACAAGCACAACATTATTCCACAAATATATATTAATCCTCATACACTGAAGATTGGTGATCCCAATGTAACTGTTGAACATAGATTTGTTGGGGTTAACATCCTGGATTCATGCATTCCATACAACCTTTAATTTGATGTCTTTTCTTCTTTCCATAAAAAATTTTTCTAGAACCTTCATGCAACGATGATTCTATTTTTTTTGGGACACTGGTTTTTCACCATCAACAATTTCTTTAGGTTAAACATCATTAATATTTTGGTCATCTAGATTGGTAGCACAAACATGTGCAGAAGGTTGTTGTTCCTCTATATTGGGAGAACCATCAGGTTGAGAAACTTATTTTTCCTTAATATTGGGAGTATTAGCATGTGTAGAGGTCATTATCTATATAATTGGTTAAATATTTAATTTATATTACACAAATTCAGTAGTGAACTAATAATAATATTAGGTAACACAATGTATATTACAAAAATAATATATAACCTAATTATTGAACTCTATTTATTTTAAAGTTTGAAGGTATTTGTACCCTCTATCGAGTATCCAAATCCCTTACTTATAGTCTCTTATAACATACAATACCCTGTCTACATTGGGATCAACATGAAATGATTACATCATTCTAATGAAAGGGTCATCCTTAGTTGAATTTTTATCTAACCCTTCAGTTTTTTTGGTTGATAATAGAACAATTGAACACTTTCAATTTTCAGGATCTGGAACATAAAATACATATACTCTCTATGATGCAATTATAAAAAGTTCATCTTTTTACCCTTCCTTACTTAAATCCACTTCCAAAAATCCCAATTCATCTATTTTAACAGCATTCCTATTATCAACCAACTTTCATTGAAAATCATCACTTGGAATGTTATATAATTCAACTCCCATATTTGTTTTTTATTCCAAATTATGACATGATCACATAAATTGGATTTCTATACTTGATATGAGATACATTCATTTATTCATCCAAAAGTGTAACTCAGCTATTTTTCATGGTATTTAATTCATCATATTCATTTTTATATAATTTATTACCATTAATTACATAAAAATAATAAAATAATACATGCACACTTGGTCCTCTGATTATCCATCAAATTCATTCTGAAATTGAATCCATATTTTCAGATGACTCCTTAAAAATATGTTCATGAATCCATTATATAAATGGTCGATTATATGTGTTTGATATCTATATTTTATCCCTTAATGGATTGAAATATCTAATAATTTCATTGCAGGTTTCAACATATGGGGAAACCTCTAAACTATTATACAAAACTTAAAGGTGGACCTACTTCTGATCCTTAATAAGGATTATGACAACATCTATTCTAGAAATTCCTTTACCCATAATCCACCCAATGTGATGAGATTTTAGTAGACCAATGCTTTCCATCGGATAGGTGGTTGGTAAATAATTCAATGGGTTCCTCAAAAATATATTTATTTGCAATAAAACCTTCTAGATGACTTTGATTTTTTACATACCCTTTAAAAATCTTCATATATTGTTCAATGGGGTACATCCATCTATAGTGTATAGGACCATATAGTTGAATATTTCTTAACAAGTGAACCATCATATCAAAGAATGTTGTGGGGACAATATTGCCAATTCACATAATATTATGGTAATTTCCTTTTCCATAGTTAGAAATTCCATCGTGTCTTTAACTTTTCTACACATAGATATGAAAAATAAATAGATCTTGGTTAATGTATGACATACATTATTAGGAAAAATTAAATGCAAACCTATAGGAATTATATCTTGCATCAAAACAAGACAGTAGTGTGATTTCAGAACCTTTAACTTTAAACCATTCATTGAGACAATATTTTTGATATTTAATGAATACCCCTCTAGAAAATTTACATCATTCGATAAGTTTCAAAACTAATATCTATCCTTCCTGGAAATATAGTAAGTGGGTGGACAAAAAAATATGTTTTTCACCCTTCACTACCACCAAATCTTCCTATATTCCCATGTCAATCATGTTCATCCTATCCTTAATTCTATCCTTTGTTTTTTTAGGTGTGTTTAGTAATGTTTCAATGACACTATCACATAAATTTTTGTCAACATGCATAATATCATGAAAATTTCATATGTACAAAAAAGTACAAGTATGGTAATTAAAAAAAACTTATCTCTTTTTTCAACCATTTTTCATAAGTTTTTTTTAGAAAGTTTTACCAAAAGTAGTGTCCATATCTTTTACTTTCTCAAAAAGTTGATTACTTATTAGTAGAGATAGTCTTGTGCATTCTTTTTGAACTCCCATCAAATGATTTCATCCAATATCAGTACTTATTTCACCAGGGTATAAATATAATATCTCCTAGAAATATAGTCTTTGATGAATGTTTCAACCTAATTGAAAGTGTAAATTTTTTACAATTGGGACACCCTTGAGTTCCATTAATGATATATCCTGAAAAATTTACATAAGCAGGAAATTAATTTATCATCTTGTACAACATGGATATCAATGTAAAATCTTCATTTCTATAAGAAAAAATCAACATAACACCTGAATCCCACAATAATTTCAAATCTTTGATCAATGAATCCCAATAAATGTCAATATCATTACCCATATGTTTTGGTCCATATATAAGAAGAGATAATGTAATGTATTTTCATTTCATACATAACCATGGTGGAAAGTTATAATTTACCAACATAATTGGCCATATAGTATGAGTGCTGCTTTGAAAACCAAAAGAATTCACTCAATTTGTAGAGAACGTGAGATGAAGGTTTCTCGAATCATTTCAAAATTTAGGATACTCGTGATCAATTCTCGTCCACTGAGGAGTGTCTGTTGTGTGGTGAATTTTATCATCTTTATTTCTTGTATCATCTTGACATGACAATTTCCATGCAGTCTCCTCACTTACATATAGGTTTCTAAACCTTGGAATTCATCTTTCTTGTATCGATAAGAACTACACTTTGGGAATTATTTAAGTGATTTTTGTTCTATATAAAACAGTATACAATCATTTGGATAGGTATTCATTCTTTCAGAGATCATACTCATTGAACGTAACAATTTTTTAGCATCATATGTTTGGCTAAGAATCCCATTATCTTTTGGGATCATATCATTAAATAGAGAAATTACTTCAGTAAAACTAGAATCACTCCATATGTTTCCATCTTTTAAATTATATAGATTAGGAATGGATGAAAATGATGTATATTTAGTACAACCAGTATAAAATGGTATCTTTGAACAACTCTTTAACTTCTCAAACAATTTTTTACAATCACAAATTTATTCTTCAACTTTCATTGGAATTTCATTAATGTGATCTTCATCATCATTCACACCTTTAATCATATCCTCAATACGGTCTTCTTCATTGTACATGCTTGTAATCATATCATATGATTCATAAAACACATTGTTATCCTAGTCACCAGCTACATTCACTTTTCTCCTATTTTTAGTACAAAATTTATAACTTTTATTTTTTATATGATATATCAGGTGTTATTAAAACTTCTCTAGACTTACTAGTCTTGAATAACATTAGCTTAAACATGGAAAAAATGATTTTAGAAGGTTCATATGTATAATATTTTTAAACTTAATGAACTATTTTACCCCATATTCATGATCTCTTTCATATGATTGGCATCTATAATTTTTTATTCATATCCATCCTATTTGATTTTGTAATATTAACATTTAAAAAAATAAATAAATACAAAAAATGGGCCTTTAAAATAAGGGGAACCCAACATTTGAATTTTTAAAATAATTTAAGAATGATTTGGAGGAAATAGGTAATTAAATTTAACAAAAAGAATTACTCCACTGGTGGTAGGTTTTATCCTCTTAATTCATCTACAATAATCAATGGTACCTGATATGGGATGAATACTGCTCAAAGTAGTTTAAGAAACATAGGTGCATGTCCAGAAGATATGGGTGATGAGTCTCAGGAAGAAAAATGCAATAAGAACTATTCAAAAGATGAAGTTAATGATCATGACATTGTCTCCTTAAATCTAAATATTCCTAGGTTGTGGATTTGGTGAAGCACCAAAAAAAATTCTTAGATTGTTTTCTAAAGTTGAAAAAAGTAGAATTAGTAGTTTGATCCCTACAAGGGGGTCATTGATTGGTGTAGATATGATAAGGCTCAGTTGGATGGTTTTAAACACACACATTCTAAGACAGTCATTATAGTTTCAACATTCAAAGTAAGCCTTCAATTACTTCATGAAATGGAAAATTCTTTTGGTCTAAGGATTTAATTTTAGTAGAACTTAGTTTCCTATGAGGAAATGGTTGAAGGGGTGGTTTCATAATGGATATCCTATGGGTCATATGGTGTTAGTGAAATTCCCATTCTATTTTTTTATTATCAATCTATATTATGAAGGAAGTGGGATTTTTTGTATCTAGGAGGTCTCTGAAACTTAATATGATCATATAAATATAGATAGCACCCTTTTTCCTTACACATTTATGCATTTATAAATATAGATACTACTCATCCCATTTCATTTATAAATATGAATACCACTCAACTTTTTGAATCATATTTTAAGGAGTGTTCTAAAAGGAAAATGAAATTACTAAGTGGGTGAATCTATACTTTAATCAATAATAGAGGTCAAATTATAAAGATTAATTGTAAAAGAAAAAGTGTATCACTTATTTATCACCCCTTATTAGTGATAAATTACAACTTCCCTAGAATATTAAATAAGGGCTATTATTTGTAAAGGTAATAATGTATTATCTTTTATAATATTCATATTCAACTTTTTCTTTTTTACAATATCCCTATGCATTCCAATATGTGATTAGGCCATTGACTATTTTTTTATCCTTCAATATTCCTTAGGTTTGGCTGGGGTGGATGTTTTTCTTAGATAATACCAAGTTAATACATTGTTTCCCTTTTCTAGTTTCATACTTCATATAAAAAACAAAAAAAATCTCTAATTTTATGTTAGCTCTAGGTTGGTTCTTAGCTTAAAGTGGTGTTTTAATTCACTTACTTTGAATCCAAAGTGATTCTATTTAATCCTTTTGATAGGAATACACATCTTCCCTATTATATTCCCTTAGAGATAGGATTAAACCCATATATAGTTGAGTATATTTAAGTAAAATTGATCATTTTTTATTAGAAATGACATATTAATTTATCTTGTATAGAGTTTTAAGTGTTATTTAAAATATTTTTTGTCTTTATGATGATTTATAATCACACTTTGGTATTTTTCATGTTTCTTTTCAATGATAGTAACATTTTACATGTCCATTCCTTGGAATTCCTTGTTGGTACTATTTTTTCGTTAAAATGTGCCTCTAATAATGTTTTGGTTGTGTTATTTAAAGTGTTAAGAACACATATCCATATATTATATGTGTTGGTTTTTAATTTTTTTTCTAGATGCTACTTAAAGTTTGGTAAGTACAAAAGGAGTATATGTTTTTTAAATTTATGATCCATCAATCTTTTTTATGAATAGTTTATTAAATTTAATTTATTTATCCTTGATTATGAAGAAAAATTTTATTAATCATTGAAAAATAAATTAAAATGAATGATTTATAGGTAAATTTATTTTAGAAAAAGGATCAAGGATTACACCTTTTGAAGGAAAAATGTTAAGAAAATAAAACCATCTAAAATAATAAAAACAAAAAATGAAACAAAACCAACTAAAAACTATTTATTAATTCCTAGAAATGTACACATATATATATCTCACAATTTCAACCCCATATTAGACATGTTTTGATATTTTTATAATAGAGTAAAAATTCCACCCAATTCCTTATATTGGGGTCAATGAAAAATTATAAATTTTAATAACTAAAAACAAAACCAAATTTACTAAAGAATGATATTAATAAGATAAATCGGTGTTAGTGTAATGGTTTTGAGTTCAAAAATAGTGGAGGAGTCGAGCATCACAATGCTAATTGTGCTGGATTGATTTTTTAGCTATATTGGCATGGGAAAAAAATCATATGTACTATGTACATGAAGTTTAAGTGTAGTAAGTGAATCTCAAATAAGGTTTAGTAGGTTAAACTGAAGTGAGGGGTTGGCCAATAAGGTTCAATCGGTTTTTTTCATGTGATGAGATACAATGGTATAGGAATCGAATCAAGTGTCTATTTTTTATTGTGATTAAATAGGAGAAGAAATAATATCATATCTTAGATCTTGAGAGGATGAATTCATTGAGAAACATGAGGAAAAGCGGTAGTTAGGGTTTGGTTCCATGAAATCTTGAATGGCGCAAGAGAGGATGACTCTGTTAGGATTCTATTTAAAAGAACATGTAAGTATTTTATCAATGCTTTCAGAAAAGTGCTTATAAATTGTAGTTTTATCAGCGTTAAAATGGTAAGTGCTGATAAAACCTATCTTTATCAGCACCATTTTAGTTCTAATAAAACTAAATATTTATTAGCACTGATAAAGACCCAATTTTAATAATATAATAAATATAATTAGAATTTTAAATTTATATAATTAAAATAAATATTTAAATAATTAAAAATATTTATTTATAAATAAATATATTTTTTATTTAAATATATTTATTATAATTTTAAAATTATTTAAATATATATTTATTTATTTATACCAAAAGGTTTAGGAGATAGGTGAACTTACTCCTAAAAAAATTATTAGAAAAAGAAAATTCCAAAGATGAAAAGAGGATGGATGGGGTCACAAAATGAGGCATGACCTTATCAATAAGGTAAGACTACAAGTCAAGAACAAGATTTTTCCCGTAATCATGATCAGAGTCATCATCATTATCAGTGGTTTCCCACTCTGATAGTTAGTTTCTTTTCATGAAGAGTGTCAAGTACTTCTCCTTGATCTTTTCCTGGTCCAGAGTGAGTTGACTATTATAACCCTTTGAAGAAGATATGGTATACACATTTCGGTCACATCCTCGTGTAGTATTTTAATCATCTCAGCCATGTCCTTGACCATAGACTTTTGGATGTTTACCCAATCTCCGTGAATTTTTATGCCAAGTTCATTTAGGTTCTTCTTTCTCAGCAATAAAGTATGGTGGGAATTCCACCTATAAGGGGAGTTCCTAAACAAAAGGAGTATGTGCCTCTTCAGAGTTCAAAACCCTTTGTGACACCACTTTATCTAGGTGTGTGTGTTTAGTGTCTTCTGTATTAGGGGTATCACCTATCTACAAGAGTTTTTGAACTGTACCTACATTATGAACTTCAACCATTAATTGTAAGTCGTCCTTTTGAGATGTATAATCTATATGTCCACATCATCGACCATGACTCTGTGGATGATGACTGAATTTTCAAGATTTAGTTTGTTTCCAAGATCCTTCTGGTTCTTCCTTTTCTGATTCAGATACATATTTCTCTAAGGGAGTTTTCACCTTATTTTCAAGATCCTTCTTGTCCCTCAAAGTGTCAATTATTTGTTCTGTAGAAGAAAATTTACCTTCTTGGACATCCTTGCAAGCATTTTCAGTAGCATGTACATTGGAAAAAAGTTTTAGAGCTTCAACAAGATCCTTGATAGGACTTGGAAAAATGGAAAAATCTTGTTGAGATACTTCCATTTTTGCTTCCTTGTCAACAGGGTTGTAGTTAGAGTCTGTGGCTTTACAAAGAGTAGTCACCAATATTTTACTAAATTCACTAGAAACTACAGCTTCACTTTTTAGACCCAAAGAAGCAATAGGAACATCTTTTTTGGACTTCCTCGAAATAAACATCTAAAAACCTTCACTATCAACCATCTTGGCCTTACCTTTTCCAATTAGTATTGAAATTTAGCTCCTACCTCATATTAAAATCAAATTATTCTTGAACATCAGCCTCAAATTTAGATTGGGTTTTCTATTCATCCAAAGTTATGTCATCCCATGAAGTGGGATACAAATATGGAGCACCTCATACTCCCTTATTCTATTCAGCAGTTGACTCAAAAGTAGACCAAGGTTAGTTATGTCACATAAAGGTGGATCCCCACTCCCATCCCCCTGCTTGACTTTATATTTTTTTTTTGAAAAGATAAGGACAATTCCCCTTTAATAAAATCCATAAAATAGAGGAAGAGAAAGATGGGGTCAGACATTAAAATATTTCCCTCATCAAAAAAAGAGTCAAAGACTAACCTTTTCTCTAATTTTAATTCTGATATTTCACTCATATTCATGTATTGCATTCTAATTAATCTGATTGTGCCCTTGGCCTTGACCTTTGAGATTCCTTCCAATCCTTCAAGTATCTGCCTGTTATGAGAGGCTTTAAATGTCACTACTCTCTGATTTTGTTTCCTCAGGAACTGATTGGGAATCTACCCTCTTAGAAGTGTCATCAACCAAGGTAAATTCATTGACTTTATCTACAGGGTTCTATATTCCACCTTCATGCATATCATAAGAAGGATCAAGAACTCCATAAATGTTTTGTGTTGTAACCTACACATTGATTGATGTTTCCTATGTGCCCTGCACATTTTTAATAAAATTTTCATCTGGTACAGCTAGTCGGGTAGAACTATATTGCTTACATGTGTGGTTGTCAGATGGAGGATCCATCTGAGTAGGTGGAACTAAAGGGGATAAAGCCAACTCATAATAAGGAATAGTAAGGGAATCCTAATTAGGCTCAGAAAATTTGGACTTCCTAAAAGGCACTAATTAGAATCCCTCATCATCCATCAACTTGGATTAAGATGTTATAATGCTATCCGTAATAGTGGCATTATGATCCTCTATACATATATTGGAAAATGTAGGAGAAACACTACCTAAAATATGAACAAAAGTGGAAGAAACTTGAGTATCACGATGTAAACCTTCTCTTTCCAAGGAACACCGATCATCAGAACCTGTACCATTTGAAGTGGACACACCAATAACAAAACCATTCTATCCTCCCATAACTAGATAGAACTTCTTAAATGTTGATGCTAAATCAACATCAATTTTCTTTTTCCCTTTCAATCCCTTAAAGAAACCATTTTCTTGTGCATCAACTAGTGATCATCCAGTTCTTGTACCACTTCTTCATCAATGGATTGGATCTCTATTTCTTCCTCGCCAAAGTTATCACCACCCACATTGTTAATCTCTTAAATTTAATTATTGATACCTCCTATAAAGGGACACCCAACCAAGGAGTCTTTAAATTATATACCCTCTTTGATAGATGCATTTACTCCACGAGTCTGTTGGTCCATATAAAAACAATCAAAAATTGAACCACCAACATTAACCTGTTATATTGTATGTACATTAAAAAATAAACTACCATCTAAGTTCCTTTCAGATTTAATGACAGAATCATTAGGCCTCTGCTCATAAGAAGAAGTAGTGGCATGTTCCTGACTAATTTATTGAGTAACAACCACCTCAACTTGACCCTCCACACCTAAATCATCTCCAGTGTCACCAAGATCACCCTGTACAACACTATCCTTATTCCTCTTCCTACATATAGATAAATCATGCCCATTTTTATACCAAAAAGATCAGACCATAGCAGGAAGGTTCAGGAGCCGAGTTCTCATGTTCCCAAAAATTTATTAAGGAAAATAAAGTACAAACAAACACAAACACAAGAAAAGTGGAAAAGGATCCACCACCAAGAAAAAAGTGGCACACAACCACCACCCAAAAAAATACATGACCATGAATACAAATAATCCATTCAAAACAAAAAACCAATAAATTTTTATAAGTGATTTTTAAATTCAGTTCATCAGAATTAGTTGAGAGTATCACCTTATCGATAAGAGTTTGGCAGAGGTCCACCTACAAAATTACTCCATAAAAGTAATCCTACCAAAATCACTTTGTTTCCTTATGAATTTTTTTTATTAAAACTCTAATTTAATAGGAAATATCAAATAAAATGTTCAGGTGCCACAAGATCTAATTAAACTCGAAGATATTAACCCATACCCATGCAAAAGAGTTTTTTACTTCAAATGGGATGAAGTTAAAGCTCCATTCATATATAATCAAATTTCCAAGATTTAGGGAGACCATGCCAAATCCCCATGAACATCATTTCAATTCCTCATTCAGAAAAATAATGTGAAAGTATCCCCTTCCTAGCAGAATACATTTCCAATCCAAAAATCCCCAGATCGAAGAAATCCATTGAATTAGATCTAAGTTTTTCCAAAAGTGTCCATCCTTTGAAATAATGAGTCTGGAAATAATAAAATGATGAAATGAATAAATACGATACATAATCACCTCCTTTCCTATAAATACCAGCGCAATGTTTCCCTTTTTAACAAATCAACCATTTGTAGAAATCTGATTTTGAAGAAAAAAAAGCCTGAGATTGGAACTTTTACCTTCATTCATGAGTTAAACCTGAGTCGTTGCATCTTGATCTTCATAGTCCCTAACCCTTTTAATGAAAGTGCATCCTCCAGCAAGGAGTTTCTTAGTTTCAAAAGCATCAACCCTTGGAAAATCTATTTTTGAACACCATTAACCCTAATCGCCATTGCAACGCCCGCGAGAGGAGCTCCCAAGCATTGAAACCATCTTTTTCATATATTTAATTATTTATAAATATAATTATAAATAAATATATTTAATATATATATTTTTTTATTTATTTAAGTAATTATATATATGTGTATAATTATATATATTTATATAATTATATATATATATATTAATATATATAATTATAAATATAATAAATATATTTATTATAATTTTAATATTATTTAAATATATTTAAAATGTATTTATATAATTATAAATATATCTATATAATTATATATATATTAATACATATATATATAATTATATATATTTATACATATATATATATATTAGTATATAAAAATATATAATTATAAATATAATAAATATATTTATTATTTAAATATATTTACTATAATTTTATAATTATTGAAATATATATATATATATTTATAATTATAATTATAAATAGATATATTTATAAATATTAATATATAATTATATATATATATATATATAATTGTATATATTTATTAATATATAAGTATATATAATTATAAATATCATAAATATATTTATTATTTAAATATATTTACTATGATTTTATAATTTTTTAAATATATAATAATTTATTTATAATTATAATTATAAATAAAAAATTTATAATTATTTGCATATAATTGTAAATATATTTATATATTTATATGTATTTATATAATTATATAATTATATATATATATATATAATATATTTATTATTTAAATATATTTAATATAATTTTATAATTATTGAAATATATATTTATTTATTTATAATTCTAATTATAGATAAATATATTTATATTTATATTTATATTTATATATATTTATATAATTATATTTATAATTATATATATTTATATAATTATATATATTAAGTTCTTAGGGGTACAATTACATCGAAACATACACTCCGAGACGCCAACCTCGATGGGCGGGTCATAGCCCCCCCCCCCCCCCAAGGGATAACCCACCCATTATCGGTCTGAAGACCCAACTAATTACAGCCCTTGAAGACCATTAAAGATTATGCTCGAAAGGCACGTAATAATAGTCCATAACTATTATCCTTTTTGCATTGCCCTACATCCAGTTGAATAAGCCTCCCCTACAATCCAACGATGGATAGCCCATTGTCTCACCTACTTCCATGTCAGTGACATATACACATGTTGTGTGTGTGTGTGTGTACATCCCATGTACATGTGCACATATAGATACATACACATATATAAATATGTATATATACAACATCTATATATAAACATATGTAAAACACACACATGCACAACATAATTCACATACATATATACACACAGACGGTAAAATAAATATATAAGTTCAAATATTACATATTAACAAAACATCATTATATTTATATAATTTTTGTGGTATATTTAACAACACTTATTGAAAACTATATCATAGAATCAATGGCTCCACATTCCCTAGGATCTGCGACTCCCTCTCCTTAGGTTCCATGTGCTTCATTGTGGATTTTATCACCTACGCATGGCTTTAACGGAGGAGGTTTGTTGTGTCTTTATCTCTCCAAACCCTCATTTTATCTTGTGGTAGCTGCTTTTTCTTTTCTTTGATTGAGTAATTCTCCTGCTTCGATTACTACTTGGTTTCCCTCATCATCATCATTGAGTTCCTACCCTTATAGTGTAACCTCCTCATCTTCCCTCATCCCCAGATCTAGCTTCAGATCCTGACTCCCTCAGTTTAGATTAATGATCATTCAAGCGGTGTTGGTTCAATTCTTAGGTGATGGTTACTCGATGCTTGGCTTCTGTCTTGTCTGGCATCTCTCCTGGGTGGCAGTGCATAAAGGCCATGTGTTGACTTGACTTTCTTATTGGTGGTTAGGCGGTGAAGTTTGCTTGGTAATTGACTGAGGATCATGTGATGAAGGATTTGGTGAGCTCGATGGTGATGGCGGGGGGTCGTGTGGTTGATGGTGCTTGGGATAGGGATGATGACAGACTCTTAGTTGGTATTCAGGAGGTTCTAGTGGATTTTGGGGCTTTGTCTTTTGGTTTTATTCAGTTGTATTTCACTCTATTTTAGGGACTAAGTGTTTCATTGGGTTTCAAATTTCTTGGTGAGCATTGGATATTGTCTCGTTGCATTTGGATGGTAATGAAAATTCTTACAGGTGTTGTTGGGTGGGTAGCCTCAAAAGAGGGATGGGTGTGATAACACCCATTATTCATCCATATATTCTCATTGAATAGATGGGAACCCTTTTTTTTCTGGCACTGTGTTTTCATTCTTGATCTGTGTTTCATTAGGTTGAATGTAAAGTGATTCTCTCACATGCATTGTTGGGTGGATGACTCAAAAGAGATATAGGTGTAATTTCACCTATCATCTGGTACTCCGTTCACATTTGTTGAGTGGGATGGGTGCTCTTTTAGGTTGTGTTATACTAGCACAATGAAAATTCTTGGTAGGGGGAGACACAGTATTATTGATTGATTTCATAGTTTCATTTTCTAATAGGGGGAGATTAGACTTTTTCTATTTATTATCTCGATATATGTTTTCTAGTGGATTATTTGGACTATTTTAGAACTTTGGGTCATGATTATTTTAGGAATTTGTGTCTTTGATATGTAATGGGTTTCCTCTTCTCCCATCTTTCAAAATATGTTTTTTTATTTTATGTTCAATATAAGGGGTCTTGAACCTCATACTTTTCAATAAAAATATAATTATCTGAATTATTAAAATATATATATATCAATATATAATATATTTTTTGTGAAACTGGTCGATTGAAGGTGAAGAAAAAGTTGGAATATAATGAGGTCAAAATTTTTGGATGATGATGGTGAAGTAAAATGTATCAATTGGAATATAACATAAGGAAAAAAGGAAGAACATAGGTATATTAGTAGTTAAAATCTATCCCCAATTCCATTAACATGTCACTGTATTTATAGAGTACAAATGGCTTGATCCAATGATCAAAATTAATTCCTGCAAATCAGATTCAATGGTGGGAATCTAAATTGTTTTTTCCATATGAAGGTTCGTGTTCGGTAATGAATAGACCTCACTAATTATGATTTCATGACATCCACATGATAAATGATAATTTATAACACTCCTCCTTTGATGTTATAATCCCATGGAATCTAATAAAAATCTTCACTTAAAAAACCCTATAAGAAAAATAAGGAAAATTAAAATTGTTCCATGCTATACTGCCTCATTAAAAACCTTATCAGAAAACCCAATGGAAAAAAATGAAGAAGGGAAAAGAAGTATAGTGTTTCCAAATCTCTCTCATAAAGTCACAATATAATTTTCAATCTTTTCATTACAATTTTATAAATCAATTTCTCAAATGTTGAAGTTGGTAATGCCTTTGTGAACAAATCTATGAGATTTTCACTAGAACTTATTTCCTTGATATTAATATCACTATTCTTTTAAAATTCATGAGTGAAAAAAAAAATAGTGACATATTCTTTTTCCTGTAACATTTAATATACCCACCTTTCAGCTATGCTTTGCAAGTACATTGTATTCATATAATATGGTGGGAATATTATTATTCATATCTAATCCATAGTTACTTATAATGTGATTAATCACTGATCTCAACCAAACACATTCTATACTTGATTCATGAATAGAAATCAACTCAGTATGGTAGGAAGAATTCATGTAAATGGTTTGTTTTATAGAACACCATGAAATATTAGTTTCACCATATATAAACACATATCTAGTTTTATATCTTTCTTTTTGTGGATTAGACAAGTATATAGAATCAGCATAACCAAATAACTTTGGTTCTGAACATTTGGAATAATGTAACCCCAATATTTGGACCCTTAAAGGTATCTTAATACATGTTTGATATCATTACAATGTTGATGAGCAGGAAAATAAATATAAATTTCCAATAAATTTACAAAAATGATATATCTGGTCTTGTATTATTTTCAAGGTACACTAGTGCTCCAATAACACTCAAATATGGTACAAAAGGACCAATTAGTTCTGCATTATCCTATCCTGGTTTAAAAGGATCACTCTATCGATTAAGATATTGTACAACCATTGGTGTACTTAATTTATGTGATTCATTCATATTAAATATATATAGGACTTTAGCGGTGTATCATTATTGATGAACAACAATTCTAGCCTTAAGATGCTCAATTTGTAAACCAAGGTAGAACTTTGTCTTCACAAAGTATTTCATTTAAAATTATTTCATCAAATATTTTTCTTCCTTGTAAATTTCATCATTAGTCTCATAATATGTAAATCATGAATATATACTACAATGATCAAAAATTCAGATCAATTCCACACCATGATTTCTTTAATTTGTATAATGGTTTATTCAGCTTAATTGAATAAATATCTCAAGATTCAGAAATTAAAAACCTTCTAGTATTTTTATGTAAACATGTTTATCAATATCCCTATAAATATATGAAGTCAAAACATCCATTAGGCATAATTCAAGTTTCTCATGTACATCAAACGTTATGTGATACTGAAAGGTTATTACATCCATTAAAGGAGAGTGTATTTCATCATAATCAATCTAGGGATTTTTTGAGAATCCTTGAGAAAATATTCATGATTTATATCTCAATAATTCATTATTTTCATTTATTTTTCTCAAAAATACCCATTTTTATCCAATAGTATTGATCACTTAAGGTGTTTTCATGATCAACACAAAAACCTCACATTTATCAAGTGAGTCTAGTTTAGATTCGATTGAAACTTTCCATTAATCCCAATATAGCCTTTCATGACATTCATTAACTGTTTTAGTTTATTGATCCTAATACATAATTTCAAGGGATACAATTTATGAAAATTTGTTATTAATAATAGTCTCCACTCAGCTCCAACATCTTTTAGTGTTGGTGAAATTTATTGAAATTTCCTCCTGATCATGATCAGGTACTTCTGGTACATTTACATTATATGTAGGTTCATTCATATCTTTAACCAACAAAGGTTGCTTCCCCTTTATTTTATGGGTATTTTTATCTTTTGAACCAAGTGTTCTCCCATGATTTAGGCATGAATTGGAATCATTGTTGGTAATAGAGTAAGATTTTCATTTTGGGGCATCTATCCTTACCAGTGCATTCACAGTAGGTATATATGATTTCATAACCTGTTTTGATTTATTGAATACATTATGAAATTGATTTTATAAATTATTTAAATTAATTATCTTTTTAACATCAACTTCACTCATATTTGTATGAGGATCAATATGTAATAATGAAGTTTCCTTCCTTGATATTTCATTTGAAATCTATTGATTTCCTCTATTGAGTGTTGGAAATAATTTTTCAACAAAATGATAGTCAAAAAATCTTATTGTTAATACATATATTATCATAATATCAAGATATTTAAGGATTGAGGGATGTTAAAAACCAAAATATGTCCTCAATATTCTTTGGGGTTCCATTTTTTGTTGTGGGGATGCTACAGGCACATATACAGCACAACCAAATATCCTTAAGTGTGAAATATTTGGTTCATGGCTAAAAGAAAATTGAAAAGGGGAATAATCATGATAGATTGATGAACTTATTTGAAGAATTGATTATTCATTCAAAATTATATGTCTCTATGTTGAACAAGGTAATTTAGTTTTCATAAGTAATGGTCTAGAGATAAGTTGTAATCGCTTTATAAATGATTCATCTAGAACATTTTGGGTATGAACATGAGATACAAGATATTCAACACTAGTTACCAATGACATGAAATAACTACTAAAATATTATGATTAATATTCACCAGAATTATCACCCCTAATATGCTTGATTTAATAATCTGGGAATTATTCCCTTAACCTTATTATTTCGGTAATTAATTTCAAAAATTCTTAGTTGTGAGTGGACAATAAACACAAATGAGACCATATAGTCGATTCATAAATCATGATCATAAAATATCTGAATGTTCAACATGGTGGTTGAATTGGTCCACATATATCACCATGAAATCAGTCCAGAAACATCCTGGATTTAGTCCCGGTCTTTGATGGCGATGGTCTTATGAATAATTTTCCTTGAGAACAAGCAGTAAATGAGAAATCGTGGGGTGTACGAGCACTTTTATCAACCAATGGATGACTATGTTTACATTTAATTATTTTCCTTATCATAATTGATCAAGGATGATCCAAATGGTCATGAAACAAAATAAATGTATCATGGTCAGTAAACTTATGGTTTATCATGTTGGATTCTATTGTAAAAATATTGACAAATTATATTATAGATGGAAGTCTTAAAATCTTCTCATGAATCAATTTGTGCTCATTATTAATGCTTATTTTATAAAATTATTCAACACATCCTTTATCTATAGTCTCGATATGATATCCATTATCATAAATATCTTTAAAACTTAGTAAATTTCATTGATATTAGGGAGAAAACAAAACATTATTTATCATAATTTTTTTACTACCAGGTAGGCATGTTTTTTCTATTTCTGAGACTTTTCTTAATTTTTCATTATCAGTTAATGAACATACATGATCACTCCCCATTTTAAGGGTGATAAAATATTTATCATATTTAATAATTGTGTGTGTCATTGAATTGTTAATGAGGAAAATATATTCATCATAGAAATTATTCCAAATGGATCAATTTATATCATCTATTTCTATTAAAAAAATTAAAACATAAATATAAGTAATAAAATACAAGAAACAAAACGAAACATGTGATATTTAAAAACATTACAAAAACCAAAAACCAAAGTTCATTTCCACCACTAGCATACAAAAACCAAAAACCAAATTTCATTTTTATCACGAGAATTCATGATTGATCTATATTGTCAAGACCTTTAGGGTGTCCAAAATAATCAAAAATATCAATTTCTATAATATCATCATCATATTTTAAAACCCAATTAGAAAAATTCACTTAATTATTATTTTCCTTCCCTTTGATAGATTTTTGATAAAGAACGAAAAAATGTTTTGTTGTATGATAGTTATTGTAACATCCCTCCCCTCCTCATTGTCTTGAGTTGAGGTGGAATTGCTACTTGTCCTTAAGATACATCCCTAAGGTGCCAAAGTCAAGCAATAAATGTAAAGGGATTCAATACACATTGGGGTGATTTTCCATTTGACAAATAAAACAACCCATTAAAAAATTCCATAAAAAAATAACTACTAAATGATTCATGATAGAAATGTAAGACAACTCAAAGTAATACCATTGATATCAAAACCAAAATATAAAAGATTACCACAACGGAAGACAAATAACATCAAAGTATGAAACAAAATAAAAAACTAATAAAATTCAATGGCTCCAAAGTCATAACTCCATAGCTCCAAAAATTCTCCATGCTCCAACTCTACAATACAGTCAAAGTAGCATAATGGACCACTAAAGAAGTGTGATACTTTATCTATACCAATGTTCCAATGAACAATATATGAAAAATCACCAAAGTTACAAAGAAGGGGTGAGTAATGAATCTCATTAGTTTTTCCCCAAATTACTTCCGTACCCATGCCACTAGGGTAGAACAAGTTATCACATTTATATAAAAAATTATAGAAAACAATTTAAAACAATTCATCGCAAAACCAAAACTATTTCTAAGAAAAATAGTTTTCCAAACTGAAACCATTTTCCATGGAAAGAATCTGAAAAATACTTTAAATAATTTCACATTTCTCTTTAGAATACCCAATCCATGATTCACACACACACACCCACACATGCATGCTTTTCAACAGTTTCATACTCATGATCAATTTCTTGTCCATCCAATAAGTCATCACTAAGTGTCCAATCTCATTATTCCTCAATGATACATTCCCCTTATTTATGATCATGCCACTTTATATCTCAATGGAACACATCCCTTATTTAGGTTCACGTTGAAATCATGAAATCACACCAACCCGTGTATTCCAAAACCCTTTCAAATCAACCATTCCAAACCATTTCAATAAAACATTTATTTTATTTAAAACCATTCAAAAAAACCATTTTCATAAATCTTACAATTCCATATTTTAAAATCAATATTTTAAAATCAAGAAAACAAATCACATTGCATAACCAATTTCCACCAAATACTCAAATCCAAAAGCCATAACTAAATAAGGTTCTACCATGATTTGAATATCAATTTAATAATAAATTTCAATCAATTTAAAAAAAAATTGAAACTAATATTTAAAGTTATAATAATAGGAGTTGAGAGTGAAGCCACCTACCTTGGTAATTATGGTAAAAATGAAGAACGGCACGAAAACGCACACAAAACCTGTTAAATATCTAAAAACCCAGCTTTGATCTCTTCCCCTAGCATAAAAAAGTCTAAAACTAACCATGATTGGAATAAACCACCTTATATCTATCTATATTGGACTATATCTAAGAAACTGAAAGAGGGAAGAAATTGTATCTAAGAAAAACTACCACAAATGATATATTACTAAGGGAACTGGGCTTCAACGTGCCAAGAAACACTTATGGATCGATTTTGATTCAATGTGGAAAGGTTTCACAGACTTTGGGGGTTTAAATATAGGTTTATGGATGAAAATGATAAAAAAAAGGTTTTAAAAGTTAATCCCTACCTAGATCCACTTTTTAGAAACTAGTTTTTAAACTATGCATGGTTAGTCACACGGTTATAAAAACTATGCACTAACCATGTTCCAGTATCTATCTCAAGGGGAACCTTGCACAGTTTCCTTGCATAGTTATATAAACTGTGTGACCACCATGAAAAATCCCTCTATCCCACATTTCATAGTTTCTCCTAGGTGGGTCCATGGTTTGTCCAAATCATGTACCTAACTATGTGCCTCCCCCTTAGCCCCTATCTCACTGTGCATAATTTATTATAGTATTTTAATGATTTACACTAACTTTTCACCAACCTTGAACCTTTATAAAAGTCTCAAAAACAATTAAATGGTCTTATAAACCCTCCCAAACTTCACCTAAACAATTTACATACTTAAAAATCATAAAGAAATGGTTATATACTTGAAATCAGGGGTGCTATATTCTCCCCACCATTGGCTTTTCCATCCCCACAAAGTAAAAAACCATTATTGACCTAAAATGTTTTGGTCCATTGCTCAACCATCTCCTTCTCCCGTTCTAAAGTCTCTTTCTAAATCTGACCATGTTTCCATAAAACCTGCACTAAACTGATGATTTTTTCACACAATACATTCTCTTGTATATCCACAATTCATATTGGAACATAAACCAATGAATCATCTGTCTCTAGGTCAATGTGATCCAATTTAATCACATGGTCAGGATTAAGTTGATACTTTTTCAACTAAGATACATAAAACATATCATGCACCACACTAAACCTTGGTGGAAAAGCCAACAGATATTCCTCCTCACCAACCCATTCAAGTATCTCAAAAGGTCCTACGTATCAAGGTAATAACTTGAAATTATTTACAAAATGATGATGCCCAAGCCATGTAGAGATCCTCAAGGACACATAATCACTCACCTCGAATGACAACGGTCATCAACAATGATCCACATACAATTTATGATTATTTTGAGCCATCTTAATATTTTTCCTGATTAACTAAATCTTCTCTAGTGTCTCTTGGACAAAGGCTCAGTCCAACCAGTGAAGTCTCACCTATTTCCACCCAAAAAAGTGGAGAGAGACAAGGATTACCACACAATTCTTCAAAAGGATCCATATATATTGATCCTTGATAACTATTGTTATATAAGAACTCCACCAATTGTATATACTCTTCCCATGAGCCACCAAAATTCATTACATAAGCCCAAAACATGTCTTCCAATGTTTGTATTGTCCATTAGGATTTCCCATTAGTCTAGAGAAGATATATCATGAATATAGTCCACTGATTCCCAATGGATTGTTGTAAGTATTTCTAGAAATGAGAAATAAACCTCAGTTCTCTATCTAATACTATTGACACTAGAATTTCATGCCTCTTTACCACTTCTCGGATATAGATTTTGGAAAAATCCTCCACCATGTGAGATCATGAATAGGGATAAAATGGTACAGATTTATAAGTCAATACACTATCACCCATATAGAATCATGTTTCCAAACTATTCTTGGGAGACATGTTAAAAAATATATATATATATTCTCCCATTTCCAAATAGGGATTGGTAAATACTGAAAAATATTCATTGGTTGATGATTCTCTTCCTTAACCTACCATCAAGTTAATCATCTCAAAATAAACTCATCCACATTACTTTTCATACCGACCCACCAGAACTGTGCTTTCAACTCCTTATACATATTCTATATTATAGGATGAATACCCCATCTAGAATAGTGGTAAGTATGAAGAAGTTGTTCCTAACAATCCATATGTGAAACCATCCAATTTCTAAATTACAACACTAAACTCCCATATAGAATCCATCCCTCAATAGTCTCCCCACCATTGAGTTTTGACCTCATCACAACACATTCTGAATTTGATACTTGTTCCTCTTTAACTATTTCAACCAAATTAGGAATGAAAAAAATTGGAAATAAAACTACAACTTCACCTCAGTCTTCACATTCCAAGTTCATGTTGTCTATAACTGACATCAATGACCACTCATTTGAAGCTTATTTTTTCAACTGAGAATATGGTTTTCTACTTAATTCATTTTCCATCAAATTTCCATTACCTAGTGTATCCATCAAGTCTAATTCAAACATTTAGAGATACTCTTTCCATCTTATTTGTCTTAGATTCAAATACCTTTGTGAGAAAATATGTTTTAAGATTTTATGGTCTATAAACACTATAAATTTCTCAACAAATAGGTAATGATGCCAAGTCTTAAAAGCATGGACTACATCAGATAACTCCAAATCATGTGTTGGGTAGTTATTATCATGAAACAAAAACTGCCTGAAGCCAAATAAACAACATGATCTCCCTTAATGAGAACACGTCCCAACCCAGATCCCGGAGCATCACAATACACCACATACCCTCATCCTAATTCTAGAAAAATCAATATTGGTTCTAATGTAAGGATAACTTTAAACTCTTTAAAGGACTTATGAAATTACTCATTCCATTATAATGGAACATTATTCTTTTTAAATGCTATCATAGGTGAGGCCAATTATGAAAAATCATAAACAAAGCATCGGTAATAACTAGCTAAACCAAGGAAACTGCATATCATGAAGATATTATTTGGTGGTTTCCAAGATATAACAGCTTCTAACTTTTATGGATCCATGGAAACACTTATTTCAAAGATTACATGACCAAGGAAACATACCTATTTTATCAAAAATCACAGTTTTATAGTTTGGAATACAAATGATGATCCCACAAGATTCCCAACATTGTATTCAAGTGTTACTCATGATCATCCCTTATCCTTGAATACACTAATATTCCATCGAAAAACACCACCAAAAAAGAATAAAAATACCTATGAAATATCTGATTCATCAACATTATAAATAATACTAGTGAATTTGTAATACCTAAAGGCATCACCACGTACTCATAATGTCCATATCTACTTCTAAAATCTATCTTTGGAATATCCTCCTTCCAAACTCACAATTGGTGATATCTTGATTACAAGTCAATATTAGAGAACCACTAATATCCCCTAAATTTATCAAACAGATCATCAATTCATTGAATTGGATACTAATTCTTTATCATAACTTGTTTAAGATTACAATAATCCATACATAGTCAAAGAATTTCATCCACCTTTTTGACAAACAATATTGGTGTTTCCCACGGATATGTGATCATCCAAATGAACCCTTCACTTCCAAAATCTTCCAACTATAATTTAAATTCCCTTAATTCTATTAGTTCTATTTGTTAAGATATAAGGTAAATAGGAATTGTCCCCAGAAGAATATCAATCATAAACTCCACTTCTCTTGTGGGAGGAAACCCTAATAAATTTTTGTAAAAAACATCCAAAACCTGATAAATAAGAACTAGAAAACTATTATTCTAGATATATTCCATTGATTCCAAATTCAAAAATTCCAAATGGTGTGATATAATTCCAATTTTTGGTGCCAAAAATCCCGTTTCACCTACCTTTACATTCAGGTCTCCTTGAAAGAGATGCTTGAAACCATCATTAGTTGTAAAATTGACCCTTTGGGTATAATAGTCTATGTGATCCTTGAATGTAGTCAACCAATCCATATCAAGGATTATATCATAAATATCCATATCAAGAATAGATAAGTCCTATATCATATCAACTCCGTAAATAGTTATAGAACATGATCTACACATAAAGTCTCGACATTCTCTATGACCAAGAGAAGTTTTCAGTTTCAACATAGAAGGTGTCATCTTAACATTTAAACCTAGAAAATAAAAAAAATGAGAATAAATAAAGGAATAGGATTAAAATGTATCAAACAAATCTTTCATAATGGTAGAATTCAAAATAATCATACCTCTCATGTTTGATAGTCCAGACTGATCATCCACAATAACTTGCTCAGCTCCATATAATTTCTTTCTTGTGACACTTTGTTATTTATTTCCTTATTGAGATTTACCCTATTAAGGAGTAATTATATTTCTAGAATCACCAGGGCTATCTATATTCTTATTCCCTCATCCCTTATAAGTATACGACGTTTACAACCCATGATAAGTTTCTCAAACACCTGGCCTCAGAGCACTGTGATAATAGCACTAAATATTCTCTATCTAGTTGAAATTGTGGAATGCTCTAGGTGTTTTTGTGTACTCTCTCTTCGTGTGGTTTAATAGAACACATTTGAAATTTCTATCTTTTCTCTTGGGTCTTAGAGGAAGATTCCATGATCTAGATGTCTGATTCGGAGTCATCTTTTCACCTTGGAAATAGGTGTCCCTCTTCCATTTTCACCCAATATTAGAGTTCCCATCATTTCCCATGGGTATTAAAATACTCCCTCCACTCGTATCTCCTAATATATCATTTTCTTACACTATTTATCTATTAACCATATCTGTATAATACATTATACATAGAATATAAATCTTTGAATGAATATCCTACCTCAACCCCGATTAAAAAATGTGCCCCTTCAAGGATTCACGAAAAAAAACTTCAGGTTCAAAGCAGACTAAATTAATAAATTTAGTCATGTACTATTTCATTGTGAGGATCTCTTATTTCAAGATAAAGAAATCTATATTTCTTTAAATCATAAACATATGAGGATAGAATTTTTTGTTGAAAAATTATTCAAAATCCTCCCATGTAAATCCTTGGTCTAATTTATCCAGAATGGATAAATCCCGCCATTTGTGTGCAAGATCCTCTGGCATATACATTGCCAACTTGACTTTCAACTCTGCTGGTGTGCCAAAAAAATCGAATATTCAATTCATCCTATTCAGCCACACCTTTTCCTTCTCTGGTTCCAAATCACCCCAAAATATGGGTGGATTCTCCTTCAGGAACTGAACAAAATGATCCACTTTCCTTGGTTCATCCCTTATGTTCCCTTTATCCACAGCCTAAAAATCATGGACTATACTCTGGACCAACTATTAGTTCACTTGTGGCTCAGGTGCAACCATTTTCTTAGAGAGTTCCTCCAGTTGGTTTCTATGACACCTATTGGGTTCCATTTTATATACATACAACAAACTCCATAAAATCACCCTCTAGCAACTGAAGTCTTAACAATTTCAAATTCTACCACATCATAAATATCACAAATTTTTTTTACAAAACTCATCTTTTCAATGTATAACCATTTTTGAAATTTTAACCATTATTTTGAAAATAAATATTTCATTCCTTATCAAAATATCACATTTGAAAACAACTTTAACAATTTTAAAAAAATAAATGTTTATAACATATCATAAATCATTAGTCAAAATGAATTATTCACTTATAGTGGGAATTAATTTCCCTAATTCATGTCATTCTCATCACATTGGATAAACCCATGACAATGAGATTCTGATTCTTATAAGTGTCTCCAAAACACTTATGTACCCAAATCCTTGGTAACATGAAGTTCCACATAAAAAGGTTAGTTACATATTTTTATGCTCTATATTTCAAGTCCTGAAAATCCTACTCCTTTATACTAACCCGACATGAGGAATAGATCAAAATGAATTTCAACTCCAAGACTGAGAAAATGATCACTAAGTCAAAGAGCGACCAAGACCTATTTCACTTGTAATACAATGACCAAACAAGTTGATACCACTTTTAATATACCACCCCTCCTCGTTGTCTTGATTTGGGGAATAATTTTTACTTATCCTTAAGTGACATCCCCAAGGCCCCAAAGGCTAGAAATAAATTTCTAGGGCTTCAATACATGTAGGGGTGATTTTACCTTTGATAAATAAAACAACCCATCCAAATATGGAATAAAAAATAACTACTAAATGATTCATGATAGCAATGTAAGACAGCTCAAAGTAATACCATTGATATCAAAACCAAACTATAACAGAGCACCATCATGAAGACAACTAACATCAAAGTACGAAAAGGAAGACAAAACCAAGAAAACCCAAGGAATCTAAATACATAATTCTGTAGCTCCAAACATTCTTTATGATTCAACTCTACAATAAAATCCGAGTATCATGATTCACCACTAAATAAGTGTGATACTTTACCTTTACCTACATCCCACTTATCCAAGGTCACATCCCTTTGTACCCCAATGGTAAATGCCCATTATTCAGGGTCACATAGAGAGCATGAACTCACACCAACCCATGTATGCCAAAACCATTTCAAATCAACCATTCCAAAATATTTCAATAAAATCGTTATTTTATTGAAAACCATTAAAACAAACCATTTTCATAAATCCAACAAATCCATATTTTAAAATCAACATTTTAAAATCAAGAAAACAAAGCACTTTGAACAACCAAATTCCACCAAATCCAAAAAATCCACAAGTCATTACATAATAAGGTTTATACCATGATTTTCACACTAATTTCACAATCAATTTCAATAAATTTAAACAATTTGAAACTAATACTTCAAGTTATAATAATAAGAGTCAAGATTCAATCCACCTACCTCAGGGATTATGGGAAAAAATTAAGAAAATCACAAAAACACCCACAAAACCGGGTTAAATATAAAAAAAAATCATCTTAGATCTCTTCCCCTAGAATCAAAAAGGAAAAAACTAACCATTATTGGCATCAAAAACCTTAGATATATCCATAGAGGACTAGATCTAAGAAATCAAGATAGGGAAGAAAGTAGATCTAAGAAAAACTAAGAAAACAACCACAAATTAGGACTTACTAAGGAAATTGGGCTTCAACACCCTAAGAAACACCTCTGGATCACTTTGGATTTGATGGGAAAAGGTTATATAGCCTTTGTGAGGAAGAAATATTGAGTTAGGGATGAAAAGGATAAAAACAAGGGGTTAAAAATTAATCCTGACCTAGAACCAATTTTTTAGGATCTAGTTTTTAAACTGTGCATGGTTAGTCGCATGGTTAGGAAAATTGTGTGTTAACCATGTTCCATCCTCTATCTTAAGGGTAATCTCGCACATTTGTCCTACAGGGTTAGAAAAATTGTGCACCAACCATGAGAATCCCTATATCCCACTTTGCATGGTTTCTCCTAGGTGGTCACACAGTTTGGCCAAACCATGCACCTAACTCTATGTATCCCCCTTAGACCATGTGTCATTGTGCATGGTTTCTTGTAGGATTTTAATGGTTTACACTAATCGTACACCAAAAATGCACTATTAGAAAAGTCCAAAAAATAATTCAATATTCTTCCAAACCCTCCCAAACTTCACCTAAACACTTTACATACATAAAAATCATAAATAAAGGGTTTCCTACTTGAAAATTGGGGTGATATAGGTACACAACCAATGCCCCTTCATGCCACATCAAAAATAATTACTTTCATCATTAATTTATTTATTTGGTTGCGATTGTTCATTATTGGACCACTTATAGTGGTTCTCTTTCCTCTTCTCATTTGGTGTGTGTTCATCTCTAGAAAATGACTTTCCTTGACCTCGATTACGTCGATTCTTCCCATGACCTTCATTAAAAGTGTCTTCATTTTCTTTAGGGAATATAGTTGCACCAGTAGGTCAGGATTCATGATTCCTCATCAAGATTTTTTTATTTTGTTCAACAAGAAGACAAGAAATTAATTTAAAATATTTTGTAAATCCTTTCTCGTTATATTGTTGTTATAGAATGAAATTTGAGGAATGGAAAGTAGAATAGGTTTTTTACAACATATCGGTATTAGGGATAATGACTTCGCATAATTTTATTTGAGATGTTATTTTAAACACAGTGGAGTTATATTCACTTACCAATTTATAGTCTTGGAATCATAAATAGCTCCACTCAAACCTTCATCTTGGCAGTATTACAAGTCAAAGGTGATCATACCACTCCTTGATATTCTACCATAGCATTAAATGATCCTTCACCATGAGGCACTCATTCTTTAAATACTCATGGAGGTTATGGTGAAGGAATATTAGGGCTTGGGCATGATATTGATTAGAAATGTTATTGTCAATTTTAAATGCTTCGCTAAAGTCATTTGCATCAAGGTGCATTTCCACATCCAGAGTCCATGAAAAGTAATTCTTCCCAAAAATTTCAAGGGGGAGAAATCCATGATTCAAAATATTCTCCATTGAAAATGTATCTTACCATATTCACTAACCTTTTTATTTGGAAGAACAGTCATATTTCTAAAGGTTTCTCTTTTATCAGTGATTTTTGTTTAGCACTGATAAAACTTAGTTCTATCTAAAGTGCAATCTATAGTAGTTTTTATATGAATTTCAAAAACTTTTTTATAATTTTCTAACTTAGTTTTAATTATTTAGTTTATCCATTTTATGTTTTTTTGTTTATTTTTTTGTAGTTTTGTAATTTTTGAGTATTTTCATATTTTTAATTAATTCTATATTGATATTAGTAATTTATTATTATTATTAGTTTATATTAAATTTATATTTTATTAACTGTTTTTTAACATTATTTTATTAGTAGTATTATTATACATTTGATAATATTAGAATAATTTAACTAATTTTTTTATTAAGTACTCCATTTTTTATTCCAACCATTGGTTTATCTAATTTTATATTATAATTATATATAACTAACAATAATAAAAATAAATATTTATATTTTCATTATTGTTATATTTTTTAATAAATTTTGTATTTGTTTTATAAAACTTAATGGCAAAAATGTGGGCTTAAAAACTTATGCAGCGTAGGGAGATCGCGTTGAATCTCAACAAATCTGGTGCCACGACATACTTCTTGTTGAAAATGGTTTGGGGTGCACACAACATCACTGTTGAGGGTCCGCTTCGCATTCAGAGTTTCTTTGTGCGGTACAAACTTCATCTTCATATTTTTCATGTCTTATCATTTAAATTGTTTTACATATTTTTAAGTTGTAATGTCGAGGTAATCTTATTGTGTGAGTATGAAAAAATGTTGATAATGTCATGTTAATATTTTATTTTGTGATTAATTACTAGATGAATTTTTTAAAATTTGATGTTTTATTGATTAATTTTAGTTATGCTGAAATTAAATTCAAAAAATTAAAACACCCATTTTAATTCTTAGTTGATTCAGTGATACTGGTAAATTTAACTTTTTTGACCAGACATAACACAAATAGGTGATTATAATTTTTGAGAAAAAAGACGCGTCATTTCACCCAGTTGTTCGGTAATCCAAAATGAGTCTCCTAATTTATATATAACACTGTATAATTTGACTTTAAATAAATTAGTAGATAAAAATAGGGTTTTAATAGAGGCTTATAAATTCGAAATCGACAGTAATTGGGTAAGATAAATATTGAATCACAAGAAAAAAATATTTCATGGTGTGTGTAGTATTTTTCTTATGATGTTAGCATCTTAAACACATTTAACTTATCAAATTTCATCATTGATGTTTTTATTACATTCTTTTAGTGTTGCTTGTTTCCTTATTTTTGAAGGTTGTTTCTATACAACACACACAAGAAAATAAATGTGTCTATGGACTTTTAATAGTGCTAAAAAGCATTATTAATCGCAATACTATTAAAGGGGGGATTTTATCATTGCTAAAAAAGCATTGATAAAGGCCACTCTTTATCAATGCTATTCCAAGCACTGATAAAGGTCCCACTTTATTAGCACTAGAAATAGCATTGATAAAGGCCTCATCTACTGCATTGTGTTGTTTGTATAACATCACTCTTCATCGACCTTTTGTACACAAAAACAACACACTGAAACCTCCTATAAAAAATATATATAATTTAATTGAAATATATTCTACTTCAAAAATACAAAAAAATACTACGATATACATTTAAAATAATTTTTTGAATAATTACATTAAAAATTACCATCCATAAAGAATTTAAAACATTAATGTTTGTATTTTTCACCCACAATCCCCTCTCAAAAAGGTATTCCCATGGTTTCCATTTCTAAACAAATCACCTCAACCTGAGAAAAATAATCCAAAAATATAATAAAACAAATATAATTTTAGTAATATTATAAAGAAATAAATTAAACATTAATATGAATGAATACATTAAAAAATGTAAACTTTAAATAAAAAGATACTTGGAGTTATATCTATCACACCATGTGTTGTATTGAGGTTTGGTTGATTCCTACACGTCACGAATGAGCTATTGATCATTTTCCTAAAGTATCAAAATAATTTGATTGTTTTTTCTCATTTTTGAGTATGTTACTTGTTCTTTTTAATGAAATTAATGTAAATTTTAAATAAAGACACATTTGGAGTTTTACTAGTCACACTATGTGTGGGATTGTGGTGTGGATGATTCTTATAAGTCACAAATTACTTAAGGATCATTTTCCTAAAGTATAAAAACAATATGAATGTGTTTTCTCAGTTTTTAGTTTATCATTTGTGTTTTCTACTAACATGTCATTTCAAACTAGGATCATGCACTTTGAGTAATATGGGTCACATCGTGTCTCAGTTTGATGTGAGACTGCTTCCTATATGTCACAAATTAATAATGTATTGTTTTTCTAAATTATCAAAATAATCGAAGCGCATTTTCTTGGTTTTCAGTGAGAAACACATGTTTTGAACTAAAATGTCTATTTTAAACTAATAACAAAGAATTTGAGTCATATAGGACACAAATTTCATCAGATTGAGGTATGGGTGATTCCTACACATCAAAAATAATTCATAAAACATTTCCATAAATTATAAAAACAATATTAATGTGTTTACTTGGTTTTCAGTATGTCACTTGTTCCTTTTACTAAAATTAATGTCAATTTAAAATAAAAAGATGCAATTGGACTCATAATGATCACATTATGCATTATATTGAGGTGAGGTTGATTCTTACACATCAAATATTAATTATGGATTATTTTCCTAAATTATGAAAACAATCTGAATACTTTTTATCAGTTTTGAGAAGGTCATTTATTCTTTATAATAAAATTAATGTTAATTTTAAAGAAAAAGACACACTTTGAGTCATACCTATCACACCGTGTATCAGATTGAGATGAATCTGACTCCTACACATCTCAAATGATCGATGGATCATTTTATTAGTGTATAAAAACAATCTGAAGTTGTTATCTTATTTTTGAGTATATTAGTTTTCCTTTTTACTAAAATTGATGTCAATTTTAAATAAAAAGATGCACTTTGAGACACATCGGTCACACCGTGCATCGGATTGAGGTTATGCTAATTTCTACACATTCCAAATTATCCATAGATCATTTTCCTAAGGTATTAAAATAATACTAATGTGTTTTCTTAGTTTTCGGTATGACACCTATTTATTTTGGTAAAATTGATGTAAATTTTAAATAAAAACGCACACTTAGAGTCATACCGGTCACACTGTGCATCGGATTGAGGTGAGTTTTATTAATATATTTCAAAAATAAATTATCTATAACTTACCTATAGTATCAAAACAATATAAAGTAATTTTTTGGGTTTTTAGTAGGTTAGTTTTCCTTTTACTAAAATTGATGTTAACTTTAAATAAAAAAGATGTACTTTGATTCATATCAGTCCCACTGTGCCTCATATTGATATGAGGTTGATTCCTATACATCCTAAATTACTCATGGATCATTGAACTAAAGTATAAAAACAATAAAAATGTGTTTTATTAGTTTTTAGTAGGTAACTTGTTCCTTTTTCTAAAATTGATTTCAACTTTAAATAAAAAGATGCACTTGGAGTCATATTGGTCACACCATATGTCAGATTGAGGTGAGTCTACTTCCTAAATTCCTCAAATTACTCATGAATTGTTTTCCAAAAGTATAAAAATAATATGAATTCATTTTCTCAGTTTTCAATAGGTTAGTTGTCCTTTTTACTAAAATCGATGTAAATTTTAAATAAAAAAGATGCACTTTGAGTCATACCGGTCACAACATGCCTTATATTGAGGTGAAACTGATTCCTAAACATCTCAAATGACCCATGTATTGTTTCCCTAAAGTATCAAAATAATCAGAATGTGTTTTCGCATTTTTTTCATATGTCACTTGTTCATTTTTACTAAAATTGATGTCAATTTTAAATAAAAAGATACACTTTGAGTCATACCGGTTACACCATGAATCGGATTGAGGTTTGAATGATTCCTATACATATCAAGTGAATCATGTATCATTTTCCTAAAGCATCAAAATAATATGAATATTTTTTCTCAGTTTTTAGTACATCAATTGTCTTTTTTACTGAAATTTCATTTTAAACTAGAAACACGCACATTGACTCATACCAGAGACATCGTGTTTCATTTTGACAGGAGACTAATTACTACACATAAAAAATTATTTTTTAATTAATGTACAAAATTATCAAGAAAATATGATCATGTTTTCTCAGTTTTCAGTGAATGACACATTTTGAAGTAAAATGTCAATTTTAAACTGATAACGGACACTTTGAGTCATAATGGTAACATCGTGCATCAAATTGATGTGAGGATAATTTATAAACCTCTTAAATGAATTAATAATAATTTTACTAAAGTATTAAAACAATATGAATGTGTTTATTTTATTTTGAGTATGTCATTTTTCTATTTTACTAAAATTAATGTCAATTTTAAATAAAAAGATGCACCTAGAGTCATATCGGTCACACCATGTGTTGTACTGAGGTATCTCTAATTCCTAAACATCCCAAAGTCTTAAAAAATATAACTTCCAATGTTACCAAAATTACCAGTTTCTTTCTTAGTCAAACTTCCAACACTACATATTGATTCGAGAAAGGTTTTTCGGCTAAGAACATCGAATCAATCTACACCGTTGATAGTTCAACAAAGAAAAGAAATGAAAAGTGTGATAATATAAGCATAAAAGTAAATTTTATCTCTTCCCAAAATATCTATGAAAACAAATAAATAAGTATTATATAAATATAATGGGGAAAATAACTTACAAATAGTCGATAAAATGATGATAAAATTAATTAAAAATTAGTAATAACACACCTTTTAATGATGTTTGTATACATTATTTACCCATAAATATCAAATAAATCCTCTTATTTAAGAAAATAATTCAAATGTGAGTTATACTAAAAAAAGTAAATTAAACATAAATATGAAACAATCCACTACTTCTATGGAAATCACACCTTCGTGATATTTGTGTACATTCTTCCATCAGGTATGTTTCCCATTAATTTCTAAGAAAATATATATCATCTTGTGAATATGAGTCTTTTAGACAGTCATAGTAGTACTGTAAAAAAATAATTACTCAAAGTATTAAAAAATATTTTAAATTTAATAATAATTAACTTCGAAAATACCTCTTTGCGGATGTTATTTTGTTCATGGAATGTGATCTTTCTTATAAATTTACAAACATAATAACCACAATATTTTCCATTTTTTGTTTTTTACATCATAGAAACATTGAGGAGAATAAGTAATTTGTTTTGATATGTGTTTGGATAGTGAAATCTTATTATATATACCCTGATACTTTTCCAATTGTAGAACTTTTCAGGTTCCTTGTGCTTATCCCCTGGCCTCATTCCTTGTTTTTCACAATATTAATGCACCACCCTATCATAAAAACCCCTCATTAAAATATTATATAAATTATATAACTTTATTTTTAATTATAAAAACATGGATGTAGTGTATTAAAAATTAAAAAAGTCCATCATGTGTGGTCAGTTTATTAGGTATCCATGTAGTGAATCTAGTAAATAAATCATTAGAGTGTCCAAATTTACCACAATGAGCATCCAATGTTGCCTAGAAACACAAAAAGGAATAAGTAATTAAAGAAATGAAAATATATTTTATATGATTAAATTTTAGAGTTTTACCCCTATAATCATGGTATTAAGAATAGTATTCCATCCAAAAGTTTGATTTCAAGTGATTTGAATAGTCCTAACACTATTTCATCTTTTTTTGGATTCTATTTTTGTTTGTTCTGTAGAGATAGTGTGAGGGATAATGATTCTAAAAAATCATTGGGAAATCCCTTTAATTGTTTTTGATATATACACCTTCCAAAAATATGAAATGTATTTAGTCATAATTAACATAGTATATTATCTTTTGGAAAATCAACTCATGAAAACAAACCTCATGTATACATTTACAACTAAGGAACCTAGACAATCATATTTGAGGATTTCATTTACATTCTCAACACCAATGTAGTATTTAACTTCCTCTCCATACATATTTTCTTCAAAATTAAATATGTGACTACTACCATTTTTTAACTTTTTATTCATGTGAACCTTCAATGTTAGTAAATGTGGATATGGAACAGAAGTGGTAAAGGTGTTTTCTGAATTTCTTTTTGATCAGTTGGTTGATCCTTTATATGGTTTTGAGTCAGTATTTCATTTCACCCTCTTCCCTTTGTCTGTCTGTAATAAAATTTATCAGTTCAGACCTTTTTTCATTAATTGTTAAAGGTTTATCTTGAAAAATAAATTGGAAATGAATACATCCTTGTTGAAATATTTTTTTACAATATACGACGGTTATGCGACTAATGTTCTAACATCTCAGTCGACCATATGAATATCATTTTCATCAAGTGGAATAGGTAGATCAACGCTCTTCTCATGATCTATGTTAATTTCCACTCTCACATGACCTGTTGGAAGTGGTATGTTTTGTAGACTTTCTTCTTGGATATTGAACACCATATCCCTTAATACAAGGCGGTGGGTGGGTGTTGATAGATTTAAATCATATTCATTTTCACCCTATAGAATATAAATACATGAAAGGTATTGATGTATATCTGATTCAAATTTCACAAAAACAATTTTTAGAATATTGATTACCATGACTAAGATAGCTCTTTGATAGGAATATATCATCTCAAAATTGGTGGGGTGGGGTAGGATCTTCATGTAATTGTTGTTCTTGAGTAGTTTCTTCTCTTTAACCCCCCCCCCCCACCATAAAAGTTTCTATCAAATCTCTCTTCCATTGGAATTGTTCTTAAAGGGTATATAGTCTTTATTTTATCTGTTTCATTTCTTTATCTTTATCCTCCTCTTATTTTTTCTCAAAATATGTTTAGGGTGTCACCCCAAAAACCGCACCTTTGATGCAGCCATACTATTCTAGTCACTTCAAGGTGACCAATATTAGGTATTCATCCAGTATAGGTGTTATTGATTCCTATGACTATGTCGTATATAAAATATAGGAAAATAAGTAATCATTGTTATTTAATATAAATTTAAATAAAAACACATTTTTATTATGTCATACTTAGACATATTTCCCAACCTTTTTTCAGTTGTCATCTATTAGTATCCCATATTAATTTAAATGTGCCTCCTTCCATAGCATATGGTGTAAGATGAAAGTGGATTTGGATTTTGAGTCATCAATATGAATATAAATAGAGAAATATAATTATTTTGTTGTTTCATGTCACATAAAATTATTATGGCAGATTTAAAACATGTACTAATTTTTTTCAAGTGAAGTGTACCCCATCCTTGCTTTATAGTTGGGGTATGTTGGTTTTGTTGCTCGTTCCTTATTTTCAGAACTCAGTTGTTTTTTCATAAATATAAAAATTGTTAATCAAAGTGATTATTACATATATAATCAAAAAACATATTACTTGAAATAATGTACCTACACATCTGCATGATGGTCAGTAAACACATCCCATGCTTCATGGGTTATCAGGTGTGTATACATAAGTGGTGGGTGCAGGTTTATTTTCCCTTTAGTATCTTTAAGATGATGTCTCGTTATAATTGTGTGAAATCATCTATGAATCCTCTTGGTAAGAGTTAATACATATTTCTTGTGGGATTCATCTACTATAAATGAACTCTGTAAGGGATGATAAAGAGTAAGTCAATGTTTCGTTGTTTTATTTTTTAGTAAAATAAATAAATGATATCATAATGTTTTTGTAATCTCTTCCCACATTGGAGTATTAAGCATGGGAACAACATGGTGCCATGAATCTACATCAATCAGAATGCATTATTGAGTGAAAATTTCAATGTAACTACAAAACATGGCCTTTTGGGTATAACAGACTAGCCCCATGCATTCCATCTAACCTAGTATTTGATGCCTTTGATTTTCACGTTAATTATTTTTTCTAACACCGTCAAACTATGGTGCTCTTATTTTTCTGCATCATCGGTCCTTCATCACCTACCAGTTCCTCATATTCAACATTGTTAATATGTTGTTCCTCTACAACAGTAGCATCATTATGTGCATATGGAAATTGTACCTATACACTTGGAGTTGCAACGGATTGAGAAACCTGTTATTCCTCAGGATTGGGAGCACCAACATGTGATGAAGGTTGTTATTCCTCTGCACTATGAGCCGTAGCAGATTGAGAGACTTGTTGTTACTTAGTATTTGGATCACCATCACATATAGAATTCATTATATGAAGAAGTGGTTTAACATTTAATTTAGATTATATAAATGAAGCATTGAACAGATAATAACATAAGTTAACACAATGTATATTACAAAAAATATATAACTAGATTATGGAACTATTTTTTTAAAAGGATGAAGTGATTTGACCCCTCTATCAACTATCCAAATCCCTTCATTGTGGTATCCTCTAACAAATAAAATACCATCTATATGGGATCACTACAAAATAATTGTGACATCCCAATGAAAGGGTCATCCTCAGTTGAATTTTTATCTGATTCGTCAATGGTTTTGGTTGATAACAAAACAATTTACCAATTTTGGTTTGCAGGATATAGAACATAAAATACTTGTACTGCCTATGATTCCATTATAAATGGTTCATCTTTTTACCCTTCCTTTTTGAAATAAATTTTCATGAATCTTGGTTCATCTATTTTAACATCACTCCTATTATCAACCCACTTGCATTGAAAAATTAACACTTGGAATGTTGTATAATCCAACTCCCATATTTTTTTATGATGCCAAAGTATGACATATTCCTGTAAATTGTATTTTTTTTACTTAGTACCAGAAACATGCATCGGTTCATCCACAAGTGTAACTCTACTATTTTTCATGGTAATGTCTTCATCATGTTCATTTTTATAAAATGTATATCCATAAATTACATAACCATTTTATGATAATACATACACACTTGGTGCTCTAGATATCAATCAAAGTCATTCTGAAATTGAATCCAAATTTTCATCTGACTCTTCAAAAATATGGTCTTGAAACCATCCTATAAACTATTGATTATATGTATTTGATATCCACCTTTTAGACCTTGATGGATTCAGATGCCTAAGAATTTCTCTATGGGTTTCAACATATGAGGAAACCTACAAAATGTTATGAAAAAAGTAAATGTGGGTATGCTCTCGATCTGTAATATTGATTGTGACAACATATCTTCCATAAATTCCTTCATCCATAAGCCTCCCAGTGTAATGAGATTTTGGTAGACCAATGCTTTCCACACCAAAAAGGTATTTGGTACAGAATTCAATGGATTCCACAACAATATATCTCTCTATAATACAACCTTATGGGAAAATTTTATTTTTGAAACACCCTTTAAAAATATTCATATATCATTCAATGGGAAACATCCATCTATAGTGTATATTCAAATCTCTCTCACAAAGTGAACCATCAAATGAATCGTCATATCAAATAATTTTGGTAGGAAGAAGACTTCTAATTCACATAATATGACAGCAATTTCTCTTTCCATAGTCAAACATTTCATCGGGTCTATAACTTCACTACATATGTCTTTGGAGAAGAAACTAATCTTGGTTAATTTATAATAGAAATTCTTAGGAAAAAATCAACGTAAATCTAAAGGAATTAGATCTTGCATCAAAACATGGAAGACATGTGATTTCAGACCCTTTAACTTTAAATCAGTCATTGACATGATATTATTGATATCCAATGAATACCCCTCTTGAACCTTTACATCATTCAAGAAGTTGAAAAATTGATATCTCTCCTCCGTGGAAAGAGTGTTAGTAGATGGAGGAAGAAAAGTTCATTTTTTACCCTTCACTCCAACTCTTCTCATATTCTCATGTCAACCATGTCCAACCTCAACTTAATTCCATCATTTGTTTTGCTGAGTGAATTTAGAAATGTTCCAATGAAACTATCACATAAATTTTTTTCAACATGCATAACATCAATAAAATGTCTAGCGTATAGAAAATTCTTATATGGTAATTCAAAAAAAACTGATCTCTTTTTCCAATTGATTTTCGTAAGGTTTTTTGAAAATGGTTTACCAAAAGTAATGTTCACATATTTTAATTTATCAAAAAGTTGATCACCTATTAGTGGATATGGTATTGTACATTATTATTAAATTCCATCGAATGATGTATTTTAAGATCGGTACTTATGTTTTCAGGGTAGAAATCTACGATATCCTTGAAACATAGTTTTTAATTAATGTTTCAATCTAATTGATTGTGTACCTTGTTCACAAATGGGACACCCTTGAGTTCCTTTAATGCTATATCCTAACAAATTTTTATAAGTAGGAAAGTAATTTATCATTACATACAACATGGGTCTTAATGTGAAATCTTCCTTTATGTAAGTATCATAAAACGTAACACCTAAATTCCACAATAATTTCAAATCCTCAATCAATGGATCCAAATAAACATCAATCTCATTACTTGGTTGTTTTGGTCCTGATATAAGCATAGATAACATGATTTATTTTCATTTCATGCATAACCACAGTGGAAAGTTATAATTTACCAACATAATCAGCCATATACTATGAGTTCTACTTTGAAAACCAAAAGGATTCACTTCATCTGTAGATAATGCTAGACGAAGGTTTCTAGGCTCATTTACAAATTTAGGATACTCATTACCAATTCTCTTCCACTGAGGAGAGTCTATTGGATGACATAGTTTTCCATATTTATTTCTTGTATATTGGTGTCACATAAATTTCCCTGTAGTCTTATCACTTCCATATAGGTTCTTAAACCCTATAATGATGGGAAAGTACCATACAACATTCGTAGGACTAGATTCATCTTTCTTGTATCGAGAAGAACCACACTTTTTGCATTCTGTATGTTATTTTTAGTTCTTGAGAAAAAATATACAGTCATTCAAGAATGTGTGTATTCTTTCAGAGATCATACCCATCGACCATAACATTTGTTTGGCATTGTATGTTTGGATAGGTAGCCCGTTATCTTTTAGGAGCATGTCATTCAAGAGAGAAAGTAGTTACTTAAAACTGAAATCAATCCATCTACTACCCACTTTCAAATTATACAAATTTAGTATGGATTACAATGCTATATATTTAGTGCAACCAGCATATAATAGCATATTTTTACAACTCTTGAACTTCTCAAACAATTTTATGAAATCAAAAATTTCATCTTCAACTGTCCTTATTATTTTCTCAATAAGATCTTCATCATCATTCACATATGTAATCACATCCTTGATATGATCTTATTCATTGTACTCACTTTTATTCATATAATATGATCCATAAAACACAGTTTTATCCCAGCCACTAGCTACATTCTATTTTCCCCATGTTTATTCCAACATTTATAAATTTGATCTATTCCTTGATAGATAAAGTGTTATTCCAACTCCTCTGAACTAATTAGTCTTTAATAATAACAGTGTAAACACAGACAAAGTATTTTAGAAGGGTTATATGCATGATCTTTTGCAAACTTTATGAACTCTTTTTCTCCATATTTATACTCTTTTGTCATATTATTGGCATTCATCCATTCTTTATTCATATCTATTCTATTTTATTTGGTAATATTAATATTTATCAAAATAAATACACAAAATATGTTCAAATAGGGTCACCATCCAACTATATATCCCTCTCATAAGATCCAAAGGAATAAAAATAATCCAAAAAAACCTGAAATTATAAAATATAGGCATGATCTAAAAGTCAAGTAGTTCACCACAGCCTACCAAATCTAATTGATAACTTTTTTATTAAATCATATAAAATATAGTTTGAAATAAATTATAAAAATAAAAAAATTCTATAAAGTTGTACTAAATAAGTAGTAACACATAAAAGTATGTTAAACCCCTTTTTCTAAGATTTTCATTAAATGAAAACAATAACTTGGAAAACATTTTTCCTCAGTCAATACCTCTTGTTCAAATCACCTTTTTAAAATATGACTTTAAATTATTTCATAATCACACATTTTTGAAATACACATTTCAAAACTCAAAGAGGTTTCCAACCATCATACAGTTTTCTAAAACATGTTTGAAAACCAACCATTTCCATAAAACTAGGCATGGTGGCCTAAAACCCTATTTTCAAAACTCACACATTCTTAGAGTTTCAAATACAAACCATTATAACTTTTCCCATTTAATAACACTTTTCAAACTCATTATTAAAATAGTTTCAAAACACTTCAAAATCACACTTTCCTTTTTTCCTTCTTTAAAAAACTTTCACAATCCATTTTCAAGAAATCTTAAAATCAAACCATAAAAAGAAGTAAAAAATCACATGGTCAAGAACCACTATGTAAAGTCACACAACATGGGGAAAACGATAAGAAAAATCTTAGAAACCATAATATAAATAATAGGGGATACAATAGGAGAAGATAGATAAAACCCCTAAATGATCCTAAAAAGGATTCTAGTATCATGGACATCTTCACTAGGTTGTATTAATTAAAGTACTTGAACTAGATATAAGAAAACTAGTCATCACTACTAAACGTATCCACACCCCTAGAATTACTTTCAAACTAGTTCATCAATAATAAATATCCCCACTTGGGATAATAATCTAAAATGGTCATACAAGAATCAAAGGGGCATAAGAGGGTATCACAACTTTTATGAAAACTCATTTTTTATAAAATTTCAAATGGGCCTTCTCTTTTCAAAACATGATTCGAATGAAAATCTATTTTATTATTTAAAAAATCCATCCAAATCTACTATTCGGAGTAATTTTATCTAAACACCTTTGAAACTCAAATGGAAATTTACACTACCCTTTAAATAGACATTGAAAAGCATTCCAAGACACAATAAGTTTCAAAGTCCAATCTATATGGTAAAACACACCCTTTTGAAATAATCCATATCATTTGGAAATTTTAAAAGATATAAACACCCCCAAAATGTTGATATAAAAATTAACCAAGGCTAAAAAATGGTTTTAAATATAGATCACAAGGATTAACTCGCCACTTTAAAAATAAAACAACAATTTACAACATTTTTAACACTTTAAAATCAACCAAACTCTTGGTTTTAAATCAAATTAACACAAGAATTATTTTTAAAATATCAATTGGGTGATTACTACTGATTTTAAAACCAAAATCATTCTTTTAAGAAATCCATTTAGGAATTTTACCAAACACTTTTCATCAAATATCATTCCATAGAAAGGGATAAAACCACTTGGAAAACACCATTTATCCCTCATGGTAACTCATATAGGAACAAGTATAATAAGGAAACACTTTAAAAAAACAATCATTTAAAGATAAAGAAAATATTAAGGAGAGAAGAAGAAATAAAACGTGGTATATAAGAAAGCTAGTAAAAATAAGATGATGTATCAAGGACTAAAAAGAACACATCAAATCTAACAAAAGTATATCTGTAAATGAAACATAATCCCTTTATAGAGAGGATGATCCATGGAATGAATTAAGAGTAATATAAAAAGTTAATGTAAATTTTCAATCAACAGTACATCAACATCCCATTCGCCATTGAAATCTCACAAATGTTGTCATGTGAAAAGTTCCTTAAGGAACACATTTATAATAAAAATAAATTAGAAGATATAGGAGTGATTTTTATAATAGGGGGTTTATTAGTTATTTTTCAATGAAATATTCCACTAAAAATTCAAGATTCGTGTATCTTTTCTATTCCATGAAGTATTAGTGCTTGAACTTTCTAGAATTCCATTTTTGATTTATAGGGGACTATCCGACGTATGATGCTATATATTTTCAAGAAAAATAATCCAAATAAAATAAATGTTATTATTGAACTATAAGACAAGTCCATTAAGTGCGTCATTGGGATTTAGGATGATGTCTTGGTCTATTTAGTGAAATTAATCATTCCCTTTGATATTATCATTCTAGAAATTGTGGAATAATGATAAGTAATAATAATCATTGGATTAAATTTCATATCCATGGTGAAGTTTTTCATTAATTTTAATCTATGATAGTTAATTTTTTTAAATTGTAGAGGAGAAAGTCCCATTTTTCTTGATAAAATAGGTTAATCAAGTAGATGAACATGAATATTTTCATGTATTCATCACCACTAATAAAGATTATAATAATTAAAAATAAAATTAGTTGAATAAAAAGGTATGATGTAATTGATTGATGTAAAATCCAAAAGTAATACTGTGGAAAGTCATGAGAATATGGAATAAGAAGAAAGATTCACTAAAACAGAACTACTTTCAAGGGATTCCTTTACTAAATTACTTCTCTAAATTTTGGTTCCACCCAAGTTAGAGATATGTAAATTCTTGACAAACTTTAGGTACTCTTTCTTTGGAATAGAAGAAAATAGAATATGGATCTCCGAGTTGAATTTAGTTTCATTAGGGGAATAGTCAAGTGAGGGTATGACTCATGGGGAGTATAACCCAGTAATATTATCAGTTTTTAGGTTGGTTTGATAGGGGCTATGACCCAATAATGATATGAGTTTGAGTTTCATAGGGAATATATCCCGATAGGGGTGATATGGTTTTCATAATCAAAAGTAATATAACCCTATCATTATCTCTTATTTTTATTTTGGGGTGTGTATTGGGTATTTGTTGGAAACCTTAGATAACTAATTCCCAAAATAGATGACCATGTGAAAAAGAGGTGGTCATATAGGAAATGCATGATCATAAAAGAGTATAACATCCACATTGGGATATGGCACATTCATATGGTGTCAATGTTGGATAATTGTATCACAAAAGTGTTATGTAGAGGGTTAAGACCTTTGATGATCAACCGCTTTGGGAATGGGGGTGATGCTTTATGGACATAAACCATAACATCCCATCATTTTATATTTTCAATATTAATTAATTTCATAATTAATCCAAACATTCATAATTCTGAAAACTCACAAGGTTCTCCCAGCACATTGAAACCATATCCAAACACCCATAGGTGGTATAAGGCACACTCCCAGCACCATTTTAGGAAAAATACCTAACAAAAAACAATTATTTGATCATAAATTTAATTTAATTTAGGATAAAATACTTGAAACCAAACAAAAAACAACACAACTTATTCAAAATAACATGAAACAACATGCATACATTATCTCATGTCCTCCTTTACACAAGCTGAGAAAAATAACCATTGATTGAGATGATTTCCTCCATGATCTTGTGGAAATAATCAAGAAAACCTAACCAAAATTGAACTGAAAGTAGTATAAAATTAAGGTGATATTGAGTGATGATATCTCAATGGGGATTGCCATTCAAGGGGAGATAATGGCAAGAAGAAACATCGGTAGAGAGTGATGCCAGTAGGGAGAGACGGTAGTAGTGCAAGGAGTGATGGAAGTGGGAGAGATGGTGGCAAGGCATATAGCAACAGTGGTGGTAATGGTGAAGGATAAGGAGAAGGTGGGTAACAGAGAGATGGCGATAGGGTAGGGAGATAATTCCCCAAAATCATTGAAGGTGCGATGGAAGGAGACTGTTAGGGTTATTTTTATAACATCGAGGGAACACTTTTATTAGTACTGTTAAAAAATAGAAGATAAATGTATGTTTTATCAGTACTAAAACAGAAACTGATGATAAAACCTACCTTTATCAGCACTTTTTTAGTGAAGATAAACATACGCCTTTATCAATGCTAAAAAGCATTGATAAATGGTGTCTTTATCAGTGCTAAAATTATATCACAGATAAATACATAGTTTATTAGCACTTTTTAGCGCTGATAAAGGTGTATCTTTATCAGCACTGATAAAGATATAACATTAATAATTTATTTATATTATTATATACATTTATAAAATTATATATATAATAAATATTTATTTATTTATTTATAATTATAACTATAAATAAATATTTATTTATTTATATTTATATATATAATATAAAAACAATTCATCACATATATGGAAAACATAAATAATAATAAGGGTTTCATGTATAAATGAACATTCATGAATAATAAATAACATATTCATGTCAATTATACTCACGCATCAATATATTTATTGACCAAATTCATTGGAAACATATATTTTTTTAAATATATATTTTTTTATTTATAATTATAATTATAAATATATATATTTAAAAAGTATTTATATATAATTATAAATATATAATTATATATATATATATTAAGTGATTGGGGGTACAATTACAAACACACACACACACCTCACACATAGGCTGGAAAGGTGGTCCATAGCCCCCCCCCCCACCTTCTAATGAGATTTTCCACTTATCAATCCTTATTTATTTAGTACATGGCCCATATGCCAGGTGGGAATGAAGCCCATTACATGGCTCATAGGCCCAGTGGGCATGAAATCCCATTACATGGCCCATAAGCCCATATTTTTTGCCCAAAGGCCCATCGGTGAATAGTGATTCTACAGTACCTGGTCAACTACAGTACTTTCTATAGTCATGTCACCACTACAGTCCCTGCTATAGTGTCATTGGTGCTATAGTTCTACCACTGCTATAAATATTTTAATTATTAAAAAATATATATTAATTATAAACATGTGTTTTTAATTTAATGTATATAAATAAACATTACTTTTTTATATAAATTTAATAACATTATATAAATTAATAATATTTTTTATTAAAAACTGTTTCAACACTAAAAAATCACTGATAAAGGGTAGATTTATCAACTCTTTTAGCTAGCGTTGACAAAGTCCCCCCTTTTATTAGCATTTTTTTCTTAGAACTGATAAAATTCATTGTTGCCCTTGCGTTGATCTATGGAAGTGGATAAAATAAAAAAAACTCTTATGATCTCTTTGCCTAAATATTATTAAAAGAGAATTTTTTTAGTAACCTATCATGTTATATATGGTTTGACCCTACATTCCACTTCTATCGTAGTCAGTAGGTGATAAATTTTCAAATTTGATATGTCATGATAGCATGAACCAACCTATGTGCATGAGTTTTATTTTATATAAACCCCTTAAACCAATACTTTCTTCCCCTCATCTAATAAATTGAGTTATTGAGAGAGTATAGGTGATTAAAGTTCAGAGCTAATGAGAAACCAATCCAAGGGGTTCACAGTAGGATGAGTGGAATGCTGCAGTATGAACAAAGTTATGGTTTGAGGTGTTTTTCCCTAGGGTTGAGGGTTGGTTTATCATCTGCTAAATAAAATAATCATTATAAAATATCATGGTCATGAAATTTTTATTATTTTATTTCCATCAATTTTCATGGTTAATTTCTTTATGGATTCTTTATTGTGGTTACATAAATTAAATGAATTAACAACCATGAAAAATGAAATTAAAATAAGTTGGATTATGCATAAATTTTATCTAAGATATGGTTAATCACTTAAATAAAATCCATTCAATATTAATAAGGATATAATAAGATAAAATTGACTATTTACGCATAAAAGATAAAATATCTCAACTTAATATATATTAATTCAGTAGAGTCTTATATTACTTAATTTAGAATAGAACCAATAGATTGTAGTGTTTGATCCAGCCCTCCTTGGAACACTATCATTCAATGAGGAGTTCTAAAGAAGTTTTGGGTTGGTTTAAGCAATATTACATCAAGAGTATTAGCTTTCACTATAATTGGTGTAAATTTAGAGGCAAGTGTTATGGGAATCTTTATCAAGGATTTCAGGATTGGGGATTCTACTCAATGTATCAAGGAGCTGAAATTTGATGTAGTTGGAAAGTAATGACTACCTAAATACCTTAAAGTAACTAACCAAACCCTAACTTGGGTTATGATTTGGGGCATAAATATCCTTTCCACTAAGAATATCCACATGACATGATATTTCAAAACCTATGACAATTACTATTGAGTTTTGAAAAAAAATTGGTAGATTAATAAATTAATATTTATTATCTAATTTTGTATTATAGATAATGTACTAAAATTTAGATCTTATTTATTGTATAAATGGAAAGCCATGCGACTTCAACAGTATCACTATAATCTATAATAGATAAAGATAAACTTATCATCGACTTGAATTTCTAAGAATGGTATAGGCACTTGCGCATTATACTTTTCCATGAACGGAAATTATACATGCTAGAAACCCCAATTCCTATGTCATTTTCTAGAAGTCTAGTGAGGAATAAGTATCTCTCTTCCTAAAACATGTGTACAATGCCACAGGTGTCCAATGTTTCATTTTATCATCCATTTCTAGTGATATTCTAAATCAACATGAGGAGATAAATGTGTATAGAATCGTGTATTATCTTTGTTATCATTATCCAGAGTAGGAAGTACAAGAGATATATGATATCTCTAATACACTATTCACATGCATATTTGGAGATTCGGTGCTAGTTGGGTCCCATGTAGTCATGATGATTAGAAACATAGATCACTTGAACATCTTGGGATTTAAGATCCTTGATGATATGTGAAAATATCTCATTATATACTCACTACATGAGATTTTATACAGCTTTATTTTTAATTATAATATGATCAATAATGAGAATACTTTTTTGAAACTTCATACTTTGATTCACCAAGTGGACAAGGACATGGGGAATAAAAAACCTATGGTACTTATAGTGAATAAGGAAAGTAAGAACAAGGAAAAAAGGGACCAAAGACTAATTCCAAGTCTAATTATCCCGAGCATCGTCCTTCCAAAAAGAAAAATAACCAATGGAAAGCAAAGGAAAAAAATGTGACATGTTTTTCATGTGGCATGTTTTTCATGTGGCATGCTAGGCCACTGGAAGAAGAACTAAACCCAATTAATGAACTAAGGGGAAGCTTCAGGTGTATTCATTATCAAGTGAAATATTTCTATGACTACATATTAGGTATTATATATATCTTTTGGTTCTCATATTTGTATAAAAATGTGGGAACCAGTTAGATTATGGAATATTTTCAGGGGAGAGGTGGATCTTCAAGTAACCAATGAAGCATGACTTGATGCTTTAGATCTAGAAGACCACCACCTTCTGTTGTAAAAAGTAATGATCTTAGTTTTGAAATATTGTTATTATGTACCAAATGTTTTTTGGTTCCAAGTGTATCAGAAGCATGTGGTGGTTAGATATATATTAAAATTTATTTTAATAATAATTTCTCAACACCATGAGCGAGGATCCTATAAGTCTAATTTATAATTAGTTTATTTAATATCTATGGAAATAAATACCTAAGGTTAGGAAATTTCATTGTTGGTGAATATTGATCATCTGAAAAGAACCTATTATATTTCCTTCACTATGTTGTAAGGATCCAAGGATAGAATCTCTCTAGTGGTGATCCACATCTGCTCCAATGATCTCTGAACAACACCACTCAATATATGGGTTCTATCATGGTGAATTTAATTACTTGAATTGTTTTTTCTTGATCGTTCATTCTTCATTCTTGAAGAAATCTCTCTTATGTTTCTCGTTCTTGAGAAGGAGAGAGAAGAATAATTCTATAGAGAATTCATTATGCACAATAATTCTCATTTCTCAATTTTTGGATGCAATACACAATAGACATAATCGTCTACTTATAGAGTTAGTTTTTAGGTTAAAATATTATTTAATTGTATGTATGAAATTAAATAAAATTTAAAACCTTTAATAAACCTCATTCCACATAATATTTTTTTGTGTGCATGAACTTGCACAAATTGATCAATAATATTTACCATCTTGAAAATATTTATTTTATCACCGGATGTATTCTTGGTCTATTTGAACTCTTCGATATTTATTAAATACCCAAATAAATATTTTATTAATAAATAAATATTTAATTAACATATTGGTGAATAAATAGTTATTAAATATTCAATAAAATAAATATATATATTTATTCACATGTTAGTGAATAAATATTTATTTAATTTATGTGATCAATAAAACTTGAATAAAATTATTCCTAAATATTAAAAATAACATTTATTCCATTAATTAAATTCAAATAGAATTTAATCATAATAAACATAAACACTTAGTGTATGAACCTCTATGATTCTTTCTCATTGGAATTAGGAGGGATTTCCTAAAGTCCAAGATTATTATCTAGTAATGGGTCAAGGAACCCATGAGAAAGAACTTAATATTGTAATGATGAAAACCACATACAAACACTCACTGTTTAATATAATCTATTTGTCTCAATATCTCATTAAGAAGATTGCACTTTCATGTCACCAACTTATATTCTTGATACATCTTTCTTTTAATATCTTAAATAAACACGTTTTTGTACCATGGTCATGTAATTTAGGGTGATAGTTATTTTCTAATCAAAGGAATGAGATATCAGCTTCTATAAAGATAGAAGGGACAAATCCCTCCTTGACTTATTCATTAATGACATGTCAGTTGTGACGCACCCAATGTATCCAACTTCGCAATGAAATTTTATCATCATGGTTTAAAAAATACATCTAAGTATTCAAGTTTTGACATTCATTAATAATAATCTTAAAATATAAGGACCATTACACACGCTCACAGAAAGGAATATATAATGACACAAAAACATGAAAAATTCCTACTGGAGGTTCAGTTCTCATAATCTACCATCATACAGATTACCAAGTGTGAACTTCATGAGAAGAATCCTCATCTGCTTATGATTACTCACACCTGACAGTTTGTGTACTATGTGTCCCATCATAGTACACTATCCAACCGCAAAACATTATTTAAAAATATCTCCATAGAACATCAAGGTTCTCATCATAGTGGGGAACTGTTATGATCTTACCAATATGACATATACTCTAGAAAATTATTACATTAGAGTCATGAGGAAAAATTAATAATATTTAATAAGTAGTTTTATTAATATGCAATACATCGAATATACATTTGATCAAAGTACAAATAGTTGGACTTAGGACACCAACTCCAAAAAACTCCCACTTGGACTTGAGCCAACTACCTATAACCTTTAGTACACTAGAACTTACATAATATTCAGGTTTCTACTGAGTTAAGGATTTAGTCAAGGGGTCCACCACGTTGTCTTTTATGAAAATACTAGTCATTGTAGCTTCATCACTCTGAGAAAAATCCCTCAAGAGATGATACTTATGATTTATGTTCTTTGTTTGTTGATGTGACCTCATCTCTTTTGCAAGATCAACTATTGTGGAATTTTCACAATAAATTGTTATAAGATCTTTATTTCTTGGTACCACATCAATATCTTGGAAAAAATTGGTTTCTTGGTACCACATCAATTTCTTGGACAAAGTTTCACATCTATAATTATTCTTTATCTATCTCAAAAGCTACAATATACTCATAATCTATTGTAGAATCTGTGATTATATTCTTCTTTGATCTCTTCCAACTCATATCACCTCCATTAAAAGTGAATATGTATCCCATTTGTAACTTCATGTCATCTTGATCAGTTTTTAAACTAACATCTATATATCCTATGATGACTAGTTCCTCATCTCGTTCATAGACTAGAAACATATCCTTAGTACACCTTAGATACTTAAGGATAGTATTGACTATCATCCAATGGTGATTGACTGGATCATATCAATATATTCCTACCACACTCAATGCATAGGCAACATCAAGCCTAGTAAATAGAATAACATACATGACTGACCCAATCATTGATGCATATAGAATCCTTTCCATTATATTTCTTTCTTCATGTATCTGAGAACACATTTTATTTTAAAGATAAATTCCATACGATGATAATAATAATCTCCTCTTGTATTATTCCATACAGAATCTCTTTAGTATCTTGTCAATGTATGTAATTTGACTTAGGAAGAGAAGTCTCTTGGATTTATCATGATGGATCTTGATACCAAGAATATATGGTGTCTTTCCTAAGTCCTTCATATAGAAGAATTTATTCGACCATTCCTTAACAGACTGTAATACTGGTATTTCATTTCCAATGATTAATATTTCATCAATATATACTATTAAGAAAATGACTACACTTCCACTAAACAATTTACAGACACAATGATCACATTTGTTCTTCATGAAACCAAATTCTATTATGACCTCATCAAAATGAATATTTCATGACTTGGATTCTTAATTTAATTCATAAATGTATCTTTGCAACTTTCATACCTTGTTAGAATCCTTTGGAGTCACAACCCTTATGGTTGTGTCATATAGACATCTTCCTAAAGGTTAACATTAAGTAAGGTTGTTTTGATATCCATTTGTAAAATATCTTAATTGTGTAAGGCCACAATGGAAAATATAATTCTGATGGATTTCATCATTTCAGCTATTGAAAATGTTTCATCATAGTAAATGTATTAATGTTGTTTAAACCCTTTATCAACCAGTCAAACCTTATAGGTACTTACTTTTCCTTCCATATCTAGTTTCTTATTGAATACCCATTTTTAACCAATGATATTTACATCTGCTAGAGGGTCTAACAAAATCCAGACTTGGTTTTGGTATATGGAATCCATTTCATAATTCATGGATTCTTTCCACTTGAAAAAATTTGCATCACGTACTACTTTTTTGTAGGTTAGAGGATCATTATTATAAACTAATAATGAGTCTCCATCCTTGGGTACTAAAAAACCACACCATTTATTTCTCTAACCTCTTTGGTACTCCTACACAGTAATTTCATCTTTGGAAAAATTTCTTCTTCCACATTTATTTGTGTGATGTTTTCATGTGAAAAACCTTGTGTATCTTGATCTTGGACTTCATCGAATTATATCTCTCTCCCACTATCGCTTTTAGAGATAAGATCCTCCTCAAGAAATGTGAGACATATTTCAACCAAAACCTTTTTTTCTGAAGGATCTTATAGGTAGCATCCCTATGTTTCTTTGAGATATCCTATAAAGATTCACTTTATGCCTCTGGGTGAAATCTTATTACCTGAAGAGGAATTAACAAATGCTTTGCAACCCCACACATGTAAGTAAGACAACATGGGTTTCTTTCCATTATATAATTGGTAAAGTATACCATCTATTACTTTATTTGGAACTCATTTTAGTATGTATGTTACTGTTTTTAACATGTATCCCCAAAAGGATAATGTAAGACTCACATGACTCATCATTAATATCACCATGTATAACAAGGTTTGGTTCCTCCTTTTTTTACACCATTCCACTGAGGTGTATAAGGAGTCATTTGGGATAATATCTTTAAATCCTCTAAATAATCAATGAAGTGTTGATTAATATGTTCGCCACCACCTTCTGAGCGGATTTTATTAATATTCTTACCATGATGGTTCTTAGATTCATTCTGGTACTCCTTGAATTTATAAAACAGAATCTTACTTATACCTCATTAAGTAGACATATCCACATATACTAAAATCCTCAATAAAATTTAGGATGTATGATCACCCACCCTGTGCCTGAATCGGAAATATTCCACACACATATGTATACACTAATTCAAGAAGCGCTTTATCTCTTTCACCTTTCCCACTAAATGGTTCTTTGGTCATTTTTCCTTTTAAACACGAGTGATATACACCAAGTGGTTTTAGTTCAAAATAATATAAATATCTATCTTGATATAATTTATCAAATCGCTTTTCATTTACATGACCTAGTCGGTGATGCTAAAGTTGGGTGTGGTATTATTCATGTGAAGTAACTTCATTATCAATTTTCATTACTTGGTTTGTGTAATCCAATACATGAAGACCATTATTTAAATGTGTATTACCATAAAAAAATTCTATATTTATAAAATAAGAAACAATTATTCCCAAATTTAAAAATAAAACCATTTATATATATTTAGTATATAGAAATAATGTTTTTGGTAACTGAAGAAACATAATAACAACCCTTTAAAACCAAGATCATTTTGGTAGACAATATGATGTAGTATTCCCCGATAGCTACAACAGCAAATTTAGTTCAGTCGGATTCTCATAAATCTACCTCACCTTGTTCAATATTTTTGAATTTAATTGGTTCCTATATTTGAATACATATGTGAGAACCAAAATCTATATCTAATACCCAATTTATAGAAATAGATAAATTTAACTTGATAACAAATTCACATGAAGCTTCCCCTTGCTTCTTTGGTTGGATGTAGTTTTTCTTCTAGTGGACCTTCTTGCCATATGAAAAATAGACATCATCCTATTCCATTTATTTCACCTTGATATTCCTCTTCTTGGAAAGTTGTGAATAATATTTGGGATTAAATCTATTCTATTTCCCTTTTTGTTTTCATCACCATAAGGATGGAAGTTTTTTCATGCTTCATATCCTTATCTACTTGGTGAAGAAGATTAAGAATATCTATAAGATACTTATCAGTGTTGTTCATATTAAAATTCACAAAAAATCTAGAGAAGATCTGAATGAGTGATTCTAGAATGAGGTAGGTGCCCATTTCTTCAAGGATTTTAAACCTTATAACCTCTAAGCACTCAATGTATCAAATAATATTGACTATGTGAGGACCATATGGGGCACCCACTCCAAGCCTATTATGAAAGAGTGCCTTGGAAATCTAAAACCATTCATATTTATCTCTCTCCTGATAAATACCATGGAGGTTCTAAAGCATGTTGTATGCATCCATGTTTTCGTGAGACTTCATTAGTTCTCTAGACATCGATGAAAGAATAAAAAATTGATCATTGATCATGTCACTCAAATTTTTTTTGATGATAAGGAACTCTTTATCACTCTCCTCTTTATCAAGTAGATCAATCATTGAGGATTATAGCACATAATATTTCTGTTCATGGTGTAACACAAACCGAAATAATCTAAACTACTCTTGAAAGATACTGCTAATTAGGAGGTTTTATTTCTCCCATATTGATTGTAGGGATAGTGTGGATAATAAGCATACCATTTTATTCTACAATTAAAAGAGAAAATTATTGGTAATTTTTCTTGATTACAAATTATGTGAGAAATAATAAATTAATTGATTGATTTTATTAATTCTCCCACTATTTTATCAAGTCCCAATAGTCCTCACCATTGAACTCAGAATATCTAGTTTATTTAATATTCTAGTGGAAAGGATCCTCATTACTTTTCTTAATTATCCATAATTTTTTCATGAAAATCATAAGAAAGTAATTAAGTAGGTGGTCTTGCTAACTATGAACTTTTAGATCCTTGATCTGTTGAGTAGACCCCTACTATCTTGAAATCATGTATTCTATTTCCTCAACACTTACCTCCAACTTTGTATTGAACAAACTTAGGCCGTTAAACTCAATGCAAGTTCAATTAAGTCAACCTGAAACTCTCATGAGAGCTCCCCAAGAAAAGTAAGCATCTAGACTTTGTCTATGTACTACACTTAGTTCTATGGTTTCATTACCAATAAAGTAATGGAATGCTTAATCTGACTTAACATTAGGTTGGGGTATTTTAATTAATTTATGCATAAATTTTATTTTGTTGTATCCTTTACATTTCTTGTTAATATTAAGAGGATGTTACTATTAATTAACCATGTTGTATAAAACATTTACACATAATTAATTTATTTAATTTTAATCTTTTCATATTAATTCATTCATTTATGTGATTATAGTATTATATACAAAAAATAAATAATGCATAGGCATAAATAAATAAAGTAAATGACCTGATCATGAGCTTATTTAACGATTGATTTAATGAGAGGACATTAAATCAACCTATGACCTAGGGGAATAACTCCATTTTTCATCCATAGAATGAGTTATAGAATTACATATGTATATCTATGTATCACCGAGTTGGAATCATTATGGTTACATCTTGAACTGCCTCCACACGCCTTGAGATACTTCATTAATTACATGTATTAAATACTCACACGCAGGTGAGGGGAACCAAAACATTAGTTAAAATTGATTAAACAAATATCCTTGGGCATGCAGGTCCTATATAATAATGGAGGGAGGAATGACTCATAAGACATCATTTATTCTGATATTAAATAATTTCAAACTCATGCAATAAATTAAATTAAATAAATGTTGACACATACATAGGTATTGTTCAAGCTCATGATCGGTCATGCATGCAATGAATATGGAAAAGTAACCATCTAACATTCATTTCTTTATTAATTATTTATTATTAATATAATTACACTTTCATTAATTAATTAATTAATTCTATTTCATCTTAATGATCATCTGATCTTAATTAAAGATACCCATCATTTATGGAATTCAAGTAAAATAAATGGAAGAACCAATAATAACATGTTGATTATAATAAATTAATTTATAATTTAATATTATTTATGTAATATCCCAGTTCCGAAATCCACCAAGAGGTGCCCCATACCCGGTTGGTCACATGGCCTCAAGCGCATTTCCCCGAACACCAAAGGCTGTCGACTAGCAGTAAGGGCCTTGGGTGTGATAATGGGGAAACTATGCCCTCATTGGAAGAGTACATAGCAGAAGTAAACAAATACATACAAGAGAGGAAGTAGTAATAATGGCATACAGCAGTAACAACAGAAGACTGAAAGTATAAACTGGAGAACACATATATAAAATGATGCATGGTACATATGTCTTGTAAAATAGCCAAACAAGTCACAATGCTGGAATACAATAGTGTTAAAACAAAGTGAAAAAGAATGAAGATAAACTCCTCAGCATCGCAATCCATAGCTTGGTTCCATGCTCTCCAGCTCCACATCAAGTCAAGTACCTGAAGTAGAAGGGAGCTTTCCCTTATCTATACCTGCAACAATATAATTTGTTTGGGCCCAAAAGCATGACCTAAATAGGGTGTGAGACTAAATCCTAGTAGGAAACCACCTGAATATTTGTGCCTAACTGTCAATGAGTATATGGCAGGTAAAAGTACGGAAAGCAGTAAACAGGAAAGCACTAAGTAGTAAACAATCCACAGTTTAAAGCATTCAAATCACCACACAACATGCAACAGCTAAACAAAATATATAAACACAACAGGTAACCCTCTAGGAAGTACCCACAACCTATCCCCTCTGGTCCTACCTAGAAACACAAGCAAGAAGCTAAACACAAGGTAACCCTCAGGAAAGTACTCACATCCTATCCCCTCTGGTCCTACCTAACAAGTACAAGAAATCCTCTGGGCATTACACTTAGTCTAACCCCTCTGGTTCAGCTTAAGCATAGACTCTCTGAGGAAGCACTCACTGTCAATTCCCCCTATATTCTCGTATCGGTACTAAAGGCACTCTTGGGAAGCACTCAACATCTCATTCCCCATGTGGCCCGCGTCGAGGAACTGCAGACACTCTGGGAAAGCACTCAACGTCAATTACCTATATGGTCTCACATCGTAAATTATAAAGACACTCTAGAGAAGCCCTCAACGTCCATTATCCCTATGGTCTATACACCAGGTTCTCACGACCCTGTGTAAGTCAAGAAAGTGAAGCAGCACATAGCGGCCAAGGTAAACCTCAAAAACTACTTGGATAGCATTCTAAAGAACAACAGCATAACAGAACAATAGTCACACCATCCTATAATACTAGGCATGGGAAAGTAAACAGCATCCTAATAGACAAACAAGACCCAAAGGTCAAAACAGGCAAGACATGCATGGGAAATACATCCAAAGCACAACAATTAACCCTATTCACAACCAATAATCATCTAATCAGGCATACCATCATATCAGAGAAACAATAGGTCTATAACGGTAAATGTGCAATACCCCATTCATGGGTATTGGGAAAATTTGCACATAAAACTCAAACAATTTCAACAAAAAGGCACAAACCACCTACCTTGGGGTTAGGAGATTGTATGTGTGAACCTTGAAGCTTGAATATCCTTGGAACATCGTAGATCTAAGAAAATGTATAAAACGTTCAACCCATGATAACTTGGAAAAGAATAGGAATCAGAAGATGATGCTCTAGAATAAGAGAGAACTCACCGATGTGATTCCAATGCAATCAACGGTGTTCGAATCAGAGGTTGAATGGAGGCTCGGGGGGGCTCATTGAAGATTTGTGGCCGTATGGGTTCTCTCGGACAAATGAAACCTAAAAAGAGGGTGTTCTTCCTGTCAGACACGACCCTGGTGCGTTTAATGAAAAAAAACACGGCGTGTACTTTTGGAGTACACGGCGTGTACTTGCTGTTTCTGAACTCCACATTAGACGGCCTCCAAGTCACTCCCACATGGCCATGTGTGTGGCTACTACACATCCAGCACATGGTCTGCTACGGCAAGGAAGTACACGACTTGTACTCATAAAGTACACGGCATGTACTTAGAAAATTTCCATAATTTCCTCTTTTTCTCAAAAATGACCAGAAAAAGAAAAACATACCTGAAAAGAAGGTCCGAGTTCTTACAATTTAAACCCATTATTAAATTTTAAAACACATGTTGGTTTACCAATAAATAAAATAATGTTTTAATGGTACAATTTTTCAATTTAATATAATTTTTAATTCTATCATTTAATGGGATACTACAACGTGTGTACAGTCCAGCTACATGCCATGTACCTTGGTTGTCGTTTATCTGAGTCACATGATTGGGGATTCAACATGATAACTCAGACATACTAAATGGAATTTACATGCCAGCTATATACCATGTATCTTCTTGTCATGTGCTAGGTTGGCCAGGTCAACATGCAGTGTGCAATAAATGCACTGTGTGTAATTAACTACTCATCAAATGAAGTACAATGCACATGGTTACATAGCGTGTACTATATCTACACGATGTGTAACCTAATTTTATCGGCTAAAGATTTGGTACATTCTGATGGAATCTCCAATCATTATTCTTCTATTCTTAAACCTTTAAAAAAATGAAACACTGAATGAATATGATTAATATGTTGAAGAATGTTAATTCAAATCAGATTAAATAACTAGTAATAAAAAATAAAAACTCAACCACAATTGCATATAGATCAACAATAAAATAAATAATTGTAAATTTAAATTTGACCTCTCGGATACCACTTTAGTTTTGGGCATAGTGGAAGCATGTGGTGGTAGGTGATATATTAAAATTTCTTTTAATAATCATTGCTCGAAACCATGAGCAAGGATATTGCACATCAAATTTATAATTAATTTATTTAATATATATAGAAATAAATAACTAGGATTAGGAAATTTATTTGTTGATGAATGTTGATCATCCAAAAAGACTCTTTCAGATTACCTTCATTGTGCTCTAATGGTCCAGGGACAGAATCCCTCTAGTGGTGATCCACATGTGCTCCAATGATCTTCGAAAAATACCACTCGATCTTTAGGTTCCATCATAGTACATTATCCAACCACATAACATTATTTAATACTATCATCATAGCACATCAAGGTTCCCATCATAGTGGGGAACTAATATGACCTTATCAATGTGACATATACACTAGAACATTATTACATTAGATTCATGTAGAATAATGAAAAATATGTAATAAGTAGTTCTATTAATATTAAATACATCAAATATACATGTAATCAAATTATAAATAGTTGTCCCTAGGGCACTAACTTCAACAATGTTAACAAGAATATATTTTTTGTATCCTTCCCATATATATATGATTTTATTTTCAAGTTTGGAAATGAAATCTATTTTTTTACAATTGCAACATATATTATGGCATAAAACAATTAAATAACGATATTTATGGATTTGATTACTTAAAAAACATTGAAAATTGATAACAAATCAAGTTTGCTTGACTCATTTCACACCCAGTCATGGCATCACTATCTTGGTCACATAAGTAATAAGCATCTAACAAAGCTATATCAAGATGGTTATTTAGACTCTTTTGAGCTAGAACCACTTGAAAATTACATACTTGTTTACAAGGTAAGGTGACTAAACCACTATTTGGTGTACATGGTGAAAAGGCCACAGAGCGTCTCAAATTTCTATACACTAATGCGTGGGGACATTTTCCAGAAGAAGCTATAGGTAGGTATTATTACTTCATAACTTTTATCAATGACTCGATTAGATCATGTTATGTCTACTTGATGAGGTATAAGTCTAAATATTTTAAAAAATTCAAAGAGTTTAAGAATGAACTGGATAATCAATTAGGTAAGAACATAAAGAAGATTAGATTAGATCGAGTTGGTGAATATCTTAAACAAGGGTTTGTTGAATTTTTATTGGATTTTAGGATTCAATCTCAACTCCCTCCACCTTATACACCATAGTGGAATGGTGTTAGTGAAAGGAGGGACCACACCTTGCTTGACATGGTGAGGTCAATGATGAGTCGCGTAGATCTTTCATTATCCTTTTGGGGATATTCATTACACACTACAACATAAACACTAAACATTATACTAACTAAAGTGGAAAAATATATTCCCATCAAGTTATAGAGTGGGAAAAACTTGTTTGGTCACATAGTCATGTATTGGGATATGAGGCATTTGTTAAGGCCAACTCAGACAACAAACTAGAACCCTGAGGAATGAAGTGTATCATTATGGGGTATCCCAAGGAAACAAGGAGATTTTATTTATATAACTACTTAGATAAGAAGGTATCCTTCATAAGGTAATCTATTTTTCTTAAGAGGGAGCACATCCTAAAGAATTATATGGTAGAAATATTTAATTTTATGAAGTTGATGATCAAGATACACAAGATTTGGTATAGTAACAAAATCTATAAGTCCTAGTGAATGATTTTTTTCATAAAACACAATTATTATGTAGGAGTAACAGTTAGGTTTGAGAACTAGAAAGATACGGTTTTCTAGTCACTGAATAATGTGACTCATTATTGATTGATAATGACGATCCTATTTCTTATAAAGAGGTAGTAAAGAGTTCAGAATCTACAATATGGTATGAATCCATGAATTTTGATATGGATTCAATTTATTATAACCAAGTTTGAGTTTTGGTTGATTTCTTTGGTTGATGAAAATATCATTGGGTGAAAATGGATATTCAAGAGAAAACTAGACATGAAAGGTAAAGTGAATACCTATAAAACATGAATAGTAGATAAAGGGTTTATAAAACATCATGGAGTTGATTATAATGAAACCATTTTTCCAGTATCCATGTTTAAATCCATCAAAATTATAATTATTATAGCAGCTTTCCTTGACTATGAGATTTGGAAGATGGATGTAAAAACTGCTTTCCTTAATAGGAACCTTTACGAAGATGTCTATAAGACATGGAAAAAATGGCTTATGACTCTGAGTAATAGAAAAAAAAGGTATAAAAGTTATGGATATCCATTTATGAATTAAATAAAGAATCCATTTCATGGAATATTTGATTCAATAAATCTATAAAATAATTTGATTTCATTAAGAATGAATGTGATCCGTGTGTTTACAAGAGGTTAAGTGGAAATGTGGTTATTATCCTAGTAGTATACGTCAATGACATATTAATTATTATAAACGACATAGAATTATTATAGTTAGTTAAGTACTGGTTGAACAAGTTCTTATCTATGAAGGATTTAAGTAAAACAACCTTCATTCTAGGGATCATGATCATTCATGATAGATTTAAGAGGCTGCATGTATTAGGTCTAAGTGTATAAATTGATCATATACTAAAGAGATTAAGTATAAAACAATCCAAGAGGGGATTAGTTCTAATGTCACATAATATACATATTTCCAAGAAAATATGTTATCAGAAACAATAGGAAATAGAGAGAATTAGTAATATCTCATACTCTTCCATGATAAGATCAATCATGTATGTCATCTTATATATTGGTCTTGATGTTTTCTATTCCTTGAGCATGGAAAACAGATATCAATTTGATCCAGGTGAACAACATTATTTTTTGTTAAAGTTATTCTTAAGCATTTGAGGTGAACTAATGATATGTTCCTAGTATATAGAAGAGACAATGAGCTAGTTATTAGGGGTTGTATAGATTCTAGCTTTCATAAAGATAAAAACAATATGAAGTCCCAGTCAGGTTATGTCTTTGAGATTAATAGAGGAGTCTTGGGATAGAAGAGTTCAAATCAACTAGTTTTTTATGATTCTATAGTAGAGTTTGAGTATATAACAGCTTCTGATGCATCCAAAGAAGTTATATGGATATGTACATTTGTCTAAGAGTTTGATTTAGTGCCTAAAAGTAAATACCCCATCACATTCACTATAGTAAAAGTTGAAATTTTTAGTGGTTTTTTAGATATGGTTTTTCAAAAATGCTGGTAAATATTTTGTTAACATTTTTTTAGAAATTATTTTTGAAAAACCACAACTGAATTTGATTTTTTTTAAAAGAATACATTATTTTTAGTGGTGATTTTTTAAGAAACTGCTGATGAAACAATGAAAAAAAATAGAAAATAATTAATAATTAATAATTATTTAGCATTAATAATTAATTATTATTATTTATAAGAATTTTTTATTTATCATTTATTATTTTATTTAATTATTATATGATAATTATTAACTATTTATAATTATTAGTTATTAATTATTTTAGGCTTAAATTGTTTCTAAGATAAGTTGAAAATCAAACTTCAACATTAAATGACTATGATTTTTGATCTGGGTGTTTTTTTAGCTCCATAGCTAGTCAAATCCAAGCTTATCAAAATTAACTAAAATAATATTAGATAATGATTTGTTAATAATTAATAGAATAATAATTTTTTAGAGAAGTTGAAAAAAGAACTTCAACTTCAAACAAAAAAAAACTTATGGTCTAAGCGTCCATTTAGGCTCTACCACATATCAAATCAAATTTGATGATGGAATCTACACCGTTTTAACCCAAGGGGACCCTTGTCACTATTTTTCAAGGTCAAAAGGCATGAAAGGCCTCTAAAACTGAATTTTTTTTTCGGATTCCATGATTTTTAAACATCTGATATGATTTCAACTTCATTTAAGAGTGTCTTCATATACTTGTTGGGTCGTCTATGATTTTATTCTATGGATTTTATATTTCTATAGATTTGATGGTGTTGTAATTTTTTTGGTTTTTCCTCTTTTGGTGATTTAATATCTATTATATGTGTGTGTGTGTTTCTATACATTTATGTATATTTATTTATAATTTATATATAATTTCATCTATGCATAGATATTTATATGTATTTATGAATATTAGTCTATATTTATATATATTTATAGATATTTATTTACATTTATGTATATTTATATACATATATATATATATTTATATATATGATGCCAACGAGCCTGTACCGTAGTGGTACTGGCTCCTGCTTGGCATCCAAAAGACCCAGGATCAAATCCGGGCAGGGGAAAATTTCCGGGGGTACTATAGCAGTAATGTAGCAGGGGCACTATAGTAGTATTGTTACAGCGGCGGAACTGTAGCAGCGGTGACACTGTAGCAGCGGAGGGACTGTAGCAGGTACTGTAGCGGTGGTTTTACTGTAGCAGTGTGGGAACTATAGTAGTACTGTTCACCGAGGGGTCCTTTGGGCCATTTAATGGGATTTCAAGCCTTTTATTCATGCCACTTGGCCTTGGGCCTTTGGGCTATGTAATGGGTCTCCCTCTACCCAGTCTAAAGAGGTCTTTGCTTTAAATAATAAATTGAGGCTTCGGCCCCATCCTTTAAAATATATATATATATATATGATATTTCTATATATATTTATATGTATTCTGTTTGTTGGTGTGTGTGTGTGTCTTCGTGCTTTTATTTATATACATTTATATTAATTTATTTATATTTATATATTTCTATAATATATATATAACTAAATTTAAATAAATTTATATATATAATTATATATATATGTGCTATTTATTATTTATTATTTACTATGTATTATTTATTATTTATTATTTATTATTTATTATTTATTATTTATTATTTATTATTTATTATTTATTATTTATTATTTATTATTTATTATTTATTACCAATTTATTATTAATCTACTATCTATTTATTTCTTATTTATTATTATCTTATTATTAAATTATTATTTAATTATTATTTATTTGTTTATTTAATATTTATTTACTACTTATTTATTATATATTGATTTATTATTTATTAGTTATTAGTTATTAGTTATTAGTTATTTATTTTTTATGTATTATTTTATTTATTTATTATTATTATTTAATATTATTATTTATGTATACGTATTTATATGTATTTATCAATATATATATATATATATATAAGTATGTTAAATTTGGTTTACTCACCACATGAAGAGTTACTAGAGTGGAAAAGTATTCACAAAATAATCAAGAGTCAAGGGGTTCAAATCTCACTCAACACATATATATGCTAAATTTATGCATGACATATGCATACATGGTATGATAAATAAATAAGGAAATAAATAATAAAAATAAAATAAAAAATAAAAATAAAAAATATATTAATGTAAATAAGTAATGAATAATAAGTCATAATAAATAAATAATATGAAAATAATATGAAAATATTTAAAAAAATGATAATAAAAAACCATCGCTAAACATTTCACAACAGTTTACAAAACCACTACAAAATCATTTCACAGTGTTTTTTGAAAATTTTCCTAAAATATTTCTTAACACCGCTTTTCACAATGGCTTTGAAAAATTGTCGTGAAATGATTTAGCAGTGATTTAAACCATTTCTAAATACTATTTTTTCTATAGTGATTATGTCGTGATAATACTACAGTGGTGACTCCTGCAAAGGATCCAAGGTCACACCAGCTGACGAAGAACATAATCTGAAGGTATAACTTTTTGAGAGATTTTTCTCGAAGGGGTGAAATCATTATGAGCAAAGTTTCTAAGAAAGAGAACATGATAGACCCCTTGTCTAAAATTTATCACATTAGAATCATGAATATCATGAGAGATATAGTGGACCAAAGGTTGTTAGTAGTTGGATCTAGTGAAAGTGGGGGTTTATTGGAGTTAGTACACTAAAACCAACTTCTATGTACTTTATGATTACTTGTATTTATTTTTTTGGATATTAATAATTGTAATTATTATTTCACGTGACATAGTATTTGATAATATCTTAAAAGTAATTGTCTCTCTAAAAAGGTCATAGTAGTTCTCAACTATGATGAGAACGTAGAAGTCCCACAATAAAATTCTTAAATATATGTTCTATAGTCAGATGATATCATTTGATGATATTCAAATGATATAACCTATTGGGGGTGGAGACTCATGGGAATTTTTGACATTTATGGTGTATTCCCTTTGAATTCTTCAAAGTAAGAGATTATGAGAACATGACCCGGTAATAGGAAATCCATATTTTTATGTCCTTGAATGTTTTTATTGATCCTTAGATTTTATGATTGTTATTAATTCATATAATGAGTCACATACTTTAATATATTGATGAAAACCATGACAACATATGCTCACAACTAAATAGGGTATGTTTGGTGTGTCACGAGATATATTGTATTAATAAATAATGTAAGAAATGATTTTTTTTCTATTATTTAATAAAATTTGATATCTCAAACCCTTAAATCAGAATAGAACAACCTAAATAAATCCATAGTCGTGGTGTTTTGTGGTAGATTTTAGTTCTGGAAAGTCTATGAAAGAGACATTGAATACATAGGTTGATGACACTAGCATGCAACCTACTTGATTATAGATATCATGATAAAGAGATTATATTACACAATTAGTGTTTGTATGAGGTTTTATATTATTATAAAATTAAATTCTTTCTCTATGGGTACCTTAACATATTGTTAGATGCTAACTTTGGACTTTATACAGTTATGTCTAATGCCACTAAGAAAGATGCATAGAGGGTCACACACTATGTGTATGTGAAATCTTGGTTAAATTCTATTTTTGAGTTTAACAAGATATAAAAAATAGTATTCTCTCTTTGTGTTTTATTAATTATTCGGGGTTGGTTGTTCTCCAAGATTTAATCATGATTTAGTTAGAAAAATAAATATTGGAGTTAAATAATAATAAATATTTATTCACAAGAGTTAGTGAGTATAATATTTATTGTATATATTAGTGAATAATTCCATAATAATTATTTATTAAATAAATAGTCATTATTCAAGATTCGATAAATACTGAAGAGGGTAAACATATTGAGTTTAATGGTCCAATTAGAAATTATATATTAAATATCATTTAATTAAATATTAGTTTATTTATTTAAAAAATGATATTTATTTATCTGCAGGTATTTATTATGTCAATAAAAAATATTATTATTTATATTATTGATATTCATGAGGTTCAATAAGGAATAAGGAATTGGCTAAGGGATTATGTAGAATTACCAACTCTAACCTAGCTCAATAAATATATAAGATCCCTCCCTTTTCTAGAGTCATCTCGGGTGTGTTTTCATGTAATTTTTGATGTTTTTAAGTACCTTTGTTTTGGAGTAGTGGCTTGGGGTGCGTTTGGGTGAACCTTTAAGGAAAACTAAAGGACAGTGGGATCTGCAAGGTTTGCACACTTTTTGACAAACCATGCAACCAAACTATTCCAAGCATGCGAAACTAGACAGAGAGGTCAGCACAGTTGGTGCACGGTTTGCCTAACCATGCCAACCATGAAAACCTGGACATATAGGTCTTCACGATTGGTGCACGGTTTTCCTAACTGAGTGTATCTACCCAGGAAACCATGTGTGCAGAATTTAATATTCAAAAATCTTTTTTTAAAACCACCCAAACCCCTGAGAACCCATATTTCAAACTTTTCTCGGGCTTGAAAAAATCTAATTGTTCTTATACCCTTCTAGAGGGATTACAAGGTGATCTAAACATCATTCTTTGATATCAAAAGCCCGGATTGAAGATCTGCTCTCTTCCCGGTAAGTGGATTTTATCTCGTTGCTTCTCCAGTTATTTCCTATATCTTTCATTGATCTTTTCATGTAATATATCCACTATTTCCATGGATCTAAACCTATTATTTGAGATCTAGATCTAGTATTTTAGATATAGATCTAGATTTGAAAGATCTTGATACCTTTAGTCTTAATTTTGGTTTAGGTATTTAGATCTGAAGCTTTATTGATGACGTTGTGCCGCTCAGATTTTGGGGATTTTCGTTGGGATAAATTACGTCAATAAACTGAGGTAGGTGGTCTAAATCAAACTCCCATAGTCTTTATTTTGATATGTGTATGTGAGTTTATGATTTTCTAGATTCCCTTGATAATTGATTTCCTAAATTAGAGTAAATAGGAAAGTGGAATTGAATTAAGTTTCCATGGTGATTATTTGAGAATTGAATCACGAAACAAACGAAGGGGGGTTGCCCAAATATATATTTTGGAGATTGTTATGGGTTGAGATATTGTATTTTAGGTATTTAATTGGTTATGTTAAGATAATTAATCTAGAGGAATTAATTATGAAATGATGTTTGGATATGTAAGATAATTAATTGTGGGAATTAATTATGTGCCATGATGTTGATCAAAGAGAATTAATTGTGAGAATTAATTATGACAAGTTGAGATTTGATATGGATAATTAATTATGAAGAATTAATTATGGAAAGAGAATTTTGTTGTTTGATTAATTAATTGATGAATTAATTAATGGGTTATGTTCTTAGTTAATTGTTGAGTTAACTAATGGCCTTTGAAATGTTTAACTAATCATTGGATTAGTGATGGAATGATGTGTAAAATTCTTGTGAATTAATGAATGATTAAATGGATGAGATTTTTGTGGTGCTATACATAGAATTATAAACCAGTTAGAAGTTGGGACTTAGAAATGGCGTTCCTCCCTAATAGTTATCCAAGCTTGAGATTATGGGGTTCTAGGAATGAAGATCTACACCGAATGAGATATAGAGTGATGGGCACAGCGACCTACACATAATGATATTTGGGGTGCTAGGTATGACAACCTACACTGAATCAATGATAATAATAAATTATGATTCAAATGAAATTGTAGTTCTTGACATGACTCTCAAAACAAAATGAATGATGATTCAAATGAGATTATGGTGCTTGACATGAAGCTCAATGCCAAATGAATGATAATAATAAAAGATGATTCAATTGTAAAACATGAGTTGAAAGTGGACCCAATGTGATGATTAAATATTAAATTACAATGTGATGATTGTTTAATTATACATTTTATTTATTTATTCATAAAACTACATTCACTATATTTTTACTGGAATCATTTTAGACACCGTTGGTGGTGGCCTATTGAGTTGTACTCACACCCTATTTAGGTTGCCTGATCGTCACCTGAGCAGACTTTTTTATTGTAAGAAAGGATAAGGTAAAGGCCCTGGGATAGGTTTTTGTTTGGGATTAGAGCATGGGATAGGGAACTGGACATGGTTTGGGACCCACTATAGAGTCATTGTGTCTTTACTTTTAGCTTTATTGTAGACACCTGACACTTGCATTGTCATAGCATGTTTTACCTTTCAGTTGAGTATTGTATTTTCTAGTTTTGACTATTATATACCATGGTATTGTTCTTGTGATTTATATGCTTCCACATTTGGTTATTTTTATTTTCATCCATTGGGTTTTATTCTAATAAAAGAGGGTATAGTCTCCCCAAGACTGAATTACAAGAACCTCTCTACTAGTCATCACCCTCTGGCATACAGGGAGGTGCGCTTGAGGGCATGTGGCTAACCAGCTCGGGGCACCGTTTAGTGGAACCTGGTTTAGGATGTCACAAAGTGGTATCAAAAGAGGTTTTCATTTCTTTTTTATTCTTTTGTCTTAATTTTTTGGGAAAGGTAGATATGAAGCTAGTAAGAGTCGAGGCTTGGTAATGATCTCGTGCATTAGAGTTGCAAACCCATGTAAAAATCTGAGTACTCAGGGTGGGATCATTGTGATTGTTGTTTGTTGTTACAATTGGATAATATTTCACCTTGGGTGATATACTTGTGGTGTGATGTGATATTTATTTTTAAAGTTGTTGAATTTTGATTTTTTCCCTAAAGAGGCACGATACCTGAGTATTCATGCATCGTTCTAGGCACTCAGGGTTGTTGTGACATGCATCATTTTAGGAATTCACGGGAAAATGAGTTATGGGTAAGTTTTTGAACTAGAACTATTTTTCCTTATTGTGATATTGAAATAATAATGCAAAATGAGAATAAATGGGTGTCTAATGAGAACCTTGATTGATGAAATGAGTGTGATTAATTAATTAATTTTTGAATTAATTAATTTGAGATAATTTGATTAATTAATGGTTGAATTAATTAATGAGAATGAATGTACCCTTGTTAACCAAAACCTAGAAGTAGGATGGTTAAAAGTAGTGATAAGGCCTTGGTGTTGTCTTTGTGGCAAGAAAAAGGGGTAAAGGAAATGTTGAAACTTGTTGTGTTAGTTTCTCCTCTTACGTAAATGTTTTAAGGTTTCGTTGTGAGACCTAAGACGTGTATATGGATTTGTAGAGATATGACTCAATGATGCTTATTGATGGAGAGATAGAGGGGTATGGCCTGGAACGAACTTCCAAATAGGGAACTTGAGGCACCATTGGTACAAGCTGAGGAGGAAGGGGAGTAGTTCTGAGAGAACTTTGCTCGTTTCATGCAGTTTATGGAGAGAGACCAAGGGAAGGTTCATAAAATCAGGTCTAAGTTGAAAATGGAGTTTCAGCTATAGCACCCTCCTACATTTACTAGAGAGGGTGTACCTGAGGGTGATAAATTCTGGATTGAATACATAGAGATGATACTTGACCATTTGGAGACTCTTCCTAGGATGAGGTTTAAGTTGGATGCTTATATGCTACAGGGTTCAGCGAAGTGCTGGTGGGACATTCAGGTAAGATCTGGATAGACTGATGATATGTTATAGAAGAAATTTTTGTAGAATTTATTAGATCACTTCTATCTAGAGATGTTGAGACAAGAGAAGGCTTTAGAGTTTATGCATCTGACCCAAGGAATCATGTCCATAATAAAATATGCTGAATGTTTCACATATTTACATAATTTTTCTATATCTTTGTTGATATATGAGACTTCTTTAGAAAAATGATTTCAGGATGGACTTAGGTGTGAAATTAAGTCCCAGGTGAATATATTTAGGCTGAAGAAATTATCAAAAGTGGTTAATAATGATCCAATTTCAGAGGGGAACCTGAAGGAGGCTTTCATTACTGGACAGGTAGCTGTCACTGGATGATCAGGGAGTTTTACTTTTGAGATTAGGAAGCACCATTATGAGAATCTTAGTCAAGACATTGGAAGGAAATATGGACAGTCAGGAGGGATAGATTCTCTGGATCCTATTCATGTGCTTTTCCACCAGTGCGGTAGGCAGGGACACTATCGCACACATTGTCCTCGACCACTAGTGGAGTGCTAGTTTTGGGGAAATATGGGACTCCTATAGAAGTTCTGCAGGAATCAGCGATAAGCTGGTGCTGAGGGAGCAGTTTCTCAGAGTTAGAGTGTGGGAAGGGGGTCTTCTACACCATATAGTTTTAGCAATTTGAGTTCTACTAGTAGAGGCGGTAGAGGTAGTGGGCATGATGCTTCAAGGTATGAGTGCTCGTATCAGCAAAGTGGTGATACTCAAGGGAGTCAAACGATAGAATAGGGAAGAGGGGTAGGACAGTTACAAGCAGTACAGCCTACACATGTCTAGAGTGAGGCTGGTCCATTGACAGTGAGAGGTACTATTCTAGTTTCTTTTACTTTATCTACTACCTTTCTTGATATTGGTTCCTCTCATTCCTTCATATATGCAAATATTATTAATGGATTGATCTTGGAGGTGGAGTCCATAAGAGGGATGATGAATATTGATACACCATTTGGAACACGGTCTAGGGATATCCGTTTATGCATGGGATGTTTGCTAGAGATCAGGGAGTATCATTTTCTTTGGGATATCTATGTCCTTGATATAATGGGCTTTGACCTTATTATGGGTATGGATTGGATAGTCACATAATGATCCCACATAGATTTTTACTGCAAGAGAGTGACCTTTATATCTCCTGAGGGTGACCAATATTCTCATCATGGAGAATGGGATATCCATACAAGCTGAGCTGGGCTAATTACTCATTAACTGGGAGAGATCACAGCCCAAGTTTCTAGTCTTTTGATGGATGGTGGTAGTGGTAGGCAAGACTTCCTTCCACCAGTAGTAGAACTATTTCATGATGTATTTCCTTGAGACTTTTCAGGGTTTCCACCTGAGAGAGATGTAGAATTCACTATTGATCTCATGTTAAGGGGCTGAGCCGGTATCTATTCCACCTTACAGAATGGCACCGACTAAGCTTCAAGATCTCAAAACATAGTTGGACGATAAAGGGTTTATCCATCCAAGTACGTTGCATTCGGGATCACCTATTTTCTTTTTTTTCAAAGAAGGATTATGGGAGTTTATGCTTGTGTGTCGATTACCATAATTTGAATAAAATGACCGTGAAGAACCGATATCCTCTTTCGCACATCAATGATCCGTTTGACCAGCTGAAGGGGGTATGCGTGTTCTCAAAGATCGATCTGAGATCATGGTATCATCAGGTGAGAGTTTGAACATATGATATACCAAGAACTTATTTTAGGAGTAGGTATGGCCTTTATGAGTTTTTTGTAATGTCGTTTGGGTTGACAAATCTTCCAGTAGTGTTTATGGACTTAATTAATAGGATCTTTCATTTGTACTTAGATCATTTTGTGGTGGTGTTTTTGGATGAAATCTTGGTTTACTCTAATACTCATGATGATCATTCCCAACATCTTTACATCATCTTGGGTACACTGAGAGAGCATTGGAAATACGCCAAGATATCTAAATGTTAGTTTTGGATTGACAGGGTACACTTTTTGGGGCATATTATCTTAGAAGAAGGTGTGGAAGTGGACCCAGAAAAAGTGTAGGTTGTTGTTTCTTGGGAGCACCCCAAGAATGTTTTTTATATCTGAATCTTTTTGGGATTATCTAGTTATTATAGGAGGTTCATCCAGGACTTTTCCTGATTATAATCACCACTTTCAGGTTTTACAAAGAAAGGGATAAAGTTTTATTTGACAAAAACATGTGGGAATGCTTTTTGGGAGTTGAATAAGTGCTTTACATGGGCACCAATTTTGATATTACCTAAGTCAGGTGAGAAGTACATGGGGTATTGTGATGCTTCTGGGATCGGACTCGGAACTATGTTGATGCAATGGGATTGAGTTGTTGCTTATGGGTCTCGGCAGATGAAGACACATGAATGGAATTACCCTACACATGACCTCGAGTTGGAAGTAGTGGTTTATGATCTTAAGTGTTGGAAACACTATTTTTTGGTGAAAAGTTTACAATTTTTACGGATCATAAGAGCTTGAAGTATATCTTTTCATAGCGTGGCTTGAATCTTTAGCAGTGAAGATGGGTAGAGTATATGCAGTACTTTGATTTTGAGTTAGTATAAACACCTGGAAAGAGGAATAGTGTGGTTGATGCCTTGAGCAGGAATACTCAGACTCATTTAGTAGATTATTCGAGTTCAGAGTGTAAGATGATGACCTTACTAATAGAAATGCATGTGGTAGTTCAGAAGAGTCAGGAGAGGATAACTCTGGTTTCTATAGTAGTGTAGTCTACACTCTTGAGACGAATCAGGGACAGGTGGTATGAGGATCTGGCATGTTTAGCCTTAAGTAAAATCCTTGAATGTGGGGAGACACCTTCAGACTAGATAATAGATGAGGATGAGATCATCTATGTGAAAAATCAGGTTGGTGTGCCTACGAGTATGCGATAGGAACTCATGTGAGACTTTCATGCTTCAAAGTGGGAATTACATCCTTGGGTGAAAAAAATGCATCGTGACTTATGACGATAGTTTTGGTGGCCAAGCATGAAAAAGGAGATAGCAGGGTTAGTAACAAGATGTTTCACCTATCAGTAGGTGAAGGTAGAGCATCGACGACATGGAGTCCTATTGCAGCCATTTCCTATTCTGGAATGGAAGTGGGATGACGTGAATATGGATTTTATGGTAGGGCTTCCAAAGACTCTTAGGAAGAATGATGTTATTTGGATCATTGTGGACTGACTAAAAAAGGTAGCACATTTCTTTCCTCTTAGGGAAACCTTTATAGTAGAATAGTTGGGAGAGCTGTATGTATGAGAGATAGTTCATTTGCATGGAGTTCCACAGACTATAGTTTCATATCGCGATTCATGATTTAATTCACACTACTAGAAGGGCTTACAAAAGGTTCTTGGTACAAAAATTTTGTTAAGTACGGCCTTCCACCCACAGACATATGGGTAGTTGGAGTGTAACATACAGGTGTTAGAAGATATGTTGCAAGAATGTGTGCTTGAAATTGGTGGTTATTGGGAGAATCACTTGGCTATAGTAGATTTCACCTATAACAACAGTTATCATGAAACTATACATATGGAACCATATGAGGAACTTTATGGAAGACCTTTTATATCACTGTTATGTTGGTTAGAGGTGGGTGAGTCAGAGCTGTTGGGACCGAGTCTCATTTTGGAGACATTGGAGAAGGTGTAGTTGATTTAAAAACGTATGGATACGACTCAGATTAGGCATAAGTCATATGATGATAGATGGAGAAGACCCCAAGATTTTATAGAGGGTGATTGTGTATTCTTTTGGGGGTCACCTGGATTGGGTCACCACAGGATATGGAGGTAGGTAAAGTTAGCGCCCAGGTTTGTAGGCCCGTTTGAGGTGCTGGAGAGAATCGGGCTGGTGGCATACCGATTAGCCCTTCCACAGAAATTAAGTGTTATGCATGATTTTTTCTATGTGTCACAACTATAGAGTTATAACCCTGGCCCTTATCATGTGATTTATGTGGAATAGGTTGACCACGAGATAGATGTGTCCTTTGAGGAGCGTTTGATAAGTGTGTTGGGCCGTAGTGAGAAAGTGTTATAGGGAAAGATCGTGTCGTTAGTTCATGTGTTATGGAAACATGGAGGTGTTCAATAGGAAACTTGGGAGTGGGAATCAAACATTAGGGCTCAATGGCCCAATATTTTTGGCTCGGAATCTTAAAGAAGGTCGAGAGTATAGCTCAAGGATGATCTGTTATAAGGTAGGGAGATTGTAAGATCCTGGACTTTTATAGAGTCATCTTGAGTGCATTTTCAGGTACTTTTTGAATTTTTTTAAGCACCTTTTTTTTGGATTAGTGGATTGGGGTGAATTTGGTTGAACTTTTAAGGAAAAATAAAAGATAGTTGGATCTACACAGTTTGCGCACGGTTTGACAAACCGTGTGACCAAACTGTTCCAAGTGTGCGAAACTGGACAAAGTGGTCTGCATGGTTGGCACATGATTTTCCTAACAGCGTGACCAAACCATGTCAACCATGAAAACCTAGACCAAGAGATATGCATGGTTGGTGAACGGTTTTCCAAACTGTGTGCCTCTTCCCAAGAAACCATGCGTGTAGAATTTAATATCCAAAATCCTTTTTTAAGACCACCCGAACCCCCAGGACTCCCATATTTTGACCTCGTTTCAGGCTTGAAAAATTATAGGTGTTCCCAGATCCTTCTAGAGGTATTCCAAGGTGATTCTAACATTTTTATTTGAGATATAAATCCCAGATTGAATATCCTCTCTCTTCTCGGTAAGTGGATTTCATCCCATTGCTTCTCCCATTCTTTCCTCTATCTTTCCTTGATCTTTTCATATAATATCTCCAATGTTTCCATGGATCAAATCCTATGAGTTGAGATCTAGATCTAGGATTATAGATCTAGATATATATTTTCAAGATCTTTATTCCTTTAATCTTAATTTTGGTTTAGGGATTTAGATCTGAAGCTTGATCGACGACGTTGTACTGCTCGGATTTTGGGGATTTCTATTGAGATAACTTCTGTCAATAAACTGAGGTAGGTGGTCTAAATCTAAATCCCATAGTCATGATTATGATATTTGTATGTGAGTTTATGATTTTCTATATTCCCTTGATAACTGATTTCCTAAATTGAAGTAAGTAGGAAAGTAGAATTGAATTGATTTTCCTTGGTGATTAATTGAGAATTGAATCACGGAACAAATGAAGGAGGTTTTCCCAAATAGATATTTTGGAGATTTTTATGGGTTGAGATATTGTAATTGAGGTATTGAATTGGTTTTTTTAAGATAATTAATTGGAAGGGAATTAATTATGAAATGATGTTTGGCTATGTAAGATAATTAATTGTGAGAATTAATTATGTACCATGATATTGATCAAAGATAATTAGTTGTGAGAATTAATTATGACAAGTTGAGATTTGATATGGATAATTAATTGTGAATAATTAATTATGTAAAGAGAATTATTTTGTTTGATTAATTAATTGATGAATTAATTAATGGGTTATAGGATTAGTTAATTGTTGAGTTAATTAATGGCCTTTTAAATGTTTAACTAATCATTGGATTAGTAATGGAATGATGTCTAGAATTATTTTGAATTAATGAATGATTAAATGGATGAGATTTGTGTGGTGATAGACATGGAGTTCTAGACCAGTTAGAATTCGGGACTTAGACATGGCGTTCCACCCCAATAGTTATCCAATCTTGAGATTATGGGGTTCTAGGCATGATGAGCTACACCGAATGAGATATAGAGTGATAGGAATGGTTACCTACAATTAATGAGATTTGGGGTGCTAGGAATGATGACCTACACCGAATGAATGGTAATAATGAATGATGATTCAAATGAGATTATGGTGATTAACATGACGCTCAACACCAAATGAATGATAATAATGAATGCTGATCCAAATGAGATTGTGGTGCATGGCATGAAACTCAACACCAAATGAATAATAATAATGAATGATGATTCAATGGGAAAACATGAGTTGAAACTAGACCTAATGTGATAATTAAAGATTAAATGACAATGTAATGATTGTTTAATTATGCATTGTATTTATTTCTTCATAGAACTATATGTACTATCTTTTGACTGGACTCATCTTAGACACCATTGGTGGTGGCCTCCTGAGTTTTACTCACACCCTCTTCGGGCCGCCTGATCGCCACCTGAGAAGACTTTTTTGTTGCAGGATAGGATAAGGGAAAGTCCATGGGATAGGTTTTTGTTTTGGATTAGAGCATGGGATAGGAAACTGGATGAGGTTCGGGACCCATTGTGGAGTCATTATGTCTTTAATTTTAGTTGCATTGACACTTGCATTATCATAGCATGTTTTACCTTTCAGTTGAGTGTTGTATTTTCTAGTGTTGACTATTATATTCCATGGTATTGTTCTGGTGATTTATATGCTTCCTCACTTTGTTATTGTTATTTTCTTTCATTGGTATTTTATTCTGATAAAAGAGGGTATAGTCTCCCCAAGACTGACTTACTAAACCCTCGCTACTATTCAGGACCCTCTTGCGTATGGGGAGGTGCGCTTGAGGGAATGTGTCCAACCATCTCAGGGCACAGTTTAGTGGAACCTGTGTCGGGACGTCACAAAATACCTGATTATATCACTTTCCAAGGTTAGCCAGTTGTTGTGCACAACAAACCTAGAGAAAATTTTCTCAAGCACAAGAGATAAACCACTCAAAAATAAGAACTTATATCCTCATCCAACCTCTCATGACTTTGATATAACCTAAATAATCTTTCATCCATGAAAATATTCTTCATACGAATAACAACGAACGATCCAAGAAATCAAGATTTTTCATGCTAGCACAAGAAACTTCTAGAAAACAACCTTTTAATGTTTTTTTCTTATTTTTAACATTGGTTAAAAAAATAATTCAATACAATATATGTTAAAAATAATAGTTCTTACATCAGTTATTTGAAACCAATGTTAAAACAAAATTTTAACATCCATTTATTTATTAAACCAATATTGAAAGTCTAAATAAAATCATTTTTTAGACTTTAAACGAAATTTTTGTCTAAAACCAACATTGAAAGTATGAATTTTTTTTTTAAAAGAAATGCATGCCCTAAAACCCTATTACATGATTTCAAGTATAGAAAATAGAACAAAACATAGAAACCAGTAATAACCAAAAAATACCCAATAATTAAACTTTAATCAAAAGAAAAAAAACATACATGGAACTTATCTACAAATTAATCACACCTAAAAAATAGTTTGAAAAAAAAATCAAAGGTAGGTAATGTATTCATCCATATACGAAATAACATCATTGAAAACCTACAAAAATAATTAATGTTATAGAATTAACAAATATAATATTTTCTTTTAAAAACAAACAGTTGTAATGGAACTAAAATTATGAAAATCTTTCATCATCCCAGTTGTGATAATTTAAAATATGAATCTTAAGTAATATTAACTACATTCCACATTTAATTTTTGAAAATGGAACTATGGTTATGAAACATTTCCTAAAAGGTAAAAAACAATATATATATGTATAACAAAATAATTTCTATCTAATATAGAAGTTATTTACCTGTAATTTCGCATATTTAATTTTATTTTGATCCTTTACTGACAAGTGAACATCATTAAAATCTTCCCATGGCCTATAATTTTTATAGATCAACTAAAAAACATATATAACAAGAAAATTTAAGATTAAAGAACATATAAAATAGAATAAAACTTATTTATTAACAATTTACTAAAATCTTTATGAAATCCACCTAATAAAGAGAAAACCCAATATATCATGTATTCATGTAGGCAGAATACTCCTAACATCCAATGAACACTACAATATAAAAAGTTCAACATTAATAACATTATAATAAATAATAGTTCATAATTATATTCGTCTCATTACTCATAAAAAATGTAAGAAACCAATACCCAATATCTATATTTTATAATGTTTTACATATATAATTAACTCTGACTTCAGTGCTCATATATAACACATAATTTGAAATGTATTCTGGATCTATAAAACAAAAAATGATAGAGATTCAATTTTTAATGTAAAATGTGTTGTGATACCTAGTTAGATAAGTAGTAAAATAAGTCACTACAGGTCATATTTATTTAAATAAAGAGAAGCTAAAATTTAAATCTTCATACATGGAAAACAATTGCAACACGAGGACGATTAGATGACAAAAAATAACAAGATTTTTTATATATTTTTTAAATATTATTAATGTTTTGCCTCTCCCACATACATCAATAGACATCAAAAACTCAAAATAGGGATCCAATATAAGAGAAATTTTGAATAATATTTTTATCTCATTAGGAACCTTATAAGTACATGAAGGCTTTGGTTCCTCAAACATTTGTTTATTTTACAATATTTATTTTGATTTTAGATACTTCTATATAAGTTAAATATAAGAAAACATTACAATTAATTTGAAATTAAAAGTAAATAAAATTAAAAACACATACCTCATATGTTAGGTGATGAAAAATCCTAGTTAAAAAGAGTAAAAAATAAACCACACTATCTCCATATCTAGTAACCTTCTCTTTAGGAAATGACACTAGATCATTCAAATCAATAATATCATGATTAATTTCCCTTACCCGACCTAGCATCATAGGTTTGTGATTTACATAATCCCATAAAATATATATTATTATATAAACTATAATATTTACATGGGTATATCTAGTATAAAAATCACAACACACGGTCAATGAAAAATGAGTGAGTAAAATATTTGGGTAGGTAGGATGTGCAAGCTATGAATGTCTTGTAATTTCTTGAATTGTGGCCTATACAGTTGATTTAATTTTACCACTCATCTATTGTTTTGGTTCTTGCACCTCAGACTTTGAGGAATCTATTTATGTGTCCCAAAAATTCATACTAGGACCACCAAAAGAAATTATAATACTAACACTCACCTCATATCCTCTTACATGATTGGTTGTTATGGATTTCCTAATCATTATCCAAAATGTGCATTCTATCCCCAGGGATAAAAGTAACCTATGCCACTTTGTCCTAAATATCATCTTGAAAAACTATATTAAAATTTTACATTACTTTAGTTAATTTAAAAGGTATTAATATTCAAGAAAAATGAATTTTAATTTATTATAATTTTTTATCTACTTATTTATATGGATTCATAAGAATCTTTCCCATTTTTTCATTCTATTCCTTTTCCATTTTTCATGGTGAGTGGGGGGATATGGAGTCTTGGACCAAAACCTGTTAGGTCAGGATGGTGATGACTAAGACAAAGGCACAAGAAGGGGTGAATTGTGAACTTTATGAATTTTAAACAATTTAGAATAACTCTCTTTTTTATCATCAAACCTTTCATTTTCTCTCAAATATGAGTGAGAAACAAAAATAATAAAGTAAATGAACACAAAAATGTATAGTGGTTCAGGAAAAAAATATCCCTTGGTCTACTCCACCAACTCTCAACTCCATGATCTTGGAGATTTTCACTAGGTCCTCTTATCATAAGACCTTTAATCCATAACTGAGTGTAGGCAGTTGACACCTTTACAAATTGACTTCACAAAGCCTTCAAGTTCTTTTATAAGGAACTATAAATCCACAGCTTAGTGAAAGAACCTAACACTTAACCATAATTGAGTACTATGAGTTTAAACTCCAATAAATCAAAAGATTTTTATTTTTTGAATGGCACGGGTTGAACTTCGCAGATTGAAGAAGAAATTGAAAAATGAAATAAGATCTTCAAAATAGCACAACAGCAAATATATCTTCAACGCCGCATAGTATTTCTTCAAATGGGATCAAAGAAAATACTAGACATATTTTTAAACATGTATGTCTCCAAAGTTTATCTTCATCAAATGCTTCGTATTTCTTATAGAAAAAGATGTAACAATAAAGTGTAATAGAAATGACACCAACAACTATGAGTTGATTAGATATATCAAAACATGTATGTATCCAAAGTGTAGCTCTTAAGGTAACAAAAAACATGTTTTTACTATGTATAACTCCTCTGTATATCTGTCAATATTTTTGTCTCTATATATATATATATATGTCATCCTTCTCTCTTTAAAATGCGTCTTGTTATTTATACAGAAGATCGAACAAATCTAGGTCAAACCAGATCCAAAAATATCACATAACAAATCATGAATATTTGAATTCAAATTTTTTCAAGACAATCCTAACTTTCCAAAATAATATAAGTGATTTACTCCATTGAATGCATGCCTTTTAAAACAATCATAACAAGCCTTTTAATCGGTCGTAAAAAATATTTGAAATTATATCTTCTTTTATCAATATCGTTGCACAAATCACAAATAATATCGCAAATTTAAAACTTCTTCATTGAATATTCAAACATAGGGTTCCTCCATGTAATGAAAAAATATCAAACTTAGGGTTGAAAACATAGGGTAAATAACGTAGGGTTGATATATCAAACGTTTGTTTCCTCAAATGTAGGGTTTCATCTAAACAAAAGGTTCTTTATCCATACTCTCCCGATATCATAGGGTTGATGATCTATACGCATTGTTCTAAACATAGGGTTCATTTTTTATGATACTCTTACCAACGTAGTGTATGACCAGTGTTTCCAAAATATGCTAAAACATGTTCTCGATTATTCAGTGAGTATTCCTCATGAATCAATGACTTGAATATAATTATGAAATAACTATTCAAATGAATAATAATTTATTTAAAATTCACTAAAAGTAAACTCATTAAAAACATAAATGTGGGAATTTATGAACATCAAAACCATAAAGAAATTACCAAAATTGTTGAATCAATATATTCTCAACAATCTCCCCCTCTTTTATGATCATAAAACCCATGATAAAATAAAAACCATAATATAGAAATATGTAAAATTAATTTCAAAATAAATTGTTCTTTATAATATTTATTTCATAAAAGAACCCTCTCTCCCATAAATATATATTTAAAAACTTTCTTTAATATAAAATTATTATAGAAAAAATTTATCCCGTATTTAGACATGTAAAAAGTAAACTTCTCATATAATGATAATAATAATAATAATAAAATTTAAAATAAATATTAGGATCATGTGTATGTATTGAAAAAATAAATTATGAATTAACACATAACACTATTTTCACTACACAGTTCATATATTATTTGAATAAAATAAAACAGTTAAGAAGTATACTATTCATTTGAACTTTCTAAACTTCAAAATGTTTCTCTTAAAGCAAACAAAACTCTTTAGATTTATTCTAATATATTTTGGACATTTATTATTCTTTTATTTGAATAAGAAAAACTTTTTTCAAGCAGAAACAACTTCATCTTATCAAGATCTTTCTTGGTAAAAACTTCTTTTCTAAGCATTTCTATCTGACTTGGAATTTCTATTCTAAATGATTCAAATTCTATTTTTGAGATTGAACTATACTTCATACTCTTATATTCTTTATTTAACTAATCAAAAACCATCTTTGGTATAGATTATTTCTACGGATCATTATATGACTTTCTAGACGCATCCAAAGTAGCTTGTATATTCTCTTTTTCTTTATTCAAAATGTTGAGTTTCATATAAGCTTTTCATAAGTCATTTGAGATGAAGAAACTTCAAGTTCTTCATCACAATGAACTTTCTTATTTCTTTCAGAAAATTTTTCAAATGAATCCTTAACAAATGAAACAAAATATTCTTCTAACAAAATAGAAGGATTACATTTTGTTCTTTTGTAAGGATTATTTTTAACTGAACATGTCGAGATTGATCATTTCATATTTAGATGTTCTAATTTTCTAGAATTTTTCAAACAAAATATTCTGAAGAAGAAGGTGGATAAATAAAATTCTAATAAGAAGATGATACATTCTATTTTGACATGCTACAGACGACGTTTCATATTTCTTAGCTGAAAAACATAGAATAATCATTACATATTTTCTGTATAAAGTGGTATGTTATGTAAGAAAGATATTCAAGTTTCACAAAAAAACAAAATAAATAGATTTTAAAAAATATTTTCAAAATATAAATATAAATTTTTCATAATAAATAAATACTTAATTTTTCAAAAAAATTTGATAAAATTTTAAAGTTTTAAAAAATAAATTATATTTTAAGGAAGAGTTTTTATCAAAATTAGAAAGATAAATTTATCCTTGTCCAAAATTATTTAATGTTTTAGAAGTATATAAATATTATAATAAAATATTTCCTAGATCAGTGTTTCTAAGACTAATCTTTTTTTATAACAAACAACTTTAGAGTTGTTCACTCTTTCCATTAGATCAACCACTCACAGATTTTAACAATATATCTCAGTGGTGTAATATTGAAAAACATAAAATTAAATTAAATTTTATTACCCATATTATCTTGGGTCTATTAGAATTATAAATTAATTTTCTAGGTAACCAAATTTGATTAGTTTGAGTAGACATTGAACTATCAAAGTAAAACAATTCTTTTGAACAACAAGAATATTTAAAACCAGAAATTTGAGGTTTTTTGAAACATTAATCATTTTCATAATGACCATTAATAGTGAAATAAAAACTTCTAACATAAGACATGTTCTTACTATTTACACCAAAAATAAAATAATTCTTATATATTTTTGGTCTTTCAACATTGCTTTTAATTCTAAGTTTTCCTTTCTAATATTTTTCTTTTATAAGGATTTGATAAAATATTTTTCTCCATTGATCAGAATACTTGAATCTTATTTTAATTCATCAAATTCAATCAATAATTCTTTAATCTTAGTATCATGTAAATCACATGAAACTTTATAATCATTAGATTTTAAATATAAAATTTGTTTTAACAAATTTTCTTTATCGAATAAAATCGTATCATAATTTTTTCTTATATTTCTATGTTCTTTCCTTATAGACTCATATTTATCTCATAATATAAAGCAATGTCTATTTACATCATCATAAGATAGTTTTTCACAGCTAAAATTTTGAAAATAAGAAGATTGTACCTCATTTTTAGTATGATTCATAAGACATACCATTTTTTATTTACGCTTATCCTCAAAATCTATAGATGAGTCATCATGTGAACCAGAAGTATTACTCCAAGTATATTTTATTTTTTTCTTTTCTCTTATAATCATATTTCTATTGTTATCTGAGTAAAGGATAGTTATCCTTCATATGTCCTTTTTTCTTACACTCACAACATTCGTTTTCCCCAATCCTTTTCTTTTTCTTTTTGTACATATTTTCAAATTTCATAGCTAGATATGATAAATATTTATCCAAATTTGGATGAAATAAATCATATGATTTATCCAAAGTAATTTTAAGAGAAGATTATTTGTGGAAGAATGATTCTTAGCTTCAGGTTTCATCTCAACTTCATACATCATTAATGTTCCAATCAATTTCTTTATAACTAAATTCTTCACAGGTTTAGATTGGAATATAGCTACAGATATTCCATTCCACTTTATGGGTAGTACACTAAGTGATTTCAGTGCTTTATCTGATTTTGAAATTGAATCTCCTAAATCATAAATATTTTTGACAATATCTATCAATATTCCATTCATTTGGGTGATAGTTTTATCCTCATACATTCTTAATGTTTTAAACTATAGTTTCACGGTATCATAACATAATTTTGTGATATTTCTAGTTCCTTCATAGGCAATAGAAATAGTCTATCGCATTTCATATGCAGTAGGAAATTTTGATACTTTATTGAATTCTTTGGATCCTAAACCATACACAATTGCATTCATATATTTGGAATTGAGTTCATATTCTCTTTATTAATTGTCATTCTAATATTCCATTTCCTCTTTAGGAATTTCATAAGGCTTAACAACCTTTAAATAAACCCTTATGCTAAGATTTTTCAAATAGATGATCATACAGGATTTCAAGCATCCATAATTGTCACCATTAAAATAAGTATAATGGATCATATACATAACTTCTCTAAAATCATCCATTTTAATATGTCTTCATCTGAATCTTTAACTCAAATTTGTTAGAGCGAATAAAATTTTCAGATATCCCTTGTTGATATAGGGTAAAAATGAATTTTTAAAATGAAAATATACCATAAGATAACTGCCATTGATACCAATTTTTAGGTTGGGATGGTGATGACGAAGATAAAGACACAATAGGGGTGAATTGTGAACTTCATTAATTTTAAACAATTCATAATTCCTATATTGTTTAGCAGTGAACCTTTCCTTTTCTATCAAAGATGAGTGAGCAACAGAAAATAATAAAGGAAAAAAACACAACAATGTATAGTGTTTCAGGGAACAAATATCCCTTAGTCCACTCCACTAATTATCAACTCCACAAGCTTGAATATTTTCACTAGGTCGTCTTATCCTAAGACCTTTAATCCACAACTTAGTATTGGTAGTTGACACCTTTACAATAATTCTTCACAAATACTTTTAGTTATTTTAAAGGGAACCCTAAATCCACATCTTAGTGAAAGAAATTGACACTTAACCACAATTGAGTATGAGAAGTTGAAACTCCAATAAATCAAAAGAGTTTGATTTGTTGAATGGTACAGGTTGAACTTCAAAGATTACAGTAGAAACTGACCAATGAAATATGATCTTCATAATAGCACAATAGTAAATATATCTTCAATATCACATGGTGTTTCTTTAAATAGAAGAAAATAAAACACCAAACAAATGTTTAAACATGTGTTTATCCAAAGTGTATCTTCATCAAATATTTCATCATTATTATAGAAAAGGTTGTAATAATAAAGTGTAGTAGCAATGACACCAACAACAGTGAGTTGATCAGATAGATCAAAACTTGTATGTCTCCAAAGTGTAGCTATAAAGGAAGAAACAGACAAATTCTTCTTATGTATAACTCCTCCATATATCTGTCAATATTTCTATCTCTATATATGTACATCCATCATACTTCTCTCTTTGAATAGTATCTTGGTATTTATACAGCGGGTCGAACAAATCCAGATCAAACCATCTCCAAAAATATCACATAATAAATCATTAATATCTAAATTCAAATTCAATCAAGAGCATCGTAACTTCTCATAATAATAGAAATTATTTACTCCATTGAATATGATCCTTTTAAAACAATCATAATGAGTCTTTTAATCGGTTGTAAAAAAGCTTTGAAACAATATCTTCTTTCGTTAAGACCATTGCACAAATCACAGATAATATTTCAGATTTAAAACTCTATCATTTAATAGTAAAACATAGGGTTCCTCCATGCAATGAAAAAATATCAAACATAGGGTTGAAAATATAGGGTTAATAATGCATGGTTGATATACCATATGTTTGTTTCCTCAAACGTAGGGTTTCATACAAATGTAGGGTTCTTTATCAATACTTTCTTGAAAACATAGGTTTGATGATTCATATGCGTTGTTCTGAACAAAGGGTTCATTCCTTAGGCTATGCTTACCAACGTAGGTTATGAAAATTGTTTTCATAATACGTTAAAACATGTTCCCAATGCTTCAGAAAATATTTCTCATGAATCAATGACTTGAATATAATTCTAAAATAACAATTATAATGAATAATAATTTCCTAAAAATTAACTTAAAGTAAACTCATTAAAAACATAAATTTGGGAATTTTTGAACATAAAAACCAAAAAGAAATTACCAAAATTGTTGAATCAATATATGATCAACAGACCTATTCTAAGACATTGCTAGATTTAGATATTAATGAATCAAACTTTTCTACAATAATTTTCTCCTCCAATAAATGATACCCTCCACATGATAAAGTATGAGGGTATTAATTTTACAATTGGATCTCTTGGTGAGATCTCTTGGAGGTTTTTTACATAAAAATAAATGAATAATTCATTAGGTGATAAACAAAAAATTAAACATTGAATTTATATACAATAATTATCATATTAGAAATGTTTCGTTTTTTCAGTTGGTGACAAATTTAGTTAATATATATTCATATAAAAACTCATACTTGAGGCATGGGTTTTAATTCCATAACTTCCCAAAGACATAATTTTTTGTCAATTTTGTTTTAAAATCTCTCCATATAACTGTGGGAAATGATATATATTTTTTCATAATTTCTTTCATTTCTTAAAAGTTTCATGTTATCTGTAATTGAATATATTAAAAATCTGTCATGTGAAATATATAATATTTTAAGAATTGGATAAAAATAAATCATTTGAGATATTTTACCATTATAGACTCCTGAAGCTACTCTTTCATCATCCTTTTGATGAACCTCGATTCCATATATAAAATATTAATCCTACAATGGCTCTATATGCCCAAATAACTCCTAAAATGCTTTGTATTTGGATGAACTAGGTTATTATTATCATCAAATTCAATATATATCATCTTCTCTACATAAGAAAGTGATATTTTTGGTAAATGTATAATCTCACATCTACCAACTTTATGAATCATGTACTTTGGAGAAGAAGAATACTTTGTCATAAGAGGCTCACCAGTAGTGAAAAAAATAATTTTGACAAATAAAATTTTACATTCATTAAATAATTCAATTATTAAATATTTATTAATATGAAAAAAACATACAAATACCTTGGAAAATGTTTCGCTCCCTCTGTTTTGTCATTTACATATATGAATGTAATGATATTTTGTGTACTAGCATGTTATTAGAATTAAATAATTGTTATAAGTAAAAAAATTGATTTTTAATAATTGAAATAAAATTATATATATTATATTAACTAATAAAGTTGATGAAAAGTGAATATTTAAAAATAATGAATACAAAAATATCAAAGTAAAAAATTGTGTCATTACATGTGTATACTTCATGAAAAAAATAATGCTATCAGACTTACTAACCAAAAAATATGTAACTAAAACTAATAAATATAAAAAATAATAATTAAAAATGGAAGAAATGATCAATGTTTATAGATTATAATATCCTAATTATAAAAAAAATGTTTTATATGGGTAAATTTCACAGAAAAAATAATGATGTTGGTATTCTTAAACAAAAAAATGTTTAAATGGAACTAATGAATATAAAATTTAACACAAAAATCAAGTAAGTGATCAATATCTATAGATTTAAATATCCAATTAAAAAAATAGAGTTTTTTCAAGTGTAAGTTTCATAAAAATAATAAAAAATATATATTTACCTGAATAATTATGATATTAATGAAGTGTTTTCCCATATACCTTCAACATGATCATTTTATATATTGTGGACTATATCTACATTTTAGTAATTGTTATCATAAGGTAATTGCATAATAGATGAAGAAAAATCACATAATTCCAAAACATTATCATCATCTTCATCTCCTAAATGAATTTGATTCCCTTGAAAAATGATAAAACACTGATCATTTTATGGGTTGATAACATAAAATATATTCTTCAGATGTGTCTCCATGATAAATAGTTCCTCTTTATAACTAAATCTTTTCAAATTGATGAGTGTAAATCCATAATCATCATGTTTCATATCAATGTTACTATCAATCCAGTAACAATTATACATTGTTACTTAAAATTTAGTATAATTAATTTCCCATATATCCTCAAAAACTCCAAAATATTTCATTGATATAGAAATTGGGTTTTTATTTTTTGCGCTCGAAAAATGCAGTGCTTTAGCGATGACCATTACTCCACTATTTTGGATGGTACTCTTATCATCTAATTTTTTGTATAAAATGTGTAGCCATTAATATTTAAACAATACCATGTGATAACATTAACACATGTTCTCCCTGATAAAAATTTTAATGTTTCTGATGTAGATAAATCAGTGTTGACGTTTTACTTAAATCATGAGACAGATGTAATTTTATGTTCATTCATCAAACACTTTTTATTTATTTTCAAGCATCATACCTTAAATCTATAAATATGTGATGATATATATGTTTGAACATAATATATGTTGTTTAAGTTGTATAAATGTTTATGTATCCCTTCATCACATGGAATTAACCTTAACTTTAATCCATGAATACCTTTATCATCACTATCAACTGTAAAATGTTGAATTACAAGGATAACAACACATTCCAATCCATACAAATAATCAGTACAAGTCTCAATCACCTCTTGTGATATAAATTTTTAAACAATAGAGTCATTTGGTCGATGTATATTTTTAATATATCACTTTAAAATTTTAATATATCTTTTAAAAGGATATATCCATCGTAAATATATTCTCCCATATATTCTTATCTCTCACACCAAATAAGTTACTAGATGAACCATTATATCAGAAAAAGATGGTGGAAAATACATTTCTAGTTGTCAAAGTATGAGGGATGCTTCATTATCCAACATATATAACATATTTGGATCCATGAATTTACTACAAATGGAATTGAAAAGGTAACATAACCTGGTGATAGATTTTCTGAAAGGTATCATCAATTTTCTATGCAGTGCAACCGGTAACAGTTGTTATATCAAGACATGACAATCATGAGATTTTATACATATTAATTTCAAATACTTCAATGAGGCTAATTTTTTTATATTTTAAGAATACACACTGGGTAGTTTAATATCATGAATACATTGAAAAAAAACTTATCTTCTCACTCTTGATTAATGTGTGACTATCTAGAGGTAAATATGTAACATCTCGACCTAGAAGCCACTAAAGCAGTGCCCTAATCTGGTTCACCATATGGCTATAAGCATGCATGCCCATAATCTATAGGATTATAACTATAAGTGAGGTTCTAATGGTGATATGGTGTGGAGACTATACCCTCATGATCAGAGTGACATAGCGGTATATATAATAAAGCTACAGTATAATCAGATGAATAATAGAGTAGTGTAAGATAATAATAATAAATAAAAATCAATAATAAGAGAATGTATAATCATGAATAATCATGCTACAATGTACCATAATATACATACTATAGTTAAATACAATAGGAATAAATAGAGAAAATAAATAAATAAGAGAATATATCCTCTGAAGGCATCCCGAGTTCATGCTCAATCACCTCTCTCTATGTAAAGTCCCATTCCACAAATAGTAACAACAAGAAATCAAGCACAAGCCATGATCTTGGACCTACAACCATGAGGTATGTACAGGTACCAAATGTCGTCCCAAATAGTTTGTGAGATACACTCATTAGGCCACCACCAACAATGTATAATACAATCTATTCCATGAGTGTAAAATGAAGTGTGTGTAGATATAATAAATCTTTGAATAAATAAATGACAACTGAACAGCTTGGGCTCCTAAAAGGACACCTGGATGATGATACCTACTTCATCCCAAGCTGTATTGTCTCTAATCATAAGGATGATGTAATGATAGAAATAAAATATAAGGTCGATTGTGATAACGTAGTTCTAAGACCCATGGATAAAAAATATAAAGCATTCTTGTATACCAAGATGGCCATTTAAGTTTCTACATGTTACAAGACAATCATAATTTAGAATTAGGGTAAGACAATTAATAAACAAGAATAAAGTAATTTCATTTAACCTATAAGCCCATCCAAGGCATTTTGTATTGGAATATGTGTATTGTTCAGGGAATTCTATGATCTCATTTAACCTATGATCTCATACATGACCATCCTTATCAGAAGTCCAGGTATCAGCCAAGGCATAATATAATATCTTTTAACCTATAATTCCATCTATGGCGGTCCATATTATGATTCCAGGTATCTCTCAAGGTATACATCATGTCATAGAACCTATGATCCTATCCAAGGCATTCCAAATAAGGAATCTGGGTATCATTTAAGGTACATCATAATTTAATCAACCTATATCCCATCCAAAGAATTTCATATTATGAATCTAAGTGGCACCCAAGGCTTAATATAACATCATTTTTACCTATGATCCCATCTATGAAAATTTTTATTAGGAATCCAGGTATCAATAAATTTGTAAGAAAATAAGTAGGCTCACCGCATTCAATAATTAAACATAGGCCATAGGAATATCCAATCCAACTCATAACTCATATCTAAACTAATAATTTAATTAAATCACTTCCAAGTGATTGAGAGGGTCCATGCAAGTATACATGCAAACTAATAATTTATCAGGATTCATTTAATTTATCAATTCACTTTAATAAGTAAAAAAGGCCATGTGAATAAACATTCCATTTAATAATTCATTATAACTCATTTAACTTTCTTCCATTTCCAATTTAATAATAATTAATTAGGTTCCAAGTGTAAATTTCCATACACTTACCATTTATTAAGTTCTTCTAATCATTCCTTCCAAATAAATAAACCAACACACCATATAATGGTGTTTGGATACCCAAACAACATGGTCTTAATAAACATTTAATTATGTGAGTCTTACATCTCATTCAACCATTTTTATTCCAAGGGAATGATTCATAATTTAACATGGTCCTAGTATGGATACATTTCTTAGAGTAATTCAATAAATTAATTTAACATAATTTAATGATTCTTGTTTTAAAATTCAATCCAAACACACTTAGCAGTGTTTTGAGCTAATTACACACATTTTTATTAAAGGGAATATAAGTGACACACCAATGGTGTGGTTCACATTTAGGTTTTAACCCCTAACAAGTCCAAAGGGCCTCATAAGGATTTAAATTTCACTATAGGAAATTAAATTTAAGGGTTACACATTTAAAGAGAAACGCATGGAGAATCCATCATGTGACATAATGAAAACATTTTATAAAATGACAAAACTTTGATGGAAAAGACATAGACCACTTACCTCATACACATGAATATTAACTCATCCAATCCTAGATTTGTATTCTAGCTAGAATTATAGAAAACTAAGAATAAATAAAATTCCCTAAAAATAGGTCATATGATAACACATTGAAATAACATTCAATATGGAAAGATAAATGAATAAAGGAATGAGGAATCATTGTATTTTTAGGGTTATCCAATGAAAAATATGGTGGTCAATTTAGAGCTCAAATATAGGAGGTATTACAAATCCTAGGAGGTGGAAAAGGGAGAGGTCCCTATGAGGGTGATATTATGTGTAGATAGGGAGAATAAAGGGAGGAAATGTCCTTAAAGGAGGTAGGGGAAAATATTCATTCCATCCCCTTTAATGATCCACATGGTTTTTCTGTAGGGTTTAGAAAAGTGTGATCCAACTATATGGTTATAGTGTCTGAAGGGACACCCCCCCCCAACCCACCCACCCAACCCTACATGACAAGGCGCATGGTTTGAAATACTATACAAAAGTCGTGTGATCACCCCTATAATTTTATACAGACAACCCATACGACTGTATGGCCCATCTATACAGTTTATAAAATTCATTCACCTATACAAGAAATCCAAATAGTTATCACTATGTCTCTTACTTGTTTTATACAATCCATGTGCCTATACAATAGTTCACATGGTTACGGGTGCACGGTTAGCACTAACTGTGTGTTAACCATGTGCCTTTGTCTATCTATTCTAAATATTGGGTTCTAAAATCCCAATTCTTTTGAAACCCATATGAACTCCCAATACATTCTTAGGGCCTTAAAACTTATCTAAAAACATCACTTTTAAGTGTTCCAGCTCTTGTAATTATGTTACAAATATAGATTTAAGATTTGGTTTTTCCACTAAATAAAAATTTCAAATTCTTTTGTAAATTCCAACTGATTGAAAACATGAGACCTTAAAACCTCCCCACCTTATAAATTCTCATCCCTAAGAAGACTTTGGGAACAATTAAAACAATACCCAACCTACTCGGGTCATAGATTTTCATTAAAATGGTCATGTTACATTTCCAAATTCCCAATTCACCTCTAAGAATATAATTAAGCATACGGTTCCTAAGTCACAAAATTCAATTCAATGCTCATAACCACCATTGAAACACTAATACAGAGTTTAAACGAGTCTGCCTAAACTAAGACACAATCATGATATCATCACTTTTATAAATAGACCTATGGTTCTCCCCACCATAGGTTCTAGACCTCTCATGGACAATTATGATCCACGGTGCTCCCTCTATAAAAATTTCCCATTTAAGAATTCCATTAGTGTCCTAGAGACACTCCCGGTATGATTATCAAATTAAAAGAGTGGTTGAATTTCAATCAACCCAACTTATCCTGGTTGCATCGTCTTTTCCTTGAAAAACCCTAACTAAAACTACACCCATCTCATCCCAACAATGTTCCCAATGTGATTCTTCACCAACTGCATCCAAATATTTGAGATAACTCAATTTTAAACACCTCCAATCGACTATTTTGAAAATTATTGGCTCCTACAACCGACGTGTCACCAAAACCATATTTTGAAGCCTTGTCCCAATGCATACTGATATTGTTCTTAGCATGCTCATTGAATCCTATACCCAACTTCTGGTGAAATATCCTATCCAAACCATCTCCTAATAAAAATCATAATCTATACCACCAGCACTGACATTATCCTAATATATTATCTATGGATCATCATATGTTAATCCTAGATTAATGCCCACATTTGTATTTCACCCAAATCCACAATTGAACCCATACTTGGAATTTACCAAGGATTATAGCCATACATTTTTTAATTTATTAAATGAAATATTAGATCTAAAATTACCATTCAAAGATCAACCTCAAGATCCAATAACCCTTCTCACATGAGGGTTTCCCACTAGCGACTGATGTCCTGCTCCCCACCTTAGAAGAATATTAATCATTGCCCCAAAAAAATGATTTTATGATTACCACATATCATTCCTATATATAATTACTAGCATGTATAAGAACCTGCTTACCCTTATCACTAATGTAAACATCACTCATCACTTGTTCCCACACTCCAAGAACAATTTATATGAAATTCATCAATTTCATGTTAAAATTATGGTCACCACCCTTAAAGGTACATTGGCATACTATGTACCATATGGATTATTTTAAACCACTCCTTGAGTGTAACTCCCAAGGATTTCTTCCATCAAAACATAAAATATATTTCATTTGATATCTTGGTGTACAATCAATTCTCTCTCAATGTACTCATGGGGATGACATGATATGGGGTATGATCACCTCAAGACTATGAGTACTCTGATATTTTATTGGTAGGAGTTTATAGATCCCTCTGATCTATGTTTACATCAAACATGTCTATATTTTCCTTTAACAACACCTGACACCATGTCTCCCAACGATGCATGTCAAGGTCCTCCCATGGGCCAATATTCTCACATCACTAGGTTTATTTCTAAATTAGACCTTGTCACAGAACACATCATTTAATTTACCCCTAATTTATAGGTCACCATTCCCAAAACCATCACTTATTTGAAACCATCTGTTCTTTTCATGCACTCTTCCATTCACTGATGTTTAGTTTGAAATAGTTACCACATGTAACCAGTGCGAACTAACTTATCATTCGTAGCAGGTGTACTATCTTCGTACCCCCCAGTTTGAGACCCAACTCACACTCTCATGGGTCATACATCAACAAGTTCAAGATAACCATGCTATATGACATGTAAATTTCTAACATTCATGAAGCTCCCTTGGAACTCCTATACAAAATCAGGCACCTACATATGCCCTGATTTATCAAACGATCGCTCGCCTCAAGGTGTAATTTTAAAAAACTAAATAATATACAATTTTTTTCGCTAAAACCCATTTGGTGTTAGAATTTCATTTTTAGGTGGTGGTTTAATGACCATTAACATCAAACACAAATTTAAAATTCCTATAAAAGTTTTTTCTAATGGGTTTTATTAATGGAAACAGAAACACCCAACGGTTCCCCTATTCGATATATTTCACAAACCTACTTTCCAAAGGTATGTGATCATTGGTAAATGGATCCAATCAAACTTAGGGACTCACATTGGTCTAAATGATGTGAGTTCAGGTGAATCATACCTTTTTTAGGGGAATTATTTCCTACTTCAAGACTCTCTTATAGATTTAAGACATATTTGTGAATCTTTTATTAAATAAAAAATATAAAATGGGTCACCCTTAAGTTAACAATCAATTTTTAACATGTATTAAATTTAGAATCATTTGTATGTATCATAGGTTATCCATCGATGGAGACATATTTATGTATCTAAGGTTCTCCATCGATGGTACCCTTTTTTATGCACATATTAGATATTATTATATCATTTATTATCATGATGCTAGTTTTAATCCACATAGTGGGTTACTCTATAATTTATCATCATCCAAGAAGATGGGATTTGTTTTGATGTTAGGATCGGGCCCATAATATGGGATTCCTATATATACTTGTGAAAGAAATTATAACCCACATAGTTTGGTGCTTCTTAACAGGACACGTCATACCTTTTAAGGTCATGTGATGAGGACCAAACCATGTATTTTAATGTCATGTGGCAAGGAGTTTAGGCATATGGTGCATAGTCAAGGATAGTGTGGGATTTATTCTAGAGCATCCTGAGGGATCTGGAAGAGATATGGACTCCCAGGTTGAATATAACCCTACTGGTAATGTGATCGAGGGAAGATTAGGGTGAGTTTGGGGTGTTGGTTTTGAACCTTAGGGAGGCTTCCTATGTATCTCGTTTTGATATAAATCAAATCTCACATAGTTTGGAAGGTTTGGTGTTTACAACTATAGAGGAAGCCCATGTCAAGGAGAGAAGAATATCTGAAAAATTATTCTCATCCGAAATAGGTAAGTCATTATCCTCAGTGATTCCACCTTTAGGGATTACATGTTTACTGCCTATGTTCCTTTGGGTGAGGCATGGTGTAATCACTATCTTGGAGGAGTAGAAATTCGGAGGTCCAATGGGATTCACCATTAGTAATATGTCCCTTTGAGGTGATGATGTGATTTTTTTTAGTCTTACAAAAAATAAGAGGCCCAAATGGAAGGCAAGAGAAATATATTGAAATGTAATCTCCTCCCAAGATAGGTATTTGATCGCACGAGTGTTATGATTGTCACTAGACTATAATCCCACATGATTCATGATCAGTGTGAGAAACAAGATAAGTGGAATATTTGGAAAACCATAAAATCTTTTTTTTTTGTTCGATGAGGTTGGGGATATAGAAGAGATAAAGGGATTTGATGTCCCTATCTACTCTCATGTTTTCAAGCCTTGGGGTTGGGAATTACACACCCATACAGATACGACCTGATTCTCTTCATGTTTTGGGCCAAGATGTATATACCAAGACTGAGGAACCTACTGCCACCATACCTATGGTTTGGACCCTCATTACCATAAGAATTTATAATTGGGAAAATTATAAGGATCTTCCTTACTAACTGGTTCACAATATGACCTCATTTAATATTGGAATGTATGATTGATAGGACATGTTGTGTTCCCTGTTTTTTTATCATACATATTAAAAGGCTTTGGGGGAGGTCTTGGCTTAGTCCCTCTCATATAAGGGATTCAATGAAAGAGGTGTCCTACCATTGGTGGCCTAAAAATGGTCTCAAAGGTTGGATCATATAGGTGAGGTCTGGGTGAGTAGAGGGTGGATCACACAAGTGAGGGTTGAACCAGAAGAAGGTGGTTCACATAGGGTAAACATGGGAAAGCTGAAGATGGACCAGGTAGGGTAAACCTAGGTGAGATAAAGATGGATCACACAGGGTAGGAACAAGCATGATGAAGATGACTTTGGGTGATAGACAATCTGGACAACAACACTTGAGTGAGACCTTTCTCTAAGATCTAAGGTTTTTGTTAGGTGTCTTTGGAAAACTAGTACTCAAGTTCTGAGTAGTAGAATTTTCCTTCACCATGGTAGTTTTGACTAGGGGAACGTGTTTCCTCTTATGGTTCTTGGTATTCTAAACCTTGAGGTACATCAATCCATTGATTTCTAATAATTTCTATTTATTTTGTAGGATTAAAACACCACTTGGGGATTTAGAGGACTTGGGAAGAAAACCATCAAGTGGACTCTTCATCATTAATTTGTTACAAATAACAAACCCAAGGATCCCATTTATAGTCATTTCAAGACTCTGGGTGAAGGAGTTAACTTGCGTAGATGTGTCACAATGGGTTTCATGTTGGTGTAACCTAAAAAAGTATCTTGGTAATTCCTATCTAGACCTTCATGATTGAAATAGCATGTATCCTAGACCTACACAGTGATGTTGGGTGCACAGGCTAGACCTACATAGTGATATTGGTTAGGACCTGCACGTTATTACTTGGGAGAACACATGAAATCCATGATATCTTTCACTTATCTTTTACTTGAGGTATTTACCTTTGAAATTTCTTATTATCATGTGAAAAATGGAGTGTTAACAAAATACCACCCTCAATATTATATCCAATTAGAAGAAAAGGGTTTGATCTTGAGGTTGAGAAAATGGACGATACTTCATTCACTAGCCTCCACATGTTCATATACCTTCATGCTTGGGCTAAATGATCATTATGAATTGATTACAATGAAATGGAGAAGTGAAAGGAAAAGTTGTGTAGGTATGCCACATAGGTATGTCACGTGGGTGGATTTTTTGGGTGTATCATGCCAGTCATCTGTGCAGGTGTCCCTGCATCTATAAATAGCATCGAATTTTTAGGTGGTTCTTATTCTTGAATTTACAATGCTATTTCACATTGTTTCTCTCATCGTGCTAGTATTTTGTGATTCCAAACACTTTTTTATACTCCCATGCTTCCCATTATCATACACATGGTATGAATTTATCTTTGCAACACTAATACCTAGGCTAGTGACCTGCACGAGGTCACCTGGGTGAGTGACCCGCACGAGGTCACCTGGGTGAGTAACCTGTGCGAGTTCACTCCTCTGCTAATTTCTAGAATTTTTCAAACCCAAAATTAACTCTAATATAAGTCTTGGTATTTAATTTCATATTTCCTTTGGATATTGATAAGTTCAGATTCTCTGATGAATATATCGATAATCATATCAAGGAGATGTTGGATGTCATCAGGCCATATTATTATAACGCATGTGACAACACTCTTCGGAATTTGGTGAATAACTTAAAGAAGTATCATCGTGAATACCCTGATAGTAATTATCTACCAATTTATGGACATGATATCCAAAATTATTTCCTCATCCTAAAGCTACAAAATTACCCACCACTTTCCTAGTTCCAAGAGTACATGAATTTTACCACAAACAACATCTCAACCAAGGGCGTGTATATTAATGAGGGAACGTCACTCTGTTTTTTCATAATTCATCACAGTAGATGTACCCTAGATTTAAATCCTTGCACTACTGATTCAAATTCACACTACTACTCATCCATCTTTCATTATTCCAAGATGAACCAATCGAAAGGCTAGAAGAAAGACTGGGACCTTTGCCTTGGAGGAGGTGTCAAACCAGAGTGGATGTGGGCGTACCGGGTGCACTAAACTTGTGCTGATTTTGAGGTTGAGATAAAGTCAATTTTTATTTATGAGGACATATGGGAGGCCCGGATATAAGTATACAAGAACCCATATATTATTCCTATGTTATTAAGCTGATGGATCCCACAAACCAACATCTTCCATCTGACACACAATGAAGAAGATATCATCTTATGGGATGTCTAAAAGATCTCAAGGTCACCCATTCTTGTAGATATGTATGATGAGTTCATCCCACAAAAATAAACATGGGATGATGTTGAAAGGATGAATTTTTTGTCTCATGAGTTTTTAGAGATATATTGAGACATCAGGAATAAAGACCCTTGCCTAAGGTGGTATTCCCACTTTGAGGTGTGGATGGATTCTTTATTGGAGCCCAAGGGAGATGGTCCCTCATGAAAACATCCCATGATATTTCCAAAAATGGAAAAGAATGTTTTTCTTTGTATATTCAATCCCATTTTGGAACAAGGACAATACATATGATGGGGGTATATAGTCAAGTCGAGCATACCCTCTAAGACACATCTTTCTGGATTTTTAACGATGTGGTTAAGTATCTATATGATACTAGTTACTGAATCTAATGGTTGTGTGAGGCTGGGAACATTTTTATAGTGTCCAAGATATCATAGGGGAAGCACGTAGGGTTGGAATCCCCTTTCTTGGTGTGGATTTTTTAGTGATTCTTTCACATGCATACGAGGAAGGCCCCCTTCATAATTGTAGGGGAATTTCAAGTATTGTGGGGATAGATTGTGGCACATTTTTATCCTTATGTTGTGTTGAGTGAAATTAGAGTTCTTGGAAGCTAGTTTAGACCATTCATTCAGGTTTTTTCTAAAATCCAAACCATATATCTAAATTATGGTGAGTCCTTGAAGAAACTAAATCCATTGAGAGAATTAAAATTCCTTACATATAGGGATCCACCCACTTGGACGTTCACTGATGATAGAAAATATAATTATGAAGTGATATTATACATGATTTCTTTTAGTTATGGCATGTTACCATCCTAAATTAATGGAAAGGTTACTTGTGAAGCCTATTATCCTTATAGATTGGCATGAAAATTTTATTACTTTCAAAAAACAATCATGTCTTGTCTAGTGTATGTCTGATTAGAGAAGTACCCAATGGTGGCATGAGAATTATGCTTCCTCATGGACATGGAGGTAACTCAAATGGTAATTAAACCACATCTACTGAGTGCATCAATCAGGATGACCTCTTGGTATGTTTAAGCCTGGATCACTTCATACCCTCAAGGAATATTGATAATGAGTGTTCCCCAAGTCAAATATGTAATGACTCTTGGGTGGGGTAAGCATGGTAGAAAGGATCAACCCACTATATAGAGTGACAGTGGTGAGGCCTCAAGCTCTCCCAAGAAACCCCATGCACGGGTTAATCATCCAGTCAGAATTAAAAGGGTTGTGCCAATTGAGGTTGATCCTAGATGGTCTAACCACTATCATCAAGAGGAAACTCAGGTGCCAGTTTTTGAATCCTTTGACCATTATGGAGAGAAATGGGAGGCCAATTAAATTAAGGAGTGTTGGGTATACTTCACAGCAGACCTAACCAACCTCATATTACATGCGACTAGAGGAGGTTCAATTTTTGTAGGATAGGCCTTTTGATGCCAAGGACATGTGTTCATTCTTCTATTATAGCTTAAAGATTCCACATATTGGGGATGTTTGAGCACCACCTGACCTCTAATTTGATGCTAACCCTATTGTGGTTAGAATAAACATCTAGGATCTAGATATGATCATTTATGCCACCAATGATCATATCCTCACTACATTGTGAGTAGAGGATATGATGGATCAAGGTGTTGCTGAAGGGGTTGATGAATAGTCCACTGATTATTGGGATGACTTCATCAATCCTCAAAATGTAAGTTTTCCCTTATATAATTTCGTACTTTGTTCTATATTTCTTTATTTTGAACAAAATGTTTCTATTGAGGAAAGGGTAGTTTTAACTTATAGCAGGTAGAGAGAGAATCGACCTGGATCCCGTCATTGAAATATTCCCCAATAGGCACCCATATTTGGGCTGATAGATCAACTCCTGAATCGGGGGAGCTATCCTCGTGCTAGAGGATATGGAAAGAGAGTCTTCTCAACCGCCACCTATATTACCTATATTTGAGGATGAAAGTTCTAGTATTCCTTCGTCAAAAGTGAAGGGATGACGGGGAATAAATTCCTTATCCAAGAACATTATTATTTGTGGTAAGTTTTTATGACATCATATATTCTTGATTTTTCTAGAATAAATGTTTGATCATACTGGTGGGTTTCGGGATCTACTCCCATATCCTCTATAAAGGGGCTTAGATGAACCTCTGAGAACTGAGGATGATATTCTAGATGAGGTGCATATTTCTATTGGTGAGTATTTTCTTTTAATAGGATAAGTTTTAAGGGATGAGACCACATTCATTCCTATTACTATATAGTGGGAGTAGAATCCTAGTTTGTCAAATGCACATCATAAGGTGTCATTCTCCAATTACTAACTTCTATTCCTTATGAAATTTCAAATATGTCACATACACTAGAGGATTGTGCGACCACTTCCACTGGTCCCATCACCAACCCAAGAGGGGATGATGGAGATCTCAGATCATTTAATGAAGGTTCTAGAGATAATCCTAATTTGATGAAGCCTGAAAGGGTTATGCCTTCTGAAAGGGAAGAAGATGATGCTAATGTTGAATCCAATTTGGGTCCTGAGACCAGCATCTTGGATACACTTAATGATAAATGTTATATGAGATTTTATGTATTTTATAATGAAATAACGGAATAAATTTATCAATATATTGATATTATTGGCTCCTTGGAGGATTTTGGGGACTTTAATAAGGAGTTGGATGGATGTGAGTTTCTCTCTTCAGTGTTTTCCCCCACAGCCAACCTTCTTACATCTAATGCATTAAATCAATGATCTTGATTAGTGAATATTTTTCTATATAAAATATTTCCAGGGTGATCCATGACTAGGGTTTCATGGTCCATCCTACTCTTATTGTTGGGATAACGACAGTCAAGTTCCCCAAAGTGAGATGTTCTCAAGATACTTCCATCCCAATCCCTGAACAAACTTAAGAGAGTGTTCCTAAGTATAAAATTTGGGTCCAAATAATTGATTCCAAGGATGTTAGGGAGGAATACAACCAAGAAACTAATCTATCAATGGGTGATTTCCATCAACATACTTGATCCCATTTTTCCTTTTCCCATACTATCTTCTAACATCGATGACTAATTTCATTCACCCTTTAGTTCCATTATTCTTAGTGGATAGACCAAAAGGAAAGGCCTCCTCCCCAACTCAATCGACTATACAAGGTGAGGGTGACATCACTTTAGGAAGTAAAACACAAGTCACTTCCATAATCAAACTAATTCTGGAGTACACATCTCCTCCAGATATTATCTCCACGATAATCCAGGAGGCTCATGATACTTTCCAGGCATTCCATTGGTTCATATGGAAGGAAATATAGGATATAGTCTCAATAAAAAAGGTTCAAGAGCTGGCCAAAGCCTGTTCCTATAAAAATATATTAAAATAAATGGAGAGTTTCATTACAAGGGGGTTTACATAAATGAGAATGAAAAAAAAATATGCACATCCAAATCAAAAAAATAAGAGAAAAAAATCTAGGATAATAAAAGACCATCTTAAGATTTCCTTTTTAATTTCCCTTTTTGAAAGAGTATACACAACTTGATTTGATTGCCTATAAACATGGGTAACAACCAAATAAATTTGATCACTTAACTAAAGACATTCAATCCATAATGGAAGAATTCGTTATGGATCATTCTCAGATCAACTCTTCAAAAAGTTCAAAATAGAAGTAGAATCATATTCCACCCAAATATATCACAAGTTATATTGAAATGAATGTTTAATGTCCTTGATCATTTACCATAATTCATCTTCTATAGTAGAACCATTTCCAATAAAGTGATAGAAACAACCATTAACAAAGCCCCAATGAGTGAAAAATACACCACCACAACCTAAGGGACATGGTTCACTTGAATCTACCCCATCTATATTCAGTTTCAACCATGAAGAGATTGGGGTGTCCATATAATAGATTTTATCACCAATATTTTCTTGAACCTGTCAGTGATACCAAAATTTTTCAATATAATGAGGTTAGAAATATCAGTATTTATTGAACTTTTTTAGAACTTGGAGGTAGCCATGACCTCCCTATAAATGTAAATGGTTCCATCTTGTAAGTATGGATGTTTATTTTAAAAAAGGAAGACCATATCTTTATCTCCAAACATAAGCAATAGTATATTTTGTGTACAACATGCCATGTATCTGCACACTATGAGAATATTTAGATATGGATATAATTTTTTCCTCAAAGATATCTAGCCTCAATATAATCCCAAACATAGCCTAAATATTCTTCTATAGTCTTAATGAGAAGCTAAAATAGATAAATTCATGATCAATTGACTGATCAGAGTTTAAACAGAGATGACACACAAGTGTAATGTGGACTCTAGCTCACTATATACAAATTTGAAGAGGAAGCCTGCATCTCTAAATTCTCCAAAGAAGTAGAAAATGAGATGGGGAGATGAAGGTATGCATGAAAGTATGTGTCCACATAGGAACAATAGGATTGGATTCACATTTATATTTATAATATCCCCTAGTAGTGAGTTGCCCAGTAGAATTTGGAACTCGCATGAGCTTGTCCCTATCAACATAGACATACCTCTAGATTTATAGCATGATGTGGGAAGGAAAAATGCCCTTATGGATATTATTATACTAATCATAAAAAATGGAGAGATTCTTTATATAATGAGGAACATTCATACCGTCACGGATTGGCTTATCCAGCCATGGTGTGTTCTAGAAATTAAGGGTGAACCACTTACAAACAATCCACTTTAAACACTGCATGATCTCACTATAAAAATATTTAATGGATTTCCAGATCGATGAGGGTATGTACATAGAATACCCATTATACATTTTGAATGTAAATCTTTTGGAAATATATTCCAAATATCTATCATTAGATATCAAGAGATTCCATGTGAATTTACTGACAATAGCTTCATTGAAAAGTTACAGGTCCTTAATACCCAAGACTCCCAGTTCAATTGGATTCACATGTTCCTTCCATCAACTCCAGATCATGTTTTTCATGTTGTTTTATGGTGTATTCAATTATATCATGGTTCGCATTACCGTGAAGGATATCATTCGTCGATGGGATAAAGAGCATGAGTCACAATAATTCCTTATCAAAGTAAGAATTATCACCAAAACTGATGATATTTGAACTGCATTATCCTAGGTAGAGCTCAACCACACTAAGAAATTGGTGGAGTGAAAGCAACAAGTTGAAAAGAAATCCATTCAAATATCGCACCTTCAATAAGATATGGATACCACCATATGGGAACTCAAAAAACTTCAACATTTGTAGGAAGGGGTTCAAGTTGAGGGAAGACAACCATTGTCACCATGGAAGAGGATCTCTTCCTTACTGAGGAGGATGAGACTATCTAGAAATCTAATATTTGACAAGCCGCCAATGATGCTCGAGAGACCCTTCAGCAACTCAAGAGTTATGTTGATGTTATTTTGTAAAATATGACATAGAGACTCTAATTTTTGGATACTCTTTTGAATTTTTCTCCATGAATGAAAATAATTTTGTTTCCAATCATCTATGTCTCCATCCCTATATTCATCTGTAATTATAACAAAACACTGAAGCTAGTTTTTTTAACTAAATTTCTTCATTTCAATGTGTTTCAATCACAATTATAGGAACATGAGGGTGATTTAATTATTTCCTAGGTATTTAGACCTATAAATCATAGTTTGACTATTTCTAGAGTCATATGATAGACCCTATTAACTTTTTTACTTTTGTGTCATTTCCCTAATTTTTTTTCCTAAGCTAGATATTAAGAAGACTTAGTGGGTGATACTTGTCTTTTTCATATGCATACCTTTGTGGGTTTTTAACCTATAAAGTTTTATTCATTTTTATTTTAATTGATCAAAAATTTCTGAATAAATCATTCAAAGTGAACATCTAGTGATTTGAAACTAAAATATTTCCCAAGTTTCCATTTCATGGATTTTCAACCCGGTGAGTACTATATCTCTTTTTATGGACAGTTTAGAGTCTTTCAATCTAGAATAATGAAATTGATGTTTTAGGTTGAATAGATTTGACCATGAGTTATGGGATGATGACCCAATTTGGGCTTGTTGGTTGAGAATGTTCTGAAATTATTCATATATACAAAGGTGGATTTTAAGTCACGATTTTGTGATTTTCAAATCTGAAACATGATATGATACAATTATGAAAAGATAAATTGTGTACCATATTCAAAAAATAATCTTCCAATATGATATTTTTAGGTATTATAGAGATATAATAGGTTTATCCCAAGGATGAAGGTGCCTCTTGTTGATAAGCCTTTTGGGGGTGACTTATGCAAATCCAAACTGGGGTGAATCAATGCATAGTCAAAACAAATATTTCCTATAGAATCATACCTTATATTACCAATGGATAGAGATTTTATGAGGATCTAGATTTATCAAGACCATAGAGGGTGTTTTTTCAAAGGAAGATGTCTAAGAATAGAAGAATATAGAAATTTTGGCTATTTTAGTAGTTGAGCCTAGAATAGAGGATCTAGGGATCACTATCTATCTTGATGGAATGAGTATAAAGTCACAAATAGTTCTTTAGGGTGATGTGGTAGATAAACGACTATAATTCTCCAAACTTAGAATCCTGGCATTGGTGCCTTTATTAAATTTTCATGATTATATGGAATCAAATATCAACAGACCAATCAGTTTAGTAGTTTTTGGAAAATCATAATACATAAATGATACCCATATTACATTAGGAAATAGAAAATAAAAACATGATACATAATAAAATTAAATAAGAATCATCCTTTAAATATTTTTCAAATATTTCTTCTTCATAACCTAGGGAAAGGAAAAAAATAAGGGTGACCTCAAATGCTCAATAAGGGTAAGTAAATTAGAAGAAATGATGAACCAATGAGAATAAATCTACATGGATAGGTAAATAATTAAGAAAAAATTCCATTCAAATAATTTTAAATGTATAATCAATTTGGAAAGGTAAATATCTAAAACACATGTAATTTAATCAATAAGATGATAATGAAATGTATCCATAGATAATGTCAAAGAAAAAATATCATGGATAATAATAATAATAACTGAATTATCAATAAAGTAAATTCTTAATTATTGGACACCATGTTTCCTAGGTACATGGTACATTTACCATCAAGACCTTTCACAAGACGGTTTAGCATATCAGTTAGAAACCCATATGATTTAGAAAATTGATTTGTATCGTGAGAAAATAGATGCATTAAGGGTCTTACTTTAAACGGTCCCCAACCCATGATGTAACATTCCAAATCATTCCTTATATATTTAATAATCAATTTAATTCATAAAAACATGCCTTATCAAATATCTATATTGAGTAAAGGATACAAATATTTAAATATTTCTCCAATTAATAAAATAACTATCAAAGAAAATTGTTTATGTACAAATGTTATATAGTTTAAACATTAATAATATTCATTTAATTATAATATAGATATTTAATATAATTGTAATTTACAATAAAAATGGCCATAAGGAAGTGATTGTTTCAATATAAAGTTAACAGTCACAAAAGAAAGTGATATTGAAAAGATAAATTTTACCACTTGCTAATTTTTAAGTAAAAACCCCTTAGATGATATAGTTCAAAGTGAAACTTAAAATACCATGAATTATGATTGAATAATGATATTAAATGAAAAATGGGTGGCATATACACCACATTTAAGTGAATTGGTGTATAATAACAAATAAGCCTCAATGGAATGTAAATTGAGATGAAATCCATTAATAATTGGTAACTTTTGAATTATAATAACCATGGAATAAAAATATTCAAATTAAAATCTAAAAACCATGAAGATAAATTTATCCATGATATAAAATACAATAGGGTCAGTATAGACACTACATAAAATAAATGAGTTGTGAAAATGGTGTATGTCCCACAGAAGAAAAAGTGAGACAAGAATTCCTCAAATTACACTTCCTTTTGGTTGAATGATATTTAACCTCATGTATAATGGCTTTAATAAAGTTATTAAATTACACTAGAACCATATTAATATCTATGATATCATATATATTCCTTTTATAATATATTATTTCAGGTGTTAATTGACTTGTTTTTTGAGTATGTTTTGACTTGTTGTTTTTGTTCCTATTAATTAGATAATTATTTCATCATCTACAGAATGTAAACCATGATTTAAATATCATATATATTCATTACATATGTATTTATAATAATCCATAAAATTTGGATATAGGAAATTAAATGCACCATTCATGGAGACGGTAGGTCATACGTACGCATAAACACTACTTCCATTTCTTTGTCATATTAAAAGAATGATAAGTAAATGATATATATGTATATTATAATTTACATATAATATTTATTTCATATATATCACATATGTTTATTAAAATAATCCTTAATATATTCCATGTATAGTGCAAACAAATCACATCGCTTTGAGGAGGAGGTAGTCCACACGTCCACAAACGAAGTTATCGTATTCTCACAAAATGGAAAGCATAGAGGTATATGTTATATAAAAATTAAATAATCATAAATAAATCATAAATATAATATATATAATATATAAACTATAAATCCATAATTATTCTAACCTTTAAATGTGTTAATAGAAGAACAAACAACATCAATTCACTAGGCAGTAGTCCACCGTACAAACGAATGATGATTATGTATTGCATTTGATGGATGTGTGTGAAAGTTTTGGTAGAAATATTAGAATAAAAAATCAGTATATTTAATATACTTATTTTAATATTTCATCATGATATAAAAATAATTTAAGGGGTGGATAAGTAAATGAAACAAAAGTGATCATTGAAGAACGCTGCCTCTTATTTGGGTAACTCCTTTTGGTTTATACCAAAATACATCCTTAGTTTGTATTTTGAAATAAGTTAGGATTATAGGAGGAGTGAATTTATATGGGAACTTATTTGGGTAGATTTTTTTCAAGATAAAGGGATTTAGAATAATGAATAAGTGGGAGGGGTAAGTGCCTTTTTATAGTGGAGGAGGAGTGGCATTCTTCTAAATTTTTGAAAAGGGAATTCCACCCACATTTTTTCCATGTCAAGAGGATCCAATAAAGTACCAAATTAGATAAAATGTAGTATTGGTTAAAAATATTTCCATATAATGGATTTTTAATAGGTTTATATATTATTTTATCCCTTAATTTTAAGAGTTAGTCCCTTGTTAAGCTATTTTTTCTTTTAATCGTTGTAACTAATATTAGTTACTTTCACTAATATTTTTGGTAAAAAATTAATTTGAACATATTAATAATTATAAACTATGATTATTCCAAAATTTTAGTCCATTTTTTCAAATTTCAATCACATAACTAGCAGAAATTAATTCAAAATCAATCCTGTAGACGGGACGACAATGCGGGTTTTTAAAGTAAAAATGTTAAAAAGTTTGCTAAGTTTTCATATCAAATTTTGGAGTGAAATTGATTTCAATAACCTAAATTGTTTTAATTTATGTATAATTGATATAATTTTACTTTAAAATCAATTTAAAATATTATTTATCCTTATATATAAATTAGACGAAGAAGTAGTTTTCAATTAAAATTCAGAATTTTTCATTATTCATCAAAAAATGAAACTTCACATCAAAATACCAAAAAATCACACAAATAGAATTTTTAAATTCCTATTTCAAAAATTATTTTTATTTTGAAATATAAAATTTATAAAATTTCCAAAATTTATATTTAAAATAGGTTCTCCATTAAAAGGTGGAAAAACTGGCTTTATAAAAATATAGTTTTTTATGTGTAAAATTGGGTTTGCTCTTATATTATGTCTATAAAATATATTTAATTAATGTAAGAATGTTTTATTTCATATATAACATATAAATTTACTATATAAATTTTCTAAGAGTTTTATAATTTAGTTGATTGTGCAGAACGTGACTAAATGGTGTTTTATTTAAACTGGGTGTTGTGTGCATTGCAAACTAACTCAGTATTGCGTGTTTTGAAAGCTATCAACAAAATTAAATTTATTCTAAAATAAAAATATGGTAAAGTATTAGGGTGATACATTATTCCCTCCTATAAAAATATCATCCTTAAAATTTTAGGGTTATTACCTTCTAAAAATATGTAGGTGGTTCTCCTTCATAGAATCATTTTGTTCCCGTGTTGTTTTTTCTATTTTGTGATTTGTCCAAAGTACCTTTACCAGATGAGTCATTAAATTCTTCAATAATTACTATCTAGTATCAATAATCTAGATTGTTTCTTCATAATATGAAAGGTCAGGTTCTAACTATATTTCATTATAGGTGAGCACATGTGTTGGGTCAGGCATGTACTTCCTTAGTATAGATATATGGAACACATCACATAATTTTGAGAGATTTAGAAACATTACGAAATGATAAGAAACAAATCCAACTCTTTCAAGAATCTTTAAGGGTCTGATGTACCTAGGACTCAATTTCCCTTTCTTACATAACCTTATAACACCATTTCCATCCATCCAATGGCCCGAAGACCTTCATTTTTATTGATTTTGATAGTCCACATTTCAAGGGGTGAGGTGGAACTCTTACAAGGCTCGTAGGCATAATTATTACATGGCTCGTAGGCCTTAGAGTAATTCATTGCCCGTAGGCTTCAAACATTACATACAACATGTCTTCTATTGTTTTAATTGTTCTTTCAGACTATCCATCAGTTTGGGGATAGTAGGCAGTGCTCAAATAAAGCTCAGTGTCAAGAGCCTTCTGAAGAATTTTCTAGAATTTTTATGTAAAGAAGGGATATTGATAAAAAAATTGATAGATATGTACTATGAAGTCTTAAAAATTCATTAATATAGAGTCTTGTGAGGCTCTCAAGAGGCAGGTCTTCTCTTATAGCAAAAAAATGTGCATATTTAGTGAGGCGATCAATGATAACCCATATTGAATCATTCTTCCTAGGAGTCTTTGGTAGTCCCATGACAAATTCCATAGTAATTTCATCACATTTCCACATGGGAATAGGAAGAGGTTACAGAACTACTTTAGGATAATTCCTCACATCTTTCACTTATTGACAAACCAAACATCTAGTCTCATAATCAACAATTTCCCACTTCATGTTATCCCACAAAAAATATTCCTTCAAGTCCCTATACATATTTTTACTACTAGGGTATATAGAGAAATTTGAGCTATGAGCATCATCCAACAATTCCCTTTTTATCTCAGGTATGGATGGAACACATGGCTTCATTACAAACTTTATAAAATCATCTTCGCAAACAAAGTCTACTAATTTTCCTTCATTCGCACCTTTAATTTTATTCTGAAAGTTATTTTTAAGAACCTAGACCTTATTTTCAGGTATGTTTTCATTTTCTGGTCATTTTTGGGAAAAGGGGAATTTCTTGAAATTTTCTAAGTACACGCCATGTACTTTATGAGTACATGTCGTGTACTTCCTTGTCGCAGTAAGCCATGTGTTGGTCGTGTAGTAGCCACACACACGGCCATGTGGGAGTGACTTGGAGGCTACCTAATGTGGAGTATGGAAACATCAAGTACACACTGTGTACTCTAAAATTACACGTCGTGTATTTTGTTTTTTTTCATTAAATGCACTGGGGTCGCATCTGACAGAGAAAACAACCTTCTTCTAGGTTGTCTTCATCCGAGAGAACCTGTATGGCTAAAACTTCTCTATGAGCCCCCGAGCCTCCATCTGACCTCCGATTCGAACACCATTTATTGCATTGGAATTGCATCTGTGAGTTCTCTCTTCTGCTTGAGCCTTGTTTTCCAATTCCTCTTCTTTTCCAAGTTATCATGGTTTGAAAATTTTGGACGTTTCTTAGATCTACAATATTCCAAGGAGAATCAAGCTTCGAGGTTCAATTATATTGATCTCCTAACCCCAAGGTAGGTGGTTTGTGACTCTCTGTTCGAAGTCTTTGAGTATTATGTTCAAATTCAACCAATACCCTTGAACGGGGTATTACGTGTTTACTGTTTTACCCCTATTGATTTCTTACCATGCTTGTAGGCCTATGTAGAGGTAATTTGTATATGAATTGGGTTGATTGTTGTGCTTTGGATATTTTTTTCCCATGCATTGTTTTTTTACGACCGTTTGGTCCTGTTTAGCCTTTGGCTGCCTTTCCTGTTTTCCATGCCTATTGCTCTAGGATGGAGAGTTGTAATATGACATTCTCGATATGTTGTAGACTGTTTAGCCAAGTAGTTTTGTAGGTTTACTTTGTCTATATTACACTTCTATGCTCGTTGACTTACACAGGGTCGTGAGAACCTGTTGTAGTAGACTATAGGGGGAATTGACTGGGTGAGATTCCTCAGAGAGTCTTTGAGAACCTTTGGCTATAAGGGGGATTGACCGAGTGAGATTCCTCAGAGAGTCCTTGATTACTTTAGACTATAGGGGTATTGACTGCATGAACTTCCTCAGAGAGTCTTTGTTTGAATTTAACGACCTGGGCTATAAAGGTAAATTGACCAAGTGAGCTTCCTAAGATAGTCCTAGACCTTGGGGCTATAAGGGGAATTGACGTGTGAGATTCCTCAGAGAGTCCTTGACTACCCTAGACTATATGGGGAATGGATTGTGTGAGCTTCTTCAGAGAGTCTTTCTTTACCTAGACTATACTGGGAATGTATTGTGTGAGCTTCCTCAGAGAGTCTTATTATACCTTTGACTATAAGGGGATAGACTGTGAGCGCTTCCTCAAAGATTCTTATTAAATTCCTATACAGAACCAGAGGGGTTAGACCGAGTGTGCTTCCCAGAGGGTTGCTTGTAATTTTTAGGTAGAACCAGAGGGGATGGATGTGAGTACTTCCCAGAGGGTTACCTGTTTGTGGTTTAGTTGTTTACTTCAATGTTTCTTGATATTGATCTATGGATTGTTTACTACTGAGCACTATCTTGTTTACTGTTTACTGCTTACTGTTTACTGTACTTTTACCTACCATATACTCACTGACTATTAGGCATAGATCTTTAGGTGGTTTCCTACTAGGATTTAGTCTCACACCCTATTTGGGTCATGCTTTTGGGCCCAAACAGATTATACTTTTGCAGGTATAGATACGGGAAAGCGTCCTTCTACATCAGGTACTTGACATGCTATGGAGCTGGAGAGCATGGTACCAAGCATGTGCTTGCGATGCTGAGGAGCTGTTTATCTTTTATTTTGTACTTTGGTTTAGTACCTTTTGTATTCCTGCATTTTGACTTGTTTGGTTGCTTTCCTAGACATATGTATCATGCATCATTTACATATATGTACTCCAGATGTTTTATTATTACAGTCTTCCGCTGTTTACTGTTGTTAGATATTTTCTTCTTATGATATTTTATGTGTTGTTTACTTCCATTGTGTACTCTGCCAATGAGGGCATAGTTTCCCCACTATCACACCTAAGGCCCTCGCTACTAGTCGGCAGCCTCTGGTGTTCGGGGAAATGCACTTGAGGCCATGTGATCAACCGGGTATGGGGTGCCTCTGGGTGGCTTCTGGAACTGGGACATTACAAAGTGGTATCAGAGAATTTATTTTCTCTTGACTTACTGTTTGGAGCCTATGGCCAGGGGTAGGACAGAATAGGTACTTGGTAATAAGTTTTTCCCAGGAGTAGCTAACCCATGTACAGGGAAAAGCCAATCTACCTCGTTTAAATTTCAATTTTGATGGTTTTCAATTATTACAGTTGATTTAATTTCACCTTCAGTGATGCACATGATTTTTGATGTTATTTTTGATGTTATTGAGGTTCTATTTCTGTTTCAACTAGATGAGATGAGGGTATTCCATCTCATGCATCATATAGAAACTTTCTAGAAATCACATGCCATGCATTTTTTCCATGCCATCTAGGATGAATTAGATATTGCATGTTGTTGTGATAGATTATGTGTAAAATATGCATGTTGTTGTGATAGTTTCCTTGATAGAAATACCTGTTGTTTGATAGGGTATTGTTTGTGTAGATATTTGCTTAAATGAACTCCAAACTTTGGTTCTTGAGGTGTTATGGTCCCTCATTGACCATAATTTAGTGGATCATTGCTTTTTTTGCATTGATATAATGTGTATAAGATGCCAAAATTTGATTCGCAGGGAGTATGGGCCCTTACAGATCAGGATTTGGCACTTTCAATGCTTGTTTCAGTGTTTTCTGGGTTCCGGAGTAGTTTCTGAGGCTTACTTTCTGGAAAAAAACCCAGAATACACGCTGTGTAATGTTAAGTACACTTCGTGTGTTATTCTGTTCAGAAAGAAACCATTTTTCTTAAGTACATTTCATGTAATTTATATACACACCATGTAATCTCTAAACTGTGACATAGGGCATGTGGGAAGAGACAGGGGATGGGAAAAGTCTGGTGGGAACACGTCATGTACCCATCGAACATGTCGTGTAGTGTCGACCCCGTGCCCACCCATGTCACTAACAACACAGGTTGGCCGAGTCGTGTCTAATACACATCGTGTTCTATCTAAACACGTCGTGTAGTATGACCTAGGTACCCGACCGTGTCACGAAAAACACGGGTTGGTGTTACCCTTTCACGTACACGTCATGTCTCCCTTGAAAATGTTGTGTAGTTTGACCCAAGTACCCGGCCGTGTCACAAAAAACATGGGCTGGTGTTATCCTTTATCATACACACCATGTCTGTCTAGAACATGTTGTGTAGGGTTATTTGTGTGTTAGGCCGTGTCACAAACAAAATGGTCCAGGTGGAGCTTGTCTAATACACATCGTGTAGGCATTATACGCACCGTGTTGTCTTGCCTTAGGAGAGTGGTGTGGCTTAACCGTGTATAAGGACTCAAGCAGGGAAAGAGGATTCAAGTACACGCCGTGTGTCAGGACAACACATCATGTGTCTGGGGTGTTACATGACCAGGTTAGGAAAGAGTACACGCCCATGTAAATGACTTCAGGGAACACACCGTGTAGTAAATGTACACGCCGTGTAGTCATGTTTTGTAAAACTTGAATGTTTTCCTTCTCTTGTTCCCTTCTTACACTTCTTGTTTTCAGTCCTTTCTAATCTTGATCTAAGGTGTGCGCTTGACCTTGCAGATTGATGCCACCAAGACGTCCTCCGGTTGTGCGCCAGTTTCCAAATGGTGATCAAACACCGGACATGGATGATCAGGGACTACCTACAGATCCTCCCATTGTTCTATCCTTGGCACCAACCATTGTACCTGACATAGGTGTTGATGCACAGTTTAGGGAGGGATTTCTGAGGATGATGCAGACCTTTTAGGGAGAGCCGCCTCCTGCCACGTCGATGGATGATTTGACGCGGGTCTTCTAGTAGTAGCATCCTCCCACTTTCTCAGGGGAAGGAGGACCTCAGGCAGTTGAGTCATGGTTTGAGGCCACGCTGATGATTTTCGAGCATCTGGAGATACCTCCAGAGAAGAGGGTGAAGCTCGCTAGCTACATGCTCCGAGACTCCGTCGAGAGGTGGTGGGACGTGATCTCACAGGCGGGCCGCCAATAGAATATGGCTTGGGATCAGTTTCGGTGCATCTTCTATGATTACTTCTATCCAGATACCTTGAGGGCCGATCGATCCTGGGATTTTATGAGTATGGAGTAGGGTACTCTTTCTATTATGGAGTATTCCTCTCACTTCACTGAGCTGTAGTGTTTCACACCTATTCCAGAAGTTGATGAGTTGCTCGTTGCACGAAAGTTTGAGGATGTTCTAAGACATGACATTCGGTCATAGGTGAACATATTTAGGTTGACTTCGATATCTTATATCATAAACCAGGCACTGATCACAGAGCGCAATCTGAAGGATTATGGATCTGTGAGCCAGGGCGATTCGGCATCCAGAGTTGGTGCTCTACCAGCTGATAGCAGGAAGCGCCATAGAGAGGTTGCACGAGGATATCAAACCAGGTGAGATGCATCTTCCGGTAGCCAGGTTGTGTGCTACCAGTGTGGGAGAAGTGGGCATACGAGGCCACGTTGCCCGAGAGACCCAGTGGAGTGCCGATCGAGCAGCAAGATGGGTCACCTTCAGTGATTTTTTTAGTTCTTCTCACCAGAAGCTGGTGACAGGGGTTCTTCTATGACTCCTCGTTCGGAAGCAACGCCACCTATTTCTCACCAGTCAGAGAACAGGAGTTCTTCCGGCCGTTCAGGCCGAGGTGGAGGTCGTGGTCGTGGTCGTGGAGGTCAGTCGCCCGGTTTTTAGTGACATTAGGGTGGATCAACTCAGAGTGGTCAGGCAGGGTCATAGGGCCACGGTACAGGCCAGACTTTTGCGGTGGAGCAGACCTAGTAGGAGAAGGATCTCGGACCTTCTACCATTCGAGGTACTATCTTATTATCCTCAGTATTAGCATCTACTCTTTTTGATACAGGGGCTTCCCATAGATTTATATTTGTTTCTATCGTGGAGAGACTTGGGCTCTGCATCTTTTCTTCTACTGATATATTGATTCTAGACACTCCATTGGGGACTAGAACATATAGTGTATGTCAGTGCAGAGAGTTCCCTCTACAGGTTGGTGGGTGTCACTTCTTATGGGACCTCTATGTCCTAGAGATGACAGGCTATGATGTCATTCTCGGGATGGATTGGTTAGTTCCATTCTAGGTAGTCGTCGACTGTTATCACCATAGGGTGAGTTTCATATCACCATAGGGTGGACCCTTTCTTCATAAGGGTGAGTGGGATGTCCAGGTGAGTAGAACGGGTCCAGAACATCATGGGTTGGGAAGAGTTACAGCCCAGATTGATAGTCTTTATCTAGATGACCAGGGGACTTCACAGTTAGACTTTTCTCCAGTGGTGGACCATTTCAGAGATGTCTTTACAGAGAACTTTTTAGGTTTTCCTTCAAAGCATGAGGTAGACTTTTTGTTTGAGTTTGTGCCAGGAGCGGCACTGGTGTCCATTCCTCCTTATAGGATGGCTACACCTGAGTTGCAGGAACTCAAGAAGCAGTTGGAGGAGTTGCAGGCAAAGGGTTTTATACGACCCAGTACTTCTCCTTGGGGTTAGTCTGTCCTATTTGCGAAGAAGGCAGATGGTACCCTTAGGCTTTGTGTGGACTATCGTAAGTTGAACCAGCTGACGGTCAAGAACCGATATCCCTTGCCCAGGATTGATGATCTCTTTGATCAGCTTTGAGGAGCCCGAATGTTCTCAAATATTGAACTGAGATCCAGTTATCATCAGTTTTGCGTTAGACCATCAAATATACCTCTTACAGCCTTCAGAAGCAGGTATGGTCTATACGAGTACTTGGTTATGTTATTCGGTCTCACGAACGTGCCTACAGTTTTCATGGAACTGGTGAACTGAGTGTTCCATCCATACTTGGATTCCTTTGTGGTGGTCTTCATGGAAGATATATTGGTGTACTCTCACACTCGACACGACCATGCTACCCATCTTGAGATCGTTTTGAGTACACTGAGGGATCATCGGTTATATGCTAAGCTCTCAAAGTATCACTTTTGGATGGATCATATTCACTTCTTGGGTCATGTCATCTCAGAGGCTGGAGTATCAGTAGACCTAGACAAAGTGAAAGTTGTAGTTTCCGGGGAGCATCCAAAGAACGTCTTTGTGGTGCGGAGTTTTCTGGGGATGTCTGGATACTATAGACATTTCATACAGGAATTTTCACGCTTACCAGCACTACTGACAGGTCTGACCAAGAAGGGGGCGAAGTTCTTGTGGTCAGATTCTTGTGATTCAACCTTTCAGGAGCTGAAAGGGACATTGACTTCAGCACCGATACTAGTCTTTCCAGACCCATGAAAGAGCTATACTATTTACTATGATGTGTTAGGTATCAGGCTGGGAGCTATGCTTATGCAGGGAGATGGAGTCATTGCGTACAGGTCTCGGCAGTTGAGGCCGCATGAGAGGAATTACCCAACGCACGATCTGGAGTTGGTAGTTGTTGTTCATGCCCTATGCTGTTGGAGAAATTATCTTATGGGAGATCACTTTGTGTTTTTCATTGACCATAATAGTCTCGAGTACATCTTCACTCAGTGTGATCTAAATTTGAGATAGTGCAGGTGGGTTGAGTACCAACAGTCTTTTGACTTTGAGCTTGCCTATATGCCTGTAAAGGGAAATGCGGTGGCTGATGCGTTGAGTAGGAGGACTCAGATACAGGAAGTTCGAGAGGCCAGTAGTGAGTGGCAGCTTATGGCTCTATTCTCTGAGATGCATTTGGAGGTGAATGACAATCAGGGGCAGACGTTTCTTTCTTCTATAGTTGTTACCTCTACTCTTCTGGATCGAGTTTGAATGAGGCAGCTATCAGATTCTGGAGGCCTAGTCCTAAGGGAAAGCGTGTCAGGAGAGGACCCTATTCCTGGATGGTCCATAAGCGATGATGATATCTTGCATTTCCAGGTATGAGTATGGGTGCCAGCAGACATACACGAGGAGATGATGCGGGATTTTCATTCCTCAGTTTGGGCAGTTCATCCTAGCGTCACCAAGATGTATCGTGATCTACACCATCAGTTTGGTGGACAGGTATGAAGAGGGACGTTTCTGGTTTTGTCATGAGGTGTTCTACTTGTTAGCAGGTGAAGGTGGAGCATCAGCGACTAGCAGGGCCTTTACAGCAGTTACCCATTCCCGAGTGGAAGTGGAATGATGTCGTGATGGACTTCGTGACTGGTTTGTTGAGGTCGCCTCGAGGGAATGACGCAATTTGGGTTGTCATTTATAGATTCATGAAGGTTTCTCACTTCTTTTCGATCAAGGAGACCTTCAGTGTTGATGATCTGGGACGGTAGTACATCTGAGAGATTGTACGTCTACATGGAGTTCCACACTCCATTGTTTCAGATAGGGATGTATGTTTTACTTCTCGGTTCTGGAAGGGGATTCAAAAGGCTTTGGATACATAGGTAATTTTGAGTATAGCTTACCACCCCCAGATAGATAGCCAGTCCGAGCGTACGATTCAGGTGCTTGTGGATATGCTCCGAGCATGCATTCTGGATTTTGGAGGTTCTTGGGAAAAGCATATACCTCTTGTGGAGTTTGCCTACAACAATAGTTTTCAAGAAACTATTCAGATGGAACCTTATGAGGTTTTTTACGGTATGCCATGAAAATCACCTTTATGATGGCTGGAGGTAGGAGAGACATCTTTTCTGGGACCACGTCTTGTTCAGGAGACCTTAGAGCAGATAGAGTGGATTCAGAATAGGATGGCTACTACACAGTCTCGAAAGAAGTCTTATGCTGATCAGCGGAGACGACCTATGGAGTTTGAGGTCAGGGATCAGGTTTTCCTACATGTCACACCGAGGTTGGGACATAAAATTATTAGGAGACAGGGTAAGATTTCCAAATTTTAGTCACATTATTAGCAGAAATTAATTTAAAATTATTTCACAGACGGGACGATAATGTGGGTTTTTAAAGTAAAAATGTTCAAAAGTTTGTTAAGTTTTAGAAGTGAAATTTATTCCAATGACATAATTTGGATTTATTTATTTATAATTGATATAATTTTACTTTCAATTCAATTTAAAATAGTATCTATCCTTATAAATATATTATACTAAGAAGTAGTTCTCAATTAAAATTCAGTATTTTTCACTATTCATCAAAAAATGAAACTTCGCAGAAAAATACCAAAAATTCACCCTAAGATAATTTTGATGTCAATATTTCAAAAATTAATTTTATTTTGACATATAAAATTTATAAAATTTTAAAATTTTAGATTTAAAATATGTTCATCATTAAAAGGCAGCAAAACTGTATTTATAAAAATATAGTTTTTTATGCATAAAATTGGGTTTGTTCTTATATTATGTCTATAAAATATATTGAATGAATGTAAAAATATTTTATTGGATATATAAAATATAAATTTACTATATAAATTCTCTAAGAGTGTTATAATTTAATCGACTGTTCAAAACCTGACTAAATAGTATTTTTTTTAAACCAGGTGTTGTGTGCATTGCAAACTAACTCAGTATTGTGTGTTTTTCAAGATATCAACAAAAATAAATTTATTATAAAAGGAAAATATGGTAAATTCTTGGGGTGATACACCAACACTAGGATAAAAGGCTTCTCCCCAAATAGGGTTAAAGCATCATGCAGTTTAATTTCATGTAACCAGGAAATAGACCATGTAGTTTAACATATTACAGCAAGGACGTTGAGATATAAAATTTAAGGTCATTTAGATTTGACAGAAATATTAGTGATTTTCCATTTAATAGTGATTTGACCAAGAATTTTACATAATTTTTAGGCATGGTGGGGTAAAGTTATAAGCTACAATCTGGGGGCTTTCAGATCTGAAAAGTGATATGGGATAGGTATGAAAGGAATAATCATGGACCATGTTTTAAAAGTGATTTACATAATAAAGTCGTTGGGGATTATGGATACAAAAGAAGTTTCTCTTGAGGATGAATGTGCCTCTGGTTGACAGGCCTTTTTAGGGAGACTTATGAAAATCCAAACTAGATTGTATCAATTCATAATAAAAAAAGGTGTCTTATGGAATTAGAAATTCTATCACTAGTATCCAGGGAAATCTTATGAAGATTAAAATTTCCCCAGACATAGAGTTTGGTTTGTGTAAGGAAGGCGAATGAGAATGGATGGAGTATTTCAAGTTAAAATCACACAAGAATGGGGAAAACATTTCCTATGCAGTTTTGACCCATATGCAAGTAGGGGGTTTTATATTATAGATGGTCTCAATACATAGGATCTGGGTGTCACTGCATATCTCATCAAGTAGAAAATCAATACACACTTAGTTCTAGAGTATATTCCCCACACTGATTGAATTTTCATGTGGAGAGGGGGTTCTTTGAATATAGGATCACGAGTGGGGTGATAACCTATACTGGACCCTCCTATGCAGATTTTGTTAATACACAGGAGAGTGAGGGAATGTTTATATTGTGGTTGGACCAGGGTGTGGGATCTGGGCATCACTACATATCCAATCAAAGAAAGAATCAATCCACATGTAGTTCTTGGATGAAGAGGTTGTGGGAGACCAACACCTAGGATGGTGGTCCTCTCAGGTGATGGCCATAACAATGTGCAATTTTACATCATGAAATAGACATCATCCACATAGTTTAATTTCATGCAGTAAAGATGTTTGGTGTGCCTTTTAAGGTATTTCTTCTAGGAACCTACTAACCATGATGTGAACTGATATGCCTCAATCATATGGGGAAGTGTTTACCAAAACTCCTAAGCCCATGTGATCTACGCTCTATGTGAGAAACAAGGAGTGGAAAATATTTCTTTCACCATGAATAGGTTATTATAAGAAAGGACAAGGGAATTTTGATCTTGTGGGGGCTGGACCAGGATTTAGGATCTGGGTGTCACTACATATCTCACAGGGGTGAGAATCAAGCCATGTATAGTTCTAGGAGCATCTTAATATCAAATGAGAGGGATGTTAACCATACAGTTTAATGTAATGTAGTAATTATGAATGTATTTTAGTATTTTTAGATCATATTACTAGGACCATAAATCATAGAAATGATGAGTGACATAGGGATAACTGGGCCAATGATGTTTCAATACACTTCATACATGAATAAGGAAATTGTAAACCATGATCTCGAGGTTTCTCAGATTAAGATAAATGATATGGGACAATTATGGAAGGAGTGACCACAAACCATGTTCTAAAATCAGTTTCCAGTATGATATTTTCAGGGATTACAGAGATAGAAGAGGTTTCTCTTGAGTAAAAAGGCATATTTGGCTTACAAGCCTTTTGGGGGAAGCTTATGCAAATCCATACTATGGCGTATCGATGCATAGTCAAGAATATGTGACCTTTGTAATTATACATTCTATTACCAATGGTCAAGGAAATATTATGGAGATCTAAATTTTCCCAATACAAGGAGTATGATGTGCAGAAGAAATGTGTCTAAGAAAAAAGGAAGCATTTGGATTGGCATCATACATGGAGTGTGAAGTCCCCTATATATATCTTTTTTTCATATAGTTAATGGGATATTTTTGTTTACATGATGGTATTCTTAATGAGAGAACCCCAAATTAAGATCTTATGCATGGATTGAGGTCGTATACAAGAGAAAAGGGATACCTTCTCCCTTCTTTATTATGGTTGGTCCTAGGTTAAGGAACATGGGTGTCACTACATATCTTGTATGGATAGGAATCAAGCCACATGTAGTTATCAATAATTAAGATGGGATCACAAGTGAACAGACCCATGTCAGAGTCCCCTGTATAGATCTTTGTTTGTATACAAGAGAGAGGGAATTTTCTTTACTTCATGGTTATCCCCAAGACATAAGGTCTAGGAATCACTACATATCTCATTGAGATTAGAATCAAGCCATATGTAGTTCTGTAATTGAGGTGTGGTGGAATAAAAACACCAAGTATCATTATTTTCTCAAGTATAGATCAAAATGTTATACGGTTTTATGTCATGAAACAAGGACATGAACCATGTAGTTTTACATCATGCAGTGAGAATTTTATTGTATAATTTGGCATCTTATGACTAGGATATTAGGCTATATATTTTAAATACTTATAGCTTGTACTATAGAGTCTTGTAGTTTTAGTTCGTACGAGAAGAATGTGGCTCGCATGGGTGAGGTTTGGGTGAGTATAAGGTGGTTCGTGTAGGGTAAACCTAGGTGAACTAAAGATGGATTATTTAGGGTAAACTTGGGAGGGATGAAGATGAATCGTGTAGGGTAATCTTGGGTGAGCTAAAGATGACTCATGCAGGGTAGTCCTGGGTGAGCTGAAGATGCCTTTGGGTGATGGAAAACCTGTGCAATAACACTTGAGAAAGGCCTTTATCTAAGCTCCAAGGGTCTCCTCAGGTGTTTCTGGATGACTGGAGCTCAAGTTCTGAGTAGTGGAAGGGTCCTTCTTACTGGTAGTTTTGATTAGGGGAAGTGTTTCCTCCCAGGGTTCTTGGTATTCTAAACCTTGAGGGACATCAATACATTGATTTCTACTAATTTACCCTTCTTTTGGAGGCTTAAAGAACTATGTGAGAGTTTATAGGACTTGGTTGAGACACTTGGGTGAGCATAGCTTCAATCAATCTCTTCATCATTCATTCATTGCAAATGAGGAGCCCAAGGGTCCCATTTATAGGCGTTTTTTTTACCCTAAAAAATTAAGTTAACTCACACAGGTGTGTCACACTAGGTTTCATGCAGGTGTAACTTGTGTGAGTATCTTGGGTGTGCCAGTCTGGCCCTATGCGATGGCATTGGCACATAGGTTAGACCTACACGGTGATGTCAGGCGAGTAGGTTAGAACTGCACGGTGACGCCAATTGGGCCTTGCATAGTATTACTTGGTATAATGCATGTGATCCTTGATATATTTCACTTCTCTTTTACTCAAGGTATTTCCCTTTGAAACTTCTTATTATCATGTGAAAAATCGAGTGTCAATAATAGCACAAACACTAGTCAACTGGGCTAGGCACCTGAATGGTACTACCCATTGAAGCCAGTTTCAATATATAAGCACCCTAGGTGCTTCCTTGAAAACTCAGACATCAATGTGCCTATAATGAAAAACTTGAGCACCTTCCATGCATCGGTCTCAATATAGGCATAAAACTAAGCTCATTTTATTTAAGGAAAATGTAAACCTCATTCCAACCTCTCTCACAGATTACCCTAGAGAAAATTGAATGATGACCTACTAGGGTCCAAGTAAAAATTGAGGGTATGTAGTTATGTCCACATATCCTTAAGTTCTCTATCATGAGAACAACATCCCATTTGATAGATTTTATCATACAACATTTAGTGTTCCTATAAATCTCTTTAAAAGAGGTAAAACTAAAGACAGGTAAAATACTATCAACTTATGAGGGTCATAACCTATCCAATTAGTTGTAACGACATCACCTACCAAGCATCGGTATACCAGGACATGATCCTTTTTGAGCATACTCATAAGGGATTTCTCCCTAAAGGGTTACAATGTCAACATAAAAAGGTAAAGGAGCCGACACTCACCGTGTATCTTCATACAGTAATACCTCATGAGGTTCGACTTATTAGAAAACCACCCATATCCTAGGGGGTGTTGTCTTATCAACTAAGAGTCCCACCTAACTCAAGCGGACCAACTAAAACCACTTACTGTCCTCAAAAACTCAAATAAAAATTCTACCATTTTTTCCACCTCTAAGGTGCTACTACAATAGTTAACCCTTAATTTTAACATAAGGTGTCAAACTTTAAACTAGATTCATGATTAAAAGGTCACTAGGATCTACCATATAACCTCTAGGTTCTAGAAATAATAGAAAGATCCAATAAATATCTAAGGTAAATGCTCACATTCCCATTTCAAGCATCTCTCAGGGAAAAACTAAAATTAACCCTTATACAAGGTTCTACGCTATAAAAACCTCAAAAAGGTTTCATTTTAGGGCATTTAATCGATGCTCATTTATTATAACATTTAATAAAATTTATATACAAATGATATCAAGTATGATTTATATAAGAAAACTATACTAAGCACTTTATTTAGCTAACACCAAGTAGCATAATAGGAAAATTATCTTGTAATTTCATTTTTGACAATCTTAATCATCCATAATTCATTACAATTATCTTAGTTAAAGAAAATGTAAATTTACAATCTATAGAGGAAAAACCCTTTAGGTTTAAATTGGAATTTTAATTAACAGAATCCTCATAATAATAAAACTCAAAAGTAGATAAAAGTTATTTTATTAATTTAAGGGTATTGGTTCAGTAAGATGCCACCAAACATTTATACGCAATATCATAAAACTGGTTGTTTCAACTTTAAATAACCATCCCATATCTATCATGAATATACCCCCATGGGGTTGATTACCAATTTATATAAGAATAAATTGGTATTCTAGGTTAAGCTATTCTAGGTTCGGTTACATGAGAAACCATTCCCAATTTATGGATTCAATTCTCTATAAATTACAATTGGCATCCCATTTAAATGAAATGCCTGATAGTTATTTATGTAAAGATTTAATAAACCCTTAATGGGTTTATATCATAAGTAATATGCCCCAACCGACCTACTTGGGTCCATTTGTGCATTTAGGAATTTAGTCATATGGGTATTGATTCCCAAATCATAGAAGTTCAAGCCTTTATAAGTTACAATTGGAACTTCATGTAATTGCACCCATGTTTTCACCTTCGGTCCCAAAATATAATAAGTTTACATATGATGGTTTGATTATATGGGTTACCATTCCAAATTTATAAAGGCATATACACTTTATAAATTATTATTGGAACCCATTTAATCATGGCCATAAATGTTTCAACCCATGCAACCAATGGTCCATGGATCAAACATGTCATAATTGGTTAATTAAGGTGTCACCAACAAGCTATGTGGGAAAAAACCATTTAGGTTGATGTGAAAACTTTAATAACCAATCATATATCATAATTATAACAAGCATTCCATCGTAGAGAAATGAATGATAGTAGACATGAAAAACTACCTTAAAATCAAATAATGCAGGTAATTATGGTAAAAATTAACAAATCATGTTATATAGGAAAGCATGATATAAAATCATCTAGGTAGGTATACAAATAATCATGATGATAAATTACACAAACATTGCATACAAATCATCATGCATCATGAAATCAAAAATACAATCTACATGGCATGGCTTATGCATGGCATGTGAATCTATATGTGCCTATAATTATGCATGTAACAACACTTCCTTACCATACCAGGCCAAGGGTAAATATCATAAATTAGTAAGCATCATAAGTACAATAGTCACCCAAGGTGAAATAATAATCAACTATAATAACATATCATCATGAACATCAATCTCATCCTAGAAAACTTGATCTTTTCCTCCTGCATGGGTTGGTCGGACCCAGACATGAGATATATACCAAGTGATAACATATTTCTAGTCTCATGTATATCATCCCAAAATAGTAGTACAAATGGAAAAGAAACCTCTGATACCATTTTGTAACATCCTGACCTAAGATCCACTTTAATGGTGCCCCAAGCCAGTTTCACCACATGGTCTCAATCATGCCTCATCATATGCTAGAGGATTCTAGCTAGAAGTGATGGTATAATGGTGGTATGGTGGGAATATTATACCATATTTATCAGAGTGGTTCAACGGTATATATAATAAATAAATACATAAATCATATGAATAACAAATTAGCGAAATATAATAATAAAAACTGACAATCAATAATGAAGGAATGTATAATCATGCATTATCATGCTATAATGTACCATAATAGACATAAAATAGGTAATTATAGTGGGACTAGATAGATAGATAATAAATAAATTAAATATTTCATCCCCTAAAGGTATCATGTATACATGCTTGGCCCCTCTCTCTGTGTCAAGTCCCAGTCCAAAAAGAGCAACAACAAGAAAGAAAGCACAAACCATGATCCTGGTCCTGCAATCATGAGGTATGTTTGGGTACCAAACAGAGGTCCGAATAGGGTGTGAGGTACACTCAGTAGGCCACCACCACCAACATCTAGTGTAATTCAGTTTGTGAGTATAAAATTAAGTAATTTTCATGTATAATAAATTGGTGGATAAATAAATGACAATTGTTCAACTTGGGTTCCTCAAAGAAAACCTAGCCAATGATACCTACTTCGGCCTAATCCAAACTAGCTCTAATCATAAGGATGATGTAATGATAGTAGTAAATTATAAGGGTTGTGGTGATAATTTATTCCTGTTACCCATGGCTATAATTCTAGGAATCCTTGTATACCAAGATGGCCATATAAGGTTCTACATGTTACACGACATTTATAGTTTAGCAATTGGGTAATCCAATTATCATTCAAGCACAAAGTAATTCCATTTAACCTATGAGCCTATGAAAGTCATTCTATATTGTAATATAGGTATCTATAAAGTAATTATAGGATCTCATATAACATATGATCTTGTCCATGGTAGTTCATATCAGGATTCTATGTATTATCCAAGGCATATTGTAATCTTTTTTAACTTATGATCCCTTCCATGGTAGTTTGTACTAGGAGTCCAAGTATCACTCAAGGGATACATCATGTCATGAAACCTATGATCCCCTCCAAGGAATTACATTTAAGTAATATTAATATTACTCAAGATGCATCATAATTGAATCAACCTAGAGACCATCCAAATCCTTCCATATTAAGAATCCAAGTGTCACCCAAGACTTAATATAACATCATTTAACCTATGATCTCATCCATGGAAGCCTATATCAGGATTATAAATATCATTCAAGGTGTAATAAAATAAGTAGGCTCACTGCATTTAATAATTAAACATAGGCAATAGGAATATCTAATCCAACTCATAACTCATATCTAAACCAATCATTTAATAAAATCACTTCCAAGTGATCGAGAGGGTCCATTCAAGTATAAATTCCATCTAATTATTTATCATGATACATTTAATTTATCAATTCACTTTGAGAATTAATAAATTCCATGTGAAGAAACATTCCATTTTATAATTCATTGAAACTCATTTAACTTCCTCTCATTACCAAATTAATCATAATTAATAAGGTTCTAAGTGTAAATTTCTATAAACTTACCATTTATTAAGTTACTCTAATCATTACTTCTAAATAAATAAACTAACACACCTTAAAAGGGTGTTTAGCTACCCAAAAAACATGTTCTTAATATACATTCAATTATGTGATTCTTACATCTCATTCAACCCCTTTTTATTCTAAGGTAATGCTTCATAATTTAACATGATCCTAGTATGGATACATTCCTTAGAGTAATTAAATCATTTTATTTAACATTATTTAACAATTCTTGTTTTAAAATTCAATCCAAACACACTTAGTGCTGCTTTTGGATAATTACACACATTCATCTTCAAGGTAATATAAGTGATATTCCCATGGTGTGGTTCTCATTTAGGTTTCAACCTCTAACAAGGATAAAGGGCCTCATAAGACTCTAAATTGTAGTATAGTAAATTAAATTTAAGTGTTACAAATTTAAGGATCAACTTACAATTAATTCAGTGCATGACATAATGAAAATATTTTATAAAATGATGAAACTTTGAGGGGAAATACATAAAACACCTACCTCATACACATTAATCTTCACTCGTCTATTTCTGACCTTTAATTTGAGCTAGAATAAGAGAAAATAAATAACCAAGAAAAATCCCTGAAAATAGGTCACATTAGCTCGCATTGAAATAATATTAAATATAGAAAGATAAACAAAGGAATAATGAGGAATCATAGTCTTACCAAGGGTTATCTAATGAAACTGTTGGTGGCTAAGTTTGAGTTCAGGTAGAGGTGGTATGCTAAATCCTTGGAGGAGTCCAAGGGAGAGTTATCAATGAGGGGGATATTATGCATAGATGAGGATAATAAAATGAGGAAACACCCTTAAATAATCTAGGGTGGAAATATATTTTATCCCATTTAATAAGGATCACAGTTTGGAAAACTGTGTGGTTCCACTATCCAAAGGAACACCCCCTCACACGACTATATGAATGGTTTGAAAAACCATGTGTAGTCCATGTGATTGCCTTTGGAATTTTCTTCTGAAAACCTGCATGATTTTTCAGCCCATCTTCATGGTTTATAAAAAAATTTCACATATACAAAAAGTTCACATGGTTAGCACTAGGTCCCTCTCACATTTTAGACAAGATGTGCACCAATACAACATGCCACATAGTTAGAGGCACACATTTAGCACTACATTAAATGTGTTCCCCTGTTTGTCTCATCCCAAAACTGATTTCTTGAATCCCAAAGCTTACAAAATTGATATGAACTCCTGATACATTCTTATATCCTTAAACCTTATCCAAAGAAATACTTTTAAGTGTTACAACTCCCATAATTACATTCTGAATCTTGATTTAAGATTTGGTCCATCCAGCAAATGAAAATTTCAAATTACTTTGGAAATTCCAACCTGTACAAAACACAGGACCTTATAAAATATATTATGTTTCCTTTATTAGTGTTATCTAACTCTAAAATTATTTTCTTGGATATTAAGTCCAATCTTTCATCCAATCCATCTATTGTATTTACTTTTCTGTCTAACAAAGTTCCAATCAAACTGTTACATTTATTTTTAACAACATGTGCAACATCAATGTTATGATTTGACTCCAAAAATATTCAGTAAGTTAGATCAAATAATATTGAACATTTCTTCCATGTATTTTTTTGACGATCAGGACTTCTATTCTTTCCAAATGTGAAATTAATGTTTTTCACCTTGTCTTAATATTCTTCAGTTGACAATGGTTGTGGGGGGAGATTGTACTCTTGAAAATTGTTAAATTCATTTTTCAATATTTTATATCGATGATCCATTCACAAAAATATTTGATTTCCCATATAAATTGTATTTCTTCCATTCCACGATTGATAATAAGAAGTATCTTTTTTAAAAATTGGACAATCTTTATATTCCTTAAATTTGTATCCAGATAAGTTTCCATATACAATAAAATCATTTACAATGAATAATATCATAACACATAAAAGAAAATATTCTTTATTGTATGCATCAAAAACCACAAAACATTTCTCTCATATAAAATTTAAATCATCAATCAATGATGATAGATAAACATAAATATCATTTTTAGGTTGTTTTGGTCCATAAATCATCAAAATAATCATAACATATTTTTCTTCATACATGTTTATGGGGATAAGATGTAAAATACCAACATAACATACCATGAACTATGTTGAATACTAAATCTCCAAGATGGATTCATTCCATTTGTGCACAGTACCACTCTTATATTTCTAGCTTCACTTCAAAAATTATGAATTTTTTTATCAAATCCCATCCATTATGGTGAATCAATAAGGTGACATAAGTTTCTATTAGAGATATGTTTATCTGTATGTCATCTTAACCTCTTTAAATTATTTGAATTTTCAAATAGAGGTTTCAAATGAGGAATTATCTAAAGATACAAAATTTATTTAGTGGAAGGTTTGGTTCCTTTTTTTGAGAATGAATCAAATTTTAATTTTTCATCCCTTTTATATCATGATGTCTAGCATTTAGGATATTCTGATAATCTTTCACATTCCTTCTTATAAATCATATATTCATTGAGATAGGCATGTATCTTTTTATACCCCTATCTCATTGGGAATGATATTTTCTTTTCATCATAATTGGAATCTGAAAACTTGTTACCTTTTGAAAGTAGATTTTTTAAAAGTTCAAACAATTAAATGAACCTTTTATCACTCCACTCGTTTATTACTTTTAAGTTAACTAATATCAACACTGCTGATAACACTATAAATTTAGTGCAGCTTGAGAATAGTAGTTTCTCAGAATCCCCATACAATCATTCAAAAATTATTATTTTTAATGGTTTCAATGCCTACGTCAATGATTAATTCACCAATACAATGATCTATCTTAGGATGAATATCTTCATCAACATTAGATCTGTAATTTTTTTTATTTCACTATACCAAAACCAACGTGTATAATTATGATCAAAACCATAGAAAATCAGACATATTTTGATTTCTCAGAAACTTAACTTTATCATATTCACACATTTAAAGCAAGGAAAAAAATCATATCTTTGTTTTCAAGATTTTGTTTTACAAATTCCAAGAAATTGTCAAATCCTTTTTCATATCCATCATTGGTTATTCATATATTTATCCAATTATGATCCATTAATTACCTAAGATCAAATTATAATAGGTGAAAATATTAAAACATATAAACAATTAAACATATATATAAAAAAATTAATTTAAAACATATAAACATAAAATCCAAACAAGAAATTAATCATTTATTGATAACTATTTAATCAAAACAAACAATTAAAAAAATAAAAAATAATACAATATACAAAACCTATGGGTAATGATTTACAATAAATTAAAATTAGTATCTAAATGAAAAATAGATTTTTTTAGACTAAAAATTTGAAATTATAAACAACATTGTTGGCCTACTTGTTTTAATGATCACAAAATAATGATTATAATGATATTAATGAATTTCATGTTTTCTGTAAGTATTCCATTAATTTGAGACGAGTGATGAAATTGTCTAAGTATGAGTCACCATCAGTTACTTCTAAGGATGAGACACCATTGATACTAACACCTCCAACTTGAGTCATTGTTGTCTATGACTCACTACCATTAGGGAAATCTCACTAAGTCTGAGACACAATCATGTTAAGACACCATCAACATGAAAATATCGCTAAGTTTGAGATGCCTTCTGATGTCTATCACGATCTGTCCCCCGGGGCCCATATTGTGACTACCCCAAGCCTGATTTCCATAGGCCAGGGGCTGGCGACTAGCACCAAAGGCATAAATCCCTAATCTGGGAAGGCATTAACTTTATAAACTGAAACACACACAACATAGTACACAACTGGAAGTAAAACACTAAGTAAAACTGTATACAAAGAAAGTGTTGTAATGTAAAAGGGGCCAGAAATACAAGCCCAACAGTAAAGTAGAAAAGACGGAAAGGTACAAATACAAATGAAAGAAAAAGTAAAGAATCTACTGGCTCATCCTCTGGGGTTCCTACCTCAAGGGTAGGTACATATGGCCTCCTCAGCACTCCATGCTCGTCCTTCCACTATGCGCACCATCACGCCGAGTGGTCCACCTCCGGGTACCGTCCAATCCTAATACTCTCTGCCTCAGTCAGCGTTATCCGTCATCTGTAACCAATACAACGAGGTGAGTGCATTTCTCGTGTAGGGGTGAGTATAACGATACTCAGTAGGGACCCCGAGACCCTCAAGGTCTCACTAAATCTAACAAGGATAAACCATAAGTAGGTAACCAATAGATATCTATCACTTAGTTATATTATCATACATATACCTAAGTTATCTAGTAACCCATCTCATTCGTGAGGTAAACATAAAATTCATTAACTCAGCTCAAACTAGGATTTTATTCAAGGGGGTACTATCAAGTAACAACCCCAGTCACTCTAACGGAAACCTCAGATGATGGTGTAATCCTCCTCTATCGAGTACAGTGGGCCTGCTGTGTCACACAGAGGTGCTTCCCACCTTCCTGGACTGCTTTGGTACTCCTCCTGTCGAGTATCGTGGGTCTGTTGCGTCACACAGAGGCGCTCCCCACTATGGGTATGTCGCGCTCACACAGAGGTGCTCCCCCTCGTAGCATGATGAGGTACTCCTTCTGTCTAGTATTATGGGTCTGCGGCGTCACACAGAGGCGCTCCCCACTATGGTCCTATCGCGCTCACACAGAGGCACTTCCCACTGGGCTTGTCGAAACACTACGAGTCGAAAGGTCAGCAATCATCAGGTCTCAGCCAGCTACTAGGTCTCCGCACTCCGCTTGCTCATCTCCAGGAGGATCCGCTCCACAAGATACTAGTCGATACTCCAACTATCACGAAGTCCCAAGTAGAAGTATCTCAAAAGTCTTCCTCGTCATAGGGGTCTCAACGCAACAGATGGCATGTCAATCGAACTCCCGGTCTGTGAGTTATTGGCATTTTTGTTCCAAGGGCCTGGTTGGTTTTTAGGTTCAAACCAACCCATCCATACTCCAACTATGTTCAAATATCAAGTGTAGTATTCCAAAAGAACCGTCACACTCTAAGATTTCCGTCTCTGCAGGCGGTTCGTCGATCGGACACCTGTAGCCCAAGATATGGGCGAATAGGTGTAAACAGGCCAAAATAGGTCTGGTTCTGGTCCGACCCAGTTTGACTGACTCGGTCAGAGGGGGAGGCCAAACCTGAGGGCAGCCCGACCCGATGGCAGCCTGGCTCGGATGGGCGGCCTGGCCTGAGGGTGGCCCGGCCCAGCTAACCCAGCGGCTCGTGGCACGGCGGCTCGCGGGGTTCACCTAAGCCACGACCAGGGGGGAATCCGTGCGCCCCCTGTAACACCCGAACGGCTTAGACGTTCATGTGGGGACCCTAACTGGCACTAGGTGGCGCAGGTCCAAGTCACATGGGACCCGGAGGGTCCCGCTCCTCCCAGCTGGCCAAGCGGCCAGCAGTTCGGCTCCTCCGGTGGCCGGCCTGGCAGGCCGCCTCGGCTTCTCCACCACGACGTAATAGTGTCATGGTCCAGCTCCACCATGCGGCGCGACGGCGCCTCGCCTCCTCCGCCACAGCCCGGCCTGACCGTGGCCCTTTTTTGTCTCCCACGCGGCGTGACGACGTCGTGGCCCGGCCTAGCCACAGCCTCCAGATCCTCAGCGCGGCGCGACGGGGCCACGTCGCCCCCGACCGCCAAGTCCCTCTTGGCAGTGGCCCCTTCCAACCACGTGGCGCGATGGCACCGTGCCCCTATAGTGACCCAGCAGCCCTTGCACCGTCGGTTTTCTTTGCGGTCGTCCCGACGCCAGTCGCATTGCTCCGCCATGTTCCTTCCTTCCGACGGCGTCGTTGCATCGCCGCCGTCTTCAACAATAGACAATAATCAAAGGGGGAGGGTCGGGCCGTGTTTGTGCGGTCCAATCCCTCCTCATTATGATGATAACAATCTTCAATTCTCAAACCAAAATTTGTACGACGAAGAATGGGAATAAATTCAACTCAAACCCCACGTCGTTTTTCGATGACTGTTGACGTTGTCGTGGGAAAAGTGCGGACATCGATTCATTGACGTCGGGAAGCGTCTGGGGTAGGAGACCGAGGAAGATGCGTTGTCAGCATTCTTTGCGGTCGGCTCCTTCCCTATTGGCATGGTTGAAGATCGATGAAGAAGTTTGATGATCTTCAGTGAATGATAAAGAGGCATTCTTCACGTTTTTCGTTGAGAGGATGAAGTTCTCCCAATTCTTCCAAGTCCTCTCTCAAAGTCCCACCCAGATGAAAGTTTCCAACCAAAATAAAATAATAGGTTTGTCTATTATTTAATTTTTTGGAAAGAATTCAGAAGATTTCAAAAGGTGGAGTTTAATTAATTGAGTGAATAAATTCAATTAATTAATTGAGATAGTTGGCATAATTAATTGGTGGGGGAAGTCTAAGGGTTTCATCCCACATAAATGGGGGTTAGAGGGGTTTTAAAGCCCATGTGGCCCCCCCAAGGATATCCTCCCAAGGGAGGTTATGCGTGGGTGGGCCCCACCACTATAACCTCTCATGGGAGATTATGGTGTGGTGGTCCCCACCTCTAACCTCCTCTTGGAGGTTTTAACCACCACTTAAATAAAAATAAGCTATACTTATTTGTATTTAACTTAATAAAAACCCAAAATCTAACTTCCATTCTTGTTAGAACGCAACTGCGGTGAAGGTATCACTAAGAAATCACCAATGTTGTGAGTTCAATGGTACCCTCGAATTTTAATTCCGAGCACCTATTCAAAAGTTACAAAATCTTGTTCATACGTTTACTGAACGTACCCGAAAAAAACTTCAGAAATTTATTCCGGGCACACCGGGCCTCAGAATCAAGTGCCAAAAATTTTCACAGACTCATAAAAAATCCCATGAATTTAAGAGAAAAAAAATCCACTGAATTTTTGGGTCTTTACATTCTCCCCACCTCAGGGATTTACATCCCCATAAGTTACAACTCACACTAAGGAAACAAAAGGGGATACTAAGAATGCATCTGAGCCTCTCGCTCTCATGTGCTCTCCTGGATATTCACGTGCTGCCAGCGAACATGCACCAGAGGTATAGACTATTCATGAAGGAACCGCTCCTATCGATCCTCAATCTCCACTAAAACCTCCGTGAAATTCTCCCCATCATCGATGTCCAACTCTCCATGGTCGATGATGTGGGAAGGGTCGTGCACGTATCTATTCAGCTGAGATACGTGAAATACATTGTGCATCTGGTGCAACTGAGGTGGTATAGCTAAGTGGTAAGCCACCTCGCCTACTCTGTTGGGGACCTGGAAAGGTCCGATGAATTGTGGAGACAACTTGCTGCCTCAGCCAAATCTCCATAGACCTCATTGAGGTGAGACCCGTAGAAAGACGTGGTCTCCATCCTCGAACTCCAGAGGTCTCCGTCTCCTATCGGAATACGACTTCTTCCTGATCTGTGAAGTCTTCATCCACTCCTGGATGATATGAACCTTCTTCGTGGTAGCCCGTACCATCTCTGGTCCCACTAGTGCTAACTCCCCTGGGTCTGTCCAGCACAATGGCGATCTGCAAGGTTAACCCTACAAGGCCTCAAAAGGTCGCATACCGATGGTGGAGTGATAGCTTTTGTTGTAGGAAAACTCCACCAAAGTTAAGTGATCCTCCTAGCTGTGACCAAAGTCGAGGACACAAGCACAGAGCATGTCCTCGAGGGTCTGGATGGTCCGCTCAGTCTGAAAATCTGTCTGAGGATGGAAGGCGGTGCTCAAGTGAAGTTGTGTCCCGAAAGCCTCCTGTAACCCCTTCCATAGCTGGTAAGTAAACTGTGTGTCATGGTCGAAGACAATAGAAGAAGGTACTCCATGTAAACGCGCAATCTTCTGCACATAGAGGCGTCCCAAGCTCTCTACTGAGCTCTGCTCTCTGATCAGTAGGAAGTGGGCTAACTTGGTGATTCGGTCAACGATCACCCATATCGAATCGCCACCTCTGAACACTTTCCGACGCACGAGCTTCAGAATTGGGAGTGTGTGACGCTTCCCGACATCAACGAATCGACGTCCGCCCTTTTCCTGAGACAACGTCCACAATCATCGACAAACGAGGTAGGGGTTTGAGTTGAATTTATTCCCGATCTTCATCGTTCAATTTATGGTTTGAGAAATGCCAATTGATATCACCTTAATGAATAGGGATCGGATCGCACGAACATGGACGAACCTCCCCCTTTGATTGATCATATTTTTTTATGGCGGTGGTGGCGCAACGGCGCCGCTAGGAGGAAGAACTGTTGAAGAAGTCGGGAGCGCAAGGTCCACCGGGTTGCCGGAGGGGCACAGCTCCGTTGTTCCACATGGTTGGAAGGGGATGCGCCAATAGGACCATGATGGTCGAAGCTGGTGCGGCGTCGTCGCACCGTGCGGAGAAGCTGTAGGCCGCGGCCAGGCTCGGTCGTGGTGGAGGTGGCGTGGCGTCGTTGTACCGCGCGGAGGGAAGTAGAGGGCCACAGCCAGGCTGGGCCGTGGCGGAGGAGGCGTGGTACCATCGTGCCACGCGGTGGAGTTGGACTGCGGCGCCATTGCACCACGGCGGAGAAGCCGAGGTGGTCGGTTGGGCCGGCTGCCGGAGGAGTCGAACGGCTGGCTGCTTGGCCATCCAGGAGGAGCGAGACCCTCAGGGTCCCGCGTGACCTGGACCGGCGCCACCTGGCGCGTCTTAGGGTCCCCACCCGAATGGCTAAGCCTTTTGGATGTGCCAGGGGGCGCGCGACTTCCCCCTGGCTCCGGCTTAGGCAAACCCCACGAGCCGCCGGGTCGCGAGCCGCTGGGCCACAGGGTCGGGCCGCCCTCAGGCCAGGCCGCTCATCCAGGTCGGGCCACCCTCAGGCCAGGCCGCCCATCTAGGTCGAGCCACCCTCAAGTCGGGCAGCCCCCTTGGATCGGGTCAGACCCGCAGATCAGGTCGAACCCCAGTCCGGACCCGGGACGGGCCGGGTCAGTCTGACTGGGTCGGACCAGACCCGGACCCGCTTTGGCATGTTTACACCTATTCACCCATATCATGGGCTACGGGTGACCAGTCAATAAACCGCCTATGGCGATGGAAATCTTATAGCGTGATAGTTCTTTTGGAATAATCCACTTGATATTTGGACATAGTTGAGTACGGACGGGTTGGTTTGAACCTAAAAACCAACCGGGCCCCTGGAACGGAAATGCCAATAACTCACAGACCAGGCGTCCGATTAACGCGATGTCTATTGCGTTGAGACCCCTATGATGAGGCGGACCTTTGAGATACTTCTACTTGGGAATTCGTGACAATTGGAGTATCAACCAGTAGCTCATGGAGTGGATCCTCCCAGAGACGAGTGAGCGGAGTGCGGAGACCTAGTAGCTGGCTGAGGCCTGATGACTACGGATCTTTCAACTTGGAGTGTTTCAACTAGCCCAGTGGGAAGCGCATCTGTGTGAGAGCAGCAGGCCCATAGTAGGGAGCGCCTCTGTGTGACGCGGGAGACCCATGGTACTCGACAGGAGGAGTACCTCATTAGGATACGAGGGGGAGTGCCTCTGTGTGAGCGCGGCAGACCCACAGTGGGGAGCGCCTCTGTGTGACGCAGCAAACCCACGGTACTCAACAAGAGGAGTACCACAACAGTCCAGGAAGGTGGGAAGCGCCTCTGTGTGACGCAGAAGTCCCACTGTACTCGATCGAGGAGGAGTACACCATTAGTTGAGGTTTCTGGCAGAGTGACTGGGGTTGTTACTTGATACTACCCTCCTTGAATAAAATCCTGGTTTGAGCTGAGTTAATGACTTTTATGTTTACCTCACAAATGATATGGGTTACTAGATAAATTAGGTATATGTATGTGTATATACCTAAGGGATGGATATTTTTGGAATACATACTTGTGGTTTATCCTTGTTGGATTTAGTGAGACCTTGAGGGTCTCGGGGTCCCTACTGAGTATCGTTATACTCACCCCTGCACGGGCAATGCCCGCACCTCATTGTGTTGGTTGCAGACGACGGACAGTGCTGACTGAGGTAGAGAGTAGCAGGACTGGACGGTACCTGGAGGTGGACCACTCGGCGTGACGGTGCACAGAGAGGACGGACAGGTGTGGTGTGCTGAGGAGGCCATTTGTACCTACCCTTTAGGTAGGAACCCCGGAGGATGACCCAGTAGCTGCTTTACTTTTTTCTTTTAGTTGTACTTGTACCTTTCCGTTTTCTGGCGACTAGAACCAAAGGCGTAAATCCCTAATCTGGGATGGCATTGCCTTTATAAACTGAAACACACACAACAGAGTAAGAAACTAGAAGTAAAACACTACGTAAAACTGTATACAAAGAAAGTGTTGTAAAATAAAAGGGGCCGGAAATACAAGCCCAACAGTAAAGTACATAAAACAGAAAGGTACAAGTACAACTGAAAGAAAAAAGTAAAGCAGCTATCGGGTCGTCCTCCGGGGTTCCTACCTGAAGGGTAGGTACAAATGGCCTCCTCAGCACTCCACGTCTATCTGTCCACTCCATGCACCATCACGCAGAGTGGTCCACCTCCGGGTACCGTCCAGTCTTGCTACTCTCTGCCTCAGTTAGCATTGTCTTTCATCTTCAACCAACACAATGAGGTACAGGCATTGCCCGTGCAGGGGTGAGTATAACGATACTCAGTAGGGAATCATAGACCCTCAAGGTCTCACTAAACCCAAAAAGGATAATCCAAAAGTATGTAATCAACAGATAACCATCACTTAGGTATATGCTCATATGTATACCTAAGTTATCTAGTAACCCATCTCATTCATGACGTAAACATAAAAGTCATTAACTCAGCTCAAACCAGGATTTCATTCAAGGGAGGTAGTATCAAGTAACAACCCCAGTTACTCTGTCAGAAACCTCAGCTGATGGTGTACTCCTCCTCTATCAAGTACAGTGGGCCTGCTATGTCACACAGAGGCGCTTCCCACATTCCTGGACTGTTTTGGTACTTCTCCTGTTGAGTACCGTGGATCTGCTACGTCACACAGAGGCGCTCCCCACTGTGGGTCTGCCGCGCTCACACAGAGGTGCTCCCCCTCATAGCCTACTGAGGTACTCTTCCTGTAGAGTACCATGGTTCTGCCATGTCACACAGAGGCACTCCCCACTATGGGCCTGCCGCGCTCACACAGAGGCGCTTCCCACTGGGCTAGTCGAAACACTTAGAGTTGAAAGGTCAGCAGTCGTCAGGTCTCTGCCAGCTACTAGGTCTCTGCACTCTGCTCGCTTGTCTCCGGGAGGATCCACTCCATGAGCTTTTGGTCGATACACCAACTGTCATGAAGACCCATGTAGAAATATCTCAAAGGTCTGCCTTGTCATAGGGGTCTCAATTCAACAGACGGCATGTCAATCAGACGTCCGGTCTGTGAGTTATTAGCATTTTTGTTCTAGGGGCCCGGTTGGTTTTTAGGTTCAAACCAACCCGTCCATACTCCAAGTGTGTCCAAATTTCAAGTGGATTATTCCAAAAGAACTTTCACACTCTAAGATTTCTATCGCCGTAGGCGGTTCGTCGATTGGACACTCGTAGCCCAAGATATGGGCGAATAGGTGTAAAGAGGCCAAAGTGGGTCCGGGTCCGAACTCGGGTCTGACCCGATCCGCGGGTCTGACCAGGTATGAGGGTGCGGCCCAACCTGAGGGCGGCCCGGCCCGAGGGCTGCCCAGCCCGATGACGGCCCGGCCCGACGGCCTGGCGACTCGCGGCCCGGTGGCTCGTGGGGTCCGCCTAATCTGCGGCCAGGGGGGAAGCCACGTGCCCCCCTGGCACACCCGAACGTCTTAGCCATTTGGGTGGGGACCCTAACCAGCACCAGGTGGCACTGGTCCAAGTCACGCAAGTCCCTGAGGTCCCGCTCCTCCCGGCTGGCCAAGCGGCCAGCCGTTCGGCTCCTCTGACAGTTGGCCCGACCGGCCACCTTGGCTCCTCCACCACGGTGCAACAGCACCACGGTCTAGCTCCACTGCACAGTGCACCGGCATAGCGCCTCCTCCTCCGCGACCCGGCCTGGTCATGGCCTTCTGATTCCCTCCACACGGCGCGACGGTGCCGCGCCACCTCCGCAGCGGCCCGGCCTGGCCGCGGCCTCCAGCTCCTCTGCGCGTCGCACCGCCTCCGACCGCCATGGAACTCCTGGCTGAGACCCCTTCCACTCGCACGGCGTAACGGTGTCGCGCCCCTTCGACGACCCGGCGGCCCTTGCGCCGCTGGTTTTCTTTGTGGCTGGCCTGACGCCGGTCACGTTTCTCTTCCATGTTCCTTCCTTCTGGCGGTGCCGTTGCGCCACCACCATCATCAACAATCGATAGCAATCAAAGGGGGAGGTTCGGGCCATGTTCGTGCGGTCTGATCGCTCCTCGTTATGGTGATAAAAATAGGCAATTATCAAACCATAATTTGTACGACGAAAAATGGGAAGAAATTCAACTCAAACCCCTACGTCGTTTGTCGATGATTTTTGACTTTGTCACGGTAAAAGGGCGGACGTTGATTCGTTGACGCCGAGAAGCATCTGGGGTAGGAGACCGAGGAAGATGCATCGTCGGCATTCTTCGCGGTCGGCTCCTTATCTCTTGGCATGGTTGAAGATCGATGAAGAAGTTCGACGATCTTCGGTGAACGATAAAGAGGTGTTCTTCGCGTTCTTCATTGAAAGGATTAAGTTCTCCCAATTCTTCTAAGTCCTCTCTCAAAGTCTCACCCAAATGAAAGTTTCCAACCAAAATAAAATAATATGTTTGTCTATTATTTAATTTTTTGGCAAGAATTCAAAAGATTTCAAAGGTGAAGTTTAATTAATTGAGTGAATAAATTCAATTAATTAATTGGGAGGGTTGGCGTAATTAATTAGTGGGGGAATTCCAAGGGTTTCATCCCACATAAATGGGGGGTTAGAGGGGGTTTAAAGCCCGTGTGGCACCCACCAAGGATATCCTCCAAAGAGAGGTTATGCGCGGGTGGGCCCCACCACCATAACCTCTCATGGGGGGTTATGGTGTGGTGGACCCCACCTCTAACCTCCTCTTGGAGGTTTTAACCACCACTTAAATAAAAATAAGCAACACTTATTTTTATTTAACTTAATAAACCCCCAAAATCTAACTTCCATTCTCATTATAACGCAACTCCAGTGAAGGTCTCACTAAGCAATCACCAATGCTGTGAGTTCAACGGTACCCTCGGATTTCAATTTCGAGCATCGGTTCAAAAGTTAAAAAATCACACTCGTACGTTTAATAAACATACCAGAACAAAACATCAGAAATTGATTCTGGGAACACCGAGCCTCGGAATCAAGTGTCGTAAATTTTCACAGACTCGTAAAAAATCCCATGAATTTATGAAAAAAAATTCCATAGAATTTCCAGGTCTTTACAATGTCAAACCACCAGATTGAAAATTTGGTAAAATATGAGACACTGTCGAGATGGCATGTCATCGGAACGCAAATTTGGCTACCTCTAGATAAATCACCGCCCATGGCATACTGCCAACATAGAATGTTAGCTAAGTATAAGACACCGCCAGTTCAGACACCACTAGAAAAGTGAAATTTTGGATAAGTCTAAGACACTGCCAGTGTCATGCCACTAGAACAACATACCACCAGACTTCGAGACACCACCAGACTAATCCACCCCTAGTATTTACTTATACTTATTTTTTTAATAAATTTATTATAATGAATACATTATTTAATTCAATTTTATTCATTATTTTAATGATTTCCTCTTAAATGTTTGATAGATTGCATTGATGTGAGTGTCAAACGTATGGTACGAGGAAGCAGAGACCATCTAGATATTCCTATTATTGCTGATAAAAAGAGAAGTAGACTCACTCATGAAAAAAAGAAGAGACACAATAGTGCATGAAGATGAATGATAGAAATTTGAGAGATTGAACTTATTGAACACACATAGATCTGAACCTGATTGCAAACAATAAAAGATCACCTACTACAAACACTCGACTGGGAAGTCGAACTACATCATACTATCTACGGCTTTCCTCCAGTCAAGAATAAGAGTCTATGATACTCTATTCTTTAGAAGTTTTTCAAGAGAACCTGACTCAAGATTCACTACAAATCAAATCAATATTCACAAGATACATTGAAAAAAACAAATAATTTTTAAACTCGTCACTTTTAGATTGCTCTTTTTTTATCTTTATTACATTTTTTGAGCAATGTGTGTGCATACTCTGTTTTATCACATGAACACTATCGCTTTCACTAAAATGGAAGATACATAGATATATTATTATAATTTATTACACTTTTAATCCCATGAATAACAGTGGTAGATGTCCTTGAGTGTCCTGTTTGTTTTATCTCCCACGTATAACTGTATAAGAGGTCGTGTGTGACCTAGACAGTTTGTAAACTATTGTAAAATACAATCCAAGTTATGGATCATCTTGTTTATTTTATATAAACTATTTGGTGGAGGGTGATCACTAAGTTGAGAGGAATATGTCTCAACTTGAGATAGAACCTCTTGTATTCAATCTTTCTGTTGTGTGATTTAATTTTGTTATACTTTATTTTCACTTTAAAACTTAAAATTGTTTTAACTGTAAAAAATATATATATACATTGATATTTTATCTTAATTTGGGTTCATATAGTATTTTGATAAAGTAAATTGATTTCAAACGATCTAATAAAATTATATATTATTCATCTGAGACCTAATCAATTTTTAGAGAAATTTTTAGAAATATTAAGATCTATATCATACTGCATATTTTGATAAACTGGGTCATATTTATACATTTGGGGGATTTCAAAATAATCCATTTTAAATAGAAATTTTTATTGGGTGCTCAATTCACCCCCCCCCCCCCCCCCTCTTGAGATAATCACTCCAAATAACAAATATAATAAATCATTCAAACATCTAAAATAAAACAATATGAAATCATAATAATCAAAGTATCAAGTCAAACAAAACATGAAACTTCCACCATCTTTGATCAACTCCTTAATAGCTCTAACTGACCAAAAATGATCAGTTTGTAATGAAAAATAAATCTATTTCCTTACCATTACAATGTCATATAACATTTTCATGCACATCATGGTATAAACAATATGGGTGAGTAAATATATCCCATAGGATATCCCAAAAATACTTCAAAAGTTTTCTATGCATGATTAATCAAATCATGTTCAAGTTAATTACATTATAAATAAAAATGGAAATTTCACAAAGGATATTTTTTTTAGAAAACCATTTTATTCAAAAAAAATATGAGATAATTAAACAAATATATATCTAAAAACCATATCACCAATGAGTTTTATTTAAAATCAATCAACTCAAGAAAGTGTTTAGTTTTTAAATAATAAAACCCACAATTAAATTCATTTTCTAAAAAATGTACTCTTTATCTAAAAAATAAATTAGTTATAAAGAACACACTCCTTATAAATCCATGATCAGTTATTAGTCAATTATTTATCAATGAACAATGAAAAATCAATCAATAAATAAATTTACAATAAAACCATTATCTATATAATAGTATATAAATTAAACATACAATATCATCAACCATAATAATAAGTGTTTAGATACACCTACCTTAGATGAGTTTATGGAAGTCTGGGGATTGATAAAAAATGATATTAGCTATCAATATGATCTACCTATCCCTAATATCAAAACATCCAACATAATTTCAATATATTCATACTTCATTATCTAAACATCTATAAGATTAACTACAAACATATTATAATGAAAACAAAATTATAAATATAAAAAATCATAAATACAAACAATTATAATCACAATCATATTATATCACAAGAATAAGTAATTTATAATCAAAAAGTTATTATACTCTCAAAAAAATTATAAAAAATATTATAATAGACAATGACATATGTATAAACAAACAAATGAATAAATGCAGTTTATAACTAAAAATTACTCGAGGAATCTTTTAAAAATAAAATATAAATTTTCAACTTGAAAAATATAGAGATTCGGGGTGGAACTTTACAACAAAGAGATCCAAAATGATTATTGATGAATTTCATATTGCAAGTAATGAAATAATACACATCAAAATAGATATCCAATGTCGATGACAGTGTAACTCAAATGAAATAAATAGAATGAAGATTGGTGGGCTGAATGTAGCTAAGGATAAGGGTGATAGGTGTAACATATATGATAAATGATGAACATGGAGTAAAAAAATAGTTCAAATGAAGAATATTGAGGTTGATGAAGCGTAGTTGGAGAGTTGTGAGTCGTTCGTCTTAGGGATCTGAAAAAACTTCATCAAAAGAATGAGGGGCTTGTGATTTTATGTTTTTTTAAAATATTTTAACATCAATTTTTATTAAAAAAAGATGTTAAAAGTAATTTTGGAATACTTTTAATTTTTTTTTTGTAAAACTAATGTTAAAATCCTATATGGAAGCATTTTAACATCGTTCATATAAAAAATGATGTTAAAATGCCAACGTGAAATCATATTTTTCTACTAGTGCAACAATTCTTTGGAGACCTTCCAAGATTTTAAACCATGTGTATATCATCTCTAAAGAGATTATATCATTGAATCCTATGACAAAATTATGGTACAATGGGAGTAATCAACCAGGATTCATGAAGGAATAAATAATTACAAGATAAGGTAATTCTAAACCTATCTATAAATTAATTATAAATTATATGTTATGATCCTATGTTTTGATATTCATAGTTCACTTAATATTTAATTTAATTATATCGTTCATAATGTTTTTTTCTCATGTACATCTTATATTATTCACCGATTATGACAAAAAACCGAATTGACTATGCCCAATAACTGCTTATACTACACCCGAGACCTTCAGATGGCGTATTGTATGGTTTTTCTATGGGGTGAAATGAATTTTTAGTTATCGAATCTTGTTTTTCACATCAATAATTTCTCTTGTATATATTTATATTTGCGTGTCCAATATTCTTAATAATGATTTATTCTTCATTATTGTTAAAGGGGTGTGTGTGTTGGTTTAATGGAGCAATTTTTCCCTCCATAGAGGTTTTGTGTGATGAGCTGTAGGGATGGTTTTATTTTTTGGATCAACATCCTCTCTATTTACCACTTGAAATGGAGTATTAATTCTTACCTTGGATGGAACACATGTGTAACAGGGACACATGGATACAGATCTGTTATACACACTACCAAATCAGATGGAGTACATGTTTTATTAAAAATGATAATTATAGTAGCATACCTAAACTACCCTCACACACCATGCTCCTACTACACTCCCAATTGACATTTTATCTCCTTCATATGCAAACTTTTTTTTCACTTATAAACTTTGATCTAATATATTGTTTTCAAATGGTATCGAAATTTCACTTGGATAGTACCATTGTGATCGTTATGTCAATACGAATAATCATAGACCCATATATAACACATTATTTTGAACTTTAATTTTTTTATATATAGTTATATATTTACACTAAAAGTATACATTGTATTTTTTTTAAAAACTCTAAATACGTATTTATTTATAAAAACAAAATATACTAAATAAATAACATATAGATACAATTTTTCAAAAAATTAATAAGTATACATATATGTGTGTGTATGATTTTATAAAAGTACATACATAAATACACATATACTAATAAAATTACATAAATACATATTATTATAATTATTTACAAATATACATATATATAACTACATGCAACTATGTGTACGCACATGCATGGGTTTGTACATGTATACACATGTATATAAGTATTTAAAAATATAATTATCTAAAAGTATATATTAATAGAACTATATACATAATTACATACATACATCATATAAACATGTGTGTGTTTGTAAACATATATATAATTATACATAAAACATAAATTTCACAACATAAATTTACAGTGTATTATTTTTGTATACACTATATATACTAATTAAGTTTTTTATACCCGTATGTAGATAAGTATATTTTAATTTTTTTATCACACAAAAATATGGAAAAATCAATGAATACATATATATATAATATGTATTTTTTACATAAGCACGTGAACATGGTGTAAATTTGGTACCCAAAAAGATACTGTAACTGTCATAGTTGAAATTTACAACATATTTTTTTGTATCAATGTAACTACATACTACATGTATGTATACATAAAAATATATAAAATAATTAGTTCTTATATCATTTTATACTTATAAATACTTCCATACACGATATTTTATGAATATTTTATTAATTTTAACTTTTATATAGATTATATTCATTATATATCAATATAACTACATACTATATATATGTATATGTATAATTTTAAAAATGAATGAGTGTCTAAATTTGTGTATACTTATAAATAATTATAGTAATATTTTATGTATACGTTACTAATTATAAATTTTTTATATATAGTATTAATTAAACTTCAATATAATTACATATTGTGTGTGTGTGTGTGAAATTATGAAAATGAATGGGTGTTTTCATACATTCTTATACACATGTGATGTATATACCTACATATACATACATACATATATATATTGATATATTAATGTAAAGTATATACATACTTGCTTTCATACAAATATTTTATACATGCACGATTTCATACATGTATTTAAATATAAGTACCTGCATACATACAAACATAAATATATATTAATACAAGTACATAAATACATATTAATACAATTATATACAAATATACATATATAAAATTATGTGCAATTATAAGTATACACATTCACACACACATTCATACACATTAGTATAAATGCACATGTATATATACAAAGTAAATCTATCATTGTGTGTATAGATGTATGTATTTCTTTATATATAAATATGTTAACACTACTGGAAAAACACCCTATACCCACGACTTTACCACTATCCTAAAATACGTTTCTTGTTATCATATTAAAAAAATATGTGTGTGTATATATATAATTTATTTATATTAAATTATTTATTATTATTATGATTTTGGAAAAATAATGGGCCAACCTATACCCACGGTTTGGTCAAACCGCGGGCCCTTATTTTAAAAAAATCATTCACCGAGATTTGATCCCAACACCTTCCATCAACACTCTAACTGCTTTACCACCATCCTACAACACATTATTTATTCTTATATTCAAAATATATATATTTATAAATATAAAAAAAATATTAAGTTATTTATTATTATTATTATTATGGAAAAATAATGGGTCAACCTATACCCATAGTTTGGTCAAACCATGGGTATGGGTTTTCCCACAAAAAAATCCCCACACAACCTATTTCCATGGTTTACAAAAACTATGGGTATAGGGGTAACCTATACCCATAGTTTTTAGAGAATAGTGGGTATAGGTTCTTGCTGTGGATTTTCTTTTCCCGTGAAACCTATTCCCAAGGTTGGGTATAGGGGTGACCTATACCCATGATTTTTTGGAGAACCGTGGGTATAGGTTTTTTTTTCGATAGTATAATATGTATGTATGTATGTATGTGTATATATATATATTAATTGGTTTTTATATATGTGTGTGATCAATAATTTTTAAAGGTATATCCAAATATAAGTATTTATGGTTATTTTTTAATACATGTACATACATGAATCTAAATATTATTATATGTACATGCATACACATAAGTATAGACAAGTATACATATAAATATTTCAGTGTAATTATTTTCAATTATACATCTATATAAGTATATTAAAATATAAATATTTATAAGTGTATTTTAAAGTGTATTTTCATAAACATATATAACTCTATATTAATGTAAGTAAATAAATATATATTATTTCAATTATATGTAAATATAATTAATGTAATTACTTAAAAATATAATTGCATGAATTCACACATGCGCACACACACAGTTATACAAAACAACAAATAATTTTATGTGTATTTTAATGGATGTATACACATACATATAAATATTATCATACATATATGCATACATATACATACAATAATACATGAATATATATATATATATCATTATATATATACATGCATGGGTGTATAAATATTAATGTAATTATTTACAAATATATATATATATATATATAAGTTGTTTCTTCTGGAATTAGGGATGAACTTGTTTGTTTAAGGTTCAAACATTCCAATCGGTTTCTAATGGGTTTATTCGTAGAACCGGAAACATCCAATGATTCTATATCCATTTGGACCTACTTTCCAAAGGTAGGTACTCATTAGTTGTGGACCGATGAGGCTTAAGAATTTTCATTGGTCGAGAGGATGGGAGGTCAGACTCATCACACCTTTTTGGGGGGAATTATTGTCTACTCTGGGACTCTCTTTATATATTTGAGTTATGTTCATGAATCCTTATTAATTTACCAAGCATGAAAATGAGTCTTCCTTTAGATTTTGCAATCAATGATTGATATGTATGAGATTTAGAGAATCTTTTATATATATTCTAGGTTCTTCATCAATAGAGAATCATCCGTATGTATTGGAGATTCTTAGTCAATGGTATCCTTCAATACATTATATATAAATCTCTTGGTCATTATGATAACCATACTGGTTTTAAATCCACTCAGCGGGGCACTTGAAGTTTATTGTCATTCAGAAGGGCATGGATTATTTTAAAGTTGGGATCGTACCCGTAGATGGGCTACCTACGTATCCTTGTTAGAAAAGGAATTAGAACCCACGTATTTTGGGAATTAAGATATAGTTTAACGTCATATGGGACGGATGAGAATAATGGGTGATAAGATTGAACCTTAGAAAGGCTTTCTATGTACTCTACTTTTAAAGCAGAGATCAAAGTCCACGTAGTTCAATTAATAATTCTGGGGCTTACGTATGACTAACGGCCCAAAGGGATGTGTTGTGGTTACTTTTACACTCTAAGCTCATGTGAGTCATGCTCGGTGTGAGAAACAAGAGGTATTAGTAAAATTGACAATTTGTGCCACGAAAGATGTGGTCACAAGGAATGATATGGGGCTTATATATGTGTGACTTCCCAATTAAATAAAGAATAGGATTTACTTCTGGGAAGAAACCTAGGAACAAGGTCCATAAAGATATTTGTGCTTTGTGGAGATTTCGATACTCTAACTTGGGGCTTACTCCTGAGGAGGATGCCCAAATTAGGTGGGACTTATGATTGGGGTGTATTCCTGAGAAGGAAGCTCCAAATTAAATAAATTATGACTGGGGATTACTCCTGAAAAGGAGGCCCAGGTTAAGGAGATTTGTAACTTAGGAATTACTCCTGAGAAAGAGGCCCAAAGTTAAAGGGGACTTGGGGCTTACTCCTAAGGAGGATGCCCATATTAAGGGGGATTTGATTTATTATTGGGGCTTACTCCTAAAGAGGATGCCCAAATTACAGAGGGACTAATGATTGGGTTTTATTCCTAAGAAGGAAGCCCAAGTCAAAAGAAATTAAGCCTGGGGATTACTCCTGAAAAGGAGGCCCAGGTTAAGAGAAATTATGATTGGGGATTACTCCTAAGGAGGATGCCCAGATTAGGTAACTTCTCATTTTAAAGGATGAAGTTGAATGAATGAAATCTCTAACCTTAGTGACATAAAGTTATATAAATCACAAGGTTTTGAGAGATGTTCCACAGAATTCCTTTCAGATAAGGAAGACAACAAAGGAACCATGATATAAATGGATTTGAAGAGTGTTTTGAAGGCTAAATCTTGAAGAGGAGAGGTGGATTTGAAGAAAAGAGTTGAATAGGAAAGAGGGGCACCCAAAAAGAGGCAGGCGCACAAGTCATGTTTGGGCACGCAAGTCCTGGTCATGCAAGTAGACTTGCATGACATGGGTATACTTTGGTGATGGTTAACCCATAGGGTAATACTTGGACGAGACTTGGCTCAATCCCTTATTATTATCCCTAAAGTCTTCCAAAAGGGTGGAACGCAAGTTCTGTTGAAGGTATAAGGCAGCGTGTAAGTGTGGCCATTTCCCTTAAGGTTTAGACACTTAGGCATGCAAGTGTTGATGAATTTCAACACTTAGGCCTTGTTTCCCCTCTTTAGATCTTCCATTCTAGGTAAGAAATTACCTTATAAGTGTTCGGAAGACTTCAAGCAAAGACTAGGGTGCTGAGAGCTTAAATATGACTTTTGGAATTTTTTGTCCCCGAAATGGGGGGCCCACAAGGGATATTTATAGTCCATTGAGGACCTTGGGTGAAAATAAAGTAGGGCGTGCAAGTCACCTGCGCGACCAATATGTGGCGTGCAAGTATAATTTTGCGACTATGGTGAAACTTGTGCGACCCATGATTATAGAGATCTTTTTTCATGCCTTTGTCAATTTTTGATGCTTCTTCAAAGGATGAATCTCTTTGTGCTTAAGGTATTCCCCTTTTTCATTCGTTAGACTCTGTGATGGAAAGGAGAATCAACCAAAGTCCCCCCTTAGAGTTTTATCCTAAAAAGGAAGGAGGATTTGACTCTGAGGTAAAGGAGAAAACCAAGGAATTTTGGGCCCGCAGGTGTTGAGCGCGCAGGTAGTGGTGCGCAGGTGCGAGTCGCGCAGGCTTTAGCATGCAGGGGTACGGCCTTGCCTATAAATATGTGCACCACTCTCACACAAAGCACCCGATTTTCAAATCTTCAAGCTCTCGGTGCGCAATTTTCTCTGCTTTCGCTCGTTCGCGCAGGTTTTGCTGTCTGTGGTTTTTTGTTTCTTCGTGTCGCGCTTCTACAGAGGTATTTAGACTTGCGTGGTGATACCTACATTACCATACTTGCGCGACCGAATTAGACTTGCGTGCCAACATTAGAATTGTGTGACTTAATGCATTATCCATTTTATTTTAATTTCCTCACAAATATTATGAAAAATAAACTTACTTAATAGTTAATCATTTGACCTTTGTGCAGATTCAATGGCTCCCAGCAGAATTAGAACGGCTAATGAGCTGGATGGTAAGTGGATTGATGACATGATAAACATCATTGGCCATGATTATTACACTATCTGCTATAGAACTCTCCCAGATTTGGCCAAGTGCTTAAAGAAGTATCATCTTAATTTCCCACAGAGCATCTACCTACCTCTATATGGTCATGGTCATATGAAAGAAGTCAACATTCCAGAGCCAAAGAACTATCTCCCGTATTCTTGGTTTCAGACTTACACCAACTTTTCCTTAGCAAATGTCTGAGTTGGAGGATCATTCGTAAATGCTGGAATAGTGGAGAAGGCCTACATAATGCATCATATCCCTTGTTCCCCAGATCTGAAACCTCACAAGCCTGAGCTGCAACCACATTATTATCCCTCAATCTTCCGAAATTCTCAGATGGATCAATCCAAAGGCTGGAAGAAGAGTTGGGACTTCCGTCCTAGAGGAGGTGTGAAGACAACTTGGATGTGGGAATATTGGTTGCGACAAACCTATGCAAAATTCATCGAGGATCTAAAAGGAGCTGCAATATATGAAGTTGTCTGGGCTGGGAAGACATATGTCTACAGGAATGATGACTTTGTGCCGGATCTAATCAGCTGCTGGAGCCCAAAAACCAATTCTTTCCATCTGACTCATGGAGAAGTAGGCATCAGTTTGTGGGATTTCTACAAGATCTCGGGGACTCCAATTTTAGGCGATATGTATGATGAATTCATCCCTCCCAAGGCGACTTGGAATGATTCAGAGAAGACTCCATCTTTGGCTCGAGAATTATTGAAAATTTTCTACAAGCTCAAGAATTCAAAGACCTCCAAAACTCATTCTAGAAAGGATATTAATCCAGAGGAGTGGATGGATATGTTTCTTACCAAGAAGAATGAAAAGGGGCCCATCTGTAATCGTCCTACTACTTGCCCCAGAACAGAGAAAAGGGGTGTTTTTGGAACATTCTGGCCGACCCTGGAAGTAGGAGAATTTGAAAAGTGGGGGTATGAAGTGGATCAGAGAATCCCAGAAAAGACTAATCTGGCGGGCTTCTTAGCCTTGTGGTTCAGTGTTTATCTTCTGCTAGTCAGGGATTTGAAGGGAGGCGTCAGGCCAGGGACCTTTGTTGTTGCAACCAAGTTGGCTGAGAGGAAAATGTTTGGTTTGTCCACCCCCATTTTGGCAAAGATTTACAGAATATTACTCTATGTTTATATGGGTAAGTATCCTTTGAGAATAGTGGGACCATTCCACGTTTTATGGGGATGGATAGCCACTCATTTTAGGACATATGCTGTACAGAGCAGAGTACAGGTTCCTGGAAGTTCTTTCAGGCCATCAGTACAGGCATTTTCTAGAATTTTTTCATTATCCCTCAACTCCTATGATATGAAGGCGAGGCTGAGAATGTTCAAGGAATTATATTTCTTTCCTTATGGAAACCCGCCAACCGAGAGGTTTGTTGATGATGGAGCAGTCGGCCTCGAATTGAGGTCATACATGCTGGCTTGCAGAGATAGTGTATTGGCCACCAGGATTAACGGATAGATTATATGTGAGGCCTATGCTCCATACAGATTTTCACGTCAATTAAAGTGTCTTTAGAAGACTGGTGTATCCCCTCCTGTGCATGTCAGGTCAGAGCAACATCCGATGTTTTCCCAACAACTATGGTTGCTAACATCTATAGAGAAGACTGGGGCAGTGTTTGATCTACCAGTTGCTGGAGCGGCGAGTAAATTGACTACATGGTATTCCAAGAACTGGGTAGAATCATACCCTGAAGGGGTACTGAATCATATGGTTCATCAGGTGGGGAAAAAGAAGAGAACTGTAGAGAAAGAAACCCTTCATCTGGAAGATGACTCTTCTACACCCGGAGCTGATTCACTGGGTTCCTCACCCAGGGCTGACTCTCCGGATTCTCAGGATGGGGATGATGAGGCACAGCATGTGTCAAAACGGCCTCATTCCATATATAATCCTCCTATCATAATCAAGAGACCCACTCCATCAACTCCTGGTGAACTACTTCATTGGGGAAATTTAATCGCCATTAATTTATAGGGAAACAATCTTTATTTTCTTATTCTCTATCTGTGATTGCAGGAGCTGGGAAGAAGTTTATGTACAAGATTGTAGGACCCTCCTTACAGCCTTCTGGTACACATACTGAATATCTACAATTAGAGGCTTTCCAAACATGGCGGAGTTTATATTGCGATGCCGAAACCGCCTGGCTGGACTTATGCGAAGGGCTACACATCCCTGGAGTAGGGAATCTTCAGGCTTCTACCGATATCAGTTTCAAGGATAACCCTAATGAAGTGTGGGCTTACATCAGAGAGCTGGAGATGCTCATATATGCCACAGATGATTCCATTTCTTTCACCAAGAGGGTGAAGGAAATGATAGATCGTGGCACCACTGAGGGGACTGGTGCTTCTGGAGATGAGGAGTGGCACAATTACGTGGCTCCTAAAGATGTAAGTCTCTTTCCTTATTTTCTTTGCAAATTAATTTCAGTTAAAGCTTTATTACTCAATGAACTTACTTTATTTATCCTACAGCTTGCAAAGAAATGAACTACTAAGGTTCCTTCACCACAGTATTGCCCTGGTGGTACTACCATCGGAGCTAATGAATCTCCTTGTGAGCTGGGCGAGGTATCTCCAGGCCAGCAATCCATGGACGAGGAGTTAGACATGGATTTTTATTCTCCAATTCCTATATTTGTAGATGATGATGTCAACACTCCCAAAAATCCAAAGAAGCAAAGACATCGAAGGAAGAAGTCCACGGCTAAACGCTTCATCAGTAGTGGTAAGTCCTTCAGATTGTCATGAATCTTATCTCATGAAAATATTTCTCATACTTCTTGGAATTGCAGGGTATTCTTCAATTTACCCTTTGAGGGAGAGGATAGACCCTCCTCTAAGAACGATGGAGGGTACTGGTGAACAATCATAAGTTCATGCTGACTTGGCTTCTCCTGAAAGAGAGCCAGCGTCTGTTCCCAGTACTGCTCCTACTACTGTTGCAAGGAGAGAAGATCTTGCTTCTGGTAATTTAACAATGCTTCATAAAATGTTGAATAAAAAATATCAACTGAATTCCATTCTGTGATACTTTAGGTTCAAAGACTGCACCGGAACATTTGGCGACCACTGCAACTAATGCCGTAATTTTCTCTGAAGAAACTGTCTGGGTTCAAAGGCTATAGGATGAGGGTCTCCAAGAAGATATATTGAATTCTCCCACTGGTGAGACTAATCAGGAATCTGAGATATCATTGGATGAAATGATGAAACTTGGTTCATCTTTTGAAGACATTTTAGAACAAGTTAAATTACCATGTAATTTAGAGGATTTTGGACATGAGTGTCATCCTTCGTCCTATTAAAAATTTCTTATTACATCTCTGCCCATGATTGGTTAAAATGTGCAGTTCCATCTAAGCAAGATGTTGAACTGCTAATGCCTGAAGGGGGTATAGACAACCCTGTTATTGCAGAGACATTAGCTCAAGTGGAGCTGAACCCGGTAGAGCTTCCGGAAACCCATCCTGAAAATCCTATTGAAGCTTGGAAATATGGGGAGGAGACTTCTCATGTTGCTGATCTACCGTTGGGTAAGAGATAATAATATTTGTGGCTACACTTAATTTGAAAGACAACTTAATCAACTTTTTTTATCCTTTGAAACTAACCAAAACTTTTAATTGACTATGCAGGGCCATCAATTTCAGTGGTTAGATCTGGAGGTGAAGTCTCAGCCTCTGCCCCAATGGGAATAGAAAGTGAAATAGCAAGGTTCAGGGGGGGAGGAGCAGAACAAGGCACTTCTCTAAGTGAATTAATCTCAGACTATATTCCCCCTTGTGATAGTGATGCAGAATCAGACTCGTAGGTACAAAAGGCGCTCGAATTTTCACGTCACAAGGCATGGTAGAATATACGGAAGATCATATCTGAAGTGCCTATTGAAGAGCTATCTTCAAAGATCCCGCGACTGTCTTCCCTGTTCTTCATGTTGGGACTTGGTGGTTTTAGATATCAAGAGATCCATGCCACGGTGAAACAAGTCATTTTAAGGAGGGATTAGGAGCAAAGGTATTGTCAAGACTTGACCAGAGTGATGTTGTTGACCAATGTCAGCGAATTTGAGGTTTCGGTGTCTTGGGCTCAGGATGATCATGCTGCCAATTTAAAGGATCTAAAACAGAAGATCAAGGAGAAAGTTGTCCAGCATATGCACCTTCAGCAACAGTTAGATGCTGTTACTGGGGAACTTGACCAGATTAACAATTCACTGGAAGGAGTTCAAACAAATGGTATGAAAGCCATTGAATATGCCAAGAAATCACTCCATCAAGCTGAAAAGAGTGAAGCTGGTCAAGTGCATGAACTTCAAGTGGATACTGATGAAGCTCGGGATGCTGTAAATCAAATGAAGAGTTATGTTGAAAGCCTCTTGTAATTCCAGAAAAAGAGAAGAGGCTCCAGTCTATGGATGTTCTTCTAACTCTTGTGCATTAATGAAAAACACTTTCATCTTCAATCATTTACGCCTGCATTCTTTTTCTACCTACTTTAAATAATTTTACCTAAGCCAATGGGACTAGTAATCATAGTTTGATTGTTTCTTGGATTATAAAAAATAACCCTACAAACTTTACATCTTTTAATTGCTCAATATTACCTAAATCATACTAAATGTATGTTTAGTGAGCTGGGACTTGACTTTTATTCAGAGTTCCCTTATATTTTGTGGGAAGTTTAAAGTCATACACGTTGGACATAAAAAGGATAATATTTAAGGTCGAATAGCTTTGACCATATGGATTAAAATTGACTCAATTCCTTGATAATTTATCTGAAAACATATTACCACATTCAAGTATGGAGGAAAACATGTAAACTATGACTTAGGAAATTTTGAATCTAAGGAATGATATGAAAAAAGGGCTAAAATTCATTATAAGAAGTATTTCCTAAGAGTGAAGTTACCATTATTTAACAAACCCATTAGGGGGTTGAATTATGCAGGGCCGCTTAAGGGCATTGGATACGTAGTCAAATAATAGCATATTTTGGATGACAGGTCTGTTATGTAGACTACTTATGCAAGGCCACCCAAGGGCATGTGTTGCACAGTCAGGCAAAAGAACTCACAGAAATTTTACTTTTTTACTGATTAAAAGCCAGTGGAAGTTTATGGAGATTCAAATTTTCCAAAGCATAGAGTTTGCTGTATGGAGAGAGGTACATGAATATAGAGAGGATATTCCCAATCAAGATTGTCAAATAATTGGATGAATGTCACTCTTACGAAGGTCTGATCCAAACATAGGGAAGGGAAATATAAACCATAGACTTGAATACTTTCAGATCATGAAAATGAATATGGGACAAATATGTTAAGGATGGATATTTTGGCAGATCCCTACATATTGTTGTTAAGACCAATAAGGACAAAAGATGTTTTTTTTAAGAATGAAGTTTCCACTATTTGACAAACCCGTTAGGGGGTTGAATTATATAGGGCCACCTAAGGGAATTGGATGCATAGTCAAATAATAGCATCCTTTGGCTGGCAGGTCTGTTATATAGACTGTTTATGCAAGGCCGCCTAAGGGCACGTGCTGCATGGTCAGGCAAAAGAATTCTCGGGTATCATACATTTTGTGACCAGAAGTCAAGAAAAGGGTTATGGAGATCTAGAAGTATTTAAGGTTAGGAGTATGATACATCAAAATGGGCGTTGTCTAATGCATATAGAAGATACAGAGACCAATACTAACCATAATCATGTTGTGACTGGGTCCTGAATTGAGGTGTTGGACTTCAATACATATCCCATAAGGATGGGAATCAAGTCATACATAGTTCTTGAAATACAGTTTAATGTCATGTGGGAAAAGAATGTAGAAGATCTTAGTTTAAGGTCATAGAGTTCGGACCATAATAAGGAATACAAAGTGTGTGTTTTATAAACCTGGTGTAAATGAAGACCAGGGTTTTCATACCACATTCATGTTTTCACAGGGGTAATTTTCAGCCAAGGGACCGAAAGTGGAATTTGGGGTTAAGCCCAAAGACTTGGGGATCGATTCGAGGGATGCTCGAACATTCCTACGTATCCCATAAGGATGGGAATCAAGCCGCATGTAGTTATTAAAATACCCTTTGTACAGATTTGGTTCGTACAAGTGAAGGTTGAAAAGGGGACTTTAGTGCAATGATGGTTTGAACTAAGATTAAAGGCCGTGTATGCACGTAGTCTTTGGAATATGACATAATTGGATATCAATGTCATTGATGATTCCATCTCAGGTGAGGGACAATGGGGGACTATATAGTTTTATGTCATATAGAAAGGATGATGATGAACCAATGTAAAAAATATTGGTTTAGGGTTGCTTCACGGATCTACATCGTATTAGACGGAGGTGAACCGATGTGAAGATATTTGTTTTGGGATTGAACCTTAGGAGGTTGCCTACGTACCCAGCCTAGAAGGCAAGGATCAAAGTCTGCGTAGTTCAATTAAGAATGAATTGGTGATCGAGTTTTATTTAAGGACAACAACCTAAAAATGGTGTTGGGACTTACACATGGCTATTGGATCAGATAGGGTGTTATGGTTGAAGTTTACTCTAAGCTCGCGTGAGTCATACTCTGTGTGATAAACAAGAGGTAACAACAACCCTAACGATTCATAGTTTAACGTCATGTAGGACGCATAAGGGACTATTTCATAGTTTAAATGACCTGTGTTACAGACATTGGGTGCTTGGAAGTTTAACGTCTTGCAGCTCGAACAAATAGTTTAATGTCATGTTGGATGATAGAGGGGACTATGCAATTTAAAGTCTTGCAGTGAGGACAATTGGTGATGCACAGTTTAGTTTGATGTAGTAGGGAAAAATACATTTTAACGTCATGTAGGACGTATTAAGGGACTTTTTTCAGTTTTATGTCATGTAGGACAAAAATGTTTATAGTTTAATGTCATTTAGGACAATACAGTTTAATGTCATGTAGGACGTTGGGTGTTGTATAGTTTAGCATCATGTAGCTAGGACGTATGGCTATGCAGTTTACTGTCTTACAGTGAGGACAAGGGGGACACCATTTAATGTCATGTTGGATGTATTATGGGGTATTTGTGTTACACAAAATACTTCTTCAAGAATCTGGCATTGGTTGGAGTTGTAATGAGTTCTCCATCCATTGAGATTAAAGAATAAGCTCCATTGAAGTAGACCTTATGTATTGAGTAAGGTCCTTCCCACTTTGGCTCATGCTTTGGAGGCTTCTTTCCTGGTATCATTGGAGTTCTGAGGACCAATACCAATTCTCCTTGAATAAATTAATTAAGATGAACTTTTTTGTTGAAAGCCTGTGCTATTAGATTCTGAAAGACTTCCAAGTGGTGCAGGGTGCACAATCTTTTTTCATCTAATTGTTCCAATTCATCCAATCACTTTTGAGATTGTTCATCTGTATATGACTAATCAAAAATGGCTACTCTGAGTGAAGGTAATTGGACCTCAATGGGAAAGATTGCTTCTGTTCCATATACCAATTAATATGGAGTTGATCTCGTAGCAGTGCGGGTGGTGGTCCGATAAGCCCATAAAGCATGAAAAAGTTTATCAGGCCATGATTTCTTATCTTTATCCGCCATCTTTTTCAGTATGTTTGAAAGGGTCTTATTAAAGGCCTCTATTTGGCCATTGGCCGCTGTATGATACCGAGATGAATGGTTGGATTTGAAGTTGTATTCTTGATACAAATTCCTTACCTCGGATGAACAGAAGTTGGTGCCATTGTCCGTCAATATGGTATGAGGGACACCAAATCTGGTAATGATATTAGACTTTATGAATCTAACAATGCTTTGAGAACTGAATTCTTTGAGAGGTATTGCCTCTTCCCATTTGGAAAAGAATTCAGTAGCAGTAAGAATATACTTAAACTGTTTAAATGTAGTCGAAGGATAAGGTCCTACAACATCCATTCCCCATGTGGAAAATGGCCATGAGTATTTATATGTATGGAGAAACTCTGGGGCTTGATGAATGAAATCGGCATATACTTTCCAAGAATAACACTTCTTAGTAAAATCAACACAATCTTGTACCATTGAAGGCCAAAATTATCCAAGAATTCGAACTTGATCAGATAGTCTATGTCCAAACTGGTGGGCACCATAGACTCCTACATGTACTTCTTTCATGACAACCATTGTCTCTTCACCATCAATGCATCTGAAGAGAATTCCATCAAAACCTCTCTTGTAGAGAATTTTTTCTAGATGGTATGGGCTATCATAAAGAGTAAAATTGACCACACTTCGTCGGACTTGTTATTTTCCGACTCTATCAGGTGGGAGTGTTTCATTTTGAAGGTATTCCCTGATAGGTGTCATCCATCCTATAGTATGACCATATGGTTCAGAGATGGGACTAATTTCATTGATTTCCTCTATTATGATTTGAACATAAGGTGAAAATTTATGACGGTGGGAAATACTAATGATTGTTTCATCCCGGTTTGGATCTACCAGGGTTGTGGTTACATTAGCCAATGCATCAGCTGGAGCATTTTGTGATCACGGGACATAAGAAAATGTTGGTTCCGAAGGAAATTCTGCCATTAACTCTTTGATGTAATCACACAAAGGGATAAACTCTTCTTTTCTAATGGCATAATCACCATTGACTTGTTTGATTACCAGGTATGAATCACCTTTCACCTTTAAGTGATTCACTTGTGCCTAAAGTGCCAATTCCAAGCCTGCAATAAGAGCTTGATATTCTGCTTCATTATTTGTACCGCCTCCCAAAAATAATAAGGAATAGGGTAGCACTGCTTTTTCCGGGGAAATAAGTACAATTCCCAACCCAACTTTTTTGAATTTAGGATCTTCCATTTTCTTCCCTATTGGACTTCTGGAAGAAGCATCAAAGTAAATTTCCCATGTTTGAAGATTATCTTGAATAGAGAAGAATTCCTCATCAGGAAGTTCAGAATCTAAAGATGTATCTTCTACTGAAGGGTGTTAAGCAAGGAAATCATCCAGAACTTGGCCCTTTATTGCCTTTTGAGACACGTACTAGATATCAAATTGTTGCAAAATAACTGCCCACCTTTCCAGACGTCATGTAATCATTGGAAGACTAAGGATAAATTTGAGCGGGTTATTACAAGATACCAAGTGGACCTCATGATGTTGCAGGTACTGTCTCAATTTCTGAACTACAAAGATTAACGCCAGGTAGCACTTTTCAATACTTGAATATCGGGTTTCTACTTCAAGCATAGTCCGATTGAGATGGTAAAGGTTGTTTTCATTCTCGGCATCATTCTTTTGGGAAAAGAAGGCACCCAATGATCGCTCTAAAGCTGTCACATATAGGATAAGTGGTCTTCCTTCAATAGGTGGAATTAATATCGATGGACTCAAGAGATATTTCTTGATAATATCAAATGCTTCTTGAAATTCTTCAGTCCACTGGTAGGTGACTCCCTTCTTCATTAATTTGGTGAAGGGTAAACATTTTCCGGCCAGATTGGCGATTAAACACCGAATATAGTCCAAGTGTCCTTGAATTCCTCTCAATTATTTCAAATTCTAAGGAGGTGACATACCAAGGATTGATTTTGTCTTCTCATAATCGAATTCTATTCAATGATGGTGTACAACAAAGCCGAGAAATTTTCCTGAGGTTACCCAAAAAACACATTTCAAGGGGTTTATCTTCAAATTGTGTTGTCGAAGTTTGTTGAATATGATTTCCAAATCAGCCAAGTGATTAGAACGTTGTCTGGATTTAACCACCAAATTGTCCACATAACATTCAAAAAAATTTCCTAAAAAGGGTTTGAAGATATGGTTCATGGCACGTTGATATGTTGTGTCTGTATTCTTCGGGCCAAAGGGAATTAACCAATAGCAAAACACACCCTGAGGGGCTCCGAAGGCTGTAGATTCTTCATCTTCTAGAGCCATTCAGATTTGATTATACCCAGAATATCCATCCATGAAGAAAAGTGATTCATATCCAGTTGTTGCATCAATTAAGAGTTATGTGATCAGAACTGGAAAATCATCCTTAGGATAATGCTGATTGAGATCTCTGAAATCAATGCAAAATCTAATTTGTCCATTCTTCTTTTTCACAGGAACAATATTATCCAACCATTTGGGATATTGAACTTCTCTAATGAAGTTAACTTTGATAATATTATCCACTTCATCTTCAATTTTGGAAGCATAAGTTGGGTGTGTTCTTCTTGCGGCTTACTTGAATCCTCGATGTTCTTCTGTAAAACCCAAATGATGAGTGGAAACATCAGGATCAAGACCTGGAATTTCTGTATAATTCCAAGAAAATACATCTCGATTTTTCTTTAGAAAGGAAGTATACATTTCTTTCTCTTCAAGAGTCATGGCCACACTAATTAAAGTGGGGCGTGGATCTTCTTTTGTACCCAGATTTATTTCTCTGAGTTCATCCACAGTTGTAGAAATACCCTCTTCAAATGCTGGAGGAGCATCTCTAAGATCTTCCTTTTCTTCTTCAACACATGTTATTTCTTCTATTTCTACTTGCAAAGTAAATGATGAAGCAGAATTTCCATGATCAAGAGAGATGATAAAATTTGAACATCTTGAAGAAGAGGCTACCATTTCTGACCCTATTAATGATGAAGGGTCTTCCTTGGGTAATAAAGAAGAGATGATGGATTGAGAATCAACATCATCGTTCATCTTTGACATTTCTATAACTTCTTCTGGCCTGGTTGATGAAGTATAGACTTGCTGGATTTCAGTGGATGAAATGAAGACATCTTCATTTGATCTTTCATCATTGCTTGGTGAATCACCAATTTCTCCCATGTTGTCTGGCTTTATTTCGGTAATTGACATTATGGAATTTTCCATAAGAGTATTTGGATTTGGTTCTATCCTATCAATTTGACTGATAGGAAACACATAATCTATACTCACATGTATGAATGGGTTTACTGAAATATTTTCCAAACCATATGGAGCATTAATTTTGGTGACATCCTTTGTCGTGGATTTCTCTTTCCCTTCCATGTGATAAAATTATACCTTAATGTATTGAGATTCACATGTTTTGAACGGGAATTTATCACCATAAAATGTCCCAATTTGACCATTGAAACAATATTTGAGACACTGATGGTGTGACGAAGGTACGGCCGCATGTTGATGTAGCCAAGGTCTTCCAAGCAAAATGTTGAAAGTTGTGTCATGACGAACAACCATGAAATCTGAATTGGATACAAGGTCTCCAAACTGAGTTCTGAGTGTAATCTCACCCAGAGGTTCTTGTTCATTTTTATCATATCCTTGCAACATCAAAGTAGAAGGAGATAAATCAGATTCAGTGAGGCCCAATCGATGAAGTGTACGAATAGGAATGAGATTGACTCCTGAGCCATTATAAATGAAAGCTCATCGGATGTCTACATCATTGACCTTTCCAGATAAATACAAAGGTCTAATATGTCCATGCACAACATCATCTTCATCTTCATCTGTAAAATATATCACTGCATGGAATTCTGCAGGACCATTCTCTACATGGTAGACTTCAGCCGCAGCAATTTCAGTTTCAAATTCCTGAGGACTTGACAAAGCCTCAATGAGTGCCACCCGAAGAACCTTTTATATGTTCAAGGAAACCAGAATTGATAACTTGGATAGTATTTGGGCCAAATGTTTTAGGACATCATACTTTTTGTCCAGAGGTCTTTGTTTCCCAACAGGAACATGTGGTTTCGCAGGTGCCTTAGAAGTTGATGCTTTGGAAGTAGATGCATCTTTTATCGGGGTAGGAGTTGGAAATACTCATGGATTTGGAAGATTAGACCGAATAGGTCTATTTATTTGCTGATAGGAAGAAGGTGTAAATTCTAACCAATATTCCAAAATAACTGTACCAGAACTGAATCTACCTTGCGTGGAAGAACTTGCTTGTTCTTGTTGAGCCCGCTGAAGGGCTTTGACACGAGTTTCAGCTGCATATATAGTTCTAGTAGGGGTAGGATTGAAATAATGGCTTCTGGAATATCCAAATCTTCCTCTGTATCCTAGACCTCTGGAACTCCCTCTAATTCTACAGTTTGGTACAGGGAATTCATGCTCATCAAGATTGAAACTGTGACTGACATAAGGATATGTTAAGTGAATCATATTAACAGAACCAAAGATCAACTCTTCATCTGATGAATATTCTGCCTGATTATCCAATTTAGGTTGTGTCATTTGGTGGGACGGTGTCCGTGTTTTTGAGGTAGATGGCATAAAATCTTCCAAATTCAAAGAAAATTTAGGCTTTGACACGAGCTCATCTTCATCTGACTGCTCTTCTTTCTTTGAATTATGCCGCTTCTTTGAGGATTTTACCTCTGATGAAGAGGGTTTTTCTGTGGCATTCATAGCAGAAGACACAATTGGTTTCTTCAATTGCGTTCATAAAATGGGATGAGTTCAGTTGATCATTTTCCTGACCATCCAATCATCATATTTTGCGCATTTTTTATTTTTACTTCTTTCCACTCGCCTTATTCCTCTAGATCTGTAGCAGTAACACATGCTACCTGGGCTGAAGAACCCTTCAGTTTTACTTGTCCCGAGTCCACCATCTTTTGTAGGAGGTCTTTGAAGACAAAAAACTCCTGAATGGGATCCCCCAACATCTGATGAAATGGGCAGTAGTTGAGAAGGTCTTCATCTCCTTCCTTGTTCGGCCTTTTAGGCCTTGGAAACTAAACCAAATTATTTTCCAGAGCTCAAATGAAGTAACCAGGAACTTGTTCATTTTGGAAAGAATAGACTTTGTTCTTTAACTCCTCAAATTGTTTCCGTCTTTGATCTCTTTGATCATTTTTATGGGGTGGCCATTGTTGTTGACGCTCAAGAGGTGGATCCCTTCGATATGACGAAGGTTTTGAAGTGGAAGCAGGTACAGGTGCTTGTTTAAGCATAAATGTAGCAGTCTCTGCTTTCCCTATTCTCTTTCCTGGAACTGGTGTAATTACATGAGTTTTAGCCTTAGTCTTTATAATAGAATCTTCAACCTGCTGAGCGATTGAAGTAAGGTCTTGAAACCCTCCTGTGTATTTCACAGGGATCAACGGTGTGCATAATTCATCACACAAATTTGCCACACAGATTGGAAACAATTCCTCTTGAGGGAGTTCTAAGCTTAAGGAATATGTTAACCCTTCCAGCAAGCAATGAAATCCGAAACTCTTTAATTATCCCTTTGCTTAAAATTTTTAAGATCAAAAACTGTTTTCTTTGGCAACATGAAGCTAAATTGATGAAGGAATTTTTAATGGAGATCCTCCCACCCAGTAATTGACCGGGATTTCAAGCTCGTATACCAGACAAAGGCAAGCCCTTGTAATGACTGTACAAAACACCTGAGATTAACCGCTTCTTGTTGTTGAGGCATTCCCATCATATGATCACAACGAGAAACAAAATGTGTTAAGTGTTGTTATGGGTATCACGAACCATTAAAAATTGGGAATTTGATACTTGCAAAATTTGATGGGGGAGGAATTGCATCTACCCATTCAGGGTAAGCTCTTTTCTCTGGTTGAACCGGTTCACGCTTTCCTTCCATAGCTTCCAACCGAGCTGTTAATGACTCAATGGAAGTCATTAATTTTTGAGAAACATCTAGTTGATATTGGACCTGTGCGGGTGAAATAACTAGAGCTTGGACAGGTATGGTGGCTGGTACTGCAACTGATGGTAGCACTACCAGTTGTTGTTGCGCATGACCCATAGGATTAGACCTGTGAGGGTGTACTGGTAAAGGAAGATATTCTTGATTCATCTCAGTAGCTGCAACAAATTCCCTTTATTGACTGACTCCAGCATGCTTAGGAGGAAGACTACCTTGAATTAGTTCTGCATTCAACCTTCTTAGTTCCTTCATTTCTTCCTCCTGTTGTGTGAACCTTTGCTCTAGAGAGAGTGATTGTCCTTCTCCAGAGGAGGGGTGGAATGTAACTTGATTCTTCCCTTTCCCCTTGTTGGATGCCTTTCAGAGAGGAGGAATTTGGTTATTTGAAGGAATACCTAAATTTTGGGTAAGACTTTGATTCCAGGTACGTACACCTTCTTCATTTTCCTCTGTGTGTACAGCCTCTTGAGCAGGAACTTCCTCATCTGATCCCTCTGAGTGAGCCTCATGTTCTATAGGATCAGCAACAACAGCATTGATGACATTTATTGATGCATAACGCATTGCATCCTTTCTATTGGCATTTCTGTGATACTGTCTTCTTCTATGTCCTTAATAAGACATTGCCTTTTTTTTGAGTTGACCCCTCAGTAACTTTCTGATGAACCGTAATTTGGAGAGAATCTCTTGATAATTCGGCTATGTGTTCCTCTTGTGGCCTCTTCCCTAATTGAGAGAAGACTAACATTCACTGAGGAAGAGATTGAGGATTTGAAAAAGTCCCCAGTCTGGTGGACTGGGGTTGTTCATGCTATTCCTGCTCAATTCCTCGAATCCTATTTGTTGATTCCGAGGGTTGAGCTAAAAGAGTTCTCAGTCTGGAAAGATGGGGTGGTTCTTGAGCTATTATATCTGAGACTTTATTAAAATCTCTCCTGATTTTGTAGACTTTAGTCCGGAAATTAGCTGGATGCATCAACCTACATCCACTCAAATCACCTGGCTCAAATGACCGCTGGATGATTTCTGACACTTCTGTCACTTGATGATGTGAACGCTCTAAACGATAAGCATGTTCGATATTCTCATTTGCTTGATGCAAGAGTAATTCAACAACTTGTTATTTGTATGCCCGACTTTGGGAAGAACTAGTTAAGGCTTTTTCCTAAGCAAGCCTTTGATTACAAACAAAACCAATTGGTTGTGGCCAACCATGGGCAATAACATTGCATGAGACCATTTTTGGAGGGCTTTGTTGATTGGATGGTACAGTGAAATCCAGTGCTCCATGAACACCTCATCCCCTGATATGAATACCAGATGGGGAATTGGAAATTAACTGTCGCAGTCTTTTTAGTGCACCAAGGCATGAATGCTAAAGGGCTCTATACTACTTTTTGACCTTTGGATATCGAGAAACTGAGAGAGATGCCAAATCAATTTGGCATTGTGACCCTTCTATTATCTTAACATGATTTTCATATTCATCATAAGATAATATTTTCTTTTTCTATTGACAAAGAGTTTTCCACATGTTGAGACTAATATCATGAATACAATCTTCCATCAACATTTCTGGAATATCATACTGAGAGTCAGCCAAAGGCCAAAACATTAATAGTACCTCACCTTTCACGAGTTGTTTTCTCATATTTACTACTTCCTCCTTATCATTAGATGAAGATTATTCTACCTGATTAGACCAGAGCTGGTGCTTCTTTGTTGATTCATCAGATTCAACAAGATTAGTAGAGAATTAATTTATAAAACTAGAAGATGAATGACCCAGGGGTGGTTCAGAGAATAAACTACATCCCAGGCTATCTTCTGATTGAGAAAGTATTTCACCTGCTAGTGGTAAATCATTAGACATGACTGGCTTCACATTTTCAAGTGCCTCAAGATAAGAGGGATTTATTGTTACTACATTGTCCTTTTAATAATTTTCCAGTAAATTAAAATTACTACTACGGAGAGGAATTTCGCAGCTAAATTCATCATCATGTGGAGGATCACCATGGTGGGTTACAAAAAAAGATGAAACATTTTTCTTCTTGATCTTTTGGCCACACAGAGGGTTATTGTGGATCTCATCTTAAGATGATACTTCAAGATTGACCGAACTATCATGAAGCAAGCCTTCATGAGGAATTATCTAATGAAGACATTCTGAATTATTGTTCCCACTATTGGGAAATGAGAGAATAGAATCTTGAGTTGCAACATACAATTGTTTGAGTGTATCAAGAACTCCAGCATCGAGAAAATCCTTATTGCAGATTGGATCTTGATTTCTCAACTGTGTTGAATGGGTATTTTTCTTAGATTCCTTCTTACTCACTTTAGGAACCACTTGTTGACAATAGTGGTTATTATGGGAAGTTTTATGTGCCTTCTCAAGAGAGTAGTCAGGTTAGGCTGATTACCTCCATTCAAATCGGGTGTATGTGCCTGACTTGATTGTCCATATGACATGGGGGAGTACGCCCCATGACCCTCCTAGACTGGAATAGAGGTGCGTATCTGTTTTGGAGTAACATTTTGATGAGTCACTCCACTGGTGGGGATAGATTTATGTTTCTTTCCCCGTGATGCTGCTGAAGTTGTTATAATATTCTGACAGGCATCCAGAATATGGGCAGAGATTTTCTTCTGCTCTTTCACCATTGTCAGAATGTGCTTGGTGACTTCAGCTGCCAGAACGGGAATATATGTCCATTATATGTCTAGAGTAGGTGTATGTGTCTTCTCTTGTCCTCCTTTTCCTATCAGTGAATTCTGACAGTACTCGTGTATGGGGGTAAAGAGTTGAGTTTGCTCCAAATTTGTCGTTGGAGCTTTCCGACTGACTTCTCCGGGTTATACCAAACGATATTGTTGGAAAGCTTGATGAAAATTGGAAGGTGTATGTGCCTAATGTGTATTATTTTTCAAGTATGGTTGATGAATTTCCTTCAATACTGGCAGACGAGACTGCTGACAGAATTTTTGATTGTAAACAGGTGTATGTGCCTGCTTATCAGTTGCCACCATATTATATTGGCGAGCTTCTTAGGTTGTAGTCAGACAAGCCTGCTGACTAGATGATGAGTTATAAATAGGTGTATGTGCCTGCCTATAATACTCCACCAGAATTGCCTGGTGGGATTGGTGGGTTGCTGCCAGATGAGTCTGCTGGACAGCAGAATTAGAACGGACGGGTGTATGTGCACGCTCGTTACTTTCCATCAAGTTGGCTTGATGGACTTCTCCAGAGGGGGAAGAAGTAAGAACCTAATCCCTGTTGACTAGATTTCACCTCTGTCAGTTTTTCTTACTTTCTCGGTTCTGAGGAACCTGAGCCGAACCCCTAAAGGCGATACCCTCATCATGTTGAGGGTGCATTGTCGCATGAGTCTAGCGGCGATTGTTGATGGGAGCCCTCGGGAAGGACTCGTGTCTCCTTGAATTAAGGCCTTGAGTGACCTTCTCATTCACCTCCCCATAATATGGGATGGACTGGTGATTGTGTTCCATGGATAACAACCCAAAACGGTTGGATACGGTGGTTGGCACCACCTGCTTCTTAATCACTGGTCGTTGCTGTTCTGACAACCAGGGTGAATTATTGACTTGGAGGGCTTGTCGAGCGGCCTCCAGAGTCAGAATGGTACCATCTTGATGGTATTCCTTAACCAGTGCATTTGAAACCCAGCGTTGAAGATGTTTAGTAGGTGATGTCGTCCTCAGAGTGGACGAGGATCCAGCAAGAGTAGCAGTAGATGCATTCATAGGTGTGAACTTTAGATTAGCCATTTATGTATTGCAGAGAGATCTTGGAAAATAGTGAATGTTAGATATAACAGACATAATCAAGATAAGTTCAGCCATTACATCTTTTGGATGAGCACATATGTTATTGATTTCTTTGTTGGCCCTCACATTGAGTTAAATAGGGGCCTAACAAATAAGTAAAACATCATTTAACTTGGTTAAGGATTCACGTCGGGTTCACCATTTTTTGTTTCTTCTGGAATTGGGTATGACCTTGTTTGTTTAAGGTTCAAACATTCCAATCAGTTTATAACGGGTTTATTGGTAGAACTGGAAATATCCAATGATTCTATATCCATTTGGACCTACTTTCCAAAGGTAGGTGCTCAATAGTTGTGGACCGATAAGGCTTAAGAATTTGCATTGGTCGAGAGGATGGTAGGTCAGACTCATCACACCTTTTTGGGGGGAATTATTGTCTACTCTGGGACTCTCTTTATAGATTTGAGTTATGTTCGTGAATCCTTATTAATTTACCAAGAATGAAAATGAGTCTTCCTTTAGATTTGGCAATCAATGATTGATATGTATGAGATTTAGAGAATCTTTTATATGTATTCGAGGTTCTTCATTGATAGAGAATCATCTGTATGTATTAGGGATTCTTAGTTCATGTTATCCTTCAATACATTATATAGAAATCTCTTGGTCATTATGATAACCATACTAGTTTTAAATCCACTCAGCGGGGCACTTGAAGTTTATTGTCATTCAGAAGGACATGGATTATTTTAAAGTTGGGATCGTACCTGTAGATAGGCTACCTACATATCCTTGTTAGAAAAGGAATCAGAACCCATGTAGTTCAGGAATTAAGATATAGTTTAACGTCATATGGTAAGGATGAGAATAATGGGTGATGATCTTGAAGAGTGTTTTGAAGGCTACATCTTGAATAGGAGAGGTGGATTTGAATAAAAGAGTTGAATAGGCAAGAGGGGCACCCAAAAAGAGGAAAGCACACAAGTCATGTTTGGGCGCGCAAGTCATGGTCGTGCAAGTAGACTTGTGCGACATGGGTATACTTGGGCGACGGTTAACCCATAGGGTGATACTTGGGTGAGACTTGGCTCAAGCCCTTAGTATTATCCCTAAAGGCTTCCAAAAGGGTGGCGTGCAAGTTCTGTTGAAGGGATAAGGCGGCGCGCAAGTGTGGCCATTTCCCTTAAGGGTTAGACACTTAGGCAAGCAAGTGTTGATGAATTTCAACACTTAGGCATTATTTCCCCTCTTTAGATCTTCCATTCTAGGTAAGAAATTACCTTAGAAGTGTTTGGAAGACTTCAAGAAAAGACTAGGGCGCAGAGATCTTAAATATGACTTTTGGAATTTTTCGTCCTCGAAATGGGGGGCCCACAATGGGTATTTATAGGCCATTGAGGACCTTAGGTGAAAATAAATTAGGGCGCACAAGTCACCTGTGCGACCAATATGTGGCGGGCAAGTATACTTGCGCGACCATGGTGAAACTTACGCGACCCATGATTATAGAGATCCTTGTTCATGCCTTTGTCAATTTTTGATGTTTCTTCAAAGGATGAATCTCTTTGTGCTTAAGGTATTCCCCCTTTTCATTCATTAGACTTTGTGATGGAAATGATTGTCAACATAAGTATATTCATAATCTTATATACATGCATACGTGTGTGTGTATATATATAAGTGTATACAAACAGATACATATAAATATAAGTTCCCACAGCCATGAATGCATGCATAAATATTAATGAAATTATTTTCAAATTTAATATATAAATGTAAGAACGTATAAATATCCTAGTGGAGATTTCTCAGTGCTGATTGGCACTGAGAATCTCCCATGAGAGATTTCCCAGATCAGATTGGCACTATGAATCTCCCAGTAGAGATTTCCCAGTACAGTTTGGCATTGAGAATCTCCCATGGGAGATTTCCCAGTGCATATTTGTAATATGAATCTCCCATGGGAGATTTCCAAACATAGATTTTTAATATGAATCTCCTATGGGAGATTACCTATTAGATATGTGCATATAGTTATATGTACGTATGTATGAATTCATGCATGTACTTGTTTTTCTATGTAACTATGTAGATATATTTTTGTAAATAATTATATTAATAAATTTCTATGCATGTAAATAAAGTAATATTTTTGTATATACCTCTTTATATCTATGTATGTATACATGTGCTTACACTACCACATATCTGGGCAAGGGATGAATTGACTTTTATCAATGCTAAACAGAAAGCGCTGAAAAAAGGGGGGCTTTTATCAGCGCTAGCTAAAAACGCTGATAAATCTACCATTCATCAGCGCTAAAAAGAGCACTAATAAAAAATATTCTTAATTTATATAAAATTATTGTATTTATATTCAAAAATATTTTTTATTTGTATACATTAAATAAAAAACACATGTTTATATTAATATATATTTTTTAATAATTTAAATATATATATAATGTTTTAAAAAAAGTATTTGTAAGATTATAATTAAATAAATATATATTTAAATAATTATAAGATTATAATAAATTTCATTAAATAATAAATATATTTGTTAGATTTATTATATTTATTATATTTATTATATTTATTATATTTATTATATTTATTATATTTATTATATTTATTATATTTATTTTATTTATTATATTTATTATATTTATTATATTTATTATATTTATTATATTTATTATATTTATTATATTTATTATATTTATTATATTTATTATATTTATTATATTTATAATTATATATAAATACTTTTTAAATATATATATTTATAATTATAATTATAAATATATATATATATATCCCAATGAATTTGGTCAATAAATATATTGATGCATGAGTATAATTGGCGTGCATATATGTTATCTATTCATCATGAATGTTCATTTATATATTAGATCATTGTTATTATTTATGTTGTCCATTTGTGATGACTCGTTTTTTATTATCCATACTCTACTAGGTATATGATTCATTCATGTTATACCCATGAATCTATTATGTTCTAAAAAATACTTATAAAATTACAATAAATACATTTATTATATTTATAATTATAAAATTTTAATTATATATAAATACTTTTTAAATATATTTATTTTCAATTATAATTATAACTATATATATATATATTTAAATAATTGTAAAATAACAATAAATACATCTATTATAATTTTATAAATATATATATATTTATTTATTTATTTATTTATATTTATAATTATATACAAATATTTATAAATATATTTATTTATAGTTATAATTATAACTATATATATATATAAAATTATAAAATTATAATAAATATATTTATTATACTTATAGAGTTATAAATATATATAATTAAATAAATATATTTATAAATATATACAAATATTTATAAATAAATACAAATAGTTATAATTATAATCGTAAATAAATATATATATATTTCAATAATTATAAAATTATAATAAATATATTAATTATATATATTTATATACAAATATTTATAAATATTTTTATATATTAGGTGCTTGGGGATACAATTACATCAAACACACACACATCGCACACACAGAGGCCTAAAGGCAAGTTATAGCCCCCGAAAGGATAACCCACCCAACCACCCACTTTATTAAAATATATATATTTGGCTTGAAGGCCGAGAGAGCATGTAGCCCATTACATGGCTCATAGGCCTGAAATTTTGGCCTAAGGCCCATTCTGTGAATAGAACATCTATAGTACCTCATGTGCTACAATACTGCTATAGTGTCGCCAACTCTACAATACTTATCACTATTATAGTGTTTGTTGATGCTACAGTTACAGTGTCATTGTTGCTACAATGCCTCTACTACTACAATACTTCTACAGTAACTTGTGTCTAATGGGTTTTAAACCCCCATTTATTATAGTTTTATAATTATTTAAATATATATATATATATATTTATAATTATAACTATAAATAATATATATTTATTATAATTTTTAATTACAAATAAATATATATTTATTTAAAAATTGAAAATTTATAAAAAAAAATATATTTATTATTCTTATATAATGTTATATATAATTAAATAAATATATTTATAAAAATATAAAAATATTGATAAATAAATAAAAATATTATATAATTATAATTTTAAATAAATACATATATCTTTAAATAATTATAAATTTATAATAAATATATTAATAAAATTATAAATATAACAAATATATTTGTTAAAATTTTATAATTATTTAAATAAATAAATTTTTATTTATTTATAGTTATAATTATTTAAATGAAAATATATATTTATTTAAAATTATAACTATAAATATATATATATATTTAAATAATTATAAATTTATAAAAAATATATTTATTATATTTATAATTTTATTAATATATATAATAAATATATTAATTCTATATTTTTATAAGATTATATATATTAGGTTCTCGGAGGTACAGTTACATTAAATACACACACACCACACACAAGTCAGAAATACAGTTCATAGTCCACCCAAGGGATAACCCACCCATCAAGTTTTATTTATTCAGTATATGGACCGAATGCCCAGTGGGCATGAAGCCCATTATATAGCCCGAAGGCCCAGTGCAGCGTCATGCCTGCATCATACTTTTCGCGTCATCGCCTACCTACGTCATGCCCACATCATCGTCTGCCTGTGTCATGTCTGTGTCACCGTCTGTCTACATCATGCCTGTGTCACCGCCTGTCTACAGAAATTTGATCCCACCTGGATTTGAACCCGGGTCTGATGCAGGATTACATGGAGCCTTTAATTTATATAATTAATATATTTATTATAATTTTATAATTATAAATAAATAAATATTTATTTATAGTTATAATTATAAATATTTACTTATTTATTTATCATATATATAATTTTATAAATATATATAATAATATAAATAAATTATTAACATTGTATTTTTATTAGCGTTTATTTAGCACTGATAAAGATATGCCTTTATCAGTGCTAAAAAATACTTATAAAACATACCTTTATTAGCACTTCTTAATTAGCGCTGATAAAAGTTTCCCCCAATTTTATAAATAAACCCTAACAGTCGGCTTATTCTCTCACATACCTCAACATCTCGCGAAAGTCGATCCCCACGTCATCGACCCCTCATTCACCCTGACCTCACCTCCACTACTATCGACCCCTCCTTAGCTGCTGACCACTCCTCTACTGCTGGAAATATCTCCTTGGATATCGCGAACCCCTCCACCACGGCAAACCTACCACCGCTGTGAACCCACCTCGGTTGTGCACCGAACCCCACATCCTATTATGAACCCTCCTCCATCACGAACCCTCCTCCACCATGAACCCACCTCTACTGTGAACCCTGACTTCAATGTGAATCCCTCTACGGCCTCCACTACCGCCACCACCACTGCCTACCCTGACTACGCCGCCGTTGTACCCTACTACCGTCATCGGAGGGGTATGCCAATTTTCCACATTATTATGAATTTCTAATATATAGATATATTTTGGCATGGTTTTGGTCTGTTGAGCCCCATTTTGTCTGCTGATGATGTTTATGTGTATCCCTATGATGGATTTTCATGATGTGATTCATGTTGTTCTTATGGGTTAGGGAACTTTCTAATGGAAATGTGTGTGGTGGAAAGTATGTTATTGTGATGTTAGATTTTGAGAATTTTTATTAGAACAGACATTCTTTGGTTATTTAATGAGGAATCATAGGCTAGATAGTAGAAGTCATTGGAAATTTCTAAGCCAGTTGAGATTATGTACTGGATAGTCTCCCTAGTTGTATGAAATACCTGGATAGTGGGGGTTCACTTATGAGATAAGGTTTGATTGATTCAATTGATGAGATGTGTGACCATTCACCCACTGGTAGTAGGTCCATCATTGCATGTATTTTACATATCCCATTAGTCCCTAAGGTATTGTCTCATGATATGTATCATATGTTATTCCATTAAATATTTATTGGAATCTATGTTGTTTATGAATTGGATTGATATGATTTGATGTATTGATCATCTTGTAATTTAGTGTTGATATTGAAAAGTATTGTTCCATCTATTTTGTCAAATTCTTTATGAATACCATTAGTTTTTTTAATTATATTTTACTTTTTTCCTTTATTACCTTTGTTTTGGATGTGTTAAAGACTTAAATGGATAGTGGAATGTTGTTTTCAAAGTGTTGGCATTTATTAGAAATTCCTTTGAAAAGTTTTAAACCATGTGTGGGTTTTTTTCAAAATAATTATGTTTTAAAGGTAGATGAATGGGTTTTGAATTGTCATTGTTTTTGTGAAAATATATTTATATAATATTTTATAAATTTGGTGCTTTGATAAAGTGCATGTTTTATATTTTTCTCATTCCTATATCATATAAATGAAATAAAAACTGATTTGTTTATATTATTTTCAAAGTATCGGTTCTTCTTTAATTTATAAAAGGAATTAATTGGAATCATGGTGGTATCCTACTATCCTTTGGCTCACGCACTATATAGTCACATTGGTTGGTTTTAGTCTTCATGTATTATGCATGTTTCATATATTATTGGCCTTAGGTTTTGATTCGGTTTCATTTTCCTTGGGAAACAGAGAGTTCTTATGATTATGGTCGTGTCTCGAGTATCACATGGAGATGGAAGTTGGTCCTTCAATTTCAGGGAACCATTCGGATCATGTTATGTTTCAACCTCTTTAGATGTTATATATTTTTTTAGTTTATTTTTTTGTGGTTTTTTAATGTTATATTAAATGGTTATTTATTGGAAATGACTTTATTTAAATTTATTATTTTTTATCTTTTTTATATTCTATTTTTGGATGTTTATGATTGAGTTCATTAGGGTAAAGTTATCCCCAATGGTCATGCATGTCACCCTTGATGCTTATCATCATCCTAAGAGGATCAAGAATGTGTAGGTAAGTCATGTGGATTTTATATTTTTTGAGGATTCAACATAGGCCGATTATTGGCCTCATTGTAGTGTGAGTACAAAATAAAGGAATAATTGAATTCTCTCTATGATTTTGATACATTGTAGATAAAAAAATTGGAATCAGGAAAGATGGATCTATAGAACAATTGGATTTATCATCTAAAGGAGAAATTGGGTGATAAGAAATAATGAAAGGTGTTTCTATTTGTAAAAGTATTTCAATAATTAGAAGGATTAGATTTCAATTAGATTTTCTCTCCTACTGTAAAGCATATAATAATTCATATGGTTCTCAACTTGGTTTCCATTAAAGGTTTATTTATAGAACCAATGGATGTTATGATTATATTCCTTCATGGAGATTCAGAGGAAGATATCCACATAGATCAACTATAAGGTTTCATGCTAAATAGAATAGAAGGTTCGGTTCTAGTCTCAAATGGAGTTTTTGTGGGCTTAAGTAGGCAGTAAGACAGTGTAATTGGAATTTCAATGATTTTATAGTATAATTAATGTTCATGTAGTGTAATGTAAATAATTGATACTATATGAAGGTGTATTATGATGGGAGTTTTATCATTTCACTTCTTTATGTGGATGAATTTATCTTAGTTGGACCAATGAAGGAAAGGCTGGTAGAGTTAAAGAATAATTTATCTAGAAGATCCCAAATGAAGGACCTTGGTTTTGGAAAGTGAATATTGGGATAAATATTAAAAGATACTTAAAGTCTATAACTTTTTTTATCCTTGGCTAATTTTTATATTAACGTTTATTTATTTATTTTTTAAAATGGTATGGATATGAATAAAGAATGGATGAATGAAAATCTTCTGACAAAAGACTATTAAGATGGAGTGAAAGAGTTCACCAAGTTTAAAAAATATCATACATATGACCATTATCAAATCCTTTGTATGTGTTTACACTATTGTTATTCAAGAAAAATTAGTCTAGAGTAGTTGGAATAACAATTTTTCTGTCATGGAATAAATTGAAGTTATAAATGATAGAATAAAAATGAGGAAAAGAGAATATAGCTATGGATAGGATAACACTATGTTTTATGGATTATATGATATGATTACAAGTGTGGACAATGAATAATATTGCATTGAGGATGTGATTACAAATGTTAATGATGGTAAAGATAATATTGAGGAAATGATAAGGACAGTTTAAGATGAGCTTTGTTATTGCCCAAAATTGTTTGAGAAGTTTAAGAGTTGTGCAATAACACTATTGTATGTAGGTTTCACTAAATATATAGCATTGTCAGTCATACTGAAGCTTTATAATTTGAAAGTAGGAAATGGATGGAATTGATTTCAGTTTTACACAATTACTTGCTCTCTTGAATGACATGCTCTTAGAAGATAATGTGCTCCTGAGCTGAATATAGGACGCCAAAATAATGCTATGCTTGATGGGTAGGATATCTCAAAGAATACATGTCTGCCTGAATGATTTTATACTATTTATCAAGGACCATAATTCATTTACATAATTCCCAAAGTGTGGTTATTATCAATACAATAATTATGAATCTATTCTTACAAAATTTTGTATGGTACGTTCCAATCATTCCAAGGTTTAGGCGCCTATATAGAAGTGAGGAGACTATAGGGTAATTGGTGTGGCATGTAGATACAAGAATTAAAGATGATAAACTATTTTGACCAAAAGAATCTCCTCAATGGAAGATAATTTATCATGAGTATTCAAAATTTGGAAATGAGATAAGAAAACTTTATTTTATATAATCTATAGATGGAGTGAATCCTTTTGGTTTTCAAAACAACACTCACAGTACATGGACAGTTATGTTGGTAAATTATAACTTTACACCATGGTTATGCATGAAATGAAAATACATCATGTTATTTATGATTATATCAGGACCAAAACAATCGGGTAATGATATTGATATTTATGTGGACACTAGTTTTTGTAAACCATTTTCAAAAAACCTTACGAAAACCGATTGGAAAAAGAGATCAGTTTTTTTTGAATTACCATACTGGAATTGTTTATACGTCATAAATTTTCTCGATGTTATGCATATTGAAAAAAATGTATCTGATAGCTTCATAGGCATGTTGCTAAATGCACATGGAAAAACAAAGTATGGAATTAAGACTATGTTGGACATGGTTGACATGGGAATACAAGAAGAGTTAGTGCCGGTGAAGGGTAAAAAATGAAATTTTCTTTCTCCAACTGCTTACACTCTTTCCAAGTAGGAGAGATATTAGTTTTTTAACTTCTTGAATGATGTAAAGGTTCCAAAGGGGTATTCATTGAATATCAAGAACATCATTTCAATGACCGGTTTAATGTTAAAGGGTCTGAAATCACATGACTACTATGTTTTTATGAAAGATCTAATTCCTATAGATTTACATTGTATTTTTTTCAAGAATTTTCATAATACATTAACTAAGCTTTGTTTCTTCTTCAATGCTATATACAGAAAAGTTATAGACCAGCCAAAATTGTCGACTATGGAAAGAGAAAATTATGTCATATTATGTAAATTGGAAATGTTCTTACCACTAACTTTATTTGATATGATAGTTCATTTTAAGGTTCAATTGTGGAGAGAGATTCAACTATGTGGTCTTATATACTATAGATGGATGTACCCCATTGAACGGTATATTAAGATTTTGAAAGGGTATATAAAAAATTGATGTCAACTAGAAAGTTGTATTGCAGAGCGATATATTATTGGGGAAACCATTAAATTATATACTGAATACCTATCTAGTGTGGAAAATCATTATTCTACTAAAATCTCATCACACTAAGTAGCTTACGGGTGAAGGTTTTTCAGGAAGAGATGTTGTCACAATCAATATTATAGATTGGGAGCAATCCCACCTTTACATTTTTCATAACATTTTAGAGGTTACCCTATATGTTGAAACCCAAAAATAAATTATTAGGAATTTGAATCCTTCAAGGGATAAAATATGGATATAAAATACACATAATAAATAGTTTATAGGATGGTTTCAGGACCACATTTTTAAGGAGTTAAATGAAAATCCGGATTCAATTTCAGAACAAATTCAATATCTAGTCAGAGGACCAAGTGTGTGTATATTATCTTACAATGGTTATGTAATTAGTTGTTATACATTATATACAAATTAACATGATGAAGACAGTATTATGAAAAATAGTGGAGTTACACTTGTGGCTGAAGTGATGCATGTTTCTGGTACTAAGGGAAGAAATCCAATTTATGTGAATATGTTGTACTTTGGCATCATCAAACAAATATGGTAGTAGGATAATAAAACATTTCAAGTGTCTATTTTTCAATGCAAGTGTGTTGATAATAGGAGTTATGTTAAAATATATGAATTGGGATTCATGAAAGTTGATTTTAGTAAGGAAGGGTACAAAGAAGAACCATTTATAATGGCATCACAGGCAGTACAAGTATTTATGTTCCAGATCCTACAAATCGAAAGTGGTCAATTATTCTGTTATCGACCAAAACCACTAAAGGGTTAGATGAAAATTCAAATGAGTATGACCCTTTCATTGGGATTTAGAAATTATTTCATATTTTTACCCATGTAGATGGTGTTTTTTATGTTATAGAAGACCAAAATAAAGGGATTTAGATAGTTGATAGAGGGGTGAAATCCCTTAATCCTTTAAAAAAAGAGATTTCAATAATCAGGTAATATTTTTTTATAATATACATTGTGTTATCTCACGTTATTATCCATTTGATACTGTATTTATATACTCTAAATTAAATTTTAAACCACTTCTGTAGATAATGACTTCCACACGTGTTGGCACTCCCAAACCCGAGGAACAACAGGTCTCTCAACCTACTGTTGCTCGCAGTGCAGAGGAACATTGACCTTCTGCACATGTTGGTGCTCCCAATACCAAGGCACAACAGGTCTCTTAACTCAATGTTGCTCACATTGCATAGGAACAACAACCTTCTTCACATTTTGGTACTCACGTTCCTAAGGAACAATAGGTTTTTCAACCAGTTGTTACTCCTAGTTTAAAGGTACAACGACCATCTGCACGTGTCGATGCTACTGCTCCAAAGAAACATATTTACGATGTTGAATCTAAGGAAATGGTAGGAAATGAAGGACCAGCGATATAGAAAAAATAGGAGTGTCGTAGTTTGATGGTGTTAGAAAAAATCATTAAGTTGAAAGTTAAAGGCATCAAATATGAGGTCGGATGGAATTTATGTGGCCAGCATGTTAACCCCAACATGGTTTTGTTTAGTAGTTAAATTGGAATCGTCACTTGGAAATGCGTACAAATTGATGTAGATTTGTGGTACCATTTTGTGTCCATTCTAAGACACTAATATGGGAAGATATTACGATAAAATTATGATTTCATTTCTTTATTTTACTAAAAAATAAAATAATGAATCATGTACTTACTCTCCATCATCCATTTTAGAGTGCATTTATAGTAGATGACTCCCACAAGAAATACGTATTAATTCTTGTTGGAAGGATTCACTGAGTATTTCTCACAATTCTAACAAGAAATCATCTTAAATATGATGAGGGGAAAATAAACCCGCACCCACTGTTTATCTATGCACACCTGATAACACAAGAAGCGTTGGATGCATTTACTAGTCGTCATACAGATGTGTATTTTCAGGTACATTGTGACTAATAATACGTTGTTTGATGATAAGTGTATTCATCACTTTGATTGAAATTTTCTTATTTATGAAATAAAAAATGAGTGCTGGAAATAAGGAATGAGCAACAAAACTAGTGTACCCCTATCGTAAAGCAAGTATGGGGTACGATTCACTTGAAAAAAATTGGTACATATTTTAAATCTATTGTGATACTTTTATGTGACATGAAACAACACCATAATTATGTTCCTCTATTTATATGTAGATTGATGACTCCAAATCCAAAGACGCTTCCATCCTACACCATGTGCTATGGAAGGAGGCACGTGTATATAAATATGGGATACTAATATATTAAAACACACAAAAGGTGTGCAAAACATGTGTAAGTATTAAATAATAAAAATTTCTTTTGTTTTAAATCTCTATTACATAACAAAGACCACTTACTTTTATATATTTTATATCTTACATAGTCACTGAAATCATTAAAACCTATACCAGATGAACACATACTGTCGGTGGCCTTGAAGCATCCAGAACAGTATAGTCGCGTTAAAGGTGTGGGTTTTGGGGTGACACTCCGAATATATTTTGATAAAAAACAAGAGGAGGGTAAAAGTGAATTAATGAAACATGTGATGGAAAAAATATATATCCTTGAATAATAATTACAATTTAAAAGAGATATGGTGAAAACTTTTATGGGGGGAAGCAAAGAGAAGAAGAAACTCAAGAACAATCATCGTGTGAAGATCCCACCCCACCCCCACCAGTTATGAGATGAGCCATTCCCCTCAAAGAGATGTCTTAACTAAGGTAATAAATGTTTTAATAAATTTTTCTATGAAATGTGAATGAGACAGTCACTAATACCTTTCATGTACTGATATTCTATAGAGTGATAATGACTATGATTTATGTGTATCAACACCCACCCTTCGCCTTGTAGCAAGAACTAAGGTATTCAATATCCAAAACGACTTGCTACACACCAGACCACTTTCAACAGGTCATGTACGAGTGTCAATTAGTGTATCCCATGATCCAAGCACTGAGATACCTATTTTAATTGATGAGGAAGATATTTATATAGTCAAAAAATCTATTGGAACATTCATCATATGGTCGTCACATCTTGTAAAAAAACAAGTCAACAAGAAGGTATTCATTTCTAATTTATTTTTCAAGCTAAAACTTTTATAATTAATGAAACAAATGTTGGAACTAATTAATGTTATTACATAAGGACAAAGTATTGGGGGTGAAATGAAATATTGGCTCAAAACTATCTAAAGTATTGACCAACCAATCAAAAAAATATACCGAAATCACCATTATCGTGCCTTTTCTATATCCTCATTTACTATCATTAAAGGTTCATGCGTATAAAAAGTTAAAAATTGTTATAATCAAATAGTTTATTTTGAATAAAATATATATGGAGATAAAGATCAATACTTCATTGGTGTTGAGAGTGTAAGTGAGATCCTCAACTGTGATTGGTTAGGTAGTTCAGTTGTAAATGTATATATGCAGTATGTTTTCATGATTTCATTTTCCAAAAGCTGATATATTATGTTAATTGTGACTAAATACATTTCATATTTTTTGAAATAATATATATGAAAAAAAATTAAGGTATTTTCCCATGAAAAAATTTTGGACTCGTTAGTCCTCGCATCTCCTCCACAGAACAACCAAAAATAGATACCAAAAAAAGGATGAAATAGTGGCAGGTCTGATCAAATAATTTAAAAGAAAAAATTTGGATGATAGACTCTATTTAATACCAATGATCTAGGGTTAAACTCTACAATTTAATTGAATCAAATATATTTTCATATCTTTCATTACTTATTCCTTTTTATGTTTTTAGGCAGCATTGGATTCTCATTACGGTAAATTTTGATACTCCAAATATTTATTTCCTCGATTCAATGCATGGATATCCAAAAACTTTTCCACACATTATAGTGTTTTTAAATAATTAATACATTAAATCCAATGTTTTAGAACTAAACATAAAGTTATATATTTTAGATTATCTTTTAATGAGGATTTTGTTATGATAGGGTGGTGCATCAATATCGTGAAAAATAAGGAATTAGGCCAATGGATAAGCATGAGAAAGAATAAAATTTCTATGAATGTAAAATTATAAGGTTATATATAATAATATTTCACTATAAAAACACATATCAAAACAAATTACTTATTCTCCTCAATTTTTCTATAGTTTCCAAAACAAACCAATGGAAAAGATTTCAGTTATTATGTTTGTAAATTTATGAGAGAGATCATATTCCATGAAGAAACTAGCATCCCTAAAGAGGTATTTTTGAAGATAATTACTATTTAATTAAAATATTTATTAATACTTTGTGTATTTATATTTTTCCAATACTACTATGACTGTTGAAAAGACTCATATTCACAGTACAATATAGATGTTCTCATAAACAAATGGGCAACATACCTGATGGAAGAATATACACAAATAGCATGAAGATGTGACTTCCATATAAGTAGTGGATTGTTTCATATTTATGTTTAATTTAATTATTTTTATTATTAATCATGTAAGATTTTTTTTCTTATATAGGTGGATTCCTTTGTTTGAGTTGGGGTGGTTTGTTCAAAGATGATCATGCTCGTGAGAGATTGGACTTCAAGGTCATAACTCAGAATTCAATGAGAAGGTATATTTTTTTTAATATACTATGTTTTTCCTCATAATATTATCTATTATCTACTATATTAACATAATATAAATTAAATATTTGACTAATCATGCAGACAATGTATTCCACAAACTTATTCTCCCTCAAAACCTAATCACCCCTGCATTATTGACATTTATCTCTTCCTTCAAAGGAAGTGGAGGGAACATGAATGAAAGTGATAAATTTCAACAATTCAGTGTTAAAATTTCAACAAATAAATAAAATAGAAAGCATAGTAACACACGATGTGGCCGTTATGACTTTAAGTGTGTATTTTTATATTAAATTGACATTAAATTTAGGAAAAAGAACAAGTGACATACTAAAAACCGATAAAAAGAATTCAAATTGTTTTGATACTTTAGTAAAATTATAAATGGGTAATTTTTTATGTGTTGTAATCAACCACACCTCAATACTATGTATGGTGTGACCGGTATGACTCAAAGTGCTCATTATCAGTTTAAAATTGACATTTTAGTTCAAAATGTGTCACTCACTGAAAATCAAGAAAACGCACTATGGATGTATTGATAATTTAGTAAAATGATTCATAATTACTTTTTAATGTGTATGAAGCATTATTATGTCAAATTGATGAAGTATATGACTAGTATGACTCATAATGTGTGTTTCTAGTTTAAAATTGACATTTTAGTTCAAAAAACACAACTGACATACTGAAAACCGGTCAAACACATTCAGATTGTTTTAATACTTTAGAAAAATGATCTATAAGTAATTTTTGACATGTAGGAATCAGACTCACCACAATATTATGCATGGTGTTATTGGTATAGCTCCAAGTGTTTCTTTTTATTTAAAATTAACATCTATTTAAGTAAAAACAATAAGTGACATACTGAAAATCAAGAAAATGTATTCAGATTGTTTTGATATTTTAGGAAAATGATACATGAATTATTTTTGATATGTAGGAGTTAACCACATCTCAATATGACTCCAAGTGTGTCTTTTTATTTAAAATTGACATTAATTTAAGTAAAATCAACAAATGACATACTAAAAACCGATCAAATGCATTTTTATTGTTTTTATATTTTAGTAAAATGGTACATGAGTCATTTGTGACATGTAGGAGTCAACCATACCTCAATACGACGTATGGTGTGATTGCTATAACTCTAAGTGTGTCTTTTTATTTAAAATTTACATTACTTTAAGTAAAAAATAACACATGACATGGTGGTCCAACTTCTATTGTGAGTGATAGGGATACCATTTTCCTTAGTATCATAGCACCAAACTATGGCTTAACTCCACCTATCACCCACAAACCGATGGGCAGACTGAAGTCGAAAACCATTGCCTAAAGACTTATCTTAGGTGTTTTACGAGGGACCATCCCAAACATTGGCATTTTTGGTTTCCTTGGGATGAATTTAGTTACAAAACCTAACATTCTTCTATAAACAACACTATGTTTCAGGTGGTATATATTCACCTTCCTCCTGCATTGGTCTATTATCAGTCGTATTAAATCTGTGTTGAATTTGTGGATACAGCTTTGGGTGAGTGTGATGAGGCCCTCCACTAGCTCAAACACCATTTACTCCATTTTCATCATAGTATGAAACTACAATCCACCATCATGTTATGGAATATAAGAAAGGGGATTAGGTTTATTTGAAGATCTGAATGTATAGGTGTCATTATTTGGATACCTCAGATCAATAAAAGTCTCCCTTCATGTTTTTATGTCCCTTTCATCATCTCTAAACAAATTGGTCCAATGACTTAACCCCTATACTTTCCTTTTACAACAAAAAAATCACTTGGTATTCCATGTGTCTCAAATCAAAAAGGCACCGCCTACTCAGCCTATTCAAGAAACACTACCTTCAGACCTAGTGGCTAATTCTCCCAATTGGTTGGATGTTAAGGTAGTCCTTGCATATTGGTTCAACCAGCTGGGTCAACAGGCTTCTCCATATATTTTTATTCAGAGGTGCGACCCCTCTTGTGATGATGCCATGTGGGATGATGATTTTGTTCTCCAAAATTAGTTTCCCTCTTTCTGGATTGCGGACAAGCTGGTTTGTCAAGAGGGGGTGTTAAGGTGGACCCATAGAAGGTGTACACATGAAAGGGTAAGGGGGTCAATTTAGATATTGAGTTAGTAAACTACCTATAAGTGGGGGCCATGGGGTGAGAGAGGGATAGGGAATATTTTTTTATATTTGATCAACCTTGGGCTTGGGAATTAAATCTATAAGTTCTCTCGATACTTCCTATGAAACTCTATCTCCTCCCTCTCTTCTTGCTTTCCATTTCAGTTGTAATTATTTTTTGGCTTATAAAAAAATTATCTACTGCTAGTGTTCAGAATCTCCTGGTCTAACTGATTTTATGAGTGAGAGGTGAGAACTTTGAACGTGTGGAAGATTTTGTGGGTGTGAGGACAATGAAAACACAATTCAGTAATCAATATTATATTATGAGGATGACAAAGAATACATTGACTAGGATTCAATAGTGTTAGATCTTTGATTATCAATTTCATCATCTTTATGATTAAATGGCATTTTAACTTAAGTTTAACAAAGATATGCAAGCCTATAAGATTATTTAAATTGAAGTTCATTGTCTAATTTTGTCATCCATATGATAAGGAAACACTTATTATCATTTTTTAAAATGATATTTGATGTTTTTATTGTGAAAACACTTATATCACCCTTAAAATAACAATTAGAGACAATTGTTATTAAAAAACCATCATTGTCGAAGACACTTATATCATTACATATAAAAGGAAATCTTTGTTAGAGAAAAATTATTGTATATATTACATGTTTTATGTCACCTTGATGGCATGATCAATATGAATAAAACTTAAGAATGAATGAGGTACATTACTACATTATGAGGCTCTTGAAACTATTTAAATTTGTGGATAAAGGTCAAAACCAATTGTTGCAGGTTCCATCGTCGTAGGTTTATTGCCACAGTTTTATAACTTATTTCCATGGGTTTTCAACCACGGTAATAAGGGGTGCCCTACTGCCACGGTTTGGTCTAACCATGTCAATTTTAATCCTAAGATATCAAAAAATACTATAAAAGATAATACATATAACTAGTGCCTCTAAGTGAGTTTGGTCTGTTATTATTTATAGATGAAGAAATAAAGGTACAAGTAGGATCATAAGTATAAGTCAAACCACTTGACTCAGTCAAATCTCTAACCATTGACTTGTATATTAAATATCTAAATACCCTAAATACTCTAACTGTAAGGACCCAACCTCATTTTTCCAGATTCGGTGCCTTATTTTATTACATTGGTATATAAAAAAGGAACATGCATCCCTAAGGGCCAAGTAGTTTAATAGATTTTGTAAATAATATACATATATAATTTCAACATTACATCATGAAAGGAAATACACACTACTACAAAAACGGCCTATATCAGTGCTAAAAAGGGATTTAACAGCGCTAAAAAAGCACTGTAAAGCTCAGCGCTCATATAGGGGGGTCCCTTTTATCAGTGCTTTTAAAAAGAACTAATAAAGGTCAAAAAAATTAAAAATAATACGGGGGGAGTGCTTTTATCAGCGCTTCACACCCCTTTTATCAGCGCTATGAGGTCTCTCGCGCGCTGCCCTTCCCGCGCACCCCCCATACGCGTGCACCCCCTTCCCGCGCATCCCCCATACGCGCGCGCCCCCTGCGATTCTACCCGAACTCGAACCAGGGACCTTCCCCCTTTCGTGGTCGCACCTTTACCACTATGTAATTTCATTTTGTTCTCTATTTAATGATATATATATATATAGTTATATTTATTCATATTTTGATATAGATTCATATTAATATAAATATATTTATTCATATATTAGTATATATATATTAATTCGTATATTAATATATATATATATAGTTATAATTTATTATATGTATATTTATTTGTATATTAATCTATACTTATAAGATTAGTTTTAAATAAATTTATGAAAAAATATGTTTTTTATGTGTGATTATAAATAATTAAATACATACATACATACATAGATATAAACAACACACAGAGACACACACACACAAACACATATATATTTACGAATAAAAACATATATATGTGTATTTCAATAGACATAGAATGTACTTATAAGATTAGTTTTAAATACATTTAAGGAAAAATATGTTTTTGATATGTGTTTATAAGTAATTAAATAAATAAATACATACATATATACATATATACAACACACATACACACAAATAGACACCCACACACACACAGAAGGATATATATTTATGAATAAATACATATATATGTGTATTTGAAAAGCCATATAATGTTAAAATGACCATAACTTATAATCTAAAATTCAATTTCAACACCACAACCAGTCAAATCGAAGAAGTTTGAGTTACATTTTCAACATATTTTAGATCTCAAACGGACACCCGGATCAAAAGTTATGGTCGTTTGAAGTTTGAGTTACATTTTCAACATATTTTAGATCTTTTATTAATTTTTTTTTATTTTTTGTGTCCTCAAATTATTATTAAATGATTTTTAATCTATAATAATTAGAAAATTATTAATTAATAATATTTTTTTAAAATATTTTGAAGCCATTTTCACTAAATTTCTTATATATTAAATTTAATAGTCTATTTATACGTATCTATAACATATTTAAAAAATATATATTGTATTTATATCAATATAAATATACTTATATAACAAAATATTATTTTTCATGAAAAAATATTTTTTTTTGAAACTCAACATTTATCAGCGCTCGGTAAAAGCGCTGATAAATCCCCCCTTTATCAGCACTACTTAAGGAAGCGCTGATAAAGGGGTAGCGCTTCCCTTGCTAGTTTTTGGCGTAGTGACAACACTAATTAATTCCATTAGAATCATCCATACCTCCTAGATTATTCCTGAAAGTCATTCATAATTTACTTCTTCATATCTTAGGGAAATGAATCATAAGAAAGGGGTGAGATCAAATGCTCAGTAAGAGTAATCAATACAAAAGAAGATAACATAAACATAAACATTAGGCATGTGGAATAATTAAAAACACATGCCTTTACAAATAATAAACTTGAACACATTATGGCAGGAATATGAGTTGAGTAAATAATTCCATAATAAAACATAATCATCGGTATTCTACTAGTTGAATAACCACATTAAATTTAAATTAATAGATTCATAATGAGGGAAGTTCATATGATGGATATTCTAAAACATATTTTCAAGGCCTTGGATAAGACATTTAAAAATTATTAAGGCCTCGGCAAAAACCATATCTCAAACTGGGCAAGGCCTTGGCCAAGTCCACGTTTATTTGTCTCATGAGACCTACCGATGCATAGAGGGGCTACAGAGAGCCCCAACCATCACATAATAAGTCTAATTCATTATTAACATGAGTGGGGATAAACATAAAAAACATATACATTCATATTTAAACTCACATATGAAATGTAAATAACTTTCCTCGAACATTAAACTTAAACACTAACCATTCGGCATAAATTTGGTGAATGGTATTAGGATAGCACATCCACAATCAAAATAGTAAAAAAATAAAATTAAATATGGTATATGACATCATAAATTATTGACCCAATAATACATAATAATCAACAATATTTTTGAAATAGACGAAAATACTCTTATAAAATCATTAAGTAATTCTTGAGATAAATACACTTTTATTTTGAAAAGAAGAGTTATTTTGGAAAAGTATTTGTATAAAACCATAAATGAATTAAGATAGTATTTTAATTATAAAATGAGTTATTTTATAAAGATAATTGCTGCTAAAAACATATTATAGAGTTCTCTTGAAAATAGGTAAGAATTTGAGAAATTCCCTTGAATCGAGCTTGTATTTCGGAAATAATTTTGAAAGTTCCTTTTAAAATGTGTAACTCCTCATAAAATAAGGAAGTATTATGGTTTTTAAACATATATAAAACACTCAAACAGAATTTATTAGGAGTAAATAATAATACATAATAATTACATTGAGGTAATTAGACAATAAAAGTAACCTGAATGAAAATAGAGATTCGGGTGGAAAACCCTTACCTTAAGTCTGAATGTGTTCCGATCTTGAACTTAAGGTCCTAGAATATGAAATTATACTTATTAATAACTTAATTAAGAACCTATTAGACATTTATTTAGTTTATCATGGTTTTATTAAGTTCATTATGTCCTTATTTTTTAGTTATAAGATTGAATTCTGTCGTTCTAAAGTGTTCATTTTCTTGATTTTCATAATCGGTTCACTTGTTTTTATGTAATGGAGTTCATGTGGAATGGATTTAAATCTCCAGAATTGAATTTAAATATTATTTATGAACATTAATATGTGTTAATGTTAATTTATATCATTTATTTACATGGCATTATTATGAATCATTAGATGAAATATTAATGACATTCACTTAGATTATTTTAGCGGTATTTTGATTATTAGGAACTAGTTTGGTCATATGATTTAATAATATGTATGTATACTGGTTACTGAATATTAAATAGGTTATAATAAATATATTATAGATTTTTTCAACCATAAAAATGGTTTCATGACCAGTAATGAAGGAGAAATTGAAGAACGAAACTTCGTCATCCACGAAGGTTGTAAATTGGAACCTTACAGATGATGATTTCGTTTATAAAATAAAAGAGAGAGAGTGAGTAAGAATATTGATGATGGTTCTTCCATTTACATGATATAATTCCAGTATATATATGATATTGGATTAATAATGGTCATTTGGATAGATGAGGTTAGGAGAGAATAATAAAAGAAGATAAATTGAAATGAAACTAAATGAAAAAAGAAATATGATTTACCTTTTGTAATAACCTCCTTTAGAACCTCCTTAAGGGAAGGGATTTTGGTCTTTTGGAAAGAAAAAGAGCTTATTAGACATGGGTAATGACTAGGGAATGGTAATTGGGCAGAACTTTTGGGAGTTTCAAGTCTTAGAGGAGTGAAGAGAAGAGGGAGTGAGGGGGTTTTATAGTAGAGGAGAGGAGTAAATTTTGAATATTTTATTTATTATTTTATTATTTCCCTCAATACAACCAATAGTGTTGTTTCATGTGACAAATAATAGTAATAAGTGCATTTTAGTTTGAACCAAGTGTCCTTAAATCACTAAATATGTCATAAATAGTGTATTTAACTGATAATTTGTATATACGGTATTTTACCGTATTTCACTATTTATCAAAAATTTAAGAATTTCAGAAAAATCCCAAAAATTCACCCTAAAATTTTTTTCGATGTATAGAATTCAAAAATGAACTCCATTTTTCAAAAATAATTTTCTAAATATTATTAATTTAATTTTTAAATAAAATCATAGTTAATTCGAAAAATAACAATTTTAAAGGTATAATTAGTTTTATATCACATTGAAAAATTAATTAAGATCTCATTATATTATTACCTTAAGAAAATAAAATAATATAATTATTTACTATTCAAAAGGATCATATTACTATTCATGTTAATATTCCTAAGGGTATGTTAAAATTCGCCAAAAATCAAATTAGTTCTATCAAACTCCAAATGACTTACTGATCACAACTCTAGATGACCGTTTTTCGAAATTCAAAACATAGTAGAGGCAAAGTTGTTCTTAATGGAAATATTATAAAATGTATTTTTTTAGGAACACACTGTTTCGTGCATTCAATATTTATTTTCAAAACCTTGGGGTGTTACATTCTCCCCTCCTTACAAAAAATTCATCCTCGAAATTCACAGAATGTTACCTCACAAAAAGATTTGGGTAAGTCTTCAACATAATCTCCTCAGGCTCCCATATTGCCTCTTCGATTATATGAATTCTCCAAATTATCTTTACTAGACGAGTCGTCTGATTCCTCAACAATTGTTCTTTAGTGTCCAGAATTCAAATAGGTTCTTCACAGTTAGATAGATCAGGTTCTAATTCTATACCTTCAGAAGTAAGGATATGTGTTGGGTCTGGCATGTACTTTCACAGTAATGAGACATAGAACACATTGTGTACCTTGGACATGCTAGGAGGCATAGCCAAACGATATGAAAAATCTCTAATTATCTCCATAATTTCAAAAATCCCAATGTACCTAGGGCTCAGTTTCCATTTCTTACCAAATCTTATAACACCCTTCCATGGAGATACTTTCAAGAAAACGTGATCACCCACTTGAAATTACAGATCCTTCCTTAGATTATCAGCATAACTCTTTTGTCTGCTTTGTGCTGTTTTGATATGAACTTGAATATTATTTACCTTCGCTGTTGTTTCCTCCACAAGATATGGACCCACAAGCCTCCTTTCTCCAACTTCAACCTAACAAGTTGGTGTACGACATCTCTTTTCATACAATGCTTCATCTGGCGCCATTTGAATACTTGAATGGAAAATATTATTGTAGGAAAACTCCACGAAAGGTAAGTATTGATCCCACATACCTTGGAATTCAAGTGAACATGATCTCAACATGTCCTATAAGGTTTGTATCTTCCTCTCTAATTGCTCGTCATTTTGTGGGTGGTATGCAGTACTCAATCGAAGTTCAGTATTCAAAGCTTACTGAAGACTTTTCCAGAATTTTTATGTAAATCATGGGTCACGATCAGACATAATTGAGAGAGGTTCTCCATGAAGTCTCAAAACTTCATTGATATAGAGTCTTTCTAAGTTCTCCAGTGGCAAATCCTCCCTTATATCAAGGAAATGTGAAGATTTCATAAGTCGGTCAACAATTACCCATATTGTATCATTCTTCCTTGGAGTTTTGGGTAATACAGTGAAAAAATCCATGGTGAATTCATCCAATTTCCATGTAGGAATAGGTAGAGGTTGCATGACTCCTTTTTTATGTTGAATTTTGGCCTTCACTTGTTGACAGAATAAACATCTTGATACATAATCCGCAATTTCCCTCTTTATGTTATCCCACCAGAAATGTTCCTTCAAATCTCTATATATCTTAGTGCTACCCTGATGTATAGAGAAATTATAACTATGTTCATCATCTAATAACTCTCTTTTTAGCTTGGGTATAGCTGAAACACAAAGCCTCTTCCCAAATTTCATAATTCCACCTTCACACACAAATTTATCCATCTTCCCATCTTTCACAGCATTAATTTTCTTTTAAAAGATCTCATCATCAGGATGAGAACTTTTAATCCTTTCTAATAAATATGGTTGGGAAAACAAATGAAAAATTAGTGATGTTTCACCTTCTTTGATATTTCCCATATCCATCCTCACTAGATCCATGTACAAAGGATCCTTGTCTATTCTCGTTTTGTTGAGAACCCTGTGATCCTTCCTGTTCAATGCATCAGCTACCTTGTTTGCCTTTCCTAGGTGGTAGTGTGTAGTACAATAATAATCCTTGAGTAGTTTGATACATCATCGTTGCCTCATGTTGAGTTCTTTCTATGAGAAGATATACTTTAGACTCTTGTGATCTGTATAGATCTCACATTTTTTCCATAGAGATAATTTCTCCATATCTTCATAGAAAATATTACCGATGCTAACTCAAGATCATGAGTGGGATAGTTTTTCTCATGAATTTTCAAATGTCTTGATACATAGGCAATAAATCTATCATTTTTTATAAGGACACAACCAATTACTTTCTTTGATGAATCTCTATAGATCATAAACCCATCATTACCCGATGGTAGGGTTAGGATTGGAGCATTCACTAATATCCTATTAAATTATTTAAAAAAGTATTCATGTTCTTTTGTCTATATGAACTTAACCCCTTTACATGTAATATTGGTCATTGGGTTGGCTAAATGGGTGAATTTTTAAACAAAACTCTGATAATAACTTGCTAAACCAATAAAACTATGTACCTCAGTTATGTTATTTGGAGTAGGCCATTATTACACAGCCTTTGTCTTCACAGGATCAACAAATATTCCATCTTCAGAGACAATGTGGCCTAGAAAAGAAACCGATTGAAGCCAAAATTAAAACTTTCTAAATTTTCCATATAATTCATTTCTTCTAAGAGTCTTCATAATAGTGCACAAGTTATTTTCATGATCTTCATAGATTTTAGAGTATACCAAGATATCATCAATAAATATCACCAAAAATTCATCCATATATTCCTTGAAAACTCTATTCATTAGATCCATGAAAATAGAGGGTGCATTAGTCAGTCCAAAAGGCATTACTGTGAACTCGTAATGCCCATACCTGGTTCAAAATGTTGTTTTTGGAATGTCTTCCTTCCTCACAAGCAACTAATGATATCTAGATCGAATATCAATCTTTGAGAAATATTGGTCTCCATGAAGTTGATAAAATAAATCATCAATTTGAGGTAAGGGATACTTGTTCTTTATTGTTATAGCATTGATCTCTTTGTAGTCAATGCACAACCTCATAGACCCATCTTTCTTCTTAACGAAAAGAACAGGGGCTCCCCATAGAGAAACACTAGGGAGAATACATCCTTTATCACTCAATTACTCCAGTTGTTTCTTCAGTTCCAATAACTCTATACTGGACATTCAATAAGGGGTCTTTGATATGGGCCTTGAATGAGGAATTAAGTTAATGGAAAACTCAATTTCTCACTCTGTAGGATGTCTAGGTAAATCCTATGGAAATACGTCAATATATTCTTTCACAATAGGTATGTCCTATATATATACATTCCCATCCTCACCCATAGTTATTTCATTCCCTTTATCCCCAATAATTGAATTCAGTAGAGCTACTAGGGGTGGATCTAGATGAGAATCAGATGGTGATGTTTCTGCCCTAAAGATAACAGATTCCACATCATCCTCAAAAATTGTAACCTCCTTCCTCTTGCAATAAATTTTTACATCATGGTTTGAAATCCAATACATAGCATGGATTATATCAAATTAAATCATGGGTATGAAAATAAAATCAACATATAAAGCATGTTTATATGCCATAATGGGGATTTCCTGACACAACTTTGTTTCAATGTTACTTACTTTAGGAGTTTTGACCAATAACTCCCTTATTAAATCAAACTGGAAATATCTAATTTTCTTGGAAAACTAGGAAAATATGAAAGAATGAAATGATCCAAAATCAAATAAATCATTGGGTAAGTTTGAGTAAACAATTAAATTACCTTCCACCACATCATTAGAAACTTCAATATCAGCGGTTGTGATCACATAAGATTGTCCCTGCTCTCTTGGCCTTTTATGTTTCATGTTTCCTTGAATATTTAGAAAATAATTAGCATAGTGTCCCATATACCGAAAATTATAGCATTGAACATTAATAGATTATTTCTTTTCCTTACAATCATCAGAAATATGGCCTTTCTGTCCACATTTGTAGCATACTCTTTTTCCTTTTAAACAGGCACCGGGGTGTTTCCTTCCACAATTATCATAGGATGGAAATTCAACTCTTCCCTTATTACCCATTTTATTAATTTATTTTCCTAAGATTTCAGAAACCCTATTCGTCTCTTTCTTTCCCTTAAAGTCATAAGACTTAGAAAATTTATTTTATGTCTTAATATTACATGAAACTATATCCTCATATGATGAAAAAATTTGTGAGACCAGTGCTAGTTAGAGGAATGGATTTAATCCATCAAATAATCGATCAATATTGCTCCTTGGATTTCGTATGTAGTCCACAACATACCTTTCTAACCTTGTGAAGTTATCTTTATACTTTTCAACATTCTCATATTCCTTTTGCTTCAAATTCAGAAATTTCCTTTCCATATCTGCTCGCTATTCACAAGGAAAGTATTTCTCTAGGAATATTTTCTTAAAGTCCCTCCATTCCATTTCTTCTATATCTTCCTCCTCCTTTGTGTTTTGGATTAATGACCACCACTGATCCGCATCTCCCGATAGAAGATAAACTACCATGAAGACATTTTCTCTTTCATTACATCCCAAAGTGAGAAATATCTTCTCTAGGGAACTTATCCATTGCTCATCTATAAATGGGTTTGCAGTCCCATTGAATGATAGTGGTTGTTGTTGCATAAAGAGATATAACAAAGCTCCTCTACATGGTGGATCTGAATGTTTCATATGGATAAGGTTATTATTCATAACCTGGGTCAGTTGTCCCAGTATAGTTATAAGTTTCTCAGCACGAGTCATAACACCAGATCCAATATCGTTATCTTGCATCGAAGGGAAATCCCTACATGGGACACATGCATTCATACAGTTTTCATTCCTTCCACTAGGTTCCATTTCTAAATAATGGAATACACTAGATTAGGTTATGAATCATAATGTATAATATCGACATATAAAAATACTTAGCATAATTTATAATTCTATACATGGATAATCCCATAATCATAAACATGGTTTCTTTAAGGAAAAATTTACATTTAAATCCTTCATAATGGATTGTAAAGAAAATGTGAATTATCCTAAGCATGTCCCCTGGGAGTGTCAAATGAGGTGCGCAGTAAGGCCCATTGTCATGTACCCGGATACCCTGGTTTAAGCCCAAAACTCCTTGTCAGAGTTTTCACTCCTAGGTACATTTGTTCCAGAGCCACGCCCACTTGTAGTATCTAGATAGGGATGTAATTTCCAGAAAGATCCAAAAAATCTATTCCTTAGAAAAATACAAGGATGTTTTTGTATGTTTATCCTCAAAGACTATATTAGGTATTTTCTCCCTAATCTAGGTTTTCTAAATCTAGTTTCCAAGTTGTCTACTAAACTTCCTTTGATACAAACTGTAAGTACCTGACCCCAGTTTCCCAGAGCTAGTGCCTTATTTTATTACATTGGCATATAAACAAGGAACATGCATCCTAAAGGACCAAGTAGTTTAATAGATTTTAGAAACAAGATACATATATAAGTTCAACATTACATCATGAAATAAAATACAACACTAATTAATTCCATTAGAATCATCCATGCCTCCTAGATTATTCCTGTAAGTCATTCATAATTTACTTCTTCATATCCTGGGAAAATAAAACATAAGAAAGGGGTGATCTCAAACGCTCAGTAAAAGTAATCAATACAATATAATATAAAATAAACATAAACATTAGGCAAGGTTAATAATGGAAAACACATGCCTTTACAAATAATAAACTTGAACACATTATGGCAGGAATATGAGCTCAGTAAATAATGCCATAATAAAACATAATCATGGGTATTCTACTAGTTGAATAACCACATGAACTTTAAATTAATATATTCATAATGAGGTAAGTGAATATTCTGGACATTATAAAACATATTTTCAAGGCCTTATCTAATACTTCTAAAAATGATTAAGGCCTCGTCCAAAACCATATCTCAAATTGGGCAAGGCCTCGGCCAAGTCCACATCTATTTGTCTCATTAGACCTACCGATGCATCGAGGGGATATATAGGGACTCACCCATCACATAATAAGTCTAATTAATTCCTCATATGAGTGGTTATAAACATAAAAAACATATACATTTATATTGAAACTCTCATATGAAATGTAAACAACTTTACCCAGACATTAAGCTTAAACACTAACAATTCGGAGTAAATTTGGTGAATGGTTTTAGGAGATCACATAAATAATAAAAATAGTCATAAAATATCCAATTAAATATGTTATATGACATAATAAATGATTAAACCCAATAATATAGAATAATCAACAAGAGTGTTGAAATAGACGAAAATACTCTTATAAAATCATTAAGTAATTCTTGAGATGAATACACTTTTATTTTGAAAAGAAAAGTTCTTTTGGAAAAGTCTTTGTATAAAACCATAACTGAATTAAGATATTATTTTCATAATAAAATGAGTGATTTTAGAAATATAATGGCTGATAAAAATATATTAAATAGTTCTCTTGAAAATAGGTAAGAATTTGAGAAATTCCCTTCAATCGAGCTTGTATTTCAGAAATAATTTTGAAAGTTATTTTTAAAACATGTAACTCCCCATAAAATAAGGAAGGATTATGGTTGGTAAACATATATATAACACTAAAAAATAATTTATGAGGATTAAATAATAATACATAAAAATTACATTGAGTTAATTAGACAATAAAAGTAACCCGAATGAAAATGGATGTTCAGGTGGAAAACCCTTACCTGAAGTCCGAATGTGTTCTGCTCTTGAACTTAAGATCATGGGATATGAAATTAGACTTAATAATAACTTAATTAATAACCTGTTAGATATTTATTTAGTTTATCATGATTTTATTAAGTTCATTATATCCTTATTCATTAGTTATAAGATGGAATTTTGTCGTTCCGAAGTGTTCGTTTTTTTGATTTTCATAATCGGTGCACCTATTTTTATGTAATGGAGTTCATGTGGAATGGATGTAAATCTCCAGAATTGAATTTAAATATTATTTATGAACATTAATAGGTGTTAATGGTAATTTATATCATTTATTTACATGGCATGAGGATGAATCATTAGATGAAATATTAATGACATTCACTTAGATTATTTTAGAAGTATTTTGATTATTAGGAACTAGTTTGGTCATATGATTTAATAATATGTACATATACTAGTTACTGAATATTAAATAGGTTATAATAAATATATTATATATTGGTTAAACCATAAAAATGGTTTCATGACTAGTAATGAAGGATAAATTTAAGAATGAAACTTTGTCGTCCATGAAGGTTGTAAATTGAAACCTTACGAACGATGATTTCGTTTATAAAATAAAAGAGAGAGAGTGAGTAAGAATATTGATGATGGTTCTTCCATTAACATGATAAATTTCATTATATATATGATACTGGAGTAATAATGTTCATTTTAATAGAGTAGGTTAGGATAGAATAAGAAAATAAGATAAATTGAAATGAAACTAAATGAAAAATAAAGATGATTTGCCTTTTGTAATAACCTCATTGATAACCTCCTTAAGGGAAGGGGTTTTGATATTTTGGAAAGACCAAGATCTTCTTGGACGTGGGGAGTGACTAGGTAAGGGTAATTGGACATAAATTTGAGGAGCTTCAAGGCTTAGAGGAGTGAAGAGAAGAGAGAGTGAGGGGGGATTTATAGTGGAGGAGAGGAGTAAATTTTGAATATTTTATTCATTATTTTATTATTTCCATCAAGAAAACCAATAGTGTTGTATCATGTGACCCATAATAGTAATATGTGCACGTGAGTTCAAAAAAAGTGGCCTTACGTCACTTATGATGTCATAAATAGTGTATTTAACTAATAATTTGTATATACGGTATTTTACTGTATTTCATTATTCATCAAAAATTCTAGAATTTCAGAAAAATATCAAAAATTCACCCTAACCATTTTTTGATGTATAGAATTCAAAAATGAACTCCATTTTTCAAAAATAATTTTATAAATATTATTAATTTAATTTTTAAATAAAATCATAGTTAATTCGAAAAATAACAATTTTAAGGGTATAATTAGTTTTATATCACATTGAAAAATTAATTAAGATCTCATTATCTTATTACCTTAAGAAAATAAAATAATACCATTATTTACTATTCATAAGGGTTATGTTACTATTCATATTACTAATCATAAGGGTATGTTACTATTCACCAAAAATCAAGTTGGTTCTATCAGACTCCAAATGACTTATTGATCACAACTCTAGATGATCGTTTTTTGAAATTCAAAACATAGTAGAGGAAAAGTTGTTTTAAATTACTTGATTATAAAATTTTTTGTTTTTTAGAAACACAGTGTTTCATGAATTCAATATTTATTTTCAAAACTTTGGGGTGTTACACTAACACTCCCCCTAGAGCTTATACAACTTAGAATAGAAAGAGTCCTACAAAAAATAAAACTAGAGAATACACTTCTTAAGATGGAATGCAGATATTGTTCAATACAATCTTGGAGAATAGAAAGTAGATCTATGGGCATGGTAAACCTTTGATAAAGATGTTAGCATTCTTATTGGAAGTGGTGACATGATCAAAGGTATTGTGATTTTTCTAAAAAATTTGATGAATGAAATAACGTTCAAAATCAATATTTTTTGTGCGCTCATGGAAGATAGAATTTTTCATAATCTCTATGACTGCCAGATTGTCACACAATGTTTGGGCTAGTTTTTGAACTTGTAACCCAATATCATGAAGTAATATTCATACCCAAAGAATCTTATTAGTGGCATGGACCAAAGCACGATAATCATATTTGGCATTGGAATGTGAGATAATAATTTGTTTCGTGCTTCTCTAAGAGATGAAATTGACACCAATAAAGATCGAAAATCCCGAAGTGGACTTTAAAAGAGAGTGGAGGCGTTTTGGTTTATTGGGGAGGATCTTTATGGTTATATCACTAACGAAAAATTGTGTTTCTTGTTTTATCTAACATTAGAGGGCATGAGATTTCCTTATTCACAAATTAGCATGAGGAGCATTGCTCTATACCGTTTCCTCTCTTGGCAAGGTGCTAATCCTGAATCAGATTGGGAAAAGTTGAAGCCAATGCTTATAAATAGATATGGGGATGGTAAAGAAGAGATTGTACCGACTGTTCAATGAATAGAACAAGAGAAGATTGATTTAAATCGGGATTAGAGTAGTTTAAACATACTTGAGTCTGATTCAGAACTTGAAGAATATATAGTAGTAGAAGTGGATCACATTGCAATGGAGGAAAATCAGGAAACATGAGGAGATTTCAAGTGAGGATTAGCAGCAGTAAGTGTGAAAAGATATTTGCTTCTTGTATGGAATGGCATAGAGAGGTAATTCTTGATCCGAGTTATAGTATAGATAAGCGGAGTAAGTATGCCAGGGTGAGAATCTCTTTCCCGGTCCGCATTTGAAACCTCCTACTGGAGAGGTAGCTAGTCCAATCATACCACTTACTACATAGGTTTGGTGAGGAAAGTAGAAAAATGTTTCACCTTCTATTTTCCATGAAAAGTAAAATAGACTCATTGTTCTTAGTTCGAGTAGTGAAGATCAAAGCAAGGGGAGAGTTGGGATCTAAACTTGTGGTGCTACTGAACACACATTGGTGTCGATGAGTGTGTTGTAGCAAGAGACATTTTGTACTTTTTTATAGTTATTTGTTAATACAGATAGGGGTTGTTAGTATTTTTGGGGGATATTAAATAGGGGAGGAGTGATGGGAATAGGGGATGAATTATCATTTTCATTTTCATCTCAGTAAGTTGGGAGTCGTGACCTTAGGAGGTCTCGACCAAATAGGTTCCTTAAACATTAGAATGATGAATCAAATCAAAAGGTGAAACAATGTGGGAAAATGGTTGAGGGGCATAGGATGTACGATGGTGCTTGGAGAATTTGTATGCCTCATGGTTGAAGGAGATTGAAGAGCCCAAATCAGGACAGAACTGCTACAAATATTGAATGGAGGGATGACCATAGTGAGAGTGATAGTCTAACACATGAGTATAAAGAAAAAAACAAATGATTTCACATCAAACATATACACACAACCTCACAACCATACTCTACCAGACACTTGATTTGTTAAACATTCCTAAGGGGTAACATCATTGGGTGAAAAGATCATAGTACAATTCATGTTTTTAGTAAGATTATTGATGGATAAAAGATTAAAAGGGCTTTGAGTTTCATGCACTACTTGTGAATTCTTAGTGTTTTATGTAAGCATACATGTGATAAAATTGAAAATAGGAATGGTGGATCCATCAACAACCTTGATCGTTGTAATACTTGCATAAGGTCGATAATCGTGCAACATACATGCATCACTAGAATTGTGATGAGAGGTACCTGAATCCAATATCTATGTACAAGGTTTTTAAGAGACACATATTGTGGGACTACCTATGTGAGCCAATGAATTCTTGGAAGAGGGTTGAGGATTGGCACAATGATAATGAATAATCTTGAGTTCTTTGTCCAATAGTGTATGTTGGGCGATAGTTGGGGTATCCCATTTGAAGGAGGGGTTGTTGAGCCTCCTTTGAGATACTAATAATTTCAATTTGATGGCCTTGTTTTCCACAATATTGTCCAATGATGTGTTCTCAATCTATGACCACATCCACAGGCAGGGCCACATGTGGTGGAATAGTTCCTGCCACCACTTCCTCATGAATATGTCATGGAATTATGATCTATCACATGGGGAACCATACTGGGAGGAACAATATGATTAGAATTACTGAGTTGATGATAAACATAATAGATTTTCATTATGGATATACTTGCTTGAATTTTTGTCATAGTGGTTTCTTGCTCGAGTGGTACGCCATGAAGAAGAGAAAAATGCATAGTTGATCATGTTGAGTCATGACCTCCACTAGTGTATGTTGGTTCAAGGATCTCATCTCGAAGTGCTTTCTATTCTAGGGAGTGCACAAGGATTGGTTTTGCACAAAAATATGGGAAATATATTGAAAATTGTCTGAAACACTTACTAGATTGTTAGTCTTGAAGTGGAGTTAAGGAATCTCAAAGTTCCTTAACATTATTTGATATGCGGGAAACCACTTTAACCAAATATTGAATTAAATTGACCATTATGTAAAATATTTTGATGTTGGTGAGTTTCCAGGCTTTATACTTAGGATTGGTTAGAGAGGGTGGATCATCCCTACTAAATGAGTGTCAAGGTCTATTCCCCTAAGAGACAGTGTTAGAGCTGGGGGGACCCCATTGCCAGGTAGGTATATTCCCAAAGGAAGAAGGTAGATTGAGGGTGAGAGGTCATTGGGGAGTCATATGGGGAGCCACAGGGCATGTGAAGCCCAATAGAAACAGAATAAATTAGGGGCGCAGGACCATAGGTGAGGGGTGATTAAAAGGTTATAAATATTTGGATCTAGAGCTTGGGTAAGAGATCAAAGGGGCCTCCTGAAGATTCTTGATATTTATCCTCTACTTTTTTCATTACTCGATGTCTATAATTACATGTAATTCTTTCTGTTTTCAATAAATATAATTCATATTACTATTTAATCAGTGTGGGGAATCTAACATTTTGATTCGACTTTCTGAATACAAACCCATTTCCTCTTTGAGAAGTTAACAGTCAGAGTAACCAATATGGATACTCATATTCAGGCGTGATTGGAAGCATTAGAGAAAATAATGGAGCATGCCAAATCTAGATGGGATCAGCATATCGAATGTGTGGAATCAACAGTGTCAGGATTGGAGACCTTTGTGGGATCATTTCAGCAGGAAATCTCCAGGCCAAAGGAGTTACAGAAGTTGATGGTTGGAATCATGTGCTAACTAGAGAAGTTGCCTATGTAAGAAGAGGTAACAAACTCGGCACCAAATTTCGAGTCAGGTGAGTTGTTTTCACGATCACACAAAAAAATGTGACTGATCGAGGGGATGCATGGGATGGAAGAAGCCACTAGTGATGGTTCCATACTGATGTTGGTGGTGCTTCGGGTTGAATTACCAGTGTTTCATGGTCAGGATCCTCACGGTTGGATCAACAGAGTTGTACAATACTTCTGGATAAATAAAATTCATGAGCATGCCAAAATTTCATTGGATCATTTGAGTTGGGAAGGGGTGACTTTAAATTGTTTTACTGTGTTTGAATAGGTGAATCCATAGTTTTATTGGAACCAATTGAAGGAGGAGTTAATGGAAGGATTCAGGGGATTAGAATTACAAAACCCTTCTGAATAATTAGCTGCAAATCAGCAGAACGGAATAGTCCAAGAATACATCAATCTATTTGAATTTTTGGCATCCATATTTCCACACTAACCAAAATCTCAATATATTGGGTACTTCCTCCATGGGTTGCATGAGGAAGTGTGAAGCTGATTTCTCATTCATAATCTAGAGACCTGCCTACAGGTGATGCAGCTGGCACGACAAGCTGAGTTAGCTCTCAAAAAAGGGTACTTCCTCCATGGGTGCACTGTTGAGGTGGGACAAGGACGTTCCCTACCTTTGCCTACTGGAATCCTGGCCATTTTGGGAAGAGGGTCGCAACTTAGATAATGAAGTTTATTTTGATCCTTTGGGGAAGGTACTCTATGCACTGCAGTCTGGGCAGTATTCTTTTTCTAGATTTACTCTTACTCATGGTGTGTTTTAGTACCATGGGAGGCTGTCCATTCTAGCTTCACCCCCTTGGGTTCCCCTTTTTCTAGCAGAGTTCAATTCTTCTCCTCAAGGGGGCCATGTGGGTTTTTAACGAACCTACTGGAAATTGGATAGCAATATATATAGGGTAGGAATGAATGGTGTTGTATGAATCTTTTTTTTTGGAAATGTGAGTTTTGTCAATGTTATGAATACTCCACTTTGTCTCCCACGGGACTGCTGCAACCACTAGATATTCCTACAGAAGTGTGGTATGATATTTCTATGGGCACACCATGACGTGATCCTAGTAGTTGTTGGACATTTTTTCAAGTATTCCCATTCTATGCTCCTTAATCACGTTCAGTGGATGATCTTTTCCTTCATGAGGTATTCCATCTACATGGTGTGTCCACCTCTATTGTGAGTGACCGTGGCCTAATTTTTCTCGGTCATTTTTGGATAGAATTGTTTCATTTCATGGAACTAATATTCGATTGAGTTCAACATATCACCCTCAAACAGATGGTCAAATGAAAGTTTTAAATAGGTGTATTGAAACATACCTTCGCTGCTTTGCGGGGGACCAACCACGGTCTTAGTCCCATTATATTCCTTGGGCTGAATGGAGTTACAAAAAAACCTGACATATCTCCATTAATTCTACTCTTTTTAAAGTAGTGTATGGATAAAACCCTCCAAACATTCTTGGTTTTCTACCCTCTAACATTTGGGTTTAGATGTAACCACCATATTGGGGGACTGAGATGAATTCCTCCACCAACTATGTCATCACTTGGCCCGACCATAGGATTATATGAAATGGTATGTGAATAAAAATGGACTACATGTTGTTTTCTAGATTGGGGATAAAGTTTTCTTAAAACTTTGGCCACATAAATAGAATATCGTAGCTCAATGTATTCATCAAAAACTGGATGCAAGATTTTATAGCCCCTTCGCCATCCTCGAGCAGATTGGTCTTGTTTCTTACCGCTTAGATTTACCTGTTGCCGCAAGGGTCCACCTAGTTTTTCATGTTTCTCAATTAAAGTAGGCACATAGAAAGTACATCCTTCCCTTACACTAGGAATGGATATAGACACTACTTATTGTCCAGAACCACAGGTTGTTCTTTCTCACCGCTTTCACTTGAAGGATGTCTTGACTCACCCACGTTTTTTATTTAGTGGTCTGACAACTCGTTAGATGAAGCCACTTGGGAAGATGAATTTACCCTTCACAACCAATTTCTCTCTTTTAGTATTGAGGAAAATAATGGAATTCAAGGGGAGAAAAGTGTTAGAGTTGGGGGAACTTTCCATCTGGAAGGTATATTCCCAAAGGAAGAAGGAAGATTGAGGGCGAGAGGCCATTGGGGGGTCATGTAGGGATCTACAACGCATGTGAAGCCCAACAGAAATAGAATAAATTAGTGGAGCAGGACCATAAGTGAGGGGTAGTTATAAGGTTAGAAATATTTGTATCTAGAGATTTGGAGAGAGTGAAAAGGGGCCTCCTTAATATTTCTGGTATTTCTCCTCTACTTTCTTCATTATTCAGAGTTTTTAATTCTAGGTACTTATTTTTGTTTTACATAAATATAATTCATGTAGTACTTCTGATTTCTAGTATATATCCATTTATTTATGTTTTTATGTATATAACATATAAAAGTTAATGTTGGGGGAGTCTTTAGAACTTTCAATAATTTTTCAGGGCTAAAGGGGAAGGGCACAGTCTGTGCATGGTTTGTCTAAACCGTTCAGAAATCCTAGGAGAAACCATGCACTTTGGAAGATGTTGGATAGAGAGATTCAGCACAGTGTGTGCACAATTAGGGTGACCATGTGAGGAGGTCATGTGAGGGTCTTCCTAGATAGTATCTAATGCACGGTTAGTGCACAGTTTGTCTAACCGTGCAAACCAACTGTGCGCAAGGTTAAAGTGGGATCCTAAAAAAGTGGATCTCGCATGTTTTTGCCTCTAAACCACTCAATTTTTCTCCAAAGTGTCCCTAACTTGGTATTTCTCTTACTTTAAGGTTTTATAACCTCTCCCAAGCAATTTGGAATCAATCTAGTTCTTTTACTTGGTGTTTAGAAGCTCTATTCTTGCGGTAAGTGTTCGTTCTTCCTCGTTCTTATCACGTTTTCTTAGATCTTCTTAGATCTACATCTCCTATCCTCTCGGTTTCTCAAATCTATGCCTGTTATGGGTAGATATAATATTTTTGATTCCAAATATGATGATATTTTTTCTTTTTTTGGTAGAATAAGAGATCTAAGGCAGTTTTGTGGAGAGTCAACCTAATTTTCTTGAGCGTTCTTCATCTGTTTTCAATTTTCACCAAAACCTTTGAGTTAGGTGGCTTCAATATCGACTCCTCTTGATAGAACTGATTAGAATTATTTAAAATTAGATTCCTTGTGTTTATTTTATTATGATTTGGCTGTGGAAAAATTGTTATATACCCTATTTTTTTATGGTTTGGTAAATTGTGGAGATCTGGAAAATTTGGTGTTTTGAATAAAGTTCTTTTGATCTTGGTTTTAAAATGTGGATTTGAAAATAGGGGTTTTTCAGAATAGTGTAACATGGATTTTATTAAGATTTTTTCAATAAAATTAATGCTTCATTGAAATGAAATGTTTTGTTTTAATTGGATTTCTTAAAGGTTTTCAATAAAAGAATAGTTTTGTTGAAATGGTTTCAATTGCTTGAACACACTTGGATTTGGAATGGGTTTGGCAGTAGTCATGGTGTGTGTTCATGTGCATTGAAAATTGATGGATAAGGTCATTAAAGACCACCATAAAAATGTTGGTATGTATATGGGCGTGAAGTACCCCCGTCAAAGTGGTCCACTAAGTGAAGGCTTAGTGGAAGGATAGATCACCATTTATGAGTATTGGGAGTTTTATTTGCATGAATGTGTGGGTGTATTGTGAACAATGAAATGGTTATACAAAAAGTTTAATGATAAAGGGTTTTAAATCCTTGTTTTGTTGTTTTTCTAGAAATATGACTTGCTGGGAAAATTGGTTTAAATAGCACTTGTTTACTTTTGGTTATAAATGGTTTTGTAATTTGTTTATATTTATTTATAAACTATTTTGGGGAATCATTTTATATAAATAGTTTTATATAAATGTTTCTAAATTTTCTATCCAAGTGGTGTGAGTAGATAAATCATTGGAGAAAACCTACTGAGTTTTATACTCACCTCTCCTTTGGCACTTTAGTGCTTTTGCAGATGTTATCTTCCGAGATTTGGGAAAAGGTAAAGTATCACACGTATTTAGAACCACCTCATGATACTTGATCTGTTTTGTGATGTTGGAGAATTAATCTTGTGGATCATGGCGTATTTTGGTTGTCTTGGAGTATCTTGTGGTTTTCTTCCACTATTTACTTTGATAGTTTCTTTGTCTTCTTCTATATTACACTTTGGTGTGGTTTTTTATAAATATGATGGTTGAGTTATCTTATTTTAATCATGCATAATATAGTGGTTTTTTGGTTATGGTTGTTTGGTTAGTGGTTTATTTCATAAATGTTAAATCATACCCCACTTTCATTTTAAACCCTTCGGTATTTTGATCCAAAAGATTGTTTGAGATAAGTGGTATCAACTTATTTCTTTCCTTGTGGAACAAGTAGTCATCAATTTTATTGGTCTTGGAGTTGAAATTAATTTGTGTATATTTCTGGGGTTTTGATCTTAAAAAGGATTAGGATTTTTGGGACTTGAAATGTAGAGCATAAAAAGTCAAAGCTAACCTTTTTAAGTTGAACTTCAAGTTTCTAGGGAGTTGGGTACATAAGTGTTTTGGAGGCACTTATAGGATTTTGGAAATCTCATTGTCATGGGTTTATCCAAGGAGATGAGCATGAAATTAATTAGAGGAATTACTTCCCACTGGTAGTTTATACATCATTTAGAGTAATTATTTATGTTTGTGAAAAAAAAATTATTTTTTAAAAGTATGAAACTGTTTTTCAATTAAAATACTTTGAAAAAGGACATGACTATGGTATTTTAAAAATGGTTTGATTTTCAAAAATAAAGTTGAAACTTTTCAAAAATGATTGATTTTGGAAAGAAATGTTGTGATAGTTGATGTGATAGAATTTGAAAAGCTAATCCATCAGTTTCTAGAGAGTGAAACTTATCGAGTTTTTTGTTCTTTTAGAAAATGGAACCCGGTAGGCATCGTAGAAACCAACCAAAATAAGCAGTGTAGAATGTGGTTGCACCCAAACCACAGGTGAACCAAGAGCTCATTCAGAGTATTGTCTAGTCATTCCAAACTGAGGACACAGGGAACCGAAGGGATGAGCTAAGGCATATGGATCATTCCATCCAATTCATAAAGCAGAATCCACCCATATTCCAGGGGGATTATGAATCCGAAAGGACGGAGGTGTGGTTTAATAGGATGAATTGTATCTTTGATTTCATTAGCACACTAGTATATCTCAAGTTCAAACTAGAAACATATATGATTAATGATATTGTACACTAGTGGTGAGATCTAGAGGTGTAGGATAAATTAGATCACGGTATTAGTTGGGAGTATTTTGAGGAATTGTTTAATAAAAAAATATATCCTCACACATTTAGGATCTAGATAATGATGTACTTATTCATCCTAAATTAGAAAAATCTATCTATCATAGAGTATGTGGCTAAATTTATTCATTTAGTGAGCTTTTCACTAGAATTTGAAGCAAGTACGGCCTTTAAGGCACGCATCTTTGAATCAAGGCTAAGATAAGAGATTTTCTCAAAGATTGTGGTACTCTGTATTAAGGATCATATAGAGATGGCGAAAATAGTTAAAGCATTTGAACATGATATCTCAGGATCTATAGGAAGAGAAACTACTATAATACCCATGGTAAATGGTGGGAAATCCAATGTTGGGATCAAGTAGAAGAGGGAAACTTATTTCCAAGGTGGGAGCGGGACATAAAATCAAATGGCTAGATCAGTGATCCTTCCTCCACTACCCAAGAGAAAACTAGGTTGTTTCCAATGTGGTTCGCTTGACCACATGAAGTAAGAGTGTACGACACAACCTAGGGCATGCCATAACTTCAAGAAGATGGGGATCTTCAACACTATTGTCATAGTGCTTTGAGGTCAGGTGCTCGAGACACTTCTCAAGTGTCACAAGCATATTGTGCTTCAACAGGGAGAGGACAATAGAATCAATATCATCAGCAAAGAAGAGATATCCATGGTGATTATAGGAATACCATGATTCCTTATCAATGTCAATCTCAATAAGGCAGTAATGAGAACAATGTAATGATGAAGAAATTATATAGAGCTAAGTAGATATTTGTAGATGATCAGGTTGGGACATCTATAGAGAGAGGTACGATTCTTTTGAATTATACCTTTGTGAAAGTGTTGTTTGAAACTAGTTCATCACATTCCTTCATTTCTTCTCGTGATATTTATTTTCTATGTTTAAAATTGGAAACTATTCCTTCTGTGATGAAACTATAAACTCCTCTTGGGAAAAGAGAGTGTAGATCCTTTTTGTGTAGAGAATGTTCTATAACTATTGATGGAGATGAGCTTAAGTGGGACTTATTGGTGTTGGAAATGGATTTATATGATGTAATGTTGAGTATAGATTGGTTGAAAACATACAAGGATCACAATGATTATTATATAAGGATAGTAAGTTTCACAACTGAGGATTGTGTTGAGAACCTCTTTAGAGGATAAAATATTGTGAAGGCAGGTGAAATGGGCTTGTTGGAACCAGCGGCAGGGAAGATATCTTACCAAGTGGTGGTGTTAATTTTGGAATTGATGGAAGAGATCAAGTAAAATAGTTTTCCAACAGTGGTGGATCAATTTATAGATGTTTTTTCTAAGAACTTATCAGGGTTACCACCTCTAAGGGAAGTGGATTTTATGATTGATCTTTTTCCTGGGACTAGTCCTATTTACCTTCCGTCTTATAGGATGTCACTAACAGAATTAAGGGAACTAAAAGTATAGTTATAGGAGCTTGAAAGAAAATGTTTCATTTGTCTAAGCATGTCTTTGTGGGTATCACCGGTCTTGTTTGTGAATAAATAAGATAGAACTCTTCAGTTGTGCATTGGTTATCGTAAGCTTAACCAAGTTACGATAAAGAACAAGTATCTACTTACATGAATTGATGATATATTCGATTAATTGAGGGGAGCTCAGTGGTTCTCTAAAATTAACTTGTGATCAGGATACCATCAATTTTGAGTCTAGAAGGAAGAAATTCTTAAGACAACCTTTAGATGTAGATATGACTACTACAAATATGTAGTCATGCCTTTTGGTCTTATGAATTCACTAGCAGTCTTTATAGAGTTGATGAATCGGATATTTCAAAAATATCTAGATTCTTTTATGGTGGTGTTTTTGGATGAAATATTAGTGTATTCAAAGACAAGGTATGATCATTAGAAACACTTAGTGACAGTGTTGGAAATCTTGAGGTACCATTGGATGTATAAAAAATTATCAAAGTGTGATTTTTGGATACAAGAGGTATGCTTTCTTGGTGATGTAATTTCAGAAAAAGGTGTTTCGGTGGATCCGAAAAAGATAAAAGTTGTTATCTCTTGGAAACCGCTGAAGAATTTCTTTGACATATGAAGTTTTCTTGGTCTATCTAGTTATTACCAACACTTTGTGTATGACTTATCATGACTAGCCTCGCCAATGATAGCTTTAACAAAGAATAATGCTTTATTCCAATAGACTGAATAATAAAATAAGACTTTTAAAGAGATAAAATTTTGTCTTAAATCAGAACCAATCTTGATTTTTCCAGAATCAGGACAGGGGTATGTAGTGTACTATGATGCTTCGGGATCTGGTTTGGGATGTGTTCTCATGCAAGGAGACCATGTGGTTGCATATGGTTCAAGGCGGTTAATAGTACATGAGAAGAATTACCCAACACACAATTTGGAGTTAGTTACGGTTGTCCATGCTTTTAATACTTGGAATCATTATCTCTTTGGTGATAAATTTACTGTTTTTACATATCATAAGTGCTTAAAACACATTTTCTCACAACAGGATTTGAATCTAAGGAAAAGGAGATGGATGGAGTACCTCTATATGTTTGAATTTGACTTGATGTATACACTGGGTAAAGGTAATTCGGTGTACGATGCATTAAGCAGAAATTCATATGCTCAGTTGGTGAAAGAAGCTTCATATGAGTGGTAGTTATTGTCGGTCCTAGCTAACATGCATGTAGAATGTGAAGACCAAGGTGGTGTTGATTTTTTCTTTTCAGTCTCTATAGTTCCTGATTTTCTAAATAGTTTCAAATAAGCACAAACATCTGATGCGGAATGCCTGGTTATGAGTTCAAAACTCAATGGTGGGGAGACCATTGAGGGCTAGAAACTTGATGGGAGTTCGGTTTTGTGGTTTAGAGATCAGATGGTTGTACCTAAGGCTTATTAGAAACAATTTCTTTATACTTACCACCATTCAGTATAGGTTGTACATCCGAGAATCCGAAATATGTATAAGGAGTTAAAAACATAGTCTTGGTGGATTGGTATGAAATGGAAAGTGGATGAGTTCGTTTTAAGGTGATTAAATTGTCAGGAAGTTAAGGAAAAACAACAGTGACCAAAAGGTATGTTGTAGTCTTTTCCTATACCAGTGTGGAAATGGGAGTAGATAGTAGTGTATTTTTTTAGAGGTCTCCTAAAAATGGTTTGGAAACATGATTTCATATGGGTGATAGTGGATCGGCTCACAAATACGACCAATTTCATTCCTATTCATGAAACTCATACGGTGGAGTATCAATCCAAAATCTATATCCAAGAAGTGGTAATGACACATGGTGTGCTAGTTTTGATCATGTCAGACAGAGATTTGAGGCTTACTTCTCGTTTCTATAAATACTTAAGGAAATCCTTGGGGACTCAATTGACTATGAGTATGGCATATCATCCTCAGATGGATGGGAAATCTGAAATGATGATACATACATTGGAAGACATATTACAGGATTTTGTAATGGATTTTGGCGGCTCATGGGAGGATCATATACCCTTAGTGGAGTTCTCTTATAACAACAGTTATTAGGCCTCGATACATATGGCTCCATTTGAATCATTTTATGGGCGTCCTTGTCATTCTCCACTTTGTTGGGTGGAAATAGGAGAGACTTTACTAGTTGAGATGATCCTTGTCCAAGAAATGACAGAGAAGATTTAGTTGATCAAGAAATTAATGGAGATGGATCAGATTCATCAGAAATCATATGTGGTTCATCATCGAAGACCATTTTCATTTGCAGTGAGTGATCGTGTATTCTTTCGGATTTCTCCAAGTCTTGGAAAATGTCATTTTGGGAAGAAGGGAATGTTATATCCCTGATACATAGGCCCTATTGAGATACTAGAATGGGTTGGGGAGGTGGAATATCGGTTCTCATTACCACCATGGTTTAGTGCAGTAGATAATGTGTTCCATGTATCTCAGTTGAAAAGGTATCAGCCTGATCCTGACCATGTGATCAGATGGGATCACATTGACCTAGAGTTGGATGCTTCGTTGGTACATATCCCAGTGCAGATTGTGGATAGGAAAGAGAAAGTTTTGAATGTAAAAAATATTGGTCTAGTATGGGTTTTTTGGAAACATGGTCAGATTCATGAAGAGAATCAGGAACGTGAGAAAGAAACAAAAGAGCAATGGCCAGAACTCTTTCAGGGCAATGTTGGTTTTCTAATTTCTGAGGACGAAAAAACCAATGGTGGGGAGAATTTAGAACCCCCAGTTTCTGGTATGTAACCCTTTATTTATATTTTTATGTATATAATGTATAAGGATTAAGTTTGTGAGATTCTATGGAACTTTCAAGAAGTTTTTGGGGATAAAGGGGAAGCGTACGGTCTGCGCATGGTTTGTCTAAATCATATGAAAATCGTAGGAGAAACCATGCACTTTGGAAGATGTTGGACATAGAGCTTCGATGCAGTTTGCACCCAGTTAGGGATACCGTGTGAGGAGGTCATACGAGGGTTTTCCTAGATATTATCTAACGCACAGTTAGTGCATAGTTTGTCTAACCGTGTGAACTAACTGTGCGTGGGGTTAAAGTGAGATCCTAAAAAAGTATATCTCACACGTTTTTGCCTCTAAACTACTCATTTTTTCTATTAAGTGGCCCTAACTTGGGATTTCTCTTACTTGAAGGTTTGATAACCTCTCTCAACTGATTTTTAATTGATCTGGAGCCTTTCCTTGGTCTTTAGAATCCCTATTCTTACAGTAAGTGTTCATTCTTCCTTGTTCTTGTCATGTTTTTTTAGATCTACTTAGATTCAATTATCCACTTATCTCATTTTCTAATATATACACATGTTATGGGTAGATCTAATATTTTTTATGCCAAATATGATGAAATTTTGTCTTATTGTTGGTAGTAGAAGATATCTAAGGTGGTTTTGTGGAGAATCAACCTGATTTTCTTATGTGTTCTTCGTCTGTTTTCAGTTTTTTCCAAAACCTTCAAGGTAGGTGGCTTCACTCTTGACCCCTCTTGATATAACTAATTGGCATAATTTCAAATTATCTTCCTTATGTATATTTGATTGTGATTTGGCTGTTGAACAATTTTTGGAAACCCTCTTTTGTGATGGTTTGGTAAATTATGGAAATTTGGAAAATTGGGTGTTTTAAAAAAAGTTCTTTTGATCTTGGTTTTAAAATGGGGATTTTCTGGAATATTGGCACATGGATTTGATTAATATGTTTTCAATAAAATTAATGTTTTATTTAAATGAAATTATTTGTTTGAATTGTCTTTCTTAATGGTTTTCAATAAAAAATAGTTTTATTGAAATGGTTTAAATTGGTTGAACACACTTGGATTTAGCATGGGTTTGGCATGGGTCGTGGTGTGTGTTCATATGAAATGGAAAGGGATGGATAAGGGTGTGAAGTACCACCATAAAAAGGTTGGTATGGATATGGGAATGAAGTACCCCTGTCAAAGTGGTCCACTAAGTGAAGGCTTAGTGGAAGGATAGCTCACCTCTCACGAGTATTGGGAGTTTTATTTGCATCCATGTGTGGGTGTGTTGTGAAAAATAGAATGGGTATGCCAAATTGTTAATGATAAAGGGTTTTAAAGCCTTTTTGGTTTATTTTTTTGGAAATACGACTTTTTGGGAAATTTTGTTTAAATAGAAATTGTTTACTTTTGGTTATAAATCATTTTGAAATTTGTTTATATTTAGTTATAAACTATTTTGTGAAATTGTTTTATATAAATCATTTTATATAAATACTGCTAACTTTTATATCCTAGTGGCACGAGTAGGGAAGTCATTGTGGAAAACCTACTGATTTTTATACTCACCTCTACTTTGGAACTTTGGTGATTTTGCAAATGCAATCTTTCAGGACTTGGGAAAAGGTAAAGTATCACACTTATTTAGCACCACCTCATGATACTTTGTCTGTTTGGTGATGTTGGAGCTTGGATCTTGTGGATAATGGAGTCTTTTGGTTATCTTGGAGTATGTTGTGGTTTTCTTCCATTGTTTACTTTGATATTTGATTTTTCTTCCACTATATTATACTTTGGTGTGGTTTTGTTATAAAGATGATGGTTGAGTTATCTTTTTTTTTCATCATGTATCATATGGTGGTTGTTTAGTTATGGTTGTTTGGTTAGTGGTTTATTTCATAATGGGTAAATTTTCCCCCACTTTCATTTGAAACCCTTCGGCATTTATTACCATCCTTTGGTATATTGGGTATTTTGCTTAAGGCCTAGTAATGATTCATTGTATTTTCAAGCCAATGAGAATAAGTGGGCCATTACAATTAATCTTGTTGTTTGATTGGCATGGGGACTCTAACACATATTTATCATCTTTCAAGTCTAGATGATTATCCACAAGACATATGGTGGTAGTGATGAGTTATGAAAGACTGGAATAATATTCCATGGCCACCAAAGAATACTGAAATCACTACAAATAGAAATCTGAATGAATGATATATGATGGTATGGACCAACTGGAAGCCCTATCAAAAGTGGTCAGGAAAATTCAGAAGGTGTGTCGCAAATATGATGCCAGTTTAATTCAACACAGTTGAAGGCAAAAAAAATAAAGAGGTGGGACAACAAGAGGGCCCGGTAGGGGGGGTGGGGGTAGTAGGGGGACGATATAATAGAGGTTTTTGGGTGGGGCCATGATGGTTTCAGGATTGGGACTGGATAAGGGGTGTGTAAGAAGATGGGAATGGGATAAGAAGATGGATCGTCAAGGAGTAGGGGTGTGTCGTGATTGGGGGTGAGGGGATGTCGCGGTAAGGAGGGTGGCGCATTGGAAAAGTTTTTAATGGAACGGGAATGAGAAATGGAAAGGGAAATGGAAGGGGAAATAGATAAGAAATGTTATTCAAAATTATTTTTGGTAGACAAGGAATGGAATGGGAGTTGAAAATTGGAAGGATGAAAATATACTTGTCTTCCTTCCATGCCCACTACGAACCCCAGCAACCCCTTTACCACACACTTCTCGCAGATTCACCCCTCACTACACACTCCCTTAGTGAAACCCTGTTAGATAAACCTTGTTGTCACCACCCCATCATCGTTGTCTTGTCGCTGAAATGTCATTGCTTTGTAAATGGCGGGAGCCAGATCATAGGGATGATGGGGAAGGCGGGAGTGGAAGTAATCACTACCACAGATCTAGACAAGGGATGCGCTGACGTTTATCAATGCTAAGCGGAAAGCACTGATAAAGGGGGGGTCTTTATCACTGCTACCGAAAAGCACTGATAAATCTTCCTTTTATCAATGGTTTTTAGCACTAATAAATGGAAGATTTATCAGCGCTTTTCGCTAGCACTGATACAAAATTTAAATAAAAAATATTGTTAATTTATATAAAATTATTATATTTATATTCAAAAATAATTTTTATTTGTATACGTTGAATAAAAAACGCATGTTTATAAATAATATATTTTTTTAATAATTAAAATATATATATAATAAATTTCATTAAATAATAAATATATTTATTATATTTAATATATTTATTATATTTATTATATTTATTATATTTATTATATTTATTATATTTATTATATTTATTATATTTATTATATTTATTATATTTATTATATTTATTATATTTATTATATTTATTATATTTATTATATTTATATATTTATATATTTATAATTATAATTATAAATACATGTATATATATATTTAAATAAATATATGTTTCCAATGAATTTGGTCAATTGATGCATGAATATAATTGGCGTTCATAGGTTATGTATTCATCATGAATGTTTGTTTATATATTACACCCTCATTACTATTCTTGTTGTCCATATATATGATGACTCATTTTTTATGAGATCTAGATTTTACTCTATGTATATGATTCATTCATGTTCCCATGAAGCTATTATATTCTCATAAATACTTAAAATCACGATAAATATATTTAAATAATAAATATATTTATTATATTTATAATTATAAATATTTAGTTATATATAATTACTTTTAAAAATTTATTTATAATTATAATTATATATAACTAAATATATATTTATTTATTTAAATAATTATAAAATTAAAATAAATTTTTAAATGATAAATATATTTATTATATTTATAATTATATATAAAACCCTTTTAAATGTATTTATTTATAATTATAATTATAAATATATATATAAATATATATTGTAATTTTTTAAATGATAAATATATTTATTATATTTATAATTATATATACACTTTTTATAAAATTACAATAAATGCATTTATTATAATTTTATAAATATATATTTATTTATATATTAATATACATATATATATATATATAAACATATAAATATATTTATAATTATATACAAATATTTATAAATATATTTATTTATAATTATAATTATAAATATATGTATGTATATATATATATTTAAAGAATTAGGGAATTATAATAAATATATTTATTATATTTATAATTATAATTATAAATATTTATTTATTTATTTTTAGATATAAATATAAATATATATATATATATATATATATAAATACTTATGAAATTAAAATAAATATATTAATTATATATATTTTTTATAATTTCAAAATTATTTAAATAAATGTATATTTGTATTTAAATAATTATAAAATTATAATAAATATATTTATAATTGATATATTTATTATATTTATAATTATAATTATAAATATATCTATATCTATTTATAGTCATAAATATAAATAAATAAATATAAATCAAAAATATATAATTAAATATATATATTTATATTTATATTTATATTTAGTTATGACTATAAATAGATATATATTTATTTATAATTATAATTATATATATTATAGGTACTTAGGGGTACAATTACAACGAAACATAGAAATGCAACACACACAACCCGATAGGCAGGTCATAGCCCCCCACCCCAAGGAATAACCTACCCATTTTTTTATGGCTCGAAGGCCTTGCGGACATGAAGTCCATTACAAAGCCTATAGCCCAGGTGTTTAGCACCTACAAATATTGTTGCATCAAAATTGTCTATATGAGGAGTCACCACGAAGGCACCCACCTCGCATCACACCCTTGCTTCGATTCTCATCGACTAACCAAGCCGCCCCACACACCCTGTCGCAATTACCATTACCTCCCACATCGCCTAACTATAATTAAAATATATATGTAATAAATATATATTTATAATAAATATATATAAATTTATAGTTATTAAATAATTATAAAATTTTAATAGATATATACATATATAATTCTAAATAAATATAGATATATTTAAATAGTTATAAAATTATAATAAATATATTAATTATATATAATTATAAATATAATAAATACATTTATTATAAATTTATAATTATAAATATATATATATTTATTAAATATGTAAATATAAATAAATATTTATTTATTTATAGTTATTATTATAAATATATATATTTATATATTTATTGATTTATTTATTATACATATAATTTTATAAATATATATAAAAATATAAATAATTTTTTATCATTATAGTTTCATAAATGCTTTTATAGCGTTAATAAAGATTGGCTTTTATCAGTGGTAATATTTTCGCGCTGATAAAGACATGTTTTATCAGTGCTTTCTATTTTAGCACTGATAAAACATACCATTATCGGTGCTTTTTAGCTAGCACTGATAAAAGGTTTACCAAATTTTATAAATAAACCCTAACAGTCTCCTCATATCGCACGACTCAAGCTCTCACAGAAGCCTAACCCTACCACCTCCTCTTCCTCCTTTGTCGCCTCCTCCTCTGCCGATGCCACCACTGCGAAGCCCTCCTCTGCAACTATGAATCCCTCTTCCTCCTCCTCTGCCACCGACTCCTATTATCATCATGAAGCCGTCATCCTCCTCCTATGTCACCGACTCTTACCGCCGTGAAGCCCTCCTTCACCACCGGGAATCTCTCCTCCACCGTGAATCTCTCCTCCACGTACTCCACCTCTATCACTGAACCCCACCTCTGTTGTGAATCCCTCCTCTACAAACTCACCTCCACTACGAACCCATCTCCTTAGGTTCTACCACTGTGAGTATTCTTATAATTCTCTAAGCACATTTTTTGTTCAATAAGTATATGGTTAGATATTGGATGCTTGTATCCCAATTGATGTTTAGTGGCATAGAAATTGGTTTGTTTGTTTGGTGATTTTGAGAATGGTGGTCATGTTTGGCTAGAGATCGTGTCATAAAATATAACCCATCCATTTTTAGTTATGTTTTCTCAGTGTATTTTCACATGTTTTTAATCATCTATTTATGTATGGATATGGTTTATTGTTTCTGACAACATTTATATAGTGACGTTGGTGCTTCTTTTATATTTTTATTCTATTATATAGAAATGTATTGTTTATTTTTCTCAAGAATTTATGGAATATGAATGTTTCATGTCGGTTCTTAGGATATTTCAATTATAGTTTATCAATTTACTCAAATAGGGAAAATTGTTCCCCACATATTAAACCAATACACTAAGACCTAGGCACCAACCCTAGTGAAGTTGTAACATCCCGACCTAGGTTCCACGCAATGGTTCCCCAGGCTGGTTTGCCACATGACCTCAAGTGCGCCTCCCTGTTTTCTAGAAGCTATCGACTAGTAGTGAGGGTTTAGTAAGTCATTAATGGGGAGACTATACCCTCTTTTTTCATAGTAAAACACCAGCGGAAGTAAATAAAAAATAGTGGAAGCATATATAATTAGAATAATGCTCATGTCACAAGATATCCAAACAAGAAATACAATACTCTACTGAAATGGAAAACATGCTATGCCAATATAAGTGTCAAGTGTCTATAATGAAACTAAAATTAAAGACACTACGACTCCCCGAGCGAGTCCCAAACCATGTATGGTTCCCTCCTCTAATCTTCATCCCCAAATCAGCCACATATCATAGGGCCTTTTCCCTTATCTAGTCCTACAACAATATAATCTATTTGGGTATCGATCAGGAAACCCAAATATGGTGTGAGTACAACTCAGTAGGCCACCACCAATGGTGTCTAAAACCAGTCCATTCAAAATATAGTGTACGCAGTTCTATAAGAAATAAGTACAATTCATAAATAACTAGTTATTACATTATCATTTATTTTTATCTAACTATATTAACTCTAGGGTTCCCAAGGAGACATGTACCCCAATACTAACTTCATCTCGTACTAGAGCCTAAAGAATTCCCTAGGTAATATCATATCTTAATACCTAATTCTTGTCAGAGATCTAAGTATTCAAAGGTGTTATGATATCTCAGTACCTATTTTGACTCATGTCAGAGTTTGAATATTCTCGTGTGAGGCCATTACTCAGAGTTCCATACTTCCATTATTTAATTTCACATTTATAAACCACATTTCTAAATTTACTGATATCACAATCACATAAGTAAGATGTCCATGTTACCATGCTTACCCCTCAATATAATAACCATGTTCCCATTCTCTTTATACGTAATTATAATGACCATGTGACCATGTATACTTCACATTAGAATGACCATGTTCCCATTATCTTTACACATAAGTATGATGACCATGTTACCATTTATACTCCTCAATTTAGAATGACCATGTTCCCATTATTTACCTCCTAATTAATTTATAAATTAATTATCCACCTCAATCTCATTACTAATTCAAAAATTAGTTAAAAACATCCATTCCATTAGTTAACTCAACAATTAACTAAGTGTTTCAAACCATTAATTAATTCATCAATTAATTAATCAATAAAACAATTCATATTCCATAATTAATTTTCTATAATTAATTATCTCCTTATAAATATCAATTCTTTATAATTAATCCCACAATTAATTATCTAGATCATAATATCAAAGCACATAATTAATTCACAATTAATTATCTCAACTTAGACAAAACAAGGTCTCAAAATTAATTCACCAATTAATTATCTAGAATACAATACCTATCACTTATAACCAATTTCCCCAAATTAATTATCTAATAGGGAATCCCCTTAGTCTCATGATTAATTTCCCAATTAATCATCTATTTCAACAAAACTTAGATAAATCAATTAGTCAATCTAATAAACCCAATTCAAGAAAATAAATGGATAAAATATTCTAGAAATTATACAATTTTTCATATATATATCAAATCCAATAATATTTGAATTAGATTTAGACCACCTACCTCGTTTCTTTTATGGATGTTCGCTCAACATAAATCCCCAAAATCTGAGCAGCATAACGATGTTGATAAAAGTTATAGATCTAAATCCCTAAACCAAAATCAAGATCAAGGGTATCAAGATCTCATAAATCTAGATCTATATCCACAATCCCAGATATAGATATCACCACATAGGTTTAGATCCAAATAAACATAGTCTATCTTCAATGAAAAGATCCAAGAAAGTTAGAATAAGGAACAAGGTAAGCATCGGAATGAAATCCACTTATCGGGAGAAGAGAGGATCTTCAATTAGGGCTTTTGATCATGAAGAATAGTATTCTTAAGGCCTTTTAATCCCTATAGGTCGATGGGATAGCCTTCCTTTACCATTAGAAAAATAAAACCCTGATTTAGGTCCACATAGAAGATAAAAAATTACATTAAAATTTGAAAACAAGTGAGATCCACAATTTTAGGATCTTACTATCGACCCTCGCACGGTTTAGTCAAACGGTTAGACAAACTGTGTGCTAATCGTATGTTAGCCACTTATTAAAGGGATAACTTCACATGGATACTTCACACTACCTCCCTAATTGTGTTTTAACCATGTCAAAGCTACTGCCTCAAAGACCAGATATCGCATGGTTTCTTCTAGGAAGTCGCACGGTTTGTTCAAACTGTGCGCTAACCATGCACAGTCTCTTTTTCTCCAAAATTCTCTTAGAATTCAACCAAACACACACCAAGACATAACTCTCATCAAAGTTACTTAAGTAAAAACAAAAAGTACCAGGAATCCCACCTAAGATAACTCTAGAAAAGGTGAGGATCTTACAATCTCTCCACCTTATAATAGTTCATCCTCGAGCTGCACTTCCAAGAATTTCTAAGATTTCAAGCCAAAAAAAATTGAGACATTGAGCCATTATATCTACTTATCTTTCCCATATTTCCTCTTTTATGTGTCCATGTTTCCATAACACATGAACTATCGGCACAGTCTTTCCTCGCAATACTTTCTCACTGTGATCCAACACACGTATCGGATGCACTTCAAAGGACGCATCTATCTCAAGGTCAACCTCATCCATATCGATCACATAAGAAGGGTTGGGATTATACCTTCATAGTTGTGATACATGGTAAACATCATGTATATCACTGTATCTCTATGTAATGGTCAATCGGTATGCCACCGGCCCGATTCTCTCCACTATCTCAAACGGTCCAACAAATCTCGATGCCAACTTGCCTTGCCTCCGTATACTGCAGTGACCCAACCTAGGTGACACCCAAAGGAACACATGAACTCCCTATGTAAACTCTATGGTTCATCTTCTTCTATCAGTGTATGACTTATGTATACACTCTGATTTATAACCATACGTCTCTACATCAATTATACCTACTCTGACATCTCCTGCACGAGACTCGGTCCCAACAACTCTGACTCAACAGCCTCCATCTAGTATAGAGGTGGTCTACATGGACTACCATAAAGAACATTGTATGGTTCTATATGTATGGTTTCCTGATAACTATTGTTATAAGAGAACTCCACTAAATCCAAGTTCTTTTCCCAAGATCCACTAAATTCAAGAAAACATGCCCGTAGTATATCCTCAAAAACTTGTATGGTATGTTCCAACTATCCATGTCTTTGGGTGGAAATCCATACTCAATAATACTTGTGTGCCAATCACTTTATGTAATCCCTACCAGAAGTGTGAAGTAAACTGTGAATAACAATCTGAAACTACAGTTTTTGGAACTCTATGTAGATAGACTATCTCTTGAACGTACAGTTCTCCCAGCTGTTCTACTATAAAGGTTTCCCTTATAGGTAATAAATTTTCTACCTTTTTTAGTTGATCCAAAATGAACCAAATAACATCATTCTTCCTAAGCATCTTTGGAAGACCCACCACAAATTCCATGGTCACTTTGTCCCACTTACATTCTAGAATAGGCAATGATTTTAGTAATCTAATAGGTCACTGATGATCCACATTCACCTGTTAATAGGTGGATCATCTTATCACAAACCCTATTATCTTCTTTTTTATGCCTAGACACCAAAATTGTCTTCGTATTTCATGGTACATTTAGGTCACTCCTGGATGCACCACTCATTTCAAGGCATGAAATTCCCACATTAGATATGGCACGCACGTCGTAGTGCGTCCAATTTGCAAATTTTTATAACCAACTTGCTACTGTAAAAGTGGTTATTAGGGTCAAACCACAGAGAGAACGAAATCTAGTTCACTAAAAATATTTCATTGGACAATGTTTAGATGGAAAAAAGTTGAGGGAATTCCTATTTTGTGTTTTTTTATTTTAATTAAACTAAAAGATGATAAGGCTAAAGAAATAATGTAAACTGCACTTAAAAATTATGATTAACTATAAATCAACCAAATGTGGCGGGGGTGATGATGACACAATTAAACTACTACGCAGCCATGCGAAGTATTCTTTTATGTGATTAAGTATTTATTCTGCCTAATTATCTCCAATTCTGAAAATATAAGTATTTTTTAGATGCTTGTTTTAAATATCCTAATTTATTTAAGGTCTCATTCTTTGGTGTTATAAATAAATTAGGGGACTCGTTCAAGTACCGAATTACAGGGCGAAATGACTCAACCCGTTTCTCAAAAAGCTGTACCACCAATTTGTACTGACAATCGCTCAATACAGTTTACCTTCTCAGAACTACCGAATTGACTTATTATTAAAATGGTCAGTTTCAATTTCTACAGTTAATTCAGTGAAAAAATAATTTAAACAAATAAACATTCAATTAAAATAAATTTAATTGAAAATTAATCACAAAATGGAAACATCACATGGAATGCACAATAACTTTAATTACTCAACCAACATCCCAACACTAAAAAAATTACCCCGACATCATAACTGAAAAAATGAACGTGGTAATGAGATGATAAGTCATGTAAAATATAATTATGTTACCGAAAGAAACAATCAACCCAGTTTTCACTCTTGTTGCACGAAGAAACATGCAAGTCGTAGATCTTAAAATGAAAACGACCCCTCTATACATGCACACGGATGTCGTCACTCCCAAATTACCGTTGCACAATCTAGAAGGATAGAGGAAGAACCACCTGGTGTAGATAGTGAAGCGCATGGTGCATCGTAGTTTGACATGTCTTCAATAGAGAAGAGGTTACCTACAGAAAAGAACTGATGAGAAGTGGGGAGGCTGAGCAGGGTAGAAGGAGCAGCAGGGTAGTTGGCTAGGGGGGCATCCAGGTGAGAGAGGGAGAGCGAGAGTGAGGGAGGTCGGCTGGTGTCGGCATCCGGGTGAGAGGCCGAGTAGGGTGATGAGGGGGCTGGGTTTGGTGGCTGGGGAAATAAGAGGGGTGGAGGGGATAGGGGGACGGAAAAGGGCATTGGGAGACTGGGAGGAGCGAGGTGATATGGGGGTGAGAGTAGGGAGGAGGGCGATGAGGTGGAGAGTCGCGCGGTATGGGGTCGGTGAGTGAGAGTCAGGGGGGACAGGTAGTTGGGAGGGGAAATAGGGGTGATTGGAGAGAGTTAAAAGGGGTGGGAAGTTAGAGTGGGGAGAGAAATAGGGGGCAGAAGTTAAGAGATGGGAAGGGAGGCACTAGGTGAGTGAAAAACAGGGAAATGGTTGGATCAATAGGGGGATGCAGGGGGAAACAAAAACAAAAACAAAGTTTAAAATTCAAAATTCAAAATTTAAAAATATAATTATCTAAAAGAGTTAAATAATAATAATAATAATATTGATAAATTAGTGACAATAAATGTAGTAATAATAAGTAGAATTATATAAATATATATATTATATTTACAGGTTAAATTAATATAATTAATTAATAAACTAATGAAAACTAATATTAATTAAACTAAAAATAATAATAAAAGCTAAAAATAAAAATAACTAATATTAATATAAAATTAACTAAAAACTATAAAAACAACTAAAATATTAAAATACTACAAAAAGAGCCTAAAAACACAAGAATTGGTTAATAAATTAATTAAAACTAATAAAAAATTATAAAAAAGGTTAGCAAAATCCATGTACATAAAATCCCCCACACTTAAGCTTTTCCACTCCTGGGAAAAATAATCTGATAGAATATACAAATGGACCCATAGACAAATCAAAACATCAAAATTATAAGTTCAAAATATTTCAATCTCTTTTACCCATAAAATATCATGCTTCATTTAAAACACCAATTTTCGAAAACCATTTTTCTTCCACTTTCATTCTTTCCAAAACAAGTACTTGCACTTATATATCATGTGACCTACCTCACCATCATTCTCATCTCTCAAAAATATTTGATCAAAGCTATGATCAATTCTCATACACATGCATTCTTACCATAGGCTTTCCATGAATTTCACATATCCACTAGTAGAAATCAAAAGAATGCACCAATCTCAAGGACTTTACATGAGGTTCAAATGTCTTTGCGGTTACAGGGTGGTGGTTAAAGAAAATTTGACATTTTTTTTTGAAAAAAGGATGGTTGAATCTTGAAATAAATGCATGATAAATGTAGATCCAAATATCTCTTTCAAACTCTCACTCACCTACACTTAAAAAATTTCTTTTCCCTAAGCATATTATAATTCAAAGTTTTTTTATTTTTTTTAAACACAACTCACTCAAATAATATGGACAAGACAAACTAGTGAGTATTGATTCCAAGACCCCATGAAATAAGTGTCAGACAATAATCCCAATGAATGGTACACAAGTAGCACGTATGTTGTAACATATTAGTGAAAGTAGGTCATATAGAAAACTCTCTAACTCTTGGAGTAATGGATCATCACTTTTATAGGTATCCCCAAAATCGAGGGTTACCACATAATTACCACCAATGTACTCATTGTTATAACCAAAATAATTCTATATTCCTATATCAAAATACATATAATGAATGTGGATAGTGTAAAATATAACTCATATGATCAGGATGAGATAATGTCAATCCATGTGTATCAAATGACTAACTTCCCCTCAAGGAACCCTCTCTATGAGTAAATCTCTCGCCCACACTTAGATTGAAAATTATCATGCAAAAATTCAAGAAATGGTTAGGGAAGGGTATCAGCTATGGGCTCATCCTAAAAGTCTTCTTCATGAATTATAAGGGCTACATGGTGGAGATAATGTATGGGTAGATCAATGGGTCAAGAGGGCTAAAATATCAAACAGATGCCTCAGTCATTTTAATTTAACTTTCAAAATTCCTATCACTTTGATGGAAAAACATGGAAAAGTTCTAGAAGACATAACATGTTCAAGATTTTCTCAAGAAAAGAGAAACATAAGATGATGCATAAAGTGGTTATAATCCTCAAAGGTGTGGAAATAAAATGTTGGACAGCACTAATAATCATGAGTGAAAATAAGTGTCACAAAAATAAACATGTTTTTGAAAAACATTTTTGAAGCATGGAAAAATATCAGCAATCATCTAAGTTGTGAGATCAAGGATCAAAGCATTCCAAACAAGAATCATGTGTTCAAAACTACCCAGGGATATATGTGGTATGTTCCCAAATTTGTTTTGAAAAAAATGCAATAGCTTTCATGTGGGTTTATTAATGATAAGAATATTAGTTTTTTTACATGGTGTGTTTAGAATCATAAAATATGGAAAAAATAAAACACTTCCCTGAGTAAGAGATGATAGACACGGAGAGGTTGTCTATATCCGATGAAGCTAGAAAAATTATGTACCTATAAAATCTACACATGGACAACACATACCCACATCATATCATAAATATAACACCAAGGATCATACAAATGGAAGAATATGTGTGGGAGAAGGACAAGTGCACAAAAATATCAAGAGTAGCTAAAAATTTTCCACACAAGCCATGTTTTATTTCCTCAAACAAACTAGAAAAAATAAAAGAAAAAAAATGAAAAACTAAAACATGGGTTTCCTCCCAGGAAGCACTAAGTTTTGCGTCTTCATCTAGACTGATAAACAATAGTTAATCATCTTGGTTCATCAGATCAGAACTCCTCTGCCTCTTGCAAGAACTGGCGGTTGTGTCATCAAGCTCACGGGGATGCTTAGTGGGATTAACCACCTCCAGAGCATAGTGAGAGTGAATCTGGTGTCGAAGTAATGGAATTTGTGCTCGTCTTGGTGGTAATGGTTGTTGATCATCGATCTCTAATGCAAGCTCCTCAATTTGGTGCTCAACATCAGCCAGATGTTGAGTCATCCATCATACGAAGTCATATGGAGATAGAACATGTGCTTTGATGACCATGGAAGAGTTAGAAGATCTAGACATTTTTGTTTTAGCTGCACCCAAAAAAAGATATAGAGAGATAGAGAGATCGGACCAAGGAATGAAGAAGCAGTCGGGTTGCCTCCTGATGAGCACTAAGTTTGACATCTTCAACCAAATGGATAAATTCTCATTGTAATTGGAATTATTCAATGATGCTTATTGTATCAGAATTGTGGTAAAGTTTGAGGTGTTGACCATTAACTTTGAATAGAGGCATCTCCCCATCATAAATTTTGACAACACCATGTGGATAAACAATTGTGACAGTGTGAGGACCTGACCACTTTGACTTGAGTTTTCCTGCCATGATTCGAAGTCATGATTTGAAGAGGATAACTTTGTCCCCTACTGAAAAATTTCTTTATTGGATCCGTTTATCATTCCATGCTTGAGTTTTCTCTTTGTAGATCAAATAATTGTCATACGCTTCTCTCCTCATCTCATCTAGTTCATTCATCTATAGAAAACGCTTCTCTTGGGAAGTTTTGAAATCATAATTCAGTTTCTTCATAGCCCAATAAGATTTATGTTCTAGTTCTATAGGTAAGTGGAAGTTTTTTCCAAATACCAAGCGATACATGGACATTCCAATAGGTTTCTTTTATGTAGTCCTATAATCCCAAATTGAATCATCAATTTTGGTGACCCAATATTTCCTAGATGTAATTATAGTTTTCTCTAAAATTCCCTTAATTTATCTATTTTAAACCATATATTGGCCATTGGTATGTGGATGGTACGGGGCTCTCATGTAGTGGTGGAATTCATGGAGAGTAATTAGCTTCTGAAATAGCGCATTATTGAAGTGAGTACCACGGTCACTGATGATGAGCCTTGGAATTCTGAACTGGGTAAAAATGTGTTGCTTTAAAAATTTGATGACGACTCGAGCAGTATTTTCTAAAAATGCTTCATATTCCACCCGTTTTGACACATATTCCATGAAAATAAGGATGTATGATTTCCCAAAATATTTAGGAAAATGACCCATGAATTTGATTCCCCATATGTCAAAAATTTCAATTCCCATGATTGAATGTTGTGGCATTTCGCGATTCCATATTATACCCCTAGTTCTTTGAAATTTATCACAATTCATGATGAATTCACAAATATCATGATTCATGGTAGGCTTTTACAAACCACATTGTAACACTTTTCTAGTTGTTCAATGAATTCCATGGTGTCCACCAGATTCTCTATCATGGAACAAGTTTAAAACACTATCAACTTCTTCTTCTGGGATACATCTTCTAATCATTCCATCCGCACAGTCCTTAAAAATTAATGGATCATCCATGTAATAATGTTGTGCTTCATTCAAAAATATGTTCCATTTCTCCTTTAAGAAATTTGGGTGTATCACGCATAAAGCTAAGTAATTCATGAAATCAGTATACCAAGGTGTGATTGTCTCAATGGCATAGAGTTTGTCATAAGAAAATGTTTCATTGATTAGTTCGACATTGATTTCACTTGTGTCATGGTCGAGATGTGATAAATGATAAAAAACGATATTCTAAGTGCCATTTTTTTTCCGGACTTCAATGTCAAATTCCTGAAGTAACAATATCCATTGAATGATTCTAGGTTTCACATCTTTCTTGGTCATCAGATATCGTAAGGAAGAGTGATTCGTATAGATAGTGACTTTGGAGAACAGCAGATGGGATCAAAATTTATCGAAAGAAAAGACAACTGCTAGCATCTCTTTTTTAGTTGTGTAATTATGTTGAGCCTCATTCAAAGTACTACTAGCATAATAAATTGTTCTAAAATCCTTTTTTTTCTTTTACCCAAGGCAACACCAACTGCCCAGTCACTAGCATCACACATTAACTCGAATGGATGCTCCCAATTTGGTGAAATCATTATCAAGGCTTCAACCAAATGTTGCCTTAATAATTTAAATGATTCCTGGAATCCAGGCCTAAAGTGGAATGTGACATCTTTTCCTAATAGATTTGTAAGGGGTCGGGCAATAATAGATAAATCCTTAATGAAACGTCGGTAGGAGCCAACGTGCCCAAAAAAACCTTTAATTGAACAAACTGAATTAGGAATGGGTAAATTAGATATTGTAATGATCTTGGCAGCATCAACTTCAATGCCTTAATTTGAAATTTGATGACCTAAAACTATTCCACTTTTTACCATGAAGTGCAATTTTTCCCAATTGAGCACTAGATTATTTTCTTTGCATCTTTCCAAAACCTTATCCAAATGTGTCAGATAGTCATCAAAATAATCCCCATACATAGAGAAGTCATCCATGAATATTCCCAAGAACTATTCAATTATTTCATGGAATATTTCCATCATGCAACTTTGACATTTGGTTGGCGCATTGCACATTCCAAAATGCATTCTTCGATAAGATAATATACCATATGGACAAATGAATGTGATTTTTTCTTGAACTTATAGTGTCACTGCTATTTTATTATAGCTTGATTATCAATACAAAAAACAATAGTAATCTATTTCTCCCAATCATTCAAGGATTTTATCAATAAAGGGTAATGGGAATTGATCCTTTCTGGTTTCATCATTCAATTTCTAATAGTCTATGTACACTCTCCATCTAGTCATTGTTCTTTTGGTTATCAATTCTTTTTTATCATTCTCAACTACTATGGTTCCACCCTTTTTAGGTACCACTTACAATGGGCTGACCCACTGACTATTAGAGATAGGAAATATTAAACCAGCATCAAGAAGTTTAATGACTTATTTCTTGACTACTTCTTTCATGGTAAGTGTTAAGCATCATTGTGGTTGACTTAAAGGTTTTGAATTATCTTCCAAATTTATTCTATGAGTGAATATGGTATGAATTATACCTTTTAGATTAGAAATCATCCAACCTATTGTTGGCTTCCTTTATGACAGGGCATTGAGAAATTTGATTTCTTGTTCGCTCAAAATATTGGCATTTATGATGACTGGTAAGATGTTTAAATCTCCCAAGTAATTGTATCTCGGGTTTGATGGAATAGGTTTAAGCTCAAGTGTTGGAGTATTTTCAAGTGATGGAGTCAATGAAGTGAGTTCGTGTCTATCTAAAGGCTCAACTATGTTTCTGATGAGTTCCACTACCTCAATTGATTCAGTAAACTCTTAATTTTATTTGTGTAAATCCTTGAGATCTAGCGCAACGCTTTCTAACTCATCCCATTCTTTAATCGTATCTAAGAAATAATATTCTTCTGTAGAGGGTTTTTTCATATCCTTTAGGACATCAAATGTTATGTTCTCGTCCCCAATTCTAAAAATTAATTCTCCCTCTTTGACATCAACCAGCGCTCTGCGTGTTGCTAATAAAGGTCTCCCGAGAATGAGTGGGACGTCCTTATCTTCTTCCATATTGAGGACAATAAAATCAGTAGGGAAGTAATATTTATCAACCTTGATGAGTATGTCCTCTAGAATCCCTCTAGGATGCTTCAATAATCAGTCAGACATTTGCAAGGTGACCCTCACTGGATTTAATTCTATGATGACCAGTTCTTCAAGGACTCCAGATGGCATGAGATTTACACTATCTCTGAGGTCGCAAAAAGCTCTTCCAAATTAACATCCTCAAATATTGCAAGGAATAGTGAAACTACTAGGGTCTCTTAGTTTTTTAGGTATGGATCTGGGTATGATCACCGAACATTCCTCATTCATTATGACTATTTCAACATCATCTAGTTTTCTTCTTTACGATAGAATCTCCTTGAGAAATTTAGCATAGTGGGGCATTTGTGTGATGGATTATGCAAAAGGAATATTTATTTTAAGCTTTTTGAACATCTCCGTGAATTTTAAAAATTGAACATCCAACTTCCTTTGCTTCAGTATTTGTGGAAATAGAGGAGGTGGTATGTGGGATTTCACTCTTTCATTTAGTGCCTCATTTTCCTTTCCTTTTCTTTCCTTTTCAATTTTTGCAAGTTTTTCTTGATCTTCCTCCTCTTTTGCTTCAAGTTGGATTGCTTTGTTTGTTGAGTCACCATTCTCAGTGGTAGTTGTAAGCATCTCATCTGTTGATTGAACATTAGGAATTTGGTGCTCTGATAATTGTGTGCCAATTTGCAATGTGATGGCTTTTGCCTCTTCTCTTGGGTTAACTCTTGTGCTTATTGGTAGAGTTCATTGTTGTCGGTTTTTCATTTGTGTGTCTATCTGGACAACTTGATTTTCAATGTTACTCATGGAAGCCTATAATTTTTTGGGTTGTGGTTTGTAGGTTTTGGGTGTTTTTCTGCAAATTTTAAGTTATTGTCTGCAAATTTTGAGTTGTTGTCTACAAATTTTGAGTTTCCATATCTTGTAAATTAAAACATGATTGATTGGACATCATTATTTTTACTATAGTTTCTCCCCAATATTTTTGACCTTTCATTGTAGGAGGGTCCAAATATGTTGTTTTATTTTTCTCCTTATATTGTTATTGTTGATGAAATGGTGGTCGGTATTTATGTTGAGATCCTTGCTCCTGCGATTGCATGGCGGGTCTAAATTAAGATTGAGCAGGAAACCCAGGTGGACCCATGTTCTAGTTAATTGGTTGAGTAGTCGTTGGTTCCCTCCAACCTTGATTTTAGTTATTGATTTTCTAGTTTGTGTTGTAGTTATTACCACGATTTTCTTTGTTGTAGATGAAAAATTTATCTTCAGACATATTGTTCTCAAATGTGTTATATGGACACATGGGATAATCATGAGGACCACCATAGTGTGGAAAATGCTCAGCTTGAACAACATGGAATGGATTAGGCGGGTTTACTGACAAGTTGTCAATCCTCTTATTGAGAGATTCAAATTGTGTAGCCATGAATGTCTGGGAATCAACTTGATGCACTTCTGCCTTTCTTCTTGAAAAATATTCTGGCCACTGGAAATTGTTTTTTACCATGTTTTGAATTAATATGTACAGATCCTCAGGATCCATTTCCATGAATTCATTTCCAGTAGTTCTGTTGATTGCAGACATACTCTGGGGTTGAAGTCCATAGTAGAAATCTTGCAACTGGATTGCCAACTTCATCCCAAGATGAAGACATCTTCTTAACATGGACTTGAATCTTTCCCAAGCTTCTCCTAATGATTCGTATTCACTTTGACAAAAGGATTTGAGGTCTCTCTTATTTTTAAAATATTGAGTTGTCGTGTAATATTTATCAAGAATTTTTTTTCTAAGCACTTCCCAAGTGAAAACTATTTCTGGGTTAAGACTTTTTAACCAGTCATTTGCTTTCCCTTGCAATGAGAATGGAAACAGCCAAAAAATCAATGCATCATCAATCACCCCATTATATTTAAATGTGTCACAGACTTTGAGAAATTTGTTCACATGCATATAAGGTTCTTTACTGCTCAATCCATGAAATTTTAAATGTTGTTGGAGTAGGTTGATCGTGGATAGATTCAATTCAAAGTGTGTCGCTTGAATTATGGGTTTTTTTATGCCTGAGCTAACTCCGACTGTGTTGGGTCGCAACTCCTATCTCATAGTAGTCTAAGGCCTTTGATTATCGAGACAATTTCGGAAAATTGGGTGGACTTGTCCTCTAGGAAGAGTTATAATGCGAGTTTCAACACTTTCCTCTTGTGGATGCATTGGATTTGAGGTTGAGGTACTGATTTTATCTTTCCCCTTTCTCTGATGTTCAATTTTTGGATCAAGGGGTGGGTCATTTTTCAACAGAGCCAAATTATGAGTGCTCGCCATTTAGGTGCATAGTGCCTAAAGAAAGGCCTACTTGAAATCTTATTAATGCTAGATGTGTCTGTGCTCCCCGACAAAAGTGCTATAAATTTGGTACACACATCGTAGCACATCCAATTTTCAAATTTTTATAACCATCTGGCTACTGTAAAAGTAGAGAGCACAGTCGAACCATAGAGAGCACGGAATCTGGTTCACTAAAAATATTTTGTTGGATAATGTTTAGACGGACAAAAGTTGAGGGAATTCATATTTTGTGTTTTTTTATTATTTTAATTAAACTAAAAGATGATAAGGAGAAATAAATAATGTAAACTAAACTTAAAAATGATGATGAACTCTAAATAAACCAAATGTTTCAGGGATGATAATGTCGCAATTAAACTACTATGCAACCATGCGGAGTATTATTTTATGTGATTAAATATTTATTCTGCCTAATTGTCACCAATTCCTAAAATATAATCATTTTTTGGATGCTCATTTTAAATCTCCTAATTTATTTAAGGTCTCATTCTCTAGTGTTATAAATAAATTAGGGGACTTGTTCAAGTACCGAACTACACAGCGAAATGACTCAACCTGTTTCTCACAAAGTTGTACCACCAATTTGCACTTACAATTGATAAACACAACTTACCTTCTTGAAACCACCAAATCAACTTATTATTAAAATGGAAAGTTTCAATTTCAGTAGTTAATTCAGTGAAAAAATAATTTAAATAGATAAACATTAAATTAAAATAAATTTAATTGACAATTAATCACAAAATGGAAACATCACATGGCATGAAAAATAACTTTAATTACATTACCAACATCGTGACACTAAGAAAATTACCCTGACATCATAAATGAAAAAATAAATGTGGTAATGATATGATAAGTCATGTAAAATAAAAATGTGTTACTGAAAGAAATAATCAACTCAGTTTTCACTCTTGTTGTGCGAAGAAACACGTCGTTGATCTTCAAATGAAAACGATCCCTCCATACATGCATGTCGATATCGTCACTCTCAAATTACCATTATGAAAGTTGGACAGACAGAGGAAGAACCATCCGATGTAGATGGTGAAGTTCACGGTGCTTTGTAGTTCGACGTGTCTTCAGTGGAGAAGAGGTTACCAGCAGAAAAGAACTGATGAGCAGTGGGGAGGCTGAGCGGGGTAGCAGGAGCAGCGGGATAGTCAACCAGGGGGTGTCTGGGTGAGAGAGGGTGAGTGGGAGTGAGGGAGGCCAACTGGTGTCGGCGTCCGGGTGAGAGGCCAAGCGGGGTGATGAGGGGGCTGGATTTGGTGACTGGGGAAATAGGAGGGGAGGAGGGGATAGGGGGGAAGGTGGAGGGCACTGGGCGAGTGGGAGGAGCAAGGTGAAAGGGGGTCGGGTGAGAGTAGGGAGGAGGGTGACGGGGTGGAGTAGGGGTGTCCAGACTTGACCCGACCCGATGGGTTCGACCCGACCCGACCGGGTGGGGTCGGGTTGGGTCGGGTTATATAAAAAAAACTCGGGTCGGGTTCACATCGGGTCAATTTTATATGGGTTGGGTCGGGTCTCGGGTTGGGGTCATTTAAACCCGACCCGACCCGTGACCCGATGGGTGCCCAACCAAAAACAAATCTCAATCTCACTTATCCGCGGCGCGGGGAGGGCCGGCCTCGCTCACCCCCGACCCGACAATTCTTTCCTCTCCCTCGCGCTCTCGCCCTCCTCCTCTCCCCCCGACCGAAGAAACCCTACCCTCATCTTCCTCTTCCCTCACGAGTCGCGATCGGAGAGTATTTCCTGTCCCCCCTCGCGCGCTCGTCCTCCTCCTCTCTCTCCTGCCCAGTGCCAACCGACCCCGACCTTCCCTTGCGGTCTAAGAAAGAAACCCTACTCGAGTTACGGTCGGACGAAACCCCCCTATTGTCTTCCCTCACGAGTTGCGGTCGGACGATACCCCCCTACTCTCCCTTCCTTCCCTCTCGAGTTGCAGTCAGACGAAACCATACCCTCCCTCTCCTTCTTCCTCCTTCCTCCTTCCCTGAGTTCCCCAACCTTGGCTTGCGGCGCCTCCTCCTCCTGTATAATAGACTAACAATAGTAAGAAATTTTTACTTAATGTAACCTCTATTAGTGGTGGCAAGGATTTGAATTTAATTTGGTTGTTGATTTTGTAGTATTTATCTTGATTTTAAAGGTGGATTAAAATAGGATTGAAATTGAAAATTTTGGATTTTGGGTGTGCTTTGCGGCGCCTCCTCCTACTGCCTATTGCTGCGTGTTCATGCGGTCTAGATTGGTTCACTAATTGGTAAGAAATTTTTATTCGAAAACCCTTATTAGTGATTTGAGTTTGGTTGGTGATTTTTTAGAATTTATCTTCCTTTTACACCATTGATGAGTGTGCTATCACCTATTGTTTATACTTGTGAGAATTCATTTGATTATATGAATTTTGATTCATGTTTCCTAGTTTTGGATGAGTAAATTTATTAAATTTAAGAGGGTGTGTGTGTTAGAGGTCAAATTTTATTTTATTATTTTGTTATAATGCCTTAGGGTAGTGTGCATCTCACATTAAAACATTTTCTTTATGTTAACTACATCTTTTTATCCAGAACATGAGGAACCTAGGTTACCAAGTGTAAATTTTAGGAATGTTTCCTGAGTGTGATAACTTGGATAGACACCCATACCATAGTAGAATGTTATAACTAGCTAGTGGGTCTGTGTGTCACCACCAATGAGGATTTTTTAAATTAATTTGGGCGATGAGTTGTGTCACCGTTAACTTATTGATAGAAGGTTCAATGTATGAACTCCAAGAGAAACATGTTTCATTAGCTCCTTGTGTGTTTCTACATGGATTATACATTATGTTGTGATCATTGATTAATTTTGGAATATGAGTTGTCACGTTTTTTTATGTGCTTATATTGGATCTTTTTGAGTAAGAATCATGGTGGTGAGAGTTTCCTTTTATGATTATTGTCAATTTTTTAGGACTTTATGGATTTTCATTTCATTAATTATTCCCTTTGACAGCAGCTAGCGATCATGGAAGGTGATAAAATAAGTGGTTATAATCCTCTAGTCGGCACAAGAACCCAAATTCAGATGGGGTCTACTCCAACTACACATTCAATAGAAATAGGAGGGGGAGTAGTAACATACTAGTTGAAGAAAGTGAGGGTAATAGGTCTCCTGAAAAGGTAACAATTCCTAAAGATCCTATTGGTTCTAGAATTTCTCAAGCTTGGGATCATTTTCATAAGAAAAATGGAAGAGATGTTTGTAATTATTGTGGCAAAGATTATGCTTGCACATCTGGACAACATGGAACTAGTAATCTAAATAGACATTTGATAAGGTGCAACAAAAATCCACACAAAAATCTTGACAAAAGACAAACCACTCTTGGTCTTAGGAAGAAGTGTGAAGATAAAGATGATGGGACGGTTAAAATTTTAGTAGCTCATTTTAACCAACAAGAGTGCAGAATAACTCTTGCTAAAATGATAATCATTGATGAGTTATCATTTAAGTATGTTGAGAATCAAGGTTTTAGAGAATTTATTGAAGTTGTTCAACCTCAATTTCAAGTTCCATCTAGGCAAACAGTTGCTAGGGATTTCTTGCAGTTATATTTGGATGAGAAAGAAAAATTGAAGTCTATGTTTGATATGTTCTCTCACATGGTATGTATTACCACTGACACATGTACTTCAATTCAGAATTTGAATTATATGTGTGTGACTGCACATTTTATTGATGATAATTGGATATTGAATAAAAAAATCATTTGGTTTTGTCTTGTTGCGGATCATAAAGGAGAAACAATTGGCCGAGTAATAGAACAGACATTGAAACAATGGGGGATTGAAAGGATTAACACTGTTACAATGGATAATGCTACTTCTAATAATATAGCGATCAGTTATTTGGCAAGGAGGGTTAATGATTGGAATGGGTCTATTCTTAGTAGAGAGTATATTCATGTTATATGTTGTGCACATATTTTAAACCTTATTGTTAGTAATGGGTTAAAGGAAATATCAACATCAATTGCTAGAATTAGAGTTTCCTGCAAATTTGTGAGAAGTTCACCTTCAATATTGGCTCTTTTCAAAAGCATACCCGGGGAGTTAAAAATTCCTAGTAAACAGGACATAATTCTTGATGTGCCTACTAGGTGGAATTATTGTTACTTTATGTTGGATTTTGTAGAGAAGTATGAAAAAGTATTTATTCACCTTGAGGAGGATGTAAGTTTTAGGAGTACTCTTGTCTGTGAAGGTGGGGCTCCTACAACATATGATTGGGAGCGTGCTCGTGTAATTGTCAAGTTCCTAAAAAAATTTATGATAGCACTGTTGAGTTTTCTAGTTCTATGCATGTGACATGTCACACATTATTTCATACACTTTGTGACATATATAGAAAAATCAAGAAATGGATGAAGAGTCATGATATTACTATGAGTGAAATGGCTATTGCAATGAAGCTTAAGTTGGACAAGTACTGGGGTATTGGTTCAAATTTTAATTCTCTCTTGCTTGTGGAAGTTGTTCTTGATCCCTGATATAAATTGGAATATGTTCGGGATATTTTGAAATGATTTTTGATGATGAAGAAGACAAAAATCAGTTGATCAGTAAATTAATAGAGGTTCTGAATAATCTCTATGAGTTTTAAAAATGTAGATATCCCATTGCAGTTGGTGATAAATGTGAGTCTAGTTCTCATCAAAAGTCACATAAAAATGATGTTAGTACCGATAGTGAGGATGATGAGAAATGGAAAGATGCATATAGATTAAAGAAAAGGAAAAGTCAGCTGACACCAAAAAGGAATGAACTAGAGAGATATCTTGAGATTGATGATTGTGAGGATGATTTTAAAGGATTTGATATTTTGAGTTGGTGGAAAGGAAAGGAAAGAAAATATCATGTTCTCTCATGCATTGCTAGAGATATTCTAGCAATTCCTTTAACTACAGTATCTTCATAGTCAGCTTTTAGTACAAGAGGATGAGTCCTTGATCCATTTCATAGTTGTTTGAATCCCAACACTGTTGAAGCATTAATTTTCTCACAAAATTGGTTTAGAAAGTCTAAACCAATTGACATTCGAAAGAAACTTGAAGAAGTGGAAGCGATTGAATGAGGTAATACCATTAAAAATATTTTGATTTTTTATCATTTTTCATTTGTCAATTATAAATGTTTGTTTGATAAAGTAAAAGACTGACTTGTTCTTTTTTTGTTTTGTTTTTTAAATATATTACAATGCCACCATCCATCACAATTCATGATCAAATTTTCACTATCTAAAGTATAATAAGCAAGGATGGTGGATGGAGCACTCTTCATTAAGGTATAAATTTGTGATTGTACCTTCACATACTTACAAGGATAGAAATTTCATGTCATTTGTTTCTAAATTTTGGAAAATGATAAACTTGCTCAATGTGCAATGGTTCGTGTCATTATTTCATGTGTTTGTTTTAAGTTGTTTCTTAATTTAAAACGTCGAGGTTGCTAAGACAAATATTTTTTGTACTGGGTGATTGTTGCAGGTTTGTTGTGCAGAGATGTTAGCCCTGAAGGCTTCCAATTTTATATTACATGTTTCCTAAAATTGATCCAGGTGATTTCTTAACTTGTAAGTTAAACATGGTTGTTCTTCAATTTTATTCCCTTATTCATTTTGTTATTAAATTGTCAAAAACTTTGAACTTATATAGGGTGTAAGATGGTGGAGTCTCTGCTCTCAAAAGCTTGGATGCTGGCTAATTTCTTTTGTCAACAGGTTTTCTTACCTATACATTTACATAGCATGTATTACACATTTTCTGAATATTTCAACTTCTGAATATTGATCTGAAAACCTTAGCTTATTGGCATTTTGGCCTAATTAGATGCTATTTTTTGTTTTATCCATGTTTACTGGTGTGATTTACTTCTTCACTAGGAAGTAGATTTATATGATGATTTCCATGTTTTCTCCATGTTAATTGGGGGGCTGGTTTTCATTGTAGGTGGAGTGTGAGGGGGGGCTGGTGTGTGCAGGGGTGCAGGCTGGGTAGGTTTGGTGTGTGCAGGCAGGGGGGAGAGGGGGTTGGTGTGTGCAGGGGGAGGCTGGGTTTGGTGTGTGCACTGTTCAGGAAGGGGGGAGATAGGTTGGGTTGGTTTAGTGTGTGCAGGCAGGGGGGAGAGGGGGGAGTGTGCAGGGGGCAGGAGGCAGGGGTGAAGGATGGGGGAGGGAGGGAGGCTGGTGCTGGAGGGGTCTGGGTCTGGCGTGCAGGTAGGGGAAGAGGGGGGCTGGCTGGTTTGTTGGGGGTAGGCTAGATTGTAGGGGGGAGTGTGTGTGCAGGGGGGAGGTTGGCTGGCTGGCGCAGGGGTGAAAGGAGGCTGGCGGTGTAGGGGTGCAGGGGGGTTGCTGCACTGCTACAGGCTGGTGTAGGGGTGAAAGGGTGCAATGCAGGGGTGGAGGGGTGTTGTATAGGGGTGCAGGAGGGGGGAGGTTGGCTGGCTGGCGCAGGGGTGCAAGGAGGCTGGTGGTGCAGGGGTTCAAGGAGGCTGTTGCACTGCTGCAAGCTAGTGTAGGGGTGTGCAAGGGTGCAATGCAGGGGTGGAGGGGTGTTGTGCAGGGGTGCAGGAGGGGGGAGGTTGGTTGGCTGGCACAGGGGTGCAAGGAGGATGGTGGTGCAGGGGTGCAAGGAGGTTGTTGCACTACTGCAGGATGGTGTAGGGGTGCAAGGGTACAATGCAGGGGGTGAAGGGGTGTTGTGTAGGGGTGCAAGAGGGGGGAGGTTGGCTGGTTGGCGCAGGGGTTCAAGGAGGCTAGTGGTGCAGGGGTGCAAGGAGGCTGTTGCACTACTGTAGTCTGGTGTAGGGGTGGAAGGGTGCAATGCAGGGGTGGAGGGGTGTTGTGTAGGGGTGCAGGAGGGGTAGGTTGGCTGCACATCAGACCCACCCCCCCTTCACCCCTGCACCACCAGCCTCCTTGCACCCCTGCGCCAGCTAGCCAACCTCCCCCCTGCACACACACTCCCCCCTTCAAACCAGCCTGCCCCCAACAAACCAGCCATCCCCCTTCTCGCCCCCTACCAGCACGCCAGACCCAGCCCCCTCCAGCACCAGCCTACCTCCCTCCCCCCTCCTGCACCCCTGCCTCCTGCCCCCTGCACACTCCCCCTGCAAACCAGCCTTCCCCCTCTCCTCCCTTCCTGCACACACTAAACCAACCTAGCCTCTCTCTCCCCCTACCTGCACAGTGCACACACCAAACCCAGCCTCCCCCCTGCACACACCAACCCCCTCTCCCCCCTGGCTGCACACACCAAACCTACCCAGCCTACACCCCTGCACACACCACCCCCCCCCCCTCACACTTCCCCCTGGAATGCAAACCCCCCCCCCCCAATAAACATGGATAAAACAAGGAAATCATCATATAAATCTACTTCCTAGTGAAGAAGTCAATCACACCAATAAACATGGAGAAAACAAAAAATAGCATCTAATTAGGCCAAAATGCCAATAAGGTAAGGTTTTCAGATCAGTATTCAGAAGTTGAAATATTCAAAAAATGTGTAATACATGTTATGTAAATGTATAGGTAAGAAAACCTTTTGACAAAAGAAGTTATCCAGCATCCAAGATTTTGAGAGTAGAGACTCCACCATCTTACACCCTATATAAGTTCAAAGTTTTTGACAATTTAAGAACAAAATGAAGAAGGGAATAAAATATAAGAACAACCATGTTTAACTTACAAGTTAAGAAATCACCTAGATCAATTTCAGGAAATAGGTAATATAAAATTGGAAGCCTTCAGGGATAACATCTCTACACAACAAACCTGCAACAATCACCTAGTATAACAAATATTTGTCTCAGCAACCTCAACATTTTAAATTAAGAAACAACTTAAAACACACACATGAAATGATGACACAAACTATTGCACATTGATCAAGTTTATCATTTTCCAAAATTTAGAAACAAATGACATAAAATTTCTATCCTTGTAAGTATGTGAAGGTACAATCATAAATTTATACATTAATGAATAGTGCTCCATCCATCATACTTTCTTCTTCTAATTTAGATAGTGAAACTCTGATCATGAATTGTGATGGATGGTGGCATTGTCATATCTTAAAAAAACACAAAAAAAGAAAGAACAAGTCAGTCTTTTACTTTATCAAACAAACGTTTATAATTGAAAAATGAAAAATGATAAAAAAATCATAATATTTTTAATGGTAGTACCTCATTAAATCGCTTCCACTTCTTCGAGTTGCTTTCGAATGTCAATTGGTTTAGACTTTCTAAACAAATTTTGTGAGAAAATTAATGCTTCAACAGTGTTGGGATCCAAACAACTACGAAATGGATCAAGGACTCGTCCTCCGGTACTAAAAGCTGACTATGAAGATACTGTAGTTAAAGGAATTGGTATAATATCACTAGCAATGCATGAGAGAACATTATATTTTCTTGCCTTTCCTTTCCACCAACTCAAAATATCAAATCCTTCAAAATCATCCTCACAATCATCAATCTCAAGATATCTCTCTAGTTCATTCCTTTGTTGTGTCATCTACCTTTTTCTTTTCTTTAATCTATATGCATCTGTCCATTTCTCATCATCCTCAGTATCGGTACTAGCATCATTTTTATGTGACTCTTGATGAGAATTGGACTCACATTTATCACCAACTACAATGGGATATCTACATTTGTAAAACTCATAGAGATTATTCAGAACCTCTATTAATTTACTGATCAACTGATTTTTGTCTTCTTCATCATCAAACATCATTTCAAAACTATCCCAAACATATTCCAATTTATATCGGGGATCAAGAACAACTGCCAAAAGCAAGAGAGAATTAAAATTTGAACCAATACCCCAATACTTGTCCAACTTAAGCTTCATTGCAATAGCCATTGCACTCATAGTAATATCATGACTCTTCATCCATTTCTTGATTTTTATATATATGTCACAAAGTGTATGAAAGAATGTGTAACATGTCACATGCATAGAACCAGAAAACTCAACAGTGTTATCATAAAAAAAATTAGGAACTTGATAAATACACGAGCACGCTCCCAATCATATGTTGTAGGAGCCCCACCTTCACAGACAAGAGCACTCCTAAAACTTACATCCTCCTCAAGGTGAATAAATACTTTTTCATACTTCTCTGCAACATCCAACATAAAGTAACAAGAATTCCACCTAGTAGGAACATCAAGAATTATGGCCTGTTTACTAGGAATTTTTAACTCCTCGTCTATGCTTTTGAAAAGAGCCAATCTTGAAGGTGAACTTCTCACAAATTTGCAGGAAACTCTGATTCTAGAAATTGATGTTGATATTTTCTTTAACCCATCACTAACAATAAGGTTTAAAATATGTGCACAACATCTAACATGAATATAATCTCTATTAAGAATAGACCCATTCCAATCATTAACCCTCCTCGCCAAATAAATGATATTTGTATTATTAGAAGTAGCATTATCCACTGTAATAGAGTTAATCCTTTCAATCCCCCATTGTTTCAATGTCTGTTCTAATACTCAGCCAATTGTTTCTCCTTTATGATCCGCAACAAGACAAAACCAGATTATTTTTTTATTCAATATCCAATTATCATCAATAAAATGTGAATTCACACACATATAATTCAAATTCTGAATTGAAGTCCATGTGTCGGTGGTAAGACATACCATGTGAGAGAACATATCAAACATAGACTTCAATTTTTCTTTCTCAGCCAAATATAACTGCAAGCAATCCCTAGCAATTGTTTGCCTAGATGGAACTTGAAATTGAGGTTGAACAACTTCAATAAATTCTCTAAAACCTTGATTCTCAACATACTTAAATGATAACTCATCAATGATTATCATTTTAGCAAGAGCTATTCTGCACTCTTCTTGGTTAAAATGAGCTACTGAAATTTTAACCGTCCCATCATCCTCATCTTCACACTTCTTCCTAAGACCAAGAGTGGTTTGACTTTTTTCAAGATTTTTGTGTGGATTTTTGTTGCACCTTATAAAATGTATATTTAGATTACTAGTTCCATGTTGTCCAGATGTGCAAGCTTAATATTTTCCACAATAATTACAAACAGATCTACCCTTTTTCTTATGAAAATGATCCCAAGCTTCAGAAATTCTAGAACCAGTAGGAGCTTTAGGAATTGTTACCTTTTCAGGAGACCTATTACCCTCACTTTATTCAACTGGTATGTTACTACTCCCTCATCCTATTTCTATTGAATGTGTAGTTGGAGTAGACCCCATCTGACTTTGGGTTCTTGCGCCAACTAGAGGATTAGAACCACTTATTTTATCACCTAGGAATAAGGTCCATAAAGATATTTGTGCTTTATAGAGATTTGGATACTCTAACTTGGGGCTTACTCGTGAGGAGGATGCCTAAATTAGGTGGGACTTATGATTGGGGTTTATTCCTGAGAAGGAAGCTCAAAATTAAAGAAATTATGACTGGGTATTACTCCTAAAAAGGAGGCCCAGGTTAAGAAGATTTGTAACTTAGGAATTACTCCTGAGAAAGAGGCCCAAAGTTAAAGGGGACTTAGGGCTTACTCCTAAGGAGGATGCCCAGATTAAGGGGGATTTGATTTATTATTGGGGCTTACTCCTAAAGAGGATGCCCAAATTACAGAGGGACTAATGATTGGGTTTTATTCCTAATAAGGAAGCCCAAGTCAAAAGAAATTAATCCTGGGGCTTACTCCTGAAAAGGAGGCCCAGGTTAAGAGAAATTATCATTGGGGCTTACTCCTAAGGAGGATGCCCAGATTAGGTAACTTCTCATTTTAAAGGATGAAGTTGAATGAATGAAATCTCTAACCTTAGTGACATAAAGTTATGTAAATCATAAGGTTTTCAGAGATGTTCCATAGAATTCCTTTCAGATAAGGAATACAACAAAGGAACCATGATATAAATGGCTTTGAAGAGGGTTTTGAAGGCTACATCTTGAAGAGGAGAGGTGGATTTGAAGAAAAGAGTTGAATAGGCAGAAGGGGCACCCAAAAAGAAGCAGACGCGCAAGTCATGTTTGGGCGCACAAGTCCTGGTCGCGCAAGTAGAATTGCACGACATGGGTATACTTGGGTGACGGTTAACCCATAGGGTAATACTTGGACAAGACTTGGCTCAATCCCTTAGTATTATCCCTAAAGGCTTCCAAAAGGGTGGCACGCAAGTTCTGTTGAAGGGATAAGGCAGCGTGCAAGTGTGGCCATTTCACTTAAGGGTTAGAAACTTAGGCACGCAAGTGTTGATGAATTTCAACACTTAGGCCTTGTTTCCCCTCTTTAGATCTTCCATTCTAGGTAAGAAATTACCTTATAAGTGTTCGAAAGATTTCAAGCAAAGACTAGGGTGCTGAGAGCTTAAATCTGACTTTTGGAATTTTTCGTCCTTGAAATGGGGGGCCCACAAGGGGTATTTATAGGCCATTGAGGACCTTGGGTGAAAATAAAGTAGGGTGTGAAATTCACCTGTGCGACCAATATGTGGCGCGCAAGTATACTTGTCCGACCATGGTGAAACTTGTGAGACCCATGATTATAGAGATCTTTGCTCATGCCTTTGTCAATTTTTGATGTTTCTTCAAAGGATAAATCTCTTTATGCTTAAGGTATTCCCCTTTTTCATTCGTTAGACTCTGTGATAGAAAGGAACATCAACAAAAGTCCCCCCTCAGATTTTGATCCTAAAAAGGAAGGAGGATTTGACTCTGAGGTAAAGGATAAAACCAAGGAATTTTGGGCCCGCAGGTTTTGAGCGTGCAGGTAGCAGTGCGCAGGTGTGAGTCGCACAGGCTTCAGCGCGTAGGGGTACGGCCTTGCCTATAAATATGCGCACCACTCTCACACAAAGCACCCGGCTTTCAAAGCTTCGAGCTCTCGGTGTGCAATTTGCTCTGCTTTCGCTCGTTCGCGCAGGTTTTGCTGTCTGTGGTTCCTTGTTTCTTTGTGTCATGCTTCTACATAGGTATTTAGACTTACGTGGTGATACCTGCATGCCCATACTTGTGAGACCGAATTAGACTTGCGTGCCAACATTAGAATTGTGTGCCTTAATTCCTTAGCCATTTTATTTTAATTTCTTCACAAATATTATGAAAAATCAACTTACTTAATAGTTAATCATTTGACCTTTGTGCTGATTCAATGGCTCCCAGAAGAATTGGAACAGCTAATGAGCTGGCTAGAAAGCGGATTGATGACATGATGAGCATCTTTGGCCATGATTATTACACTATCTACGACAGCACTCTCCCAGATTTGGCCAAGTGCTTAAAGAAGTATCATCTTAATTTCCCACAGAGCATCTACCTACCTCTATATGGCCATGGTCATATGCAAGAAGTCAACATTCCAGAGCCAAAGAACTATCTCCCGCATTCTTGGTTTCAGACTTACACCAACTTTTCCTCAGCAAATGTCTCAGTTGGAGCATCATTCGTAAATGCTGGAACAGTGGAGAAGGCCTACATAATGCATCATAGCCCTTGTGCCCCAGATCTGAAACCTCACAAGCCTGAGCTGCAACCACATTGTTATCCCTCAATCTTCCTAAATTCTCAGATGGATCAATCCAAAGGCTGGAAGAAGAGTTGGGAATTCCTTCCTAGAGGAGCTGTGAATCCAACTTGGATGTGGGCATATTGGGTGCGACAAACCTGTGCAGAATTTGCCGAGGATCTGAAAGGAGCTGCAATATATGAAGTTGTTTGGGTTGGGCAGACATATGTCTATAGGAATGATGACTTTTTGTCGGAGCTAATCAGCTGCTGGAGCCCAAAAACCAATTCTTTCCATCTGACTCATGGAGAAGTAGGCATCAGTTTTTGGGATTTCTACAAGATCTCGGTGGCTCCAATTTTAGGCAATATGTATGATGAATTCATCCCTCTCAAGGTGACTTGGAATGATTCGGAGAAGACTCCAGCTTTGGCTCGAGAATTATTGAAAATTTTCTACAAGCTCAAGAATTCAAAGACCTCCAAAACTCATTCTAGAAAGGATATTAATCCAGAGGAGTGGATGGATATGTTTCTTACCAAGAAGAAGGAGAAGGCGACCATCTGTAATCGTCCTACTACCTGCCCTAGAATAGAGAAAAGGGGTGTTGTTGGCACATTCTGGACGACCCTGGAAGTAGGAGAATTTGAAAAGTGGGGGTACGAAGTGGATCAGAGAATCCCAGAAAAGACTCATATGGTGGGCTTCTTAGCCTTGTGGCTCAATGTTTATCTTCTTCTAGTTAGGTATTTGAAGGGAGGTCTCAGTCCAGGGACCTTTGTTGTTGTAACCAAGTTGGCTGAGAGGAAAATGGTTGGGTTGGACACCCCCATTTTGGAAAAGATTCACATAATCTTACTCCATGTTTATATGGGTAAGTATCATTTGAGAATAGTGGGACCATTCCAAGTTTTATGGGGATGGATCGCCACTCATTTTAGGACATATGTTGTACAGAGCAAAGTACAGGTTCCTGGAAATTCTTTCAGGCCATCAGTACAGGCATTTTCTAGAATTTTTTCGTTATCCCTCAACTCCTATGATATGAAGGCGAGGCTGATCATGTTCAAGGAATTCCATTTCTTTCCTTATGGAAACCCGCCAACCGGGAGGTTTGTTGATGATGGAGCAGTCGGCCTCGAATTGAGGTCATACATTCTGGCTTTCAGAGATAGTGTATTGGCCACCAGGATTGACGGAGAGATTATATGTGAGGCCTATGCTCCATACAGATTTGCACGTCAATTAAAGTGTCTTTGTTAGACTGTTGTATCTCCACCTGTGCATGTCAGGTCAGAGAAACATCCGATGGTTTCCCGACAACTATGGTTGCTAACATCTATGGAGAAGACTGGGGCAGTGTTTGATCTACCAGTTGCTGGAGCGGCGAGTAAATTGACTACATGGTATTCCGATAACTGGGTAGCATCATACCTTGAAGGGGTACTAAATCATCCGGTGCATCGGGTGGGGAAAAAGAAGAGAACTGTAGAGAAAGAAACCCTTCATCTGGAAGATGACTCTTCTACACCTGGAGCTGATTCACCAGGTTCCTCACCCAGGGCTGACTCGCCGGATTCTCAGGATGGGGATGATGAGGAATGACATGTGTCAAAATGGCCTCATGCCATATATAATCCTCCTGTCAGAATCAAGAGACCCACTCCATCGACTCCTGGTGAGTTACTTCATTGGGGAAATATAATCGCCATTACTTTATAGGGAAACAAGATTTATTTTCTTATTCTCTATCTGTGATTACAAGAGCTGGGAAGAAGTTGAAGTCCAAGATTGTAGGACCCTCCTCACAGCCTTCTGGTACACATACTAAATATCTACGACTAGAGGCTGTCCAAACATGGAGGAGTTTATATTACGATGCTAAAACTACCTGGATGGACTTATGAGAATGGCTTCACATCCCTAGAGTAGGGAATCTTCAGGCTTCCACCGATATCAGTTTCAAGGATAACCCTAATGAAGTGCGGGCTTACATCAAAGAGCTGGATATGCTCATATATTCCACCGATGATTCCATTCCTTTCACCAAGAGGGTGAAGGAAATGATAGATCGTAGCACCACTGAGGGGACTGGTGCTTCTGGAGATGAGGAGTGGCACGATTACGTGGCTCCTAAAGATGTAAGTCTCTTTCCTTATTTTCTTTGCAACTTGATTTCAGTTAAAGCTTTATTACTCAAGGAACTTACTTTCTTTATCCCACATCTTGCAAAGAAAGGAACTACTAAGGTTCCTTCACCATAGTATAACCCTGGTGGTACTGCCATCGGAGCTAATGAATCTCCTCACGAGCCGGGCGAGGTATCTCCAAGTCAGCAAGCCATGGATGAGGAGTTGGAAATGGCTTTCTATTCTCCAATTCCTATATTTGGAGATGATGATGTCAACACTCCCAAAAATCCAAAGAAGCAAAGACATTGAAGGAAGAAGTCCACGGCTAAATGCTTCATTAGTAGTGGTAAGTCCTTCAGATTGTCATGAATCTTATCTCATGAAAATATTTCTCATACTTATTGTAATTTCAGGGTCTTCTTCAATTTACCCTTTGAGGGAGAGGACTGACCCTCTCTGAGAACGCTGGAGGGTGCTGGTGAACAATCACAAGTTCATGCTGACTTGGCTGCTCCTAAAAGAGAGCCAGCGTCTGTTCCCAGTACTGCTCCTGCTACTGTTTCAAGGAGAGAAGAGCCTGCTTCTGTTAATTTAACAATGCTTCATAAAATATTGAATAAAAAATATAAACTGACTTCCATTCTGTGATACTTTAGGTTCAACGACTGCACCAGAACGTTTGGCGGCCACTGCAACTGATGCCGTAATTTTCTCTGAAGAAACTGTCCGGGGTTAAAGGCTACAGGATGAGGGTCGCCAAGAAGATACATTGAATGCTCCCACTGGTGAGACTAATCAGGAATCTGAGATATCATTGGATTAAATGATGAAACTTGGTGCATCTTTTGAAGACATTTTAGAACAAGTTAAATTACCATGTAATTTAGAGAATTTTGGACATTAGTGTTATCCTTCATCCTATTAAAAATTTATTATTAAATCACTGACCATGATTGGTTAAAATGTTCATTTCCATCTGAGAAAGCTGCTGAACTGACAATTCCTGAAGGGGGTATAGAAAACCCTACTATTGCAGAGACATTAGCTCAAGTGGAGCTGAACCCGGTAGAGCTTCCTGAAACCCGTCCTGAAAATCCTATTGAAGCTAGGAAAGATGGGGAGGAGCCTTCTCATGTTTCTGATCTATCGTTGGGTAAGATATAATAATATTTTTTGCTACACTTAATTTGAAAGAAAACTTAATCAACTTTTTTTATCCTTTGAAACTAACCAAAACTTTCAATTGAATATGAAGGGCCATCAATTTCAGTGGTTAGATCTGGAGGTGAAGCCTTATCCTCCGCCCCAACGGGAATAGAAAGTGAAATAGAAAGGGTCAGGGGGGAGGAGAAGAACAGGGAACTTCTCTAAGTGCATTAATCTCAGACTATATTCCCCCCTATGGTAGTGATACTGAATCAGACCCGAAGGTACAAAAGGTGCTCCAATTTTCACATCGCAAGGCATGGTAGAACATATGGAAGATCATAACTGAAGTGCCTCTTGAAGAGCTATATTTAAAGATCCTGTGACTGTCGTCTCTGTTCTTCATGTTGGGACTTGGCGGTTTTAGATATCAAGAAATCCATGCTATGGTGAAACAAGTCATTTTAAGGAGGGAGTAGGAGAAAAGGTATCGTCAAGACTTGACCAGAGTGATGTTGTTGACCAATGTCAGCGAATTTGAGGCTGTGGTGTCCCGGGCTCAGGCTGATCATGCTGCCAATTTGAAGGAGCTAAAACATAAGATCAAGGAGAAATTTGTCCATAAGATGCACCTTCAGCAACAGTTAGATGTTGTTACTAGAGAACTTGACCAGGTTAACAATTCAGTGGAAGGAGTTCAAACAAATGGTATGAAATCCATTGAATATGCCAAGAAAGCACTCCATCAAGCTGAAAAGAGTGAAGCTGGTCAAGTGCATGAACTTCAAGTGGCTACTGATGAAGCTCGGGATGCTGTAAATCAAATGAAGAGTTATGTTGAAAGCCTCTTGTAATTCTAGAAAAAGAGAAGAGACTACAGTCTGTGGATATCCTTCTAACTCTTGTGCATTAATGAAAAACACTTTCATCTTAAATCATTTATGCCTGCATTCTTTTTCTACCTTCTTTAAATAATTTTACCTAATCCAATCGGCCTAGTAAGCATAGTTTGATTGTTTCTAGGATTATAAAAAATAACCCTACAAACTTTACATCTTTTAATTGCTCAATATTACCTAAATCATACTAAATGTATGTTTAGTGAGCTAGGACTTGACTTTTGTTCAGAGTTCCCTTATCTTTTGTGGGCAGTTTAAAGTCATACACGTTGGACATAAAAAGGCTAATGTTTAAGGTCGAATAGCTTTGAACATATGGATTAAAATTGACTCAATTCCTTGATAATTTATCTGAAAACATATTACCACATTCAAGTATGGAGGAAAACATGTAAACTATGAATTAGGAAATTTTGAATCTAAGGAATGATATGAAAAAAGGGCTAAAAGGAATTATAAGAAGTATTTCCTAAGAGTGAAGTTACCATTATTTAACAAACCCATTAGGGGGTTGAATTATGCAGGGCCGCTTAAGGGCATTGGCTACATAGTCAAATAATAGCATATTTTGGCTGACAGGTCCGTTATATAGACTACTTATGCAAGGCCGCCTAAGGGAACGTGCTGCATAGTCAGGAAAAAGAACTCACATAAATTTTACTTTTTTACTGCTTAAAAGCCAGTGGAAGTTTATGGAGATTCAAATTTTCCAAAGCATAGAGTTTTCTATATGGAGAGAGGTACTTGAATATGGAGAGGATATTCCCAATCAAGATTGTCAAAGAATTGGATGAATGTCACTCCTACGAAGGTCTGATCCAAACGTAGGGAAGGGAAATATAAACCATAGACTTGAATACTTTCAGATCATGAAAATTAATATGGGGAAAATATGTTAAGGATGGATATTTTGGCGGATCCCTACATATTGTTGTTAAGACCAACAAGGACAAAAGAGGTTTTTTTTAAGAATGAAGTTACCACTATTTGAAAAACCCGTTAGGGGGTTGAATTATGTAGGGCCACCTAAGGGCATTGGATGCATAGTCAAATAATAGCATCCTTTGGCTGACAGGTCTGTTATATAGACTATTTATGCAAGGCTTCCTAAGGGCACGTGCTACATGGTCAGGCAAAAGAATTCTCGAGTATCATACATTTTGTAACCAGAAGTCAGGAAAAGGGTTATGAAGATATAGAAGTATTTAAGGTTAGGAGTATGATACATCAAAATGGGCATTGTCTAATGCATGTAGAAGATACACAGACCAATGCTAACCATAATCATGTTGTGACTGGGTCCTGAATTGAGGTGTAGGACTTCACTATGTATCCCATAAGGATGGGAATCAAGTCATACATAGTTCTTGAAATATAGTTTAATGTCATGTGGGACGAGAATGTAGAAGATCTTAGTTTAAGGTCATAGAGTTCGGACCATAATAAGGAATACACAGTGTGTGTTTTATAAACCTGGTGTGAATGAAGACCAGGGTTTTCATACCACATTCATGTTTTCACAGGGGTAATTTTCAGCCAAGGGACCGAAAGTGGAATTTGGGGTTAGGCCCAAAGACTTGGGACTCGATTCGATGGATGCTCGAACATTCCTACGTATCCCATAAGGATGGGAATCAAGCCACATGTAGTTCTTAAAATACCCTTTGTACAGATTTGGTTCCTACAAGTGAAGGTTCAAAATGGGACTTTAGTGAAATGATGGTTTGAACCAAGATTAAAGGCCATGTATGCATGTAGTCTTTGGAATATGACATAATTGGAGATCAATTTCAATGATGATTCCCTCTCAGGTGAGGGACAATGGGGGACTTTATAGTTTTACGTCATATATCAAGGATGATGATGAACCAATGTAAAAAAATTTGGTTTAGGGTTGCTTCACGGATCAACATCGTGTGAGACGGAGGTGAACTGACATGAATATATTTGTTTTGGGATTGAACCTCAAGAGGTTGCCTACGTACCTAGCCTAGAAGGCAAGGATCAAAGTCCGCGTAGTTCAATTAATAATGAATTGATGATCGAGTTGTATTTAAGGACAACAACCTAAAAATGGTGTTGGGACTTACACATGGCTAGTGGCTTAGAGAGGGTGTTATGGTTGAAGTTTACTCTAAAATCATGTGAGTCATACTCTGTGTGAGAAACAAGAGGTAACAATAACCCTAACGATTCATAGTTTAATGTCATGTAGGACGCATAAGGGACTATTTCACAGTTTAAATGACCTGTGTTACAGACATGGGGTGCTTGGCAGTTTAACGTCTTTCAGCTCAGATGAATAGTTTAACGTCATGTTGGACGATAGAGGGGACTATGCAGTTTAAAGTCTTTCAGTGAGGACTATTGGTGATGCACAGTTTAGTGTCATGTAGTAGGGAAAAAATACAGTTTAACGTCATGTAGGACGTATTAAGGGACTTTTTTCAGTTTTACGTCATGTAGGACGAATATGTGAATAGTTTAATGTCATGTAGGACAATATAGTTTAATGTCATGTAGGATGTTGGGTGTTGTACAGTTTAGCGTCATGTAGCTAGGATGTATGGCTATGCAGTTTAATGTCTTGCAGTGAGGACAAGGGGGACACCGTTTAATGTCATGTTGGATGTATTATGGGGTATTTGTGTTACACAAAATACTTCTTCAAGAATCTAGCATTGTTTGGAGTTGTAATGAGTTCTCCATCCATTGAGATTAAAGAATAAGCTCCATTGAAGTAGACATTATGTATTGAGTAAGGTCCTTCCCACTTTGGCTCATGATTTGGAGGCTTCTTTCCTGGTATCATTGGAGTTCTGAGGACCAATACCAATTCTCCTTGAATAAATGAATTAAGACGAACTTTTTTTTGAAAGCCTATGCTATTCGATTCTGATAGACTTCCAAGTGGTGCAGGGTGAAAAATATTTTTTCATCTAATTGTTCCAATTCATCCAATCGCTTTTGAGATTGTTCATCTGTAGATGACTGATCACAAATGGCTACTCTGAGAAAAGGTAATTGGACCTCAATGGGAAAGACTGCTTCTGTTCCATATACCAATTAATATGGAGTTGACCTCGTAGCAGTGCGGGTGGTGGTCCGATAAGCCCATAAATCATGAAAAATTTTATCAGGCCATGATTTCTTATCTTTATACACCATCTTTTGGAGTATGTTTGAAAGAGTCTTATTGAAGGCCTCTATTTGGCCATTGGCCGCTGCATGATACCGAGATGAATGGTTGGATTTGATGTTGTATTCTTGATAAAACTTCCTTACCTTGGATGAACAGAAGTTGGTGTCATTGTCCGTCAATATGGTATGAGGGACACCAAATCTGGTAATGATGTTAGACTTTATGAATCTAACAATGCTTTTAGAATTGAATTATTTTAGAGGTATTGCCTCTTCCCATTTGGAAAAGAAGTCACTAGTAGTAAGAATATACTTAAACTGTTTGAATGTAGCCGAAGGATAAGGTCCTACTACATCCATTCCCCATGTGGAAAATGGCCATGAGTATTTAGCTATATGGAGCAACTCTGGGGGTTGATGAATGAAATTGGCATATACTTGGAAATAATGACACTTCTTAGTAAAATCAAAACAATCTTGTATCATTGAAGGACAAAATTATCCAAGACTTCGAACTTGATCAGACAGTCTATGTCCAGACTGGTGGGTACCACAGACTCCTACATGTACTTCTTTCATGACAACCATTGTATCTTCACCATCAATGCATCTGAAGAGAATTCCATCACAACCTCGCTTGTAGAGAATTTTTTCTAGATGGTATGGGCTATCATAAAGAGTAAAATTGACCACACTTCGTCGGAATTGTTATTTCCCGACTCTATCGGGTGGGAGTGTTCCATTTTGAAGGTATTCCCTGATAGGTGTCATCCATCCTATAGTATGAACATATGGTTCAGAGATGGGACTAATTTCATTGATTTCCTCTATTATGATTTGAATATAAGGTGAAACTGTACGACGGTGTAAAATACTAATGATTGTTTTGTCCCAGTTTGGATCTTCTAGGGTTGAGGTTACATTAGCCAATGCATCATCTTGAGCATTTTGTGATCACGGGACATAAGAAAATATGGGTTCTGAAGGAAATTCCTCCATTAACTCTCTGACATAATCACACAAAGGGATTAAATCTTCTTTTCTGATGGAATAATCCCCATTGGCTTGTTTGATTACCAGTTCTGAATCACCTTTCACCTTTAAGTGATTCACTTGTTCCTGAAGCACCAATTCCAAGCCTGCAATGAGAGCTTGATATTCTGCTTCATTATTTGTACTCCCTCCCAATAATAAGAAGGAATAGGGTAGCACTGCTTTTTTTGGGGAAATAAGTACAATTCCCAACCCAACTTTTTTGAATTTAGGATCTTCCATTTTCTTCCCTGTTGGACTTCTGGAAGCACCATTTTTGGCGCCAAAATATTGCACGAAAGGAAGGGACGAAAAAGAAGGCTGGCACGCTGCCTCGCGAAGCACCGACGCGAAGCACCGACGTGAAGCACCCCGAGCATCACGGTCTCGCGAAGCTCTAGAGGTAGTAACTCTGCGCGAACGCATTTGACGTTCGCGAGCCCGCCGCGAAGATCTAGAGGCAGTAACTCTCCGTGGACGCATTTGATGTTCGCGAGCCCGCCGCGAAGCTCTAGAGGCGGTAACTCTTCGCGGACGACGTTAACGTTCGTGAGCGCGCCGCGAAGCACCTGAGGCGGCGTGCGAGTTCTGCTTCGCGGTGCCCCTTCCCTATAAATACTGGACTCCCCCTGAGTCCCGGGGATGGACAATCCAACCTTTAGGCTTCTCCTCTCCCAAATCGCGAAGCACTCTTTGCCCTGGGAATCATGAGCTCCGAGAGGTACTTCTACTTCGCATGACGCCTTTGCTTTGTCTCGTTTTGAGCCCCTCTTCCGAGAGGGATGCCCTTCGTGAAGCTCAAGGGCATTCGTGAAGGAGGGGGATTCCCAAGGGAACCCGGGCAGCCGCGGAACGTTTATGCTTTGCGAAACACCCAAGTTGTACTAGTGATACCTATACTAAGGCAGGATCGCTACGCATCTCGAAGCACACTGCTTCGCAGCACCCTGCTTCACGAGGCACCCTTTCTTCGCGAGGCAGTGCTTCGCGAATACTGTTCCACTTCACGAAGCACCCTCCACTCACACCTATGCCCCATGCTAAGGCCAAGGCACTCTACTTCACGAATTACACTCCTTTGCTTGGAAATTCCTCTTCCCGTGCGACCCTCTAGGTTTGCACGATGTGCTTTCAAAGTCCCATGGACAATACCACCCGTAGCATTGCTTCGCCTAATGCTTCTTCACATAGGCACGCTAACGGCTATTGCTTCTTCGCATAGCCACGCTAACGTGGACCCCTTGATGGTTCGCTCCACAACCCCCCTTGACTATGGACTTACTGGTACCTTCCCTTCCCCAAGGACCAGAGGGTACCAGTTATATAAGTCCTAGGGGTGCGGAGTGAACCCACCTCGTCCGAGCTGCAGGACGTTAAACTGCCAAGCACCACGTCCTCAACACATGACGTTAAACTGTGACCCGGCCTTGTACCTCTCACGAAGGGTCCCCCCAGCTCGAACATTTTTTTACGCCACTCATCTCCACTGGAGTGGAATCACCCATCCACAAGGGATGATATCCTTCTCATTGGAGTGGTGTATGTTCTCAGGAGAAGGGCGACCCTAGTTCCCCAACGGATGGTTGCACCCCTGCATCTCTATACTTCCCCACTACCAAGGTCAGTGGAGGGCGTCATAGGGAACGAGGCACCTCCCATCGTTGGTCCCGAATCCCTCTTTTGCTGCGCTTTGTCGCACTCCGGGCCTCCATCCTAGAGTAAGTCCTAGCACCATGGGCTGCCTAACGCATAAGCCCATCTTCACTTCTCACAGACGCATCCTTCGCGACGTGATCGTCAGGTCCTTGCAACCTCTTGTTTCTCACACCGAGCATGACTCATGTGGGCTTAGAGTGAGCACCAACCCTGATCCCCACCCAGAGAACTACGAGGACTTTGATCCATGTCAAGGCATGGTATGTAGGAAGCCTCCATGAGGTTCAAGCCACGTTACTCGGTCGTTCATTCACGTCGAGTTTCACCCTCGTCCAGCATGACGTTAAACTGCACGCCCCGTCCCGCATGACGTTAAACTGCATACCCTCGTCCAGCATGACATTAAACTGTATGCCCTCGTCCAGCATGACGTTAAACTGCATGCCCTTGTCCCGCATGACATTAAACTGCACACCCATTTGAACTACGAGGTCTTTGATCCATGCCAAGGCATGGTACGTAGGAAGCCTCCACAAGGTTCAATCCCACCCATCATCCAATTCATGTCGAGTTCTACCTTCGTCCAGCATGACTTTAAACTACATTCCAGTCCAACAGAAAGCCATTGTGACTAACCCGAACTACGAGGACTTTGATCCGTGTCAAGGCATGGTACGTAGGAAGTCTCCCCGAGGTTCAAGCCCAACAATCCTTGGCCCAGACCGTCTCCTTATCGGTGTGCCAAGCCCCCCCCCCCCATTTTCACCCGAACTACGAGGACTTTGATCCATGTCAAGGTATGGTACGTAGGAAGCCTCCTTGAGGTTCAAGCCCATCTCCCATCGGACCAAGGTCCCTCCTTATTTACGTCGGTTCGCCGACACCCACCGCCCGTCGTTTATTCACTTCAGGGTTCACTATCGTCCCGCATGACGTTAAACTATATTCCATCATCCGAACTATGAGGACTTTGATCCATGTCAAGGCATGGTACGTAGGAAACCTTCCCAAGGTTCAAGCCCACCACTAGTGGACCCACGGGTCTACTTTCACGTCAGTTCACCGATGAAACCATTTGAACTATGAGTACTTTGATCCATGTCAAGGCATGGTACGTAGGAAACCTTCCCAAGGTTCAAGGCCACCACTAGTGGACCCACGGGTCTACTTTCACTACGGTTCACCGATGAAACCCTTTGAACTGCGAGGTCTTTGATCCATGTCAAGGAATGGTACGTAGGAAGCCTCCCCAAGGTTTAAGCCCACCTCTCATTGGACCAAGGTCCACCTTCACGTCAGTTCGCTGACGATTCCCATCGGACCAAGGTCCACCTTCACGTCGGTTCGCTGACGCATCGGACCAAGGTCCACCTTTACGTTGGTTCGCTGACGGCATCCATCGGGCCAAGGTCCACCCTCACGCCGGTTCACCGGCACCATCCCGAACTACGCGGACTTTGATTCCCTGCCACTGGGATACGTAGGAAGCCCCTTCATGGTTCAATCCCAACTTCACCGCCGCCCTTGCGATGGTTCCTTGCCATTCCCCGCCATTCCCCCCTCCACTTCATTCGTCTATCCATCATCCACCCTGATTCTTTCCTGGACCGCCATATCCCTGTGAGACCATGTCGGTACGCTCCTCTTCATAGCCGCCCATGGGCTGGTCCCGGTATCGGCACCCCCTCAATGGGAATCCCTCAATCCGATCCATTCTAGCTAATGCTCTGATCGGGTTGATCCGTCTCCGCTGGACGTTAAACTCGCGGCGTACCCTGTGTTAAACATGAGAAGCTAAGGAAAACCTCAGATATGTGTCTATGGCATATAATTCCCCACGCTCGATGTGGGATGCCTCGGGCTTCCACGCCCTCAAGAAGACCTGTGACCAGGGATAATAGACAGACATGTCAGGTTCCCCAGCATCCATACATGCTATTGATGCCTCAACATGACTACTCCCCCGACTGAAGGTTGCTGCCCTGACCGGACCCTTTGGAATGTCCCGACAGAAGCAGTGTAATTAACCGGCGTCCATGGAAACATGGCACTGAGAAGAGTTTCACGAACAACGTATTAAATCTATAAGGGAGACCCGAACTAGGTGACGAGCTCCGAGGAGGAATCCACGGAAGGAAGAACCGACATCCCATCATCCCATTTCAATCAAGGAGCAGACTTCCCTGAATAAGGAACGAATGCCACCCGCCTTTGGAAAGCGGAAATGTGGGGCAACAAGCTGCGCGTCCTCCGCAGACGGATGCGCGCGCCCCGGCGAAAGCGTCGGAAACAAAAATGGTGAACCCGATGTGAAATTATTCTCCTCAATGTGAATATTAGTAGCGTTCGAGACACCAGTAGATTGAAATGTCACCGGATCCAGATATCCGGTGCCTGGTCCCGCCAAGAAAATAGCGGGCCTGTCGTGAAACTCACCGGAAGTCGGGGCAGTAGAGCGTGGGGAACCTCGTTCTGCAGCGTGTTGGCGTGGATCCTTCTTATAGACGTGGAGAATGGAAGGACGTTGGGGCACTGGTTGTCAATCCTTTTCCTTTAAGTGCTGATGAGTTGATCCCTTCATTTCTCAGGAACCAAGTTGCTGTTATAGAGACGCGATCACTGCCCGCTCGCCTACACAGGGGCAGGGGAAACATCACCATAGCCACCCCACATGGCGCCGCTACCGCCACAACGGCCACCACATCGCGGAATACGGGGCGCCCACGTCCCCTTTCCCCATCAGAGGTCATCCAGCGAAGGGTAATCAACAACCTCGTGCGCAGGTACGAGGAGGAAGGGGTCATCCCAACTTGGGATATGGCCCGCCTGGACTTGGAGGCATCCAGGCCCCACTTTCAACGCCGCCCTAACAGGCCGCGCAGGGATCCCCTTCTCCCCACCCCAACGTTCAACCGTTTCGGGAGCCTGTCCCCGGAACGCCTTGACAACTCCTCGCCTTACGCTGATGAGGCGGGCACTGTCAGGCTCATCCCGCTCAGGGTCCCGACCCAAGGGCTCCAGGCAAGAGCTCCCGCCCGGCCGCATCAGCGCCGCCATCCGACTCCGCAGGAAGAGCAGGCAGGCCATGCCCCTGCACCACCTGCACCCGCTCGCCTGACCTGACGTCAGCGCCGGGCCCGGGCTGAGGACGCTCGCCCAGATGTGTTAACGTCAATAGATATAGTGGCCCGCGCCACCGTTGACATGCATCATGAAGTCCCTACATACACTGAGCAGGGGAACTCTTACACCCAACCAGGATCGAGACCCCAACCGCCCCACGGGCAGGCTGGGTTGACTCTCGGGGTTGCAGGCCCGAGTGGTGATCACCGCGAACTAACCCGCGGTGATGTCACCCCGTACGGAGGCCCTCCCCATACCACTACTCCACAGAGCGTGGGCCTTCCCTGCTCCAAAGTTCATCATGGAGGTATGCCTCGTGCTACCCCCATCCCGAAGGAAGACCTGCCCCGCGGTAGTGATGCTCGGTGTGGAAACCTTTCCCGCGCCCACTATACAGGGTATGGAGTCCATCCTCCTACCCCTGACCGCCGATCTGAAGGCACTGCCCATCCAGTCCTTCTCCAACATGGGGGCCCTCCCTACGTCCTCTCTGCAACCGGCGAAGGTCCTCCTCGCCCCAGCAACTCGAGGAGTGAAGGTCAGCCTCGCTCCGCCCGCATCGACCATGGAGGTCCTCCCCATGCTCCTGCCGATTCCAACAGAGGCTCTTCCCACAGGGGTGTTATCCATGGAGGTTCTCCCCATGTACCCTTCGACATTTTCCCCGGTGCCCCTCGCACCTCGGCTATCTCGAGCGGGGGTCCTCTTCGCCACGGCGCCAGCGCCGCCCCGAGACTACATGATAGGGATCAACCCTGTCCCGAAGAGCCACCCCGGGGCAGGAGAGCGGGTCGTCGCCGCCACAAGAAGAGTCCTGTGAAGGCCCGGGCAGAGATCAAACCTGCCCGCTTCTCCGACTCCGAAGCGGAATGCGAATCAGCGATGGAACCTTATCCCCGCTCCTCCATATCAAGGATTGGGGTAGGAACCAAATGCGTTAGCCTCATTATCCCGGAATATGAGGTCCACCAGATTCCCATCTCTCTCCGCAGGTACATCCAGGAGGAAGAAATCTTGGGAATTCCGCAGGCGTCGACCGCGCAATCACCGCCATTGTCACCATAAGCACCCTCTACCTCTACCAGAGATCACGGAGAGCTATTTTGGGGGCCAACAGCGGTAGAGCGACGACATGACCTGTCGCCAGTAGCCGCGACTCTTGTGCCGAAAGCTATGGCTATTAGCTCATCGTATCGTGACATCGTGGCCAGGTCACATTACTCTTCGGAGGATGGCCCAGAATTCGGTGGCCAGACAGCTCGTTCGCTGTATTCTCCGCCGCCGAGTTTACTATCCCAGAGGTCTGCCTCTGTACCGCTACCAGTCCCTCAGCCGCCCCCGGTTGATGAGTGGGGAATACAGGGCCAGACCCCGAGTCCGAACCCAGGAGCTTCTGGAGTATTCTTGTAGCGGATTACTTCCCGGAGAAGTTCTGGTCGACGGCGACGCTGAATTTTCGCGCACCAGATTCCCTTACCCCTGAAGAAGTGGGGTGATTTTTTCGAACCCTATGGGAGACACACTTCCGTCTTCGTTACGAACGGGTGGTGTACCCCAGAAGTCAAGAGAACTTCGAAGAAATCGGCGAGCAATGTCGCCTGATCGATTCGGCCGCACTCCTTGTGGCCCGGAACCCCGAGTCGCCAGGCCGTCAGAACGCCCTTCAACGGAAATGCATCCAGAGTTTCAAAGTACTCCGCAGAATCGTCAGGGAAGCTACCCCCCATGTGCAAGTCCGTGGTTGGGGACACTATGCCGCTCTCCTCTTCGACCCTATCCGACGGCAGCCCGATTCGCTATGCGACATCGAGGACATTCCCTCGAGAGGGGTCGCGGTCCACATGGCTGACGTAGTGGAAAAGGAAGACGAGCTTGAATTCCTTGATGGAGACTTACCCCCCGAGGGCGTACCGCCACTGCTGGACCCATCAGGGAGGGTTACCCATCAGTAGAGAAACCTGCTAGGCCTCCCCGTACCCACCGAGTCGTTGGTACTCGGTTGAAATACCGGCAAGGGTAAGGAGCACGTCGGAACCGTCAAGCACTCCGACCCGTCTGCCTCTGTGCAGAAAACGGAAGAAGATCCCGAGAAGGCCACGTTACGCCAGCAACTTGTTGAGAAGAAGAGGCTGGTTGACGAACTCTTGGCTGAGCGCGCCGCAGAGCGGTGACCCCGACTATGGTAATCCCAGGCCGGGGCAGCAGGGGTAGGAACAATTCCCCCCCGGTGAGATGCCTCCGGGAAACCCTGATCATACTACTACCGCAGACAGGGCAGAAGCCGGAGCTTATGGCAAGAGGGCGTGATACGTCTCGCCAACCCCCCCCCCCCCCCAAGCGACGGGGCAATCTGAAGAATCCAGTCCGGGTTCCCCCAGTCGCCCCGCAGGTCGTTCCGCCAGTTGATCCACGAGCTGCTGAAGCCATCTACCGTGTTGAAGAACCTGGCAATGCACTTGTGGTTAGGGATCCTCGTCAAGACAGGGACCCCCACCTGGATGATCTTATTGCGGCACTCACAGCCCGCCTCGAAGCGTTGGAAACGCGGCAGGTGGCGGTCCCGCCGGATGGCAAGCCTTATCCCGCGTGGGTGGATGATATGCCCGCACCTCCGGGTTTTGGGAACCCCACTTTATCGCCCTTCAACAGGACAGGGGACCCGCCACAGCACTTGGCACATTTTTCTTCCAGGTGTGGCCCCATGCTGGGGACCCCAGCTCAGCAAGAAGCCTCCAAACTCCGGTGTTTCGTACAGACATTGGAAGGTCCAGCATTCGTCTGGTACAGCTAGCTCCCTATCGGATCGGTGACCGGTTGGGAGGACCTCCGCCGGCAGTTCCTATACCAGTTCAGCTCCACCACGTGGAAGACCATCATTGAAGACCTCTTCAAGTGCAAGCAAAGGCCTGATGAGTGGGTTGCAGATTTCATCACCCGGTGGAAGGGACTTACGTATTCCCTCGATATGCCACTGACTCAGGAGCAATTACTGACGATGTGTGTGGGGAACGTCAAAACGGAGCTGTTACCCTCCCTGATTACCCAGAACTACCCTGGAGGGTTCAGAGATTTCTCAGATAAGGCTTAGCGGCTTGAGGAAGCTCTGCAACAGGCTAGTCAGGCACGTTCGTTGCCCCCTATGATCCCAGCCAGGAGGACCGCCAGGGCTGAACCCGCCACGGTGGCCCAAATAGAAGCCCCTAGGCAGCTGGAATTACTGCCAATGGCACCATCCCCGCAGCCCCGCAGAGGTCCTCCACCTCAAGCACAGGCTCCTGCCCAGCAGCGACCGCCTCAAAATCGACAGGTTCCCCCGCGCAATGCGCCACCGCCACCCAGGCGAGACAATTAGGCTCCGCCTCCTCGGCAGGCCCCTCCGGCCCCTCATCAGGGTCAGGCCCCCAGGGCCCCCTATATGGAAAGAAGGCACCAGACTTATTCTTTCAACAAAAATCAGGTCCCTGGCTACTTCCAAAGTGCTCTAGAGCAAGGGATTGTGCGCCTGCCCGAGTGCAGAAGGCCAGTAGAGGCAAATCTCACCGATCACCCCAACTACTGCCCTTATCATCGGATTCTAGGGCACACCCTCAAGAAATTCTATGTATTTAAAGACTGGCTTCAAGACCAGGTCAAAAACAACATATTCAAGTTGGGTCTGGCACCAGCACAAGTGGCGGGTGTCTTTGCAGGATCAGAGATCGGCAGCGACAGCGAAGGCGAGTGGAAGCAGGTTCCCAGCCGCGGATCCCAAAAATACGACGACTGGATGGCTCGAAAAACCGTCGTCCGTGCCCATGGTATCATCCGGGTGCGCCTGAAGCAGCCGGAACCTTCAGAATAAGTATCTGGTACCTCTGCATCGTCTTCACAGTTGACCTCTTCCCAAAAGGGCAAGCAGAGGAGACGCAAGAAGAAGCAACACGCACCACCGTTGTCGTCGTCATCCCGCACTCTCGGCGACTTTATGCCCCCTAAAATGGGTATTCCTCCCAGAATCCGCCCAGTGGTGAATGACTCCTCAAGCGAAAGCTAGGGGTACACTTCGGTTAACACCGTGGAGCTGGTAAATCCCTATATGACCCCTAACGAGGGGGAACGCCAGGCAAACCTCCCCAACGTTTCCAGCCGACGTCAACGTCAGCGGAATCGCAACCGCGCCGGTCATAGAGGTACGTCAGCGGGCACTTTCAGCCAAGTCGTGCACGCTACTGAGACCAGACAGCAGGCTCATCGCAGAGATCAACACGCGCAACCCCATCTAACGCCCTCGGCTCTACCTCCACCACCGTTTGTGCTACTAGATCAGGGAGAGTTGCCTCGTTTGTATCACAGTCAGTCTTGCCCGGCTACAGGCCAACCTCCGCTGTCCAATCCTAGTCCGGCGACTACTCTCCAGGCTTCAACTAGCAGGCATCAGGATGTACCCAGTACTAGCCGATCGTCGGTTCAACCGGCAGGACCCGCTATGCCTCCAAATGTCGAACGACCTTCTGTAAGCAGAGGTTCACGTTTGGCACGAAAGTATGATGTCCTGAAGCACCTGGCCGGCATTCCGGCAAGGATTTCTATCCTTGAGGCCCTTTGCCTGTCATCCGAAATGCGCAAGGCACTTGCCGAGGCCCTAAGGAGCCCCCTCTAGTTTGAGACGGAGGTAGCAGCTGCAGAAGCCTTCCATACCGAGATGATTGAAAACGCCGAATGTCAGGCGGTTATCTCGTTCTCCGGTGAAGATGAGGACCCTCCTATACAGGGGAACATTCACCCGCTGTACATCACTGGCCACTTCAATGGTGTGGAAGTCCGTCACTGCCTCGTTGACATGGGTTCTGGAATTAACCTAATTCTGACTCGGACGTTGCAAAAGTTGGGTCTGTCTGAAGGTGATTTAACTCCCTCTGACCTCAGAATCCAGGGGTACGATGGGACCGAGTAAACCCCAGTCGGCAAGATCCACCTGAATACTAGGTTCGGTGGCTTAATTTCCAGCACCGAGTTCATGGTCGTCTCTCAGGACACCGCCTACAACGCATTGATGGGTAGGCCATGGTTCCATCTGCATGCAGCGGTCCCTTCGTCGTATCACCAGTGCCTCAAATACTCACTCAATGGTCGAGTAGGCGTGCTCTAAGGAGATGCGTCTCCCTTCACTTCTTGTGAGGCCCGCTATCTGGATGAGGGTTATTACAAAAGTAAGGATAAGCAAATCCTAGTAAGTGAGGATGAACCCGCCCCGGTCACAAGTGATCCCTGGGCAAGCGTGGATGACGCCTACGTCCTCCCAATCCACTGATTGGAGGCCATGACCCCCGACATGGGGCAATGTTTCTTTGTTTCGGGTACACAAGGAAGGCATGTTCCTATTCCCAAGCGATGGCGGAAAATCACCTTGTACTCCTACATCAACCAGGCTCAGGTGATCCCGGAACCTCCTACCCCTGTACGGTACCGGGACGTCAGGCTTATGACAACGGCGGTACGCCATACGTGTCTCTTTAGCTAGGCTGGAATCCACCGACTTAGGCCGACACGTCACCACTACTTTGATATCATCAAACGTGGCCCCTTAGGCCGAAGGCCAGATGGGATAGGATCGACTGCCTTCATTGCTATGGTCTCAATGGCGAGTGAGTCTCCTAATATGATGACCACTGCTGCCCAAGCCAGCACCAGCTGCCCCCCAGGTTTTGATAGCTCAGAAGTATCTCCCGTCGCGGGAAATCCCCCCACGGGTGGGGAGGAAGACCTGGAGGATGATCCCCCCACCTTTGAGGAAGGCGTCTCTACCACGGTTGATGAACTGGTATAGGTGAACCTTGGTAGCGAGGCAGATCCGAAAGCCACATTGATCAGTGCAGCCATGTCCCCTAAGGAGCGGCAGCAGTACGTAGACTTACTCAAACAACACCGTGACGTGTTTTCCTGGAGTTACAACGAGATGCCAGTACTAGATCCCCAGGTAGCCATTCACCGTCTGGGCCTCCTGGAAAAACATTGTGGGTTTAAGCAGCCTCCTAGGAAGATGCACCCTTCTCATGGTGCTATGGTTGAGGCCGAAGTTGACAAGCTTATCAAAGACAATTTTTTTAAGGAAGTCCAGTACCCCAAGTGGCTTGCCAACATTGTGCCAGTCAGGAAGAAGAATGGGCAGATCAGAGTCTGCATCGACTTCCGCGATCTTAATCTCCACTGCCCAAAGGATGACTTCCCACTCCCGGTGACGGAGCTATTGATCGATGTGACGGTTGGGTTCCAAGCTCTCTCTTTCATGGATGGGTATTCTGGGTACAACCAGATCCAGATGGCCCCCGAATACGAGGAGTCCACTGCCTTCAGGGCTCCCCAAGATACCTTTTTCTACCAGGTTATGCTATTCGGCTTGAAAAATGCAGGTGCCACTTATCAGAGGTCCATGCACCGCATATTCAAGCCGATTCTCAGAAAATTGGTGGAATGCTACGTGGATGACCTAGTGGTCAAATCATGTCAGCGCCAAGACCATCTCAAAGACCTCGATAAAGTGTTCAGTTTCCTCTGTTCCCATCACCTGAAGATGAACCCATTGAAGTGTGCCTTCGGGGTCACCTCTGGGAAGTTTCTGGGATTCGTTGTTAGATACCGAGGTATTGAGATCGACCCAGAGAATATCAATGCCATCATCCAAATGCCTCCCCCGAGCAACATTCGGGAACTTCGAGGCCTCCAAGGCCACTTAGCCTATATACTTCGATTCATCGCGAATCTGGCCGGAAAGTGTAAGCCCTTTTCCCGGCTCATGAAGAAGGGCACTGCCTACGAATGGGATGAGGAGTGTCGGACCGCCTTCGAGGAAATCAAGCAGTATCTACTCCAACCTCCGGTCTTGATGCCACCCGTCTCCGGAAAGCTGCTGGTCCTTTACGTGACCGCTCTGGAAAGATCCCTCGGTGCTCTGCTCGCCCAGAAGAATAACGAGGGTACTGAGAACAGTCTCTACTATCTCAGCCACATGCTTCTCGATACGGAGGTCAGATACTCCCCTATCGAAAAGAGATGCCTTGCGCTTGTCTTCACCGTGAAGAAGTTGCAACATTACCTGCAGAACCATGAGGTGCAATTGGTCTCCCAGGTAGACCCACTGAAGTACATCCTGAACCGCCCCATGCTGACTGGCTGACTAGCACGGTGGGCGGTGATTCTCCAGCAGTTAGATATCAGGTTCATACCTCAGAAGGCTATTAAGGGACAGGCGTTGGCAGACTTTTTAGTTGCCCATCCAACCTCTGCGGATCAATCCCTGGACCTGGATTTTCCTGATGATACGATCCTCTCAGTCAATCATGTCGTCCCGTGTTGGCAAATGCATTTCAACGGTGCCTCTCAGAGCCCCACCGGTAAGAGGCTCAATGATCCCAAACTCAATAGAGTGGGCCTGGGTATTGTCTTCATTACCCCGGCGCAAGCCGTCCTGCCATACTCGTTCCTGTTGTCAGAAGGTTGTACGAACAACGAGGCAGAGTACCAAGATCTCATCACCGGCCTCAAGTTGGCCCTTGAGATCCATGTTCCCCATATACATGTGAAAGGAGATTCTGAGTTGGTAATTAAACAGGTTAATGGTGACTACGTCGTCAGGAACCCGGAGATTGTACCGTTTCTAGAGTACACCCTCCTCCTGATGGCCCAGTTCTCTTCTCGACCAGAGGTTACCGATGTCCCACGGTCACAGAACGGTCAAGCAGACGCCTTGGCTGGCTTAGCCGCGTCGCTCGCAGAACCCGAGCAAGATGATTTGATCATACATGTGGCACACCGGAGAGTCATTTCCCCCATCACCCAAGAGGACAATGATGGCCTGCGGGTAGGTCATCTCACCGCCGGACCCTCCACGTCAGGGGTCCTGGGTTCGTCAGACATAGTGGTTGAAGCCACTCCCGACTGGAGGACACCTTTTGTCGAGTATCTCCAAAATGGTCGCCTCCCGGACGATCGGGCTGAGCGCAAGCGAATCCGACGCCGCGCACTGCAATTTACCCTCTAGAGCGGCCCCAGTCTTGAACAAATCCTTTATAAGCGGAGTTCCGATGGTGTCCTCCTCCGTTGCATCCAAGGAGTAGAGATACCTCAAGTTATGCAATAGGTTCACGCCAATTCCTGTGGCGCCCATCAAGCTAGGCCGAAGCTGTCCCATCAAATCTGGAGGTTGGGGTACTTCTGGCCCTCTATGATCCACGATTGTATTGGATATTCCAATAGATGCCACGCGTGCCAAGTTCACGTCAACTTCCTACATCGACCGCCGGAGCCCCTCCACCCCACCAAGTACTCTTGGCCATTTGTGGTATGGGGACTTGATGTAGTGGGACCGTATCCACCAGCAATAGCCCGCCAGTGTAGGTTCATCCTGACTGCTACAGATTTCTTCTCCAAGTGGGCAGAGGTAGTTCCACTCAAAGAGGTCAAGGCCTGTTCCATCGTTGACTTTGTGAGCTCCAATATTATACACCGGTTTGGGGTCCCTCACGCCGTCCTCACCGATAACGGCACCAACTTCCGAGCGGCTGAACTAAAGAAATTGTACGCCAAGTACGACATCCGGTCGAACCATACCTCCCGCTACCACGCGTAGGCAAATGGACAGATCGAGGCGTTCAACAAAACCCTCTCTAACATTCTGCAGAAGATGGTTGGTCAGAACAAGAAAAGTTGGCCGGACAAGCTCCCCAACGCCCTCTGGGCTTACCGGACGACGACTCGCAACTCTACCCAGGTGACCCCATATTCCCTGGTGTATGGAGCTGAGGCCGTCCTACCCATTGAGATCCAGCTGCCATCGTTACGAACTGCAGTCTATGATCACCAGACATTAGATGAGGTAGCCGAAATTCGTCTAGCTGAATTAGAATCACTGGACGAGAACCGGCTTCATGCCCTACACAATCTGGAAAGGCATCAGGATAAGATAGCGAGGGCCTTCAACAAGAAGGTTTGTCTCCGTTCTTTCCTACAAGGTGACCTAGTACTGGCCCTTCGAGCGCCAATGATTCCCGGTAGGAAACCACCCAAATTGGAACCCAAATGGGAAGGGCCTTATATCATCCATAAGGTTTACCCCAATGGAGCATACTCCTTGGTGACCACGGATGGAGAGCGCATAACCCCTCCCACCAATGCCAAGTTCCTCAAGCGATACTTTGCATAGGGAAAAAGGGTCCTACACGACCTTAAACTGCATCTTCGTCCTGCAAGACGATAAACTGTGAAATGGTCCCGCATGACCTTAAACTGCACGTTATGGTCCAACACGACCTTAAACTGTAAAGTCCTGCATGACCTTAAACTGCATCTTCGTCCTGCAAGACGATAAGCTGCAAAATGGTCCGAGCTCTATGACTTGAAACTAAGATATCCCCCATCCTTACTACAAGACATTAAACTGCAAGCCAGTCAGGCCTTCCTGACCGAGGCTCAGCCTCAGGCCCCTTGGCCTCCTCAGGCCCCCGGCCCCCCGTCCTTACTGTAAGACGTTAAACTGCAAGCCAGTCAGGCCTTCCTGACCGAGGCTCAGCCTCAGGCCCCTTGGCCTCCTCGGGCCCATGGCCCCGTCTTCACCGCGGGACGTTAAACCGCAAGCTAGTCAGGTCTCCCTGACCGTGGTCCGGCCTCAGGCCCCTGGTTTTCCCCGACTTACCCTCTTGCGGGATTGTATGGTATGGTGTGGGACTACGTCCTCATTCACGTCGGATTATTTGTCGTACCTTACATATCCCCAAATGAGATGAATCCTCGTCCCGCATGACGTTAAACTACATCTTAAGAACTATGTGTGGCTTGATTCCCATCTTCATGGGATATGTAGGAACGCTCGGACGCCTCGTCTTGAGCCCAGCCCAAAGCTTTTCTCTTCCGCTATCCCCCCTGGGAATAGTTTCCTCGGAGGATCTTTGTGTAGCATGGGGTAGGTATTTTTAGCCCCGCTCATACAACCCCGCTCACACAAGGATTGTAAGGGTCTCACCATGTGCCCACTCCCGTTCTTCTATCCTCCCACGTCCTCACCGCATGACGCTAAACTGCATGGCCTTCAAGAACTACGTATGGCTTGATTCTCATCCTCATGAGATACGTAGGAACGCCCGGACATTTTGTCTATTGGCCCAGCCCAAAAGTCAAAATCTTCCCCTCGGGTCAAGACATATGGCAAGGTGCACACTTTTTCCCCAACTCACATCGAGAAAGCCTCGACTGGGCTGCACATCACCCCTGGAGATGTTTGCCTCTTTCGTGGATGGATACAGCTATGCTCCACCCACTCCTTGACTGGGATTCCATCATTTTGCACACCTGGAGGGACCCCAAGAATGGCCTGGATACTACGCCCAAGGGATCTCCTACCGATATGGGCCAACGCCCCCAAGGGTTTTTCAAGCAACAAGCCGATACAAGTCCCGTGTTACAAATTTGGTCAACGGTCAACACTCATTTTTTGCTCCCAGATCAGGTCACCATAGGAAAGTTGTGTTTCGAATATGGTCAACAGTGTCCTAGATCTTTGAGTCCACCCTGAGATGTCCCAAACATCGAGTGCAGTGATTCGTTCTACCCCATCCCGAAGTGACAAACTTCCCCCCCGGGTGGTGCTACCGATCGGGCCCACGGCCCCGATTCCCCATAGGGGTGTACGGTATGGTGTGGGACTATGTCCTCATTTACATAGGGATCATGTACCATGCCGTACGCCTTCCCTTATGAGGCCCAGCGACAGGCCCCTTGGCCTCCTCGGGTCCCCGACCCTCGTCCTCATTGCAAGATGTTAAACTGCAAGCAGGTCAGGCCTTCCTGACCAATGCCTAACTGTCAGGCCCCTTGGCCTTTCCGGGCCCCGGCACAGGTCCTCTCTTACAGGAGTGTATGGTGTGGTGTGAGGTTATTTTCTCATTCACGTCGGTCTCGTAATGACCACGACATGTACCTCTCCCTTCATCACTTCATCGTGTCCAAGTAGAGTCTCGGAACTCTTGGTACTTTTCCTCCATTCACGTCTGCATGTTGGGGAAACAAGCCGTGTCAAAGGTGTCCTTCGGGGCTCTTTACCAACTCCCCTCTAATGGACGCCCCAAGTATTACGATAAGGATCTGCCCCCCTTGTTTCCCACACCGAGTTTAACTCACGTGGGCTTAGGGATCGGGTTGACATCTGCACTAACTTGGGAGGTTGTTACCATTCATGGTCCGAGCTCTAAGACCATAAACTAAGATCCATCCGGAACTACGTTCAGCTTGATTCCCATCCTCATGGGATACGTAGGGCCGCCCGGATGCCCTGTCTTCGGGTACATCCCATTTAGGGAGCCAGTCTCTCCCCCTGTTTCACCTATTACCTCTATATAGGCCCCTCGGCCTAAGGTCTCCCTCTCCGAGTGGCGTACAATGTGATGTGGGATCATGTCTCCATAAATTGTGTTTTATAACACTATGCACGTTCCCCGCCTAGCATTGTCTCTGCTACGTCTGCGCTGCATGATGTTAAAATGCACGCTTATTCCTATCATGAGACCCTAAACTGTGACATTATCATCCTGGCCGCACGATGAAAAACGGCACTACATTGTGGTGACCTCGTTGTAGAGGACATCACATTGGGTATTGGTCACGTGCCATGCCATTTTTCAACGCCCATCACAGCTTGATACTTGTGGCAACACCACGGCCTACTACTCTAGGCCTGTCGCTTCACAAAAAAAACACTCACCTTAAAGGACAAACAAGATTTATCAAATTCCGCTTCTTTTAGTGAAAGGGCCACGACCGCACTCCCCCTTTTCCCCTGGCACTAGTACCTTACCGTGCCGCCTTTCAGAACTACGTATGGCTTGATTCTTATCTTCATGAGATACGTAGGAGCGCCCGGGAACTTCCCCACGGGCCCAGCCTAACCTTTGTGTTCGGTCCCTCGACTCGAGCATTTCTCCAAAGAACGGATGGTAAGTAGGTATTAGGTCCTCCTTCACGACGGGTCTTGTTGCCATGTGTCCCCTGCTCCCTTTACCCATTTATAGTCTAAGGTCCATCAAGAACTATGTGAGGCTTGATTCTCATCCTTATGAGATACGTAGGGGCACCCGGGCACTTCCCCGCGGGCCCAGCCTAACTTTCGTTTTTGGTCCCTTGACCTAAAACCTCTCCCAAGGGGGTCGTGCGGTGTGATATGGGATTACGTCCTCAATCACGTCAGGTTGTTCACCACACCGTACACACCCCCTATTCCCATTCACGCCAGGTGTTTGAGTTACTCCACCATGTTCCTCTTATGTCTCCTCCCATACATGGTCCGAATTCTACGACCCTAAACTAAGATATCCCTATGGGAAAGGAATCTTCTCCCTCTATCTAATACATCTCGTTGTCGTATTCAGATGTGTTTTGACAAAGAGCCCGAAGTGTGGGATTTTCACAGGGACATCCTCCTCATCCCATGACCATGCTTCGTGAGATCTCTATTTGGATCCTCATCCTCTTCCACATCCGAAAGGACCCTTGGACGACATGGGTAATAGGATTAAGGGCTCTCCATGAATGATGGACCTAAGGGCCCTACAATCGTTTCAGGCCAACGTCCCTACAGATATCTAAAAACATTTGTGACATGGTCCCATGTTTTGAACATGGTCAACAGTCAACCCTCATTTGTTTGTCCCCATTCTAGGCTAACGCGATATGGATGCTGGGTTTCCTCCATGGTAAACAGTTATCCTCCATCGTCACGCCGCCATCATCATGATCTGAATCTCGAGCGCCATGATTCACACATTTCCACTTCCTCATGTTCAAGTGGAATTCCATCATACTTGGCTCTTTCTCTTCACGCATCTAGGTGCGCTAAATGATCATGTTGGTGTCATTGGGTCGGTATTCGCCGAACGTCCCTTTGCCCTAACCTTCCCCTTTTTGTGTCGGGAAATTCCCACCACTACTTCTTGTTTCCCACACCGAGCACGACTCACGTGGGCTTAGTAGTTTTGGCGGGATGTGTACCAACACGGCCAGGCTTCTCATCGTCCCTCATGACATTAAACTGTGCTTCCAGAACTACGTATGGATTGATTCCCATCCTTATGGGATACGTAGGGACACCCAGGCATTTCACCTAGGGTCCAGCCCCAGGAATCGTAAAATCTTGTTCCTCCCCCTGGTCGGACCCCTCATAGGGGACCGTGTAACTATGACATTGCCCTGAACAAGTTCAGGATGACCCAAGATTACATTGGGAAGCGATAGATCCCCTCGCTAGAGAGGTCCTGTCTGAAAGAAGGAATGATCCATGATCAAACCGATGCGACCATATGGTGTATTCCCACCACGGCGGTGTAATTGCATGAGTGTTGGATTCTGTTCGGACAAACCGTCACTCCATATTCCACGCTTTGCGTGCCCATTATTCGGACCCTCGTCCCCTTTCATGTCTCACGGGACCCCCTAACGGCCTAGTCTCATGCCGCATCGGCTCACCTACCGTCCTGGGCCAACGTTCCGGAAGACTGGTCATGTTTGGAAGGACCCCCTAACAGTATGGATGTTTGACCTATGGTCCGCCGACTGTCCTGGGTCAGTGTCCCGAAAGATTGACCGACAATATTTGTGACATGGTCCCGTGTTTCGAACATGGTCAATAGTTGACCCTCATTTTTGTCCCCGTTACAGGATAACGCAGTAAGTATACCGCTTCTCCACCATGGTTAACGGTTGTCCTTTATTGTCACGCCATCCCCACAGTGCTCCAAATCTTGGGTATCGTGATTCACGCTTCCCATTTTCATCTGTTTGGACCGATTTCAGCGCCCCTGGTGTTGCATCGTTCATGCATAAGATCATGCTGAAGAAATGGTAATTCGGTTGTCCTGAAAAGTTCCTTCTCCGATCAAGCCTCTCCCATCTTTCAGAAATCCGGACTGGTAATCCGAATCCCGGATGCCCGTAGCATGGTCTCCACTCCTATGTTAGGTGGGACGAGAAGGAAACTATCTCCTGTTTATCACATCGGGCTCGACCCACATGGGCTTGGGGAATTGTTTCCGAATGTCCCGCAAACATTGTAGGGATGTAACAAGGCGATTCAAACAGTGGAAATTGTGCGCGCTACGGCATTCAAAACAAAGAAAGAAAAAATTGAAGCACGAAAGTACAAATAAAAGGTTTTTGGTTTGTTACAATACCCGGGGGTCGACTCCCCCCATGGACGGGTTGACCCTATCAAAAGAGCGTTGCAGCTCCGCCACCCGTTGGCTTGTGGCGTCCAAGGCTTGCTGCCGCTGATTTAGCTCCCGCTCCTCCTCGGCAGCGGCGGGGCGCAGTTCATCAGCCTTGGCTTTGGCCCTCTCTATGCCAGCTTGAACGACAGCCATCTTTCCAAAGACCTGCCTCATATGCTCTTCTGCCTCTTCCAGTTGGGCCTTCAACCGTGAGACCAGCTCAGATTGTGCATTAAGAGAGGCTGAAAGCTCATCTGCCCGGGTCTGCATCTGTTGGACCTCGCCTTCAGCCTCCTGGAGCTTCTTGATGTTGGTCACCTTCCTCCGCTGCCAGCCCACGCTGAGCCCGCAATCATGCTCCCGGATCTTCTCAGCCATAAGATCTCGGATGAGTGCATGAGGACGTTGGGCATCTACTCCCCCAACGCACAGTTCGCACAACCGCGAGCGGAGTCTGTCCATTTCGGCCAGCCATTGCGCTTGGGGGTGTCCTTGATAAAGCGCGTGATTAGCTTCCACGACCGGCGGTGGACTATGCTGCTATTTTCCTCGTCAGAGGCTGTTTCATCCCAGTCTGCGCGATTGGCAGGCTCATACGCGGGATACGCCCGCAAGAAATCCTCGGTAGGATCTACATCTGGTGTTGAATCCAGTACGGCACCTGGCGCCGAAGCAGGCGTGACAGGACTGGGACCGACCGGTTGATCCTCTTCATCGGAGTCCACCTCGATGACCTCAGGCACGACCCTGCTGGTGGTCCCGCCGATGATGATGTGTGTCGCAGCTTGAGGAGATGGGGGGACTATCGCCACCATCACCGGCATGACCCTAGGAGGAACGCCACCAGACATCCCGACTAGTCTTGCCGCAGCAGCCCACGCCAGTCGGAGAACTGTACGACAGAGAGGGACACAAACGTTAGTTGGCATAGTCTACATATGACGACAAGTAAACCGGTAGAGGAAACTTACGGAGATCGACCTCCTGGCGCTGTTCTTGTGCCGGTACTGACGGAACCCCGAGGCGAGGCCCTCTGTATACTGTTGGAAGGTCTGGAGATTCCGGAGGAGCCACCTCGGGTGCTCTGGTCCCACCAGACGCGGAACTGGACGTAGCCATAGGCGCGGGTTCTGAAGGTCCCACATCATCGCCCACCGAGGGGCGTGAACGAGGCCTACGAACAAGTTCCTCCTGCATGGCTCAAACATTGGTGAGAAGTCCATAGTGACCCAAGAACGAATCGTAAGGAAAGAAGTTCGGAATGCTACCTCGAGAGCCTCTGAGAAATCGTCGGAATCTGAGCCTTGATCTCCAACCTCGCCCTCCACCAATGGGCTCCCTCCTCCAGCCTCATCCTCCTGAGAGGAGTCCTCTGATTCTTCCGGCATCGGGAAGCGCTCCCTCAGATCGGTAGCCGATAACTGTGGGGGGACCGTTCGATTCAGCAACACCCTCACCCGGTCTGTCATTGGGCGAGGGACACCACTGGAGTGGACGTAATCTTCCAGCTCGTCCAAGTATTGCTCTGCCTCCGCCGGAGAAGCCATGAATCTAGCCCGGACTGGGCCGATGCCCGGTAATTCCAACCCGAGGTGATTCAGGTGGGCCCATATCTCGAGTGGGCTGAGGAACTGTCGGTTGACGTCCCAAATGTCCCAGGCTTCTAGGAAGATGGCATCCTCTGCCATGTCGATATGACGCAGGCGCTTCCCCGGATCCTGAGTGGATATCCTACGAAATCCCCTCAGTGGCTGCCCCTCTGGATGGCCCTACTCTTCTGGAATCACCGGATCCGCCGCTGCTACCATACCCTCGGCCGGTGCGGGTCTCGCCGCCATGGCAGCCCCGCTACCGCGAATGGCCCTAGCTGCCCTCTGACCCCGACCTCGAGATAGAAGAGGCCCACCGTCACCGACCCGAATAGTTGGTTGCTTCAGCATCTCCCCTGGGTAAGCATCCTCCCAACTAATGGCATACTCCCTCACCAATCCGAAAGCGGCGGTGGATGGAGGCAATGCAATTCGCATCTTCCCATCTTCCCGTGTGAACATGAGCCACAACTGCCTCATCACACATGGGTGCTCCTTGTGATGTACCTCCCAGTAGACCTGTGGGGTCAGCCACTGGAGGCACCGGAACTGCCTCGCAAACCGATGTGGGGTGTACGGTTCGCAGAGTGGCTCACGATCTACTCATGCCACCAAAACTCCACCTTGAAAGGGCAGGAGGTAATCCCGATGTTCTTCCGTTCCCCGCCCGTCATCAGTAAGTATCCCCATCGGCAATGGGAAGGGGTGGAAATTAAACTCATCCGCCCTCCACACCCGATTCAGCACCATCGGCACGGCTAGTTTTAACGGGAAGCTCCCGAATGCATTCAGGATAGAGGGGTGGAAATTCGATCCCGACGGCGAAATGGGGTTTGGATACTCATAAATCCCCCTGATGTGAGCTGTGATCCACCCATATAGGAGGTGGAAGGGCCCGCATATCCTTGGCGGATTCTTGCCCTCGCTAATGTGCCGCAGCATTCTGTACAGTTTGGCGAGCATTGGAATCCCCAGATTGATCTGCTGCCCCATGGCCAACATGGACGCCATAATAAACGAGCTGGGATGCACCCCCATGCTTGTATCCCTCACCGATAGGATCCAACCACAGATGAGAGCCGCGATGAATGCCTCCAGCCTGACTATCGGATGTTGTTCAATGCTGACACTGAAACCCCAAGTCTTCCATTGGCTGTCCTCCAAGACCCGCCAATACGAGTGCCCATTGCCCCGTTGGGCCGCCCTCGGACAAGTTTGAGGCCTCGGGGGGAACTCTCGATTCTCTGGGAAATTCAGGAAGCATTTGAACCATCTCCTAAAATGGACATCCCTCACTGCCTCCTTGTCCTCTCCAGGGACGAGCGCCATCAGCACTGACGCCAGTCGCGGCATTTTCTCTATATCCTCCCACGCGCTCATAACAGGGAGGAACTCATCATACATGGCCCCCAAGATCGGAACCCCAGAAATCTGGTGGACATCCCACAGGCTGATGCCCACCTCCCCATGATGCAGGTGAAAGGTATTGGTCCTAGATGACCATCTGCTCAGCAATTCCGGCATCAATTGCTTTGGTTGGTAAATGTGGAATTGGGAGGCCCATGCCGCCTCATACAACCCCACTCTCCTCAGCTCGGCCCCAAACTCCTCGCATGAGGCGCCTACCCAGTAGGCCCAGGCTCAGTCATCAGTAAAGTTGCCACCCTGGCATAGGTCCCACTCATCGGACCATCCCTTCTTCGAATCCTGCAAAGCCGCCTTCAGCATGGTGCGGTAGAGAGGAGGGGACGTCTCCATTTGCAGTGGCTTCCCGTCAATATCGTTCAAATGGTTGTAGAGACAGTCAGCGGTGACAGGTGTGAAATTCTCCTGTGCATGACCATCGGCTTCCCTGAACCATTGGTGCTGGCATGGTGTACTCCTGAACTAGAAAGCCGGTTCGTCCCTACTCGCCTCAGGGATGAAGACGTCATCCCTCAACCCGAAGTCGTACAATGGCAGTTTCTTGCACTGCGGATAATCCTTCTGACCCTCCGATAGCAGATCTGTCAAAGAAGCGTGGTCCGAATGGCTTCGGACCATCTCCCCAAGGCCTGGGTAGTTGGCCATCTCATCCCGACGAGCGGCATCTGCAAGCACCCCCAATACAGCCTCTTGATGGGCCATTTCGATTCCGGCCCTCAGAAAAGATTTTTTTCAGAATGGATCGCGAAGCTAGATCGCGAAGCCAGATCTCGAAGGTCGTTCGCGAGACCAAGCCGTGAAGTCTGTCCTAGGCCGACAAGCAGAAGTTCGCTTGGCGCGGACGCGGAGTCAGAGACCCGCGGTTCGCCGCGAAGCTCGATTCGCGGAGGGCTGTCGCGGATTACGTGGAGCTTCGTGAAGTCGAGAGCACAAAAAGACAATAAAGTCATGTGAAGACAAAAGAGGTCGACCCCCCTATTTATAGGCAGCAACCCCGGAGCATCGCGGCACGCCTCACCCGCGCGGAGCATCGCGGCGCGTCTGGATCTGTGCCCTCGGTCAGCACCGCAGGTCCCCTTCGCGTAGCTGCATCGCGAACCACCGACAATTTTGGAAATTTTCCTTCAGAATTAGACCCTTCACCCTTCGCGGCTCCAAGTCTGAGGGGGGGCATTTGTTGGCGCCAAAATATTGCACGAAAGTAAGGGACGAAAAAGAAGTTTGGCACGCTGCCTCGCGAAGCACCGACGCGAAGCACCCCGAGCATCGCGGTCTCGCAAAGCTCCAGAGGCGGTAACTCTACACGAACGCATTTGACGTTCACGAGCCCGTCACGAAGCTCCAGAGGCAGTAACTCTCCATGGACGCATTTGACATTCGTGAGCCCACCGTGAAGCTCCAGAGGCGGTAACTCTTCGCGAACGACGTTGACGTTCGCGAGCACGCCGCGAAGCACCTGAGGCGGCGCGCGAGTTCTGCTTCGCGGCGCCCCTTCCCTATAAATACTGAACTCCCCCTGAGTCCCAGGGACGGACAATCCGACCTTTTAGCTTCTCCTCTCCCGAATCGCGAATCACTCTTTGCCCCGGGAATCATGAGCTCCGCGAGGTACTTCTACTTCGCGTGACGCCTTTGCTTTGTCTCGTTTTGAGCCCCTCTTCCGAGAGGGATGCCCTTCGTGAAGCTCAAGGGAATTCGCGAAGGAGGGGGATTCTCAAGGGAACCTGGGCAGCCTCGGAGCGTTTATGCTTCGCGAAACACCCAAGCTGTACTAGTGATCCCTATGCTAAGGCAGGATCGCTACGCATCGCGAAGCACACTGCTTCGCAGCACCCTACTTCGCGAGGCACCCTTTCTTCGCGAGGCAGTGCTCTGTGAATACTTTTCCACTTCGCGAAGCACCCTCCACTCACACCTATGCCCCATGCTAAGACCAAGGCACTCTTCTTCGCAAATCACACTCCTTTGCTTGGAAATTCCTCTTCCCGTGCGACCCTCCAGGTTTTCACGATGTGATTTCAAAGTCCCATGGACAATACCACCCGTAGCGTTGCTTCGCCTAATGATTCTTCGCATAGGCACGCTAACGGCTATTGCTTCTTCGCATAGCCACGCTAATGTGGACCCCTTGATGGTTCGCTCCACAACCCCCCTTGACTATGGCCTTACTGGTACCTTCCCTTCCCCAAGGACCAGAGGGTACCGATTGTGTAAGTCCTAGGGGTGCGGAGTGAACCCACCTCGTCCGAGCTGCAGGACGTTAAACTTCCAAGCACCATGTCCTCAACACATGACGTTAAACTGTGACCCGGCCTCGTGCCTCTCACGAAGGGTCCCCCTAGCTCAAACATTTTTTTACGCCACTCGTCTCCACCGGAGTGGAATCACCCATCCACAAGGGATGATAACCTCCTCATTGGAGTGGCGTATGTTCTCAGGAGAAGGGCGACCCTAGTTCCCCAACGGATGGTTGCACCCCTGCATCTCCGTACTTCCCCACTACCAAGGTCAGTGGAGGGCGTGATAGGGAACGAGGCACCTCCCATCGTTGGTCCCGAATACCACTTTCGCTGCGCTTTGTCGCACTCCGGGCCTCCATCCTGGAGTAAGTCCTAGCATCATGGGCCGCCTAACGCGTAAGCCCCTCTTCGCTTCTCACGGACGCATCCTTCGCGACGTGATCGTCAGGTCCTTGCAACCTCTTGTTTCTCACACCAAGCATGACTCACGTGGGCTTAGAGTGAGCACCGACCCTGACCCCCACCCAGAGAACTACGAGGACTTTGATCCATGTCAAGGCATGGTACATAGGAATCCTCCATGAGGTTCAAGACACGTTACTCGGTCATTCATTTACGTTGAGTTTCGCCATCTTCCAGCATGACGTTAAACTGCACGCCCCATCCCGCATGACGTTAAACTACATACCCTCATCCAGCATGACGTTAAACTGTATGCCCTCATCCAGCATGACGTTAAACTGCATGCCTTTGTCCCGCGTGACATTAAACTGCACACCCATTTGAACTACAAGGTCTTTGATCCATGTCAAGTCATGGTACGTAGGAAGCCTCCACGAGGTTCAAGACCACCCATCATCCAATTCACGTCGAGTTCTACCTTCGTCCAGCATGACTTTAAACTGCATTCCAGTCTGACGTCAAGCCGTTGTGACTAACCCGAACTATGAGGACTTTGATCTGTGTCAAGGCATGGTACGTAGGAAGCCTCCCCGAGGTTCAAGTCCAACAATCCTTGGCCCAGACCGTCTCCTTGTCGGTGTGCCAAGCCCCCCCCCCCCCCATTTTCACCCGAACTACGAGGACTTTGATCCATGTCAAGACATGGTACGTAGGAAGCCTCCCTGAGGTTCAAGCCCATCTCCCATCGGACCAAGGTACCTCCTTCTTTACGTCGGTTCTCCGACACCCACCGCCCATCGTTTATTCACGTCAGGGTTCAATATCATCCCGCATGACGTTAAACTGTATTCCATCATCCGAACTATGAGGACTTTGATCCATGTCAAGGCACGGTACGTAGGAAACCTTCCCAAGGTTCAAGCCCACCACTAGTGGACCCACGGGTCTACTTTCATGTCAGTTCACCGATGAAACCCTTTAAACTACGAGGACTTTAATCCATGTCAAGGCATGGTACGTAGGAAACCTTCCCAAGGTTCAATCCCACCACTAGTGGACCCACGGGTCTACTTTCACGTCGGTTCACTGATGAAACCCTTTGAACTATGAGGTCTTTGATCCATGTCAAGGCATGGTACGTAGGAAGCCTCCCCATGGTTCAATCCCACCTCTCATTGGACCAAGGTCCACCTTCACGTCAGTTCGCTGACGATGCCCATCAGACCAAGGTCCACCTTCACGTTGGTTTGTTGAAGCATCGGACCAAGGTCCACCTTTACGTTGGTTCGCTGACGACATCCATCGGGCCAAGGTCCACCCTCACGTCGGTTCACCGGCACCATCCCGAACTATGTGGACTTTGATTCCCTGCCACGGGGATACGTAGGAAGCCCCTTCAAGGCTCAATCCCAACTTCACCGCCGCTCTTGCAATGGTTCCTTGCCATTCCCCGCCATTCCCCCCTCCACTTCATTTATCTATCCATCATCCACCCTGATTCTTGCCCGGACCGCCATATCCCGGTGAGACCATGTTGGTACGCTCCTCTTCACAACCACCCATGGGCTGGTCCCGGTATCGGCACCCCCTCAAGGGGAATCCCTCAATCCGATCCATTCTAGCTAATGCTCTGATCGGGTTGATCTGTCTCCGCTGGACGTTAAACTCGCGATGTACCCTATGTTAAACACGGGAATCTGAGGAAAACCTCAGATATGTGTCTATGGAATATAATTCCCCGCGCTCGATGTGGGATGCCTCGGGCTTCCACGCCCTCAAGAAGCCCTGTGACCAGGGATAATAGACAGACATTCCAGGTTCCCCAGCATCCAGACACGCTACTGATGCCTCAACGTGACTACTCCCCCGACTGAAGGTTGCTTCCTTGACCGGACCCTTTGGAATGTCCCGACAGAAGTAGTGTAATTAACTGGCGTCCATGGAAACATGGAACTGGGAAGAGTTTCACGAACAATGTATTAAATCTATGAGGGAGACCCAGACTAGGTGACGAGCTCCGAGGGGGAATCCACGAAAGGAAGAACCGACATCCCATCATCCTGTTTCGATCAAGGAGCAGACACCCCTGAATAAGGAATGAATGTCGCCCGCCTTTGGAAAGCGGGAATGCGGGGCAACAAGCTACGCATCCTCCGTAGACGGATGCGCACGCCCCGGCGAAAGCATCAGAAACAACCATCAAAGTACATTTCCCATGTTTGAAGATTATCTTGAATAGAGAATACTTCCTCATCAGGAAGTTCAATATCTAAAGATGTATCTTCTACTGAAGGGTGTTCAGCAAGGAAATCAGCCAGATCTTGGCCCTTTATTGCCTTTTGAGACACTTACTAGATATCAAATTGTTGCAAAATAACTGCCCACCTTGCCAGACATCCTATAAGCATTGGACGACTAAGGATAAATTTGAGCAGGTTATTACAAGATACCAAGTGGACCTCATGATGTTGCAGGTACTGTCTCAATTTCTAAACTACAAATATTAACGCTAGGTAGCACTTTTCAATACTTAAATATTGGGTTTCTGCTACAAGCATAGTCCGACTGAGATAGTAAAGGCTGTTTTCATTCTCGGCATAATTCTTTTGGGCAAAGAAGACACCCAATGATCGCTCTAAAGATGTCACATATAGGATAATTGGTCTTCCTTCAACAGGTGGCATTAATATTGGTGGACTCAAGAGATATTTCTTGAGAATATCAAATGCTTCTTGACATTCTTCATTCCAATGGTAGGTGACTCCCTTCTTCATTAATTTGGTGAAGGGTAAACATTTTCCTTCCAGATTGGCGATTAAACGCCGAATATAGTCCAAGTTTCCTTGAAGTCCTCTCAATTCTTTCAAATTATAAGGAGGTGACATACCAAGGATTGATTTTTTATTCTCAGAATCGACTTCGATTCCACGATGGCGTACAACAAAGCCGAGAAATTTTCCTGAGGTTACCCCAAAATCACATTTCAAGGGGTTCATCTTCAAATTGTGTTGTCGAAGTTTGTGGAATATGATTTCCAAATCAGCCAAGTGATTAGAACGTTGTTTGGATTTAACCACCAAATTGTCCACATAACATTCAAAAAAATTTCCTAAAAAGGGTTTGAAGATATGGTTCATGGCATGTTGATATGTTGTGCTTGCGTTCTTCAGGACAAAGGGCATTACCCAATAGCAAAACACACCTTGAGGGGCTCCGAAGGCTATAGATTCTTCATCTTCTGGATCCATTCAGATTTTATTATACCCAAAATATCCATCCATGAAGGAAAGTGCTTCATATCCAGTTGTTGCATCAATTAAGAGTTATGTGATCAGAACTAGAAAATCATCCTTAGGACAATGCTGATTGAGATCTCTGAAATCAATTCAAACTCTAATTTTTCCATTCTTATTTTTCACAGGGACAATATTAGCCAACTATTTGAGATATTGAACTTCTATGATGAAGTTAGATTTGATAATCTTATCCACTTCAGCTTCAATTTTGGAAGCATAAGTTGGGTGTGTTCTTCTTGCGGCTTGCTTGAATCCTCGATGTTCTTCTGGCAAACCCAAATGATGAGTGGAAACATCGGGATCAAGACCTAGAATTTCTGTATAATTCTAAGCAAATATATCTCGATTTTTCTTTAGAAAGGAAGTATACATTTCTTGCTCTTCAAGAGTCATGGACACAATAATTAAAGTGGGGCGTGGATCTTCTTTTGTACCCAGATTTATTTCTATGAGTTCATCCACAGTTGTAGAAATAACCTCTTCAAATGCTGGAGGAGCATCTCTAAGATCTTCCTCTTCTTCTTCAACACATTTTATTTCTTCTGTTTCTACTTTCATAGTAGATGATGAAGCATAATTTCCATGATCAAGAGAGATGTTAAAATTTGAACATCTTGAAGAAGAGGCTACCATTTATGACCCTATTGATGATGAAGGGTCTTCCTTGGTTAATAAAGAGGAGATGATGGATTGAGAATCAACATCATCGATCATCTTTGACATTGCTATAACTTCTTCTGGCCTGGTTGATGAAGTATATACTTGCTATATTTCAGCAGATGAAATGAATACATCTTCATTTGAGCTTTCATCATTGCTTGGTGAATCACTAATTTCTCCCATGTTGTCTGGCTTTATTGCCATAATTGACATTATGGAAGTTTCCATAAGAGTATTTGGATTTGGTTCTATCCTGTCAATTTGACTGATAGGCAAAACATAATCTGTACTCACATGTATGAATGGGTTTACTAGAATCTTTTCCAAACCATATGGAGCATTAATTTTGGTAACATCCTTCGTCGTGGATTTCTCCTTCCCTTCCATGTGATAGAATTATACCTCAATGTATTGAGATTCACATGTTTTTAACGGGGCTTTATCACCATAAAATGTCCCAATTTGACCATTGAAACAATATTTGAGACACTGATGGTCTGACGAAGGTAAGGCCGCATGTTGATGTAGCCAAGGTCTTCCAAGAAAAATGTTGAAAGTTGTGTCATGACGAACAACCATGAAATCTGAATTGGATACAAGGTCTCAAAACTTAGTTCTGAGTGTGATCTCGCCTAGAGGTTCTTGTTTGTTTTTATCATATCCTTGAAAAATCAAAGAAGAAGGAGATAAATCAGATTCGGTGAGGCCCAATCGACGAAGTGTACAAATAGGAATGAGATTGACTCCTGATCCATTATAAATGAAAGCTCATCGGATGTCTACATCATTGACCTTTCCAGATAAATACAAAGGTCTAATATGTCCATGCACAACATCATATTCATCTTCATCTGTAAAAGATATCATTGCATGGCATTCTGCAGGACCACTCTCTACATGGTAGACTTCAGCCGCAGCAATTTCAGTTTCAAATTCCTGAGGACTTGACAAAGCCTCAATGAGTGCCACCCTAAGAACCTTTGATAGTTTCAAGGCATCCAAAATTGATAATTTGGAAGGTATTTGGGCCAAATGTTTCAATACATCATACTTTTGGTCCAAAGGTCTGTGTTTCCCAACAGGAATATGTGGTTTCACAGGTGCCTTAAAAGTTGATGCTTTGGAAGTAGATGCATCTTGTATCGGGGTAGGAGTTGGAAATACTCCTGGATTTGTAAGATTATACCGAATAGGTCTATTTATTTCCTGATAGGAAAAAGGTGTAACTTCTAACCGATCTTCCAAAATAACTGTACCAGAACTGAATCTGCCTTGCATGGAAGAACTTTCTTGTTCTTGTTGAGCCCGCTAAAGGGCTTTGACATGAGTTTCGGCTGCATATACAGTTCTAGCAGGGGTAGGATTGAAATAGTGGCTTATGGAATATCCACGTCTTCCTCTGTATCCTAGACCTCTGGAACTCCCTCTAATTCCTCTGTTTGGTACAGGTATTTTATGCTCATCAAGATCGAAACTGTGACTGGAATAAGGATCTGTTAAGTGAATCATATTAAGAGAACCAAAGATCAACTCTTCATCTGATGAAGATTCTGCCTGATTAGCCAATTTAGGTTGTGCCATTTGGTGGGACGGTGCTCGTGCTTTTGAGGTAGATGGCATAAAATCTTCCAGATTCAAAGAAAATTTAGTCTTTGACATGAGCTCATCTTCATATGACTTCTCTTCTTTCTTTGAATTATGCTGCTTATTTGAGGATTTTCCCTATTATAAAGAGGGTTTTGATGTGGGATTCATAGCAGAAGACACAATTAGTTTCTTCAATTGCGTTCATAAAATGGTATGAGTTCGGTTGATCATTTTCCTAACCATCCAATCATCATATTTCTGCGCATTTTTGCTTTTGACTTCTTGCCACTTGCCTTTTTCCTCTGGATCTGTAGCAGTAACACATGCTACCTGGGCTGAAGAACCCTTCAGTTTTACCTGTCCCGAGTCCACCATCTTTTGTAGGAGGTCTTTGAAGACAAAACACTCCCGAATGGGATCCCCCAACATCTGATGAAATGGGCAGTAGTTGGTAAGGTTTTTATCTCCTTCCTTGTTCAGCCTTTTAGGCCTTGGAAACTAAACCAAATTATTTTCCAGATCCGAAATGAAGTAACCAGGAACTTGTTCATTTTGGAAAGAATAGACTTTGTTCTTTAACTACTCAAATTGTTTCCGTCTTTGATCTCTTTGATCATTTTGATGGGGCGACCATTGTTGTTGACACTCAGGAGGTGGAGCCCTTCGATATGATGAAGGTTTTGAAGTGGAAGCAGGTACAGGTGATTGTTTAAGCATAACTGTAGCAGTCTCTACTTTCCCCATTCTCTTTCCTAGAACTAGTGGAATTACATGAGTTTTAGCCTTAGTCTTTATAAGAGAATCTTCAATCTGCTGAGCGATTGAAGTAAGGTCTTGAAACCCTCCTGTGTATTTCACAGGGATCAATGGTGTGTGTAATTCATCACACAAATTTTCCACATAGATTAACAATAATTCCTCTTGAGGGAGTGCTAAGCTTAAAGAATATGTTAATCCCTTCCAGCAAGCAATGAAATCTGAAACTCTTTAATTATCCCTTTGCTTACAATTTGTAAGATCAAAAACTATTTTCTTTGGCAACGTGGAGCTAAATTGAAGAAGGAATTTTTGACGGAGATCCTCCCACCCAGTAATTGACCGGGATTGCAAGCTTGTATACCAGACAAAGGTAGACCCTTGTAATGACGGTACAAAACACCTGAGCTTAACTGCTTCTTGTTGTTGAGGCGTTCCCATCATAGGATCACAATGAGAAAAAAAATGTGTTAAGTGTCGTTCTGGGTCTCCCAAACCATTAAAAATTGGGAATGTGATACTTGCAAAATTTGATGGCGGAAGAATTGCATCTACCCATTCAGGGTAAGCTATTTTCTTCGGTTGAACCGGTTCATGCTTTCCTTCCATAGCTTCTAACCGAGCTGTTAATGAATCAATGGTAGTCATTAATTTTTGAGAAACATCTGGTTGATCTTGGACCTTTGCAGGTGAAATAACTAGAGCTTGGACAGGTATGGTGGCTGTTACTGCAACTGATGGTAGCACTACCGGTTGTTGTTGCACATGACCCATAGGATTAGACCTGTGAGGATGTACTGGTAAAGGAAGACATTCTTGATTCATCTCAGTAGCTGCAACAAATTCCCTTTATTGACTGACTCCAGCATGCTTAGGAGGAAGACTACCTTGAAGTAGTTCTGCATTCAACCTCCTTAGTTACTTCATTTCTTCCTCTTGTTGTGTGAACCTTTGCTCTAGTGAGAGTGATTGGCCTTCTCCAGAGGAGGGGTGGAATGTAACTTGATTCTTCCCTTTCCCCTTGTTGGACGCCTTTCAGAGAGGAGGAAGTTGGTTATTTGAAGGAATACCTAAATTTTGGGTAAGCCTTTGATTCCGGGTACGTACACCTTCTTCATTTGCCTCTGTGTGTACAGCCTCTTGAGTAGGAACTTCCTCATCTAATCCCTCTGAGTGAGCCTCATGTTCTATAGGATCAGCAACAATGGCATTGATGACATTTATTGATGCATAACGCATTGTATCCTTTCTATTGGCATTTCTGTGATACTGTCTTCTTCCATGTCCTTAATGAGACATTGCCTTTTGTTGAGTTGACCCCTCAGGAACTTTCTGATGAACCGTAATTTGGAGAGAATCTCCTGATAATTCGGATATGTGTTCCTCTTGTGGCCTCTTCCCTAATCGAGAGAAGACTAACTTTCGCTGAGGAAGATATTGAGCATTTGAAAAAGTCCCCAGTCCGGTGGACTGGGGTTGTTCATGTTGTTCCTGGTCAATTCCTCGAATCCTATTTGTTGATTCCGAGGGTTGAGCTAAAAGAGTTCTCAGTCTGGAAAGATGGGGTGGTTCTTGAGCTGCTATATCTGATACTTTCTTAAAATATCTCCTGATTTTGTGGACTTTAGTCCGAAAATTATCCTAATGCATCAACCTAAATCCACTCAAATCACCTGGCTCAAATGACCGCTGGATGATTTCTGACACTTCTGTCACTTGCTGATGTTCACGCTCTAAACGAGAAGCATGTTCGATATTCTCATTTGGTTGATGCAAGAGTAATTTGACAGCTTGTTCTCTGTATGCCCGACTTTGGGAAGAACTAGTTGAGTCCTGTTCCTAAGCAAGCCTTTGATTACAAACAAAAACAATTGTTTGTGGCCAGCCATGAGAAATAACATTGCATGAGACCATTTTTGGAGGGCTTTTTTGATTGGAGAGTACAGTGAAATCCAGTTCTCCATGAACACCTCATCCCCTGATATGAATACCAGATGGGGCATTGGCAATTAACTGGCGCAATCTTTTTAGTGCGCCAAGGCATGAATGTTGAAGGGCTCTCTGCTGCTTTTCGACCTTTGGATATCGGGAAACTGAGAGAGATGCCAAATCAATTTGGTGTTGTAACCCTTCTATTATCTTAACATGATTTTCATATTCATCATAAGATAATATTTTCTTTTTCAATTGACAAAGTGTTTTTCACATGTTGATACTAATATCATGAATACAATCTTCCATCAACATTTCTCGAATATCATACTGAGAGTCAGCCAAAGGCCAAAACATTACTGGTACTTCACCTTTCACCAGTTGTTTTCTCATATTTAGTACTTCCTCCTTATCATTAGATAAATATTCTTCTACCTGATTAGACTAGAGCTGGTGTTTCTTTGTTGCTTCATCAGATTCAACAAGATTAGTAGAGAATTAATTAATAAAACTAGAAGTTGAATGACACAGGGGTGGTTTGGAGAATGACCTACATCCCAGGATATCTTCTGATTGAGAAAGTATTTCACCTGCTAGCAGTAAAGCATCAGACATGACTGGCTTCACATTTGCAAGTGCCTCAAGATAAGAGGTCTTTCTCATTACTGCATTGTCCTTTGAAGAATTTTCCAGGCAATGAAAATTACTACTACAGAGAGGATTTTCACAACTAAATTCATCATCATGGGGAGGATCACCATAGTGGGTTACAGAAAAAGATGAAACTTTTTTCTCCTTGATCTTCTGGCCACACAGAGGGTTATTGTGGCTCTCATATGAAGATGATACTTCAAGATCGACCGAACTATCATGAAGCAAGACTTAATGAGGAAGTATCTAATGAAGACCTTCGGAATTATTGTTCTCACTATTGGGAAATGAGATAATAGAATATTGAGTTGGAATATACAATTGTTTGAGTGCATCAAGAACTCCAGCATTGGGAAAATCCTTATTACAGATTGGATTTTGATTTCTCGACTGTGTTGAATGGGTATTTTTCTTATATGCCTTCTTACTCACTTTAGGAACCACTTGTTGACAATAGTGGTTATTATGGGAAGGTTTATGTGCCTTCTCAAGAGAGTAGTCAGGTTAGGCTGATTACCTCCATTCAAATCGGGTGTATGTGCCTGACTTGATTGTCCATATGACATGGGGGAGTATTCCCCACGACCCTCCTGGGATGGAATAGAGGTGCGTATCTGTTCTGGAGTAACATGTTGTTGATCCACTCCACTGGTGGGGATAGATTTATGTTTCTTTCCCTGTTATGTTGCTGAAGTTGTTATAATATTCTGACAGGCATCCAGAATATGGGCAGAGATTTTCTTATGCTCTTTCACCATTGTCAGAATGTGATTGGTGACTTCAGCTGCCATAATGGGAATATAAATCCATTATGTTTCTATAGTAGGTGTATGTGTCTGCTCTTGACCTCCTTTTCCTATCATTGAATTCTGAGAGTACTCATGCATGGGGGTAGAGAGTTGAGTCTGCTCCAAATTTGTCGTCGGAGCTTTCCGACTGACTTCTCCGGGTTATACCAAACGAGATTGTTAGCAGGCTTGATGAAAATTGGAAGGTGTATGTACCTAATGTGTATTATTTGTCAAGTATGGTTGACGAATTTCCTTCAATACTGGCAGACCAAACTGCTGACAGAATTGTTGATTGTAAACAGATGTATGTTCCTGCTTATCAGTTGCCACCATATTAGATTGGAGAGCTTCTTTGGTTGTAGTCAGACAAGACTGCTGACTAGCTGATGAGTTATAAATAGGTGTATATGCCTGCCTATAATACTCCGCCGGAATTGCCTGATGGGATTGGTGGGTTTCTTCCAGATGAGTCTGTTGGACAGTGGGATTAGAACGGACGGGTGTATGTGCACGCTCGTTGTTTGTCATCAAGTTGGCTTGATGGACTTCTCCAGAGGGGGAAGAAGTAAGAACCTGCTCCCTGTTGACTATATTTCACCTCTGTCGGTTCATCTTACTTGCTCGGGTCTGAGGAACCTGATCCGAACCCCTAAAGGCGATACCCTCATCATGTTGAGGTCACACTATCACACGAGTCTGGCGGCGATTGTTGATGGGAGCCCTCGAGAAGGACTCCTGTCTCCTTGAATTAAGGCCTTGAGTGACCTTCTCATTCACCACCCCATAATATGGGATGTACTGGTGATTGCATTTCGGGGATAACGACCTGAAACGGTTGGATACGGTGGTTGGCACCACCTGCTTCTTGATCACTGGTCATCGCTGTTCGGACAACCAGGGTGAATTATTGACTTGGAGGGCTTGTCGAGCGGCCTCCAGAGTCAGAATGGTACCGTGTTGATGGTATTTCTTAACCAGTGCATTTGAAACCCGGCGTTAAAGATGCTGAGTAGGTGATGTCGTCCTCAGATCGGACGAGGATCCAACAAGAGTAGCAGTAGATGCATTCACAAGTGTGAACTTTAGAGAATCCATTTATGTATTGCAGAGAGATCTTGGAAAAGAGTTCCTGTTGGATATAACTGAAATAATCAAGATAATTTCATCCATTACATATTTTGGATGATCACATATGTTATTGATTGCTTTGTTGGCCCCCACATTGAGTTAAATAGGGGCCTAACAAATAAGTAAAACATCATTTAACTTGGTTAAGGATTCACGTCGGGTTCACCATTTTTTGTTTCTTCTGGAATTGGGGATGACCTTGTTTGTTTAAGGTTCAAACATTCCAATCGGTTTCTAACGGTTTTATTCGTAGAACTAGAAATATCCAATGATTCTATATCCATTTGGACCTACTTTCCAAAGGTAGGTGCTCATTAGTTGTGGACCGATGAGGCTTAAGAATTTTCATTGGTTGAGAGGATGGTAGGTCAGACTCATCACACCTTTTTAGGGGGAATTATTGTCTACTCTGGGACTCTCTTTATAGATTTGAGTTATGTTCATGAATTCTTATTAATTTACCAAGCATGAAAATGAGTCTTCCTTTAGATTTGGCAATCAATGATTGATATGTATGAGATTTAGAGAATCTTTTATATGTATTTGAGGTTCTTCATCGATAGAGAATCATCCGTATGTATTGGAAATTCTTAGTTAATGGTATCCTTCAATACATTATATAGAAATCTCTTGGTCATTATGATAACCATACTAGTTTTAAAGCCACTCAGCGGGGCACTTGAAGTTAATTTTCATTCAGAAGGACATGGATTATTTTAAAGTTGGGATCGTACCTGTAGATGGGCTACCTACGTATCCTTTTTAGAAAAGGAATCAGAACCCACGTAGTTCTGGAATTAAGATATAGTTTAACGTCATATGGGATGGATGAGAATAATGGGTGATGAGATTGAAGAGGGTTTTAAAGGCTACATCTTGAATAGGAGAGGTGTATTTGAATAAAAGGGTTTAATAGGCAGGAGGGGCACCCAAAAAGAGGCAGGTGCGCAAGTCATTTTTGGGCGCGCAAGTCCTGATCGCATAAGTAGACTTGCGCGACATGGGTATACTTGGGCGACGGTTAACCCATAGGGTAATACTTGGGTGAGACTTGGCTCAAGCCCTTAATATTATTCCTAAAGGCTTCCAAAAGGGTGGCGCGCAAGTTCTATTGAAGGGATAAGGCGACGCGCAAGTGTGGTCATTTCCCTTAAGGTTTAGACACTTAGGCGCGCAATTGTTGATGAATTTCAACACTTAGGCCTTATTTCCCATCTTTAGATTTTCCATTCTAGGTAAGAAATTACCTTATAAGTGTTCGAAATACTTCAATAAAAGACTAGGGTGCAGAGAGCTTAAATATGACTTTTAGAATTTTTCGTCCTCGAAATGGGGGGCCCACAATGGGTATTTATAGGCCATTGAGGACCTTAGGTGAAAATAAAGTAGGGCGCGCAAGTCACCTGTGTGACCAATATGTGGCGCGCAAGTATACTTGCGCGACCATGGTGAAACTTGCGCGACCCATGATTATAGAGATCCTTGTTCATGCCTTTGTCAATTTTTGATGTTTCTTCAAAGGATGAATCTCTTTGTGCTTAAGGTATTCCCCTTTTTCATTCATTAGAATTTGTGATGGAAATGAGCGTCAACATAAGTATATTCATAATCTTATATACATGCATACATGTGTGTGTATATATATAAGTGTATACAAACACATACATATAAATATAAGTTCCCACAGCCTTGAATGCATGCATATATATTAATGCAATTATTTTCAAATTTAATATATAAATGTAAGAACGTATAAATCTCCCAGTGGAGATTTCTCAGTGTTGATTGGCACTGACAATCTCCCATGAGATATTTACCAGATCATATTGGCACTATGAATCTACCAGTAGAGATTTCCCAGTACAGTTTGGCATTGAGAATCTCCCATGGGAGATTTCCCAGTGCATATTTGTAATATGAATCTCCCATGGGAGATTTCCAAACATAGATTTTTAATATGAATCTCCCATGGGAGATTACCTATTAGATATGTGCATATAGTTATATGTACGTATGTATGAATGCATGCATGTACTTGTTTTTCTATGTAACTATGTAGATATATTTTTGTAAATAATTATATTAATAAATTTCTATGCATGTAAATAAAGTAATATTTTTGTATATATCTCTTTATATCTATGTATGTATACATGTGCTTACACTACCACATATCTGGGCAAGGGATGAATTGACTTTTATCAACGCTAAACAAAAAGCGCTGATAAAAGGGGCGCTTTTATCAGCACTAGCTAAAAGCGCTGATAAATCTACCATTCATCAGCGCTAAAAAGAGCTCTAATAAAAAATATTCTTAATTTATATAAAATTATTATATTTATATTCAAAAATATTTTTTATTTATATAAATTAAATAAAAAACACATGTTTATAATTAATATATATTTTTTAATAATTTAAATATATATATATAATGTTTTAAAAAAGTATTTGTAAGATTATAATTAAATAAATATATATTTAAATAATTATAAGATTATAATAAATTTCATTAAATAATAAATATATTTGTTAGATTTATTATATTTATTATATTTATTATATTTATTATATTTATTATATTTATTATATTTATTATATTTATTATATTTATTATATTTATTATATTTATAATTATATATAAATACTTTTTAAATATATATATTTATAATTATAATTATAAATAAATATATATATTTCCCAATGAATTTGGTCAATAAATATATTGATGCATGAGTATAATTGACGTGCATATATGTTATGTATTCATCATGAATGTTCATTTATATATTAGATCATTCTTATTATTTATGTTGTCCATTTGTGATGACTCGTTTTTTATTATCCATACTTTACTAGGTATATGATTCATTCATGTTATACCCATGAATCTATTATGTTCTAAAAAATACTTATAAAATTACAATAAATACATTTATTATATTTATAATTATAAAATTTTAATTATATATAAATACTTTTTAAATATATTTATTTGTAATTATAATTATAACTATATATATATATATTTAAATAATTGTAAAATAACAATAAATTCATCTATTATAATTTTATAAATATATATATTTATTTATTTATTTATATTTATAATTATATACAAATATTTATAAATATATTTATTTATAGTTATAATTATAACTATATATATATATATATATAATTATAAAATTATAATAAATATATTTATTATACTTATAGAGTTATAAATATATATAATTAAATAAATATATTTATAAATATATACAAATATTTATAAATAAATACAAATAGTTATAATAATAATCCTAAATAATTATAGATATATTTAAATAATTATAAAATTATAATAAATATATTAATTATATATATTTATATACAAATATTTATAAATATTTTTATATATTAGGTGCTTGGGGATACAATTACATCAAACACACACACATCGCGCACACACAGGCCTAAAAGGCAAGTTATAGCCCTCTAAGGGATAACCTACCCAACCACCCACTTTATTACGTTATATATATTTGGCTTGAAGGCCTAGAGAGCATGTAGCCCATTACATGGCTCATAGGCCTAAAATTTTGGCCTAAGGCCCATTCTGTGAATAGCACATCTATAGTACCTCATGTGCTACAATACTGCTATAGTGTTGCCAACTCTACAATACTTGTCATTGTTATAGTGTTTGTTGATGCTACAGCTACAGTGTCATTGTTGCTACAATGCCTTTACTGCTACAATACTTCTACAGTAACTTGTGTCTAATGGGTTTTAAACCCCCATTTATTATAGCTTTATAATTATTTAAATATATATATATATTTATAATTATAACTATAAATAATATATAATTATTATAATTTTTAATTACAAATAAATATATATTTATTTAAAAAATTGTAAATTTATAAAAAAAAAAATTTATTATTCTTATATAATGTTATATATAATTAAATAAATATATTTATAAATATATACAAATATTGATAAATAAATACAAATATTTATAATTATAATTTTAAATAAATACATATATCTTTAAATAATTATAAAATTATAATAAATATATTAATAAAATTATAAATATAATAAATATATTTGTTATAATTTTATAATTATTTAAATAAATAAATTTTTATTTATTTATAGTTATAATTATTTAAATGAAAATATATATTTATTTAAAATTATAACTATAAATATATATTTTTTTTAAATAATTATAAATTTATAAAAAATATATTTATTATATTTATAATTTTATTAATATATATAATAAATATATTAATTGTATATTTTTATAAGATTATATATATTAGGTGCTCTGAGGTACAGTTACATTAAATACACACACACCACACACACAGGTCAGAAATACAGTTCATAGTCCACCCAAGGGATACCCCACCCATCAAGTTTTATTTATTCAGTATATAGACCGAATGCCCAGTGGGCATGAAGCCCATTATATAGCCTGAAGGCCCAGTGCAGCGTCATGCCTGCATCATACTTTTCGCGTCATCGCCTGCCTGCGTCATGCCCACGTCATCGCCTGCCTATGTCATGTCCGTGTCACCGTCTGTCTACATCATGCATGTGTCACCGCCTGTCTATAGAAATTTGATCCCACCTAAATTTGAACCCGGGTTTGATGCAGGATTACATGGAGCCTTTAATTTATATAATTAATATATTTATTATAATTTTATAATTATAAATAAATATTTATTTATTTATAGTTATAATTATAAATAAATATTTATTTATTTATCATATATATAATTTTATAAATATATATAATAATATAAATAAATTATTAACATTGTATTTTTATTAGCGTTTATTTAGCACTGATAAAAATATGCCTTTATCAGTGCTAAAAAAACGCTTATAAAACATACCTTTATTAGCACTTTTTAATTAGCGCTGATAAAAGTTTCCCCCAATTTTATAAATAAACCCTAACAGTCAGCTTCTTCTCTCACATACCTCAAGATCTCGCGAAAGTCGATCCCTACGCCGTCGACCCCTCCTTCACCCTGACCTCACCTCCGCTGCTGTCGACCCCTCCTTAGCTGCTGACCACTCCTCTACCGCTGGAAATATCTCCTTGGATATCGCGAACCCCTCCACCACTGAAAACCTACCTCCGCTGTGAACCCACCTCTGTTGTGCACCGAACCCCACCTCCTATTATGAACCCTCCCCCATCGCGAACCCTCCTCCACCATGAACCCACCTCTACTGTGAACCCTTCCTTCAATGTGAATCCCTCTACGGCCTCCACTACCGCCACCACCACTGCCTACCCTGACTACACCGCTGTCATACCCTACTACCGTCATCGGAGGGGTATTCCAATTTTCCACATTATTATGAATTTCTAATATATAGATATATTTTGGCATGGTTTTGGTCTGTTGAGCCCCATTTTGTATGCTGATGATGTTTATGTGTATCCCTATGATGGATTTTCATGATGTGATTCATGTTGTTCTTATGGGTTAGGGAACTTTCTAATGGAAATGTGTGTGGTGGAAAGTATGTTATTGTGATGTTAGATTTTGAGAATTTTTATTAGAACAGACATTCTTTGGTTATTTAATGAGGAATCATAGGCTAGATAGTGGAAGTCATTGGAAATTTCTAAGCCAGTTGTGATTATGTACTGGATAGTCTCCCTAGTTTTATGCAATACCTGGATAGTGGGAGGTTCACTGATGAGATAAGGTTTGATTGATTCAATTGATGAGATGTGTGACCATTCACCCACTGGTAGTAGGTCCATCATTGCATGTATTTTACATATCCCATTAGTCCCTAAGGTATTGTCTCATGATATGTATCATATGTTATTCCGTTAAATATTTATTGGAATCTATGTTGTTTATGACTTGGATTGATATGATTTGATGTATTGATCATCTTGTAATTTAGTGTTGATATTGAAAATTATTGTTCCATCTATTTAGTCACATTATTTATGAATACCATTAGTTTTTTTAATTATATTTTACTTTGTTCCTTTATTACCTTTGTTTTGGATGTGTTAAAGACTTCAATGGATAGTGGAATGTTGTTTTCAAAGTGTCGGCCTTTATTAAAAATGCCTTTGAAAAGTTTTAAACCATGTGTGGGTTTTTTTCAAAATAATTATGTTTTAAAGGTAGATGAATGGGTTTTGAATTGTCATTGTTTTTGTGAAAATATATTTATATAATATTTTATAAATTCGGTGCTTTGATAAAGTTCATGTTTTGTATTTTTCTCATTCTTATATCATATAAATGAAATAAAAACTGATTTGTTTATATTATTTTCAAAGTATCAGTTCTTCTTTAATTTATAAAAGGAATGAATTGGAATCATAGTGGTATCCTACTAGCCTTTGGCTCACGCACTATATAGTCACATTGGTTGGTTTTGGTCTTCATGTATTATGCATGTTTCATATATTCTTGGCCTTAGGGTTTGATTCGGTTTCATTTTCCTTGGGAAACAGATAGTTCTTATGATTATGGTCGTGTCTCGAGTGTCACAAGGAGATGGCAGTTGGTCCTTCAATTTTAGGGAACCATTTGGATCATGTTATGTTTCAACCTCTTCAGATGTTAGATATTTTTTTAGTTTATTTTTTTTTGTGGTTTTTTAATGTTATATTAAATGGTCATTTATTGGAAATGACTTTATTTAAATTTATTATTTTTTATCTTTTTTATATTCTATTTTTGGATGTTTATGATTGAGTTCATTAGGGTAAAGTTATCCCCAATGGTCATGCATGTCACCCTTGATGCTTATAATCATCCTAAGAGGATCAAGAATGTGTAGGTAAGTCATGTGGATTTTCTATTTTTTGAGGATTCAACATAGGCCGACTATTGGCCTCATTGTAGTGTGAGTACAAAATAAAGGAATAATTGAATTCCCTCTATGATTTTGATACATTGTAGATAAAAAAATTGGAATCAAGAAAGATGGATCTATAGAACAATTGGATTTATCATCTAAAGGAGAAATTGGGTGATAATAAATAATGAAAGGTGTCTCTAGTTGTAAATGTATTTCAATAATTAGAAGGATTAGATTTTAGTTAGATTTTCTCTCCTACTATAAAGCATATAATAATTCAGATGGTTCTCAACTTGGTTTCCATTAAAGGTTTATTTATAGAACAAATGGATGTTATGATTATATTCCTTCATGGAGATTCAGAGGAAGATATCCACATAGATCAACTAGAAGGTTTCAAGCTAAATAGAATAGAAGGTTCGGTTTTAGTGTCAAATGGAGTTTTTGTGGGCTTAAGTAGGCAGTAAGACAGTGTAACTAGAATTTTAATGCTTTTATAGTAGAATTAATGTTCATTTAGTGTAATGTAAATAATTGATACTATATGAAGGTGTATTATGATGGGAGTTTTATCATTTCACTTCTTTATGTGGATGAATTTCTCTTAGTTGGACCAATGAAGGAAAGGCTGGTAGAGTTAAAATTAATTTATCTAGAAGATCCCAAATGAAGGACCTTAGTTTTGGAAAGTGAATATTGGGGATAAATATTAAAATATACTTAAATTCTAAAACCTTTTTTCGCCTTGGCTAATTTTTATATTAACTTTTTTTGTATTTATTTTTTAAAATGGTATGGATATGAATAAAGAATGGATGAATGAAAATATTCTGACAAAAGACTATTAATATGGAGTGAAAGAGTTCATCAAGTTTAAAAAATATCATACATATGACCCTTATCAAATCCTTTGTATGTGTTTACACTATTGTTATTCAAGAGAAATTAGTCTAGAGTAGTTGGAATAATACTTGATCTGGCATGGAATAGATTGAAGTTATAAATGCTAGAATAAAAATGAGTAAAAGAGAATATAGCTAGTGGCTAGGATAACACTATGTTTTATGGATCATATGATATGATTACAAGTGTGGACAATGAAGAATATTGCATTGAGGATGTGATTACAAATGTTAATGATGGTAAAGATAATATTGAGGAAATGATAAGGACAGTTTAAGATGAGCTTCGTTATTGCCCAAAATTGTTTGAGAAGTTTAAGAGTTGTGCAATAGCACTATTGTATGTAGGTTGCACTAAATATATAGCATTGTCAGTCATACTGAAGCTGTATAATTTGAAAGCAGTCAATGGATGGAAGTGATTTCACTTTTACAGAATTACTTGCTCTGTTGAATGACATGCTCTTAGAAGATAATGTGCTCCTAAGCTGAATATAGGATTCCAAAAGAATGTTATGCTTGATGGGTAGGATATCTCAAAGAATACATGTCTGCCTGAATGATTTTATACTATTTATCAAGGACCATAAATCATTTACATAATTCCCAAAGTGTGGTTCTTATAAATACAATAATTATGAATCTGTTCTTACAAAATTTTGTATGGTACTTTCCAATCATTCCAAGGTTTAGGCGCCTATATGAAAGTGAGGAGACTATAGGGTAATTGGTGTGGCATGTAGATACAAGAATTAAAGATAGTAAACTATTTCGACCAAAAGAATCTCCTCAATGGAAGAGAATTTATCATGAGTATCCTAAATTTGGAAATGAGATAAGAAACCTATATTTTATGTTATCTATAGATGGAGTGAATCCTTTTGGTTTTTAAAACAACACTCACAGTACATGGACAGTTATGTTGGTAAATTATAACTTTACACCATGGTTATGCATGAAATGAAAATACATCATGTTATTTATGCTTATATCAGGACCAAAACAATTGGGTAATGATATTGATATTTATGTGGACACTACTTTTGGTAAACCATTTTCAAAAAACCTTACAAAAACCGATTGGAAAAAGAGATCGTTTTTTTTAAATTACCATACTGGAATAGTTTATATGTCATACATTTTCTCGATGTTATGCATATTGAAAAAAATGTATCTGATAGTTTCATAGGCATGTTGCTAAATGCACATGGAAAAACAAAGTATGGAATTAAGACTAGGTTGGACATGGTTGACATGGGAATACAAGAAGAGTTGGTGCCGGTGAAGGGTGAAAAATGAAATTTTCTTTCTCCAGCTGCTTACACTCTTTCTAGGTAGGAGAGATATTAGTTTTTTAACTTCTTGAATGATGTAAAGGTTCCATAGGGGTATTCATTGAATATCAAGAACATCGTTTCAATGACCGATTTAATGTTAAAGGGTCTGAAATCACATGACTACTATGTTTTGATGCAAGATCTAATTCCTATAGATTTACATTGTATTTTTTTCAAGAATGTTCATAATACATTAACTAAGCTTTGTTTCTTCCTCAAATCTATATACAGCAAAGTTATAGACCAGCCGAAATTGTCGACTATGGAAAGAGAAAATATTGTCATATTATATAAATTGGAAATGTTCTTCCCACCAACTTTATTTGATATGATAGTTCATTTTAAGGTTCAATTGGGGAGAGAGATTCAACTATGTGGTCTTATATACTATAAATGTATGTACCCCATTGAACGGTATATGAAGACTTTGAAAAGGTATATAAAAATTTGATGTCAACTAGAAAGTTGTATTGCAGAGTGATATATTATTGGGGAAACCATTAAATTATATACTGAATACCTATCTAGTGTGGAAAATCATTATTCTACTAAAATATCATCACACTAAGTAGCTTACAGGTGAAGGTTTTTTAGGAATAGATGTTGTCACAATCAATATTATAGATTGGGAGCAATCCCACCTTTACATTTTGCATAACATTTTAGAGGTTAACCTATATGTTGAAACCCACAAATAAATTCTTAGGAATTTGAATCCTTCAAGGGCTCAAATATGGATATCAAATACACATAATAAATAGTTTATAGGATGGTTTCAGGACCACATTTTTAAGGAGTTAAATGAAAATCCAGATTCAATTTCAGAACAAATTCAATATCTAGTCAGAGGACCAAGTGTGTGTATATTATCTTACAATGGTTATCTAATTAGTTGTTATACATTATATACAAATTAACATGATGAAGACAGTATTATGAAAAATAGTGGAGTTACACTTGTGGCTGAAGTGATGCATTTTTCTGGTACTAAGGGCAGAAATCCAATTTATGTGAATATGTCATACTTTGGCATCATCAAAAAAATATGGTAGTAGGATTATAAAACATTTCAAGTGCCTATTTTTCAATGCAAGTGGGTTGATAATAGGATTTATGTTAAAATATATGAATTGGGATTCATGAAAGTTGATTTCAGTAAGGAAGGGTACAAAGAAGAACCATTTATAATGACATCACAGGCAGTACAAGTATTTATGTTCCAGATCCTACAAATCAAAAGTGGTCAATTATTCTGTTATCGACCAAAACCACTAAAGGGTTAGATGAAAATTCAACTAAGTATGACCCTTTCATTGGGATTTAGCAACTATTTCATAGTTTTACCAATGTAGATGGTGTTTTTTATGTTAGAGGAGACCACAATGAAGGGATTTGGATAGTTGATAGAGGGGTGAAATCCCTTCATCCTTTAAAAAAAGATATTTCAATAATTAGGTAATATTTTTTTTATAATATTCATTGTGTTATCGCATGTTATTATCCATTTGATACTGTATTTATATACTCTAAATTAAATTTTAAACCACTTCTGCAGATAATGACTTCCACACGTGTTGGTGCTCCCAATCCCGAGGAACAACAGGTCTCTCAACCTACTGTTGCTCGCAGTGCAGAGGAACATTGACCTTCTGCACATGTTGGTGCTCCCAATACCAAGGCACAACAGTTCTCTTAACTCAATGTTGCTCACAGTGCATAGGAAAAACAACCTTCTTCACATTTTGGTACTCATATTCCTAAGGAACAATAGGTTTTTCAACCAGTTGTTACTCCTAGTGTAGAGGTACAATGACCATCTGCACATGTCGATGCTACTGCTCCAAAGAAACATATTTACGATGTTGAATCTGGGGAAATGGTAGGAAATGAAGGACCAGTGATATAGAAAAAATAGGAGCGTCGTAGTTTGATGGTGTTAGAAAAAATCATTAAGTTTAAAGTTAAAGGCATCAAATATGAGGTCGGATGGAATTCATGTGGCCAGCATGTTAACCCCAACATGGTTGTGTTTAGTAGTTAAATTGGAATCGTCACTTGGAAACGTGTACAAATTGATGTATATTTGTGGTACCATTTCGTGTCCATGCTTAAGACACTAATATGGGAAGATATTACGATAAAATTATGATTTCATTTCTTTATTTTACTAAAAAATAAAATAATGAATCATGTACTTACTCTCCATCATCCATTTTAGAGTGAATTTATAGTAGATGACTCCCACAAGAAATACGTATTAATTATTTTTGGAAGGATTCACTGAGGATTTCTCACAATTATAACAAGAAATCATCTTAAATATGATGAGGGGAAAATAAACCCACACCCATTTCTTATCTATGCACACCTGATAACACAAGAAGCGTTGGATGCATTTACTAATCGTCATACAGATGTGTCTTTTCAGGTACATTGTGACTAATAATACGTTGTTTTATGATAAGTGTATTCATCACTTTGATTGAAATTTTTTTATTTATGAAATAAAAAATGAGTGCTGGAAATAAGGAATGAGCAACAAAACTAGTGTACCCCTATCGTAAATCAAGGATGGGGTAAGATTCACTTGAAAAAAAAATGGTACATATTTTAAATCTATTGTGATACTTTTATGTGACATGAAACAACACCATAATTATGTTCCTCTATTTATATGTAGATTGATGACTCCAAATCCAAAGACACTTCCATCCTACACCATGTGCTATGGAAGGAGGCATGTGTATATAAATATGGGATACTAATAGATGAAAACACACAAAAGGTGTGGGAAACATGTGTAAGTATTAAATAATAAAAATTTATTTTGTTTTAAATATCTATTACATAACAAAGAGCACTTACTTTTATATATTTTATATCTGACATAGTCACTGAAATAATCAAAAACTATACCGGATGAACACATACTATCGGTGGCCTTGAAGCGGCCAGAATAGTATAGCCGCGTTAAAGGTGCGGGTTTTGGGGTGACACTCTGAATATATTTTGATAAAAAACAAGAGGGTAAAAGTGAATTAATGAAACATGTGATGGAAAAAATATCTACCCTTAAAGAATAATTCCAATGTCCGAGAGATATGGTGGAAACTTTTATGTGGGGAAGCAAAGAGAAGAAGAAACTCAATAACAATCATCGTGTGAAGATCCCACCCACCCCCACCAGTTATGAGATGAGCCATTCCCCTCAAAGAGATGTCTTAACTAAGGTAATAAATGTTTTAATAAATTTTTCTATGAAATGTGAATGAGACAGACACTAATACCTTTCATGTACTGATATTCTATAGGGTGATAATGACTATGATTTATGTCTATCAACACCCACCCTTCGCCTTGTAGCGAGAACTACGGTGTTCAATATCCAAAACGACATGCTACACACCAGACCGCTTTCAACAGGTCATGTACGAGTGTCAATTAGTGTATCCCATGATCCGAGCACTGAGATACCTATTTTAATTGATTAGGAAGATATTTATACAGTCAAAAAATCTATTGGAACATTCATCGTATGGTCGTCACATCTTGTAAAAAAACAAGTCAACAAGAAGGTATTCATTTCTAATTTATTTTTCAAGCTAAAAATTTTATAATTAATGAAAAAAATGTCTGAACTAATGAATCTTATTACATAAGGACAAAGTATAGGGGGTGAAATGAAATATTGGCTCAAAACTATCTAAAGTATTGACCAACCAATCAAAAAGATATACTGAAATCACCATTATCATGCCCGTTCTATATCCTCATTTACTATCATTAAAGGTTCATGCGGATAAAAAGTTAAATTTTTTTTTAATCACATAGTTTATTTTGAATAAAATATGTATGGAGAGAAAGATCAAGACTTCATTGGTGTTGAGAGTGTAAGTGAAATCCTCAACTGTGATTGGTTAGGTAGCTCAGTTGTAAATGTATACATGCAGTATGTTTTCATGATTTCATTTTCTAAAAGCTGATATATTATGTTAATTATGACTAAATACATTTCATATTTTTGTAAATCATATATATGAAAAAAAAATTAAGGTATTTTCCCATGAAAAATTTTTGGACTCATTATTCCTCGCATCTCCTCCACAGAACAACCAAAAATAGATACCAAAAAAAGGATGAAATAGTGGCAGGTCTGATCAAATAATTTGAAAGAAAAAATTTGGATGATAGACTCTATTTAATACCAATGATCTAGGGTTAAACTCTACAATTTAATCATATCAAATATATTTTCATATCTTTCATTACTTATTCCTTTTTATGTTTTTAGGCAACATTGGATTCTCATTACGGTAAATTTTGATACTCCAAAGATTTATTTCCTCGATTTAATGCATGGATATCCAAAAAATTGTCCACACATTATAGTGTTTTTAAATAATTAATACATTAAATCCAATGTTTTAGAACTAAAAATAAAGTTATATAATTTAGATTATCTTTTAATGAGGATTTTGTTATGATAGTGTGGTGCATCAATATCGTGAAAAATAAGGAATTAGGCCAATGGATAAGCATGAGAAAGAATAAAATTTCTATGAATGTAAAATTATAAGGTTATATATAATAATATTTCACTATAAAAACACATATCAAAACAAATTACTTATTCTCCTCAATTTTTCTACAGTTTCCAAAACAAACCAATGGAAAAGATTGCAGTTATTGTGTTTGTAAATTTATGAGAGAGATCATATTCCATGAATAAACTAGCATCCCTAAAGAGGTATTTTTGAAGATTATTACTATTTAATTAAAATATTTATTAATAATTTGTGTATTTATATTTTTCCAATACTACTATGACTGTTGAAAAGACTCATATTCACAGTACAATATAGATGTTCTCAGAAACAAATGGGCAACATACCTGATGGAAGAATGTACACAAATAGCATGAAGATGTGACTTCCATATAAGTAGTGGATTGTTTAATATTTATGTTTAATTTACTTATTTTTATTATTAATCATGTAATATTTTTTTCCTATATAGGTGGATTCCTTTGTTTGATTTGGGGTGGTTTGTTCAAAGATGATCATGCTCGTGAGAGATTGGACTTCAAGGTCGTAACTCAGAATTCAATGAGAAGGTAGAGTTTTTTTTAATATACTATTTTTTCCTCATAATATTATCTATTATATACTATATTAACATAATATAAATTAAATATTTGACTAATCATGCAGACAATGTCTTCCACAAACTTATTCTCCCTCAAAACCTAATCACCCCTGCATTATCGACATTTATCTCTTCCTTCAAAGGAAGCGGAGGGAACTTGAATGAAAGTGATAAATTTCAAAAATTTAGTGTTAAAATTTCAACAAATAAATAAAATAGAAAGCATAGTAACACATGATGTGGCCTTTATGACTTTAATTGTGTATTTTTATATTAAATTGACATTAAATTTATAAAAAAGAACAAGTGACATACTAAAAACTGATAAAAATAATTCGAATTGTTTTGATACTTTAGTAAAATGATAAATGGGTAATTTTTTATGTGTAGTAATCAACCACACCTCAATCCTATTCACGGTGTGACCGGTATGACTAAAAGTTCTCATTATCAGTTTAAAATTGACATTTTAGTTCAAAATGTGTCACTCACTGAAAATCAAGAAAACGCACAATGGATGTATTGATAATTTAGGAAAATGATTCATAATTAATTTTTAATGTGTATGAAGCATTATTATGTCAAACTAATGAAGTATACGACTGGTATGACTCATAATGTATGTTTCTAGTTTAAAATTGACATTTTAGTTCAAAAAACACAACTGACATACTGAAAACCGGTCAAACACATTCAGATTGTTTTGATACTTTAGAAAAATGATCTATAAGTAATTTTTGACATTTAGGAATCATAATCACCACAATATGATGCATGGTGTTATTGGTATAACTCCAAGTGTGTCTTTTTATTTAAAAGTAACATTTATTTAAGTAAAAACAACAAGTGACATACTGAAAACCAAGAAAATGTATTCAGATTGTTTTGATATTTTAGAAAAATGATACATGAATTATTTTTGATATGTAGGAGTTAAACACATCTCAATACGACTCCAAGTGTGTATTTTTATTTAAAATTGACATTAATTTAAGTAAAATCAACAAGTGACATACTGAAAACCGATCAAATGCATTTTTATTGTTTTTATATTTTAGTAAAATAGTCCATGGGTCATTTGTGACATGTAGGAGTCAACCATACCTCAATATGACGTATGGTGTGATTGGTATGACTCCAAGTGTGTCTTTTTATTTAAAATTTACATTAATTTAAGTAAAAAAGAACACGTGACATGGTGGTCCAACTTCTATTGTGAGTGATAGGGATACCATTTTCCTCAGTATCATAGCACCAAACTATGGCTTAACTCCACCTATCACCCACAAACCGATGGGTAGACTGAAGTTTCAAACCATTGCCTAAAGAATTATCTTAGGTTTTTTACCAGGGACCATACCAAAAATTGGCATTTTTGGTTGCCTTGGGATGAATTTAGTTACAAAACCTAACATTATTCTATAAACAACACTCTATTTCAGGTGGTATATAGTCACCTTCCGCCTTCATTGTTCTATTATCAGTTGTATTAAATCTATGTTGAAGTTGTGGCTACAGCTTTGGGTGAGTGTGATGAGGCCCTCCACTAGCTCAAACACCATTTACTCCATTTTCAGAATAGTATGAAACTACAATAAACCATCATGTTGTGGAATATAAGAAAGGGGATTAGGTTTATTTGAAGCTATGAATGTATAGGTATCATTCTTTGGATACCTCAGATCAATAAAAGTCTCCCTCCATGTTTTTATGTCCCTTTAATCATCTCTAAACAAATTGGTCCAATGACTTAACCCTTATAATTTCCTTTTACAACAAAAAAATCACTTGGTATTCCATGTGTCTCAAATCAAAAAGGCACTGCCTACTCAGCCTATTCAAGAAACACTACCTTCAGACCTAGTGGCTAATTCTCCCGATTGGTTGGATGCTAAGGCAGTCCTTGCATAGCGGTTCAACCAGCTGGGTCAGCAGGCTTCTCCATATATTTTTATTCAGAGGTGCGACCCCTCTTGTGATGATGCCATGTGGGATGATGATTTTGTTCTCCAAAATCAGTTTCCCTCTTTATGGATTTAAGAAAAGCTGGTTTCTCAAGAGGGGGTGTTAAAGCAGACCCATAGAAGGTGTACGCATGAAAGGGTAAGGGGGTCAATTTATCTAGTGAGTTAGTAAACTACCTATAAGTGTGGGCCATGGGGTGAGAGAGGGATAGGGAATATTTTTTTCTATTTGAGCGACCTTGGTCTTGGGAATGAAATCTATAAGTTATCTCGATACTTCCTCTGAAACTCTATCTTCTCCCTCTCTTCTTGCTTTCCATTTCAGTTGTAATTGTTTTTTGGCTTATAAAAAAAATTATCTACTGCTGGTGTTCAGAATCTCTTAGTCTAACAGATTGTATGAGTGAGAGGTGAGCACTTTGAATGTGTGGAAGATGTTGTGGGTGTGAAGAAAATGAAAACACAATTTAGTAATCAATATTATATTATGAGGATGATAAAGAATACATTGACTAGGATTCAATAGTGTTGGATCTTTGATCATCAATTTCATCATCTTGATGATTAAATGGTATTTTAACTTAAATGTAACAAAGATATGAAAGCCTATAAGATTATTTAAATTGAATTTTATTGTCTAATTTTTTCATCCATGTGATAAGGAAACACTTATTATCATTTTTTAAAATGATATTTGATGTTTGTATTATGAAAACACTTGTATCACCCTTAAAATAACAATTAGAGACAATTGTTATTAAAAACCATCATTGTCGAAGACACTTATATCATTACATATAAAAGGAAATCTTTGTTAGAGAAAAATTATTGTATATATTACATGTTTTATGTCACCTTGATGGCATGATCAAGATGAATAAAACTTAAGACTGAATGAGGTACATTACTACTTTATGAGGCTCTTGCAACTGTTTAAATTTGTGGCTAAAGGTCAAAACCAATTGTTGCAGGTTCCATCATCGTAGGTTTATTGCCACAGTTTTATAACTTATTTCCATGGGTTTTTAACCACGGTAATAAGGGGTGCCCTACTGCCACGGTTTGGTCTAACCATGTCAATTTTAATCCTAAGATAACAAAAAATACTATAAAAGATAATACCTATAACCAGTGCCTATAAGTGAGTTTGGTCTGTTATTATTTATAGATGAAGAAATAAAGGTACAAGTAGGATCATAAGTATAAGTAAAACCATTTGACTCAGTCAAATATATAACCATTGACTTGTATATTAAATATCTAAATACCCTAAATACTCTAACTGTAAGGACCCAACCTCATTTTCCCGGAGCCGGTGCCTTATTTTATTACATTGGTATATAAAAAAGGAACACGCATACCGAAGGAACAAGTAGTTTAATAGATTTTGGAAATAATATACATATATAATTTAAACATTACATCATGAAAGGAAATACAACACTAATTAATTCTATTAGAATCATCCATACCTCCTAGATTATTCCTGAAATTCATTCATAATTTACTTCTTCATATCTTGGGAAAATGAATCATAAGAAAGGGGTGAGCTCAAATGCTCAGTAAGAGTAATCAATACAACGGAAGATAACATAAACATAAACATTAGTCATGTGTAATAATTAAAAACACATGCCTTTACAAATAATAAACTTGAACACATTATGGAAGGAATATGAGTTGAGTAAATAATTCCATAATAAAACATAATCATCGGTATTCTACTAGTTGAATAACCACATTAAATTTAAATTAATAGATTCATAATGAGGGAAGTTCATATGATGGATATTCTAAAACATATTTTCAAGGCCTTGGATAATAAATTTAAAAATTATTAAGGCCTCGGCCAAAACCATATCTCAAATTGGGCAAGGCCTCGGCCAAGTCCACGTCTATTTGTCTCATGAGACCTACCGATGCATAGAGGGGCTACAGAGAGCCCCAACCATCACATAATAAGTCTAATTAATTATTAAAATGAGTGGGTATAAACATAAAAAACATATACATTCATATTTAAACTCACATATGAAATGTAAATAACTTTCCTTGAACATTAATCTTAAACACTAACCATTCGGCGTAAATTTGGTGAATGGTATTAGGATAGCACATCCACAATAAAAATAGTAAAAAAATACAATTAAATATGGTATATGACATCATAAATTATTGACCCAATAATACATAATAATCAACAAGAGTGTTGAAATAGACGAAAATACTCTTATAAAATCATTAAGTAATTCTTGAGATAAATACACTTTTATTTTGAAAAGAAGAGTTATTTTGGAAAAGTATTTGTATAAAACCATAAATGAATTGATATAGTATTTTAATAATAAAATGAGTTATTTTATAAAGATAATTTCTACTAAAAACAGATTATAGAGTTCTCTTGAAAATAGGTAAGAATTTGATAAATTCCCTTGAATCAGGATTGTATTTCAAAAATAATTTTGAAAGTTCCTTTTAAAATGTGTAACTCCTCATAAAATAAGGAAGTATTATGGTTTTTAAAAATATATAAAACACTCAAACATAATTTATGAGGAGTAAATAATAATACATAATAATTCTATTTAGGTAATTAGACAATAAAAGTAACCCGAATGAAAATAGAGATTTGGGTGGAAAACCCTTACCTTAAGTCTGAATGTGTTCCGCTCTTAAACTTAAGGTCCTAGAATATGAAATTATACTTATTAATAACTTAATTAAGAACCTATTATAAATTTATTTAGTTTATCATGGTTTTATTAAGTTCATTATGTCCTTATTTATTAGTTATAAGATTGAATTCTGTCGTTCTGAAGTGTTCGTTTTCTTGATTTTCATAATCGGTCCACTTGTTTTTATGTAATGGAGTTCATGTGGAATGGATGTAAATATCCAGAATTGAATTTAAATATTATTTATGAACATTAATATGTGTTAATGTTCATTTATATCATTTATTTACATGGCATGATTATGAATCATTAGATGAAATATTAATGACATTCACTTAGATTATTTTAGCGGTATTTTGATTATTAGGAACTAGTTTAGTCATATGATTTAATAATATGTATATATACTGGTTAATGAATATTAAATAGGTTATAATAAATATATTATATATTTTTTCAACCATAAAAATGGTTTCATGACCAGTAATGAAGGAGAAATTGAAGAACGAAACTTCGTCGTCCACGAAGGTTGTAAATTGGAACCTTACAGATGATGATTTCATTTATAAAATAAAAGAGAGAGAGTGAGTAAGAATATTGATGATGGTTCTTCAATTTACATGATATAATTATAGTATATAGATGATATTATATTAATCATGGTCATTTGTATAGAGGAGGTTAGGAGAGAATAAGAAAAGAAGATAAATTGAAATGAAACTAAATGAAAAAAGAAATATGATTTACCTTTTGTAATAACCTCCTTGAGAACCTCCTTAAGGGAAGGGATTTTGGTCTTTTGGAAAGAAAAAGAGCTTATTAGACATGGGGAATGACTAGGTAATGGTAATTGGGCAGAACTTTTGTGAGTTTCAAGTCTTATAGGAGTGAAGAGAAGAGGGAATGAGGGGGTTTTATAGTAGAGGAGAGGAGTAAATTTTGAATATTTTATTTATTATTTTATTATTTCCATCAATACAACCAATAGTGTTGTCTCATATGACCACTAATAGTAATAAGTGCATGTTAGTTTGAACCAAGTGGCCTTAAATCACTAAAGATGTCATAAATAGTGTATTTAACTGATAATTTGTATATACGGTATTTTACCGTATTTCACTATTTATCAAAAATTTAAGAATTTCAGAAAAATCCCAAAAATTCACCCCAACCATTTTTTTGATGTATAGAATTCAAAAATGAAATCTATTTTTCAAAAATAATTTTCTAAATATTATTAATTTAATTTTTAAATAAAATCATAGTTAATTCGAAAAATTACAATTTTAAAGGTATAATTAGTTTTATATCACACTGAAAAATTAATTAAGATCTCATTATATTATTACATTAAGAAAATAATATAATATAATTATTTTCTATTCATAAGTATCATATTACTACTCATGTTAATATTCATAAGGGTATGTTACTATTCGCCAAAAATCAAATTGGTTCTATCATACTCTAAATGACTTACTGATCACAACTCTAGATGACCGTTTTTCGAAATTCAAAACATAGTAGAGGCAAAGTTGTTTTTAACAGAAATATTATAAAATGTGTTGTTTTTTAGGAACACAGTGTTTCGTGCATTCAATATTTATTTTCAAAACCTTGGGGTGTTGCATTCTCCCCTCCTTACAAAAAATTCGTCCTCGAAATTCACAGAATGTTACCTCGTAAAAAGATTTGGGTAGGTCTTCAATATAAGCTCCTCGGGATCCCATATTGTCTCTTCAATTATATGAATTCTCCAAATTATCTTTACTAGACGAGTCGTCTGATTCCTAAACACTTGTTCTTTTGTGTCCAAAATTCAAATAGGCTCTTCATAGTTAGATAGATCAGGTTCTAATTCTATACCTTCATAAGTAAGGACATGTGTTGGGTCCGGCATGTACTTTCACAGTAATGAGACATAAAACACATTGTGTACCTTGGACAGGCTAGGAGTCATAGCCAAATGATATGAAAAAGCTCTAATTCTCTCCATAATTTCAAAAATCCCAATGTACCTAGGGCTCAGTTTCCATTTCTTACCGAATCTTATAACACCCTTCCATGGAGATACTTTCAAGAAAACGTGATCACCCACTTGAAATTCCAGATCCTTCCTTATATTATCATCATAACTCTTTTGTCTTCTTTGTGCTGTTTTGATATGAACTTGAATATTATTTACCTTCGTTGTTGTTTCCTCTACAAGATATGGACCCACAAGGCTCCTTTCTCTAACTTCAACCTAACAAGTTGGTGTACGACATCTCTTTTCGTAGAATGCTTCATATGGAGCCATTTGAATACTTGAATGGAAACTATTATTGTATGAAAACTCCACTAAAGGTAAGTATTGATCCCACATACCTTGTAAGTCAAGTGAACATGATCTCAGCATGTCCTCTAAGGTTTGTATCTTCCTCTCTAATTTCTCGTCAGTTTGTGGGTGGTATGCCGTACTCAATCGAAGTTCAGTATTCAAATCTTACTAAAGACTTTTCCAGAATTTTGATGTAAATCATGGGTCACGATCAGACATAATTGAGAGAGGTTCTCCATGAATTCTCATGACTTCATTGATATAGAGTCTTTCTAAGTGCTCCGGTGGCAAATCCTCCCTTATATCAAGGAAATGTGAAGATTTCGTAAGTCGGTCAACAATTACCCATATTGCATCATTCTTACTTGGAGTTTTGGGTAATACAGTGACCAAATCCATGGTGACTTCATCCAATTTCCATGTAGGAATAGGTAGAGGTTGCATGACTCCTTTTGGATGTTGCCTTTTGGACTTCACTTGTTGACAGACTAAACATCTTGATACATAATCCGCATTTTCCCTCTTTATGTTATCCCACCAGAAATGTTCCTTAAAATATCTATATATCTTAGTGATACCCTGATGTATAGAGAAATTCTAACTATGGTCATCATCTAATAACTCCCTATTTATCTCGGGTATAGCTGAAACACAAAGCCTCTTCCCAAATTTCATAATTCCACCTTCACACACAAAGTTATCCATCTTCCCATCTTTCATAGCATTAATTTTCTTTTAAAATCTCTCATCATCAGGATGAGAACTTTTAATCCTTTATAATAAATATGGTTGGGAAAACAAATGAAAAGGTAGTGATGTTTCACCTTCTTTGATATTTCCCAAATCCATCCTCACTAGATCCATGTACAAAGGATCCTTGTCTATTCTCATTTTGTTGAGAACCCTGTGATCCTTCCTACTCAATGCATCAGCTACCTTGTTTGCCTTTCCTGGGTGGTAGTGTGTAGTACAATAATAATCCTTGAGTAGTTTGATACATCATCGTTGCCTCATGTTGAGTTCTTTCTGTGAGAAGATATACTTTAGACTCTTGTGATCTGTATAGATCTCACATTTTTTTCCATAGATATAATTTCTCCATATCTTCATAGTAAATATTATCGATGCTAACTCAAGATCATCAGTGGGATAGTTTTTCTCATGAATTTTCAAATATCTTCATACATAGGCAATAAATCTATCATTTTGCATAAGGACACAACCAATTACTTTCTTTGATGAATCTCTATAGATCATAAATCCATCATTCTACGATGGTAGGGTTAGGATCAGAGCATTCACTAATATCTTATTAAATTCTTTAAAAAAGTATTCATGTTATTTTGTCTATATGAACTTAACCCCTTTACGTGTAAGATTGGTCATTGGGTTGGCTAAATGGGATAAGTTTTAAATAAAACTCTGATAATAACCTGCTAAACCAATAAAACTATATACCTCAGTTATGTTATTTGGAGTAATCCATTATTACACGGTCTTCGTCTTCGCAGGATCAACAAATATTCCATATTTAGAGACAATGTGGCCCAGAAAAGAAACCGATTGAATCCAAAATTAAAACTTTCTAAATTTTCCATATAATTCATTTGTTCTAAGAGTCTTCATAATAGTGCACAAGTTATTTTCATGATCTTCATAGATTTTAGAGTATACCAAGATATCATCAATAAATACGACCAAAAATTCATCCATATATTCCTTGAAAACTCAATTCATTAGATCCATGAAAATAGAGGGTGCATTAGTCAGTCCAAAAGGCATTACTGTGAACTCCTAATGCCCATACTTGGTTCAAAATGCTGTTTTTGGAATGTCTTCCTTCCTCACAAGCAACTGATGATATCTAGATCGAATATCAATCTTTGATAAATATTGGTCTCCATGAAGTTGATCAAATAAATCATCAATGTGAGGTAAGGGATACTTGTTCTTTATTGTTATAGCATTGATCTCTTTGTAGTCAATGCACAACCTAAAAGACCCATCTTTCTTCTTAACGAAAAGAACAGGGGCTCCCCATAGAGAAACACTACGGAGAATACATACTTTATCACTCAATTACTCTAGTTGTTTCTTCAGTTCCAATAACTCTACAGTGGACATTCTATAAGGGGTCTTTGATATGGACCTTGAATGAGGAATTAAGTCAATGGAAAACTCAATTTCTCACTCTGTAGGATGTCTAGGTAAATCTTATGGAAATACATCAATATATTCTTGCACAATAGGTATGTCCTATATATATAAATTCCCATCCTCACCCATAGTTATTTAATTCCCTTTATCCCCAATAATTTAATTCAGTAGATCTACTAGGGGTGGATCTAGATGAGAATCAGATGGTGATGTTTCTACCCTAAAGATAACGGATTCCACATCATCCTCAAAAATTGTAACCTCCTTCCTCTTGCAATAAATTTTCACATCATGGTTTGAAATCCAATACATACCAAGGATTATATCAAATTAAATCATGGGTATGAAAATAAAATCAATAGATAAAGCATGTTTATATGCCATAATGGGGATTTCCTGACACAACTTTGTTTCAATGTTACTTACTTTAGGAGTTTTGACCAATAACTCCCTTATTAAATCAAACTAGAAATATCTAATTTTCTTGGAAAACTAGGAAAATATGAAAGAATGAAATGATCCAAAATCAAATAAATCATTGGGTAAGTTTGAGGAAACAATTAAAGTACCTTCCACCACATCATTAGAAACTTCAATATCAGCAGTTATGATCACATAAGATTGTCCCTACTCTCTTGGCCTTTTCTGTTGCATGTTTCCTTGAATCTTTGGAAAATCATTAGCATAGTGTCCTATCTAACGAAAATTATAGCATTGACCATTAATAGATTCTTTCTTTCCCTTACAATCATCAGCAAGATGGCCTTTCTTTCCACATTTTTAGCATACTCCTTTTCCTTTTAAATAGGCACCAGGGAGTTTCCTTCCACAATTATCATAGGGTGGAAATTCAAATCTTCCCTTATTACCCATTTTCTTACTTTCTTTTCCTAAGATTTCAGAAACCCTATTCTTCTCTTTCTTTCCCTTAAAGTCATAAGACTTAGAAAATTTATTTTATATCTTAATAGCACATGAAACTATATCCTCATATGATGAAAAACTTTGCGAGACCAGTGCTTGTTAGAGGAATGGATTTAAGCCATCAAATAATTGATCAATATTGCTCCTCGGATTTTGTATGTAGTCCAAAACATGCCTTTCTAACTTTGTGAAGTTATCTTTATACTTTTCAACATTCTCATATTCCTTTTTCTTTAAATTCAGAAATTTCCTTTCCATATCTGCTCGCTATTCATGAGGAAAGTATTTCTCTAGGAATATTTTCTTAAAGTCCCTCCATTCCATCTCTTCTATATCTTCCTCCTCCTTTGTGTTTTGGATTAATTACCACCACTGATCTGCATCTCCCGATAGATGATAAACTACCATGAAGACCTTCTCTCTTTTATTACATCCCAAAGCGAGAAATATCTTCTCTAGGGAACTTATACATTGCTCATCTACAAATGGGTTTGTAGTCCCATTGAATGATGGTGGTTTTTGTTGCATAAAGAGATATAAAAAAGCTCTTCTACGTAGTGGATCCAGATGCTTCATATGGGTAAGGTTATTATTCATAACCTAGGTCAGTTGTCCCAGTATAGTTATAAGTTTCTCAGCACCAGTCACAACACCAGAGCCAATATCATTATCTTGCATCGAAGGGAAATCCCTACATGGGACACATGCATTCATACAGTTTTCATTCCTTCCACTAGGTTCCATTTATAAATAATGGCATACACTAGATTAGGTTATGAATCATAATGTATAATATCGACATATAAAAATACTTAGCATAATTTAGAATTCTATACATGGATAATCCCATAATCATAAACATGGTTTCTTTGAGGAAAAATTTACATTTAAATCCTTCATAATGGATTGTAAAGAAAATGTGAATTATCCTAAGCATATCCCCTGGGAGTGTCAAACCAGGTGCGCAGTAAGGCCCATTTTCATGTACCAAGATACCCTGGTTTAATCCCAAAACTCCTTGTCATAGTTTTCACTCCTAGGTACATCTGTGCCAGAACCACGCCCACTTGTATTATCTAGACAGGGATGTAATTTCCAGAAATATCCACATAATCTATTCCTTACCAAAATACAAGGATGTTTTTGTATGTCTATCCTCAAAGACTTTATGAGGGATTTTCTCCCTAATCTAGGTTTTCTAAATCCAGTTTCCAAGTTGTCTACTAAACTTCCTTTGATACCAACTGTAAGTACCTGACCCCAGTTTCCCAGAGCTAGTGCCTTATTTTATTACATTGGCATATAAACAAGGAACATGAATCCTAAAGGACCAAGTAGTTTAATAGATTTTAGAAACAAGATACATATATAAGTTCAACATTACATCATGAAAGCAAATACAACACTACTTAATTCCATTAGAATCATCCATGCCTCCTAGATTATGCCTACAAGTCATTCATAATTTACTTCTTCATATCCTGGGAAAATGAAACATAAGAAAGGGGTGATCTCAAATGCTCAGTAAGAGTAATCAATACAATATAATATAACATAAAAATAAACATTAGGCAAGGTTAATAATGGAAAACACATGCTTTTACAAATAATAAAGTTGAACACATTATGGCATGAATATGAGCTCAGTAAATAATGTCATAATAAAACATAATCATGGGTATTGTACTAGTTGAATAACCACATGAACTTTAAATTAATAGATTCATAATGAGTTAATTGAATATTCTGGACATTATAAAACATATTTTCAAGGCCTTATCTAATACTTCTAAAAATGATTAAGGCCTCGGCCAAAACTATATCTCAAATTGGGCAAGGCCTCGGCCAAGTCCACATCTATTTGTATCATGAGACCTACCGATGCATAGAGGGGATATAGAGGGACCCAAAAATCACATAATAAGTCTAATTAATTCCTCATATTAGTGGTGATAAACATAAAAAACATATACATTTATATTGAAACTCTCATATGAAATGTAAACAACTTTACCCAGACATTAAGCTTAAACACTAACAATTCGGAGTAAATTTGGTGAATGATTTTAGGATAGCAAATAAACAATAAAAATAGTCATAAAATATAAAATTAAATATTTTAGATGACATAATAAATTATTAAACCCAATAATACAGAATAATCAACAAGAGTGTTGAAACAGACAAAAATACTCTTATAAAATCATTAAGTAATTCTTGAGATGAATACACTTTTATTTTGAAAAGAAGAGTTCTTTTGGAAAAGTCTTTGTATAAAACCATAAATTAATTAAGATAGTATTTTCATAATAAAATGATTGATTTTAGAAATATAATGTATGATAAAAATATATTAAAGAGTTCTCTTGAAAATAGGTAAGAATTTGAGAAATTCCCTTCAATCGAGCTTGTATTTCAAAAATAATTTTGAAAGTTATTTTTAAAACATGTAACTCCCAATAAAATAAGGAATTATTATGGTTGGTAAACATATATATAACACTCACAAATAATTTATTAGGAGTAAATAATAATACATAAGAATTATATTGAGTTAATTAGACAATAAAAGTAACCCGAATGAAAATGGAGGTTCAGGTGGAAAACCCTTACCTGAAGTCTGAATGTGTTCTGCTCTTGAAATTAAGATCCTAGAATATGAAATTAGACTTATTAATAAATTAATTAATAACATTTTATATATTTATTTAGTTTATCATGATTTTATTAAGTTCATTATATCCTTATTGATTAGTTATAAGATGGAATTTTTTCGTTCCGAAGTGTTCATTTTTTTGATTTTCATAATTGGTGTACTTGTTTTTATGTAATGGAGTTCATTTGGAATGGATTTAAATCTCCAGAATTGAATTTAAATATTATTTATGAACATTAATATTTTTTAATGGTCATTTATATCATTTATTTACATGGCATGAGGATGATTCATTAGATGAAATATTAATGACATTCACTTAGATTATTTTAGCAGTTTTTTGATTATTAGAAACTAGTTTGGTCATATGATTTAATAATATGTACATATACTAGTTACTGTATATTAAATAGGTTATAATAAATATATTATAGATTGGTTAAACCATAAAAATGGTTTCATGACCAGTAATGAAAGAGAAATTTAAGAATGAAACTTCTTCGTCCATGAAGGTTGTAAATTGAAACCTTACGAACGATGATTTCGTTTATAAAATAAAAGAGAGTGAGTAAGAATATTGATGATGGTTCTTACATTAACATGATATAATTTCAGTATATATATGATACTGGAGTAATCATGTTCATTTGGATATAGTAGGTTAGGATAGAATAAGAAAATAAGATAAATTGAAATGAAACTAAATGAAAAAGAAAGATGATTTACCTTTTGTAATAACCTCCTTGATAACCTCCTTAAGGGAAGGGGTTTTGATATTTTGGAAATACCAAGATCTTATTGAACGTGGGGAGTGACTAGGTAAGGGTAATTGGGCATAAATTTTAGGAGCTTCAAGGCTTAGAGGAGTGAAGATAAGAGGGAGTGAGGGGGGATTTATAGTGGAGGAGAGGAGTAAATTTTGAATATTTTATTCATTATTTTATTATTTCCATCAAGAAAACCAATAGTGTTGTATCATGTGACCAATAAGAGTAATATGTTCATGTGAGTTAGAAAAAATTGGCCTTATATCACTTATGATGTCATAAATAGTGTATTTAACTAATAATTTGTATATACGGTATTTTACTGTATTTCATTATTCATCAAAAATTCAAGAATTTCAGAAAAATCCCAAAAACTCACCCTAACCATTTTTTGATGTATAGAATTCAAAAATGAACTCCATTTTTGAAAAATAATTTTATAAATATTGTTAATTTAATTTTTAAATAAAATCATAGTTAATTCAAAAAATAACAATTTTAAGGGTATAATTAGTTTTATATCACATTGAAAAATTAATTAAGATCTCATTATCTTATTACCTTAAGAAAATAAAATAATATCATTATTTACTATTCATAAGGGTTATATTATTATTCATATTACTATTCATGAGGGTATGTTACTATTCACTAAAAGTCAAGTTGGTTCTATCAGACTCCAAATGACTTATTGATCACAACTCTAGATGATCATTTTTTGAAATTCAAAACATAGTAGAGGAAAAGTTGTTTTTAATTACTAGATTATAAAATTTGTTGTTTTTTAGGAACACAGTGTTTCATTAATTCAATATTTATTTTCAAAACCTTGGGGTGTTATAGTAACACTCTCCCTAGAGCTTATACAACTTAGAATAGAAAGAGTCCTGCAAAAAATAAAACTAGAGAAGACACTTCTTAAGATGGAATGCAGATATTGTTCAATACAATCTTGGAGAATAGAAAGTGGATCTATGGGCATGGTAAACCTTTGATAAAGATGTTAGCATTCTGATTGGAAGTGGTGACATGATCAAAGGTATTGTGCTTTTTCTAAAAATTTTGATGAATGAAATAACATTCAAAATCAATATGTTTTGTGCGCTCATGAAAGATGGAATTTTTCATAATCTCTGTGACTGCCTGATTGTCACACCATGTTTGGGCTAGTTGTTGAACTTGTAACCCGATATCAAGAATTAATATTCATACCCAAAGAATCTTATTAGTGGCATGGACCAAAGCACGATAATCAGATTTGGCACTAGAATGTGAGATAATAATTTGTTTTGTACTTCTCTAGGAGATGAAATTGACACCAATAAAGATCGGAAAGCCCGAAGTGGACTTTCAAAGAGAGTGGAGGCGTTTTGGTTTATTGGGGAGGATCTTTATGGTTATATCACTAAAGAAGAATCGTGTTTCTTGTTTTATCTAGCATTAGAAGGCATGTGTAGAGACCCGAAGCTTGACGTACATAGATATTACATTACATTTGCGGAATACTTAATACATAACAAAAACAGACACACAAGGATCGTAATAGTTTAGTGTCTTTGGAAACTCGGAATAAAATCTTCTAATCGTGGTGAAAGATCTTCAACATCTCCCAATAAAGATCTTCCCTCCTTTTTTTCTTACCTAAAACCTTTCTTTATATCCTGGGGAAAAGAAAACATAAAAGGGGTTAGCTCAAATGACCAGTAATGTTAAACATAGATAACATAAAACAATCCATAATCATTTGAATGGAAAAACTTGAACATAAAATCTAAACATCAAAATCTTGAGCAAAGACATGAATCTTGGAAGTACGTAAGGCATATATCATAAAGGAACATCAATCATGATAAAATAGAATGGTAATAAAACATGTAATTTTGGAAACCATTAAGCACATGATATGATTTCCATAGAAGCCAAGGCATTGCTGCCAAAACATCTCAGTGGACAAAGTCCCTTTCTGAATCGAGTTCACTTCTCGTTCCAGTCCTGTATTACTGAACCGATTTAACTTTCCGTTCCAGCCATGTCTATCTCATGAGATATAAATCTTTACCCAATGCATTGGAGGGAGATATAGGTCCCACCCATCTCATAATGAAATCATTCTTACTTGTGACACAAAATAAACATATATCATTCATAATAACCCAACAAATAAAATGGGTTTCATAAACATATTCACATAATCCATATAAAAGTAATGGATATCATTTCATAATAATAAAAGTGAAACCATGTAAATCATAGAGACATTATACTTGAAACATACACATATGAAATAATGTCATCTTAGATGGAAAATAGTTTTGACAAAACACTTGAAATGAATTCTTGAGGAAAATATCCTTTCTTCTTTAAAATCAATTTCTTTTCACAAAACATCATACAATTTTAAAAGAAAAATATTTTTTTTTTAAATAGTCATGAAATCTTTTGGAGAAATCTTCATGAAAATAAGGCTTTATAAAATCGTAAAAATCCGTTCGTGCCGTATAAGTTAAAAAAAACATTCTTCTCGTACTTTTGCTGGAAAAGTCAAAAAGTACCTCGTAACGTAAAAAAAAGAAAGATTCCTTACATACCATGTAGTAAAAGTCAAAAATGGGTAAAAATGAATTTAAACATACATGAAAACATTTTTATAAAACATGTACATGGATAATAACAATAACCCCAATAAATACTTACGAATAAACAATCTAGGATAAGAATGAGATTGGAATATTTATCCCTTACCTTAGGTCTGATATGCTTCATACATATCCGAACCTCCTGTATAATGATTTAAATAATGTCATTGACTCATTACATAATCATATTCATTTTTATTATATCATATATTTTTCACTTATGACTTTATATTACCCGTTCTTTTGTAAATTCCATGTTAAAGCAGCGTTTTGGGTAAAATCATTTCATTTATCGTATGTGTTTTGACTTGTCATTCTTCATATTATTACTTATATCCTGATTTACATAATTCCAGAATTTAAAACATGATTTATATATAATATATATTCATCATATACATATATATATTATAGATCGATAAAAGGAATGAAATACATCGTTCATGGAGACGGTAGGCCGTACGTACGCATGAACGTTGTTTTCGTTTCCTTATTGACTTGAATGAAACTAAATAGATGAAATAAATATATATATACATAAATCCAATAGAATTATTATTTCATAAATTTCATTATTATTCATTATATAAACTTTATGATCATTCATGTATGGTTAACATGGAGAATGAATCTCATCGCGTCGTGGAGACGGTAGTCCGTACGTACGCACGAGCGATGATATCGTTCCCATAATTATTGAATAGAATTGGAGTGGATGGTATAATATATCAGAATCAGTATTATGTTATAATAACCATATATAGTTATTATTTACACCATTATACCCATCCATGTAAGGTGCTGGTGGAAAAACAGATTTCACCACGGCGTGGAGACGGTATTTCGTACGTACGCACGCATGGTGATTTCGTTTTCCGTAGGATGGATAGATGGTGAAATAGGGTTGTTTCATACTTATAATAACATATCAGTATATTATTTATACTTATGTTATTACTTAATAATGAAACAACTAAAGAAGAAGAAGTGGAATAAGAAATAAAGTTGAAAGAATCGGTAACGGACATTACCTCTTCTTGGAAGCGCCTCTTTGAGACCTCCTCTTAGGGAACTAAAATTGGTCTTTGAAGAATACCAGGACCTCTAGGATGTTTCTAGGGAAGTGGAGAAGAGAATTTTTCAGGGGTTTTTCGATCTTGAAGGCTCAAAGTGGTGTGAGGAAGAGAGGGAGGAGGTGCCCTTTTATAAGGGAGGAGAGGGGCACCTTTGGAATAACTAAAATTATTATTTTATTATAAAGTCATATTCGGTTTTTAATAGTTCAAAATTGATATATTTAGAAGAAAAGGTGGGTATGGGTCGAAATCCTCTCATCCAATAGAATTTATACAATTTTAGGTCATTATATTAACCTTATCTTTTAGTTTTAACTCTTAGTTAATTAGATTGACATTTACCATGTCACTTTGTATTTTTATATTATATAGTTAATAAACTTACCATATACATCCAAGAGACCCCCAAGTGGTCCATTAATGATACAACTATCATGATATAAGTATCTTGGCCGAACCATATATTTTTAGGAATATAATAACAATTAATAATATAATATTTGTTTTAAAAACTATTTTATGTCAATTTTGACACTATTTGGTAATTGATTTTTGTGAAAATCATAACAGAATTATTAGTTCTAAAAAAGTTAATTAAATCAATAATAACATGTCATATTAACATATAAAATTATTTTAATTCATAAAAAGTCTAAAATTACATTTATTTGGGTATTTAAAACATCAATTATTTCAATATTTCATTAATAAGATAATTACTGCATCATCATTGTGTCATAAATAAATTAAATTATTTTAAGTCTAAAAATTACAAATAAAATACCATTATGAAGGAAATCTTTTTATCTTTCTAATTAATATTTATAGTTGAATTTATCTTGTGTATAACCCTATATTAAAAATTATTTAGTTATTAAACTTTGATTTTAACTATTTTAACCCTTCTTTAAATAAATTAATAATAAATTTCCTAATCTAATACAAGTGGTCCTAAATGGTCATAATTTATTCCTAAGGTTGTTTTTGGTTGAATTAAACTTATCCAATAGAATTAGGACATGTGTTAAGGTAATAATAATATCATTTTTACCCTTAATTACCCTATTTACTTTTAATCGTGGTAAAAAAAAGTAAAAAGTTACTATTCACAAAAAATTATTTTCATCTCATTGAACCACATTTTAGTCCTTGATATTAACCGTGTCTCTCAGATTTTCGAAATTTCACTCACAGAAGCGGTAAAATTAAGTTTTATGAAAAATTCAGTTTTTTAACTACCACTTAGTGGTTTCACTATTCATCAAAAAATGAAAGTTTCCAGAAAAATACCAAAAATTAGGCCTAAGATATATTTGATATTATGAATTCTAAAATGATGTCTATTTTACCAAATTCAAAACATATCAGTTTCATTAATTAATTTAAAAATTAATTCCCGTCGTCAAAACAAATAGCGTGTTCTTAAGAGATAATAACTATCAAAAGATTGACACTTGTTTATGTCTGGTTTAAATGTGAAATTACATCCAATGACCAACATTATATTAAATGGTAAAAATATATTTTAAATATACTTTAAAACCACTCAAATTAATAATTTATTACTATTAATTATTTCAATTAAAAAATTTGTTTTCAATTAAAATTTAGTAATTTTCACTATTCATCAGAATATGAAAGTTATCCGAAAAGTACTAAAATTTCACCCTAAGATAATTTCGATATTATGAATCCAAAAATGAAGTCCATTTTGAAAGATAAAATTTATAAAATTTCAAAAAGTGGGTATTACTATTCATAACAGCTAGTTTATATAGCATATCGTTGTTTAGCGAAACTTGGTATTGCGTACAACACACGCTATCGTGGAAGGTCACGATTACATAAACACTTAATCTTTCTACCACATCGTTGTCATATTCAACATCTTCAATAGTGATCGCATGTGAATTCCCTTTTTCCTTTGCCTTAAGTGGTTGCTCATGTCGATCATCACTAACCCTTGGATTAGGGCATTTATTATCATAATGCCCCATTTCCTTGCACTTGAAGCATTGAAGTGTTGGTGGTGTGTTCTCTGCAGTCTTTTCTTTATTCACATCATTAGCAACCCTTTTTCCATTACTTCGACACTCAGCTGCTCGATGACCTTCTTTTCCAAATTTAAAACATTTTCTAGTCCCTTTAAGACAATCTCCACCATGCTTCTTTCCACACTTTGAGCATAAGGAAACATTCATCTTCTTTTCACCATTATTCTGAGATTTCTCCTTGAACTCCATCTTTCGTTTCTTGTCAAAACCATGAGATGGATAAGTAACACCAACTTCCATTTCTACCTTGATAGCACAATGCACAATTTCTTCATAGCTACTGAAGTCTCTTATAGCTAATGCCCTTCGAAGATTTGGTTTTAAGCCACTAAAGAATCGATCAACTTTACTTTCAGGTTGGATGATAAAGCCATATGCATACCTTGCAAGCCTTGTAAAATTTGCCTCGTATACACCAACAGATTCATCATCATTTTTCTTTAGTTCAAGAAACTCCTTCTCCATCTTTGTTCGAAGAATACGAGGGAAGTACTTATTGAAAAATAAGTTCTTGAACTCGTCCCATTCCATGGACTCAATTTCATCTCTTGGCCTCATATTCTTGATAAGATTCCACCATTGATCAGTTTCACTTTCCAAACGATATACTACTAAGATGACTTTATCATGTTCAGAACATTGAAGAACTGAAAATATCTTTTCAGTGGTACTGATCCATTGTTCAGCAACAAGTGGACAGAAGACCCAATGAAAGAAGGTGGACGTTGCCTCATGAAGGACTCAATGGAATATTGTTCCCTTCTCTGCTCATTTGGAAGTCCAGAATGATTCATAGCTTGTGTAAGTATAGTAATAATATTTTTCACTCCATCTCCCATAACATTTGTTTGTTCAGGAGGAAAATCATTACATTTTCCATTGCATTGATCAACATGGTTCCTTCGGGTTCCACCCATCGTCTAAAACCCAAAAAGAATAGTGTGAGAGGCAAAAATCATGATAGGGAAAACAACATTGTAAAGGGGGAGTACCCTTAATATCTAACATCTTAGGTTAAATTCTAAGATCATTAGCGCAATTCTAGGACTATAACCTATACTTATACTTAACCTTAGGGACATCCCTAGACATACCTTAGAAATATCTCTAGGGACCTCACTAAAGTTTTCGCATCCTAGTTTCCAAAGGTTAACTAAACCTTTCCTCTGATACCAACTGTAGAGACCTGAAGCTTGACGTACATAGATATTACATTACATTTTCGGAATACTTAATACATAACAAAAACAGACAAACAAGGATCGTAATAGTTTAGTGTCTTTGAAAACTCGGAATAAAATCTTCTAATCGTGGTGAAAGATCTTCAACATCTCCCAATAAAGATCTTCCTCCTTTTTTTTCTTACCTAAAACCTTTTTTATATCCTGGGGAAAAGAAAACATAAAATGGGTGAGCTTAAATGCCAAGTAAGGTTAAACATAGATAACATAAAACAATCCATAATCATTTGAATGGAAAAAACTTGAACATAAAATCTAAATATCAAAATTTTGAGCAAAGACATGAATCTTGGAAGTACGTAAGGCATATATCATAAAGGAACATCAATCATGATAAAATAGCATGGGAATAAAACATGTAATTATGGAAACTATTAAGCACATGATATGATTTCCATATTAGCCAAGGCATTGCTGCCAAGGAATTGCTGTCAAGACCATCTTAGTGGACAAAGTCCCTTTCTGAATCGAGTTCACTTTTCGTTCCAATCCCATATTACTGAACCGGTTTAACTTTCCGTTCCATCAATGTCTATCTCATGAGATATAAATCTTTACCCAATTCATTGGAGGGATATATAGTTCCCACCCATCTCATAATGAAATCATTCTTACTTGTGCCACAAAATAAACATACATCATTCATAATAACCCAACAAATAAAATGGGTTTCATAAACATCTTCACATAATCCATATAAAAGTAATGGATATCATTTCATAATAATAAAATTGAAACCATGTAAATCATAGAGACATTATACTTGAAACATACACATATGAAATAATGTTATCTTAGATGGAAAATAGTTTTGACAAAACACTTGAAATGAATTCTTGAGGAAAATAACCTTTCTTCTTTAAAATCAATTTCTTTTCACAAAACATCATGCAATTTTAAAAGAAAAATATATTTTTTTTAAATAGTCATGAAATTTTTTGGAGAAATCTTCATGAAAATAAGGCTTTATAAAACCGTAAAAATCCGTTCGTGTCGTATAAGTTAAAAAAACATTCTTCTTGTACTTTTGCCGGAAAAGTCAAAAAGTACCTCGTAAGGTAAACAAAAGAAATATTCATTACATACCATGTAGTAAAAGTCAAAAATGGGTAAAAAGGACTTTAAACATACATGAAAACATTTTTATAAAACATGTACATGGATAATAACAATAACCCCAGTAAATACTTACGAATAAACAATCTTGGATAAGAATGAGATTGGAATATTTATCCCTTACCTTAGGTTTGATATGCTTCGTACGTATCCAAAACTCCTGTATAATGATTTAAATAATTTAATTGACTCATTACAGAATCATATTCATTGTTATGATATCATATATGTTTCACTTATGACTTTATATTACCCGTTCTTTTGTAAATTCCATGTTAAAGCAGCGTTTTGGGTAAAATCATTTCATTTATCGTATGTGTTTTGACTTGTTGTTCTTGATATTATTACTTATATCCTGATTTACATAATTCCAGAATGTAAAACATGATTTATATATAATATATATTCATCATATACATATATATATTATATATCGATAAAAGGAATGAAATACATCGTTCAGGGTGACGGTAGGCCGTACATACGCATGAACGTTGTTTTCGTTTCCTTATTGAATTGAATGAAACTAAATAGATGAAATAAATATATATATACATAAATCCAGTAGAATTATTATTTCATAAATTTCATTATTATTCATTATATAAACTTTATGATCATTCATGTATGGTTAACATGGAGAATGAATCTCATCGCGTCGTGGAGACGGTAGTCCGTACGTATGCACGAGCGATGATATCATTCCCATAATTATTGAATAGAATTGGAGTGGATGGTATAATATATCAGAATCATTATTATGTTATAATAACCATATATATTTATTCTTTACACCATTATACCCATCCATGTAAGGTGCTGGTGGAAAAACAGATTTCACCACGGCGTGGAGACGGTATTCCGTACATACGCACGCATGGTGATTTCGTTTTCCGTAGGATGGATAGATGGTGAAATAGGGTTGTTTCATACTTATAATAACATATCAGTATATGAGTTATACTTATGTTATTACTTCACAATGAAACAACTAAAGAATAAGAAGTGGAAGAAGAAATAAAGTTGAAAGAATCGGTAACGGACATTACCTCTTCTTTGAAGCGCCTCTTTGAGACCTCATCTTAGGGCACTAAAATTGGGCTTTGAAGAAGACCAGGACCTCTATGATGTTTCTAGGGAAGTGTTGAAGATAATTTGTTAGGGGTTTTCCGAGCTTGAAGGCTCAAGGTGGTGTGAGGAAGAGAGGGAGGAGGTGCCCTTTTATAAGGGAGGAGAGGGGCACCTTTGGAATAACTAAAAATATTATTTTATTATAAAGTCATATTTGGTTTTTAATAGCTAGAAATTGATATATTTAGAAGATAAGGTGGGTATGGGTCGAAATCCTCTCATCCAATATAATTTAGACAATTTTAGGTCATTATATTAACCTTATCTTTTAGTTTTAACTCTTAGTTAATTAGATTGACATTTACCATGTCACTTTGTATTTTTATATTATATAGTTAATAAACTTACCATATACATCCAAGAGACCCCCAAGTGGTCCATTAATGCTACACCTATCATGATATAAGTATCTTGTCTGAACCATATATTTTTAGGAATATAATAACAATTAATAATATAATATTTGTTTTAAAAACTATTTTATGTCAATTTTGACACTATTTGGTAATTGATTTTTGTGAAAATCATAACAGAATTATTAGTTCTAAAAAATTTAATTAAATCAATAATAACATGTCATATTAACATATAAAATTATTGTAATTCATAAAAAGTCTCAAATTACATTTATTTGGGTATTTAAAACATCAATTATTTCAATATTTCATTAATAAGATAATTACTGCATCATCATTGTGTCATAAATAAATTAAATTATTTTAAGTCTAAAAATTACAAATAAAATACCATTATGAAGGAAATCTTTTTATCTTTCTAATGAATATTTATAGTCGACTTTATCTTGTGTATAACCCTATATTAAAAATGATTTAGTTATTAAACTTTGATTTTAACTATTTTAACCCTTCTTTAAATAAATTAATAATAAATGTTCTAATCTAATCCAAGTGGGCCTAAATGGTCATATTTTATTCCTAAGGTTATTTTTGGTCGAATTAAACTTATCCAATAGAATTAGGACATGTGTTAAGGTAATAATAATATCATTTTTACCCTTAATTACCCTATTTACTTTTAATCGTGGTAAAAAAAAAGTAAAAAGTTACTATTCACAAAAAATTATTTTTATCTCATTGAACCACATTTTAGTCCTTGATATTAACTGTGTCTCTCGGATTTTCGAAATTTCACTCACAGAAGCGGTAAAATTAAGTTTTATGAAAAAATCAGTTTTTTAACTACCACTTAGTGGTTTCACTATTCATCAAGAAATGAAAGTTTCCAGAAAAATACCAAAAATTAGGCCTAAGATATATTTGATATTATGAATTCAAAAATGATGTCTATTTTACCAAATTCAAAACATATCAGTTTCATTAATTAATTTAAAAATTAATTCTCGTTTTCAAAACAAATAGCGTGTTCTTAAGAGATAATAACTATCAAAAGATTGACACTTGTTTATGTCTGGTTTAAATGTGAAATTACATCCAATGACCAACATTGTATTAAATGGTAAAAATATATTCTAAATATACTTTAAAACCACTCAAATTAATAATTTATCACTATTAATTATTTCGATTAAAAAAAAAATTAATTAAAATTTAGAAATTTTCACTATTCATCAGAATATGAAAGTTATCCGAAAAGTACCAAAATTTCACCCTAAGCTAATTTCGATATTATGAATCCAAAAATCAAGTCCATTTTGAAAGATAAAATTTATAAAATTTCAAAAAGTGGGTATTACTATTCATAACGGCTAGTTTATATAGCATATCGTTGTTTAGCGAAACTCAGTATTGCGTACAACACACGCTATCGTGGAAGGTCACGATTACATAAACACTTAATCTTTCTACCACATCGTTATCATATTCAACATCTTCAATAGTGATCGCATGTGAATTATCTTTTTACTTTGCCTTAAGTGGTTGCTCATGTCAATCATCACTAACCCTTGGATTAGAGCATTTATTATCATAATGCCCCATTTCCTTGCACTTGAAGCATTGAAGTGTTGGTGGTGTGTTCTCTGCAGTCTTTTCTTTATTCACATCATTAGCAACCCTTTTTCCATTACTTCGACACTCAGCTGCTCGATGACCTTCTTTTCCTAATTTAAAACATTTTCTAGTCCCTTTAAGACATTCTCCACCATGCTTCTTTCCACACTTTGAGCATAAGGAAACATTCATCTTCTTTTCACCATTATTCTGAGATTTCTCCTTGAACTCCATATTTCGTTTCTTGTCAAAACCATGAGATGGATAAGTAACACCAACTTCCATTTCTACCTTGATAGCACAACGCACAATTTCTTCATAGCTACTGAAGTCTCTTATAGCTAATGCCCATTGAAGATTTGGTTTTAAGCCACTGAAGAATCGATCAACTTTACTTTCAGGTTGGATGATAAAGCCATATGCATACCTTGAAAGCCTTGTAAAATTCGCCTCGTATACACCAACAGATTCATCATCCTTTTGCTTTAGTTCAAGAAACTCCTTCTCCATCTTTGTTCGAAGAATACGAGGGAAGTACTTATTGAAAAATAAGTTCTTGAACTCGTCCCATTCCATGGACTCAATTTCATCTCTTGGACTCGTATTCTTGATAAGATTCCACCATTGATCAGTTTCACCTTCCAAACGATATACTGCTAAGATGACTTTATCATGTTCAGAACATTGAATAACTGAAAATATCTTTTCAGTGGTACTGATCCATTGTTCAGCAACAAGTGGATCAGAAGACCCAATGAAAGAAGGTGGACGTTGCCTCATGAAGGACTCAATAGAATATTGTTCCCTTCTCTGCTCATTTGGAAGTCCATAATGATTCATAGCTTGTGTAAGTATAGTAATAAGATTTTTCACTCCATCTCCCATAACATTTGTTTGTTCAGGAGGAAAATCATTACATTTTCCATTGCATTGATCAACACGGTTCCTTCGGGTTCCAGCCATCGTCTAAAACCCAAAAAGAATAGTGTGAGAGGCAAAAATCATGCTAGGGAAAACAACATTGTAAAGGGGGAGTACCCTCAATATCTAACATCTTAGGTTAAATTCTAATATCATTAGCGCAATTCTAGGACTATAACCTATACTTATACTTAACCTTAGGGACATCCCTAGACATACCTTAGAAATATCTCTAGGGACCTCACTAAAGTTTTCGCATACTAGTTTCCAAAGGTTAACTAAACCTTTCCTCTGATACCAAATGTAGAGACCTGAAGCTTGACGTACATAGATATTACATTACATTTGTGGAATACTTAATATATAACAAAAACAGACACACAAGGATCGTAATAGTTTAGTGTCTTTGGAAACTCGGAATAAAATCTTCTAATCGTGGTGAAAGATCTTCAACATCTCCCAATAAAGATCTTCCTCCTTTTTTTTCTTACCTAAAACCTTTTTTTATATCCTGGGGAAAAGAAAACATAAAAGGGGTGAGATCAAATGCCAAGTAAGGTTAAACATAGATAACATAAAACAATCCATAATCATTTGAATGGAAAAACTTGAACATAAAATCTAAACATCAAAATCTTGAGCAAAGACATGAATCTTGGAAGTACGTAAGGCATATATCATAAAGGAACATCAATCATGATAAAATAGCATGGGAATAAAACATGTAATTGTGGCAACCATTAATCACATGATATGATTTCCATATTATCCAAGGCATTGCTGCCAAGACCATCTTAGTGGACAAAGTCTCTTTTTGAATCGAGTTCACTTTTTGTTCCAATCCCATATTACTGAACCGGTTTAACTTTCCGTTCCAGCCATGTCTATCTCATGAGATATAAATCTTTACCCAATGCATTAGAGGGAGATATAGTTCCCACCCATCTCATAATGAAATCATTCTTACTTGTGCCACAAAATAAACATACATCATTCATAATAACCCAACAAATAAAATGGGTTTCATAAACATCTTCACATAATCCATATAAAAGTAATGGATATCATTTCATAATAATAAAATTGAAACCATGTAAATCATAGAGACATTATACTTGAAACATACACATATGAAATAATGTTATCTTAGATGGAAAATAGTTTTTACAAAACACTTGAAATGAATTCTTGAGGAAAATATCCTTTCTTCTTTAAAATCAATTTATTTTCACAAAACATCATGCAATTTTAAAAGAAAAATATATTTTTTTTAAATAGTCATGAAATTTTTTGGAGAAAGCTTCATGAAAATAAGGCTTTATAAAACCATAAAAATCCGTTCGTGTCGTATAAGTTAAAAAAACATTCTTCTTATACTTTTGCCGGAAAAGTCAAAAAGTACCTCGTAACGTAAACAAAAGAAAGATTCCTTACATACCATGAAGTAAAAGTCAAAAATGGGTAAAAATGACTTTAAACATACATGAAAACATTTTTATAAAACATGTACATGGATAATAACAATAACCCCAGTAAATACTTACGAATAAACAATCTCGGATAAGAATGAGATTGGAATATTTATCCCTTAACTTAGGTCTGATATGCTTCGTACGTATCCAAAACTCCTGTATAATGATTTAAATAATTTAATTGACTCATTACAGAATCATATTCATTGTTATGATATCATATATGTTTCACTTATGACTTTATATTACCCGTTCTTTTGTAAATTCCATGTTAAAGCAGCGTTTTGGGTAAAATCATTTCATTTATCGTATGTGTTTTGACTTGTCGTTCTTGATATTATTACTTATATCCTGATTTACATAATTCCAGAATGTAAAACATGATTTATATATAATATATATTCATCATATACATATATATATTATAGATCGATAAAAGGAATGAAATACACCGTTCATGGAGACGGTAGGCCGTACGTACGCATGAACGTTGTTTTCATTTCCTTATTGAATTGAATGAAACTAAATAGATAACATAAATATATATATACATAAATCCAGTATCATTATTATTTCATAAATTTCATTATTATTCATTATATAAACTTTATGATCATTCATGTATGGTTAACATGGAGAATGAATCTCATCGCGTCGTGGAGACGGTAGTCCGTACGTACGCACGAGCGATTATATCGTTCCCATAATTATTGAATAGAATTGGAGTGGATGGTATAATATATCAGAATCAGTATGATGTTATAATAACCATATATATTTATTATTTACACTATTATACCCATCCATGTAAGGTGTTGGTGGAAAAATAGATTTCACCACGGCGTGGAGACGGTATTCCGTACGTACGCACGCGTGGTGATTTCGTTTTCTGTAGGATGGATAGATGGTGAAATAGGATTTTTTCATACTTATAATAACATATAAGTATATGATTTATACTGATGTTATTACTTTATAATGAAAAAACTAAAGAAGAAGAAGTGGAAGAAGAAATAAAGTTGAAAGAATCGGTAACGGACATTACCTCTTCTTTGAAGCGCCTCTTTGAGACCTCCTCTTAGGGTACTAAAATTGGTCTTTGAAGAATACCAGTACCTCTAGGATGTTTCTAGGGAAGTGGAGAATAGAATTTTTCAGGGTTTGGATGAGCTTGAAGGCTCAAAGTGGTGTGAGGAAGAGAGGGAGTAGGTGCCCTTTTATAAGGGAGGAGAGGGGCACCTTTGGAATAACTAAAAATATTGTTTTATTATAAAGTCATATTCGGTTTTTAATAGATCAAAATTGATATATTTAGAAGATAAGGTGGGTATGGGTCAAAATCATCTCATACAATAGAATTTAGACAATTTTAGGTCATTATATTAACCTTATCTTTTAGTTTGAACTCTTAGTTAATTAGATTGACATTTACCATGTCACTTTGTATTTTTATATTATATTGTTAATAAACTTACCATATACATCCAAGAGACCCCCAAGTGGTCCATTAATGATACACCTATCATGATATAAGTATCTTGGCCGAACCTTAGATTTTTAGGAATATAATAACAATTAATAATATAATATTTGTTTTAAAAACTATTTTATGTCAATTTTGACACTATTTGGTAATTGATTTTTGTGAAAATCATAACAGAATGATTAGTTCGAAAAAAGTTAATTAAATCAATACTAACATTTCATATTAACATAGAAAATTATTGGAATTCATAAAAAGTCTCAAATTACATTTATTTGGGTATTTAAAATATCAATTATGTCAATATTTCATTAATAAGATAATTACTGCATCATCATTGTGTCATAAATAAATTAAATTATTTTAAGTCTAAAAATTACAAATAAAATACCATTATGAAGGAAATATTTTTATATTTCTAATTAATATTTATAGTCGAATTTATTTTATGTATAACCCTATATTAAAAATGATTTAGTTATTAAACTTTGATTTTAACTATTTTAACCCTTCTTTAAATAAATTAATAATAAATGTCCTAATCTAATCCAAGTGGGCCTAAATGGTCATATTTTATTCCTAAGGTTTTTTTGGTCGAATTAAACTTACCCAATAGAATTAGTACATGTGTTAAGGTAATAATAATATCATTTTTACCCTTAATTACCCTATTTACTTTTAACCGTGGTAAAAAAAAGTAAAAAGTTACTATTCACCAAAAATTATTTTCATCTCATTGAACCACATTTTAGTCCTTGATATTAACCGTGTCTCTTGGATTTTCAAAATTCCACTCACAGAAGCGGTAAAATTAAGTTTTATGAAAAATTCAGTTTTTTAACTACCACTTAGTGGTTTCACTATTCATCAAAAAATGAAAGTTTCTAGAAAAGTACCAAAAATTAGGCCTAAGCTATATTTGATATTATGAATTCAAAAATTATTTCTATTTTAACAAATTCAAAACATATCAGTTGCATTAATTAATTTAAAAATTAATTCTCGTCGTCAAAACAAATAGCGTGTTCTTAAGAGATAATAACTATCAAAAGATTGACACTTGTTTATGTCTAGTTTAAATGTGAAATTACATCCAATGACCACCATTGTATTAAATGGTAAAAATATATTCTAAATATACTTTAAAACCACTAAAATTAATAATTTATCACTATTAATTATTTCGATTAAAAAAGTTGTTTTTAATTAAAATTTAGTAATTTTCACTATTCATCAGAATATAAAAGTTATCCAAAAAGTACCAAAATTTCACCCTAATCTAATTTCGATATTCTGAATCCAAAAATGAAGTCCATTTTGAAAGATAAAATTTATAAAATTTCAAAAAGTGGGTATTACTATTCATAACGGCTAGTTTATATAACATATCGTTGTTTAGCGAAACTCGGTATTGCGTACAACACACGCTATCGTGGAAGGTCACGATTGCGTGTAATGCAAGCCAAGTCAGGGATGCATGTTGTGCAAGATCCTTTTGGTGTATCGTACAACACAAGACATTAATGAAATTAAAAAAATATATTTTTCATAAAATCTTGGGGTGTTACAGCATGAGATTTCCTTATTCACAAATTAGCATGAGGAGCATTGCTCTATACTGGTTCCTCTCTTGGAAAGGTGATAGTCCTAAATCAGATTGGGAAAATTTGAATCCAATGCTTATAAATAGATATGGGGATGGTAAAGAAGATATTGTACCGAATGTTCAATGAATATAACAAGAGAAGATTGAATTAAATCAGGATTAGAGTAGTGTAAACATACTTGAGTCTGATTCAGAACTTGAAGAATATATAGTAGTAGAAGTGGATCACATTTCAAAGGAGGAAAAGCAGAAAACATGAAGAGATTTCAAGTGAGGATTAGCAGTAGTAAGTGTGAAAATCTATTTGCTTCTTGTATGGAATGGCATAGAGAGGTAATTCTTGATCCGAGTTATAGCATGGATAAGCGGGGTAAGTATTCCAGGGTGAGAAGCTCATTCCCAATCCGCATTTGAAACCTACTTCTGGAGAGGTAGCTAGTCCAATTATACCACCTACTACATAGTTTTGGTGATGAAAGGAGAAAAACGTTTCACCTTCTATTTTCCATGAAAAGTAAAATATACTCATTGTTCTTAGTTCGAGTAGTGAAGATCAAAGCAAGGGGAGAGTTGGGATCTAAACTTGTGGTGCTACTGAACACACATTGGTGTCGATGAGTGTGTTGTAGCAAGAGACATTTTGTACTTTTTTTATAGTTATTTTTTGGTACAGATAGGGGTTGTTAGTATTTTGGGGGGATATTAAATAGGGGAGGAGTGATGGGAATAGGGGATGAATTATCATTTTCATTTTCATCTCGGTAAGTTGGGAGTCGTGACCTTAGGAGGTCTCGACCAAATAGGGTCCTTAAACATCAGAATTATGAATCAAATCAAAAGGTTAAATAATGTGGGAAAATGGTTGAGGGGCATAGGATGTACGATGGTGCTTGGAGAATTTGTATGCCTCATGGTTGAAGGAGATGGAAGAGCCCAAATCAGGACAGAACTGCTACAAATATTGAATGGAGGGATGACCATAATGAGAGTGATAGTCTAACACATGAGTATAAAGAAAACAACAAATGATTTCACATCAAATATATACACTCAACCTCACAACCATACTCTACTAGACACTTGATTTGTCAAACATTCCTAAAGGGTAACATCATTGGGTGAAAAGATCGTAGTACAATTCAGGTTTTTAGTAAGATTATTGATGGATAAAAGATTAAAAGGGCTTCGAGTTGCATGCACTACTTATGAATTCTTAGTGTTTTATGTAAGCATACATGTGATAAAATTGAAAATAGGAATGGTGGATCCATCAACAACCTTGATCATTGTAATACTTGCATAAGGTCGATAATGGTGCAATATACATGCATCACTAGTATTGTAATGAGAGGTGCCTGAATCCAACATCTATGTACAAGGTTTTTAAGAGACACATATTGTGGGACTACCTATGTGAGCCAATGAATTCGTGGAAGAGGGTTGAGGAGTGGCACAATGATAATGAAGAATCTTGAGTTCTTTGTCCAATAGTGTATGTTGGGTGATAGTTGGGGTATCCCATTGGAAGGAGGGGTTTTTGAGCCTCCTTTTAGATACCAATAATTTTAATTTGATGGCCTTGTTTTCCACAATATTGTGCAATGATGTTTTCTCAATCTATGACCACATCCACAGGCAGGGCCACATGTGGTAGAATAGTTCATGCAACCACTTCTTCACGAATATGTCATGGCATTATGATGTATCACATGAGGAACCATACTAGGAGGCACAATATGATTAGAATTACTGAGTCGATGATAAACATAATAGATTTTCATTATGGATAGACTTGCTTGAATTTTTTTCGTAGTGGTTTTTTGCTCGAGTGGTACCCCATGAAGAAGAGAAAAATGCATAGTTGATCATGTTGAGTCATGACCTCCACCAGTGTATGTTGGTTCAAGGATCTCATCTCGAAGTGCCTTCCATTATAGGGAGTACACAAGGATTGGTTTTGTGCACAAATATGGGAAATATATCGAAAAGTGTATCAAACACTTACTAGATTGTTAGTCTTGAAGTGGAGTTAAGGAATCTCAAAGTTCCTTAAAATTATTTGATATGCGGGCAACCACTTTAACCAACTATTGAATGAAATTGACCATTATGTCAAAGATTTTGATGTTGGTTAGTTTCTAGGCTATATACTTAGGATTGGTTAGAGAGGGTGGATCTTCCCTACCAAATGAGTGTCAAGGTCTATTCCCCTAAGAGACAGTGTTAGAGCTGGGGGGACCCCATCGCCAGGTAGGTATATTCCCAAAGGAAGAAGGTAGATTGAGGGTAAGAGGTCATTGGGAAGTCATATGGGGAGCCACAGGGCATGTGAAGCCCAATAGAAATAGAATAAATTAGGGGCGCAGGACCATAGGTGAGGGGGTGATTAGAAGGTTATAAATATTTGGATCTAGAGCTTGGGTGAGAGATCAAAGGGGCCTCCTGAAGATTCCTGATATTTATCCTCTAATTTTTTCATTACTCGATGTCTATAATTACATGTAATTATTTCTGTTTTCAATAAATATAATTCATCTTACTATTTAATCAGTGTGAGGAATCTAACATTTTGATTCGACTTTTTGAATACAAACCCATTTCCTCTTTGAGAAGTTGACAGTGAGAGTAACTGATATGGATACTCATATTCAGGCATGATTGGAAGCGTTAGAGAAAATAATGGAGCATTCCAAATCTAGATGGGATCAACATATTGAATGTGTGGAATCAACAGTGTCGGGATTGGAGACCTTTGTGGGAGCATTTCAGCAAGAAATCTCTAGTCCAAAGGAGTTACAGAATTTGATGTCTGGAATCGTGTGCTAACTAGATAAGTTACCTATGCAAGAAGAGGTAACAAACTCGTCACCAAATTTTGAGTCAGGTGAGTTGTTTTCATGATCACACAAAAAATGGGCCTGATCAAGGGGATGCATGGGACAGGAGAAGCCACTGGTGATGGTTCCATACCGATGTTGGTGGTGCGTCGGGTTGAATTACCAGTGTTTCATGTTCAGGATCCTCACGGTTGGATCAACAGAGTTGAACAATACTTCCGGATAAATAAAATTCATGAGCATTGAAAAATTTCATTAGATCATGTGAGTATGGAAGGGGTGACTTTAAATTGTTTTACTGTGTTTGAATAGGTGAATCCATAGTTGTATTGGAACCAATTTAAGGAGGAGTTAATGGAAGGATTCAGGGGATTAGAAGTACAAAACCCTTCTGAATAATTAGCTGCAAATCAGCAGAGCGGAACAATCCAAGAATAAATCAATCTATTTGAATTTTTGGCGTCCATATTTCCACACTAACCAAAATATCAATATATTGGGTACTTCCTCCATGGGTTGCATGAGGAAGTGTGAAGCTGATTTCACATTAATAATCCATAGACCTGCCTGCAGGTGATGCAGCTGGCACGACAAGCTGAGTTAGCTCTCGAAAAAGGGGTAGGACCGTATCCTCAGGCTAGAAGATCATGCTTGTATGCAGGCAGGGACTGGTCATATTCCTCCATGGGTTTTTTTTCTCAATAGCCAAGTTGATAAAGGGGGTTTATCAGTTAACTAGTCAAGAGTGGGAGGACTAGAGAAAGAAAGGACTATGTTTTTGTTGAGTTAAACCTTACAATCTCATGAACAAATGCTCGGACCCCAAGATGAGTTTTTTATTATTAGGGTAAGAATATGATAAATCTAGATTTCACTCCAACATGATGAGGATTAAGATCCTGCAGAAGTGGTGGAAGAAAATCTGGAGGTCGAATGCAAGGTAGTGGACTTTTAGGGCTGAGGAATCTTGTGCAGCATCAGAAACTGCCAAGAGGAATCCACTATGTCCCAGAAAATTGAGGGAACCATTAAAGGAATACCAATTCTGATTTTACTCAATAGTGAGGCCTCCCATAATTTTATTAGTCCAAAATTGGTCAGTATACTGGGGATGAAAATTTTGGTCTCTAAGAAAATGAGGGTGAATCTTGGATATGGGCATAAAATAGAAACTACAGGGGTGTGTCGGCACATATAGTTGACAGTGGGATCTTACGAATGTTCAATAGAAGCACACATCTCGAATATTGGAGGGATTGATCTAATCTTGGGAGTGTCGTGGTTAAGTACACTTAGGGATGTTTGCATCAATTAAAAAACTATGGTGATGAAATTCATAGTGGAAGATCATATTTTCACTCTTTTGGGAGTCCAACATAATGATTGAGCAACTTTATATCTGGACTAGTGGGCTTGTGGATAGAATTTCAGTGGTGCATGTAATCAATTAATTAGGGGAAATAGGAGCAGTGGGGTGAAACTCCTATCTGACAACCAAATCCTAGAATTGAATAATATTTTTCTTCATTTTACCTTAGTTTTTGAATAACCCAGTGGTCTCCCAACATAGAGGAAATGAGTGCATGTGATAAACCTAACCCCAGGACAGGGGCCAGTTTCGGTATGATTATATAGATACCCTTATTTCCAAAAGAATGAAATAGAAAGAAAATTGTAAGATATGTTGAATTGTGGCATCATTAGGACAAGTTCCAATGCTTATTTAGGTATGGTGTTGTTAGTTAAGAATAAATATGGGTCGCAGTAGCTATGTGTGGACTACCGCACTTTGAATAAGGTCACCAAACCAAAAAATATATAATTCTGGTGGTGGAAGAGATACTTGATGAATTACATGGTGCCACTTAATTTTCTAAGCTTGAACTCAGAGCGGGGTATCATAAAATTCATATGTGTGAATGTGATGTGTAAAATACTGCCTTCTGGACTCATAGCGGCCACTATGAGTATTTAGTGACGCCTTTCTTCCTAATGAAATCTCTATCCACTTTTTAGGACACTATGAATGATTTATTCATTCCTTGATCTGACACTTTGTTTTAATTTTTTTATGATATTTTTGTGTATAACAAGTATTTGTTGATGCATATACAACATTTAGTGGTGGTTCTTCATGTTCTCCAGGAATATCAGTTTGTTCCAACAAAAAGAAATTTCATTTTGGGTAGTGGGAGATAGAGTATTTGGGTCACATCATTTTTATTGCAGGTGTATCCATAGATCCAGTAAAAGTACAATTGATGCTTGATTGTCCATCCCTTACCATAATAAAAGTATTCTTTGGTTTTTGTGTCCTCACAGGGTATTATCAAAAATTCATTTGTGATTATGGTAAATTAGCTTAGACCATCATTTCTCTCATTCGTAAGGATGGTTTCCATTGGTTAGATGATGCTCTATAATCTTTACAAAATTTAAAAAAATAATGATAGAGGCCCCTATCCTCTCCTTAATAGATTTTTTCAAATGGTTCAAGCTTGAATTTGATGCTTCGGTCTGGGGGATAGGAGCATTCCTCATGAAACACTAGAGACTCATTTCTTATTTCAACACTGCACTTTCAGATAAACACTTGGCTAAATCAGTTTATGAGAAGGAAATCATGGAACTTATCCTTTCTATTCAGCATTGGTGAACTTATTTACTATGTCTCCAATTTGTAGTTTTTTCAGACCACCACCGCCTTAAGTACTTGATTCAGCAGAAAATTACTACTGTTGACGAATAGTGTTGGATCACTAAATTTTTGGGTTTCCATTTTGACATTTTTTTATAAACCAGGAAAAGAAAACTCACCCATGGGTGCACTGTTGAGGTGGGACAAGGACGTTCCCTGCCTTTTCCTGCTGGAATCCTGACCATTTTGTGAAGAGGGCCGCAACTTAGATAATGAAGTTTCTTTTGATCCTTTGGGGAAGGTACTCTATGCACTGTAGTCTGGGAAGTAGTCTTTTTCTAGATTTACTCTTACTGATGGTGTGTTGTAGTACCATGGGAGGCTGGCCATTCTAACTTCACCCCCTTGGGTTCCCCTTTTTCTAGCAGAGTTCAATTCTTCTCCTCAAGGGGGCCATGTGGGTTTTTACCGAACCTACTGGAAATTGGATAGAAATATATATAGGGTAGGAATGAATGGAGTTGTATGAATCTTTTTTTGGAAATGTGAGTTTTGTCAATGATATTAATACTCCACTTTGTCTCCTACGGGTCTGCTGCAACCACTAGATATTCCTGCAGAAGTGTGGTATGATATTTCTATGGGAACACCATGACGTGATACTAGTAGTTGTTGGCCATTTTTTCAAGTATGCCCATTCTATGATCCTTAATCACGTTCAGTGGATGATATTTTCCTTCATGAGGTATTCCATCTACATGGTGTGTCCACCTCTATTGTGAGTGACCGTGGCCTAATTTTTCTCGGTCATTTCTAGACAGAATTGTTTCATTTCATGGAACTACTCTTTGATTGAGTTCAACCTATCACCCTCAAATGGATGGTCAAATGAAAGTTTTAAATAGGTGTATTGAAACATACCTTCGCTGCTTTTCGGGGGACCAACCACGGTCTTAGTCCCATTATATTCCTTGGGATGAATGGAGTTACAAAAAAAACTGACATATCTCCATTAATTTTACTCATTTTGAAGTAGTGTATGGATAAAACCCTACAACCATTCTTGGTTTTCTACCCTCTAACATTTGGGTTCCAGCTGTAACCACCATATTGGGGGACTGAGATGAATCCCTCCACCAACTATGTCATCACTTGGCCTGACCATAGTATTATATGAAATGGTATGTGAATAAACATGGACTACATGTAGTTTTCTAGATTGGGGATAAAGTTTTCTTAAAACTTTGGCCACATAAATAGCATATCGTAGCTCAATGTATTCATCAAAAACTGGATGCAAGATTTTATAGCCCCTTATCCATCCTCGAGTAGATTGGTCTTGTTTCTTACCACTTAGATTTACCTGTTGCCGCAAGGGTCCGCCTAGTTTTTCATGTTTCTCAATTAAAGTAGGCACATAGAAAGTACATCCTTCCCTTCCACTAGGAATGGATATAGACACTACTGATTGTACAGAACCACTGGTTGTTCTTTCTCACCGCTTTCACTTGAAGGATGTCTTGACTCACCCGTGTTTTTTATTTAGTGGTCTGACAGCTCATTAGATGAAGCCACTTGGGAAGATGAATTTACCCTTCACAACCAATTTCTCTCTTTTAGTATTGGGGAAAATAATGGATTTCAAGGGGCAAAAAGTGTTAGAGTTGGGGGAACTTTCCATCTGGAAGGTATATTCCCAAAGGAAGAAGGAAGATTGAGAGTGAGAGGCCATTGGGGGGTCATGTAGGGATCTACAGCGCATGTGAAGCCCAACAGAAATAGAATAAATTAGTGGATCGGGACCATAAGTGAGGGGGTAGTTAGAAGGTTAAAAATATTTGTATCTAGAGATTGGGAGAGAGTGAAAAGGGGCCTCCCGAAGATTCCTGGTATTTCTCCTCTACTTTCTTCATTATTCAGAGTCTGTAATTCTAGGTACTTATTTCTGTTTTACATAAATATAATTCATGTAGTACTTCCGATTTCTAGTATGTAGCCCTTTATTTATGTTTTTATGTATATAACATATAAAAGTGAAGGTTGGGGGAGTCTTTAGAACTTTCAAGAATTTTTCAGGGCTAAAGGGGAAGGGCATAGTCTGTGCATGGTTTGTCTAAACCGTGCAGAAATCCTAGGAGAAACCATGCACTTTGGAAGATGTTGGATAGAGAGATTCAGCACAGTGTGTGCACAATTAGGGTGACCATGTGAGGAGGTCATGTGAGGGTCTTCCTAGATAGTATCTAATGCACGGTTAGTGCACAGTTTTTCTAACCATGCAAACCAACTGTGCGCAAGGTTAAAGTGAGATCCTAAAAAGGTGGATCTCACATGTTTTTGCCTCTAAACCACTCAATTTTTCTCCAAATTTTCCCTAACTTGGTATTTCTCTTCCTTTAAGGATTTATAACCTCTCCCAAGAAATTTAGAATCAATATAGTTCTTTTACTTTGTGTTTAGAAGCTCTATTCTTGTGGTAAGTGTTCGTTCTTCCTCGTTCTTATCACGTTTTCTTAGATCTTCTTAGATCTACTTCTCCTATACTATCGGTTTCTCAAATATATGCCTGTTATGGGTAGATATAATATTTTTTATGCCAAATATGATGATATTTTTTCTTTTTTTGGTAGAATAAGAGATCTAAGGTAGTTTTGTGGAGAATCAACCTAATTTTCTTGAGCATTCTTCATCTGTTTTCAATTTTCACCAAAACCTTTGAGGTAGGTGGCTTCAATATCAACTCCTCTTGATATAATAGATTAGAATTATTTCAAATTAGATTACTTTTGTTTATTTTATTATGATTTGGCTGTTGAAAAATTGTTATATACCCTATTTTTTATGGTTTGGTAAATTGTGGAGATCTGGAAAATTTGGTGTTTTGAATAAAGTGCTTTTGATCTTGGTTTTAAAATGTGGATTTTAAAATAGGGATTTTTCAGAATAGTGTAACATGGATTTTATTAAGATTTTTTCAATAAAAGTAATGCTTTATTGAAATGAAATGTTTTGTTTTAATTGGCTTTCTTAAAGTTTTTCAATAAAAGAATAGTTTTTTTGAAATGGTTTGAATTGCTTGAACACACTTGGATTTGGAATGGGTTTGTCATGAGTCATGGTGTGTGTTCATATGCATTGAAAATTGATGGATAAGGTCATTAAATACCACCATAAAAATGTTGGTATGGATATGGGCGTGAAGTACCCCCATCAAAGTGGTCCACTAAGTGAAGTCTTAGTGGAAGGATAGATCACCGTTTATGAGTATTGGGAGTTTTATTTTCATGAATTTGTGGGTGTGTTGTGAACAATGAAATGGTTATACAAAAATTTTAATGATAAAGGGTTTTAAATCCTTGTTTTGTAGTTTTTCTAGAAATATGACTTGCTGGGAAAATTGGTTTAAATAGCACTTGTTTACTTTTGGTTATAAATGGTTTTGTAATTTGTTTATATTTATTTATAAACTATTTTGGGGAATCATTTTATATAAATAGTTTTATATAAATGTTTCTAAATTTTCTATCCAAGTGGCATGAGTAGGTAAATCATTGAAGAAAACCTACTGAGTTTTATACTCACCTCTCCTTTGGCACTTTAGTGTTTTTGCAGATGTTATCTTCCGAGATTTGGGAAAAGGTAAAGTATCACACGTATTTAGCACCACCTCATGATACTTGATCTGTTTGGTGATTTTGGAGAATTAATCTTGTGGATCAGGGAGTATTGTGGTTGTCTTGGAGTATCTTGTGGTTTTCTTCCACTATTTACTTTGATAGTTTCTTTGTCTTCTGCTATATTACACTTTGGTGTGGTTTTTTATAAAGATGATGGTTGAGTTGTCTTGTTTTAATCATGCATAATATAGTGGTTGTTTAGTTATGGTTTTTTAGTTAGTGGTTTATTTCATAAATGTTAAATCATCCCCCGCTTTCATTTTAAACCCTTCGTCATTTCGATCCAAAAGATTGTTTGAGATAAGTGGTATCAGCTTATTTCTTTCCTTGTGGAACAAGTAGTCATCAATTTTATTGGTCTTGGAGTTGAAATTCATTTGTGTATATTCCTTGGGTTTTGATCTTAGAAAGGATTAGGATTTTTGGGACTTGAAATGTAGAGCATAAAAAGTCATAGATAACCTTTTTATGTTGAACTTCAAGTTTCTAGGGAGTTGGGTATATAAGTGTTTTGGAGGCACTTATAGGATTTTGGAAATCTCATTGTCATGGGTTTATCCAAGGAGATGATCATGAAATTAATTAGAGTAATTACTTCCCACTAGCAGTTTATACATCATTTAGAGTAATGATTTATGTTTGTGAAAAATTGTTTATTTTTTAAAAGTATGAAATTGTTTTTCAATTAAAAGAATTTGAAAAGGGACATGACTATGGTATTTTAAAAATGGTTTGATTTTCAAAAATAAAGTTGAAACTTTTCAAAAATGATTGATTTTGGAAATCAATGTTGTGATAGTTGATGTGATAGAATTTGAAAAGCTAATCCATCATTTTCTAGAGAGTGAAACTTATCGAGTTTGTTGTTTTTTTAGAAAATGGCACCCGGTAGGCATCGTAGAAACCAACCAAAATAAGCAGTGTAGAATGTGGTTGCACCCAAACCACAGGTGAACCAAGAGCTGGTTCAGAGTATTGTCTAGTCATTCCAAACTGAGGACACGGGGAACCGAAGGGATGAGCTAAGGCATGTGGATCATTCCATCCAATTCATGAAGCAGAATCCACCCATATTCCAGGGTGATTATGAATCCGAAAGGACGAAGGTGTGGTTTAATAGGATGAATTGTATCTTTGATTTCATTAGCACACCGGTATATCTCAAGGTTAAACTAGCAACATATATGATTAAGGATCTTGTACACTAGTGGTGAGATCTAGCGATGTAGGATAAATTAGATCACGGTATTAGTTGGGAGGATTTTGAGGAATTGTTTCATAAAAAAATATATCCTCACACATTTAGGATCTAGATAATGATGTACTTATTCATCCTAAAGTAGAAAAATCTATCTATCATAGAGTATGTGGCTAAATTTATGCATTTAGTGAGATTTTCACTAGAAGTTGTGGCAAGTATGGCCTTTAAGGCACGTATCTTTGAATTGAGGCTAAGATAGGAGATTTTCTCAAAGATTTTGGTACTCTGTATTAAGGATCATACAGAGATGGAGAACATAGTGAAAGCATTTGAACATGATATCTCAGGATCTATAGGAAGAGGAAGTATTATAATACCCATGGGAAATGGTGGGAAATCCAATGTTGGGATCAAGTAGAAGAGGGAAACTTATTTCCAAGGTGGGAGTGGGACATAAAATAAAATGGCTAGATCAGTGATCCTTCCTCCACTACCCAAGATAAAACTAGGTTGTTTCCAATGTGGTTCGCTTGACCACATGAAGTGAGAGTGTATGACACAACCTAGGGCATGCCATAACTGCAAGAAGATGGGGATCTTCAGCGCTATTGTCATAGTGCTTTGAGGTCAGGTGCTCGAGACACTTCTCAAGTGTCGCAAGCATATTGTGCTTCAACAGGGAGAGGACAATAGAATCAATATCATCAGCAAAGCAGAGATAGCCATGGTGATTCTAGGAATACCATGATTCCTTATCAATGTCAATCTCAGTAAGGCAGCAAGGAGAACAATGAAATGATGAAGAAATTATATAGAGCTAAGTAGATATTTGTAGATGATCAGTTTGGGACATCTATGGAGAGAGGTAAGATTATTTTGAATTATACCTTTGTGAAAGTGTTGTTTGACACTAGTTCATCACATTCCTTCATTTCTTCTCGTGCTATTTATTTTCTATGTTTAAAATTGGAAATGATTCCTTCTATCAGTGTCACATTTGTAGATGATCAGGTTGGGACATCTATGGTGTTAATTTTGGCATCGATGGAAGAGATCAAGTAAAATAGTTTTCCAACAGTGGTGGATCACTTTATAGATGTTTTTTCTAAGAACTTATCAGGGTTACCACCTCTAAGGGAAGTGTATTTTATGATTGATCTTTTTCTAGGGACTAGTCCTATTTACCTTCCGTCTTATAGGATGTCACTAACAAAATTAAGGTAACTAAAAGTATAGTTATAGGAGCTTGAAATCAAATGTTTCATTTGTCTAAGCATGTCTTTGTGGATAGCATCGGTCTTATTCATGAATAAATAATATGGAACTCTTCATTTGTGCATTGGTTATCGTAAGCTTAACCAAGTTACGATAAAGAACAAGTATCTACTTCCATGCATTGATGATATATTCGATCAATTGAGGGGAGCTCAGTGGTTCTCTAAAATTAACTTGTGATCAGGATACCATCAATTGTGAGTCTAGAAGGAATAAATTCTTAAGACAACCTTTAGATGTAGATACGACTACTATAAATATGTATTCATGCCTTTTGGTCTTATGAATTCACTAGCAGTCTTTATGGAGTTGATGAATCAGATATTTCAAAAATATATAGATTCTTTTATGGTGGTGTTTTTGGATGAAATATTAGTGTATTCAAAGACAAGGTATGATCATGAGAAAAACTTAGTTATATTGTTGGAAATCTTGAGGTACCATTGGATGTATAAAAAATTATCAAAGTGTGATTTTTGGATACAAGAGGTATGCTTTCTTGGCGATGTAATTTCAGAAAAAGGTGTTTCGGTGGATCCGAAAAAGATAAAAGTTGTTATCTCTTGGAAACCACTGAAGAATTTCTTTGACATATGAAGTTTTCTTGGTCTATCTAGTTATTACCAACACTTTGTGTATGACTTATCATGACTAGCCTTGCCAATGATAGCTTTAACAAAGAATAATGCTTCATTTCAATGGACTAAATAATAAAATAAGACTTTTAAAGAGATAAAAGTTTGTCTTAAATCAGCACCAATCTTGATTTTTCTAGAATCAGGATAGGGGTATGTAGTGTACTATGATGCTTTAGGATCTGGTTTGGGATGTGTTCTCATGCAAGGAGACCATGTGGTTGCATATGGTTCAAGGAAGTTAATAGTACATGAGAAGAATTACCCAACACACAATTTGGAGTTAGTTACGGTTGTCCATGCTTTTAATACTTGGCATAATTATCTCTTTAGTGAGAAATTTACTGTTTTTACAGATCATAAGTGCTTAAAACACATTTTCTCACAACGGGATTTGAATCTAAGGCAAAGGATATGGATGGAGTACCTCTATATGTTTGAATTTGACTTGATGTATACACTAGGTAAAGGTAATTCGATGGCCGATGCATTAAGCATAAATTCATATGCTCAGTTGGTGAAAGAAGCTTCATATGAGTGGTAGTTATTGTCATTCCTAGCCAACATGCATATAGAATGTGAAGACCAAGGTGGTGTTGATTTTTTCTTTTTCATCTCTATGGTTCCTGATTTGCTAAATAGTTTCAAATAAGCACAAACATATGATGCGGAATGCCTGGTTATGAGTTTAAAACTCAATGGTGGGGAGACCGTTGAGGGCTAAAAACTTGATGGGAGTTCAGTTTTGTGGTTTAGAGATCAGATGTTTGTACTTAAGGCTTATTAGAAACAACTTCTTTATACTTACCACCATTCAATATAGGTTGTACATCTGAGAATCCAAAATATGTATAAGGAGTTAAAAACATAGTTTTGGTGGATTGGTATGAAATGGAAAGTGGTTGAGTTCGTTTTAAGGTTATTAAATTGTCAGGTAGTTAAGGAAAAACAACAGTGACCAAAAGGTATGTTATAGTATTTTCCTATCCCAGTGTGGAAATGGGAGTAGATAGTAGTGTATTTTTTTACAGGTCTCCCAAAAATGGTTTAGAAACATGATTTCATATGGGTGATAGTGGATCGGCTCACAAAGTCGGCCAATTTCATTCCTATTCATGAAACTCATACGGTGGAGGATCTATCCAAAATCTATATCCAATAAGTGGTAAAGATGCATGGTGTTCTAGTTTTGATCATGTCAGACAGAGATCTGAGGTTTACTTCTCATTTCTATAAATACTTAAGGAAATCCTTGGGGACTCAATTGACTATGAGTACGGCATATCATCCTCATATGGATGGGAAATATGAAATGATGATACATACATTGGAAGACATATTACAGGATTTTGTAATGGATTTTGGCGGCTCATGGGAGGATCATATACCCTTAGTGGAGTTCTCTTATAACAATAGTTATTAGGACTCGATACATATGGCTCCATTTGAATCATTTTATGGGCGTCCTTGTCATTCTCCACTTTGTTGGGTGGAAATAGGAGAGACTTTACTAGTTAGGCTGAGCCTTGTCCAAGAAATGACAGAGAAGATTTACTTGATCAAGAAATGGATAGAGACGGCTCAGAGTCATCAGAAATCATATGTGGGTCATCATCGAAGACCATTTTCATTTGTAATGAGTGATCGTGTATTCTTGAGGATTTCTCCAAGTCTTGGAAAACATCATTTTGGGAAGCAGGGAAAGTTATATCCCTGATACATAGGCCCTGTTGAGATACTAGAATGGGTTGGGGAGGTGGAATATCGGTTGGCATTACCACCATGGTTTAGGGCAGTACATAATGTGTTCCATGTATCTCAGTTGAAAAGGTATCAGCCTGATCCTGACCATGTGATTAGATGGGATCACATTGACCTAGAGCTGGATACTTTGTTGGTATATATCCCAGTGCAGATTGTGGATTGGAAAGAGAAATTTTTGAATGTAAAAAATATTGGTCTAGTATGGGTTTTTTGGAAACATGGTCAGATTCATGAAGAGAATCAGGAACGTGAGAAAGAAACAAAAGAGAAATGGCCAGAACTCTTTCAGGGCAATGTTGGTTTTCTAATTTCTGAGGACGAAAAAACCAATGGTGGGGAGAATTTAGAACCCCCAGTTTCTGGTATGTAAACCTTTATTTATATTTTTATGTATATAATGTATAAGGATAAAGGTTGTGAGATTCTATGGAACTTTCAAGAAGTTTTTGGGGCTAAAGGGGAAGCGTACGGTCTGCGCATGGTTTGTCTAAATCATACGAAAATCCTAGGAGAAACCATGCACTTTGAAAGATGTTGGACATAGAGCTTTGGCACAGTGTGCACACAGTTAGGGATACCGTGTGAGGAGGTCATAAGAGGGTTTTCCTAGATAGTATCTAACACACATTTAGTGCACAGTTTTTCTAACTGTGTGAACTAACTATACGTGGGGTTAAAGTGAGATCCTAAAAAAGTATATCTCACACGTTTTTGCCTCTAAATTGCTCATTTTTTCTATTAAGTGGCCCTAACTTGGGATTTCTCTTCCTTGAAGGTTTTATAACCTCTCTCAAGTGATTTTTAATTGATCTGGAGCCTTTCCTTGGTGTTTAGAAGCCCTATTCTTACAGTAAGTGTTCATTCTTCCTTGTTCTTGTCATGTTTTTTTAGATCTACTTAGATTTAATTCTCCTCTTATCTCATTTTCTCATATATAAACATGTTATGGGTAGATCTAATATTTTTTATTCCAAATATGATGAAATTTTGTATTATTGTTGGTAGTAGAAGATATCTAAGGTGGTTTTGTGGAGAATCAACCTGATTTTCTTAAGTGTTCTTCGTCTGTTTTCAGTTTTTTCCAAAACCTTCGAGGTAGGTGGATTCACTCTTGACCCCTATTGATATAACTAATTGGAATAATTTCAAATTAGCTTCCTTATGTATATTTTATTTTGATTTGGATGTTGAACAATTTTTGGAAACCCTCTTTTGTGATGGTTTGGTAAATTGTGGAAATTTGGAAAATTGGGTGTTTTGAATAAAGTTCTTTTGATCTTGGTTTTAAAATGGGGATTTTCTGGAATATTGGCACATGAATTTGATTAAGATGTTTTCAATAAAAGTAATGTTTTATTTAAATGAAATTATTTGTTTGAATTGTCTTTCTTAATGGTTTTCAATAAAAAAATAGTTTTATTGAAATGGTTTAAATTGGTTGAACACACTTGGATTTAGCATGGGTTTGGCATGGGTCGTGGTGTGTGTTCATATGAAATGGAAAGGGATGGATAAGGGTGTGAAGTACCACCGTAAAAAGGTTGGTATGGATATGGGCATGAAGTACCCCTGTCAAATTGGTCCACTAAGTGAAGGCTTAGTGGAAGGATAGCTCACCACTCACGAATATTGGGAGTTTTATTTGCATTCATGTGTGGGTGTGTTGTGAAAAATAGAATGGTTATTCCAAAATGTTAATGATAAAGGGTTTTAAAGACTTTTTTGTTTATTTTTTTGGAAATACGACTTTTTGGGAAAATTGGTTTAAATAGAAATTGTTTACTTTTGGTTATAAATCATTTTGAAATTTGTTTATATTTAGTTATAAACTATTTTGTGAAATTGTTTTATATAAATCGTTTTATATAAATACTGCTAACTTTTATATCCTAGTGGAATGAGTAGGGAAGTAATTGGGGAAAACCTACTGATTTTTATACTCACCTCTACTTTGGAACTTTGGTGATTTTGCAAATGCAATCTTTCAGGACTTGGGAAAAGGTAAAGTATCACACTTATTTAGCACCACCTCATGATACTTTGTCTGTTTGGTGATGTTGGAGCTTGGATCTTGTGGAGAATGGAGTCTTTTGGTTATCTTGGAGTATCTTGTGGTTTTCTTCCATTGTTTACTTTGATATTTGATTTGTCTTCCACTATATTATACTTTGGTGTGGTTTTGTTATAAAGATGATGGTTGAGTTTTCTTTTTTTTCATCATGTATCATATAGTGGTTGTTTTGTTATGGTTGTTTGGTTAGTGGTTTATTTCATAAAGGGTAAATTTTCCCCCACTTTCATTTGAAACCCTTCGGCATTTATTACCATCCTTTGGCATCTTGGGGATTTTGCTTAAGGCCTAGTAATGATTCATTGTATTTTCAATCCAATGAGAATAAGTGGGTCATTACAATTAATCTTGTTTTTTGATTGGCATGGAGACTCTAACACATATTTATCATCTTTCAAGTCTAGATGATTATCCACAAGACATGTGGTGGTAGTGATGAGTTATGAAAGACTGGAATAATATTCCATGGCCACCAAAGAATACTGAAATCACTACAAATAGAAATCTGAATGAATGATATATAATGGTATGGACCAACTGGAAGCCCTATCAAAAGTGGTCAGGAAAATTCAGAAGGTATTTTGCAAATATGATGCCAGTTTAATTCAACATAGTTGAAGGCAAAAAAATCAAGAGGTGGGACAACAAGAGGGCCCGGTAGGAGGGGTGGGGGTAGTAGGGGGACGACGTAATAGAGGTTTTTGGGTGGGGCCATGATGGTTTCAGGATTGGGACTGGATAAGGGGTGTGTAAGGAGATGGGAATGGGACAAGAATATGGCTCGTCAAGGAGTAGGGGTGTGTCGTGATTGGGGGGTGAGGGGATGTCACGGTAAGGAGGGTGGCGCATTGGGGTGGGCATCATGATTGGGGGTGGACACAGTGGGGAGGTGGTTGAATGTGTTGGTAGGGAAACAACGAATGAGTTAGGGGAAATGTAAGACTGGCAAAGAGATGGGTGGGGTGGGGTTGGGAAATAGATCTTATATCATGTAAAAGGAGAATACCCAGAAACTTTACCAGATGTCAAGTTATTATTTATAAATAAAGAAATAAAAATACAAGCAGGATCATGAATAAAAGCCATATTGTTGACCCAATAAAACATTTGAATGTTAATTCATATATTTAATATATAAATACACTCAATACTCTAAAAAATACGCACTGGTTATTGGAACCCCTGACCACCGACTTATTATAGAGAGATGTCAACCCTAGACTAAGACATTATATGTAAGCATGCATGTATGTGTGTTTGTGTTAATTGTACTCATACATATGTACACACACACACACACACACAAACACACACACACACACACGCATATATATATTTAAATATCCATATATTTAGATGATTGATTTTTTTTTTGAACTATAACATCAAATTCAACCCAAAATTCAAATTTTGAGCACACATATGCACACACATAATGTGTCTTACTCTAGTGGTTGAATTTCATTTTTATTAAGGTCGAGGCTACTGATTTGAATCTCATCAGTGGATTTTTGTTATTAATGTAAATAACTAAGGTTTGACCAAATCGTGGCGGTATGTGTAAGCTATTGTTGTGGTTTGGTCAAACTGTGATAATAAGGCCTTGTTTGGCACACTGGAAAAGTTTTTAATGGAAAGGGAATGAGAAATGGAAAGGGAAATGGAAGAGGAAATAGATAAGAAATGTTATTCAAAATTGTTTTTGGTAGACAAGGAATGGAATGGGAGTTGAAAATTGGAAGGATGAAAATATACTTGTCTTCCTTCCACGCCCACTACGAACCACATCAACCCCTTTACCACACACTTCTCGCAGATTCACCCCTCACTGCACACTCCCTTAGTGCAACCCTGTTAGATAAACCTTATTGTCGCCACCCCATCATCGTTGTCTTGTCGCTGCAATGTCATTGCTTCATAAATGGCGGGAGCCAGATCATAGGGATGATGGGGAAGGCGGGAGTGGAAGTAATCACTACCACAGATCCAGACAAGGGATGCGCTGACTTTTATCAATGCTAAGCGGAAAGCACTGATAAAAGGGGGTCTTTATCACTGCTACCGAAAAGCACTGATAAATCTTCCTTTTATCAATGCTTTTTAGCACTCATAAATGGCAGATTTATCAGCGCTTTTCGCTAACACTGATAAAAAATTTAAATAAAAAATATTGTTAATTTATATAAAATTATTATATTTATATTCAAAAATAATGTTTATTTGTATACGTTGAATAAAAAAACGCATGTTTATAAATAATATATATATATTTTAATAATTAAAATATATATATAATAAATTTCATTAAATAATAAATATATTTATTATATTTATTATATTTATTATATTTATTATATTTATTATATTTATTATATTTATTATATTTATTATATTTATTATATTTATTATATTTATTATATTTATTATATTTATTATATTTATTATATTTATTATATTTATTATATTTATTATATTTATTATATTTATTATATTTATTATATTTATTATATTTATTATATTTATTATATTTATTATATTTATTATATTTACCATATTTATTATATTTATTATATTTATACATTTATATATTTATAATTATATATAGAAACATTTTAAATATATATATATTTATAATTATAAATAAATACTTTTTAAATATGTATATTTATAATTATAATTATAAATACATGTATATATATATTTAAATAAATATATGTTTCCAATGAATTTGGTCAATTAATGCATGAATATAATTGGCGTTCATAGGTTATGTATTCATCATGAATGTTTGTTTATATATTACATCCTCATTACTATTCTTGTTGTCCATATATATGATGACTCATTTTTTATGAGATCTAGATTTTACTCTATGTATATGATTCATTCATGTTCCCATGAAGCTATTATGTTCTCATAAATACTTAAAATCATGATAAATATATTTAAATAATAAATTTATTTATTATATTTATAATTATAAATATTTAGTTATATATAATTACTTTTAAAAATGTATTTATAATTATAATTATATATATCTAAATATATATTTATTTATTTAAATAATTATAAAATTAAAATAAATTTTTAAATGATAAATATATTTATTATATTTATAATTATATATAAAACCCTTTTAAATGTATTTATTTATAATTATAATTATAAATATATATATAAATATATATTGTAATTTTTTAAATGATAAATATATTTATTATATTTATAATTATATATACACTTTTTATAAAATTACAATAAATGAATTTATTATAATTTTATAAATATATATTTATTTATATATTAATATACATACATATATATAAACATATAAATATATTTATAATTATATACAAATATTTATAATTATATTTATTTATAATTATAATTATAAATATATGTATGTATATATGTATATTTAAAGAATTAGAGAATTATAAAAAATATATTTATAATAATTATAATTTTATAAATATATATAATTATATAAATATATTTATAAATATATACAAATATTTATACATATATACAAATATTTATAATTAAAATTATAAATAATATATCTGTGTGTGTAAATAATTATAAAATTATAATACATATATTTATTATATTTATAATTATAATTATAAATATTTATTTATTTATTTTTAGATATAAATATAAATAAATATTTATTTATTTAAATACTTATGAATTTAAAATAAATATATTAATTATATATATTTTTTATAATTTTATAATTATTCAAATAAATGTATATTTGTATTTAAATAATTATAAAATTATAATAAATATATTTATAATTGATATATTTATTATATTTATAATTATAATTATAAATATATATATATATCTATTTATAGTCATAAATATAAATAAATAAATATAAATCAAAAATATATAATTAAATATATATATTTATATTTATATTTATATTTAGTTATGACTATAAATAGATATTTATTTATTTATAATTATAATTATATATATTATAGGTACTTAGGGGTACAATTACAACGAAACATAGAAATGCAACACACACAACCCGATAGGCAGGTCATAGCCCCCCCACCCCAAGGAATAACCTACCCATTTTTTTATGGATCGAAGGCCTTGCGGACATGAAGTCCATTACAAAGCCTATAGCCCAGGTGTTTAGCACCTGCAAATATTTTTGCATCACAATTGTCTATATGAGTAGTCACCACGAAGGCACCCACCTCGCATCACACCCTTGCTTCGATTCTCATCGCCTGACCAAGCCGCCCCGCACACCCTGTCGCGATTCCCATTACCGCCCACATCGCCTAACTATAATTAAAATATATATTTAATAAATATATATTTATAATAAATATATATAAATTTATAGTTATTAAATAATTATAAAATTATAATAGATATATACATATATAATTCTAAATAAATATAGATATATTTAAATAGTTATAAAATTATAATAAAGATATTAATTATATATAATTATAAATATAATAAATACATTTATTATAAATTTATAATTATAAATAAATATATATTTATTAAATATGTAAATATAAATAAATATATATTTATTAAATATGTAAATATAAATAAATATTTATTTATTTATAGTTATTATTATAAATATATATATTTATATATTTATTGATTTGTTTATTATACATATAATTTTATAAATATATATAAAAATATAAATAATTTTTTATCATTATAGTTTCATCAATGCTTTTATAGCGTTAATAAAGATTGGATTTTATCAGTGCTAAAATTTTCGCGCTGATAAAGACATGTTTTATCAGTGCTTTCTATTTTAGCACTGATAAAACATACCTTTATCGGTGCTTTTTAGCTAGAACTGATAAAAGTTTTACCAAATTTTATAAATAAACCCTAACAGTCTCCTCATGTCGCACGACTCAAGCTCTCGCAGAAGTCGAACCCTACCGCCTCATCCTCCTCCTTTGTCACCTCCTCCTTTGCCGATGCCACCACTGCGAAGCCCTCCTTTGCTACTGTGAATCCCTCTTCCTCCTCCTCTTCCACTGAATCCTACTATCATCATGAAGCCCTCATCCTCCTCCTATGGCACTGACTCTTACCGCCGTGAAGCCCTCCTTCACCACCGTGAATCTCTCCTCCACCGTGAATCTCTCCTCCACGTACTCCACCTCTATCACTGAACCCCACCTCTGTTGTGAAGCCCTCCTCCTCTACAAACTCACCTCCGCTGCGAACCCATCTCCTCAGGTTCTACCACTGTGAGTATTCTTATAATTCTCTAAGCACATTTTTGGTTCAATAAGTATATGGTTAGATATTGGATGCTTTTAGCCCAATTTATGTTTAGTGGCATAGAAATTGGTTTGTTTGTTTGGTGATTTTGAGAATGGTGGTCATGTTTGGCTAGAGATCGTGTCATATAATATAACCCATCCATTTTTAGTCATGTTTTCTCAATGTATTTTCACATGTTTTTAATCATATATTTATGTATGGATATGGTTTATTGTTTCTGACAACATTTATGTAGTGACGTTGGTGCTTCTTTTATATTTTTATTCAATTATATAGAAATGTATTGTTTATTTTTCTCAAGAATTTATGGCATATGAATGTTTCATGTCGGTTCTTAGGATATTTCAATTATAGTTTATCAATTTACTCAAATTGGGAAAATTGTTCCCCACATATTAAACCAATACACTAAGCCCTAGGAACCAACCCTAGTGAAGTTGTAACGTCCCGACCTGGGTTCCACACAATGGTGCCCCAAGCTGGTTTGCCACATGACCTCAAGTGCACCTCCCTGTATGATAGAAGCTGTCGACTAGTAGTGAGGGTCTAGTAAGTCATTAATGGGGAGACTATACCCTCTTTTTTCATAGTAAAACACCAGCAGAAGTAAATAAAAAATAGTGGAAGCATATATAATTAGAACAATGCTCATGTCACAAGATATCCAAATAAGAAATACAATACTCTACTGAAATGGAAAACATGCTATTCCAATATAAGTGTCAAGTGTCTATAATGAAACTAAAAGTAAAGACACTACGACTCCCCGAGCGAGTCCCAAACCATGTATGGTTCCCTCCTCTAATCTCCATCCCCAAATCAGCCACATATCCTAGGGCCTTTTCCCTTATCTAGTCCTACAACAATATAATCTATTCGGGTATCGATCAGGAAACCCAAATAGGGTGTGAGTACAACTCAGTAGGCCACCACCAATGGTGTCTAAAACCAGTCCATTCAAAATATAGTGTACGCAGTTCTATAAGAAATAAGTACAATGCATAAATAACTAGTTATTACATTATCATTTATTCTTATCTAACTACATTAACTCTAGGGTTCCCAAGGAGACATGTACCCGAATACTAGCTTCATCTCGTACTAGAGCCTAAAGCATTTCCTAGGTAATATCATATCTTAATACCTAATTCTTGTCAAAGATCTAAGTATTCAAAGGTGTTATGATATCTCAGTACCTATTTTGACTCATGTCAGAGTTTGAATATTCTCGTGTGAGGCCATTACTCGGAGTTCCATACTTCCATTATTTAATTTCACATTTATAAACCACATTTCTAAATTTACTGATATCACAATCACATAAGTAAGATGTCCATGTTACCATGATTACCCCTCAATATAATGACCATGTTCCCATTCTCTTTACACGTAATTATAATGACCATGTGACCATGTATACTTCACATTAGAATGACCATGTTCCCATTATCTTTACACATAAGTATGATGACCATGTTACCATTTATACTCTTCAATTTAGAATAACCATGTTCCCATTATTTACCACGTAATTAATTTATAAATTAATTATCCACATCAATATCATTACTAATTCAAAAATTAGTTAAACACGTCCATTCCATTAGTTAACTCAACAATTAACTAAGTGCTTCAAACCATTAATTAATTCATCAATTAATTAATCAATAAAACATTTCATATTCCATAATTAATTTTCTAGAATTAATTATCTCCTTCTAAATATCAACTCTTTATAATTAATCCCACAATTAATTATCTAGATCATAATATCAAAGTACAAAATTAATTCACAATTAATTATCTCAACTTAGAAAAAACAAGGTCTCACAATTAATTCCCCAATTAATTATCTAGAATATAATACCTATCACTTATAACCAATTTCCTCAAATTAATTATCTAATAGGGCAGCCCCTTAGTCTCATGATTAATTTCCCAATTAATCATCTATTTCAACAAAACTTAGATAAATCAATTGGTCAATCTAATAAACCCAATTCAAGAAAAGAAATGGCTAAAATATTCTAGAAATTATACAATTTTTCATATATATATCAAATCCAATAATATTTGAATTAGATTTAGAACACCTACCTCATTTTGTTGATGGACGTTCGCTCAACATAAATCCCCAAAATCTGAGCAGCATAATGATGTTGATAAAAGTTATAGATCTAAATCCCTAAACCAAAATCAAGATCAAGGGTATCAAGATCTCATAAATCTATATCTATATCCACAATCCAAGATCTAGATATCACCACATAGGTTTAGATCCAAATAAACATAGTATATCTTCAATGAAAAGATACAAGAAAGTTAGAATAAGGAACAGGGTAAGCATCGGAATGAAATCCACTTATCGGGAGAAGAGAGGATCTTCAATTAGGGCTTTTAATCTTGAAGAATAGTATTCTTAAGGCCTTTTAATCCCTCCAGGTCGATGGGATAGCCTTACTTTACCCTTAGAAAAGAAAAACCCTGATTTAGGGCCACATAGAAGATAAAATAGTATATTAAAATTTGAAAACAAGTGAGATCCACAATTTTAGGATCTCACTATCGACCCTCGCACGGTTTAGTCAAACGGTTAGACAAACTATGTGCTAATCGTATGTTAGACACTTGTTAAAGGGAGAACTTCACATGGATACTTCACACTGCCTCCCTAATTGTGTTTTAACCATGTCAAAGCTACTGCCTCAAAGACCAGATATCGCACGGTTTCTTCTAGGAAGCCGCACGGTTTGTTCAAACTGTGCGCTAACTGTGCACAGTCTCTTTTTCTCCAAAATTCTCTTAGAATTAACCCAAACGCACACCAAGACATAACTCTCATCAAAGGTACTTAAGTAAAAACAAAAAGTACCAGGAATCCCACCCAAGATAACTCTAAAAAAGGTTAGGATCTTACAATCTCTCCACCTTATAACAGTTCATCCTCGAGTTGCACTTCCAAGCCTTTCTAAGATTTCGAGCCAAAAAAATTGAACCATTGAGCCATTATATCTACTTATCTTTCCCATATTTCTTCTTGTACGTGTCCATGTTTCCATAACACATGAACTATCAGCATAGTCTTTCCTCGCAATACTTTCTCACTGTGATCCAACACACGTATCAGATGCACTTCAAAGGACGCATCTATCTCAAGGTCAACCTCATCCATATCGATCACATAAGAAGGGTTGGGATTATACCTTCATAGTTGTGATACATGGTAAACATCATGTATATCACTGTATCTCTATGGAATGGTCAATCGATATGCCACCGGCCTGATTCTCTCCACTATCTCAAATAGTCCAACAAATCTCGATGCCAACTTTCCTTGCCTCCGTATACTGCGGTGACCCAACCTAGGTGACACCCAAAGGAACACATGAACTCCCTATGTAAACTCTATGGTTCATCTTCTTCTATCAGTGTATGACTTATGTATACACTCTGATTCATAACCATACGTCTCTAAATCAATTATACCTACTCTGACATCTCCTGCACGAGACTCGGTCCCAACAACTCTGACTCACCAGCCTCCATCTAGTATAGAGGTGGTCTACATGGCCTAACATAAAGAGCCTTGTATGGTTCCATATGTATGGTTTCTTGATAACTATTTTTATAAGAGAACTCCACTAAATCCAAGTTTTTTTCCCAAGATCCACTAAATTCAAGCAAACATGACCATAGTATATCCTCAAAAACTTGTATGGTATGTTCCAACTATCCATATGTCTTTGGGTGGAAATCCATACTCAATAATACTTGTGTGCCAATCACTTTATGTAATCCCTACCAAAAGTGTGAAGTAAAGTGTGAATAATGATCTAAAACTATGGTTTTTGGAACTCTATGTAGATAGACTATCTCTTGAACGTACAGTTCTCCCAGTTGTTCTACTGTAAATGTTTCCCTTATTGGTAAGAAATGTGCTACCTTTTTCAGTCGATCCAAAATGAACCAAATAACATCATTATTCCTAAGCATATTTGGAAGACCCACCACAAATTCCATGGTCACATTGTCCCACTTACATTCTATAATAGGCAACGATTTTAGTAATCTTATAGGTCACTGATGATCCACATTCACCTGTTAATAGGTGGATCATCTTATCACAAACCCTATTATCTTATTTTTTATGCCTGGACACCAAAATTGTCTTCATAGTTCATGGTACATTTAGGTCACTCCTGGATGCACCACCCATTTCGAGGCATAAAATTCCCACATTAGATATGGTACGCATGTCGTAGTGTGTCCAATTTGCAAATTTTTATAACCAAATAGCTACTGTAAAAGTGGCGAGTAGGTTCAAACCACAGAGAGAATGAAATCAAGTTCACTAAAAATATTTAATTGGACAATGTTTAGATGGAAAAAAGTTGAGGGAATTCGTATTTTGTGTTTTTTTATTTTAATTAAACTAAAAGATGAGAAGGCTAAAGAAATAATGTAAACTGCACTTAAAAATTATGATGAACTATAAATCAACCAAATGTTTCGGGGGTGCTGATGACGCAATTAAACTACTACGCAGCCATGCGAAGTATTCTTTTATGTGATTAAGTATTTATTCTGCCTCTCCAGTTCTGAAAATATAAGTATTTTTTAGATGCTTGTTTTAAATCTCCTAATTTATTTAAGGTCTCATTCTCTGGTGTTATAAATAAATTAGGGGACTCGTTCAAGTACCGAATTACATGGAAAAATGACTCAACCCATTTCTCATAAAGCTGTACCACCAATTTGCACTTACAATCGCTCAATACAGTTTACCTTCTCAGAACTGCCGAATTGACTTATTATTAAAATGGTCAGTTTCAATTTCTACAGTTAATTCAGTGAAAAAATAATTTAAACAGATAAACATTCAATTAAAATAAATTTAATTAAAAATTAATCACAAAATGGAAACATCACATGGAATGCACAATAACTTTAATTACTTAACCAACATCCCAACACTAAAAAAATTACCCCGACATCATAACTGAAAAAATGAATGTGGTAATGAGATGATAAGTCATGTAAAATATAACTATGTTACCGAAAGAAACAATCAACTCAGTTTTCACTCTTGTTGCACGAAGAAACATGCAAGTTGTAGATCTTAAAATGAAAATGATCCCTCTATAAATGAATGCTGATATCATCACTCCCAAATTACCGTTGCACAATCTGGACAGATAGAGGAAGAACCACCTGGTGTAGATGGTGAAGCACATGGTGCATCGTAGTTTGACATGTCTTCAATAGAGAAGAGGTTACCTACATAAAAGAACTGATGAGTAGTGGGGAGGCCAAGCAGGGTAGCAGGAGCAGCAGGGTAGTCGGCTAGGGGGGCATCCAGGTGAGAAAGGGAGAGAGAGAGAGAGAGGGAGGCTGGCTGGTGTCGGCATCCGGGTGAGAGGCCGAGTAGGGTGATGAGGGGGCTGGGTTTGGCGACTGGGGAAATAAGAGGGGTGGACGGGATAGGGGGGACGGAAAAGGGCACTGGGAGACTGGGAGGAGTGAGGTGATATGGGGGTGAGAGCAGGGAGGAGGGCGACGAGGTGGAGAGCCGCGCGGTATGGGGTCGGCGAGTGAGAGTCAGCGGGGACAAGTAGTTGGGAGGGGAAATAGGGGTGATTGGAGAGAGATAAAAGGGGTGGGAAGTTAGAGTGGGGAGAGAAATAGGGGGAAGAAGTTAAGAGATGGGAAGGGAGGCACTGGGTGAGTGAAAAACAGGGAAATGGGTGGATCAATAGGGGGATACAGGGGGGAACAAAAACAAAAATAAAGTTTAAAATTCAAAATTCAAAATTTAAAAATATAATTATCTAAAAGAGTTAAATAATAATAATAATAATAATAATATTAATAAATTAGTGACAATAAAAGTAGTAATAATAAGTAGAATTATATAAATATATATATTATATTTACAAGTTAAATTAATATAATTAATTAATAAACTAATGAAAACTAATATTAATTAAACTAAAAATAATAATAAAAGCTAAAAATAAAAATAACTAATATTAATATAAAATTAACTAAAAACTATAAAAACAACTAAAATATTAAAATACTACAAAAAGAACCTAAAAACACAATAATTAGTTAATAAATTAATTAAAACTAATAAAAAATTATAAAAAATGTTAGCAAAATCCATGTACATAAAATCCCCCACACTTAAGCTTTTCCACTCCTGGGAAAAACAATCAGATAGAATATACAAATGGACCCATAGAAAAATCAAAAAATCAAAATTATAAGTTCAAAATATTTTAATCTCTTTTACCCATAAAATATCATGCTTCATTTAAAACACCAATTTTCGAAAACCATTTTTCTTCCACTTGAATTCTTTCCAAAACAAGTACTTGCACTCATATATCATCTGACCTACCTCACCATCATTCTCATCTCTCAAAAATATTTGATCAAAGCTATGCTCAATTCTCATACACATGCATGCTTACCATAGGCTTTCCATGAATTTCACATCTCCACTAGTAGAAATCAAAAGAATGCACCAATCTCAAGGACTTTACATGAGGTTCAAATGTATTTGAGGTTACAGGGTGGTGGGTAAAGAAAATTTGACAGTTTTTTTTGAAAAAAGGATGGTTGAATCTTGAAATAAATGCATGATAAATGTAGATCCAAATATCTCCCTCAAACTCTCACTCACCTATACTTAAAACATTGATTTTCCCTAAGAATATTATAATTCAAAGTTTTTCTCTTTTTTTTAAACACAACTCACTCAAATAATATGGACAGGACAAACTAGTGAGTATCGATTCCAAGACCCCAGGAAATAAGTGTCAGACTATAATCCAAATGAATGGTACACAAGTAGCACGTATGTTGTAACATATTAGTGAAATTAGGTCATATAGAAAACTATCTAAATCCTAGAGTAATGGATCATCACTTTTATAGGTATCCCCAAAATCAAGGGTTACCACATAATGACCACCAATGTACTCATTGTTGGAACCAAAATAATTCTATATTCCTATATCAAAATACATGTAATGAATGTGGATAGTGTGAATTATAACTCATATGATCAGGATGAGATAATGTCAATCCATGTGCATCAAATGACTAACTTCCCCTCAAATAACCCTCTCTATGATTAAATCTCTCACCCACACTTAGATTGAAAATTATCATGCAAAAATTCAAGAAATGGGTAAGGAAGGGTATCAGCTATGGGATCATACTAAAAGTCTTCTTCATGAATTCTAAGGGCTACATGATGGAGATAATGTATGGGTAGCTCAATGGGTCAACGGGGCTAAAATATCAAACAGATGCCTCAGTCATTTTAATGTAACTTTCAAAATTCCTATCACTTTGATGGAAAACATGGAAAAGTTCTAGAAGACGTAACATGTTCAAGATTTTCTCATGGAAAGAGAAACATAAGATGATGTAAAAAGTGGTTATAATCCTCAAAATTATGGAAATAAAATGTTGGACAGCACTAATAATCATGAGTGAAAATAAGTGTCGCAAAAATAAACATGTTTTTGAAAAACATTTTTGAAGCATGGAAAAATATCAGCAATCATCTAAGTTGTGAGATCAAGGATCAAATCATTCCAAACAAGAATCATGTGTTCAAAACTACCCAGGGATATATGTGGTATGTTCCCAATTGTGTTATGACAAAAATTCAATAGCTTTCATGTGGGTTTATTAATGATAGGAATATTAGTTTTTTTACATGGTGTGTTTAGAAGCATAAAATATGGAAAAAATAAAACACTTCCCTGAGTAAGAGCTGATAGACATGGAGAGGTTGTCTATATCCGATGAAGCTAGAAAAATGATGTACCTGTAAAATCTGCACATGGACAACACATACCCACATAATATCATAAATATAACACCAAGGATCATACAAATGTAATAATATGTGTGGGAGAAGGAAAAGTGCACAAAAATATCAAGAGTAGCTAAAAATTTTCCACACATGCCATGTTTTATTTCCTCAAACAAACTAGAAAAAATAAAAGAAAAAAATGAAAAAATAAAACATGGGTTGCCTCCCAGGAAGCGCTAAGTTTTATGTCTTCATCCAGACTGATAAACAATAGTTAATCATCTTGGTTCATCAGATCAGAACTCCTCTGCCTCTTGCAAGAACTGGCGGTTGTGTCATCAAGCTCACGGGGATGCTTAGTGGGATTAACCACCTCCAGAGCATAGTGATAGTGAATCTAGTGTGGAAGTAATGGAATTTGTGCTCGTTGTGGTGGCAATGGTTGTTGATCATGAATCTCTAATGAAATCTCCTCAAGTTGGTGCTCAACATCAGCTAGATGTTGATTCATCCATCGTATGAAGTCATATGAAGACAAAACATGTGCTTTGATGACCATGGAAGAGTCAGAAGATCTAGACATTTTTTTTAGTTGCACCCACAAAAAGAGATAGAGAGATAGAGAGAGCGGACCAAGGAATAAAGAAGCAGTTGGGTTGCCTCCTGATCATCACTAAGTTTGACGTCTTCAACCAAATGGATAACTTCTCATTGTAATTATAATTCTTCAATGATGCCTATTGTATCAAAATTTTGGTAAAGTTTGAGGTATTGACCATTAACTTTGAATGGAGGCATCTCCCCATCATAAATTTTGACAACACCATGTGGATAAACAATTGTGACAGTGTGAGGACCCGACCACTTTGACTTGAGTTTTCATGCCATGATTCGAAGTCGTGATTTGAAGAGGATAACTTTGTCGCCTGCTGAAAAATTTCTTTATTGGATTCATTTATCATTCCATGCATGAGTTTTCTCTTTTTAGATCAAATAATTGTCATACTCTTCTCTCCTCATCTCATCTAGTTCATTCATCTATAGAAAACGCTTCTCTTGGGAAGTTTTGAAATCATAATTTAGTTTCTTCATAGCCCAATAAGATTTATGTTCAAGTTCTATAGGTAAGTGGAAGTTTTTTCCAAAGACCAAGCGATACATGGACATTCCAATAGGTGTATTGTATGCAGTCCTATAATCCCAAATTGCATCATCAATTTTGGTGACCCGATCTTTCCTAGATGTACTTACAGTTTTCTCTAAAATTACCTTAATTTATCTATTTTAAACCATATATTGGCCATTGGTCTGTGGATGGTACGGGGCTCTCATGTAGTGGTGGAATCCATGGAGAGTAATTAGCTTCTGAAATAGCACATTATTGAAGTGGGTACCACGGTCACTGATGATGAGCCTTGGAATTCTGAACCGGGTAAAAATGTGTTGCTTTAAAAATTTGATGACGACTCGAGCAGTATTTTCCGAAAATGATTCAGATTCTACCCATTTTGACACATATTCCATGAAAATAAGGATGTATTATTTCCCAAAATATTTAGGAAAATGACCCATGAATTTGATTCTCCATATGTCAAAAATTTCAATTCCCATGATTGAATGTTTTTTCATTTCGTGCTTCCATCTTATACCCCTAGTTATTTGAAATTTATCACAATTCATGATGAATTCACAAATATCATGATTCATGGTAGGCTAGTACAAACCACATTGTAACACTTTTCTAGTTGTTCAATGAATTCCATGGTGTCCACCAGATTCTCTATCATGGAACAAGTTTAAAACACTATCAACTTCTTCTTATGGGATACATCTTCTAATCATTCCATCCGCACAGTCCTTGAAAATTAATGGATCATCCATGTAGTAATGTTGTACTTCATTCAAAAATATTTTCCATTTCTCCTTTGAGAAATCTGTGTGTATCATGCATGAAGCTAAGTAATTCATGAAATCAGTATACTAGGGTGTGATTGTCTCAATGGAATAGAGTTTTTCATAAGAAAATGTGTCATTGATTAGTTCGACATTTATTTCACTTGTGTCATGGTCGAGATGTGATAAATGATAAGAAACGACATTCTAAGTGCCATTTTTTTCCCGGACTTCAATTTCAAATTCCTGAAGTAACAATATCCATTGAATGATTCTAGGTTTCACATCTTTCTTGGTTATCAGATACCGTAAGGAAGAGTGATTCGTATAGATAGTGACTTTGGAGAACAGTAGATGGGATCAAAATTTATCGAAAGAAAAGACAACTTCTAGCAGCACTTTTTTAGTTGTTGTGTAATTATGTTGAGCCTCATTCAAAGTACAACTATCATAATAAATTGTTCTAAAGATCCTTTCTTTTCTTTTACCCAAGGCAACACCAACTACCCAGTCACTAGCATCACACATTAACTCGAATGGCAGCTCCCAATTTGGTGAAATCATTATCAAGGCTTCAACCAAACGTTTCCTTAATAATTTAAATGATTCCTGACATCCAGGCCTAAAGTGGAATGTGACATCTTTTCCCAATAGGTTTGTAAGGGGTTGGGCAATAATAGATAAATCCTTAATGAAACGTCGGTAGAAGACAACGTGCCCAAAAAAACCTTGAATTGAACAAACTGAAGTAGGAATAGGTAAATTAGATATTGTAATGATCTTGGCAGCATCAACTTCAATGCCTTTATTTGAAATTTTATGACCTAAAACTATTCCACTTTTTACCATGAAGTGAAATTTTTCCCAATTGAGCACTAGATTCTTTTCTTCGCATCTTTCCAAAACCTTATCCAAATGTGTCAGACAGTCATCAAAAGAATCCCCATACATAGAGAATTCATCCATGAATATTTCCAAGAACTATTCAATTATGTCATGGAATATTTCCATCATGCAACTTTGAAATTTGGTTGACGCATTTCACATTCCAAAAGGCATTCTTTGATAAGATAATATACCATATAGACAAATTAATGTGATTTTTTTTGAACTTCTAGTGTCACTGCTATTTTATTATAGCTTGATTATCCATCCAAAAAACAATAGTAATCTATTTCTTCCAATCATTCAAGGATTTTATCAATAAAGGGTAATGGGAATTGATCCTTTCTGGTTTCATCATTCAATTTCTAATAGTCGATGTACACTCTCCATCTAGTCATTGTTCTTGTGGTTATCAATTCTTTTTTATCGTTCTCAACTACTATGGTTCCACCCTTTTTAGGTACCACTTACAATGGGCTGACCCACTGACTATTAGAGATAGGAAATATTAAACCAATATCAAGAAATTTAATGACTTATTTCTTGACTACTTCTTTCATGGTAGGTGTTAAGCATCGTTGTGGTTGCCTTCAAGGTTTTGAATTATCTTCCAAATGTATTCTATGAGTGAATATGGTATGAATTATACCTTTTAGATTAGCAATCATCCAACCTATTGTTGGCTTCCTTTATGATAGGGCATTAAGAAATTTTCTTTCTTGTTCACTCAAAATATTGGCATTTATGATGACTGGTAAGATGTTTAAATCTCCCAAGTAATTGTATCTCGGGTTTGATGGAATAGGTTTAAGCTCAAGTGTTGGAGGTTTTTCAAGTTATGGATTCAATGAAGTGATTTTGTTTCTATCTAAAGGCTCGACTATGTTTCTGATGAGTTCCGCTACCTCAATTGATTCAGTAAACTCTTAATTTTATTTGTGTAAATCCTTGAGATCTAGCGCACCGCTTTCTAACTCATCTCATTCTTTAATCGTATCTAAGAAATAATATTCTTCTGTAGAGGGTTTTTTCATAGACTTTAGGACATCAAATTTTATGTTCTCCTCCCCAATTCTAAAAATTAATTCTCCCTCTTTGACATCAACCAGAACTCTGCATGTTGCTAAGAAAGGTCTCCCGAGAATGAGTGGGACGTCCTTATCTTCTTCCATATTGAGGACAATGAAATCAGTAGGGAAGTAATATTTATCAACCTTGATGAGTATGTCCTCTAGAATCCCTTTAGGATGCTTCACTAATCGGTCAGACATTTGCAAGGTGACCCTCGCTGGATTTAATTCTATGATGACCAGTTCTTCAAGGACTCTAGATGGCATGAGATTTACACTAGCTCTGAGGTCGCAAAAAGCTCTTCCAAATTAACATCCTCCAATATTGCAAGGAATAGTGAAACTAATAGGGTCTCTTAGTTTTGGAGGTATGGATCTGGGTATGACCGCCGAACATTCCTCATGCATTATGACTATTCCAACATCATCTAGTTTTCTTCTTTTCGACAGAAGCTCCTTGAGAAATTTAGCATAGTGGGGCATTTGTGTGATAGATTCCGTAAAAGGAATATTTATTTGAAGCTTTTTGAACATCTCCATGAATTTTAAAAATTTAACATCCAACTTCCTTTTCTTCAGTCTTTGTGGAAATAGAGGAGGTGGTATGTGGGCTTTCACTCTTTCATTTAGTGCCTCATTTTCCTTTCCTTTTCTTTCCTTTTCAATTTTTGCAAGTTTGTTTTGATTTTCCTCCTCTTTAGCTTCAAGTTGGATTGCTTTGTTTGTTGAGTCACCATTCTCAGTGGTAGGTGTAAGCGTCTCATCTGTTGATTGAACGTTAGGCATTTGGTGCTCTGATAATTGTGTTCCAATTTCCAATGTGATGGCTTTTGCCTCTTCTCTTGGGTTAACTCTTGTGCTTATTGGTAGAGTTCCTTGTTGTCGGTTTTTCATTTGTGTGTCTATCTGGACGACTTGATTTTCAATGTTACACATGGAAGCCTATAATTTTTGGGTTGTGGTTTGTAGGTTTTGGGTGTTTTTATGCAAATTTTAAGTTATTGTCTGCAAATTTTGAGTTGTTTTCTGCAAATTTTGAGTTTCCATCTCTTGTAACTTAAAACTTGATTGATTGGAAATCATTAGTTTTTCTATAGTTTCTCCCCAATCTTTTTGACCTTTCATTGTAGGAGGGTACAAATCTGTTGTTTTCTTTTTCTCCTTATATTGTTATTGTTGATGAAATGGTGGTCGGTATTTCTATTGATATCCTTGCTCCTGCGATTTCATGGCGGTTCTAAAGTAAGATTGAGCAGGAAACCCAGGTGGACCCATGTTCTAGTTAATTGGTTGAGTAGTCGCTGGTTCCCTCCAACCTTGATTTTAGTTATTGATTTTCTAGTTTGTGTTGTAGTTGTTACCACGATTTCCTTTGTTGTAGATGAAAAATTTATCTTCAGACATATTGTTCTCAAATGTGTTATATGGACACATGGGATAATCATGAGGAACACCACAATGTGGAAAATGCTCAGCTTGAACAACATGGAATGGATTAGACGGGTTTACTAACAAGTTTTCAATCCTCTTATTGAGAGCTTCAAATTGTGCAGCCATGAATGTCTGGGAATCAACCTGATGCACTTCTTCCTTTCTTCTTGAAAAATCTTCTGGCCACTGGAAAAAAAAATTTACCATGTTTTGAATTAATATGTATAGATCCTCAGGATCCATTTCCATGAATTCATTTCCAGTAGTTGTGTTGATTTCAGACTTACTCTAGGGTTGAAGTCTACAGTAGAAAGCTTGAAACTGGATTTCCAACTTCATCCCAAGATGAGGACATGATCTTAACATGGACTTGAATCTTTCCCAAGCTTCTCCTAATGATTCATATTCACTTTTACAAAAGGATTCGAGGTCTCTCTTGTTTTTAAAATATTTAGTTGTTGTGTAATATTCATCAAGAATTTTTTTTCTAAGAACTTCCCAAGTGAAAACTATTTCTGTGTCAAGACTTTTTAACCAGTCATTTGCTTTCCCTTGAAATGAGAATGGAAACAACCGAAAAATCAACGCATCATCAATCACCCCATTATATTTAAATGTGTCACAGACTTTGAGAAATTTTTTCACATGCATATAAGGGTCTTTACTGCTCAATCCATGAAATTTTGAATGTTGTTGGAGTAGGTTGATCGTGGACAGATTCAATTCAAAGTGTGTCACTTGAATTCTGGGTTTTGTTATGCTTGATCTAACTCCGACTGTGTTGGGTCGCAACTCCTATCTCATAGTAGTCTAAGGCCTTTGATTATCGAGACAATTTTGGAAAAATGGGTGGACTTGTCCTCTAGGAAGAGTTATAATGTGAGTTTCAACACTTTCCTCTTGTGTATGCATTGGATTTGAGGCTGAGGTACTGATTTGATCTTTCCCCTTTCTCTGATGTTCAAGTTGTGGATCAAGGGGTGGGTCGTTTTTCAACAGATCCAAATTATGAGTGTTCTCCATTTAGGTGCATAGTGCCTAAAGAAAGGCCTACTTGAAATCTTATTAATGCTAGATGTGTCTGTGCTCCCTGACAACAGCGCTATAAATTTGGTACGCACATCACAGCACATTCAATTTTCAAATTTTTATAACCATCTGGCTACTGTAAAAGTGGAGAGCACAGTCGAACCACAGAGAGCACGAAATCTGGTTCACTAAAAATATTTTGTTGGATAATGTTTAGACGGAAAAAAATTAAGTGAATTCATATTTTGTGTTTTTTTATTATTTTAATTAAACTAAAAGATTATAAGGAGAAATAAATAATGTAAACTACACTTAAAAATGATGATGAACTCTAAATAAACCAAATGTTTCAGGGATGCTAATGTCGCAATTAAACTACTACGCAACCATGCGAAGTATTCTTTTATGTGATTAAATATTTATTCTGCCTAATTATCGCCAATTCCTAAAATATAATCATATTTTAGATGCTCATTTTAAATCTCCTAATTTATTTAAGGTCTCATTCTCTAGTGTTATAAATAAATTAGGGTACTTGTTCAAGTACCGAACTACCCGGCGAAATGACTCAACCTGTTTCTCACAAAGTTGTACCACCAATTTGCACTTACAATTGATCAACACAACTTACCTTCTTGAAACCACCAAATCGACTTATTATTAAAATGGATAGTTTCAATTTCAGTAGTTAATTCAGTGAAAAAATAATTTAAATATATAAACATTAAATTAAAATAAATTTAATTGACAATTAATCGCAAAATGGAAACATCACATGGCATGCGCAATAACTTTAATTACTTTACCAACATCCCGACACTAAGAAAATCACCCCGACATCATAACTGAAAAAATGAATGTGGTAATGAGATGATAAGTCATGTAAAATAAAAATTTGTTACTGAAAGAAATAATCAACTCAGTTTGCACACTTGTTGTGTGAAGAAACACGTCGTTGATCTTCAAATGAAAACGATCCCTCCATGCATGCACGCTGATGTCGTCGCTCCCAAATTACCATTATGAAAGCTGGACAGACATAGGAAGAACCATCCGGTGTAGATGGTGAAGTTCATTGTGCTTTGTAGTTCGACATGTCTTCAGCGGAGAAGAGGTTACCAGCAGAAAAGAACTGATGAGCAGTGGGGAGGCTGAGCGGGGTAGCAGGAGCAGCGGGATAGTCAACCAGGGGGTGTCCGGGTGAGAGAGGGCGAGTGGGAGTGAGGGAGGCCAACTGGTGTCGGCGTCTGGGTGAGAGGCCGAGCGGGGTGATGAGGGGGATGGATTTGGCAACTGGGGAAATAAGAGGGGCGGAGGGGATAGGTGGGACGGTGGAGGGCACTGGGCGAGTGGGAGGAGCGAGGCGAAAGGGGGTCAGGTGAGAGTAGGGAGGAGGGTGACGGGGGTGGAGTAGGGGTGTCCAGACTTGACCCGACCCGACAAGTTCGACCCGACCCGACCGGGTCGGGTTGGGTTACAAAAAAAAACCCCGGGTTGGGTTCACATCGGGTCAATTTTATATGGGTTGGGTCGGGTCTCGGGTTGGGGTCATTTAGACCCGACCCAACCCGTGACCTGATGGGTGCCCAACCAAAAAAAAAATCCCGATCTCACTTATCCGCGGCGCGGGGAGGGCCGGCCTCGCTCGCTCGCGACCCGACAATTCTTTCCTCTCCCTCGTGCTCTCTCTCTCCTCCTCTCCCCCCGACTGAAGAAACCCCACCCCCGTCTTCCTCTTCCCTCGCGAGTCGTGATTGACGAGTCTTTACTCTCCTCCCTCGTGCTCTCGCCCTCTTCCACTCTCTCCCACCCGACGCCAACCGACCTCGACCTTCCCTTGCGGTTTAAGAAAGAAACCCTACTCGAGTTGCGGTCGGATGAAACCCCCCTACTGTCTTCCCTCGCGAGTTTCGGTCGGATGAAACCTCCCATACTCTCCCTTCCTGCATTGCACCCTTGCACCCCTACACCAGCATGCAGCAGTGCAGCAGCCCCCCTGCACCCCTGCACCACCAGCCTCCTTGCACCCCTGCGCCATCCAGCCAACCTCCCCCCTGCACACACACTCCCCCCCTGAAAACCAGCCTGCCCCCAACAAACCAGCCATCCCCCCTCTCCCCCCTACCTGCACGCCAGACCCAGCCCCCTCCAGCACTAGCCTACCTCCCCCCCCCTCCTTCACCCCTGCCTCCTGCCCCCTGCACACTCCCCCCTGCAAACCAGCCTTCCCCCTCTCCTCCCTACCTGCACACACTAAACCAACCCAGCCTATCTCTCCCCCCTCCCTGCATGGTGCACACACCAAACCCAGCCTCCCCCCTGCACACACCAACCCCCTCTCCCCCCTACCTGCACACACCAAACCTACCCAGCCTCCACCCCTACACACACTATCCCCCCCCCTCACACTCCCCCTGCAATGCAAACCAGCCCCCCCCCCCCCCCCAATAAACATGTAGAAAACAAGGAAATCATCATATAAATCTACTTTATAGTGAATAAGTCGATCACACCAATAAACATGGAGAAAACAAAAAATAGCTTCTAATTAGGCCAAAATGACAATAAGGTAAGGTTTTCATATCAGTATTCAGAAGTTGAAATATTCAAAAAAATGTGTAATACATGCTATGTAAATGTATAGGTAAGAAAAACTGTTGACAAAAAAATTTAGCCAGCATCTAAGCTTTTGAGATTAGAGACTCCACCATCTTGCACCCTATATAAGTTCAAAGTTTTTGACAATTTAAGAAAAAAATGAAGAAGGGAATAAAATAGAAGAACAACCATGTTTAAATTACAAGTTAAGAAATCACCTAGATCAATTTCAGGAAACAGGTAATATAAAATTGGAAGCCTTCAGGGCTAACATCTCTGCACAACAAACCTGCAACAATCACCCAGTACAACAAATATTTGTCTCAGCAACCTTGACATTTTAAATTAAGAAACAACTTAAAACACACACATGAAATGATGACACGAACCATTGCACATTGATCAAGTTTATCATTTTCCAAAATTTAAAAACAAATGACATGAAATTTCTATCCTTGTAAGTATGTGAAGGTACAATCATAAATTTATACCTTAATGAATAGTTCTCCATCCATCATTCTTGCTTCTTCTACTTTAGATAGTGAAACTATGATCATGAATTCTGATGGATGGTGGCATTGGAATATCTTAAAAAAACACAAAAAAGAAAGAACAAGTCCATCTTTTACTTTATCAAACAAACGTTTATAATTGACAAATGAAAAATGATAAAAAATCATAATATTTTTAATGGTAGTACCTCATTCAATCACTTCCATTTCTTCTAGTTGCTTTTGAATTTCAATTGGTTTAGACTTTCTAAACCAATTTTGTGAGAAAATCAATGCTTCAACAGTGTTGGGATTCAAACAACTACGAAATGGATCAAGGACTCATCCTCCTGTACTAAAAGCTGACTCTAAAGATACTGTAGTTAAAGGAATTTCTAGAATATCTCTAGCAATGCATGAGAGAACATGATATTTTCTTGCCTTTCCTTTCCACCAAATCAAAATATCAAATCCTTCAAAATCATCCTCACAATCATCAATCTCAAGATATCTCTCTAGTTCATTCCTTTGTTGTGTCAGCTGCCTTTTCCTTTTCTTTAATCTATATGCATCTTTCCATTTCTCATCATCCTCAGTATCGGTACTAGCATCATTTTTATGTGACTATTGATGAGAACTGGACTCACATTTATCACCAACTGTAATGGGATGTCTACATTTTTAAAACTCATAGAGATTATTCAGAACCTCTGTTAATTTACTGATCAACTGATTTTTGTCTTCTTCATCATCAAACATCATTTCAAAACTATCCTGAACATATTCCAATTTATATCGGGGATCAAGAACAACTGCCACAAGCAAGAGAGAATTAAAATTTGAACCAATACCCCAATACTTGTCCAACTTAAGCTTCATTGCAATAGCCATTGCACTCACAGTAATATCATGACTCTTCATCCATTTCTTTATTTTTCTATATATGTCACAAAGTGTATGAAATAATGTGTGACATGTCACATGCATAGAACCAGAAAACTCAACAGTGCTATCATAAAAAAAATTTAGGAACTTGAAAAATACACGAGCACACTCCCAATCATATGTTGTAGGAGCCCCACCTTCACAGACAAGAGCACTCCTAAAACTTACATCCTCCTCAAGGTGAATAAATACTTTTTCATACTTCTCTGCAACATCCAACATAAAGTAACAAGAATTCCACCTAGTAGGCACATCAAGAATTATGGCCTGTTTACTAGGAATTTTTAACTCCTCAGGTATGCTTTTGAAAAGAGCCAATATTGAAGGTGAACTTCTCACAAATTTGCAGGAAACTCTGATTCTAGCAATTGATGTCGATATTTCCTTTAACGCATCACTAACAATAAGGTTTAAAATATGTGCACAACATCTAACATGAATATACTCTCCATTAAGAATAGACTCATTACAATCATTAACCCTCCTCGCCAAATAACTGATCGTTGTATTATTAGAAGTAGCATTATTCACTGTAACAGTGTTAATCCTTTCAATCCCCCATTGTTTCAATGTCTGTTCTAATACTCGGCCAATTGTTTCTCCTTTATGATCCGCAACAAGAAAAAATCGGATGATTTTTTTATTCAATATCCAATTATCATCAATAAAATGTGCAGTCACACACATATAATTCAAATTATGAATTGAAGTCCATGTGTCGTTGGTAAGACATACCATGTGAGAGAACATATCAAATATAGACTTCAATTTTTCTTTCTCAGCCAAATATAACTGCAAGCAATCCCTAGCAACTGTTTGCCTAGATGGAACTTGAAATTGAGGTTGAACAACTTCAATAAATTCTCTAAAACCTTGATTCTCAACATACTTAAATGATAACTCATCAATGATTATCATTTTAGCAAGAGCTATTCTGCACTCTTCTTGGTTAAAATGAGCTACTGAAATTTTAACCATCCCATCATCCTCATCTTCACACTTCTTCCTAAGACCAAGAGTGGTTTTCCTTTTGTCAAGATTTTTGTGTGGATTTTTGTTACACCTTATCAAATGTATATTTATATTACTAGTTCCATATTGGCCAGATGTGAAAGCATAATCTTTTCCACAATAATTACAAACATATCTACCATTTTTCTTATGAAAATGATCCCAATATTGAGAAAATCTAGAACCAGTAGGAGCTTTAGGAATTGTTACCTTTTCAGGAGACCTATTACCCTCACTTTCTTCAACTGGTATGTTACTACTCCCCCCTCCTATTTCTATTGAATGTGTAGTTGGAGTAGACCCCATCTGACTTTGGGTTCTTGCGCCAACTAGAGGATTAGAACCACTTATTTTATCACCTTCCATGATCGCTAGCTGCTGTCAAAGGGAATAATTAATGAAATGAAAATCCATAAAGTCCTAAAAAATTGACAATAATCATAAAAGGCAACTCTCACCACCATGATTCTTACTCAAAAAGATCCAATATAAGCACATAAAAAAAACGTGACAACTCATATGCCAAAAATAATCAATGATCACAACATAATGTATAATCCATGTAGAAACACACAAGGAGCTAATGAAACATGTTTCTCTTGGAGTTCATACATTGAACCTTCTATCAATAAGTTAATGGTGACACAACTCATCGCCCAAATTACTTTCAAAAAGCCTCATTAGTGGTGACAGATAGACCCACTATCTAGTTATAACATTCTACTATGGTATGGGTGTCTATCCAAGTTCACACTCAGGAAAAATTCCTAAAATTTACACTTGGTAACCTAGGTTCCTCATGTTATGGATAAAAAGATGTAGTTAACATGAAGAAAATGTTTTAATGTGAGATTCACACTACCCTAAGGCATTATAACAAAATAATAAAATAAAATTTGACCTCTAACACACACACTCTCTTAAATTTAATAAATTGACTCATCCAAAACTAGGAAACATGAATCAAAATTCATATAATCAAATGAATTCTCACAAGTATAAACAATAGGTGATAGCACACTCATCAATGGTGTAAAAGGAAGATAAATTCTAAAAAATCACCAACCAAACTCAAATCACTAATAAGGGTTTTTGAATAAAAATTGCTTACCAATTAGTGAACCAATACAAACCGCACGCACACGCAGCAATAGGCAGTAGGAGGAGGCGCCGCAAAGCACACCCAAAATACAAATTTTTCAATTTCAATCCTATTTTAATCCACCTTTAAAATCAAGATAAATACTACAAAATCAACAACCAAATTAAATTCAAAGCCCTGCCACCACTAATAGGGGTTATAGTAAGTAAAAATTGCTTACTATTGTTAGTCTGTTATACAGGAGGAGGAGGCGCCGCAAGCCAAGGTTAGGGAACTCGGGGAAGGAGGAAGGAGGAAGGAGGAGAGGGAGGGTATAGTTTTGTTCGACTACAACTCGTGAGGGAAGTAAGGGAGATTATGGGGGTTTCGTCCGACCGCAACTCGCAAGGGAAGACAGTAGGGGGGTTTCGTCCGATCGTAACTCGAGTAGGGTTTCTTTCTTAAACCGCAAGGGAAGGTCGGGGTCGGTTGGCACCAGGCGGGAGAGAGAGGAGGAGGGAGAGAGCGCGAGGGAGGAGAGGAAAGACTCTTCGATTGCGACTCGTGAGGGAAGAGGAAGACGGGGGTAGGGTTTCTTCGGTCGGGGGAGAGGAGGAGGGTGAGAGCGCGAGGGAGAAGAAAGAATTGTCGGGTCGGGGGCGAGCGAGGTCGGCCCTCCCTGCGTCGCGGATAAGTGAGATCGGGATTTTTTTTTTTGGTTGGGCACCCATCAGGTCACGGGTCAGGTCAGGTCTAAATGACCCCAACCCGAGACCCGACCCAACCCATATAAAATTGACCCGATGTGAACCCGACCCGAGGGGTTTTTTTTGTAACCCGACCCAACCCGGTCGGGTCGGGTCAAGTCTGGACACCCCTAGTGGGAAGTTAGAGTGGGAAGAGAAATAGGGGGTAGTTAATAGATGGGAAGGGAGGCACTGGGTGAGTGGAAAACGGGGAAAGGGGGCGGGTTAATAGGGGGTACAGGGGGAAACAAAAAGAAAAACAAAGTTTAAAATTCAAAATTCAAAATTTAAAAATCTAATTATCTAAAAGAGTTAAATAATAATAATAATAATAATAATAAATTATTAATAATAAAAGTAGTGATAGTAAGTATTATTATATAAATATATATATATATATATTATTTACAAGTTAAATTAATATAATTAATTAATAAACTAAAGAAAAATAATATTAATTAAACTATAAATAATAATAAAATTTAAAAATAAAAATAGCTAATATTAATATAAAATTAACTAAAAACTATAAAAACAACTAAAATATTAAAATACTACAAAAATAACCTAAAAACACAAGAATTAGTTAATAAATTAATTAAAAATAATAAAAAATTATAAAAAATGTTAGCAAAATTGTTGGGCAAAAATCCCTCAAGGCATCATTGAAGTATTTTTGAGGTGATTATGTTTGTTGACAAAGTGAACATCTGTGTTGTGATTGTTGACAATGCAAACCATGACATACAAATTTGTTGACAAAGGGGGTTTCATGGTGGAATGTCGAGTTCAAGATCTGTGGTCAACGATCCATGTTTGATTCAAGAACGTCAATAATGGAATGGACGATCTGGAGGCGGTACAAAAAGAACATATACAAGGTGGTGTCGTTTTCTAGTGTTTGCCAAATTTTTGGGCCTGAAAATTGACAAATGAAGAAATGTGTTTTTGGCAAAGGGACTTGTGCGCTGAGGACTTAGAGTATAGGAAACTTGCGCGCCATATGTTTTTCAAGATCATAAGATCAAAATATGGCAAAGGAAACAGGTTCGCGCAAGTTTGGGAGTTGGTCGCGCAAGTGTCTAGGAGGACAGAAGACTTGCGCGCCGAGACTGGGTCGCGCAGGTGACTTGCGCGCCGTCGCACAGGGTGGTCAATTTTCCTATAAATACTGGACCACCCCTCTTCATTCTTCACTGGAGTTCAACACTTTGAAGATTCAGAGCTCCCGTCGCGCAGGTGTGGTGGTCGCGCAAGTGGTGTGTGGTCGCATAGGTGAAGTTGCACGCCGGTGGTTGAAGTTGTGTGTAGGTGTGAGAAGTTGCGCATCAGTTGGAAATTGCGCGCCAATGTTGGTTTGGACGTAAAAGGAAGTGTGTCGTGCAAGTTTGGAGTTGAGGAAGCTTGAGTCACGCAAGTGTCTGAGGAGGACTTGCGTGCCCGTTGTGACTTGCGCGTCGATACTTGCGCGCTGAGATTGACTTGCGTGCCAAGTAAGGTTTATTTCCAGCAGTGATTTTTGGGCTGCGTGGAAGCTGGAAGTTTGCTTGATACGTTCGGTGCAAAGAGAGATTCATCTACGGGTGAAAATTGGGCTTCAACAGAGCATCTACTTACAAAGGAAGATGCATTCCTTCATGCAAATGAAGAGACCTACAGGTCTATAAACTGTGAGTGGATCCTTTCTAGAGAAGTGAGCGAAGGAAGAGGAAGAAGGTGTTCCTCTCCACTGGCAGTAAGCCAGAGAGAGAGAAATAGGGAGTGACCCTTGGGAAAGTAGTGAGCTGGCCCTAAACATTGTAAAGGCAATGAGCCTGGGCATAAAAGTGATCTAGCCCGAATCTTGTAATCCACACACTACTAAAAAAACCACCATTAGCGACCGCCAATGGCGGTCGCTATAGTGAATTTTTTTTTTTAAAATGTCCACTGAAATAAATAAATATATATATATATATATATATATATTAAAAAAAATATTCACATATATACTATTAAATACAATATTTTAAATATATATATATATATAATATATTTTAAATGTTTTAATATATATAATATTAAATATATGTATAATATCGAATCATTGTGCTATAATAATTTAAAACCCTCGATTTAAGAAATGCTATCATTTCAGGTTTTTTCGGAGCACGTTTGCTCCGAATTCGACCGCCGCACGCCGTTTTGGTGTTTTATGACTCCGGAAACGTGTTTCCGACCGCCGCGGTCAAACGGCACCTCCGATTGATGTTCCGTCTCTCCGAACATTTCACAATTCACGCAACGGATGTTTTTGTGCGGTTTCGTGGCATTCGGAGGTCGTTCGGGTGGTTTTGACCCCCCAACGTGCCATTTCAGCGCGCGCCGAGCTGCTGAAAACGACACATTCGGTCGTGCCGCGCGCACCGCACGTCCGATGGACGTTCCGCCTCCTCCTGCATCTCAGGAATAATATTCCTATCATTCTCTTGCGGTTTCAGGTTTTTCGGAGCACGTTTGCTCCGAATTCGACCGTCGCACGCCGTTTTGGTGTTTTATGACTCCAGAAACGCGTTTCCGGCCGCCGCGGTCAAACGGCACCTCCGATTAACGTGCTGTCTATCTGAACATTTCAAAATTCACGCAACGGATGTTGTCGTGCGGTTTCGTGGCATTCGGAGGTCGTTCGGGTGGTTTTGACCCCCCAACGCGCCATTTCAGCGCGCGCCGAGCTGTTGAAAACGACGCATTCGGTAGTGCCGCGCGCACCGCATGCCCGATGGACATGCCTCCTCCTCCTAAATCTCAGGAATAATATTCCTATCGTTCTTGTGCGGTTTCAGGTCGTTCGGAGCACGTTTTCTCTGAATTCAACCGTCGCACGCCGTTTTGGTGTTTTATGACTCCAGAAACGCGTTTTCGGCCGCCGCGGTCAAAAGACACCTCCGATTGATGTGCCGTCTGTCCGAACATTTCAAAATTCACGCAAAGGATGTTTTTGTACGGTTTCGTGGCATTCAGAGGTCATTTGGGTGGTTTTGACCCCCCAACGCGCCATTTCAGCGCGCGCTGAGCTGCTGAAAACGAAGCATTCGGTCGTGCCGCGCGCACCGCACGTCCGATGGACGTGCCGCCTCCTCCTACATCTCAGGAATAATATTCTTATCGTTCTCGTGTGGTTTCAGGTGTTTCGGAGCACGTTTGCTCTGAATTGGACCGTCGCACGCCGTTTTGGTGTTTTATGGCTTCGGAAACGTGTTTCCGGCCGCCGCGGTCAAACAGAACCTCCGATTGACGTACCGTCTGCCCGTCCATTTCACAATTCACGCAACGGATGTTGTCGTGCGGTTTTGTGGCATTCGGAGGTCGTTCGGATGGTTTTGACTCCCCAACGCGTCATTTCAGCGCGCGCCGAGCTGCTGAAAACGACGCATTCGGTCGTTCCGCGCGCACTGCACGTTCGATGGACGTGCCGCCTCCTCCTGCATCTCAGGAATAATATTCCTATCGTTATCGTGCGGTTCCAGGTCGTTCAGAGCACGTTTGCTCCGAATTCGACCGCCGCACGCCGTTTTGGTGTTTTATGACTCCGGAAACGCGTTTCCGACCGCCGCGGTCAAACGGCACCTCTGATTGACGTTCCGTCTGCCCGACCATTTCAAAATTTACGCAACGGATGTTGTCGTGCGGTTTCGTGGCATTCAGAGGTCGTTCGGGTGGTTTTGACCCCCCAACGCGCCATTTCAGCGCGCGCCGCGCTACTGAAAACGACGCATTCGGTCGTGCCGCGCGCACCGCACGTTCGATGGACGTGCTGCCTCCTCCTACATCTCAGGAATAATATTCCTATCGTTCTTGTGCAGTTTCAGGTCGTTCGAAGCACGTTTGCTCCGAATTCGTCCGCCGCACGCCGTTTTGGTGTTTTATGACTCCGGAAACGCGTTTCCGGCCGCCGCGGTCAAACGGCACCTCCGATTGACATTCCGTATGCCCGAACATTTCACAATTCACGCAACGGATGTTGTCGTGCGGTTTCGTGACATTCGGAGGTCGTTCGGGTGGTTTTGACCCCCCAACGCGCCATTTCAGCGCGCGCCGAGCTGCTGAAAACGACACATTCGGACGTGCTGCGCGCACCGCACGTCCGATGGACGTGCTGCCTCCCCCTGCATATCAGGAATAATATTTCTATCATTCTCGTGCGGTTTCAGGTCGTTCGGAGCACGTTTGCTCCGAATTGGACCGTCGCACGCCGTTTTGGTGTTTTATGGCGCCGGAAACGCGTTTCCGGCCGCCGCGGTCAAACGGCACCTCCGAATGACATTCCGTCTAGCCGACCATTTTATAATTTACGCACCGTCTATTGTCGTACGGTTTCGTGGCATTCGGACGTCGTTCGGGTGGTTTTGACCAACCAACGCGGCATTTCAGCGCGCGTCGCGCTGCTGAAAACGACACATCCGGTCGTGCCGCGCGTACCGCACGTCCGATGTACGTTACGCCTCCTCCTGCATCTCAGGAATAATATTTCTATCGTTCTCGTGCGGTTTCAGGTCGTTCGGAGCACGTTTGCTCCGAATTGGACCGCCGTACGCCGTTTTGGTGTTTTATGGCGCCGGAAACGCGTATCCGGCCGCCGCGGTCAAACGGAACCTCCGAATGACATTCCATCTGGCCGACCATTTCACAATTCATGCACCGGCTGTTGTCGTACGGTTTCGTGGCATTCGGAGGTCGTTCGGGTGGTTTTGACCACCCAACGCGGCATTTCAGCGCGCGCCGCGCTGCTGAAAACGACATATTCGGTCGTGCCGCGCGCACCGCACGTCCGATGGACGTGCCGCCTCCTCCTGCATCTCTGGAATAATATTTCTATCGTTCTCGTGCGGTTTCAGGTCGTTCGGATCACGTTTTCTCCAAATTGGACCGCCGCACGCCGTTTTGGTGTTTTATGGCGCCGGAAACGCGTTTCCGGCCGCCACGGTCAAACGGAACCTCCGAATGACATGCCGTCTGGCCGACTATTTTACAATTCACACACCGGCTGTTGTCGTACGGTTTCGTGGCATTCGGAGGTCGTTCGGGTGGTTTTGACCCCCCGACGCGCAATTTCAGCGCGCGCCGCGCTGCTGAAAACGACGCATTCGATCGTGCCGCGCGCACCGCACGTCCGATGGACGTGCCGCCTTCTCCTGCATCTCAGGAATAATATTTCTATCGTTCTCGTGCGGTTTCAGGTCGTTCGGAGCACGTTTGCTCCGAATTGGACCGCCGCACGCCGTTTTCGGAAACGCGTTTCTAGCCACTGCGGTCAAACGGAACCTCCGAATGACGTGCCGTCCGGCTGATCATTTCATAATTCACGCATCGGCTGTTGTCTTATGGTTTCGTGGCATTCAGACATCGTTCGGGTGGTTTTGACCACCCAACGCGGCATTTCAGCGCGCGTCGCGCTGCTGAAAACGACACATTCGGTCGTGTCGCGCGCACCGCACGTCCGATGGACGTGCCGCCTCCTCCTGCATCTCAGGAATAATATTTCTATCGTTCTCATGCGGTTTCAGGTCGTTCGGAGCACGTTTGCTCTGAATTGGACCGTCGCACGCCGTTTTGGTGTTTTATGGCGCCGGAAACGCGTTTCCGGCCGCCGCGGTCAAACGGAACCTCTGAATGACGTGCCGTCTAGACGAACATTTCACAATTCACGCACCGACTGTTGTCGTATGGTTTCGTGGCATTCGGAGGTCGTTCGGGTGGTTTTGACCCCCCAACGCGCCATTTCAGCGCGCGCCGCGCTGCTGAAAACGACACATCCGGTCGTGCCGCGCGCACCGCACGTCCGATGGACGTGCCGCCTCCTTTTGAATCTCAGGAATAATATTTCTATCGTTCTCGTGCGGTTTCAGGTCGTTCAGAGTACGTTTGCTCTGAATTGGACCGTCGCACGCCGTTTTGGTGTTTTATGGCACCAGAAACGCGTTTCCGGCCGCCGCAGTCAAACAGAACCTCCGAATGACGTGTCGTCTACCCGACCATTTCACAATTCACGCACCGGCTGTTGTCGTACGGTTTTGTGGCATTCGGAGGTCGTTCGGGTGGTTTTGACCCCCCAACGCGCCATTTCAGCGCGCGCCGCGCTGCTGAAAACGACACATTCGGTCGTACCGCGCGCACCGTACGTCTGATGGACGTGCCGCCTCCTCCTGCATCTCAGGAATAATATTTCTATCGTTTTCGTGCGGTTTCAGGTCGTTCGGAGCACGTTTTCTCCGAATTGGACCGCCGCACGCCGTTTTGGTGCGGGGGGGCTGTGCGGGGGTGCGGGGGGGCTGTACGGGGGTGCCGGGGGGGCTGTACGGGGGTCTGGGGGGCTGTACGGGGGTCCGGGGGGGCTGTACGGGGGTGCGGGGGGGCTGTACGGGGGTGCGGGGGGCTGTACGGGGGTGCGGGGGGGGCTGTCCGGGGGTGCGGGGGGCTGTCCGGGGGTGCGGGGGGGCTGTACGGGGGTGCGGGGGGGCTGTACGGGGGTGCGGGGGGCTGTCCGGGGGTGCGGGGGGCTGTACGGGGGTGCGGGGGGGCTGTACGGAGGTGCGGGGGGCTGTACGGAGGTGTCGGGGGGGCTGTACGGGGGTGCGGGGGGCTGTACGGGGGTGCGGGGGGGGGGGGGGTGTACGGGGGGGCGGGGGGTTGTACGGTTGTGCGGGGGGTTGTTCGGGGGTGCGGGGGGGGTTGTACGGGGGTGCGGGGGGTTAGAGTTTTTAAATGCACGCCTTAGATAATATTAGCTATCATATAATAAACAAGAAAAGAAAGAAATTATAAGTACACAACCTTCTAATTTAAATTAAATGAATAAATACAGTACATCAATGTCAACCCCACCAGTAAAAACAAAAAACATATCTCGTGAATATATGATGCGTCACGCGTTGTCATCACTGCTACCTCCTTCTGGTGGGCCAGGGGCCTACAACAAATAAACATTATAAATATTTTAATAACAAAAATAATTTAAATTAAATAAATAAATATAGTATATACCTGCGTCGTATGATCCCCTGCACCATCAGCTCGACGCACATATTCCCGCAGTGCTCTAACCTCAGCTGTCAAATGTCCACGGGCCATGTGCTATGAGTTGCACCAACGATAGACTTGAATGGATTGAAACCATCTGCTGCCAATCCCAATCGGACATTACGAACATCTTTAGCAAAGTCGGGATGTCTCTTATCAAAATCCTTCCATGCATGAGAGTCTGCCGAGTGGGTTAACATATCACTTTCATGAACTCTTTCTGCATGCCATCTCATTAAATTAGAAACTTTAGATGACATAAAAAATCTTTTCAACCTCGGTTTAAGGGGAAAGTAACGCATTTGCTTACGGCAATCGGTTTCCCCTGTATCGCAATCTGACTTTGATGAGTATTATTTCCCCTGTTCTCTTTCCACCTGGAAGCACCACAAACCGTACAAATATCCAAATGGGCAGTTTCTTTTCTAAACAACATACAGTTGTTTGCACATGCATCTATGGTCTCATATGTAAAACCTAAGTTCTCTGTCAACTTACGAGCATAGTAATACGACTCAGGAATCTTAGCGTTGACAGGAAGAAATTTTTTCAATAAAACCAAAAGCATGTCGAATGATGTGTCTGACCAATTATTCAAAGTCTTCAAATGCAACAACTCCATGATAGACGACATTTTATTGTAAGAAGTACATCCAGGATATAATTCTGTTTTCGCATCATCAAGTGCTTCATAAAACCTCCTCGAATCACGATCTGCACCAGAGCGAAGATTTATCTCACCGGTCTCAAGATTCTGGATGTCAATGCCTTCAGGATCAAACCCACGTACCATTTCAGTAAGCATTTCATGCATTGGATCAGTCATCCTTGCATCAACATCCATCTGAGTTGCATCTGTATTTTGACAACGAACATATTATTCTCCATGATGAGTCCAACTCTTATAATTTTTCAGAAATTCATTAAAGAAAAGGTGATCCCTCACAGTATCTCGTGTGAATTGATATCTGTTAGCACATTTTCTACATGGACAACTAATATAGTCACTTTCAAATCCTCTCGTGAAGTCAATAAACTGCATAATGCCATTGAAATATTCTCTAGACATTCGATTTGGAAGATCAATCCAACTCTTATCCATAATTATATCTGTATAACAAACATTTACACAATACTTATTACATTTACATTTTTCAAATCAACTATATTTAAAATAAATATTAATCATTTGTTTATGAACCATTGATAAAATAATAATGTAACTAAAAGCCCATGTTACCTGATTGAGCTACAAACCTGAAAGGGAGGGGAGTCGAAGGCGGTGCAGCGAGAGAGAGGAGGCAGCGAAGGGGAGCCGGAGCCAAAGGCGGTGCAGCAAGGGAGGGGACGGGCGGCGGCGGCGGCGAGGAGCTGGATGAGAGGAGGCGGTGAGGGGACGGGGGACGGGCAGCGGGGGGGGGGGGGGGGGGGGGGGGGGCTGTCCGGGGTCGGGGGGGCTGTTTGAGGTGCGGGGAGCGGTCCGGGGTGCGGGGGGGGCTGTCCGGGGTGGGGGGAGGGCGGAGGGGGCGGAGGGCGTGCGGCGGGGGAGGCCGGGCGGCGGGGGAGGCCGGGCAGCGGGGGAGGCCGGGAGGCGGGGGGAGGGCGGCGTCGGGGGGGCGGCGACGGGGGGGGGGGGGGAGCGGGGGAGGCCGGGCGGCGGGGGAGGCTGGGAGGCGAGGGGGAGGGCGGAGTCGGGGGGGTGGCGACGGGGGGGGGGGGGGGGGGGGGGCGGGGGAGGTCGGGCGGGGGGGGGGGGGGAGCAGGGTTCGATCGAGAGGGGGGCGCGGGGGGGTGCAAAAAGGCTCGGGTTTTTTTATCAAGGCCAGCGACCGCCATTGGCGATCGCTATTAGATATCTATAGCGACCGCCAATGGCAGTCGCCTGATTCTGGGGAGCTTCAATGCCCCCTTTTCTAGTAGTGACATCTAGTGAAGAATAGTGTAATTTGGTATGACAGGCAACTTTTCGGCGTATGCTCCTTGGACGTAGCCCAGTGAGGGTGAACCAAGTAAAAAAAAATTGTGTCTGCCTGTTTGCTTCCTTGCATTACATTCAAAGTATCATCATCAGATAAAGAAGAAAAGAAGTGGTCATAATAATCACACGAATGCAAACAAAGTGACCCTTGTAATAAAGATGTCAAGATCCAGTGGGGCAGGAAGAACTTTGCGAAAGAATATCTATACCCTGATTCACCCCCCTCTCAGGGTATATAGGCCCCTATTGGTCCTAACAAAAATCCATGTACATTAAGCTCCTATTGCATGCTCATAGGTATCACAACCCAATTCATAGATGATTTCATCCTCATTTATCATCCAGTCTGAAGATGTCTCCCCACCTTCAAGGCTTCCCCTCAAAGCTAAGCACTTTGGATCCTCATACTGTCTACCCCTGATTCATCTGCAACTGAAACTGGAGTTATCTGCTCCCGACTCTCTTGAACCACTATATGCATTTTATCCAGCATGGTCATCATCTTCCACTCTACACTTGACTCCTGAACCATCTGAGTTTGAGTTTTCCTACTCAAGTCATCGACCGCACTATTTCCCTTCTCGGGCATATATACCAGTTCAAAATCGAAAGACTGCATATACTCAACCCATATTCACCATCGAAGATTCAAATCACGCTGTGAAAATATATACCTCAAACTCTTATGATATGTATAGATTGTAAACTTTTCTCCCAAAAGATAGTGTCGCCAACACTTAAGAACATAAACCACTGCTTCCAAATCAAGGTCTTATATAGGGTAATTATGTTCATGAGGCCTCAACTACCAAGACCCATACGCCAAAACTTGATCTCCATACATTAGCACATCTCTAAGTCTGATCCTAGAAGCATCACAATAAACCATATACTCCTCACCTGACTCAGGTAGGATCAAAATTGGTGTCGATGTTAAGCGCTTCTTTAACTCCTGAAAAGATATCTCATAAGCCCATGTCCATTAAAAATTTACTCCCTTGTTGGTAAATCCCAAAATCAGCGTTGCCAAATGGTAAAAGTCTTAGATGAAACTCCTGTAATATCGAGCTAATCTTAGGAATCTTTGGATATCAAAAACATTCTTGGGTTGCTCCTAAGAAACCACTTCTTGAACCTTCTATAGGTATACTAACACACCTTCCTTTGAGATGATGTTTCCCAAGAAATGTACCTGGTCAATCCAAAACTGACACTTAGATAGCTTGGCATATAACTGATTCTCTCTCAGTGTACCCAGGACAATGTCAAGATGTTGGGCATGATCGTCATGATTCTTGAAATACACCAAGATGTCATCCACAAACACCACCACAAACTGATCTAGATATGGATGAAATATCATATTCATCAAATCCATAAACACTGCTGGTTTATTTGTTAACCCAAACGTCATTATGAAAAACTCATAAAATTCATACCTACTTCTGAAAACAGTCCTCGATATATCAAAAGTTTGAACTCTCAACTGATGATACCCTGATCTCAAATTGATCTTTGAGAATATACAAGCTCCCTTAAACTGGTCAAATAGATATTTAATACACGGAAGAGGATATCAGTTCTTCACAGTCATTTTTTTCAACTTCCAGTAACCGAAACACAAATGTAAACTCCCATCAGACTTCTTTGCGAAAAAAATAGGTGATCCCCAAGGAGACATACTTGGATGGATAAATTCCTTATCCTCCAACTCTTCCAACTGAGTCTTGGGATCTTGAATATTAGTTGGTTTCATTTTTTATGGTGTAATAGACACTAGATCAGCTTTTATCATGATCTCAATAGTGAATTCTACATCTCTCTCAATTGGTATCCCTAATAAGTCTTCAGGAAAGACATCCTAAAACAAATCCACTACCGGTGGTAGGACATCATGTCTAACACCCCCATCATCCAGTAATAGACTAGAAACTTGGGTTGTGAGCTCTCCTAGTTGTTGAGTAATCAACCCTGCTTGGCCCACCTGGATATCACACTCTCAACGATGAATATATAGGTCACCCTTAGGAGAGGTAAACATAACCCTCATGTAGTAATAGTCGATGTGGGATCGGTATGCGACTAGTCATTTCATACCCATAATTATGTAAAATCCTATCGTATCAAGAATATAGAGATCCCATAGGAAGAAAAATTCCCTGATCTCTAGTGAACATCCCTTGAATAGATAGATATCTCTAGACCGTACTCCCAATAGTGTATCTATAGTCATTACTCTACTCAAAAACTCCACCTCCAGGCTCAAACCATTAACAATTTTTGTAGATATAAAGGAATGAGAGGCACCAATATAAAACAAGACACTAGATAAAGTAGAAGCTACTAGAATAGTACCTTTTCGATGGTCCAACCTCACTATCCACAAGTGTAGGTTGTACTGTATGTAACTATATTGCCCCTCTTCCCTGTGATGATGTAGGACTCCCCTGTGTAGTACTACTCTGCTAATGTGGATGATCCTACCCAAAAGCACCACATCCACTACCTCTACCACCTCGGCTAGTAGAACTCTAGCTGCCAACCCTATATGGTGTAAAAGATCCTCTTCCCATACTCTGAGTCTTCCCAACTGCTCCTTCAGTACCACTCTTTCACCGAGACCTATAGAATTTATGTAGATTCCCAATCTTTCTACAAGATCAAAACTATACTAGTGTTCGGGAATAGTGTTGACGATAGTGTCCCAGCCAACCACACTAATGAAAAATCACCCCAGTAAGGTCCTGTCCAACTGACCCTCCTGTTTATGTACTCTTCTTCCCACTAACTTGGATAAATTTGTCATAACTATGCTTCTTAATCTTGGAATTCACACCTCCTGGTCATCCAATAACAACTAATGTCTAAAACTTAAAGCCTCCCTCAGGTTTCCTTCAGCTATGAGAGCTTGATCCACCACTTTTGTAAACTTCTTTAGCCTAAAGATATTAACCTGGGACTTAATCTCACGCTTAAGTCCATCCTAAAAATGTTTCATCGTAGCTGCCTCATCTCCTGATAATGTTGTAGAAAAGCATTGCAGATCTATGTAGCGTCTAGCATAATACATTAATAACATGCTCCCTTGTGTTAGATGCATGAACTCAGCATCTTTCTCTTATCTCAACATCTCTGGATAAAAGTGTTCCAAGAACCTCTCCAAGAATTCCTTCCATAACATATTGTCAGTCTGTCCAGTTCACACTCGAATGTCCCACTGGTGCTTTATTGATCCCCATAGCACATAAGCTGCCAACTTGACCCTCCTCTCAGCCAGAGTCTCCAAATGGTTAAGTATTTTCTCTATGGACTCAATCCAAAACTCAACTCCCTTAGTTCCACCCTCTTCGGTAAAAGTCAGAGGATGCTACAACTGAAACTCCTTTATCAACTTAGACATGCTTTTCACAAATTTCCTTGGGTATCTTTCCATAAATTTCATGAAGCGAGTGAAGTTCTCTCAAAATTTCTCCCCTTCATCTTCAGCTAGCATGATCGGTGCCTCGAGTTCCTTAATTGGAAAAACATTCCTAGGCATGCCCCTCAGTCATCCCCTCAACAAGAATCATGGAGTCATACTCTCTACAAATCCAAACACACATATCAAGTCTCATAGCACAGCCTTATAACATTTACGTAAGAGGAAATAATTACAAAAATTCTTTTCCCCCCACCTCGCTACATGGTCAAAACTGAGGCACTATCACTACCATTAACCATCTTACTCCTAGGTTTTGGTTAACAAGGGTAAACACGCTATCATAATCAAGTTTCTCATTTATAAACCCAATAAAAATTCTTTTCCCCCACCTCACTACATGGTCAAAACTGAGGCACTATCACTACCATTAACCATCCTACTCCTAGATTTTGGTTAACAAGGGTAAACACACTATCATAATCAAGTTTCTCATTTATAAACCCAATTATTCTCACTTCAAATCATTTTTTACAAACTTTTTCAATTCATGTTAGGCACCATTTTTCATTTTAATCTCATAAACAAAGAAAACAGTTCAATTTTAACAACTTACCCATAACATGTTTTCCCGTGCATGCCTAAGATGATGGATGTCATAATAACCCTAAGTGCCTAGAATGATTCATGCAGTCTCAACTCTCATGCCATTATAGTCCATGAATCGATACTAAAAAATTCTCAGAAACAATAATCACATCACACCACAAGTGTGTCACCCAAGGTGAAATAATATTCAACTATAACAGCAAACAACAATAACAACAATCCCACCCTGAGTACTTAGGTTTTCCCTCATACATGAGTTTGTAACTCTCATGCATGAGATCATTAACAAGCCTCGAGTCTTCCTAGTCACCTATCTACCTTTACAAAAATAGTAAGACAAAAGAAGAAGAAGAAAACCAGTGCTCTGATACCACTTGGAAACGTCCTGACTCAGGTTCCACACAATGGTGCCCCGAGCTGGTTTGCCACATGGACTCAAGCACGCCTCCCTATACTCTAGAGGCTACCGACTAGAAGTGAGGGCCTGGTAAGTCATTCATGGGAATACTATACCCTCTTTTGGCATACTAAAACACTAGTAGAAGTAAATAAACAATAGCGGAAGCATATATAATCAAAACAATGCTCATTTCACAAGATAGAAAAACAAGAAATACAATACTCAATCGAAAGGGAAAACATGTTATGCCAATATAAGTGTCAAGTGTCTATAATGAAATTGAAATTAAAGACACTATGACTCCCCAAGAGTGTCCTGAACCATTTTGGGTTCCCTCCTCCAAGCTCCATCCCCAAATCATCCACCTATCCTAGGGCCTTTTCCCTTATCCAGTCCTACAACAATATAATCTATTCAGGTACTGATCAGGAGGCCCGAATAGAGTGTGAGAACAACTCAGTAGGACACCGCCAACAATGTCTAAAACTAGTCTAGTCAAAACATAGTGTATGCAGTTCTATAAGAAATAAGTAAAGTGTATAAATAACCAATTATTATATTATCATTTATTCTTATCTAACTACATTAACTCTAGGGTTCCCAAAGAGACCCATACCCCAATACTAACTTCATCTCGTACCAGAGCCTAAAGAATTCCCTAAGTAATATCATATCTTAATACCTTCTTCTTGTTGGAGCTCGAAGTATTCAAAGGTACTATGATATCTCAGTACCTGTTTTGACTCATGTTGGAGTTTGAATATTCTCGTGTGAGGCCATTACTCAGAGTTCCATATTTTCATTCTTCAATTTCACATTTATAAACCACATTAACAAAGTTACCAATATCACAATCACGTAAGTAAGATGATCATGTTACCATGCTTACCCCTGGATAGAATGACCATGTTCCCATTCTCTTTACACATAAGTATAATGAACATGTTACCATGTATACTTAACATTAAAATGACCATGTTCCCATTCTATTTACACATAAGTATGATGACCATGTTACCATTTGTACTTCTCAATTTAGAATGACCATGTTCCTATTTTTTATCACATAATTAATTTATCAATTAATTATCCACCTCAATCTCATTACTAATTCAACAATTAGTTAAACACATCCATTCCATTAGTTAACTCAACAATTAACTAAGTGCTTCAAACCATTAATTAATTCATAAATTAATTAATCAATAACACATTTCATATTCCATAATTAATTTTCCAGAATTAATTATCTCGTTATAAATCTAAAATCTTCATAATTAATCCCATAATTAATTATCTAGATCATAATCTCAAATCACATAATTAATTCATAATTAATTATCTCAACTTGGCCAAAACAATGTCTCATAATTAATTCCCCAATTAATTATCTAGAATATAAACCCTATCACTTATAACCAATTTCCCCAAATTAATTATCTAATAGGGAATCCCCTTAGTCTCATTATTAATTCCCCAATTAATCACCTATTTCAGCAAATATTTGATAAATCAATTGGTCAATCTAATAAACCCAATTCAAGAAAAGAAATTGCTAAAGGATGCTAGAAATTCTACAATTTTTCATGTACATATCAAATCCATGACTATGAGAATTATATTTAAACCACCTACCTAATTTAGTTGATGGAAGTTCACTCAATGAAAATCCCCAAAATATGAGAATCACAATGACGTTGATAAAAGTTTCAGATCTAAATCTGTAAACCAAAATCAAGATCAAGTACATCAAGATCTCATAAATACAGATATAGATCCACAATACCAGATCTAGATCTCACCACATAGGTTTATATCCAATTAAATTGAGGATATCTTCCATGAAAAGATCAAGGAAATATAGAAGAAGGAATGTGCAAATCATCGAAATGAAATCCACTTATCAGGAGAAGAGAGGATCTTCAATTCGGGCTTTTGATCTCAAAGAATGGTGTTCGTAAGGCCTTATAATCCCTCTGGGTTGATGGGAGAACCTTCATTTACCTTTAGGAAAGTAAAATCCTGAGTTAGGGCTACTTAGGAGGTTAAACAGTTCATTAAAAGTTAAAAACAAGTGAGATCCACACTTTTAGGATCTCACTATCGGCCCTCACACGGTTTAGTCGCACGGTTAGACAAACCGTGCAGTAATTGTGCATTAGCCACTACTTTAAGGGGGGAATTTGCATGGATACCGCACATGGCCTCCTAAACTGTGCTTTAACTATGCTAAAACTACTGCCTCAAAGACCAGATATTTCACGGTTTCTCCTAGCCATTCGCACAGTTTTTTCAAACCGTGTGCTAACCGTGCACAATCTATTTTTCTCCAAAAATTATCTTATACTTCACCAAAACTCACCCCAAGCCATAAATTCCATAAAAGGTACTTAAGTAAAAACAAAAAGTTCTTGGAATTTCACCCAAGATGACTCCATAAAAGTTCGGGATCTTATAGAAACGATGTACACTCTTAGGGTAGTAGTGAACTAATTCATCTATTTTGAGATTGGGTCATTATACTTTCACCCACATCTCATCATACTATCACCCATAATCATCAAATTTCATATCCATATTAGAGGAGTAGATTATATATATAATTATATCCATGGATAATAAATAAGATTAGTTATCATCCAAAGTAATTACCCCATCTATTAATATACTTCCATCCACTATTAAACCAACCCCAACCCATGAAAAAGATTCTCTATAAGATTTGTAGTAGTAGAATAATGAAAAATTGGACACTGCAAAGATTTGAAAATTGAGGTGTGTGGAGAAAACGACTAAGGAAAAAGGGGAGGAATGGATATGGGAAGAAAAATAGGGAAAAATTAATGAAGTAATGATGAAACTATTCTTGGAGACTTATCCTGGCCACTTCATGCATTAGGTGGAACATGTTCATGTACTTGATCCACTTACTGATTAGATCTGAGATGAATTTCTTATTGAATATAAATAAATACTATGATACCTAGAAGAAATTAATATAACTCAAGTACCCTTAGCTCCTATCAAAATATGTATGTTTTTTGTGCACCTTGAAGGGAAAACCCCAGTCCATGCCAGAAACACCTCCAGGGTATAGATCCCAACTCAAAACCCAACCCAATCATTGATCAACAATGTAATTTTTAGTATAGAGTCATAATTATGGGCACAAATATTTGGAATAAGTATTCTTTATTCTAGGTTTATAAGGTCATAATTGAGGATATGAAAATCTATATAGTTCACCTCCCTGATGAAGCATCCTATAACCAAGATCTTTGCATAGGCTAGTTCATGGTGATGATTAATTCAGCTCACCAGTCGATTCCCTAGTTATGGTGTTGTTATCAACACATCACCCAAAACCCCAAATCCATATATGGGAAGCCTCTATGATACAATTTAGTATTGAAGACCCACCCTAATGATATTTGAGAGTAGTAAATGACTCATTCAATCATTGTGTAATTTTTTGGGAATTTATAATTATTACCAGAGGTTCAACCAGGATTCTTCCTCATTGGAAGTGCTAAGAAGGCCTTAACTAAGAATGTGATATGGTTCATTTTCTTAGATTTTTATGATAGATCCTTATAAGATCTTCATTTGATATTGATGAAAACACCGATCTTAACCATAAATGAGTTGGTTAATGGGTATGGCTTATATTGTGATGTATTAGGAGTAGGAATTTGAACAGTTCCAGTCCATGATGGTCATGTGGTTGCTTATGGGTCCAGAAAGTTAAGGAAACATAAGATAAACTTCATAAATCCTTTCCTAGATTTGGAAAATGGTGGTTCTTTCCATGAGGTGTTATTGGTATTATATTTAGGGTGGTATATTTTTGGAATATTCTAAAACATGTTTAAAATATGTTTAATCACGGAGTGAAATGAACCATTGATATCGGAGAAGTTTTGAGTACCTATAGTCCTTTAACTTTAACCTAATGTATATCCTCAAGAAGGGGGATATTTTTTCTAATGTACTGTATTGGAAGGATCAAGATTAGTTAGTACATGATTCAAGCATCAAGTGGAATATAGTTTCCCACTTTGAAGAGATGTGACTTTATATTCAAAAGTATCATGGCCAAGTGACACTTGTGTCTTTATCTATCACTTATTTACCCCTTAGTAGTATTATGGGATTAAACTATAGGATTCATATTGTTTATTCATTTGAGACATGATAAACCTTTTATAGCTTTATATTTTATAAAATTTTGGCTATTTTTTATTCATGTATCCTCTATAAAGTGCCTCTCTTGGGATTTATGTCTTTGTGAAAATGCCTAAGTGGCTCTTTTAAAACGATTCAAGCATGAATGGCCCGAAGGCCTTCTTTTTTATTTTATTATGGATAATCCCCCTTTTAAGGGTTGAAGGGGAACCCGTACATGATCTGTGGGCCCAAGGCACAAGGCCCGACTGACTCACATTACATGACCCAAAGGCCCAGAGGCATACCATGCCCAATACATGACCCGTAGGCCTAGCCCACTTGAATTGCCCCTCCCCATCTTCTGTGTCATTTGATCACCTAGCTCCCCACCTTGAATTGTTGATCGTCTAGCATTGCCCCATACAAAGTTGCACGGTTCCTGGTCCCGATAGTGGTTGCCATACCCTCTCATTCTTTCAATCCGGTTAGCTCTGCATCTGGTGGTTGCTACTCTTGTTGCTCTGATCCTCTCCCGGGGCCTATTCTATGTGAACTGGGCTACTTCATGGTCTTTGTGGCCCGAAGGCCCTGTGGCCCGAAGGATTTTGATGACCCAAAGGCCCTTGAGACCCGTAGGCCCAAACCGGTGGCCCGAAGGCCCAAATCGGGTGAATAGTTCTGGCTGCTACAGTACCGAATAGTAACTGCTACAGTACCCGGAAATTCGCCTCCACCCGGTTTTGAACCTGGGTCTCTTGGATGCCAAGAAGGAGCCCTTACCACTCGGGTACGGTCTTGTTGGCTAAAATTATTCAAGTGTTTTGAAATGTTTATTAAAAAATTATATGTGTTTAACATACCCTTTTGGGGTTTTAAATAGATTTAAAATGATTTGAACACTTGGCATGGACTTAGGTTTCATACCAAGTATTTGTCAACTCACTCGATTGACTTTCATAAAGGGATGTGAATGTTTGGAAAGCATATTTAATGTTGGTTTCATTTTAAAAAGGGTGTGTTATTTTAAATAGGAATTTGTGCAAATGGTTGGTTTTTTTAATGGGATTTCAACTGTGATTTTATAAATAGTTTTCAAAGGAATTTGGAGTTAGCTTTTAAGGGGATGAGTCCTAGGCATGAAATGAAATAATAACTATCATTTAAATGTTGAGTTCCCCTTATTTGAAAGGCCCATTTTGTGTATTTATTTTTTTAAATATTAATATCACCAAATCAAATAGAATGGATATGAATAAAGAATGGATGAATGTCAATCGTTTGACAAAAGAGTGTGAAGATGGAGTGAAAGAGTTCATCAAGTTTGCAAAAAATCATGTATATGAACCTTCTTAAATCCTTTGTTCGTGTTTACACTGTTTTTATTTATGACAAGTTAGTCTAGAGGATTTTGAATAACACTTGATCTATCATGGAATAGATCAAATTTATAAATTTTGGAATAAACACAGGGAAAAAGTGAATGTAGCTAGTGGATGGGATAACACATAATTTTATGGATCATCTGATATGATTACAAGTGTATACAATGAAGAAGACTATATAGAGTATGTGATTATAGATGTGAATGATGATGAAGATCATATTGAGAAAATTATAAGGAAAATTGAAGATGAACTTCATGATTTCCCAAAAAAAATTTGAGAAGTTAAAGAGTTGTGCAAAGCCGTTATTGTATAGTGGTTGCACTAAATATACAGCATTGTCAGTCATACTGAAGTTGTATAATTTGAAAGTAGGAAACAAATGGAGTAATTCCAATTTTATAGAATTACTTACTCTCTTTAATGACATGATCCTAAAAGATAATGAGCTCCCAAGCCTAACATACGACGTCAAACAAATGCTACGCTTTATGGGTATGATCTTTGAAAGAATGAATGCATGTCTGAATGACTGTATACTATTTTTCAAGGACCAAAAATCACTTAGAGAATTCAAAAAAGTGTGGTGATTCTCGATACAAGAAATATGAATCCAGTCCTATGAAATTTGTCTGGTACTTTCCAATAATTCCAAGGTTTAGGTGCCTATATAGAAGTGAGGAAACTGAAGGTAAATTGACGTGGTATGCAGACATAAGAAATAAATATGGGAAACTACATCATTCGGTAGACTTTCCTCAGCAGAAGAGAATTGATCATGAGTATCCATAATTTGGAAACGAGCTAAGAAACCTTCATCTTGTGTTATCTACAGATGGAGTGAACCTTTTTGGTTTTCAAAGCAGCACTCACAGTACATGGTCGGTTATGTTGGTAAATTATAACCTTCCACCATGGTTGTGCATGAAATGAAAATACATTAGGTTATCTATGCTTATATTAGGACTGAAAAAATCGGGTAATGATATTGATGTTTATTTGGATCCATTGATCGACGATTTGAAATTATTGTGGGATTCAAGTGTTACGTTGTATGATATTTACAGAAATTAATATTTCATATTGAGATCCATGTTGTATGGAATGATAAATGACTTTCCTGCTTATGGAAATTTTTCAGGATATAGAATTAAAGAAACTCAAGAGTGTCCCATCTATGAACAAGGTACACGGTCAATTAGATTGAAACATTAATTGAAAACCGTGTTTCTAGGACATCATAGATTTCTACCTCAATGAAATATGTACCAATCTAGGATGAAATCATTCGATGGAAGTTTAAAAGAACATAAAACACTGTATCCACTAATAGGTGATCAACTGTTTGAGAAATTAAAATATGTGGAAACTGCTTTTGGTAAACCGTTTTCGAAAAACCTTACGAAAACCAGTTATAAAAGAAGATTAGTTTTTTTTTTGAATTACCATACTGAAATTGTTTGTACGTCAGACATTTTCTTGATGTTATGCATGTTGAAAAAAATATATGTGATACTCTCATCAGCATGTTGCTAAATGCACCTGGAAAAACAAAGTATAGAATTAAGGATATGTTGGAAATGGTTTACATAGTAATACAAGAAGAGTTGGCACCAATGAAGGGTGAAAAACAAACTTTTATTCTTCCAATTGCTTACACTCTTTCCAAGTAGGAGAGATATCAGTTTTGAAACTTATTGAATGATGTAAAGGTTCCAAAGGGGTATTCATAGAATATCAAGAACATCTTATCAGTGATCGATTTAAAGTTAAAGGGTCTGAAATCACATGACTTCCATGTTTTGATGCAAGATCTAATGCATATAGATTTACATTTCATTTTGACCAAGAATATCCTTCATACATTAAGGAAGGGTATGAAAAAGAACCGTTTATAATGGAATCATAGGTAGTAAAAGTATTTTATATTGCATATCCTGCAAACCGAAAGTGTTCAATTTTTCTGTTATCAACCAAAACCACTGAAGGGTCAGATGAAAATTAAACCAAGGATGACCCTTTCATTGGGACATCATAATCATTTTGCAGTGGTCCCAATATAGATGATGTTTTTTATATCATAGGAGACCATAATGTAGGTATTTGGATCGTCTATAGAGGGTTAAAATCCCTTCATCCTTTAAAAAATAAAAGGTGAGTTCAATAATCAAGTTACATTTTTTTGTAATATACATCATGTTACCTCATGTTATTATCCATTTGCTGCTATATTTATGTACTCTAAATAAAATGTTAAACCACTTCTGTAGATAATGACTTTTTCACGTGTTGGTTCTCCCAATCCCGAGGAACAATAGGTCTCTCAACCTATTGTTGCTCGCACTGTAGAGGAACGACCTTCTGCATGTGATGGTGCTCCCATTCCCGAGGAACAATAAGTCTCTCAACCTACTACTGCTCCTAATGCAGAGGTACAATGACTATCTACACATGCTGATGATACTGCTATAGAGGAACATATTAATGGTGTTGATTTTGGTGAAATGGTAGGTGATGAAGGATCAACATCGTAGAAAAAAATAGGAGGTAGTGTTAGAGAAAATCATTAAGGAAAAGGTCAAAGACATCAAATTCAAGGTGGGATGGAATGATATGGGTCAGCTTGTTAACCCCAAAAAGTTCATGTTTAGCATTTATATTGGAAACATCACTCGACAACACGTGCTGATTGATGAAGATTCATGTAACCATGTTGTGATCAGGCTGAAAACACTGATGTGGGAAGATATTATGGTAACATTATGATATCATTTATTTATTTTACTAAAAAATAAAATAATGAAACATTGATTTACTCTTCATCATCCATTACAAAGTGAATTTATAGTAGATGAATCCCACAAGAAGTATGTATTAATGATTACTGGAAGGATTCATAGAGGATTTTTCACAATTCTAATAAGACATCATCTTAAAGATACTTAAGGGAAAATAAACCCACACCCACTGGTTATCTATGCACACCTGATAACCCAAGAAGTTTGGGATGTGTTTACTAGCCATCGTGAAGATGTGTCTTTTTAGGTACATTGTGGCTAGTAATACGTTGTTTGACGATAAATTTATTCATCACTTTGATTTGCACTTTTTATTTATGAAACAACAACTAAGTGTTGGAAATAAGGAACAAGTAGAAAAACCCGCATACCCCTACCATAAAGCAGGGATGGGGTACGCTTCACTTGAAAAAAATAATACTTTTATGTGGCATGAAACAACACCATAATTATGTTATTCTTTTTATATGCAGATTGATGACTCGAAATCTAAATCCACTTCCATCCCACACCATGTGCTATGGAAGGAGGCACGTGTAAATAAAGATGGGATACTAACAGATGAAAACACACAAAAAAAGTGTGTGAAACATGTGTAAGTATTAAATAAAAAAATTATTTAAAACACTATTATATAACAATGATAACTTATTTTCTTATATTTTCTATCTGACATAGTCACGGGAATCAGCAACACTTGTTTCAGATGAACACAAACTATCAGTGGCCTTGAAGAGGCTAGAATATTATGGTCGTGTTAGAGGTGTGGGTTTTGGGGTGACACCCTGAACATATTTTGAGAAAAAAACAAGAGGACGATCAAAGTGAATTAATAAAACATATGAGAGAAATAATATCTACCATTAAAGGACAATTCTAATGGTAGAGAGAGATGATATAAACTTTAATGGGGTAGGGGCAAAGAGAAAAATCAACTCAAGAATAGTCACTACATGAATATCCTTCCCCACCCCACACCAGCTATGAGGCTAGCCATTCTCCTCAAATAGATGTCTTAGAAAATGTAATCAATGTTCTAATAAATGTTTCTATGAAATGTGAATCATACAGACACTGATACCTTTCTTGTACTGATATTATATAGGGTTATAATGACTATGATTTATATCTAGCAACACCCAATCATCGCCTTGTGGTGAGGGCTATGGTGTTAAATATTCAAAACAACATGCTACATAATAGACCACTTCCAACAGGTCATGTGTGAGTATAGATCAGTGTAGCCCATGATCTGAGTACAGAGCTACCTGTTCCAATTCATGAGGATGATATTAATATGGTCAAAAAACTGTTGGAACATTCATCACATGGCTATCAAATCTTGTAAAAAACATGTCTATAAGGAGGTATTCATTTCCAATTTACTTTTCAAGTTAAACCTTTAAAAATTAATGAAAAGAAGTCTAAACTGACGAATGTTATTATAGATGAACAAAGAGACGGGGTGAAGTGAAAGGCCACCTCAAAACCATCTAAAGGATCAATCAACTTATCAAAAAGATCTACCAAAATCACCATTACCCCACACATTCTATATCCACATTTACTATAATTGAAGGTTCATGTGGATACAAAGTTTAAAGATGGTCACAATCACATAGTTGATTTTTAAGAAAATATGTATGGAGAGGAAGATCAAGACTCCATTGGTGTTGAGAGTGCAACTGAAATGCTCGATTATGAATGGCTAGGCGGCTCAGTTGTAAATGTATACATGAGATATGTTTTCATGATTTGATTTTCCAAAAACTAATATACTGTGTTAATTATGACTAAATACATTTCATATTTTTGGCAGGCATATATATGAAAAACAATTGAAGGGATTTCCCCATGAAACTCATTTGTCCTCACATCATCTCTACAGAACAAAAAAATAGATACCAAAAAAAGGATGAAATAGTGGTAGGTCTGATCAAATCCTTTGAAAGAAAAATTTCAGATGGCAGACTCTATTTAATACCAATGATGTAGGGATAAGACTTTATAATTTAATAATATCAAATTTATTTTCATTTATTTCATTACTTATTCCTTTTTGTATTTTTAGGCAGCATTGGATGCTCATTGCGGTAAATTTTGATACTCTAAAGATTTATTTTCTGGATTTAATGCATGGATATTCAACAAAATATCCACACATGATGACATTTGTCAATTTTTAATACACTACATCCAACGTTTTAAAACTAAAAATAATGTTATATAATTTATCTTATCTTTTAATGAGGATTCTATTATAATGGGGTGGTGCATCAATATCATGAAAAACAAGAAATGAGGCTAAGGGATAAGCACGAGGACTAAGACAAGTACTATGACTGGACAAGTATCAGGGTATACATAATAATATTTCATAATTCAAACACATATCAAAACAAATTACTTATTCTCCTCAATGTTTCTATAGTGTCTGAAACAAACCAATGGAAAATATTACGGTTATCATGTTTGTAAATTTATGAGAGAGATCATATTCTATGAACAAACTAGCATCCCTAAAGATGTATTTTAGAAGATAATTACTATTTCATTTAAAATATTTATTAATCCTTTTCGTGTTTATATTTTTCTAGTGCTACTATGACTGTAAAAAAGACTCATATTCACAAGACATTATAGATGTTCTCAGAAATGAATGGGTGACATACCTGATGGAAAAATATACACAGATAACATGAATATGTGACTTATATAGAAGTAGTGGATTGTTCCATATTTATATTTAATTTTATTCTTTTTAATATTACTCACATGAGAATTCTTTTCTTATACAGGTGGATTTCTTTGTTCGAGTCGAGGTGGTTTGTCAAAGATGCTCATGCTCACGAGAGATTGGACTTCAAGGCTGCAACTGAGATAATGACAACAAGGAAATGAGTCAAGAATGTATAAAGGTGAATTCTTACTACTTATTTAATTAATTAATTTTTCATCATTTTATCTATTATTTGTAAGTTAATTTCCTTATCATTTTTATCTAATACTTATTTATTTTTTTATGGATCTTTTGGGAAGTCATATTTTCCTTTCAACTATCTGTAACAAGCCAGAAAAGAGAGGACATGTTGAATGAAAAGTATGACTTATCAGTAGTTGAATGAAAAGTATGACTTCCCAAAAGATCTGTCATAAATATTTGTCTAAAAAATGTACTAATCAGCCGTATCTCAATCAGTCACACCTCAATTTGATACACAGTATGCTTGATATGACTTGAAGTGTATGTTTTTAGTTTATAATATTCTTTGATCCTTTAAGATTCATGCCTTATGAACTACCACGCTTTGATCCATGACTCATTATTATGATCTATGATATGCAGGGTATGAGTTTCTAATGTTAATATCGCCTTCTAACATCTTTATGCTTATGTTATCCTTATATGATCATTGATATCTCCCTTGTTTACACTTATTGAGGATCTATTATCACCCTTTATTATGTTTCATATCTTTATGTTTTCATGTTTCCAAAAGCACTAGACCTAAATTATTATGGCATGAATCATTATGTTATGTAAGGAATATTAATTTTCTAAGATGTGATATCTATGTATGAAATTTCTGGGTCTATATAGTTGGTATCAGAGCAACTGACCTACTCAAAATTTAGCAAAAATAACAAGTGACCAGTATCACTCAAAGTGTGTCTTTTTATTTAAAATTGACATTACTTTCAGTAAAAATAACAAGTGACATACTAAAAACTGACCAAATGCATTTATATTGTTTTGATATTTTAGGACAATGATCCATGAGTCATCTTTGATGTGTATGAATCAACCTCACCTCAATCTAATGCACGGTGTGGCTGATATGACTTTAAGTGTGTATTTTTATATTAAATTGACATTAAATTGAGATAAAGAACAAGTGACATACTCAAAACTGAGAAAACACATTCATATTGTTTTTATAATTTATGAAAATGATCCATGAGTCATTTTTGAAGTATATAAATCAACCGCACCTCAATTAGATGCACAGTGTAATCGGTATAACTAAAAGTGTCTATTGTCAGTTTAAAATTGACATTTTAGTTCAAAACATGTCACTCACTAAAAACCAAGAAAATGCGCTCTGATTGTCTTGATAATTTATAAAAGAAATTTATAAGTTATTTTTGAGATATATAAAGCATTTTCACATCAAACAGACACACGATACGACCAGTATGACTCATAATGCATGTTTCTAGTTTGAAATGGTGTTTTAGTAAAAAAAACACAACTAATATACTAAAAATTGATAAAACATATTTGTATTGTTTTTATACTCTAGGAAAATGATCTATAAGTCATTTTTGATGTTTAGGAATTAGTAGAACCTCAATAAGACACACGGTGTGACCGGTATAACTCAAAGTGTCTCTTTTTATTTAAAATTGACATTAATTTAAGTAAAAACAACAAGTGACATACTAAGAACTGAGAAAACTCATTTGTATTGTTTTTATATTTAAATAAAATGATCCATGATTCATTTTTGACTTGTAGCAGTCAACCAAACCTCAATACGACGCACGGTGTGACCTGTATGACTCCAAGTGTGTCTTTTTATTTAAAATTGACATTAATTTATATAAAAAGAACAAGTGACATACTAAAAACTGATAAACAGATTTGGATTGTTTTGATACTTTAGGAAAATGATCCGTGAGTCATTTTTGACGTGTAGGATTCAGCCGCACCTCAATACAATGCATGGTGTGGCCAGTATAACTCAAAGTGTCTCTTTTTATTTAAAATTGACATGAATTTAAGTAAAAACAAGTGACATACTAAAAATCAAGAAAACATGATAGGGTTGTTTTGATATTTTTAAAAACAATCTATTAGTCATTTTTGATTTGTAGAAATCAACCTCACCTCAATACAACACACGGTGTGGCCGGTATCACTCAAAGTGTCTCCTTTTATTTAAAATTTACATTAATTTAAGTAAAAACAACAAGTGACATACTGAAAATCAAGAAAACACATTCATATTATTTTGGTATTTTAGGAAAAAAGATTTATTAGTCATTTGTGACGTGTAAGGATCAATCACACCTCAATACAACACACGGTGAGGCTGATATAACACAAAGTGTCTTTTTTATTTAAAATTGACATTAATTTAAGTAAAAACAACAAGTGACATACTGAAAACTGAGAAAACGCATTCAGATTATTTTTATATTTTAGGAAAATTACCAATTAGTAATTTTTGACCTGTAGAAATCAATCGCACCTCAATATAATGCACGGTGTGGCTGGTATCACTCAAAGTGTCTCTTTTTATTTAAAATTGACATTAATTTAAGTAAAAACAACAGGTGACATACTGAAAACTGAGAAAACACATTCAGATTATTTTAATATTTTATAAAAATGATCTATTAGTCATTTTTTACGTGTAGGAATTAGACGCACCTCAGTATAATGCACGGTGTGGCTGGTACAACTCAAAGTGTCTCTTTTTATTTAAAATTGACATTAATTTAAGTAAAAAACAATAAGTGACATACTAAAAACTAAGAAAACACATTTGGATTGTTTTGATATTTTATTAAAATTATCTATTAGTCATTTTTGGTGTGTAGAAACTAGTCTCACCTCAATATGATGCACAGAGTGGTCGGTATCACTCAAAGTGTCTCTTTTTATTTAAAATTGACATTAATTTAAGTAAAAACAATAAGTGACAGACTGAAAACTAAACAAATGCATTTGGATTGTTTTTATATTTTAGTAAAATGATCCATTAGTCATTTTCAGTGTGTAGGGAACAACTACACCTCAATACGATGCACGGTGTGGCTAGTATAACTCAAAGTGTCTCTTTTTATTTAAAATTGACATTAATTCAAGTAAAAACAACAAGTGGCATACCGAAAACCCATAAAAAGCATTTGGATTGTTTTTATATTTTAGGAAAATTATCTATTGGTAATTTTTTATGTGTAGGAATTATCTTCACCTCAATACGATGCACGGTGTGGTTGATATCACTCAAAGTGTCTCTTTTTATTTAAAATTGACATTAATTTAAGTAAAAACAACACGCGACATACTGAAAACTGAGCAAACACAATCAGATTGTTTTTATATTTTAAAAAAATGATTAATTAGTCATTTTTTATGTGTAGGGATAATCCTCATATCAATATGATGCACAGTGTGGCTGGTATAACTCAAAGTGTCTCTTTTTATTTAAAATTGACATTAGTTTAAGTAAAAACAACAAGTGGCATACTGAAAACCGGGTAAACGCATTTAGATTGTTTTGATATTTTAGTAAAATGATCTATTAGTCATTTTTGATGAGTAGGAATCAGATACACATCAATAAGATGCGCGGTATGACTGGTATCACTCAAAGTGCCTCTTTTTATTTAAAATTGACATGAATTTAAGTAAAAACAACAAGTGACGTACTGAAAACCAAGAAAACACGTTTGGATTGTTTTTATATTTTGGGAAAATGATCTATTAGTCATTTTTGATGTCTAGGAAATAGCCACACTTCAATATGATTCACGGTGTGACTGGTACAACTCAAAGTGTCTCTTTTTATTTAAAATTGACATTAATTTAAGTAAAAACAACAAATGACATGCTGAAAATCGAGAAAACACATTCAAATTGTTTTGATATTTTAAGAAAATGATCTATTAGTCATTTTTTATGTGTAGGAATCATCTGAACCTCAATACGACTCACGGTATGGCCGGTATCACTCAAAAGGTCTCTTTTTATTTAAAATTGACAATAATTTAAGTAAGAACAACAAGTAACATACTGAAAACCGAACAAACGCATTCATATTGTTTTGATATTTTAGGAAAAAGATTTATTAGTAATTTTTGATGTGTAGGGATTATCCTCACCTCAATACAACGTACGGTGTAGCCGGTATAACTCAAAGTGTCTCTTTTTATTTAAAATTGACATTAATTTAAGTAAAAACAACAAGGGACATACTAAAAACTCATAAAACACATTTTTATTGTTTTAATATTTTATGAAATGATATATTAGTCATTTTTTATGTGTATGAATCATCTGAACCTCAATACGACGCACGGTGTGGCCGATATCACTCAAAGTGTCTCTTTTTATTTAAAATTGACATTAATTTAAGTAAAAACAACAAGTGACATGCTGAAAATCGAGAAAACATATTCGAATTGTTTTGATATTTTAAGACAACAATCTATTAGTCATTTTTTATGTGTAGGGATTAGTCGCACCTCAATACAATGCACGGTGTGACTGGTATAACTCAAAGTGTATCTTTTTATTTAAAATTGACATTAATTTACGTAAAAACAACAAGTGACATACTGGAAACCAAGAAAATGCATTCGAATTGTTTTTATACTTTAGGAAAATGATCTATGAGTCATTTGTGACATGTAAGAGTCAACCACATCTCAATCTGATGCATGGTGTGGCCGGTATGACTAAAAGTGTCCGTTATCAGTTTAAAATTGACATTTTAGTTCAAAACGTGTCACTCACTGAAAACTAAGAAAACATAGTCTGATTGTATAAATAATTTAGGACAGTGATTCATAAGTCATTTTTTAAATGTATGAAGTAGACTCAAGTAAAACTGACACATGATGTGATCGGTATAACTCAAAATGTGTGTTTCCAGTTTGAAATGACATTTTAGTAAAAAAACACAACTGACATACTGAAAACCGAGCAAACACATTCAGATTGTTTTGATACTTTGAGACAATGATCCATCAATAATTTGTGACAGGTAGGAATCAGCCGCACCTTAATACGACGCACGGTGTGGTTAGTATAACTCCAAATGTGTCATTATTTAAAATTGACATTAATTTTAGTAAAAGAACATGTGACATACTCAAAATTGAACAAACACATTCGAATTATTTTGATATTTTGGGACAATGAACCATAAATCATTTGTAACGTGTAGAAATAAATCCCACCTCAATAGGACGCACAGTGTGACTGGTATAACTCCAAATGTGTCATTTTTATTAAATATTGACATTTTATTAATGTGTTCTTTCATATTAATGTTTAATTTATTTCTTTATAATATTACTAACATAATATTTGTTTTCTTATATAGGTGGAATCTTTTGCTCGAGTTGAGATGATTTGTTCGGCAACTGATACCATGGGTGGACATCTTTTAGAGGGGATCACAAGCGTCAAAAGATGAAATATTGATGTTTTATAATGTTTGTTGGACAATTGTAAATGTAGTTATATAAAACATTTTGTTTGAAATGTAAATAGTAGTGTTTTTTTTGTATATACCATGGATGGACATTTTTGTATTCATGATGTCAATTAAATATATATAGCATTGTTTGAAATTACAGAGAAATTGCAGGTTTTTGCTTCTGGGTGTGTTGTTATATTAACAGCACATGCAGGCGACTAAGTCTTTATCAGCGCTAAAAATAGCGCTGATAAAGGGGTTGTTTATCAGTGCTAAAAAAGCATTGATAAAGGGGACCCCCTTATCATCGTTGTGATTAACAACGCTTTTTGGCATTGTTAAAGATCATTTTACGCACCGTAAATGGCCATATGTGTAGTAGTGAATGACGGTAGTGGGAGTTGAAGCATATGGGCGATGACGGAGGCAGGAGTAGGAGCATTGGTGCACGACAAAAATGGGAATGGAAGCAGGAGCGGGAGCAAAGTCGATGTGATGACATGGTGGCGGTGAATCAGGTGTTGCAGTGCGACAGGTGGCAACGGGTGTTGCAGGGATGATCGAGTGCGGTGGTTGCTGGAGTTGCAGTGAGTTGTGATAGATGAAGTGGAAGAGTGCAACATTAAGGGGTAGGGGCAAATATGTCTCGTGGATGATGTGTTCATTGTTTCTGCCCAAATTTGAGGGAAAAGCGAATTCCCTTGTTTGATGGAACGACCGGTTCCACCATTTCCAATTCTAGTGTAGGTTTTTGTCTCCATTTCAATTCACTTTTGTCATACCAAACTAGCTCTACAGTTAATTTACATCTGCAGTTTGGTCAAATAGTGACAATGACTCATCTATTGCCATTATTTGATCAAATTGTGGCTATAGGGCGACATGTCCCCACATTTTGATGAAATTGCGGTCATAGATGAGTTATTATAATGGTTTGGTCAAATTGTGATAACAAACCATGGTTGTAGACCTGTTTTTTAGTTGTGGTATATCTATAACGACGATTCAAGGGTTGTACATACAATGAAACACCATGTATTCCAACAAAATTTAGAGTTTGAAGATTGGCATATCGGTCGAGGAAATTAGTGAGCACATAGAGGTTGAAAAACCTAATACAATATTTTTTCTAATTAACTTAAGTTTTTTTCCCCCTATGAACTATGAAGAACCAAAGATTTCCAAATCATAATAATGATTTTGGTTTCATTGCTCACATGACACAAGGGACAATGATCTCAAGATGATTGTATCGCTATATACGATAACAAAAAAAATCTTTGAATAAATTTTATTGTACGAACACCTCGTGATGTATCATGTATACAGTAAGTTTATCACTGTTGTTGCATGTTGTGTCTTCATACGGTTATGAAAGAGATTCACATATTGATCTTGTGACATATCAATATTTTATGCATTGGTAGTTTATTGCAACCTATGATACTTTTTATCGTATACATGGCATGAATAATATAAATTAATGTCAATGCTCATCCAAGAATATTTATCTCACTGCATGAACTTAATCATTTATGCGATAATAAAATTATTACATATCATACATACAACATGATTACATTGTATCGACGAAACCTATAATTTATGCATATCATATAAATGACAAATGAAGAAATTGATGAAAACTAAAATATGCAATACCATTCAATTGATGAAAACCTGTTTTTGAAAAAGCGGGGTAGCGGCCGCGATCTTGTTGGTGCGGTGCGGAGCCCCCTCCCCCCCCCCCCCGCGTTTGGTGGCTGGATCACGCATGAAGTGTGATATTGACGCTTCTGCCGCAATCTCAACTGCCATGGGTCCTCCGTGATCCCGGTGGGAGCGGCCACACGACGTTTTTGCGTGCAAAAAAAGGATCCCTGCATTTTGTTTTCTCCCATGCGCTGCTAGCGCGACCCTTCGATACTGACGACAAACCCCCACATCATGTTTGTTCACTTGCCCAGTCGTTGTCGCGATCCCTCGATGTCGACGACCACCGCATCCTGTTTTTGCTGGCCTGCGCCGCCATGGCCCCTCAACGCAGACGACCCCCCCCCCCCCCCCCCCGAGTTTACCTGGCCTAACCCCGACCCTCGCATCATTTTTTTCTCTCTGTTTGCTCCCCTGGTGCGTTTATTAGTTAATATTTTTCTTCAACATCCCTTTTAAATTTGTATTTCTTTTGTTATTATATATCTATTATTTTTATTTTGTTTTATATTTTATTTATCATATTTTAAATTTTCAGCATGTGTGTGTGTAACTATATTATTTAAATTATATTAATTGAACCGTGTTTTGATAAAAAAGCAGTCGCGACGTGATCGCGTCTCCGCTATCACGCCAAGATCTGAGATTGACTACTATTGATAAAAATCACATCTACAGCATGAGATGTTGAAAAGGTCAAGTTACATTTATGAAAACCCCTAAATGGCAACTTGAAGCTTGGTTTTTTTTCTCTCGCTTCAACTGCTACCAATTCTTTTCATGTAGAAGATGTTATTCATCAAAATCTCATAAAATTGACACTTTTAATTGATTTTAAAAAATTTAAAGAATTTAATGATATTTCAAATGTGGAGTTCTATACCTATAGATAGAGAAAAATATGGTTTAATCAAAGAACATGCCACCAACCACAAATCAGTTCCATCTTTTTAATTTTAAACTTAATTTTACCTTGTATTTAGTTTTATTTGAATTGTATATTTATTTTAGGGTGTTCATCATATAAAATTCATTGTTGGATGTATTGTATATTCCTCCATAAAAAGGAATTATATTGTTCTCATCTTAAGCCAATTATGCCTTCGATATTAAGAATTAGGGATTTGATTAATGGATACAAAGGGGAAATTAGTAAATTCAATTGGAAATGAGATTTGGACAAATTGAGGAAAGGGAAAGGAAAGAGACGAATAAAGGGATACAAATCTTTTGTTTGTTTTATCATTCTTTCATCTTCTATTATCATTTCTTTCTATTCATTCTTTTTACCATTTTTCTCTCTCTACCCACACGGACCTCCCATCCCGCCCCCTTCTCTTCTTCCCCACAATACCGCAAATCCATTCCCCTGTCTACCGTGCGCAGGTGCCCCTCTGTTCTTCGACGTTTCTTCTCGGTTCAAGGCAGGTAATCCTCTGATCTTCTTCCCTCCCTACTCTTTCCTTCTCGGGTCCAGGCAAGCTGCGTGGGTGTCTCTCTCTAAGGGTTTTGTGGGTTTTTATAGGCCTCGTTTGGTACGTGATTTTTTTTTTTGATGGAGAGGGAATGAGAAAGAGAATAGGTAACAGAGTGGGAAAGGGAATGAGAATAGTGTTTAGAAATCATGTTTAGTAGCATGGAAAATTTAACTATGGAATGGATGTTTAAATTTTAAAAGGACCAAAATACTCCCATCCTCTCATCCCCCCCTCCCCCACACTGCAAACCACCATACTCGTCGCACATCATCGCAGACCGGTCTACATCCCTTTCGCAACCCCCCTGCACCCTCATCGCACCCATTGAAGTCATCACAATCCACCAGCTTCACTGTCTGCAAATTCGGGATGCGGAGGAGATGACTTGGTGGTTGACCAAAGGTGGTCGCACGTAGAGCATGGGTAGGAGCCACGATCACCACTGCATATCCGAGGTGCGGAGATTGGAGGTTTGGAGGTGATGAGGTGGTTGTCGATGTTGAACCCATTTGAGGATAATGTTGTATTTGTTTTCAATTCTTGTGAATGGGGATTTGATTCATTCGAGTTGAGCTGAAGTTGGGGGAGATGTCCTCAAAAGGGTTGAAGATGTTTGAAGGCCAAGTTAAAGGAGTTTTGGAATTTTGAGGTGGAGTTGGAGTTTTGACAATGACATAAGAATGATATTGAAGATGCAGAATTGGCAAAGTGCTAGAGAAGGCTCACTGAGATGCATAACATTCTTTGGATAACGCGGAGGATTTTATGGAGGATACGTAAGAAATTTGGGAGTTTGCACTGTGATGCATAGCATATTTTATATGGTACATAAGATATTTTGCCAATACATAATATGAGAAATGAAAATTAGCAAAGTACCGGAGCTCTAAGGGATATGTAAGATATTCAGTGCATATAGAAGATATGTCTTGGGGATCAAACTGGAATGCAACAAAGGTATGGATGCACTGTGACGCGTAATGTATGTTGGAGCATGTGAATGATAATTGAAATGGTACGTAAGATGTTTCAAAATGGAATCTGGCAAAGGACTGGAGCCACACTGATTGTAAGATATGTTGAGCTCTTACGTAAGATATTTTTGAGATTACGTAAAGTATTGGCGAGTGCATGTAAGATATTTATTTATTATGTAAGATCAAGTTGTTTGGAAAGATGCTTTGAAGCATACATAAGATATGTTTGATGCTTTGAGAATCCATAAGGTTTTTCTATTTGCAAAAATGTGAGTTTTTCGAAAAGTGTTCGGAAAGAGGATTTAAATTATACGACGTTGAGCCGTTCTTCAAGTCTTAAATATCATGAGCTGTGATCGAGCTGTGCACGTAAGATATTTATTTATTTAAAGGCACCTGGTCTCGCCCTTCGCCATGCAGTTGAAACTGGATAAAAGTGAGCTCCCTACGCTGCCCTGCACCATCGAGCCGTTAAGTCGCAAAGTGGTGAAATTGCGACAGTTAGCCGCAAACAATGGAAATCGAACCCCTGACCATGAGGACAAAAGCCCCAACCCTAACCATTGGGCTACCCCCCGGGGGCTATTTGGAATCATTTATGACGATCAAAGCTGGAGGAATTATCGAGAATATCCTTTGACTTGCCTTAATTTGATGATCATGGATATGTGCGGAAAGCTAGTTGAGGATCTTAGGAGGTAGACCCATGAAATCAGTTGTGTGAGTTTATGGATCATGGGAGCAAACTCACGTGGTTCCGTTGAGGTATTGAAAGTTCTAGAATCACTATTGTCATGCTTTAATTAAAATTTCTGTAATTTGATTATGGGAATTTGTGATGGTTTCTTGCTGAGAATATATGAATGAGGAGAAGAAAAGGTGTGAGAGAATACTGCAACAATTTTGTAGAGGAACTGTTTGAAAAGAGAGCAGCCCGTGAGGATTGATGTACCAGGAGAGGAGGAAGAAGATCCAAATCAGACAAGTCCGTTGGTGGCCCGTGCTTACACAGGTGATCATTATTCAAAAAGGTTTCTGTTATTTCTTTGAGTAATAAGTTGGTTCTTGTTTTGAACTGGTTGGTGCTGACGATGGTAGCAGGTTCAAGGACATAGCCTTGCATGTAGCTTCATCTTAATAATAAAAGGGGAGTCGTGTGTGTGGGATAAAAACCACTATACATCGGGGATGTAGTCATCCATATTAGAGGCATACCTCGTTATCAAATCAATTGTCATTTTTACTTACCGCACCACTGAGTTTGAGAGATTGCTACTGATTTACACCCCTTCTCAGTGTTGATCACATCACCAAGGTGGGGAGATTGCTCATTAGGGAAGCAAGTCCAAGGTGGGGGGGGATTGCTGATTAGGGAAGCAACATGGCGATCCGGTGAGGGTTGACCCAATTTCATCAAATGATGGAAAATATGATTCATTTCACTCATTCCAAACATCTTTTTTTCTTGTTTCCCTTTTCATTTCCATTTCTTGGTCTCTGACTTCGTCGTACCGAACGGGGCGTTGGGGTTTCTCAGTAGGAAGGACTACCGAGATCGATTTCTTATTTTCAATCAATCATTCTTCGCCGGAACTCTAAATCCAGGTCGTGCTACTACTCTGAGGTAGGTGGCCGTGAATTCCTCTCACAATTACCCTATTTTTCAGGCGGTGAGGGTATTTAAGGAATTTATGAGGCCTGGGTTTTCAGGTTTTGGGTTCCTTGCAAAAGTTGATCACAATATGGGAAACATCTTTGTTTCCTCTTAAATTTATTTTCATGGTATCTACAGTGATAATAATTCTTTTCCCTGCTTCAAGTGGTTTTTTTCCAAAACGATTGTCCTAGAGAATGGTCAACTGTTTTTTGTTGATATTAAGTTGGCCGTGGTGATATATGCCCAGTAAAATTCACTGCATAATTAATTAAATTCCTAAACTCTAGGTGAATTTAATGATGTCTTCAAGTAGATACCGGTTAAGTAGATGAATTTTATTGTGCCGAATTAAATGACGTTACTTCTTTGAAATATGTATTGATTTTGTGGATCCTTTGAAAATTGAATGATTTTGTTACTTTGAAATTTGTTTTTGTCGATGCCTTGAAAATAGATACTGTGTTTCCATGCTAACTGTATTGAATATATTTGTTTTGATTTTATATATGTTATTTTAAAACAATATTTAAATATTGTTTTTTTTCACAAAAGGCACATGTTGTGTTTTTTAAATACTGATTGTTTAGTTTTGGAAACATTTTAGTTGTTTTTAAAACACACAACACATGTTTTGTGGATTTGTTTTATTAAACTTTTTAATAGCTGTCAGTTTATATATGTTTTAAAAATAAATCAAGCACAAAGCATATGTTCTATTTTTTGAATACTAATTATTCTGTTTTTAAAACTTTTTTAATCTCTAAATACAACAAAAAAAAATCTAATCAGATGGAAAATCTAAAGAAAGTGAAACTTCTTTAAAAATTGTTTGAATATCCCAGATACAAATTATTCTTGATAGAAAAACACTTGATTTTTTTATTGAAAAAAAAGTTTTTATTTTTGACAAAAGTTTTTGATTTTACGTTTAAAATTAACTTTTGATGATTTTTTTATTTACAAGAAAAAAAGAATAAAATAGTAGGAAAAATTTTTGAAAGAGAAAATGATTAAGAAATTATATAATATTGAATATTGTTAGAGTAAAAGAGCGGAGACCAAATACCCAAGGTCTTCTCTAAAGGAGGCCTTGAGGTTCTTTTATAATGAATAATAAAGACCACATCGGACCACAAGTCCGATGTGGGATGCAGACTCCAACACTCCCCCTCAAGTTAGGTGTACTTAGCTTGGGCACATAAAGAAAAGAGACCAAAATAAAGACAATACAACGCAAACAAGAAACGCTACAATTACTCCCCCTCAAGCTGGACATACCCAGCTTGATGATAAAACAAGACATAATAGAATAAAACAAAGATAAATCGTCATGGCTGCTGGTCCTCCTCACGAAGATGGATGATGCTGCTGAAAAAGATTTGCCAAGCCGCTCAAGTGGTGCCGGCTGACGGAGCTTCGAGAAAGCTACACTGATGGTGCCGGTCAATCGAGCGCCGGGAAATCCGCATAGGCGGGCCGATCGTCAGAGTTGCTGGGAATACCGCATGGGTGGGCCGGTCGTCAGAGTCGCCGGGAAAACCGCACGGGCGGGCCGGTTGTCGGAGCGCTGGGAAACCGCTGGAGGCCGGCATGGTGGCGGTGCCTGCCTCAGAAGGAGCCCGACATGGAGGGAGCAGCGGTGGACAGAGGAGTCGCAGGAGGGGTTCCGCCAGGAGAGATGCGTCGGTCGTCTGTTTCGGAAGCAAGCCGAGAGTCGTGTCGGGAGGTCGCTGGAGGGCGGAGCTGAAGAATGGGGGTTGCCTGGTTCGGCGAGCGTCGCGCGCACAGAGGCGACGTTGGGCGGTGCACAGGGAGCAACGCGCGCGGGAGATGCCTCGTGCGGGAATGGGGTCGTCACGGACTGGGGACGATCCGCGGGAGGCGACGATGGGTGGAGGATCGGGACGTCGCGGGAGTAGGCGGAGGGAAGGGTTCTGCCTGGACGGAGGGAGGGCCGGGAGCTGCGATGGATGTGGGAGCGCCAGGATCTGGCGTCGGGATCTGGAGGCGCGCCGTCGGGATCGAGAGGCGCAGCGGGTCCGAGAGGCGCAATGGGAGGGCGGAGTCGGGCAGGACCGGTGGACAGGAGGCCGTTCGCAACGGGTGGGCGCCGCTTGAGGGGCCGTTCGCGACGGGAGGAGGCCCCGCAGAGGGGCGGAGGTCGCGCTCGTGACGGGAGGAGGGCGCCGCGTAGAAGAGGCATCGCGCAGGCATTGGAGACCAAATACCCAAGATCTTCTCTAAAAGAGGCCTTGAAGTTCTTTTATAATGAATAATAAAGACTGCCCGATGTGGGATACAGATTCCAACAAATGTTATTAAAAAAGGAGAGAAAATTAAATAATTTTTTTAAAAATGATTTTAAAAAATAAATAAATAGAGAGAATATAAATGGAAAAAAAAGATTTCCCAAACTGATTTGATGAGGAATTTTGATATGTAAAAAATATTAGCCACATTTTAAAATTGATGAAAAAGTTTTGGTTTATTGATTTATTATTTAATGTAATTGATTGACAAAAATACTTAATATTCCAGCAGTGGGAAAATTGAAATTGGAAACAGGGCAGTGAATAAAATTAAAATATGTCCAGGGGCAGAATCGAAATAAAGTTCTTGTTATCCTTCGGGATTCTAGGCGAACCTCTCATTGCAACCCAGAGGTTTTAAGTGTTGTGATCGGCGACTTAAATCAATGTCTTTCCCTTCTACCGGCTGAAGCTTTTTTCCGTGACACAGGTTTTACATTGTTAACCTTATTGTTTAGTCCCTTCATTCTCTCCTGACGCCAGAATCCAGCCATCTGACTTCGCAAATTTTTTAATTTTTTTTGGCACTGAAGATCTTGTCTATTCCTTGGATGTCCATGACAGGGTTTGATTTGGAATTGAGGCCTCTATTTTGGCATCTGGAAACCGGTGATATATCGAGAAGTTGAGCTTGTTGCCAAAGGATGTCGGATGGAAGAAAAGTTCACCCTAAATGCATCAATGCGTCCAATCCCTATCATGAATGCGTTGAATATTGCTTTATAAAAATTGCTGAATCCAAGGGACAGGTGAAGGCAAAAGAATCAGGTGAGGTGCATATTTTTTTCCCTCTTTGAATTGTTTCCAATATCCCGACATCTTTTAATTGAGCTTAATTATTCGGAGGAAGCCACATTCTTAATCCACTATTTGATTCTTTATCCCGAGTTGCTTTTGTTGTTGTTTTAAAGCAGTATATTGATCCTTGGGGTCGGAAGTTATATTTTTACTACTTGCTCACTGAGAAAATTCCATCAATGCCTAGAGTTTTTTGTCAGTAACTACAGTCAAGACAACCATAAATTAAACACTTTTGGTTCATGTGAAATCCATTGGCAATTCTTAACTAAAGTTTTTGTGTATAGATGCTAAAATGGAGTTGAATTATTTTTTATATTGGAGAGAGGAGAGAGTGAGAGGGAGAAGTTTTCTCTGTATTTCTAAAATGTAGTTGGCTTCGTTCATTTATTTAGTAGGCCCTCGACTCAACTAACAGTCTACCCATACAACTGTTATTGGTCAGATCAATTGTTATTCTGTTTATATCCTCATCACCCCCCCTGCAAAACTTTGGGAGGGTGATAGAAGCAAATGAATGCTGAAAGTAGGCTGCCGTGAGATGCTAGGAGGGGGAGTTTTTGCGGCCAGGGGTAGCGTAGTAAAAGAAGGCAGTGTAATAAATGCAAAACAGAGTTAGTAAAGGTAGACAGCTGTATTTTTAATAGGAGAGACCAGGTGCCTAGAATCTTCTAGTTATTGAGGCCCCCTTTAAATAATTTGGCTGGGGCCAACATTTTGGGATAGATATTGTTTTCAGAAAAAAGAACTGCTGGCAGATACAAGGGGCAGCGGCCATCGGCCTCAGGGTGCGACCACGGGGAGTCATTTCTTCTACTTTTCGCCTGTTTTCTTCTATCTTTCTCCCACTGTTCTTCTTCTTTCCTATTTCTATTGTAAATTCTGCTTGTTATTGTAGTAGAAATCAACAGAAACTCTTGGTTTTCCTCTCTCTCTCTGACTTGAACATATGACTTGAACATCTGACTTGAACACCTATCAATTGATGCTTTCAATGAGAGGTGATTTTACCTTAATCGCATTGAGACAGAGAGAGAATTTTTTTTATAGAGTTCTTGGTCGAGGATTTGTGTAATCAAGGACGCTTATGCCCACTCGGATGGAGAATAGACTCTCTACTTTGGAAGCTGGACTACAACGACAGGAGGTACAAATGCAGGAATTGATAGCAACGATGAATCGGCTCACACAAAGTCAGACGAAGATGACGCGGCGGATCGAGGAAAAAGGTAAGTCTAAAGTTGTTGATGAAAGTCAGGGTAACGTACAATTGAAGGCCAAGAAAGGCGGATGGGAAGCTTCCGCGGGCGATGAAGGAAGGTGAAGCGCGAAGCAGATTGGAAGGTGATGCGGGCAGTAACCAAACCGGTGGAGATGCCTACCTTTTCTGGCAAGGATCCCGTCTCGTGGATCGTCAGGGCGGAAATGTTCTTCTCAATCTAACGCATACAAGAAGAGATGAAAGCGTCGCCGGTACAATTGAGCATGGATGACATGGTACAATATTGGATCATCTCATTAAGATCCGTTCAGCCGACTTTGACTTGGTCGTTATTCAAAGAGGAACTCCTAGGCAGGTATGGAAATGCAGCAGAGGAAAATTTGCTGATCTTCTTGAAAGGTTTACGATAGACTGGGGCAGTGGATGATTATATCGAAGAGTTTGAGCGTGTTGCACTGCGAATTCCAGATTTAACATATAAGTGGTACACCAATTTATTCATAGGTGGATTGCTCCCAGAGATCGGGAGCATAGTGTTAACTCACGAACCGCCAAACAAGGCGTGGTTGTTAACTCTTTCCAGGTGGATAGAAAGAGAGCTCCTGACCAAAGGAATAATTGAACACCCTGAATCTCGGGACAAGAAATATGCAAATAGTAGCCATGTGAGGAGCTGGAATGCAAGCACAATAAAGTTGGTTCTTACCATAGAAGTTGAAGAAAAGGAAAAACGCACAATTCTACAACGAGCAGGAGGAAGAATATGAAGAAAGACGTGCCAAGGGGGTGTGTTTTTCCTGCTGACAAAATTCACTCCATGCCATAAATTTCCTGACAAGGGATGCAAACTCATGGTCTGAAAATGTATAGAGTTTGACGAAGGAGTTTTAGAGGATTCACCACATTTTCCACCTTGAGGTCAAGGTGAAAATTCAACAGGGTGGAATTGATAGAAGCGAATGGATGCTGAAAGTAGGTTGCCGTGAGATGCTAGGAGGGGGAGTTTTTGCTGCCAGAGGCAGTGTAATAAAAGAAGGAAATGCAAGGCAGAGTTAGTAAAGGTATACAACTGTATTTTTAATAGGAGGGACGAACTGTCTAGAATCTTCTAGCTGTTGAGGCCTCCTTTAAATAATTTGGCCGAGGCCAACATTAAGGGATAGATATTGTTTTTAGAAAAAGGATATGCTGGCAGATATAAGGGGCTTCGACCATTGGTCTCGGGTGCGACCACGGGGAGTAATTTCTTCCACTTTTCTCATGTTTTCTTCTACCTTTCTTCTACTGTTCTTCTTCTTTCCTATTTCTACTGTAAATCCTGCTTGTTATTGTAGTAGAAATCAATAGAAACTCTTGGTTTTCCTCTCTCTGACTTGAACACCTATCAGAGGGGATCTCTCAACACTAAGATTGGGCCTCAATCATAAGAATTGAGGACTATTCAAAGGTTTTGCGAGTATGTGAAGGTTCCGGGCGCAGCGAAAGCGTGGTTGAGACGACACACAATTTTGATTTTTACCATGATCAATGATTATTCTGGGATCAATACGACGATGAACGCCAGTCTCCACGGAATATAATCAAAGATTTAGATAAAGAAAAAAGAGGTCCTGAAACCTTTAGAGAGGATCTTGCACATCATGTTTATAATTAATTTAATTAATTTCATAAAGAAAAATAATACCTGTGTCTTTGGTATTTTTCTTCGTTGATGATGTTGATCGTTCGGATTGACCCTTCCGGATTATCTCATTGCAGTTGTAAGGATTCAAACTAGAATCCCTTTAGCGGTGATCCACACGTGCTCCGATGGCCTCCGATCGACACCGCTCGTTCTCCGGGTGCTAGCACGGCGAAGCGAGTGTCTTGTGTCGGTCGTTTTTGATCGCTTGCTCTTCGGCCTTGAAGAACGTCTCTCGTTCTTGAGAGGGGAGAGAAGATGATTCGAGAGAGAAATTGTTTGGCTCAACAATTCTCAATTCACCAGGCGTGTGGTGTGGTGTATGACACAATAGGGGTACTTGCCTATTTATATACATGGAATTTCAGTTACAATATTTAATTGCATAACAACAATTAAATACATTCATGAACTTAGAGAAAACCCATGCATTTAATAATAATACCGCTTCATTATTTATAGTGCGTCAACTTGCGCAAAACGAAATTATAAATAAAATTCCGTGTCACAAAATAATAGCAGCGTTATTTTAACTTATGCCAACTAGTTAAATAATTATTTACCGTCTTGCAAATAATTATTTTACTACCGGACCGACCTTGGTCCGCTCGAACTCCACTTCCATTTATTGAACACCCGAATAAATAAATAAATAATTTATTTTCTTAAATAAATATTATATTTACAAACTAGTAAATAAATATTTATTAAATGTTCAATAAAATAAATAAATATATTTTATTTAATTTATGCGATCATCTTAACTTGAATAAAATTATTCCATGGTCTTGAGAATAATATTTATTTCATTAATTAAATTCAAATAGAATTTAACCGAGACCACCAAAAACACTTAATGTGTGACCCTCTAGGATTCTTTCTCGTTGGCATTAGGCGGACTTACCTATGTTGGATTGGTGTTGCCCGATCCGGTTGGGCCGAATGCTTGTGGCCCGCAACTGTCGCGGAGCTGACCGACCGACACCGATAGACACTGTAGCAGTGCGGACTTCGGGGTCAACTGGACTGTAGCACTTTTGACTTCCAGCCGGCATCCACTGTAGTGCTTTTGATAAAGCTGGCCGCCGTTCACTGTAGCGACGCAGACTCACTTTTCGAACAGTAATCGTCTTCTCCATTGTTTTATAGCCCATTTTCGGGCTAGGGTTAATACAGAAAAAAAACCTCTGTAATTTGTGCTCCTGAATAGTGAAATTCTTCCTCTCCCGTGGACGTAGGGATTATTCCCGAACCACGTAAATCGCTGTGTCCTTGTTGCTTTCTTTTCTTCTTCATTTCGTTTCGTTTCTCGTTTCTGTCGTTATGACTCCCGACGATTCCGCAACAACTGGTATCAAAGGGTGAGTTCGGAATTCTCCAACGATGGCTCTGGATGAAGGCAAAGTGAAGATCAATCGCTTCGATGGAACTGATTTCAGTTTCTGGAGGATGCAGATCGAGGATTATCTTTATCAGAAAAAGATGCACTTGCCACTTCTGGGTGTGAAGCCAGCAGACATGGAGAAGTCGGAGTGGGAGCTACTGGATCGACAGGTTCTGGGTGTTGTGCGCCTGACGTTGGCCAAAAACGTGGTGTTCAACATCAGAGAGGAGAAGACGACGACGAACCTGATGAAAGCCCTCGCAAATATGTACGAGAAGCCTTCTGCGACAAACAAGGTGCATTTGATACGACGATTGTTCAACCTGAAAATGGTTGAAGGGAGAACTGTTGCAGATCATATCAACGAATTTAATACCATCATAAGTCAGTTGTCATCGGTGGACATTGATCTTGGTGATGAGGTATGTGCGCTGGTTTTACTATCTTCGTTACCAGAGAGTTGGGAATCAACTGTAACAGCTGTGAGCAGCACTTCGGGGAATACGAAGATGACTCTGAAAGATATACGGGACCTAATCCTTAGTGAGGATGTTCGAAGAAGAGAATCAGGCAGATTCTCTGGTTCTGCTTTGAACGTTGAAGGAAGAGGAAGGTACCCACAGCGGGACAATCGCAGAGGACGATCGAAGTCAAGAGGAAAGAGCAGAGACAAGGCAAAGGGGCCTGGTCCTACCTGCTGGACATGCGGGAAGAAAGGACATGTCAAAGAGTGCAGAGATAACCGGAAGGGACCTGAAACCAGTGGAGCAAACACGACAGCTGAAGGAACTGATGACGTGCTGCTGTTGAGCGTGGACAACCCAACGGAGTCTTGGATTTTAGACTTTGGGGCGTCTTTCCATTCTACATCGGAGAAGGGATTTCTGGAAAATTACGTTTCTGGAAATTTCGGCAAGGTACATCTTGCTGATGATGAACCCTTGCAGATTGTGGGGAAAGGAGATGCACGAATCAAGACCAACAGTGAGAGTCTGCTGGTTCTGGAAAACGTGAGGTATATCCCCGGCTTGAGAATAAACCTTATTTCTGTTGGACAACTTGATGATGCAGGGTTGAGTACCACATTCACTGGTGGTGCATGGAAGATCACCCGAGGAGCTATGGTCATAGCTCGAGGAGCAAAGAATGGAACCCTATACAACACGACAAAAACTTGCATAAACATGGCTGCATCACTCAAAGCTGTAGGAGATTCACAACTGTGGCACAACAGGCTAGGCCACATGAGTGAGAAGGGGATGAAGGTGCTGACAACAAAAGGGTTGCTACCGGAGCTGAAGTCAGTGGAAGTTGGCCTATGTGAAGATTGTATCTTCGGAAAACAGAAAAATGTGTCTTTTGCAAAAGGAGGCAGAACACCAAAGGCTGGGAAGCTGGACCTGGTGCACACGGATGTTTTGGGACCTGCACCGGTACATTCCCTTGGAGGGTCACAATACTATGTGACATTCATTGATGACTCAACAAGGAAGGTATGAGTTTACTTTCTGAAAAGTAAATCTGATGTGTTTGAAATGTTTCAGAAGTGGAAGGTCATGGTGGAAAATGAGTCAGTAGCTAAGCTGAAATGCTTGAGGTCTGACAACGGTGGAGAGTATGACAGTCAAGAATTCATAGAATTCTGTTCTGATAATGGAATTCGGTGGGAGAAGACTATCCCAGGAACATCACAACAGAATGGTGTGGCAGAGAGGATGAATAGGACGTTGAATGAACGTGCCAGAAGTATGAGTCTACACTTAGGGTTGCCCAAAACCTTCTGGGTTGATGCAGTGAACATGGCAGCGTATCTGATCAATAGGAGTCCATCTGTGCCAATGGGAGAACGTCTACCCGAGGAGCTCTGGTCTGGTAAGGAGGTAAAACTCTCACATTTAAGAGTCTTTGGCAGTTTGGCTTATGTACACATTGATGCTAAGTCCAAGCCATGTTTCTTTATTGGCTATGGTGCTGATGAGTTTGGTTACCGCTTTTGGGATGATCACAAGAAGATGGTCATCAGGAGCCAGAACGTGGTATTCAATGAAGGTGTCATGTACAAAGGTCGTCACGTAGCTAAAGATGAAAATGGGAACATTGAATCAGAGTGCAAAGAGCAAGTGAAGCTTGAAGGTGTATCTGAGCTTGAGAGATCCGAACCGGTGGAACCTACTACTCCAGTGGAGTTGAGGAGACCATCAAGGGTGAGAAGGCTTGTGCAGAGGTATTCACCATCATTGCATTATCTATTATTGACTGACGGTGGAGAACCAGAATGCTTTGAAGAGGCAATGCAGCTGAAGGAGTCAGGCAAGTGGGAGCTGGCTATGAAGAAGGAGATTTCCTCATTGCATGACAACAACACTTGGGAGCTGACACCTTTGCCAACAGGAAAGAAAGCATTGCAGAACAAGTGAGTCTACCAGGTTAAGGTTGAACATGATGGCAAGAGGAGGTTTAAGGCAAGGCTGATGGTGAAAGGCTTCCAACAGAAGGAGAGAGTGGATTTCACAGAAATATTTTCACCAGTAGCGAAGCTTACTGTCACGACCCCCTCCCACCAAAGATGCCCCTCCTGAGCTGACAATGGTGAAAGGGAGATAATGACCCCCGAGTCCCGCCTCCAGTAGGCCCCGGAGTGGCGACTAGCACCAAGGGTATGAGTTTTCACAAATATGGGAGGCATTACCCTTTTATTGTTTAAGATCGGGAAATAGGACAAGTCAACCACCAAAAAGGAAAAGAACAAGTGTATAGAAATAAACCCAAACCAATCCCACATGCATGTTTAAATAGTTCTGAAACAAGGTACAAGTAAAAGAAAGTTCAAAAGTACAATACCAAAAGAAACAAGTGTACATCAACTGCAACAACTCCAACTGTCCCGACTAGTAGGGTCCCGCATGGCCCTGGTAGTCCTCCTGAAAACCTGAAAGTAAACGTAGGGTGAGCATACAAGTATACTCAGTAGGGAAACCTAAAGCTCTCGTGCACAAGTGGGGAGACATCCTAATGTCCCGTGAGAACAACAGAAGAAACCTAGCAAGGAAATCTATCCACCCAACCTCACCAGCCACACTCACCAAAAACACAATCACAACAGGTAGTAGTATATAAGAACAAGAGTATTGGGTACCCCGCACCATTCCCCATTAGTTAGCTGCTCTTTCTAACGGCGAACGTCCTGACGCTGCCACACTCTCCCCGCCCGCACACACACCTGAGCCTCACAAACCACACATCCCGCCCGCACACACCTGGGCCTCACAAACCACACATCCCGCCCGCACACACACCTGGGCCTCACAAACCACACATCCCGCCCGCACACACCTGGGCCTCACAACCACGTATCCCGCCCGCACACACCTGGGCCTCATCCCGAAGGTTCTTGGGAAATAGTAAAACCTGCCCGAAGAGTCTTGGGCTAAGACCACCCCAATCGAAACCTACCCGAATAGTCTTGGGTGTAAGGTCGCCTCAAGCCATCACAACCCAGGGAAGGAGCAGGAAGGAGCTAGTAACTAAGGGAAAAACACCCTCTCCCATGAAATGGGAGTGTTCGGCACTAAGTGCTCAACATGGGTGGGGTGCGATAAAACACAAAGATACAGATATATATATATACCAAACACTCAGCCCAACCTATGACTTTTAAACAGAGAAACTGAGCACGTGCCTCGGCACTGCTACTACGAAGCATGCATACCACAAACAACCCCAACCCCATTTAGGTTTTCACGTTTCAGCAGAATTAGTTATTTAGTTCCTTATCTACTGGGCAACCAACCGCAACCAACCATATCAATCGTTCGTAAAACATATCCCTGCCATCCACAAATCAAGTTAGGAAAACACAAGCAGCACAACAAATCCTTCCTTATTAACCAACCAACCCATCGATTATTAATCCCGTTCCATTACCATGACCCACCATTCATTAACTATTCCACTTTTTTATTCATTATTCACAACCCATAGTTCGTTCACATTCAAACCCATCCCTGCAGCCCCGCTGCCAACCACCATAACCACAACCGCACCGTACATCATCATCCCTTGATACAACTTATCGCAGCCCCGCTGCTCATCCGATCCACTACAACCCACAAAACAAGATTTGTGCCACATCATCGCCCCTTTAACATCATTTACTGCAGCTATGCTGCCCGTTCTATTCGTAACAACCCAGGATTCACCCCTCCCTTTCACACACCAGCAGCCAAGCCAAAACCCACATGTTCATTATTCCATTTTGTTTAACCGGGGTGATCACACAAGGGTTTTAGATTTTAATCAGCCAACTTTACGTGATTAACCAATTTCCACATTCCACAATGTTCCATTCACAAAAACGGTCCAGAAGATAGGGCAACATTTAATTGCGCAAGCAAAGGCCCCCAACGACCGTGATTTTCAGTAGGCATAAGCCTATTCAATTCACAAGATAATATCACAGGATATAAGATAAACATAACAACTTCCCCATCCCCGTTCTTTAACCAGTTATTATCTTTATTTAATGGTTCAACTGTTTCTCATGAAAACAAGAGGATACCCACCCCGCATGATGCACAATTTAGAGAGACGAAGGTAAAATCCCTACCTCAACAGGTTCTGATCACAACGCTCCCCCGGATCAACTTTAGAATACGTCCGTCGACGTCCGTCACTTCTGTCGAGTCCCGACAAAACCTCCTCAGGTGGAAGTTGGAAAGGAAAGACCGAAGGAAAGACAACGGATCCAAGCTCAGAAGTTCCGCCTCGTCGTTACGATCCCGTGGCCGCTGATCGATCGTAAATCGGAGCTCGGACGAAGAAGTTATGGAAGAAAATGAGCCTTCGAGTCTCTTGGGAGAGCTCTGCTCAGAGGAATGGGGAGGAGAGGGGTGAGTTGAAAAGGAGGGGACCCCTCCTTTTATAGGCGAGAAAAGCAAAAGTACACGACGTGTACATTATGGTACACGACGTGTACTCGACCATTTCACACGGTCACCACGCGGCTTCCAACACGGCTCCGCGACCGTTGACTGGTCAACACACGGCTTGAGGGTAACGCATACGCGGGGAGGGACTATACGGCGTGTAGTATTGGACACACGGCGTGTACCCATTTATTTCACACGGCAAGGACACGGCTCCAACACGGCACACGGCCGTTGACTGGTCAACACACGGTAACGCGTACGCGGGGAGGGACTACACGGCGTGTAGTATTGGACACACTGCGTGTACCCATTTATTTCACACGATAAGGACACGACTCCAACACGGCACACGACCGTTGACTGGTCAACACACGGTAACGCGTACGCGGGGAGGGACTACACGGCGTGTAGTATTGGACACACGGCGTGTACTCATTTATTTCACACGGCAAGGACACGACCTTCAACACGGGGTATACCCGGCAAAGTGGTACACGACGTGTACTCACACCACACGGCGTGTACTCATTTATTTCACACGGCAAGGACACGGCCTTCAACACGGGGTATACCGGGCGAGGGGGGTACATGGCGTGTACTCACACTACACGGCGTGTAGTTTCAAAATTCTGAAAAGTGTGGGAAAAGTCCATTTTACCCTCCAGAACACTTCATGACCCTCTTTTTGACAAAGGAAAGGGCCGGAGAGGTCCGGGCCATTACACTTACCACAATCCGTGTGGTTCTCAGCATTGTGGCGTCAGAGGACTTGCACCTTGAGCATAGTTATTAATGGCGCACGCCATGGCGCGCCATTGCGCCATGGCTAGCGCCAGGGAGTGGTGCGCCGAGCCATGGCTTCGCCATGGCTCATTTAAGATGGCTCACTGTGGCGTGCGCCATATTGCGCAATGGTGCACGCCATGTTGCGCCAAAGGCGCGCGCCATTGAGTTTTTTTGATTTTTTTTTGTATTTTTTTAACCTGCCAACTCTTACGCCCCGATTGAAAATACCTCTTTTGAGGTCAAACAACGACCTCTCCTTTCGACTCTACGCAACACTCTTCCCGTGAGCGTAGCGACCCAGCCGGTGTTGTACCACATTGACCGCGACGACCAAACCGAGATCCCTCGACCGCCGTGACCCAGTCGACCATGACTTAGCCGAGCTCCCTCAACCATCGCGACTTAGATACGCAATGTTGTCCAGAGTAGGCGCACCTTCTGTGCGAATCATTAACTTTTTTTTTGTTTTTAATTCAATTTTATTTATGTTGCTCGCCCCTTATTTTTTTTCGAATTACTCCTGTTGTTTTTTTGAGATATATGGTTTTTTACTCCCGTCATGGTTTTTTGAGATATATAGTTTTTAATATTTAATTGTAGGTGTCATTGTTGACTTCATTTGTTTTTTGATGTATGGAATATGAATTATTGACATAAATCTTTGTTTTTTATATATAAATTGTATAATTTATAATTTGTTATTGTTGATATATGTATACACCTCTTTTGTGCGCCGTAAGTTAATATTGCCACGCGCCGTGCGCCGCGCCGTGCGCTTTTGTGCCGGGGGCTCTTGTCGCTGTTGTGCGCCATGCGCCGTAAATAACTATGACCTTGAGCAGCTTGATGTCAAGACTGCTTTCCTTCATGGAGATTTGGAGGAAGATATTTACATGCAGCAACCAGAGGGATATGTAGAGTCTGGAAAGGAAGACCTAGTGTGCAAACTCCAGAAGAGCTTATATGGACTGAAGCAAACACCGAGGCAGTGGAACAAGAAGTTTGATTCATTTATGTCTAAAAATGAATATAAATGATGTGGCATGGATCAGTGTTGCTACATCAAGTCCTTTGGTGATGAATACATTATATTATTTCTGTATGTGGATGACATGCTGATTGCAGGATCATGTCTGCAGATGATTAATGAGCTGAAAGGACAGTTGGCTGAGGAGTTTGAAATGAAAGATCTTGGAGAAGCTGGCAAGATTCTGGGGATGAAGATCAAGAGAGACCGCACAGCTGGAACATTAATGTTGTCACAGACTGATTACATTGGGAAGGTCTTGAGAAGATTCAGTATGATGGAAGCAAAGACAGTCTCTGTTCCCTTGGCGAGCCATTTCAAACTATCAAAGGAGCAATCACCGAAGACGGCAGAAGAGGTTGAGTACATGGCAAGAGTTCCATACGCATCAGCTGTTGGAAGCCTGATGTATGCCATGGTCTGTACTCGACCTGACATTGCTCATGCGATGGGAGTTGTGAGCAGGTATATGGCTAACCCTGGAAAGCAACATTGGGAAGCTGTGAAGTGGATACTGAGGTATTTGAAGGGTAGCAAGGAGGTATCTCTGTGCTTTGGGAAAGGAAATTCATTGCAGGGGTATGTGGATGCTGACCTTGGAGGCGATGTCGACAGCAGGAGGAGTACCACGGGTTATGTTTTTACCTGTGGAGGAACCGCGGTAAGTTGGATATCAAAATTGCAGAAGGTGGTGGCTTTATCCACCACAGAGGCAGAATACATTGTTGTAACAGAAGCTGAGAAAGAGATGGTTTGGCTGAAGAACTTCTTGGATGAATTGGGAAGAAAGCGAGAGGAGAATGTATTGCACTGTGACAGTCAGAGTGCTATACATCTTGCCAAAAACCCAGTGTTTCATGCCCGGACGAAGCACATTCAGTTGAAGTACCATTTCATCAGAGGTTTGATACAGGATGAGTCGTTGACTTTGCAGAAGATTTGTGGAACCAACAATCCGGCAGACACGTTGACAAAGCCTATGGTGATACAGAAGTTGAGGCACTGCTGTGCCTCTGTTGGTCTCCACTGATGAACGGAGGATAAGAGGCATAATAATGGAGGACACGATGAGAGCACAAGAGGAAAACAGTTTGTATTTCATGAATCTGTGAATGGGAAGCACATCACTGGTGAGTGAAGAAGAGGAAGAACTTATATTAAGTAAGTTGTCTTCATCAGTTGCATCGAAGCATAGCAGTGCTGTGGATCAGGCTACAAGTGGGAGATTGTTGGATTGGTGTTGCCCGATCCGGTTGGGCCGAATGCTTGTGGCCCGCAACTGTCGCGAAACTGACCGACCGACACCGACAGACACTGTAGCAGTGCGGACTTCGGGGTCAACTGGACTGTAGCACTTTTGACTTCCAGCCGGCAGCCACTGCAGCGCTTTTGACAAAGCTGGCTGCCGTTCACTGTAGTGACGCAGACTCACTTTTCGAACAGTGATCGTCTTCTCCATTGTTTTATAGCCCATTTTCGGGCTAGGGTTAATACAGAAAAAAAACCTCTGTAATTTGTGCTCCCGAATAGTGAAATTTTGCCTCTCCCGTGGACGTAGGGATTATTCCCGAACCACGTAAATCGCTGTGTCCTTGTTGCTTTATTTTCTTCTGCATTTCGTTTCATTTCTCGTTTCTGTCGTTGTGACTCCCGACGATTCCACAACAACTTAAAGTCCAAGAGTACTGTCTAGCAACGGGTCAAGGCACCCAAGAGAAAGAACGTAAAGTCGCAACAACGACATCCACATACGAACGCTCACTGTGTAATATAATCCCTTTGTCGCAATATCTCGTCAAACAGGTTTCATGATTGTGTCATTAACTTTTATGCTTGATACGTCGTTATTTGACTACCTGAAATAAGCTCGTCGTTACACTATGGCCATGGAGTTTCGCGCGACGGTTCTATTTCAATCAAAGGGCTGAGATATCAACTTCCACAAATGGAAGGGACAAATCCTTTCTCGACTTATCCATTAATAACATGCCACTCGTGACGCACCCTACTTCCCGCCAACTGTGTGCGTGACGATTTTTGTCAGTAAATCAAAGTGCGTAAGTTGTGACACGTATTAATGATAATCTTAAAGTCTAAGGATCATTACACACGTTTGCAGATAGAAATATCCGATGACACCAAAACATGCAGAATTCCTACTAGCGGGTCTGTTCTCATAATCTCCTATCTTGGAGATTACCAAGTGCGAACTTCATGAGAGGAAGTTTCATCTGCTTACGAGTACTCGCACCTAACGGTCTGCATGCTATGTGTCCCATCATAGCATGTCATTCAACCACTGAACTATATTTAAGAATATTGTTATAGCATTTCAAAGTTCTCATCATAGCGGGAAACTGCCATGACCTTATCAATGCAACAAATATTCTAGGACATTATTACATTATAGTCATGCAGAACAATGAACAATATGTAATAATATATTAAATATCCATGTAATCAAAGTAAAACCACTTGGTTCTAGGACATCAACTCTTACAGTATGTGTGCAAGCTGGTCCTTAGAAGAAATGCGAGGAATAGTGATTTGCTTTCGCTGCAGTTTCTTATTGTAGAATGGTACTAGTCCCTACCTCAAGGAGAGATAAAGACATTCTTTTATAGATAGAGAAAAAACATTACATGTTGGAGGAATCCGATGTGGGACTCAAAAATACAATTAACCGGGCCTAACACTCCCCCTCAAGCTAGAACAAGTGTAGTTTGGAAGAAGAGTCCCACAAAAAAGAAAAAAAAACACCAAAAAACAATATCCTACACACTTCCCCTCAAGTCGGGTCGCTGATGTTGTGGATGCCCAGCTTGGTGCAGAAAGAGTCGAGTCGAGCTCCTGGTAGACCTTTGGTGAAGATGTCAACAAGCTGATCAGCCGTCGGAATGTAGCTGAAACTGATATGGTGTTGCTCGAGGTGATGACGAAAAAAGTGACAGTCTACCTTGATATGTTTCGTACGTTAATGGAAGACTGGATTGGAAGCAATTTTCGTGGCTGCCTGATTATCACACCAAATATGAGCAGACGTCTATGACGGGAAGCCAATTTCATGGAGAAGATGATGAAGCCAAAGAATTTCAGTAGTGACCGTTGTCATCGCACGGTATTCAAATTCAACACTGGATCTAGAGACGACAGTCTACCTTGATATGTTTTGTACGTTAATGGAAGACTGGATTGGAAGCAATTTTCGTGGCTGCCTGATTATCACACCAAATATGAGCAGACGTCTGTGACGGGAAGCCAATTTCATGGAGAAGATGATGAAGCCAAAAAATTTCAGTAGTGACCGCTGTCATCGCACGATATTCAGATTCAACACTGGATCTGGAGACGACAGTCTGTTTCTTGTTTCGCCATGAGATAAGGTTACCTGTCAGGAAAATGGTAAACCCGAAAGTAGACTTCCAGGTAGCTAAGCAACCAGCATAGTCAGCATCACATAAGATCTCAATATTCAGATGATCGTGATGTGAATACCGAAGATCACAGACAAAGTCTTTCTTAATGTACTTGACAATGCGAAGGACAACATCCCATTGAGATTTCGTCGGATGTTCAATGAATTGACTAACCTTGCTGACTGCGCAGACAATATCCGAACGAGTCATGGTAAAATAATTGAGTTTGCCTACAAGACGATGATACCTCTGGGTGAGAATATGGGTATGTGGCATCATGTATAGACCGTTCCTCGGGTTCAAGTGGAGTGTCCATGACAGTTGTCTGAGACAAACCAGCATTCTGCAAGATATCCAATGCATATTTCTATTGAGAAAGAAAAATGTTGTTTGTAGAACAGGAGACTTCAATACAAGAAAGTATGTCAAAGGCCCCAGATCTTTGGTTTGAAATTGTTGTTGAAGTTAATCCTTGTGATGGGCAATGCCACGTGAGTCGCTCCCAGTAATAATGACATCATCAACATAGACAACCAACAGGATGTAGCCGAATGATGTTTTGCGGTGGAAAACAGTGTGATTCTTCATACTCTAAGATAGACCAAATGAAGTGATGATAGTGTAGAATCTGCCAAACCAGGCACCAACAGACTGTTTGAGGCCATAAAGAGAGCGACGAAGCCTAAAAACATGAGACCCGACCCTTGAAGCAATGAAACCAGGAGGTTGTTGCAGATATACCTCTTTGTCAAGAAAGCCATGTAGAAATGCATTCTTGACATCAAGCTGATGAAGAGTGCCATCAGTATCGAGGTAGACTGTTTAAATCCATTTGTTGCCGACCACCTGTTTACCTGTCGGAAGAGGGACCGGATCCCAGACGTGATTGTCGTCCAAGGCCTGCATTTCATCCCGCATTGCTTGAAGCCATCCAGGGTGAGATTTGGCTTCGCCTACAGTGCGAGGAACAAATATTGTCTCTAGAGCAGAGAGAGACCTTTGTATGAAGTGGTGTAAAGAGGATTATTCTGGCGAGAGCGAGTACCTTTTCACAATGCAATTGGCAAATCGTCTGTTACCGGAGCAAGAGCGTCGGATGAAGCTGGGGAGATGGTGTCCTCAGCTTGGATGAGGGATACATTTGATAGTCGACGAGTGTAGACGGTGCCAAAACGGTGATCAACAGAGTAGGACACCTGAGACAGAGGTGGGTGGATGGTGAGAGAAAGACAATCATCGATAGTGGTGTCTGGGTGGGAAGTGGAAGGAGAGAATGGAGAATTCTCAACAAAAGAGACATCAACAAAGATGATATAATGCCGCAAGTTTGGAGAGAAACAACGGTATCCGCGCTGAGTGCGGGAATATCCCAGGAAGATGCAACAGAGAGATTTTGGAGAAAATTTTGAGAGGTTGAGACGAGTGTCACGTACATAACAAAGACACCCAAACAAACGAAGTGGAAGCAGGCGAGGTGAGAGAGAGGAGAACAAAACCCGAAAAGCAGTCCCCCCTGAGAGATAGAAGAAGGAAGGCGATTTATAAGACAGATAGCAGTAAGGATAACATCCCTCCAAAAAATGAAGAGGCATCGACATGTGAAATAAGAGGGCACATACAGTCTTCAGAATATGACGAAGTTTACGCTCGGCCACTCCATTCTGCTGAGGTGTATCCGGGCATGATGTTTGATTAAGGATTTCATGATCCTTGAGAAATTGCTGAAGAGAAGTGGATAAATATATTCTCGACCATTGTCCGAGCGGAGACATTTAACAGACTTGGAGAATTGAGTGTGGATTTCATGGTAAAAAGTTTTGGAAGTATCACACCTCAGAACGATCACGAAGGAGGTATAGCCATGTCATCCGAGAGAAGTCATCAATAAAGGATACATAACAACGGTATTCTGACTAGGTCGAAAGGATTCTCTGCACACGTTTCCAATCGAGGAACATACGTCACTTGATGATGTTTAACAAACTTACAAGATTCACAATGGAAGGAAAGGTGTGGACTGAAGTGGGGGCAAAACTTATGTAAGACGGAAGCCGGTGGATGACCATGGTGTGAAAATGTAGGTTGAGTGCATGAGCAGAGGTGGATGGGCAAGCAAGGGATGGTGGGGTATCGAAAATGTACACCCCATCATTAAGACGATCTTTACCAAGTTCTCGATTCGTTGACCGCTTCTGAAAAACAACACCAGAAGACGTAAAAATAACTACACAATTTAAGTCCTTTGTGAGTTTACCGATGGAGAGAAGATTAAAATGACAATGAGGAACATGAACCACTGAAGCCGGGTGAATAGTCGGAGGTAAGGAGCATGTGCCAAATCCCGCAATAGGGGTTGTAGATCCATCAACAACAATAATTGCAACGACACCGGTATACGGATGATAGGTAGTAAGCAAACCTGAATCACTTGTGAGATGATCAGAAGCACTAGAATCAAACATTCAAGCTGTCTGTCGACGAGAGACAAAAGCGGTAGGTCCACCGGTCTGAGCAATGGAGGCTGAAGAAGAAACATGTGGCAAATAAGCCCGATAAGATTGTACAAGTGCAATCTGTTCCGTTGAGAGTGTCAGTTTGTGACAGATGCTGGATGGTAGTGAGGATGCTGCCATTGGAAGAAGGATAAAGAGAAGAGGCTACTAGGGTGTAACAAGTAGTTCAACATGAATGACTGGAAATGGCAAAATAGGCCTCACTAGGAAGAGCCGGGCATCTGGTTAGTGGGTGGGATACCCACTAACGTGTGCAGAAGGATGACTCACAAGAGAGAGAGCTGTGCAAGGACAGTGTAATGCCGTCAGGGACGTCGCACCAGAGCGTACGGGCAGAAGGGTGTGCCGCTGACCGTTGTTCGAGAATTGTCGACCAGGGAGGTGCCGTGACTGAAGGAATCAACTGCCTGAAGAGAGATCGCCTGGATGGAGGCTGCCGGAAGAGAAACTGGTTGGAGCGATCACCACTGGAGCGGGCGCCTGGAGTGCGCGCGACCGGAGTGGGCGTGACCGGAGCGGGCGCCTAGGCTACCCACAGGTGGAGCGCGCGGTTGGGATGCGTGACTGAGGCGGCTGCGCGGGACTATAACGCGTGCCTGGGGTGCGCCGTCGCACAGGAGTCGTCGATCAGGGAGGTGCCGATGTGGCGTTGTGACTGCCGCATAGGTGGGCGGCGACGGGGCGAGTGGCGCTGGGGTGGCCGCACAAATGGGCCAACGAAGGAGGGGCGCGGGGTTTCCGCGTAGGAGGGGTCGTTGATAGTGCGCGGGGCAACCACAGGATATGCCGACGACGGGAGGAGGGGCTTCCGCAGGAGGGGCCGACAACGGGAGGTGGGGCTTCCGCAGGAGGGCCCGGCGAGGGCGCGGGGGGCAGCCGTAGGAGGGGCTGACGACGGGAGGTGGGGGGGCTTCTGCGTAGGCGGGCCGACGACGGAGGGTCGGGTGCTTCTGCTCAGCGGAGAAGGGGCGGCAGCGGCATGGGAGATGGGGAGGGCCGGTGAGGGCGCAAGGTTGCCGCGCGGGAGGGCCGGAGATGGGGAGGGTTATTGGATGTAACCTGTCCCTCTGATACCATGTAGAATGGTACAAGTCCCTACCTTAAGAGAAGTGGAGACATTCTTTTATAGATAAAAGAAAAACATTACATGTCGGAGGAATCCGATGTGGGTCTCGGAAATACAGTTATCCGGGTCTAACACTTCAAGATGGTTGTCCAGCTGAACATGCTTTGTCCTAGAATATTGAATTGGATTAACAGTAAGCAAAACTGCACGGAGTTTGTCACAAAAAACAGAAGGCTGCTTAACCACCACTTCTATACATAGCTCTGTCCACAAAGATTGAACTGAGCTCAGCCACCGCATGAGCAAGGCATCTGTATTCAGCTTCTTTAGAAGAACGTCAACCCTCATATACTTTTTCAAGCATTTGATGCGTCAACGGAAGGATGAAACAAATAGGTCACAGATGTGGGGGAGTTTAATCGAAGTGAGCCAAGGAACCAAGGCCTCAAAGTCAACCCACCAGCCGAGGATTCTCTAAGCGTAAAATTGAAGCTCACTGAAGGAGTGAGCCCTGCCAATACATGACAGCGGACTTCTACATGACAGCACACCTCTACTTATAACACCTTTTTATCCAATTAAGGCCAGCAAGAGTTCAGAAAAAACCGTAGACTGAAAAGATTCCTTAAAAGGCTGCATTAAATGTGTAGTTTTTTCAGTATCATTTTGACCGGGTTCAAAGGTTTCTTTAACATCATAAGTTCAAAACATACACATCCTATATTTTCACATTAATGAAGTCTCCAAGTTTAGGTAGAATGGATGACTGAATAAATTTCTGAGTCTGTGTTGAGCACACAAATCCTCTCAATATCAGTCTGCCCAACCAAAAGTTTCAGAATCTCTTCCAGATTGAATTCATTTTTATTTGGATAAAACCTGTTATTTATCCCTTAGTTACCAATGTGTTCCATCCTAAATAAATCAGCAATTTCAATCGAAGATAACATCATTTCTACGCCATTTACTCTGGACAAACATAGATCGTGATCATCTTTTACTTGGAGTTTGAAGTTAGCATAAAACTCCTTGATTTCTCTATCGAAGACAAATTCACGATCGATGCATCTAAAAATTTTAGTCCGGTTCTGTAAAACATCCATCAACGGTAACCCACTCTCACTCAGCCAGTCTAACTCCAACATAAGTCCATACATTATCTTCCTCTTTGTCCATTTATAATCGAATTCTTCTCGAACTACTAAGTGTTCAAGAGTCTTTTGAGGAGACAAGGATGCCAGAGAACATTTCTTTTGGGGTGTTTCAGATCCTACTTTGTCTTTCCCCTTTCTAAAAGGTGGAGAAGGCAAAAATTTCTTGAGGATTTCGGATGGTTCTCGATAAAGAGACCCTTGTGTTTTTTTATGGGCCTTCCAAACACAATACTGAAGCAAAATCGAAACTGACCTGATCAATGGAGCTCTTTTCTTCATTGACAGACCCGTGACAACCTTCGGATAAAGATAGACTCTTTCAGTAATGGAAGCAGTTCTCTAAGGATAATGATCGAAAAAAATCACAACCGAGTTTTTAGGGATTCAATAAAGCAATATATGATGGGACTAGCGCACCTGCCACCTGGAAGGTATATTCCAGGAGGGTAAACAGGTCCCACCTTCAACAAACTGAGGTGGGCCCAGCAGAGTTATTGTTAGAAGATTCCCTCTAGCGGTTATAAGTAGGAGGTTAGGAAGAGAGAGAGGGTAGTGAGGTTGTTAGTAGTTCGACTTGGGGCTTGGGCGGGAAAGAGGGAGAGTCCCCTTCCTGATTGTTTTTCCTTCTTTTCCCTGCTGTTTCCCTTCAATTGCTGTACTTCTGCTCGTTAGTAGCCATTAATATCAAAACAGAGGTTCTTCGAGGTGCTCGTCTTCACCAACTGGTCCGACCTGCCGCACCTTTCTCATGGAGACCTGTAATCAGTCTCGCCTGGAAGGTGCCGAACAACGCCTAGAGGTCCTAAACCTTAAAATCGATACCACTTTTACCTCATTATCGATGACCATTGCTGCGCTTACCGACCAGCTTCAGTCGCGCAGTGAATGGGATGAACGGGCGCGGCAAACTTTGGTCCAAACCTTCACTGATTATCAACAAAACATCACGGCCCTGGTTTGCCGCTCGGACAAATTACCCCAACAGCTTGAGGTACCTCCTACTTCTTCCTCCGATTTATCTGCTTCCCGCGCTGTTGCGTTGCCCACTCCGGAGCATCCCGAGTTGGCCACCAATGTCTCCCTCACCCCTGCGGACCATCGTTCTGATCACCGGGTCACCTACCGCCATGTCGATTTACCTATCTTCGATGGTTCAGATCCTCGAGGCTGGATTACCAGGGCCGAATTATTCTTCCGGATTAATCAAACACCGGAATCTGAGAAGGTTTCTTTTGCCCAATTGAGCATGGACGGTGTTGCAATCAACTGGTTTACTTTTTTGCATGAGGTTCGACCAGGAGTCTCGTGGTCTTCTTTCAAGGAGGAGCTCATGGAGCGTTTTAGTGGCCTCGGAATATAGAATCCATATGAAGAATTAGTGGACCTTCAGCAGCACGGGTCTGTCCAAGATTATATCGAGCATTTTGAGTATTTGGCCTCCTTTCTTCCTCGACAGCTGGAGCAGCAGTATGTCGGCTATTTTCTTCATGGACTTCGTGATGACATACGTGATTGGGTGCGTATACACAACTCAGACACTCGCCTCCAGGCTATGCGCCTAGCCCGCCCTGTTGAATTAGCTGTCCCTTGGGGTGTTGGTTTCCCTCGCGGTCCTTCCCGCTCACACTTTAGCCGTTCGAGCAATTTTAATCCGCCGAGCTTCCGCTCCACTTTACCCCAGTCAGCCTCTCCACTGTTTCGCTCGGAGAAACGTCCAAAGTTAACCAGCTCGACACTCAGTTAAGGAGCCCCTCATCCAACGTCCCAGGGCAGCCGTGGAGTCCATCAATTATCAAGCCAAGAATGGGAGGATCGTCGCAAGAAGGGCCTCTGTTTTCGCTGCGCAAATCCGTATACTCCCATGCATAAATGCCCATATGCCAAAATGCGTGTCTTACTGCTTGCTGAGGATGAGGTTCCCCCCGACACTGCCACACCAACCCTGCCAGTTGCCACCGCTGTTCTTGATATTATTACTCCTATTGAACCACTGGAGTGTCAGCTGTTCCAAAACCATGGCTCCGGTACATATTTCTATTTGGCGAGTCCTGAAACATTAACTTCAACGAAGGTAGAAGGCCGAATGAGTGACATTCCCCTCTTGGTACTAGTGGATAGTGGGGCAACACACAATTTTATCCCTCCCAAGCTCACAAAACTACTCGGCCTCTCCATCCTCACAACTCAAAAACACTGTGTCAAGTTGGGCGACGACCATACTTTGTGGTCTCATGGTTTTTGCAAATCTTTGCAGTTAACCATGGGCACCTACACCTGTTCCACCACTGCTCACGTCTTGAACATTGGAGATTTAGATTTGATCTTGGGGATTGATTGGCTCCGTACCCTTTGCGAGGTTCACATCAATTGGAAATCAATGTCAATGAAATTTACTGTGGAAGACACCACTCATACCCTTCAGGGTGCCACCTTCCCAAAACAACCACTGTTCTCCTTGCATGGCTTGACCGATCCTTCCCCTCCAGACACCCCTATTCAGCTGGACCCGGATTTAACTCCTGCTCAGGCCCATGATTTACAACATCTTTTCACTACCATGCAATCAGTTATTTCCGGGCCAGGGCCCTATTTCAGTGCGCCCTTACCGATACCCACAGTTGCAAAAAATAGAGATCGAACGGCAGGTCCACGATATGCTTCAACAAGGTACCATCTGCCCCAGCACAAGTGCATATTCTAGCCTGGTATTACTCGTCAAGAAAAAAAACGCTTCATGGCGTATGTGTGTCGATTACCAGACTCTCAACAAGGTCACTATTCCGGATAAATTCCCCATTCCGGTCAAATTCCCCATTCCGGTCGTGGACGAGTTATTGGATGAGTTACATGGTGCTACTTATTTCTCCAAACTCGACCTCACATCTGGCTACCATCAAATCCGTATGCGGGCAGAGGACGTGCACAAAACAGCCTTTCGCACTCATAATGGACACTATGAATTCTTGGTCATGCCATTCGGTCTTACCAGTGCCCCTTCCACATTCCAAGCCATTATGAACGACTTGTTTCGGCCCCTCCGGCAGTTTGTCCTCATATTTTTTGATGATATTCTTATTTACAGCAGGGAGTGGTCAGCCCATCTCCATCATTTACAGGTCGTCCTTCAGGTCTTACGAGACAATCATTTCTTCGCAAATCACCACAAGTGCTCTTTTGGTCGCCGTCAAATTGGTTATTTGAGCCATATAATTTCACATTCGGGTGTGGCTGTGGATCTTGCTCTTTTGGATTTTTCTCAGCATTTTGAAATTGAATGTGACACTTCGGGCCGTGGTGTCGGTGCCGTCCTCATGCAACACCAACGCCCGATCGCTTTTTTCAGTAAAGCATTAGCAGCTTGCACCTTCTCTAAGTCTACTTATGAGAAAGAAATCAGGGCTTTGGTGCTTGCCATCCAACATTGGCGCCCCTACTTATTAGGCCGACCATTTACACTTTTTTCTGACCAACGCAGCCTCCAATATTTATTACAGTAGCGTATCACCACATCGGATCAACAATGATGGCTTGCCAAATTACTGGGTTACCACTTCGCGTCAAATACAAACCGGGCAAGACAAACTCTGCTGCCGACGCCCTTTCTCGGAAGGAGGAAACTGCTACCTGTCACCTCTCTGAATCCTTCCCCACCTGGCCAGACGGAGCTACCTTTTAGTGACAGACACCCACACAGACCCCCTTCTCAGCAAAATTCGTTAGCAACTACTGTCTGGAACCGCAGTCTCCAAGACTTACTCACTTTCCGAGGGCAACTTGCTCTATAAGGGTCGATTGGTGCTTTTGACCACTTCTCCCTGGATCCCAAAACTGCTTGCCGAATTTCATGAATCACCGCAGGGGGGACACTCCGGTTTCTACCGGACATACAGTAAGTTAGCAGCAAACCTTTATTGGCCCGGCATGCGCCAACATATCTTGAGCTATGTCTGAAACTGTCAAGTCTGTCAACGATTTAAATATTCAGCCCTCTCACCAGCCGGGTTGCTTCAGCCTTACCAATCCCAGCTGCCATTTGGGAAGATCTCTCGACAGGTTTTATAACCGGCCTCCCCAAATCCAGTGGTTTTGATGTCATCTTTGTGGTTGAACTCTTCTTACGGGAAATTGTCCAGCTCCATGGCATTCCCAAATCCATTGTTAGCGTCCGTGACCCAATCTTTATGAGTCATTTTTGGACAGAACTGTTCCTCTTACAAGGAACCAAACTTAACATAAGTTCCGCCTACCACCCACAAACAGATGGCCAAACAGAAGTGGTCAACCGCTGCTTGGAAACTTACCTTCGCTGCTTTGCTGGGGATCAGCCAAAGGAGTGGTCTTTCTGGATTCCGTGGGCTGAATTTTCTTACAACACCACTTGGCATGCTTCCATCCACTCCACACCATTTGAAATCGTTTATGGTCGCAAACCACCGTCCATTTTCACATTCCTCCCTAGTGAGGTCTGGGTGGAGGCAGTGGCACAAGCTTTATCTGATCGTGATGAGGCCCTCCGGCAACTTAAACACCATCTGGCCCGTGCACAGCAGGTCCATGAAGCACCATGCTGATCAAAAGCGTCGGGACCTCTCTTTCCAAGTCGGCGAGTCTGTTTTCTTGAAGCTCCGCCCTCACCGCCAGCAATCTGTCCAATCCCGCATCAACCAGAAACCTGCTGCTCGATATTATGGTCCTTTTACAGTACTCCAGCGCATTGGTCCGGTGGCTTATAAGCTGGACTTACCTCCGACAGCTCGCATCCATCCGGTGTTTCACATATCTCAACTTAAGAAGGCTCTCGACACCCCGCTCTGTTTGTCCGACCTTCTTCCCACTTTCGTCGACTCCACAGCCGCCCCGGAACCCGACAAAATTCTGTCTCACCGTTACAGCCAGCAGAATGGTGTCCACATTCCTCAATTGCTCGTTCAATGGAAAGGCCGTCCGTCTGAAGATGCCACGTGAGAAGATGATTTCTTCCTCCGCAATCAATTCCCCACCCTCAGCCTTGGGGACAAGGCTGATCTTCCGGATGGGGGCAGTGATGAGACTAGCGCACCTGCCACCTGCCACCTGGAAGGTATATTCCAGGAAGGGTAAACGGGTCCCACCTTCAACAAACTGAGGTGGGCCCAACAGAGTTATTGTTAGAAGATTCCCTCTGGCGGTTATAAGTAGGAGGCTGGGAAGAGAGAGAGGGTAGTGAGGTTGTTAGTAGTTCGGCCTGGGGCTTGGGTGGGAAAGAGGGAGAGTTCCCTTCCTGATTGTTTTTCCCTCTTTTCCCTGCTGTTTCCCTTCAATTGCTGTACTTCTGCTCGTTAGTAGCCATTAATATCAAAACAGAGGTTCTTCGGGGTGCTCGTCTTCACCAATATATGCATTGACAGTCGAAATAATTTTAGAAATCAAATAAATCAAAATTCCGATGGTAAAATATGATGCTCTCAGTTTTTAAACAATGCTCCTCGCGTAGTGTGTTTTTTATTGTTACAAGAGCCACGTGGTCATTGAACTCACTAGAAGGCTCTTCGCACTTTAATTTTATACAGCAACTTCATTGAACTCACTAGAAGGCTCTTCGCACTGTAACTTTATACAGAAACTTTATACAGCGTACAGGACTTAACACTCTTTGCATCGTCAACTTAGCCTGATGAAGTAATCTTTATGCTTCCTGTGTCATCAAGCTAGTCCAGTGAAGTGATCTTGACGAAGTTCTAAGCTTTTCACGTGAGCTGATTTTGGCCAACGTTAAGAAGATGATGCTTTCTGACTGGCTGCCACGTCTGATGTCATAACCATTTCCCTCTACTTTGGCCTAACGCATCCGTTGTCAAAGGCATAATGCTCTCCATGTATCTGACATGTGCTGCGCTGTGGGCATTTCGCTGTCCTTTAGACAGATGATACAATTTTGATTTCTTTTCTGTATGTCGAGTGTACTCTTCACGCAGAGGTTAAATTCTTGACCAAAACAAACAGGACACTTCAACAAGATCCCATCATACCGGGATGAAGTTAAATAAAATCAAATTTGCTTAAATTCAGGTGCTTTGTGAAGATGTTTGCTAGTCGAGACTCAGTTGGCATCATGATCTCGAATGAAATGGTGCCTTACCTCAATATGTTTCGTCCTTGAACGTTGTAGAGGGTTTTGGGAGATATATATAGCAGAGGAGTTATTACAGTTGATAGGTATTCTTTCAAAATACATGCCAAAATCACTCTGTCTTATCCGAAGTGTCTGTGAGCAGCAGCTTGCGGCAACTACATATTCCTCTTTGCAGTTGGTAAAGCAACTGAATGTTGTTTCTTTGAACTCCATGAAACAAGAGCTTTTCTCAAAAAATGATCCGTACCACTTGTGCTCTTTATGTCAATCTTGCATCCTCTAAAATCAGAGTCACGGTAGCTCACTATTTCTAATGATTTATTGCATGGATAGAACAATCCAAGATCCATAGACCCTTTCACGTATTTCAGTATCCTCTTTATTGGAGTCATATGAGTTTCTTTTGGGGTTGACATGGAACCTTGCACATAAAAAGACACTAAACATTATGTCAGGTCTGCATGCAGTGAGAGATACAATTGGCTCCTTATTATGCCTTTTAAGTCGTTTGATCAATTGACTTTCCTGAAATATCCCCATCAAGCTTGCATGCAGTACTTATAGAAGTTTTCATACTCTTTCTTGAGTCTAATCCAAACCTCTAAACAAGCTCCTTTGAATATTTTCTTTGATTAACAAAGATCCCATCATTTCTTTAAAATATCATTTCTTTAAAATATTTGAAATCTAAGAAGAATTTAAGTTCCCTCCTAAGATTCATTTCAAATTTATGTCATTATTTTTGAACTTATTTCATTGAGTTTGATTTGTAGTTTCAAAAATAATACGATCAACATAAATTTATACAAGTTGTATATCTTTTTGAAAACCTTTTTTTACTGGTTTGAGTCATTTTTTTCTCCAATTTGTGTAATTTGTGTCAATTTTAACTTTTTTTCCGTCCAGTTTTGTGTCAGCTGAGTCATTTTGTGTCAATTTTTTAATCCAGTTTTTTTTTTTGTTTTAAATACTAAAATGAAACTATTATTTTTATGTGACAAACTAGTGCGTAACATGAAATTAAAACAGCAATCATGTTATTGTGTTTGTAGTTTCTGAAGATGAGGGTGATGTTTGCAAATTGTGTTACTTATTGTACTATTTATGTGACTTGTATCATTTTTAATTTCAGACAATTATTTAATTTTATAATAATATTAGCATGTTTTATTGTTTTTACATCATAGATGGTTGTATAAAATATATGTAGTACCCTAAAGTAGTCTTACGATCTCGATCCGTTCTCACGAGTTACGATTCCACCTCCCTCCCTGTTATCTCAGGGTAGGATCTCGATCCTGGCAACCTTGATCATTCCCACCTTTTGTTGTTCTTTATAATGCTAACAACTTACCTAGGTTCTGCCTTCCATTAGTGAAACTTTGAAAAAGTTCTTTTTAATTTATTAATCTCAATTCCAAGTTCAAATTTTTTGTTGGCTGCGGCAACACTTCTCCTTTCAAGCTGTGTAGTCAGATTCTTGTTCACATCCATCATTGTTTTGTGGTTTTCTGATAGAGAACCGCGACAAACTACTTGTATATTTGAAAATAGGAACAAAGACTAGAGGCGGTAGGAGTAAGAAGATGGGGAAGACACTTCGAGAGAGCTGTTGCTCCTCGCCCAAGCCTTGCGGACGAATTTCCAAGCCTCACGACCGATCTTCCCAAGCAGCTTACAATATATTTGTTAGACCCGGTTAATTGTATTTCCAGGTTAATTGTATTTCCAGGTTAAGTGTATTTCCGAGTCCCACAACGGATTCCTCTTACTTGTAATTACTTTCTTCTATCTATAAATGAATGTCTCCACCTCTCCTTGAGGTAGGAATTGTACCAAACTATATGGTATCGAAGCGATACATCCGCTAATTCCCCCCCTCCGCTACGCCCCATCACCGGTTGCTCCCTACGCCTCATGCGGCAACTCCCTGCGCCACAGGCGGCGGCCCCTGCGCATTGTCGACGCCCCCCCTCCCCCCTCGTGCGCCTCCCTGCACGACAGCCCTCCTCGGTGCGCCTCCCTGTGGGACAGCCCCAACGGCCCCCGACGCCTGCGCTCCTTGCACCCCCGCCGGCTACCGTCACAACGCCGCCCCCTGCGCCTTCGTCGACCCTGCTACGTCCCCTCTGGGCTAGACACACCTCCTTTCCGCCGCGTCAAACCAGTTCGACGGACCCCTCCCACCCCGCGCCTCCGCATCAGGACCCGACCCCCCTTTCTAAGGCGTCCTCCCTGTACGCGCGATCATCCAAGTGCGTCAGGCCACCCATGCGGCTCCCTTGGAGACTGCACCTTTGCTTGCCACCCCTGATGGCCTCGGCCTACTCAGGCGCACCTTGATGTCCCTGCCGATGACGCTTCTTTCTGCGCACGTCTTCTGCCAGGCGCCGCCCTCTCCTGCCACGCGACGACACTAATGAATCCACGATCCCTACACCTATGCGCCAATTGCGCCCAGCACCCCCAGACAACACCTCTAGTCGCCCCTTCCTCCGACGCAGCTTGTAATGCGACGCTTGTTCCTGCGCACCCCTGCTGTTGTTTCGCTACATCATTGACACTCCGACTGTTCCTGCCAAATGTTTGATTACGGCCCTGCTGCGTGTTGTTCCTGCACGCCTTTATAATACTGACCCGACTATTCTTGTCGAGACATTTTTTAGCTATCCAGACCAGTCCCCTGCCACCCAGGCTAGGTTCCCTATCTCCTTCCACCATCCAGTATATGTCACAACCTGACACTCTCAGTGGAGGAGATTGCACATATACACTCTCATCGGGCTGCTTTACCACCTGCCTCTTCCTGCATTGCTCAGACTGGTGACCCTACTGCTTGCGTATCTCGTCGATCAACAACTTAGATGCTTGATTATGGTGCTTATGATCATCTCACAGGTGATTTGGGTATGCTTACTATCTATCATCTGTATACCGGTGCCGCTGCAATTACCGTTGTTGATGGATCTAGAAACCCTATTTTGGTGCTCCTTGACTCCGTCTATTCACCTGGCTTCAGTAGCTCATGTTCCTCGCAATCCTTCTAATCTTCTCTCCATCATTAAACTCACAAAGTACTTAAATTGTGTTGCTATTTTTACGTCTTTTCTAGTGTTGTTTTTCAGAAGCGGTCGACGAATCTGAAACTTGGTAGATGTCGTCTTAGTGACGGGGTGTATATGTTCGATACCCCACCATCCCTTGCTTGCACATCCACCACTGCTCGTGCCCTCGACCTACATTTTTGTCATGGTCATCCACCGACTTCAGTCTTACATAAGTTTTGCCCCCAGTTCAGTGTACATCTTTCCTTCCATTGTGAATCCCGTAAGTTTGCTAAATATCATCGGATGACGTATGTTTCTCGATTGGTGATGCGTGCAGTGAATCCTTTCGACCTAGTTCATTCTGATGTATGGGATCCTTGCAAGTTTCCTAATCAGTCAGGGTACAGTTATCATGGATCATTTATTGACGACTTCTCTCGGATGATATGACTATATCTCCTTTGTGATCGTTCAAAGGTGTGATATTTTTTAAACTTTTTACCATGAAATTACACTCAATTCTTCAAGCCTATTAAATGTTTCCGCCCGGACAATGGATGAAAATATTTATCTTTCAATCTCTTGCAACAAATCCAGCAATTTGATTTGTGCTTCTAAAACTTGGAATGTCACTCTTCAAACCCCCATAAACACCATTATTCATTGTCGATCCTCTTTTGAGTGGCTGTACTCAACTCCAATGGGATGATCTTCATAAAAAACGTGCTGGATTTGGTGGTCTAGTATGACAATGAGGGTGGATGGGTGGGCAAGGCTCTTAATGATCTGGTTGATCTGCGATTATAGTTATGGCTGACCAACTCCCAAGGAACAAGTGGGCGATTATAGTTATGGCTGACCAACTCCCAAGGAACAAGTGGGTTGATGAACCGCTATAACGGGACATGGTTAGGGTTCGAGATATCGTAATGAAAAATAGAAATTATAATGAGAATAATGGAAAAACATACTCATCACAACCCGGAGCTCTGATACCACTTTATGGGCCAGCAAAAGCATAAAACAAGTAATTGTTTCATACATTTATATTTTGATATTTCATTCATGGAATGTCTTTGCATTACATTAGTCTTTGCCAGTCTGGAAACCAATGCCTATTTTCAGTATTATTTTCTTTGAAGTTGTAATATTGTATGTCTTCGGCACTTTGTAGAGAAGTACACTTCCATGCCCAAGCAGTGCGAGGATGCAGAAGACAAAGGAGCATGTGTTGAAGAACCAGCCGATGATAATGGTGAGCATCCTGTAGAAGAAAGTGTTGATGGAGATTTCACAAATCTGACAGGGAGGCAGAAAAAACTGTTCGACTTGAGACTGAAGATGAATGAAGCAAGGAAAGCCAACCAAACGGCCTTGGTGGCTGAGAAGAAACGCATGGAAGCCCCGCCTGACTCAAGAGGCGTTTCGAAACAGAAGTGGATCGAGGAGAGGAAGAAGAAGATCGGGAAGCTTCTAGATGCAAATGGTCTGGATATGTCGAAAGCGTTTATGCTAGATACACAGGACGCGGCTGAGTTGAAATACAAAAAATGGGAGAAGGACCCCGCTCCGTTTGGGTGGGACGTCTTCAATCAGAGAAGCCTGTACAACGCGTACAAGAAGCGAACGAACAAGATTGAAGTGGATCTGGAAGAGTACAACAAAATGAAAGAAGCCGATCCAGAGTTCTACAGGGAGGCTTCGAGTCTCCAGTACGGGAAGGTAAGCTACCTTTTCTCATTTCTGGTTTGAAGGTTTTGATAATGATGATGATGATGATGCAGGCACCTAAGATTTCGGAGGAGAAGATTGAGGGGATGGTGAGGGAGCTGAAGGATCGGGAAGAGAAGCGGAGATCATTCAGCAGGAGGAGGAAGTTCCACGAAGAGAAGGATATCGATTCGATAAATGACCGCAATGAACATTTCAACAAGAAGATCGAGCGCGCGTTTGGGAAGTACACGCTGGAGATCAAGAACAATCTGGAGAGGGGCACTGCCTTGCCGGATTGATGAACCTGTGAGTTGCTCAAGTGCTCTAAACCCTTCGTCATAACAAATCCAAATGCAAAACTGAAATGAAGTCTTAAAAAATCATCTCAAGTGGATCAGTTTAGAATAAGAGGGGACATCATATTTTTGTAATTTCAATGTTGTAAAGTCTTTCTCCGACATGTCAAGAGAAAATATTTAAGTTGCGGATTACTCGGTTTGAAGGTATAACGAAAGGGAAAATTGAAAAGCAAGAGTTGAGGTTTTTGTTCAAATATTTATTCATTGTTTATTGTTTTGGGTTTGATTTACTTTTGTTAATCTCAAGTTACAACATGAGAACAAAGCAACATGTCGTATATATTCTGCCCTCAGTAGTCATGTACTGTTGGATCGATACATCTTATTAGGTTGACATTTATTAATCTATAAATGTTAACACCATGGTCCCAAAAGATAAGAATCATCTCATGTGTGGGGATGTGAATGTCGGTGTTCACAGATTTAAACTTTTGTTCATCAATATCACTCTGCCAGATCTTTTCCTCTTGTTTGAAGGAACAATAATAATTCATCGTTTACAAAAAAATTAAACTTTGTAGCAAACCTAAGGAGACACATAAACACACTAGATTTAGTTAGTTCACCCTCTAATGTGGAAAACCCAATCCAAAATGTATAAACAAGGTGTCATTATACATGAATCACCCACGATTTTGGATCAATTCACTGTTGATTCTAAGTGTCACTCCATTTTTCTAATCTCTATTCACTGCTTTGGATTTTTGAACAATGATCAACTTTTATGGATTTAGTTGGAATTTGCACAAATGGGCTTCTTTGGGTACCCCAACCCACTTAAAATGGCCGCATACACAAACCGTAACAACTAAGCCTCACTAATAGCAGAGACGCTGGACCTTAACATGGATGTCGGGTCCTGACCCGCTAGGTGTTAGCAGTTGCCCCGCAGACACATGTTGTCCTCTCCCTAGGGTCCATCCAAGTGTCCAAATAGATTATCATATTAATGACCGTCTCTACACACACCCTAATAAACTTCTCAAGAGCTCACACATCCTAACGCTACTCCAGGTCAAGTCTTACTTAACGGTGAAGTTCTAATCAGATAAGCTTTTGAAAAGAAAGACGCCCATTGATGACATGAGTAGTAACATTTAATCTTTTAACTTTTTACCTTTCTGGGGTGTTACATTCTTCCCACCCATTTAGAGCATAACGTCCATGCTGTTGACCCTATATTTCAACCTAGTCAGCGCCACTGCAATTTTGGCTAGGTACCACCTCTGATACCACTGTAACAATCGGGTCCTACTGACACCACAAACACCCGCCTTAACATGACCGTTGGGTCTTGACCCGCTAGACGTCACCAGTTGCCTCGCAGACGCATGTTGTCCCCTCCCTAAGGCTCACCCACGTGCCCAAATTGATCATCAGATTAATGACTGTGATAGACCAACACATGTTCATTTAGTGTGCTTTTGTCCTCTCTCACACACACTTTGAGAAACTTCTCAGGAGATCATCCATCCTGACACTACTTCAAGGCAAACCTCACTTAACCGTGGAGTTCTAATCGGGTAGGCTCCCGAAAAGAAAGATGCACCTTGTTGACATGAGTACTAACATTTAGTCTTTTAACCATTTAAGAGATCATCCATCCTGACACTACTTCAAGGCAAACCTCACTTAACCGTGAAGTTCTAATCGGGTAGGCTCCCGAAAAGAAAGATGCACCTTGTTGACATGAGTACTAACATTTAGTCTTTTAACCATTTACCTTTCCAGGGTGTTACACAAACACCACAAACCTACAACAACAAAATCCATCCACAACCTGGGCCAAAGCCAAATCTCGAAGGAAGCCTAACAGTAGAGGCCCGGGGCGTCGAGCACCTAGCCTTGTTTGGCGCCCAACCTTGAGTGCCATGGTGCCTCAAGTACCAGGTCGTCACCTTGAACCGAGGAGCCTCAGGGCTCTGTGAATCCTTGGGAACCTCTCTTGCGTCCGTCAAGCCACCGTTGAATGCCACTAGACGCCAATAACCACCACTGTCCAACCAAGAACCCCCAAAGTCGACTAACAAAAATGCTAATCACCAGACCACCATCGATCGTAGTTATCACTAACCATCCCTGAAAACTTGACCTTCAAATATCCTCTAAAAGAAAACCAAAAACCTCAAAAATCACCGAAACTGCCACCAAACTCTCACAAAGTGATCACCAACTTACAAAGAGCCACCCCGACACCCCTAACTCCATATCACCACTACGTAGTGTTGTCACCACCAGAGGCCACCATTGCACCGTCGACATGCTACCTCCACCAATAAACAACAAACCATGTCTAACAACTATTCTAAAAATAGATTGGATAGACAACATTGAGGGAACCACACACAGGGAATGACAAACCGAGAACGTCACCCAAACCAAGGCCAACATGCGACTGGCTGGGGAAAACCAAAGCACCACTAAAGAGAAGATCTTAAACTCAACCACAATAGACAGAGAAACACATTCAAATATGTCACCGACAGTTTCTGCCTCGAAACAATACTTGAACCCAAAGTCGCTGTCACTCAAACAACAAAGCTTTTTCAGTGCTGGAGGACCCACCCCCATGACTAAGAGACATCACAAAAGGTGAGATTTGAGATGACATTGAAATGAAAACACCACTCAGGGCTGAGATCCATATAATCTCGCACACTAAAAGAAGACCGACGATGAGGAATTAAAACTAGTAAACAAAACTCGACAAGCAACCAGGCAAAGGAAAACCAAGGAAGACCGAAACGAAGTTTCCAAAGGCCAAGCTAGAGAAAGTAAACACCAGGGACAATCCCTAACGAGATACTAAGATAGGGAGAGAGAAGACCCACAAATTCATGCAGAATGGTCGAAAGGGGAAGGGGAGAGACGACGCTGAAGAAAGATGACCACCAAGCTCCCCCCTTCAAGTCGTCGCCTGGAGGAAAACCTAGAGATGAGGAAGAGATGGAGTGATGTTTCTTAGAGTCCACAGAGAACCCCCCTCGTTTATGCTCTAAATCTTTAATCTTACTCTTTATATGAACAACATGCTCATCAATTCACTATTTGGACATATGATCTTTAATGAAATTTTAAAATAAACACCAAAAGTTCCACCTCTACATGCCTGCATCAACAACCACTTATAACTTCTTCTACATCTCATAACCTATCATCAAAATGTTGGATTAATCCACATTAATTAGAGAGATTCAATTATTTCTCTACATGTCATCTTTGTTAATTCATGATCAAATTCATCAATCTAGTCGAATTTGGTGCACCAAAAATATTAAAAAAACCTTTCATATCTTAACATGACTAAGTTTTCATATATGTAATCCAAGAACAATGAAATTAAGACTCCTCACCATGACATGGTTATCCATTTTCAACATTCAAGTAGCTTTGTCTATCCTTAAAAAAAAAGACTCCTGCAAAATGATATTGTTAGTGACATATCTTCTATAATAAGAAGTTTTGACTTTCACAGTGGCACAAGACACCTTGATGGGTTTCCTCCTCATTTGCTTAAAAAAATGACAAGTACAAATAAGTTCCAATATCACCAAGGCATCATATGAGTAACATTGTGAATTTCATTGAAAAAAAAACCTCTTGCCTTCTAAAACCATGACATCAAACCATATTAATAGAGTTATGGTTTGTCTTAGACCCCCACCATCTTCATTGTATTATAAATATAATGATGTGATGTTATTTATAAATTATAACCACCTCTTCTGCCTTAAAACCCAAGGCTGAAATTATGGGACAATGGAGTTGGAGAAAATCAGGTTTCAAAGGAAGCAAAAACCAGAGCCTTTTTGAATTTTGAATTTGAATCAAGAATTCGTGTTTGTAGATGCATTTTATGTTTAAGAGGACGTTTTTAAGATGGTTATTTGAGAGGAAAAGGCCTGAAGCGAGTTTTTGGGTGTCGGGTAAGCAAGGTAGAGTATAGTGGTTGCAACATCAAGCCACCAGAGTTCTGGTGGCCGAGATAGTGGCCACTAGACACCCCACCATAAGGATGGTGGGGGACCAACATATTCCCGTTGAGCCACCGAAAGTTCAGTGGTTCCCCCCAGAGTTCCAGTGGGCTTGCTCAACCCTCACTTAGTGGGAGGCAATTTGGTCTTTTTAGGGGTTTGGTTTTAAAAAAACCCCTCCAGGTTTGGTTTTCCACTATAAAAACAGAGTTATTAGTGACAGTTTAAACCGACGCTACATCATTTAGCGATGGTTATGAAAACCACCACTTATTTCATGGTTGATAATAATTTAGCAGCAATTTTTCTTTTTTAGCGTTGGTTTTTGTATGTGTCGTTTTTGGAGCATTTAACATCAGTTTTTATTTCATTTATCAGTATTTTTTTAATTCAATCAAAAATAAAATAGAGACAATGAACATAACCGTCACTAATGTATCTCATCAACTGGAACTAACCATAGCATATCATCAACTGCAACAAAAAAAAGATAGAAATTAGAATTGAACATAATAAATCAGAATTATAGTAGAATCATTGATAATATTGAAATATACCCCAGAAACTAAGAAACCTCACAATTACCTTCTGAAGAATGTTGTGGATCAGAATGATCATGATCCTGCCTACTGCCGACATCTTTCACCTATAATAAAAACTAGAACAATTAATAAATGAAATGCGAAAGAGAATAGACACAAAATATATTCAAAATGTTACACATAACATTTGTTATTTTGTTAATCAAATAGATTTTTTAACATAAAACAAATAATATATCATGCAACACACTTTGAAAACAAAAACATACATATTTAAGATATGATTCAACACTTGGAACTGAAAAGGGATAAATATATAACAATCTAATCAATTTTTAAATCGACGCGCGGTATGCTTGAAATTTACTTAATAAACAAAATTAAAAGACTTTGATATGACAACATGTCTTAAATTTCAAAAATAATTCAATAGAGGTTTTATCATGATTTCATATCAATATAAGGCCATTTTCTATGGTTTTGACCATTACACGGATGTTTCAGTGTTTTAAAACACTAACAACACGTTTATGAGCATCCCGGGAAAACCGTAACTCGGAATAACATGTCATCGATTCCTACATTTAAAAAATCAATCTATGGTCGTTGTCCTATGGTTTCATGGTCATCTGATGTTCTTTTCTTAGTTTTGACCCACTAACACACATTTTTAAAGACTTTAATATCTTTAAAAGCAGCTTATTGAGTCATTACGAGCACACAACACATTAAGAATATGTGTTTTCTGTACGTACACATCAAAAATAATTCAATGGTGGTTTTCCCATGATTTCACACTAATCTAAGGTCTTTTTCTACAGTTTTGACCATTACATGCATGTTTTAGTGTTTTAAAAAAATAAAAATGTGTTTATGGACATCTTAGGAAAACTGTAACTCAGAATGACATGTCATTGGTTCTTACATTTCAAAAATAAATCTACATTCATTTTCTTCTGATTTTACAACCATCTGATGTCCTTTGCGTAGTTTTGAACCCTCGACACATGTTTTTAAAGACTTTGATATCTTTAAAAACTGCTTATTGAGTCATTCAGAGCACATCACACTCCTAATGGATGTGTTGTCTATGCATAAACATCAAAAAAAATTCAATGGCAGTTTTCCCATGATTTCATGTCAATTTGAGATCGTTTTCTAGGGTTTTGACCATTACACGCATGTTTTAGTGTTTTAAAACACTGAAAATGCGTTTACGGGCATCCCAGATAAACCATAACTTGGAATAATGTGTCGTTGGTTTGTACATATCAAAAATCAATCTATGGTCGTTTTCATATGATTTCATATCCATCCGACATCGTTTGCATAGTTGTCACCCCCTGATACACATTTTTAAAGACTTTGATATCTTTTAAAACTACTTATTAAGTCATTTGGAGTACACCGCATGTCGTATGAACGTGTTTTCTATATGTATATCTCACAAATAATTCAACAGTGGTTTTTCCATGATTTCATATCAATCTGAGGTCGTTTTCTATGCCTATGATCGTTACACACACGTTTTAGTGTTTTAAAACACCGAAAAAGCATTTACGGGCATCTCAGGAAAACCGTAACTTGTAATGATGTTTCATTAGTTCCTATATTTTAAAAATAAATCTACAGTCATTTTCCTTTGATTTCAAATCCATTCGACATCGTTTTTATAGTTTTGAACCCCCAACACACGTTTTCAAAGACTTTGGTATGTTTAAAAACTACTTATTGAGTCATTTGGAGTACACTGCATGCCAGATGAATGTGTTTCTTATACGTACACATCAAAAATAATTCAACGGTGTTTTTCCCATGATTATACATCAATCTAAGGTTGTTTTCTATGGTTTTGACTGTTACATGCATGTTTTACTATTTTAAAACACTGAAAACGCATTTATGGAAATCTCGAGGAAAACATAACTCGGAATGACATTCCTTTAGTTCCTACATTTCACAAATCAATATATGGTTATTATCCTATGATTTCATAGCCATACGACATCATTTTTATAGTTTTTACCCCCTGACACATGTTTTTAGTATCTTTAAAATCTGCTAACTGAGTCATTCAGATCACATCACACATTAGATGGACATGTTGTCTATGTGTACACGTCAAAAATAATTCAAAAGTGGGTTTACCATGATTTCACATCAATCTAAGGTTGTTTTCTATGGGTTTGACCATTACACACACGTTTTAGTGTTTTAAAACATTGAAAACGTGTTTACATGCATCCCGAGAAATCCGTAACTCAGAATGATGTGCCGTCAGTTCCTATATTTCAAAAATAAATATACAGTAATTGTCTTATGATTTCATATCCATCCAATATCTTTTGTGTAGTTTTGACCCCACGACACGTTTTTAGTGACTTTGGTATCTTTAAAAATAGCTTATTGAGTCATTTGGAGCACACCACACATATGATGGATCTGTTGTTTGCACGTACACATCAAAAATAATTTAACGGTGTTTTTCACATGAGGTCACATCAATCTGAGATTTTTTTCTATATTTTTGACCGTTACATGCACGTTTTAGTGTTTTAAAACACTAAAAACGCATTTACAGACATCTCAGGAAAACCATAACCCAGAATGATGTGCCTTTAGTTCCTATATTTCAAAAATAAATCTATGGCATTTGTTCTTTGATTTCACAGTCATCAGACATAGGAAGTGGGTGGTATGACTCGAAGTACATGTTTTCAATGTAAAAGTGTTATTTTTTACTTTAAAACGTCTGTCACATAACCAAAACCAAGAAAATGAGTTCATATTGTTTTCAAACTTTAGGACAACAATCCATAATTAATTTTTGATGTGTAGGAATTGATGACACATTAATACGACACATGAGGTGACTAGTATGACTCAAAGTGTGTGTTTTCAACATAAAAGTGTCATTTTACTTTAAAACTTCTGTCACATTGTCAAGGCTGAGAAAACAAGATCAAATTGTTTTTAAACTTTAGAAAAATGATTCATAATTCATTTATGATGCATAGGAATTGATCACATGTCAATTGGACACACAAAGTGGGTGGTATGACTCGAAGTGCTTATTTTCAATATAAGTGTCATTTTACTTTAAAACATCTGTCACATATCCAAAACTGAGTAAACAAACTCAGATTGTTTTCAAAATTTAGGATAATGATCCATAATTCATTTTTGACATGTGAGAATTGAACGCATGTCAATCTAACACACGATGTGGTCGGTATGACTCGAAGTGTATGTTTTTAATATAAAAGTGTCATTTTAGTTTTATTCATGGCAGTTGTATGTGTTCTTTGCAATTGTGTGAATGATTTATGTAGTTTAGAATTTACCTCGACATAATGAGCTATAAGGTTGACAATTTCCATGGGGATCTTTCCCGTCATCCTCTAAAATGCAGAACTTTGCAATTTCTCTTTGTGCTTCCCGATCAACGACACTGCTCAAACCCGCACTGGGTGTAGTAGTAAATGATGATGACGCCCTACCAAAGAAAGCTAATGGAGTAGGCCCAGAACCCATCCTTCGTACATGCTCAGGATGCTCCTTCCCTAAAATGATTGCAACTGCATCATTCTGGGATACCGATGATTATTGTGAAGGTTTTGCATCACAAACTTCTTGAATTTTAACATGTTAATACAACAATATTGACAATGATTTTTTAAATTATCTAAAATTCATAATATTATCCAATTCATAATTTTTTAATTAATATTTAATGTTATTTCATTACTATAAAAACATAATAATGAAAAATAAATTATAACAACAAACACGTCTTAAACCCAATTAAATGGGGCCGACTAGATAGATCAAACAATGCCAATAGTGCTAATTGGCACCATTTGATCCATGTAACCAACCCCATTTAATTGGGTTTTAGACGTCTTTATTGTTATAATTTATTTTTCATTAATATTTTTTATAGTAATGAAATAACATTATATAATTGTAAATAAATAAATAAATATAAATGCATATAATTATAAATATATTAAAATAATTGTAAATATGTATTTATAAATATTTGTATATAATTATATATATATATAATAAATATGTATAAATATAAATATAGTAAATATATTCATTATTTAAATATATTTATTATAATTTTATAATTATTTAAATATATAATTAATTATTTATAATTATATAAATACTTTTTAAAATTATATTTATTTATTTATAATTATAAATATAAAATTTTTTAAATATAGTAAATATACATTATAAATATATTTATTTATAAATATTTATTTAAAAATATATTTTTAACATCATTAATGAATATATAATCTTAAATGGTTGAATGTTAAAAATGAGTGAAACTGAATAATTAAAAATGAGTAGACTTTAAAAATATTAAAAAATGGATAAGTTTTATTAATTATAGAAATTATTAAAAAAATAAAATATGGATATATATTGAAATGAAGATAAATAAATATTGAAAATATTAAAACATAGTAAATAAATATGTATAAATAAATATTATAAAATGATTAAATTCCAAAAAAATAAAAAAAATATTAAAAATGAATAAATAATACTAACTGAAATAATATTAAAAATAAATAAATAAAATTTACTGATTAAAAATATAAAATATTAAATATATTATGTTACTAAATGAAATTCTAAAATGAATATTAAAATTTGAATAAATTACATAAATATTAGGTGTGTGTGTTTCTATATAAGATTTCATTAATTATGTAAATATTTGTGTGTATTTTTTATTGTATATATATATATATACAATTTTGATATATGTTAAATCGAACAATGACATTATATAATATGTAGCATCTATTAATGAAATAAATAATAATAAGAATGAATAAATTTAAAAAATGAATAACTACCATTAATTATATAGATAATTTAAAAAAATTAAAAATGAATATTTATATATGTTAAAATGGAAATGAATACATATTAATTATATAAATTACGACCATATTAAAAACATTAAATGTTAATGAACAAACATGTGTAAATAAATATTAGAAAATGGATAAAATTACAAAAAGTTTAAACATTGAAAAATTGAAAATGAATAAATTACAAAATTTTTAAATATATTAATGAATAATTATGTATAGAAAACATTAAAAATGAATGAATTACAAAAATATTAAATGAATAAATATTTAAAATCTATAAATTATAAAAAAAGTAAGCACACACTTAACATTATCAATGAATAAATTATATTAAATGAATGCATGTTAAAAATGAGTGAAATTTAATTATATATATAATTAAATAATTAATATAAAACAAGAGGTTGGCGTTGTGGGTGGGAGCACTTACACCGAAGGCATTGATGGTGATTAGGGATTTATGGAATTGTGATCTAGTTTAGAGTGCTTCATCGATCCAAAGGATGTGTTCGTTTTCTCCTTGAAGCAAGTGGAAGAGGCTATTATAGAAAACAAAGCTACATTGCAATCTGAAACCCCCAATTTGAAGACTCAGAATGCAGAGATCTATGGGGATGTGGTTCTCAGATCTAGTCGATCTCTCTTCCACTTCAAGATTGCGGCTTCAGAGGGTATTCGTTGTAAGAGTATCACTCATGTTAAAAGAAAATCTTGCTTCCATTGCAGAATGAATGATTCTGGGAAAGCATTCAATCATTACTCAACTCATCCTACCAAATGGATCAAATCCACGGAGAACTACTGACCTAGTTGATCGCCTTTCGTTGATTTGGGGTTTTTCTAATTGGAAGTGTGTGTCCAAGGGTTGAGGTTTTTTCTATTTACTCTTCCCTTCAGAGGATTTGAAAACGAGAGCCTGGGGATTCAGTACTATTTCCCTTAGACCAGGGTCCCTTTACATCCATGAATGGGACTAAAAATTCAATTCCATGGAGATTTTCAACACATTCGTTCAAGTTTGGGTGAAGGTATTTGGGCTCAATTGGATCCTCTGGCACCCCCAGATCCTATAAGATGTTTCTCCGACCATCAACATCCCCATCCAAGTGGATAAAGAAACTAAAATTTCTAGGTATGGCCACTATGTGTGACTTCTAATTGAGGTTGATCTCTCCTCTGCTTTGGTTGACAAGGTGCTTATTTTAACTGACTCTGATGATTTCGAACTGCACATTGAATATGAGAGGATTCCTCGATTTTGTATGAACTGTATGGTCATTGGGAATGACAGTTTAAACTGCAGAAGGGATGTCATCTACTTGTTTTGTTCTCGGCATGGGCATGATGAAAGCATGTGCCATGAGAAGAAGAGTTTGGGTGCTAGAGATGATGGTAGATCAAATACAGGGACCTTCATAGATGGGCCTATTTGGGGGGTGATGTAGGATGCTGGGAAATAGGGACAAGGCACCGGGGAGGACCTCTAGGGGAAGAAGCTTAGGCAACCTAGTCACTCCTTGGGCACTGAAGGAGTTGAGTAGGACCTCAAGATGGAATTAGAAAACATCCAGATGGTTGGGAAAGCTAGGGAGGATAAGATCTTCCAACTAAAAGGGATGGATGAAGAGATGCAGTCCTTGTGAAAAAAATCACGGGCGAACATTGGAGCTGGAGCTAAGAAGATGCTAACACCTATTAATGTTTCCACCAGGGACTCTGATTTAGTGCTTGAAAATGCTTCTGATTGTTAGACTGATGTAGAAGCTGTGGTGTAGGAGAGAGTGGATCGTGACTTGCGACTGGAGAGATTTCTCATGAAAAAAATAAAGGAAAGAAAGTTTTAGTGGATGAAGAAGGGTTCCAATTGGTTATCCCTCAAAAGTCCAAAGTGAACGAACAATTTCAGTCGATGTAGGTTTCATCCACCCTGATCCCAATGCAAAATGAACAGCTTGGTGACAAGTCTATGTACAACCCCTCATGTAAGAATGTTGATAGTGTTGCGAATGTGGGATGGTACTTTCCATCCCACTTTATTGATCTGATGAAAGATGCATATATGTCTTTTGGTAGGGCCTCTGATGAATAGTGTAAGGCTGCATGGGACAAGAACTCTAAGATTATACTGCTAGATGATTAGGAAGGTGAATGACCAATTAAGGGTATCAGTTGAGCAACAACTGAATGGTACTTATTGTAGATTGAGTAAACTTTTTCTTTGATGTAACCAGTTATTTTGGGTTTCTATGAATATTCAATAGTCCAAAAGATGTTGTCAATTAACATTGAAGATGAAATTAGATCCAATCCAATGATGGACTTTTAGGATCTATCCTAGAAATTCAGGATCTGTTTCACTCAAGGGGTCTCCTCTGAATCATTAGATGAAGAAGATGATCCCCCACAAAGGGCCAAGACATGGAGAAGAGTTCGTCACCCAAAGGATAGAGGGAGATACCCTAGGAACTTGGGAAATATGAACAGACATGCCAGGTTTGGATTAGTTTTTCTAATGTGGGCATTTTTTTGTCTTGCTTTCCCCTCCCCTCTTTGTACATTTTCTTTTTATTAATAAATTTAGGGTCATGGATTTGGTCTCCAAATCCATGGTTGAACCATTAAAAAAATTAATATATTGTTTATAATTAATAAAAATGAATAAAATTATTAATAAAATAATAAATTTAATATATACATTTCAATAAATAGTATATTAATTATTTAATTAATATATTAAGTATTTAATTAGTATATTAAGTATTTAATTAGTATATAACAATAAATAGTGTATTAATTATTTAATTAGTATATTAAGTGTTTAATAATTTTATTCAATTTTATTTATATAAACAATATAATAGTTATTTAATTATATAGCCTATTCTATCAGAATACCCCTTAGGATGGATACTGCTACTAACATGGTAAGCTTCAGTCACTTTGCAAGGGTTTTGGTTGAAGTTGATTTAAGTTCGCCTTTGATTGAAAAAGTTGTTCTCTCTACACCGCAAGATGAGATCAATCTAAAGATAGAATATGAAAAATGACCACTATTCTGTGCCTCCTTTCAAAATATTGGTCATGAAATTAATAATTGTAGGAAGGAAATCGTTTGTACTCACTATCATCAAAAGGGGCATGCCTTTGAGGACTGTCGAAGTAGGAGTAAAAATGTGGTCCTTTAGTCTACTAATCAATGACCTGAAAATATCCCTATAGTTGATGTTGCTCATGTCTCTGACCAGTGAGAACTGAAACCCACCTGCGGACAGTCCCAAATTACTCTAGCTCCTAAGAATCTTCCTTAGAACAATGGTTACATAGATACTGATAATATTATGGCAGTTTCTCCTGGTAATTACTCTATGGATGTCTCTTCAATTAAAAATTTATCAAACCCACTAAGTCATGGGATGACATAGTAGATGCCCCAATGGTTGAAACTGGTTTTACTTTCAAAGATGCCTTAATTGGGAACTTAAAAGATGATCAAGATGAAGGAGAGTATGATGAAAACCAATATGCCTTAGAAGACACTGCCCAAAATGAAGTGGATTACTCATTGTGGCAAGAGGAAAAAATTACCTCTTTTAAACACCGCAAAGGTAAGGATAAGATGGTTACTGGAACTTTCAAACACAAAATGACACTTCCCCCTTCTCCTCTAGTGGAAGCTGCCCCTAGGACAACTACTGGTAAGGATTTGGCCCCCCTAGAAAATATAGCTCAATAAAGACTATTTAAACTAATAAGGATTCATTGGACTCTGCTTCTTTTCCTCTTCTTGCTTGCTGCACCACTAATAGACTAGATAATACAGCTGAAAATGTTAGTGGTTTGAAAACCACTCCTTTGTGCAACACGATATCGGTTTATCAAGGCACTCAATAGGTAGCTAAAGAAGACAATAGAAAGGTCAGTTTGATCATTGAAACTGATAAATCAGTGGCCTCTAGGTTGGGAAATATTGAGACTGGTCCTACTGTAGCAGGTTAATGTTTAGCTTCTAGACAGATGAACGCTGGACATGAGGATAAAGTAAGCTTCACACTGTTTTCCACTCTAAAGGATTGTGATGCACAGAGTAATGTTGAGTAGTGGATAGATTTTGCTACCAAGCCTATTAAGAAGGTGACACCCATTCCACTTTCTGGTGGCCTCAATAATCATGCAAGTAATACATTTGTAGGGACCCAATCAGAACACCCTCTTGAAAAACATCGAAGGGTGAGATCTGAAGATGTCAATCCTATGGAAGTTGTGTCTCTAATTCGATGCTCTCAATCTCAGAAAATAAATCTAAAAAGTAATGTTAGTACATTTAATTCATTTGACATGCTTGCTACTAGTAGTAGTGAGGATGAGGGGAAAAAGAAAGATGATGCTTTAGGAGATGAAATCAAGAATATTGATAATGTGGTAGTACCTTTGGATGATAGTTATGGACCTTGGATACAAGACAAGATGTGGAGGAGGGGACGACACCCTCATGGTCAGGGTGGACGCATTCCTCATCACAGTATGAGCACCCGCTCTAGAGCAAGTTAAAGTCTTTTGTTCTTTTTTTATAGCACTTTGCAGTCTTGTTGGTTCTCTATCTGTCACTTTTATTATTTTTCAATAAAGAGGCCATTTGAGCCTAAAAAAATTATTTAATTATATATATATAATTAATATAATATTTATTAATATATATATATTAAATTAAATTATAAAAAATTTGGGGTGGGCCCAAACCTGCTCATGAATCCACATGAATATACATTTAAATAAAAATGAATAAAAATGAATATATATTAATTATTTAAATTAATATTGTATTAAAAAAATTAAATGCAATTTTTTCATTAAAAAAATTATTAATGAAATGTTTATTAATGAAAATGAATAAATTTAATATATATATATATATAATAAATATTATATTAATTATTTAATTAGTATATTATGTATTTAATAATTTTATTCATTTTTATTAATTATAAACAGTGTATTACTTATTTAATTATATATATATGATATTTTTTTAATTAATTAATTAATTAATTAAATAATTAATATACTATTTATTACTATATATATATATATATTAAATTTAATAAATCATATATATAATTAAATAATTAATATACCATTTATTAATATATGTCAATATATATTAATATATATAAATATTTAATATATGTCAATATATTTTTATATTTATCGATATATATTTTTATATACGGAATACGAATTTAATAATAATAAAATGAATAAATATAAATAAATATTAAAAATGAGTAAATTTTACTAAATATTAAACCAATAAAAACTAAAAACAAACAAATTTAATATATATATATATATATATTAATATTTAATATATTAATATTTATATCAATATATATGGGGAAGATGGGTTGCACTGCGAGGCGACTCTTCGAAATTTCTTGGGTGACCTTGTTTCTCTGATCCATGGAAAATCCTGATTGCTATTTAGACCCTAAGGAAGTATTCGTTCCTCCTGTGAAGGCTGCGGTGAAGGTTGAAAATGAGGCTCAATTGCATAAAGCCTCTTTGGGGATCAAAGCGACGAGTGAGTAGATCCAGTGCCTCCTTGATTCCCTAAAGCCCAAGGTATCATATAATAGACTCTTCTCTAATTCTTAGGATACATTTGCATCGAAAAATAAAAGGATATCAAGAAATGGGTCCATTACTATCATTGAAGAAAACCCTAAATTATTTGAAGATCACCTCGAGGAATGTTGTTTCTCCCTACTGGCACGAGTCTCGGTTCCTTAAAAGGCTTCGATATGGAGACTTTAAAATTTAAAAAATTACTTGCATCAACATTGGGGATTCGATGAACGATGCTTAATTTCAATTGGTAAGGGTATCTACCACATTGTTTTTCCTTCAGAACAGAAAAAATTTCTTGCTTGGGGCTTCAAACCAATCCCTCTTAAGCCTAGTTTTCTTACCCTATAAGAATGTGATCCTCTTTTAGATCTACACTCATCCAAAAACAACACCACTCAATCCTGGGTTTGTATTAGAGGTTTGAATTGGTTCTTCTGGAACCCTTTATTTTTGTGGGATGTTGCTGCAGCTATGGGGAAACCAATCAAATTAGATAAGGAGACTGAAAGGAATTGTTATGGCCATTTTTCCAGAGCTTTAGTCAAAATTGACTTATCTCATGATCTAATTGAAACTGTCTTTTTGACTACTGGGGACTTCAAGATGGAACTTTCAATCCAATTTGAATGGATGCCAGATTTCAGTGGTTTTTGTTTCCGAATTGTACATTCTAATGAAAACTGTAATAGGAACATACAATGCTCAATTTGTTTGAAATATGGTCATGTTTCTACTATCTGTAGACTTAATCATTCGCTGGTGTGGATCAAATGAGGGATCAGAATGGTCCCAGGAAGGGAAGATTGGTTTACCAGCGAAAGGATAGTTATATTAAGGTCCAAAATGTTAAAAGTTTTTATTTTGATGATATTTTAAAATAGGGGACTGAGAGAGGGAAAACAAGTGGGAATGCTGCTGATAATAACATCTCAAATGAGCCTGCTACTGAAAAAAATAAGGCTATAGAAGAAGATTTATCTTCCACCTCATGGGATGAGATTGCTCTAGATGAGGAGCATCAAGCTAAGTTAGAGGCTAAAATCCAAGAAGAAGTGGATAGGAAAATCAGGAAAGAACACACTTTCAATTATAAAGGGAAAATCATGGACAAGGTGGTTGATAGAGACAACTTTCAGATGGTCCTATCAAGGAAGGAAAAGGCCAACTGGGAGGTTTATGAATCTCATTCTCATCCTACCTACATTGTGTTTGCTGCAGATTTTCAAAGTGAGGCTTCTGTTGTGGGTGAATCGAACAATATGGTCCAGAATTGCATGAGTTCGGACCACCTTGTTTCAACATGCAGTGAATCTCATCATATTGTGAAGGATGTAGATTCATCTCATTTTCCCTCATCCTGCCTATATAGTGGCTACTACATCTCATATTGTGGCTACTGTTGAGGGTAATTCTGGAAATGTAGAGCATGCGCCTTCTGTCTTTTTTTCTACAGTTTCTAATTTAGAGGAAAATAAAATGGAAGCTCCTCAACAGGCCGGTGTTGATTCTATTGCACCATGCAGTGACTCTCATCAGAGTGTGAAGGATAATGTAACTTAACCTCATGTTAAATATTCTAGAGAGAATGTCAAAGAATACAAGAAACAAAGTGACACTTTGGTGAGAAAAGACGGCTATGAGCATAAGGTGATGTCTGATCTAGAAAAGGAAGAACCGAAAGGGACTTGGAAACAAACCAAAACATGGAAGTGGGGTCATCATCCTCAGAGTTGAAGTCGAGGATGTGGGCGTGCAAATTGGAATGCTAATAGAGAAGACCCAAACCAATGGTTGATTCTAATTTTGATGACACTAACATTGAAAGCCTCCTCCAACAAGCAAAAATATTAGAAGAAAGACTTTCTAGAGTTCATGGTCACGTGCATGTTCAAGGTTTAAATTAGAATGACAAACATGAAGAAGAGAGAAAGATTGGTGCTAATATTAGGAAAAAAACTTGGTCTATGATTTCTAATGAGGGAAGTGAGGCTTTGTCTGACCCCATCCTCTCTTTCCATTGTTTTATTTTCTTTCATTTCAGTTTAAGGGGATTTTCCCTTCTTAATATATATATATATATATATATATATCAATATATATTTTTATATATGAAATAATAATTTAATTATAAAAAATTTACGAAGTTGGCTAGCCCACAACTTGAAGGGCTAGCCATTTAGGCAGCCCAACAAGGAAGGCTTGTGGTGAGCAGAGGGTGAGCCAAGGCCTACAATGAGCATAGGGTGGGACAAGGCCCACGTGAGCTCATGTGTATAGGCACAAACCCATTTAGATGTGTGGAAAGTGCATGTGGGATCCCACCCTTGCATCAGGCTTCTCGAGTTGTCATGTGGCAGAAACCTATAGAATGAACCCAAAGACAAACCAAGCTTAAGTTAAAGGGTACCTATGACCCGAAGGGATTTACAATTCTCCCCAACATGAAATATTTCTGTCCCCAAAAAGTGATCAATATTATAGACTCACAAAAAGAGAAGACCACTACTGCCTCATCAACAACTCTCACTCCCACATCTTGTGGCTATCTCGTCCATAATGCCATAGTACACAGACTAAAGGAATCATTTTATCATGAAATCCCTTTTCCTGCTAATCCATAATCTATATAGGTTGTTCAACCACCATGGTGTTGGGTTCAAGATCAGCATTATCCCGTTCAATCATCTGGGAGGGATCCGGTTGATACCTTAGAAGTTGGAAAACATGAAACATGTTGTGAATTGATGCCAAGCGATAAAAAAAGTCTAACTATCACACCACCTTTCCAAGGGCGCTCCACAATCACAAAGGGGCCCATGAACCTCGGTGACAACTTACCCTGCTTACCCAACCGATGATGTCCTAAGTGAGGTGAAACTTAAAAAAGACCTAATCACCATCCTTAAACTCTAGCGGCTGACGATGATGATTTTCATAAGATCTATGATGACTATTTCTGTGACTAACCTCTTTCGGATCAACCACAACTTCTCCATCATCTCATGAACAAGGATTAGTCCAACCAAGGAGCGCTCTCCTAACTTTTCCCAGCACAAGGGAGATCTACATGGCCACTCATATAATGCTTCAAATGGATCCATCTTTATTGAATCATGATAATTATTGTTATAGGAAAACTCAACCAGAGGCAATGATTTTCCCAAGAACCTTTGAAATCAAGCACACACACTCAGAGCATATCTTCAAGAACCTGAATAGCTCTCTCTGTCTGTCCGTCCATCTGTAGATGATATTCCATGCTTAATTTTAAATGGAAACCCATCACCTCATGCAAAACTTTCTATAACCTAGACGCGAACCTCATTTCCTTGTTAGAAATAATTACAGAGGAAACCCCATGAAGTCTTACAACCTCTCGGGCATACAAGTGCCTGAGCTATTATACCTTCATCATCCACTTTATAGGGAGGAAATGTTCTGATTTCATGAGTCAATCAATTATAACCCAAATCACATCCTTCCCACTAGGAGTCCATGGTAAACCAATAATGAAATCCATATAAATTTCATTCCACTTACATACCAGAATGGGAAAGGGTTACAAAAAAACTATAAGTCTCTGATGCTCCACTTTAATTATCTGACACATAAGGAACCATAATACAAAGTCTTCAATTGATTGTATCATCCCTGACCACAAATACTAATGTCTCAAATCATGATACATCTTGGTAGTCCTTGGGTGAACGAACCAAAAATACTGGTGCCCACCATCCACCAACTTCTACATAAGAGAAATCAAAATTACCAACCTACTTTAGAAGCACAAATCACTAATGGGAGACCAAGACCACACACCAAAGGACTCCCCACCATTTATGATTTCACTAAAGCATTGGAAATTTATGTTTGATACCTTCTTGAGCCAAAACCACTCATCAAATGATGAGTCATCCTTCACCAAGGATAAGAACACCCTCCCACCAGCCTCTTCCAATCCCAAGATCATCTCCATAAAAAAACTCAATAGACTGATTTCTGTAAGGACCGAGTCAGAAATTTTCTACTCAAATCATCGGAGACCACATTCCCTTTCCTAGGAGTATAAGCGATATCAAAATAAAAATTCTAGAGATAATAAACCTAGTTTCATAATCATAAGTTTAGATTACTATGATTAAAAATATAATTCATAATATTATGATCAAAATATACTATAAAATGATCCCCAAAGAGATATTGACACCATGTTTTGAGTGTATGCATAACTGCTACCAACTCAAGATCATGGTTTGGGTAGTTCTTCTTATAAGGGCATAACTGTAGAGAGCTATAGGACACTGATTAGCCACTAAATGAGGCTAATATTCATTGTTAATATATATAATATTCATGTGATTCATTATTCATAAACACCATTTTAGTGTATTTTACACTTTGAACATCATCTCGCATTATGATTGTAATTCTTTCTTAAAATGCACTATTATGTGGTACAATTTTGAACATCATTTAAAGTACCCAACGATTCATCTAATTTTAAGGAATATAATTATACATATTTTAATTTGATATTTTGTGAAATTTATCTACACTTAAATATTAAAATTTTTGATTTAGGGATCAATGGAGAATTCATGGAAGAAGATGGGGATATTTTGTGATGAAAGGAAACAATTCTGGAGAAGCCAGATTGGACATCAACCCACTGATGAGAATGTGGGGCCCAACATACAGGCCCAATGAATCCAAAATTTCGTGGTATGATATAAGACATGTATATAAACAAATAACTTTTCAGGATCCAATACCAATTCGTCCTCCATGATGGTCATTAAGTCGGCTCAAGTTAGAGATAAAATTCTGGGCCAGATTCTGCGTCCCAGAAAAACAGCCTACTAATATAATCATATCTCGGAATAAAAAACTCCAAAATGGGCCCAAATTTTACAGGAGATTAGAAGAAATCATGGGTTACATTTTCTTCTTCTATGGACCACTCTGATTCGGCCATCTAGAAGGTCTTACAAGCGCGTCTGTTCGGTGAAGGAAAGCTGGCTTCCACCTCGGGTCAAGGGTAGAAAAATCAACTCTCTCTTACTTTCCACCCACCTATGGCCTACCACAATTAATTTAGGAGACTTGGACTGTTGGAGGCTCGACCCAAGGACTCAAAAATTCCTATTTAAGGCAGTGGTGTTGGAGGATTTAAGGATCTGTGTGCTTTGTTTTCATCTTAATGTTATGCTGCCAATTTCTCTTTGTAACGTTCTTCCTTCACATGTAAGTTGTTTTAATTCATCCTAGTTTATTAATAAAAGCTCTTCTTATACTCTTATTCTGTTGTCATACATATCACTTTGATACTATTGGTTCAAGGTGTGAATTTATTCACACCATACTTTGTGATATTTATCACACACCGGTGGAATGATCGATTTTTGTTTTTTTTTACTTCTTCAATTCCACCCTCATAAGTCTACTTCCCGCTTCCGTTGAAGACATGTAATCAATGGAGGACTAACTCTTTTATGGGTTGATCCAAGGGAGTAGAAAGGGGATGGATTGGATTTTATTTCTCACTCCATTAATGGCTAATCACTTCTTTTAAATGATATTTTTATTTGATGATTTTAAAACATCTTCATCCTTATTGAATTTAAGGTTACACATTTCAAGTGCTAATACGGACCTTTACCTTGGAGTGCTCAATGATTTGATCCTTCAAGTGTACGGGTGATTAGTATTAGGGTGTGTAGGCATTAAAACAATAAGTTATGATTATTTTTGATCTTCTTAAATGAACCCATCTCAATTATAAGAAATTGAAATCATTAAAAAGGGAATTCATCCAATCCACCCCGAGCGATAACCTAGGATCAACTCATTACATTAATTTGAATTAACTTAAAACTATTAGTGATACCTTAAACCCATCTAAAATCAACCCAATTTGGCCACTTCATATCCAAAAATAGTCTATAGAATGTACGTGTCTATAGGTTTCTTCTTAGGTCTCTGAGGATTCGATAACCCAAGCTAAACTACAAGGACCGTTCTACCTTCATCTCTTGGGTAAATTTGAGTGAGAATAAAATTTTGGCATCGTTTTTTGGGACCTAAGTAAGTTATCTTAGACATTATCATCCTTTTTTTCATCCCTCTTCTCTATTCTCACCCCCTCACTCCTATGGAAGTCAATTTTGAACAAGTCCAAACATGGGAAACCTCTCCCTACTTTAATCACCCAACCCCATGTGTGATGTACAATGACCATACTAATTTCTACTTGTGGGATCATCAACAACCTAATGAACCAAAATGTTTTTACTCCTATGATCCACAAAAAATTCCAACATATAATTAGTTTCAATCCCCACAAATCCAATTTGAACACCCTCCTGTGCAATTCCAACAACTTAATTATCCACCTGGAATAGACCATTTAGATCAACCCCTTATCCATACTAATCCAAATACATTACTTGAAAAACTATGTCAAAAAATGGAGATAATTAATTTTGAGGTTTCATCATTGAGGTTAGAACTACAAAGCATTAAAAATTGTGAGGAACCCATCCCTACACAAACTGTCCCTTCCATAACCTTATGTAAAGTGTCTAGTTTCCCACAAACCTCTCATGAATTTACTGAAGATAAAACCTTTGGATTTGGGGAATATGAGGAGGATCATGGAATTGTTGATGGGTGTTTAAATCAAGAGTAAACTGATTTTTTTTATTCACAAGGGGAAAATTTTACATCATGGATTTAGTCTCATGAATATAACTCCATTGATGATTTTTCAAAAACACAAATCACTGAACCATTAAGAGAAATCACAAACTTTGAGTCCATACCCATTCTTGAAACTGATATTTCCAATTTGGTGGTTGAATCTTCTATTCAAAAGGAACCAATTCTGTTGAGAAATTTTCAAAATGATACTGAGTTCAATTCAAAGTCCCAACCTATGTTTGAAAGTTTTAGCCTACCTGAAATTGAACAAAAGGACTTTCCATCCAACCTCAAGTTTCCATTCATTGGGGATAGAAAAAAACTTCCATTTTTCACCATTTCTTATCTTGAAACCAATAAAGAGGTAATTATTCTTAATGTCTTAGAAACTACTACAAAAGAAATTGAATCCATCATTTATGAAATTCCTTGGATTTACCTGCTCATTTTAGAACAGAGGTTTGTGCATGAAACAAATTCTAAACATAGAATCAATATCAACCTAGTAGAAGTGGTGAAACATGTGGTCCTTAAAATGTTGAAAGTTGGTATTGGATAAGTTGGGGGGTCCATGTCGGGCTAACGACATTAACAAAGTGCTGCATGGGAGGCAACCCATGGTTTTCATGTTTTCAATATTTTTGGAGTAATTTTTTTATTAATCATTTTGATATGTAAAAAAATAGACTGTTGATCTGTTCTTCTATTATGAGTGTGGATGGGTATGAAAGGGGAGCACCATATTCATCCGTGTCACGTGGTGTGATCCTTGAGTAACGCCTTACCCAGAAATTTAAAAAGAAGACAATGTATCATCAATTTATATATATACTTATATTTTACTCTCTTTTTTTATTATATATATATATATATATTGTTTTGTTTTGTTTTATTTTTCTTTCTTTATTTTTTCCTTTTTATACTAGGGAACTCTACAAGTGACATGGATATCAAAGGACTAAATTGGAGCAGCAAGAACTTCAACTCCAACCACCAGGTGACTCCATTCCATGATCTTCATCTTTCAATTTCCTTTTTGAACTTCCCTTATCTTCCTCTACTCCTTCTAAATTTTAATTTCTTCAAACATTGGGGACAATGTTATTTTAAGTTGGGGGGGGGGAGATAAAATAAAAAATTTTGCATAAAAAAAATGAATGATTGGAAAAAAATGTGTAAATGGAAGGAAAAATTCCTTTAACTTTGAACATGGTAATACACATTGCACACTTTGAAACTGAATATCCAATAATTTAGAATGCCTTGATTCTGATTTTAATCCTTGTATAATTTCATGAGCATAGATTTTGGAAAGTGTGGCTGTCCAATGTGATATTTCATTGTTTATATTTTCATCCAAATAAAAAAAGAATCACAATGCACGTCCTTTGGATAGTGGGGTATTAGTTTGAGTTCATGGGGTCCCCCAAATAAATAGCATAGGTTTGGTGATCATTTTAGTTTTAATATGAGTATTCAAAAAAAAATTAAAAAAATAAAATTTTCGCGTAGAGAAATGAAATGACCTAATGTGTGACTTTCGGCACTTGGGGATCGTGACTCCATAGTTGTCTGGCCCAGAGTTAGTAATTTAATATCTATTTTTGGTAATTTGAATTTGTTTTTGACTGAGTTAACTCGAGATGATGCCTGAGTATGTGGGCTTCACTTGGTGCCCTAAGGTCTTTGAACCTGGGAGTCATCGGCAAAGTCTCGCTACATGGGTTGACTCTTTTGAGTGCAACTTCAATTACCATGGCAAAATTGCAAAAAAAAAAACAACAAAAAATAATTTTTTTGAATACTCATCTTAATATTGAAATGTGATTCCACCTAGAGATTCCATAATTTCCCCCTTAAATAAAGATGAACCCCCCATGTCTATTGTGATGCACAACACATCCTCATACTTAATTGATATTGGACAAAATATGGAAATGAATTTGAACAAAGGAATGGGCTTGGGATTGGGATATGATTATGAAATTATCTTGTATTAAAATATTTTTATGGGTTTTATGATTGTTTGATATAATGGTTTCTGGTGATCATTGTGTGTTGAAATGTTTTTGGAAAAGGGAATTCAAATTTCATATTGTTGAGATATATTTTTCTCGGGACTAGCAAAACTCAAGTTGGGGGGTGTGATTAGACACTAAATGAGGATAATATTCATTGTTAATATATATAATATTCATGTTCTTCATTATTAATAAACAACATTTTAGTTCATTTTACACTTTGAACATCATCTCGCATTATGATTGTAATTCTTTCTTAAAATGCACTATTATGTGGTACATTTTTGAACATCATTTAAAGCATCCAATGATTCATCTGATTTTAAGGAATATAATTATACATATTTTAATTTTATATTTTGTTAAATTTATCTAAACTTCAATATGAACATGTTTGATTCATGGATCAATGGAGAATTCATGGAAGAAGATGGGGATATTTTGTGATGAAAGGAAACAATTCTGGAGAATCCAGATTGAACACCAGCCCACTGATGCGAATGTGGGGCCCAACATACAGGCACAATTAATCCCAAATTTCGTGGGATTCTATAATACATGTATAGGAACAAATAAATTTTCAGTATCCAATGCTAATTCTGCCTCCATGGTGGTCATTAAGTCGGCCCAAGTTAGAGATAAAATTTTGGGCCAGATTCTGCCTCCCAGAAAAACAGCCTACTAATATAATCATATCTCGGAATAAAAAACTCAAAATGGGCCCAAATTTTACAGAAGATTATAAGACATCAGGATATACATTTTCTTATTCTATGGACCACTCTGATTAGGCCATATAGAAGGTCTTCCAAGCGCGTCTGTTCGGTGAAGGAAATCTGGCTGCCACCTCGGGTCAAGGGTGGAAAAATCAACTCTCCCTTACTTTCCACCCACCTATGGCCTACCACAATTAATTTAGGAGACTTGGACTATTGGAGGATCAACCCAAGGGCTCAAAAATACCTATTTAAGACTGTGGTGTTGGAGGATTTAAGGATCTGTGTGCTTTGTTTTCATCTTAATGTTATGCTGCCAATTTCTCTTTGTAACGTTCTTCCTTCACATGTAAGTTGTTTTAATTAATCCTAGTTTATTAATAAAAGATCTTCTTCTACTATTATTCTGTTGTTATACATATCACTTTGATACTATTGGTTAAAGTAGTGAATTTATTCACACCATACTTTGTGATATTTATCACACAACGGTGGAGTGATCGATTTTTGTTGTTTTTTTACTTCTTCAATTCCACCCTCATAAGTCTACTTCCCGCTTCCGTTGAAGACATGTCATCAATGGAGGGCTAAATATTTTATGGGTTGATACAAGGGAGTATCAAGGGGCTGGATTGGATGTTATTTCTCACTCCATTAATGGCTAATCACTTCTTTTAAATGAGATTTTTATTTGATGATTTTAAAACATCTTCATCCTTATTGAATTTAAGGTCACACATTTCAAGTACTAATACGAACCTTTACCTTGGAGTTATCAATGCTTTGATCCTTCAAGTGTATTGGTGATTAGTATTAGGGTGTGTAGGAATTAAACCAGTAAGTGATGATTATGTTTGATCTTCTTAAATGAACCCATCTCAATTATAAGAAATTGAAATCATTAAAAAAGGAATTCATCCAATCCACCCCGAGCGATAACCTAGGATCAAATCCTTACCTTAATTTGAATTAACTTAAAACTATTAGTGATACCTTAAACCCATCTAAAATCAACCCAAGTTGGACACTTCATAGCCAAAAAAAGTCCATAGAATGTACGTGTCTATAGGTTTCTTCTTAGGTCTCTGAGGATTCGATAACCCAAGCTAAACTACAAGGACCGTTCTATCTTCATCTCTTGGGTAAATTTGAGCGAGAATCAGCCACCACCTACTTCCATTGCATCAATAAATACCCTAAACCCATACTATAAACATCATAAAAAACATCATAACCTTTACCTAGTTCTGGAAGAATCAGATCTAGATATGATGTTAACCATACCTTTAGTTCCTAAAAATATCTCTAACATTTTTCACCCTACTCAAACTTTACACCCTTACAGGTTAACACTATCGTCATAGACACTATCTTGGAAAATTATTGAACAATTTGCCTATAATAACCTACTAAGACCAAGAAACTCTAGATCTCAAACATATTTTTGGGATGATCCTAGGAAATAACTACCTATACATTTTTAGGATCCACTGAGATTCCCCTCTTCGATATAATATGACCTAGAAATTTCACCTCCTAGATCCAAAATTTAAACTTGGAAAGCTTACCATACAAGAGACGTTCTCTCATGGTTCTGAGAAGATATCAAAATGATCTCGATGCTCCTAATCCAACCTAGAGTACACCAAAATATTATCCCTGAACACAACCACAAAAGAGTCTAAGAACCGATGAAATATTTAGTTCATAAATTACATAAATACAATGGGAGAGTTATTGAGACCAAACAGAATAACTAGAAACTCAAAATTCCCATATCAACTCTTAAACACTATATTAGGTATATCCTCTTCTCAAATTCTCAACTAGTGGTACCTTGATTGAAGGTTGATATTTGAAAACCAACATGCCCCTCTAAGTTGATCAAAGAGATCATCAATTCCGGGAAAGAGATATTTGTTCTTAACGATAACCCAATTTAGTTTTAAATAATCAATATAGAGTCTGAAGTTCTTGTCTGCCTTCTTAGCAAAGAGGATAGGTAAATCCCAAGGTGACATGCTATAATGAATAAATTCTTCAGACTCAAGCTTTTCAAGCTAAACCTTAAGCTCTTATAACCCATTAGGTTTCATGCGATAGGATAGAATATAAATGGGCATCATACTAGGTAGTAGGTCAATGGTAAACTCAACCTCTATTTGTATTGGAGAACCAAAAAAATCATCCATAAAGACCTTGGGGTATGCACTCACCATGAATGGTAGTGGGATACTCAAACAAGGATCAACAACATCATGGAACATCTCTGACAACTAGCATGAGATTACTCCAATATAAGGAACAACAGGCCTTGCCTTCCCAGATCTAGAATCCCACTCACCTTGAAATACACGAGAGACCCCATCAGGAGATAAAAATTGAACTTATTAATGATAAAAATCAATATGGGCCTTAACATTGATCATCCAATCCATTTCAATAATCAAGATGAAGATGTAAATATTGAGAACTAAAAAGTCCCACACTACCTCAAATTCAACTATCATCACCCAACAAGAGGGATATTTGAAACCATGCTCTGACCTCTTTCCCAAATATATAGAAAGATCCAATAAGAACAATATAAGATATGAGCATAATCCCAAAACATCAATCAAATTTTATAATATTAAATAATGAGTAGTACCTATATCAAATAAATATAGCACCATAGAGGATTAAATAAACATTATACCTCTAACCATAGTTGGGCCTACCTCAGATTCCTCTAGTGCGTACTCTACTGCGTAAATTTGTCTGATATCACTTCTTCCCTAAGATTTATTTGCCGAATGGACATCCCTATTAGCTTAAGGATAACATCCACCACCTTTGGAAGTATCACCATGTAACTGTGACCCCTTGTTGATAGTGGATCCAACCTTACCACCTCGAGACATCCTTCCATAAAAACACCTCAGATGAACAATTTTTTGATAATGATGATAAGTCTTGGGACCCTCTGTACAATTAGGCTTGGTATGACCTAGCCTTGTACACTAATATCAAACAAACTTCTAATGTCCTGAAAAATCCTCCAGAATTGGCTACCTTTGTGCTTCCTTTTTTGGATAGATGACACTCCTTGGAAATTAACTGCACCAACTGAAGCTCCACCCAAACCTGTATTCCCATCTATGTTCACCTCTTCCATATACATTTTATCAACTACCTCTATAAAGGTTATAAGTCACATGAAGATAAATATTGATTTAATATCATCCCTCAGTCCCATCTCAAACCTCTGAGATTTTAGGTAATCATTGGTAACAAGCTCCAGTGCCAAGTTCACCAAATTAGCAAAGTAGATGGAATACACCAGAACTATTCGCACCCCTTTATCAAAGGTTAGAAACTCTCAGGTCTTTTCCACATGCAACATATCAAGATAAAACTATTTATTGAAAATTTTCTTGAAGGAATCCTAGGTGATATCCTCATGCAACTTAACTTGTAAAATATAGTCCCACCATCTCCTTCCTAGTCCTTTAATCATATACAGGGAAAAAAACACCTTCGAGTCCTTAGGAGTTTTCATAAAGTGGAAGATACTTTCAATCCTCTCAATCCATTATTCATATTCCTAGGGTCCTTTTTCACTAGTAAATATGGGTGGATTCTTATTTGTAAACTTTGTGCCATGATCCACCACTCATCTCGAGTTCCCGACACCAATTTGACCCAGAGTCTGAATGGTGAGAATTAAAACTTCCACCAAAGAAGGGTCTACTAGAGGATTTTCTTGCAAAACTTGTTTGGAATATTTCTATCTTAGATTTGGAAGATCTCTTCTAGGAGTCACTATTTAATAAACACAAGACAATAACTAATTAGTTTAAAAGAAAATTCCCAAATCAAAAGTCCACTCTAGGAACCCATATTAACACCTTTAAACAATCAAGAATTTTAAGCCTTTATGAATTCTATGAACGAAAGACAAAACACAAGGAAAGGAAAAGTTCCCTTCAAAAAAATCCCATGTATGGTTCATTCAAATGACCTCAAACACCAAGTCTCAAGCTCGACTAAAATCCCAGAACACCCATGGCAACTCGACCTCAAACACGAAAGTGAGTTGGCCAAGCACCCTCCCACACTTACTATCCAAACTCCAACAGTCCTAACTCCTTTATACTAAAGACCCTAGAAAAACCCAGGTATTGTAACAAAACTTCAGGATGTGTATTCCCTTTGATACCAATTTTCAACGAATCAACCCGGGTCAACTAGAAAAGTCACCCAAGTAGGCCGCCACAATGTGAGAATCATTAAAACAACCAAAACACATCTCATGTATAACTGAAGAACAAAAAATTACAAAGTGTAATAAAGAGTATAAAATCCATGTGACATACAATTTCAATCAAAACAGGCTAAACCAAAAATGAAAATAAACGGGACAAGACCAAAGAATTCCCAATGTGACCATTCATTACCACCAAACCAACTCACTGCGAAGGTGATGAAAAACACGGGAAAGCGACATGCCACACAATACCATTCCCTTTAATTGTATCCTACAAATAAAATCTACAATATCCCAAAGGAAAAGGTAAGTTGTGAGTAAAAATCCCAATAGAATTTCAAAAACGAATCTATACAAGGTCTAATATCAAGAAAACATTTTCTCTATCTTTAAAACAAATCCAGTTTACAAATAATTTTCATAAGATAAAACTATTTTTTAATTCATCCTTTAGTTTTCATAAAAATCTATCTATATTCAAAAATTAAGGAATATGATTAGTACATGTGATAAAGCATGAAAGCATAATCAAAAATAACCCTAGAGACAACATAAGATAATCATGTGAGAAAATGACTATGAAAAATACCATCATGTGATAAACCAATAATAAATAAAAAAACACACCATTTGGGATCTAACCTATGGGAATAAATTCTAGAAATAAAAGAAAATATCCAATACAGGACTAGAATAGATCCAACCAATATAACCTCTTATGGAATAACACACACCAAAGTGTCACAGAACCTCTAGTGGCATTACACACACTAAATCGACAAGTATAATTCCAAATGCACCCAAGGTCATACAATGTGATGAGTTTTCCAAAACCATTTTAAAATCTATGATCAAAATTTATAAAAAATTTTCATAGAAAATAAAATCCAATTTCATGCATGAAAACCCATTTTTGAACCAAAACCATCTTTGAAGTTTTTCATCGAACACTTGGTGTGAAAAAAACTATTTTTAAAGTAAAAACCATTTAAAAACATGAATCTATCCCATAAAATCCTTTGAAATAAAAATTCAAAAAATTTATTGAGTAAGCTAAAGTAATTTACAATAACTTAAATCAATTCATGAGTTAACCCTTTGTATATATACAACCACCTCAAGAATGGTGAGAAATTAAACGCCTTTAAAAATGGATATTGGGGAAGAGTAGATAATGTCCTCAAAATCCTATATCCACAAGAAACAACACCAAAAATCCATAAAACCCATTATATCCAACATCCACATACCATTTAGGTTCCAACAAGATAAGAGGAGAAGAGATCTAGTGAGGATCTGTAAAGAAAAGGGGAAACTAGATAAAAAAATGAAACATACCTTAAAGCGATCCATTAAGAATAAAGGAATTACACCAAGAATCCCAAGGAAGAAGCCTCTAAATCATTATAGAATGATTAGGTTGATCCAAAATGGGATTATAAGGAGATTGGGCATAAAAACTATCAAGAGTAGTTTGGTAATTTCCAAATTTTTAAATACTCGGAGGGATGCACATGCTTAGGCTACACAGTTAGCCTCACCACGTGACAACCATGTGTGGATACTATCTATTTAAATGATAAGCTATATAGTCTACCAAGACAAGCCACATAGTTTGGGAAAATTAGGCTCAAACCTTATGACACCCTTGGACAATCACCCAAACCTCACACAGTTTCATTGGTGATCCACATGGTTAGTTTAACCATGATCAAACTATGAAAAACACCTCTGTAATGTCACATAGCCGTACTACATGATTAATGCACGATTAGAACTAACCATGCACCAACCGTGCACCTATCCTGTCTTCTTTAAAAACCATAATTTTCAACTCACATTCCCCAAAAACATCTATAATAAACCCAATGTCAAACCAAGATTAAATTAAAGTGTACTTGTGAACCAGAGGGCATCAAACATTTCCATGGTAAATTTTTCATTTAAAGTAAAGTGTAAAATATTTTAGAGATTTAAAATTTTCAATCTTTCTCAAATATTTTTTGTAATTTTTTTATTAAACCATTTAAAAAAAAATCAATTTTGTACTTGAAATATATTCTATAAAATCTCAAAGTTCTATATTTTAATTTAATACATTCAAAGGTTTTCAAGTTTTTAAATTACTTATCAGGTTTTCTCTTATTTTTATACCCCTTATTGAGTGTTATGATTATCCCTCATTTTAAAATAATTTTCATAGGTCTTAAATATGAGTAGGAATGATTATGATTTATAACATAGAATATGAGAATTAGTCCATGAGCAGATCATGTGTATTATTAAGGAATTTATTTTTGGTAGGAATTTTCTATTTATACAAGAAATATAGATTTTTATATGTAATTGTATTCCTAATTATCTAAATATATAAACCTAAAAAGGTATTAGGTATGTATAATTCTATTTATTTTAGCACCAAATTAGGGAGTGTAGGGTTGGGAAATTCTATCTCATGTTATATTAGACTCTCAACATAGCCTCTCATGTGAGATTTCCTAATTCTTCAATTTTTATTATCACGGTGCATCCAACATGTCTACAACATGATCTCACTTATGTGATATTAAACCATTTATATATAAGAATAAATTATGGATACTTACCTCTATAATTGGGTAAAGTCTTTCCTACATGATATTAACTCAATGGCGTGATCATATTCTTCACACTATGATTTTTCATTAGTAACAGAACTTCATTCCTTTTATTTCCATAGAGCTCCACTTAACTACAATGTAATTCCATCTCATCCATGATAATTTTTAAAATAAATACAATATAAAATAATCCCAAATTCATAAATGTATTACCTCAAGAAACAATTCATATCATTCCTCTAATATGAATCTCATCTAAACACCACACTATAGGATAAAATAATGATTGTGAGAGAAATCCATCCCGTGGTGTAATTTTAATTCCATTTTTACCATGAATCAATTGAGATAACTCGTCTCCCATTTGTTCAATTAAACTTCATGAATATCCTTCAATATTTTAACTCTCAAATGCCCCTTAAAATAAATTTATATCTTACTATATTTCTCTTTTGTTCTTAATGCATCACTAGCTTGACCAGTTGTATGATCCTTGTTAGTTGGGTGAAGTAATGAGAGTTGAAGTGTAACTTGTGCACCAGAGAGAGGACTTGGTTCACTGAAGAATAATAGTAATATAAGAGGAAAATTCATCATATTATTATAGATTTTATAATTTAATTCCCTCAGAGTACCTAGCACATATGATCTTATGGGGACCTATGGTTGCACTTAAGAAGTTAGAGACTTTTTCAAGAGAGAACATGAATGATAGTAATAAAACTAGTTTATAGTTAATAAATTTTACTATAAATGGAATGAAATATTTAAAATGATCCCAAAACCCTACTGTATCATTAGTAAGCATTCAACCATTTTACATTGCCCCATATTCACAGCTTCTGTCAGTTTATCTTTATTTTACTTAGTTGCATCATAACTCACACATTGATTGTATTTATTCTTTTTTATTTTTTATAAAAAAATATAAACACACCCCATTATTATTATTACATATTTTTTACATAATTAAACTAAAATTGGTAAGTAAACTAATACTGTCACTAAGGAAATGACTTGGGGTACTCATAGGTAATGTGGTACAACACACTGTGCATTTACAGAATTTTATGTAGTTACTAAAATTAAAATTCAAACAAGTTTGGATCCATTTCCATAAATAGTGATTATATTTCACAATTTTTGATTTAAATTCATATATTTTACAAAAAAATAGTTCATATTGTCAATATACATTATATAAATTTCACAAAATTTCCATTGCATCACCATTGTTAATAAATTTACTTAGATTGCAGGTGCATGTGAACAATATGATCATTAAGTACCAAACTATTGACATTAATATCAAAAATTGAAATATATTTCCATATAATTAAATCTAAAATAAATTAAGATACAAAGGAACACATTCTTTCCATAATTACATAAGAGAGAGAAGCACAATAGTTACAAGATACTATTATATAAAATCAAAATATTTCACCTAGGCTAAGGGACTTATAAGTTCATAGGGTTATTGGTAACCCATTATGCATTGAATTGACTCAAATTCTAGAAATTCTGAATTGAAACACTTCCATATTATGCATATATTAAATGGGATGTTATCAAAGGATACTTTATCATTTATCAAGGAATTCCTCACTAATATTCAACATGTTATATTAAATCGAATATCATAGGACATGCTAATACATAGATGTTTCCCCTAACACATGAAGGAAAAATAAAATAATTGGTTATTAAAATAAGAGTAGAACTAATTTGAGGCATGAAAATATATTTATAATGAATTTATTAGGTTATTACACCATACAAAAAGAATAATGGATCTAAGAACCAGGATAATTACATTTGAATAGAAATATCAAGATCAATTTCACAAGGCATGAGAAATATTTTGAGATTACTATCAAATGTGTCTTAGTCATTAATTTTCTCATTCAATGTTGATGCAATTATTTTGTATAGGACTTAATGAAATATAGAAAACATTAGTTGATTTAGTCATAAGTGGATTTTATGATAATAAAACAACCATGTAACTCAAACATATATATAACATGGTTTCTAGGAAAACTCAAAAGGATATTAAATGAAGAAGATCTATTTTTAATGAAGTTTATGTTATAGATTACGTGAACTATAAAATTAAATATTTTAAAAAACAATTTCAAGGATTTATTTCAAGAACACATGGTAATAATGAATAGTTCAATTATTGTAAAATGTATGGTTCCCATCATTACATGTATTTTTACACTTTGACATAGAATTCACCACCACCACTAGTTGAATAAGTGAGTTACATGGGTAATTATGAAAGGTATCAGATGAAAGGTGATCCATTTTCCAAAACATATAATAAAATATTGAAAAATCATCCAAATATCTCTTAGAGATATCAAAGTAACTTTAAATATACTAGACCATCTAAATTAAAGGTCCAATTACAGTTCCAATAGAGTATTAAAATGGGTGTATTTGAAAATCAATCTTTAAGTTATACTAAACTAGATTCAATGATTGATAAGATATTTGAGAAGTTATAAAAGATATATAATAATTAAATCAGGTTTAATGAATTTATATAAAATAACAATTCAAACTTCTCATGACTTGACCAATTGATTCAAGGAAATTATGAAAGTATCCAGAATCTATAATTGCAAGTGGGACAACTTTACAAACAAAAAAAAATGATATAAAATGGAAATTTACAAGTAAAACTAATACAAATATGAGGAAATGATTTATGGAAATTAAAACTCAATTAGGAAAGAAAATTACGAGAAAAGATGAAGAATAATTATAATGGGCTAAATTTGAAGTTGAATATAATTACAAAGCCAAATATCTAGGAAAAAGAGATGATAGTAGTAATTAAATAGAAAAAACCATCCATTGAAATTGTTGATAATAGGAAAAAATGAGGAAAGGATTTATGGGAGAGTAATTTTCAAGCTTTCTGATAGTGATTTAAAGGATTATGATCCACCTACCCCATTTCTAAAAATATACAAGGAACTTGAAAATCACAGGGATAAATGTTTCAGGTGGTTTATAAAAAAATTAAAAATTATCATATTTACCATTCGTTTTTAATAATAAATTTCAAAGATTCCCTCTAAAACCAAATTTTCAAAAAAATCATCTCCAATAATAATAGATTAGAAGAGTTTTCTATTGTGCCACTAACTAAAGAGTATAGTTTAGTTATTTAAAGGAATATTTTATAGAGTTCTATGTTAATTTTAAGGGAAAAATAATTTCACATGTATGGTAGATTTAGGATCTATAATTAGCTGTATCCCCTTGGTATTTTATAAATAATTATTAATCGGAGAAATTAATCCCACAATAGTGGATTTATAGTTGGCTGGAATATCCTTACTTACCCATCAAGAGTTATTGAAGGCTTATTGGTTAGAGTTGGGAAGTTGATTATACCAATGAATTTCTTAGTTTTGACATGGAAACAAACAAGAAAGTGCCTATTATCCTTGGTAGACCTTTTCTATCCATCAGAAGAACTTTTATAGATATATCATAAGGAAAAATCACTTTCTAGGTTATAAAAGACAAAGATACACTGAATGTGTTTGAAGTTGTAAAGATTCCACATGTATTGTATGATTTTTTAGTTGATATAATTTATAATGAATTTGAAAATGAGATTTAGAATTAATTAAACATTAAATAGACTAATAGATATACACTTATTAATGATATCATATGCCAACCCAAGGTAACTGAAGAGCATGGTGATCAATATGAAGAGGAATATTCTAGACATACATTTGGAGAATTAAATGAATATTTGGATTAAGATAAAATAGTTATGTAATAATATATCCACAATAAATCAAATTTATAGTTTAATATATTACCCCAAGTTGAAATATGTCTATTGGGGAGACAAAGAGACACTTCCTATGATTGAGTTAGATGGTTTAGTAATGAGAGAAGATGTTACTTGAGTAACTAAATAATCATAATACAAATATTTCATGGACTATTTTAGACATAAAATGTACCATCCCATTGACATGAATACACAACATACCCATGTAATATGAGGTGAATCCCACTATAGAGTGTCAAAGGAAATTCAACCTGAATATAAATAAGTTTGTGAAGATTGAAGTCATTAAAATAGTAGATGTGGTGATAATTCATCCAATATCAGATAGTGAACAGGTAAGTCCCATCCATATTGTACCAAAAAAGGGAGGTATGAAAGTTGAGATAAATGAAAGTAATGATAAAATTTCAACTATAATAGTAACAGAGTAGAGAGTCTGTATACACTATAGGTTGCTCAATCCTTCCACTAAAGAGTATATTTTTCCAATTCTATTTTTATTTAGATGCTAGAAAGGCTAGTAGGATATTATCAATTTTTATTTCTTTATGGTTATTTACGATACAATCATGTGCCTATGGATCTATATGATCAATAGAATATAAAATTTACATTTACATATGACACTTTTTCCTACAGAATAATGAACTTTGGTTTATATGGATCTTATGATACTTTTTAAAGGTGGATGTTGTATATATTTTTAGATATGATGGAAAGAAAAATTTAAGTGTATATGAATGAATTTTAGATGGTTGGTATAAAATTTTAGGAATGATTAGAAAATATTTTAAAGGTTTTGGGAAGGTGTGAAGTGAAAAAACTTGTACCAAATTGGTAAAAAATGACACTTTATGGTGAAAGAAGTAATTGTGCATAGGAATAAGATATATAAGGATAGAATTGAGGTGGATAAGGCTAAGGTTGAGGTGATTTAAACACTTACATCACCAACATCAGTGAAGGTAGGGAGGAGTTTCCTTAGACATGCATGATTATATAAAAGATTCATAAATGATTTATCAAATATTTCTAATTCATTCTGTTCATTAATTATGAAGGATGATAAATTAAAATTTGATAATGATTTATTAGAATCCTTTAACTGATTAAAGGAGATAATTTCAGAACCCATAATCATTAAACCAAACTGGAGGTTGCTATTTAAAATTTAAAAGGAACCTCCTGGATCAGTGAAGAATCACTGGGGGTAAATCAGTGATTCAATTTCATTTTAAGTTTAATTTATAAAATAAACCTCATCACTGGTTAAAGTTAATTTTGATAATTTTACAACAAACACATGAAGGGAAAAGAATATTTAAAAGGTTAATCTCTCAGAATGAGAAGTATAGTCCTTAGAATGATCTAAATTTCACTGAGACAATACTACCCACTAGTTACAACATGTAGGTACAATGAGTAGGTTTTATCCTTGTAATAATGTTAAAAATAGTCTCCAAATTATGATAGTGCTTACCATACTGTTATAATGATAAAGAACTTGGCATATAAAAGAATAAATCTTTATAAACATAGAATTAATTTATTGATCCAGTTCTACTCTTTCTATTATTATTCTACCTATGGAAACTTAGGTATAATCACTTTAATCTATGCCAATTTTCATAGTCCCTTATTCTTCTTCCTATATTCTTCTTATTACTCTGTTCTTCCCTTACTCCACTCACAGCACTCTCTTCTATCACCTCACATACATCACTCACATCCTTTGGAAAAAAATAATTACAAAGTATAAGAGCCAATTCAAAATTTTCAAACTTGAATTTAAACCTCCAACCTCATTCAACCAAATCAACTAATACCACTTTATTTTGATCCTTTAGATATTTTATGAGTGATTGGACATTTTGATGCTTCAAAAATGACATCACTGATTAAGTTAGTGAGATATTAGATCATTAAAGAATCCATGTCACCAAAAGTACACATAAATGTATCAAACCTCCCAAAATATCTTTAACCATGGCCTAGTGTAGAATGGTTGGCCATTTTTTCCTTCAAAACAACTTTCACTATGGGAATAGTCCTTCTGGGTCTGTTTGTTTTTCCTTGAACCTTTATCTGTCAACCATGTCTTTTCAAACCACATGTGTGGTATTTCTTCTTTTCTTGTTTTGACATGCCACACCATCTGTCAACTGTGAATACCTTTTGACACCACCACAAGCAAAGTGGGATTTCCTGTTTCACACAAGTTGACTTAATGAACACCAAGGGGTCCACCACAACCATTTTGTCCTTGAAAGTTTCACATAGTAACACTATAAGATCACTATATCCATAAAAATGATCCACCATGGGCGTGTCGACCATTTTTGTCTTAATTATCATCAACACACCCTCTAACATGGGTGTGGAATTCCTGGATTGGCCCTATTTTATTCCAGGAAACTTAATCACTTCAATAACCTTCTAACAACCAAATAGGATCCTTCCAAATTCATAAAAGGCCTAAATAAACAAAATCAAACACACTCAATAATATCCTATTCATTAATTCTTCAAACACACTTATCACAAAAACTATCACAACACCTCTTGGGATCAAAAATCTCCCCCTTTGGATTTTGTTGTCAACCAAGGAACACAAATCACTATAAAACTTTGAAAAATTAGCAATGGATCATTATCCAATAATTATAAGCCTATGTGAGTGAAATTAGTGTAGGAAACAAGAAATTTGAATAAATAATACCCTACTATCCATAATATAGTGATCTATATACAACTTCTTAAACATGAACCTGACAAACTTCAATCAGAATTTCATCATCACATCATCAAATTTTCAAACCTAAAATATTCCTGAAATCACTTACAATAAACTGTTAAAATAGTTAATTACATGCTAAAATCATATCTTACACCTTTTAATAACTCTATTTAAATATATGAATCATTTAAACAGATAATTCCCCCAAAGGTAATACATATCAATGGATACTCCCCCTACATTATATACTCCCCCTTTGATAAACAATAGGGGGATAAACATAAATAAAAGATTTATACTATCAATTTTTATCCCCATTTGAAAACAATATCCAAATATAAGATGATATAGGGTACTACTAAACCACAACTAATATGTGTAAATATTGTGGTTGAACACCTAACCACAAACTCAAATTCGGAAATTCTACTTTTGATAGAGGATTGGTGAACACATCTACAATCTTCTCCATTGTAGGAAGAAATTAAAATTTTAACTCATTTTTATCCACTAGATCTTTTATGAAGTGATATTTAATATCAATGTTCTTGGATATTAAATGTTGAACTATGTCATTTGAAATATTAGTGGAACTTTGATTATCACATCCCAAAATTAATGGAAATGTAAATTCAAATTTTAAATATTCTAGATAAGTTTTCATCCACATAAGTTGTGTTGAGGTGTAATGTTATAAACCTTATGAACCATTAATTTTCAGGAGTTATGGTGTAAGATGTGTTAAAAGTAGGTTATAAATAAGTTGGAAATTAATTGGTGGAGTTATATATGGGAAAATTAGTTGTAAGGAATTCTATGGTGTGGAGGCTTGGGATGCGCTATGGAGGAGAGAAGATGTGGCGTTGAGAGGATGGCTATGCTATAGAGGTTTAGAGGAGGTGTTTTGGTGGATCTACCACTTTTGTAATGGATATTATATGTAGTATGGTTATGGTGTAGGAATTTTCTTGGTGACTGAGTTCTGTGGTGTCGAGATAGAGGCTACGACATGGAGCTTGGGGTAGAGTTTGGTGGTTCTTCCAAATTCAATATAGTTGCATCATGGAGACTTTGGATGAAAAATGGAGTTTGGGAGGAAGATTTCGATTCTTCTATTGCTTTATAGGTAGCTACACCATTGATCTAGGTTGCAGCATAGCCTTCTTCTCGGTTGTTGGGGTTTACGGCATGGTGTTTCCTCTTACATCGTGGCCCCTTCATTAGTTTTTCTGAATCATGGTGTGGATTTCCCCATGTTTCTAAAATGTGGATTTGACTAGCCTCACTATGAAATGGTATCTTCTACTACACAATGGTCTGATCCCTTTTCATCAGTTTTGCACCATGGTGAGGTAGGATGCGCTGTGGTCTTATGTTTTTTAGACTAGGTATAAAATCCCAAATCCCCTCGAACCCTATCATTCTTCCAACTTTTATCTTAGTTAATGAGTGAACCAAGTGAATACCTAGGAGGTATTCTAACCCCTTTTTTTGGGTTTCAACCCCTTCCTTGAGAGATTGATCCTTGTTGGTTTTATGTGATTTTCCTTCCTTCATTCTCCTGATTTTTCTCATTGTTCTTCATATAGGGAAGGCTGCTGTCAGGAGAGTTGTTGGTTTTTTTGGTGTTTTGGTTAGGGGATGATGTGATATAGTGTTTTATAGGTTGATCAAGGTTTTTTACCTTTGTTTTGGTGTTTTATGTATGTCCTTATATTTCTCCAACATTTTAAAGTGGTTCATAAGGCTTTGTTTGAGGTAGGGGATCCTTCATCTCTCTTCTAGTTGTACATGTGGGAGGGATTATGTTTTTATTTTTTATTTTTTGGGAAGATGGTATGCACTAGATTAATTAATATAACTAATTATATTAAATTAAATTTAAGGGGAAGGGCAATGAATCACATATTTAATGTCTTTTTTGTAATGACCCAAACTGTTATAAAAAAATTCCCTTACAATTTAAGTTTTTATTATATAACATGGTTATATAAAACACATGCACTTATTTTGTTTTATTATATCTAATTGGATTCAAAATATCATTAAGATTATTTACCATTGATAATATAACTGTTAAACAGTGATCACATGATTTGTATAAATATAGGGCTTTAACAAATCCAATTGACCCAGGCAAAGGAAGTGATGGCCTCATCTAGTCGGATTATACCATATTAATCCCATTTATTAGAGCTTTTTAGGAAGATATTATCTCTGGGATTTTCCCTCAACCAAGCCCAATATGTTATCCAACAAATTAAGCATGAGAAAAACCATTTACGTGAGAAGTTCAAGCTCATAGAGATCATGACCCAAACCATGTTTTTCGAACGACCCTATGAAAGTATCACCGTCGCACACCTTACTCTTAGGGTGTAGGCTGGTGTATTAAAGGGATATATATCAAGACCTTAGAAAATTTATTATGTAAATTATTTTGTAAATAATAATGAATATATTTTTATTTTGATATTATAAAACCCGAATAGTATTTCTGGGTAATATTCAATTCAATTAAGGAATTTATTTTGATGAATTAAGTTATTTTTTAAATAAATAATATTTTAATTAAATATTATTATTTTTTATTAAATATAAATAATCATATATTTTTTATGAAGTCAAATGTAATGTTTTATTAGGGTTTAAAAACAATTATTGCTAAAAACCCATCATTTTCAATAAATGTCGGTTATTATTTTTAAAAGTGAAAATGAAAATATTTAGATAAAATGAATATTATTTTTGGAATTAGAATTTTGAAATTATCTAGTGGTGAATATTTCATAATTTTCTGAGATAGTCAAATTTTCGGTTAAAAATTAAACACCGTATAAATATATGGTGTGTTTTATGACATCATAATGACCCAAAAATGATGTAATAAATACTATAGTGGGTATCCTTGGCTAAATATATGTTTTACCCTTAAAATAATGCGATTTTAAGATTATTTTATTAATTTTATAAATCCTTTATGAATTGTCCAAAACATATAATATATTTTATGATTTTAAATTCATTTATTTAAAAGTGTTACTCACCTCCACATAAGCAAGGGTAATATTTTGATAAGTTCACCCCTTTTAATAATAAAATATTTTTAAAAAATCTTCTTTATTAGAAACCATGGGAAGGTTTTTGGTTTTGAATATTTTATTTTATAGAGTCCAAAATATAAATATTAATGAAATCCCTCTCTTTTCCTATACAAACCCACCCAATCTCCCACTTCTCTTCCCTAAAAATACTTAGATCATGTCCTTAATCTAAAATCCTATCTCTATAGTACTAAAAAGTCACCCCAAGCTCTCAATAATCCTTTTTTCAAGCTTTTGGAGTCACACACTCAAGTAAGGGTTCTTTCCTTTCTCCTCTTTATTCAAGTTCCTTTATTATGTTATGCCTTCTATTCCCCCTTTCCTAATTTTGAGATATGTATTTATTACTTCAAATTTTATTTACAAATGATGATATACCCCTTTAATTATCATCAACCCATTTTATGAATTTTTAAGTGATGCTGTTAGGATGCCGAAATTTCATAAGGGAACCTATTTTTCTCCCCTTTATTCAAGAATCTTCTTTATTTTATACCATTTAATTTTCAATTACTAATGATGGGTTATATTTTCAAAACTTCCCTATACTATCCTTGTTATATATAAATTATGATATACCCATTTCAATCTCATTAAGTCCTTCCATGAATATTTAAACTTCCCTGTTATGCTGCTGAAATTTCATCGCAGGAATCCATGCCAAAACAATTGTGTAGTGAATAACATACCCAATTTCTATCAAGGGTATTCACATTTATGAACTTATAATCATTATTATTTGATATTTAAATGTATTTATTCCATAATCCATGTTTATGTACTAAAATATGAAGATGAATGAATCCATGTTGTATGATATATGTGGCACACTTAAGCATGGAATTGAAATAAAAGCGACAGGTGCACCCAAAATTATATCACTACAATTCATTGGGTAATGTGTAGTATCATGATATGTCATTTTGGGATATTGAGTGAGCTTGATTCCTTTATGGGATTTTTTCCATTATGATTTATTGGTAGTTATCTTTGACCTATGATGCAATGTTTTGAGTTTTTGCCACATTTCCCATGTTTCCTTTATGTTATCATGCTATATCATGTCTTATCATTATTGTTTATGATTCCTAATCTTTTTATTCCACTTTATATGCACATTTTATAACATTTTTTAACTTATTACTTGTTTATTCCCTTACTGGGATTTATATCTTACCCCTTTCTTATATATTTCTTCAGGTTATCCCATGCAGTTTTAAGTGAGATCATGTTAAAGAAGTTTTCAATAAAGATGTTGTATTCCATGTTTTAATTTGTAATTTAATATACCTAATTCACAAAGGAACCATAATTCTAGATATTTTGTGTTTAATTAAGTATAATTTTATGTAATAAATCACGTGCTAATGTGTAATAAAGGGAAGAGTTGTTATAGTTGGTATCAGAGGAAAATTTTAGTTATTTTTGGGTTTAGGATTAGAAAACTATAGAAAATTCCATAGGGATAAGACTAAGTATAAGAAAAAATCCCTAAAATTTTGGTAAGTATTTATTAAGTGGTTTATCAAGAAAATAAATTCTTGTCTTGATACTACAAGTGGACATGGTTTTGGAATAGATGTACCTAGGGGTAACAACTCTAACAAGATGTCTTAGGCCTGGCTTAAGGTAACCTGGTACATAAAAATGAGCCTTACTGTGCACCTAGTTTGACAATCCTGAGGGATATGATTTAGTAAATTTATAATTTCACTATGAAACATTATTAAGAGAACAAAAAAATTTCCATAAGAATAAATGTTAGGAAATAGATCATGGATAACATAAATTGAAGCCTAGAAACTCATGAGTTAATAAAATACATGTAAGTTATAATTTATCCTTTTAATGTCATTAAATTCATGTTTTTGTGTTTAAAAGTTTAAATATAATCATCCATAATTTTCCTTTTATTCTATCCAATGGCTGCAAATTGGTGGAATCAGGTAAACAATCAATGTGAAGAACAATGTGATGACTGCCCCAACAAGATGCCCAACCTAATGGGAGAAGGAATTGTGCACTTCATGATGATAATATCTTAGTTGACTTAGGTTATGAATATAAACCTAGATCAAAAGGAGAATCTAAATACCCTAATATCGAACAAGCCACAATCAAAAACTTTATGCGACAAAGACCTCCAATTTTTAATGGGTCATCTGATCCCTTAATCAAGAAACAATGGATCAACTCCATTGAAAAGATATTCTCCATCCTTCAATGTTCTAAGAAAGACAAGGGTCTATTAGCTATTTATCATGTGAAAGGTAAAGCTGATCAGTGATGGTCATTGATCAAAAATAAAAATCATGAGGAAGAGATAAAAAATGGGGTGGAAGGATTTTTGAAAAATGTTTTTTGATAAATATTTTCCTCGCACTCTTCATATTAAAATGGAAATTGATTTCCTTTCCCTCAAGAAAAAAATTATGAATCTATCAGGGCGTATGAGGAAAACTTTACAATACTTTCACGGTACACCTTCAAATTTGTTGTTACCCCCTAATTCAAGGTTAACCACTTCTTTGGTGGGATAAAACCTAGTCTAAAAAAAATCCCTAATGATCCATGACTTTAATAGCCATGAAGAAATTGTCTGTTGTACCATCAAATTCGAAATAGAGATTGGTGAATCTCAAGGGTATCAAGGGGATAATAAGTGGAAAGTGGAGTTTAATTATGGTGATCTTATAGAGATATCTAATGGTGCTAAGAAATTCTAACACCCCACTTATCAAAGGTGTGGAAAGAAGCACCCCATAAATTTCTTAAAGGAGATGAGGAAATGCTTTAGGTTTGGGATGGAAGGGCACATATCATAAGATTGTTGTTAGGAGAAACCCTCTAATGTGATATAGGAAATGAATTCTATAGTCAACCCTAAATTCATTGTTCATTTCTACAATTTTAAGGAACTAGTCACTTTGAAAACCAATGCACTAATACAAGGGCTTTCAAAGACAACTAAAAACCTCCAAAGTAGTAATGGTGATATTTTTCCATCACTACCACTGAAGTGAATCCTAACAATTAATTTCTAACAGGTATGCTAGTTATTCATTCAATAATAGTGAATATACTTTTGATTTTGGTTCTACACATTCCTTCATATCACGAAAGTTTAGTAGAACTATCCAAACACCACCACAAAGCATGGAAGTAGAGATGTTGGTGAAAATGGAAAATAGGAAAATTATTGCATCCTATGTATATAACTCCTCCCCTATCACAATTTTTGGGATGAAATTACCAATGAACCATGTCATACTTCCTTTGGTGGAATTTGATGCAATTATGGGCATGGATTGTGTTTCCCTATATAGAGCTAACATAAATTGCTGTGATAAGAAAATCACTCTCCGCATTGTAAATCATCCTCAAATTCTATACAAATACAAGGATAAATATGAATATTATTTAGCACAATCATATCAAGTATGGATTTATTTTCCTATGAACAAGTATATCTAGATCAAATGATTGAGTCTAAGGAAAGGATCATCCTTGAAGACATGCCCATTGTGAGGGAATACACTGATGTGTTTCCTAAGGAATTTCTTGGTCTTCCTCCTAGATTAGAGGTTGAATTTTCAATCGATCTTATACCTAAGGTGTTCCCATTATCCAAGAATCCATATATAATGGATGAGGAACTAAATAAACAACTATAGGATAATATAGATAAAGGGTTCATATGCCCAAGTGATTCACCGTGGGGTGCACCAGTCCTCTTCATCAAGAAGAAGGATGGGTCAATACACCTTTTCATCAATTATCACGAGCTCAACAAGATCACAATAAAGAAAAAGTATCCTATACATAGGATTTATGACTTGTTCAATCAGATATGTGGAGAAAAATACTTATCCAAGGTATATCTACGGTTAGGATATTACCAAGTTAGGGTGAATAAGGAGGATATCCCCAAGACTTCTTTTCATACAAGGTACGAGCACTATGAGTGCATAGTGATGCCTTTAGAACTCACTAATGCTCCAAAAATATTCACAGAATTAATGAATATAGTATTTAGAGATTAACTCAATAAATTCATGGTATTATTTATAGATTATATTTTAATATACTCTAAAATAAAGGAGGAGCATGAGGGGAATTTGAGTACTATTCTAAAGACCTTGCAAAAGGATAAGCTTTTTTTACAAGAATAGAAAATGTGATTTTTGGTCGAAGGAAGTATCTTTATTGGGAAATATCATCACAATAAATTGGAAATATATGGACCCTTAAAATACTAAAGAAATTTAAGAATGGATGAGTCCAACATCAGTGAAATATATCCATAGTTTCCTTGGGTTAGCTGGGTATTATCATCGATTTGTGAGAAATTTCTTAGATTGTCAAACCATATTATCAAGATAACTATGAAGGGAGTAAAATTTTCTTAGAATTATTAATGTGAAGAGAGATTTAAGGAGTTGAAAAAAGGATTATCTCTACCCCTGTGCTTATACTACCCTCAAGTGGAGAGATTTTTTTGGTATTCAAAGATTCTTCGTAAAAGGGCTTGGGTTGTGTGTTAATGTAGAATGATAAAGTGATAGCCTATGCTTCAAGGAAGTTAAAGATTCATAAGCAGAACTACCCAATGCATGATCTGGAGTTGGCTGTAGTGATCTTCTCTTTGAAAATTTGGTGACATTATCTCTTTGTGGATAAGTGTGAAATATATAAGAATCATAAAATCCTCAAGTATATATTCACACAAAAAGAGACGAATATGCTCCCATGAAGATGGTTAGAGATGATCACAGACTATGAATACTCAATCCACCACCATCCTAGGAAAGATAATAAAGTATAATATGCTTTAAGTTGAAATGATCTAACAATTCTATCACTGATGATAATTGAGAGGGATCCAATCTTCTTAGATTTAGAAAGGATGGACATGGGAATCATAAAGGAAGGAAAATTATCAATAATTTCACAAATTATTGCTCAACCATATCTTCTAGAGAGATTAAAGGATTCTCAAAGAGTTAATGTTGGAATTCAGAAGAAATTGGAAATTATAAGGAAAGGGAAATCATCATAGTTTAATGTTAATGATGAAGGTGTTGTAAGATTTGGGTCAAGACTATGTATACCATCAAATCCCGAGTTAAAGAAAGATTTGTTGGATGATTCACATAACTCAAACTTCTCCATCCACTCAGGAAGCACAAAGATGTATCAAAATATCTGAAAAAACTATTGGCGAGACAATATGAAGAAGGATATTGAGGAATATACTTCAAGATGTCTTATATTCCAGCAAGTGAAAGAAGAAAGAAAAAAATCCAATGGGATGATGCAACCATTACCCATACCTACATGGAAATGGGAAAACATTACCATTGACTTTTTTCACTAGAATTCCAAAGACATCAAGAGGGAATAATGCTATATGGGTCATGGTGGATTGTCTTAAAAATATTTGACACTTCATTGTGATATGAGAGAAATTTTCATTGGATCTACTTGCACATATATACATTAGAGAAGTAGTCAGATTGAATAGAATACCACTATCACTTATATCCGATCGATATCCAAGATTCACCTCCAAGTTCTTGAAAAGTATTCAGTATGCTCTAAGAACTGAGATTAACTTTAGCATGACTTATCACCCTCAATCTGATGGCCAATTAGAGCGGATTATCTAGACACTTGAGGACATGTTGAGTGCATGATCAATTGAATTTAAAGGAGGATGGGATCAACATATTCCTTTGGATGAGTTCTCTTACAAAAACAGTTTCCAATCAAGCATCCAAATAGATCCCTATGAAACCCTTTATGGTAAGAGGTGTAGGACACCTTCATGCTTGGATGAATTAGGGGAACAAAAACTACTAGGTCCTGAAATGGTTGAGGAAATGGTGGAAATGGTTAAGACCATTCAGTAGCACATAAAATCTTCTTAGAGTCGAAATAAGATCTATGATAACAATCATTAATGAGACCAAGAGTTTGATGTTGGAGATATGGTATTCCTCTTCATATCTCTATGGAATAAAGTGATAAGATTTAGGAATAAGGGAAAGATTAGTCCAAGATACATCGACCCCTTTGAGATCCTTGATTGCATCGAAGCAGTGACCTATCGAATTGTACTCCAAATTAACCTATCTCAATTTCATAATATATTCCATTTATCACTCTCAAGGAAGTACATACTCAACCCCTCACATGTACTCAATCCAGAGCTGGTACCATTGGAGAATAATCTTTCCTATGAGGAGAAGCCAGTGAAGATCTTAGATTGTATAGACAAAGCTCTATGAAATAAGACAATTCACCTTGTCAAAGTTCTGTGGAGAAACCTAAAGTTTGAAGAAGAAATGTGGGAATTAGAGGAAGTGATGAAAGAAAATTACCCTAATCTATTTTAAGGGATTGAAATGAAAATTTCAAGGGCAAAATTTCTCAAGGGGGGGGGGATATTATAATGACCCAAACTATTATAAATAAAATTCCCTTATGATTTAATGTTTTATTATGTAATATGGTTAAAGAAAACACATGAATTTATTTTGTTTTATTATATATAATTGGATTCAAAATATTGTTAAGAATCTTTACCATAGATAATATAGCTGTTAAAAAGTTATCACATGATTAGTATAAATATAGGGCTTTAACAAATCCAATTAACTCAGAGAAAGGAAGTGGTGGCCTCATCTAGTAGGATTGTACCCTATGAAGCCCATTTATTAGAGTTTTTGAGGAAGATAACATATCTTAGATTTTACTTCAACCAATACCAAGCTAAGATCCAACAACTTAAGCATGAGCAAAACCATTTACGGGAGAAGTTCAAGATCATTGAGATCACGGTCCAAACCATGTTTACCGAAGGACCCCATGAAAGTATCACCATTTCACACCTTACTCTTAGGATATATATTGGTGTATTAAAGTGATATGTATCAAGACCCTAGAAAATTGATTATGTACATTATTTTTTAAAGAATAATGAATATATTTTTTTATTTTGATACTATAAAACATGAATAATATTTTTGGGTAATATTAAATTTAATTAAGTAATTTATTTTGACGAAATAATTTATTTTTCAAATAAATAATATTTTAATTAAATATTATTATTAAATTATTTTTATTAAATATAAATAATCATATAATTTTTATGATGTCAAATGTAATGTTTTATTAGGGTTCAAAAACTGTTATTACCAAAAAAGCTGTCATTTTCAATAAATGTGGTTATTATTTTTAAAAGTGAAAATGAAAATATTTGAAAAATTATTTAGATAAAATGAATATTATTTTTGGAATCAAACTTTTGAAATTATTCAATGGTAAATTTTTCATAATTTTCCAAGATAGTCGAATTTTCAGGTAAAAATTAAATACCGTATAAATATACGGTGTGTTTTATGGAATAATAATGACCAAAAAATTGTGAAATAAATACTATAGTTGGTATCCTCGTTAAAATATATTTTTTAACTTTAAAATAATTTTATTTTATTAATTTTATAAATCCTTTATGAATCCTCCAAAACATATAATATATTTCATGATTTTAAATTCATTTCTTTAAAAGTGTGACTCACCTCCACATAAGCACGGGCAATATTTTAATAAGTTCACCATTTTTACTAATAAAATATTTAAAAACAATCCACTTTTTTAGAAACCATGGGAAAAAACTATGGGAAGGTTTGTGGTTTTGAATATTTTATTTTGTAGAGTCCAAAACCTAAATATTAAAGAAATCCCTCTCTTTTCTTATATAAACCCACACAATCTCACACTTATATTCCCTAAAAATACTTATAGTACATCCTTACTAATCCCTAATATATCTATAATCCTCCCAAGGCCCCCTAATCTCTCAATAATCCCATTTTCAAGCTTTTGGAGTTACACACTCAATTAAGAGTTCTTTCCTTTCTCCTGTTTATTCAAGTTTCTTTATTATGTTATGCCTTCTATTCTACCTTTACTAATTTTGGGATATGTATTTCCATATCCCTATTACTTAAAATTTTATTTAAAAATTATTATATCCCATTTTCTCTCTCATCAACCAATTTTATTATTTTTAAGTGACATCGTTAGGCTGTCGAAATTTCATAAGGGAACCTCTCTTTCTTCTCTTTATTCAAGAATATTCTCCAGTTTATGACATTTAATTTCAATTACTAATTATGGTATATGTTTTATCACCTTAACCATACTTTCCTTATGATATATAAATTATGAGATACCCATTTCACTCTTATCAATTCCTTCCATGAATATTTACACTTCCCCGTTATGCTGCTGAAATTTCACCATGAGAATCCATTCCAAAAAAATTGTGTAGTGAATACCATACCCAATTTTTATAAAGGTTTTTCAAATTTATGTAATTATAATCATTATTATTTGGGATTTACATGTATTTATTCCACAATCCATATTCATGTAATAAAATATGATGATGAATGAATCCATGTTGTATGATCTATGTGGCACACTTAAGCATGAGATTGAAATGAAAGTGACGAGTACGCTTAGAATTATATAGTCATTCAATGCATTGGGTAATGTTTAGTATCATTATACATCATGTTGGAATAAGGATTAAACCTTTTTCCTTTACGGGGATTTGTGCATTTATATGTCTTGGTAGTTATCCTTGACTTATGATGCAACGTTTTAAGTTATTTCCACATTTCCCATGTTGAATTTATGTTATCGTGCCATATCATGTATTATGATTCATGTTTATGATTCCTACTCTTTTTATTCCCCTTGATATGACTATTTTATAACATGTTTGACCTTATTTATTATTTATTCCCTTACTGGACTTTATAGCTCACCCCTTTCTTATGTATTTCTCCAGGTTATCCCATGCAGTTTTAAGTGTGAGAATGTTAAATAAGTTTTCAATAAAGATGTTGTATTCTATGTTTTAATTTCTAATTTAATGTACCTAATTCCCAAATACACTATACTTCTCAATATTTCAGGTTGAATTAAGTGTAATTTTATGTAATAAATCATATGTTAATGTATAAAAAAATCATGTGTTAATGTGTAATAAAAGGAAGAGTTATATTTTTGAAGTTATCATTATTAAGTTTATTCATGCTTCATGAACCACTAAAAATTATGGTTGGGAGATTTTTTTTGGGTTAAAATTAATGGGTTTGTGGAACCCTTGATTGTGTGATTATTAATACCAACTTGAATAAATGTAAAATCACTTATATCTGACTATTTTTTTTTTAAAATTGAGGTATGAGTTGGTAACCCAACTCAACCTCCACAAAATTTATTAAATAAAGAAAAGGTTATAATGAAAACATGAGGTGTTGAGAGCTTACACCATCTAGAAATTTAAGGGTGTTACATCAATATTCACAAGAATATTCCTAAACAGATCATGAAAAAAAATCACTCCAACAAGACATCCTTCGATTACAATAATTTCATAAGAAAAAAAGCCTAATTCAATTTTAATGTCTAAATACTAATTATCCCTAACTTGAGATAAAATTGAGTATTCCAAAATGATCAGTATGCCTAAAAAACTATAATTCATCAGGAATAAACACAAGCATCCAAACAAAATTCAATATTACAATGGAAATCCAAAGGAACTATACATCCAGGAAATAACACATCATATATTGAAGTAAAATAATACCAGACACACTTTATAAAGTTTTTTTACACCCAAAAATCAATCTCCTACAACATTAAAGTTTCATAAAGTCATTTAAAAGAACATGAAAACCATATAGATGATTCTGAATACCAACAAGAACCAAACTCCCATCCAAATAGTATGGATCAAACACTCTAACAAAAACATCATGTATGAAAACCTCGAAATTCTCATTAGTATAATCATGTTAAAAGAATCTAAGTAAGAGAACAACTAAAAAACACAAATATACCAAGAAAACCATCTTCAAAAAAGGAAAACAAGGAAAATTCATTTCCATCTAATTTCTCTGGAGTTAAAATTCAGGTTATGCATAAATTCCTCCAACACTTTAATTAACATTCGCTTGGCATGAGGAGGATATGATATTGTGTTGTGATGTGCTGTGTTAGTTTCTTGGATAATAATGGAATAAAATGTTAACATTGAAACTGAATTAGAATGGGATGGATAATGAATGGTATTAATAATTAAAATTGGTTGATAATGGGGAAATATAGAAATTGGAATAAATTTAAAAGAAGGGTGGAATGTGGTTTTTGGATTGTGGCATGCTTGTGTGGTGTTATGCATTTAGTGGTACTAGTGAAAGTGTAAGAGGTCATGAGGATTTTTTGTAATGTTGTGAGTTGGGATAATAATTTTGTTTTGAACCCCTATATTGGGATTTTATGTGTGACTATTATATGTATCTTGTATTACATTATGATTTCTATATGTATCCCACCCACATCGAGTATCATGTGATGAAAACCAAATTTTTAGGGGTTGTTTTTTCCAATATCCCATTGGTGACAAAGACGGATGACTACCCCCTCTTTCCTACTCTCTCATTAGAGCGATTTTAATATGCACAAATTATGATGGATATAAGTAAAAAGTAAAATAGTGGTTATTTTTTGATGAGATTATAAGGTGTATATAGTGGGGGTCATTCATGGTAGGAGGAGGGAACAAGGTTGATGTACTTCATGTTCATGATACCATACTACTCTAGTTATGGATGTGGATGTGATGTAATGTCTTATATGTCTTCAGGTGAGATGTAATGTGTTAGCCTAGGTGTCTTTAGGAAAGATGTGATGTGAAGAAATAGGTGTCTTCAGGAGATATGTGATGTGATGGCCTAGGTGTCTTCGGGTGGGATGCAATGTCTAGTTTCATGCAGGGTTCTTGAAATGATGTGATTGTTGGGGTCTGGTTGGGAAGAGTTACTATATGGAAGATATAGGAGTGTCCGGATGTATGATGTTGGAGTTTGAGAGTGGAAAACTAGTGGGAAAGTGGTGCGGGGTACCCCTTTTATCGATATGATTCTTATTATGTTATTATACTTGGATGAATTATTTGGTGAGTGTGCCTTGGTGATGATGGGATTGATTAGTTGACTTGCTCAGGTGCTGTTGGTTCTGCTATTTTCTCATGGGTGCATTAGTATTCTATTTTTCACATGTGCATTAGAGAATTCGGGTGTGATCCTACTGATTATACTTGTATTCTCACTTTATGTATATACAATCTATTTTTTTAGGACTTTTGGAGGACTTTGAGGACCATGCTAGACATTACTAGCTCCAACTTTGGAGTTATTTCTATGTTGCTGCCTTATTATTTTATTTTTGGTATTTACTTGGAGACTTATATATGTATTAGTTTACTTTATTCATGCATTATGGGATGGTTTTGGTTCAATTTATTAAATATTGTGTGTTGAAGTTTCTTGGTGGGTTTTTATCCAAGATTATGATCCTATATTATAAAGGGTAATGCCCTCCATATGTGATATTTTTAAACCCTCGATGTTTATTGTCAACTCAGGGATTACTGGAGGTGGGACTTGGGGGTCATTATCTCTCTTATATCATTTACATCCTAGGATGTGTACCTTTGAGGGAGGGGGTTGTGAAAAAGTGGTATCAATGATTTTGGTTGAGGGATAGGATAGTGTTCAGAGTTAGGCACAATGAGGATTGCATGTGTTAGTAGGGAAATGATGTTATTTGATCTTGGTGCATGAAATAGGCTAGAGAATACTAGCTAGGACACATGATTTTTGGCCCCCCATGACTAATTAAAGGACTCTATGCCTACTGAAAAACCAAGTTAGATGGTTCTATTTGTATGGTAGAGACTTAGGATAGGTACATGCATCATGTCTTCTTGTTTTCTTATTTGAACCTGGGTGATATTGGGAAGTTAAAATGAATTAAATGAATCTTAATAAAATTTCATACTACCGAGCTTAGGATATATGTTTTTACCTTTTATTTATGGATCTTGAATGTTGTCCATGAGTAGCTCAGGTAGTGGAGGTTTAATAAGCTAATCTAGTTGATCTTCAGAGGATTGAACCAACAGAAGAGGACAAGACATGACATAGGTCATTTCATTCCTTTTAGTGGAAGAGTTTGGGAAAGTATTAGGGGGCCGTATTTGATATGAATATATAGCACTGGTTGGAGGAGCTTTAGATCTCATTCAATTTAATATGATCCTGAAAAAAATACTGGGTCGCATTTTCAGTTATTTATATAAGAGAAGATGCATGTTAGTGGTGGATGTTGTATCTGGGTGAGTGAAAGGAGGTAGATGTTTTATGGGTTGAAATCCAAAAGTAAATCTGATCATAGTTCCTCTCATTAACCATGAAGGTAGTAAGGAGGTAGGAGTTTCCCTTTCTTTAGTAGGGGAGAATTTATGTGTGGTATCTTGGGATTAAGTTCAAGGATATTTTGTATTTTCATATGGGTTTTTCTCTTGATGAGGAGTCTCATGTATGAAATATTGAGGAGGCACTCTGCCCTTCTATCCAGTATGAAATTACTCCTTTTATGTTACAGACATACTCGGAGTTTCAGAAGAAGGAAAAGGCGAGAGAGTACATTTAGTCATGAGTAGGTTTATTATGAGAGGGGAATCAGTAGGATTCCTTAAGGATTAGGGTTGTCAATGTAATATCTAAGGTTCCAAGGCCTTTGAGGTTATGACCTATAGGGAGTTGACCCCAATATATTCCTTTATGACCTTTTAGGCCCAGTGGTTTATATGATTTTAGTGGGAGATTTGGGTTAGTGTTATTTGTTTGTGGGGACTATGTCCATTTTTAGAATCAATTACCTATGTTTATTAAATCTTATTATGGTGGAGGTGGTCTAGTTCAGCGTCATCCTCAACAGTATCCACCGATGAGGCTGTTTTAACAGCAGGGGTAGCTGTCTTATGCACCATCAATGAAATATAGGTTAGGTAGAGGTTAACCTCACAATGTTCCTCATCTTCAAGGAACCAGACCTGAGTGTGTCCATAGAGGTGTTCGTTAGTAGAGGGGAAGATGATTTAGGTGTGGTTAGTTGCATGTAGTAGGGGTTCCAGTACAATATGGTACATAGATCATTTTAGGGATAATAAATTTATCATATGCTCTTGTTTGTGCCTTGTTTGATTCAGGATATTCACACTCCTTTGTTGCACCCACCCTATTCTGTGCTCTAGGAATAGATGTAAAGAGACTTCCCATGCCCCTAGTGTTGACTATGCCAATTAGAGGATAGAACAACTCATTTGATGTGTTATTGTGTTGTAGACTGATACTGGGGATGCATAAGTCATGTTGGAATCTCTTATTACTTCAGATACATCCTCATGATGTTATCCTTGATATTAATTTTTTATATTTTGTGAATACTGTTGTCAACTTCTTCTAGAGGATAGTCATGTTCTCAGAAGTGGTTGGACAACATGTGACTTTAATTGGTGACTAGGGTTGTCAGGTGGGAGATAGATTCATAGAGCCCCTTATTTCTTTAATGGCTAAGTTTTTTTTTAAATCACGAGAAACTGGGACAATGGAGGTTTCTAGGGTCATCAGAGAGTTTTTGGATGTTTTTCTTGAAGAGTTTGTGATTCTACCCCCTCGATGTGGTACCAAGTTTGGGATATACCTATAGCTTGATGTTTCTTCGATTTAGATAGATACCCATTGTATGGAACATTATAAATTAAAAGAGTTAAGGATACATATTGATGATCTAATTTAGAAGGGTTTCATCTGGCCTAGTGGTTCACCATGGGGTGCTCTAGTGTTATTCACTAAGAAGGTGAATGTTAGTCTGAGGCTATGTATAGATTACCAGAGTTTGAATTAGACGAAGATCAAGAATCGCTAACCTCTTCCAAGGATCGATTATCTTTTTGACCAATTGAGTGTATCTAGCTTGTTTTATAAGATTGATCTGCAATCAAGGTATCTCTAGTTGAGGGTGAAGGAGGAGAATATCCCAAAGATTGCATTAAAATGAGGGTATGGTCACTTTAAGTTTGTGTTAATGTCATTTACTTCCATGAAAAAACCATATATATTCATGGGGATCATGAACTCTATGTTCTGGGAGTTACTGGACCATATTTTAGTTGTGTGTGTCGATAAAATCTTGATCTACTTGAAGACAGAGGAGGAGCAAGCTGATCATCTCAGAGCTGTCTTGTAAGTTCTTTGACCCCACCATCTCTATGTAAAGTTTTCCAAGTGTATGTTCTAAACATGATAAGTGTATTTCCTTGGGAATGTGGTGTCTTAGTAGGGTGTATCAATGGACCCATAAAATATTGAGGTAGTTTTTTCTTGGGTAACATATAAGAATATGGTAGAGGTTCATAGCTTCCTTGGTATTGTGGGATATTATTAGAGGTATGTATCTGATTTATCATGGATTATAGCCCCATTTAAAAATTTGACTAGAAAGGACCAATATTTTATCTAGACTAATCATATTCAGATAAAATTTAACCACCTGAAGGGGAAATTGATCAGTGCTCTAGTGCACCAGTTTCTAGAGGAGGGGGTGGTGTTTGAGGTGTTTTGTGATGCTTCATGTCTTGTCTTGGTATGTATCTTTATGTAACATAAGGTAGAGATATCTCATGGGTCTAGGAAGTTATGTCCCCATGAAAGTAACCATTCTAACCATGATTTAGAGTAACAAATTTTTTTCCATACTGAAGCTTTGAAAATATTACCTTATTGGGGAGCGTTTCATGGTCTTCCCTGGTCACAAGAGATTATGGTATATATTTTCCAAGCATAGTTTGGATTTTTGAAAATGGGGGTGGATAAAGTTTCTTCAGTACTATGAATTTGAGATCTCCTAAACCTCAGTAAAGGGGAACATCATTGTTGATGTGATGAGTAGGAAGTCATGGAAGGAAGTTATCCAGAAGTCCAGATATGCTTGAATGGTGATGGAGGAGTTGGAACCTCTGCACTTATATGTGAGTGTGGTTGATGGTTTAACTTTCCTATTTTAGATAACAATGCATTCCTCCTTGATGTAACATGTACACGAGTCTCATAGGAGAGACTCGGAGGTGAAGGTGATGTGAAATTGTGTTAGCCACGATGATGCTTTGGAGGGATGGTCAGAGGATGGTTAAAACCAAATGTTGTTTCAGGGGTGGTTGCTCATTCTAGTGGTGATGTGCAAGGGAGTACTTCATGATTTTCATAGATAACCTTTGGTGGTACACATGGGGGTATCCAAGATATACCATGGATTGAGGGTGTAGTTTTGGTGTCCCATGATGAAATAGGTGGTGGTAGAGTTTGTGGCTCAGTGTTTGGTTTTCCAATTGGTAAAGGATGAACACCATGTTCTTGGTGGTTTGTTGTAACCCTCAGATATTCCCAAGTGTAAATAGTATGACATATCAATGGAATTTTTCATAGGGTTAACTCAAGATTAGGTTAGTTATGATGCTATCTGGGTAATTATGGATCAGTTGATGAAATGATCTCACTTCCTAATGATCGAAGAGTTAGGAACTATGGATTATTTTCTAAGGAGGCATGTGGATGAGGTTGTGTGGCTGCATGGATTTATAAGGTCCATTTTCTCAGATTAGGATGATAATTTTACCTTGTGAGTCTAGAGAGGATTTTAGAAAGCTTTTGTCACCCAATTTCACCTCAATATTTCTTTCCACCCTCATATATATGGGAAAAAAGTATATCATCCAGACACTAGAGGGTATATTGTAGGCATGCATCTAAGACTTTAGAATATCTTAGGAAAAAACACTTACCTTTGGTTTAGTTTTCTTATAATAATAGTTATCGATCATCTATAGACATGGAACCATTTTAGGTTTTATATAGATATCTATGTCATTATCCATTGTGCTAGGCTGAGGTTGGGGAGTCATCGGTTCTTGATCCCAATGTGGTGAAAAGCATGATAAATAAGTTTCAGGTTATTTATGAGACGATGAGGGTGTGACATGACTAGAGCAAGTCTTATAATGATCACAGGAGGAGGACCTTGTGTTGGAAATAATATACTATTCCAATATAGCTCCATGTTATGTGTTTTGATAATTCAAAAAATCCCTACCCTTTTTCTAACAAGTTTATCACAAGTGTTTCAGATTGTATTTATCTTATGCTTGTTTCCCTTGGATTCCAGGAATGACCTTCTTTTGATGGGAGGTTCAAAATTTCCGATCGGTTTCTAATGGGTTTGTTCGTAGAACCGGAAACATCCAATGATTCCACATCCATTCGGACCTACTTTCCAAAGGTAGGTGCTCATTAGTTCATGGACTGATGAGGCTTAGGAATTTGCATTGGTCGAGAGGATGGGAGGTCGGACTCATCACACCTTTTTGAGGGGAATTATTGTCTACTCCAGGACTCTCTTTATAGATTTAAGTTATGTTCGTGAATCCTTATTACATTACCAAATATAAAATGAGTTTTCCTTTAGATCTAACAATCAATGATTGATATGTAGTAAATTTAGAGAATCTTTTATATGTATTCGAGGTTCTTCATCGATAGAGAATAATCTGTATTTGTTAGAGATTCTTAGTCAATGGTATCCTTTGATACATAAAAGTCTCTTGGTCCTTATGATGACTATACTGGTTTTAAATCTACTCAGTGGGGCACTTGAAGTTTATTGTCATTCAGAAGTACATGAATTATTTCAGAGCTGGGATCGAACCCGCAGATGGGCTACCTACGTATCCTTTGTTTATAAAAGGAATCAAAACCCATGTAGTTCGAGTAAGGGAGTATGATGTTTATGATTGATGGCTCAAAGAAGGATTTCATAATTACTTTTACACTCTAAGCTCACGTGAGTCATGCTCGGTGTGAGAAACAAGAGGTATTGGTAAAAAATCAGACAATTGTTCCATGAAAGATGCAATCATAAGAAATAATGTGGGACTTATGTATGTATGACTGCCCAGATAAATGAAGGTTAGGATTTACTTTAAGGAAGAAATCCAGGAATAGGGTCCATAAAGGTATATGTGCTTCATGGAGATTTTGAATACTATAACTTGGGGCTTACTCCTGAAAAGGAGGCCCAAATTAGGAGAAGACTTATGATTGGGTTTTACTCCTGAAAAGGAATCCCAGATCAAAGGTAAATTAGGACTAGTTAAGAGAAATTAAGACTGGGGCTTACTCCTGAAAAGGAGGCCCAGGTTAAGAGATTATGACTGGGGATTATTCCTGAAAAGGAGGCCCAGGTTAAGGGATTATGACTGGGGCTTATTCCTGAAAAGGAGGCCCAGGTTAAGGGAATTAAGGTTTGGGGATTACTCTTGAGGAGGATGCCCAGATTTGGGGACTGGGGTTTACCCCTAAAGAGGATGCCAAGATTTGGGAATTTTAAGAATTGGGGCTTACTCCTAAGGAGGATGCCCAAGTTAAGAATTATGACTGGGACTTACTCTTGAAAAGGAGGCCTAAATCTATTGAGTTCTCTCATCTTAAAGGATGAGGTTTAATAAATGAAATCTCAATCTTTAGTTACATAAAGATGTGTAAATCACTAGGTTTTGAGAGATATTCTACCGAGTTCCTTTCAGATAAGGAATCAAAAATCAAGAAATCATGCCATAAATGGCTTTGAAGAGTGTATTGAAGATTGAATATTGAATAGGAGAGGTGGAATGGATTAAGAGGGGTGAAATGGGCAAGAAGGGCACCCAAAAAGGCAGGGGCGCACAAGTCCTGGAAGGCGCGCAGGTACTGCGTAGGCACGCAAGTCCTGGTCGCACAGGTATGCCTGCGCGACACATGGTGTACTTGCACGACGGTTAACCAGCAGGGTAATACTTGAGTGACTCTTGATTAAAGCCTTTAGAATCCTCTTGAGGTTCTTCCAGAAAAGGGGCGCACAAGTTATATTGAAGGAGTAAGGCGACGCGCAAGTGTGGCCTTTTCCCTTAAGGGCTGGCCACTCAGGCGCGCAAGTGTTGATAAGTTTCAACACTTAGGCCTTACTCCCCCTCTTTAGATCTTCCGTTCTAGGTAAGAAATTACATTAGAAGTGTTTCAGAAGCTTTGAGAAGAGACTAGGGCGCCAGGATATCAAATTTGAGTTTCTGGAAAAAATCCTCCTCGAATGGGGGGCCCACAGGGTCTATTTATAGGCAGGAGAAGACGCTGGGTGGTTATCACTTAGGTCGCGCAAGTCACTTGTGCGACCACTAGGTGTCGCGCAAGTGGACTTGCGCGACTATGAGGGAACTTGCACGACACATGGGAAATATTCTTCTTATTCCTTCCTTTGTCAATTTTTGATATTTTGTCCAAAGGTTGAATCAATTTGAGCTCAGATATTCACCTTTTCCGATCTTTAGATTCTGTGACGAAAGGAGCGTCAACAAAAGTCCCCCCTCAGAGTTGGATCCGGAGAGAATAAATGATTTGACTCTGAGGAAATCGAGAATCACATGGAAATTGGGGCGCGCAAGGTAGGGCGTGTAAATGAGCTTTGGGCGCGCAAGGCCTGACGCACAGGGATACGACCCTTGATCGCGCAGGGTACATCGCGCAGGGTCCCGGCCGTGTCTATAAATAGAGGGCCTCACTTCTGTACAAGCATATGGATTTGCGGATTTCAAACCTTCGAGCTCTCACCGCGCAGGTCACCTTAGCCGCGCAGGTTGCTCTGTTTTCCGGTGTTTCCTTGATGGCACGCTACTGTTAAGGTATCTGGGCCTACGCGGTGATACTTGTGCGTCAAATACTTGCGCGACACACCCATACTTGCGAGCCAAGTTTTAGATTTGTGCGCCTTAATTCCTTTTCCATTTTTCTGAATTCTTTCACAAATTTTATGAAAAAATAAACCCATTTAAGAGTTAGTTTATTCAAATTTTGTGCAGATTCAATGGCTCTTAGACCCGGAATAGTTGATGAACTGGTTAGAAAGCAGATTGATGACATGATGAACATTGTTGGCCATGATTACTATGATATCTGCGACAACACTTTCCTAGATTTGTCTAAGTACTTGAAGAAATATCATCTTAATTTCCCACATAGAATCTACTTGTCCCTGTATGGTCATGGTCATCTGCAAGGAGTCAATGTTCCAGATGTAAAGAACTATACGCCTGAAATGCAGCTGCACTACTACTCCTTTATTTCGGTTATGCTGTGCATTAAGAGCAACAACAATGGTGTGAACTTTCAAATTCTTCCTCCATGTCATTTTCTTGCAGATATGAAAATGGAAAACCCATGGGCTGAAATGTTTTCCGCTGCCGGTTGGTGGAGAGAAGAAAAACATGGCATTAGAGCAATATCTGAAAAGAGTACTCTCCAAATGGCTCTTTACTTCCAATGCTCCATTCTCAAATCCATGTATCCATCTTCCAAGTCTCTTGGACATAAACAGAGTCACTGTTTGATCAACAGAAAATTTTCTCATACCGCACTCAAGAACATCCTTTTACAATTGTTCCAAGAAGAGCTGGTATCACTGCATATCTTATTGTATCCAGTTGAATGAATGAATTCTAGGTGGTTGCTGATGAAGCTCAGGATGCCGTAAATCAAATGAATAGTTACGTTGAAAGCCTTTTGTAATCTCCTTGGAAAAGAGAAGAGGATCCAATCTGTGGATGTCCTTCTAACTCTTGTGCATCAATGAAAAACACTTTCACCTTCATTCATTTGTACCTACATTCTCTTTTGCTATATGCTTTAGATTTTACCTAAGCCAATGGGCCTAGTAAGCATAGTTTGATTTTTACTAGGATTAATGTAAATAACCCTACAAATTTTGAACCTTTTAATTGCTCAATGTTACCTAAATCATACAAAATGTATGTTTAGTGATCTGGGAACTTGACTTTTATTCAGAGTTCCCTTGTCTTTTGTGGGCAATTTAAAGTCATGCACGTCAGACATAAAAAGGCTAATGTTTAAGGTCGAAATAGCTTTGACCGAAATGGATTAGAATCGACTCAATTCCTTGAAAATTCATCTGAAAACATATTACCATACTCAAGTATGAGGGAAAATATGTAAGCTATGACTTAAGAATATTTTAATCTGAGAAATGATATGAAAAAGAGCTAAAAGGCATTAGAAGAAGTAGTTTCCAAGAATGAAGTTACCATTATTTAACAAACCCGTTAGGGGGTTGAATTATGCGGGGCCACCTAAGGGCATTGGCTGCATAGTTAAATAAAATAGTATCTTTTGGCTAACAAGTCTGTTATGTAGACTGTTTATGCAAGGCCACCTATGGGCACGTGCTGCATAGTCAGGCAAAAGAACTCTCAGAAATTTACTTTCCTAGTGCTAAAAGCCAGTGAAAGTTTATAGAGATTCAAATCTTCCAAAGTATAGAGTTTGCTATATGGAAAGAGGTACTTGAATATGGAGAAGATATTTCCAAACAAGATTATCGAAGAACTGGATGAATATCGCTCCTACGAAGGTCTAACCCAAACGTAGGGAAGGAGAATATAAACCATAGACTTGAATACTTTCAGATCATGAAAAAGGATATGGGACAAATATGTTAAGGATGACTATTTTTGCGGATCCCTACATACTTTCATTTAAGACAAATAAGGACAAAATAGGCATTCTTCCCAATAATGATGTTACCAATATCAGAAAAACCCGTTAGGGGGTTGAATTATGCAGGGCCACCTAAGGGAATTGGCTGCATAGTCAAATAATAGTATCATTTGTCTAACAAGTCTGTTATGTAGACTGTTTATGCAAGGTCGCCTATGGGAACATGCTGCATAGTCAGGAAAAATAACTCTCAGAAGTTTGACATTTTTGTGACTAGAAGTCATGAAAAGGGTTATAAGGATCTGAAAATATTTAAGTTTAGGATTATGACACATAAAGATGGGTATTGTTCAATGTATACAGAGATACATAGATCAATGCTAACCATAATCATGTTGTGGCTGGGTCCTGAATTGAAATGTTGGACTTCAGTACGTATCCCATAAGGATGAGAATCAAGCCATACGTAGTTCTTAAACTAAAATTTAACGTCATGTGGGACAAAAGGATTAGAGATCTTAGTTTAGGGTCATAGATCTTGGACCATTGTAAGAAATACACAGTGTGTGTTTTCATGGGGACTTTCTAGCTAAGGGACTGAAAGTGGAATTTGGGGTTAGTACCAAAGACTTGGGGCTGGATTCGAGGGACACTCGAACGTTCCTACGTATCCCATAAGGATGGGAATCAAGCCCACGTAGTTCTAGAATTACCCTTTGTACAAATTTGGTTCGTACATGTGAAGGGTGAAAGGGGACTTTAGTACAATGATGGTTTAACCCAAGATAAAAAGTTTGGGCGTTGCCATGTATGCACAGAGTCTTTGAAATGAAACATGATTGAAAAATCAATGTAAATAATGGTTCCCTCTCAAGTGAGGGTATCAAAGAATATTGTAGTTTATTGTCATACTGGACAAAAGTGTTGTATAGTTTAACGTCGTACAACAAGGACGAAAGTGAACCAATGTAAAGATATTGATTCTAGGGGCGGTTTCACGAATCAACATCGTATAAGATGGAGGTGAACCGATGTGAAGATATTGGTTTTGGGATTGAACCTTGGGAGGTTGCCTACGTACCCAGCCTGAAAGGAAAGGATCAAAGTCCGCGTAGTTCAATTAAAGAATGAATTAATGATCATGTTCTTCTTAGGGACAACGACCTAAAAAAAAGATGTTGGGACTTACACATGGTTAGAGGCCCAGAGAGAGTGTTATGGTTGAGGTTTGATCTAAGCTCACGTGATTCATACTCGGTGTGAGAAACAAGAGGTAACAAAAACCTTAACGATGCATAGTTTAATGTCATGTAGGACATATAAAGGGACCATACAGTTTAAAGTCTTGCAGTTAGGACTATTGGTGCTGCACAGTTTAGTGTCATGTAGCAGGGACAAAATATAGTTTAATGTCATGTAGGACGTATCACAGACTTTCTGTATAGTTTAGCGTCATGTAGTTAGGATGATGGGGAAAATAGAGTTTAACATCATGTTGGACGAAAGGGGGACTGTGCAGTTTAATGTCATGCAGTGAGGACAAAAGAGTACACCATTTAACGTCATGTTGGACGCATTGGGGATTTTTTCCATAGTTTAGCGTCATGTTGGATGAAAGTGAGAATAGTTTAAGGTCATATGCATGGACCATGGATGGTGCAGTTTAATGTCATGCTGGACAAAAGTGTAGTTTAAGGTCATACAGGACCTTTGATGCTTATGTAGTTTAACGTCTTTCCGGACATAAGGGACTTCTATACAGTTTATTTTCATGTAGTTAGGACATCACAGTTTAACGTCTTGCTGGACGTAAGGGACTTTCAAATAGTTTAGGGTCATATGTATGGACCGTTGATGATGCAGTTTAAGGTCATACTGGACCATTGATGTAGTTTAAGGTCATACAAGACCATTTAGGGAACTTTTTCACAGTTTAACGTTGTGTGGGATGAAATTAATACTAATAGTTTAAGTTCATATGTATGGACCGTTGCTGTATAGTTTAATGTCATATAGAAAGGATGAAAGAGGTACTTTGCAGTTTAATGTCATGCAGTGAGGATAAATTAGGGAATTTTTTTTCACAGTTTAACGTCGTGTGGGAAAAAATTAATACAAATAGTTTAAGCTCATATGTATGGACCGTTGCTATATAGTTTAACATCATATAGCAAGGAAGAAATAGGTAATTTGCAGTTTATACAAAATACTTCTTCAAAAATCCGGCATTGGTTGGAGTATTGATGAGTTCTCCATCCATTGCGATTAATGAATAAGCTCCATTGGAGTAGACCCTATGTATTGAATAAGGTCCTTCCCATTTTTTCTCAAGCTTGGGAGGTTTATTTCCTGGTATCATTGGAGTTCTGAGAACTAATACCAATTCCACCTAAGTGAATGAATGAAGACGAACTTTTTTGTCAAAAGATCGTGCTATTCGATTCTGATAGACTTCCAAGTGGTGCAAAGTGCACAATATTTTCTCATCTAACCGTTCCAATTCATTCAATCACTTTTGAGATTGTTCATCTGTAGATGATTGATCATAAATGGAAACTCTGAGCGAGGGTATTTGAACTTCAATGGGCAAGACGGCTTCCGTTCCATATACCAATAAATATGGAGTTGACCGAGTTGCAATGCGGGTGGTAGTCCGATAAACCCATAAAGCATGAAAGATTTTATCAGTCCATGACCTCTTATCTTTATCTACCATCTTTTGCAGTATATTTGAAAGAGTCTTGTTAAAGGCTTCTATCTGGCCGTTGGACACTGCATGATACCGAGATGAATGGTTGGATTTGATGTTGTATTCTTGATACAACTTCTTCACCTCGGATGAACAGAAATTGGTGCCATTGTCCGTCAATATGGTATGAGGGACACCAAATCTAGTAATTATGTTAGACTTGATGAAGCTAACAATGCATTTAGAACTGACTTCCTTGAGAGGTATTGCCTCTGCCCATTTGGAAAAGAAGTCAGTAGCAGTAAGAATGTACTTAACTGCTTGGCCGTAGCCGAAGGGTAAGGTCCCACCACATCCATTCCCCATGTGGCAAATGGCCATGAGTATTTAGCTGTATGAAGCAACTTTGGAGGTTGATGAATGAAGTTGGCATGTACTTGGCATGAATGACACTTCTTTGTTAAATCGACACAATCTCGTATCATTGAAGGCCAAAAGTATCCAAGCCTTCGAATCTGATCAGACAGTCTATGTACAGACTGGTGGGCACCACAAACTCCTACATGAAATTATTTCATGATAGACATTGTCTCTTCACCATCAATGCATCTGAAGAGAACTCCATCAAAACCATGTTTGTAGAGAATTTTCTCTAGGTGATCTCGGCTATCATAAAGAGTAAAATTAACCACACGTCGCCGGATTTGTTCTTTCTCAGCTCTATCAGGTGGAAGTGTTCCATTTTGAAGGTATTCCCTGATAGGTGACATCCATCCTGTAGTATGACCATATGGTTCAGGAATGGGACAAATTTCATTAATTTCCTCAGTTCTGATTCGAACATAAGGTGAAATTGCATGACGGTGGGCAATACTGATGGTTGTCTCGTCCTGATTTGGATCTGCCAGAGCTGTGGCTATATTAGCCAATGCATCAGCTTGAGCATTTTGTGATCTTGGGATATAAGAAAATGTCGGTTCCAAATAGAATTCCGCCATTAACTCTCTGACATAATCATACAAAGGGATTAGTTCTTCTTTTCTGATGGCATAATCCCCATTGACTTCTTTGATTACCAGGTCTGAATCACCTTTCACCTTTAAGTGATTCACTTGTGCTTAAAGTGCTAATTCCAAACCTACGACGAGAGCTTGATATTCTGCTTCATTATTGGTACCACCTTCCCACAATAAGAAGGAATAAGGTAACACTGCCTTTTCTGGAGAAATGAGCACAATTCCTAAGACAACTTTGTTGAATTTAGGATTTTCCATTTCCCTTCCTGTTGGACTTCTGGAAGCACCATCAAAATACATTTCCCATGCCTGAGGACTTTCTTGAACAGAGAAGACTTCCTCATCAGGGAGTTCAATATCTGAAGATGTGTCTTCCACTAAAGGGTGTTCATCTAGGAAATCAGCTAGAGCTTGGCCCTTTATCGCCTTTTGAGACACATACTGAATGTCAAATTACTACAAAATAACTGCCCACCTTGCCAGACGTCCTGTAAGCATTGGATGACTTAGGATAAATTTGAGCGGGTTATTGCGCGATACCAATTGGACCTCATGATGTTGCAGGTAGTGTCTCAACTTCTAAACTACAAAGATTAATGCCAGGCAGCACTTCTCAATACTTGAATACTGGGTTTCTGCTTCAAGCATGGTTCGACTGAGATAGTAGAGACTGTTTTCATTCTAAGAATCATTCTTTTGAGCAAGAAAGGAACCCAATGATCGCTCTAGAGCTGTCACATAGAGGATAAGTGGTCTTCCTTCAACAGGTGGCATGAATACCAGTGGACTCAAGAGGTATTTCTTAAGAATATAGAATGCTTCTTGACATTATTCAGTCCACTGGTAAGTGACTCCCTTCTTCATCAATTTGGTGAAGGGTAAACTTTTTCCTGCTAAATTGGCGATGAAACGCCGAATATAGGCTAAGTGTCCTTGAATTCCTCTTAATTATTTCAAATTTTGAGGAGGTGACATACCAAGGATTGACTTGGTCTTCTTAGGATCGACTTGAATACCACGATTGCGTACAACAAAGCCGAGAAATTTTCCTGAGGTTACCCCAAAAGCACATTTTAAGGGGTTCATCTTCAAATTATGTTGTCGAAGCTTGCAGAATATGACCTCCAAATCAGCCAAGTGATTAGAACGTTGTTTGGATTTAACTACCAAATCATCTACATAGCATTCAACAAACTTCCCTAAGAAGGGTTTGAAGATACGATGCATGGCACGTTGATAAGTTGCACCTGCATTCTTTAAGCCGAAGGGCATTACCCAGTAGCAAAACACACCCTGAGGGGATCTGAAGGCTGTAGATTCCTAGTCTTCTAGGGCCATTCAGATATGATTATATCCGGAATATCCATCCATGAAGGAAAGTGCTTCATAGACAGCTGTTGCATCAATTAGAAGTTCTGTAATCGGAACTGGGAAATCATCCTTAGGACAATGCCGATTAAGATCTTTGAAATCGATGCAAACTCGAATTTGTCCGTTATTTTTCTTTACAGGGACAATATTATCCAACCATTTGGGATATTGAACTTCTCTTATGAAGTTAGCTTTGATAAGCTTATCCACTTCAGCTTCAATTTTGGAAGCATAAGTTGGGTGTGTTCTTCTCACGGCTTGCTTAAATCCTCGATGTTCTTCTGGTAAACCCAAATGATGAGTAGCAAAATCAGGATCAAGCCCAGGAATTTTTGTATAGTTACAGGAAAATATATCTCTATTTTTCTTTAGAAAAGAAATATACATCTCTTTCTCTTCAAGAGTCATGGCTGCACTGATTAAAGTGGGGCGTGGATCTCCTTTTGTACCCAGATTTACTTCTCTGAGTTCATCCACAGTGGTAGAGATACCCTCTTAAAATACTGGAGGAGCATCTCTGAGATCTTCCTCTTCTTCTTTATCATGTGTTATTTCTTCCGTTTCTAATTTCATAGTAGATGATAAAGTAGAATTCTCATGATCCGAAGAGATGTCAAAATTTGAATATCTTGAAGAAGAAGCTTCCATTTCCGACCCGATTGACGATGAAGGGTCTTCTTTGGGTAATAAAGAGGAGATGGTGGATTGAGAATCGACATCATTGTTCACCTCTTATGTTGCTATAACTTCTTCTGGCCTAATTGGTGATGTATAGACTTGTTGGATTTCAGCAGATGAAATGAAGATGTCACTATTTGTGCTTTCATCACTACTTGGTAGATTACCAATTTCTCCCATGTTGTCTGGCTCGATTGCTGTAATTGACATTATGGATCTTTCCATAAGAGTATTTTGATTTGGGTCTATCTTGTCAATTTTACTGATAAGAAACACATAATATGTACTCACATTTGTAAATGGATTTACTGGAATTTTTTCCAAACCATATGGAGCATTAACTTTGGTAATCTCCTTTGTTATGGATTTCTCCCATTGCTACATGTGATAGAATTACGCCTCAATGTATTGAGACTTACATGTCTTGAACGGGGCCTTATCACCATACAATGTCCCAACTTGACCATCGAAACAATATTTGAGACATTGATGGTATGATGAAGGGATAACCGCATGTTGATGTAGCCAGGGTCTTCCAAGAAAGATGTTGAAGGATGAGTCTTAATCAACAACCATGAAATCTGAATTGGATACAAGATCTAAAAACTAAGTTCTAAGTGTAACTTCACCCAGTGGTTCTTGTTCATTTTTATCATATCCCTATAGCATCATGGTGGAAGGAGATAAATCAGATTCTATGAGTCCCAATCAACGAAGTGTATGAATGGTCATGAGGTTAACTCCTGAACCATTGCCAATGAAAGCTCTCTGAACATCCACGCCATTGACCTTTCCAGACAAGTACAATGGTCTAATATGTCCATGCACAACATCATCTTCATCTTCATCAGTAAAGGATATTATTTCATGGAATTCTGCATGATTATTATGTATGTGATAGAATTTAACTGCAGCAATTTCAGTTTCAAACTCCCGAGGACTTGACAAAGCCTCGATGAGTGCTTCCCGAAGATCTTTTGACAGATTCAGAGCATCCAGAATTAATAACTTGGCTGGTACTTGGGACAAGTGTTTCAATATATCATACTTTTGATCTAGAGGTCTGCGTTTCCCAATAGGAATATGTGGTTTAGCAGGTACCTTGGAAGCTGATGCTTTGGAAGTTGATGCATCTTGTATTGGGATAGGAGTTGGCAATATTCCTGGTTTTGGAATATTAGACCGATTAGATCCATTTACTTGCTGAGAGGAAGAAGATGGAACCTTCAACCGGTCTTCCAAAATAACTGTGCCATGACTGAATTTGCTATTGGTAGAAGAACTTTCTTGTTCTTGCTGAGCTCGCTGAAGGGCTCTACCACGAGTTTCTACTGCGTACATAGTTCTAGCCGGGGTAGAATTGGAATAGTGTCTTCTGAAAGATCCACGTCTTCTCCTGTATCCTGAGCCCCTGGAACTTCCTCTGATTCCTTTGTTTGATACAGGGAATTCAGGCTCATTGAAATCGAAACTTCGACTGGCATATGGATCTGTTAATTGAATCATATTAATAGAATCAAAGACTAACTCTTCGTCTGATGAAGACTCTGCCTGATTAGCCTGTTTAGGCTGTGCCGTTTGGTGGGGCGGTGCCCATGACTTTGAAGTAGATGGCATGAAGTCTGCCAAAGTCAAAGATAACTTTGGCTTTGACACATACTCATCTTCTTCTGATTCTTTTTCTTTCTTTGAATCATGCCGTTTATTTGAGGACTTTCCCTATGATGAAGAGGGTTTTTCCGAAACATTCATGGGAGAAGACACAATTTGTTTCTTTAATTGTGTTCGAAAAATAGCATGAGTTCGATTGATTTTCTTTCTGAACATCCAATCATTATACTTCTGTGCATTTTTTCTTTTGACTTCTTGCCATTCACCTTCCTCCTCTGGAACTGTAGCAGTGACACATGCTACCTGGGCTGAGAAGCCTTTCAATATGACTTGTCCCGAGTCAACTATCTTTTGAAGGAGGTCTTTAAAGATGAAACACTCCTGGATGGGATGCCCCAACATTTGATGAAAAGGGAAATAACTAGGAATGTCTTCATCTCCTTTCTTGTTTGGCCTCTTGGGTATTGGAAATTGAACCAAATTGTTTTCCAGAGCCGAAATGAAATAACTAGGAATTTGTTCATTTTGGAAAGAGTATGTTTTTCTCTTCATATCCTCAAATTGTTTTCGTCTTTGATCTTTTTGATCGTCTGGATGAAAAGGCCTTTGTTGTTGGCGCTCAGAAGGTGGATCCCTTCGAGAAGATGAAGGTTTTGAGGTAGAAACATGTACAGGTGCTTGTTTAAGCATAACTGTAACAGTTTCTGCCTTACCCATTCTCCTTCCTGGAGCTGATGGAATTACACGAGATTTAGCCTTAGCCTGTATAAGGAAATCTTCAATCTACTGAGCGATTGAAGTAAGGTCTTGAAACCCTCCTGTGTATTTCACAGGGATTAACGGCGTGCATAATTCGTCACGCAGATTTTCCAAACAGATTGGAAACAATTATTCTTGAGGGAGTGCTAAACTCAAGGAATATGTTAATCCCTTCCATCGAGCAATGAAATCAGAGACTCTTTCATTATACCTCTGCTTAAAGTTTTTAAGATAGAAAACTATTGTCTTTGGCAAAGTTGAGCTGAACTAAAGGAGGAATTTTTGGAGAAGATCCTCCCATCCGGTAATTGACCGGGATTGCAAGCTTGTATACCAAACAAAAGCTGGTCCTTGTAAGGTTCACACGAAGCATCTGAGTTTCACTGCTTCTTGCTGCTCCAGAGTTCCCATCATAGGATCGCAACAAGACACGTAATGCGTCAAATGTTGTTCAGGATCGCCTGATCCATTGAAAATAGGGAATACAGGGTTCCCAAAACTGGATTGAGGAGAAATTGAATCTACCCATTCAGGGTAAACTTTCTTTTCTGGTTGAACTTGAACACGTTTCCCTTCCATAGTTTCTAACCGAGCTATTAATGACTCAATAGTAGTTATTAACTTTTGAGAAACATCTGGTTGAACTTGGACTTGGGTAGGTGCAATGACTGGAGCTTGGACAGATGTGGAGATTGGTGCTACAACTGATGGTAGCACTGTCAACTGTTGTTTCACTTGACCCGTAGGATTAGACCTGTGAGGGTGTAATGAGAGAGGAGGATATTCTTGATCCATCTCAGTAGCTGTAACAAATTCCTTTGGCTGACTGACTCCAGTATGCTTAAGAAGAAGACTACTCTGAAGTAGTTCTGCATTCAACCTTCTTAATTCCTTCATTTCTTCTTTCTGTTGTGAAAAACTTTGCTCTAGTGAGAGCGATTGACCTTCTCCAGAGGAAGGATATGTAACCTGGTTCTTTCCCTTCCCTTTGTTGGATCCTTTTCGGAGAGGGGGAAGTGGGTTAATCGAAGGATTACCTAGGTTCTGAGTAATCTTTTGACTTTGTGTACACACACCTTCTTCATTTGTGTCGGTGCGTACATCTTCTTGAGTAGGAACCTCTTCATCTGAATCCCCTGAGTGAGCCTCATCTGTTGGATCAACAACAATGAAATTGATGACATTGATTGATGCATAACTCATCACATCCCTTCTATCATCATTTCTGTGATATTGTCTTCTTCCATGTCTTTGATGAGACATTGCCTTTTGTTGATTCGATCCCTCAAGAACTTCTTGACGAACCGAAATTTGGAGGGAATCTCCTGATAATTTGGCTCTTCGTTCCTCTTGAGGTTTCTTCCCCAATCGAGAAAAGACCAACTTTCTCTGAGGAGGGGATTGATGATTTGAAAAAGTCCTTAGTCCAGTGGACTGGGGCTATTCCTGCTGTTCTCGCTCAAATCCCCGAATCCTTTTTGTTGATTCCGAGGGTTGGTTTAAAAGAGTTCCCAGTTTGGTGAGCTGGGGTGGTTCTTGACATGCTATGTATGAGACTTTCTTGAAAGTCCTCCTAATCTTGCGAACCTTAGTATGGAAATTAGCTGGATGTATTAACTTGTATCCTCTTTTATCACCCGGTTCAAAAGATCGTTGGATGATTTCTGACACTTCTGTCACTTGGTGACGTGCTTTATCCAAACGAGAGGCCTATTTAATATCCTCGTTTGCTTAATGCAAGAGTAATTCAATAACTTTTTCTCTGTATTCTTGATTTTGAGAGGAACTAGTTGAAGCCTGTTCTTGGGCAAGCTTTTGATTACAAACAAATCCCATTGACTGTGGCCGACCATGGGCAATAACATTGCATGAGACCATTTTCGGCGGGCTTTTCTGACTGGAGAGCACCGTGAAATGCAGTGCTCCATGAAAACCCCATCCTCTGACAAGAATACCAGATGGGGCATTGGAAATTATCTGAATCAATCTTCTTAGTGTTCCAAGGCATGAACGTTGAAGGGCTCTCTGCTGCTTTTCAGCCTTCAGATATCGAGAGACAGATAGAGACGCCAAATCAATCTGACGTTGTAACCCTTTTATTATCTTAAGATGATTTTCATATACATCATAAGATAATACTTTCTTTTTTAACTAACAAAGAGTTTTCCATATGTTGAGACGAATATCATGAATTTCATCTTCCGTCAATGTTTCTGGAATATTATACTGAGAGTCATCCAGAGGCCAAAACATGACTGGCACTTCACCTTTCGCCAGTTGTTTTCTCATGTTCAACATTTCCTCTTTATCATTTGATGAAGATTATTCTACCTGATTTGACCAGAGTTGGTGTTTCCTGGTTGCTTCATTGGATTCAACATGATTGGTAGAGAAATCATTGATCAAACTAGAAGATGCATGACTTAGGGGTGGTTCGGAGAATGACCTACACCCTAGGCTATCTTCTGATTGAGAAAGTATTTCACCTGCTAGCGATGAAGCTTCATACATGACTGGTTTCGCATTTGCAAGTGCCTCAAGATAAGAGGGATTTCTCAGCACTACATTGTCCACTGGAGCATTTTCTGGGCAATGTGCATCACTACTGCGGAGAGGACTTTCGCAGTGAAATTCATCATCATGGGGAGGACCACCATAATGGGTTACAACAAAAGATGAGATCTCTTGCTCCTTGGTCTTCTGACCACACAGAGGGTTCTTGTGGCTCTCATCTGAAGATGAAACTTCGAGATCGACCGAATTGTCATGAAGCAAGCCTTCATGAGGAAGTGTCTATTGAAGACCTTCAGAATTAATGTTCCCACTATTGGGAAATGAGGGAGTAAAATCTTGAATTTCAACAGATAATTGTCTGAGGGCTTCAAGAAATCTAGCATCGAGCAAGGCCTTGTTACATATTGGATCTTGATCTCTTGACTGTGCTGGGAGGGTCTTTTTCTTAGAGGCCTTCTTACTCGCCTTGGAAACCACTTGTTGACGAAAGTGGCTACTCTGAGTAGGTGTATATGCCTGATCAGGAAAGATGGCCAGGTTAGGATGACGATCTCTACTCAAATCAGGTGTATGTACCTGACTTGGTTGTCTGTATGATATGAGGGAGTATGCCCCACAACCCTCTTGGACTGGAACATATGTGTGTGTCTGTTCCGGAGTGAATTGTTGATGTGTCACTCCACTAGTAGGGATAGATTTATGTGTCTTTCCATGAGATGCCGCTAAAGTTGTTATAATATCCTGGCAGGCTTCTAGAATATGAGTAGGGATTTGCTTCTGCTCTTTCACCATTGATAGAATATGCTTGGTGACTTCAGATATCGGAACGGGAATATACGTCTATTATAGGCTTGGAGCAGGTGTATGTGCCTTCTCCTGTACTCCTTTTCCTGTCAGTGAATCCTGGCAGTACTCAAGTGTGGGGGCAGAGAGTTGAGTCTGCCTCCTATTTGTTGTCGGGGCTTTCCGACTAACTTCTCCAAATGCTACCAAGAGAGACTGTTGATAGGCTTGATAAATACTAGCAGGTGTATGTGCCTACCGATTGCACTTCGCCAAACATGGTTGATGAGATCCATCATATGTAGTCAGACGAGCCTGCTGACTAGCTGATGATGTATAAACATATGTATGTTCCTGCCTATAGTACTCCACCGGAATTGCATGGCGGGATTGGCGTGATGCTGACAGACGAGTCTGCTGGACAACGGAATTAAAACGGGCAGGTGTATGTGCCTTCTCGTTGCTTTCCACCAAGTTAGGTTGGTGGACTTCTCCGGAGATGGAAGAGATGAGAACCTGCTCACTGTTGACCGGATTCAGCCTCTGGTGGTTCGTCTTGCTTGCTCAGGTTCGAGGAACCTGAGTCGAACGCCTGGAGTCGGTACCCTCATCATGTTGAGGGCGCACTACCGCACGAGTCTGGCGGCAATTGTCGGTGGGAGCCCTCAAGAAGGAATCCTGTCTGTTTGAATTAAGGCCCTGAGGGACCTGCTCATTCACCTACCCAGAATAAGGGAGCGAATGGTGATTGCGTTCCGGGGATAACGACCCGAAACGGTTGGAGACGGTAGTCAGCACCACCTGCTTCTTGATCACTGGTCGTCGTTGTCCAGACGACCGATGTGAGTTGTTTACTTGGAGGGCTTGTCGGGCAGCCTCTAGAGTCGGGATGGTACCGTGTTGATGGTACTCCTTAACCAGTGCGTTTGATACCCAACATTGAAGACGCTGAGTAGGTGATATTGTCCTTAGAGCGGATGATGATCCAGCAGGAGTAGCAACAGTGGCATTTGCAGCAGTAGTATTCACAGGTGTGAACTTGAGAGCAGCCATTCTAGAAATGTAGAAGATCTTGGAAAAAGAGTGCCTGTTTGATACAACAGACGTAATCAAGATAAATTCATCCACTACATCTTTTGTATGAGCACATATGTCAATGATTGTTTTTGTTGGCCCTCTCATTGAGTTTTAAATAGGGGCCTAATAAAATAGGCAAAACATCATTTTAACTTGGTTAAGGATTCACGTCGGGTTCACCATTTTTGTTTCCCTCAGATTCCGGGGATGACCTCTTTTTGATGGGAGGTTCAAACATTACGATCGGTTTCTAACGGGTTTTTTCGTAGAACCGGAAACATCCAATGATTCCACATCCATTTAGACCTAATTTCCAAAGGTAGGTGCTCATTAGTTCATGGAATGATGAGGCTTAGGAATTTGCATTGGTCGAGAGGATGGGAGGTCAGACTCATCACACCTTTTTGAGGGGAATTATTTTCTACTCCAGGACTCTCTTTATAGATTTAAGTTATGTTCATGAATCCTTATTACATTACCAAATATAAAATGAGTTTTCCTTTAGATCCGACAATCAATGATCGATATGTAGGAAATTTAGAGAATCTTTTATATGTATTCGAGGTTCTTCATCGATAGAGAATCATCTGTATTTGTTAGAGATTCTTAGTCAATGGTATCCTTTGATACATAAAAGTCTCTTGGTCCTTATGATGACCATACTGGTTTTAAAGCCACTCAGTGGGGCACTTGAAGTTTATTGTCATTCAGAAGGACATGAATTATTTCAGAGTTGGGATCGAACCCGCAGATGGGATACCTACGTATCCTTTGTTTATAAAAGGAATCAGAACCCACGTAGTCTGAGTAAGGGAGTATGATGTTTATGATTGATGGCTCAAAGAAGGATGTCATAATTACTTTTACACTCTAAGATCACGTGAGTCATGCTCGGTGTGAGAAACAAGAGGTATTGGTAAAAAATCAGACAATTGTGCCATGAAAGATGAAATCATAAGAAATAATGTGGGACTTATGTATGTATGACTGCCTAAATAAATGAAGGTTAGGATTTACTTTAAGGAAGAAATCCAGGAACAGGGTCCATAAAGGTATATGTGCTTCATGGAGATTTTGAATACTCTAACTTGGGGCTTACTCCTGAAAAAGAGGCCCAAATTAGGAGAAGACTTATGATTGGGTTTTACTCCTGAAAAGGAATCCCAGATCAAAGGTAAATTAGGACTGGTTAAGAGAAATTAATACTGGGGCTTACTCCTGAAAAGGAGACCCAGGTTAAGAGATTATGACTGGGGCTTATTCCTGAAAAGGAGGCCCAAGTTAAGGGATTATTACTGGGGATTATTCCTGAAAAGGAGGCCCAGGTTAAGGGAATTAAGGTTTGGGGCTTACTCCTGAGGAGGATGCCCAGATTTGGGGACTAGGGCTTACCCCTAAGGAGGATGCCCAAATTTGGGAATTTTAAGAATTGAGGCTTACTCCTAAGGAGGATGCCCAAGTTAAGAATTATGACTGGGACTTACTCCTGAAAAGGAGGTCTAAATCGATTGAGTTCTCTCATATTAAAGGATGAGGTTGAATGAATTAAATCTCAATCTTTAGTGACATAAAGATGTGTAAATCACTAGGTTTTGAGAGATATTCTATAGAGATCCTTTCAGATAAGGAATCAAAAATCAAGAAATCATGCCATAAATGGATTTGAAGAGTGTCTTGAATATTGAATCTTGAATAGGAGAGGTGGAATGGCTTAATAGGGGTGACATGGGCAATAAGGGCACCCAAAAAGGCAGGGGCGTGCAAGTCCTGGCAGGCGCGCAGGTATTGCGTAGGCACATAGGTATGCCTGCGCGACAGATGGTGTACTTGTGTGACGGTTAACCAGTAGGGTAATACTTGAGCGACTCTTGATTAAAGCCTTTAGAATCCTCTTGAGGTTCTTCTAGAAAAGGTGCGCGCAATTTCTATTGAAGGAGTAAGGCGCTGCGCAAGTGTGGCCTTTTCCCTTAAGGGCTGGCCACTCAGGCGCGCAAGTGTTGATGAGTTTCAACACTTAGGCCTTCCTACCCCTCTTTAGATCTTCCGTTCTAGGTAAGAAATTACCTTATAAGTGTTTCAGAATCTTTGAGAAGAGACTAGGGTGCCGAGAGCTCAAATCTGAGTTTCTAGAAAAAATCCTTCTCAAATTGGGGGCCCACAGGGTCTATTTATAGGCAGGAGAAGACCCCGGGCGATTATCACTTAGGTCATGCAAGTCACTTGTGAGACCACTAGGCGTCGCGCAAGTGGACTTGCGCGACTATGAGGGAACTTGTGCGGCACATGTGCAATATTCTTCTTATTAATTCCTTTGTCAATTTTTGATATTTTGTCCAAAGGTTGAATCACTTTGAGCTCAGATATTCCCCTTTTCCGATCTTTAGATTCTGTGACGAAAGGAGCGTCAACAATGCTATGCGTCCAAGTGTTTATATTATGATGTGTAAAGTATTTGATCTACGCCATATCATTTTTATCTTATAAAAATTTAAGAACATCTTCAATTTTACTATAATTTAAAAGTGTCAAAGTTTTCTATACTAAATATTAATTTATCTTACAAAGTATGAATGAGTTTCTCAAGAAAGATGCTTTAGTCAAAATGAAAATATTAAAGGAAAATATCTCTTGAAGAGAATATTTATAACCAGAAGAAGTTAAAGAAGATAAGAGTTGCATCACTGTAACATATTTATTTTATGCTGAAGAATTATCTTACGCATCATTGAACTCAGTTTATCTTATGAAGAAGACCCACTTTATCTTACAAAAGTTATCTTATAATGAACAATACTTCTAGTTGGTATCTTAAAAATATATATCGATTGAATAATTTCCTGATTACCTTACTAATCTCTTGATGAGTCATTTCATGCCTTTAGAGAACATCAAAAAGGAGATCATCCTTTTAAGGAAATATTGGTTTGCACAAGACTTACCGTAAGTGGAAAGATCTGAAGGATGAGAAGATTTATGACATCTCCACTGGAAAATTAATTCCTATATTTGGAAAGTTTGGATTCATATCCTTAGTATCCTATCTTATCAAGATCACTATGTAGCTCACTCGACCATTAGTATTATCTCTTTATCAAGTTTAAAAGAGATATAAAAAAAATAAAGAAGTAGAGAAGATATTTGGTTGAAATTTTTATAGAATTCATACACATATAAAAAATTCTAGAAATCTATACACAGTTAAAAAAAAAAACCATTTGTTCTATGTTTATCAGTTCTATCAGTTTCACATAAGATCATCTTAATCTACAGAATTCATAAACATATAAAAAAAATTATAGATATATGTACATAGTTAAAAAAGAAAACCATTTGTTCTGTGCTTATCAGATCTATCAGTTTCACTAAAGATAATCTAAAGCTACACCTTGGAGTCTATCATTTTATTAGGATTAATCTTTATCTACTGTCAGTCACTTCTTGTAACTATGTGATGAAATTTTCTCTCTCAAAGTTTTTGTTCACTCTATCTTCTTTATGTAAGAGTGTGTTTAAGACCGTAGATAGGTGTTGTAAAGGTAGATCCTAGTTGAAATACTTTAGAGATTTATATTAAGTGACATCTTCTTGTAATCAACTTGGATCCTTTGGTAAAAGGTCTGTTATTGTGAAAATCACCAAACACGTGGAGTAGAGTGTTGGTGGAGTGGACTAAGGGATTTCTGTTCCCTAAACCACTATAAATATTATATGTTTAATATCCTTCATTTAAATTCAAATTTCCACTTCCAAATTTTATTAAGGAAAGGATTTTGAATGATCATAACTGAAGAGGGGGGGGGGGGTTCTCTACAAAATAAATTTTTAGGAACTCAATTCACTCCCTCTTGAGTGTTCAGCTAGCCATTATCTAGGATAAAAATTGCTATCCGAGAAAGTGACACTTGAGTTCAAAACCATCAAAGGTTGAAGTTCAAAGATCCATCTATAAATGAATTCCATAGATGATAATTGAGAAGTCATGCCAATATTTATAGCTTCGTACTTCAATGGTAAAAACTATGGTTGATGGAAAGATCACATGATCATTAATCTAAAAAATCTTGGATTGAAAGTATATCTTAAAGAAATTAAGCCCTATAAAATTCCTAATATAGAAACTAAAACACGGGATGATAAAAATGAATAAAATTATGATCTAGACTCCAAATATATGAACGCTATCATCTACGATTTAGAACTAGATAAGTTTAATAGAGTCTCTCAATGTCAAACAGATCAATAAATATAGACCACTATAGATATTTCATATGAAGTTACTAATAATGTGAAAGCCCTTAGATATGAAACAACTAAGCTTAAGTTTGACACATTCAAAATGGATGAAGGAGAGAGTACTACTCAACTAAATGGAAGACTCACTGTGATTGTGAACAAAATTTCAACTCTAAGAACACATATAACTGAGCCTAAAAAAGAATTTAAAGTTCTCAAAGTATTATCACCCAAGTGGAGTGGAATCTCATCTACTATAAAATAATCTACAGAATTCACAAATTTCAAGATAAAAGATCTCATTAAAACTCTCATGATGTATGAAGCTGAAATGGAAACTAGATTTGAAGAGCATAAGATGATCAAGATTGAAAATTATGACTTGAATGTTTCTACTTATAAAGATGATAGAAAGAGTAAAAGCATATAAATATATTATGTATCCAAAGAATAAGATTATTTAAACAAATCTGAATTAAATGAAGAGCTTTCTCAATTTTCTTAAAAGGTAAAAAAGTTCAATAACAATAGGTGAAGTTTTAGAAGATCCTTCAATAAGCATAGGAAGCATGGTGAAAACTCTAAAGAGTTGAGATGTTATAAATACAAATAATTTTGGATACATCAATCCCAACTATTTGAAAATTAAAGATGATAAGAAGGAAAATAAAAAATAATTCAAGAATAATGGTTATAAGAAATCTAAGAAATCTATTAAGGCCACCCAAAGTGCTTCTGAAGATTATAGTGAATGAAAATCATTATAATCAAAATCTAAATTTAATAATGAGAATTTTAATTTATGTTTTATGGCACAATCAGGGGAGGAAATTGGCCACATGAAAAATAGTGAAAAATGGTTTATAGATAGTGTCTTTTCAAGGAATATGAGTGGACATTACTCCAAATTTCACTCTCTATTCAAAATAGATGGTGGATATGTCACATTTGGTGAAAATACAAGTGAAAAAATAGTTGGCATTGAATCAGTTGGAAATCCTCAATCAATTTTCATCAACAAAGTACTTTATACTGAATGTTTGAAGAAAAAACTGATAAGTATTTCTTGGCATTGTGATGATGGCTATTCTATTGATTTTTATAACAATTCATGTTTAATTTTTAAAGATAAATGTATCAAGTTTAAATCACCCAGAACAGACAATATTTACACACTATATCTCAATTCCTTATGTAGACAAAATGTAAACTATTTAAATGCTGAAATTGATGAATCATAGATTTTGAATAGAATACTTCGACATTATAATGTTCATTCTTTGAGAAATTTTTATAAAATAAATTTTATTTTTGATCTTCCTAATCTTAAATTGGATAGAAAGTAACAATGTGATGCATTCCAAATGGGAAAGAAACACATGTAATCTTTCAAACCAATCAAAGAAGTTTCCACATCAAGACCCCTTGATATTATCCATACAGATTTTTTTAGACCTAATAGAACTGCAAGTCTTACTAGTAAGTCATTTTTATGTGATAATTGATGAATTTTCAAGATTCATATTGGTTTTCTTTTTAAGACTCAAAAGTGAAGCATGTTTTATTTTTATTAATTTTTTTAAACTTGTGAAAAATGAAAAAGATGTCAAAATTGTGTCTTTAAGAAGTGGTCATGGAGGTGAATCTAAAAATCATGAATTTAATTATTATTTCTCTAAGAATGGAATTAAACACACATTCTATGCCCCTAGGATACCTTGAAAAAATGGTGTTTTTTAAAAGAATAGGAATTTGAAAAAATTTCTAGGACCATGTTATGAAAATATAACATGCCCACTCATTTCTGGGTTGAGTTTGTTAACAAAACAAGTTATGTAATTAAAAGAGTTTTAATAAGGCCTATATTAAAGAAAACAACCTATGCGTTATGAAATAATAGAAAAAACAAGGTTGGATACTTCAAAATATTTTGATGCAAGGTTTATATCTTGAACACCAAGGGTAATCTTGGAAAGTTTGATCTAAAGGATGTTTAAGGTATCTTCCTTTATCACTCTACTACTTCCAAAGATTATAGATTTTTCGATAAAAGGTAAAGGATTTTTTAATAATACACTCATGTGAAGTTTTATGAAAGTGGTCCTTTTGATAAAAAAATAATTCAAATTAATAATCAAATTGATCTAGTCAATAATATGATACCTGTGCCCCTCTTTAATGAAAAAAGGATGATGATTTGGAACTTGATTACTTTAAACCAAATACCGTAAGGGAAGATGCTATTTAACCCAAAAGTGTTTTTCCTAGAATACATAGAAATCTTAAAGACCATCCTCTAGAAATAGTTATAGGAAGACTATATGAAGGTGTAAGAACTAGAAGAAACATAGGAAATCTAGTAGAATTATTTTCTTTTTTATCCAAATTAGAACCTAAATCCATATAAGAAGCTTTATCAGATGAAATTTGGTTCTTATCTATGCAAGAAGAGTTAAATAAATTTAGAATAAATAAAGTGTGGGAATTAGTTGAAAGACCCTCGAACTATCCTGTAATTGGAATAAAATGGGTTTTTAGAAACAAAAAGATGATCAAGATATAGTATCTATAAATAAATCTAGACTAGTTTCCAAAGGATATAATCAAGAATAAGGGATAGATTATGAAGAAACCTTTTCCCTTGTAGCTAGGTTAGAATCTATTATTATCCTTCCAGCATATGCATCATATATGAATTTTAAATTATACCAAATGTATGTTAAATATGATTTTATAAATGTATTTTTAATATAGAAAGTTTATGTTGAACAACCCACTCATTTTAAAGATCATAATTTTTAAAATTATGTGTTTAAACTTATCAAAGCTCTATATGGACTCAAACAAGCTCCAAGGGCATGGTATGAAAGGTTAAGTTCTTTTCTTTTATCAAATGGTTTTACATTAGGAATGGAAGATCCTACATTATTTAAGAAAACTTCATCCTTATATATATTTTTGTACAAATATATGTAGATGATATTATTTTCAGATCAAAAAATAAAAAATCGTGCAATGAGTTTTCAAAAATTATGCAAAAAGAATTCGAAATGAGTATAATTGGTGAACTAAACTATTTTTTGGGATTTAAAGTTTATCAAAAATATTTTGGAAATATTTTAAATCAAATCAAACACATAATTGATCTACTTAATAAGTTTGGACTCAAAAACAATAAGAACTACTCAACTCCTATGAGTTCCAGTATTAAACTTTACTTGGATGAAATTGGAAAACCATTTAACAACAAGTTTTATTGAGGAATCATTAGAAGTTTTCTATATCTTACTACAAGTAGACCAGATATTATGCTTTCAGTATGTCTCTATGGAAGATTTCAAACTAATCCAAAAGAATCACATTTAAATGTTTCTAATTTTTTTAATATATCTAAAAGGAACTATGTCTCTTTATCTTCTTTTTCCAAAAACATATGATTTTAGTTTAATTTAATACTTAGATACTGATTTTTCAGGATATAAACTAGATATAAAAATCACTTCAGGAACCTTCCATGTTCTAGGTAAATCTCTAGTTTCTTGGTCAAGTAAGAAGCAACACCATGTATAATTATCAACTTCCAAAGATGAATATATTTCCATAGAAAGTTGTTGTTCACAAGTTCTATGGATGATACACACCTTAATGTATTTTTGATTTAATTTTAATTGTGTTTCAATCAATTGTGATAACATGAGTGTTATCAACATATCAAAGAATCTGATAAACCATTAAAGAATTAAACACATTGATTCAAGACATCATTTATTGAGAGATAATTCAAAAAATAATGGTATCTATTTAGAATTTGTTTTCATAGAAAATCAATTATTTTTTTTACAGAACCTTTGCCCGCTAAAAAATTTGATTTAATTAAGTTATAATTAGGCATGTTTAATTTTACTAAATAATATTTTTCATATTTAGAGTAAATACATTATTCAAATTATTTAATTCAGTTTTTGTGCCTCTATTTTTAGTAATATTCATATTCAATAGGCCACATCACCTAGTTTTTGTAATAATTAATCTACACATTACTGCATGACCCCTCGTTTACCATAAATTAAAAAAGACTATGTATCAACTCTATGTGTGAAATGATTTGAAAACCTTCAGACTCTATCTCTTTCTCTCTACCCAAACCTTCATTACCCTAACCTTACAACCTTTAAAACCCTATATGAAAGGAGAAAATGAAATTAAGAAAAGGTGCCTCGTCAAGTAGAATGAAAACAAAGGATCTCAAAGAAAGTGTTAAGTTTATGAGCAATTGATTTTCAATGGCTGGACAAGACTGATATGTTGCTAAAGAAAGTAATAAATATTCAAGGATTGGAGTATGTATTCAATGAAATGCAATCCATGTTCGTATTCAAAAAGTAAGTTTGTGTGTTTTATGAATAACTAGTCTTTAATTTTGGTAATGATGGATACTTGGTTACTTAAATAGTCAACTAGAAAAACCTCTTGACAACCTCAGTTCATTTATAAGAAGCCCTGAAAATCCCTCATGAAGGTTACCCATTTTCAGCACCTCCTTAGCTACCATGGATGGAGTCACTCCACTAGAGATAATGAAGTTGCTCTTTGGAACACCAAACATTGAAAATAATTTATTGAAGAACTTAAAGCCCAAATGAAAAGTGATGAACAAGTTCATAAAGTTGGGAATATAACAAAGAAATGGTGAGTTTGATAAAATTATTTTTCAATATATCACTTTTCTTTATCTGTTTATGATAGAAAAACCTATGAATCTAGAATGTTATATTCTATGATATATGTGTCATGTTCAGAACAAGTCTCTAAATTTTTATCCTTTAAAAATAATTTTAACCCTTGTTTTTTGAATTTTTGGAGTTTTCTTGGATTATATTAATGAAACTCATTATCATGGGTTGGTGACCTTAGGTGAAAGTATTTTAAGAAAAATCACATTGTGTTGGAAGTTTTCATTAAGCATGTTGGTGCCCTTAACCTCAATTGATGGAGTAGAACCAGCATAGACTCAAGGGGAGTAATCTAATTTACAATAAATACTGGTGTTAGTAGAAGGATCGTCTCACAAAACCATGATAAGAGAAAGTCAGGATGATGAAGAAAATCTCACTGTAAAGAAAAGAAGAATATGATTTGGAATTCAAACAACTAAACAAACTATTTTCAGAACAATACACCTCCTATATCTATTTCTATTATAGTAAAAGTTCATAAATAAAGGATAGACTTGACTATCACTCACATTTTTTCAGTTGGTTCAGACAGGAAAATTTCCATAAGACCCAAAATGTCCCTTCTTATGGTTAATTACCATTCTCAATAATTGAAAAAATTGTTTATAATAAGGGTTGGTAGAACTAAATCACAATAGTTGCATCATTTGGAAGAAGTAACTGATACTTCAGAAAAGAAATAAATTGGCGAATAAAGTATATAAGTTCATCAAGGCATTACCCTATTCAAGGAGAAGGTGGAAATGTAGAAATACCTGACGTTGAAATAAGCGTTTTTGAAACATCTCAATAGAGCTACTCAAAATTACTGTTTGAAGTATAATCATTAAAAGTACAAGTGATGGAGTCCAATAAATAAGTAATTACTCTTTGTAATCAGGTTTCATAGAAGTATGATGTTTAAGAAGTAAATTTGTTGGTTCAATATATGATAGAAAAATTATCAAAATAATCCTCTGTAGGAATTGAAAATAGTTCTGATGCATAGTCAAATCTAATGGAATTATCTCAAGTTGTGGATACGGTGACTATAACTCTTGTATCACTATAGTGTTAAATTATTTAAAGAGAAATGTTTCAAGATTTTCAGAAAGGAATGATAGATGAATTGATAAGGTTACTAGTTATTTATAAATAAGCCTTTTAATTGGTTGATAAGTCAAAAAAGGATATTAGTTCTATGTTGAAATAGAAGATTTCAAAAGCTCAAGAAAATTCAATCCAAGTAAATAAATATGTAATATTTATCATAAAAAATATGGATGGCTTGTTATCAAATAACTTTGAGGTTATAGAAAATAAAATTGAAGACTTACATGGAGTAGTTGTTAATAGTCTAAATCCATATTTCTCAAAAGATGAAGATGAGGTAGAAGATGATTCCTTTGTAGAATCTTCATAAAGATAAGTGTATACAAAAGGAAAAGAAAGTACTTCTATCATTGGTTTGCTAGAAAACCAGTTTTATGTTTTTGAAGAATCTGATAGCTAGCTATACCAATAAGGGAGACATACAAAATTTTGTTAGAAATTTATCTTAGTGTCTCTGGAATGGGTTTATAATTCTTTGGTACTACTGAAAGAATGACATGGTGAAAATAATTGATACTCATGCAGATTCTATATTTCATATTCATAGAATAAATTTTACAAGACCACAAATTGTTGATTTCCATACATTCACTTCTCAAATTTTAAAGGAAATATTTGACCCATATGAGATCTATCAAAGGGAGAACCTTAGTTTTTCTGAAGAAATATATTTACCTTTACCTGAACCATCCTCTAAATTAGCCTTTACCCATGTAGATAAATTTTATTTGGTGAGGGAACAACAAGCTTATCTCAACATCCAATCGACAGTAGTAAGGTTTCATCATAAAGATTGAGCCAGTCTTGGAGCATCTCTACTAAAATTGGGCGATTTTGTAGGCAAGACAACTAACACTCCTCTACCTTCATCCTCGTTACCTCAGGACCAACCCTTATCTTTCAAGAAGCTACCTCCAAAAATTCATTTCAAGATTATGAGTTGATAAATTCTATTTATTCAGTTTGTGAAGTGGGGTTTGCTGTGAATGGGTATTATTAAAAACATTTGAATTATTCCAATTTTATGGAATTATTTAAAAACATTTGAATCTATTTTATGTTAAAGTTTATTTACTTGAATGTTTTTAATGCTCTAATTCCCTTAATGTTCTTTCTAGAATTTTCACTTTTTCTATGCTCCTATATTTTTTGTTGATATTCAATATTCTTGTTTTATGATTCTTTTTATATTGTTTTATCATCCTTTTGTGCTATACTATTTTAGTGATTACTTATGAACTCTATTTAATACCAAATTATTTTCATCACCAGTAGCATTAAATATTTACTAATGTTTGTGTGCAATATAAAGTGTATTCCTTATTATAATTCTTTTTGATATCACAAAAAGGGGGAGAAGGAAATGAAAGAACAAAAATTTAAATTTTATAACTCTTTTCTTATTTCAAAAAGGGTGATAAGGAAAGGAAAATATTTTCTTTTTAAAATTTAAAAATTATTTTTCAAAAGGAGGAAAATAAAATAAAACTTATTTATTTATAAAAGTTTAAGGATTATTTTATGAAATTTATATTTTTACTTCTCATGGGTATTGTGATCATCAAAAGGGGGGGGATTGTTGGAAAGAATATACTATTCCAATATTCCTCTATGTTATGTGTTTTAATGATTAAAAAAAACCTATAATTTTTCTAACAAGTTTATTATAAGTGTTTTAGATTGTATTTTTATTACACTATGTGTACAAGCATTTATCTTACTGATGCACGCCTGTCATGGGGTGGGAAAAAATAATATTTAAATTACCTAAGTATAGTATAGTAGTTAATACTAGGTAGTCTCCTGAAGAGGAGTGCACACAAAACAATGTTGTTAATTTTTATTGTTTTTTTGAAAATAATTGGTTTTAATTAAATTTGAATAATGTGAGAAAAATTAGCAATTTGATTTGATTAGTTTTAAACAAATTAGAAAGACGATGATCAGAGTGGGTTTGTCTAGACCTAGTGCTGTGCTATCATGGTTTCTACATTTTCCCCTTTTCTTCCACTAAATGGTAAGATAGAGATTCATCTACTGAGTCATTTTTCTCCATTTTCAAGATGATTATAATGATAATATTCTTATTTGAAGCCTCAGGTAGATCTATTCTCTTTCTCGTGTGCGTAATGTTGTAGTAGGTTTTATTGATTAATTAGGACAATCCTTGACCAAGGGTTGTTATTCCCTAATAAACCAATATTCTAACATACAATATTACACATGTTATAATGACCATCAAACAATCACTACCCAACCCTAATATGTCCCAATGTATATGGAAAAGAATTGGGTAGAGGGAGATATGAATCATTGACCAAAGAAATTAAAAATAACAAAATTAAAACCTTATTCAAACGTATTCATAATATAAAACTGAATTATGAATTGAAACTAGATTTATAAATAAGAATAGATCTTATTAATTTGAATCATAGGAACTAAAGCGAAGCACATAGGTACAACTTCCCCCCTTTCCAATCACTCAATGAAACTACCCCTCTATGGATGGGGAAGTTGAGATGATGCGAGAGAGGGGAGACATTACAGAGTAAAGAGAATAAAAAAAAATAAAGAAAAGAAATAAATCTTTATGGGGACTTCATCCAATTCTTACCTCACTATTCTATTGGATGGTGTGGGATGGATTGGAATGCTTTGGGAAGGAGGAACTCTCCTCCTTTCATAGTAAAAAATTACCCTTCAAATGTTACCGCATGTTAGGCCAATTAAATAGTTGATTCATGCATAGAATACTTCATGAAAGTTGTTCATAAATTTCTTAGGCGTCTCCCCTCCAAATTTTATAGTAGTTGGGCTGTCAAATCATGATATATGTTCCCAACATGAAAAATTTCCAGATCCATGAACAGTTTTCAAGGACCAACTTGTGAGCCGGTTTTGAGCTTTGAGATGGTGGATTTAGCTTTGGGTACAAAAGAATGAAATGAATCCCATGATTTATATAATCCTAAAAATAAATAATTTTATGATTTATATAAGTATAGAAAATGTTATGGACTAAATACATAAATAATTTAAAACTGTTAAAATCCAAATTAGGCCATTTTTTTGATTAAGCTCACAATACCACTAAAATCATAAAATGTGATAATTTCCTTTAAAGTAACACATTTTTGGGATTAAAAACATTTTAAATTAAATGTAAAATTATTGAAAATATTAATTTTTTCAATTCACACACCATGATTATCTTCAAGCATAAAATCTCAACATTAAAAATTAGAGGGCACCAATGTTACCAATATTCAAATTCCAAGGGAAAAAAATTAAAAAATCATCATTGTCAAATAAAATTATAAAATGTTACATAAAATATATATTCAACTTAAAATTTTTCAAATAAATAGTCAATTAATGTATTTTACTTTTCCCCTTTGAAAAATGATGGAACTTCTCCTTTCATTCATTCAGGCTCCTCAATTAATTATTATTAAACATTCCAATTCATGATATACCTCAAAATGGATTTATTTCTCTCATAACTCATGATAAAATTCAATTAGATTTATTCTTATATCATGAGAACATTGTCCTTATCGATAGGATTGTAAATGAACTACTTTCTCCACTTTGTAAAGACAAAAGACACATAAAATCACGAGGACTTTTAAATAAAGGTTCAAATGAATCTAAGGCTTACTGTTGGTAAGATTTGATGATTTAAAAATTAAGGCTCAAGGAGGAGGTTTATCTCTTAAGTAAAATTCATGATATAAAAAAGTGTCATGAAATTCTTCCCTTCAAAGTAGCAATCCCACTTCCCCCAAACTCAAAGTAAGGTCATGATCAAATTATGCATAATGAACGATTTGTGCACCCTCTTGATTTTTTTCCAAATAATTTTTTTTAAAAAGTTATGCTTGAAAAAACCCCACATACATAAATTAACCACATATGATAAAAATCATCAGTCTAATAATGGTGATTTTTGGTTTTCCCAAATTACAACTCATTTTTATTTCATTTTTTTATTTGTTTTTTATTCAAAAGGGAAAAAACAATAAAGAGTATAATGAATGAACCAAATGACCTTTATCATTACCCAAAATATCACCCCCACACTTCTTAATTAAAATTTATATCATCCCTTCCACCATAATTCCCTTTACCCCCACACTTTAACTTTAAAATATCATGAAAATACTAAGAGTAGGGTAGGAATGGATAAAAATGGATTGAAACCCAGATCATACCTATAAAGGTCATTCATGGTCTCTATGGGCTAAAGAAGGATTGATGTAAAGGTGGTATTTTATGGATAATTATTTTATCAAAATATTCCTCAATCATATTAAATGTGGTCTTGTACAATCATAGCTTTGACAAGTTTAAATTCAAGTTCTAGTAGGTGAAATGTCCCAAGATCACTCAAGAAATATGCTCAAGATAAAATAGGAAGTATTTGGTCTAGAAATACTCTTGGGAATGGGAATATGATATTTTAAAATCACTTAAGGAATGACCAATAATAAGAAATAAATTTACATGAATTTCAGAAATTCAAAGCATGAAAACAGTAGGGAAATTTCATTTACATGAATCAATAAATTCCCTCAAATCATGAGTCATCATTTCAATATCCATGATTCAATTTAAACATTCAATTATAAATTTTAATAATTCAATATCATTAACATTGAAATCTAAAACATGGAATCATAGGATTTATAAGAAACCCATGTCTCTTAGATAAGTCAAGTAAATCATTACTTCAATTGTGGATATGAAATTTTAGTTTAAAGATAAAAAGAAGATTTGTTTAAAAAAAATATAGGGAATTAAAATGATCTTGAATAGAAAATAAAACTCTATTTGGAAATGATGCTTCAGTCAAGTGGTGCATGTCCTGTTCCTTCAATTTTGTTTTGTATCACTTTCCCAATGCGTGTTCTATTAAGTATATCCATTTTCAGCCTTGTATAATCTTTATTAATAGACCAGAAATATAAGAATAAAAACAAATTATATTGAAATACTATTCAATCATGATAGAATATGATTTAGGGGAAGTGTATACTAATGAAAAAAACATGGGTTTCCTCCCAGAAGTGCTTTTGTTTAATGTTGTTGGCTCAACTCAAATATTAATTTTTTTTGAAAAATACTAGACTACAAGATCACATCCCCCAAAATTAATTGATATAGTGTCCTCATTGAATTTAAATTGATTTTTTCATGTAAGTATATAAAAAATGGTTTTAATTCGTTTAATAAAGTGTAAACAAAATATACTACTTGGTAGGTCTTCATTGGAAATTATAGTGAAGGAGTGTGATATGATCCACTGGTTCTTGAGGTATGGTCCCATAGAACTTATTCAGCCTCTACCCATTTACAGCGAATGAGTTTTATCCTCCTTAATTTTTGAACCGCACAACATCAAAGGGGTATACAAAAATAATAGTAAAAGGGCCTTCCCATCTAGAATAAAGTTTACCTGGAATTAACTTAAGTCTGGATTTGTATAATATCACTTGACTCCAGGATTGAAGGTTCTTGGTTGAATCATCTTATCATGGGCTATCATTGTTCTCTCTTTGCAGATCATTGAATTTTCAAAATATTCCCTCCTAATTTACTCTATCTCCTACAACTACAATCTTCTCTCTTTCCCAGATTTATTAAGGTCTATATTTATCTATCTTACCACCCAGTATGCTGTGTGATCCAATTCCACAGGAAGGTAGAAACTATTTCTATAAATAAATTTATAGGGGATAATCCCTATGGGTGTCTTGTAGGATATTCTATATTCCTATAAGGTATCATCTAAACTTTGACTCTAGTCTTTTCTGTTGGGTTTAACAGTCTTTTCTAGAATTCCTTTGATTTCTCTATTAGAGACTTCTGCTTGGCCATTTTTTTGGGGATGGTATGGTGTTGATGTTTTATGATATAATCTATAATTTTTCAGTAATGATTCCATTTTCCTATTATAGAAATGAGTTCCCTGGTCATTGATGATTTCTCTTGGCACTCCAAACCTATATAATATGTTAGTCCTGAAAAAATCAAAAACAACTTTAACATCCTCAGTTATAGTTTCTTTTACTTCCACACATTTTGAAACATAGTCTATAGATAAAATAATATTTGAATTTCCAAATGAAATTAGAAATTTTCCCATGAATTCTATGCCCCATACTTCAAAAATTTTACAAAAAATTATTGGTTTTTGAGGAATTTCCTATCGTTTTGTGATATTACCAGGAACCTAGAATTTTTCACATCTTTTACAAAATTCATATGCATCTTTAAATAAGGTGGACCAATAAATCCTAGATTCTAAAAATTTTCAGGCTATCCTATAAGGTCCAAAATGGCCAACACAAGATAATTTATGACATAATTAAAACACTGATTCAATTTCACTTCTTGGTAAGCATATTCTTATGATTTGATCATTACAAATTTCCTACAGAAATGGGTCTTCCCAAATATAAAATATTGATTCAGATTTAGTCTTATGTTGTTGATGAGAGATTAGATAAGAGGGCACCTGAGATATAACCAAATAATTGACAATTTTGGTATGCCATGGTACTTCACCACTGATTATATATATTTTTTCTCTAGGAATCTCACCATTAAGTGAGTTTTGGTTTGGAATTTCTGCTTCAATGGCATGGGGTAGTCGGCTTAGATGATCAACCACCTGATTTTTAGTTCCCTTTTTATCTTTAATTTACAAATTGAACTCTTGTAAGAGTATCATCTCACCAACATTGGTTTAGAATCTGGATTTTTCATTAAATACCTAAGTACTGCATGATCTTAAAAAATAACAACTTTAGTTCGAAGAAGATATGATTGGAATTTATCTAGTAAAAAGATAACTACAAGGAACTCCTTCTTGGTGGTTGTGTAATTTATTTGTGTGGAATCCAAGGTCCTTGATACACAAGAGATGACACGAGGCTTGATGTCAATTCTTTGTAATAGAGCGTCTCCCATCGCTTGGTTGGATGAATCACAAAGTAACTCGAAAGGGTACTTCAAATTGGGTGGTTACATTATTGGTGGTGTGATCAACCTTTTATTGAATCCATCAAATGATTCCATGCATGAATAATCAGCATTAAATTTAGAATACTTTAAAATTAATATTGAAATAGGTATAGAAATATTACTAAAATCCTTTATGAATGTTATGTAAAATCCTATATTCCCTAAAAACAATCTAACATATTTTACACAAGTTAGATTTGGCAAGGAATTTATTACTTCAAATTTTGATTTATCAACCTCAATCCATTTTTGTGAAATTATGTGCCCTAAAACTATTCCATTTTCATCCATGAAATGAAATTTTTCAAAATTTAAGAAAATGTTCTTTTCAATTCATTTTTTTAGTTTTTTTTACTAAATTTCTTAAGTAATGATCAAATTAATTTCCGAAAACTATGGAATCATTAAGAAATACCTCCAGGGAGTCCTCAATATATTCTAAGAAAATAATCACTATAAATCGTTGAAATGTACCTGGGGTGTTACATACCCCAAAAGGCATAATTATTTAGGAGAATGTGTGAAAGGATAGGTGAAGGGTGTCTTATCCTGGTCTTTTAGTGAAATCGGTATCTGGAAGTATCCTAAGAATCCATCTAAAAAATAGTAATGAGTTTTTCCAGCCAACCTTTCTAGCATATGATAAATGAATGGAATGGGAAAGTGGTCTTTTTTGGTAACTTGATTTAGCTTCATGTAATATATACACACTCTCTAGCTATTTTGTAATCTCATAGGGATCCGTTTATTTCTTTCATTTTTAATAGTGGTCAGGATAGTTTTCTTTGGGACTACATGAATTGGGATGACCCAATGAGAATCAGAGACTGGGTAAATGATGTCAAATGCTATAAATTTATCTATCTATTTCTTAAAAACCTCCAAAATGGTGGGATTTAGTATTATATGAAGTTTTCTAACTAGCCGGGAATCACTTTATAAAAATATTCTATGAGAGAAGACCTTGGGATTGATTATAGGTATATCACCTAAAATCCATCCTATATATTGAACATTTATTTTGAAAAGGTCAATCAGAGTTTGTTCTTATGAATGGGATAGGTTTTTGGAAATGATTACTGGAAATTTATCTCCTTCCATTAGGTAAGAACAATTCAAATCACTTGTTAATGGATTAAGTTCCAGACATGTGGGTTGTTCAAGGGATGATATAGAATTTAGGTTTCCAACTTCTAAGGCTAGAATATTCAGTATAATCTCACTCTATTTTAAAAAATCATCAAAAAATAGATTTTACCTCTTCCTATAACATTAGATCAATATTTTTAGGTTCTTGGGAATTGGAACATTCAAATGAAAAATGTTCTCCAAATGATAAGAATTCATGAAGCATACCTGAATCTTCAATTGGTTATATACCTTCTTCATGGGATATCACATAAAGTGAGTGATTATTGGAAATATGTTTTATCATTTCAAGAATTTTGAAGTGTAATGTACTATCTTAAAGTTACAATTTGAGTGTTCCTTTATAGACATAGATGATAATCCTTGCTGTTTTCATGAAGGGTCACCCCAGGATGATGGGAGATTGTCCTGGTGCTTGGTCATCTTCCATGGTAAGGAAATAAAATTCTTCTAGAAAGATCAATCCTCTTAATCCTACATGCACATCTTATAAAACTCCAACTGGGAAAATAGTGGATCTGTTTTCTAATTATAACACCAATCAAGTTGGTTTTAGTTCTCAAATTTTCAAGGATGAAAATACTGAGTGATGCATAACATTTATTGAAGCTCCTAGATTACATAGTGCATTAGTAAAATTTAAATACCCAATAGTGCAAGGAATAGATAATGTCCTTGGATATTGAAATTTTTGTAGTATCAATGGTGTGATTAGTGCTGAGATTATTCTTCCTAAGTTAATTATCTTATTTCCATCCACCCTCCTTCTTTTAGTTTAAAAATACTTTATAAATTTTTAAAACTTACGGATTTATTGTATTGCCTCTAGTTGCAGGATGTTAATCCCAAATTTTTTTAAGGTTTCCTAAAATTACCATTGAATTCATTCTTATCCACCCTTCTTCGACTTAACTAATGCAGATGGGAATGGTGCTTGGATATCCTTTTTCTCTCTTTATTATTTTTGAAATGGTGTTTATGGACTTTCTTTCATGGACCTTATTCTTTATCCTTTGTTGTTATGGTCTTCTTATTTTAGATGGATGGGTTGAGCTTCAAGAGGTTTCTCAGAATCATTATCCTCACTTTGTTCAAGGGACTGGAGCTCTTTTACACTTCTTTTTTTGATTTCACTGATATTATATTTTGGATTTGGAATTTTCTGTTCTAGGAGTTTTCCTTGATTCTTGGTTAGAATGTTCATAAGGATATTAATCTTATTGTCCAAAATTTTCATTCTATTCTTTATCTATTCGATCTCCATTTATTGGAGGTTATTCTAAGATCCTGTTGATGATTTTTCAAATGTTTTATACTAGTAAGGCTATTTAAAGGGTTATTGGAATGGTAGAGGGTTTTGGTATTGCTGCTACTGGAATGGAGGTTTATTTTGGTATTGATTCTGAAAATGAGTTCTATCCTAGTTCTATTGAAATCCATATCCTAGTTGGGTTTGGGGATAACATGGCTAATTTGGTTGGAATTGGATTTACTGATTGGATGTTGCACAACTTTCTATCCATTTCACTTATAGACATTGATCACTGTAATGATAAGTGGAAGATCATAAACCACATACCTGATTTGGGCCTTTTTGTTCCTTTAATTGGTTCAAAACAAGTTATTTCATCACACTGATCATTTCCTTAAGTGTTTCTTCAAGTAAGGGTGATGAAGAATCTGAATTCATTACCTCATGGATGACTCTGGTGATCATACCTCTAGTTATGAATTGTTGTGAGTTTTGTGCAATATTTTCAGTCAGACCTCTAGCATCCATTGGTGACTTTTCAATCAAGGCTCCTCTAGATAAGACATCTAGCAATTTTCAATCATTTTCAAGCATTCCTTGATATAATAGAACAAGGAAAAGATATTCTTCCATAGTATGATGTGGGAATATGGAATAAAGATTACTTAATCACTCACAGTACTCATAAAGTATCTTACCAGTTTATTGGTGAATAACATAGATCTCTTTTCGAATAGCCGTGCTCCTGGATGCGGGAATTTTTTTTTACATGAAGCATCTTTGAAGATATTCCTAGTCTTGTAATTTTCATGGTTGTAGACTGTACAACCATTCCTTTTACACTCCCTCAAGTGAGAAGGGGAATACCATCCACTTTACCTATTCTTCTAAAACTCCTCAGGGTATGAAACTGGAGCACACATTTTTAAATTTATGAATATGTCTGTTGGGGTATTCACCTTCAAGACCATGAAATTTTGGTATAATTTGAATCATTTTAATTTAAAATTCAAAATAATTCTCTAAGGAGAGGATAACTAGTTGATTATGCTGGTTAGAAAATTGTGGGGCACAGAGATCGTGCAAAGTTTGGTTGGGATTTCCAAGCATTGTAATAGGATTAGAGTGATAACTAAAGGTGTCACTTAAATCTGTGAGGTTTATTTCTTCAAAATATGTTTTCAATTTTTTTTTCTCAATTTGGTTATTGTTCTTTAAATTTTAGGATCAAATTCAATTAAATGGTTATTCAAAATACTGGCCATTCAAAAGAATTTTATTTTAATTTTTTTTGGGTTTCGAGGCATTGCATCCTTGGAAATGACACCAAGTTTGATGCACACATATCATGGGGAATGGGAAAACAATATTTAAATTACCTAAGTATAGTATAGAAGTTAGTCCTAGGTAGTCTCATGAATAGGAGTGCACACAAAACATGGTTATCAATTTTTATTGGTTTTCTTGAAAAGAATTGGTTTTAATTAAATTTTAATAATGTGAGAGAAATAAGAAGTATTATTTGATTGGTTTTAAATAATTGAGAAAGATGGTGATAAGAGTGGGTTTGGCTAGACCTAGTACTATGCTATCATGGTTTCCAAGTTTTGTCCCTTTTTCTTCCACTAGATGGTAAGAGATAGATTCATATACTGAGTACTTTCTCTCCTTTGGCTAGATGATAATGATGAAAATATTCATATTTGAAACCTCAAGTAGGTATATTATCCATCCCATGTATGTAATATTGTATTAGGTTTTCTTGATCAATTAGGATAATCCTTGATAAAGGGTTGTTATTCCCTAATAAACCAATATTACAACATACAATATTACACATGTACTAACGACTGTCAAACAATCACCACCCAACCCTAATCTATTCCACCGTATAAAAAAAATAATTGGGTGGAGGGAGATATGGATCATCAACCAAATAAATTAAAAATAATAGAATTAAAACCTAATGCAACCACATTTGGAATATAAAAATAAACTATGAATTGAAACCAGATTTAAAAATAATAATATATCTTATTAATTTAAATCACAATAACTTAAGCAAAGCACATAGGTACAACCTCCCCCTTTCCTGATCACTCAATGAAACTACCCCTCCATGTATGGGGAAGTTTAGATGATGTGGGAGAGGGGATACATTATAAAGTAAATAAAATAAAAGAAAAATAAATAAAATAAATAAATATGTTGGAGGCCATCATCCAAGTCTTTCCTCACTAGTCGATTGGATGGTGTGGGATGGATTGGACTACTTTGGTAAGGAGGAACTATTCTCCATTTATAGGCCATAATTCTTCTATGAAAGTTACTATGTGTTTGGCCAATTAAATGGTAGATTCACACATGTAATTATTCATGAGAGTTGTTCATAAATGTATTATGCATATCCTCTAAACATTTTAGAGTATTTTCTATGTTTAGAGATATTTATGTCTATTTTACTTTGATAATTCATTCTTCCTTGGAAGAATCTCCATATTTCACATCTCTGGTTTTTTTAAGAATTTATGGACATGAAAACGGCCTATTTATGCATGAAATCCTTCACGAAAGTTGTTAAAAAAAATGTATTTATCATTTAACATCCAAATTTCATAGTATTTGGGGCATCCAATCATGATATATTCTCCCAACATGAAAAATATCCAGATCTATGGACAAATTTCAAGGCCCAAATTATGAGATGGTTTTGAGCTTTGAGATAGAGGGTTTAGCTTTGGTTCTAGAAGAATGAAATAAAGCCTAGGATGTATAGAATCCTAAAAATAAATAATTACATGATTTAAATAATTATAGAAAATTTTAAGTCCTAAATACATAAATAATTTAAAATAGTTAAAATCCAAATTAGGAAATTTTTCTGATTAGGCTCAAAATACCACTGAAATCATAAAATGTGATAATTTACCATAAAATAACACATTTTTGGGATTAAAAACATTTGAAATGAAATGAAAAATTATTTAAAAAATTATTTATGTTACTTAAAATGTGTAAATTATTTGATCTTTTCCAGATCATTTTTATTTTACAAAAATTAAAGTACATCTTCAATTTGCCTAGAATCAGAAAGTGATGAAGTTTATTCTACTATGTAAGAATTTATATTATAAAGTACAATTGAGTTTCTCAAGAAATATTCTTTATTCAAAATGAAAATATTAAAGGAAATTATATCTTGAATAAAATATTCATAACCAGAAGAATTTGAAGAATCTAACTGTTGCATCACTATAACATATTTATCTTATACCAAAGAATTATATTATGCAACATCAAAGTTCGTTTATCTTATGCATAGGAGATGCTTTATCTTATGAAAGTTATCTTACGATGAAAAATGATTCCATTTGGTATCTTATGAAGATATAACTATTGAATAATGCTATGATTACCTTGTTAATATCTCAATAATTCATTTCATGCATTTATAACACATAAAAAAATGAGATTATACTTTTAAGAAAATATCATCCTGCACAAGACTTTTCATAAGTGGAAAGATCTGAAGGATGAGAAAATTTCTGACATCTCCACTACAAAATTAATTTCTATATTTGTAAAGTTTGTATTCATATCCTTAATATCCTATATTATCAATATCATTATATAGCTCACTAAACTTTTAGGATTATATATTTCTCAAGTTCAAACAATATATAAACAAAAATAAATGAGAGTAGGTAGTTGGTTGAAATTTTAACTGAATGCATACACATATAAAAAATTATGGATATATATACATAGTTAAAAAAAATTTGTTCATGCTGTGCTTATTATTTATACTAGTTTCACTGAAGATCAACCTGAGCTACACCTTGAAGTCTATCATTTTCTCAGGATGAATCTTCATCTACTGTCAGCTACTTCTTGTAACTGTGTGCTTCAAAAGTTTCTCACAATGTTTTTGTTCACTATATCTTGTTTACACTCAGTGTAAGAGTGTGTTTAAGACCATGAATAGTTCTTTTAAAGGGATATCCTGGTTGAAATCTCTAGGAACTTTGTATTAAGTGAAAAGTACTTTTACTCAGTTGGGAGCCCCCAATAAAAGGGTTATTGTAATGGAAATCACAAAAATCAGGGAGTAGAGTGTTGGTGAAGTGGAATAAGGGATTTATATTCCTTGAACCACTATAAATATCATGTATTCGATCTCCTTCATTTAAATTATAATTTTTACTGCCAATTTTTATTAAGGAAAAGATTTTTAATGATCACACCTGAGAAGGGTGGTTCTCTGCATAAGAAATTTTTATGAACTCAATTCACCCCCTCTTGAGTGTTCAGCTGGCTGTTATCTAGGATGACACCTTGGTGTTCATGGTTGGACACCATGTTTTCTTGAGAGTATCCCATCAATGTAGGAAGTGGAGGTTTAGCTGGGGGAGTAACCTCTCACCACAGTTTGTTGGGCCTTTTGAGGTGTTGTGGACCATTGATGAGGTGGATTACTAGTTGACACTCCCACCATGACTGTATTAGATTCACGATATCTTCTATGTATCTCTGATCCATTAGTATATCATCAATGACTCCCATGTTATTAACCGGAGAGAGTTATATATCAGGGGTGGTGTGACATTTGTGGAGAGGCTAATAGAGATTCAGGATCATTGAAGGAAGGTGCTACATGGATGAACCATTACTTTGATTTGTGTTTTGTGGAGGCATGGTGGCTTGGAGGAGAGTACATGGGAGTGATAGTCACATATTCATGTTTAGTACCTTGATCTTCTTTTAGTTTTTCATTTTTCTATTTTTTTTGACAATGTGATGTTTGGATGTTGATGGTTTATGAGATTTACTTTTTCTTAATATGCGACGCGTATTAAAAAATTCAAGCATATAAAGGAGGTAAAACCTAATTCTTGATTAATAAATATTATACCATGACATGTATTAAAAATTTGTAGGTGAATCAGTGCCACAAAATGTAGATAATATCTTGATATGGAAGATGAAATTCATTGATTTGTGTGCTTGGGGCCTTATTGTGTGATGGTTTTGGAAGTTATTAGCTTGGGACATGTGGAGATTGAGATGGTGGAAAGTGTGGATATATGATTTAGTTGATGTAAAATATGTGGTTATGTGGGATGTTTTGTGATCATTTTTGGTTTGTCTTGGTGTTTTTGGTTGGTGGCAATGTTCAGTTGTAACGATATCCTTGAGAGGTATCTCATAGGATAGTTGTTTAGACCTTTTTGCATATTTCCTTTCTCGGTTGGTTTTGATTCTTGAAGGATAAATTTGTTTGGGAGGTATCTTATATAACGATATATAACTTCCAACCAATTACTTTTTAGTAATTATGGTGGTGGAGGTGTCTGGAGGATGTTCCGAGAAATTTGTGGAGTAAGTGGTGGATTTGTAGCTGAGAAAATCAGACACAAGGAATTATATAGTGTAGAAACTTGGCCTATGCCATTGAGGAGAGAAGTTGTAGTGTGGAGAGGAAGGTTGTGTCATAGTATCTAATAGGTGGTGTTTTGGTGGATCTTCTATTTTTAGCATGACTACACTATAGAGCAGGGTTGCGACATAAGCCTTTTATTGGTGGTTTAGTTATAATTCAGCATAACTATGGTGTAGAGAATCCAACTATAGTGTGGTGTCATGGATTAAGAGTTTCATGGTTTTGTTATTTTTTGGGTAGCTGTTACATGGAGTTGGGCTGTGACATAGCCTCCTTCTCGGTTGTTGGGGTATGTTGTGTGGTGTTTACTCCTGTGATATAGTCCATTTACTAGATTTTTATTTCTATAGCATGGAGCTTACCATTTTTCTCATATGTGGATTTAAACATCCTCACCATAGTGTTTTCTATTCCATTTCACCATGGTTTGTACCTTTTTTTTATAGTTTTTCACTATGGTCTTATGTTTTTCAGAATGGGCATAAAATCATAAATCCCCTCAAACCCTATCTTTATTATAGCTTAGTTATTAGTTAATGGGAGACCCAAGTGCATCCCTAAGAGGTATTCCATCTCATTTTCATTTTATTTCATCCTCATCCTAGTTATATTGATCCTTGGAGGTTCTAAGTGAGTTTCCTTCCTTCCTCCTCCCAGTTTTCTCCCCATTCTTTATATGGGGAAGGATTCTATCAGGATAATTGTTTGTTTTGGTGGTGTTTTGGTAAGGGAATGATGTGGGATGGTTTTTTCTATGTTTATCAACCTGTTTTCCATTCATTATGGTGTTCAGTGGTTGTCTTCCTCTTTCTCCAACCTTCAGTAGTGGTTTGAAATTTTTTGTTTGAGGTAGGGGATCCTTCATATCTCTTGTAATTGTATATGTGGGAGGGATCATGATTTTTTGTGTCATCCTAGACCCATATTCCACTTGATTGGTGCCTCGATCCCTATGGGCCACATGGTCTCAAGCGCATCTCAATGAATTCTAGAGGTTTCCAACTAGAAGCGAGAGCCTAGGGTGTGTTCATGGGGAAGACTATTCCCTCATTACCAAAGTGTAGCACAATAGGTGAAAGTAAAAATAGGTAAATAGTGGAATCCATATAAGTAAAAATAAGGCACAATGGAATAATATAGATAATAATAACAATAACTGAACAAATGGAATATCATTCAACAACTAATGATATGTCATGTTACTATAAAACTAGAAAACATGGATACAAGACAACAAACATAACATGTTCCACAAAAGTATAAAGGAATCAAAAGACCATCCCAATCATCCTGAGCTCTGGATCAGTCATCTAATATCAATATCCATACTAAATAGAAAGCAATCAAGTGTTTGAATCCATATGATTCCCTTTCTCAACACCTTCAACCATGTAATCTACTCCAGGTACCAAACAGTTCCCAGAGAGGGTGTGAGATAAATCTCAATGGGCCACCACCAGTGGTGTCTATAGCATATAGACCATGTAATTTAAATGTAATAGTGTGCAGGCATGCATATATAAAGTAAATTATTATAATGTAACTAAATACCCAAGTACCTACTTCAGCCCTTGGCTGGTGTTTGAACATGTAACCAGTTCATTTAATTAAGTAATTACTAATTTTATCATGATAGGTCTCATGAGGAATATCCAACACTAACATTACATCATGATAGTATAAATAGTTAAGGTTCCAAGATGTACAAGGAAACCATAATCAATGATATTTAACAGTGAAATCCTAAGGCAATAACCAAGGTAACGTAGACCTCAAGGGTTTCCAAATCAGTAGTAACTATAGCTTGGCATGTGGTAAGAGTGTAATCCAAGAATAATAGTCCAAGTAATTCCACAATGATATGCCTACCGAGTCCAAGGTGATCGACTAAGGTAAAATGGGGCTAAACAGAGGTGGGGCCCGATGGGATTTAACCATGGAACCTACTTGTCAATGCCAGATCTAAGGAGTGTATCCAAGGCATCCTATAATAATATTAAGGTATCCTATGGTTTCATACTGGGCATCCAATAATAGAAAAGGTTTGAGATCTAGGTGGGTTTCAACCTATGCAAGCAGTATCCTTGAATCAGAATGGGGTTCTCGAGTGCTCATGGCATTCTATGATCAGAATCCAAGGAAAGCTCAAGTAAGGACATTCCTATTTGATTATAAAGTCATGTAATATCTCCTTTGGTTCAAGCCTTACCTTTCATTAGTTTTATAAGGTCAAGTAGCATACAACCTTTTTATCAAGTCATTTGGTTCAAGCCTTTCCTTTCATTAGCATGACAAGGCCAAGTAGCATGCAACCATTTAATCCATTTAAGGCATATTCCATATTCAAGGTTCATTCCGCTACCTTCCATTAATGTGGTAAGGGGTGCTACAAATATTTAACCAATTAATCATTCACATTTAATTATCAATTTTAATCACTTACCTTAGGAAGGTCAAGGGGAACACATACATGGTACTTGACATTATGCAATTCAAAATTTAAATAAGCCATTTAACATTGAAAAGCTTACCCTTAGAGTGGTCAATACAAGGCACACCTGAATGGTGGCACAAATGTGTCAAAACATGAAACAAAAATTATGGCATAACCTTCAACATGGAAATAATGTTGTTTTAGTCATAAAACCCAACAATTAATCACATATATGGAAAGAGAATATCCATGCAGTTATATTGATTATAATCATGGTATATAAATTCTAACAAATGACACCTAATGAAATCCGTGGGCCCCACAAGACAATCCAAAATCAACAAACTTTAAGGATGAGTTATAGACTACCCACATCAGGATTTCAAAACTCTCCTCCTCCAGTATTGGCCCTTGATTTGGCTCAAATAAGATTAGATCTATGAAAAAGAGAAAAACGATCATACCCCAATAACTCAGTCGAGAGAAAAAGAGAAGGAGAACGATTCAAGAGGGATCGAGTACTTACCGTTGCACATCTAAAACGAAAAACAGAAGCTCAATCAAATCCTAGATGAAGGATATATCTTGATTCATACCTTAGATATTTAAAGTGATCCAAATTGAGATCAATTTAGGTTAATCCTACTGAAACACTGATTAGGGAAGAAGAGGTGGCTTAATTAGATCATTAAGGGAAAAATTGGAAATTTAACTAGAAAAATGGCCTGTGCATGGTTTGAAAAACTATGTGAAAACTATGCATGGTTTTCTGGGAAGAATGGAACTTTGTATAGTTAGGTCCCATGACCATACACAAATTGTGCAAAGTCGTTCTTTTCAGAAATTTAAATATTTACGGTTAGTCAAACCATGCGCCAACTGTGCACTAACCATGTGACCTGCCCAGTTTTTCCAAAAAGATGGGTTCTAGGATCCGAAATTTCCCTAGACACCCCTGACACCTTTACTAACTCATTAGGAATCCATATTAGGTCCAAAGTAAAGATTTAGACTAAAATTTAATGGATCCATACCTAATTGAAAAACTAGGTTCTTATAGTCTTCCCCCCTTAAAAGAACTCATCCCTAAGTTCACCTTCCAAGGGTGGAGAAACACTATCTAAGAATAACTCTAGCCACTGAACACATATGTCAGCTTCTGTATCCCAAGTATCATTTTATACCCAAATGTGATGCTATAACACCCATACTAGAGGGACAGACCGACCTCCGAGAACCTTCATGCTCTGGTCAACGATGCGTACCGGATATTCCTCAAAGGTATAATCAGCATGCAACTCATCTTCCTTGGGATCAAAAGTATGAGTCAGATCAACATGATACTGGCAAATATGTGAAACATGAAAGATGTCGTGCATGGAATGGTACCTATGAAGTAGTAACAACTGATAGGATACCGACCTGACTCTTTATAGGATCTCAAACAGACCTACAAAATAAGGTGATAGTTTTCCATACTATTGTAACTGTCTATGCCCTAACCTAAGAAATACCTAAAAAAACATGATCTCTAACCTCAAACTCTAGAGGTCTTCAATGACGATCGAAATAATATTTCTATCTAGACTGAGCAGTAATCATATGCTTTTTGATTAGTTGAACATGTTCTGAAGTCTCCTGAACGAGATGAGGACCTAGTAGGACTACCTCACCTACCTCTAGCTAGAACAAGGGTGATTGGAATGACCTACCATATAAGGCCTCAAAATGATCCATCTGAATTTTCACTTGGAATCTATTATTATAGGTTAAATCGATGAGAGGGATATGTTTTTACCTGATTTTCCATCAGTATGAGGGTGAAAATATGTTCTTAGAAGCACCTAAGTTCCCATAGACTTCTGCAATTCATTCCATAACCCTAACGTGAAACAAGAATCCCAATATGAAACAATAGTATGAGGGAACCTTTGGAGTTGTATGATATCACATACATACATTTTTCCTAGCTCATCAACTGATAAAGTTTCCCTAATAGGAATGAAGTGGGATAACTTCACTAGTCTGTCAATGACAACCCATACAACATTGCTACCACTAGGAAACCTAGGCGAATTGACTGAAAAGTCCATAGAAACATATTCCCATTTCCTTTTCGGGACTGGAATGGCTGTAGCAATCCCGTAGGTTTATAGTGCTCCACGTTCACCTACTGACAGGTGGAACACCAAGTGATAAAGTCTTCAATATGACATTTCATCCCAGGCCACCAATACTAGCATCACATATCTCAATACATCTTCAAGATGCTTGGATGAACTACCCACTGAGAGGTGTGAGACTATTTCATCAACTTCTCTTTCATATCTATAGGGACCCATACATGTCTGTGAATATGTAGGATGTCATCTTTTTCTACAAACCAATCTGGAGGTGGGTTATCTATTGATATAATCTCACGGAGAACCAAGAATTCAGGATCTGAAAATTGTATACTCTTAACCTTATCAAGGATGGAAGAGGTAACTTTCAAGGATTAGAGATAATATTTCTCATGACTGTCGCAAAACTTCAGATGCATCTCAGAAAAGAGGTCCATTAACTTCCATTCATCATTGTCCTCCCATATGGGAAATTTCTGAGTTTTCTAACTCAATGCATCTTCAACCACATTTCCCTTTCCAAGAATATAGGAAAGATCAAAATCAAAGGACTATAGATATCCAACCCATCTCTGTTGTATGAGGTTTACGTCATGCTAAGAAAAGATATATTTCAGGCTCTTGTGGTCTGTGTACACCACAAAGTGCTCACCCATCAGATAATGTCTCTAATAATTTAAGGCATGGACAACTATTGCTAGATCAAGGTCGCTCATTGGGTAATTTCTCTCATGATGAATCAACTGTCGATATCTATACATAGAAAATCTATTCTCCTTCATCAGCACTGCTCCTAGGACAATTCTTGATGCATTATAGAATACTGTATAACCTATACCTAGCTCAGGAAGAATTAGAATAGGTGATGAGACAAGCCTATTATTTAGTTCCTAAAAGGATTTCTCACATTCTTCTGACCATATGAAATTGACACCCTTCTTTTTAAGGCCAGTAAGAGGTGAAGAAAGATGTGAAAAGTCTTGTATGAAACACCTATAATATCCAGCCAATCCCAAGAAGCTCCGTATATCAACCGGATTCTTTGGATTCTCCCAAGAAACTACAACACTCACCTTTTCTAGGTCAATATATACTTATGATTATAAGATAATATGACCCAATAAGTATACGTTTTCAATTCAGAAGTGGCACTTAGAAAGTTTGGCGTAAAGCTGATACTCTCTCAGTGTACTCAGAATGATCACAATATGTTTGACATGGTCACTATGATTGTGAGAATACACCAAGATGTCATCCACAAAGACCATGAAAAAAGAATCCAAATAGGGGCACAAAACCCTATTCATCAGATCCATGAAAATCGCAGGTGTGTTCATAAGACTGAACAGAATAACTAGGTACTCATACAGACCATACCTGATACAGAGAGCTGTATGAGGTATGTATGATAGTCTAAATCATATCTTATGATAACCCGATCTGAGGTCGATCTTGGATAATAACTTTGCACCTGGGAGATGGTCGAAGAGATAATCTATTCGAGGCATTGGATACTGATTCTTGACTGTAAGTTGGTTAAAATTTCTATAATTCATGCATAGACACAAGGTTCCATCCTCTTTATTGGAAAAAATCATGGGAAAACCCTAAGAGGATGTACTGTTCCATATAAAACCATTGGAATCTAAATCCTCTAACTACCTCTTGAGTTCCTAAAGCTCTATAGGTGATATCTTGTATGGAGGAATGAACACTAGAGATCCTCCTAGAATAAGCTCAATTATAAACTCAACCTCTCTCTCAGGGGGTAAACTAAAAAAATCGTTGGGAAATACATCCCTAAAATGATCCATTACTGAAGGGAAATCAGATTGTCATAAACCCTGAACCTCCATGAAAATATTTTCAATATGAATGGTCACTCCACCTAGGCCATGATTCTTTGGTCTAGCTCTACCAGCTTGAACAACCCACTCACCCTTATGTAGATAACTACTACCCTCTAATGATAGAAAAGATACTACACGGTGATAGCAGCTTACAAAATCATGATATTGAACCAACTAATCCATCTTGAGAATGAAATATAATCCTATCATCTCAAGAATGAAGAGGTTCCATAAGAAAGGGTAACTGCCTACCTCAAGGGGTCAGTCCCTACATTGGTGTATTCAATCTATTCATACCCCTAACAGTGTATCTAGGGTCATTACACTATAGTGATATTGTATCTCCAGTCTGATACTTTCCACGATAGATACAAAGGTAAAAGAGTTCTAATCACCCATTCCAAATAAATTAGATACTATATTAATGGCTACTAGAATAATACCTCGTACTATAGAAGGTCCCGTAGCCTGATCCTCAGGTATTGGCTGTAGTGCATGCAACTGACATGATCCACGACCCTATGAAACAGATGGAATACCATGATCATAGCTAATTTGTTGGTGCTGCTGGTGATTAGGGGTCTGGCTACCATGGCCGTGACCTCCTCCTTGACCAGACCTACCAGTGCTATTCCAACTTTCTGCCTGATGCGGCTTAAAAGAACCTGCTCCTGAAGGTAGAGCTTGTGCTGATCCTTTTACAATCAGAGTTAGTGGAAAGGTCCTACAAAAATGCTGAAGATACCCCATATGACTACAATATAGACACTCCAGTGGGTCTCTACCACACTAGGGATTTGAATTCCCCCATCGTCTACATTAATGACACACTTTAGAGCTATCAAAATGGATACTCTGATTGTCACTACTCTGATGAGAAACTTAGAGAGAACACTTCCTACCACCAAAAGAACTACTGTCCTGATGTGGAACTGGTCCTCTATACCTGGTACTATTTCCATACCTCTGGTTTTACTCAGTGATAAGAGCCTGATGAACTATCTCAGAAAAAGTAGGTACGCAAAATACATTGACATGTGTACAAATGGTGTACTGGATCCCATCCTCAAAGCGTCTAGCATGTAAAATCTCATCACTGTCTAGAAGTAGTGAAAAGCACTGAAACTCTATGAAATGTGATAAATACTCAAAAACTAGCATAGAACCTTACTCAAGATGCATGAAAAATCTATCTCTATCATCTCTCAGCGTCTGAGGAAAGAATTGATCATAGAAGGCAGTTTGGAAATCAACCCATAACATGCCCTAATGACAACCAGCTTGGGTAATCACATCCCACCGGTGCTTGGCTGAATCCCAAATCATGTATGTGGAAAGATTGAACCTTCTCTCCAGATGAATCTTTATATGATCAAAGATAAATAGGATGGATTATAGCCATGGCTCAACAGCCTGTGGACCGCCATCCCCTGAAATGATAGGAGGATACGGCTGTTAAAACCCAGGAGTCAGATCAGCCATCATAGGTGCAAGCCATGGAGCACCATGCATAGACTACATAAGATGTAGGAAACTATCAAAAACTTAGGAATTAGTGCCCAGATCAAGTACAACAGGTGGTTCCTAAAGTGGAACTCCTAGAGGTAAGATTGGCAGCTTAGGACCCACCATGTCTGGAGTATGGCCATCACCACCTTCCTAGGGCATGATACAAGGACGTCGTGGCATCATTGGTCTAAAATTGCCAATCACATGCCTCAGAACAATCTTAAGAAGAAAGATAACATCACTAGTAGAAGATAAATGTAGGAAAACTCAATACTCAAGGCATACTACCCCAACTACCTGCTTAGACGACCATGTATCGGTAAGTTATCAAGTATAAGTTTCATTTCATTTTACATTTAATTACCAGGTTCACTCACTTACCTTTCATAAACATGAAAATGTGGGATAAGGATGTGCAACCAATTAATTTTAGATGTCATGATTTAATTTATAATGGATAGTCATTTTTGGTGAATCAATTCCTATACACCTATCACTAGAAATGAAACCCATTTATTTATAGCATAATGGATTGAATCGGTAAATTATTCATCCCAACCCATAAGGGACCATACACCTCATGAATTGAGATAGAAAATAACTCAATCAAAACCAAGAATAATACAAGCATAATCTAACTATCACAACATCACTCAACAATCATAGGCATATAAAGAAATGAAAAGTAGTGAAATAAACCTATATAGCATTAAAATATGCATGACATGTTAATTCTAGGTGCCTATAATCATACATGCAACAATTCTCCTTGCCCTCACATCATTAGGCCAAGGATGAAATAAAAACCTCAAACAGAGTAATAATCAACAACACCACACAACATGAGAATCACCCAATGGTGAAATAATGTAAACTATAATAGGAAAAAGTAGAGCAACAATTGTATTTTGGGTAACATGGCCTTTACCTTGAACATGGGTTTACGATGCCCAAGCATGACTTATGACCAAGTACCAAGTGTTCCTAATCTCAAATCTATTGTCTCCAAATAGTGAATCAAGAAAAGAAAACTCCTCTGATACCACTTTTTGATGTCCCAGACCTAGATTCCACTTGATAGGTGCCCCGAGCCCGGTGGTCCACATGGAATCAAGCACATATCCCCAAATTCTAGAGGCTGTTGACTAGCAGTGAGGGCCTAGGGTGTGTCTGTGGAGATACTATGCCCTCATTACCAAAATGTAGCACAATGGGTGAAAGTAAACATAGGTAAATAATAGAAGCAATATTAGTAAAAATAAGGCACAATAGAATAATAGAGAAAATAATAATAATAACTAAACAACTGTAATATCATTCAATAACTAATGACATGTCATGTTACTATAAAACTGGAAAACATGGATACAAGAGAGCAGGAATAACATGTTCTAAAAAAGTTATAAAGGAATCAAAAGACTATCCCAAGAATCCTGAGCTCTGTCTCGGTCATCTGCTATCAAGATTCATATTAAACAGTAATAAATCAAGTGTTTTAAGTTGTATGATTCCCATTGTCAACACCTGAAACTATGTAATTTACTCTGGGTACCAAATGGCACCCAGAGAGGGTGTAAGATAAATCTCAGTGGTCCACTACCAATGGTGTCTATAACATTCGGTCCATGTAATGAAAATGTAACATTGTGCATGCATGTATATATAAATTAAATTAGTATAATGTAACTAAATACCCAAGTACCTGCTTCATCCCTCAGTTGGTGTCTAAACATGTAACCAGTTCATTTAATTAAGTAATCACTAATTTTATCTTGATAGGTCTTGTGAGGCATATCCAACACTAACATCACCTCGTGAGAGTATAAATAGTGAAGGTTCCAATATGTACAAGGAAACCATAATCAATGATATTTAATAGTGAAGTCCTAAGGAAATAACCAAGGTGACATAGAACTCACGGGTCTCCAAATCAGTAATAACTATAGCCTAGAATGGGGTAAGAGTGTAATCTAAGGAGTATAGTCCAAGGAATTCTACAATTAGGTGCCTACCGAGTCCAAGGTGATAGACCAAGGTAAAATGGGGCTAAGTAGAGATAGGTCCTGATGGGATTTAACCATGGAACCTACTTTTCAATGTTGGATCCAAGGAGTGTATTCAAGGCATCATATAACAATATGAAGGGATCCTATGGTGTCATACCAGGAGTCCAAGAATAGATTAGGATCAGGATCTAGGTGGGTTTCAACCTATGAAAGTCATATCCTTGAATCAGAATTGGGTTCCTAAGTTCTCATGGCATTCTCTGATCAGAATCCAAGATGATCCCGAGTTAACCCATTCCTATTTGATTATGAAGTCATGTAATATCTCCTTCGGTTCAAGACTTTACTTTAATTAGTGTGATAAGGTCAAGTATCATGCAACCTTTTTATGAAGTCATTTTTTTCAAGCCTTGCCTTTCATTAGTGTTACAAGACCAATTAACATGCAACCATTTAATCCATTTAAGGTATATTCTATATTAAAGGTTTATTCCACTCCCTTCCATTAATGTGGTAAGGGGTGTTACAGATATGAAACCAATTAATCATTCACATTTAATTATAAATTTGAAGCACTTAACTCGGGGGGGGGGGGGGGGGGGGGTCAAGTGGTACACATACTTGGTACTTTCTATTATGCAATTCACAATATAAAAAATCTATTTAATATTGAAAATCTTACCCTTAAAGTGGTCAAGCCAAGGCACACCTGAACAGTGGCGCAAACATGTCAAAACATTAAACAACAATTATGGAATAACCTTCAACATAGAAAGGATGTAGTTGTGGTCATAACCACCAATAATTATTCAGATATATAGAAATATCATATCTATATGGTTCTATTGATTATAATCATGTCATATAAATTCTAATAAACAACACCCGGTGAAATTGGTGGGCCCCACACAACAAATCCAAAATCAACGAACTTTAGGGATGAGTTATAGACCACCCAAATTAGTCTTGTATGACTCCCCTCATCTGGTATTGGCCCTTGATTTAGATCATATTATAGTTTATATAAGAAAGTGAGAAAAATTCTCATACCCTAATAACCAGGTCGAGAGCAAAAGAGAAAGAGAATGACTCAAGAGGACTCAAGTACTTACCGTTGCACATCCAATGCGATGAACGAAAGCTTGATAGGATCCCGAATGAATAATATCTCTTGATTCCAACCTCATATCTTCAAAGGGATCTAAAATGAGAGCAATTTAGGTTAATCCATAAGAAACATGGATTAGGGAAGAAGAGGTGGCTTAATTAGACCATTAATGAAAAAACTGGAAATTTACCTAGAAAAATGGTATGTGCAGGGTTTGTCCACATGGTTTGAAAAACCATGCACAAACCATGCAAAATTTCTTGGGAATAAGGGCACTTTTCATGGATAGTACACAATACTGTGTGCAAACCATGTAAAGTGGTTTTGTCCAAAAATTTCAATCTGCACGGTTAGTCAAACCGTGCACCAACCGTGCGCTAACTGTGCGACCTGCCTAGTTTTCCCAAAAAGATGGGTTCTGGGCTCCTAAATTTCCCCAGACATCCATGTCACGACCCGTCCTCGGGGCCCGTGCCGTGACTACCCCAAGCACGCCTTCCATAGGCCAGGGGCTGGCGACTAGCACCAAGGCGTAAATCCCAGTAAAAAGGGAAGGCATTGCCTTTGTAAAGTAAACAAGCACCACAGAGTAAGCAAGCGGAAAGTAAACACTAAGAGAAAACAGAGTACAACTGAAGTGCGGAAAAGTAAATGGGCCAGTATACAAACCCAAACTGAAAGTAAAGTACAACTCGAAAGGGAAAACAACAAATGTAAAGTAAAAGCTGCTACACCGAGCTGTCCACTGGAAATCCCACCTGAAGGGTGGGTACAGATAGCTCCACTGCTCCACGGGTCCCGTCGTCCGCTCCGAACACGTCCTGCCCAGTGGTCCACCTCCAGGTACCGTCCTGCTCTGCAAGCCTCAGCCAAGATCAACGCTGTCCGTCGTCTGCAACCAACACAACATAGTGTGGGCATAGACCGTGCAGGGGTGAGTATAAGCTACTCAGTAGGGACCCCGAGACCCCTGAAGGTCTTCCAAAATCTACAAAGGATAAACCACAAAGGAAGATACAAACACGAATTAACAAACAACACTGCTTAGGTATATGCCCATACATATACCTAAGTCATCAATTCCAATATGCTCCAACCTCCGACCCCAAGTACAACTCAGTCCACACAGGAAAGTATACGTATTCCACACAAGAAAGCAAAACGAAATCCACACAGGATAGCACAACACAATCCACACAGGAAAGAAACAGGATTCAGCTCACACAGGTATACTTCTTCGAAGGACGATAAAGATGATCTCTGATCCATCTAAGTCATCGGACCCATGAAGGATCGATAGGTAACTAACCCCCGCAAAGACCCACACAGGATCAGGCCCACACAGGACCTGTAGGCACTGGTTCACACAGGACCGCTGAGCGCAATGACCCACACAGGATCGGACCCACACAGGATCGGGCCCACATAGGACCTGTAGCACTGATCCACGTAGGATCGCTGAGTGCTATAGTCGTCGTCGAATCCACCAAGGATCTCTGTACTGTCGTCGTCGCAGTCACAGTAGTAGTAGCAGTAGCAGTAGCAGTCACAGTCGCAGCCAGCACTAGGGTTCCCGCACACAACAAGCTCGTTCGGGAGGGTCTGCTCTATGAGCCGAGAGGCTGATACATCAACTGTCACAAAGTCCAGAGTTGATGTATCCAAAAGTTCCGTATCGCCAACAGGAACTCAACGCAACAGATGGCGCGTCGATCGGACGCCCGGTCTGAGAGTTGTTAGCTTATTCGTCCCAGGGGCCCGGTTGGTTTTTAAGGCAAAACCAACCCGACCATACTCCACCTGCATCCAAACCTCGGGCGGAGTATGCCAAAAGATCCGTCTCACTAAGAGGAACACAACAAATCTGACGGCACGTCAATCAGACGTCCGTAGCTCAAGATATGAGCGTTTCCTCTCCAAAGGCCCGGTTGGTTTCGTGTACGAACCAACCCGGACGAACTCAAAGTATTCCGAAACTTTGAGTGCAATATACTGAATCGACCGTCTCGATCCAAGGATCGCATCGCCGCTGACGGTTCGTCAAACGGAGTTCTGTAGCTCAAGTTATGGGAAAAAGACCGAAGTCGATTCGAAAACGGGGGGTCCGGGTCCGGGCCGACCCGGCCCAGCCGACGGCGCGGTTCGGCGCGGCAGCGCGGCGCGGCCGGCGGCGGCGCGGCCTGGGCGCTGCTTGGGTGCCACGCGCGGGGGGAAAAGCCCCCGCTTTCCTTAAGCTGGCAGCGCGGCTGAATGCCGCGCCTTGGAGAAATCGACCCCCCCACATGGGGGCCTGCTTTTGAGAAAAACGGGGGGGCCTCCTGCCCCCCTTTGTGAAACCGGCCCCCCCTCTTTATGGGGGGCCATTTAAGTTGGCCGGGGGAATTAAATTCCCCCGGTTTTTCCCCTTCCGGCCGGCTCGACCTGGCTGGCCGGTTCTTCTTCAATGGGACCGGCAAAGCCGGTCCCCTTCCGGCTTCCGACACTGGCGGCCCGGCTGGCCGCCGGTCTTCCCTTTTCCGCCGCGGCCCGGAACCGGCCGCGGTCTTTGTCGTCCGGCGCGGTGCGACGACACCGCGCCCCTCCGACGCGGCCCCGCTCCGACCGCGGCGCCTTTGGTTTCCTTCGACGCGGCGCGGCGACGTCGCGTTCATGATAAATCTTTCCACGGAGCGGCGCGATGGCGCCGCGCAATATTTGCCGTGATTCCCACGTGGTGCGACGGCACCACGCCATCTCGTTTCATCCGCAAGATAAATAATAATCAAGAACAAAGGAGTGGGGATTCGGCCGTGTTTGTGCGGTCCGGCCCCCCTCTCGTTAGTCGATAACACATAAACATTTATCCTCAAGTTTTTCATTCTAGAACAAAAAACGAGAATAAATAAATAATCAAAAACAAACCCCTACCTCGGTTTCAAGAACGATGATCGTCAACGTCCCGCAGAAGACGCGTCGCGGTGGTCGGCGTCACGGAAGAAGGACGTCGATGTCGTGAAGCGAGGATTCGAAGCTCTTTGACGGCGATTTCGTCGCGGGAAACCGTCGCGGAAGAGATGACGCAGAAGAAGTACGTCGTCGGTGTCGCGGGTATGGCGTCGCGGAAGACGATTCCCAAGAACGTGGCGTTATTTGTCGATGTTCGAAGGTTCTTCGCGTTCTTCGTCAAAGCTTGAAGAAGAAGAAGAAGAAGGCTCCAAATTCTCTCAAGATTGTCTAGAGAATTCTAACCCAAATAAAATAAGCTAAGGTCTTATTTTATTTACACAACCAAACCATTTTGAAAATTCAAAGGTTTGAAATTAAACAACTCAACCCATTTAATAACCCAACTTGTCAAGTTAATTAAAGAGGGGTTATTGGGAGTTTAAAAAGAGAAGATGAAGAGTTATGCTTTGTGTGGGCCCCACCACACTTAATCCTCCCAAGGGAGGTTAAGTGGATGTGGGTCCCACCTCTAACTCCCTTTGGGAGAAAGAAAACTAACAAGTTAAAAATAAAAAGTGTTTCCACATTTTTATTTAACTTCTTTTAATTTTTCCCAAAACTAACTTTCAACCCGCAATAAACGCAACCTCGGAAAAGGTCTCCTTAAGAGAATATCGGCGCTGCGAGTTTATTGGTGCCCTCAGAATTTGATTCCGTGCACCGGTTCAAAAGTTAGAAATTCCCGCTCGTTCGTTCACTGAACGTACCCGAGCCAAACTTCGGAAATTGATTTCGGGCACTCCGGGCCTCGGAATCAGGTACCGTCAGAAACCGCATTCTTGTAAAATTCTAAAGAAAATTAAGAAAAAATTTCCCTTGAATTTTACGGGTCTTTACATTACTCCCACCTCAGGGCTTTACGTCCCCGTAAAGATACATCAAAACTAGGGAAACAAATGAGGGTACTGAGTACGCATCTGAGTCTCCCGCTCCCATGTGCTCTCCTGGAGGTTCCCATGCTTCCATCTGATGCGCACAAGAGAAATCGATCGCCCATGTAGGACCCGCTCCTGTCGATCCTCTATCTCCACCGGGACCTCCGTAAAAGTCGCCCCATCGTCAACGTCAAGCTCCCCATGGTCAATGATGTGCATCGGGTCATGCACGTATCTCCTCAGCTGAGATACGTGGAAGACGTCGTGCACCCGGTGCAACTGAGGTGGTAGATCCAGACGATAAGCCACCTCTCCTATCCTGCTGAGGACCTGGAAGGGTCCGATGAAGCGCAGAGATAACTTGCCACCTCATCCAAATCTCCGAATACCACGTCGAGGTGAGACCCGCAAGAAGACGTGGTTTCCATCCTCGAACTCTAGTGGCCTCCACCTCCTGTCAGCGTATGACTTCTGCTGGCTCTGAGCTGTCCTCATCCGCTCCTGGATGACCTGGACCTTCTCTGTCATGGCCTGGACCATCTCCGGTCCCACAAGTGCTGACTCCCCAGGGTCTGTCCAGCACAAAGGAGATCTACAAGGTCGGCCGTACAATGCCTCGTACGGTGCCATCCCGATGGTGGAGTGGTAGCTGTTGTTGTACGCAAACTCCACCAAGGGTAGGTGGTCCTCCCAGCTACGACCAAAGTCGAGGACACATGCGCGGAGCATGTCCTCGAGAGTCTGGATGGTCCTCTTCGTCTGACCATCCGTCTGAGGGTGAAAGGCTGTGCTCAGACGTAGCTGCGTCCCGAATGCCTCTTGTAACCCCTTACAAAGCCGGGAAGTAAAGAGAGCATCTCGATCAGAGACGATAGATGATGGCACGCCGTGGAGCCGCACAATCTCCTGAACGTAGAGACATCCCAAGCTCTCCACCGAGCCCTGCTCTCTGATGGGTAACAAGTGTGCCGACTTGGTGAGTCGGTCAACATTCACCCAAATGGAGTCGTGACCTCTGGAGGTACGTGGAAGTCCAGTCATGAAGTCCATAGATATGCCGTCCCACTTACACTCCGGGACCTCCAAGGGCTGTACCAAGCCTGCTGGTACCTGATGCTCTTCCTTCACCTACTGGCAGGTGAGGCATCGAGAAACGAACTCTGCTACAACCTTCTTCATGCCCGGCCACCAGTGCTGTCGTCTGAGATCCTGGTACATCTTCGCCACTCCAGGATGTACCACCAAAGGAGAAGTGTGAAACTCTCTCAGCACCTCCTCTCTCAAAGCGACTGGTACCATGGTACGTCCTCTGAAAAGGATTTCGTGCTCTGCTCCAAGGGAGAAACCATCAGGTGCCTATCCCGAGGATATCTGTGCACGCCGTGTCTCACAGTCAGCGTCCTCACGTTGTGCCTCTCTGACCCGCTACAGTAGTGGAGGGGTGACTGTGAGAGACTGAAGGAAGGCTGCTCCATCTCTATCCACGAAGGATATCTGCAAAGAGGCTAGATGCTCCGTCGCCTCCTCAAGTAGCTGAATGCCCGTCCTCCTGCTGAGGGCATCGACTACTACATTCCCCTTCCCAGGAGTATAGAATATCTCAAAGTCATAGTCCTAGAGGAACTCGAGCCATCGCCGCTGTCTCAGGTTCATGTTCTTCTGCGAGAAGATATACCTGAGACTCTGATGATCAGAAAAGACTGTAAAACGCTCGCCCATCAGGTAATGTCGCCATGTCTTCAAAGCGAATACCACTGCTGCTAACTCCAGGTCATGGGTAGCGTAGTTCTTCTCATGCGGCCTCAACTGACGTGATCCATAGGCGATCACTACCCGCTTCTGCATCAGAACACATCCGAGTCCGGTCCTTGATGCATCGTAGTAGACTACGTACCCTACTCCCTCCTCAGGCAACCTCAAGATAGGTGCGCTGGTCAATCTCTGTCTCAGCTCCTGGAAGCTCTACTGACATCTGTCTGACCACACGAAGGGTTTTCCCTTCTTCGTCAAAGCTGCAAAGATTTCTCCTTTGCCGAAAAGTGAAATCTGGTCTCATCCCCTGGATGAACCACGTTCCTTGCCTAATACAGTCAATCCCATCATGATTAGTTAATTCATGGCATGGATGACGTCGTAAGGCCTCGACGATGCTACCAAGAGATCCAACCATTACTCTCGCCTCCAAGGGTTGAGTCACACTATCAGCATCAGTGTGTGGTCACTGGGTTTCCTCCAGTAAGAATCTCACAAGTGAGGGTCAAGTCAACAGTTTTTAACTGACACCTCTTAGTAAAAACAAACAAAAGACAAGAAAACAAAAGTCACCAAGGCAAGTATCTTTTATTACTTCAACTTAAAGTACAAGGACACAAGGCAACACAAACTACGAAGCTAGAGGCATTATGGGCAAAGGCCTCTATGCCTGGATCTAGTCCCGCACTAGTCCACCCGCTTCCGGAGCTCCATGATCATAAGCTTCAGCTGCCTAAAGCTGTGCTCTCCCCTGAGGTCGGGGTGGACCTCCTGGTGGTGGTGGTGGTAGAGCCTCAAAGCGTCGCCCACCACCTGCTGCTCGGCCAGCTCCTCTGCCTCATCCGCCTCCTCCCTGCGGACCGCCACGGTCGAACCTCTGCCTCTTCCTAGGTGGTTCCTCAACCGTCTGCTGCTCCTCTGCATGGCGGGTCAGGAAGTCACGAGCCATGTGGCCCTGCCCGCCGCACGAGTAGCACTGCCTGCGTCTCGAAAGACTGGCTCCTCGCTGTGTGCGCCGCACTGCTGAGCCAGTGTCCTGAGGTCATCTGCCTGAAGGTCTGGTCTTCCTGGACCCCTGAGTCATCCGTCGACTGCCTGCTGTAGATGACTCTGCCACGTGCCACCCTGCGGTGGGTCTCGGCGCTAGTGTAGACTCAGCAAGGAAACTCTCGATCAAAAGGGCCCGCTCCAGTACTCCTGTCTGAGTCGGTATGCTGAGGGAGATCAGCGATGCCCTGATCTCGTGTCTCAAACCCTGCTCGAAGGTCCGGGCCCGGAAGAATGGGTCCCGTACCATGTCGGTCGAGTAGCGCGAGAGATTAGTAAATCTCGTCGAGTACTGAGCGACCGTCATGCTGCCCTGCCGCATCTGAAGAAGCTCCTGGATACGCACCGCACGAAGGGTGGATGGGACGAACTCCGAGAGGAAGAGGCTCTCAAAGTCCGTCCAAAGTAGAGATGCCTCATCGTGCACCTAGAGCATCAAGATCCACCATCGTCCTGCTGCTGCGTGTAGTAGGCTCGCAGCGAGGATCACCATGAGGTCTGCAGGTGTCCTCACTAGCCTAAAAAATCGTACCACTGCCTCCAGCCAGTCCTCTGCTGCCTGGGGGTCCGTCTCCCCACGGAACCTAGGTGGTCGTTGGCGCTGGAACTCGTGCAGAGCTCCAAGGCGACGTGCATCGTCAGCGACTGGTGCTGGAAGCATCGGTGGCTCGGCGGGTAGTACTACCGCCGGTGCCACTGCTGATAAAGGGCCCTGCACCGAGGCCTCGTCGCTCGGTGGGCTGTCATCACGCTCGACTCTCGGAACCCTAGCTAGCTGCCGTTGTGGGGCCATACTGAAAAGGAAACAGGTGCACCACGGTCAGAACAGTATACCTGGTGAGCTGATATATATAAAGTGATCACAAATAAAACTTTGAAACACACACGCAATCAATGTTTTCATGCATTAAGTCGGAAATCAGTTGTCAGGGTCCTGGTGTACGGATACGTCGGCCGCCGCACCAACACTGGACTCCCTGGACTGATAACCACACTCAATACGCTAAACATTATTGCTTCACATAGAAAATATCAGAGTTCGTGGTAGAACCGAACTCCTCTAATACCAATTTGTCACGACCCGTCCTCGGGGCCCATGCCGTGACTACCCCAAGCCCGCCTTCCATAGGCCAGGGGCTGGCGACTAGCACCAAGGCGTAAATCCTGGTAAAAAGGGAAGGCATTGCCTTTGTAAAGTAAACAAGCACCACAGAGTAAGCAAGCGGAAAGTAAACACTAAGAGAAAATAGAGTACAACTGAAGTGCAGAAAAGTAAATGGGCCAGTATACAAACCCAAACTGAAAGTAAAGTACAACTCGAAAGGGAAAACAACAACTGTAAAGTAAAAGCCGCTACACCGAGCTGTCCACTGGAAATCCCACCTGAAGGGTGGGTACAGATAGCTCCACTGCTCCACGGGTCCCGTCGTCCGCTCCGAACACGTCCTGCCCAGTGGTCCACCTCCAAGTACCATCCTGCTCTGCAAGCCTCAGCCAAGATCAACGCTGTTCGTCATCTGTAACCAACACAACGTAGTGCGGGCATAGCCCGTGCAGGGGTGAGTATAAGCTACTCAGTAGGGACCCCGAGACCCCTGAAGGTCTTCCAAAATCCACAAAGGATAAACCACAAAGGAAGATACAAACACGAAGTAACAATCGACACTGCTTAGGTATATGCCCATACATATACCTAAGTCATCAATTCCAATACGCTCCAACCTCCGAGCCCAAGTACAACTCAGTCCACATAGGAAAGTATACGTATTCCACACAGGAAAGCAAAACGAAATCCACACAGGATAGCACAACACAATCCACACAGGAAAGCAACATGATTCAGCTCACACAGGTATACTTCTTCGAAGGACGATAAATATTATCGATGATCCATCTAAGTCGTCGGACCCACGAAGGATCGATAGGTAACTAACCCCCGCAAAGACCCACACAGGATCAGGCCCACACATGACCTGTAGGCGCTGGTTCACACAGGACCGCTGAGCGCAATGACCCACACAGGATCAGACCCACACTGGATCGGGCCCACACAGGACCTGTAGCACTAATCCACGTAGGATCGCTGAGTGCTGTAGTCGTCGTCGAATCCACCAAGGATCTCTGTACTGTCGTCGTCGCAGTCACAGTAGTAGTAGCAGTAGCAGTCACAGTCGCAGCCAGCACTAGGGTTCCCGCACACAGCAAGCTCGTTCGGGAGGGTCCGCTCCATGAGCCGAGAGGCTGATACATCAACTGTCACAAAAGTCCAGAGTTGATGTATCCAAAAGTTCCGTATCGCCAACAGGAACTCAACGCAACAGACGGCGCGTCGATCGGACGCCTGGTCTGAGAGTTATTGGCTTATTCGTCCCAGGGGCCCGGTTGGTTTTTAAGCAAAAACCAACCCGACCGTACTCCACCTGCATCCAAACCTCGGGCGGAGTATGCCAAAAGATCCGTCTCACTAAGAGGAACACACCAAAGCTGACGACACGTCAATCAGACGTCCGTAGCTCAAGATATGAGCGTTTCCACTCCGAAGGCCCGGTTGGTTTCGTGTACGAACCAACCCGGCCGAAATCAAAGTATTCCGAAACTTTGAGTGAGATATACCGAATCGACCGTCTCGATCCAAGGATCGCATCGCCGCTGACGGTTCATCAAACGGAGGTCCGTAGCTCAAGTTATGGGCAAAAGACCGAAGTCGATTCGAAAACGGGGGGTCCGGGTCCGGGCCGACCCGGCCCGACCCGACCCAGGTCCGACCCGTCCCGGCCGGCGGCGCGGCGCGGCCGGCGGCGGCGCAGCCTGGGCGCCGCTCGGGTGCCATGCATGGGGGGAAAATCCCCCTCTTTCCTTAAGCTGGCGGCGCGGCTGAATGCCGCGCCTTGGAGAAACCGGCCCCCCCACGTGGGGGCCTGCTTTTGAGAAAAACGGGGGGGCCGCCTGCCCCCCTTTGTTAAACCGGCCCCCCCTCTTTATGGGGGGCCATTTAAGTTGGTCGGGGGAATTAAATTCCCCCGGTTTTTCCCCTTCCGGCCGGCCCGACCTGGCTGGCCGGTTCTTCTTCAACGGGACCGGTAAAGCCGGTCCCCTTCCGGCTTCCGACACCGGCGGCCCGGCTGGCCGCCGTTCTTCCCGTTTCCACCGCGTCCCGGAACCGGCCGCGGTGTTCGTCGTCCGGCGCGGTGCGACGGCACCGCGCCCCTCCGACGTGGCCCCGCTCCGGCCGCGGCGCCTTTGGTTTCCTTCGACGCGGCGCGACGGCGTCGCGTTCATGATAAATATTTCCATGGCGCAGCGCGATGGCGCCGCACAATATTTGCCGTGATTCCCGCGTGGTGCGACGACACCACACCATCTCGTTTCATCCGCAAGATAAATAATAATCAAGAACAAAGGAGGGGGGATTCGACCTTGTTTGTGCGGTCCGGCCCCCCTCTCGTTAGTCGATAACACATAAACATTTATCCTCAAGTTTGTCATGCTAGAACCAAGAACGAGAATAAATAAATAATCAACAACAAAACCCTACCTCGGTTTCAAGAACGATGATCGTCAACGTCCCGCGGAAGACGCGTCGCGGTGGTCGACGTCACGGAAGAAGGACGTCGATGTCGTGAAGCGAGGATTCGAAGCTCTTTGACAGCGATTTCGTCGCGGGAAACTGTCGCGGAAGAGATGACGCGGAAGAAGTACGTCGTCGGTGTCGCGGGTATGGCGTTGCGGAAGACGATTCCCGAGAACGTGGCGTTCTTCGTCTATGTTCGAAGGTTCTTCGCGTTCTTCGTCAAAGCTTGAAGAAGAAGAAGAAGAAGGATCCAAATTCTCTCAAGATTGTCCAGAGAATTCTAACCCAAATAAAATAAGCTAAGGTCTTATTTTATTTACACAACCAAACCATTTTGAAAATTCAAAGGTTTGAAATTAAACAACTCAACCCATTTAATAACCCAACTTGTCAAGTTAATTAAAGAGGGGTTATTGGGAGTTTAAAAAGAGAAGATGAAGAGTTATGATTTGTGTGGGCCCCACCACACTTAATCCTCCCAAGGGAGGTTAAGTGGATGTGGGTCCCACCTCTAACTCCCTTTGGGAGAAAGAAAACTAACAAGTTAAAAATAAAAAGTGTTTCCACATTTTTATTTAACTTCTTTTAATTTTTCCCAAAACTAACTTTCAACCTGCAATAAACGCAACCTCGGAAAAGGTCTCCTTAAGCAAATATCGGTGCTGCGAGTTCATCAGTGCCCTCGGAATTTGATTCCGGGCACCGGTTCAAAAGTTACAAATTCCTGCTCGTTCGTTCACTGAACGTACCCGAGCCAAACTTCGGAAATTGATTCCGGGCACTCCGGGCCTCGGAATCAGGTGCCGTCAGAAACCGCGTTCTTGTAAAATTCCAAAGAAAATTAAGAAAAAATTTCCCTTGAATTTTACGGGTCTTTACAATCCATGAGACATTTACTAACTCATTAGGCATCCATTTTAGGTCTAAAGTAAATATTTAGACCAAAATTTAAAGGATCCATACTTGAGTGAAAAACCGAGTTATTACATTTTTTTATTCTATAGGAAGATAGTATGCACTATATTAATTATGATAAATAATTTTATTAATTGAAACTAAAGGATAATAGGAATGAATCACACGTTTTATGTATTTTTAATATTACTATTATTGATTTTATGCATGCTTGATGTAACACTAAAAATCACAGCTATTAGTATCCTTATTTGTGTTGAAATTGTTGTGTTTTTGGACATCATAATTGTGTGATTATTGGTATCACCTTTAATTAATGCATAAAAAATTATATTTGGTTAATAAATTGGTTACACATGGAAATTTTGGTTTGTGTGAGAATTCCATGGAAAAGTAATGTGTAAAGTGATGAGAATCCACTTGTTAAATCTGAAATAAATTATGTGAAATATGTGATGTGTGGTTGTGATGGGCGGATATGGTATGTAGGGAAGATTTCAGGAGAAGTGGACATGGTATGTAGTGGTTTTGATGTGAAAATTGGTTGTAATGTGAAATGGTGGCAATGTGGGGATTATTGTCATGAGGAGGATGGGTTGTTGTGATGTGATGTGTTGTGTTAGTTGCCCAAGTAGTAATGGAATTAAATGTTAATGCTAAAACTGAATTAGAATGGGTTGGATAATGAATGAGCTTAATTAATGAAATTTTTTAGTAATGGAGAAATATTGAAATTAGATTAACTTGAATAGAATTATGGGACATGGATTGTGGCTTTCTTGTTTGGTGTTATGTATTTAGTGGTGGCAACGAAAGTTTTGGAGGTCATGAGGATTTGTGGTAATGGTGTGAGTTGGGATAGTATTTTTTTTTGAGAACCCTTAGGTTGGGATTGAGTGTGTGACTATTATATGTACCTTGCATTTCATTTTTATTTCTATACAAACCCCACCCATGTCGAGCACCATGTAACTACAAACAATTTTTTTTGGGTTTTTCCCAACATCCCGGTGGTGAGGTTGGATGGTTGGATACCCTCTCTTTCTCTCTCTATCTTCCAAGTGAGTTTGATATACATAGGGTGTGATTTCCAAAAGGGAAAAGTGAAATAGTGGTGTTTGTTTGATGAGATGATCAGGTGGATATAGCGGGGGTTATGCATGGTTAGAGGAGTGAAAAAGTTTGATGCCCTTCATGTTTAGGAAACCCTACTACTCTGGTTGCAACTGTGGATGTGATATGATGGACTAGGTGTCTTTGGGTGAGATGTGATGTGATGGGACAATTGTATTCAAGTGAGATGTGATATTATGGCCAAGTGTATTCGGGTGGGATGTGATGGAAATTTTCACACAATGTTCTTTGCATGATGTGATGGACTAGGTGTGTTCGGGTAGGGTTACTATATAGAAGAGATGAGAGTTCTAGGATGTAAAAGGTTTGGGGTGTAAGAGTGTAAAACCAGTGGGAAAGTGGTGTGAGGTACCCCTTTTATTGATATGATTCTTGTTATGTTATTATACTTTGATGTGTTATTTGGTGAGTGTGCCTTGGTTAGGATGAAATTGGTTAGTTAACCTGCTCAGGTGATTTTGGTTCTACTTTTTTCTCATGGGTGCATCAATATGATATTTTTATTTTATGCATGAGATACTTTGGGTGTGATCCTATTGAGTATACTTTTATGATCACCCTATGTATATAAAAACCATTTTTAGAAATCCTATAGGACTACATGGACCATGTTGGACATTACTAACTCAAACTTTGGAGTTATTATTGTGTCACTTCCTTTGTATTTTCTTATGGGTATTTACTTAGAGACTTGTTTTCTTTATTCATGCATCATGAGATGATTTTGGTTCACTTTATTTTATATTATGTTTTGGAGTTTCTTTTAGGTTGTTTATTCTATCTTCCGATCCTATATTATAGAGGTAAATGCCTCCCATATGTAATATTTTTAAATCCTTAGTGCTTGTCACCAACCCAGGGCCTACTGGAGGTGGGACTTGGGGGTCATTATCTCTCTTCCTTCATTGATATCCCATGAGAGGTACCATTGGAGGTAGGGGTCATGATATGAGGCATGGGTGACAACCACATATTTATCCTTGATAATTCTCAAGACTAAATTATACTTCATTGAATACCAACAAACACATATTTCTCCAAGAAAGAATTATCCACTATATATAGACTTCCTTTCATTAACACTTCCTTCCCAATCTGCATATGAATAACCAAAAAATAAAAACATCCCTTTACTATCATATTTTAATCCATAGTTTGATGCACCTTTAATGTATCTAATTATTATATTTCCATCCATTAAATGAGACACTTTGGCTGAAGTTTGATACTGAAAAAAATCATAACAACATATATAATATTTGGTCTTGAAGTTGTTAAGTATAGCGGACTACCAATTCTTGGGATCTCTTCTCCTCAATATAATTGGGTTCTTTAATCAACTTCCAAGATCATCTTCTATACTTCAATTACAATTCTTCATCATCATATTGACATCATAATCCATAAATAATAAAACTTCATTGACAAAAAATCCATCACAAAAAGTGGGATTAACACTACTAAAGAAGAAAACCATGCATTTTATGAGAATATCAACCAATTCACAAATATTATATTTTCTAAATTTTAAAAACTACAAGATGAAATTTCATATTTGAAATTTTATTTAAGGAGTAAATAGATGATTTAATATAATAGAATTAGAATTTAGTATCCAAATATAATTTTAAGGTGATGAAATCTATAATGGTTTTAAAATCACAATTTAATGATCAGGAAGAATCATTAATATATCAAAAAAATGATAATATGTTCTCAAATTTTTAAAATGTGTAGGGATGAATCTATTCGAAATGAGATTAGAGAAATGATGAAAGATCAATTAGAATTTTTAAAGGCCAATCAACCTATTGAAATAGGTATATCTAAATAAGTTAGAAGTGATTTATTTAAGGTATTGAAGGTTACAAGAAATGAAATAACACACAACCCCAGCTAGAAAAGACATGTCACACCCACCTATAAGGGTTGATCCACTCCATAGCTATCCCATTACAATTTTCAAGCTTAAAGGCTGACCATTTATGTAACACCCTGAGAATTTATGATATGGATTCTTTTTAACTTCTTTGATGTATTGTTTTGAACGCTACACCAAGATTATCTTGCACTATATGCAACACCGTATTAGCTTGTGGTATATGCAACACTATTCTTGGATTTTGTTACACATAATTTCAAGTTTTTTTGATAGAATTAATTTCACACAACACTGAGTAGATATTTTGTTCAATGTATAAATGAACTAAGTTTGAATTATGTCATATGCAACACCAAAGGAAGGTTTCACTACACGCAACACAGAATTGGCTTGCGTTACATGCAAGAGAGACCTTACTTGATAACTTGTGTTGTATGCAATACCAAGTTTAACTAAACAATGATATATTACTAAAATATTATATAACTAGCCATTTTGAATAGTATTTGTAATGAACCCGATAGGCCTAAAGCCCAACCAAACTAGGCCACGCCCGAGCCTAGCCCTCTGGAAGATAGCAGACCCCCGCTCCACGGGCAGATAATAGGCCCCCACCTCATGCTGGCCCAGATAACACGTGGCACGAACTTTCCCCTGCCTAATGAGGATTTAATTTGCCTCCCTCGAAACTCAAACCGGTGACCACAGGCTTAACAACCAACCGAGAGCGTTAACGAGTACCACCAATGGCATAGTGGTACTCGTTAACGCTCCCGGTTGGCTGTTAAGACTGTGGTCGCTGGTTTAAGTTGCAAGGGAGGTGAATTAAATCCTCTTCAGGCAGGGGAAAGTTCCTACCACGTGTTATCTGGGCCAGCATGAGGTGGGGTTCTATGATCTGCCCGTGGGGCGGGGGTCTGCTATCTGCCAGAGGGCTGGGCTCGGGCGTGGCTGAGTTTGGTTAGGCTTTAGGCCTGCCAGATTAGTTACATAAAAAAACATTTGTCCTTTTAAATTAATTTTTATTTATTTAATTATTGGATTCGGGTTCTCGCACCAGGGTCCAGGCTAGATCCTGGATTAAATTTTTTTGTCTAATATTTTTAGTGGGTTTCGAGCCCGTGCGTGGTCACCACACGGTAGGCGGTAACCGCACGATCACCCCAGGTGCCTATGTAAATGCCCAAGTGGTCTAAGTTGAGGTGCGTAACTTGCACGCGGTTTATTAAGTCGTCCGATGAGTGCACGGTGATCCGGTTTTCAGAGTAAGGTAAATAAACAGTTTAAAATTTAAAAAAAATGTTCAATAATAAAAATAAAAATAATATGTTTTTATTTTTATTATTATTAAGGTTATTATTAAGAGTATTAATTTTATTAATTATATTGTTATTATTATTACTATTATTGTATTATTATTATTGTGTTATTATTATTATTATTATTTTTATTATCACTATTCTATATATTAATATTTCAATTATTATTGTATTATTATCATTATTAGTTTATTATTATTATTATTATTAGTTTTATTATTATAATTTTTGTTAAAAAAACTAAACTAACCCAAATCTACCCACATACCCGTGCCCCCCCTTTTCCTGTTGCATGACGCGGACCGCACCCCTCCTTCCCCTTCCCTGTTTGCGTGACCCAGCCCCTCTCCTACCCTTCTCTGCACCTCCCCACCGGCGCCCTAGACAGCCACCTCACCCTGCCGTCCTGGCCTCCACACCGCTGCCCCAGCCTCCCACTCGCGCCCCTTCTCTAGCACCTGGATCTGCACCACCCTTCACCAGCGCCCCCTCAGTGCACCCCGGCCGGCTGCCGACCCCTCGCAATCCTCCGCGCGCCGACCTCCTGCCGTGCCGGTTTTCTTCCACTCCGGCTAGGCAATGTTCTGGTGACCCGCTACCCCGATCCCCCTATGCACGCAATTTCCAGAAATCCGAGCCCCTTGCGCGCACGGTTTCCAGTGACCCAAGCCCTTTTTTTCCTCACCGGTCTCTTGCAACAGCCAGGCGGCCTCACCGGCGACTCCCCCGATTTGGCCAGCCTACTCCGACCTCACCCGAGGTATATTTTTTTCATTCCTCTTTGATGTTTTTATCTATTTTTGATAAACCCTAACTTTTTGGGTTCGTGTTCGCGTGTTTTTATCATGGTTCTGGTTATGTGTTTGGTTCAGAGAGCGTCGTTCCTCCTTCCGTTGAGGTTCCATCACATCCGCTCTTGGTTTGAGGTAGGTAATTACATGGTTTTCCTTTCCGCAGTCCAATTGATGCTTGGGTGTTTCAATAATTTTATTTTATGTGATTCACAACGTTGATATACCCATAATTTTCCTACTATAGTGTTATTAAATTTTTAGAATTAGTTAAAAACATGTTTTGAGTCAAATCATGATTCGAGTCTCCAGTTATTTGATTATGTGCCAAGTTATGTTTTGATATTGTTTATGGATACTTTTTTGGGGTGTTTCTTTTTATGTTAATATAGTTTGATAAAAATAATAATAATATACTTTGAAGGTTAATATTTGATTATGATAGTGTTTATGTGCATTTGATAAAATACTATAGTTTTCAAAGTAGAATTGAGGGTTTTTATGAAATGTTTAGCCTTGAATATGTTGTGTGTCGGCATTGGTTATTTGTAAACTTGGTTTGGTTATAATTTTGGTATTGGTATAACTTGCTAATAGTGTTAAGGTGTTAAAATAAAAAGGAGGCTCTTTGGTTTTTAATGTGGTAGTGTGAGTTCTTTTCAAATAAAGTGAGCAGTTGGTTTTAGTTTCAAAGTGGTAGCTTTGTGGAAATAGTGATGATTATTTTATTGAAATGCAGGTGCACCCATGGATGTGCCTTAAAGTGACAATGACACCTTTAAACTAGTGTTTCCTTAAAACCTTGGTTTTCTAAATGGTTTTTGTCTCCTAAGTAAGATTCAGTCCTTTGTGTGGCTTTTGTGAAAGGGTTGAAGTGTGATCTCAAGGGTGTGACAGGTTTTCTTTGAAAATATAAAAGTGGTATTTGTGTAATGTTTTGGGTAATGCTTTTGGACATGACAACTTAAAGGCCCATTTGGCTCTTCCAATTCATGGGTGGAATTGTGTTAACTTTTAGAATGGTTTGTGTTTGGAAACTATGTGTGTTTGGTTGGAACTTAAAATGCTTTTAGAATAATTATTTAGACATGAGTGTGTCGTGACGGCCTGTTTGGAACTTTCAGCTTTAATGTAATGTTTGCGTTGACTCTTTGAAATGATGATGTTTTGATTACTATATGCACATATAACAAATTTAGTATTTTGAAAAAGGTATCAAATGGTTTTAATGATTTCATGGTATGAAGGCCCAGTTGGCACATTTGATGATATATATATATATATATGTATATATATATACTGGGGCACCTCTATAGGGGGGATATCCCTTATGGGTTATCGTATGGAGTGTCCGTGTTTGGGGTAGGCAAGTGCGGTGAGATGAGTCACACATGCGAGGGCCTCCTACTTACATAGTATTATTGTAACAACCATGGGTTCCTGGGCGTATTTTAGAGATCGGGTGATGGTTTCTGACCAACCCCGATTAGACGGGTTGGCACCCTCTGGATTTTTTGTTAGGTCAGGCGGGCTTTGCCATTGGATTGGTCAGTTAGGGCGGACAGTTGGTTATAGACTTAGGATCTTCACCATACACCGGTAGGTGGTTCCAAAACCGAGTACGTACAGAGGTCTTCTAGGGATTTTTAGGATCACCCATGGTTACTGGATTAATTTCATTGACTGTTTACTTTCCGTGCGCTAGTCTTGTTTACTTTCCGTGCACTAGTTTATTTTCAGCTTTCACTCTTACTCATTTATCTCTAGCACAACATTGGTATATTCTGTTTCGGATTTTATTTAAAAAATGAAAAATGATTTTTTGAAAACGGTATATAGAGTGTGTTGGGTTTTTAAATGGGAAAAATGTGTTTCTTATTTTCAAATGTGAAATCCCTACTTTTATAATTGTATTTCAAACTTGCGTCAATGGATTGTTTCAGGAAAGGAGACCTTGGATTCAGTGGTTTACTCTTGGCATCCCTACTGAGAATTTTAAATGCTCATGCCTACTTTATCATTTCAGTTGCATGTTTCCTTTGATCAGGTTTCTCTTGGTTGAGTTGCTCAGTGTTAGAGCAAGGTCAACTTTTGGTTGGGAGGTGACCTGGATGGTCACATGGAGGTATGTTGAGGTGTTCTGTTTATTTTCTTATTGCGCTGCTCGGGTTTCGTTTTATTATTACTTTTATTAGTTTTTATTGTTTTATCTTTTTTTCATGGGCCAAACCTTTCCCAATAGTTAAATTTTGATTCCCGACACTGGTTGCCAGCCCGTGGGGATCGAGAAGGCCCTTCGGGCCATGTCGCGGACCGGCTTGGGTGACCGGTTCAGGGTCGACCCGGGTTGGTTCGTGAAAGTATTAACCACATTTTTAATTTTATATAACATTATCATTAATCTGAAAATTTTCTAGAACATTATATGAGAACAAAATAATTTTTTTGGATAAAAGGATTATTTTTAAAAAAAATAGAGTTTTAACGACTTTTAATGGCGCACCCATTTTAAATATAGTTTTTGACACTTTTATTGGCACTTTTATAAGTTAAATTTTACAAAATAAAATTATTCTTTGGAATTGGGACATATTTTTTTTTGAATTTTGGATATTTTTCTAATAAAATTAAAATTTTAATGAATAGTGAAAAATACTGCATTTTAATTCGAAACTAAATTTTTATCTAATTTATTTATATAGTTAGATAATATTTTTAATTGGTTTTAAAGTTTAATTAAATTATGTTTTTATAATTTAATCCAATTTTGTTCATTGGAAGTAATTTCACTTTTAAGTTGGACATAAACACATGTCAATCTTTTGATAGTTATTACTTCTTAAAAACCCACTTTTTGGTTTTGACAACAGAAATTAATTTTAAATTAATTATTTCAAATTCTGTGTTTTGAATTTGGAAAAATGGATTTCATATTTTAAAGAATAAGGTTCAAATTGTGTAAATAGGTACCTTTTATTTTTGGAAATTATGAATATCAACTTCAATAAATATTTTATTTACCATGGTTGAAGGGTAAATCTGGTTTATAAGGGTAAAAAATAATATTATAATAATATTAAACTACCCTAAAACATGTAATAATCCTATTGGATGATATATTTCCGACCATGATCATCCTTGGGTCAATTTTGGGACCCCATGGATTCACTTGGATGGGAAGATGACATTTTATAATAATTAATTTGAAGTAAAAAAAATTATAACCTAAACATATATCTTTTACTAAATAGATTTTAATATAGGGTTATATAACTAATATATATGTCTATAAATAGTCATTATAAATATAAAAGTATTAAATACATCATGGTATTTTATTTATAATTTTTAGACATTATATAAATATATTTATTTATGACACAATTAGGATGTAGTGATTACCTCATTAATGAAAGATTCAAATAAATGAATTTATAAATATTAAAATAAATTTAATTTGAACATTTTTACGCCATCCAAGAATTTTATGGATTAAATTGACATATTCTGGATGATTTAATTCTTTTGTTTCGAAGGAATCAGGCTGTTATAATTTTTTTAAAAAGTCAAGTATGAAAAGTGTCCAAAATTGACATAATTCATAACTTAAAACATAAAATAGTTTATTAAATGATATTAAATTAATAAAAATATAATATTCATCCAAATGCTTAATATAAGTCCAAATATGTCATAAATTACTTTTTTTGGGTCATTTGACATGGTATGGTAATTACATTAACCCACAATATGTAAATAATATGATATCATGGTAATATTAAAAAGGATAAAATAAGGGTTAAACCAAAAAGATAAGGATAAAAAAATATTCAAAACTTCTCTAATTTTTTTGGATGATTGGTATTGGAACCAAAATCATCTTATATTTCAATTAAATAAGTTTTGGACCATTTTAAATCGAAATTTAATTTATAATAAATTAATATTTTAGGACTTTCCTAAAGTGCCTCTCTCCTCTCTTATAAAAGAGAACCTCCTCCCTCTCCTCTTCACTCCATTTTGAGGCTTCAAGCTCAGAAAAACCTGAATATTTCTATTTGAAACTTCCCTAGTTACATTCTAGAGGTGTGGTTCTTCTTAAAAGACTATCTCTAGAGCCCTAAGAGGAAATTTAAAGGAGGCACTTTGAGGAAGGGGTAATCTCTTCTACCGATTCTTTCAAATTTCTTTCTTCTTCTAGTTACTCTTCATTAGTTGTTTCATTATAAAGTAATAAAATAAGTATTACTCATATACTTATATGTTATTATAAATATTAAAAAACCCTATTTCACCTTCTATCCATCCTACAAAAAATGAAATCACCGCACGTGCATATGTACGGATTACCGTCTCCACGTTGTGGTATAATCTGTTTTTCACCACCACCTTAATTAGATGGGTATAATGGTGGAAATAATAACTATATATTATTATTATACCATTATACTAATTCTGAAATATTATACACCATCCACTTAAATACCATTCAACAATTATGGGAACGATATCATTACTCGTGCGTACTTACGACTTACCGTCTCCACGATGAGATGAGATTAATTCTCCATGTTAACCATTAAAGAATGATTATAAAGTATATATAATAAATAATGATGAGATATATGAAATAAAAATTCTACTTGATTTATTTATATATATATTTCTTTTACTTACTTCCATTCAATCAAATAAGGAAACGAAAACAACGTTCATGCGTACGTACGACCTACCGTCTCCATGAACAGTGTATTCCATTTATTTTATCTATCTATTATATATATATATATATTTATATACTGAATATATATAATATATAAATAATGTTTTACATTATTTAAGTAATTAAATCAGGATATAAGTAATAATATCAAGAATAACAATTCAAAACATGTATGATAAATAAAATGATTATTACCCAAAATGTTTCTTTAACACGGAATTGACAAATGAATGGGTAATATAAAGTCATAAGTGAATAATATATGATATAATTTTTTTTTATTATGGTTCTATTAAAATTTAATAATATGTTTGAACCCACTATAAAGGAGTTTTGGACACATACAGAAGAAATCAGACCTAAGGTAAGGGATAATTTTGAAATCTCATTTTTATATGAGATTGTTTATATGCAAGTATTTAATGGGGGTATATTTACCATAAATTTTCATGTTTTCTAAAAAATTTTTCATAATTTTTTTACTATTCATATATGTATGTTTATATTCATTTTTACCCATTTTTGTATTTTACTACATGGTATGGAAGGAATCTTTCTTTTGTTTACCATACAAATAACTTTTGGACTTTTCAGAAAAAAGTACGAGGAGAATGTTTTTTAAACTTATATGGCATGAATGGATTTTTACGGTTTCATGATGAATTTTTTCCACAAAGCTTCCTCTACACTATTTCAAGTTTATTTTGAAAAAAATTCTTTTCTTTTAAAATTGCATGGAATTTTGAGAATAGAAAACATTTTTGAAAAAGAAAGGTATTTTCCTCAGGAATTAATTTTCAAGTGTTTTATCAAAATTATTTTACATATAATATGACATATGGTATGTATCTATCCCTTTTATTACTTTGATTTTTTTTGATGGAATTATTTTTATGATGTCATTTTATCTTATATGGATTATGTTATGATGAAATTATATTTAAGAATCCCATTTTATGTCATGGGTTATTCTATGATGAATGATTTATGTTTTGTGGCACATGTAAGAATGATTTAGTTATGAGATGGGTGAGACCTATATCTCCCTCAAATTCATTGGGTAAAGATTTATATCTCATTAGATAGACATGAATGGAATGACAAGTAAACCCAGTTCAGTAATGCAGGGCTGGAATGACAAGTAAACCCAGTTTAGTAATACATAGATGGAACGACAAGTAAACCTAGTTCAATAATGGACTATGTACACTATAACGGTTTTGGAAGCAATGCCTTGGCTACTATGGAAATCTTATTATGTGATTATTATTTTTCCATAACTATATGTTTTATACCAATGCTATTCTATCATGGTTAATATTCCTTTATGATCCATGCCTTACGTACTGTCAAGATTTATTTCATGACTCCCAGTTTTGATGTTTAAACTTTATGTTCATGTTTTTATGTTAAAATGTTTATGGTTTGTTTTATATACTCTATGTTTAACCTTAATGAGAATTTTAGCTCACCCTTTTTATGTTTTATTTTCACCAGGATATAAATAAAGGTCTTAGGTAGGAAAACATAAGGTGAAGATCTTTATGGGAGATGTAGAATTTCTTTCACCATGATTAAAAGACTATGTTCTGATTTTCTAAAGGCACTAAACTAATATGGTATTTGGGCGTCTATTAGTGTCAGGTATTTATTTTTCCAGAAAATAAATGTAATGTCCATTTATGTCAAGCTTGGGTCTATACAGTTGGTATCAAAGCAAAGGTTTAGTTAACCTTTGGAAACTAGGATACAAAAGCTTTAGTGAGATCCCTAAATATATTTATAGGTTATGTTTAGGGATGTCCCTAAGGGTATGTATAACTATAGATTACAGTCTTATAATTATGGAAACGATCATGAATAACCTAGGATTAAACCTAAGATGTTAGATATTGAAAGTACTCCCCCTTGATTACGTTGTTTTCCTAGTATGATTTTTTCCTCTCACACTATTTTTTTTGGGTTTTAGAAAATGGCTGGAAATAGGAGGATTCATGTTAATGGAGAATCTAATGGAAAATGGAATGATATTATCCATGAGAAACCAAGTGAAATGGTATTTGGAAGGAGAAACATAATTATTATTCCTAATCAACAATCTCATAATATGATCAATAATCTCAAATTTGGTGAGTCTCCTGAAGCATCTAATAAGAGAAAGATGGAGTTTCATGGTTATTATAGAGGAAAGAAAGTTCAATTTTCTTCATGTAAATCATGTGGGAATAGGTATCATGGAGAACATTTCAAAGGAACTAAAAGATTATTTGGGTGTGGAAAAGAAGGTCAGAATGGCAGTAATTGTGAAGGAAAAGGTTCAATTAACATAATGGAGAAGGATAATGGTATTTCTAAGACATCAATGATTGTTAAATGTTTTAAATGTGGAATGTATAGGTATTATGTAAATAGATTCCCTAAGGTAAAATCTCAGGAAGATAACGAACATTGTCGTATGGGTAGTATTTATGTCGATGATGATAAAGAGACTACAAATGATATGGGAGATGAAAGAAGTGTTAAGGAATAAAATGATGAAGCTCGGTCAATGGTTTAAGAAGGTATTGAAATGATTTCATGTTAATAAAGAGTAATGTTGTATAATTAATTTAATGGTACTATGGAATAAACAAACATCTAAGGATTGTTAAACTATTGTTTTTCCTTAAGTATTTGAAAGTATAAGTTAAATGGTACGAGTAACCATGAAAGGTTATTTAGATATTTTTGAAAATCACATGATATGCGCATAATGAAAGGAAAAGGAGGTAATGAGATGTTTGATAGTATTAATGATCTCATGACTGATATAAGGGAAAAGTGATATCTTTTTTTAATCATATAGAAGTTTTGGTATTTTTGGAAGGTGGAAAGAGTTAATTTTGACAAAATTAATGTTTTCACTAATGTTTTACGAAAATTCATGTTATTATCATGTTTTAAGACTATACATGATTAAGGTATTCACATGTTTGGAATGTGATAACCAAGAATTGCCAAATGAGATATATGAGACAATTGTTAAGTCATTTTAGTCCACCTCTTTATAAAGTTTTATATTTTCAGTTTTTGAAAGGATTTTAATATTTCCATTTATAGATAGTATAAGTTATATTCTGGTTTAAGTTTTTTATATTAATGTATTATCTCACTATAAGGTGGACTTATGCATATTTGATAACATGTTCTAATATTTTTGTTGAGACAGATGAAATGACCTATCATTCTATCGCATGATCTACTAACACTTCAAGAATGAAAAATTCATCTTCATTTCTTTAAATAAGAGATGAAGTGGAAATTGTTCAGGGAACGATCAATGGTACTAAAATCAAGTAAGTATTTATTCTCATGAAAAATTATTCAACTTTAATAAAAAGATCTAAAAAACAAAAAATATTATCCAAGTACCTTCTTATCTGATGAATCATATAGTCCCTTAAATCATCACATATTTATGGCTTTCTGATATTAAATTTCTCCAAAACTTATTCTCTATCACTATCCATCAGAACTTGATGGTTAGATTTCTATTCCACATCCATGTTTCACTTCTACCTATGTTCTCCTATATGGAAACCTAGTGAATAGTTAATTTGGTTAAGCATTATGTTTATAACTTCCCTTTTTGAAATGAAGTTTTAGTATTCCTTTTTATGACGTGGGTTTCTATGAAAGAAACTTTCAAGTAGTAAACCATTTATAACCCCGAAAAATTTCTAGGGAGAAATTCATTTTAAGGGGGGTTGAATGTAACACCCAGAGAATTTATGAGATGGAATATTTTTAATTTTTTTGATGTATTGTGTTTAATAATACACCATGATTATCTTTCACTATACGCAACACCGTATTAGCTTGTTGTATATACAACACTATTTTTGGCTTGCGTTACACACAATTTCAAGTTCTTTTGATAAAATTCATTTCTCACATCACTGAGTATAGATTTTTTTCAATGTATAAATAAAATAACTTTGGATTATGTTATATGAAAAAACAAAGGAATATTTTACTACACACAACACTGAATTGGCTTGCGTTACACGCAAAAATGATCTTCCTCGATAGCTTGCGTTGTACGCAATACCATGTTTCACTAAACAATGATATATTATTAAAATATTATATAACTAGCCGTTATGAATAGTATTAACCATATTTTGAATTTTATATAACATTATAATTCATCTTACACATTTTATAGAACATCATATGATAACAAAATATTTTTTTTGAATAAAAGAAGTATTTTTCAATAAAATGCAGTTTTACCGACTTTTGATGGCGCACCCATTTTAAATCTAGTTTTTGAAACTTTTATTGACACTTTTATAAGTTAAATTTTACAAAATAAAATTATTATTTGAAAGCGGGAAATAAAAATTTACTTTTGTTGAATTTTTGATATTTTTCTAATAAAATTAAAATTTTAATGAATAGTGAAAAATACTGCATTTTAATTCGAAACATCCGTTTTTATATAATTTATTTATATAGTTAGATTATATTTTTAATTGGTTTTAAAGTGTAATTAGATTATATTTTAATAATTTAATCCAATTTTGGCCATTTCAAGTAATTTCACTTTCAAATTAGACATAAACACATGTCAATCTTTTGATAGTTATTACTTCTTAAAAACATGCCATTTGGTTTTGACAATGAGAATTAATTTTAAATTAATTACTGCAACTTATATTTTTTGAATTTGAAAAAAAGGATTCCATATTTTGAATCATAAGGTTCAAATTGGTTAAACAGTTATGTTTTATTTTTGGACATTATGAATAGTAACTTCAGTAAATATTTTATTTACCATGGTTAAAGGGTAAATCTGGTAAATAAGGGTAAAAAATAATATTATAATAATATTAAACTACCCTAAAACATTTCCTAATCCTATTTTATGATATATTTCTGACCATGGGAATCCTTGGGTCGATTTTGGAACCCCATGGATTCACTTTGATGTGAAAATGACATTTTATAATAATTAATTTAAAGTAAAGATAATTATAACCTAAAAATACACCTTTTAATAAATAGATTTTAATATAGGGTTATATAACTGATATCTATGTATATAAATATTAATTTTAAATATAAAAATATTTTCTAAATCATGGTATTTTATTTATAATTTTTCGAAATTAGATAAATATATTTATTTATGAGAAAATTATGATGTAGTGATTACCTCATTAATGAAAGATTCAAATAAATGAATTTATAAATATAAAAACAAATTTAATTTGAACATTTTAATTCCATATTTTTTTTTCAATGAAACTGACATATTAGGGTTGATTTAATTCATTTGGTTTGATGGAATCAGGTTTTTATGAATTTTTTAAAAAGTCAAGTATGAATAGTGTCCAAAATTGACATAATTTGTAACTTAAAACATAAAATAGTTTATTAAATGATATTAAATTCTTAAAAATTTAATATTCATACAAATGGTTAATATAAGTCAAAATATGTCATAAATAACTTTTTTTGGGTCGTTTGACATGGTATGATAATTACATTAACCCACAATGTGTAAATAATATGATATCATGGTAAGATTTAAAAGGGTAAAATAAGGGTTAAACCAAAAATATAAGGATAAAAAAATATTCAAAACTTGTCTAAATTTTTTGGATGATGTATATTCTAACCAAAATCATCTTATCTTCGAATTAAATAAGTATTGGACTATTTTAAATTGAAATTGAATTTATAATAAATTAATATTTTAGGACTTTTTTAAAGTGCCGCTCTCCTCTCTTATAAAAGAGCACCTCCTCCCTCTCCACTTCACTCCATTTTGAGCTTTCAAAATCAGAAAAACCCTGAATATTTATCTTATAAAATTCCCTAGTTACATTCTATAGGTGATGGTATTCTCAAAAGACCAACTCTAGAGCCCTAAGAGGAAATTTAAAGGAGGCACGTCGGGGAAGAGGTAATCTCTTCTACCGATTCTTTCAAATTTATTTTTCTTCTAGTTACTATTAATTAGTTATTTAATTATAAATTAATAACATTAGTATCAATAATATACTGATATGTTATTATAAAAATTAAACAACCCTATTTCACATTCTATCCATCCTACAAAAAATGAAATCACCGCGCGTGCGTATGTGCGACTTCCCGTTCCACGCCATGGTGTTATATGTTTTTCACCACCAACTTACTTGGATGGGTATAATGGTGAAAATAATAAATATATATGATTATTATGACATTATACTAATTCTAAAATATTATAAACCGTCCACTTCAATACCATTTAACAATTATGGGAATGATATCATCACTCGTGCGTACTTACAGCTTAACGTCTCCACGATGCCATGAGATTCATTCTCCACGTTAACCATTCAAGAATGATTATAAAGTATATATAATAAATAATCATGAAATATATAAAATATTAATTCTAATTGATTTATTTATATATATATGCCATTTACTTACTTATATTCAATCTTATAAGGAAACGAAAACAACATTCATGTGTACGTATGACCTACTGTCTCCATGAACAGTGTATTCCATTTATTTTCTATAAATATCATATATATATTTATATACTAAATATATATAATATATAAATCATGTTTTACATTCTGGAAGTAAGTAAATCATGATATAAGTAATAATATCAAGAATAAAAATTCAAAACACGCACGATAAATAAAACGATTATTACCCAAAACGTTTCTTTAACATAGAATTGACAAATGAATGAGTAATATAAAGTTGTAAGTGAATCATATATGATATCATAAATGTTATTATGGTTATCTTACAGGTTAATAATATGTTTAAACCCACTATACAAGAGTTTTTTACACATATAGAAGAAATCAGACATTAGGTAAGGGATAATTTTGGAATCTCATTTTTATATGAGATTGTTTATACGTAAGTATTTAATGGGGGTATATTTATCATCCAAGTTCATGTTTTCTAAAAATGTCTTCATAAAATGTTTACTATTCATCTTTGTATGTTTATATTTTTTTACCCATTTTTTAATTTTACTACATTTTATGAAAGGAATCTTTCTTTTGTTTACCATACGAAGTACTTTTTGACTTTTCCAACAAAAGTACGGGGAAAATGTTTTTTTAACTTATACGACATGAATGGATTTTTACAGTTTCATGAATCCTTATTTCCACAAAGATTAATCTACACTATTTCATGTTTATTTTTAACTAAATTATTTTCTTTTAAAATTACGTGGAACTTTGAGAAGAGAAAACATTTTTGAAAAATAAAGGATATTTTCCTTAGGAATTAATTTTCAAGTGTTTTATTAAAATTATTTTCTATATAAGATGAAATAGGGTAAGTATCTATCCATATTATTACTTTTATTTTATTGGTTTATGATGGAATTATTTTTATTATTTCTATTTATCTTATATAAATTAGGTTATGATGAAATGATGTTTAAGAATCCCATTTTATTTCATGGGTTATTCTACGATGAATGATTTATGTTTTGTGGCACATAATGATTTCGTTATGAGATGTATGGGACCTATATCTCTCTCCAATGAATTGGGTAAATATTTATGTCTCATGAGATAAACATGAATAGAACAATAAGTAAATATGGTTTAGTAATGCAGGGCTGGAATGACAAGTAAATCCGGTTCAGTAATACAAGGCTGGAACGACAAGTAAACCTGGTTCAGTAATGGACTATGTCCACTATGATAGTTTTGGAAGAAAATCCTTGGCTACTATTGAAATCATATTATTTTATTATTATTTTTCCACAATTACATGTTTTATGCCAATTCTATTCTATAATGGTTAATGTTCCTTTATGATCCATGCCTTATGTACTGTGAAGATTTATTTCATGACTCACGATTTTGATGTTTAAACTTTATGTTCATGTTTTTATGTTCAAATGTTTATGGTTTGTTTTATGTACTCTATGTTTACCCTTAATGAGAATTTTAGCTCACCCTTTTTATGTTTTATTTTCCCCAGGATATAAAGAAAGGTTTTAGGTAGGAAAACAAAAGCAGAAGATCTTTATGGGAGATGTTGAATTTATTTCACCATGATTAGAAGATTATGTTATTAGTTTCTAAAGGCACTAAACTAATATGGTATTTGGGCATCTGTTAGTGTCATGTATTTATTTTTCCAGAAAATAAATGTAATGTCCATGTATGTCAAGCTTGGGTCTCTACAGTTAGTATCAAAGCGAAGGTTTAGTTAACCTTTGGAAACTAGGATGCAAAAGATTTAGTGAGATAGATAGATATATTTATAAGTTATGTGTAGGGATGTCCCTAAGGGTATGTATAAATATATATTACAGTCTTATAATTATGGAAACGACCATGAATAACCTAGGATTAAACCTAAGATGTTATATATTGAAAGTACTCCCCCTTGATTATGTTGTTTTCCTAGTATGATTTTTTCCTCTCACACTATTCTTTTTGGGTTTTAGAAAATGGCTAAAAATAGGAGGATTCATGTTAATGGAGAATGTAATGGACAATGGAATGATATTATCCATGAGAAACCAAGTGAAATGGGAGTTGGAAGGTGAAACATCATTATTATGCCTAATCAATAATCTCATAATATGATCAATAATCTCAACTTTGGTGAGTCTCCTGAAGCAACTAATAAGAGAAAGATGGAGTTTCATGGTGATCGTAGAGGAAAAAAAGTTCAATTTTACTCATGTAAATCACGTGGGAAAAGGTATCAAGGAGAAAGTTTCAAAGGAACTAGAAGATTTTTTGGGTGTGGAAAAGAAGGACATAAAGCCAGTAATTGCGAAGGAAAAGGTTCAATTAACATAATGGACAAGGATAATGGTATTTCTAAGACATCAATGATGGTGAAATGTTTTAAATGTGGAATGTTTGGGTATTATGAAAATCGATGCCCTAAGGTACAATCTTAGGAAGATAATCAGAAAGGTCGTATGGGTAGTATTTATGTTTATGATGATAGAGAGACTACAAATGATATGTGAGATGAAAGAAGTGTTAAGGAATAAAATGATGAAGCTCGGTCAATGGTTTAAGAAGGGAGTGAAATGATTTCATGTTTATCAAGAGTAATGTTGTATAAGTAATTTATTGGTACTATGGAATAAAGAAACACCTAAGGACTGTTAAAATATTGTTTTTCCTTAACTATTTGAATGTATATGTTGAATGGTACCGGTAACCATGAACGGTTATTCAGATATTTTTGAAAATCACATTATATGCGCATAATGAAGAGATAAGGAGGTAATGGGATGTTTGATAGTATTAATGATCTCATGACTGATATAAGGGAAAAGTGATATCTTTGTTTAAGTATATTGATTTTTTGGTATTTTTGGAAGGTGGAAAGAGTTAATTTTGAAAAAAATTAATGTTTTCACTAAGGTTCTACGACAATTAATGTTATTATCATGTTTCAAGACAATACATGATTAAGGTATTTCCATGTTTGGAATGTGACAACCAAGAACTGCCAAATGAGATATAGGAGACAAATGTTAATTCATTTTAGTCCACATCTTTATAAAGTTTTATATTTTTAGTTTTTGAAAGGATTGTAATGTTTTCATTTATTGATAGTATAAGTTATATTCTGGTTTAAGTTTGTTAGATTAATGTATTATCTCACTATAAAGAGGACTTATTCATATTTGATAACCTGTTATAATATTTTTGTTGAGACAGATGGAATGACCTATCATTATATCGCATGATTTTCTAACACTTAAAGAATGAAAAATTCAACTTCATTTCTTTAAATAAGAGATGAAGTGGAAATTGTTCAGGGAACGATCAACGATACTGAAATCAAGTAAGTATTTATTCTCATGAAAAATTATTCAACTTTAAGAAAAAGATCTAAAAAACAAAAAATATTATCCAAGTACCTTGTTATCTGATGAATCATATAGTCCCTTAAATCATCACATATTTATGGCTTTCTGATAGTTAACTTTCTCCAAAACTTATTTTCTATCACTATCCATCAGAACTTGATGGTTATATTTCTCTTCCACATCCATGTTTCACTTCTACCTATGTTCTTCTATATGGAAACCCAGTGAATAGTACTTCTACCTATGTTCTCCTATATGGAAACCTAGTGAATAGTTAATTTGGTTAAGCATTATGTTTATAACTTCTGTTTTTGAAATGAAGTTTTAGTATTCCTTTTTCTGATGTGGGTTTCTATGAAAGAAACTTTCAAGTAGTAAACCATTTATAACCTCGACAAATTTCTATGGAGAAATTCATTTTAAGGGGGATTGAATGTAACACCCAGAGAATTTATGAGATGGATTATTTTTAATTTTTTTGATGTCTTGTGTTGAATGATACACCAAGATTATCTTGCACTATATGCAACACCGTATTAGCTTATTGTATATGCAACACTATTCTTGGCTTGTGTTACACACAATTTCAAGTTCTTTTGATAAAATTAATTTCACGCAACACTGAGTATAGATTTTTTTCAATGTATAAATAAAATAAGTTTGGATTATTTTATATTCAAAACCAAAGGAATATTTCACTACACGCAACACTGACTTGGCTTGCGTTACACGCAAGAATGATCTTCCTTGATAGCTTGTGTTGTACGCAATACTGAGTTTCCCTAAACAATGCTATATTATTAAAATATTATATAACTAGCCTTTATGAATAATATTAACCTTATTTTGAATTTTATATAACATTAAAATTAATCTTACACATTTTATAGAACATCATATGATAACAAAATCATTTTTTGAATAAAAGAAGTATTTTTCAAAAAAATGCAGTTTTATCGACTTTTGATGGCGCACCCATTTTGAATCTAGTTTTTGACACTTTTATAAGTTAAATTTTACAAAATAAACTTATTATTTTAAATCTAGAAATAAAAATTTAATTTTGTTGAATTTTTGATATTTTTCTAATAAAATTAAAATTTTAATGAATAGTGAAAAATACTGCATTTTAATTCGAAACTGCCTTTTTTATATAATTTATATATATAGTTAGATTATCTTTTTAATTGGTTTTAAAGTGTAAATAGATTATATTTTTATAATTTAATCCAATTTTTGTCATTTCAAGTAATTTCAATTTTAAATTGGACATAAACACCTTTCAATCTTTTGATAGTTATTACTTCTTAAAAACATGCTTTTTTGGTTTTGACAACACGAATTAATTTTAAATTAATTACTGAAACTTATATGTTTTGAATTTGAAAAATGGGATTCCATATTTGGAATCAGAAGGTTCAAAATGTGTAAATAGTTACCTTTTATTTTTGGACATTATGAATAGTAACTTCAGTAAATATTTTATTTACCATGGTTAAAGGGTAAATCTGGTAAATAAGGGTAAAAATAATATTATAATAATATTAAACTACCCTATCACATGTCCTAATCCTATTTTATGATATATTTATGACCATGGGAATCCTTGGATCTATTTTTGTGCCCCATGGATTCACTTTGATGTGAAAACGACATTTTATAATAATTAATTTAAAGTAAAGATAATTATAACCTAAACATACACCTTTTACTAAATAGATTTTAATATAGGGTTATATAACTGATATCTATGTCTATAAATAATCATTAGAAATATAAAAATATTTTCTAAATCATGGTATTTTATTTATAATTTTTAGACATTAGATAAATATATTTATTTATGACATAATTATGATTTAGTGATTACCTCATTAATGAAAGATTCAAATAAATGAATTTATAAATTTAAAAATAAATTTAATTTTAACATTTTGATGCCATAAACAATTTTTTTGGATGAAACTGACATATTAGGGATGAGTTAATTCATTTTTTTTTGAAGGAATCAGGTTTTTATGAATTTTTTAAAAAGTCAAGTATAAATAGTGTCCAAAATTGACATAATTCGTAACTTAAAACATAAAATAGTTTATTAAATGATATTAAATTTATAAAAATTTAATATTAATAAAAATGGTTAATATAAGTCCAAATATTTCATAAATATCTTTTTTTGGGTCGTTTTACATGGTATGATAATTACATTGACCCACAATGTGTAAATAATATGATATCATGGTATGATTTAAAAGGGTAAAATAAGGGTTAAACAAAAAATAGAAGGATAAAAAAATATTCACAACTTGTATAAAATTTTTTGGATGATGGATATTAGAACCAAAATCATATTATCTTCTAATTAAATAAGTTTTGGACTATTTTAAATTGAAATTGAATTTATAATAAATTAATATTTTAGGACTTTCTTAAAGTTCCCCTCTCCTCTCTTATAAAAGATCACATCCTCCCTATCCTCTTCACTCCATTTTGAGCCTTCAAACTCAGAAAAACCCTGATAATTTCTCTTCTAAACTTCCATAGTTACATTCTATAGGTGATGATATTCTCAAAAGACCAACTCTAGAGCCCTGAGAGGAAATTTAAAGGAGGCACATCAGGGAAGAGGTAATCTCTTCTACCGATTCTTTCAAATTTATTTTTCTTCTAGTTCCTATTAATTAGTTATTTAATTATAAAGTAATAACATTAGTATCAATAATATACTGGTATGTTATTATAAATATGAAACAACCCTATTTTACCTTCTATCCATCCTACAAAAAATGAAATCACCACACGTGTGTATGTGCAACTTACCGTCTCCACGCCGTGGTTTAATATGTTTTTCACCACCACCTTACTTGGATGAGTATAATGGTGGAAATAATAAATATATATGATTTTTATGACATGATACTAATTCTAAAATATTATACACCATCCACTTTAATACCATTCAATAATTATGGGAATGATATCATCACTCGTGCGTACTTACGGCTTACCGTCTCCACGATGCGATGAGATTCATTCTCCAAGTTAACCATCCAAGAATGATTATAAAGTATATATAATAAATAATCATAAAATATATAAAATATTAATTCTACTTGATTTATTTATATATATATATATATATGCCGTTTACTTACTTATATTCAATCTAATAAGGAAACAAAAACAACGTTCATGTGTACGTACGACCTACTGTCTCCATGAATGGTGTATTCCATTTATTTTATATAACTATTATATATATATATTTATATAATAAATATATATAATATATAAATCATGTTTTACATTCTGGAAGTAAGTAAATCATTATATAAGTAATAATATCAAGAATAAAAATTCAAAACACGTACGATAAATAAAACAATTATTACCCAAAACGTTTCTTTAACATAGAATTGACAAATGAACAAGTAATATAAAGTTGTAAGTGAATCATATATGATATCATAAATGTTATTATGGTTCTGTTACAAGTTAATAATATGTTTAAACCCACTATACAGGAGTTTTGTACACATATAGAAGAAATCAAACATTAGGTAAGGGATAATTTTGGAATATCATTTTTATATGAGATTGTTTACACATAAGTATTTAATGGGGGTATATTTATCATCCATGTTCGTGTTTTCTAAAAAAATTTTCATAAAATTTTTACAATTCATCTATGTATGTTTATATTTTTTTACCCATTTTTTAATTTTACTACATGTTATGGAAGGAATCTTTCTTTTGTTTACCATACGAGGTACTTTTTGATTTTTCCAACAAAAGTACGAGGAGAATGTTTTTTTAAGTTATACGACATGAATGGATTTTTACAGTTTCATGAATCCTTATTTCCATAAATCTCAATCTAACATATTTCATGTTTATTTTTAACTAATTTTTTTTTTAAAATTATGTGGCACTTTGAGAGGAGAAAACATTTTTTGAAAAAGGAAGGATATTTTCTTCAAGAATACATTTTCAAGTGTTTTATCAAAATTATTTTCTATATAAGATGACATAGGGTAAGTATCTATCCCTATTATTAATTTAATTTTATTGTGTTTATGATAGAATTATTTTTATGATTTCTATTTATCTTATATGGATTATGTTATGATGAAATGATGTTTAAGAATCCCATTTTATTTCATGGGTTATTCTATGATGAATGATTTATGTTTTGTGGCACAAAATGATTTCGTTATGAGATGGATGGGACCTATATCTCCCTCCAATGCATTGTGTAAAGATTTATGTCTCATGAGATAGACATGAATGGAACAATAAGTAAATATAGTTTGGTAATGCAGGGCTAGAACGGTAAGTAAATCTGGTTCAGTAATATAAGGCTGGAACGACAAGTAAACCTGGTTCAGTAATGGACTATGTCCGCTATAATAGTTTTGGAAGAAATGCCTTGGATACTATGGAAATCATGTTATGTTATTATTAGTTTTCCAAAATTACATGTTTTATGCCAATGCTATTCTATCATGGTTAATGTTTCTTTATGATCCATGCCTTATGTACTGTCAAGATTTATTTCATGACTCATGATTTTGATGTTTAAACTTTATGTTCATGTTTTTATGTTAAAATGTTTATGGTTTGTTTTATGTACTCTATGTTTAACCTTTATGATAATTTTATCTCACCATTTTTATGTTTTATTTTCCCCAGGATATAAAGAAAGGTTTTAGGTAGGAAAACAAAAGGGGAAGATCTTTATGGGAGATGTTGAATTTCTTTCACAATTATTAGATGATTATGTTATGAGTTTCTAAAGGCACTAAACTAATATGGTCTTTGGGAATATTTTAGTGTCATGTATTTATTTTTTCTCAAAATAAATTTAATGTCTATGTAGGTCAAGCTTGGGTCTCTACAGTTGGTATCAAAGCAAAGGTTTAGTTAACCTTTGGAAACTAGGATGTGAAAGCTTTAGTGAGATCCCTAGATATATTTATAAGTTATGTTTTGGGATGTCCCTAAGGGTATGTATATCTATTGATTATAGTTCTATAATTATAAAAATGATCTTGAATATCCAAGGATTAAACCTAATATGTTAGATATTGAAAGTAATCCCCCTTGATTATGTTGTTTTCCTAGTAGGATTTTTTCCTCTCACACTATTCTTTTTGGGTTTTAGAAAATGGATGGAAACAAGAGGATTCAGGTTAATGTTGAATATGATGGAGAATGGAATGATATTATCCATGAATAACCAAGTGAAATGGGATTTTGAAGGTGAAACATCATTTTTTTCCTAATCATAAATCTCATAATATGATCAATAATCTCAAATTTAATGATTCTCCTAAAGTAGATAATAAGAGAAAGATTGAGTTTAATGGTGATCATAGAGGAAAGAAAGTTAAATTTTCCTCATCTAAATCATGTGGGAAGAGGCATCAAGGAGAAAGTTTCAAAGGAATTAGAAGATGTTTTGGGTGTGAAAAAGAAGGGCACAAATCCAGTAATTGCAAAGGAAAAGGTTCAGTTAACACAGTGGACAAGGATAATGGTATTGCTAAGACATCAACGATGGTTAAATGTTTTATATGTGGAATGTGTGGGAATTATGAAAATTGAAGACCTAAGGGAAAATCTCACGAAGAGAATCAGAATGATTATATGGGTAGTATTTATATTGATGTTGATGAAGAGACCTCAAATGACATGTGAGAGTAAAGAAGTGTGAAGGAATAAAATGATGAATCTCGGTCAATGGTTTAAGAAGGCAGTGAAATGATTGCATGTTTATCAAGAGTAATGTTGTATAAGTAATTTAATGGTACTATGGAATAAACAAATATCTAAGTATTGTTACACTATTGTTTTTCCATAAGTATTTGAAAGTATATGTTTAATGGTACCAGTAACCATGAAAGATTATTCATATATTTTTAAAAATCACATAATATGCACATAATGAAGGGATAAGGAGGTAATGAGATGTCTGATAGTATTAATTATCTAATTAATGATATAAGGAAAAATTGATATCATTGTTTTATTATATAGAAGTTTTGTAATTTTTGAAATGTGGATTGCTTCTTTATGATCATATACTAGGGAGGGGCAACTTCTTGTTGTGAGTATGGTTTCACTCTTTTTTTTTCTTCCGGTATGATTTGTCTTAAGTCTTTAAGTCTGTTTGGGTTCCCCCTTCCTCCCTTAAAAAGGGGATTTATTATAATAAAAAAATCTAAAGGCCCTTTGTGGACCATTGGAAGGATGTTATTATCATGTTTCAAGACAATACATGATTAAGGTATTCACATGTTTGGAATGTGACAAACAAGAACTACCAAATGAGATATGGGAGAAAAATTTTAAGTCGTTTTAGTCCACATCTTTATAAAGTTTTATATTTTCAGTTTTTGGAAGGATTGTAATGTTATCCATTTATGGATAGTATAAGTTATATTCCAGTTTAAGTTTGTTAGATTAATGTATTATCTCACAATAAGGCAGACTTATACATATTTGATAACCTATTCTAATCTTTTTGTTGTGATAGATGGAATGACCTATCATTATACCACATGATCTTCTAACACTTTAAGAATGAAAAATTCAACTTAATTTCTTTAAATAAGATATAAAGTGGAAATTGTTCAAGGAATGATCAACGACACTGAAATCAAGTAAGTATTTATTCCTATGAAAAATTATTAAACTTTAGGTTAAGGATTTGGAAAACCAAAAATGTTCTCCACGTACCTTCTTATCTGATGAATCAGATGGTCTCTTAAATCATCGCGGATTTATAGTTTTCTGGTAGTTAAATTTCTCCAAACCTTATTCTCTATTACTATACATCAGAACTTGATGGTTATATTTCTCTTCCATATCCATGTTTTCACTTCCTACCTGTGTTCTCCTATGTGAAAAACCAATGAATAGTTAATTTGGGTAACCATTATGTTTCTAACTTTCCTTTTTGAAATTAAGTTTTACTATTTTTTTTACAATGTGGGTTTCTATGAAAGAAACTTTCAATTAGTAAACCATTTATAACCCCGACAAAATTCAAGGGAGAAATTCATTTTAAGGGGGGTTGAATGTAAAAGATCAAGAATTTATGAGATGTATTCTTTTTAATTTTTTTGATGTATTTTGTTGAACGCTACATGAAGATTATCTTGAACTATACGCAACACCATATTAGCTTACAGTATATGTAACACTATTCTTGGCTTGTGTTACACACAATTTCCAGTTCTTTTGATAGAATTAATTTAAAAAAACACTGAGTATAGATTTTTTTCTATATATAAATGAACTAAGTTTGGATTATGTTATACAAAACACCAAAGGAATCTTTCACTACACTCAACACTCACTTAGCTTGCGTTACATGCAAGAACGAACTTCCTTGATAGCTTGCATTGTACGCAATACCAAGTTTCACTAAACAATAATATATTATTAAAATATTATATAACTAGCTATTATAAATAGTATTAAAAAAATTTTGAATTTTATATAATATTATAATTCATATTACACATTTTCTAGAACATGATATGAGGATAAAATCATTTTTTTGGATAAAAGAATTTTTTTTTCAAAAAAATGTAGTTTTACTGGCTTTTGATGGCGCATCCATTTTAAATATAGTTTTTGACACTTTTATTGGTACTTTTATAAGTTATATTTGAAAAACTAAACTTCTTATTTGGAATCGGGACATAATTTTTTTTTGAATTTTTGATATTTTTCTAATAAAATTAAAATTTTAATGAATAGTGAAAAATACTGCATTTTAATTCGAAAATGCCTTTTTATTTAATTTATTTATATATTTAAATTATATTTTAATTGTTTTTAAAGTATAATTGGATTATATTTTTATTATTTAATATAATTTTGGTCAGTGGAATTAATTCCACATTTAAATTGAACATAAACATATGTTAATCTTTTGATAGTTACTACTTCCTAAAAACCCGCTTTTTGGTTTTGACAACAGGAATTGATTTTAAATTAATTACTGAAACTTCTTTGTTTTGAATTTGGAAAAATATATTACATATTTGGAATCATAAGGTTCAAATTGTGTAAATAGTTACCTTTTATTTTTGGACATTATGAATAGGAACTTCAATAAATATTTTATTTACCATGATTAAAGGGCAGATCTGGTAAATAAGGGTAAAAAAAAATGTTATAATAATATTAAAATACCCTAACACATATCCTAATACTATTTTATGAGATATTTCCGACCATGGTCATCCTTGGGTCGATTTTGGGACCCCATGGATTCACTTGGATGCGAAAATGACATTTTATAATAATTAATTTAAAGTAAAGACAATTATAACCTAAACATATATCATTTACTAAATAGATTTTAATATAGGTTTATATAACTTAGATCTATGTATATAAATAGTATTTAGAAAGATAAAAATATTTCCTACATCATGGTATTTTATTTATAATTTTTATACATTAGATAAATATATTTATTTTTGACACAATTATGATGTCATGATTACCTCATTAATGAAAGATTCAAATAAATGAATTTATAAATATTAAAATAAATTTAATTTGAAAATTTTGATGACATAAAAGAATTTTATGTATTACATTGACATGTTAGAGATGAGGTAATTCTTTTTTTTAAGGAATCAGGTTGTTATGAATTTTTAAAAAAGTCAAGTATGAATAGTGTCCAAAATTGACATAATTCATAACTTAAAACATAAAATAGTTTATTAAATGATATTAAATTTCTAAAAATATAATATTCATAAAAATGGTTAATATAAGTCCAAATATTTCATAAATAACTTTTTTTGGGTCGTTTGAAATGGAAAGGTAATTATATTAACCCAAAATTTCTAAATGATATGATATCATGGTAAGATTAAAAAGGGTAAAATAAGTGTTAAACAAAAAAGATAAGGATAAAAAAATAATCAAAACTTATCTAAAAATTCTTAGATTATGGTTATTCGAACCAAAATCATATTATCTTAGAATTAAATAAGTTTTGGACTATTTTAACTCGAAATTTAATTTCTAATAAATTAATATTTTACGACTTTCCTAAAGTGCCCCTCTCCTCTCTTATAAAAGAGTACCTCCTTCCTGTCATCTTCAATCAATTTTAGCCTTAAATATGAGCCAAACCCTAACCATTTCTCTTCTAAAATTACATAGTTACATTCTGGAGGTTTTGGTCTTCTCTAAAGACCAACTCTAGACCCCTAAGAGAAAATTTAAAGGAGGCACGTTGAGGAAGAGGTAATCTCTTCTACCGAGTATTTCAAATTTATTTCTTCTTCTACTTACTCTTCATTATCTGTTTAATTATAAAGTAATAAAACCAGTATCACTCATATACTAATATGTTATTATAAATATTAAATAACCCTATTTCACCTTCTATCCAGCCTACAAAAAATGAAATCACCGCGCATGCATACATGCGACTTACCGTATCCACGCTGTGGTGTATTTTATTTTTCACCACCACCTTACTTGGATGGGTATAATGGTAAAAATAATAACTATATATGATTATTATAACATTATACTAATTATTAAATATTATACACTATCCAATTCAATACTATTTAACAATTATGGTAATTATATCATCGCTTGTGCGTACTTACAACTTACCTTGTCCACGATGAGATGAGATTCAATCTTCACGTTAACCATTCAAGAATGATTATAAAGTATATATAATAAATAATCATGAAATATATGATATAATAATTCTACTTGATTTATTTAAATATGTCACGACCCCCTCCCACCAAAGATGCCCCTCCTGAGCAGGCAATGGTGAAAGGGAGATAATGACCCCCGAGTCCCGCCTCCAGTAGGCCCCGGGGTGGCGACTAGAACCAAGGGTATGAGTTTTTCACAAAAAAAATGGCAGGCATTACCCTTTTTATTTTTAAAGATCGGGAAATAGGACAAGTCAACCACTAAAAAGGAAAAGAACCAGTGTATAAAAATAAACCCAAACCAATCCCACATCCATGTTTAAACAATTTTATAACAAGGTACAAGTACAAGAAAGATCAAAGTACAATACCAAAAGAAAAAAAAGGTACAGCAACAGAAAAAACTCCAACTGTCCATCTACTAGGGTCCCGCACGACCCTGGTAGTCCTCCTGGAAACCTGAAAGTAAACGTAGGGTGAGCATACAAGTATACTCAGTAGGGAAACCTAAAGCTCTCGTGCACAAGTGGGGAGACATCCTAATGTCCCGTGAGAACAATAGAAGAAACCTAGTAAGGAATTCGATCCACCCAACCTCACCAGCCACACTCACCAAAACACAATCACAACAGGTAGTAGTAGTATAAGAACAAGAGTATTGGGTACCCCGCACCATTTCCCTTTAGTTAGATTCTCTTTCTAACGACTAACGTCCTAACACTGCCACACTCTCCCCGCCCGCACACACCTGGGCCTCACAACCACATATCTTTCCCGCACACACCTGGGCCTCACAACCACGTATCCCGCCCGCACACACCTGGGCCTCACAACCACATTTCCCACTCGCACACACCTGGGCCTTACAACCACGTATCCCGCCCGCACACACCTGGGCCTCACAACCATGTATCCCGCCCGCACACACCTGGGCCTCATCCCGAAAATTCTTGGGAAACAGTAGAACCTGCCCGAAGAGTCTTGGGCTAAAACCACCCCAATCGAAACCTACCCGAAGAGTCTTAGGTGTAAGGTCGCCTCAAGCCATCACAGCCTAGGGGAGAAGGAGCAATAAGGATCTAGTAACTAAGGGAAAAACACCCTCTCCCATAAAATGGGAGTGTTCAACACTAAGTGTTCAACATGGGTGGGGTGCGATAAAACACAAAAGATACAGATATATATATATATATACCAACCACACAGCCCAACCTATGGCTTCTAAAAAGAGAAACTGAGCACGTGCCTCAACATTGCTACTATGAAGCATGCATACAACAAACAAACCCAACCCCCTTTAGGTTTTCACATTTCAGTAGAAATAGTTATTAGTTTCTTAACTACTGGGAAACTATCCACAACCAACCACATCGATCGTTCATAAAACATAACCCTGCCATCCACAAATCAAGTTTGGAAAACACAAGCAACACAACCAAGTCCTCTTATTAACCAACCAACCCCATTGATTATTAAACCCGTTCCATTACCATGACCCACCATTTATTAATTCTTCCACTTTTTATTTATTAGAATCACAACCCATAGCCCGTTCACATTCAAACCCATCCCTGCAGCCCCGCTGCCAACCACCATAACCACGACCACACCGAACCCGCACATCATCATCCCTTTAATACCATTTATTGCAGCCCCGCTACCCATCACCATTATAACATTCACACCAACCCACAACCAAGTCAACCGCAGCCCCGCTGCTCACCCTATACACAACAACCCACAAAACACCCCCATCACATGCCACGCAACCAAGCCAACACCCACATGTTCATTATTCCATTTTGTTTAACCGGGGTGATCACACAAGGGTTCCAGATTTTAAACATCCAACTTTACTTGATTAACAAATTTCCACATTCCACAAGGTTTCCACCCATATGAAAATCCAAAAGGAGAGGGCAAAATTTAATTGCGTAAGAAAAGTCCCCCAACGACTGTGATTTTCCGTAGGTAGAAGCTCATTCAATTCAAAACATAAAATCACAGGATATAAATAATGTAACTGCATTCACAAACTTCCCTTCCCCGTTATATAAGCTCGTTATTATCTTCATTAAACCGGTTCAAAAGTGTTTCACCTAAATAAGAGAACACCCACCACACATGATGCACAAATTAGAGAGACGAAGGTAATATCCCTACTTCAACAGGTTCTTGATCGCAATGCTCCCCCAGATCAACCTTAGAAGACGTCTGTCGGCGTCTGTCACTTCTGTCGGGTCCCGAAAAAACCTCCTCAGGTGGAAGTCAGAATGGAAAGGCCGAAGGAAAGACAACAGATCCAAGCTCGGAAGCTCCGCCTCATCGTTACGATTCCGTGGCTGCTGACGGATCGTAAATCGAAGCTCGGACGAAGAAGTTATGGAAGAAAGAGCCTTCAAGTCTCTTGAGAGAGCTCTGCTCAGAGGAGAGGGGAGGAGAGGTGTGAGTTGAATGGAGGAGGGGAACCCTACTTTTATAGGTGTGAAAATAAAAAGTACACGGTGTGTAATTTATGGTACACGGCGTGTACTCGGTTCTTTCACACGGTCTCCACGCGGCTTCCAACACGGCTCCGCGGCCGTTGACTGGTCAACACATAGTTTGAGGGTAACGCATACGTGGGGAAGGACTACATGGTGTGTAGTTTGGACACACGGCGTGTACTCATTTATTGCACACGGAAAGGACACAGCTCCAACACGGTATACGACCATTGACTGGTAACGCGTACGCGGGGAAGGACTACACGACATGTAGAACTAGACACACGACGTTCACCCATTATTCCACACAGCAAGGACACGACTTGCAACACGGGGTGTACCCGAAAAGAAAGTACACGACGTGTACTCAAACTACACAGCGTGTAATTTAAAAATTCTGGAAAGTGTGGAAAAAGTCCATTTTACCCTCCAGAACACTTCTTGACCTTCTTTTTGACAAAGGAAAGGGCCAGAGAGGTCCGGGCCATTACATCAGATACCTCTTAAAACATTCTCATCCCCGAGAATTAAAAAACCAACCTAGAGGAAACCCAACAAGATACCTCTTAGGGTTATCGTCATAACAGGAACCCAACCAACAACCCTAATCATATGTGTTAGGAATTCCTTCTCCTATTTCGAGATATTATCCGCTTTAGGCGGCACTGACTCGCCTGCACGAGTTCAATCGCATCCTCATTAATGCGTCTGGATTAAGAATTGGGTCTTCCCACTTTCATACATTATAATTTTTCAACTCGCACTAACCCCAACACCACACAACCAACACACTACCCGAACATGTGGGTTTGGGAAATTCCTTCACCTATGTCGAGATATTATTCGCTTTAGGCGGCACTGACTCGCCCGCACGGGTTCAATCGCATCCGCATTAATGTGTCTTGATTAAGGGTCATGTTTTTCCCTTTCCCACACATCCGGACATGTTACACATTACCAGGGAAAAAGGTCTCACAACTGACAAGACAAGCATTCCATATATCAAGGGTACATAGTACAACATCAAAACAAAGCTCAAAAGAACAAGGGAAAAACACAAGATACACTGGTCTGGCCTCCAACTGGTGTACTCAGTACCAGTGGTATGGAAAGTCTCTCTACGTCTAGTCCCAAAGCATGGGCTAGACCAGGTGCAACAAAGGAGTGCGAAGCTCCTGAATTGAACAAAGCAGAAAAAAGAGTGCTGAACAAACAAATTGTACCTCGCACCACCTCTGGTCCTGCCGGAGCTGTCAACTCTACTGCGTGCAACTGTCCACGCCCAACTCCTCTGCCTCTTTGATATTGACCAGGTGACATAGCGGTACGGTAAACAAAGAACACCTAATCCCGAGTAGCAAGGAATTTATCAAGGTTTCATTTTATCATTTTATTTTAATTTCTTTCCCAGAACGCCCAAATCATGTAAAACACAATCATGATGATGCATGTACCTTTCCTAGGGTCTCTACTCTGCAATCAATGTAGTATCACTTGGTTGTTCGATAGGCTCAGAGTCCTTGCATCGGATCACGGGGGGCCCTAAAATACTGTGTCCTAGCCGGTCTTCCCTGGCCTATGTCACGCACCAAGATTGACTAACACTGTTGCCCTACCATCCCATGCAATCCTCACTGTGCCTAACTCCAGACTCCATCCTATCTCTCAACCATCACCTCTGATACCATTCTGTCACGACCCCCTCCCACCAAAGATGCCCCTCCTAAGCTGGAAATGGTGAAAGGGAGATAATGACCCCCGAGTCCCGCCTCTAGTAGGCCCCGGGGTGGAGACTAGCACCAAGGGTATGAGTTTTTCACAAAAAAACAAATGGGAGGCATTACCTTTTTTATTTTTAAAGATCAGGAAATAGGAAAAATCAACCACCAAAAAGGAAAAGAACCAGTGTATATAAATAAACCCAAACCAATACCACATGCATGTTCAAACAATTTTATAACAAGGTACAAGTACAAGAAATCTAAAAGTACAATACCAAAAGAAAACAAAGGTACAACCACAACAACAACTCCAACTGTCCGACTAGTAGGGTCCCGCACGGCCCTGGTAGTCCTCCTGGAAACCTGAAAGTAAACGTAGGGTGAGCATACAAGTATACTCAGTAGGTAAATCTAAAGATCTCATGCAAAAGTGGGGAGACATCCTAATGTACCGTGAGAACAACCGAAGAAACCTAGCAAGGAATTCGATCCACCCAACCTCACCAGCCACACTCACCAAAACACAATCACAATAGCTAGTAGTAGTATAAGAACAAGAGTATTGGGTACCCCGCACCATTTCCCTTTAGTTAGCTACTCTTCCTAATGACGAACGTCCTAACGCTGCCACACTCTCCCCGCCCACACACACCTGGGCCTCACAACCACGTATCCCGCCCACACACACCTGGGTCTCACAACCACGTATCCCACCCGCACACACCTGGGCCTCACAATCACGTATCCTACCCACACACACCTGGGCCTCACAACCACGTATCCTGCCCACACACACCTGGGCCTCATCCCAAAGATTCTTGGGAAATAGTAGAACCTGCCCGAAGAGTCTTGGGCTAAAACCACACCAATCAAAACCTACCCGAAGAGTCTTAGTTGTAAGTTCGCCTCAAGACATCACAGCCTAGGGGAGAAGGAGCAGGAAGAAGCTAGTAACTAAGGGAAAAACACCATCTCCCATAAAATGGGAGTGTTCGACACTAAGTTCTCAACATGGGTGGGGTGCGATAAAACACAAAAGAGACATATATATATATATATATAACAACCACACAGCCCAACCTATGGCTTCTAAAAAGAGAAACTGAGCACATGCCTCGGCACTGCTACTACGAAGCATGCATACAACAAACAAACCCAACCCCCTTTAGGTTTTTACATTTCAGTAGAAATAGTTATTAGTTCCTTAACTACTGGGAAACTATCCATAACCAACCACATCGATCGTTCGTAAAACATAACCCTACCATCCACAAATCAAGTTAGGAAAACACAAGCAACACAACCAAGTACTCTTATTAACCAACCAACCCCATTGATTATTAAACCCATTCCATTACCATGACCCACCATTTATTAACTCTTCCACTTTTTATTTATTAGAATCACAACCCATAGCCCGTTCACATTCAAACCCATCCCTGCATCCCCGCTGCCAACCACCATTACCATGACCACACCAAACCCACACATCATCATCCCTTTAATACCATTTATTGCAGCCCCGCTGCCCATCACGATCATAACATTCACACCAACCCACAACCAAGTCAACCGTAGCCCCGCTGCTCACCCTATCCACAACAACCCACAAAACACCCCCATCACATGCCACGTAACCAAGCCAACACCCACATATTCATTATTCCATTTTTTTTAACCGGGGTGATCACACAAGGGTTACAGATTTTAAACAGCCAAATTTACGTGATTAACCAATTTCCACATTCCACAAGGTTTCCACCCATAAGAAAATCCAGAAGGAGAGGGAAACATTTAATTACGTAAACAAAGGCCCCCAACGACCGTGATTTTATATAGGCAGAAGCTCATTCAATTCACAATATAAAATCACAGGATATAAATAATGTAACTGAATTCACAAACTTCCCATCCCCGTAATATAAGCCCGTTATTATCTTCATTAAACCGGTTCAAAAGTGTTTCACCTAAACAAGAGAACACCCACCCTGCATGATTCACAAATTAGAGAGACAAAGGTAAGATCCCTACTTCAACAGGTTCTTGATCGCAACGCTCCCCCGGATCAACCTTAGAAGACGTCCGTCGGCGTCTGTCACTTCTGTCGGGTCCCGAAAAAACCTCCTCAGGTGGAAGTCGGAAAGGAAAGGCCGAAGGAAAGACAATGGATCCAAGCTCAGAAGATCCGCCTCGTTGTTATGATTCCGTGGCCGCTGACAGATCGTAAATCGGAGCCCGGATGAAGAATTTATGGAAGAAAGAGCCTTCGAGTCTCTTGAGAGAGCTCTGCTCAGAGGAGAGGGGAGGGGAGGTGTGAGTTTAATGGAGGAGGGGACCCCTCCTTTTATAGGTGTGAAAAGAAAAAGAACATGGCGTGTACTTTATGGTACACGACATGTACTCAGTTCTTTCACACGGTCTCCACACGGCTTCCAACACGGCTCCGCGACCGTTGACTGGTCAACACACGGTTTGAGGGTAACACATACGCGGGGAAGGACTACACGACGTGTATTTTGGACACACAGCGTGTACTCATTTATTGCACATGACAAGGACACAGCTCCAACACGGTACACGGACGTTGACTGGTAACACGTACGTGGGGAAGGACTACACGGCGTGTAGAACTGGAGACACGGCGTGCACCCATTATTCCACACAACAAGGACACGACTTGGAACATGGGGTGTACCCGGAAAGGAAGTACATGATGTGTACTCAAACTACACGGCATGTAGTTTCAAAATTCTGGAAAGTGTGGAAAAAGTCCAATTTACCCTCTAGAACACTTCTTGACCTTCTTTTTGACAAAGGAAAGGGACAGAGAGGTCCGGGCCATTAAAAAAATATATATATATTTTTTACTTACTTCCATTCAATCTAATAAGGAAACAAAAACAACATTCATGCATATGTACGACTTACCGTCTCCATGAACAGTGTATTCTATTTCATTTATGTATCTATTATATATATATTTATATTTATACTAAATATATATAATATATAAATCATGTTTTAAATTATGGAAGTAATTAAATCATGATATAAGTTATAATATCAAGAACAAAAATTCAAACTACATACGATAAATAAAACGATTATTTCCCAAAACGTTTCTTTAACATGGAATCAACAAATGTACGAGTAATATAAAGTCATAAGTGAATCATATATAATATAATAAATGTTATTATGGTTCTGTTATAAGTTAATAATATGTTTAAACCCACTATATAGGAGTTTTAGACACATACAGAAGAAATTAGACCTAATGTAAGGGATAATTTTGCAATCTCATTTTTATCTGAGATTGTTTATATGATAGTATTTAATGGGGGTATATTTATCATCCATGTTCATTTTTTCTAAAAATGTCTTCATAAAATGTTTAATATTCATATATGTATTTTTATATTCATTTTTACCCATTTTTAACTTTTAATATATGGTATGGAAGGAATCTTTCTTTTGTTTACCATAAGAGGTACTTTTTGACATTTCTGACAAAAGTACGAGGAGAATGTTTTTTTAACTTATACGAAATGAATGGATTTTTACGGTTTCATATTGCCTTATTTCCACGAAGCTTCCTATACACTATTTCAATTTTATTTTCAACTAATTTTTTTATTTTAAAATTGCGTGTCATTTTGAGAAGAGAAAATGTTTTTGAAAAATAAAGGATATTTTCCTCAGAAATTAATTTTCAAGTGTTTTATCAAAATTATTTTCCATATAATATGACATATGGTATGTCTCTATCCCTATTATTACTTTTATTTTATTGTTTTTATGATGTTCATTTACCTTATATGGATTATGTTATGATGAAATGTTGTTTAAGAATCCCATTTTATTTCATGGATTATTCTATGATGAATAATTTATGTTTTGTAGAATATGTAAGAATGATTTAGTTATGAGATGGGTGCGACCTATATCTTCATACAATGCATTGGGTAAAGATTTATATCTCATGAGATATACATGATGGGAACGACAAGTAAATCTGGTTCAATAATTGAGGGCTGGAACGAAAAGTAAATCTGGTTCAGTAATACATGGCTGGAAGGACAAGTAAACCCAGTTTAGTAATGGACTATGTCCACTATGATGGTCTTGGAAGAAATGCCTTGGATACTATGGAAAACATATTATGTGATTATTAGTTTTCCACAATTACATGTTTTTTTCCAATAATATTCTATCATAGTTAATGTTCCTTTATGATCCATGCCTTATGCACTGCCAAGATTTATTTCATGACTCATGATTTTGATGTTTAAACTTTATGTTCATATTTTTATGTTCAAATGTTTATGGTTTGTTTTATGTCCTCCATGTTTACCCTTACTGAGCATTTGAGCTCACTCTTTTTACGTTTTCCTTTCCACAAGATATAAAGAAAGGTTTTAGGTAGGAAAAAAAGGATAAGATCTTTATGGGAGATGTTAAAGTTCTTTAAGCATGATTAGAATATTATGTTCTGAGTTTCTAAAGGCACTAAACTAATATGGACTTTGGGTTTCTATTTGTGTCATGTATTAATTTTTCTGCAAAAGAAATTTAATGTCCATGTACGTCAATCTTGGGTATATACAATTTAATGGAATGAAGTCCCATTTATGTTATCCTAGAGCCCCCTCCCTATTTCCTACAATGCGCCAACATGTATTTGGGTTTTTACCTTTGCCCATGTCATTTCTCGTATCAATTCCTACATCACTAACTATAAATTTTATATAAATCCTCCCATATGGGAGGAATCTAGGGTTTGAACCCTGATCATTTTTAGAATTATAGGGTGACTTTACCACTTAGAAAATACCCCAATAATAATGTGCTAGATTTAACTATACTTCTTTAAAATATTTGTATAACTGAAATGTTATGTTTTCTCTTGGGATTCTTTTTATTTTTTTGGAAATAAGTCCTTATTGAGGTGAAACAGGTCATGGATGGGACCCTAGACTATGTATATACAATGATGATTCTAGAGATAACTAAATAATTTGTGATATTTAAGTATTAATTTAAAAAGAAAATTATTTAATGTAATATTAATTTAAATCTATTATATATGCTATTAAAGACATTAAAGTTTCAATAGATATTGAGTCTAAAAGAGATTATGGAGAATATGATAAAAATACGAATAAATATTTTGAAATTATCAAGAAACATTCCATTATATTTCACGATATTATACTTCATTTTCATGATTTTTTCATAGTGCATTCTTATATATTAAGAATATAAATAAATATATTGAGGAGAAATATTGAACAGATTTTGATACAACTGATTCTACATAGGTAGAGTTGAAAATAAAGTAAAAATAAATTTTTATCTATAGTGACCCTACAATTTAGATAGTTTATCTTATATCTTATGTGTATGAGAAAAATTTGAGAATACTCAAACAACTACTAAGAGATATTGAAATTTATTTTAAGAAGATGATAGAATTTAGAGATAATTTGAAAAATAAAAAATATCCACGCTGATCATTTTCTATAAAATGATTTAATATAATGAGATGCATTTGAATTAAAAGATATAAAATATTTTAATAAGATAAGAGTATAAAATTGGTTAGTTTAATGATAATTTTTTTAGCATGGATTAAATGAAGGGAATGAAAAAATATGATTGATATTTCCTAATTCAAGGTTTTAAAGTGCTGTTAGAATATAATAAATATGAAATAATCTCCATTTTATAGATCTTTGGTAAATCTTTTTATGGTCTCAAAGGTGACCAGATACTTGGTAGAATTCTACATAATATTTTACCTACTTCCCGATCTCAATTAGAGAAATTTTTTATCCCAAAAAAATCATTTCATGATAGAGCCATGAATGATCCTACTTTTTAGTGGGGAAGATATGTTTCAATAGCTCATAAACTTCAAAAAACTTCTGTTGAATTTCTAATCATGAATTTAGTTACACCTAAGCCTACATAAATTTATACTCTTAACTCATCCCATCCTTTCAAATTCTTTACTGGAAAGGTTAATTATACTCTAGATATGATGAAAAAATATCTAAAAAATGATGAATACTTGAAAACTATAAAAAGGAATATAGATAAGACAAAGGGTATTGGAGTTTCAAAAGATACCTATAGTTGTTCAACATCACCTAAACCATTTCCAAGGCCTTAACACCTTTTGAGGTTGAATTGGATTTTAAAAATATAGATCTAAAATATTATAACCACAAAAAACTAGATCCTAAAGCCCAATGATTTCTTTGTTTATACTTTATAATTGATTATTTTTATATTTCATTAGTTCTCATAGTGTATAAAATATAACATGTTACTCATTTATATCTAATTTATTTTTGATATCATAAAAGAGATAGAATGTTACCATTAACACTAAATTTTAATTAATTCATTAGTTTTTATATTTTCATAACTTATAAAATTTATTATCAATAATTTTATGGGTTTTGTGATCATAAAAATAGGGGAGATTATTTGATAGTTATAGTATTCAAACACACCCTATAAAATAAAAAATATATTGTTTGTGTTACCGATGAGTCCCTTTAAGTATGAAAATATGTCTATATATGTTTCTTAATGTGAATCTTTGTTTTTAGTTTATCATGTTTTAAGTTGAAGAAAGTTTTATAAGAATATAATATTATATATGTTGATATTACTCTTATGTATTCTGTATGAATTGAAATTTATTTTGGCATATCAAATTTTAACAAATTATTGGATATTACATGATTAAAATTTATTAATACACATGAGTAGTTAATCTTACATATATGGTCAAAGTAAAAAATTAATCACATGTTTGATGTTTTTTATAAATTTTTAGATCATATGTATCAGTATAAGATATTACAAATGGGAAGTTTACACTTATGTATTGAGTTATATTCAAATTTACTATTACATATTGAAAAGAAAGACCTTACACATTATATTCAAGTAAAGTATTATTATTATGTATTTTCAGAAGTTATTCTTATATATATAGGAAAAATATTATTCTTACATATGCTTCTTATAGAAAGTTATTCTTACATATGAAGAGATGGTTACATTATTAAAACCCTATTTAATTTTTAGAGATTTTTTAATTATTTTTTAGTTACTATTTATATGATAATATTACACAAATTTGGAATGGTTTGTTAATAATGATATGATTTTAGGAGAAGGTTTTTATGATTTTAATTCAAGATATGTTAAGAAATTATGAAGCTTTTCAATAGCTATGATATTCCCACTTTTAAGAATAAGTTTAAAGATTATGTTGACTAAATTTAATTTGGATTATTATTTAAATAGATAAATTTAATAATGGAGATCACATATATGGAAAAAATATTTATAATTTCTAATAATAACTTTTCTAATGTGATTCTAAAATTTTAATTATAAATTTTCTACACCGTTTTTAATTGGAAATTTGGAAGAAAGAAAGAAATTTTTTTCTACTAATGTGTGTTGTTTTGGATACTATGATATAGATGTGGATCATTTAGAGATAAAATTTGGATATGTATATGTTTATTTAAAGAAGATTCAATTCATGACAATTATTCATTTATAACTATGTGCTGTAATTGAAATCAAATTCTGAATCTCTTTTGTAATATCATGAATTTTTAAATATAATCAAAACCCTATTTGTTAATAATTTATAAGTATTTTTATTTGAAAATGCATTTTTTTCAATAAAAATCACTCAATAAATGTTAATAAGGCTTTGTGTAAGGTTAAACACCCAGTTAGAATATTTGATTATTCTATGATATATTTTCATAGTAAGGTTTTATGTTATTGTAAAATTTCAAGGCCCGTAGAGCCTCTATGTAGATGAAATAAGAATATTAAATAAATTATATTATATGTGTGTGATTTATCCAAAAATAATTGAATATCTCTAAATGTTTCATTGCATGAGAAATTTGAGAGCATATTTAGGTCTAATACATGTGGTTTACCCTAGGCGGGGTATAAAATTTGTGTACATCGGGTGTTTGGTAAGATTTCACATGAGGATAACTTATTTAATATATTTATTATATTTTTTTCAAAATAATTTAATATCTCTCAAAGAGTGCTTCTTATAAGAAGTTTGATACCACTCTTAGGTCTAGGACATGGGGTTTACCCTAGGTGGGATATAACTTTTCTGTGCATTGGGAGTTTGATCAGATCACACTCAATATCAAATTAATTAATATTTATATTATTAGTTTAATTATTAAAAACGAATTTTCACTATTTATTCTTCTTCCCTAAAATTGTAACCTCCATTTTTGACGAAACAAGGTTTAGAAAAAATTAATTTCTCACTCATTTTTAACGTTTAAAGTTAGAAATTCTTCAATAATCCATATTGAGTTCTAGGTTTAATAAGAGATTAAAAATTGGGCATTATATTCTGGATTGATGAACACATGGTTTGGGGTCTTAAAATGGACGAACCGTTTTATCTCAGTTCTTGGTTGGGCCCATTGTGTCTGAGAAACCTATAAACCTCCTTGGGCGTGATCGATCGAGTATCTGCATTCCTTTATTACTGATCCACCCAAGACAATGTTTTCTTCCACTTCACACTGCTGGTGAGAATATAAACCTTGTCTATTTTCTTCTTATTACTATTTATTAATTTATTTCCCTTTTCCATTATTTTAAAATTATGTAAAATTGATGAATTTTAATAAATTATTTTAAAAGGAATAAAGCATGATAAACTTGGAATTATCAACATATTTTTTGGTAAGAAATTATCATGGATAATTGTAAAGAATTACCAAATGGTGATTACTTTGAATTATCAATACTTGTAAAAATGATAAAACCTAGTTTTCTTCAAGAAATATTACCACAAAAAATTATCAAGGACAATATAAAATATATCAAAGGTTATTCTAAAACAAAATTAACAAAAGTAAATTGTACACAGTTATCAAAGATAATTATGGTGAATTATAAAATGATAATTTCATTGAATAATCATTACGGAAAATTATCAACGAAAACTTTATAAAAATAATTTAATGATAATTATGAGATTATCAAAGGATAATTATTAAAATTATAAAATGATAAATTTGATATTATCAAAAGATAATTATTAAATCATCAAAAGATAATTATAAGATTATTAAATAATAATTATTAAATCATTAAACAATAATTGTGAGATTATCAAGGATAATTATTAAAATTATTTATTGATAGTCTCTAGATTATCAAAGGATAATTTATTATCAAAAGGTAATCATGAAGGATAATTTATGATAAATTATAAAAATCTAATTATAAAAGGTTAATTTAGGATTAATTATCAAAATATAATTATAAAGGATAACTTATAAAAAATTATCAAAATATAATTATAAAAGATAATTTAGGATAAAATTATCATATATAATTGAAAAAGGACAATTTATGAGAAATTATCAAAAGATAATTATAAAAGGATAATTTATGATAAATTATCAAAAGATAATTATTCTTAATGAAAATTTTGCGAATGCATGTGCTATCCTAGAGAGATAATTTATAAATTATCCAGGATAGAGAATGTATTATCACATTAAATATTTTATTTCTTTTTGAAATAAAATAGAAAGTTTTTGTTCTAGGAACCCTTGATGAATCTAGATCTTTGACATGTTGAAATTTATGATTAAAGACCATGAAGAGGTATTATTGAATATTCAGGTTTCCACTCAAGTTATTGAACTACATAGGGTGGTTTATCCATGCCTTTGACATCAATGACTTCGAGGTAGGATGTTCCTTACCTTTTTGGAATTTATTGCACATGTTACCTTAATATGATTTATGTGTATAAAAATTTTATGACCATGAAAAATTATGATCTCATATGGGTGTGTGTGTAGCCTTGATAACCTTATGTTATTTCCACGAGTAATTTGTAGCTTGTTATTCATGTTTGATTTCGATCACATGTATTGTTGTGTTACCTTACCTATGATGACATGTCATGATTTATCATGTATCCTAGCATGATATGTGTGATTTTATGGTATTGTTATTGGAAACCAAGATAGGTAGACCATTATGAAATGTTTATCCCCTATAGGGGGAGTGCATGCAATTTTTGATGATGGAGATGTGGGACCTATGCACAGAGTAGAGATATGACGATGCCTCATAGATGTTTTGTGATACACTCGATGCCTAGCGGATTCCAAGGGGCATGTTCCCGATTCCTAGTGAATGCTGAGTAGCTTTAGATTCCTATAGGATACTGAGAAAATGAATTCATTTATTTCTATAGTATATAGAGTTTCATGATCACACAATTCCAAGTAGCATGATTTATAAGCCCTGTGGCTTGTCCTTAATTATTCCAAAACCTGGATTATCCTTCTGGTATATAGCTGAAGCAGGTACGACCGAGGGTGTGTGGAGGATTGGTTAGCGCATGACCACTCCGTTTTAGATTGTGTGTTTATATTCTTATTAATAATTTATTATTATTATGGAATACAATTGTATACTTAATCACATCAAGTTAAGGACACATTGGTGGTTTCCTACCGGGTCTTGTACTCACACCCTACCTGGGCATTTCAGTGTGATTGTACATTTGATGATGGATCAAATGAAGGGAAAGATCCTTATGGATTACTTCTAAGCTGAGGAGTGTGTATATAGTGGTGGGATAGGACAAACACTGGTGAGACATTCTGTTTATCACTTATTAGTTTATCTACTTTATTTACACTGGTTCCACTTTGGGAGATGGTTTATTTGTATGATATGTATTCCACATTTACATTTTCACACATTTACTCTGATTATTTATTATATTGGTTATTTTTAATTATTGATCCTATGAAATGATACTGAAGGTATAGTCTCCCCACTTACGGACTTAGACCCTATCTACTAGTCAGTAGCCTCTTGCATATGGGGAGGCACACATGATTTAATGTTACTTTTTGGATCAGACCCAATGGTTTGGGTCAGGACATTACATATTTTATATTCTTCTAAGTAAAAAATTCATTTTTTAAGTATAGGAGTGACAAAGATAATAATTAATATTGTAAATTAATGGTATATCCTAGTTGAAATCTATAAAAACTCAACATTTTCAAATAATAACATTATGTTCGATAATGTGTATGACATGCAACACCGAGCTTAAATGAATCAAGAAACATTATTATTTAAATATGACCATTATAACCCATCCATTGAATTATAGGGTATGAATAGGAATAAAAATATTATGAAATATATATAAATATCATACTCAATAAAAATTAGTTGATTAATTCTTAAGAAAGAAGCACTCCATTTTTAGTAAAGTCATTTTATTCTTCAAAAATATATTTTCTTCAAAAAATATTTTTATTGCTCTAATATTATATTCAATTTTTTCTACATTAAGAAAAGTTATTTGATAAAATGAAATTAATTTTCTAAACCATCATATAAAAATTATATTAGGGTTATTTTTTTGATATTTTTATGAAAATATTAATTCTCCAGTGAATAACGACAAATATTTATTTTTATTGAAAACTGTATTTTTGTTTCAAGAATGTACAAACTTAAATTTTGTTTTAAAATGGTTTAAAAGTAAAATTAGTTATACTATATTATTAATAATACAGTTAAGTTTATTGAAACCAATTTTATGATTGAATTTAGTATTAAAACATTTTTATACTTAAAAAGGCATTTTTCCTAAAAAACTATTTTTCATTGTGTTTTTTGTTTTTATCTTAAATTAATTTATGCCAATACTAGAGATTAAATACTGAAAAATAGAAACTATATTTGTAATCAGGTGGTTGAAATTTTTTAAATAGGTCCATTTTATTTTTGGTCATTATGAATAGTAACCTTGGTAAAGTTTTGTCACCTCGGTAAAGGTAAAATAGGTAAAATAGGGTTAAAAATTTGGGATAAGGCTTTAAAATTTCTCTAACACTTGAATTTATTCTATTGTATGGGTGAATGTCTTCCATTTACATCTAATTATCAAATATATGGCCACTTGGTTCCATATTTCTTTGATAATGATCTTTATATTAATTTAAGTAAAATATAAAGTAAAAAATGTCACACTTTTGACTTTAATATCTCTAATATTTTATCATAAGGGTAAAAATAGGTTATGTTTGGTTATAAATGTTTATTTTAAAGATAAATTAATTTTATTTATCATATTAGTTTTTTTTAAAATTTTTAGTGATTGAATAATTTTCTTAAATGCTTACTCAAAGTCGATACAATATTTATTAAATTAATAGAAAAATAAAATAAATGATATTATTTTTTTTTAAAAGTAATATAATTTATATGTGTTATTATGACCCATTTTTTAGATAAATATTTCATAAAAGTGATGGGTGAAATTATTATATTCAAATTCCATTTTGTCTTGTTATCTTTAAAGTAAAATTAAATGAATAGTATCAAAAATGACATTAATGATATTTTATGAAAATAATATTTTACTAAATTATTTAAAAATCATAATTTTTTTGAAATATGATAAGTTGGATAATATATGGTCAAAAAACTCATCAGTTTTCAATTTATGATCTGATTTTCACCTTATAAGTGAAATTATAACCCTTTAAGATTGAAAAAGTCGTTACCACGGTTATGTTTAAAATTGGTTAATTAAGGATTTAAACCAAAATATAATTTTTAAAATACCATTTAAACCTATAAAAATTATATTAGTTGATGATATTTAATCCATATGATACCTTATATTTGAATATATTTCCATTTGGAATCATTTTACTTGAGAATTAATTTATTATATTTTAATCTTTTAAGAAATTCCAAGAGTTCCCCTCCCCTCACCTATAAAAGGGAACCCATCCTCTATCTACTTCACACCACTTTGATCCTTCTATATCAACCAAAAACTAAAAAAGTATCTTCTAAAATTCAATATACATTAATTATACGTGGTTTTATTATTAAAATATCATTCCAAGTGTCCTTAATAAGGGATCTAAAGGAGGCCGACCGAAGATGAGGTAATTATCTTACCCGAACTCATTCAATTTGTTTATTCTTATAGTTAATATATATATATATGATATTATTCATAAAATATTAAATTAAGTATACTAAATATACTTAAATGTTATTATTATTATGAAACCACCATTATCTACCCTCTTTCCCATCAAATTTGAAGTGAAAGTATCGCTCGTGCGTATATACTAATTAGCGTCTCCATGTAGCAATACAATTAATTTTTCATAATCACCTTTAATAGATGTGTATTATGAGGGTTTTAATGTTTATATATATTATATTTATTAAATAATTATTCTTATTTAATTATAATATCACATCAACTTTCTTACCTTACAATCTGTTGTAAAACGATAACGTCGCTCGTGCGTACATGTGGACTACCACCTCCATAAAGTGATGTGATTAGTTTTTCATTTTCACTTTACATGGATGGTAATAAGGATGGATTTTTTGAATATATATTATTTACATTATATAATAATTATTTTTTAAAGGTTAATTATAATTTATGTTTCTTTCATTCTATCTATCAAAAAGTGAAAATAGGGTTCATGTATATGTACGACCTACTTTCTCCATGAATAGTGTAATAAATTTTTCTATCTATAATTTTTATGGATGATTATAAATATTTATATATTTAATATATATAATATTTATATAATTATTAATATTCTTAATATTATTTAACCATGATCAATGTATAAGGACTAGAACAACCAAACCAAAATTCTCATGAAAAATGAAATAACTAACACCTAGAAACAATGATTTCAGTAAGGAATTGCTAATAAATCGGCATTAAGATATTAAAAGTGGATCATATATTATATCATAATTATTTAAATTTATTTTTTTTATAAGTATAATAAATTTAAATTTTTTATATAGAGGTTTAAAGTTCTTTCAAAGAAATTCGAAATCAAGGTAGGGGTTTATCGTCTCAAATTGTCTTCTTTGGGACATATGTTATGTTATGAACATATATTATTTTATAAGGTGTATATAAAAACAATTTTTACATGTTATATCATGAATATAATTATTTTAATGACATTTAAAGTTTCATTGGATGCTATTATTTCATGTGTATTATGATTCAAAAGTTACCAAAGAGGCAAGGGTTTTATTTTATAATCTAATTGTTTATCGGGATTGTTTATTATTAAGTTCTCATGATGAAATATTATGGTAAAAATATCAAAGAACTCATGAATTTTCTTATCCTATTTTATTTATAAAAATTTCATATTTTCCATTTATTTTAAACTCTTTAATAACTAAAACTACTGAACAAAGTTTTTTAAGTAAAACCTACTTTATTTCTCTTTTCGGTTGAAAATCCATTTTATTTCATATGCATGTTTTAAAAAACTGTTTTCAAGAATGTTTTTAATATTATAATATGATTTTAAAGTAGTTTTTACCCATTATTTAATTTTTAAAAAATGTTTTAAAATGAATCTTCTTGTCATTTTCCGAATGAGGTACTTTTCGACTTTTTAGAAATCTGTGAAAGAAATGTTTTATTTTTAAATTATACAGAATGAAAAGAATTTCCTGCCATCATGTATACTCAATTATTTGAATATTTATTTAAAAATTTTCAAGGTTAATTTAAAATAATTTTTATCCTTAATATTTGGGAAGTTTTTAGATTTTAAATAGGTGATTTCAAATTGAAAAGGGTATTTTATTCAATAAATGTTCCAAGTGATCTTTTAAATGTATTTTCTATATAAGATGAAATAATTTGATATTTTCTAACCTTTACTGGGGATATGATCCCATAATAACATCCTTATTATTTCATAGGATGGTTTATGATTATTATGACAATATTTTTTTGAAACTCATTCCTTTCCATGGGTTGTACTATGATGAATTAATGAAATATTTACCACTATTTTTATCTAGAAAAGTTTAGTCTCATTGATCATTCCAAAAAAATATAACCCCCTTTTCAAAATATTAATCATCATTGTTATCTAAGATAAATATTGGATAAATATCCTATAGTAACCTATCGAACTAAGAAAATAATCGAATTCAAACACATTATTGGGAATGTACCAGTATTTCACTACATGTATCATCTAAGGATCTACTAAGATAATCATTACTGACATAAAGTTTATTAATAAATTTACTTCACTGATATAGAAATATCATTTTAAAATATTAGAATATGACCGATGTTCTCTTAATATATCCAAAATAATCCTCAAATATTTCACATCCTTCTCCCAAGACCAATAGTATACAAAATCATAATCAATTAATACCACCAAAAAATATAGATATGGATAAAATATATATTTCATCAAGTATATAAATAGTTATACCATATTCATCACCCCAAATGATATTACTATGAACTCATACAATCTATATCATCTCCTAAATACTATTTTTGATATATCTTTATCCCACCACCTAAGCACATAATACCCTAATATCGAATCAATCTTTAAAAAACATCATGTACCCTCATATAAAATAACATATCATTAATATTGGGTAGTGGATACCTATTATTAATCATTATAGGATTAATATTTTATTAATCTACACACAACCATAAAATATATTTACCTTATTGTATAATAAAATTATATCTCCCCATAGGGATATAATAGGATTGATAAATCCCTTTATTTAAAGGTCCTCAAGATAGAACTTAACACAACTCCACAAGATCCATGAGATGGTGAGGGATTGAGATAAAATCTATTTATACTATTAAATCAATGGTAAACTTAATTTCTATATTTAGTGGTAACCTAGAAAAATTCTCTATAAATACATCCAGAAACTGATTGATAAATAAAGGGAATACCTGATTCTTTTTTCCTCTACATTGGACCTAACAAAATACCAAAAACCTATATAATAATGTCTCTCAATTTCCTAAGGTCAGGTTATTCTTGACCCACCTGTACACACTAATATCTAATATAGTTATAATAATCATCCATTAGAGAAGTAAATGACATCTTTCACTAGTATCCATCCACATGTTCTTGAAAATGAGTTACGTAGTCCATACCAAGGATCACATAAAAACTTAAAATATCTAAAATTAGGAAGTCCCATATATATTGATAACCACTAACTATAATTGTACATTTTTGGCATATTTTTACCTGCTCAATCCTTATTTCCATTGGAGTATTTATCAATAAAACTCTAGATGATCACTCTATATTTGAACCTAAATAATTTCCCATATTAATATATATAAATAACTAATACAAACCAATTTTAAATAAAACACTATCATATATAGATGTTTAAGCACCACCCAACCCACATTTTTGAATTTAGTTTTAAAAATACATATTTGTTTCATATAACATACAATACTACTATCTACCAGAATCAAAATTTTAGTGTCTTTGGGAACTATGTTCATAATACACCATCAATATATACTTATACTATATAATTAATCAAATTATTCATCATAAACCCCTTATAATACAATAATAAACTCTTTAACACCTACAATATCCTATGGAAATGGGAAAATATCGGAAAAGAGTGAGAATAAATTCTTAGTAAGGGAAAAACATTATCAATGAGATACATATGAGTTATCAATAGATCATAAAAAAGTGTGATATACGATGATGAAAAAAATGGAATGATTAATGGAATAAAATCATGAAATCATAATAATTTATCACAAGGCCTGATAAATGGATTAAAATCTATAAAAGAATTATCTTTAAAGCATAACATATACCATAGTGTAAGGATATAAAATCATAAGACAATAACCATAAACTGTATAAGTATAAAATAAGAATATGAAATATGAATAAGAATTGAAAATTATAACACATGTCAAGGATAAATCACTAAGACCATTATAACATAGTGTAATGGGTTAATCCCCAGTTCTATAAACATAGTGTATTGAGTTTACTCCCCAGTACCTTAATCATAATGGATTGGGTTTACACTTGATTCCTATAAACATAGTGGATTTTGTTTACTCTCTAATCTTATTAACATAGTGGATTAAATTTTCTACTCATACCCATAATAATATTGGATTTAGTTTACTCCCCAGTACTATAAACATAGTAGATTACCCCATTCGTATAAATATAGTGTCCTGATAAGATGTAAAGATTTATCCAATACATTATAGGTCTATATAATTTTTGGTCCACCCATCACATAATGATATATCCATACATATGTGTACTACGTAAACATAAAAATATAATTATATATCTAAAAAATATCATAACAGGATTATCCCATGAAAATAAAATGATCATCCAAATAAATACAACAGATATGTAGGTAAATATCCTTTAATTAAAATAATAAAGTATAGGGTATCCACACTATATAGAATAAAAGGATATATGATCAAGCTAATAGATTTATATATTCAATAAAATGGTATAACTATCTAGGTTGAAACCCTTCAATAAAAATAAATAAGTGTAGGGTATTCACAATGGAATGGTATCAACATAAAGGTTATCTTAATATATAGTTTATGATAAGAAAAGAAAAAGGAAATGATGGATAAATCTTCTCATAGGGATTTTATTTCTACCACACTACATATATATAGGAATTTGGGTATATAACTAGTGTATTATTTTGGCAAAGTAAAAACTTATGAACAAGTATAATAAGAGAGGATATAACATAAGTAACTTTTAAATGGTTTATTTAAAAGGATAGTGACATAGATAAAAAATCCTTCTAAGGAATATAAAAAATTGTAGAATATTTAAGAAAAAAATTTGATAGTTTTTACATAATGTTGAAATAATTACAAATAAAAATAAAAAATAGTTAAACATCACTTTCAAGAAATGATATAAAGATATTAAAAAGTCATTTTGAAATATTTTTTTAACATATAATATTAATAATTTGTTTGAAAATAAAATTCCCATTAGATGAATTATATTTTTTTTCATTAAGGAAGGTAGCCTGGTTGTCTAGAAGATGTCAATATGTGTTGAGAGAATAAGAATAGATGGTGGAGTTTCCACCATGGGTGCATCAATATGATATTTTTATTTTATGCATGAGATACTTTGGGTGTGATCCTATTGAGTATACTTTTATGATCACCCTATGTAAATAAAAACCATTTTTAGGAATCCTATAGGACTACATGGACCATGTTGGACATTACTAACTCAAACTTTGGAGTTATTATTGTGTCACTTCCTTTGTATTTTCTTATGGGTATTTACTTAGAGACTTGTTTTCTTTATTCATGCATCATGAGATGATTTTGGTTCACTTTATTTTATATTATGTTTTGGAGTTTCTTTTAGGTTGTTTATTCTATCTTCCGATCCTATATTATAGAGGTAAATGCCTCTCATATGAAATATTTTTAAATCCTTAGTGCTTGTCACCAACCCGGGGCCTACTGGAGGTGGGACTTGGGGGTCATTATCTCTCTTCCTTCATTGATATCCCATGAGAGGTACCATTAGAGGTAGGGGTCATGATATGAGGCATGGGTGACAACCACATATTTATCCTTGATAATTCTCAAGGTGACTAAATTATACGTCATTGAATACCAACAAACACATATTTCTCCAAGAAATAATTACCCACCATATATAGACTTCCTTTCATCAACACTTCCTTCCCAATCTGCATATGAATAACCAAAAAATAAAAACATCCCTTTACTATCATATTTTAATCCATAGTTTGATGCACCTTTAATGTATCTAAGTATTATATTTACATCTATTAAATGAGACTCTTTGGATGAAGTTTGATACTGAAAAAAAGCATAACAACATATATAATATTTGGTCTTGAAGTTGTTAAGTATAGCAGACTACCAATTCTTGGGATCTCTTCTCCTCAATATACTTGGGTTCTCTAATCAACTTCCAAGATCATCTTCTATACTTCAATTACAATTCTTCATCATCATATTGACATCATAATCCATAAATAATAAAACTTCATTGACGAAACATCCATCACAAAAAGTGGGATTAACACTACTAAAGAAGAAAACCATGCATTTTATGAGAATCTCAACCAATTCAAAAATATTATATTTTCTAAATTTTAAAAACTACAAGATGAAATTTCATATTTGAAATTTTATTTAAGGAGTAAATAGATGATTTAATATAATAGAATTAGAATTTAGTATCCAAATATAATTTTAAGATGATGAAATCTATAATGGTTTTAAAATCACAATTTAATGATCAGGAAGAATCATTAATATATAAAAAAAATGATAATATGTTCTAAAATTTTTAAAATGTGTAGGGATGAATATATTCGAAATGAGATTAGAGAAATGATGAAAGCTCAATTAGAAATTTTAAAGGCCAATGAACTTATTGAAACAGGTATATCTAAATAAGTTAGAAGTGATTTATTTAAGGCATTGAAGGTTACAAGAAATGAAATAACACACAACCCCAGCTAGAAAAGACATGTCACACCCACCTATAAGGGTTGATCCACTCCATAGCTATCCCATTACAATTTTCAAGCTTAAAGGCTGACCATTTATGTAACACCCTGAGAATTTATGAGATGGATTCTTTTTAACTTCTTTGATGTATTGTTTTGAAGGCTACACCAAGATTATCTTGCGCTATATGCAACACCGTATTAGCTTGTGGTATATGCAACACTATTCTTTGATTTTGTTATACATAATTTCAAGTTTTTTTGATAGAATTCATTTCACACAACACTGAGTAGAGATTTTGTTCAATGTATAAATGAACTAAGTTTGAATTATGTCATATGAAACACCAAAGGAAGGTTTCACTACACGCAACACAGAATTGGCTTGCATTACATGCAAGAGAGACCTTCCTTGATAACTTGTGTTGTATGCAATACCAAGTTTCACTAAAAAATGATATATTACTAAAATATTATATAACTAGCCATTTTGAATAGTATTTGTAATGAACCCGATAGGCCTAAAGCCCAACCAAACTCGGCCATGCCTGAGCCTAGCCCTCTGGAAGATAGCAGACCCCCGCTCCACGGGCAGATAATAGGCCCCCACCTCATGCTGGCCCAGATAACACGTGTAAGGAACTTTCCCCTGCCTAATGAGGATTTAATTCACCTCCCTCGAAACTCAAACTGGTGACCACATGCTTAACAACCAACCGAGAGCATTAACGATTACCACCAATGGCATAGTGGTACTTGTTAACGCTCCCGGTTGGCTGTTAAGCCTGTGGTCGCTGGTTTAAGTTGTGAGGGAGGTGAATTAAGTCCTCGTCAGGCAGGGGACAGTTCCTACCACGTGTTATCTGGGCCAGCATGAGGTGGGGTTCTATGATCTGCCCATGGGGCGGGGGTCTGCTATCTGCCAGAGGGCTGGGCTCGGGCGTGGCCGAGTTTGGTTAGGCTTTAGGCCTGCCAGATTAGTTACATAAAAAAACATTTGTCCTTTTAAATTAATTTTTATTTATTTAATTATTGGCTCCGGGTTCTCGCGCCAGGGTCCAGGCTATATCCTGGATTAATTTTTTTGTCTAATATTTTTAGTGGGTTTCGAGCCCGTGCGTGGTCACCACACGGTAGGCGGTAGCCGCACGATCACCCCAGGTGCCTATGCAAATGCCCAAGTGGTCTAAGTTGAGGCTTGTAACTTGCGCGCGGTTTATTAAGTCGTCCGATGAGTGCACAGTGATCCGGTTTTCAGAGTAAGGTAAATAAACGGTTTAAAATTTAAAAAAAATGTTCAATAATAATAATAATAATATGTTTTTATTTTTATTATTATTAAGGTTATTATTAAGAGTATTAATTTTATTAATGATATTGTTATTATTATTACTATTATTGTATTATTATTATTGTGTTATTATTATTGTTATTATTTTTCTTATCACTATTCTATATATTAATATTTCAATTAATATTGTATTATTATCATTATTAGTTTATTATTATTATTATTATTTTTATTATTATTAGTTTTATTATTATAATTTTTGTTAAAAAAACTAAACTAACCCTAATCTACCTACATACCAGCGCCCCCCTTTTCCTGTTGCATGCCGCAGACCGCACCCCTCCTTCCCCTTCCCTGTCTGCGTGACCCAGCCCCCCTCCTACCCTTCTCCGCACCTCCCCACCGGCACCCTGGACAGCCACCTCGCCCCGCCGTCCCAGCCTCCACACCGCTGCCCCAGCCTCCCACTCGCGCCCCTTCTCTAGCTCCTGGATCTTCCCCACCCTTCACCAGTGCCCCCTCAGTGCACCCCGGCCGGCTGACGACCCCTCGCAACCCTCCGCGCGCCGGCCTCCTGCCATTCCAGTTTTCTTCCACTCCGGCCAGGAAATGTTCTGGTGACCCACTGCCCTGATCCCCCTATGCACGCGATTTCCAGAAATCCAAGCCCCTTGCGCGCACGGTTTCCAGTGACCCAAGCCCTTTTTTTCCTCACCGGTCTCTTGCAACAGCCAGGCGGCCTCACCGGCGACTCCCCCGATCTGGCCAGCCTACTCCGACCTCACCTGGGGTATATTTTTTTCATTCATCTTTGATGTTTTTATCTATTTTTGATAAACCCTAACTTTTTGGGGTCGTGTTCGCGTGTTTTTATCATGGTTCCGGTTATGCGTTTGGTTCAGAGAGCGTCGTTCCTCCTTCCGTTGAGGTTCCGTCACATCTACTCTTGGTTTGAGGTAGGTAATTACATGGTTTTCCTTTCCGCAGTCCAATTGATGCTTGGGTGTTTCAATAATTTTATTTTATGTGATTCGCAACTTTGATATACCCATAATTTTCCTACTATAGTGTTTTTAAATTTTTAGAATTAGTTAAAAACATGTTTTGAGTCAAATCCTGATTCGAGTGTGCAGTTATTTGATTATAAGCCAAGTTATGTTTTGATATTGTTTATGAATATTTTGTTGGGGTGTTTCTTTTTATGTTAATACAGTTTGATAAAAATAATAATAATATACTGTGAAGGTGAATATTTGATTATGATAGTGTTTATGTGCATTTGGTTCATTTGATAAAATACTATAGTTTTCAAAGTATAATTGAGGGTTTTTATGAAATGTTTAGCCATGACTAAGTTGTGTGTCGGCATTGGTTATTTGTAAACTTGGTTTGGTTATAATTTTGGTATTGGTATAACTTGCTAATAGTGTTAAGGTGTTAAAATAAAAAGGAGGCTCTATGGTTTTTAATGTGGTAGTGTGAGTTCTTTTCAAATAAAGTGAGCGGTTGGTTTTAGTTTCAAAGTGGTAGCTTTGTGGAAATAGTGCTGATTTTTTTCTTGAAATGCAGGTGTGCCATTGGATGTTGGCACATCCATGGGTGCACTCGGTGCACCCATGGACGTGCCTTCAAGTGACAATGACACCTTTAAACTAGTGTTTCCTTAAAACCTTGGTTTTCTAAATGGTTCTTGTCTCCTAAGTAAGATTTGGTCCTTTGTGTGGCTTTTGTGAAAGGGTTGAAGTGTGATCTCAAGGGTGTGACAGTTTTTCTTTGAAAATATAAAAGTGGTATTTGTGTAATGTTTTGGGTAATGCTTTTGGACATGACAACTTAAAGGCCCATTTGGCTCTTCCAATTCATGGGTGGAATTGTGTTAACTTTTAGAATGGTTTGTGTTTGGAAACTATGTGTGTCTGGTTGGAACTTAAAATGATTTTAGAATAATGATTTAGACATGAGTGTGTCATGATGGCTTTTTTGGCACTTTCAGCTTTAATGTAATGTTTGCGTTGACTCTTTGAAATGATGATGTTTTGATTACTATATGCCCACATAACAACTTTTGTATTTTTAAAAAGGTATCAAATGGTTTTATTGATTTCATGGTATGAAGGCCCAGTTGGCACATTTGATGATATTATATATATATATATATGTGTATATATATATACTCGGGCACCTCTATAGGGGGGATATCCCTTATGGGTTTTTGTATGGAGTGTCCGTGTTTGGGGTAGGAAAGTGCGGTGAGATGAGTCACACGTGCGAGGGCCTCCTACTTACACAGTATTGTTGTAACAACCATGGGTTCCTGGGCGTATTTTAGAGATCAAGTGATGGTTTCTGACCAACCCCGATTAGACGGGTTGGTACCCTCTGGATTTGTTGTTAGGCCAGGCGGGCTTTGCCATTGGATTGGTCAGTTAGGGCAGCCAGTTGGTTATAGACTTAGGATCTTCACCATACACTGGTAGGTGGTTCCAAAACCGAGTACGTACAAAGGTCTTCTAGGGATTTTTAGGATCACCCATGGTTACTGGATTAATTTCATTGATTTTTTACTTTCCGTGCGCTAGTCTTGTTTACTTTTCGTGCACTAGTTTATTTTTAGCTTTCACTCTTACTCGTTTATCTCTAGCACAACATTGGTATATTCAGTTTTGGATTTTATTTAAAAAATGAAAAATGATTTTTGGAAAACGGTATATAGCGTGTGTTGGGTTTTTAAATGGTAAAAATGTGTTTCTTATTTTCAAATGTGAAAACCCTACTTTTATAATTGTATTTCAAACTTGCGTCAATGGATTGTTTCGGGAAAGGAGACCTTGGATTCAGTGGTTTACTCTTGGCATCCCTACTGAGAATTTTAAATGCTCATGCCTACTTTATCATTTCAGTTTCATGTTTTCTTTGATCAGGTTTCTCTCGGTTGAGTTGCTCAGTGTTAGAGCAAGGTCAACTTTTGGTTGGGAGGTGACCTGGATGGTCACATGGAGGTATGTTGAGGTGTTCTGTTTATTTTCTTATTACGCAGCTCGAGTTCCGTTTTATTATTCCGTTTATTAGTTTTTATCGTTTTATCTTTTGTTCATGGGACAAACCGTTCCCAATAGTTAAATTTTGATTCCCGACACTGGTTGCCAGCCCGTGGGGATCGGGAAGGCCCTTCGGGCCATGTCGCAGACCGGCTTGGGTGACCGGTTCAGGGTCGACCCGGGTTGGTTTGTGAAATTATTAACCACATTTTTAATTTTATATAACATTATCATTCATCTGATACATTTTCTAGAACATTATATGAGAACAAAATCATTTTTTTGGATAAAAGGATTATTTAAAAAAAAAGAGTTTTACCGACTTTTAAAGGAGCACCCATTTTAAATATAGTTTTGACACTTTTATAAGTTAAATTTTACAAAATAAAAGTATTCTTTGGAAGTGGGACATAAAAATTTATTTTTTTTGAATTTTGGATATTTTTCTAATAAAATTAAAATTTTAATGAATAGTGAAAAATACTGCATTTTAATTCGAAACTGCCTTTTTATCTAATTTATTTATATAGTTAGATAATATTTTTAATTGGTTTTAAAGTTTAATTAGATTATGTTTTTATAATTTAATCCAATTTTGTTCATTGGAAGTAATTTCACTTTTAAGTTGGACATAAACACATGTCAATCTTTTGATAGTTATCACTTCTTAAAAACCCCCTTTTTGGTTTTGACAACAGAAATTAATTTTAAATTAATTATTTAAAATTCTGTGTTTTGAATTTGGAAAAATGTATTTCATATTTTAAAGAGTAAGGTTCAAATTTTGTAAATAGGTACCTTTTATTTTTGGACATTATGAATATCAACTTCAATAAATATTTTATTTACCATGGTTGAAGGGTAAATCTGGTATATAAGGGTAAAAAATAATATTATAATAATATTAAACTACCCTAAAACATGTAATAATCCTATTGGATGAGATATTTCCGACCATGAGCATCCTTGGGTCAATTTTAGAACCCCATGGATTCACTTGGATGGGAAGATGACATTTTATAATAATTAATTTGAAGTAAAAAAAATTATAACCTAAACATATATCTTTTACTAAATAGATTTTAATATAGGGTTATATAACTAATATATATGTCTATAAATAGTAATTATAAATATAAAAGTATTACATACATCATGGTATTTTATTTATAATTTTTAGACATTATATAAATATATTTATTTATGACACAATTAGGATGTAGTGATTACCTCATTAATGAAAGATTCAAATAAATGAATTTATAAATATTAAAATAAATTTAATTTGAACATTTTGACGCCATCCAAGAATTTTATGGATGAAATTGACATATTCTAGATGAGTTAATTCTTTTGTTTCGAAGGAATCAGGCTGTTATAATTTTTTAAAAAAGTCAAGTATGAATAGTGTCCAAAATTGACATAATTCATAACTTAAAACATAAAATCGTTTATTAAATGATATTAAATTACTAAAAATATAATATTCATCCAAATTCTTAATATAAGTCCAAATATTTCATAAATTACTTTTTTGGGTCATTTGACATGGTATGGTAATTACATTAACCCACAATATGTAAATAATATGATATCATGGTAAGATTAAAAAGGATAAAATAAGGGTTAAACCAAAAAGATAAGGATAAAAAAATATTCAAAACTTCTCTAATTTTTTTTGGATGATTTGTATTGGAACCAAAATAATCTTATCTTTTAATTAAATAAGTTTTGGACCATTTTAAATCGAAATTTAATTTATAATAAATTAATATTTTAGGACTTTCCTAAAGTGCCTCTCTCCTCTCTTATAAAAGAGAACCTCCTCCCTCTCCTCTTCACTCCATTTTGAGGCTTCAGGCTCAGAAAAAACTGAATATTTCTCTTTTAAACTTTCCTAGTTACATTCTAGAGGTGTGGGTCTTCTCAAAAGACTATCTCTAGAGCCCTAAGAGGAAATTTAAAGGAGGCACGTTGAGGAAGGGGTAATCTCTTCTACCGATTCTTTCAAATTTCTTTCTTCTTCTAGTTACTCTTCATTAGTTGTTTCATTATAAAGTAATAAAATAATTATGAATCATATACTGATATGTTATTATAAATATTAAACAACCCTATTTCACCTTCTATCCATCCTACAAAAAATTAAATCACCGCACATGCGTATGTACGGATTACCGTCTCCACGTCGTGGTATAATCTATTTTTCACCACCAACTTAATTAGATGGGTATAATGGTGGAAATAATAACTATATATTATTATTATACCATTATACTAATTCTGAAATATTATACACCATCCAATTAAATACCATTCAACAATTATGGGAACGATATCATCACTCGTGCGTACTTACGACTTACCGTCTCCACGATGCGATGATATTAATTCTCCATGTTAACCATTAAAGAATGATTATAAAGTATATATAATAAATAATGATGAGATATATGAAATAACAATTCTAATTGATTTATTTATATATATATTTCTTCTACTTACTTCCATTCAATCTAATAAGGAAACGAAAACAACGTTCATGCGTACGTACGACCTACCGTCTCCATGAACAGTGTATTCCATTTATTTTATCTATCTATTATATATATATATATATATATTTATATACTGAATATATATAATATATAAATCATGTTTTACATTATTTAAGTAAGTAAATCAGGATATAAGTAATAATATCAAGAATAACAATTCAAAACATGTACGATAAATAAAATGATTATTACCCAAAATGTTTCTTTAACACAGAATTGACAAATGAATGGGTAATATAAAGTCATAAGTGAATAATATATGATATAATTTTTTTTATTATGGTTCTATTAAAATTTAATAATATGTTTGAACCCACTATAAAGGAGTTTTGGACACATACAGAAGAAATCGGACCTAAGGTAAGGGATAATTTTGAAATCTCATTTTTATATGAGATTGTTTATATGCAAGTATTTAATAGGGGTATATTTATCATAAATTTTCATGTTTTATAAAAATGTTTTCATAATTTTTTTACTATTAATATATGTATGTTTATATTTATTTTTACCCATTTTTGTATTTTACTACATGGTATGGAAGGAATATTTCTTTTGTTTATTGTACAAATAACTTTTGTACTTTTCTGAAAAAAGTATGAGGAGAATGTTTTTTTAACTTATATGGCATGAATGGATTTTTACGGTTTCATGATGAATTTTTTCCACAAATCTTCCTCTACACTATTTCAAGTTTATTTTGAAAAAAATTCTTTTCTTTTAAAATTTCATGGAATTTTGATAATAGAAAACATTTTTGAAAAAGAAAGGTATTTTCCTCAGGAATTAATTTTCAAGCATTTTATCAAAATTATTTTACATATAATATGACATAGGGTATGTATCTATCCCTTTTATTACTTTTATTTTATTGTTTTTATGATGGAATTATTTTTATGATGTACTTTTATCTTATATGGATTATGTTATGATGAAATTATGTTTAAGAATCCCATTTTATATCATGGGTTATTCTATGATGAATGATTTATGTTTTGTGGCACATGTAAGAATGATTTAGTTATGAGATGGGTGGGACCTATATCTCCCTCAAATGCATTGGGTAAAGATTTATATCTCATGAGATAGACATGAATGGAATGAAAAGTAAATCCAGTTCAGTAATGCAGGGCTGGAATGACAAGTAAACCCAGTTTAGTAATACATAGATGGAACGACAAGTAAACCCAGTTCAATAATGGACTATGTACAATATAATGCTTTTGGAAGCAATGCCTTGGCTACTATGGAAATCATATTATGTGATTGTTAGTTTTCCACAACTATATGTTTTATACCAACGCTATTCTATCATGGTTAATGTTCCTTTATGATCCATGCCTTACGTACTGTCAAGATTTATTTCATGACTCCCGTTTTTGATGTTTAAACTTTATGTTCATGTTTTTATGTTAAAATTTTTATGGTTTGTTTTATGTACTTTATGTTTAACATTAATGAGAATTTTAGCTCACCCTTTTTATGTTTTATTTTCACCAGGATATAAAGAAAGGTCTTAGGTAGGAAAACATAAGGTGAAGATATTTATGGGAGATGTAGAATTTCTTTCACCATGATTAAAAGAATATGTTCTGATTTTCTAAAGGCACTAAACTAATATGGTATTTGGGCGTCTATTAGTGTCATGTATTTATTTTTCCAGAAAAAAAATGTAATGTCCATGTATGTCAAGCTTGGGTCTCTACAGTTGGTATCAAAGCAAAGGTTTAGTTAACCTTTGGAAACTAGGATGAAAAACCTTTAGTGAGATCCCTAGATATATTTATAAGTTATGTTTAGGGATGTCCCTAAGGGTATGTATAACTATATATTACAGTCTTATAATTATGGAAACGATCATGAATAACCTAGGATTAAATCTAAGATGTTAGATATTGAAAGTACTCCCCCTTGATTACGCTGTTTTCCTAGTATGATTTTTTCCTCTCACACTATTTTTTTTGGGTTTTAGAAAATGGCTGGAAATAGGAGGATTCATGTTAATGGAGAATATAATGGACAATGGAATGATGTTATCCATGAGAAACCAAGTGAAATGGGATTTGGAAGGCGAAACATCATTATTATGCCTAATCAACAATCTCATAATATGATCAATAATCTCAACTTTGGTGAGTCTCCTAAAGCATCTAATAAGAGAAATATAGAGTTTCATGGTTATCATATAGGAAAGAAAGTTCAATTTTCTTCATGTAAATCATGTGGGAATAGGTATCAAGGAGAACGTTTCAAAGGAACTAAAAGATTCTTTGGGTGTGGAGAAGAAGGTCAGAATGGCAATAATTGCGAAGGAAAAGGTTCAATTAACATAATGGAGAAGGATAATAGTATTTCTAAGACATCAATGATGGTTAATTGTTTTAAATGTGGAATGTAAAGGTATTATACAAATAGATTCCCTAAGGTAAAATCTCAGGAAGATAATGAACATTGTCGTATGGGTAGTATTTATGTTGATGATGATAAAGAGACTACAAACGATATGGGAGATGAAAGAAGTGTTAAGGAATAAAATGATGAAGCTCGGTCAATGGTTTAAGAAGGTATTGAAATGATTTCATGTTAATCAAGAGTAATGTTGTATAAGTAATTTAATGGTACTATGGAATAAACAAACATCTAAGGATTGTTAAACTATTGTTTTTCCTTAAGTATTTGAAAGTATATGTTGAATGGTACCAGTAACCATGAAAGGTTATTTAAATATTTTTGAAAATCACATGATATGCGCATAATGAAAGGATAAGGAGGTAATGAGATGTTTGATAGTATTAATGATCTCATGATTGATATAAGGGAAAAGTGATATATTTGTTTAATTATATAGAAGTTTTGGTATTTTTGGAAGGTGGAAAGAGTTAATTTTGACAAAATGAATGTTTTCACTAATGTTTTATGACAATTCATGTTATTATCATGTTTTAAGACTATACATGATTAAGGTATTCACATGTTTGGAATGTGACAACCAAGAATTTCTAAATGAGATATATGAGACAAATGTTAAGTCATTTTAGTCCAACTCTTTATAAAGTTTTATATTTTCAGTTTTTGAAAGGATTTTAATGTTTCCATTTATAGATAGTATAAGTTATATTCTAGTTTAAGTTTGTTATATTAATGTATTATCTCACTATAAGGTGGACTTATGAATATTTGATAACATGTTCTAATATTTTTGTTGTGACAGATGAAATGACCTATCATTCTATCGCATGATCTACTAACACTTCAAGAATGAAAAATTCAACTTCATTTCTTTAAATAAGAGATGAAGTGGAAATTGTTCAGGGAATAATCAATGGTAATGAAATCAAGTAAGTATTTATTCCCATGAAAAATTATTCAACTTTAATAAAAAGATTTAAAAAACAAAAAATATTATCCAAGTACCTTCTTATCTGATGAATCATATAGTCCCTTAAATCATCAAATATTTATGGATTTCTGATATTAAATTTATCCAAAACTTATTCTCTATCACTATCCATCAGAACTTGATGGTTAGATTTCTCTTCCACATCCATGTTTCACTTCTACCTATGTTCTCCTATATGGAAACCTAGTGAATAGTTAATTTGGTTAAGCATTATGTTTATAACTTCCCTTTTTGAAATGAAGTTATAATATTCCTTTTTATGACGTGGGTTTCTATGAAAGAAACTTTCAAGTAGTAAACCATTTATAACCCCGACAAATTTCTAGGGAGAAATTCATTTTAAGGGGGGTTGAATGTAACACCCAGAGAATTTATGAGATGGATTATTTTTAATTTTTTTGATGTATTGTGTTGAATAATACACCATGATTATCTTTCACTATACGCAACACCGTATTAGATTATTGTATATACAACACTATTTTTGGCTTGCGTTACACACAATTTCAAGTTATTTTGATAAAATTCATTTCACGAATCACTGAGTATAGATTTTTTTCAATGTATAAATAAAATAACTTTGGATTATGTTATATGCAAAACCAAAGGAATATTTTACTACACGCAACACTGAATTGGCTTGCGTTACACGCAAGAATGATATTCCTCGATAGCTTGTGTTGTACGCAATACCATGTTTCACTAAACAATGATATATTATTAAAATATTATATAACTCGCTGTTATGAATAATATTAACCATATTTTGAATTTTATATAACATTATAATTCATCTTACACATTTTATAGAACATTATATGTTAAAAAAATAATTTTTTTGAATGAAATAAGTATTTTTCAATAAAATGCAGTTTTACCGACTTTTGATGGCGCACCCATTTTAAATATAGTTTTTGAAACTTTTATTGACACTTTTATAAGTTAAACTTTACAAAATAAAATTATTATTTGAAAGCGGGAAATAAAAATTTACTTTTGTTGAATTTTTGATATTTTTCTAATAAAATTAAAATTTTAATAAATAGTGAAAAATATTACATTTTAATTCGAAACTGCCGTTTTTATATAATTTATTTATATAGTTAGATTATATTTTTAATTGGTTTTAAAGTGTAATTAGATTATATTTTTATAATTTAATCCAATTTTGTCCATTTCAAGTAATTTCACTTTTAAATTAGACATAAACACATGTCAATCTTTTGATAGTTATTATTTCTTAAAAACATGCCATTTGGTTTTGACAATGAGAATTAATTTTAAATTAATTACTGCAACTTATATTTTTTGAATTTGAAAAAAGGGATTCCATATTTTTAATCATAAGGTTCAAATTGTGTAAACAGTTATGTTTTATTTTTGGACATTATGAATAGTAACTTCACTAAATATTTTATTTACCATGGTTAAAGGGTAAATCTGGTAAATAAGGGTTAAAAATAATATTATAATAATATTAAACTACCCTAACACATGTCCTAATCCTATTTTATGATATATTTCTGACCATGGGAATCCTTGGGTCGATTTTGGCACCCCATGGATTCACTTTGATGTGAAAATGACATTTTATAATAATTAATTTAAAGTAAAGATAATTATAACCTAAACATACACCTTTTACTAAATAGATTTTAATATAGGATTATATAACTGATATCTATGTATATAAATATTAATTTTAAATATAAAAATATTCTCTAAATCATGGTATTTTATTTATAATTTTTAGACATTAGATAAATATATTTATTTATGAGACAATTATGATGTAGTGATTACCTCATTAATGAAAGATTCAAATAAATGAATTTATAAATATAAAAACAAATTTAATTTGAAAATTTTAATGCCCTATTTTTTTTTGGATGAAACTGACATATTAGGGATGATTTAATTCATTTGGTTTGAAGGAATCAGGTTTTTATGAATTTTTTAAAAAGTCAAGTATGAATAGTGTCCAAAATTGACATAATTTGTAACTTAAAACATAAAATAGTTTATTAAATGATATTAAATTCTTAGAAATTTAATATTCATCCAAATGGTTATTATAAGTCCAAATATGTCATAAATAACTTTTTGTGGGTCGTTTGATATGGTATGATAATTACATTAACCCATAATGTGTAAATAATATGATATCATGGTAAGATTTAAAAGGGTAAAATAAGGGTTAAACCAAAAATATAAGGATAAAAAAATACTCAAAACTTGTCTAAATTTTTTGGATGATGTATATTATAACCTAAATCATCTTATATTCGAATTAAATAAGTATTGGACTATTTTAAATTTAAATTGAATTTATAATAAATTAATATTTTAGGACTTTTTTAAAGTTCCCCTCTCCTCTCTTATAAAAGAGCACCTCCTCCCTCTCCCCTTCACTCCATTTTGAGCTTTCAAAATCAGAAAAAACCTGAATATTTATCTTATAAACTTCCCTAGTTACATTCTATAGGTGATGGTATTCTCAAAAGACCAACTCTAGAGCCCTAAGAGGAAATTTAAAGGAGGCACGTCGGGGAAGAGGTAATCTCTTCTACCGATTCTTTCAAATTTATTTTTCTTCTAGTTACTATTAATTAGTTATTTAATTATAAAGTAATAAAATTATTGTCAATAATATACTGATATTTTATTATAAAAATTAAACAACCCTATTTCACCTTCTATCCATCCTACAAAAAATGAAATCACCGCGCGTGCGTATGTGCGACTTACCGTCTCCACGCCGTGGTGTTATATGTTTTTTACCACCACCTTACTTGGATGGGTATAATGGTGGAAATAATAAATATATATGATTATTATGACATTATACTAATTTTAAAATATTATACACCATCCACTTCAATACCATTTAACAATTATGGGAACGATATCATCACTTGTGCGTACTTACAGCTTAACGTCTCCACGATGCCATGAGATTCATTCTCCACGTTAACCATTCAAGAATGATTATAAAGTATATATAATAAATAATAATGAAATATATAAAATATTAATTCTAATTGATTTATTTATATATATATATATGTAGTTTACTTACTTATATTCAATCTTATAAGGAAACGAAAACAAAATTCATGTGTACGTACGACCTACTGTCTCCATGAACAGTGTATTCCATTTATTTTATATAAATATCATATATATATTTATATACTAAATATATATAATATATAAATAATGTTTTACATTCTGGAAGTAAGTAAATCATGATATAAGTAATAATATCAAGAATAAAAATTCAAAACACGCACGATAAATAAAACGATTATTACCCAAAACGTTTCTTTAACATAGAATTGACAAATGAATGAGTAATATAAAGTCGTAAGTGAATCATATATGATATCATAAATGTTATTATGGTTGTCTTACAGGTTAATAATATGTTTAAACCCACTATACAAGAGTTTTGTACACATATAGAAGAAATCAGACATTATGTAAGGGATAATTTTGGAATCTCATTTTTATATGATATTATTTATACGTAAGTATTTAATGGGGGTATATTTATCATCCAAGTTCATGTTTTCTAAAAATGTTTTCATAAAATTTTTACTATTCATCTTTGTATGTTTATATTTTTTTACCCATTTTTTAATTTTACTATATGTTATGAAAGGAATCTTTCTTTTGTTTACCATACAAGGTACTTTTTGACTTTTCCAACAAAAGTACGGGGAGAATGTTTTTTTTAACATATATGACATGAATGGGTTTTTACAGTTTCATGAATCCTTATTTCCACAAAGCTTAATCTACACTATTTCATGTTTATTTTTTACTAAATTATTTTCTTTTAAAATTACGTGGCACTTTGAGAAGAGAATTTTTTTTTGAAAAATAAAGGATATTTTCCTCAGGAATTAATTTTCCAGTGTTTTATTAAAATTATTTTCTATATAAGATGAAATAGGGTAAGTATCTATCCATATTATTACTTTTATTTTATTGGTTTATGATGGAATTATTTTTATTATTTCTATTTATATTATATGGATTATGTTATGATGAAATGATGTTTAAGAATCCCATTTTATTTCATGGGTTATTCTACGATGAATGATTTATGTTTTGTGGCACATAATGATTTCGTTATGAGATGGATGAGACCTATATCTCTCTCCAATTCATTGGGTAAATATTTATCTCTCATGAGATAAACATGAATAGAACAATAAGTAAATCTGGTTTAGTAATGCAGGGTTGGAATGACAAGTAAATCCGGTTCAGTAATACAAGGCTGGAACGACAATTAAACCTGGTTCAGTAATGGACTATATCCACTATGATAGTTTTGGAAGAAAATCCTTGGCTACTATGGAAATCATATTATTTTATTATTAGTTTTCCAAAATTACATGTTTTATGTCAATTCTATTCTATAATGGTTAATGTTCCTTTATGATCCATGCCTTATGTACTGTGAAGATTTATTTCATGGCTCACAATTTTGATGTTTAAACTTTATGTTTATGTTTTTATGTTCAAATGTTTATGGTTTGTTTTATGTACTCTATGTTTACCCTTAATGAGAATTTTAGCTCACCCTTTTTATGTTTTATTTTCCCCAGGATATAAAGAAAGGTTTAGGTAGGAAAAAAAAGCGGAAGATCTTTATGGGAGATGTTGAATTTCTTTCACCATGATTAGAAGATTATGTTATGAGTTTCTAAAGGCACTAAAATAATATGGTATTTGGGAATCTGTTAGTGTCATGTATTTATTTTTCTAGAAAAGAAATGTAATGTCCATGTATGTCAATCTTGGGTCTCTACAGTTGGTATCAAAGCGAAGGTTTAGTTAACCTTTGCAAACTAGGATGCAAAAGATTTAGTGAGATAGCTAGATATATTTATAAGTTATGTGTAGGGATGTCCCTAAGGGTATTCATAACTATATATTACAGTCTTATAATTATGGAAACGACCATGAATAACCTAGTATTAAACCTAAGATGTTAGATATTGAAAGTACTCCCCTTTGATTATGTTGTTTTCCTAGTATGATTTTTTCCTCTCACACTATTCTTTTTGGGTTTTAGAAAATGGCTAAAAATAGGAGGATTCATGTTAATGGAGAATGTAATAGACAATGGAATGATATTATCCATGAGAAACCAAGTGAAATAGGAGTTGGAAGGTGAAACATCATTATTATGCCTAATCAATAATCTCATAATATGATCAATAATCTCAACTTTGGTGAGTCTCCTAAAACAGCTAATAAGAGAAAGAAGGAGTTTCATGGTTATCGTAGAGGAAAAAAAGTTCAATTTTCCTCATGTAAATCATGTGGGAAAATGTATCAAGGAGAAAGTTTCAAAGGAACTAGAATATTCTTTGGGTGTGGAAAAGAAGGACATAAAGCTAGTAATTGTGAAGGAAAAGGTTCAATTAACATAATGGACAAGGATAATGGTATTGATAAGACATCAATGATGGTTAAATGTTTTAAATGTGGAATGTATGGGTATTATGCAAATCGATGACCTAAGGTACAATCTTAGGAAGATAATCAGAAAGGTCGTATGGGTAGTATTTATGTTTATGATGATAGATAAACTACAAATTAAATGTGAGATGAAAGAAGTGTTAAGGAATAAAATGATGAAGCTCGGTCAATGGTTTAAGAAGGGAGTGAAATGATTTCATGTTTATCAAGAGTAATGTTGTATAAGTAATTTATTAGTACTATGGAATAAAGAAACATCTAAGGACTATTGAACTATTGTTTTTCCTTAACTATTTGAATGTATATGTTGAATGGTACCGGTAACCATGAAAGGTTATTCAGATATTTTTGAAAATCACATGATATGCGCATAATGAAGAGATAAGGAGGTAATGGGATGTTTGATAGTATTAATGATCTCATGACTGATATAAGGGCAAAGTGATATATTTATTTAAGTATATTTATTTTTTGGTATTTTTGGAAGGTGGAAAGAGTTAATTTTGAAAAAAATTAATGTTTTCACTAAGGTTCTACGAAAATTCATGTTATTGTCATGTTTTAAGACAATACATGATTAAGGTATTCCCATGTTTGGAATGTGACAACCAAGAACTGCCAAATGTGATATAGGAGACAAATGTTAATTCATTTTAGTCCACCTCTTTATAAAGTTTTATATTTTTAGTTTTTGAAAGGATTGTAATGTTTCCATTTATTGATAATATAAGTTATATTCTGGTTTATGTTTGTTAGATTAATGTATTATCTCACTATAAGGAGGACTTATTCATATTTGATAACCTGTTCTAATATTTTTGTTGAGACAGATGGAATGACCTATCATTATATCGCATGATTTGCTAACACTTCAAGAATGAAAAATTCAACTTCATTTCTTTAAATAAGAGATGAAGTGGAAATTGTTCAGGGAACGATCAATGATACTGAAATCAAGTAAGTATTTATTCTCATGAAAAATTATTCAACTTTAAGAAAAAGATCTAAAAAAAAAAATATTATCCAAGTACCTTGTTATCTGATGAATCATATAGTCCCTTAAATCATCACATATTTATGGCTTTCTGATAGTTAACTTTCTCCATAACTTATTTTCTATCACTATCCACCAGAACTTGATGGCTAGATTTCTCTTCCACATCCATGTTTCACTTCTACCTATGTTCTCCTATATGGAAACCTAGTGAATAGTTAATTTGGTTAAACATTATGTTTATAACTTCCATTTTTGAAATGAAGTTTTAGTATTCCTTTTTCTGATGTGGGGTTCTATGAAAGAAACTTTCAAGTAGTAAACCATTTATAACCTCGACAAATTTCTATGGAGAAATTCATTTTAAGGGGGATTGAATGTAACTCCCAGAGAATTTATGCGATGGATTATTTTTAATTTTTTTGATGTCTTGTGTTGAATGATACACCAAGATTATCTTGCACTATATGCAACACCGTATTAGCTTATTGTATATGCAACACTATTCTTGGCTTGTGTTACCCACAATTTCAAGTTCTTTTGATAAAATTCATTTCACGCAACACTGAGTATAGATTTTTTTTCAATGTATAAATAAAATAAGTTTGGATTATTTTAAATGAAAAACCAAAGGAATATTTCACTACACGCAACACTGACTTGGCTTGCATTATACGCAAGAATGATCTTCCTTGATAGCTTATGTTGTACGCAATACTGAGTTTCACTAAACAATGCTATATTATTAAAATATTATATAACTAGCCTTTATGAATAATATTAACCTTATTATGAATTTTATATAACATTATAATTCATCTTACACATTTTATAGAACATCATATGATAACAAAATCATTTTTTATGAATAAAAGAAGTATTTTTCAAAAAAATGCAGTTTTATCAACTTTTGATGGCGCACCCATTTTGAATCTAGTTTTTGACACTTTTATAAGTTAAATTTTACAAAATAAACTTATTATTTTAAATCTAGAAATAAAAATTTACTTTTGTTGAATTTTTGATATTTTTCTAATAAAATTAAAATTTTAATGAATAGTGAAAAATACTACATTTTAATTCGAAACTGCCTTTTTTATATAATTTATTTATATAGTTAGATTATCTTTTTAATTGGTTTTAAAGTGTAAATAGATTATATTTTTATAATTTAATCCAATTTTTGTCATTTGAAGTAATTTAAATTTTAAATTGGACATAAACACCTGTCAATCTTTTGATAGTTATTACTTCTTAAAAACATGCTTTTTGGTTTTGACAACACGAATTAATTTTAAATTAATTACTGCAACTTATATGTTTTGAATGTGAAAAATGGGATTACATATTTATAATCATAAGGTTCAAAATGTGTAAATAGTTACCTTTTATTTTTGGACATTATGAATAGTAACTTCAGTAAATATTTTATTTACCATGGTTAAAGGGTAAATCTGGTAAATAAGGGTAAAAATAATATTATAATAATATTAAACTACCCTAACACATGTCCTAATACTATTGTATGATATATTTATGACCATGGGAATCCTTGGATCTTTTTTTGTGCCCCATGGATTCACTTTGATGTGAAAACGACATTTTATAATAATTAATTTAAAGTAAAGATAATTATAACCTAAACATACACCTTTTACTAAATAGATTTTAATATAGGGTTATATAACTGATATCTATGTCTATAAATAATCATTATAAATATAAAAATATTTTCTAAATCATGGTATTTTATTTATAATTTTTAGACATTAGATAAATATATTTATTTATGACATAATTATGATTTAGTGATTACCTCATTAATGAAAGATTCAAATAAATGAATTTATAAATATAAAAATAAATTTAATTTTAAAATTTTTATGCCATAAACAATTTTTTTGGATGAAACTAACATATTAGGGATGAGTTAATTCATTTGTTTTGAAGGAATTAGGTTTTTATGAATTTTTTAAAAAGTCAAGTATGAATAGTGTCCAAAATTGACATAATTCGTAACTTAAAACATAAAATAGTTTATTAAATGATATTAAATTTATAAAAATTTAATATTATTCAAAATGGTTAATATAAGTCCAAATATGTCATAAATATCTTTTTTTGGGTCGTTTGACATGGTATGATAATTACATTAACCCACAATGTGTAAATAATATGATATCATGGTATGATTTAAAAGGGTAAAATAAGGGTTAAACAAAAAATATAAGGATAAAAAAATATTCAAAACTTGTCTAAAAATTTTTGGATGATGGATATTAGAACCAAAATCATCTTATATTATAATTAAATAAGTTTTGGACTATTTTAAATTGAAATTGAATTTATAATAAATTAATATTTTAGGACTTTCTTAAAGTGCCCCTCTCCTCTCTTATAAAAGATCACCTCCTCCCTCTCCTCTTCACTCCATTTTGAGCCTTCAAACTCAGAAAAACCCTGATAATTTCTCTTCTAAACTTCCCTAGTTACATTATATAGGTGATGGTATTCTCAAAAGACCAACTCTAGAGCCCTAAGAGGAAATTTAAAGGAGGCACATCGGGGAAGAGGTAATCTCTTCTACCGATTCTTTCAAATTTATTTTTCTTCTAGTTCCTATTAATTAGTTATTTAATTATAAAGTAATAACATTAGTATCAATAATATACTGGTATGTTATTATAAATATGAAACAACCCTATTTTACCTTTTATCCATCCTACAAAAAATGAAATCACCGCGCGTGTGTATGTGCAACTTACCGTCTCCACGCCGTGGTTTAATCTGTTTTTCACCACCACCTTACTTGGATGGGTATAATGGTGGAAATAATAAATATATATGATTTTTATGACATTATACTAATTCTAAAATATTATAAACCATCCACTTCAATACCATTCAACAATTATGGGAATGATATCATCACTCGTGCGTACTTACGGCTTACCGTCTCCACGATGCGATGAGATTCATTCTCCACGTTAACCATCCAAGAATGATTATAAAGTATATATAATAAATAATCATAAAATATATAAAATATTAATTCTACTTGATTTATTTATATATATATATTTCGTTTACTTACTTATATTCAATCTAATAAGGAAACAAAAACGACGTTCATGTGTACGTACGGCCTACTGTCTCCATGAACGGTGTATTCCATTTATTTTATTTAACTATTATATATATATATATTTATATAATAAATATATATAATATATAAATCATGTTTTACATTCTGGAAGTAAGTAAATCATTATATAAGTAATAATATCAAGAATAAAAATTCAAAACACGTACGATAAATAAAACAATTATTACCCAAAACGTTTCTTTAACATAGAATTGACAAATGAATGAGTAATATAAAGTTGTAAGTGAATCATATATGATATCATAAATGTTATTATGGTTCTGTTAAAAGTTAATAATATGTTTAAACCCACTATACATGAGTTTTTTACACATATAGAAGAAATCAGACATTAGGTAAGGGATAATTTTGGAATATCATTTTTATATGAGATTGTTTACACATAAGTATTTAATGGGGGTTTATTTATCATCCATGTTCGTGTTTTCTAAAAATATTTTCATAAAATTTTTACATTTCATCTATGCATGTTTATATTTTTTTTACCCATTTTTTAATTTTACTACATGTTATGGAAGGAATCTTTCTTTTGTTTACCATACGAGGTACTTTTTGATTTTTCTAACAAAAGTACGAGGAGAATGTTTTTTTAAGTTATACGACATGAATGGATTTTTACAGTTTCATGAATCCTTATTTCCATAAAGCTTAATCTAAACTATTTCATGTTTATTTTTAACTAAATTATTTTCTTTTAAAATTATGTGGCACTTTGAGAGGAGAAAACATTTTTTGAAAAAGGAAGGATATTTTCCTCAAGAATTAATTTTCAGGTGTTTTATCAAAATTATTTTCTATATAAGATGACATAGGGTAATTATATATCCCTATTATTACTTTAATTTTATTGTGTTTATGATATAATTATTTTTATGATTTCTATTTATCTTATACGGATTATGTTATGATGAAATGATGTTTAAGAATCACATTTTATTTCATGGGTTATTCTATGATGAATGATTTATGTTTTGTGGCACAAAATGATTTCGTTATGAGATGGATGGGACCTATATCTCCCTCAAATGCATTGTGTAAAGATTTATGTCTCATGATATAGACATGAATGGAAAAATAAGTAAATCTAGTTTGTTAATGCAGGGCTATAACGACAAGTAAATCCGGTTCAGTAATATAAGGCTGGAACGACAAGTAAACCTAGTTCAGTAATGGACTATGTCCGCTATGATAGTTTTGGAAGAAATGCCTTGGATACTATGGAAATCATGTTATGTTATTATTAGTTTTCCACAATTACATGTTTTATTCCAATGCTATTCTATCATGGTTAATTTTTCTTTATGATCCATGCCTTACGTACTGTCAAGATTTATTTCATGACTCACGATTTTGATGTTTAAACTTTATGTTCATGTTTTTATGTTCAAATGTTTATGGTTTGTTTTATGTACTCTATATTTAACCTTTATGATAATTTTATCTCACCATTTTTATGTTTTATTTTCCCCAGGATATAAAGAAAGGTTTTAGGTAGGAAAACAAAAGGAGAAGATCTTTATGGGAGATGTTGAATTTCTTTCACAATTATTAGATGATTATGTTATGTGTTTCTAAAGGCACTAAACTAATTGGTCTTTGGGCATCTATTAGTGTCATGTATTTATTTTTTCGCAAAATAAATGTAATGTCTATGTAGGTTAAGCTTGGGTCTCTACAGTTGGTATCAAAGCAAAGGTTTAGTTAACCTTTGGAAACTAGGATGTGAAAGCTTTAGTGAGATCCCTAGATATATTTATAAGTTATGTTTTGGGATGTCCCTAAGGGTATGTATATCTATAGATTATAGTTATATAATTATGGAAATTATCACGAATATCCAAGGATTAAACCTAATATGTTAGATATTGAAAGTACTCCCCCTTGATTATGTTGTTTTCCTAGTAGGATTTTTTCTCTCACACTATTCTTTTTGGGTTTCAGAAAATGGATGGAAACAAGAGGATTCAGGTTAATGTAGAATATGATGGAGAATGGAATGATGTTATCCATGAATAACCAAGTGAAATGGGATTTTGAAGGTGAAACATCATTTTTTTCCTAATCATCAATCTCACAATATGATCAATAATCTCAAATTTAATGATTCTCCTGAAGTAGATAATAAGAGAAAGATTGAGTTTCATGGTGATCATAGAGGAAAGAAAGTTAAATTGGCCTCATTTAAATCATGTGGGAAGAGGCATCAAGGAGAAAGTTTCAAAGGAATTAGAAGATGTTTTGGGTGTGAAAAAGAAGGACACAAATCCAGTAATTGCAAAGGAAAAGGTTCAGTTAACACAGTGGACAAGGACAATGGTATTGCTAAGACATCAACGATGGTTAAATGTTTTATATGTGGAATGTGTGGGAGTTATGAAAATTGAAGACATAATGGAAAATCTCACGAAGAGAATCAGAATGATTATATGGGTAGTATTTATATTGATGTTGATGAAGAGACTACAAATGACATGTGATATTAAAGAAGTGTGAAGGAATAAAATGATGAAGCTTGGTCAATGGTTTAAGAAGGCAGTGAAATGATTGCATGTTTATCAAGAGTAATGTTATATAAGTAATTTAATGGTACTATGGAATAAACAAATATCTAAGTATTGTTACACTATTGTTTTTCCATAAGTATTTGAAATTATATGTTTAATAGTACCAGTAACCATGAAAGATTATTCAGATATTTTTAAAAATCACATAATATGCACATAATGAAGGGATAAGGAGGTAATGAGATGTCTGATAGTATTAATTATCTAATGAATGATATAAGGAAAAATTGATATCATTGTTTTATTATATAGAAGTTTTGTAATTTTTGAAATGTGGATTGCTTCTTTATGATCATATGCTAGGGAGGGGCAGCTTCTTGTTGTGAGTATGGTTTCAATCTTTTTTTTTCTTCCGGTATGATTTGTCTTAAGTCTTTAAGTCTGTTTGGGTTCCCCCTTACTCCCTTAAAAAGAGGATTTATTATAATAAAAAAATCTAAAGGCCCTTTGTGGACCATTGGAAGGATGTTATTATCATGTTTCAATACAATACATGATTAAGTTATTCACATGTTTGGAATGTGACAAACAAGAACTACCAAATGAGATATGGGAGAAAAGGTTTAAGTCGTTTTAGTCCACATATTTATAAAGTTTTATATTTTCAGTTTTTGGAAGGATTTTAATGTTATCCATTTATGGATAGTATAAGTTATATTCCATTTTAAGTTTGTTAGATTAATGTATTATCTCACAATAAGGAAAACTTATACATATTTGATAACCTATTCTAATCTTTTTGTTGTGATAGATGGAATGACCTATAATTCTACCACATGATCTTATAACACTTTAAGAATGAAAAATTCAAATTAATTTCTTTAAATAAGACATGAAGTGGAAATTGTTCAAGGAATGATCGACGACACTGAAATCAAGTAAGTATTTATTCCCATGAAAAATTATTCAAATTTAGGTTAAGGATTTGGAAAACCAAAAATGTTCTCCAAGTACCTTCTTATCTGATGAATCTGATGGTCTCTTAAATCATCGCAGATTTATTGTTTTCTGGTAGTTAAATTTCTCCAAACCTTATTCTCTACTACTATCCATCAGAACTTGATGGTTATATTTATCTTCCATATCCATTTTTTTACTTCCTACCTGTGTTCTCCTATGTGGAAACCCAATGAATAGTTAATTTTGGTAACCATTATGTTTCTAACTTTCCTTTTTGAAATTAAGTTTTACTATTTTTTTTACAATGTGGGTTTCTATGAAAGAAACTTTCAATTAGTAAACCATTTATAACCCCGAAAAAATTTGAGGGCGAAATTCATTTTAAGGGGGGTTGAATGTAAAAGCTCAAGAATTTATGAGATGTATTCTTTTTAATTTTTTTGATGTATTGTGTTGAACGCTACATGAAGATTATCTTGAACTATACGCAACACCATATTAGCTTGCAGTATATGTAACACTATTCTTGGCTTTTGTTACACACAATTTCAAGTTCTTTTGATAGAATTAATTTAAAAAAACACAGAGTATAGATTTTGTTCTATGTATAAATGAACTAAGTTTGGATTATGTTATACACAACACCAAAGGAATCTTTCACTACACGCAACACTCACTTAGCTTGCGTTACATGCAAGAATGACCTTCCTTGATAGCTTGCGTTGTACTCAATACCAATTTTTACTAAACAACAATATATTATTAAAATATTATATAACTAGCTGTTATAAATAGTATTAAACAAATTTTGAATTTTATATAATATTATAATTCATATTACACATTTTCTAGAACATGATATGAGGATAAAATCAATTTTTTGGATAAAAGAATTTTTTTTTCAAAAAAATGTAGTTTTACTGGCTTTTGATGGCACATCCATTTTAAATATAGTTTTTGACACTTTTATTGGCACTTTTATAAGTTATATTTGAAAAAATAAACTTATTATTTGGAAGCAGGACATAATTTTTTTTTTGAATTTTTGATATTTTTCTAATAAAATTAAAATTTTAATGAATAGTGAAAAATACTGCATTTTAATTCGAAAATACCTTTTTATTTAATTTATTTATATAGTTAAACTATATTTTTAATTATTTTTAAAGTATAATTGGATTATATTTTTATCATTTAATATAATTTTGGTCAGTGGAATTAATTCCACATTTAAATTGAACATAAACATATGTTAATCTTTTGATAGTTACTACTTCCTAAAAACCCGCTTTTTGATTTTGACAACAGGAATTGATTTTAAATTAATTACTGAATCTTATTTGTTTTGAATTTGGAAAAATATATTACATATTTGGAATCATAAGGTTCAAATTGTGTAAATAGTTACCTTTTATTTTTGGACATTATGAATAGGAACTTCAATAAATATTTTATTTACCATGATTAAAGGGAAGATCTGGTAAATAAGGGTAAAAAATAATATTATAATAATATTAAAATACCCTAACACATATCTTAATACTATTTTATGAGATATTTCCGACCATGGTCATCCTTGGGTCTATTTTGGGACCCTATGGATTCACTTGGATGTGAAAATGACATTTTATAATAATTAATTTAAAGTAAAGATAATTATAACCTAAACATATATCATTTACTAAATAGATTTTAATATAGGTTTATATAACTTATATATATGTATATAAATAGTATTTAGAAAGATAAAAATATTTCCTACATCATGGTATTTTATTTATAATTTTTATACATTAGATAAATATATTTATTTTTGACACAATTATGATGTCATGATTACCTCATTAATGAAAGATTCAAATAAATGAATTTATAAATATTAAAATAAATTTAATTTGAAAATTTTAATGACATAAAAGAATTTTATGTATTACGTTGACATGTTAGAGATGAGGTAATTCTTTTGTTTTTAAGGAATCAGGTTGTTATGAATTTTTAAAAAAGTCAAGTATGAATAGTGTCCAAAATTGACATAATTCATAACTTAAAACATAAAATAGTTTATTAAATGATATTAAATTTCTAAAAATATAATATTCGGAAAAATGGTTAATATAAGTCCAAATATTTCATAAATAACTTTTTGTGGGTCGTTTGAAATGGAATGGTAATTATATTAACCCAAAATGTCAAAATGATATGATATCATGGTAAGATTAAAAAGGGTAAAATAAGGGTTAAACAAAAAAGATAAGGATAAAAAAATAATCAAAACTTATCTAAAAATTCTTATATTATGGTTATTCGAACCAAAATCATATTATCTTAGAATTAAATAAGTTTTGGACTATTTTAACTCGAAATTTAATTTCTAATAAATTAATATTTTACGACTTTCCTAAAGTGACCCTCTCCTCTCTTATAAAAGAGTACCTCCTTCCTGTCATCTTCAATCAATTTTAGCCTTAAATATCAGCAAACCCTTACCATTTCTCTTCTAAAATTACATAGTTACATTCTGGAGGTTTTGGTCTTCTCGAAAGACCAACTCTAGACCCCTAAGAGAAAATTTAAAGGAGGCACGTTGAGGAAGAGGTAATCTCTTCTACCGAGTATTTCAAATTTATTTCTTCTTCTACTTACTCTTCATTATCTGTTTCATTATAAAGTAATAAAACCAGTATCACTCATATACTGATATGTTATTATACATATTAAATAACCCTATTTCACCTTCTATCCAGCCTACAAAAAATGAAATCACCGCGCACGCATACGTGCGACTTACCGTATCCACGCCGCGGTGTATTCTATTTTTCACCACCACCTTACTTGGATGGGTATAATGGTAAAAATAATAACTATATATGATTATTATAACATTATACTAATTATTAAATATTATACACTATCCAATTCAATACCATTTAAAAATTATGGGAATTATATCATCGCTTGTGTGTACTTACAACTTACCGTGTCCACGATACGATGAGATTCAATCTTCATGTTAACCATTAAAGAATGATTATAAAGTATATATAATAAATAATCATGGAATATATGATATAATAATTCTACCTGATTTATTTAAATATGTCACGACCCCCTCCCACCAAAGATGTCCCTCCTGAGCTGGAAATGCTGAAAGGGAGATAATGACCCCCGAGTCCCGCCTCCAGTAGGCCTCGGGGTGGCGACTAGCACCAAGGGTATGAGTTTTTCACAAAAAAAATGGGAGGCATTACCCTTTTTATTTTTAAAGATCGGGAAATAGGACAAGTCAACCACTAAAAAGGAAAAGAACCAGTGTATATAAATAAACCCAAACCAATCCCACATGCATGTTTAAACAATTTTATAACAAGGTACAAGTACAAGAAAGATCAAAGTACAATACCAAAAGAAAACAAAGGTACAACAACAACAACAACTCCAACTGTCCATCTACTAGGGTCCCGCATGACCCTGGTAGTCCTCCTGGAAACCTGAAAGTAAATGTAGGGTGAGCATACAAGTATACTCAGTAGGAAAACCTAAAGCTCTCGTGCACAAGTGGGGAGAAATCCTAATGTCCCGTGAAAACAACAGAAGAAACCTAGCATGGAATTCGATCCACCCAACCTCACCAGCCACACTCACCAAAACACAATCACAACAGGTAGTAGTAGTATAAGAACAAGAGTATTGGGTACCCTGCACAATTTCCCTTTAGTTAGCTGCTCTTCCTAACAACAAACGTCCTGATGCTGCCACACTCTCCCTACCCGCACACACCCGGGCCTCACAACCACGTATCCCGCCCGCACACACCCGAGCCTCACAACCACGTATCCTGCCCGCACACACCTGGGTCTCACAACCACATATCCCACCCGCACACACATGGGCATCACAACCACGTATCCGGCCCGCACACACCTGGGCCTCACAACCACGTATCCCGCCCACAAACACCTGGGCCTCATCTCGAAGATTCTTGGGAAACAGTAGAACCTACTCGAAGAGTCTTGGGCTAAAACCAACCCAATCGAAACCTACCCGAAGAGTCTTAGGTGTAAGGTCGCCTCAAGCCATCACAGCCTAGGGGAGAAGGAGCAAGAAGGAGCTAGTAACTAAGGGAAAAACACCCTCTCCCATAAAATGGGAGTGTTCAGCACTAAGTGCTCAACATGGGTGGGGTGAGATAAAACACAAAAGATACAGATATATATATATATACCAACCACACAACCCAACCTATGGCTTATAAAAAGAGAAACTGAGAACATGCCTCACCACTACTACTACGAAGCATGCATACAAAAAACAAACCCAACCCCCTTTAGGTTTTCACATTTCAGTAGAAATAGTTATTAGTTCCTTAACTACTAGGAAACTATCCACAACCAACCACATTGATCATTCGTAAAACATAACCCTTCCATCCACAAATCAAGTTAGGAAAACACAAGCAACACAACCAAGTCCTCTTATGAACCAACCAAACCCATTGATTATTAAACCTGTTCCATTACCATGACCCACCATTTATTAACTCTTCCACTTTTTATTTATTTGAATCACAACCCATAGCCCGTTCAAATTCAAACCCATCCCTGCAGCCCCGCTGCCAACCACCATAACCACGACCACACTGAACCCGCACATCATCATCCCTTTAATACCATTTATTGCAGCCCCGCTGCCCATCACCATCATAACATTCACACCAACCCACAACCAAGTCAACCGCAGCCCCGATGCTCACCCTATCCACAACAACCCACAAAACACCCCCATCACATGCCACATAACCAAGCCAACACCCACATGTTCATTATTCTATTTTGTTTAACCGGGGTGATCACACAAGGGTTCCAGATTTTAAACAACCAACTTTACGTGATTAACCAATTTACACATTCCACAAGGTTTCCACCCATAAGAAAATCCAGAAGGAGAGGGAAACATTTAATTGTGTAAGCATAGTCCCCCAACGACCGTGATTTTCTGTAGGCAGAAGCTCATTCAATTCACAACATAAAATCACAGGATATAAATAATGTAACTACATTCACAAACTTACCATACCCATTATATAATCCCGTTATTATCTTCATTAAACCGGTTCAAAAGTGTTTCACCTAAATAAGAGAACACCCACCCCACATGATGCAAAAATTAGAGAGACGAAGGTAAGATCCCTACTTCAACAGGTTCTTGATCGCAACGCTCCCCCGGATCAACCTTAGAAGACGTCCGTTGGTGTCTGTCACTTCTGTCGGGTCCCGGAAAAACCTCCTTGGGTGGAAGTAGGAATGGAAAGGCCGAAGGAAAGACAACATATCCAAGCTTGGAAGCTCCGCCTCATCGTTACGATCCCGTGGCCCCTGACGGATCGTAAATCGGAGCTCAGACGAAGAAGTTATGGAAGAAAGAGCCTTCGAGTCTCTTGAGAGAGCTCTTCTCAGAGGAGAGGGGAGGAGAGGTGTGAGTTGAATGGAGGAGGGGACCCTTCCTTTTATAGGCATGAAAAGAAAAAGTACACGGTGTGTACTTTATGGTATATGGCGTGTACTCGGTTCTTTCACACGGTCTCCACGCGGCTTCCAACACGGCTCCGCGGCCGTTGACTGGTCAACACACAGTTTGAGGGTAACGCATACACGGGGAAGGACTACACGACGTGTAGTTTGGACACACGGCGTGTACTCATTTATTGCACACGTAAAGGACACAGCTCCAACAAAGTACACGACCATTGACTGGTAACACGTACGCGGGGAAGGACTACACGATGTGTAGAACTGGACACACGGCGTGCACCCATTATTCCACACAGCAAGGACATGTCTTGCAACACGGGGTGTACCCGGAAAGGAAGTACATGACGTGTACTCAAACTACACGGCGTGTAGTTTCAAAATTCTGGAAAGTGTGGAAAAAGTCCATTTTACCCTCCAGAACACTTCTTGACCTTCTTTTTGACAAATTAAAGGGCCGGAGAGGTCCGAGCCATTACATCAGATACCTCTTAAAACATTCTCGTCCCTGATAATTCAAAAACCAACCTAGAGGAAACCCAAAAAGATACCTCTTAGGGTTCTCGTGATAACAGGAACCCAACCAGTAACCCTAATTATATGTATTAGGAATTCCTTCTCCTATTTCGAGATATTATCCAATTTAGGCAGCACTGACTCGCCTGCACGAGTTCAATCGCATCCTCATTAATGCATCTCGATTAAGAATTGGGTCTTCCCACTTTCATACATTAGGATTTTTCAACTCGCAATAACCCCAACACCACACAACCAACACACTACCCGAACACGTGGGTTTGGGAAATTCCTCCACCTATGTCGAGATATTATTCGCTTTAGGCGGCACCGACTCGCCCGCATGGGTTCAATCGCATCCGAATTAATGTGTCTCGATTAAGGGTCATGGTTTTCCCTTTCCCACACATCCGGACATGTTACACATTACCAGGGAAAAAGGTCTCACAACTGACAAGACAAGCATTCCATATATCAAGGGTACATAGTACAACATCAAAACAAAGCTCAGAAGAACAAGGGAAAAACACAAGATACACTAGTCTGGCCTCCAACTGGTGTACTCAGTACCAGTGGTATGGAAAGTCTCTCTACGTCTAGTCCCAAAGCATGGGCTAGACTAGGTGCAACAAAGGAGTGTGAAGCTCCTAAATTGAACAAAGCATAAACAAGAGTGCTGAACAAACAAATTGTACCTTGCACCACCTCTGGTCCTACCGGAGCTGTCAACTCTTCTGCGTGCAACTGTCCACGGCCAACTCCTCTACCTATCTGATGTCGAGCAAGTGCCATAGCGGTACGGTAAACAAAGAACACCTAATCCCGAGTAGCAAGGAATTTCTCAAGGTTTAATTTTATCATTTTATTTTAATTTCTTTCCCAGAAAGCCCAAATCATGTAAAACACAATCATGATGATGCATGTACCTTTCCTAGGGCCTCTAATCTGAAATCAATGTAGTCTCACTTGGTTGTTCGGTAGGCTCAGAGTCCTTGCATCGGATCACAGGGGGGCCCTAAAATCCCGTGTCCTAGCCGGTCTTCCCTGGCCTATGTCACGCACCAAGATTGACTAACACTTTTTCCCTACCATACCATGCAATCCTCACTGTGCCTAACTCCAGACTCCATCCTATCTCTCAACCATCACCTCTGATACCATTCTGTCACGACCCCCTCCCACCAAAGATGCCCCTTTTAAGATGGCAAAGGTGAAAGGGAGATAATGACCCCCCGAGTCCCGCCTCCAGTAGGCCCCGGGGTGGCAACCAGCACCAAGGGTATGAGTTTTTCACAAAAAAACAAATGGGAGGCATTACCCTTTTTATTTTTAAAGATCAGGAAATAGGAAAAGTCAACCACCAAAAAGGAAAAGAACTAGTGTATATAAATAAACCCAAACCAATCCCACATGCATGTTCAAACAATTTTATAACAAGGTACAAGTATAAGAAATCTCAAATTACAATACCAAAAGAAAACAAAGGTACAAAAACAACAACAACTCCAACTGTCCGACTAGTAGGGTCCCTCATGGCCCTGGTAGTCCTCCTGGAAACCTGAAAGTAAACATAGGGTGAGAATACAAGTATACTCAGTAGGGAAATCTAAATCTCTCATGCACAAGTGGGGAGACATCCTAATGTACCGTGAGAACAACAGAAGAAACCTAGCAAGGAATTCGATCCACCCAACCTCACCAGCCACACTCACCAAAACACAATCACAACAGGTAGTAGTAGTATAAGAATAAGAGTATTGGGTACCCCGCACCATTTCCCTTTAGTTAGCTGCTCTTCCTAACGACGAACGTCCTGACGCTGCCACACTCTCCCCGCCCACACACACCTGGGCCTCACAACCACGTATCCCGCCCACACACACCTGGGTATCACAACCACGTATCCCACTCGCACACACCTGGGCCTCAAAACCACATATCCCGCCCACACACACCTGGGACTCACAACCACGTATCCTGCCCACACACACCTGGGACTCATCCCGAAGATTCTTGGGAAACAGTAGAACCTGCCTGAAGAGTCTTGGGCTAAAAACACCCCAATCGAAACCTACCCGAAGAGTCTTAGGTGTAAGGTCGCCTCAAGCCATCACAACCTAGGGGAGAAGGAGCAGGAAGAATCTAGTAAATAAGGTAAAAACACCATCTCCCATAAAATGGGAGTGTTCAACACTAAGTGATCAACATGGGTGGGGTGCGATAAAACACAAAAGATACAGATATATATATATAACAACCACACAGCCCAACCTATGGCTTCTAAAAAGAGAAACTGAGCACGTGCCTCGACACTACTACTATGAAGCATGCATACAACAAACAAACCCAACCCCCTTTAGGTTTTCACATTTCAGTAGAAATAGTTATTAGTTCCTTAACTACTGGGAAACTATACACAACCAACCACATCGATCATTCGTAAAACATAACCCTGCCATCCACAAATCAAGTTAGGAAAACACAAGCAACAAAACCAAGTCCTCTTATTAACCAACCAACCCCATTGATTATTAAACCCGTTCCATTACCATGACCCACCATTTATTAACTCTTCCACTTTTTATTTATTATAATCACAACCCATAGCCCGTTCACATTCAAACCCATCCCTGCAGCCCCACTGCCAACCACCATAACCACGACCACACCGAACCCACACATCATCATCCCTTTAATACCATTTATTGCATCCCCACTGCCCATCACCATCATAACATTCACAACAACCCACAACCAAGTCAACCGCAGCCCCGCTGCTCACCCTATCCACAACAACCCACAAAACACCCCCATCACATGCCACGTAACCAAGCCAACACCCACATGTTCATTATTCTATTTTGTTTAACCAGGGTGATCACACAAGGGTTCCGGATTTTAAACAGCCAACTTTACGTGATTAACCAATTTCCACATTCCACAAGGTTTCCACCCATAAGAAAATCCATAAGGAGAGGGCAACATTTAATTTCATAAGCAAAGTCCCCCAACGACCGTGATTTTCTGTAAGCAGAAGCTCATTCAATTCACAACATAAAATCACAGGATATAAATAATGTAACTGAATTCACAAACTTCCCATCCCCATTATATAAGCCCGTTATTATCTTCATGAAACCGGTTCAAAAGTGTTTTACCTAAACAAGAGAACACCCACCCCGCATGATGAACAAATTATAGAGACGAAGTTAAGATCCCTACTTCAACAGGTTCTTGATCACAACGCTCCCCCGGATCAACCTTAGAAGACGTCCGTCGACGTCTGTCACTTCTGTCGGGTCCCAGAAAAACTTCCTTAGGTGGAAGTCGGAAAGGAAAGGCTGAAGGAAAGACAATGGATCCAAGATCAGAAGCTCCGACTCATCGTTACGATTCCTTGGATGCTGACAGATCGTAAATCGGAGCTCAGACGAAGAATTTATGGAAGAAAGAGCCTTTGAGTCTCTTGAGAGAACTCTTCTTAGAGGAGAGGGGAGGAGAGGTGTGAGTTGAATGGAGGAGGGGACCCCTCCTTTTATAGGTGTGAAAAGCAAAAGTACATGACGTGTACTTTATGGTACACGGCGTGTACTCGGTTCTTTCACACAGTCTCCACGCGGCTTCTAACACGGCTCCGCGGCCGTTGACTGGTCAACACACAGTTTGAGGGTAACACATATGCGTGGAAGGACTACACAGCGTGTAGTTTGGACACACAATGTGTACTCATTTATTGCACACGACAAGGACACGGCTCCAACATGGTACACGGTCGTTGACTGGTAACGCGTACGCGGGGAAGGACTACACAACGTGTAGAACTGGACACACGACGTGCACCCATTATTCCACACAGCAAGGACACGGCTTGCAACACGGGGTGTACCCAGAAAGGAAGTACACGACGTGTACTCAAACTACACGGCATGTAGTTTTAAAATTCTGGAAAGTGTGGAAAAAGTCCATTTTACCCTCCAGAACACTTCTTGACCTTCTTTTTGACAAAGGAAAGGGACAGAGAGGTCCGGGCCATTAAAAAAAAAATATATTTTTTACTTACTTCCATTCAATCTAATAAGGAAACAAAAACAATATTCATGCATATGTACAGCTTACCGTCTCCATGAACAGTGTATTCTATTTCATTTATGTATCTATTATATATATATATTTATATTAAATATATATAATATATAAATCATGTTTTAAATTATGGAAGTAATTAAATCATGATATAAGTTATAATATCAAGAACAACAATTCAAAATACATACGATAAATAAAACGATTATTTCCCAAAACGTTTTTTTAACATGGAATCAACAAATGAACGAGTAATATAAAGTCATAAGTGAATCATATATGATATAATAAATGTTATTATGGTTCTGTTATAAGTTAATAATATGTTTAAACCCACTATATAGGAGTTTTATACACATCCAGAAGAAATTAGACCTAATGTAAGGGATAATTTTGCAATCTCATTTTTATCTGAGATTGTTTATATGATAGTATTTAATGGGCGTATATTTATCATCCATGTTCATTTTTTCTAAAAATGTCATCATAAAATGTTTAATATTCACATATGTATTTTTATATTCATTTTTACCCATTTTTAACTTTTACTATATGGTATGGAAGGAATCTTTCTTTTGTTTACCATACGAGGTACTTTTTGACATTTCTGACAAAAGTATGAGGAGAATATTTTTTGAACTTATACGACATGAATGGATTTTTACGGTTTCATGTTGCCTTATTTCCATGAAGATTCCTCTACACTATTTCAATTTTATTTTCAACTAATTATTTTATTTTAAAATTGCGTGTCATTTTGAGAAGAGAAAATGTTTTTGAAAAATAAAGGATATTTTCCTCAGAAATTAATTTTCAAGTGTTTTATCAAAATTATTTTCCATATAATATGACATATGGTATGTCTCTATCCCTATTATTAATTTGATTTTATTGTTTTTATGACGTTCATTTACCTTATATGGATTATGTTATGATGAAATGTTGTTTAAGAATCCCATTTTATTTCATGGATTATTCTATGATGAATAATTTATGTTTTGTAGAACATGTAAGAATGATTTAGTTATGAGATAGGTGAGACCTATATCTTCATACAATGCATTGGGTAAAAATTTATATCTCATGAGATATACATGATGGGAACGACAAGTAAATATGGTTCAGTAATGCAGTGCTGGAACGAAAAGTAAATCCGGTTCAGTAATACATGTCTGGAAGGACAAGTAAACCAGGTTCAGTAATGGACTATGTCCACTATGATGGTCTTGGAAGAAATTCCTTGGATACTATGGAAAACATATTATGTGCTTATCAGTTTTCCACAATTACATGTTTTTTTCCAATAATATTCTATCATAGTTAATGTTCCTTTATGATCCATGCCTTATGCACTGCCAAGATTTATTTCATGACTCATGATTTAGATGTTTAAACTTTGTGTTCATATTTTTATGTTCAAATGTTTATGGTTTGTTTTATGTCCTCCATGTTTACCCTTACTGAGAATTTGAGCTCACTCTTTTTATGTTTTCCTTTCCCCAAGATATAAAGAAAGGTTTTAGGTAGGAAAACAAAAGGATAAGATCTTTATGGGAGATGTTAAAGTTCTTTAAGCATGATTAGAATATTATGTTCTGAGTTTATAAAGGCACTAAACTAATATGGACTTTGGGTGTCTATTTGTGTCATGTATTAATTTTTCCACAAAAGAAATTTAATGTCCATGCATGTCAATCTTGGGTATCTACAATTTAATGGAATAAAGTCCCATTTATGTTATCCTAGAGGACCCTCCCTATTTCCTACAATGCTCCAACATGTATTTGGGTTTTTACCTTTGCCCATGTCATTTCCCGTATCAGTGCCTACATCACTAACTATAAATTTTATATAAATCCTCCCATATGGGAGGAATCTAGGGTTTGAACCCTGATCATTTTTAGAATTATATGGTGACTTTACCACTCAGAAAATACCCCAATAATAATGTGCTAGATTTCTATATACTTCTTTAAAATATTTGTATAACTGAAATGTTATGTTTTCTCTTGGGATTTTATTTTTATTTTTTTTGGAAATAAGTCCTTATTGAGGTGAAACAGGTCATTGATGGGACCCTAGACTATGTATATACAATGATGATTCTAGAGAGAACTAAATAATTTGTGATATTTAAGTATTAATTTAAAAAGAAACTTATTTAATGTAATATTAATTTAAATCTATTATATATGTTATTAAAGACATTAAAGTTTCAATAGATATTGAGTCTAAAAGAGATTATGGAGAATATGATAAAAATAAAAATGAATATTTTGAAATTATCAAGAAACATTCCATTATATTTCATGATATTATACTTCATTTTCATGAATTTTTCCTAGTGCATTCTTATATATTAAGAATATAAATAAATATATTGAGGAGAAATATTGAACAGATTCTGATACAACTGATTCTACATAGGTAGAGTTGAAAATAAAGTAAAAATAAATGTTTATCTATAGTGAACCTACAATTTAGATAGTTTATCTTATATCTTATGTGTATGAGAACAATTTGAGAATACTCAAACAACTACCAAGAGATATTGAAAGTTATTTTAAGAAGATGATAGAATTTAGAGATAATATGAAAAATAAAAAAATCCACGCTGATCATTTTCTATAAAATGATTTAATATAATGAGATGCATTTGAATTAAAAGATATAAAATATTTTAATAAGATAGGAGTATAAAATTGGTTAGTTTAATGATAATTTTTTTAGCATGGATTAAATGAAGGGGATGAAAAAATATGATTGATATTTCCTAATTCAAGGTTTTAAAGTGCTGTTAGAATATAATAAATATGAAATAATCTCGATTTTATAGATCTTTGGTAAATCTTTTTATGGTCTCAAAGGTGACCAGATACTTGGTACAATTCTATATAATATTCTACCTACTTCCTGATCTTAATTAGAGAAATTTTTTATCCCAAAAAAATCATTTCATGATAGAGCCATGAATGATACTACTTTTTAGTGGGGAAGATATGTTTCAATAGCTCATAAACTTCAAAAAACTTCTGTTGAATTTCTAATCATGAATTTAGTTACACCTAAGCCTCCATAAATTTATACTCTTAACTCATCCCATCCTTTCAAATTCTTTACCGGAAAGGTTAATTATACTCTAGAGATGATGAAAAAATATCTAAAAAATGATGAATACTTGAAAACTATAAAAAGTAATATAGATAAGACAAAGGGTATTGGAGTTTCAAAAGATACCTATAGTTGTTCAACATCACCTAAACCATTTTCCAAGGCCTTAACACCTTTTTAGGTTGAATTGGATTTTAAAAATATAGATCTAAAATATTATAACCACAAAAAACTAGATCCTAAAGCCCAATGATTTCTTTGTTTATACTTTATAATTGATTATTTTTATATTTCATTAGTTCTCATAGTGTATAAAAGATAACATGTTACTCATTTATATGTAATTTATTTTTGATATCATAAAAGAGAGATAATTTTACCATTAACACTAAATTTTAATTAATTCATTAGTTTTTATATTTTCATAACTTATAAAATTTATTATAAATAGTTTTATGGGTTTTGTGATCATAAAAATAGGGGAGATTATTTTATAGTTATAGTATTCTAACACACCCTATAAAATAAAAAATCTATTGTTTATGTTACTGATGAGTCCCTTTAAGTATGAAAATATGTCTATATATGTTTCTTAATGTGAATATTTGTTTTTAGTTTATCATGTTTTAAGTTGAAGAAAGTTTTATAAGAATATAATATTATATATGTTGATATTACTCTTATGTATTCTGTATGAATTGAAATTTATTTTGGCATATCAAATTTTAACAAATTATTGGATATTACACGATTAAAATTTATTACTACACATGAGTAGTTAATCTTACATATATGGTCAAAGTAAAAAATTAATCATATGTTTGATTTTGTTTATAAATTTTTACATCATATGTATCAGTATAAGATATTACAAATGGGAAGTTTACACTTATGTATTGAGTTATATTCAAATTTACTATTACATATTGAAAAGAAAGACCTTACACATTATATTCAAGTAAAGTATTATTATTATGTATTTTCAGAAGTTATTCTTATATATATAGGAAAAATATTATTCTTACATATGATTCTTATAGAAAGTTATTCTTACATATGAAGAGATGGTTACATTATTAAAACCCTATTTAAATTTTAGAGGTTTTTTAATTATTTTTTAGTTACTATTTATAGGATAAGATTACACAACTTTGTAATGGTTTGTTAATAATGATATGATTTTAGGAGAATGTTTTTATGATTTTAATTCAAGATATGTTTAGAAATTATGAAGCTTTTCAATAGCTATGATATTCCTACTTTTAAGGAGAAGTTTAAAGATTATGTTGACTAAATTTAATTTGGATTATTATTTAAATAGATAAATTTAATAATGGAGATCACATATATGGAAAAAATCTTTATAATTTCTAATAATAACTTTTCTAGTGTGATTCTAAAATTTTAATTATAAATTTTCTACACCATTTTTAATTGGAAATTTGGAAGAAAGAAAGAATTTTTTTCTACTAATGTGTGTTGTTTTGGATACTATGATATGGATGTGGATCATTTAGAGATAAAATTTGGATATGTATATGTTTATTTAAAGAAGATTCAATTCATGACAATTATTCATTTATAACTATGTGCTGTAATTTAAATCAAATTCTGAATCTCTTTTGTAATATCATGAATTTTTAAATATAATCAAAACCATATTTATTAATAATTTATAAGTATTTTTATTTGAAAATGCATTTTTTTTCAATAAAAATCACTCAATAAATGTTAATAAGGCTTTGTGTAAGGTTTAACACCCAGTTAGAATCTTTGATTATTATATGATATATTTTCATAGTAAGGTTTTATGTTATTGTAAAATTTCAAGGCCCGTAAAGCCTCTATGTAGATGAAATAAAAATATTAAATAGATTATATTATATGTGTGTGATTTATCCAAAAATAATTGAATATCTCTAAATGTTTCATTGCATGAGAAATTTAAGAGCATATTTAGGTCTAATACATGTTGTTTACCCTAGGCGGGGTATAAAATTTGTGTACATCGGGCGTTTGGTAAGATTTCACATGAGGATAACTTATTTAATATATTTATAATATTTTTTTCAAAATAATTTAATATCTCTCAAACAGTGCTTCTTATAAGAAATTTGATACCACTCTTAGGTCTAGGACATGGGGTTTACCCTAGGTGGGATATAACTTTTCCGTGCATTGGGAGTTTGATCAGATCACACTCAATATCAAATTAATTAATATTAATATTATTAGTTTAATTATTAAAAACGAATTTTCACTATTTATTCTTCTTCCCTAAAATTGTAACCTCCATTTTTGACAAAACAAGGTTTAGAAAAAATTAATTTCTCACTCATTTTTAACGTTTAAAGTTAGAAATTCTTCAATAATCCATATTGAGTTCTAGGTTTAATAAGAGATTAAAAATTGGTCATTATATTCTGGATTGATGAACACATGGTTTGGGGTCTTAAAATAGACGAACCATTTTATCTCAGTTCTTGGTTGGCCCCATTGTGTCTGAGAAACCTATAAACCTCCTTGGGAGTGATCGATCGAGTATCTTCATTCCTTTATTACTAATCCACCCAAGACAATGTTTTCTTCCACTTCACACTACTGGTGAGAATATAAACCTAGTCTATTTTCTTCTTCTTATTATTTATTAATTTATTTACCTTTTCCATTATTTTAAAATTCTGTAAAAAATGATGAATTTTAATAAATTATTTTAAAAGAAATAAAGCATGATAAACTTGGAATTATCAACATATTTTTTGGTAAGAAATTATCATGGATAATTGTAAATAATTACAAAATGGTGATTACTTTGAATTATCAATACTTAGTTGTTAAAATGATAAAACCTAGTTTTCTTCAAGAAATACTACCACAAAAAATTATCAAGGACAATATAAAATATATCAAAGGTTATTCTAAAACAAAATTAACAAAAGTAAATTGTACGCAGTTATCAAAGATAATTATAGTGAATTATAAAATGATAATTTCATTGAATAATCATTACGAAAAATTATCAACGAAAACTTTATAAAAATAATTTAATGATAATTATGAGATTATCAAAGGATAATTATTAAAATTATAAAATGATAAATTTGATATTATCAAAAGATAATTGTTAAATCATCAAAAGATAATTATAAGATTATTAAATAATAATTATTAAATCATTGAACAATAATTGTGAGATTATCAAGGATAATTATTAAAATTATTTATTGATAGTCTCTAGATTATCAAAGGATAATTTATTATCAAAAGGTAATCATGAAGGATAATTTATGATAAATTATCAAAATCTAATTATAAAAGGTTAATTTAGGATTAATTATTAAAAGATAATTATAAAGGATAACTTATAAAAAATTACCAAAATATAATTATAAAAGATAATTTAGGATAAAATTATCATATATAATTGAAAAAGGAAAATTTATGAGAAATTATCAAAAGATAATTATAGAAGGATAATTTATGAGAAATTATCAAAAGATAATTATTCTTAATGAAAATTTTGCGAATGAATGTGCTATCCTAGAGAGATAATTTAGAAATTATCCAGGATAGAGAATGTATTATCACATTAAATATTTTATTTCATTTTGAAATAAAATAGAAAGTTTTTGTTTCTAGGAACCCTTGATGAATCTAGATCTTTGACATGTTGAAATTTATGATTAAAGACCATGAAGAGGTATTCTTAAATATTCAGGTTTCCACTCAAGTTATCGAACTACATAGGGTGGTTTATCCCTGCCTTTAACATCAATGACTTCGAGGTAGGATGTTCCTTACCTTTTTGGAATTTATTTCACATGTTACCTTAATATGATTTATGTGTATAAAAATTTTATGGCCATGAAAAATTATGATCTCATATGGGTTTGTGTGTAGCCTTGATAACCTTATGTTATTTCCATGAGTAATTTGTAGCTTGTTATTCATGTTTGATGTTGATCACATGTATTGTTGTGTTACCTTACCTATGATGACATGTCATGATTTATCATGTATCCTAGCATGATATGTGTTATTTTATGGTATTGTTATTGGAAACCAAGATAGGTGGACCATTATGAAATCTTTATCCCCTACAGGGGGAGTGTATGCAATTTTTGATGATGGAGATGAGGGACCTATGCACAGAGTAGAGATATGACGATGCCTCATAGATGTTGTGTGATACACTCGATGCCTAGCGGATTCCAAGGGGCATGTTCCCGATTCCTAGTGAATGCTGAGTAGCTTTAGATTCCTATAGGATACTAAGAAAATGAATTCATTTATTTCTATAGTATATAGTGTTTCATGAACACAAAATTCCAAGTATCATGCTTTATAAGCCCTATGGATTGTCCTTAATTATTCCAAAACCTTGATTATCCTTCTGGTATATAGCTGAAGCAGGTACGACCGAGGGTGTGTGGAGGCTTGGTTAGCGCATGACCACTCCATTTTAGATTGTGTGTTTATATTATTATTAATAATTTATTATTATTATGGAATACAATTGTATACTTAATCACATCAAGTTAAGGACACATTGGTGGTTTCCTACAGGGTCTTGTACTCACACCCTACCTGGGCATTTCAGTGTGATTGTACATTTGATGATGGATCAAATAAAGGGAAAGATCCTTATGGATTACTTCTGAGCTAAGGAGTGTGTATATAGTGGTGGGATAGGACAAACACTTTTGAGACATTCTATTTATCACTTATTAGTTTATCTACTTTATTTACACTGGTTCCACTTTGGGATATGGTTTATTTGTATGATATGTATTCTACATTTACATTTTCACACATTTACTCTGATTATTTATTATATTGGTTATTTTTAATTATTGATCCTATGAAATGATACTGAAGGTATAGTCTCCCCACTTACGGAATTAGACCCTATCTACTAGTCAGTATCCTCTTGCATATGGAGAGGAACACATGATGTAATGTTACTTTTTGGATCAGACCCAATGGTTTGGGTTAGGACATTACATCTTTTATATTCTTCTATGTAAAAAATTCATTTTTTAAGTATAGGAGTGACAAAGATAATAATTAATATTGTAAATTAATGGTATATCCTAGTTGAAATCTATAAAAACTCAACATTTTCAAATAAGAACATTATGTTCGATAATGTGTATGACATGCAACACCGAGCTTAAATGAATTAAGAAACATTATTATTTAAATATGACCATTATAACCCATCCATTGAATTAGAGGGTATGAATAGGAATAAAAATATTATGAAATATATATAAATATCATACTCAATAAAAATTAGTTTATTAATTCTTAAGAAATAAGCACTCCATTTTTAGTAAAGTCATTTTATTCTTCAAAAATATATTTTCTTTAAAAAATATTTTTATTGCGCTAATATTATATTCAATTTTTTCTACATTAAGAAAAGTTATTTGATAAAATGAAATTAATTTTTTAAACCATCATATAAAAATTATATTAGGGTTATTTTTTTGATATTTTTATGAAAATATTAATTCTCCAGTGAATAACGACAAATATTGATTTTTATTGAAAACTGTATTTTTGTTTCAAGAATGTACAAACTTAATTTTTTTTAAAATGGTTTAAAAGTAAAATTAGTTATACTATATTATTAATAATCCAATTAAGTTTATTGAAACCAATTTTATGCTTGAATTTAGTATTAAAACATTTTTATACTTAAAAAGGAATTTTTCCTAAAAAAACTATTTTCATTGTGTTTTTTGTTTTTATCTTAAATTAATTTATACCAATACTAGAGATTAAATATTGAAAAATAGAAACCATATTTGTAATCAGGTGGTTGAAATTTTTTAAATAGGTCCATTTTATTTTTGGTCATTATGAATAGTAACCTTGGTAAAGTTTTGTCACCTCGGTAAAGGTAAAATAGGTAAAATAGGGTTAAAAATTTGGGATAAGGCTTTAAAATTTCTCTAACACTTGAATTTATTCTATTGTATGGGTGAATGTATTCCATTTACATCTAATTATCAAATATATGGCCACTTGGTTCCATATTTCTTTGATAATGATCTTTATATTAATTTAAGTAAAATATAAAGTAAAAAATGTCACACTTTTGACTTTAATATCTCTAATATTTTATCATAAGGGTAAAAATAGGTTATGTTTGGTTATAAATGTTTATTTTAAAGATAAATTAATTTTATTTATCATATTAGTTTTTTTAAAATTTTTAGTGATTGAATAATTTTCTTAAATGCTTTCGCAAAGTCGATACAATATTTATTCAATTAATAGAAAAATAAAATAAATGATATTAATTTTTTTTAAAAGTAATATAATTTATATGTGTTATTATGACCCATTTTTTAGATAAATATTTCATAAAAGTGATGGGTGAAATTATTATATTCAAATTCCATTTTTTCTTGTTATCTTTAAAACAAAATTAAATGAATAGTATCAAAAATGACATTAATGATATTTTATGAAAATAATATTTTACTAAATTATTTAAAAATCATAATTTTTTTGAAATATGATAAGTTGGATAATATATGGTAAAAAAACTCTTCAGTTTTCAATTTATGATCCTATTTTCACCTTATAAGTGAAATTATAACCCTTTAAGAGTGAAAAAGTCGTTACCACAGTTATGTTTAAAATAGGTTAATTAAGGATTTAAACCAAAAGATAATTTTTAAAATACCATTTAAACCTATAAAAATTATATTAGTTGATGATATTTAATCCATATGATACCTTATATTTGAATATATTTCCATTTGGAAGCATTTTACTTGAGAATTAATTTATTATATTTTAATCTTTTAAGAAATTCCAAGAGTTCCCCTCCCCTCACCTATAAAAGGGAACCCATCCTTTCTCTAATTCACTCCACTTTGATCCTTATATATCAACCAAAAACTAAAAAATTATCTTCTAAAATTCAATATACATTAATTATATGTGGTTTTATTATTAAAATATCATTCCAAGTGTCCATAATAAGGGATCTAAAGGAGGCCGACCGAAGATGAGGTAATTATCTTACCCGAACTCATTCAATTTTTTTATTCTTATAATTAATATATATCTATGATATTATTCATAAAATATTAAATTAAGTATACTAAATATACTTAAATGTTATTATTATTATAAAACCACCATTATCTACCCTCTTTCCCATCAAATTTGAAGTGAAAGTATCGCTCGTTCGTATATACAACTTAGCGTCTCCATGTAGCAATACAATTCATTTTTCATCATCACCTTTAATGGATGTGTATTATGAGGGTTTTAATGTTTATATATATAATATTTATTAAATAATTATTCTTATTTAATTATAATATCACATCAACTTTCTTACCTTACAATCTGTTGTAAAACGATAACGTCACTCGTGCGTACACGTAGACTACCACCTCCATAAAGTGATGTGATTAGTTTTTCATTTTCACTTTACATGGATGGTAATAAGGATGGATTTTTTGAATATATATTATTTAAATTATATAGTAATTATTTTTTAAAGGTTAATTATAATTTATATTTCTTTCATTCTATCTATCAAAAAGTGAAAATAGGGTTCCTGTATATGTACAACCTACTTTCTCCATGAATAGTGTAATAAAATTTTCTATCTATAATTTTTATGGATGATTATAAATATTTATATATAGAATATATATAATATTTATATAATTATTAATATTCTTAATATTATTTAACCATGATCAATGTATAAGTACTAGAACAACCAAACCAAAATTCTCATGAAAAATGAAATAACTAACACCTAGAAACAATGATTTCAGTAAGGAATTGCTAATAAATCGACATTAAGATATTAAAAGTGGATCATATATTATATCATAATTATTTAAATTGATTTTTACATAAGTAACTTTTAAATGGTTTATTTAAAAGGATAGTGACATAGATAAAAAATCCTTCTAAGGAATATAAAAAATTGTAGAATATTTAAGAAAAAAGTTTGATAGTTTTTACATAATGTTGAAATAATTACAAATAAAAATAAAAAATAGTTTAAACATCACTTTCAAGAAATGATATAAAGATATTAAAAAGTCATTTTGAAATATTTTTTTAACATATAATATTAATAATTTGTTTGAAAATAAAATTCCCATTAGATGAATTATATTTTTTTTTCATTAAGGAAGGTAGCCTGGTTGTCTAGAAGATGTCAATATGTGTTGAGAGAATAAGAATAGATGGTGGAGTTTCCACCACTATATATAGAAAAGATATAATAAACAGGTTAGAGATTATTCTTGAATAACTTGTGAATAAAGATTCAAGTATCCCTAGACATGACTATTCATAAAATGTTATTCATGTTAAATGCATGTACTGATGAAAAGAGTGTTGTCTATAATAGTTTTGAATTATTTTGAGGAAAGACGTATAATGGGATAGATTGAAGTCTCATATTAATGAATAAAGATGCTAGCCGATTTGAATAAGATCTATCCATTGAAGGAATATACTTTGAATAAGGTTTAAAGTTCACTTGATTTGATTGAGATGTCTTAGAGATGGATTGAATGAGTTCTAGTTTGAATTAAGTGAAATTTGAATAAATGACTAACTCCATATCCATGTAAGAGTAGTCCACATACATGGATTCATAAATGAGCCACTGCATAACATGATCCACAATTAAATTGATCAACATAAAGGGATTTATGCACATAGATACATATAATGGATCCAAAAATGGGGATTGATGTAAGGATGAAAAAAGTAAGGATATACACATAAGTTATTCATTGATATAAGAGTAATCACACATGAGGATCCATAGATTATTTAATCACCTATGGGGATTCAAAGTTGGATATACACATATGGGAATCTAGAGTTGGATCTTGATATATGAGTCATCCTATGAGAATTATAGAATTATATATTCTGAAGAAATTGGGAATAAAATTATATAATGAAAAGTGATTTTCTTCAATGATTTACATATCATAATTAGATTGTGATTCATTGCGATTCAAGATGAGTTTGAATAATCAAACTGAATTTTATTCAATGAGGATATGAAGAGCTGCTATAATGCTATAGAGGAGTTTCATGTTGAAAATTGTAGTTCCACACCATAGTTCCATGCACACATGGATAATTTTAAAAGAAAATAAATGCATAAATTTTGTTGAAAAAATTAAGTTGTGATCACTTAAATATCTCATGAAGAAGGAAATAAGACCAAGTATTAAGGATATTAAATATATATACCATTAATATTTTCAAATAAGTTCTAATGAGAAAATATTTCACTGTCGAAGATCATGGAATTTATATAATTATTTATGGAAATAATATTTATGTATATTTGAATATAAAATATAAATAAAATAAGAATAAAGAGAGATAATTTTGTGAGAGACCCTGTTACTATGTTCCCTAAAGAAAACCTCTGGTGTATTGAGGAAAGATAAAAAACTATATCTAGGACTACCCTATATGTTAAAGAAGAAATATAAGGAAGACTAATGCTAAAAATACAATATTGAAGTTGATAAGAGAAGGTGAGAAGTATAACCCTCTTCATATGATATGTGATATAAATATATCATTAAGAGATCTAGTGAGAAAGGATAAGTGATCCTATTGACCATTTAGACATGTAGACTTAAAGGATAACATGGCCTTACCCACACTTCACTAAGAAGACTAGAGCATTCAAAGACCAATTCAAGGAACAAATTTCAGAGGAACCATAAAGAAATATAAGGAGGTAGTATAAAACCCCTTTTAGAGACACCTATAATATTTTTAGGAGACAACTTCATCTAACGATATCTAGTATAAATAACCCATTAGGAGGTGACTGTTATAATCAGTAGAGGATATAAATTTTAGGAGAGTGAATGCCAAGATTTTTTGGAGACAACATATACTTTTAATAAATGATTTATTATGGAGAAACAAAGTCTTTAAAGTCAACCCAAACCTAGAAAAGATAAGGATTTCATGTATGAACCTTATAAATCCTTATGTTCTATGTATTTCAATTATTGCATCATTCGGGTGAGGCTGTGAGACACATGAATAGTGGATCAAGTCTTTAAATAGGAAAAAGGATTAAGTAAAAGAGGAATTCATAAAAAGAAAAAAAGACCACTGATCCATCCTCTCCTTATCACAGTGATCTCACATAATCTAGGAACTATAAGTGGTATTAGAGAAAATCAAGGTAACCTTTGAAATATCCAACCTTGTCTAAAGATGAAGATGAATAGCCTAAATTTAGTTAATAGTAGAGTGGTTCCTAAATTTGATGATAAGAATTATCATGGGTATAAGTACATGATGATTATATATCTATTATATCTTGGCCTCGAAGTTATAGATGTAAACACAATGGGATTTTACCTAAGGGTGAGAAATTATCAAATGAAATTAAAAAAGGAACTTATATCCATATATTAAAGAGTCTACACAAAGTTATTGAGGCTTTAATCAGCCATATAAGTCTGGGATAAGATAATTTTGAGGGAAATATAAAAGTCATATAATAAAAGATATAGATTTGGAGAATATATTTTGAATATGTGAGGATAACTGATGAAGAAACCATCGATAATTACTTTTATATTGTATATGATATTATTAGAAACATTATAGAATTTTATAAGACCTAAAAAGATTATTATATTGTAAATAAACATATTAGGAACTTTTTAGATAGATTTTATTCTAATGATTTGACACTTGAAGATAAATATGACCTATATCTGGATGAATTTTATAAACTACTTATTGCCTATGGGATGAGGAAATATCTTGTTTTCAATAATAATATCAAGGAGGAGATTGAATTCTAAGTAATGAAGGGTATCAAGTTAGAAGATAATAAATTTTAATCTGATTCATATTTATAAATTAATGATGAAAAAAGTGGGGATCATAAGAAAGATATGGTATTTATCTCAAAGAAAATAAAAACATGAAATAAAAATAAAAAGTATGATTTCTATTAAATGCATTAATTATGGTGGAATTGGCCATTTTCTATTGAATTCCAAAATAGGAAATATGATGAACCTAAAAGTGATGATGAAAAAGAAAAATTTTCTAAGAGAATTTTTAGAAAATTCAGAAAAGGTTATTATAAAAGAAAAAAGAAGTCTTTAAGAAAATTTAGAATAAATTTAATGAGTAAAGAAGAAATAGAAAATTCATAATCCTGGGGTAAGTCATATTATGAAGATACTTATCAAAATCACAAAACCTTTATAACCCATATTATCAATCATGAGACTTCTTCAAGTAGTAAAGTAGAGGAAGAAGGATATGGATATACAGAATATATACTAAGATAAAAAATTGTTCCTAGCATGATAAAAATCATAAGATTAAGAAGATATTAAAGATACTAGAAAAGGTTAAAATAAGTGAAGATGTGAAGGAGAGTGATCACATAGAGGAGATCAAAATTTATAAGTTGAAAATTGCAGAACTTGATAAGATTTTGGAAGATCTTATTACAAAAATACCCGATAAGGAAGAAGAAATAGATAAAGCATAATATATGTTCCTTAAAGATGAAAAAAACTTGAATACCATGATATAATATTATGAAAATGCTATGGAAATTTAGGATAAATCATCTGAAGTTACTGAGAATATCACCCCCCATAAAAAGGTACATGCTGTTTCTATTTTCTTAAGTGATATTTAATTTATTTTATCTATTATATACATTATGAAACCCAAAATGAATATGTTTGGGATAAATAAAGTCATAAAATATGTTCTCATACTGTAAATATAAATTTATAGGAGTTGAAAAAATTGAAACCTCTAAGAAAATGGTAAAACTAAGGTTGGATTACACCCGTACAATATGCACTTTTTAGTAGATAGACTCACCAATATTTTGAAAAATCAATCTTCAAAGGTTATTGTTAGTTTTGTGGGACATTTGGGAATAAATCCTAAAATTTATAGAATAATATTTGAAACAACATCATGTTACTATTTATGTCTATTTTGTATTATTTTATATTATTTTTGGTTATCTTGAGTTTCGATAAATTTTGGGCTTGAAATTTTAAGTTTTTGAACTTTTTTGGGTGTTTTATGGTTTGTCATGACCCGACCCATTGGGGTCTTCCTAGATGGTGGAAAGTTGAGTGTAGAATACCAATACCACCTAAAATAGTCCAGGGGATAGAAACTATCAATGAGTAGGCATAAAAAACATATGGTAGGCCTTAGCCTAAAGTATATGTACACACACACACACACATCTCCAAACACCTATATAATGATGAAAGGAAGGAAACAATTGATACCAAATATGCATGTACACATCTAATATCACATTAGAGTATGATATAAGTATGGGAAATCAAAATTGATGAATACAATCCCACCATAAATGTAAAAGAGCCCAACCTTCTAGTAAAAAAGGTGATGCTGTCAAGACATAACTCTCGAAATTGTTTGTGGTCTTTCCAGTGAAACTATCCTCTTCCTACTCCTGACCCTCTTAAGACTCCCTCGAAAGGTTCATTATCTGTATTAGACATGAAACATTTGGGAATATCCCATATAGTGATGAGTATAAACATACCTAGTAGGACACCTCAAATTTACCAAACATAAAGCATATAAGATATTAAACTGAATAGAAAAGATGATAACAACCAAGATATGCTTAGAGATAGACACCAAGTCTCAAAGTAAGGTTACGTCCACACTACCATCCTAGGATTCTTCTCAAAGTTTTAAAGTAATTATCACCTCTTACAACTCCTCCAAAATTCTTGATAACACTAATGAAAATCATTGAGAGGTTATGCTTGTTGGACCTCAACATGAAGAAGTACATGATATAACTCAAAAAAGTTGATACATAAATAGAGAACCTGTAAGATTTGGTGTCCTAGAACTAACTAGTTGTACTTTGATTACATGAATATTTAATGTATTTAAATATTAAACATATGATTACATATTGTTCATTGTTCTGCATGACTATGATGTAATAATGTCCTAAAGTATTTTTTGTATTGATAAGGTCATGTAAGTTCCCCGCTATGATGAGAACCTTGAAATATTATAAAAATATTCTTAAATATAATTCTATGGTTAAATGAAATACTATTATGGTACACATAGCATGCAGATCGTCAGGTGTGAGTAATCATAAGCAGATGAGACTTCCTCTCATGAAGTTCGCACTTAGTAATCTCCAAGATAGGAGATTATGAGAATAGACCCTCCAGTATAAATTCCGCATGTTTTTGTGTCATTGAATATTTCTATATGCGAGTGTGTGTAATGATCCTTAGACTTTAATATTATCATTAATACATGTCATGAATCACACACTTTGATTTATTGACAAAAACCATCATGCAGAGAGTTGGCGGGAAGTAGGGTACTTTGGGTGTGTCATGAGTGGCATATTATTAATGGATAAGTCAAGGAAGGATTTGTACCTTCCATTTTTGGAAGTTGATATCTCGGCCCTTTGATTGAAATAGAACCATCATGTGAAATTCTATAGCCATGGTTTAACGACAAGTTTATTTCAGGTAGTCAAAGAATGACGTATCAAGCATAAAAGTTGATGAAACTATTATGAAACCTGCTTGATGAGATATTATGAAAAAGATATTATATTACACAGTGAGTGTTTGTATGTGGATGTCATTGTTGTGACTTTAAGTTATTTCTATTGGTTACCTTGATCCATTTCTATATAGTACTCTTGGACTTTAGGAAAACCCACCTAATTCCAATAAGAAAGAATCCTTGAGGGTCACACACTAAGTTTTTCTACTGGTCTCAGTTAAATTCTATTTTAATTTAATTAAAAAATACTATTCTCAAGAAAATGGAATAATTTTATTCAAGTTAAAATGATTGCATAAATTAAATAAATATTTATTCTCCGGATTGTGGGTAAAATATATTTATTTATTTTATTGAACATTTAATAAATATTTATTTACTAGTTTTTAAATAAAATATTTATTTAAGAGAATAAATTATTTATTTATTTAGTCGAGTGTTCAATAAATGGAAGTGGAGTTTGAGAGGACCAAGACCAGTCTTGTAGTAAAATAATTATTTGCAAGATGATAAATAATTATTTTTAGTTGGAACAAATTAAAATAACTTTTCTATTATTTTGTGATGTGGAATTTTATTTATAATTCCGTTTTGCGCAATTTTGCGCACCATAAATACTGACACAATATTATTATTAATAGCATGGGTTTTATCTTAGGTTATGAACGCATTTAATTGATGTTATGTAATTAAATATTGTAACTAAATCCTCATTTCATTAAATAGACACATACGTCTATTGTACCATGTACTAAACCACACACTCGGTGAATTGAGAATTGTTGAGATAAACAATTTCTCTCTTGAATCCTCTTCCCACCCCTATCAAGAACTAGAGACGTTCTTTAAGGCCTAAGAACAAGCAATCAAGAATGACTGACATGAGACACTCGCTTCGCCACGCTAGCACCTAGAGAACAAGTAGTGGAAATCAGAGGCCATCAGAGCACATGTGGATCATTGTTAGAGGGATTCTAGTTTATATCCTTGCAAACACAACAAGATAATCCAGAAGGGTCATTCTGGATGATCAAAATCATCAATGAAGAAAATACAAAAGATCCAGGTATTATTATCTTTATTAAATTCATTAAATTAATTATAAACATGATGTGCAAGATCCTGTCTAAAGGTTTTAGTCATCTTCCTTCTTTATCTAAATATTTGATTCTATTCCATGGATACTGGCGTTCATCTTCGTATTAATCCCAGAATAATCATTGATCATGGTAAAAATCAATGTTGGGTGCTGGACCAACCATGCTTCCGCTGTGCCCAGAACCTTCAAGTGGTATCAGAGAGATTACATCATAGTTTATAATTATTTAAATATTTTTGTGATGATTTACGCATTTAATAATTTAGTTGTTTCAATTCAAGTTAATCATTCTACAAATCTGAATCTAGAGATCTGTTTCTCCTATTTCATTTCTCATTCACCTTACAGAAACTATCTTTTCTTTTAATTTTGATTAAAATAAAATAGAGGATCTCATCCAGATGTGCCAAAGGTTCCTAGACATACAACACCAGAACACACGACGTGTATTCGGCAGTACACGCCGTGTTGCCAAGGTTCAATGCATCGGGTTTGGTCCACCAAACCAAGCTGTGTCATTGGAGTTTGTCTAAGTCTTAATGACTCTGTGTGTTTACCAGGAATAGGTGGCACACGATTTTTGGATTACATGCCATGTGACCAACTAGACACGACGTGTAGTCCCTTTAGGTTAGGGTTAGACCGTGTTCATTGTACATGACTTACTGAGCTGGAGACCGTGTAACGAGGAACTATATGGCATGTGGCCCACTGGACACACCGTTTACTATGAAGATTTCCAAATTACACCCACACGCCATTTCCCCAGGCGTGTACTTTAGATGGACGATGAAAAATAGTACACACCATATAGTTAGAACTACACACCGTGTACTCATCCAAATTATGAGGATTTATTAAAATTTATTATTATATTATACAAACCCTTGAGACGTGTACCATTGTGTAGGTGTAAAGTTGAGGTACAACACGTGATAGGTGTTTTATATATGTGTGTTTAATTTAACATCTGCATAATGTTCATTTCTACTCATTGGGTTGTTATGAATAAGAATTCACCGGGTTTCCTCCATGGTACAAGTTACATACAAAGATAATTTTAAATAAATTTATTTGTTTAAAATTATGATGGATGAGAATCTCAAGGAAATTTCGAAAAGAGTTTAAGATAAAAGGATTGATTAATTAAAGATGATAATTAATTGATTCAAGCATGATTTATCTTAACCAATAATGATTAAAGAATTGAGTACTAGTTTTATTTATGCATAAATATATTTGTATGTATGGATGATCATGAGATATACCAAGACCTTTGTATGTGAATGATTTCTTTTAATTTATTTATTTAAATTAAATTTGTTGGCCTGTGAGCCTTCTCCTCATTAATATGCAGGGTCTTCATGCCCAAGGTTTCTTTTATGTAAAAACCCTTTTTACCCATCACCTACATGTGAGTTAAAAAAGGTGTATGTAATGGATGGAACTCTCAAGCTAGTGGAGGTGGTTCAAGATGGAGTTGAGATGAAACCAATACTAGGAGATATAGAGGTGGACAGATGGAAAGCTGTAAACATGAACCTAAAAGGTTCAACATGTTTCCCCCATAGTTTAGGGTTAGTTTATCAACTACTAGATAATCAAACCATTAGAAAATTTCATGATCATGCACTTTATTTTATTTTGGTCAGTTTCATGGTTTATCATTATGGATGTGTTGTCATGATCACATAATTAATGAATTAAACAATCATGAAAGATAGAACTAAAATAAACCAGACTTATGTGTAAATATTATCAAGACATGGTTAGTCAATTAAGTAAATTCTACTTAATATTAACAATCAAGAGAAAATGATAATAATAAATTCATTCATAAGAGATAAAAATCCCTCAAATAAAATATTAATTCATACGAAGCCTTCCGTTACTTGATTAAGGGAAAAACTCAATAAAACTATGTGTTTGACCAAACCTTATTGGGATACTTAATTTTATACAGGAAGCCCTTATAAAAGGTTTCAAGTTGACTTAACCATATTACATAAAGAGTAGTAGCCCTTGCTAGACTTGGTGTAATATTGGAGGAAAGAGTTGAGTAAATCCAAAGTCACGATTTCAGGATTGGGGAGTCCACTCAACAGATCAAGGAGCTGCAATCCCACAGTTAGCAAAGACCTGCCTACCTAAATACCTTCTAATAGATTTACCAACCCTTGTTGGGGTTATGCGAAGGGGAATATGGATCCTTTACACTAGAATTTAATGACAACTGGACATTCTGAGTTCAATGGTGAGGGTAATTTGGACTTAATAAAATAGTGGGAGACTTAATAAAATTTATTATTCATCATAAAATGTAATCAAGAAAGTACTAATGATCTGCTCTTTTAATTGTAGAATAAAAATGACAAGCTCATCAACCACACTATCCCTGTGATCAATTCTGGATAAATACAACATCCTCACTGGAAGTAACTTACAGGAATGGTTTAGATGCCTTTGGGTTATCCTATGTCATGAATGGAAGTCTTACATGATGGAGTCATCATTACCTGATCCACCTACCAAAGAGGCGAGTGATGAGGATTTCATGGTCTATGAGAAACATATGAATGATGCGGTCAATGTTCAATGTTTGATGCTATCATCAATGTCCAGTGATTTCATAAAGTCTCATGAAAACATGGATTCTTATAGCATTCTCGAGCACCTCTATGGTCTTTATCAGGATAAAGAAAGACAGAAAAGGTTTGAGATCTCTAAGGTACTCTTTCAGAGTAAGCTTGGAGAAGGTTTCCCAGCTAGGCCTCATGTAGTCAAGATCATTGGCTACATTGAATGCCTGGAGGTTATAGGGTTTAAACTCCCTGAAAAACTTGGAACCGATCTCATTATCACATCACTCCATCAAATATTCTATAACTTTGTTTTCAATTTCAATATGAACAACATTGATAAGTCTCTATCTAATCTTCTTATCCGCATTCGGAAAGTGGATAAAGATATAAAGTGAAAAAAGCCTTCTATCCTTATGGTGAATAAGAGGAAAGGGAATGTGAAGAGCATTAAGCCCAAATATTCTTCAAGGCCTTCCAAGAAAAATAAGATCAAAGGGGAGGCAAGGGAATATGAGGCTGTTTGTTTTGCATGTGGAAAGAAGGGACACTGGAAGAGGAACTGCACCCAGCCTAAGAAGTAAGGGGAAGATTTAGGTGTGTTTGTTATCAAATTCAATCTACCTGTTTCTAAAAATTGGGTATTAGTTACTGCTTGTGGTGCTCACATATGTATTCAAATATAGGAACTAAGTAGATTCAGGAAGATTGAACAAGGGGAGGTAGATCTATGAGTAGCCAACAGAGCTAGAATTGCTGCTGTATCCATTGGGGACTACCACCTCACGTTGCCAACTGGGATGATCTTGGTGTTAAAGGGTTGTTATTATGTACCATTTGTTACTAAAAATATCATCTCTGTATCTACATTAGATACAAATGGATTTTTTTTTCAAATTTGAAAATGAATGTTTCTTCTTTTACAAAGATAGAATTTATTTTGGTAGGGCACATTTATACAACAGTCTTTACGTGTTGGATTACACAAACCAAGTAATGGAAATCTATAACAAAGATACTTCACATGACTCATACCATACCCAAATTTGGCATCACCGGCTAGGTCATGTAAACGAGAAATGATTGACAATGTTACATCAATATGGATATTTAGATTATTTCGAACTAAAACCACTTAGCGTATGTAATGCATGTTTACAAGGAAAAATGACCAAAGCCCCATTTAGTGGGAAATGTGAAAGGGATAAATAACTTCTTGAATTGGTTCATACCAATGTGTGTGGAACATTTCCAATTGAAGAAAGGGGAGGGTACTCATACTTCATAACTTTTACTGATTATTTTAATAGATATGGATATATCTACTTAATGAGGTATAAGTCAGATTCTTTTGATAAGTTTAAAGAATACAAGAATGAAGTTGAGAACCATCTTGGTAAGAATATTAAGAAACTCCATTCAGAACAAGGTAGTGAATATATTAATCCAGACTTTATTGATTACTACGGGAGTTTGGGATCCTATCCCAACTCACTTCTCTATACACGCCCCAGTGGAATGGTGTGAGCGAAAGGAGAAACCACACCTTGTTGGACATGGTGAGATCAATGATGAGTCATGCGAGTCTTCTATTATCCTTTTGGGGATATGCGTTACAAACAATGACGCACATACTAAACCAAGTACCAACTAAATCGATAAATGGAATTCCATATGAGTTATGGAGTAGAAAGAAAGCCATATTATTGAATTTACATGTGTGGGGAAGTGATACGTTTGTTAAGGCCTCTTTAGGTAACAAACTTGCACCTCGAGGCACAAAGTGTACCTTTGTAGGATACCGTAAGGAAACAAGGAGATATTACCTATACAACCCTTCATACAAAAAGGTTATAGTGGAAAGAAACGCCATATTCATTGAGAGGGAGAACATCTCCAAAAGAGATAGTGTGAGAGAGATAGAATTTGATGAAGTTAAGGATCAAGGTACACAAGAGTTGGTACATGAGCATATTCCACAAAACCCCATGGAAGAAAGAATTGTTCTAGAGACACAAGAGCTAAGTAGAAGTACAAGAGAGGTTAGAGAACTGGAACGGTACAATTTTCTAGTAACCAAGGATGGTGAATCATTATTAGTTGATAATAATGATCCTATAACCTATAAGGAAGAAATAAGTGGAACATATGTTGCCAAGTGACAAGAATCCATGAATTATGAAATCAATTCCATGTACCAAAACCAAGTTTGGATTTTGGTAGATCCTCTAGTTGATACAAAGCCTATTGGTTACAAATGGGTATTCAAGAAGAAACTGGACATGGAAGGACAAGTCAGTACCTATAAGGCATGACTGGTTGAAAAAGGGTTCAAACAGTGTCAAGACATTGACTATGGAAAAACCTTTTCACTAGTTGTAATTCTAAAATCCATCAGAATTATATAGTCCATTGTCTCTTACCAGGACTATGAGATTTGAAAAATGGATGTCAAAACAAAATTCCTTAATGGGAACCTTTATGAAGATGTCTACATGACACAACCTGAAGGGTTGATGAATCCAAAGTATTCCAATAAGGTATGAAAGTTATATAAATCCATTTATGGATTAAATAAAGTATCCAAGTCATGGAACATTCATTTTAATGAATTTATAATGAAATTTGGTTTTTATCAAGAATGAATGTGAGCCTTGTGTCTACAAATGGTTTAGTGGGAGTGCAATCATTTTCCTAATATTATATGTTGATGAAATATTACTTATTAGAAACAAGATACCAGTCTTACAGTCTGTTAAGGCATGGTTGAATCAATGCTTCTCCATAAAGGACTTGGGCAAGGCAGTATATATTCTTGGGATCAATATACACCGTGATAGATCTAAGAGATTGTTGTGCCTAAGTCAAAGCACATACATTGATAAGATACTGAAGAGGTTCAGTATGGAACAATCCAAGAGGGGATTATTTCCAGCATCACATGACATTCATCTTTCCAAGAAAATGTGTCCTCAGAAAAATGAGGAAAGAAAGATAATGGAAAGGACTCCATACACCTCAGTGATTGGGTCAATCATGTATGCCATGTTATGTACTAGGATAGATGTCACCTACACATTGAGTGCGATAGACATATATCAAGCTGACCCAGGTGACCACCATTGGATGACAATCAAGACTATCCTAAAGTATCTGAGGAGTACTAAGGATATGTTCCTGGTTTATGGAGGATATGATGAACTAGTCATCAAAGGATATGAATATTCTAGTTTCTAGACTGATCAAGATGACATGAAGTCACAAATTTAATACATATTCACTTTTAATGGAGGTGCAGTGAGATGGAAGAGCTCAAAGTAGAGTGTGATTGCATATTCTACGGCAGAGTCCGAGTATATCACAGCTTTTAAGGTAGATAAAGAAGAAGTTTGGATGTGAAGCTTCCAGAGCTGAATGCAATACCTAGCAGTAAATATCCCATCACACTGTACTGTGATAATATTTTAGTGGTGGATCTCACAAAATATACAAGGTCACATTAATGGATGAAGCACATACTTCAGAAGTATCATCTCTTGAGGTATTTTTCTTAGATAGGTGAAGTTACAGTGAGTAGTATATCCACGAAAGACAACATGGTAGACCCCTTGACTAAAGCCTTGACTCAGCAGAAACATGATCCCCATGTGAGGTCTAGTGGAATGAAAGTTGTAGGCAGTTGGCTCTAGTCCAAGTGGGAGTTTGTAAGAGTTGGTGTCCTAGAACCAATTGGTTTTACTTTTATTACATGTATATTTAATGTATTTAAATATTAAACATCTCATTACATATTATTCATTGTTCTGCATGACTATGATGTAATAATGTACTAGAGTATTTGTTGTATTGATAAGGTCATGTTAGTTCTTCAATATGATGAGAACCTTGAAATGATATAACAATATTATTAAATATATATCTATGGTTGGATGGAATACTATGATGGGAAAAATAGCATGCAGACTGTCATATGTGATTACTCGTAAGCAGATGGGACTTCCTCTCATGAAGTTCTCACTTGGTAATCTGCAATACAGTAGATTATGAGAATATACCCGCCAGTAAGAATTATCCATGTTTTGGTGTCATTGGATATTTCAATCTTCAAGTGTGTGTAATGATCCTTAGACTTTAAGATTATCATTAATACGTGTCACGACTCACGCACTTTGATTTACTGAAAAAACTGTCACTCAGACAGTTGGCGGGAAGTAGGGTACGTTGGGTGCATCACGAGTGGCATATTATTAATGGATAAGTCAAGGAAGGATTTGTACCTTCCATTTATGGAAGTTGATATCTTGGCCCTTTGATTGAAATAGAACTGTTGTGCGAAATTCCATGGCCATGGTGTAACGATGAGTTTATTTTAGGTAGTCAAATAATGACGTATCAAGAATAAAAGTTGATGATGCTCTCATGAAACCTTCTTCATGAGATATTGTGACAAAGATATTATATTACATAGTGAGCATTCATATGTGGATGTAGTTGTTGCAACTTTAAGTTCTTTATTTTGGGTTCCTTGACCCGTTTCTAGACAGTACTCTTGGACTTTAGGAAAGCCTGCCCAATTCCAATGAGAAAGAATCCTAAAGGGTCACATACTAAGTGTTTCTGGTGGTCTCAGTTAAACTCTATTTGAATTTAATTATTAAATATTATTCTCAATACAATTGAATAATTTTATTCAAGTTAAAATTATTGCATAAATTAAATAAATATTTATTCATTAGATTGTGGGTAAAATATATTTATTTATTTTATTGAACATTTAATAAATATTTATTTACTAGTTTGTAAATAAAATATTTATTTAAGAGAATAAATTATTTATTTTTTTATTTGGGTGTTAAATAAATGTAAGTGGAGTTCGAGAGGACCAAGACCGGTCTAGTAGTAAAATAATTATTTTCAAGATGATAAATAATTATTTAACTAGTTGGCACAAATTAAAATAACATTGCTATTATTTTGTGATGCAGAATTTTATTTATAATTCCGTTTTGAACAAGTTGGAGCACCATAAATAATGATGCGGTATTATTATTAATAGCATGGGTTTTATCTAAGGCTATGAATGTATTTAATTACTGTTATGAAATTAAATATTGTAACTGAAGCTCTATATCAATAAATAGACACATACATCTATTGTGCCATGTACCAAACTGCACACCTGGTGAATTGAGAATTGTGGACTTAAAAAATTTCTCTGTTGAATTCTCTTCCCATCCCTCTCAAGAACGAGAGATGTTCTTCAAGGCCGAAGAACAAGCGATCAAGAATGACCGACATAAGACACTCACTTCGCTGCGCTAGCTCCCAAAGAATGAGTGGTGTCGATCAGAGGCCATCAGAGCACGTGTGGATCACCACTAGAGGGATTATAGTTTGGATCATTGTAAGCACAACAAGATAATCCAGAAGGGTCATTTAGTATGATCAAAATCATTAATGAAGAAACACCGAAGATCCAGGTATTATTTTCTTTATGAAATTAATTAGATTAATTATAAACATGATGTGTAAGATCATCTCTAAAGGTTTCAGGCCTCTTCCTTATTCATCTAAATATTTTATTCTATTCCATGGAGACTGGCATTCATCATCGTATTGATCCTGGAATAATCACTGATCATGGTAAAAATCAAAGTTAGGTGTCGACCGAACCACGCTTCCACTGCGCCCATAACCTTCATAACCATGACCAAGGAATATGGGAGATACCTAAACCTATCCAGAGTAATCCACTAGGATGTGGATCACATGCCCCTAAGGTCAATAATGCGATACATAACCCAACCTTGGGTAGATTGATAGAGGATCACACACTGGGAAACATGGAGGGATACTTGACTCTATCCAAAACTAAACCATAGAGCGGATCAATCATCCCATGCTCAAAATGGGACGACTCACTATATCATCATGGGGATGGACCAATGGAACACACCCTATTGATACTTAACTAGACCGAAGAGGATGATGGCTCCAACCTACCCTGAAAGAAGTATATAGAATGTATAGTGAATTCAAAGTATGTCCTAGTTAGTTTGGACATGTACGAGTCCATGGATATTCCCATGTCCTCTGGACATGCCCATGTACACTAGCCATGACCTTTTACATTAGCCATTCCCATATACACTAGCTATGTCTATGGCCTTGTGCCTTTGGGGTACACATAGGTTCATCAATCAAGGTTCACATGATATGTGAAAATTCACACGAAATGTGATATTTACTTCTTCATGTAAACACTAGCCACCATGAAAGGGGCTCCACACTATGTGTGTTCTTATGAACTACATGTCATGTATTTTGGGATTTCATAGAAAGTCAAAAAATCTCACATGTATTTTCCCATGCTATTTTTTCTCCAATTACACTGCATAATCCACCATAGATATCATATATAAGGTTGAACATTCCTAATACATTTCTTGTGGCTAGATTCTGGCCACCTATTAGCTTAGAAGTCACCCCCGTCACATCACATCACTGTAATGCCAACCCATAAATGAAACTGTAATGCCAACCCATCCAATGGACCAAAGTCCTTCATTTTTTATTGATTTTTGACAATACACCTTTTAAGGGGTTAGGTGGAACCCTTAAAAGGCCTGTAGTCATAAGTATTACATGGACCGTAGGCCTTAGAGGAATTCATTTTCCTGTAGGCTTCAAACATTAAATACAACCCAGAATAACTACTTGGAACTGATCCTCCCCAGCATCTTCATCGTGAAATCATATCTCCACCTTTGAAAGGCTATTTGGCTAGGTATTCCTGTGCATGCATAGGCTTGTCTCGATGGTAGGTGCCATACCCTCTCATTCTTGCAATCCATTCAGCTTCTGCTGTGGTGAAAGCTCCTTGCTCATCCTCCTTATAGAGCTTGTTCCTCGTAGGTCGTCTGGTTTGCATCTGCACTTAAGGTGGCCCGAAGGCCTTGAGGTGGCCCAAAGGCCTTACTGACCCGAAGGCCTGCGTGGCCCGAAGGCCTTAAAGGACTTGGGGACTAAATCAGTGGCTCGAAGCCCCAAACGGGGGGCATATTCCTGGCTGCCACAGTGCCAAACAATACATGTTACAGTTCCCACTATAGTACTTTCTATAGTCTACACAGTTCCCACTATAGTTCCCGCTAAAGTTCCTGCTACAATACTACTACAGTACTGCTACAGTACCCCCTAGAAATAATGTTTTCGCTTGGATTTGATCCCAGGTATCCTGGATGCACTTATGGAGTCCTTACCAACCGGGCTAAGGCTCATGTTCCTGTAATGCCAACCCATAGATGAAAAAAACCTCTATATGACTCATGATATTCCATCATATTAGTCACACCATAATCATTCATTTAATTCTGAATCTAAACCCGGAGTGATAATCTGTCATGCCAAATTTTTATTTTTCAATGATTGGTTTCTAGGCATAGTTGAACCACCGATCAACCAAAAAACTGATGATGAATGTTCAAAGAATGAGGGTAGAAAAGTATGAAATAGATAAGGTGAGGAAATAAACATTATCCATTATTAAAGATAGTATTGATCTAGTTATAAATAAAATAATTATCATAAAAGAAATAATAAATAACCAAAAAATTGTTTATAAATTCCTAATTCCAGGAATAAAAACCATAAACTATAAATTAACAATTGATTTGAAAATTAATTTTCTAAGGGAATTAATTCACATTAAATTTGGAAGAATCATAAATAGGGATTAATGAAATTAAAGAAAAATCCTACTTCAAGATTGGATCAGTCACTAATGAATAATGATTCCATATCAATGTCATTAGTGATATCTAAGAATTCCATTATCAAAGACTAACTCCTTGACAAACCGATCGTTGATCCAGGAAAATATTTTCATCCTCCAAGTATCGCCTCTAAGTTCCCCTTTAACCTCTAGGTTTATGAGGATAAACCTAATATTTTTCCATATCCATGTTTAAATAGAATAGTATTAAGTCACAACTAATTAATAAATAATAAATTATTTAATTACTTTATTTTCTTATTATTCCACCTGCGATTACTCTTAACCAAAACACTCAACGCATACAAAAATTAATTCATGCCTAGGGTAAAACCCACATTCTATATTTAAAGGAAATATAATATTTCCCATTTGAACCACTATTTAGAAGATATTATATTATTTAAAAAAACTCTGTGAGTGTGATATATTATATTTAATATTTTCATTATATCAACACCGAGGCTCCATGGGACCCAAAATCCCACTCTGACTCTACGCGTAACTCTAGAAATATTCTATAAAATATTCCAAAGTGTTCATAGAAAAATAGAGTCATTAAATTCTCCAAACATTAGGGATTTTCATCCCAGAAATAAAAAATTATACTAAAAAAGATGAGGGTACTAAGCTCACATCTGGTTCTCCTGCTCCCAAGTGCTCTTCTGAAGATTCTTAAGCTACCATCAGACACACACCAAGGGAATCACTCACCCACAAAGGATCTTATCCTTCCAATACTCAATATTTACCATGTACTCTATGATGGTATCTCCATCCTCAATGTACAACTTATCTTAGTCGATAACATGTGATGGGTCATGCACATACCTCCTTAGTTGTGATACATGGAATAAATTGTGCACCTGCTCTAATTATGGTGGTAGGGATAAGAGGTAGGCCACCTCACCAACCCTAAACAATATATATAAAGGGCAAATGAATCTCAAAGATAACTTTTTTCCCTAGAAAACCTTCAGAATACTCATCGAGGTGAGACCTTTCTAACACATGGTGTCCCTCATTGAAATCTAATGACCACCATCGTCGGTTCACATAAGACTTATAATGGATCTATGAAGTCTTAATCTACTCTTGGATGATCTACGCCTTCTCTATTATCACTCACACCAAATTTAGATTGATTAGTGTTAACTCCCTTGGACCAAACCAAAATAACGGTGACCTACAAGGTCTCCCATACATAGCCTCAAATGGTTCCATACCGAAGGTGGAGTAGTGGATGTTGTTATATGAAAACTCCACCAATGTTAGATGATCCTACCAACTATGACCAAAGTCTATCATGAAATCCCAAAACATGTCCTCCAAAAACTGTATATGTTTCTATTTCTATCCATATTTCTAGGGGATAAATGCTATGCTAAATTGAAATTGAGTCCCAAAGGCCTCCTGTAATCCCCTACATAATCTTTACATGAAGTAAGAATCACAGTCTAAGATAATCATCAAGGGAACTCGATGTAGCTAGAATATTTTCTGCATGTACAAGAATTCCAAAATATATACTGAAATATTATCTTGGAAGGATAGGCAGTGGACCAAATTGGTGAGTCAGTCTATGATCACCCATATATTGATGTTACCTCTAGGTGATCATAGAATTTCTATCATGAATTTCATATAGATACCATCCAAATTCCATTTCAAAACCACATGGGTTGAGATAAATACACTGGAACCTGGTGCTTGACCTTTACCTGCTGGTAAGTGAGGCATCGAGAGAAAAAGTCAGCTAAACATCTATTCATCCTTGGCCACCAAAATTGAAACCAAAGGTCTTGGTATATCTTTTCCACTCCTAGATGTATTGCTAATAGGGATATATGAAAATTACATAGTACCTCATCTTTCAGTGTGGCTGCTACCACCGTCCTTCCTCGAAAAAATATATCATTCTCCTCACTTTCATAGAATCTATCAGAATTACGTCTAGTGGATATTTGGATGTGAAAGTTCATGAAATTGATATCTACAAGATGAACCTCCCTAACATGATAAATAATAATAGGGGTAAAACCCATCAATTATATGAAATATACACTATGCTCATCCACTAAGGACAACTACAATGAGGCCAACTGCTTTAACGCCCTACTCAACAATTGTGAATATGATCTTCTACTAAGATAATCTACCACCAAGTTCTCCTTTACATAAGTATATACCATCTCAAATTCATAATATTTTAGGAATAATATCCATCTCCTCTTACTCAAGTTAATATATTTCTATGAAAAAATATAATTGAGACTCTTATGGTCATAATAGTTGATAAATTTATCTCCCATACGATAGTGTCTCCACATATTTAGGGTGAATTCCACTACTGCTAGCTCCAAAACATGGGTCTCATAGTTATTATCATGGGGTTTCTCCCACTGGGACCCATAATAAATAATCAAATACCTCTAGATCAAAACAGATCCAATCCCAGTTTTGGATGCATTGTAAAACACCACATACTCAACACCCTCCTATGATAGTTTCAAGACGGGGGAACTCATAAAACTCTACCAAAACTCCTGAAAATATTACTATAATCTCTCTACCCACATGAAATGATACCCCTTTTAGGTAAATTAATTCAAGGGAAATAAAATTCTATAGAAATAAAGCACAAATATCTGATAGTAGACTACCAACCCAAGGAATCCCTACACTTCAGTCACACAATTTGGTGGATCCCAAGCTAGAACTGCATCAACCTTTACTGGGTCTACTACTATTATCATTTCTAAGATAAAATGTCCCAAGAATTGTGACTCTAAAATATATAACTAACACTTTGAGAGAATTACATAAATATGGTTCTCTCAGAGTATTTCTAGAACTATTATCAAATTTCTCACTTTCTCTTCCTATGAAACTGAGTATATAAGGATGTTGTTGATAAAGACCACCATGACTGGTCCATGAAGTGATGAAACATTTGATTCATAAGTCCTATGAAAATATAAAGGTAATTATTCACACCCAAGGTAATTTCCAAATACTCATAGTGACCACAATAACATTGAAAATCCTTCTTTGGTATATCCTCCTCTCAAACTCAGAGTTAATGATTATCTAACCCAAGTTCAATCTTCGAGAACCAACTAACCCCTTTCAACTGGTCGAATAGGTCATCGATTCTCGGAAGTGGATACTTATTCTTGATGGTTACTTAGTTTATGCGATGTTAATCAACACATAACCTCTATCTCCCATCTGCCTTGTTGGTGAACAACCTTGGGGATGCCCATGGGGAACACACTGGGTCAACAAATCCCTTCTGCATCAAACCCTAAAATTATACCTTTAGGTATTTAATCTCTACAGAGGCCATCAAATATGGTCATATAGATATTGGGGAATTCCCTGAGTGTATTTCTATACAAAAATAGATCTCTCATTAGTGAGGTAGGCCTAGAACATCCTCATGGAATGCATCCTCATACACCACCACTATTGAAGGTAGCTGAAAGATCATAAAATATACTACTTCAAGGGTAATAATATCCATGTGATGAGTAATTAGAAATATCCTCTAGTGTATGAACCCATCCACCTCTTCATGGACTTCCTTCTAACCCATGAAGGTAAAACCCATCCCATCAACTCAGACACACAACATTATTTTCCTAAAATAGTAAATATATTTATGAACCATGGAGATCTATTCCATACCTATAATGATATTATAAGGACTTATAAAAGCCTTGAAAAGATCCCATAAGAAGTTATATCCTCTAAGAGTCTGGTTACACTATCGAAAAAAGTATGTGATTAATAGATCTCCCCTGGTAAAAGTCTATAAACATAAGGGTCGATTCAAAGACTCTATTGGAATATTTAGATCTAAAACATGGGATGTGTCAAGGAAAGAGTGTCTCATTTCTATGTCTATCAATACTAAAAATAAATTAGAAAATTTAAAGATCATACCTCAAATCACCATTGGAGACACTATGTCATAATCCTCTTCTACCTACAACTACCCATGTACCTAAATACTTGATCCTTGATCCTAGTTTGGACCACATGGGTGTGGTGGTTGAAATATAAAAAAACATCAGACACCTACCACTGATATCCTAGATACTCTTCTATGTTTCCACCCTTTGGACCTCCCTAATCAAGCCACTGCCTCTGTTTAGGTGTTTAATTGACTATCTCCCTATTTTTTCAATGATAGGTTGGGAAATACCATTTTATATATCCTCTCCCATCATAGGAGTATAAGAACCTCTACCTTGGTTAGATGAAACTATCCCGATATCCCTAGATAGTAGACCCTTGGCCCCGAGAATGTCTTCCAAAATTCCTTACATGCCTATATTCTTGAGGCTATCATAGACTACTAGCTACTGAAGTCTCAGCTCTAGGGTTCCCATTTCCAGAACTAACTACTTATAATTGCTCAGTTAGAAATATCTCCACAACTAATACATGATCTAGCACCCCAGTGTAAGATGGAATGCAAGGAGATATCACACCAGCCTGAATATATTGGTGAAGTCCATACTCAAAGTCCATGCTCGAAAGTACGCATTTCAAACCATATCCTTGGATAACTATGAGAAGTTAGTGAAACCCAACACATACTATATGACTGAAATTATACCCTACTAGAGCTCCAGAAGCTCCTATTACATACTTCCTACAACATCACTAGGTAAAACTTCTCTCTAGAGTGGCACTCAAACTCTATATAAGTGAATGTAACCTCATCATGCATATGAATTACCAAGATCCATCATCACCCTACATAGTCATGGATAAGATGCTCTACCAGGACCACCATATGCCTAAGAGAGGTACTAAAAGGGTGAAAAACTCTCCCAACTACCTCAATCTAGTCCTCTTCCGTTTGAGGGTCTGGATCATCTCGAAACCTGAGGGATCTATACCTTTGGAACTTGTAAAACATGATCATACTATGCACGCCATCTTCCGGTATTTCCGGGACAACCAACTGCTCAATGGGTGTTGGTAAGATAGATAAACCACTTAGAGGTACCACCTCCAGTATAGGCCCCTAAACCGAAGATTCATCATTAAGAAGATCATCACCATAGTCCTACTATGGAATACTAGATGGATATCATCATAGAGGAATATTGTAGAAGTCAAGATGCACCACGTTCAAAGAGCCTATATATGGATCTTACTCAATAAGGACCTAGAAACTGCAACTTATTCCTATATGATGCATGTAATGATGATTTACCTACAACCTATTCCATATGTAATGAATCAATAAGAAATTTATCATATTCATGGTGAATAGATACATCGGCCTCCGCACCATTACTTGGTTCCCTAGCATAAGAGATAAAATTGAGACACTTTAAAACTATTTAACTAGTTCCCAAACCAAATCCTCATATCCAAACTGTCTCTAAAATCTAGTCCTAAGAGAAACATACTCTAATACCACTCTGTCATAATTTGATGCACTAGGGCCCACTTAGCCAGTGGGAAGCTGAGTGTGACATCCTAAGATCACCTTCAATAGGCAAAGGGATGGAGATTAGTGCCCAGTAGGCATAACACATATATGGGAGGCCTTAGCCTAAGGTACATGTACTCACACACATAAACCTCTAAACAAAAATATAATGATGAAAGGATAGAAACAAATAATACCAAACATGAATGCACACATCTAATCCCACATTAGAGTATGACACAAGTAAAAGACATAAAAAGGAAAAAATACAAGCCTACCAAAATTGAAAATAGTCTAACCTACTAGTAAAAAGAGGAAAATGGTCAAGAAAAAACTAATAGATTTGTTTGTGGTCTGTCTAGTGAAACTATGCTCCACCTACTCCTAGTCCTCCTAGGAATGAATCAAAAGTCCTATAATACTCATAATACATGACATGTGTGGGTAAATCCCATGCAAGGGTTAGTATAAACATACCCACTAAGACACCCCAAAATCACCACACATAAAGAATCAAAGAGAGTCAGCTAAAAAAGAATTATAATAACCCAAATATCCTCAATGATAGACACCAAGTCTTAAAGTAAGGCCATATCCACACTTCCAGACTAGGATTCTGTTCAAATATTTAAGGTAATGATCACTTGTGATAACTCACTCCTAGAGTCTAGGTAACACCAATGGTGCTCATTCAAGAGGTCATCACCATTAGGCCTTACCATAAATTGGTACATTTGGGAACTCAAAATATATCAATACATAGATAGGGGATCACATCTAGGGTTTATGGGGGACACCTAAACCTACATGGAGTAATCCACTAGGATGGGGATCACACACCCTAAAGGCTAGTAATGGGATACCTGATCTAACCTAGGGAAGAATTATAGAGGACTGAACCCTAGAACGCATGGAGGGATACCCAAATCTATCCAGAACTAACATGTATAGGGGGGTTACTCATCTTATTCTCAAGATGGGATATCTCACTTTACCATCATAGGGATGGACCAAGGGAACATACCATATTGATACTCAACTAGACCAAAGAGGAAGAGGGATCAAACCTACCCTAAAAGTACATAGTGTGTATAGGGAATACATGATGTGTTCGGGTAATTATGAACATGAATAAGTTCGTGGATGTGCCCATGTCATCTAGCCCATGCTCATGTACTTTGGCCATACCCATTACATTTTCCATGCCTTTGCACATTGGTCGTATCTATCCCCATGTACCCTTGGGGTACATGCCAGGTCTCTAATCAAGGGCCACACATCATATAAAAATTCACATGGCTTGTGATATTTATTTCTATGTAAAACCCTAGCTTCCAAAGAAGAGGCTCTGCATGGTGTGCGTTCTTCCAAATTAAATATAGAATATATCAAGATTTTATAGAAATTAAAAATCCCTAACACATATTCACCTATGATGATTCTACTTTTGAATATTCTACAAAATCCACTATTGATCTTGGATATGATATTAACTACACCTTATCCATATCTAGTGGCTAAATTTTGACCACCCATCTACTCAGAAGTCACACCCGTCACACCACATCACTATAATTCTAACCCATAGACATAAAAAAACCTTGATCTGATTGTTTATATTATATCATCATCATTGAACCATGATTGTGCCTTGAATCCTAAATCTAAACCTATGAGAATGATCTGTTTCACTGAATAATGATTTCACAATGATCAATTTCTGGCTGTAGTTGAATTGTTAGTGAAAAAATACCAACAATGAATGTTTGAAGAATGAGAGAAGAAAATAAAAAAAACAAAAAAGGTGGGGAAATGAATGTAAAACATTTTTTAGGATGGACTTGATCCATTTATATAGAAAATTAAGATCATATAATAAATAAAGGAGAATCAAAAAATTTCTTATCAAATACTTATTCCATGCATAAATATTATTGAATGTAAATCAACAATCTATCCATGAATTAATTTCCTAAAAAAATTATTTTGTATCTGATTTATAAGAATCATAAATGGGGATTAATATAACAAAAAAAGTCTCTTCACGAGATTGTATTGTTCTATGACAAAGAAAAATTCCATGCCAATGTCATTAGTGAGATCTAATAACTCCTTTCATGAAGAAAAAATCCTTGAAAAACCACTCATCGATACACAATCTTGTTATCATCCAACAAGGATATCCTCTATGGTCCTCTATAATCTCTAGGGTTATGTTTCTAACCCTAGGATTTAGATGTGTCCATGTTTAAATAGAATAGGATTAGGTCATGGCCAATTAATAAATAATAAATTATTTAATTAATTTATTTGTTTATTATTCCGCCCGTAATTTATCTTAAAAAACACCCTATGTATAAAAAAATTATGTCTCACCTAGGGTAAAACATAAATTATTTATTTAAAAGAGTTCTAAAATTTTCCATGTGAAACTCCACTCATGAGATATTCCATTATTTTAGAAAAACTCCATACATGTGTGATATTATATTTAATATTTTTATTATATCAACACTGAGGCTCCAAGGGACCCAGATTCCTATATTGACTATATTCCTAATTCTATAAATATTATTTAAAATATTCCAAAGTGTTAAATGTAAAAAATAGAGTCATTACATGGTTATCCCACAACATTAAGAGTAATTGTGTGGCAACCGTGCATATAGACTATATAATTGACAATGTGTATATACATGGTCTATGTAAGGTTTTTCCAATAGTGTGGGATCTTCAGGTAAACCAAGAAGGGCATGGTGTGTTATAAAGTAGCTCTCGTAAGGTTAATGAATTATTTTGAAATCTGTGATGGAAAAACATGTGGTCTTCCCAATCATTTTTTTGTAATTTCCCATTTCCCCCTTAGTTTTAACTCTACCACACTATAATGAATTGTGTCATTATGGATTGTAATTTCCTATTGGATTTTAATTTTTTTTTCTGGTGGATGGTTCATTTATATAACTAAAACTCAAACTAGTATTTTGTGGGTTTGAACACCCATAAAATATATTTTTGGGAAAGGTTTGAGGCCTATGGGTGTTGCAGGTGTTTGGGACAAATCCATAGGAAGGGAGGGAGGCTAGGCCTACTAGAAATGACAAAAAAAAGAGGGTTTATGGTTTGAAACTATGGTTTATGCCATGAGATAATGGGATAGAGGGATGGGGGTCCCCTGTGCAGGTGGTTCATGGTGTGATCCATCTATTCACATCTTGAAAGGTGCGTTGACTATTTTTTTAAACTAAAATGGGTCATGAACCTAATTTGTGTTTTTTAAATGGAGCATGCATGGGAAGGGATTTTCATCCTACTCCTACCCTCTTATCCATTCCCTTATATTACCCATGTTACAAAGTGGTTCTTGGTAGTAATTTTAGGTATGTTACTTTCCCTAATTCCATTTGTTTTGGTTCTTGATGGATATCCCTAATTTCCATTTGATTTTTCTTAGGATTTAGTACTAATTACACCAATTCATGGTAAAATAAACTAAAAATGAAGGGGATTTTATGTGCCGCAGATAGAGGAGGATCTGAGTGATTCCTACATATTGTCCATTATTGTTTTAGTATATCTAAGATATTTACCAAATTTTATTTTGGGTTTTGAAAAAATTGGATAAATTTGATGGTTGTATTGGTTCTAAGTGATAGGGATTTTGGCCGAGATGGTGTTGCAGGTGTTCTATAAATCTTTTTGAGTGTTTGGTCATGGTTTCGGTGTGAAGGTAGTGGTCAGTGAGTTGTTCAACCAATATTAATTTTTTTAAATTCAATAAATTATTACATTTTTTAATTAATTCATTATTTTTTATAATATGAGGTAGAAGATCGAGAAATACCATAGTCTCAGATGATGCATGGATGAGCTTGGACAAGGCTTGTCAGATATCAGTGAGAATGGGAACTCATTGATTAAGGTAGTTGGACCCTTTAATAAAGATCCATATGTGTGTTTATACATGATTGTGTGAATTTATTCATATTTTATGGTATGAGGTAGATTTATAGATATTGAGTGATCCTAGGTAGAAGAGATAGGGTGGTGGTTGGCCTCCTTTACTTGGGATGAGTTATGTTTATCACTTTGGTTAACAAGAATCCCCATGTGATAGTGTCTTCATTGGGTGAGAGTGAAGTTCAAGATGAAAAGATAAATTATGTGGTCTCAGGACGCGATATAAGATTTTGGTAGCCTAGGTGGATACTCATAAGGCTAATGAGAAGGTGAGAGAGGGATTGGGCCTTGGGGTGGAGTAGGATCTTGGTGAGTGTTGGGAGTGGGATGAGTCCTCTAAGACTAGATGAGGAATGATAGAGAGAGGATTCCTCTGGGTAATGACTTGAGAGAACCCCCTTAATATATGAGAGGTGAGATATAATGATGGACATGGTATTTTATTAAGGATGTGGCACAAGGTTTCTAAGATGGCTTAGAGTAGTATGGCTTGTGGCTATCCCTGGGTAGTGGGACTAGGTGTTCTGAGAGACTTCATAGGGATGTGGAATGAACCATAAATTATATATCATAAGAGACTTGGGTAGTACTATCACCTATGGGTGATGAGTGTAGGATTATATCAATGGGAATAAATTGTGACAGGTTTAGAGGACCCAGTGGATTCCTTAGGAAGATGGGTCAGACAGTGACTGGAACCCTAGGATCAGTAAGAGAGTAGTCTGATAGGCCATAGACCTATATGATGATAACCAACCTAGAGTCATTAGGGGTGAGTTGGTATATTGTGACCTCCCTAGAGTTTATGAGGATGATTAAATTTTCTTATGACTTCCTAGATCTTACGGGATGGTTCAATGTTCTTGATGAACTCCTTGGAGTTTATGGGGATGTGTTGGTGTGATAACCATACCATGATGATGGTATTGGGTTGAAGATGTTTCCAAATATATCTTGGTTTTGTGTGATGACCATGATCTATTCCTTCAGGTATCGGTTTGAGGACATTTCCTTGCATGAATGTAATGCCCCGACCCTAGTTACCTAGAGTCGGTGAATTATTACATAACATTAACATGATACAAGGAATCATGTCTCAAAAGACCGATCAGTTTAGTGGCCTTGGAAGTACTAGACACATACATAAGTTTTACATTATATCATGAGATAAAAACAAAAATTTTTTTTCCCCTTTCAACACACTTATATCCCTTATCCTATCCCTACAGGTCAACCATAAAATACTTCTTCACATCCTGGAAAAAATAAAACATAGAAAGGGGTGAGGTCAGATTCTCAGTAAGGATAATAATATAGAAAAAACTTTCACAAATAAGCATAAAAATTGAAGGCAATGTATAAGACTAAAACATAATACTTTTAAATTTAAAACATTATCATAATATGAAAAATATAAATCAATTAATTCCATTTACTTATTCACATGGATATTATACTAGTCTAATAATCACATGCAATATCAATAACCAATTTCATAATGATGGAATGCATAATGCCAAACTTCATAACCACATATTCAAGGCCTCATGCCAAGACTAAAAATAAGATTTTTTCAAGGTCTTGTGCCAAGAAACTAGTTTGTCTCATGAGAACTACTGATGAATCAAGGAGCTATAGCAGGCTCCACCCATCACTTACTAATTCCAATGCATTCTTCATATGAAAAGGTTTAAACATAACATAAACATTCGTATTAAAACTAGCATACAAAATGTTAATACTTTATCCATAAACCATAAATGGTAAAAAATAACACATCCACAGTCAAACATATCACAAAACCTTCAATACAATATGGAAGATTTGTATCATAATAAGTCAACTTCAAACAAGTTTAAAATCCATCAAAGGATGTTGACATAGATGAAATGAAAACTATTTGAAAGAAATAACTCTTTATATTTTGAAACCATTTAAAAGTCACATAATTATAAAAGAAAACATTTATTTTGGAAATATTCTTATAATCTCGTAAGTAAATATTCAAAGATGTTATAATGGCGGAAAATAGCCGCACCCGTCGTATAAGTTAAAAAAACATTCTTTCCTTAATTTTGTCGAAAAGGTCGTAAATGACCTTGTTTGGAAAACAACGGAAAAATTTCTTTATAAACATCTTATAAAAAGTCAAAAAAGGGTATAAATTAATTTAACCTATAGTCTAGGAAATAGTAAAAATGTTTTGAAATACATTTTTAAGAAACACAGATGTGGATGATAAAGAGATCCCTGTAGATACTCACGTATAAACAACTTCAGATAATGAAGAGATTGTAGAATTAACCCTTACCTTGTAATTTTATTTGGTCGAGGGTACATTAATCTTCTATTTAATAGTTAAAGAATTTTTATTAAATTATACAAGAACCACATACATAAATATGACATCATATATGATCTTCTAATACTACTTTGTTAATAATATTTCAGTAGTATCATCGTTTCACGTGTTAAATAATTCGTTTTATATGTTTTGTTATGTAAGTCATGTTTTTTTATTGATAAGATGTATTTGATTCATATCCATAATTATATTAAGTTCTTAAACATTATTTTTTAATCATAAAATGAAATTTATTCTTGAATGGTTACGATGGGGAATGAATCTCATCGCGTTTGTGGAGACGATAATCTGTGCGTACGTACGAGTGACAATACCATTCTATTGGTGGTGAAATCATATGTAATTGGATGGTATATAATATATACAGAATCCTTAACATGTTATATTTATTATTTACATCAGTTATACTCATTATTATACCCATCCAAATAATGAAGTGTTTGAATAACAAATTACACCACAACATGGAGACGGTAAGCCGTACGTACTGACGCATGTTGTTTTTTCATTCATAGGATGAATAGAATAATGAATATGGTTGTAAAATATTTCTAATAACATAATAGTATGTATTAGGTTCTGGACTTATTATTTTGGTATGGAAACAATAAAAAAATTGGAATTGGAAGAAGAAAAGAACTTTGAAAGGGGTGGTGAAATTATTACCTCTTCTTCGGGTGTTTCCTTTTGATTTGATCAAAAGGGCTCATTAGGTTGGATTTATGATCAAAGTAAGGCCTTTAAGTAGAAGGAAGGGTAGTTGGGAGGATATTTGGGTAAGGTTTTTCTGATCCAAGTGGCTTTGGAGGTGTGATTTTGAGAGAAGGGGAAGTACCTTTTTATAAGAGAGGTGAGGGTCACTTTAGGAAAAGCATGAAAAATTATTTTATTATATAATCATATTTGGTTTATAATGGATCAAAAATGATTTATTTCGAGGATAAGGTGGGTATGGGTCGAAAACCTCTAAACCAATAGGTTTTAGAAAGGTTTAGGTCACCATATTAACCTTATATTTTAGATTTAACTCTTAGTTAAATAGTTAAACTTTTACCATGTATTCTTGTATTATTATATTATATGGTTAATAATCTTACTATAAAATTCCAAGAGAACCCCAAGTGGTTCATTAATAATATATATATATTATTATATAATTCCTTTTGCATAAACTTATATTTTTAGGACTATTATATCATTTAATAATATAGTATTTATTTTGAAAACTCATTTATGTCAATTTCGAAACTATTTAGTAATTGTTTTTTGTGGAAGTCATAACAACATGATTACTTAGAAAAAAATTCATTGAATTAACACTAACTTGTCATATTAATCTATAAAATTAGTGTAATGCATCAAAAGTCTCAATTTATATTTATTTGGATATTTATAACATCAATTATTTTAACCTTTAATTAAAAAGGTAATTACTACATAATCATTGTGTCATAAATAAATTTAATTTTTTAATGTATAAAAATTATAAATAAAATACCATTATATAGGAAATGTTTTTAGCTTTCTAATTAATATTTATAGTCGAATTTATCTTATGTATAACAATATATTAAATTTTTTTAGTTATTAAAATTTGAATTTAACACTTTTAACTCCTCTTTAAATAAAATAATAATAAATGTCCTAATCTAATACAAGTGGACCAAAAGGATCATATTTTATTCCTAAGGTTTATTTTTGCCGAAATACAATTATCCAATAGAATTAGTACATGTGTTAGTGTAATTATAATATCATTTTTACCTTTAATTACCCTATTTACTTTTAACCATGGTAAATAAAAGTCAAAAGTTACTATTCATCAAAAATTATTTTCATATTGTTGAACCAAATTTTACTTAATTATGTCAACTATGTCTCTCGGATTTTTGAAATTTAATTTACAGAAGCGGTAAAATTACGTTCTATGCAAATTTTCAAATGCGCCTAGAAGGTGGGTAAAAGACGGTAAAAAGTTCAATAAAATTTTATATATCTAATATTATTATAAAATGACTCCAATGAATTACATTGAACATATATAGGTATTATGTATCTATTTTTACCTAATATAAATTTAACTAAAATAACTAATTATTTAAATAAAAATTTGGTTTTAAACAATAACGTAGTGTTTTTCACTCTATCAAAAATTGAATGTTTTTAGAAAAATACCAAAAATTCACCCTAATTTAATTTCGATATTCCGAATTCAAAAACGAAGTCAATTTTGAAAAATAAAATTTATAAAATTTTAAAAACTGGGTATTACTATTCATAACATCTAGTTTGGTTGGTTGTGGTGTGTTAAAACTCCAAGTTGCGTACAACACAAGCTATTGTATTATTCAGAGGGAAACGTACCGTAGAAGCTTGGGGTGTTAAATTCTTCCCTCCTTCAAATAATTTTGTCCTAGAAATTTTTAGAATACTACTATACAAAAAGGTTCAGGTGGTTCTTCATCATAAGTTCCTCGGGTTCCCACGTTTCCTCTTCCATTTTATAGTTTCTCCATAGAACTTTCACCAGACAAGTCGTCTAGTTTCTCAATACTTGTTCTCTGGTATCAATAATTCTGATAGGCTCTTCACAATAAGACAGGTCGGGTTCCAGTTCTATTTCTTCATAGGTGAGTACATGCATTGGGTCAGGCATGTATTTTCTTAACAGTGATATATGGAACACATCATGAACTTTGGAGAGACTTGGTGGCATAGCCCAACGATAAAATACAACTCCAATTCGTTCTAGAATTTCGAAAGGTCTGATGTACCTGGGACTCAATTTACCCTTTTTACCAAAATGTATAACACCCTTCCATGGAGATACCTTCAAGAAAACATGATCTCATACTTGAAATTCCAAATCCTTCCTTCGGTTATTGGCATAACTCTTTTGCCTACTTCGAGCTGCTTTGATGTGGGTTTAGATAAACTTCACATTTTCCATTGTTTCCTCAACAAGTTCTGGGCCTATGAGTTTTCTCTCACAAACATCATCCCAAAAAGTTTGTGTGAGAAATATCTTTCCATATAACGCTTCATATGGTGGCAGATGAATACTTTAATGAAAGCTATTATTATAGGAAAATTCTACGAGAGGTAAATATTGATCCCACAAACCTTGAAAGTCAAGTGAGAAATATCTCAACATGTCTTCTAAGGTTTGAATAGTCTGTTCTGATTGTCCATTAGTTTGAGGGTGGTAGGTAGTGCTCAAACGAAGTTCAGTATCCAAGGCCTTCTGAAGAATTTTCCAGAATCTTGATGTAAAACAAGGATCATGATTAGAAACAATCGATAGGGGTACTCCATGAAGTCTTACAATTTCTTTAATATATAGTCTTTCTAAACGTTCATGTGTTAAATATTATCTTATAGCAAGAAATTTTTTTGACTTGGTAAGATGATAAAAAATGACCCATATTGCATCATTCCTTTTAGGAGTCTTTGGTAGCCCCATGAAAAAGTCCATCGTAATATTATCCCATTTCCACTCAGGTATGGGAAGAGGTTGCATGACTCCTATAGGATATTTTATTCCAACTTTCACTTGTTGACAAACTATAAATCTTGACACATAATCAAAAATATATCTCTTCATGTTGTCCCACCAAAAATGTTCCTTCAATTATCTATACATATTAGTGCTACCTGGGTGTATAGAGAAATTGGATCTACGAGCATCATCCAACAATTCCCTTTTTAGATCAGGTATATCTGGAACACAAAGTCTCTTCCTAAATTTCAAAATTCCATCTTGATATATAAAGTCACTCAATACCCATCATTCATAGTTTTAATTTTATTTTAAAACTCCTTATAATTAGTATGAGAATTCTTTATCCTCTCTATTAAATATGGTTTGGAAACCATTTGAAAAAGTATTGATGTTTAACCTTCCATGGCTATTCCCATATCCATCTTTACTAGATCCATGAAAATAGGATCCCTTTCAACTCTCATCTTGTTCAAAACTCCATGATCCTTTCTACTCAAAGCATCTTCCACCTTATTTTCCTTCCCTAGGTGGTAGTGTATAGTGCAATCATAATCCTTGAGTAGTTCAATCCATCGTCTTTGTCTCATGTTGAGTTCTTTGAGTGATAAAATATACTTCAAACTCTTGTGATCAGTATAAATCTCAAATTTTCAATATAGAGATAGTGTCTCCATATTTTTAGAGCAAATATTATAGCGGATAACTCAAGATCATGAGTGGGATAGTTTTTCTCATGAATTTTTAGCTGTCGTGATGCATATGCAATAACCCTATCATTCTGCATAAGGACACAACCAAGTCCTTTATTTGATTCATCACTATAAATAACAAACCCATCATTCCTCGAAGTAGAGTCAATATAGGAGCATTGAATAATCTCATCTTCAGTTCTTCAAAATATTCTTTAGACTCTTTTGTCCAAACAAATTTAACCCCTTTATGTGTGAGCTTGGTTAATGGGTTTTCCAATCGGGAAAAATTCTGGACGAAATGCCGATAATAACCTACTAAACCAATAAAATTGCATACCTCAATTATAGTCATCAGTGCTGGACATTCTTGGATTGCCTTGGTCTTTGAAGGATCAACATATATTCCATACTTAGAGACAATATGGCCAAGAAAAGAAATTTCCTGAAGCCAGAATTCACACCTTCTAAACTTCCTATATAATTCTTCTAAGGGTTTTTCAAATAGTACGCAAGTGATTTTCATGATCTTAATAGCTTTTTGATTATACCAAGATATAATAAATAAATACCACTACAAATTCATCAAGATATTCCTTGAAAAATCTATTCATTAGATCCATGAAAACAGAGGGTGTATTAGTCAGTCCAAAAGGCATTAATGTAAACTCGTAATGCTCGTACTTGGTTCGAAATTCTATTTTTGGAATGTCCTCCTTCTTCACACACAAATGATGATATCCAAATCAAAGGTCAATCTTTGAAAAATATTGATCTCCCTGAAGTTGATTGAATAAATCATCAATGTGAGGTAGGGGATACTTGTTCTTTATTATTATAGCATTGATCTCCCTGTAGTCAATGCACAACCTCATAGATCCATCTTTCTTCTTAAGAAAAAGAATAGGGGCTCACCATATAGAAACACTAGGGAAAATAAATCCTTTATTACTAAATTACTCTAATTTTTATTTAGTTCCACTAATTCCATAGTGTCCATTCTATAATGGGTCTTTGATATGGGCCTTGAACTAGGAATTAAATCAATAGAAAACTCAATTTCTCATTCTAGTGGATGTCCAGGTAAATCCTCTGGAAACTTATCAATATATTCTTTCACAATAGATACATACTCTATTTAAACATTCCTTTCCTCACCCATAGTTATTTCATTCTCTTCCTCTCTAATAATTGAATTTAGTAGAGCTACTGGGGGTGGATATAGATAAGAATCAGGTGGTGATGTTTCTAATCTAAAGATATGGTACACCTTATCATCATCGAAAATTGTAACCTCCTTCTTCTTACAACAAATTTTCACATCATGGTCCGAAATCCAATCCATACTAAGGATTATATCAAATTCAATCATGGGTATGCCAATGATATCAGTGGATAAAGAACATTTATATGCCCTAATGAGGACTGATTCACAAAACTTTGTTGCAATGATACTTCCCTTAAGATTTTTGACCGATAACTCCCTTGTTAAATCAAATCGGAAATATCTAATTTTCTTAGTAAACTTGGAAGATATGAAACAATGCGATGATCCAGAATCAAATAAAGTATTGGATAAACTTGAGTAAACCATTAAATTACCTACCACTATGTCTTTCGGAGCTTCAAACTCAGTAGTAGTGATTGCATAAGCTTGACCTTTCTCCCTTGGCCTTTTTTGAGGTAATTTTCCTTGGTGCTTAGGACATTCATTTTCATAATGCCACTTTTATCTACAATTGTAGAATTCAACATTGACAACCTCTTTCTTTCCCTTATAATCACGATCTTGGTGGCCTTTTTCAACACACTTGTAATAGACTCCCATTCCCTTCAAGAAAGTACCGAGGTGTTTTTCCCAAATTTACAACAGGATGGATATTCCACTTTTCCCTTCTTCCCCTTATTTCCATTTCCAAAGTGTTCAACATATCTCTTATTCTCTTGCTTTTCTTTAAAGTCATAAGACTTAGATAATTACTTTTCTATCTTGATATCACGAGATAATATCTTCATATGATGAGAAAGATTGTGAGACTAATGCTCGATAGAGAAATGGTTTTAACCCATCAAAGAATTGATAAATCTTACTCCTTGGGTTACATATATAATATATTGCATGCCTTGCTAACATTGTAAAGTTATCCTCATACTTTGTGACATTCTCATCCTCCTTTTTCCTCAGACTCAGAAATTGTCTTTCCATATCCGCTCGATGGTCATGAGGAAAGTATTTTTCTATAAAAATATATTTAAACTCCCTCCATTCCATATTTAATACGTTTTCATCCTAATTTGTGTTTTGAATTAATGACCACTATTGATCTGCATCTCCCATGAGGTGATAAACTGGCATGACAACTTTTTCCCTTTCACTACTCCCCAAAGCATGAAATATTTTCTCTAAGGAACTTATACATTTATCAGATAAAAATGGATTTGTAGTCCCATTGAATGTTGGTGGTTTTTTCCTTATGATGCAGTTTAACATTGATCCTCCGCGTTGTGGATTAGGGTTCTCCATATAGGTAAGGTTATTATTCATAACCAGAGTGAGTTGTCCCAGTATAGTGATAATCTAATCAACACCAGTTGCATCACCAACTCCACTATAATTATCTTGAGTAGGAGGTCAATCCCTAAATGGATTACGTGAATTGATACGGTTTCTATTCCTTCCACTAGGTGCCATTTCTAAACAATGGCATACACTAGATTAGTTTATGAATTGAAATACATAATTCCAAACTTGTAAAACACTTAAAATAAATTAAACAGTTTATGGATATAATCCATAATCATAAAAATGTTTTCTTTGAAGAGGTATGTAATCATAAATCCTTCATAATAGTTTGTAAAGAAATGTGAATTAACCTAAGCATATCCCCCAGGAGTGTCGAAACTAAGAGTGAAGAAAGGCCCATTGTCGTGTACCAGGATACCCCATGTCAAGCCTGTAACTTCTTGTCGGAGTTTTCACTCCTAGGTACATTTGTGCCAGAGCCACCTCTAACTTCTCGTATCCAAACAAGGATGTATTTCTTGGAAAATAAACAAAATCTCTACATTACCAAAATTCTAGGAAGTTCTTCTATACTAATCCTCAATGTCTATCTTAGAGTAATGTTCTCTAATCAGAGTTGTTATAAATCTAGCTTCCAAGGTTTGTACTAAACTTCCTATGATACAAACTATAATTCCCCAACCCCAGTTACCCAGATTCCATTCATTATTACATAACATTGGCATGATACAAAGAATCATGTCCCAAAAGACCAATCAGTTTAGTAGCCTTGGATGTACTAGATACATACATAAGTTTTACATTATATCATGAGATAAAAGCAACAACAAAATTTTGTCCCATTTGAAAACACTTATATCCCTTATCCTATCCCTGTAGGTCAACCATAAAATACTTCTTCACATCCTAGGAAAAATAAAACATAGAAAGAGGTAAGATTAGATGCTCAGTAAGGATAACAATATAGCAGAAACTTTCAAAAACAAGCATAAACATTTAAGAAAATGTATAAGACTAAAATATAAGCCTTTTAAATTTAAAACTTCAGAATAATATGGAAAATATAAATCAATTAATTCCATTTACTTATTCACATGGATATTCTACTAGTCTAATAATCACATGCAATATCAATAACCAATTTCATAATGATGGAATGCATAATGCCAGACTTCATAACCACATAGTCAAGGCCTCGCGCCAAGACTACAAATAAGATTTTATCTAGGCCTTGTTCCAAGACACTAGTTTTTCTCACGTGACCTACCGATTCATCGAGTAGCTATAGCGGGCTCCACCCATCACTTACTAAGTCCAATGCATTCCTCATATGAAAAGGTTTAAACATAACATAAACATTCATATTAAAGCTAGTATACGAAATGTAAATACTTTATCCATAAACAATGAATGGTATAAAAATAACACATTCGTATTCAAACATATCACAAAACCTTCAATACAATATGAAATATTTGTATCATAATAATTCAACTTCAAACAAGTTTAAAATCCATCAAAGGATGTTGACATAGATGAAATGAAAACTATTGGAAAGAAATACCTCTTTCGATTTCAGAACCATTTAAAGGTCACATAATTATAAAAGAAAACATTTATTTTGGAAATATTATAATAATCTTGTAAGGTAAGATTTGAAGGTGTTATAACATTGAAAAATATCCGCACCCTCCGTATAATTTAAAAAAACATTATTTTTTTTTAATTTTGTCGAAAAGGTTGTAAAGGATCTTGTTTGGAAAATGACAGAAAGATTCCTTTATAAACATCTTATAAAAGTAAAAAAGGGTATAAATGACTTTAACCTATAGTCTAGTAAATAGTAAAAATGTTTTGAAATACATTTTTAAGAAACACAAATGTGGATGATAAAGAGGTCCCAGTAGATACTCACGTATAAACAACCTTAGATATTGAAGAGATTGTAAAATTAACCCTTACCTTGTGCTTTTCCTTGGTTGAGGGTACGTTAAACTCCTATATAATAGTTAAATAATTGTTATTAAATTATAAAATAACCACATATATAAATATGATATCATATATGATCTTCTAATATTGCTTTGTTAATAATATTTCAGTAGTATCATCGTTTAAGGTGTAAACTGCTTCGTTTTATATGTTTTGTTACATAAGTCATATTTGTTATGGATAAGATGTATTTAATTAATATAAATAATTATATTAAGTTCTTAAGAATTATTTTTTAATTATAAAATGAAATTTATTCTTGAATGGTTATGATGGGGAATGAATCACATCACGTTTGTGGAGATGGTAATCCGTACGTATGCACGAGCGACAATAACATTATATTGATGGTGAAATAGTATGTAATTGGATGGTATATCATATATTAATAATCCTTAAAATTTTATATTTCTTATTTAAATTAGTTATACTCATTATTATACCCATCCAAATAATGAAGTGTTTGAATAACAAATTACACCACGATGTGGAGACGGTAAGCCGTACGTACGCACGTATGGTGATTTTTCATTCATAGGATGGATAGAATAATGAATATGATTTTAAAATATTTATAATAACATCACAGTATGTATAATGTACTGAATTTATTATTTTGGTATGGAAACAACAAATAAAGAGTAAGTGGAAGAAGAAAAGAACTTTGAAAGAGGTGGTGAAATTATTGCCTCTTCTTCGGGTGTTTTCTTTTGATTTGATCAAAAGGGATCTCTAGGTTGGATTTCTAATCAAAGTAAGAACTCTAGGTCAATGGTAGGGTATTTGGGAGTATATTTGGGTAGGGTTTGGCTGATACAAATGGATTTTGAGGTTTGGTTTTGAGAGAAGGGGAAGTACTTTTTTATAAGAGAGGTGAGGGTCACTTTAGGAAAAGCATGAAATATTATTTTATTATACAATAATATTAAGTTTATAATGGCTCCAAAATTATTTATTTAGAGGGTAAGGTGGTTATGGGTTGAAAAATTCTCAACCAATAGGTTTTAGATAGGTTTAGGTAACCATATTAACCTTATCTTTTAGATTTAACTCTTAGTTAAATTGTTTAACTTTTACCATGTTTTCTTGTATTATTATATTATATGGTTAATAATATTACTATAAAATGACAAGATAACCCCAAGTGGTTCATTAATTATATATTTATTATTTTAGTCCTTTGGAAGAATATTATATTTTTAGGACTATTATATCATTTAATAATATAGTATTTGTTTTTAAAACTCATTTATGTCAATTTTGACACTATTTAGTAATTGATTTTTGTGGAAGTCATAAAAGAATTATTACTTAAATAAAATGCATTGAATCAACCCTAACATGTAATATTAATCTATAAAATTAGTGTAATGCATCAAAGGTCTCAATTTACATTTATTTTTATATTTATAACATCAATTATTTTAACCATTCATTAAAAAGATAATTACTGCATCATCATTATGTTATAAATAAATTTAATTATTTAATGTATAAAAATTATAAATAAAATACCATTATTTAGGAAATATTTTTAGATTTATAAATAATATTTATATTTGAATTTATCTTATGTATAACCCTATATTAAAAAAATTTTAGTTATGAAAATTTGAATTTAATACTTTTAACTATTCTTTAAATAAAATAATAATAAATGTCCTAATCTAATACAAGTGGACCAAAAGGATAAAATTTTATTCCTAAGGTTTATTTTTTCCAAAATACACTTATCCAATAGAATTTGGACATATGTTAGGGTAATTATAATATCATTTGTACCTTTAATTACCCTATTTACTTTTAACCGTGATAAATAAAAGTCAAAAGTTACTGTTCACCAAAAATTATTTTAATCTTATTGAACAAAATTTTACTTACTGAGGTCAACTGTGTCTTTCGAATATTTGAAATTAAATTCACAGAAGTGGTAAAATTACATTTTTTGAAAATTTGCAAATTCACCTAAAAGGTGGGTAAAAGACTGTAAAGAGTTCAATAAAATTTTATATATCTAATATTATTATAAAATGACCCCAATGAATTAATTTGAACATATATAGGTATTATGTATCTATTTTTTTACCTAATATAAATTTAAATAAAATAACTAATTATTTAAATAAAAAGTCAATTTTAATCAATAACGCATTGTTTTTCACTCTTCATCAAAAATTGAAAGTTTTCAGAAAAATACCAAAACTTCACCCTTAGCTAATTTTGATATTCCGAATTCAAAAATGAAGTCCATTTTGAAAAATATTATTTATAAAATTTCAAAAAGTGGGGTATTACTATTCATAATGGCTAATTTGATTGGTCGTGGTGTGTTAAAACTCCAAGTTGTGTACAACGCAAGATATTATATTATTCAAAGGGAAATGTGCCGTAGAAACTTAGGGTGTTACATGAATTGGGTTGGTGTACATTAATTGGACCTTTCTTTGAATAGGCTTGGGTTGGATAACACCCTAGGAGATGGATCATGGGATAATGTGATGAATTACCAATAGACCCTTCCTAGAGTGATTAGGTAGTTGGATGAGATATGGATGTATGACTGTGCCTAGTGCCTATGGGTAGTGGGTTGAGGTTTTGGACACCACCCTATACCGACTCTTCAGGTACATGTTCAATATCTGTATATCAGCATGAGAAGATGGGGTGATGAGGTGGATTTATATATGTCACTGAAGCATGTATGATCAGGTGTTGTGGTGGCCTGATTAGTACATAGTGAACCGATACATAGGGAGTCATGGTGGTGTAGTTATAACATGAAATATAAGGCACCTATATGACATGTTTATTTTATTCCTCATGAACACACATATATGATTTTTATACTACAAGAACTTAGTGATACCCTATTTATATGTATTTCTCACACCCTTCATGGGGACCTCAGTGCACCTGTAGGCCTTATGTCTATTTTCAAGTTTAATATATGATGTGTAGTGGATTAGGATAGTGAAACTCAAGGGTATTGGAGGAAGGGTGTGTGAGGACCTAGGTTGGCAGTAGAGGTTGTGTGGGTGTGTTTTCTTTTTTTTTGTTTTGTTTTTGGATTTATCCAATGGGTGATCAGTGTATGGATGTTTTGTATCACATCATTATGTATGTTATTGTATATGTTTATTTATCTTTACTACTCTGATGTGTCTGATGTTTGTTTATTTTACACTTTTTTATGACTTTGATTCAAGGGAATAGTCTTCATATTATATTTATTAGGTCCTTATCACTAGTTTGAAGCCTATAGTATATAGGGAGACTTGCCCGAGGTCACGTGACCATCCGGTTTGGACCTGATGATTTGTGTTGGGTGTTTCAAAAAGTGGTATAAAAGGATTTGTTTTGTTTTATTATTTATGGATATGGTAGGAAGGTGTCCTAGTAATGTTTTAGATCTTTTTATGAACCATGTACCACTAATTCATGAACACTTTTCTAGTGGGAAATCCTGATTTCCAGGGTAACGATATTTCTGTTCTTGGTTTTGTCTACTCTGATTGAGGTGTTTATTAGATATGGGGTATTTACTGAAGATTCTATTTATGGTTTTGAATCTTTTACCATTGGCAAGAGTCCCATGTTCATACATAATATTAGTCACATAGGACTTATATAAATTTTGACTACTTGTGTGTGATTTGATTTTCTAAAGATGGGTTTAGCTTTTTGAAGTGTCAATAAAAACTTATGTGGTTCCTTCCCATATAAATTTTTGGTGACATTCTACTTAGTTGAACCATGGTATTTCTTCTGATGGAAGGCTATGTGTATCCTGGTGTAGGATGAAACAATATCCTGTGATGGAAATAAAATCCCTTCATCGAGGGATTCATGAAGACCCTTAGTAGGTCATTGAAAGAATTTTCTTCCTGAGTGATGACTTGATGAGGTTATGAAATTCTTGAGAGGTGATCCTAGACGGTCGATCCTAGGGTCAGTAGAGCATGGGTAGATGCTCATATCTCTAGAATAATAACTATGTGGTGGGTGATCATGTAGTTATCCTTATCATGTGTGAGATTCCTTGGGCTATTATATGTGAATGGGATGAAGTGGGGTATGGTTAGAGAGTTAAGTGTGTGAGCCTATGTTTGATGGGACATGAATCATGAGAGTGTGATTCTGGCTATGTGATCGGGTTGTACAAGATCATGCATCCATTGAGTTCATGTGAGATCGAGGTGGATAGTAGAAAAGAATATATGAGAGGGTTCTTGGTGGATCAATTTTCCTTGAGGAGGAGAGGGAGGGTTGGATATGATTTTTGATAAAAGTATTGGGTTGTGAGGGTAGGTGCACAGTGGGTGCACAAGAAGCCTGGTTGATTTTTAAATCAGTGATTGAGACACTTTTGGGTCTGTTGTGAGTCGTACATGTTAAGGATAAACCCAAGATTTCTTATTTTGGTAGTGAAGTGGTGAGATGATCATGAGTATGGAGGTTCTATGTGTTGGGGAATGTCCCTATGTGTAAGGAGGAGGCACTATAAATGGATCAGGGTACCATAGTATGGTTGATCTAGGGTTTTAATTATTTTCAGGTATTAATAGGATGGTGGATCATGGATCTAGAAGAGATACACACATGTGGTAATGGACTTGTTGGGTTTGACACTCATGGAGCAGTGTAAGGCAATCCATGTGGTGGGGAGTGCACCACCAGCTATTGGAGGACATTGTTTTTGGTGATCTGGGAAAAAGAGACATTGGTGTCTGGTTTTTTCACTCAGTTATGAATAGAATAACCATGGACAATCATTTCATGTGGTAATTGAAATATCATGGGTTATGGATATTGAGTAGTTGGTTTGGTTGGGAAATAGCAATGTTACTCCTATGGTGGAGAGTTTAGTATTGGTCATTGGAGAAATAACCCTCATGATGAAAGGATCATGGTGTGATGAGTCTGATCATGGATATTCAAGGTGAAACTAGGGTACTAATGTGTGATGAGATCCCATGATATTTGGTTCCTTAGTAAATACCAAATTTGAAATCTGGATTAGGTTCAGGGTTAGATTTGGTTCATCAACATCAGGCTTAGAGTGGTTATCCAAGAGTGAGTAAGATCAGAGGTATGAAAGTGCTCCGGGTGAGAGAAAAATAACTAGTATTGTTGGTGGTGATCCAATTGAGGAATTACATTAGGAATCTGGTTTAGAATTTGGTGTGGGAATTTTAGTGTGATATGAGGGAGATTTGTGGGGCGAGACATGATTTATTATGTGATTTAGGGGATGAATCATGTTTTGATGCATGTTTCATGGGGTCAAATTATGGTTCGTGGAATGGATCAAGGGTTTAACCAATTTTTTCATATGATTCAGAGGGATAACCAGAGATTATTGACATGGTTTAGGGGGTAAATCCAATTTGGTGTAAGATTAAGGGGCTAAATCACATGAAAAAAATATCACGAAGGTTTTTGTTGGGATAAAGATTATTGGGAAGTAAGGAGAGTTTCTTCCATGACTCGGGGCCTAAGTGGGATCTTGTGTGTGGGGGTTATTAGTGAAACTACTAAGTTTGAAGTATTTTTTTCTTTTTAAGATGTGTCGGTGGGTGTGACCAAGCATATTTTATAGACACCCTTCTTTTTCTTATATGACTATTACATCATTTTAAAGATAAACAACATAATAGTGCTAAAAAACTAGGATCCATAGGTTTTGTGTTATGGTAAGATTAAGACCATAAATAAATTTTCCATAATAAAACACAAAAATTTATTTAATTCCTTCATCTCTATCTTCTTATTAGACCTTATGTTCTACTTAGTAAAAGTATTCACCTAAGGATATACATCAAAAGAAGGGGTGAGGTAAAATCCCAGTAAGAGGATTAATAAGATAAACATGTGTGAGAATAATCATCATAATAACATCAACACCATAATCATGAGTGGAATCATTAGATAAAGGCATTGAATGTGGAAATTCATAAAAATAAAACATCATGTTATAGTGGTTTACCACCGTACAAAATTGTGAAAAAAGCTAGCATCATGTTCATAAATATTTCACATTTTATAATGAGACACATCCATTACCCAATGAATTGGAGTGCTATATAATTCTGGGTTCACCCATCACATCATAAAATTTACATTCTCTATATAATTCTGGGCGCACTCGTCACATCATAACATTTACAATATCATGCATGCCACATATAACATATATCAATCTTGGACATAAAATAACCCATAGAAATGAATGGGTTTAATTTCAAAAAAATATATTCATGAATAAAATCTAGTGTTACCAAATGAAATAGTTAATAACATAATTGGTATAAGAATCATCAATCATGATTCAATAAGAAACAATCTCATGAGAAGTAAAATATGTATTTTTGGAAAGAAGAGTTACTTTGAAAAAAAATATTTGAATTTTCCAAAAAATAAGATTGGAAACATGTATATACAGAAAATAAAAGGATAGGATTAGGAAATTATATTTAAGGAACATTAATGGAACATCCATACTAAAAATGGAGTGAAAGAGGGAAAACCCAAAGGAAGAGAGTTTAGTTCGAGAATCCCCTTACCTTATGTTTGAATGATTTATTCATTTTAATATCCCAAATAATCAAATTAAATTCATTAATTAAAAAAGAAATAAAATTTTATACATGAATTTTATTCATTATAGTTCTATTAAGTTCATTTATGGGATTTTTGATGAGTTATAGAGTTTAATTTCATCGTTTGAGAGTGTTTGTTTTCTTGGTTTTCATGATCGGTTCGCTTGTATATGAGTATAAAAGTTCATGTAAAATGAGAATGATTATATATAATTGTTATTAATTAACATAAAGAAGTTAAGTTGGTCTTATATATCTTGTGGTTATATTATATTAGTGTTATTTATTATATTAAATGTTAATTAAAATGATTTAATTAGTTTAACAGTTTTATGACCATTATAAGCTTATATCATTTTATTTAACATCATGTTTATATATTACTTCAAAAACATTATATAACTTATAATATTTATAATAAATTATTATTTAATCATAATGATGTTTTTATGACCATACTTGAAGGAATTAGTGAAAAATTAAAATGCATCATCCACGATGGTGGTAAATCAACACACCACAGATGATATTTTCATGTTTAGAAAAAAAGAAAAATGGAAGAGACTTGAGGATGAACTATTACCTTAGAATAATAAAATTACTATATATAAAGGAAAATTTATTTATCATGCCTCTTTTATAGGGGTAGGTTAGGATTTTATAAGAAAATAAATGGAATTGAAAAGAAAATAAAAGAAAAGAAAGAGGATTTTACCTCTTGAATTTCTCCTCCTTGAGAACTTACTTAGGAAAAAGGGTTTAGTATTTTGATGAGACCAAGGGATTATAGACATTGGGGAGGGTTTGGAGAAGATTATTTGGAAGAATTTTTATAATAATATACTCTTTTAAGGTTCAAGGATAAGATATGGCGAGGGGTGGTGTTTATTGGGGAGGAGAGGGGTGTTTTCTCATTATCTTATTCATTAGTTTATTATTTTGGCTCAAGACTATGAATTGTTTGAGAATTATCAAAAAATATTTTAAAATAATTAATAATAGTTCTATATTTTGGGTTTACATCACCCATAAATCATCTATGACTCAATAATTCATGTATTTAATTTTTATCATAAATTATAATATTTTACTATTCACAAAAAATCAATTATTTTAGAAAAATCCCAAAAATCCACCCTAATAATTTTTTAATGCGTATAATTAAAAAATGAAATTAATTTTATAAAAATAATTTTCTTATTATGAGAACTTTATTTTTTAATTAAAATCATCATTTATTTGAAAAACACCAATTTTAAAATTATAACAGATTTTATAAAACTTTGAAAAATTAATTATGGTCTCATAAAATTATCTTATAATAATAATATAATAAAGTATTAATTTATGAATATATTTTATGAAAATAAACTTTATTTTGAATCATTGTATTAATTATAAAATTGTAATTAAATATTTATGACCTACAAAAATACCAACACTTAATTTATCATTTCTAAAACATTTATTTACTTATACCATGAAATAAATATATAATATTTTCATTCATAGGATACCTAAATTTTATTTTTAATTTCATAGGTGAGGTTACTATTCTATTTCCTGGATTACTAATCATAATGGCCACATTAAAATTCTAATGGTCAAGTTACCATTCCATTAGTATAAGTTCCTTAACTTCTAGAAATACCTATTATTTCATTAATTATTCATTTATAAAGTTTGTATTGTATTATAAAATTTATTTTATGTGGTTTATACTATATGAAATAATTAGAAGAATTTAATTTCCATTGATAAAAATTTTGGGTCTTTTTCTTCCCCCCTTATGAAATTTCTCCCTCAAAATTTTGTTTTACATACTATAGTGAAAACAAGAGAGGGTACTTCTCCTTCATCACTTCCTTCAATTCCCATGTTTCCTCTTCATACTTATGGTTCCACCATAGTACTTTGACCAGGTGAGTAGTCTTGTTCCATATACTTTTATCTGTATGGTCCAAGATCTTCACTAGTTACTCCTCATAAGAGAGACCATTTTACAACTATACCACCTCTAGATTCAGTACATGTGAGGGATCTGGTATGTAATTCCTTAATAGAGATACATGTAATTCATCATGTACTTGAGACATGGTAAGTGGAAGTTCTAGTCGATAAGCCATAGCTCCGACATGATCAATGATCTAAAAGGGGACAATGTATCTAAGATTCAACTTTTATTTCTTCCAAAATCTCATGATCCTATTACATGGAGATATGTGGAGGAATACCTTATATCTAGCCTTAAACTATATGTCTCATGAATGATTATCTACATAACTCTTCTATCGACTTTTGGTTGCCTTGATGTGCTGCTGAATGCTTTTCACCTTTTCCACCATTTTAGGTCCTAAAAGCTTATGTTCATAGAAATGAATCACAGAATGCCAGTTTTCTAAATCTTTTCCCATAAAGGGATTTATATGGATCTATTTGGATGCTAGAGTGGAAACTTTTGTTGTAAGAGAACTCAACCAGAGGAAGATGTTGGTCCCATCCTCCTTTGAATTCCATAAAACATACTCTCAACATGTCTTACAATTTATGAATAGTCTGTTCAGATTGGCTATCTATTTGAGGATGATAGGCCATGCTGAAGTTCAGCACAATGTTTAGAGCATGTTGGAGACTTTTCCATAACTTGGAGATGAATCTCGGATCTCAATAAGATACAATTGATAGTGTAATTCCATGTATCCTTACTAATTATTTGATGTATATCCATGCCATATGATCCAATGAGAAGTCCTATCAAATTTCAATAAAGTGAGATGTCTTTGTAAGAAGATCCACAATAAACCTTATAGAATTGTTTCCTCTAGATATCTTTTGAAGTCCGATGACAAAGTAAATGGTGATGTTTTCCCCTTTCCATGTTGGTATGGGTAATGGTTTCATCATCCCCTTATAATTTTGTCTTTTAGCCTTAATTTTTTGACGTACCATACACCTTGATGTATATTTAGTGATCGCTTTATTTATATTGTCCACCAATAGTTCTCTTATAGACCTCGATACATCTTTTTTCTCCATGGATGTATAGAGAAGGGTAAGCTATGAGCATCGTTCAGGAGCTCCTTTATTATCTCTATATTGAATGGTACACATAGTCGAGACCCAAATCTTACAATTCCTTCCTCATCAATTTTTAACTATAAAGATTTCCATTTTTTGATATCTTCCACCTTCTTCTGAATTTCCACATCATTTCTTTGATAATCCTCTATTTTCTCTACGAGGGATGGTTGAGTAATCATTTGAGAAAGGATTGGTGATGTTCCTTCCTTAATGATTCCCATGTCCATCATTTTTAAAATATAAGAATATTGGATCCTTATCAATTATCATCATTGATAACGTTTGATGATCCTTTCTACTTAGAGAATCCACCACTTTATTCACTTTGCTAGGATGGTAGTGGATTGAGCAGTCATAATCCTTGATGAGATCTAACCATCTTTACTGGTTCATATTAATCTGTTTCTATGTGAATATATATTTTAGGCTCTTATGATTAGTATAAATTTCACATTTCTCCCCATATAGATAATTCCGCTAGATTTTCAATGCAAAGATCATAGGTGCCAACTCCATATCATGCATGAGATAGTTTTTCTCATGAATTTTCAATAGCCTTGACGCATAAGATACCACTTTATCATTTTGTATCAGTACACATCCTAAGACCTTCTTTTAAGCATCACTGTATACCACAAAGAGTTCTCCACTTGTCGTAAGTGTGAGTACTGACATGGTGATAAGCCTCCCTTTTAACTCTTTGAAGTAATATTCACATTCACTAGTGTAAAAAGACTTTTCTCCTTTTTGAGTAATATTGGTTAGTGTGTTTGAAAATAATGATAAGTACTTCAAAAATCACCGGTAATACCTAGATAGACCAAGGAAACTATGGATCTCCATTACAAATGTTGGCTTAGGAAACTTCTCAATTGACTTTATCTTAGAAGGGTCCATAGATTTTTCTTTTCCACTAATAATATTCCCCAAGAATGATACTTCCTCCATCCAGAAATTACATTTAATGTACTTTTCATAAAGTTTTCCCCTTTACAAAGTCTTTAGTACTGTATTCAAATTCTCCTCATATTCCCCCTTGAACTTGGAGTATATCAAAATATCATAAATAAATACTACCACAAATTTGTTGAGGTAATCTCTAAAGACTTTATTAATTAAGTCCATGAATATTGACGGCTCATTAGTGAGTCTGAAAGACATTATGATGAACTCTTAGTTCCCACACCTTATTCTAAAGGTAGTCTTGGGAATATCTTCCTTCCTCAACTTTAATTGGTGATATCTCAACCGAAGTTCCACTTTAGAGAAATACTTGGAACCACATAGTCGATCAAACAAGTCATATATCCATGGTAGGGGATACTTGTTCTTTATCATGATTTTATTAATCTCACAATAATCAATGTAGAGGCACATTGATCCATCCTTCTTCTTAACTAAGAATACCGGGGAACCCCATGATGAATCACTCAGGCATATAAAACCCTTGTCTAAATTATATTGTAACTACTTCTTCAGTTTTTCTAACTCAATGGTGGCCATTATATAAGGTGTCCTTGATATTTGTAGATATCCATGAATAAGATAAATTGATAACTCAACCTCTCAGTCAGAAAGAAGACCAATAAATTCTTTAGGGAACACATCAGTGTAGTCCCTCACAATGGGCATGCATTTAAGCATGATTCTCTCCCTTTTATCAATAATTTGAGCTATATATGTTTGATCATAAGGCAATAATATCCACACTTGTGACGATGGATCCAAATAAGATTCATCCTCCTCCTTACACTTGTATATAATTAGAGGATGCTTCGGGATGTGAAGAGTAATCCACCTTTCCTAATAGTCTATTTTGGATTTATATAAAGATATACAACCCATGCCCAAAATATAATCAGACTCTACCAAAGGAAGTAATACAAGATTTACTGGGAGGTTCATTCCACAAACATTAACTGGTGAGGAGTTATATACTTTTAATGGAATAATTTCCCCATTTTATATTCTCAAAAATAACTCAACCTCCATATTTTGAGGTGCTGTTTGAATAGTTATACTAAACTTGAAAGATATGAAAGAATGCATAAAACCAGAATCAAATAGTATGTTCACTATTATTTATTGAATAACCAGAATACCTATCACCACATCATTGATGAGATCAACCTCAACAATAGTGATGAAATAAGACTTTCCTTTATCCTTTGGATTTGGTGGTTGATGATTCTTATTACCCTCAAGCACTTGAGGTTTAGTACATTGGCTTACATAGTTCCATTTCTCCCTATAATTGAAGAATTGAACCATGGGTGGTGATCTCATTTCCTCCATCATATAATCAATATTATTTATATATATTATAAATTCATGAGATTGGTGACCTTATCTCCCACACTTAAAGAATTTCCCCATCCCTTTGAGTTAGTTCCCACGATGCTTCTTATCACAATTTTGACATGTGAGCGGTTGAGTTTTCTTTCAACCTTTCTCATTATACCCCCCAACTTCAAACTCAATATTTTGTTTCTTATCACCATATCCCTGAAACCATTCTACAAACTCCATATCCACTTTGAGATAACATCAAATAGATTCTTCATAACTGCCAAATTATCAAATTGTAAGAGCCTTTAGAAGGTGTGGTTTTAAACCAATAAAGAATATATCTATTTTTCTAACATTGTTGATAAAAAACCCAAAGCATACCTTGAAATCCTTGTGAAATTTTCTTAATAGGATATGATAGATTCACCTTCCTTTTTCTTAATCTCTATGAATTCTATCTTCATATTTGTATGAAGATTTCGAGGTAAATACTTTCTAAAAAAAATTATCATAACTTCTTCTCACTCCATCTCTTCAATTTCATCCTTTGTCTTGGTGTTTTTAATAAAAATTAACCATTTATTGACCTCTACATCTATATTATAAATGAAAAAATTTACCTTCTCATTATTATAATATTAGAGCAAAGAAAATATCTTCTCCATTGAGTTGACCCACTATTGAGTGACTAGTGGGTTTGAGGATCCTCACTAGTAGAAAATTTGTTTGAAACGTTAGTTTTTATAAAACAATGCCAAAAATTAAATTTTTTAATTTTCAACATTGGTTTTTTGAAAAACCAATGTCTAATGCCTAATTGCATAAGGTTTTTAACATTGGTTCATGAAAAACCAACGCTAAAAACCTTTATAAAATACTTTTAACGTCAAATTTTTTCAGGAACCAATGTTAAAAGTCATTTTTGGTGTCGGTTACTTAAATAACCAATGAAAAAAATGATGATAAAGGTTTAGATAATTCCTTTAGATTTGATTTGACTAGTCATGGGGCTAAAACATAGTTACATATAAGAAGTTATGACCATCATTAGTTGGACTTATCTATGTTTAAATAGATCCAAATATTTTTAAGAAAACATGAGAAACATAAATGATAATTAAAAAAACCAAATGAAAAAACTAAACACAATTATTTTAACAAATTTAAATTCTTTTAGAAGTTTCTATTAAATCGATACGTTGTTTATCATCATTTCTCTTTGTTTTAGGGTAGAACTCATGCGGCAACGAAACCGGTGATCGATAATGAATTTTGTATCTTGGTTGGTTAATCTAATCTGAATGTTTTATATTCATAACTAAATGGTAATAATAATGAACCATTATAATTAAAATTATCATGATGTTTAACACTGAATGAAAATAATAATAAATAAATTACATTATTAGAATACATACCGTGTTCAAATCATTGATTGAAGACGCTTCGAAAAATTTATTGAATCGAATAGGTTGAAAATGATGAATTAAAGAGAATACATATTTATATATAGTAAATGGAAATATTTTCAAAGTATTAATATTAAAATTTAGGCATGATTTTGAAAAGTTGAACGTGTGTTGTGAAAAAAAATGAAATACCAATCTCGCGTATTTGAAATTTAATTTTAACATCAGTTTTTTCTGAAAACTGACGAAAAAAGTTAATATAACTAGTTTTCGAATCATTTTTTATAAAAAACAAATGAAAAAAAGGTCTTTAAAATTTTATATTGTCTTTTAATATTTTATTTTAGTGGTCATTTATATCAAACGGAGTTATAGATCAAAAGATATGGATGTCGAAAGTTGAACTTCTCTAAAAGAAGTCTTAGAGAAGCGCAACTTTAAAAGGTCACAACTTTTGATCTATAACTCCGTTTGATCTAAATGACCACTAAAATCAAATCATATAAGACAATATACAAATTTAATTTCCTTTTTGATGTTGATTTTTGGAAATAATTGATGCCAAAAGCTAGGTTTTGTTAACTTTTGGTGTCGGTTTTTACTAAAACCAACGCCAAAAGTTAAGAAAACTAGCTTATGGAGTTGGTTTTATAAAAAAATAATGCCAAAAAGGAAACTTTTATATTGTCTTATAAGAATTGATTAGAGTGGTCATTTAGATCAAACTAATTTTTAGATCAAAAGTTATGAATCTAGGATGTTGAACTTCTCTAAGAGAATTCTTAGAGAAGCCCAACTTTAAAAGGTCATAAATTTTGATATATAACTAAATTTGATCTAAATGAAAACTCAAATCAAATATTAGAAGAAAATATACAATTTTACAATCCTTCTGGATGTCGGTTTTTGGAAATAACAGATGCGAAAAGCTAGGTTTTGTTAACTTTTGGTGTCGGTTTTTACTAAAACCGATGCCAAAAGTTATGAAAACTAGCTTATGGCATCGGTTTTTTACAAAATACAACACCAAAAACGAATTTAAACATGTATATTGTCTTCTAAGATTTTATTTTAGTGGTCATTTAGATCAAATAGAGCTATAGATAAAAAGTTATGACCTTTTAAAGTTGTACTTCTCTAAGACTTCTCTTAGAAAAGTTCAACTTCCAAAATCCATAAAGTTTGATCCGTAAGACCATTTTTTTTCTCCAAAACCATTAAATTAGAATCTTATTAAGAATAATAAATCTTGGTAATCATATCTAACATCAATTTTGGGGAAAAAAAATCCAAAAGCTAGATTTTGTTAACTTTTGGCGTTAGTTTTTACTAAAACTGATTCCAAAAGATAAGAAAAGTAGCTTATGGCATTGGTTTTTTAAAAAAACCAATGTAAAAAAAGATTTGAAACTTATATATTGTCTTATAATATTTTATTTTAGTATTAATTTATATCAAACAAAGTTATAGATCAAAGGTTGTGACCTTTTAAATTTTTTACTTCTTTGAGAATTCTCTTAGAGAAGTTCAACTTAGGACATCCATAACTTTTGATCTGTAAGACCATTTTTTCCCCAAGAATAGTAAATTAGAAGATTACGAAGAATAATAAATCTTGTTAATCATATTTTTCATCAGTTTTTATGAAAACCGACAAAAAAAATAGCAGTCAAAATGATTCTACGTTGGTTTTATAAAAAACCGAAGCCTAAATTCCTCGTGGAATACTTTTAACGTTGGTCTCTAAGAGTCGACATTAAAATGACGACGTTAAAGAGAATTTTTCTACTAGTATAAATTTTTATGGTCATTTCCACATAAAATACTCGATATCTAGTTTCTCTATCTTAGGGGAAAGAGTAAGTTCCACATTATTCATGTTTTTATTCATATCCTAAGAAAGATGGATAAGCATCGCCATGAAATTTTTAACTCCACCTCCAAAATAATTGGGAATGTCATTTGGCCAATTTATACATTGTCACTCACATGGGTTGTTGTCCTGGTTTCTTCTAGTAACCACCGATTTCTAAAATATAAAAGGTTTTAACAAAACGTAAGTCAACCATTCATGAATAAATAATTTATTCATTTGTGAAATTAACTCTAAAGGCATATCTTGTGGGATTCATATTTTTATAATTGTTCTAAAAAATATTATTGGGTGATTTAATATACTTAGTCTCGTATTAAGGATTTTCACTAAGGTTCTCTAATCCTAATTTACAAATTAGCTAAACTGTTCTCTGATACCAACTATAAAGGCCCAGATTTTTCTTACATGACTATTACATCATTTTGAAGATAAAAAACATAATAGTGATACAAAACCAAGATCCAAAGGTTTAGTGTTTTGAAAAAAATAGGACTATACATAAATTTTACATAATAAAACATAAAAAATTTATTTAGTTACTAATTATGAAGCTTCTTATTGGCACTCGTGTTCTCCTTAGTACAAGTATTCACCTAAGGATATACATAAAAAAAGGGGTGATATAAAATCCCGCTAAGAGGATGAATAAGAGACATGAAACATGGGTGAGGATAATCATAATCATAACATCATCATCATAATCATGAGTGTAATTATTATATAAAGTCATTGAATGTTGAAATGCATAAAAATTAAACATCAAGTCTTAGTGGATTACCACCACACATAGTTGTGAACAAATCCAGCATCATGTTCATGTATATTTTAATTTTTATCATGAGATACATAAAATTACCCAATGAATTTGGGAGATATATAATTCTGGGCACACCCATCACATCATAACATTTAAATGCACTATATAATTCCAAGCGTACTGGTCACATCATAACATTTACATTATGTTGCATGACACATAGAATGTATATCAATCTTGGACATAAAATTACCCATGGAAAGTAATGGGTTTCATTTCAAAAGAATATATTCATGAATAAAATTTGGGTTTACCAAATTAAATAGGTGATAACATACTTGGTATAAGAATCATCAATCATGAGTAAAGAAGAAACAATATCACAAGAATTAAAAAAATGTATTTTTGGAAAGAAGAGTTATTTCGGAAAAATATATTTGAATTTGTAAAAAAATAAGATTGGAAACATGTATATCCAGAAAATAAAAGGTTATGATAAGGAAATTATATTTAAGTAACATTAATGGAACAACCATACTAAAAATGGAGTGAAAGAGGGAAAACCCAAAGAAAGAGATTTGGGTTCGAGAATCCCCTTACCTTATGTCTGAATTATTTCTTCACTTTAATATACCAGATAATCAAATCAAATTAATTAATTAAAAAATAAATAACATTTTATAGATTAATTTTATTCATTATAGTTTTATTAAGTTCATTTATGGGATTTTCAATGAGTTATAGATTTTAATTTCATCGTTTGGGAGTGTTCATTTTCTTGGTTTTCATGATCAATTCATTTGTATATGTGTATGGCAGTTCATGTGAAATAAAAATGATTATAAAGAATTATTATTAATGAATATAAATAAGTTTAATTGTTCATATATATCTTTTGGTTATATTTTATGAGGATGATTTATTATATTGAACATTAATGAAAATGATTTAATTAGTTTGGCAATTTTACGACCATTATAAGCTCATATCATTTTATTTAAAATCATGTTTATATATTGCTTCAAAAAAATTATATAACTTATAATATGTATAATAAAATCTTATTTAACCATAATTATGGTTTTATTACCATCCTGTAAGGAATTAGTGAAAAATGAAAATGTATCATCCACAGTGGTGGAAAATTGACACACCACAGACGATATTTTCATGTTTAGAAAAAAAGAAAAGGGAAGAGACTTGAAGATGAATTATTAAATTAAAAAAATATCCTTCCTTTATATAAATTATATTGAAGTTATCATGCCTCTTAGATTTTTAGGTGATGACAGGATAATAAATTAAGTGGAATTGAAAATAAAATAAAATAAAAGAAATCAGATTTTACCTCATGAATTTCTCCTCTTTGAGAACCTACTTAGGTAAAAGTGTTTGGTATTTTGATGAGACCAAGGGATTATAGACATGGGGGAGTGGTTTGGAAATAGTATTGGGAAGAATTTTTATAAGGATAAAAGCTTTTAAGGTGTGAGGATCATATGTGGCGAGGGGTGGCGTTTATTGGGGAGGAGAGGGGTGTTTTCTCATTATTTTATTCATTAGTTTATTATTTTGGCTCAAGAATATGAATAGTTTGAGAATAATCACAAAATATATTAAAATAATGAATCAGAGTTCAATATTTTGGGCTTACATCATCCATACATCATCTATGAATCAATAATTCATGTATTTAGTTTTTATCCAAAATTATCGTATTTTACTATTGACAAAAATTAAAATATTTTTGAAAATTCCAGAAAATCACCATAAAAATATTTAGATGTGTAGAATTAAAAAATAAACTCCATTTGATGAAAATAATTTTTTAAATATGAGAAATTTATTTTTTAATTAATGTCTTTATTTACTTGTAAAATACCAATTTTAAAATTATAATTGATTTTATGACACTTTTGAAAATTTATTAAGGTCTCATAAAATTATCTTATAATAATAAGATGACAAAATATTAATTTATGAATCTATTTTATGAAAATATATTTTATTTTAAATAATTATATTAATTATGGAATTTTAATTAAATATTTATAACTTACAAAAATATCAACACATATTTTTTATTTCTAAAACATTAATTTACTTATACCATGAAATAAATATATCATATTTTCATTCATAAGATACCTAAATTTTATTTATACTTTCATAGTTGAGGTTACTATTCTAATGTCCAAATTACTATTCCTAATGGTTACATTACAATTCCAAAGGTAAAGTTACTATTCCATTGGTATAGGTTCCTTAACTTCTAGAAATACCTCTTATTTCATTAATTATTCATTTATAATGTTTTTATTGAGTTCTCAAAGTGATTTTATGTGGTTTATACTATGTGAAATAATTATAAGAAGGGAATATCCATTGATAAATTTTTATGCCATTACATATTTGGGAAAATTAAGTCGAATGAGGTTTGATTGGTATTTTTTCTTGATTTTGGTCATATTGAGAGGGGAACCATGTCTGGAGCATCGTGTGGGATACAATTGGTGGGTCAATATACACCTAGAAAGATATTTTCAAAAGGTTATTCTTATAATGGGGAACACTATGGAATTAAATCTACCTCCAAAAGTGGAGCCTTATAGAGAGGATCACCATAATCATCTACTTAAGTAGATTAAAGACACCATGGTGTGTCAGGAGATATGGGTACAATGAGTTCTATATCAGTGTTGGTGTTGATAGAGAGAAGGTTTGTCAAATTATCATGAATAGTGAATTTGGTGTTTGGAGTTTATCAGTAAAAGAATGTTTGGTGCTTGTGAGAAGAATATAGAGAGTTATTTGGTTTTTATGAACAAAATAGACTAGAAGGAATGGTTTTAGGGTTACTATAGATTATCGGGGATGAGAAGTGTTATCATGGGGAGTTTTTAATGTGTTTAATTTTTATAGGTTGTAAATTCTTGAGGGAATTTGAAATTTTATGTTTGGTGGATGTTTTTTTTGAGAACTGAAACATAGAATGATGTTTTTATGGTTTAAAAACCCATAAGAGATGTTTTTGGGTGAGGATTGAGGCATGTAGCTATTATAGGTTTTTTGGAGGAATCCAAAGGAAGGAAAGGAGGCCAGGGATACCAAAAATAATATCAAAAGGTTCACAGCATGAACCTATGGTTCATGCTCTAAAATATTGGGACAAAGGGTTGAGGGGTTCCCTTCCCAAGTAGTTCAGGGCATAAACTATCAGTTCACACCATGAAAGTTGTGTCAATTGTTTTTTTAAATATAAGGGGGGATCAAAATTTGTTTTTGGTTGATGGAGTATGCACTAGGAGGGCTGTTTAGCAGACTCCTCACCTCATATCCTTTCTTTTTTGATTCCATATGTTAGAGAGTGGTTATTAGTGGTGATTTTAGGTACGTTCTTCTCTCCACTTACATTTGTTTTGGTTATTAGCGTATATCCATAATTTCCATCCAATTTTGGTTAGGGTTCAATGATGATTTCATCAGAACATAGTGGAATTGGATGAAAATGAAGTGGATTTCATGTACAATCAATAGAGGAGGACCCAAGATGTTTTCTTCATGCCTTCTATCATCATTTTTGTGGAAGTAAGACACTACACTAATTTTATTTAGGGTTTTGGTAAATTTGGATGAATTTAATGGTTATTCAGGTGCTAGGTGATAGGTATTTTGGATGGGATGGATCCATGGGTGTTCCATAGACCTTTTATGGGGGGTTGGTCACTATTTTAGAATGAAGATGCAGATTAGTGATTTTTTAGACATTATTAATATTTGTTTTTAATTAAATAATTAATTATATTTGTTTATAATTAATTATTTATGTTTTCTGAAGCGAGCAAGATCTCGGGTGGTGGTAGGGGTTCAGAAGAGGCATGGAGGGGATTAGAAGAGCCTCAACATAGATTTATGGGAATGATTACTCCTTGATCGAGGTAAGTGTCCCCTTTAATATAAATCCATATGTGTATTTATATATAAATGTTTTACTTGAATGCATATTTCATGGGATGGTGTATATGACCAATAACTATGAGATCCTAGGAAGAAGAGATAGGTCAATGTTAGGCTTATTATACTTGGGATGAGTGCTCTAACACTTTGGTATATGGGAGTCACTTGGAGATAGTTTCAATAAGGGAAATTTTGATTTTTAGGCTAATAAGATACCTTACGTGGTATTAGGATGTGAGATTGTTGGTGGGTATCTTAGGTGGATGCTCATAGGGATAGTGAGTATGAGAGTGAGGGCTTGGGACGTAGGATAATAAAAGAGATGACTGTATGCCTCATGTGTGATAGGGAACACCCTATTGAGGATAGAACGAGATCTTGGTCAGTGTTGGGAGAAGAGAGAGTCCTCTAGGAGTAAATGAGGTGTGATAGAGAGGGGATTTCTCCAGGTGATGGGTTGAGAGATCCCACTTAAGATATAAGAGGTGATACCTAGTGAGGGTTTTTTTGGTTTGCTTGAGGACATGACATGAGGTTACCAAGAGGGATTATAGAATTATGGCTTGGAATAGACCTTGGATAGTGGGACTAGGTGTGATAAAAGACTTTATGGGGATGTAGACCAGGAAATAAGGTCTAAGTTAGAGGATAATTTAGGCAGTGATGTCATAAGTGGGTGAAAAGTGTGGGATAGAATCAATGATAATGGATTATGATGGGTCTGGAGGACCTGGTGGATGCCTTGATGGGATGGGTGAGACATGTTATGAATAGGGGATAGGTCTTGAGTGACTATCATCCTAGGATTATCTAGGGAGCTATGTGATGGGTTGAAATCATATGTTCTTGTGATCTCCCTAGAGCGTGTGGGGGTGGGATGGTGTCCTGTGACCTCTAAAAAATATAAAGGGATAGATCAGTGTGCTTGTGACCTCCCTAGAGCCTACATGGATGGGTAAATGTGATTTATGACCCCCCTTATGTTTATGGGGATGGGTCAGTGTGATGAATGTTCCCTAATGAGGGTATTGGGTCAAGGACTGTTAGGTCCACTAGGTCAAATAACCTAGGGGGGTGAATCAGGGTATGCAAGATTAAAAAATTTTCCCCTTTGAATCTTGTTTTGTTGTTAGAAAAAACTCAATTTTATCTTCTTAATATAGAAATATATGAAGATATATGAAATCATGCATAGGACACAATGATTTTTAATTGGTTCACCCTCACTGGGCTACATCCAAGGAGCATACAACAGTAGTGTACCGATGTACCAAATTCACTAAGGCTCACTGCCAATAATGAGTACATTGTTTGGGCTAGATCTTCTATGCCCAGGATCACTGAATTTAAAAGATTTAGGGTCTTTTCACTACATTCCCAAGGGTCACTCCCTATGCCTCTTTCTTTGGATCACTTCTGATGGAAAGGGTTACCGTCTTCCTCTTCCTTCGCTCACTGCTCTTGGATAGAAATCCAATCACAGTTTATAGACTTGTAGATCAAACATAGTTTATGGACATGTAGGTCCCTTCATTTTTATGAATTCATGCATCCTCAACTTTAGGTAGATGCTCTGTTGTAGTTCCTTTTTCACCCATAGATGAAATCTACCTTCCCGAGTACTGCTAGGTACTAGAAAACACTTTCAAAAAAAGATTTTAAGCTCTTGCAATCTTCCTTGTGCAAATAGAGAACCACCTTTTTCCTCCGCGTACTGTGTACTTGGTATGGTACAAGAATCACCTCCTCCACATACTACTTCCACTTCCGTGAACCTCCCTTCGTCTGCGGACTGCATCCGCCTTCATTATCGCATACTGCCTCTGCATACCGACTTCACGTACCTCTTCTGTGAATCACCCTATGTTCGTGAACTATTCTCTGTTTGCGGAATACCTCACCTTATTCATACCATATCTCATCCATGTAAAAAAATTCATTCTCCATGTACTGAACTTCCTCTTCTACGTACCGCGTTCTTTACAGGTTACAGTTTCCCGCAAAAACCTTCAGTGGAATTTCTTCCATGCGAACCACTTCAGCCTTCATGGAATTATCCTTCGTGAACTTCCTTCAGACTTTTCCGAACTCCCAGAGCAAAGATTTTTTATCTAATGATATTTTCTATCCCACCTAATTAGTGGAATTATTGATCCTTATATAGGAAAAGATATCCAAAAAATCTGTTAATCCAAGATTTTCCAAATCTTTGATTTAGTACAGCCTCCACCGCATATCGATCCTCCTGCCACAAACCACAACCCTTCCACATACCATTTTTCCACCGTGGTCTACATAATTCCATTGATCCTACATAGTCGATCTCCTCTGCCAATGACAATACATCCATGTACCACACTACCTTCCTCCACAAACCGTTTTCGGTTTCACAAACCGCTCCTGCGTACCATTCCTTCTGCCTGGTACGCAGCCACATACCCTTCCCAAACATGGTATGAAATCCATGTCCCAGGCTCCACATTTATCTTCCTTTTCCAATTTCATTCACTGTTCTTCACACATTTCAGTACTATGAAGAAAACCTTACATTTCCATACATAAATTCCTGATTTTGAGGCCTAAAAATTTGGAAAACACTAGAAAACTGCACCACCTTAAAAACCTCTCTTCGAAGGACACTAACCATACTCATTTTTAGTCATATAGATTTGTCAAAAACTAAAAGTACACCCAAAACATACTGAGAGGACACCTTGAGGGATTTTCCCCCAATAATCTCCCCCTTTGGGTTTGTTGACAAATCTTCTCATAACAATTCTATGCATTTTGATACCTTGTTAAAACTCCTTCCATAATCAACCACCATTCACTTCATGTGATTAAAATAGAAATCAAGGATTTAATCAACACATAATATAAGCCCACATGAGCCATGCTCAATGTGATAAACAAGAGTACAATGAAAAGTTCATCAATGAATCACTTCATTCTTGACACCAAATCTTGAAACCAATCACCTAATTTCATCACGAACCTCACCTGTCGTGATATGTATTATTTAATCAATCACTTCTAGAATCGTCTGATTTAACATTCCCCCTAAGTTACAGCTCCTCCAAAAAGCTTCAACTTAGCTTCAACCCCCCTATCTCATTTCTCCACTTAACAGATTCTCCCCATGTATTCTCTCCCCCTCGAATAGTCACACTTTCTCCCCCTTTGTCAGCAAACCTGAAGGACACTTCAAGGTTTTCTGCAAAAGGGTAAAGAACACATATCAATAAATTAGGGAATGACATATCATACCTTAGGGAGAGGGGGACCCACATCCACACTTTTTTAAGTGAATGGATTCAACTGAATTCCCAGAGCCAGTCGATGTCTTTCAAATGCTTCTTTGGGTAAGACCTTCATAAAAATATCTACAACTTTTTGTTATATTGGCACATAATACAACTTCACAAGACATTGCTTCACTTTTTCTTTGATAAAATGATATTTGATCTCGGTGTTATTATTCTTTGAGTGATGGGATGGAATTTTTCTCAGATTTATAACACTTGAATTATCATAATAGATTCTAATTCGAGATCACACTTCAATTACCATATCCCCAAGCTGCTTCTTCATCCACAATAGCTGCATAAAAGCTTGAGTAGCCACAATATATTCAGATTATGTAGTTATCAATGAAATAAAATCTTGTTTCTTGCTCTAACAAGAAATACAAAACCCTACAAGATAAAAGTCACCTCCCAACATTGATTTCCTATAATATTCTAATCCAGACTAATTTACATATGTATATCCCAATAACTATGGTTGAGATTTTCCATTATACATTAAACCAAAATCTATTATTCCCTTGATATACCAAAGTACTCTTTTCACTATAATCATGTAGATCTCTTTGGGATTTCTTTGATATCTCGGTGCTTAGCACATGGGAAAACAATATCAGGCCTTGTTGTAGTCAGATAAAATAGACTTCCAATTATTTTCCTGTATTCTCTGATATTAACTACCTTTCCTTCATCATCCCATGATAGTTTCAATCGATTAGCAACTAGAATCTTCATCTATTTGGAATTATCCATTCCAAACCTTCTCAAAACCTCCTAGGAATATCTATATTGAGAAATAAAAGTGTCATTCCTTCCTTAAGTTACCTGTAAGACAAGGAAAAATTCCATCTCACCAATCATCGACATTTTTAACTTGCTTTTCATGAATTTAGAAAATCATCTACATTGTGCTTCATCTGATCCACTAAAGATTATGTCATCAACATAAACCAACACCATCATCCTTTGAATACTATCATTGTTGAAATATAAATTGTAATCAACTCCACCACTCTAGAAACTGAGATTCTTTAAAAACCGATCAAGCCTTGAATACCATGCTTTGGGTTCTTGCTTCAAACCATATAAAGCCTTCTTAAGTAGAAAAAATATGCTCTTATCTTCATGAATGAGAAAACCAATTGGTTTCTAAATGTAAACTTCTTCTTCCAATACTCCATTTAGAAATACTGACTTGAAATCCATCTAGAAAACCTTAAACTTTATTTGAACTTCTATAGCCAAGAATAATCTGAGTGTCTCTAGCCTTTAAACAGGTGAAAATGTCTTATAAACAACAATACCCTCTATCTGGGAGTACCCTTTTCACACCAGTCATGCTTTGTTTTGAATCACAATGCCATATTCATTCATTTTGTTGTGAAAGACCCATTTTTTCCCAATGACATTCTTGTCTTCTAGTCTCAAAACAATTTCCCATGTCTGATTCTTTTCAATTTGGTCAAGATCTTCATTCATTTCCTAAACACAATTCTCATCTCCAGAAGATTCATCAAAGAATTTAGCCTCCAATTGTGATAAGTATGATTCTTACTGTAGATAATTCATCCTCCTTGTCTGAATTAGTGCTGTTTGATCACCAATTATGTTATTCCTATCAATTTTAGCTCTTCTCACTGGTCTCTGGGCATACACTGATTTATTTTCATCATCTGAGTCTTCTTCTGAATCTACCTTTAGAGATGGAGTGTCTCCTAACCTTCTCATCTCTTCATCACTATCCTCCCGAGTCTTATCATGTATTTACTAAAGATTCTGTTCATTCTCCACTATAGTCACATCATGAATTTCAACTATATTTCCCATCTTCTTATTGAAGCATTTATATGCTTTTAAGTATCCAATAAATATCCCTTCATCTCCTCAGGATTAAAACTTCCTATGTTTCTTCTTATTAAGAATGAAATATTTACTTCTAAATAATCGAAAGTACTTAAATGAAGACTTCTTTCCATACCATAACTCATATGGAGTCTTCTCCTCTTTTAGAAAAAGTAATGCTCTATTTGAAGTGTAGACTGCTGTCATCACTGCTTCTTTCCAAAATTTCTCTAGAAGGTCTTTCTCAATGAGCATTTTTTTGTCCATATTGTCGACAATAAAATTTCTTCTCTCAAATACTATATTCCACTGTAGAGTTATTACCAATGAAACTTGATTCCTTATACTATGTTTCTCAAGATAATTTTCCACTTGGATATTTGTGAACTCTATTCCATTATCTATTCGAATCGTCTGGATTTTCTGACCAAGCATCTTTTAACATTCCCATCAATATCTTGTAATGGAACTGAACAATTAATATTTGTGGGTAATTATTGATACCCATGCCATTATTCTATAGTCATCAATTAAGAGAACATAATATCTCATCCCATCAATTTCCCTTGGAAAAATTGGCCCACACACATCAATATGCACCAACTCAAGCAATCTTATTGAACTTTAATCCTTCATCTTATATGTGTTGGACGGAGAAAGAAAGGAAGTGATGGAAAGAGGGGGGGGGGGTGAATTGCCTTTTAAAAATTAATTAACAATTTAAAAACAAAGTGAAAGTGCAGCGGAAATAAATAAGGCAAGACACAAAATTGATAACGGAGTTCGGATTAAACCCAAGCCTACGTCTCCGCTCCCAACTCAACCGTTGAGAGATTTACTACCACTTGCTTTTTAATGGTTTTAGCAAGAAACCCACTAGACTTTAAGGTTAGTCTAGAACCTATTACATCTTTCTTTTATTGGTTATGCAAGAACCCACTTGCTTTCAATGGTTGAGCAAGAACCCACTAGCCTTCTTACAGGTGAAGGCTAGCTCACCTATGTCTAAAGCCTTTTAAAGGAAAGGCTTGACCAACCTCTTCACACCTTAAAGGTGATGTGAAAACCCAAAAGAATGGAGGATGAGAGAAATGGGAGTTTGTAGGCACAAACTCAATTTAAAGCTCAAAATAAATAAATAATGAAAAACCGTAATGGGAGAAGCCTTGGGCGCCAATGGATTGATGAAGTTGATGAAGAGCTCTCCCAAGCTTCTATGGTGGTGCTCCTTGGATGTGGAATTGAGTTGGAGCAATTTGAGGTTCCTTGGAGGTATCCGCCGGAGGTTCGCCAAATGATCAAAATGTGTCCCGTGGGCTTCACAATAGTTCCGACTATATTCCGGGGCTTCCTAGTCCTTTATTTATAGAGGGGGAACCCTCATATGGCCTTTGGGAGGCTTCAGAGCCGTTGGAGAGGCCTTCGGAGCCGTTGGGAGGCAAGTGGACAGGTCTGGTCAAAGGCCCAACGGCTAGTTTGACTGGCTCCACCGGCTGACCGGTACAGTTCCACCGGTTGGCCGGTGTTTGGAAAATGGAGATCAATTCTGCCCAAGCTCCACCGGCTGGCCGGTGAGGAGGCCACCGGTTGGCCGGTGCTGAGGCAGTGGCTGACACTGTTCTGGCTGGGTGCCACCGGCTGGCCGCTGGTGAGGCACCGGTTGGCCGGTGGTCTGGACAGAAAGATGCCTTCTGTCCAGGCCTCCATCGGCTGACCGGTGGTCTTCCACCGGTTGGCCGGTGGACTGAATTTCAGTCCACTTTTGGCTTTTTGCCTTCTTGGCCTTCTTGGCCCAATTCCTTGGCAACCTGAAATTATGCCTATCATCCAAAAACACTTAAAACAAGATTAGATAAATAAGAGAGTGATTGTGATCATGAAAATTAAACCACGAGGGGTACGAGAGGTACAACAATCTCCCCCTATTTTGATGATCACAATCACCAAAACAAGCAATGTAAAAGACTGAAATGGGAGGCATGCTTTAAAAGATTTTCCCCCAATCAACCAAGAATTTCTCCCCCTTTGTGATTATCAAAATAGCACGGGGCATAAAACTTGATTGAGGGAAAGGTTTGAAAAACAAGATAGAGATTTTAAATCAATTGAAATTTTTGAAATTTGAATTGAAAGTTTTGAATCGAAATTTGAATTGAAAGTTTTGAATCGAAATTTGAATTGGAAGTTTTGAATTGAAATTTTAATTGGAAGTTTTGAATCGAAATTTCAATTGGAAGTTTTGAATCGAAATTTGAATTGGAAGTTTTGAATCGAAATTTGAATTGGAAGTTTTGAATCGAAATTTGAATTGGAAGTTTTGAATCGAAATTTGAATTGGAAGTTTTGAATCGAAAATTGAATAACAGTTTGAATTGAATGTTTTGAAATGAAAATTGAATAACAGTTTGAATTGAAAGTTTTGAATGAAAATTTTTGAAAATAAAGCAAAAAGGCTTAAACAATCCTAACTCCCCCTAAATAAAAACAATAAATCACCGGAGAGAGGTTTTTGAAACCGAAACAAATTTTGGCCCGGTGAGACTCGCTAAGAGGGATTTTTCAATCCACACTTGTCTAGTGGCGGGTCTTCTACTATAAAATTCATCATTGAAGAAAATAGTTTTGGGCCTACCGTACCGGGCATTTTTGCAATTGCACTCATAAATTAAGTGCCCGGGTTTTTTGCAATAATTACAAAATTTAAATTGGGAGCTCCCCCTTACAAAAATAGTTGGAGCATGGGAAGAGGAAGCTTGCTTGGAATAGCCAAGCCCTTCGGTGGTTCTAGATATGCATTGGTAACCTAGGAGTTTGGTCAAATTTTGTTCACCTTGGGTGAACTTAGCTAAGGATTCCCTTAAATCTTTGATAGTTGATTCCATGGAATCAACATCGAGAAGGTTTTGGATCTTGAGGGACAAATCCTCTTTTTCTTTGAGAAGTTGTTCCTTTTCGGAAGAGAGTTTTTTGAAATTCTTTTTTAAAGCAACAAATTTGGAAGAAAGTTCGTGAAAACCTTCCTCCAATTGATCTCTAGCATGTTGGAGATCCTCATAAGATAAATGATTAAAAGAATTTGAAGAACTAGAGGATGAGGAGTCGGAAGATGTTACCTCATGAAATGCCATTAGGCATTTGTTACCGTTGTCGCTTGAGGAGGAGGAGGAGGAGGATGTGGAGCTATCACTCCATGTGGCCTTGAAAGCATTCTTATTTTCCTTTTGCTTGGCCTTTTTCTTGTTGAGTGGGAAATCGGGCTTGTAATCGCCTTTAGTACCTTCATGGGTTACTTCTAAAAGTTTCCAAATATCATAAGAAGATGAGCAAGTAGAAATACGATTAAATTCATTATGGTCTAACCCACAATGAAGAGCATTCATGGCTTTGCCATCAAGCTCAAAATTTGCAATGTCTTCGGGGGTCCATTTGGATTCATCCTTGTTAGAGAAAGTAAAGCCTTGCATAACAATTCTATATATAGGATAGCCAATACTTTTAAGAAATGTAATCATGCGAGTTTTCCAAAAAGAATAGTCGGTTCCATCAAAAAATGGAGCACGACCCAAAGAATATCCTTCGGGGGCGAAAGAGGTTGATGCCATCACAATGGATCTTAAATTTGAAACTGGTGAAGGTATTACTCAAATTTTCCCTCTGATACCAATTGTTGGGCGGAGAAAGAAAGGAAGTGATGGAAAGAGGGGGGGGTGAATTGCCTTTTAAAAATTAATTAACAATTTAAAAACAAAGTGAAAGTGCAGAGGAAATAAATAAGGCAAGACACAAAATTGATAACGGAGTTCGGCTTAAACCCAAGCCTACGTCTCCGCTCCCAACTCAACCGTTGAGAGATTTACTACCGCTTGCTTTTTAATGGTTTTAGCAAGAAACCCACTAGACTTTAAGGTTAGTATAGAACCTATTACAGCTTTCTTTTATTGGTTATGCAAGAACCCACTTGCTTTCAATGGTTGAGCAAGAACCCACTAGCCTTCTTACAGGTGAAGGCTAGCTCACCTATGTCTCAAGCCTTTTAAAGGAAAGGCTTGACCAACCTCTTCACACCTTAAAGGTGATGTGAAAACCCAAAAGAATGGAGGATGAGAGAAATGGGAGTTTGTAGGCACAAACTCAATTTAAAGCTCAAAATAAATAAATAATGAAAAACCGTAATGGGAGAAGCCTTGGGCGCCAATGGATTGATGAAGTTGATGAAGAGCACTCCCAAGCTTCTATGGTGGTGCTCCTTGGATGTGGAATTGAGTTGGATCAATTTGAGGTTCCTTGGAGGAATCCGCCGGAGGTTCGCCAAATGATCAAAATGTGTCCCATGGGCTTCACAATAGTTCCGACTATATTCCGGGGCTTCCTAGTCCTTTATTTATAGAGGGGGAACCCTCATATGGCCTTTGGGAGGCTTCGGAGCCATTGGAGAGGCCTTCAGAGCCGTTGGGAGGCAAGTGGACAGGTCTGGTCAAAGGCCCAACGGCTAGTTTGACTGGCTCCACCGGCTGACCGGTACAGTTCCACCAGTTGGCCGGTGCTTGGAAAATGGAGATCAATTCTGCCCAAGCTCCACCGGCTGGCCGGTGAGGAGGCCACCGGTTGGCCGGTGCTGAGGCAGCGGCTGACACTGTTCTGGCTGGGTGCCACCGGCTGGCCGGTGGTGAGGCACCGGTTGGCCGGTGGTCTGGACAGAAAGATGCCTTCTGTCCAGGCCTCCATCGGCTGACCGGTGGTCTTCCACTGGTTGGCCGGTGGACTGAATTTCAGTCCACTTTTGGCCTTTTGCCTTCTTGGCCTTCTTGGCCCAATTCCTTGGCAACCTGAAATTATTCCTATCATCCAAAAACACTTAAAACAAGATTAGATAAATAAGAGAGTGATTGTGATCATGAAAATTAAACCACGAGGGGTACGAGAGGTACAACAATATGTCTTTCGAATGATATTCCCTTATTGATAGACATTTCAAGTATGATTACTCTCACATGATAATCTAGGGAGATTTTGAGCCGCATCATATTTCACCAGATCTTCCAAGGATGCTTGGATTTTGTGGCCAAGATGCTTATGCCATAACTTGTTTTCTTCATCCTTGGATAGAAAGAACATATCCTCTTATACACTCAAAAGGTAGATATTTCCTTTTATATGATTTCCTTGAAACACAATAGCACCATCCTTTGCCTTGATGATACATAGTTTCTTGGAAAAACTTATGGCATGCCCTGAGTTACACAATTTACTAACACTAAGAAAATTGTGACTAATCCCCACAAAAACCAATACATCTACTTATCTCATGTATTTTCCTCCAAAATTAGATTTTACTGAACCAATAATTTTCAAGCCCTCATCGTTACCAAATCCTACGATACCTTATTTATCTTACCTGATTCTGGTCACTATATCCTTATTTCCCATCAAGTGAGAAGTGTATCTACTATCAATGATCTATATCCCAGTGCGATCTAATGCCTTGAATGAAATTTCTGAAACCACTGCCTATTCTTACCTTTTCTTTTTGACCCAAGTATTTGGCTTCATATCTAAAATGAAATGATAATCTTGATCTTCCTCAGTATGTGATGTACCAGCTTCAACCTACAGAGCTGCAAATTGATTTTTAATTTTTATCTCTCTTGAATATACATTTGGCTGCTTCTTATGAAAAAATTTAGCCTATATCGGCACATTACTCTACATTTTGGATGTACAATATCTTTTCATATGTCAGAGTCCTTTACACATGAAATAATGACCATCAAATGATGACATATATTTTTGAGATATGTACAACCACCTATGTTGGTATTGTTCCCTTTGGTGCCTATTTTCTATGGAACATACAATTTGAGAGTGTCCCATATTACCACAACAATAGAATATTATGTGAGGTACATTCTTGTGTGGAAAATATGCACCATTAGCTGTGCCTTGGGTTATCTGAATCTTCTAATTCTACTTCATATCCAAAATATTCATCAATCTTGGATTGGATTCTTGTGGTATGACTTGAACCATAAAAACTTTTTGTTTTAGATAAATCCCTATAACAGTCTTATCATTCAGAGTTAATTATTGCTTCTGTTCTGCTGGACCACTTTTCTCAAGTCGTATCTTCTCTGTTTCCTATATGATCTTCATTCCTAATGTCAAACCAAGCATTAATCGTTTCACCTGATCTTTAACTTTTCATCACAGAACAACGACATCCTCTTCTATTTATTCTATACATTTAATTCAATATTTTCTAGTTTCATTCAAACTTTTGACTTCCATTTTCTATTCTTCAATCTTGAGTTTGTACTCAACCACCTTTTTTGAGATTTCTGGAATTGAAGACCCCAACTTTTCAATTTCTATATTCAGCTCAGAATTATCTTCTTCCTGCTGCTGTATATAGTGTTTGGCATCATGAACAACTTTGTTAGCTTTCTTTATTTTGTCTCTCAAAATATATACCTCTTTAAGGGTAGCTTCTAATTCATCCTAAAGATAAAATAATCCTTCAATTTATCTTTCTTTATTGTCACTTTCTTCTCTAGTTAAAAAATTTTCAACAACTTCCACCAAATCATATACTTTATGATCCGTGCAGTCCTCTAAATATTCTACCTCAAATTATTCTGAAATTTTATCTTCTTTTGAAAGAAGATTCTTCTTTTTGATGAAATTTATCTTATAAATGATCCTACCTTTCACATTTGATGAATACATATTTTGGGGAATTTCATCATTGTCTTCATTTTCATCCTCAAACTTATTAGGACACTTTATTGCAAAATGACCAATCTTTTCGCATCAAAAGCACAAAAATGGAAGTTTACCATTGAACTTACCTTCCCCCCTTTGCATATTTGATGATAGAAATGACATAACTTCATCCAAACTTTCCTCCTCAGGGCTATCTTCAACAGAGATATTTTTCATGGCCTTGAATTCCACTTCTTTGGACTTCTCTGTTTTCACTGCATCATTATCATCGTTTCTCATTTCATAGGCTATAAGTGTACTGTGAAGGTTATCCAGTGTGAGATCTTTTGAGTCTTTGTATTCCAACACTAAAACTTTTATATTGAACCATGGTGAAAGTTTCCTTAAGATACATTTCACAATCTTTATATCTTCAATGATTTCTCCAAGACCTAACATGTCATCCAAAATAACATTTACCCTGTTGAAGAATTCATCAACAGTCTCATTGGAGTTCATTATTGGATCCTAAAACATTTAAAAAAATCCTATAGCTTTGATTCTCATAATTTTGTGTCACCGTCATAAATGTTCAAAAAAATTTCCCACATAGCATGTGATGTTTTACAGGACATCACCTTTGTATAAATTTCATTTTATAGGGCTCCCCCTAAAGCATTAATCCCTTTAAAATCAGTATCCAATTCCGTTATTTTGACTTATGATAATGAACCACTATTTATGTCAGCTAATATTCCATGCATAGCTACTATGAAGACATCCATCCCTACTGATCAGAAGTAGTGATTCATTTGATTCTTCCATAGTTGAAAATTATTTCCGTCAAAGGTCAGAATTCCTTTATGATTTACCACCTTCATTTCTTATTCTGAGAGAGAAACACTGACTTTCAAATATTCTCTCTGATACCAATTATTAGGTCCACTAGACCAAATATCCTGAGGGGGGGGGGATCAGGGTATGACAGATTAAAACCTTTCCCCCCTTCGAACCATATTTAAAAAAACACAATTATCCCTTCCTCCAAGAGAAATATATGAGTAGATATGAAATCATGCACAAGACACAATGATTTTTACTTGGTTCACCCTCACTGGGATACGCCCTAGGTGGATACAACATTAATGTGCCGATGTACCAAATTCACTAAGGCTCAATACTAATAATGATCACAATGTTCAGGATAGATATTATATGCCCAATCTCACTGACTTTACAAGATTTAGGGTCTAATTACTACATTCCCAAGGGTTACTCCCTATGCCTATTTCTCTGGATCACTGCCGATGGAAAGGGTCACCATCTTTCTCTTCATTCACTCACTGCTCTTGGAACATAATCCACACATAGTTTATAAAATTTTAGGTCAAACATAGTTTATGGACATTTAGTTCCCTTAATTTAAATTAATTCTTGAATCCTCAACTTTAGGTAGGTGCTCGGTGGAAGTTCCTTTTTCACCCGCAGATGAAATCGACCTTCCTGGGTACTGCTAGGTACCAGAAAACACTTTCAAAAAATGATTTGAAGCTCTTGAAAGCTTCCTTGTGAAAATCAAAAACCGCTTTGTTCCTTTTCATACTGTGTATTGGGTATGGTATGCAGATCAACTCCTCCACGTACTGCTGTCGCTTCTATGAACCAACCTTCATATGTGGACTGCCTCCACCTTTTCTATCGCATACCACGTTCGTGTACTGACTTCACGAACCTCCTCTGTGAATCACCCTCTATCTGCAAACTGTTCTCTGTTCATGGACTACCTTAACTTCTGCAGACCATATCTACTCCACATACAAGAATTCCTTCTCCATGTACCGAACTTCCACTTTTTCATACCACGTTCTTTGTGGGATACAGTTTCCCGTAAAAAACTTTGGTGGAATTTCTTCCGTGCGAACCACTTCAGCCTTTGCAAAATTCTCCCTCGCGAACTTCCTTCGTACTTTTCTGGACTCGTAGAGAAAAGATCTGTTCTCTAATGATATTTTATCTCCCACCTAATAAATTTGATTAGTGATCCTTATATAGGCAGAGATATCCACAAAATCCACTAATCCAAAATTTACAAAATCTTTGATTCAGACAGCCTACCCACATACCGATCCTACTGCCACGAACCGCAACCCTTACACATACCATTTTTCCACTATGGTCTGTGTAATTACTTTTCTATTACATGGTCGATCTCCTCCTCCAATGAAAATCCATCCACGTACCACATATCCTTATTTCGCGAACCATTTTCAGTTTCGCGAACCGCTCCTTTGTACCGTTCCTGCTGCCTGGTACGCAGCCACGTACCCTTCCCGGACATGGTACACAATCTATGTCCTGGGATATACATTTATCTTCCTTTTCCAATTTCATTCACCATTCTTCACACCATCCATCCCTATGAAGAAAACCTTAAATTTCCAAAATTAAATTCTGGATTTTGAGGCCCAAAAAATTGGTAAACACTAGGAAATTGCGCCACCTTAAAAACCAGTCTTTGGAAAACACCAACCATACTCATTTTGAGTCATCTAGCTTTGTCAAAAAATGAAATTACACCCAAAACATACCTAGAGGACACCTTGATGTATTTTTTCCCAACAAGTACCTTTCCAGATGTGGCTTCGGTCAGTGTGATGACAATTCCAAATTTTTTTGAGCATTAAGTTGAGGAATTTTCTATACAAGGATTGGGTTGGTGATATTGAATTAAAAATTTCATTATATAGTACTAGGATGAGGATTGACCAAGGATTTGGGTCATGGGATGATGTGAAATTTGACTGATGGAACCTTCCTAGAGTGATTAGTTAGTGGGATGATATATGGACATATCACCATGCCTTATGTGTAACGATCAAATCATTTATGAATAAAATTCCATTTCTTTTAATGTATTATGGATATAGAAAATACATTCACTCTTTTTATTATTATTGGGTTTAAATGACCATTAAGTATCATTTCCATTGATAATATAACCATTGAACAATTATCACATGACTAATATAAATACAAGGTTTTTAAAAAAAAATCCTTTAGACATAAAAACACAGAGGATGACCTCATCCAGTAGACTCAGACTGTACGAAGCTTATTTTTCAGATCTCAGAAAGGAGGTAGTTTCACTAGGCTTAAATCTTTACTAAGCCCAAGTTGAGCTTCAACACATTAAGCTTGAACGGAATCGCATACGGGATAAGTTCAAGTTAATAGAGATTACCACCCAGGCGATGTTATCCGAGCCGCCCCAAGAGTCTGTCACCATCACACACCTTACCCTTAAGTATCACACAGGTTTTATAAGGGGTTATGTAATAAATTATTAGTTACTTATTGTGTAATCCCTTTTTATAAATAAAAGTCTTATTCCATCAATTCCTTTATAAGAATAGTCTTTCATAAAAAAAATGATGAATTTGTTAAATTGATTTTTTAGGTAAAAATTGTACTTTTGAGAAATAGATACATTATTATATTAAAATAATGTTTTTATTAATAATATTATAAAAAATATTCTTATAAATGATGATTATATTAGTTCTTTATCTGTAAATGATTAGGTAATCAGTTTGATAAGAGTTATATTTTTATATGATAAAGCAGAAAGTGTATATTTTAAGGAATTAATGAGTTTTTAAAATAAATAATTTTTTAATAAAATATTAATATAATATTACTTTTATTAATAATAAATTATTATATAACTTTTATGAAGTCAAATGTAATTTTTATTAAGGTTTGAAAATTATTTTTGTCAAAACCTGTGAATTTTTAATAAATGTCAGTTTTCCTTTTAAAAGTGAAAATTCAAACATTTAGAAAATTATTTAGATAAAATGAATATTATTTTTGGAATCCGGATTTCTAAATTATCCAACAGAAAAATTTTCATAATTTTCTGAGACAGTCGAATTTTTGGGTAAAAATTAAATGCCGTATAAATAAAATATGTGTTTTATGACATCATAATGACCCAAAAATGATGAAATAAATACTATAATGGGTATCATCAGCCCAATATATGTTTTATAATTAAAAAAAATGTAATTTTAGATTTGATTTACTTATTTTATAAATCCTTAACGAATCCTCCAAAATGTATAACATATTATATGGTTTTAAAATGATTTCCTTGAGAGTGTGACTCACCTCCAAATAAGAAAGCCTACTGTTTTAATATTTTTACTCCTTGGAATTATAAAATATTTTATACCACTCTTCTTTGGTAGAAACCATGGGAAAAAACAATGGTATGGTTTGTGGTTTTGAATATTTTAGTGTGTAGTGTCCAAAACCTAAATTATAAAGAACCCCCTCCCTTCCTATATAAACCCACCCAATATCCCATTCCTATTCACTCAAACCATTTGTATCTATACCATTATCTGATCCATACTCCCTATATTCCTCCCAAGGTGTCCCAAATCTCCCAGGAATCCTCTCCTAATCCTTTGGGATCACACATCCAAGTAAGGGATCTTCCACCCTCCTCTTTTATCAAGCATTCTTTTCATGGTATATATTTTAATATATTTTAATATATTTTATTCCTATGTGGGGATATTTTATTAAATATCATAATTACTTACCATTTTATGTATAAATTATGAGGTCCCTTTTCACTCTCATTTATTCCTCTTATGAACCCTTATGTGTACCAGTTACCATGCTGAATTTTTATAAGGGGGTCCTTCCTTTCTCATTTTTATCCAAGTTTCTTTATATTGTAATAACTTTTTTTATTCAATTAAAAATTTTGGGGTATGATTTAACACCTCCCTAATACTTCCATAATTATATTTTAATTATGATATACTACTTTCTATTTCATCAATGCCTTCCATGTACACCTATTACCATGCCGAAATTAGTAAGGGATTTCTCTCTTCTTCTTTTCATTCAAGTATTTCTCCCATATTATGTATCTAAATTCTATTTCATATATTGGGATATTATGTTCTATGATCCACTTACTATATATTTCATGTATAAATTATGATTTATACCTTTACCTCTCATCAACCTAACTTATGAATTTCCATATGATGACGTTATGCTGCCAAAATTGCACCACGATTTTCCAATACAAAATCATCGTGTACTGAGTACCATACCCATTTCTCTATCAAGGGTATTCACCTTTATGAAAATATACTAATTTAATGTTACTTACATTTATATACTCCAAATTTCTTAATTGTATAATAACTTATTATGTTCAATGATTCCATGTTATATGATCCATGTGACACACATATGCATGAAATGAAATGTTTGTGATGGGTGTGCCCTGATAGTTCTCCAATGCATTAGGTAATGTTTAGTATCATGATAAAACATGTGAAATTAGGTTTTACTCATTCTAATCCTTGTGAAATTAGGTTTTAATCATGCTAATTCATGGTAAATGAGGGTTTACTCATTATAATCCATGTGCAATGAGCCTTGACTCATGATAATATCATGTTGTATGTCGTTTCCACATTTCTATGTTATGATAATCATGCTATATCATTACTTTATGTTCATATTTCTCTTTTTATCCATTTATATGCCTATTTCCTAACATGTATTTTATTCTTCAAGTTATGACTTATTTACTCCCTTACTGGGCTTTATAGCTCACCCCTTTCTTTTGTATGTCCTCAGGTTATCCCATGCATTGTTAAGTACGAAGGAGTGAGTTAGTCACTAGTACAAGAATGACCTTTAGCGGCCGCCAAAAGACGTCGCTAAAGGCCTATAGCGGCCGCCAAATGGCGTCCGCTATAGGTCTCATTGAAAAATCTATAGCGGCCGCTAAAAGGCGGCCGCTAAAGGTGTCCATGGAGACACCTATAGGGGCCTCCATTTGGCGGCCACTATTAAATTTTAATTTTTTTAAAAAAAATCCAATTATACATTAATATACCCAAATAAATCCCGGATGTCATCTTCCAAGATCCGCATCCATCATCACATATAACTGCATAACAAAATTTAATAACAAACTTAGTACCGAATAAAACCTAGAAAACAAATATTTAACTTCAAACTTACTGTAACAGATCTAAAGTATTTGATTTTCAAAATAATATTCATAATTTTGATTTCCGTTTTAAAAATTTAAAACCATTAATTCTATTGTTCTAATTGGATTGTTGTCTTGTGATTTTAGGTCAATCCGATGTCGTCCGCTATGAGTTTGACCATTAGACGCCCGTTTTGGCAGTTTATGACACCAGAACGGCATTCCCGGTCACCACGGGCACACGGCACGTCCGATTGACGTGCCTTCTGCTCGAACAAATCACAATTCACTCACCCTTTGATGTCGTTCGATTTTAGGTCATTCGGACTTCGTTCGGCCCGTTTGGACCCCCCCCACACGTTTATCAAGCGCGCGTAACATTTAAAGAACGCATAATAATCCCTACCGCGCAGACCGCACGTCCGATTGATGTACCGTCTATGCGTGCACGTCGTGAATAATAATTGGATTGTTGTCCTATGATTTCAGGTCAATCCGATGTCATCCGCTATGAGTTTGACCGTTAGACGCTCGTTTTGGCCGTTTATGACACCAGAACGGCGTTCCCGGTCACCGCAGGCACACGGCACGTCCGATTGACGTTCCGTCTGCTCGACCACATCACAATTCACTCACAATTTGATGTCGTCTGATTTCAGGCCATTCGGACTTCATTCGGACCATTTGGACCCCCCACGTGCGTTTATCAAGCGCACACAACACTTAAAGAACGCATAATGAGCCCTACGGCGCAGACCGCACGTCCGATTGACGTTCCGTCTACGCGTGCACATCGAGAATAATAATTGGATTGTTGTTCTGTGATTTCAGTTCAATCCGATGTCGCCCGATATGATTTTGACCGTTAGACGCCCGTTTTTGGCCATTAATGACACCAGAACAGCGTTCCCAGTCACCGCGGGCACACGACACGTCCGATTGACGTACCGTCTACTCTACCACATCACAATTCACTAACCCTTTGATTTCGTCTTATTTCAGGCCATTCGAAATTCGTTCGGCCCGTTTGGACCCCCCCCACGCGCGTTTATCAAGCGCACACAACACTTAAAGAACGCATAATGAGCCCTACCGCGCAGAACACACGTCCGATTGACGTGCCGTCTGCACGTGCACGTCGCGAATAATAATTGGATTGTTGTCCTGTGATTTTAGGTCAATCCGATGTCGTCCGCTATGAGTTTGACCGTTAGACGCCCGTTTTGGCCGTTTGTGACACCAGAACGGCGTTCCCGGTCACCGCAGGCACACGGCACATCCGATTGATGTGCTGTCTATTCGACCACATCACAATTGACTCACCCATTTATGTCGTCCGATTTCAGGCCATTCGGACATCGTTCGGCCCGTTTGGACCCCCACACGTGTTTATCAAGCGCACACAACACTTAAAGAACGCATAATGAGCCCTACCGCGCAGACCACACATCCGATTGACGTTCCGTCTATGCGCGAACGTCTCGAATAATAATTGGATTGTTTTCCTATGATTTTAGGTCAATCCGATGTCGTCCGCTATAAGTTTGACCGTTAGACGACTGTTTTGGCCGTTTATGACACCAGAACGGAATTCCCAGTCACCGCGGGCACACGGCACATCCGATTGACGTTCCGTCTGCTCGACCACATCACAATTCACTCCCCCTTTGATGTTGTCCGATTTCAGGCCATTCGGACATCGTTCGGCCCGTTTGGACCCCCCCACGTGCGTTTATCAAGCGTGCACAACACTTAAAGAACGCATAATGAGCCCTACCGCGCAGACCGCAGGTCCGATTGACATGCCGTCTGTGCGTGCACATCGCGAATAATAATTGGATTGTTTTCCTATGATTTTAGGTCAATCCGATGTGTTCCGCTATGAGTTTGACCGTTAGATGCCCGTTTTGGCCGTTTTTGACACCAGAACGGCGTTCCTGGTCACCGCGGGCACACGGCACGTCCGATTGACGTGCCGTCTGATCGACCACATCACAATTCACTAAACCTTTGATGTCGTCCGATTTCAGGTCATTCGGACTTCGTTCGGCCCGTTTGGACCCCCCCCCCACGCGCGTTTATCAAGCGCGCGCAACACTTAAAGAACACATAATGAGCCCTACGGCGCAGACCGCACGTCCGATTGATGTTACGTCTCCGCGTGCACGTCGCGAATAATAATTAGAGTGTTTTACTGTGATTTCAGATCAATCCGATATCGTCCGCTATGAGTTTGACTGTTAGACGCCCGTTTTGGCCGTTTATGACACCAGAACGGCGCTCCCGGTCACCGCGGGTACATGGCACGTCTGATTGACATGCCGTCTGCTCGACCACATCACAATTCACTCAACCTTTGATGTCGTCCAATTTCAGGCCATTCGAACTTCGTTCGGTTCGTTTGGACCCCCCCACGCGCGTTTATCAAGCGCGCACAATACTTAAAGAACGCATAATGAGCCCTACGGCGCAGACCGCATGTCCGATTGACGTGCCGTCTACGCGTGCACATCGCGAATAATAATTTTATTGTTTTCCTGTGATTTCAGGTCAATTCGATGTCGTCCGCTATGATTTTGACCGTTAGATGCCCGTTTTGGCCGTTTATGACACCAGAACGGCGTTCCCAGTCACCGCGGCCACACGGCATGTCCGATTGACATGTCGTCTGCTCGACCACATCAAAATTCACTCACCCTTTGATTTCATCCGATTTCAGGCCATTTGGACATCATTCGGCCCATTTGGACCCCCCATGCGCGTTTATCAAGCGCGCACAACACTTAAATAACGCATAATGAGCCCTACCGCGCAGACCGCATGTCCGATTGATGTGACGTCTACGCGTGAAGCTCGCGAATAATAATTGGATTGTTTTCCTATGATTTCAGGTCAATCCGATGTCGTCCGCTATGAGTTTGACCGTTAGACGCCCATTTTGGCTGTTTATGACACCAGAACGGCGTTCCCGGTCACTGCGGGCACACGGCATGTCCGATTGACGTTCCGTCTGCTCGACCACATCAAAATTCACTCACCCTTTGATGTCGTCCGATTTCAGGCCATTCGGACTTTGTTCGGCCAGTTTGGACCCCCCACGCGCGTTTATCAAGGGCGCGCAACACTTAAAGAATGCATAATGAGCCCTACCGCGCAGACCGCATGTCCGATTGACATTCCGTCTACGCGTACATGTCGCGAATAATAATTGGATTGTTTTCCTATGATTTCAGGTCAATCCAATATCGACCGCTATGAGTTTGACCGTCAGACGCCCGTTTTGGCCGTTTATGACACCAGAACGGCATTCCCGGTCACTGCGGGCACACGCCACATCCGATTGACGTACCGTATGCTCGACCACATCAAAATTCACTCACCCTTTTATGTCATCTGATTTCAGCCCATTCGGACTTCGTTCGGCCCTTTTGGACCCCCCCACGCGTGTTTATCAAGCGCGCGCAACACTTAAAGAACGCATAATGAGCCCTACCATGCAGACCGTACGTCCGATTGACATGCCGTCTACGCGTGCACGTCGCGAATAATAATTGGATTGTTTTCCTATGATTTCAGGTCAATATGATGTCGTCCGCTATGAGTTTGACCGTTAGATGCTCGTTTTGGCCGTTTATGACACCAGAACGGCGTTCCTGGTCACCGCGGGCACACGACACATCCAATTGACGTGACGTCTGTTCGAACACATCAAAATTCACTCACCCTTTGATGTCGTCCAATTTCAGGCCATTCGGACATCGTTCGGCCCATTTGGACCCCCCCACGCGTGTTTATCAAGCGCGCACAACACTTAAAGAACGCATAATGAGCCCTACCGCGCAGACTGCACGTCCGATTGACGTTCCGTCTACGCGTGCACATCTCGAATAATAATTGGATTGTTTTCCTATTATTTCAGGTCAATCTGATGTCGTCCTCTATGAGTTTGACCGTTAGACGCCTGTTTTGGCCGTTTATGACACCAGAACGGCGTTCCCGGTCACCGCGGGCACACGACACGTCCGATTGACGTGCCGTCTGCTCGACGACATCAAAATTCACTCACCCTTTGATGTCGTCAGATTTCAGGCCATTTAGACATCGTTCGGCTCGTTTGGACCCCCCCACGCACGTTTATCAAGCGCGCACAACACTTAAAGAATGCATAATGAGCCCTACGGCGTAGAACGCAAGTCCGATTGACGTGCCGTCTACGCGTGCATGTCGCGAATAATAATTTTATTTTTTTCCTGTGATTTCAGGTCAATCCGATGTCATCCGCTATGAGTTTGACCGTTAGAGGCCCGTTTTGGCCATTTTTTGACACCAGAACGGCGTTCCCGGTCACCGCGGGCACACGACACTTCCGATTGATGTGACGTCTACTCGACCACATCACAATTCACTCACCCTTTGATGTTTTCCGATTTCAGGCCATTCGGACTTTGTTCGGACCGTTTGGACCCCCCCACGTGCGTTTATCAAGCGCTCGCAACACTTAAAGAACACATAATGAGCCCTACGGCACAGACCGTACGTCCGATTGATGTGACGTCTGCGCGTGAACGTCGCGAATAATAATTGGATTTTTTTCCTATGATTTCAGGTCAATCCGATGTCGTCCTCTATGAGTTTGACCGTTAGACGCCCGTTTTGGCCGTTTATGACACCAGAACGGCGTTCCCGGTGACCGCGGGCATACAGAACGTCCGATTGACGTGCCGTCTGCTCGACCACATCAAAATTCACTCACCATTTGATGTCATCCGATTTCAGGCCATTCGGGCTTTGTTCGGCCCATTTGGACCCCCCACGCGCGTTTATCAAGCGCGCGCAACACTTAAAGAACGCATAATGAGCCCTACGACGCAGACCGCACGCCCGATTGACGTGACGTCTACGCGTGCACGTTGCGAATAATAGTTGGATTGTTGTCCTGTGATTTCAGGTCAATCAGATGTCATCCGCTATGAGTTTTACAATTAGACGCCCGTTTTGGCCGTTTGTGACACCAGAACGGCGTTCCCGGTCACCGCGGGCACACAGCACGTCCGATTGATGTGCCGTCTGCTCAACCACATCACAATTCACTCGCCCTTTGATGTCGTCCGACTTCAGGCCATTCGGACTTCGTTCGGCCAGTTTGGACCCCCCATGCACGTTTATCAAGGGCGCACAACACTTAAAGAACACATAATGAGCCCTACCGCGCAGACCACATGTCCGATTGATGTTTTGTCTATGCGTGCACGCCACGAAGAATAATTTTATTGTTTTCCCATGATTTCAGGTCAATCCGATGTCGTCCGCTATGAGTTTGACCGTTAGACGCCTGTTTTGGCCGTTTATGACACCAGAACGGCGTTCCCAGTCACCGCGGGCACACGACATGTCCGATTGATGTTCCGTCTGCTCTACCACATCACAATTTACTCACCCTTTGATTTCGTCCGATTTCAGGCCATTAGGACTTCGTTCGGCCCATTTGGACCCCCCACGCGCGTTTATCAAGCTCACACAACACTTAAAGAACACATAATGAGCCCTACGACACATACCACACGTCCGATTGATGTGCCGTCTACACATGCACGTCGCAAATAATAATTGGATTGTTGTCCTATGATTTCAGGTCAATCCGATGTCGTCCGCTATGAGTTTGACCGTTAGACGCCCGTTTTGGCCGTTTATGACACTAGAACGGAGTTCCCGGTCACTACGGGCACACGACACGTCCGATTGATGTGACATCTACTCGACCACATCACAATTCACTCACCCTTTGATGTTGTCTGATTTCAGGCCATTTGGATTTCGTTCGGCCCATTTGGACCCCCCAGGCGCGTTTATCAAGCGCACGCAACACTTAAAGAACGCATAATGAGCCCTAAGGCGCAGACCGCACGTCCGATTGATGTGCCGTCTGCGTGTGCACATCGCGAATAATAATTGGATTGTTGTCCTATGATTTCAGGTCAATCCAATGTCGTCCGCTATGAGTTTGACCGTTAGACGCCCGTTTTGGCCGTTTATGACACCAGAACGGCGTTCTTGGTCACCGCGGACACAAGACACGTCCAATTGACGTGAAGTCTACTCGACCACATCACAATTCACTCACCCTTTGATGTAATCCGATTTCAGGCCATTCGGACTTCGTTCGGCCCATTTGGACCCCCCACGCGCGTTTATCAAGCGCGCGCAACACTTAAAGAACGCATAATGAGCCCTACCGCGTAGACCGCATGTCCGATTGATGTTCCGTTTGCGCGTGCACATCGAGAATAATAATTTGATTGTTGTCCTGTGATTTCAGGTCAATACGATGTCGTCCTCTATGAGTTTGACAGTTAGACGCTCGTTTTGTCCGTTTTTGACACCAGAACAGCATTCCCGGTCACCGCGGGCACACGGCATGTCCGATTGACATTACGTCTGCTCGACCACATCACAATTCACTCAAAATTTGATGTCGTATGATTTCAGGCCATTCAGACATCGTTCGGCCTGTTTGGACCCCCCACGCGCGTTTATCAAGCGCGCGCAACACATAAAGAACGCATAATGAGCCCTACCACGTAGACCGCACGTCCGATTGACGTTCTGTCTACGCGTGCACATCGCAAATAATAATTGGATTTTTTTCCTATAATTTCAGGTCAATCCGATGTCGTCCACTATGAGTTTGACCGTTAGACGCCCGTTTTGGCCGTTTATGACACCAGAACGGCGTTCCTGGTCACCGCGGGCACATGGCACGTCTGATTGATGTGCAGTCTACTCAAACACATTACAATTCACTCACCCTTTGATTTCGTCCGATTTCAGGCCATTCGGACTTCATTCGGCCAGTTTGGACCCCCCCACACGCGTTTATCAAGAGCGCGCAACACTTAAAGAAAACATAATGAGCCCTACCGCGCAGACCGCACATCCGATTGACGTGCCGTCTACGCGTGCACGTCGCGAATAATAATTGGATTGTTGTACTGTGATTTCAGGTCAATCTGATGTCGTACGCTATGAGTTTGACCGTTAGACGCCCGTTTTGGCCGTTTATGACACCAGAACGGTGTTCCCGGTCATCGCGTGCACACGACACGTCTGATTGATGTGCCGTCTGCTCGATCACATCAAAATTTACTCAAGCTTTGATGTCGTCTGATTTCAGGCCATTCGGACTTCGTTCGTCCCATTTGGACCCCCCACGCGCATTTATCAAGCGTGCGCAACACTTAAAGAACGCATAATGAGCCCTACGGCATAGACCGCACATCCGATTGACGTGCCGTCTGCGCGTGCATGTTTCAAATAATAATTGGATTGTTTTCCTGTGATTTCAGATCAATCCGATGTCGTCCATTATGAGTTTGACCGTTAGACGCCCGTTTTGGCCGTTTATGACACCAGAACGGCGTTCCCGGTCACCGCGGGCACACGGAACATCTGATTGACATGACGTCAGCTCGACCACATCACAATTCACTCCCCCTTTTATGTCGTCCGATTTCAGTCCATTCGGACTTCGTTCGGCCCGTTTGGACCCCCCCACGCGCGTTTATCAAGGGCGCGCAACACTTAAAGAACGCATAATGAGCCCTTCCGTGCAGACCGCACATCCGATTGACATGCCGTCTGTGCGTGCACCTCGCGAATAATAATTGGATTGCTGTCCTGTGATTTCAGGTCAATCCGATGTTGTCCGCTATGAGTTTGACCGTTAGATGCCCGTTTTGGCCGTTTACGACACCAGAATTGCATTCCCGGTCACCGCGGGCACACGACACGTCTGATTGACATGTCGTCTGCTCGACCACATGAAAATTCACTCACCCTTTGATGTCATCTGATTTCAGGACATTCGGACTTCGTTCGGCCCATTTGGACCCCCACGCGTGTTTATCAAGCACGCACAACACTTAAAGAACGCATAATGAGCCCTACGGCGCAGACCGCACGTCCAATTGATGTGTCGTCTGTGCGTGCACATCGCGAATAATAATTGGATTGTTTTCCTGTGATTTATGGTCAATCTGATGTCGTCCGCTATGAGTTTGACCGTTAGACGCCCGTTTTGGCCGTTTATGACACCAGAACGGAGTTCCCGGTCACCGCAGGCACACGACACGTCCGATTGACGTGCCGTATGCTCGACCACATCACAATTCACTCACCCTTTGATGTCGTCCGATTTCAGGCCATTCGGAGTTTGTTCAGCCCATTTGGACCCCCCATGCGCGTTTATCAAGCGCGCGCAACACTTAAAGAACGCATAATGAGCCCTACGGCATAGACCACACGTCCGATTGATGTGCCGTCTACACGTGCACATCGCGAATAATAATTGGATTGTTGTTTTGTGATTTCAGGTCAATCTGATGTCGTTCGCTATGAGTTTGACCGTTAGACGCCCGTTTTGGCTGTTTGTGACACCAGAACGGTGTTCCTGGTCACTGCGGGCACACGACACATTCGATTGACGTACCGTCTACTCGAACACATCACAATTCACTCACCCTTTGATGTCTTCCGATTTCAGGCCATTCGGACTTCGTTTGGCCCATTTGGACCCCCCACGCTCGTTTATCAAGCACGCACAACACTTAAAGAACGCATAATGAGCCCTACCGCGCAGACTGCACATCCGATTGACGTGTCATCTGCATGTGCACGTTGCGAATAATAAATGGATTGTTGTCCTGTGATTTTAGGTCAATCCGATGTCGTCCGCTATGAGTTTGACCGTTAGACGCCCGTTTTGGCCGTTTATGACACGAGAATGGCGTTCCCGGTCACCGCGGGCACACGGCATGTCCGATTAACGTGCCGTCTACTCGACCACATCAAAATTCACTCACCCTTTGATGTCGTATGATTTCAGGACATTCAGACATCGTTCGGCCCATTTGGACCCCCCACGCGCGTTTATCAAGCGCGCACAACACTTAAAGAACGCATAATGAGCTCTACCGCGCAGACCACACGTCCGATTGAAGTGCTGTCTACGCGTGCACGTCATGAATAATAATTGGATTGTTGTCCTGTGATTTCCGGTCAATCCGATGTCGTCTACTTTGAGTTTGACCGTTAAACGTCCGTTTTGGCCGTTTATGAAACCAGAACGGCGTTCCCGGTCACCGCGGGCACACGGCACATCCGACTGACGTGCCGTCTACACATGCACGTCGCGAATAATAATTGGATTATTTTCCTATGATTTAAGGTCAATCCGATGTCGTCCGCTATGAGTTTGACCATTAGACGCCCATTTTGGCCGTTTATGACACTAGAACGGCGTTCCCAGTCACTACAGGCACACGGCACGTCCGATTGATGTGACGTCTACTTGAACAAATCACAATTCACTCACCCTTTGATGTCATCTGATTTCAGGCCATTTGGATTTTGTTCGGCCCATTTGGACCCCCAGGCGCGTTTATCAAGCGCACACAACACTTAAAGAACGCATAATGAGCCCTAAGGCGCAGACCGCACGTCCGATTGATGTGCCGTCTTCACGTGCACGTCGCGAATAATAATTGGATTGTTGTCCTGTGATTTCAGGTCAATCCAATGTCGTCTGCTATGAGTTTGACCATTAGACGCCTGTTTTGGCCGTTTATGACACCAGAACGGCGTTCTTGGTCACCGCGGACACAAGACATGTCCGATTGACGTGATGTCTACTCGAACACATCGCAATTCACTCAACCTTTGATGTCATCTGATTTTAGGCCATTCCGACTTCGTTCGTCCCATTTGGACCCCCCACGCGCGTTTATCAAGCGCGCGCAACACTTAAAGAACGCATAATGAGCCCTACCACATAGACCGCACGTCCGATTGATGTTCCGTTTGCGCGTGCAAATCGAGAATAATAATTGGATTATTGTCCTGTGATTTCAGGTCAATACGATGTCGTCTTCTATGAGTTTGACAGTTAGACGCTCGTTTTGGCCGTTTATGACACCAGAACGGCATTCCTGGTCACCGCGGGCACACAGCACGTCCGATTGAAATTCCGTCTGCTCGACCACATCACAATTCACTCACCCTTTGATGTCGTCCGATTTCAGGCCATTCAGACATTGTTCGGCCTGTTTGGACCCCCACGCGCCTTTATCAAGCGCGCACAACACTTAATGAACTCATAATGACCCCTACCGCACAGACCGCACGTCCGATTGACATTCTGTCTATGCGTGCACATCGCGAATAATAATTGGATTTTTTTCCTATAATTTCAGTTCAATCCGATGTCGTCCACTATGAGTTTGACCGTTAGACGCCCGTTTTGGCCGTTTATGACACCAGAACGGCGTTCCTGGTCACCGCGGGCACACGGCATGTCTGATTGACGTGCAGTCTACTTGACCACATTACAATTCACTCACCCTTTGATGTCATCTGATTTCAGGCCATTCGGACTTCATTCGGCCAGTTTGGACCCCCCCCCAGGCGTTTATCAAGAGCGCACAACACTTAAAGAAAACATAATGAGCCCTACCGCGCAGACCACATGTCCGATTGACGTGCCGTCTATGCGTTCACGTCGCGAATAATAATTGGATTGTTGTCCTGTGATTTCAGGTCAATCCGATGTCGTCCGCTATGAGTTTGACCGTTAGACGCCCGTTTTGGCCGTTTATGACACCAGAACGGTGTTCCCGGTCATCACGTGCACACGACACATCTGATTGACGTTCCGTCTGCTCGACCACATCAAAATTTACTCACACTTTGATGTCGTCCGATTTCAGGCCATTCGGACTTCGTTCGGTCCGTTTGGACCCCCCCACGCGCATTTATCAAGCGCGCGCAACACTTAAAGAACACATAATGAGCCCTACGGCGCAAACCACACGTCCGATTGACGTGCCGTATGCGCGTGCATGTCTCGAATAATAATTAGATTGTTTTCCTGTGATTTCAGGTCAATCCGATGTCGTCCATTATGTGTTTGACCGTTAGACGCCTGTTTTGGCCGTTTATGACACCAGAACGGCGTTCCCGATCACCGCGGGCACACGGAACATCCGATTGACATGAAGTCAGCTCGACCACATCACAATTCACTCACCCTTTGATGTCGTTCGATTTCAGGCCATTCGGACTTCGTTCGGCCCGTTTGGACCCCCCACGCGCGTCTATCAAGAGCGCGCAACACTTAAAGAATGCATAATGAGCCCTTCTGCGCAGACCGCACGTCTGATTGACGTTCCGTCTGTGCATACACCTCGCGAATAATAATTGGATTGTTGTCCTGTGATTTCAGGTCAATCCGATGTTGTCCGCTATGAGTTTGACTGTTAGACTCCCGTTTTGGCCGTTTACGACACCAGAACGGCGTTCCCGGTCACCGCAGGAACATGACACGTCTGATTGACGTTTCATCTACTCGAACACATCAAAATTCAGTCACCCTTTGATGTCATCCGATTTCAGGCCATTCGGACTTCATTCGGCCCATTTGGACCCCCCACGCGCGTTTATCAAGCACGCACAACACTTAAAGAACGCATAATGAGCCCTACGGCGCAGACCGCACATCCGATTGACGTTCCGTCTGCGCGTGCAAGTCTCGAATAATAATTGGATTGTTTTCCTATGATTAAAGGTCAATCCGATGTCGTCTGCAATGAGTTTGACCGTTAGACGCCCGTTTTGGCCGTTTATGACACCAGAACGGCGTTCCCGGTCACCGAAGGCACACAACACGTCCGATTGACGTGACGTCTACTCGACCACATCACAATTCAATCACCCTTTGATGTCGTCCGATTTCAGGCCATTCGGACTTTTTCGGCCCGTTTGGACCCCCCATGCGCGTTTATCAAGCGCGCGCAACACTTAAAGAACGCATAATGAGCCCTACGGCGCAGACCGCATGTACGATTGAAGTGCCATCTGCACGTGCACATCGCAAATAATAATTGGATTGTTGTTTTGTGATTTCAGGTCAATCTGATGTCGTCCGCTATGAGTTTGACCGTTAGACGCCCGTTTTGGCCATTTGTGACACCAGAACGGTGTTCCTGGTCACTGCGGGCACACGACACATCCGATTGATGTACCGTCTACTCGAACACATCACAATTCACTCACCCTTTGATGTCTTCCGATTTCAGGCCATTCGGACTTCATTTGGCCCATTTGGACCCCCACGCTCGTTTATCAAGCACGCGCAACACTTAAAGAACGTATAATGAGCCCTACCGCGCAGACCACACATCCGATTGACGTGCCCTCTACGCGTGCACGTTGCGAATAATAATTGGATTGTTTTCCTATGATTTTAGGTCAATCCGATGTTGTCCTCCATGAGTTTGACCGTTAGATGCCCGTTTTGGCCGTTTATGACACGAGAACGGCGTTCCCGGTCACCGCAGGCACACGACATGTCCGATTAACGTGATGTCTACTCGACCACATAACAATTCACTCACCCTTTGATGTCGTCCGATTTCAGGCCATTCGGACATCGTTCGGCCCATTTGGAACCCCCCAAGCGCGTTTACCAATCGCACGCAACACTTAAAGAACGCATAATGAGCCCTACCGCGCAGACCACACGTCCGATTGAAGTGTCGTCTACGCATGCACGTCGCGAATAATAATTGGATTGTTGTCCTGTGATTTCAGGTCAATCCGATGTCATCTACTATGAGTTTGACCGTTAGATGCCCGTTTTGGCCGTTTATGACACCAGAACGGCGTTCCCGGTCACCGCGGGCAGACGGCACGTCCGATTGACGTGCCGTCTGCTTGACTACATCACAATTCACTCACCCTTTGATTTCGTCCTATTTCAGGCCATTAGGACTTCGTCCGGCCAGTTTGGACCCCCCACGCGCGTTTATCAATGGTGCACAACACTTAAAGAATGCATAATGAGCCCTACCGCGCAGACCGCACGTCCGATTGACGTGATGTCTGAGCGTGCATGTTGAGAATAATAATTTGATTATTTTCCTGTGATTTCAGGTCAATCTGATGTCATCCGCTATGAGTTTGACCATTAGACGCCCGTTTAGGCCGTTTATGACACCAGAACGGCGTTCTCGGTCACCGCGGGCACAGGGCACGTCCGATTGACGTTCCGTCTGCTCGACCACATCACAATTCACTCACCCTTTGATGTCGTCTGATTTCTGGCCATTCGGATTTCGTTCGGTCTGTTTGGACCCCCCCACGTGCGTTTATCAAGCGCGCACAACAGTTAAAGAACGAATAATGAGCACTACCGCGCATACCGCATGTCCGATTGACGCGCCGTTTGCGCGTTCACGTTGCGAATAATGATTGGATTGTTTTCCTATGATTTCAGGTGAATCCGATGTCGTCCTCTATGAGTTTGACCGTTAGACGCCCGTTTTGGCCGTTTCTGACACCGAAACAGCATTCCCGGTCACCGCGGGCACACGACATGTCCAATTGACATGATGTATACTCGAACACATCAAAATTCACTCACCCTTTGATGTCGTCCGATTTCAGGCCATTCGGACATCGTTCGGCCTATTTGGACCCCCCCACGTGCGTTTATCAAACGCGCACAACACTTAAAGAACGCATAATGAGCCCTACCGCGCAGACCGCACGTCTAATTGACGTGCCATCTATACGTGAACGTCTCGAATAATAATTGGATTATTTTCCTATGATTTCAGGTCAATCCGATGTCGTCCGCTATGAGTTTGACCGTTAGACTCCCGTTTTGGCCGTTTATGACACCAGAACGGCGTTCCCGGTCACCGTGGGCACACGGAACATCCGATTGATGTGTCGTCTACTCGACCACATCACAATTCACTCACCCTTTGATGTCGTCCAATTTCAGGCCATTCGGACTTTGTTCGGCCCGTTTGGACCCCCCCACCCCACGCGCGTTTATCAAGCGCGCGCAACACTTATAGAACGCATAATGAGCCCTACCGCACAGACCGCACGTCCGATTGACGTGCCGTCTATGCGTACACATCGATAATAATAATTGGATTGTTTTCCTGTGATTTCAGGTCAATCCGATGTCGTCCTCTATGAGTTTGACAGTTAGACGCCCATTTTGGCTGTTTATGACACCAGAATGGCGTTCCCGGTCACCGTGGGCACACGGCATGTCCGATTGACGTGCCGTCTACTCGACCACAACAAAATTCACTCACCCTTTGATGTCGTCTGATTTCAGGCCATTCGGACTTCGTTCGGCCCGTTTGGACCCCCCCCACGCGCGTTTATCAAGCACGCACAACACTTAAAGAACGCATAATGAGCCCTACGACGCAGACCACACGTCCGATTGACGTGCCGTCTGCCCGTTCACGTCGCTAATAATAATTGGATTGTTGTCTTGTGATTTTAGGTCAATACGATGTCGTCCTCTATGAGTTTGACTGTTAGACGCCCGTTTTGGCCGTTTATGACACCAGAACGGCGTTCCCGGTCACCGCGGGCACACGACACGTCCGATTGACGTGCCGTCTACTCGACCAAATCACAATTCACTCACCCTTTGATGTTGTCCGATTTCATGCCATTCAGACATCGTTCGGCCTATTTGGACCCCCCCATGCGTGTTTATCAAGTGCGCGCAACACTTAAAGAACACATAATGAGCCCTACCGCGTAGACCGCACGTCTGATTAACGTGCCATCTACGCGTGCATGTCACAATTCACTCACCCTAAAAGGATACAAATATTGAAAGAGTTCTTGGGCTTCTCCCAAGAAACAACTTTCTGGAGTTTCTCTCCATCCACTGACACACCTTCCTCTGAAATTATTTGACCCAATAACTATACCTATATAATCAATACAAAACTGACATATATATAGCTTGACGTATAGTCAATAAGTGTAATATGTATGATGTCAAGATGTTGGGTATGATCATAATCACTCTTGGAGTGCACGAAGATGTCATCCAAAAATATTAAAACAAACTAATCTAGGTAAAAAAGGAAAATTATATACATCAAGGATATAAAAAATTCTAAAGAATTCGTCAAGACAAATGAAATTACCTCATGCATGGGGTTCATTCTCATCTGGATCACCAATATCACTGTGATGTCCACCAGATGTATTCGGAGCCTATAATATATATCAATATTATGTATCTTAAACATATCAATAAAATTCAATCTGAGTATGGTTTGTTTTATTGTTTACCTATGGAACCACTTGTTGCGTCGTCATTTCATCGATACGTGATGACATCTATGACAACCTCTCCTCATACTCTGCACGTAACTGCTCAAACAGTGAATCAAAATTGCACTGCATATCCTGCATGGAAGCATCTATCTCATCCAATGTGCGCATCCCTGACTCTCTGCATGCACCCATCACATCTTCTCTAACAACTGCACATCGTGGGACACCACCACCATAAGTCAAAGAATAACCATGACCGTCACGCCCCATGACACGGTGAAATATTTCATCTCTACGCACAATACTACGACGTTGCTCCTCTGGAAACTCTGCTAAATGAGCGTCAAACTGAGCCTGTAGTATATAATGAATCAATGAACAAATATGAATAATTTATATAAAATAAAAAATACATTTATTAATTAGTAAATAATTTTCTTACTATAACACCGGCAACATCGGGATCACCCGCCCTACGAGTCCTCATCCATATGGACATCCGATCGATTGGCTCACCGCATTGGTGTAACTATAATAAAGGGGTTCACCATGTTATACTACAATATTTTTAAAATATGAATGAAATAGTGAATTCTGAACTTACATCATGTCTGAGCTGTGACACATGTCGAGTGCCAAGTCTGGAACGCGTGGCCTGCATCAGCCGATTATGTGAATGACGAGCAGGATCGGTCTACATTCAACGTATTTACTTAATAGACATTTAAAAAATTATTCATTTATAGATTAAAAGTAATAAATCTTACCATCGCTGCCTCACTCGACCAAAACGCAACCAAATCCTGCCACTGCGCAGGAAGAATGCCCGGAGGGACTTGCTGTAGAATGTCTGGCACACCCGCAAATGGTGTCCAGTGATCTCTCTTCACCCTTGACTTGTAATCCTTCCATAATTTTTGGCATTTGGACATACAAACAGCCCGAAACTTATCTGGATAGGATGTCAAATTATCCTGTTAAAAATATTGTCAGTAAATGGGATAATAATAATAACAATATCATGAAAAATTAAACATTGAATTTACCTGAACCTCCCTCCATAATCTGTCCATCGTATCCTGAGGGAAAGAACTCCAGTCACGAGTCGTCAGAGGGAATCTGTGTGAGTCTCGTATCATATGCCCAAACTGACGACTCAATGTAGTAGCACCATATCCAACTGGATGAAATGTGTCGTCAAATAACACATCCAATCGGGCTCCAGAGTTCCAGGATCGAACCCCTCTACCAGGACCCCTGCGTCTGCTGGAATAAGCAGTAGATCCTGATAAACATAAATTCATAATTCAATTACAATATAAATTAATGATTGGAAACAGTTAGGGAAATATAAACAGAAAATTACAATCAATTAATTTAGAAAAATGAAAACATACATACCAACAACATCAGGTGAACCACTGTGAACACCCTGTGACATACCTACATTAAAAGAAATTATAGTTAAATCAAGCAATTTTTATACATATATAACTCATAAATATTTTTACAAATAATAACTAGGAATATAATTACAATTTCCACTAATCATGAAAATCTATCGTATCTCCTTCAACTGTCTCTCTGGTCCATTGTATATTTTCATCTCGTACATCTACTGTTGTTTGGTCAAGTGTTTGATCAGGAAATGTGACAACTTCAGGTTCCTCTTGGTCAATCAGAAAAACCCCTCTTCTAGACATTTTCACCACAACTTTCCAATCAGAATCAATGCCGAAAAAGTAAACTTGTTCTGCCTGTGATGTCAGTATGAAGGGATCATTTCTAACCCGATCATCTTTATATATCATATTGTTAAAGTTTACTAATGTAAATTGGAAGTTATCAACTTTCGTTCCATGAACTGGATAGACCCAATCACACCTTAACAATATGTGTTTTAAGCCACGATCATAAATAACCTCAATAATATCTCTCAACAATCCATAATAATAACCCGCACCAACAAAAGAAAAACCAATGCCACTATTTTGTGTGGCTCGGTTCATGTCAACATTGCTAATACGAAATAGGAATCCATTAGCATCCAAAGACTTGTAGTGACGAGCTGTAATAAATGGACCATCAGCTAGTTGGTTGAGTTCTTCGCTCATATGTTGGGTTAAATCACGTAACTTTTGAATCTGCAAATTTCACATATATAGTTTAATGGATAAAGGATTGTGAAAATACAACTTAGTTGCACTATAAAAATATTAAATCAATTATACGTACATGAGTCTTGAACCACTCATGAAATGTGTTGAAATGATGTTTTTGGATTTGATACTCAGTTGCACAGGGCCTTTCACGTTTCAACTCAGCGATATGCATCCTAAATCACAACACAATATAAGGTAAGCAATAAAATAAATATAGAAACAAAATACACATCAACTATGAAACTTACTGTATCAATGGAATAACTGATGGAGTGTTGAACAACACATATCGATGAGCTTGAACCCACTCGTCGTTCCGCATATCAAATGTTATTCCTTCTCCAATTGGACCCTTGTCAGTCTGGGACGATTTATCTATCTTTGTTTCAACCCCATAAATATATGAAGCACAGAAATTAGTACACTCATCCTTTAAATATCCGTTGGAAATTGATGCTTCTAGACGAGCTTTGTTGCACACATAGCGTTTCAATGTATTTAAGTATTGCTCTATTGGATACATCCACCTGAATTGCACGAGACTGCCAGCAATGACTTCACCAGTTAAATGCACGGTCAAGTGAATCATGACATCAAAAAAAGATGGCAGAAGGAGTTTTTCTAGGTGACATAGTGCAAGTACAATATTATCCTGTAGCTTTTTCAAATCACTCATGTGATGATTCCTAGAACAGAGCTGTCTGAAAAAATTAGAAACTCCAATCAACGGCTCAACAAAATGGGAAGGTAAGCAATCATGAATTGTAATAGGAATTAATTGTTGAAGCAGAATATGATTATCGTGACTTTTCAAACCCTATAATGTCATGCTCGTCATATTCACGTGCTTCGAAATATTAGAGAAATAACCATCTGGCACCTTAACAGTCTTAAAAATTGATAGAAATGTTTGTTTCTCTTTTTTACTCATTGTGTACTGTGCAGTAGGCATGTATGCCCGATTAACTTCACCCAACTGTAAATGTAAAGTTTTTCTCAATCCCATTTCTTGCAAATCACGTCGAGCGTTAGCACTGTCCTTTGATTTCCCCTTGATGCCTAAAATGGTGCACAAAATATTATCACATACATTTTTTTCAATGTGCATCACATCTAAATTATGCCTTAAAATATTATATTTCCAATAAGGCAATTAAAAAAAAATACTTCGTTTCTTCCAATTATGACTTCGCTGTCTATTTTCAGCAGGAATAGAAGGCAATGCAGGAACCAATAAATCTTGAAAATCATACATTGTATGGATGTTTTCTTTATCAAGTTGTGCACAAATTTCAACCCCAGACAGTATTTGTGGTGATGGGTCAAACTCTCTATTCCCATCAAACGATACACGGTCTTTTATGAACCTGTGCAATAGAGGAAGAAAGCGTCGGTGACCAAGAGATGTCCACTTTCTACAGTGCTTAAGCCATATAGATTTCTTACTCTTATTACAACAAGGGCAAGAAAATTATCCTTTTGTACTCCAACCTGATAAGTTAGCATATGCTGGGATATCATTAATTGTCCATAACAAAGCGGCCTGAAGTCTAAACATTTCATTTTCTGCCGAGTCAAAAGTCATCACCATCAGCCCAAAATTCTTGCAGCTCATCAACCAAAGGTTTCATATAAACATCGATTTTATCACCAGGTCCTCTCGGTCCATCAATTAGAATTGACAGTAACAAAAAAGGTTACTTCATACATACCCATGGGGGAATGTTGTATAGAACCAACACCACTGGCCATGTACAATGTGTTGCACCAACCATGGACCTAAATGGGTTAAAACCATCTACTGCCAAACCTAGTCGAATATTACGATCATCTCGGGAAAAGTCTGGGTGTCTCTGATGAAACTCTTTCCATGCCAAAGAATCTGCCGGGTGAGTTAATTTATCAACCTCTTTCTTTCTCTCTGAATGCCAAGTCATCAATTTAGCAATTTTAGTGGACAAGAAGAATCTCTTCAGTCTCGGTTTCAGTGGGAAATAACGCATCTGTTTAGCGGTAACTTGTTTCCCTTGATTCAAGACTCTCCCATGAAGAATCTGACTACCTTGATTAATCTCATTGGTCTTCCACCTGGATGTATAGAAAACAGTACAATTATTTAATTGCGCATTATCTTTTCTGAACAACATACAATTATTGTGACATGCATCAATTGTATCATATGTAAAACCAAGATCATCGATTAACTTGTGAGCTTGACAGAATGACTCCGGAATCTTCGCTCCAGCAGGGAGTACCTTCTTCAATAATACCAACAACATGTCGAATGAGGTTTCTGACCACTGGTTCAAGGACTTCAGGTGTAACAATTCAACGATGAATGATAGTTTACAAAATTTAGTGCATCTAGGATATAATTCAGTACGCGCATCATAAAGAATTTCAAATAATTTCAATGCTTCTCCATCTGCAGAAGAACGAGGATTACTCAATCCAACATCGTCATTTACGGCATTACTGTCTTCAGATTGAAACTGACGCATCATATCATTCAGCATTATGTTCATCGGATCAACTGTTCTTGAATGAACATTCATATGAATATTTTCTAAGCGATGACATGAAACAGAATCTTCTCCATGACGCGTCCATGTATTATAGTTTTTCAAAAACCCATTCAAAAAAAATGTTCTCTAACACTATCTCGTTTGAAGAGATATCTATTTTCACATTTTATGCATGGACAACTAATCATATCGCTTGGAAATTTGTTGGTGAAATCCATAAATCACTTAATCCCCTCATAATATTCAGCTGAAAATATATCTTGCATATCAATCCAACTCCTATCCATATCTGTATTTAATAGAAATCAAAAGTGAAATATCTTATTTAAATTCTAAAAAGAAACACATATCATTAAAATTTAAAAACCAAATTTGGATAAAAAACATTACCTGTGGAGGACTCGACCGCGGGTAACAGGGTATGACTCGATTGCGGATCAATGATGGCACAGTTACTTGACGACAGAGGTTCGTCGGCCGGACTCGAAAGGAGCGGAACCGTTGGACGAAGCGTGGAGGGTTCTACACGGCGGGGCACAATGGACCGGAAGGGTCCAACAGAGGCAGGAGGACTTGCTGAAGGGATGCAACGAGGCCATGAGGGGACGACGGCGGCGGGGCTGTCAAAAGGTGAAGCGCGGGCAGGGGTGGGGGTTGCCGGGTTGCGGGGGTGTCGGGGTCACGGGGGCGCAGCGTGAAGGCAAGGCAGTGAGGGTCGCCGGGGTGCAGCGCGGGCAGGGGGTGTCGAGGTCACGAGGGTGCAGCATAGAGGCAAGGCAGTGGGGGTTTCCGGGGTTTCCGGTGGCATATCACGAAGGCAAGGGGGTAGGGATCACCGGGGGTCGGGGTCGCCGGGGGCCGGGTCGCCGGGGGTTGGGTCGCCGGGGTCGCCTGGAGGTCGGGGGTCGGGGTCGACGGGGGTCGGGGTCACCAGCGGGGTCGGGGTCGGGGAGGGTCGCCGGGGGTCGGGGTTGTGGTCGCGGGGTCGGGGAAGGGGGGGTCACGGGGTCGGGGAGGGGAGGGAGGGGAGGGAGGGGAAAATATGGATTTTTTTAGGAAAAATTGTAGCGGCTGCCATTTGGCGGCCGCTGTTGATAGTATTAGAGGCCGCCAAATGGGGGCCGCTATAGGTTCCCCACCTCCAAAACCAGATTTTCTAGTAGTGAGTCATGTCAAATAAGTTTGAAATAAAGATGTTTTATTTCATGATTTAGGTTGTTATATAATGTTCATAATTTCCAAATACACTTGACCTATCTATCCTCAGAGTTGTCTTAAGTACAATTTTATGTAATAAATTATGTTTAAGTGTGTAATAAAGAGAAGAGTTGTTATAGTTGGTATCAGAAGATATGTTTAGTTATTTTTGGGATTAGGGTTATAAAACTCTAGTGAAAGCCTTATGGATAAGAATGAGTATAATAAATTAATCCCTAAATTTTGGTGAGTATAGAGTAAGTGGTTTATCAAGAAAATATATCCCTATCTGGATAAGAACAAGTATAGGTGGTTCTGGCATAGATATATCTAGGAGTAAAACCCAAAACACCACTTTGATCTAAACTATAATGAGAACTGATGCATGACAATGGGCCTTACTAAACTCTTGGTCCGACACTCCCGAGGGATATGCTTTGGTAAATTCATAGGCTTAGTATGAACCATTGTTAATGGGATAAAAAATTCCCCTAAGAATATATGTTGGGAGTTAGATCATGGATAACTTATATTGAAGCCTATAAATTCATAAGTTAAGGAAATCAATTAAATTTATAAGTTTTCCCTTTTTTCATTGTATTTCCCTTTATGTGTTAATACTTTAAGATAATCATCTCAATTTCTATATTGGATATGGTAAAACCAGAATAAAAAAGTTAAAGGTAATGTTATCTTCTATAGTTCTACACATTCGTTTATATCCTAAATGTTTAGTAGAATAATCCAAACACCACCACAAATCATGAAAGTAGCGATGTCAGTGAGAATGAAAAATGGGGAAATTATTTCATCCCATGAATATAACTCCTCCCCTTTCACAATTGGTGGATTGAACTTCTCAGAAAACCTTTTTATACTCCCTCTAGAGGAATATAATGTAATTCTTGGCATGGATTGGATTTCCCTATATAGAGCCAACATAAATTACCATGAGAGGGAAATCACTCTCCATATGGAGGATCAACCCTTGATTCTGTACAAGTGAAAGGAGTTGGATGAATATTCTTTAGCACCATCATCTCAAGCGTGAATATTAATGCCACATGAGCACGCATATCTTTGCTTAGATGATTGATTCTAAGGAAGGAACCATCCTCGAAGACATGCCTATTGTGAGGGAATTCACTGATGTATTTCTTGAGGAATTTCTTGGTCTTCCTCCTAGAAGAGATGTTGAATTCTCGATTGATATCATAGCTAGAGAATTTCCAATATACAAGACTCCATATAGAATGGATTTTGTGGATCTTGATGAGCTAAAGAAACAACTATAGGAGAATCCAGATAAAGGGTTTATATGCCCAAGTGCTTCACCATGGGGTGCACCAGTCCTCTTAGTCAAGAAGAAGGATAATTCAATTCACCTTTGAATTGATTATCATGATCTTAACAAAATCACGATAAAGAAAAAGTATCCTTTTCCACATATTGATGAATTATTCAATCATATACATAGAGTACAATACTTATCCAAGGTGGATCTGTGATCATGATATTACCAAGTATGGGTGAATAGGGAGGATATCACCAAGACTACTTTTCGTACAAGGTACTGGAGCTATGAATTCATAGTAATGACTTTTAGACTCACTAATGATCCAACAATATTCATAGACTTGATGAATAGAGTCTTTATATATTACTTTGAAATTTTTTGGTAGTCTTAATAGATGATAGTATAATATACTCCAAAACCAAGGAGGAGCATGAGGAGCATCGAAGAACTATACTAGAGACCTTTCAAAAGGACAAGCTCTATGAAAAGTACATCAAGTGTGAGTTCTGGTTGAAGGAAGTCTCATTCTTGGGGAATATCATCACAAGCAATGGAATATCTATGGATCCATCCAAGAAAAATGCAATTGAGGGATGGCCTAGGCCAACATCTGTGATGGATATCCGTAGCTTCCTTGGGTTATCTAGATATTATCACTAATTTGTGAAAAATTTCTCATGATTGTCAAACCCTCTTACCAATCTTACTTATATGGGAGTCAAGTTTGCTTGGAATGATGAATGCAGAGAGAGTTTCAAGGAGTTGAAAAGGAGGATTATCACTGATCCCGTGCTCACACTACCCACAAGTGGAGAAAATTTCGTGGTATTCATTGATGCTTTGAATAAGGGACTGGTCTATGTGTTGATGCGAAATGAAAAATTCATTGCCTATGCTTTAAGGAAATTGAACGTTCATGAGCAGAACTATCCAACACATGATCTGGAGTTGGATGCAGGAATCTTCTCTTTGAAAATTTGGTGAAAATACCTTTTTGGGGAGAAGTGTCAAATATATATAGATCACAAAATCCTCAAGTATATATTCACACAGAAAGAGTTGAATATGCACCAATGATTATGGTTAGAGATGATCAATGACTATGACTACTCAATCCATTACCACCCAGGGAAAGAAAACAAGGTGGCAGATTCTCTAAGTAGAAAGGACCCAGCGATTCTCTCATTAATGAGAATTTAAAATGATCCATTGTTCTTAGATTTGATAAATATGGACATGGGGATCATAAATAATGGAACATAATAAATCCTTTCACAAATTATTACTCAACCGTATCTTTTGGAAAAGTTAAAGGATGCTCAAAAGGATGATGTAGGAATTCATAAGAAAGTGGGAACTATCAAAAAAGGGGAATCCTCAGAGTTCAATGTTAATGAAGATGGAATTGTGAGATTTGGGTCAAGAACATGTGTTATATAAAATTCGGAGCTAACGAAAGAACTTTTGGATGATTCACATAGTTCGAATTTATCCATTCACCCAGTAAACAAAAATATGTATCAAGATATCTGAGAGCATTATTGGTGGGATAAAATGAAGAAGGAGAAGACTGAGTATACATCAAAGTTCCTAGAATGTCAGCAAGTGAAGTATGAGAGGCATAAATCTAAGGGGATATGTAACCATTACCCATACCAACATAGAAATGGGAGAATATCACCATGGAATTTGTCATCGGACTTCTGAATACATCCAAAGTAAACAATGCTATCTCGGTTTTTTTGGATCATCTTACAAATATTTCACACTTCATTGAAATTCAATAGGTTTTCTCATTGGATCAACTGGCATGGATATACATCAAAGAAGTGGTAAGGCTGCATGGAATATCCAAACACTTGAGGACATATTGAGATCATTCTCAATGGAATTCAAAGGAGGATGAGATCAACATCTTCCTTTGGTTGAGTTATATTACAAAAATAGTTTCCACGCAAGAATCCAAATGGATCCTTATAAATGCCTTTATGGTAAGAGGTGAAGAATTCCATCATGTTGGGATGAAGTTGGGGAGTGAAAAATTCTAGGTCCAGAAATGGTCAAAGAAATGGTTGAGAAGGTTAAGACCATCCAACAACACATTAAAGTTTCTCAGAGTCGACAAAAGATATATGCTGAAAATCATTGACAAGACCTAGAGTTTGATGTTGGAGACATGGTATTACTCCGTATATCACCATGGAAGAGAGTTATGATATTTGGTAATAAGGGAAATCTTAGACCAAGGTACATATACCCTTTTGAGATCCTTGATCATATCAGAGTAGTGGACTATCACCTAACACTCCAAACAAACCTATCTCAAGTACACGATGTATTCCATGTATCACTCTTGAGGAAGTACATACCTGACCCATCACATGTACTCAATCCAGAGGTGGTACCATTGGATAATGAACTCTCCAATGAAGAGAAGCCGGTGAAGATCTTAGATCGTACAGAAAATATTCTATGAAATAAGACAATGCCCCTCATCAAGGTGTTGTGGAGAAACCAAAAGTTTGACGAATCAATGTGGGAACCCGAGGTAGTGATGAGGCAGAGTTACCCTAATATGTTTTAGTATTTTAAAAAGAAATTTCGAGGGAAAAATTTCTTAAGGGGGGAATGTTGTAACGACCTGATCATTTATGAATAAAATTTCCTTTCTTCCAATGCCTTATGGATATAGAAAACACATGCACTATTTTTTTATTATTGGGTTTAAATGAATATTAAGTATCATTACCATTGATAATATCTCCATTGAATAGTTATCACATGACTGATATAAATATAAGGTTTTAAAAAAAAAATCCTTTCAATACAGACAAAGGAGAGGATGGCTACATCCAGTAGACATGGACCGTATGAAGCTCATTTATTAGATCTTGGAAAGGTGGTAGCATCACTGGGCTTCTCTCTTGACCAAGCCCAAGCTAAGATTCAACATGTTAAGCTTGAACATAATTTTCTATATGAGAAGTTCAAGTTAATAGATATTATCACCCGAGCGATGTTATCCAAGCTGCCCCAAGAGTTTGTCACGATCTCACACCTTACCCTTATGTCTTACACGAATTTTATAAGGGGTTATTTAATAAGGTATTAGTTACTTATTTTGTAATCCCTTTTTATGAATAAAAGTCTTATTCCATCCCATTATAGGAATAGTCTTTCTTAAAAAAAAATGATGAATTTGATAAATTGTTTTTTCAGGTAAAAATATTACTTTTGAGAAATATATACATTATTATATTAAACTAAGGGTTTTATTAATAATATTATAAAACAATTCTTATAAATTATGATTATATCAGTTCCTTATCTGTAAATGATTAGGTAAACAGTTTGATAAGAGTTATATTTTTATACGATAAAATAGAAAGTGTATATTTTAAGGAATTAATGAATTTTTTAAATAATTAATATTTTAATAAAATATAATTATAAAATAAATTTTATGAATAATAAATGAGTATATAATTTTTATGAAGTGAAATGTAATTTTTATTAAGATTTGAAAACTATTTTTATCAAAACCTGTGAATTTTCAATAAATGTCGGTTTTCATTTTGAAAGTAAAAATTAACATATTTAGAAAATTATTTAGATAAAATGAATATTATTTTTGGAATCTGGATGTTGAAATTATCCAACAATGATTTTTTCATAATTTTTTGAGAATCGAATTTTTGGGTAAAAATTAAATACTGTATAAATAAAATATGTGTTTTATGACATCATAATGACCCCAAAATGATATAATAAATATTATAATGGGTATTATCAGACCAATACATGTTTTACCATTATAATAGCGTGATTTAAGATTTTTTTACTTATTTTATAAATCCGTAGTGAATCCTCCAAAATGTATAATATATTTTATGATTTTAAAATGGTTTCCTTGAGAGTGTGACTCACCTCCACATAAGCAAGACTAATATTTTAATATGTTATTACCTTGGGATTATAAAATATTTTATACCACTCCTTTGGAAGAAACCATGGGTTGTTTTTTAGTTTTGAATATTTTATTGTGTAGTGTCCAAAACCAAAATAATAAATAATTCCCTCTCCTTTCCTATATAACCTCACCCAATATCCAATTAATCTTCACTCAAACCATTTGGAGCTCGAACATTCTCTTCCCCATACTCCCTAGAGTCCTCCCAAGGCATCTCAAAGCTCCCAATAATCCTCTTCCAAGCCTTTGGGATCACATATTCAAGTAAGGGATCCTCCACCCCCTCTTTTATCAAGCATTATTTTCATGTTATGTCTTTTAATATCTTTTATTACTATGTTAGGATATGTTATTAAATATACTAATTACATACAATTTGATGTATGAATTATTATATCCCATTTTACTCTCATTTATTTCTCTTATGAACCCTTATGTGCACCCATTACCATGCTGATTTTTCTATAAGGTATTTCTTCCTTTCTCATTTTATCCAAATTTATTTATGTTGTAATACACTTTTTCTTTCATTAAAAATGTTGGGTTATGATTTAAAACCGCCCCCATACTGACCTCCTTATGTTTTAATGATTATATACCACTTTATCTCTCATTAATTCCTTCTGTGTACACCTGTTACCATGCCAAAATTCCGTAGGGGATTTCTCACTTCTTATTTCCATTCAAGCATTTATCCCATATTATGCATATAAATTCCATTTCACATGATGGGATATTATGTTTCATGATCCTATTAATTTATATTTCATGTATAAATTATGAGGTTCCCCTTTCTCTCTCATCAAACTAACTTATGAATTTCAATATGACGACGTTATGCTGCCGAAATTGCACTGAGATTTTCCAAGCCAAAATCATAATGTAGTGAATACCATACCCATTTCTATATCAAGGGTATTCACCTTTATGAACATATAATTATTGAATGGTACTTACATGTATGTATTCCACATTTCTTAATAGTGTAATAACTTATGATGTTGAATGATTCCATGTTATATGATCCATGTGGCACACTTATGCAATGTTTATGAAGGGTGCGTCCTATTAGCGCTCCAATGCATTGGGTAATAATGTTTAGTATAATGATACTCCATATTCAATGAGGGGTTACTCATGATAATCCATGTGAAATGAGGGTTTAGTCATGCTAATTCATGTGCAATTAGGGTTTAATCATGATAATCCATGTACAATAAGCCTTGGAACATGTTAATATCATGTTGTACGTTGTTGCCACATTTCCATGTTATGATAATCATGCTATATCATTCCTTTATGGTCATATTTCTCTTATGCTCCGTTGATATGAATATTTCCTAATATGTATTTTATTATTCATGTTATTCCTTTTTTACTCCCTTACTGGGCTTTATATCTCGCCCTTTCTTATGTACGTCCTCAGGTTATCCCATGCAATGTTAAGTAGGGAGGAGTGAGTTGGTCATTTCAAAGAAGTTTGAAATAAAGATGTTTTATTTCATATTTTAAGTTGTTATTTAATGTTACTAATTTCACAAGACACTAGACCTCTCGATCCTTAGACTTGTATTAAGTACAAGTTTATGTAATAAATCATGTTTAAGTGTGTAATAAGGAGCAAGGTTGTTATACTATATTTGTGGGTAGTGTGTTGAGGTTTGAGACACCACCCAACCCTAAGTCTTTCGGCATGGGTTGGGAATCGGTATAGTGGCATGAGATGATGAGGTGTATTTTATCATGGAATAAAAAAAGTATGTTTAGGTGATGTGGTATCTAGGTTAACACATGGTAATTGGATGTGCATAGAGTCATGGTGGCCAGAATACCACACGATGTCCAAGGATATTGTGCGAAATAGTTATTTTATTCCTTTTGTATAAAAATATATGATGAAATATACCAGGGGAACTTGGTGAGACCCTATTGAGATGTGTTTCTCATACCCTACATGAGAACCTCAATGCACATGTAAACCTTATTCTTGTTTTATAGTTCAGCATAGGACATGTGGTGGATTGGACTGGTGTATCTTGAGTGTATTGGAGACAAAATGTGTGAGGCCTGAGTATGCTAGTAAGGCTAGTGCGCATGTGTTTAATTTTTGGTTTCTTTTTCTTTGGGATCGTCCCAGTACAAGATCATTGTATGGATGTTTTATATGATAACATCATCTATGCTATTAGATATGTTTATTTTTCATGCATAATATGATGGGTATTAGGATTGGTTATTTTATGATATTTGATGAGTATAATTAAAGGTCATAGTCTAAAAATTATATATATTAGGCCCTCGCTACTATTCTGTAGCCTCTGGTGTATGGGGAGGCACGCTTGAGCTCATGTGACCCTCCAACATGAACATGGTGATTCAGATCATAGGTGTCACACATTTCCTCCTCTCCCCTCACTCATGTGGTTAACCTCCATAGAGCCTAAGGGAGATCCATTATTCCTTCCCCATTGATCCTAGCTCCCCCTACTTTGAATTTCAAGTGGTTTTTCCATCCCCTTGCTCTTCTATTATCTCATCTTCCATACTTATTTCTATTTCCACTTTGATTTTAATTATTCACAAGAACCCCAACCATAATGAAAGGTGGATTTAGGGTTTAAGATGTTCAAATATTGTTGCTTTAGTCCTCTAAGGATTATTGAGGGTGGTTATTTTCCTAGTTCTCCCTCTATCATCGAATAAGATTTGTTTACAACTGATTTATGGTAGGTATTTCTATGTTCTTACTTTATTTTAAAATTCATAGCATTCTTGAGTTTTTTAAATTCATTTTTAATTAAAGTATTCATATATATGATAATTTTTGTTGTGTTAATAAATTGTTTGCATGATTTTGGATTGACATAAAAGGTCCTTTATATGTATTTCAAATGTTTTTTAAATACTGTTTATTCATACCAATCCCTTTTTGAAAATTCCTCTAAGGTCCTTTAAAAGTGAGTATGTGTTTTTAAAAGGGATTCTTAAAAATTAAATTGTGTGTGTGTGTGGGTTTAAAGGATTTATAAATAACTTTTAAAGTGTGGTTTGTGAAATGAAAAGGGATCATCATCCCAATATATGTTCTTTATTATGAAGGCCCATTTGTAAATTTTATTAGGCATTATATGTTATTCATGAGACCCTCATGATGCCCATTTTTGTTTATATTTATTTTCCTTAATCGTTGAAATTTGGATCACATGGAGTTTGGATGGTGAATAAAGGGTATGTGGTTTTCAAGGGGGACAGAGGTGAGGTTAGAAATATTGTTTGTAATAAATTTATGCATTGGTTTCTTGGTTGATTTTTCACCACCATTTACTTGACATCATGGTAACCTTGGGTAAATAATAAAATTTATATATTCCTATTGCACTTTTCTAGTGTGTGTAAGTAGGTTAGTGACCTAGTTGAGTTTCACCCTCCTAGGGGTTGGAAATTGGTATGTCCTTGAAACTCTTTAAGGGGGTTGAAAAATAGTACATATTATTAAGAGTCACATACAAGCCTAGTGGGTCTAAGAATTAGGTCTAATATAATTCTTATTATATCCTAGAGTGTAAATTACACACACCATTCTTGGGGTGTGAAAAAAGTTAATTATTTTCCACTTAATTGTGCAGTATTAGTAGTGACCAAAGTCATCTCTAGAGAGTAGTGTTTTGAATCAAGATGTCACAAGTGAGAAAGTAAATTAAGAAACATGGATTAAATAACTAGTAAATAAAGAACACAGTTTTTTAAGATCATATTAGAGAAAAGTAATTGGGTTTAGGATTGGTTTCCCTTCTATAATTATATCATGGTCCTTTTAAAAATGTAATCCTTTTTTATAAATTGGTTCATTGAATTGATTAACAATGGTTTCCCTTTTTTCACCCTTGATTAAGATTTAATGATAGTGAAAATAATTCAATCAATTTCTTTGGTTAGACTATTATCCATCTAAATTGTGAAAGTCCAAATGGGTATCTTTTAGACCACCTAGGAAATTAAAAATCAATAATTGAGTATCCCATATTCCCAAATCAGTACATTATGTCTTCCCAATGTGTTTATTAATAAAAAACTTCTCCACCTGACCCCAGATAAGCCAATTAGTGTGATCCAAAACTAAGAATAGGGTTACCAATTTTACTACTCAAAGAATTTAGAATATTATTTTTTGAAATAAAAATATAAACTTATCCCATTAAAATTATGAAATCATTAATGGAAAACCCTTTAATAAATAAAAATAGATAAATTAATTTGATAAAAAAATTAGGACTCCAGTATTGAATAAGTTCACATCCCCTTCTCCCAACCAAAAAGTGAGTCTACCCCTCGATTAAAAGGGAAAAAATAGAGGTTGAAGGGGAAAAATTCATAATAAAAGAAAAAATAAATAAAATCAATAAAAATAGAGTGTCCTATAGCATCCATGGGTGTTCTCTCTTAATCCTATGACCCCCTTTCTTTGAAAAAACAGCCTTGTATTCATATAGGGAGTTAACCTATAAATATATCTCATTTTAATTTTTCCAAATCTTCATAGACTTTTAATATATATTTTCAAAGATAATATGTGTTGAATCTACTAAATTTTTGGCTCTTTCAAAATTCTAGAACTGAGATAAAATTTCTTAGTGATGGTAGCATCATCCACTATTGGCCCAAAGGTGGATCAAACCTACCATTGGCCTAGTGGTGGATCACACCTAATATTAGCCCAATTTTGGATCACACTTACCATTGGTTCAATGGTGGATCACATCTATTATTGGCAGTAACCAACACTAAACATGTATTCATTCTTACAATCATTTTCTTACTTCTTCATTTGGCATGATCATTGGTTTTATCCATATCCTCATACTCATCCTTTGTTGACTCCATAGAAATTCATCCACACCATAATCCTCCTCCTTGATTGAATGATCTATAATATCTCCTTAGTTCATGTTATGCTTGAATAACATGGGGGATGCGGTGTCATGGAGAGAGTGGAGCTAGATAGTTGTGAAGTGCATGGGGCCGTGGTATCCCTCCTCATCAGTGGGATTATTTAGTGCATGGAAATCTCAAACAGAGCTTCCATAGTGGTTCTTCTATTTCATGGTAGTGATGGTGGTGTGAACTATGGTTATCCTCCATTGGTATCATGCATGGTAAAGTATGGAATTAGTGAATCTAGGTTTTAGGTGGTAGTAATTGAGTTATTTGGTGACAATAGGGGTCATTAGGAAGTGTTGAGTGGCTACAGTGCTGAAGGTGGTGGCAAGCAGCCACTGTGGAGGATGATCTTGAGACCGAGCTTCTAGGGGTGGAAATGGTGGTTCTCTATGAAAATAGAGAGTAGAGGATGGAAACAACATCCAGTGAATGATCCTATAGATTATACCATTGGCTCAATAGTAGCATGTGCTATCATTGGACCGATGGTGGCATGTGCTACCGTCGGCTCAAAAGTGGAATGTGCTACCATTGACCTATTGGTAGAATGTGCTAATATAATATCAATAATGTAATGTTCTACTATTTTCTTAATTGTGACATGAGATACCATTGTCTCAATGATAAAATGTGTGTCCATTGTCTCAATGGTGGCTTGGCTAGTGGTCATGGCGACAACAACATTCATTAATACCTTTGGCCATTATAGTGGCCTAAGGGAGATTTATTATCTTTCAAGGCATAATTTCTCTTTGAAAATGAGTATAGGGTAGTCGTATAAGGTCTAGTGGTGCTAAAGTATGGAAACCACATGGCAGTATAGTGGTGGAAGTGGCGAGATAAACGTAGTAGTAGTGGATCCTCTTCGACAGTGGAATTACGGAATAAAAAAGTAGCTTGATCAGAGATTTAGGGTGTTAGAGATAGTAATCTATAGGATGGAGGTAAGGATTCTTCATGTTTTAGAACAATGATGGATGTGCATGGGGACTTGGTGGATCAGCAATGACTCTGGGCTTGAGGTGGAAGCAACAAAGTTCCTGTCGAGAATAAAGGGTGATCAACAGTGGTTCCTATAGATTCAACCATTGGCTCAGTGGTAGCATGTGATACCATTGGACAAAAAATAGCATGTGTTATCTTTGGATCAATAGTGGAATGTGCTACCATTGGCTCAACAGTGGAATGGATGATGGTCATTCACTGTGCATGGGTGGACGTGGCAGTGAATTTCATGCTTGTTAGGTGGAGAGGTCAGTGTGATAGTGGTGGTATCATCCAATACACAATCCTTCACAGTGGCTAGTGGGAACTTCAAAATGGATTTATAGGTGTCATTCTAGGTGAATTAGGTGATCTGTGATGGCCATGGGATTTGGGGGTGAACTTTGACTCGAGATAAATCTTGATAAGTGACAGACATGGAAGTTATTCGATGGCTATAGATGAAGGTGGTGCCAAGTTAGTGTGGTAGGAGACGAAGCTCGATGGAGCTAGGTATCTGAGAGCATGGCAGTAGAGTGGGAGCGGGATGATTCCATTTGAATTAAAAATGTACAACACATGAAACATGTATATCCCATATAGAACTAGAAGGTATGCTTTGTGAGCTCTTAAATAACCAGACATGGCTTCCTCACCACAATGAAGTCATATAGGATCTGGAGGACCACTGCCTAACACTGTGCATCTCCCCATGCCGGTAATCCACTCCACCTATCACCTCATCGGTTTCACCATCATGGTATAATGAATTCAGGATTGGTCCCAACCATAAATGCCCACCGATTCATCCTCATAGGCCCTACATGGGCCTGATCCCCCATGTGGTCATTGCCGCTAGTGTTGTCCTTCCCTTGGGCCTATATGGCTGAGGGTATCCTTGTGGGATACCTATTTGGTGTGTGGGCCCTTAGTTAGAGGGCTGGCCAAATTGGATTGTTTTTTGTTAAACTTTTGAAAAATTGTTCATACACTTAGAAAAATTCAAATTACTAACCAAAAATTCATAACTAAAATTAACATCCAAAATTCAACATTATTCTATTCAAATATACCAACTTTAAAATATTTATTTTCAAATACCCACTTTTGAATAAAGAATTGAATTATATGACCATTTTCATTGAAGAAAACCGAAAATCATTAAAAATTCACATGAAATATGAGTGTGTCAAATACCCCCACACTTAAACCATGCTTGTCCTAAAGTATAAAATCTCAACATGGAATTTAGAGGGATCAAATGCCACCATTATTCAATTATCAAATTAATAAAATAAAATGATTATCAATGTTAAGTAAAATTTAAAAATTCCACATGAAATATCAATTTCATTTCTCAATTTTCAAATAAAAAATAAACTTAGGTATTCTACTTTTTACCATTTAAAAATTATGGAACTTATCTTCTCATTCATTCAAGTTCCTTAATTAATTATCATTAAAAATTCCAATAGTGTTCTAACTATTTTTTGAATCTTTTCTCTCATAAATCACGATAAAATTAATGTAGATTTATTCTAATATCATAATAAAATTATCCTTCTCTATAGGCAAGTAAAGTAACCACTTTCTCTACTTTGTAAAGAAAAAGGCACATAAAATCATGAGGTCTTTACAATAATGGTTCAAATGAATCAGAGGTTTAAAGGTAGGTAGGAATTGTTGTTTAAGAATTAAGGATAAAGTAGGAGTTTAATATTTAAAATTATAAATCTTGATATATAAATTAAAAGATCAATTACATTCTCCCATTAAAAGTAAGAACTCCCACTCCCTCCAAACTCAAATAAAGGTTATGATCAAAATAAAACATAATGAATGATTTTCGCCTTGATTTTTCTCTATTTATTTATTTTTCTTTTTTTTGAAAGTTATGTTTAGAATGTATCTCACATATAAAACCTAACCACAAATAATAAAAATAATAGGTCTAGTGATGGTGATTTTTGACACCATTTTTTCATTTTTTTTAATTTTCATCATTTTTTCCCAATAAGTGAAAACTATAAATCATAATGAATGAATAATTAAACATTTTGTAATACCCAAAATAAAAACCCCACACTTTTCCCTTAAAATTAATTTTACCCCTTTTACGACGAATTATCTCACCCCCAAACTTTAGCTCTAAAATATCATGAAAATACTAAGAGTTGGGTAGGAATAGATAAAATTTACTTGAAATGTGGGTCATACCTATTAAGGTCATTCATGGTCTCTAGGGGATAAACAATGATTGATGTAATTATAGTCTCAAGGATAAGTTATTTTAAAAATATTCCTCAATCATTTTTAATGTGGTTTTGTATAGTCATAGTTTTGAAAAGTTCAAAAAAATGTTCTTATCGGTGACATGTCCCAAGATTACTCCAGAAATATGATCAAGAATAAATTGGAAGTACTTGATCTAGAAATCCTATATGGAATGAAAATATGATATTGGAAAATCACTGATGTCATGACTAAAAATAACAAATAAATTCACATAAACTTTAAAAATCCAAAGAGTGAAAAATTATTGGGAAATTTTATTTTCATGAATCAATTAATTAACTCAAATAATGATTCCTCATTTTAATATCCATGCTTCACTCAAATATTTCACTTTTCAATCTTACTCATTTCATTTAATTAAATTTGAAATATAAAACATGAAATCATAGGGTTCTTAAGAAACCCATGTCTCCTAGATAAGTCAAGTAAAGCATAAATTAAAATATAGGCATGCAATTTTCAAGTTAACATAGCAACTGGAATTTGCAGTTTAAAACATATTTTTAGAAACATGAAAAAATTTGTAAACATAAAGAATAAAAGAATTATCTTCTTATATCCATGATGTTCTTCCCCTTTTCCCTTTTCTATTCATGGGAATTATTATTTATTTCCTTCATGATGGTCTTAGAAAATAACTCATACTAGTGTAAGAACCATTCCATTTAAATCTCAAGGGATTAATTGAGAGGTAACTAAATCCTAAATACTAAGAAAATAGTAAAAATCAGGTTTCCTCCCAGATGCACCTTTGGTTAATGTCATTTTCTCGACCTAACCTCATGGGAATAAATTAGTAGATAGTTTGGAGAAGTCTGAGATCATATATTTATTCTTGAGTTAGATTCCCATGGAAGTTTTATGGCCTCTTCCCATTGATAGTGAATGGGATTATTTATTCTTATATATTTATTTATATGAAAAAAACAGATATAAATTAGTAATAATAAAAGGTCCTTCCCACCTAGAATGAAGCTTACCTGACATTAATTTTAGTCTGGAATGGTGGAGTAGGAATTGGTTTCCTGATTGAAAGGTCTTTTGCTGAATCAACTTGTAATCTTATACTCTGGTTCTTTCATTGAAAATCCTTGAGTTTTCAAAATACTCTCTTATTATTTCATTAAATTATTTTAAATAGAGCCTTATATCTTTCCCATCACTCAAAAAATAAAAATTTATCTATTTTATAGCCCAATATGCTCGGTGCTCTAAATCCAATAACATATGACAACTCTTTCTATAAACCTTCTGGTAGGGGATCATACCTATAGGTGTTTTTTATACTGTTAGGTATGCCCATAAGGCATCAGAAAGACTTTTTCTCTAATAATTCCAGTTTGGTTTAACCATTTTCTCCAAAATACCTTTAATCTCTCGATTGGAAACTTCAACTTTCCATTTTTGGGGGATGGTAAGGTGTAGATCTCTTGTGGTGAAATCTATAATTTTTAAAAATATCCTCAATATTTAGGTTAAAAAAATGAGTCTCGTGGTCATTTATGATATCCCTTGTCACTCCAAATCTACAAAATATGTTAGTACTAAAAAAATCACATCAAATTTAGCATCATATCTCTTGGTGGCCTTAGCTTCCACCCATTTAGAGACATAATCTACAAAAATTAAAATTTAATAGTCACCAAAATACATGGGAAGGGATCCCATAAAATCAATTCCCTATACTTCAAATATTTCACAAAAAATGATGGGTTTTTTCTACATCTCCTTTATTTTTGAAACATTTCTAGAATATTAACACTTCTCACATTCTTTAAAAAATTCATGAGCATCTCTAAATAATTTTGGCCAATAAATTATAGATTCCAACACTTTTTTATCCTTTCTTTGAGGTCCAATGTGATATCTACAAGAAAATGTATGAAAAAAATTAAAATATAGATTCTATTTCACTTTCTACTAAGCACCTCATTATGAATTAATAATTATAGATTTTCCATAGAAATGGATATTACAAAATATAGAATATGGATTTATATTTTAGTTTATTCTTTTAATGATAGTTAAGGAGAGAAGGTACCTGATATGTAGCTAAATAATTAACTAAATAGGAAAACCATAGTAATTCAACTTCCACTATTTAAATTTTCTCTCCAAGTATGTAATGATTGAGTGGGTTTAGTTCTGGAATGTCTATTTAGTAGTGTTTGGGAGTCTGGTGAGGTGATATTACACCTGGTTTTTAGATCCCTTCTTGTCCTTGATCTCTAGGTTTAACTCTTTTAAGAGTAGTATCCATATCACCAGCCTTGTTTTTGTATTGGCCTTATTCATCAGGTACCTAAGTGCTACATGATCAAAAAATAAAACCACTTTAGTTCCCAATAAATAACATCTAAATTTATCCAGTGCAAATACAAAAATAAGGAATTCATTTTTAGTAGTTGTGAAATTAAGTTGAGTTTCATCCAAGTTTCTTAAGACACATGTTATGACTTATGGTCCTTCAATTCTTTGGGAGAGGCCTACTCCTACAGTTTGGTTTGATGCATCATAAATCAACTCCAATGGGTGCTCCAAGTCTGGGGGATGCATAATTGGTAGGGAAATCAAATTTTTTTCCTTCAACTAATCAAATTACTCCAAAAAATTATCATTGAAAAAAAAGTCATCTTATTTTAAAATTAATATTGAAAGGGGAAGAGAAATATTACTAAAGTCCTTTATAAATATTCTATAAAACCCCACATGGCCCAAGAATGATCTAATATGTCTCACATAGGTGGGATATCGTAAACCATTGATTAATTCAACTTTAGGCTTATCCACCTCAATGTTTTTTTTTGTGAAATGATATGCCCCAACACTATCCATTTTTCAACCATAAAGTGACATTTCTCAAAGTTTAAAAAAAGGTTTTTCTCTACGTATGTTTTCAAAACTTTTTCTAGATTCCCTAAGAAATGATCAAATGAGTTTCCAAAAACTATAAAGTCATCCAAAAATACATCTGGGAAGTCCTAAATGTGATATGATAAGATACTTACCACATACAACAGAAAAGTTCTTGGATCATTACATAATCCAAAAGGCACCCTCTTGTAAGAAAATTTCCTAAAAGTTATAGTGAATGTTGTCTTATCTTGGTCTTCTAGGAAAATAGGTACCTGAAAATTACTAGAAAATCCATCCAAGAAATAGTAATGTGTGTTCCCTTCTAACCTTTATAACATTTAGTCTATGAACAAGATGGAGAAATGGTATTCTCAGGTGACTTGGTTTAGCCTTCTATAGTCAATGAATTCCCTAAAACTATTTTGGACTCCCATTGTAATTAATTAATTATTATCATTTTTCACTATTTTGAATCCAATTTTATTAGGAACCACATGGATTGGGATAACCCATTATGAGTTAGAAATTGGTCATATTATGTCAGCTATCAATATTTTTTCAATATATTTTTAAAAACTTCCATAATGGTGGGGTTAAGTCACATATAGGGTTTCTTTACATTTATAGAGTCAACCTCTAGAAATATTATATAGGAATAGGCCTTGTGGTTTATTCTAGGGATATATCCAAGGCTCTACTCTATGGCTTGAAGTTTTCTTTTCAAAAGGCAAATTAAAATTTTCTCGTGGCCTTGGGACAGGTGGTAATCTATTATCAGTGGTAATTTTTATTCTTCCATAAGATACACATATTTTATGTTTCATGGGAGATGTTTTAATTCTAGATTTTGAGTTTTTTCTAGAGATAAGATTTACTTCAAAATCTTGAATCTCCTTAGCAAAGGGTATCATTTCAATTTCTTCAAGAAAATTATCAAACAATGAAAATGTTATTTATTCTTGAACATTAAAATAATATTTTATATATTTTTGAGTGCTCTATTATTCCATATTTTTTTCAACAGAAAGGTGATATCCCAAGGATAAAAATTACCTAATCATTCCCGAGTCTTCAATGGGATCAATACCTTCTTTATGGCTGATTGCCGTTAGTGAATGATTGTTTGAAGGGTTCCTCTTGGATTCAAGAACATTGAAGTACACCTTGCTGTCTCCCAAATCCATGGTGAGGGTTACATCATGTAAATTAATAAATATTTTTTCTACCTTTATGAATGGTATTCCCAAAATAATGGGTGAATGACCTAGTGCTCTATCTTCCTCCATGGCAAGTATATAAAAGTATGCTGAAAAAACTATTCCTTCGACTCCTACTAGAACATCCTCCAAAACTACAACAAAAAAGATAGTAAATCTATTTTCTAGTTGGAAAACCACTCTTATGGGGTTTAGATAACCTATTTTCAAAGGTTTATAGATAGAGTTATACATGACATTAATGGAAACACAAAGATCCCACAAGGAATCTATTTTTTTTAGAGAACTAATGGGTCATAGAATATAGAATGACCCTAGACATGTAAGTTAATTTTTATTCTTTTAAAAAGGTAAAAATTTCTTATTCAATAAATGGTGATGAGTCAGAATTTTTTACATTATAGATGCCTCTTGTGATTATACCTTTTATTCCAAACTGTTGTGAATTCTAAGAAATCTTCTCGATTAGGCACACAACTTCCATGGGTGACTTATTGATCAAATATCCTCTCAATGATTCATATAATAAGTTTATATAATTGTCCTGAAGCCCTTGTTAGAAGAATAATAGGAAGTGACGATCTTTCATAGCTTGGCGAGGATAGCTTACACCCAAATTTTTGAATCATTCACAATATTTGTAGATGTTATCTAGAGTAGATTTTCTAAGGTTGTAGATATGCTTTCTTATTTCACTGCTCTAGGAGGTTAATAATAATATCTATATGAAAATTATTTAGAGATTATCCCACTTATGGATCTATATAGGTTGTATAATGTACAACCACTATTTGGAAGCTCCCTCAAGTGAAAAGGGTAATTCCCTCCACTTGACATGTTCCTCAACCACTCCTATTGGATTGAAGCTTGAAAAAACACATCTGAAATCTTAAATGTGTTAGTTTGGGTCTTCTCCTACATGACCATAAAAATTGGGGAATGCATGAATCATATTGAATCAAAATTCAAAATAATTTTATTCCACAAGCATAGTTAATTGATTATTTTGGTTGGCAAATTTTTGGAACAAAGATTCCTTAGTGTTTGTTGTGGGTTAATCTCTATGTTTATTGGCTTGAATTAATCACTTAATGTTTTATTTGAGTCTTATAACTTGGTTTTCTCAAAGTATTTTTAATTATTAAGAATCCTAATCCTACTTAGAAAATTTCTCTCTCTATCTATGTGTCTAGACAAAGTAATTCCTCATTAGAGGTTATAGTAAAGCATATTAAGGGTATGATTCAATGAATGGATTAATAATCATTTCTCTATTTTCACCCTTGATTAATATTTATTGATAGTAAAAATAATCTGCTCAATTTCCTTAATTATACTTTTCTCCTTACAAAGGGTGAAAGTCACAATGGGTCTCTTTTGGATCACCTCAGAAATTCCAAATTTGGAATTGAGTATCCCAAGTTCCCAAATTAGTCCACTATGTCTTCCCCATGTGTTTATTAATCATGAAACACTTCTCCACTTGACCCTAGATCACCCAATCAGTGTGATAAAAAACCAAGAATATGGAGAAAAATTTTCTTGGTCAAGGAAATTTAGAATATTTAGTTTTGAAAAAAATACAACCGTATACCATTAAAATTATGAAATCATGAATTTAGAACCCTTTAATAAATAAAAAGAGATAAAATAATTTGATAAAAAAACTAGAAATCCATCATTACATAAGGTCACCTCCCCTTCTTCCAACCACAGAAAGAGTCTACCCCTCTATTAAAATGGAAACAATGGAGGTATAAAGGGAATAAGTCCTAATAAAATAAAGAATAAATAAAAGCAGTAAAAATAGTGTGTCTAGTAGCAACAACAGGTGTTTTCTACTAATCATATGATCTACTTTCTTTGGTGAACCATACATGTATTAATAGAGGGAGGTAACCTCTCAATATCAATCATTTTAATATTTATAGATCTTTGAATACTTTTAATATATCTTTTCAAAATATATTCTATATTTAATATTATGAATTTATGATTATTTCCAAATTTGAGTGCTAATATAAAATTTCTTAGTGATTATAGAATCATCCAATGTTGGACCAATGGTGGATCACACCTAATGTTGGACCAATGGTGTATCAGACCTACTATTGGCCCAATGGTGGATCACACCTAACATTGTTCTAATATTGGATAACAACTATCATTAATCCAATAGTGGATCACATCTACCATTGGAAGAAACCAACATTAAACATGTCTTCTTGCTTCCTAACATTTTCTTATTTCTTAATTTTCCATGATCATTGGTTTTATCTATAGCCTCGGCATAGTGGATCACATCTACAGTTGGCAGAAACCAACATTAAATATGTATTCATTCTTCAAAGATTTTTCTCCCATATTCATTTTCCATGATCATTGGTTTTATACATAGACTTGGCCTCCTACTTTGGAGACTCCTTGGAAATGAATCCACACCCTCATCCTCCTCCTTTGATTGAATGTCCGACAATAGATCCTTGGTTCATGTTGTGAATGGGTCAAATGGGGGACGTAGAAACATGGTTAGGGCGGAGCTTGGAAGTGGTAAGGTGCATGAGGAAGTGGTCTTCCACCTCATCAGTGGGCTTATGAAGTGCATGGAAAGCTTTAATAGAGATTCCATGGTGGTTCTTAAGTTGCATGGTGAAGATGATGGTGTGCACATTGGTTCTCCTCCATTGGTATAATGCATGGTGAATTATGGTAGTGGTGAATTTGAGATTTAGGTAGCAATAATGAAGTTATTTGGTGACAATATAGGGCAGGTAGAAGGGTTTAGTAGTAGTAGTGGTGAAGGTGGTGGTGAGTGTCCACAGCGAATGATGAGCTTGAGACCGAGCTTCTATGGGTGTAAATGGCAGTTCTCGATGATAATAATGGTGGAATATAGTGGCTGTGTCCATTGATCGACCCCCCAGATACTGCCAATAGCTCAATATAAACATGTGATACCATTTTATCAACCATGGAATGTATTGTCGTCAGCTCAATGGTATCATGTGTTACCATTGAACCAATGGTAGTATTTTCTACTATTAGACCAATGGCTACATGTGCTATTATTGGATCAATGGTGGCCGAATGGTGGTCATCGCGACATGAACCTTCATCAATCCGTCCGATCTTCATAGTGGTCGGAGGGAGATTCATTATCATGATAAGTGTTAGTTATTTTTGATAGTGGGCATAGGGCAGTCATTTGAGGTCCAGTGATGCTGAAGTATGGAAGTAGCATGGCAGCATGGTGGTAGTAGTAGTGAGATGATCGTGGTTGCGACGGATCCTCTATGATAGTGGTATTATGGAATGAAAAGAACTTGATCAGAGATTTAGGGTGTTGGAGATGACGATCTCTGGTTTGGTAGTAAGGATTATTGAAGGTGGAGAATGATGATGAATGTGAATGGGGTAGTGGAGAAGTAATGGTGAATTTGGGATTGAGGTGGTAGGAACAGAGTTCCCAGTGAGAACAGAGGGTGATCAGCAGTGGCTCCTCCAAAGGATACCATTGGAAAAATGGTATCATGTTCTATTTTTGACCCAATGATAGCAGGTTCTACCACTGGCTCAATGGTGGAATGTTCTACTGTTGGATCAATGGTGGCACGTTCCAATGGATGAATAGACAATAGTTGTTCATGGTGCATGGGTGGATGTGGTAGCGGTTTTAACGAATAGAAGGAGGTGAGGGAAGTGTGATAGTGGTGGTATCCTCCAATACTATAGCCTGCATAGTGGATAGAGGGATCTTTAAAATGGATTCACAGGTGTCCTTCCAGGAACATGAAGTGATCCGTGATGGCCATGGGGTTTAGGGGTGAACTTCAGCTCGACCTCAAGCTTGAGTAGTGGCAGACATGGTAGTTCACTAATGGCTACAGAAGGTGGTGGTGTTGAGCGGGTGCGGTAGGAAGTGGGTCTTAATAGAGTTGGGTGTGCAAGGGAGAGGTAGTGGAGTAGAAGCAGGATGATTCCATTTGAATTAAAAATTAATAGTACATAAAAACATGCATCCCACATCAAACTAGAGGGTTCACTATACAAGTGAGTAAATAAAAAGACGTGGCTCCTCCACTGCAATAAAGTTGTATGGGTAATGGAGGACCCCCACTTACTACCATTCACTAACCTGTTCCAATGATCCAATACTCCTATAGCCTCATGGGTTTTACCACCTCGGGCCAAAAAATCTGGGCTTTATCCCAACCATAAATGACTGTGGATTCATCCCTATGAGCCATATACAGGACTGAACCCTTGTGTGGGATATTCTGTGGGTGATATAATTCTATTGTCCCTATATAGATAGGTATCCCCTTGTGGGATTCTTATGTGGCATATAGGGCTTTAGGTAGAGGGCTGGCCCAGTTGGCATCTTTAGTTAGTAAAATTATGAAAAATTGTTCATACACTTAGAAAAATTCAAATTACTAACAAAAAATTAATAGTTAAAATTAATATAAAAAAATAAACATTCTTCTATTCAAATATACCCACTTTAATTCTTTATTTTAAAATACCCACTTTTTAATAAATCATTGAATTAAATGGTAATTTTTGTTGGAGAACACTAAAAATCATTGAATATTTTTAAAAAATGTTCATTAAATATGATTTTGTTAGTAACCCATGAAAAGACTAGTTGATAGGTGGTTTTACATAAGGGATTTTAATATTTATTTTATACCCTTAAAATTTCATGACTAATGGCACCATTTATGTTACTTTTTATTTACTTATTGCTCCTTGAGATTGTAGTGTTATTTTTGTTGTGCCTCTATTCCCTATGGGTTGGTGTGTTTTTAAAATATTTTTTAAAGTGGTTTGAAAAAATGTTTTGAAAAAATAAAAGGCTTGATTTAACTTTCATGAATGGTTTTAAAATGAATTTGAAATGGGTTTTGTAAGGTTTTATTTTAAAATAACGGTGTTGTATTTAAAATGAGTAAAGTATTTTGTTTCATGAAATGAGAATTGTGTTTTGATTTTGTTATAGGTTATTAATGCACCCTCATTGTCAGATTGGTTAGAGATATATTTATAATCTCCCAAATTATAGTATAGTGGTTAACCTCAGAGTTAGTCTCAAGGAAGCACTATCGCTCATCCAAGTGATTATCTTATTTTGTTGTTGTTGTTTGTATATTTAAAAGCAGTAAATTAGAACATGAAGAAACAAAAATGGGAACAAAGATATAAACAAAATAGATAAATAAGAATAGAAACAATAAAGAAAGTAAAAAGAAATAAGAATAATAAGTTAGTAAGAACAAAACTAGATTAAGGTTGATCAACTATTAACTTCCTATCTTAGATCTACTGAAGGATTAGATAATTAACACTCAACTTCAACCAATTCATGGTCAATACCTTGACACACCCACTTCTCTCACCCAATATATTGAAATCTAAAGCCTAGGATTACCTCCAATATGTGAGATATCTCCCTTAAGTACAAGAATCACTCAATATAACCACCTCAATAAGAAATTTTTCATGTTATAAGTGATATTCATGAGATATTCAATCACACAACCTATACCATACACTAATATTGAGTAATCCATGAGAAAAGGGATAAGTATCAATGTAGAAAGAGTATAAAACACTTCCTACAAGTAGATATGATGTCATATATCCCCTTCACCATCCTTTCTAGATAAGATCAAAGAAAAAGATGATGATCAACATGATATTAGATATCCTAGAGGCTTTTAGTTTCACTTCCTATAACTACCCTAAAAAATTATACTTCTATGATTAGAAGTTAAATATCACAATATATGATTAATAATAACACACTTATAGTTACAATAAGAATTTAGAATTATATAGAGTGAATTGTGGGAGAAGGAGAAAAAAGTTAGTTCCTACAAATTGGGAATACAGAATTACTAAGGTGAACACCCTCTTATTTGATAATGATAAAGAAAATTAGTGAAAAAGTAATCTAATTAGAATCTACATCCATGTGGAATAATCCTATGTGATATTCAACTAATTTTAGTGAAACCCCCAGTGAAAGTAGCAAGTTCCACTTCACCCACATTCCAATTCCCACATTATAACTAGCCTTATCAACATCATCACAATATCACTTAAATCTATTTTTCCTCCACTATTTATTATCACCTTCATAGTGATCTAAAAAAAATCCTTTAACTAATTGCAATCCTATCACATGGGCTTACTCTCCCAACATGTGTGATGAATCGAGCTCTCTAGCACTCCAAAAAACTCTAGAAGCTTCTAGTAAATATCACACCAAGGCATGATCATTTCCTTTGGTTTTAGTTTTAAAATTTTAGGGATCCAAGTATTTTAATCTACTTCACAATACGTTTACATAGCCTAAATCTCAGTAGAAGACCCTTAAATTGCCTTGTGTTCACCCTTACATTGGTCAATTGATATGATCAATTATACCCTTATGTTTCTCCATGAACACATGGAATCTACCTTGATGGAAGTGAAACTAAACTTTATAAGACTTAAAACACCCAGAACTACCTTTAAATATAATTTATATGGACCTACTGCTAGATTATTATTGCTCCTATCTTAGACATAGCTTTATGAAGCTTCAATTAAATTCAGTTGCCTTTGGTCCTTTGTCATTGGCACCCAAATTCCTCATAGATCTCTTGATCAATCTTCAACTTAGGTCAATAGGCCTCAACCTCATTTATTCATAATACAAGATTTTTTTTAGTTTTTTCAAATATGTGTACTTCTTGGTTCAATATTTTTTCGAATTAACACATGAAACACATTCAACATATATTTTGGTTAAAGAGTTTATGAATCATGGCTTGAATTTTAACCAGTTCCCCTAAATGTGAATGAGTTGAGCTCAGTATCCCCAATAGTCATTATATTATTCAAATAGATCAGTTCGATGAGATTAACTGAGAAAATTGGACAATAATCATGTATTAACCCTTCGATATTACTAAAACCACTACATTAGGGATCAACCAAGGCCCCATCCCCTTCTTCTTTAACCTACATAAGGAGCACAAAATCCAGTGAACGAAAATCTTTAATATCAACTCAATATTTATCAATTCCATCAATCTATACTTCTATTTAGATTCAATTTAATTTGATAGCATGTCATATATTCACATGGTCTCTCCCATTGAGGGATTCATTTAGATTTCATAGGTTTCATTCTCATTAATTCCAATAAATTCACATGGATCATCCTTGGCGTCATCTGATTTTCTAAAAGTTGGATTTTAGATCAGTACTGGCCATCCCCAACAAGATACATTCCAATTTTATCTGTTTCGATTGGATTTAATATTATAAAAAAACCTCCTTATTCAAATCAAGATTTTAATTGAAAGTCATGTTCATCCCCCTTTTCAATTTGACCTTCCTACTTCACTCATTCCTTCATATGATCGAGATTTTATTCTTCTTAAACATACGTCTATGATAGGTTCTTAGATTTCAGTATTAGTTTTGGTTTTAATATTTGTGAAGGGAGATCTCAATCTTTATCAATATTCTTGGTCATGTTCAATTCATGATACTAAGCTTGGATTAATCCTTCATTTGAACAAGTTCATGTTTCTCCTATTCTTGGATCATGAAAAGAAATTAATTCACAAAAATTGAGGTTTAATACAACTAGTTATAGATGTGATGATGAGGATCACATCGATTATTCTGTCCTCACATCAAGCTACCTGAACCTATTTCTTCTAAATCTAGTGTTGAAAACACCTTCCAAATTCAGAAAAAAAATTTAATTTCTTCTTTAACTGATCAGATGATGGTTTTTATCCATGATAGCTAGCATTTTCATTCATGATCAATTGAGAATTCCTTCTTGTGGTATCTTGACACAAAGTATTCTCATGGTAGGTCATTCACAGGAATGCTAAATTAGACTTCTCTCTTGTATTAGCTTCATAATTAGTCTCACAGTAGTTTAGGATTTGATCCTTATAAAAACACATTGTTATATATTTAGTGAAAAAAATAATTTTTTATGAAAGTAAAATAAAAAAATTATAAAAAAAAGAAAATCTTAACAATTTGATATTAAAAAAGAAAACATGAAAAAATTAAAATAATTAAGTCCAAACACCCTAAAATAATATTTTCAAAATAATCTTCAATAAAAAATCATCACAAATATTTTTTCTTAAAAATATGAATATTGAATCAAGAACTTTTAATAATTTAATCACAAAACACCAATTTTAAATAATATTTTCAAAGAATTATAGATTTATCATAAAATTGATCCAAATTCAATATTTTATCATCAAAAGCATAGTTTTATCATTAATCACTCAATTGATTCATCAAAAGGATATGAAGAAAATGTTTCTAAATAATGACACATAAAATTTACCCACAATTAATATTTTTCACTCTTTAGAAATGCAAAGAATTTCATTTATTTTAAAAAATTATTTACACAATTTTCCCCCAGCCTAGGTTGAAATACACATTCTAGTTATGAGGGAAATCATAGATCTATCAATTTCTAAACTTTTTCATGCCTCTTATTTGAATCCTACTCACTATCCCACTCCTGTTTAAGAACAATAATGAGTCTATGAGTGATAAAAAAATATAAATGAATGGAATTTATATTTTAACAAGTTGTACCTTAATTTATAACTCTCTCCTAAGTTTCTTAATCCCATGATATAATTTACAGTTCCTTGATACAACTAAAATGAAATTTTTATAAGTCAATTTTCCCCATCTTTATAGGGGTTCAATATTCCCCTCACCTGAATGGATTCATTTTTGACAATTATACACTTTATTTTCATTTTTCATAGCCATTATTTATGAAAATCATCTATTGGATTGATAAATAGATTTAATTTACTCACACACCCAATTCCTAATGTCTTATAGATTCATTTTGGGATCATCATTTTCCATTTTACTCTAGTTTTAAAGGAATTAAAGGAATTTATTTTGGTTGGGTTCCTTAAGGTGTTCTTTTTCAAAAATGAAAATTTATATATTTTATAGTTCAAAATTTTGGTTTCCTCATATTATAATTATAATCCCACCTATACCTTTTTTATCACACTCATTTTTCAAAATTTATACCCTAATATCTATGAAAATAGTCGAAAAATCACTCAATAGTCATTTAATTTTAGAAGTTTAAGAATCAATGTAATCACTAAAATCTTGAATGAAATTATCACTTGGAATGTAATCATTTATTTTTAATTTTATTAATCTAAAGAACATTAAAAACTATAAGCAAAAAAAATTATTTAAAATCTACAATTTCAAGATATTTTTTTTGTTTTTTTTGATTTGGGGGGGGGGGTGTTCTGATGTTTAAGACATTATATCAAAGCTTAGAACATTGAAAACCCTCTAAAAATTTTATCATGATAGAGATATGTTTTTGAATAGTTATATTTAAAATTAATTATTTATAAACCAACTAACTATAAGTTCCATGGTAAGAAGGGTCAAACCATAGGGAAGGATCAAGTTGCATGACAAAAAAAAAGAAGTTGAGATATGGAATTATTAAGTAAATGTGAAGCATGTAGAAATGGTGGTGAATAATTAATATAAAGGGAGGCCAAAATGTTGATGGAGTCAGGGGCATTAGATCAGATAGAATCTAAATTAATTGGAACTACTCTTGTATGGAATCAATCACAGATGTTCTAAATCCATGTGTAGAGAATTGTATTACATAATTTTTATTATATAAATCTACCTCACTAGAGATCTCATCTAAGAAATTATATTCTTAATAGAACTCAAGGTGAAGATAAATTATTACAGAGAAGATCATACCACAACGTTTTCTAGTGAATAATTCAGTTGTGGTTGGGTTGAAAAAAATAATATACTTTTCTCTTATCATTACTTAGAGTAGAGTGAAAATATGATCATGAGGAAGAGAAATTGAGATCTCTATAAAAAGAGAAATAATCATTTTTTATTAACCTGATATAATAATAAGATATAAAAAATGATGATATATCCATCGAATCCCCCAATCTACTTAGTTACACATACTAGATGAAACAATAAATATATTCAAATTTAGTATCTCAGTATAGAAAAATAAGAATTGAAGAAGATAGGTAAAGAAACTTATCTATTAATATTAGCCTCTTACATCAACTCCACACTCCTAATCCACTCCCTCAAGTGCATTCTCCATCCTCCATTACCACTCTCCCAACAATTGCGTGATGGATGGATGGTGATCGAGGGATATAATTCTTGATAACCAGGGGTTTTTAGAGCTCTCATGAAAATTCAAAGGCCCTCCTCTTAAATTACTTTCCAGATCCAATATCACAACTGATATCAATGAAATTAGTGTCATAATTATCTTTAAAAACCTCTACATGTCATGAGTTCATTATACATTTTTCCATTATTCCACTTGAGTGAAGATCTATCAACAAATTACGCTCCTATTATGTGGGATTTCTCCCCAATAAAGTATTAATATCTAACTATCTAGCTCAATTTTTTATCAGTAACTCTATAAATCTCTATATAATTCTATAATATTCACTCATGGGATCAATATCAGCTTCCTTGCCTTTAATTTTGATTTTACAAATGATAACTTTAGGGAATCACATGAATTTTCAATTTAGATAAGTTGACCTTTACATAATATTCAAATCTTGATTCAAAAGCTTACACAACTCTAAACATGACTTATATCCTTTATACTGGTCCAACTAACATTTTTATAGGTCATATTATTCATCAAAACTCAATATCCATCCTACATCTATTTTATGATCACAACTTGGCACTCAGTTCATAAAAAAACATGAATTACTTTTCATTAAAAAAGCTATGTTTTTATTATTTATTGGATTATAGATGTTATAGATGGGTCAAGAACCTATGAAATTGGATCAGGAACATCCTTTGTTTGAACCAAACTGGGTAACTTATATCTATACTAAAAAATTTAACCTCAATATGGTATTCCTCATCGAAATTCCATTAATCACCTTCGAGTGAAATTCTACCAAATTTTCTAACCAAAATGATCAGGACCAATGAGGTCCCATTCATCTTCAATAAAATATATATAAATATACCCTAACAAGAAAAACTCTAAAACATATTTAATTTAATTCTCATCTTGAGCACCCATAAAAACACATTTCCCATAGTCACACTCTCCAGTGCACTTCTCTGATCAGGAATGGGAGAAATCATGTTCTCTTATTGGATTCAGAAGTATTGAATTCATCATCTTAATCGAACTCCTCCATTCAATTGGTGAATCTTTTCCTCATTGGATTATCTCAGAATTTAAGTAGATTATGTGGTACACATCTCTTTGCATCATCATAGCCACACCCATGGTAAGATTCATGGTCTCTATGTCTTCTTCAAATCCAAACCTACACAGAGAAATTACTAGTGTTAAACAAATTTATTCCTTCCTAATATAAGAATTTTATTTCTAGACATATTTATTTGAATTCAGACTCCTTTGATCAAGTTTAGTTCTATATTCTTTGAAATAATTGTTGAAAATTTCTTTAAGATCAAATCCCATGAATTTAGTTCTTCATATCATATTGTATCAGCCTCAACATTGACTCTTAGTGTGATTTTTTTCCCAATATTAATCTTGATTTCCTTTGGATTCTCAAAGGCATAAATCAATTATCATTTTATAAGCTTAAAATTCTTAAGTTTGGATAAACAATTGTCTTTAATCTGGAAGAATATTGAGCATGTTATGTTCACCTACTTTCTAACCCACAACCGTAGCATTGGGGAAGAACCAAACCCCATTTATCTTTAATCTCAACCTATAAAAAATCAACATAATCATAAAAAAATCATAGAAAAATCCTTAAGCAACATTCCCTCTTGGATTTCACATTAGTTTCATCTTAAGATTGTAGGACTAGTTTGGTATTCTTTACTTTACAATAAAAACAATCATCTTCTTCACAACAAACCCTAAACAAGGTTTAAAATTAGAAAACAATATCTTATCCTTGAATTATTGGTATCTTCCTCAATGATATTGGGTTTAATTATTCATTCAAAGTGGGTTTGGTGGTCCTGAAGTTTATATTCAATTAGATTTTTACACTTTGAATTGGAGCTGCATTAGTTTTATATTAAAGGAAAAACTCGGATAAACCCCCTTAGAACTTGGTTTTGATCCATATTCAAATCTATCACTATAACAAAACCGTCCCCTAGTGGCGGTTTAAACCGCCGCTATAGGGTTTGGCGGCGGTTTACGAAAACCGCCGCGAAACTGGGCGTCAGCAATCTATTAGCGGCAGTTTTTACTATTTCGTGGCGGTCTAAGAAAAGCATCGTAGATGCCTCTTTTCGCGACGGTTTTTGTCCATTTCGCGGTGATTTTATGCGCAGATGATACTTTTTTTTCGCGGCGGTTTTAACCGCCGCTATATTCTGGCGTTTGATGCGCCTATGTCGCGGCGGTTAAAACCGCCGCTAAATTTAAACATAATACATTTAGAGGCGGTTATAACCTCCGCTAAATGCTGACCAGTAAGGCATTAGTGGCGGTTAAAATTGTCGCGAAATGTTGACCTGGAAAAAAAATAATTCTGCTCCTACCACACCACTGCCCTGAAAGACAAATCAAACCAGAATATTGAACAGGAGACACCATACAAACAAATAAAATGGTAGTATTCATTGAAAAATAGGATATGAGCAAATGTTGTATGTTATGGAGTCCAACCTAAGGAAAGGTATGTATCATAATTTGGTGAGTAACCAATCCATGTGACCCCCAATATGTATATGTGTTTTTAGCTTCTTTAATTTCTTATGTGTTTTAAGAAGGGTTGATTTATATTATATGGATACTAATACTATATATAATAAATGGTTATGAATTTTGATACAATTTATGTGATCATGCTAACCATGGTGATGTGTAATGATATGTAATTGGTTATGCTCTAAGTTGGCCGATATAACATCCATGGGTGGATTGTGATATGGGTTGGGTTTTTTTAACAATGGATTTGTGTTATGGGATAGAACAAATTATGTTTATATGGGTATAGAATTTGTTCCAAAGATGGATGTTTGAGTAGTTATAGAATGTATGTTATGGTATGGTTTGTTGTGTGTTTTGGGTTGGTTGTTAATGCCTACTATAGAAAATGGGTAACTTGTGAATTGGTGTGTGTTTTAGGTTGGACAACATGCTAACTGTGCATGGTGCTTGAGAGAGTATGGTTTATGATCTTGTAGGTTATACATGATTACTATTGAGGATTTGAGTTATGTCATTGGATATGAGATAAGAGTTTCATGTATACATCCCAAGATGGTCATCATGTTGCAGGTTGGATGGGATGCATCATGATATAATTGTTATTGACTTCGTTAAAGAAAATAGGTTTGAGTTTTTTAAAATTTCAACAACAACTTATCTAATGCTTTCCTAAATACCTTATTGGTGGAATTATACTTAACCAAACCAAATTATATTGATTTTTCACAATAGTTATTATCATAAGATAATGTCATTAATATATATGTGCATGTATGTGATCTTTATCCTTCAGGGGAAGTATGGTGTGTCGATTTCTAGTTAGGATTAGTAACCTAGATTTCATAGTTGGATTGGGTATGGGATTTGTGATATGCATGAGAACCCTCGAGTGGGTATATTGGCCTATGATTTTCCTCATGATATTTGAGATGGGTTCATAGATGCTTCTCCATGTGTTGTATCCTATATAGGATGTGACATGTGAACTAGGGTTGAGAGAGATTATTAATATTGAGATGTATCTTGGGATATTGGTGATTGGAGTGTTCTAATCAAGTGAAATAGCGATTCTCATTTCCACATGATGAGGGTTTTCTTGTATGTATGTAATCCAAGAGAGGAATTATCCTAGGTCTATGAGTTCATTAAATAAATGAAAGTAAGTTTAGACACTTTGTTCTATAGTGATGGTATATAGGTGGATTGTGGTTTGGTATTCAGTTAGTAATATCATTGTATTTGGTATTGTGAATGTAAAAGCATGGGTAGTGCTTGTGTTTTGTTAAGTCTAACATGAATAATTGACATGGTTATTTGGGGGATAAGTTAAGTTAAACTATGATTATTTGGATGTTATTGTAATGATTCATATTAGGTGTTTTAATAGAGTGTATACATGCTTAGATTCATGTTATACTGATAACGGTTAAATTTAGGTATTGTGGGAGGCTTCCAAGATACACTCTTTCTATGTCAGTAAGAGCGTGAGTTCTTTATCAGCATAATTGGTATGTTGGTTGTATAGTCTAATATTAGCCTTTCAGGTGGGGATTTGGGTAGTTATTAGGTGTAGTTTTACTTGGTTAACATGTGGTTTATAATAATTGTTGGATTTTCATAGATCTCATAGATAGAGAGATTTAGTGATGAAGGTAATGTGACTATTGGGAATTTGGTCATGGGGACATTATCAATCCATGGTTGTTTCATGTGATGCTTTCCTAATGTATGGGTTTGTTCAATTGCGGAGACGCCAAGTTTCTCAAAATGGTTAGTGAATTGGGATACCAAATGACACATATTTTGATGCATTTTTTATTACAATTAGATGGTCCTTGAACATTCTTCCTATGTTTTATACATTATTCTATGATACATGTGATATGTGGTCTCATCGCTTGTTTTATATCAACCTTAACCTAAAAACAAATTGGTATTCCTTGACCCATTTGAGTGGTGTAAAAATTTTAAGGCCATGACAGAGCCTTTTATCATTAACCTTTCATGCCTTAGACATTTATGGTCATGGGATTGGCCTTTTAGTGTGATACATATTGGATATGGATCCAATAGGGGTATGTCTATGCTAAAATAAAACATATTGGGCCATTAGATAGGTGCTCTATCTTCCACTTAGTAAGGAAATTTATTGAAAAAGGGAGTATCTAGTAAAAATTGGCATATATAAAACCAATATGTTACCTAATAACTTCTGCCTTGTTGAGTGTTACATGGGGTGACTGTTCCTCCCTCCTGAGATTTTATTCTAAGGGGATATACTTTGGTTGTGATTATGGATATAGGTTGGGCATGTGTAGACCAACCTAGCGTAGACCTAAGGATGTGTTAGAATTTATGGAAGCCCTTCAGTGAGATTTTTATCTTCTGTTGTTTTGGTTGTCTTTATACCATTGAATGTTTGGGGCTTTGGTATGTGATATAATTTCTTCATGCCTGTGTAATGTGTTGTGGCTCATTGGGCCTTGATAGTGATGGTATGAATTGGTCTTACAAAGCTAGGATACCCAGGTGCTGCTATGGAGAAACAATGATATGAATGGGACTTACACAGTTGGACTTCCTAGGTACTTCTATGAATCAGTTATGGTATGAATCGAGCTTACATAATGGGGATACCCGAATGCTGCTATATAGTAGAAATGGTATGAATATGGGTTACATATATGGTATTCTCATTGGATGTGGTACCAATTCAAACACAGGCCTAAATGGAATGATGTATACCACACTCGAGAAATCAAGACATAAAATGAAACATCATAAATAAATAAAATGCATAGAAGGAAACATGAGAAATCAAGAAAATGTTAGGACATGAAAATGTTTGGTGGAAACTATGTGCCATACATGTTACATATACAAAAAAACCGTTCTCATACTTGTTCAACACATCAACAACACTACTACTCATCATCTGATGCTGCATCGTCACCCTCTCCACCTTCATCTCCACTACCTGCTGCCACCTATAAGAACATTATATTGAAAATTAAATATTGTTGCATATTTATAATTAAACTTAAAACCAATAAAAGTGTGAAAACTAAATGATTTTGATTTTTTTGTGATTTACCTACTCACCACTAGCCGATGCACTACCACCGGGGGTATATCTGCTCATATGCTGATGTATTTCAAGCAACTCTTTCTGCAAAGCAGATATCTGATCCCCCTGCTGGTGAACTGTGTTTCGTAGAGAAGAAATATCCCTCTGAGTATATTCAGGTATGAAATGACTATAACCAGGAGTAGATGCAGCCAAAATCCCTGATGGCCTGCCAAAGACCTCAGATGGTACAGGTCCCAAACCCATCCCGCGCACTCTACCAGGATGCTCCTTCCCAAGGACTACCAACCGGGTCATCCTGGGAGACTGAGTAGGATTGCCCAGGATTGACATCCCATATTTCTTTAATTTTTACCTAGAAATCAAATATCAATATATATTAACACAGTAAAAACTGATAATAAGTTATTATAATAAATAATTGACTTCATACCCCAACTTCTCTGGCAGGTTCATTAACAAAACTTCCATCTGTTTTTTTATGAACATCCAGCCACAGTTCTGTTCGGGATGCTTCATGCCCTAAACTCTTTGACTGCATTAAACAAAGATAAATCAACAATTAAATACGTTAAATAGATAATATTGTCTTATAAATATTTAAACTAATTAAAATATTACCAATGACATTCGGCTTCTAGCAAAGCTTTTTGAGCCCGTAGTGTGAGGGATGACTTGCTTTGCCCGGTTTGATGCATTCTGTCTTGAGAGATCCTGAAATAAATAAAATTCAATTTAACAATAATGTATTCAATGTCTATATCCTCTTCATGTACATGTATAAATGTAAAATGAGGATAATATAATAATATATATTTCAATACCATCCGCTTCTCATCACGATGGCTATCGACAAAAACTTTCCACTGTTCTTTCGGTACCCCACTGGGTAGCTTCTCATACATCTGCTGCACGGTCAACGAAGTATCATTGACATCACACCACAACCTCCATTTGAAATATTTCCATTTTTTCCAAGATTTTTCAATGTCCACTTCCGTGCTATCACATCAGCAACGTTAAAGTGGAAGAACATCTGTATACAGAAATTCATTTTGAATATATTAGTAACATGACATTAAATTAAACCATAAAGTAATAAAATTACCTTTATATGAGAATCAAAAACTTCATTTTTCCAGTTTGGAGGCATATGCCTCCAATCATCATATGAAATAGGCAGGGAAATGGGCTCCGCTGCCAGCTGACCTATAATCTGACCAAGTAAACCTGCAGCATCATCCGTTGGGACCCCATAAGAATCAAATGACACCACTATTTTCTCGCCATTCATGTTCCAAACATCAGAACTTTTTAAGTGTTTTTCTACGGTTGCATTTTTTTCATCTTCAATTAGCAAACAATTACTATAAACAAAATGCAATAAATTAATTTAATTAAAATTTGTACCTATGACTGTGACCCTCCAGAATGTCCGTGATGAACTGGAAGGGGCGTGTCGCTGCACCACTACTGAGGCTTCTGTAGGGGGAGGAGATGACTCATCCTCTAATGAGACATCCACTGACGGTGTCAGATATGGTGCAGGGGGAGATGATGTAGGGATGTAGGCAGCTGCTACCTCAGATGCCGTGGGGACAGACGGATCGTCATCTGTCACAGAAGTAGATGAAATGGTGTACTGCTTCTTCCTTGGCATTCCTGTCATTTAATCAAAAAAAATTAAGTTCATAATATATATTTCAAAAAATTTATGTAGAAAAAAAATAAAAAATGATAATAGATGCCCAGTACTAACAAACTAAATATATATAACAATGATAATGAATGACTACAGAAATGAAACAAGTGGTTGCTGAATGAATAAATAATTGTACATACAATCATTTTCCCCTTCAATCATGCTGGTTTCCTGCTCCATTGCTTCATCCACTTCATCCATCCTTGCTAGACTAATATTTTCAATATCATGATGGACAAATAATTCTGCTTCATGTTGTTGATGAAATTCAATTGCAGAGGTCAAATCTTCCACTTCATCACCCATATCATACAAATCTCTTTGTATTACGCGAGTAACTACACTCCACCCTTCATCCACAACATCATTCACATAATATACCATTTTTTCCTGCGATGCTAAGATATATAGATCATGTAGTTCACGATCACCAACATCCATCAAGCGAGAGAAGTTTACAGAAGTAAATTGCAATGAATCTCTTTTAACACCTCTGATAATATCGACCCATTTGCATTTGAATAAAATAACAGAAAAATGCCCGTGGTAGTTTAATTCAATAATATCATGAAACTTTCCATAGTATTCCACTTCAGCAAATGTAAATATACCACTATTCTCTGTTTTCAAACCCACTTCTCAATCGACTGTACGAAATCTAAAACCATTCACATTATAAGCATCGAACTTTTTAACTTGTTTTATAGGAACTCTAGCAAGAAACTTAAAATCTTCTGACAAGTCTACTCGAGTATCAGTATTCATGATCTGAAGAATAAAAATATAATTTAATAGATTTGAAAATTGTATGTGTCAAACTAATATTCGTATTTATTGCAATATTTATAAACTTACACATCGTGCAAACCATTCTACCAGATCTTTATTCACAACTTTCGTTATATATTTTTCATTTCGTGTTCGGCCTCTCAATCGTCTCTTTGTTTGTATCTTCAACTCTTTAATAAATGGATCTGCAATTTCACTATTCAGCATCACATATCTATGTGCCTGTAATAACTCCAATTCTGTCAGTGTTGCGTATGAGGTCCTCCCAACTGATTGGCCAATAGCAGGAAATATTTTTGATTTCTGATGCATTTGAGATTGAGTTGATGTGTCGTCAACATGTCCAACTTGATTAAATCTTGTCTCAATATCATCCAAATATCTGGAACAAAAGGTGAGACACTCCTCGGCCAAATAGCCTTCATCAATAGAGCCTTCTGGTTGAGCTTTATTTCTCACGTATGCTTTCAAATGCCCAAGATATCTGTGAAAAATAATAATAATATTATGCATTTATTTAAATTCCAAATATTGTTTACTTAAATGGAAACATATAAATAAAATACCTCTCAATTGGATACATCCATCGATAATGAACGGGGCCTCCTAATTTAGCTTCATCAACCAAATGCACAGTTAAATGCATCATGACAGTAAAAAACGATGGAGGAAAGATCATCTCCATTGCACAAAGGGTCAATACAAACCTCTCCTGTAGGTTGTCAAGCTGTAATGGATGTAGATATTTCTCACATAATTTCCTGAAAAATGTGCAGAATTGCAGTACAACAGCAGTAACTTTTTCAGGTAATAATGTACGCAATGCCAATGGTAGTAACTGTTGTAACAAAACATGTGAATCATGACTTTTAAATCCATATAACTTACGATTCTTCAAATCAACACACCTCGAGATGTTACTCGAATACCCATCAGATACCTTCACATTATTTAAAATTCGAAGGAACGCATCTTTATCCCTATTTTTCATTGAAAAAATGGTCGGAGCATACTTTTCATTCTCATCTGGCCAGAGATCACGTTTTATGTTCATTACTTGTAAGTCTTTGCGAGCATTGAGATGATCCTTCGACTTTCCATGCTCATTAAGTAATGTGAAAATCAAATTATCACATACATTCTTCTCAATATGCATCACATCAAGATTGTGGAGCAAAGAATTAAATTCCCAATACGGAAGTTTGAAGAATATACTTTTTTTCTTCCATTGTTGCGTTCTGATTTCACTTGATGATGCACTTCGCACTCGTATTCCGCTATTAGTCAAATGATGAATCTTCCCAAATTATGTTTTAACATTTTCAAGCTGTGTCAATATTTCAGAACCGGTTAACAACTTTGGAGGTGGTGTACGATCAATGGAACCATTAAATTTTGATTTGTTCAACCGAAATCTATGAGATGCATCAAGAAATATTCGATGGCACAAGAAGCACCATTTTATACTGTGAGGTATCCATTTGGGCTCAAAATCAAAGTTACAAACGGGACAAGCCAAACCCGTATAAGTGTTCCAACCAGATAAATTCCCAAGCCCAGGGAAGTCACTAATGGTCCACATTAAAGCAGCATGCATTTTGAACATTATTTTAGAAGAAACATCAAATGTCTCAACACCGTTGCTCCATAACTCCTGCAATTATTCAATCAAAGGCTGCAGGTATACATCAATATCATTTCTAGGCATTTTTTTTCTAGGAATAATCATAGAAATGATAAAAGATGTTTGTTGCATACACATCCACGGAGGCAGATTATAAGGGATCAAAACAACTGTCCAAATTCTATAACTCGTACTCAAAGTCCCAAATGGGTTGAATCCATCAGCATCCAATCCCAATAAAACATTTCTAGGATTAGCTGAGAAATATGGATGTAATGAATCAAATGTCTTCCACGATTGGGAATCTCGTGGATGTCTCATTAACCCATCATTGTTATTATCTACAGAATGCCACTTCACGTGTTCGACGGTTTTTGATGACCTGAATAATCTTTGCAATCGAGGCTTCAAAGGAAAGTAATGAAAAACTTTTGTAGGTGTGTTCCTTTTCTTCTTCTCCATGAAATTATGTTCAGTAATACTTCCAACATCACCTTTTGACTACCATCTAGAAGAAGAACATTTCTTACAATTCTGTCTACTTGAATCCTCTCCCCAGTAAAGCATACAATCATTGGGACACACATGTATTTTTGTATAATTCAGACGAAGCTTGTTTACAACTTTTTTCATCTCATAAAATTATTCTGGGATTTTTTGCTTCAGGAAATGCATCACGAATCAATTCCAATAACATGGACATTGCCTTATTTGTAATTCCACATAGACATTTGATATGGTACAACTTCAGCAGAAATGAATGCTTTGAATATTTCAAACACCCACTATACAACTCTTGATTTCCATCATCAAATAAATCATGAAACACATTTTCCTCACTGAAGTTTTCCCTTACATTTGTCTCCACAAAATCAAGAGGAGGATCCAATGATATGTTAAAATCTTGATCTTCTTGTGTTATAGTCTCAAAAACATCACTTGTCACGTTTCAATTTGTAGCACCCTCATCTGGTTGTTCTGATATGTTTTGATGCTCATAGTGGTGTCTTGCAGTGCCGAATGCATCATTTATAAGGTTTTGCATTTCATTTTCAATTGGCGAAAAACTTGGGACCTCATTCTGTGGATTAACATCAGTCCTCAATCTTTCTGTATTGTTTGATTCTCCATGCCAAATCCAACACAAATATTGATCAGGGAATTTCTTCAGTATTAAATGTTAATAAACTTCATCTCTCTTCAACCATGTTCTAAATTTACATTTAGTACATGGACATATTATTCTCCCTTCAACGGATCGATTAGAAATTGCAAAATCTAAAAACTCATTCAAACCCTTAACATATTGAGGTGTGTTCCTCGGTAATGTGATCCAACTTTTATCCATGTATATCACAATGTGCCTACACAAAATATACGATAGTGTAAGATTACAGAAACATAATATAATAAAGATGATCCATTTATCATAAAGTATGCATAATATAATAAAGATGATTCATTGATCACATTTACCACTTCAGACCAACCGAACAAGTCTGGTCCATAGGAGACAACATCAACACCTCATTGAGGAGCAATAAGAATATCGGGTTACACACTTATCATAACACTATCAATCACACATTTATGTTGCCTCAAACAACACCCCATTGATGTGTGATCGAAACTGATCATAATGCATTTTAAACCTGAGACATTATGTGATTGTTTAGGCTTGACCTTAGATGTCCTCCAAGAGGAATGATGTTTCTCAATGGTTTCATACACAACCAACCATATCAAAGTCGTATTTCCTATGACAAAGAAGACTATCTGGGTACCAATCCATGTACTGAATATGGTGTGAGGTAAATTAAGTAGGCCACCACTAATGGTTTCTAATGCATAATCTAGTCCACGAATATAAAACAAACAATAGTGTGCAGGTATATCAAAATTAAGTGTCACTATAAATATAAATCCATGTCACACTCAGGTTTCTTAGGAGACACTTGGCACAATCTCAAACCTTAGATATTTCATGTAAACATTGGTAATAATATCCACTTTGAAATGCACCAACCTAGAAAAGTTAGTGGAATACACTATAACAATACATTCCCATTTTTATAATGTTAGAAATTATCAGGTCTTTTCCACATGTAACATTTTAGGATAAAACTATAGTTTATATATTTTCTTGAAGGATTCCCACGTAAGATCCTCATAAAATATAACATGCACAACTGAGCCTCACCATTTCCTTCCCAATCCATCAAAAATATATGTTGACCCCCACCCCTTAGATTCCTTGGGAATCTTTATAATTTTAAATCTCCTACCAATCTACTCAATCCTCTCCTCATATTTCTAGATTCCATTATCACCATGAAAGATAGGTGGATTCTTGTTAGTAAATTATGAGTCATGATCCACTACTCCTCCTGGGTTTTTAATACCTTCATAACCAAAGTATGAATAGTGCATATTATAACTTCCACTAAAGAAGATACCACTAAGGGATTCTCCTATTAAACCCATCTCACAAATCTATCACTTAGATTCATAAGACCTCTTCTAGTAGGAATCGTCTAACAAATACAAGATGAAATCCCCTTTAGTCATGAGAAAATTCCTAAATCATAGAACAACTTCCATAATCCATATTAATGATTTAAAATAATAATAATTTTATGAATTTATGAATTTTATTAATGAAATATAAAACATAAGAAAGGAATAGTTTTTTTTAAATAGACACCAAATCTAGTTTATTCAATCAACAACAAAGACCAAGTGACAATATTTTCAAAAATAACTAACCACCCATAGTAACTTGAATTCATACATGAAGGTGAGATGTCTAGGCACCATCCCACACATATTAACTAAATTCTAGTGCTACTAAATCTAGTCTACTAATGAAACTAAAACAAAACTAGGAAGTGTCATAACATTCCAGGCTCAATATTCCTTTTGATATTAATTTATAAAGAACCGACTAGGGAAAACTAGGCAAGTCTCCCAAGAGGGTCTTATACATGGAGATGTGTAATAAAGAGACATGAAAGTAGTATCTTGTTTTAGAGAATAAAGTTATGAAACCAAATTAAAATAAAAAATAAAGATAAACATCCATTAGTATAAAAATTCAATCTAAATAGGCCAAACCATAAAGAATTTAGTCAACCAATTTTTGTGAGAAAAACCATTTTTGAAGAAAGACCTCTTTAAAAACATGTATATTTTCCATAAAATCCATTTAAATCCATCAATTTCATGAAACAAGCCAAAGAAATTAATAAGAATATAAGAAAATTTTAAATTAGAACCGCTTGTATAGATACACCCACCTTATAAACATAAGGAACCTAAGATCCTTCGACAACATAAATTGGAAACAAGCAGATATTCCTCAAATAGAAAAGGAATGAGGGAAAACCACAATGGATTGATTGATAACACATATTATTTATGAAACCATAGAAACCATATCACACAACACTACCAAACCAAGAACATAAATGATAAAGAGAGTGAATTATATTACACGTACCCAAAGCAAGACAACCCACCACACTAGTGAACAAATGCTCCAAGAAAAGAAATCTGGTAGAGGAAGATACCCAATATTATCTAAAATCTTTCTAGGATTTATGAGGGAGGTATTCACATTGAATGGAATAAGGGTAATATGTAAATCATGATAAAAACCATTGGTTCTAAATAATTAATGTCATGAACCCATTTCATGGTGTGAATTCCATGATTTAAAAAAATACCCAAAAAAGTATCCTTAGTTTGAATTAATCCTAATCAACCCATTAAAAACTTGAAAATGTTTTATGACTTATAATTCTTAAAGATCTAAACCAAAATCAAAGTATCTACCCTGCAGTAGATTCACATTACGTAACAAATTCACGATTCGAATCAAAGAACCAAGAAATAACTATTAATTACCAAAATAGAAGGTGGTCGTAGAGGGCGCCGGGGGGTGCGGGGGTCGCCGGAGGGCGCGGGGGGAGTGGGGGGCGCGCAGGGCGCGAGGGTCGCTGGGGGTCGAGGGGGGCGCCGGGGGGTGCGGGGTTCGCCAGAGGGCGTGGGGGGCGCGGGGGGTGCGGGGGTCGCTGGAGGGCGTGGGGGGCGCGGGGGGCGTGGGGGCGCGCATGGCGCGGGGGTCACTGGGGGTCGAGGGGGGCGCCGGGAGGGTGTGGGGTTCGCCGGAGGGCGTGGGGGGCGCGGGGGGTGCGGGGGTCGCCGGAGGGCGCGGGGGGCGCGGGTGTCGCCGGGGCCGGGGGGGGGGATCGGGGAAGAGGGGGGATCAGGGAAGAGGGGAGAGGGTTTGTGGGGTAACCGCGGCAGGGGTAGGGGAAAGGGTCATGGTTTTTGAAATAAAATAGGGTTTCGCGGCGGTTTATTAAGAACCGCCGTGAAACCTTTCACTGAAAACGTTTAGCGGCGGTTTTGTGAACCGCCTCCACAAAACCGCCGCTAAACCCAGTTTTTTTTGTAGTGTATCTTGGAACCAACCAGTTTCCATTGTCTTATTAAATCGATTCTTCATAAACTTGTTACAGTCATTATTTGATTGATCCATTAACTTTTCATTTATAATATCATTATTATACCTCTATAAACATACTTTATGGCTAGATAGAAGCTTGGGTTCCTTCGATCAACCTTTGTTATCTTCCCCAATTCAGAATTTCTTAAATCCTTCATGTCTCGGTTCATCAGAGATATAATCATGTTATTCAATCGGCATCGGTTTCAATATAACAACCTAAAGTTATTATTATCTGACCATAGATTTATAGACGACCACCCAATATCTCCATGGTAGGTTGGGTATGTTATTTTAGTGATTTGAAGTAAAAGAAAGGCTTAACATCGTAGGCTGGTTACTCCTATTAAGGTAACTGCCTTTGCTTCCATGGTATGTTGGTCACTTTTTATATTTTCCCTCATAATAGGTTGGGTTTTTTTCTTGTGGTATCTCACTTAAGGTATCATGGTGGCATACACAACCACTCCACCTTCACAGTAGCTTGTAGCTTGTCCTTGTGGTCAATTATGAGTAGCATGTTCCATTGTGTTTTCCATAGTTGGTTGGATAGTTTTTATGGTTGATCAGCTAGAACACCCAAAACACATAGAATAAAATATTCAGTGAAAATAATCTAGTCAAATTATAAAATCTCAACATCCAAATCTGAATTAAACCATTAAATTTTATAATTCAAAAATAATTAAAAGTAAATGATTCTAATAAAAAAAATTTCAAAATAAAACCATTGAATTATTGAAAGAATTAAATTCAAACACCCTAAAATAATATTTTTGAATAATTGTTTATAAAAAATAATAAAAAATATTTATTCTTAAAAATATAAAAATTTAACCAATAAATTTTAGTCATTTAAGCACAAAAAAAAAACAATTTTAAACAAAATATTCAAAGAATTGCAGATTTAGCATAAAATTGATCCAAATTCAGTATTTTATTATTAAAAGAACAATTTTAGAATAAAAAACTCAATAAATTCATCAAAATATGTGGAAATTTTGTTTCTCAATAAGGTCACATTAAATTCCCCCACAATTAATATATTTCACTACTAGAAAATAGAAATAATTTCATTTATTAATGGAAAGAACTATTTAGGAAAAAATAAAATTTCTCATCCAAGGTTGAATTAAACATTCTTATTATGGGAGAAATCACAGATCCATCCATTTCTAAAATTTTTCATGCCTCCTATGTGAATATTAATCACTATACCACTTTATTTTAATAATAGTTTTGAGTGCATGAGTGATAAAAAATAGAAATGAATGGAATTGAGATTTTACAAAATAGCACCTACATTTATCACTCTCCTTTAAGTTTCAAAAACCCAAGCTCCAATTTAAACTTCCTTGATGTAACTTAAATGAAATTTTAATTATTCAGTTTTCCCCTTATTCATATAAGTTAAATATTCCACTCACCTTAATGAATTAATTTTTGAAAATTAGGCACTTTATTTTAATTTTTCCAAGACATGATTTGTGAAAATCACTTATTTTATTGAAAATGGGTTTAATTCACTCACACAACCAATTCATAATGTATTAGAGATTCACTTCAGTATACTAATTACATATTTTACTCCAATTTCAAAGGAAATATCAAAATTTATTTTGAGTTGTATCCTTGATGTTTTCTTTTTCACAAATGAAAAATTACCTACTTCAAATTTCAAAATTTTGGTTTCCTTATGTCATAATTTCAATCCCACCTACACCTTTTCCATCACAATCCTTTTATAAATTCTACACCCAAATATATATAAAAATATTGGAAAAATCACTCAATAATAATTTACTTTCATTAGTTATAGAATAAATGGGATCCCTAAATACTAGAATTATGTTCTCATTATGTAGGGCATCATCAAATTTTAATTTTATTAACCTAATAGAACACTAAAATAAAAAAAATAAAAACAACAAGAATAAATTATTTATATGGGTTTCTAATGTGTAGAACATGAATCATAACTTATCACATTGAAATAACCTCTACCATACACTTAAAACACAACATTGTTTCCAATGTCAAATCTTAATGAGTGATTTTTTTTGATTGTTTTAATAAAGTTCAAAAATAATTTATCCACTCAACACAATCAATTTTTTTGAATATTAAATGTTTTTTATTTTAAGAATTGACAAAATAATTATCAGTTCATATTAGGAAGTTATATGATGAACAATAGTAGCATAATCATATAGAGATTGATGATAAGTAAAAAAGTGTAAAAGTTAAAAAATAATCCCTTTTGAAGAAACTTTATCCAATTAATTTATCCTCCCTTTTGTTCCTTAAAAAATCTCCCTGGATGCTTAGTTGAAGTCCATACAAATAGTGAAATAGAGAAACATTAGTTTTTAACTGGAAAAGTTCAAAGTGAATTATCAATAAAAATTTCAATTTAGGGAGTTTGATCTAATAAGATCATAATACTATTTTTAGCCTTGAATAGAATTTTAAAAACTTGTATGGTCAGTTGGTCACATTGTCGAACCACTCTATGTTCTTGTAGTCAGTTGACCAACTATTCCCATCGTCTGGATAGTCCCTTTGAATGGATACTTCACATTAATAGTCACTTGATGACTTTGTGAGATAACTTCATTTCATCACATAGTTAGTCTAACACTTTTCCACATTTTTACGTAATAGCTTGGTCATGCAGTTGATGCTTCTCTCTATGTGATTGATCTATCGTTTTTCAATTTTCTACAACACATTATATAATTTTCATGGTTGATCCACCCACCACATGTCCATTTCTTCACATGAATAGTCTCTTTCTTTGTACTATAAGTTATCTCCTTGTTCAGTCACTTTCCACCTTCATGTGGTGATTTGGGTATATGGTAGGTGAAATTTTTTCATGGTTGATTGCCTTTATTTACTGGATGTATTGAATTGGTAATTCCCCTTGTGAATTCAATGCATGGTTATTTACTATAAGGATATCTTCATATAATTAAAAATAAAAATCCAATTTGAATGAAAATATGAAACAAACTGTATAACAATATAATCTTAGGATAACCCCCAAAATGGTGTATTATTTGATTATCCAAAAATAATGGGCCAATCCTAGTCTGAAGGAGAATGTGCTTTATTTTTTAAGAATCACCACATTTTATTCTAACCCATGATGTTTAACTTGTGTAGTTTTTATAATTCCCCTTTATTAAATTCTTCCAAGTCCTCCTCTATGGTATTTTAGATTTTATGGAGCGGTGAAGAGGGGAACATGGTCTAGGGGTACATACCCTCTTATTCATTATATGATATGGTGTGAATAGGTTATGAGAATTTAAATCTTGGATGAGACTTCTCTCCTAGTACATTCCAAATCATTATTTCTTCCTTGACTAAATTTTTTTATCAACATCCTCTTTTACACTAGTGCACAAATGCAACACCCTCTCTTCTTCAATAACTCCCAATCTTCAATTTTCAATAAAAACAGGGAGTTCCAAAAGTTCAAAAATAGGTGAAGGTTCTTCCTCTTTAATAACTACACATGGATAAGGATAATCATGACCATTCTCAAAATAATAAAATATAAAAAAGCCCTTTGATACAATAATCAACAACCTAAAATTGTGAATATTTCCATTTTTCATGAAAAAATAATACTCTTGAGAGTGTTTCCTAAGCATGAGTAAGGTAGTCAATCTCCTTAATAATCTCCTCAAAACAGAAAACATCAATCATGGTAACATCCATAGAAAAAAAGGAATATTTTAAAGTTTATTTGGCTTGTCCAAGCATGGAAAAATCATGAGACAAATTAGTGAAATTTAAATAATAAAAAATAACATTATAAAAAAATTGAGATTCTAAAAAATGTACAAATCCATTTAATTCTACTTGACCCCTCTTCTACATCCTTTAAAACAACATTTTTGAACTTTTAATTCCATCACTTGGGTAAGTTTTTGTACCAAATAGTTTTCTAACAATGACAATTATTCAAGAATATATGAGTCCATAACTATTTACATTAGTAATTATTAAATGAAAAGTGAAGAATCACCAGAAAAAACATTGTCCCCCCTAGAAACAATGAAAAAATATGATGCAACCTCATCATCAGAGTAGTTAGAGATACATTTATAATATCTTTAAATATAGCACAGTAGCTAACCTTAAGGTCATACTTAAGGAAGCATTGTCACTTATTCTAATGATTCTCATAAAATATTTTTACATTTTTGTATATTTGTAACTATTGAATGAAAAAATAAAGAAAATAATGAAAATAAAGTTCAATAGAGAGAAACAAGAGAAGAAACAACAGAGACAACAATAATAAAGAAGAATAGGAATTCAGCAAGAATAAGGCCAGATCAAGGTTGATCGACACTCAACTTCCTATCATAGATCTACTATTGGATTATATCATCAACACTAAACCTCACCCAATGAATGGTAGATCCACTGACACACACACACACACCTCTATCACCCAATATTTTGAACTCTCAAGCATAGGATGACCTCTAATACATGGTAGCCCTCCTAAAAGTGAAGGAATAACTTAATATAATAACCTTATCTAGAAATTTCTCATGGATAAAGTGATAATAATGAGATAATCAATCATAAAACCACCCCATATGTTTATTTAGAATAATATAATAGAATAAGTGGATAAGGATCAAGGAAAAAATAATAGAAAACACTTCTTACAAGTAGATCTAATGCTGCATCTTCACTTCACCATCACTACCAACCAAGAGAAAAGAAGATGATGAAAATGAACATGATATTCTATCTCTATAAATGTATAATTTTTACTTCCTGAAACTACCGTCACAAACTATCCTTCCATTACTAAAATTTCAAGATTACAACACAAGAGGATAAAAAATACAATTATATTTACAATCAAAATCTATACTTACACATAGGGAATTGCAGGAGAAAAGGAATTAGAGTTAGTTCCCATGAGTCAAGAATATGGAATTATAGATGTAATAACTCGGATCTTCTTTTCAGATATGTTTTTCCTTTTTCTGGAGTTTTTGAGAAAAATGAATTTTTCTGGAAATTTTCGAAGTACACGCCGTGTACTTTCTGAGTACACACCGTGTACTTTTTCCCTGCTTGAAGCTATGTGCTGGCCGTGCTGGGACACACACATGGTGTGTAAGGCTAAGGTAGAGGCCGGTTAATTTGGAGTACAGAAAATTGGAGTACATGCCATGTACTCAAGAATTACACGCCGTGTACTTTTTTTTTCATTAAATGGACCGGGGTCGCGCCTAACCTCAAAAATCATATTCTTCTCCAAATTTCATCTGCCTGAGAGCGACCGTACGACTGAATCTTCTCCGAACTCCCGCCTTGCCATCTGTTCTCCGATTTGAGCACGGTCGATTGTGTTGGAATCGCAGAGGTGAGTTCTTTCTTCTGCTTTAGCCTTGTTCCTTGATTCCCCCTCATTTCCAACTTATCGTGGGATGAACGTTTTGTACGTTTTATCATATCTACGTTGTTCTAAGAGGAATCTGTCGTCGTGGTTCACATATATCGATCTCCTAGGATTGAGGTAGGTGGTTTGTGCCTTTCCGTAGAAAGTTGATTAATATTTTGTGCAATTTCCACCAATACCCTTGAACGGGTTATTGTGTGTTCCTGTTTTTCCCTTGTTGTATTGCCTACTTTTCTTGATTGCTGTATTAGAGGTTTATTGCTTGTGAGTAGAGTAATTTATTTTGTGCTCAAGTTGCTTTTCCATGCTTGTTTTTCCTGTTTGGCATTTTTCCAGTTTCCATTCCTAGTTGTAGGATAGTGGAACTGTTTCTTTTATGCTGTTGAGCCTTAGTTAATATCCAAGTAGTTCTTGAGGTTTACTTGGACGATGCATGCGCACTGAGCATGTTTACTTTCCCACTCAGGACTGTGAGAACCTAGAGTAGTAGACCAAAGGGAGAATTGACAGAAGGGATTCTCCAGAGTGTATTTTAATTACGATGTGAGACTATAGAGGGAATTGACGTTGAGTGCTTCCTCAGAGAGTCTGTAGTTCCACGACGTAGGCCACAGGGGGAATTGACGTTGAGTGCTTCCCCAGAGATCCTTTAGCATGATACGAGATTATAGGGGGAATTGACGGTGAGTGCTTCCCCAGAGAGTCTACTTAATTACATAGCTGAACTAGAGGGGTGAGACTGTGTGTGCCTCCCAGAGGGTTGATAGTACTATAGGTTTAACCATAGGGGTTAGACTGTGAGAGATACCCAGAGGGTTACCTATTTTATTCTTGTTGCTGGCTGCTTACTTGTGTACTTTACTTGTTAGAACTGTGGATTGTAGCTTCTTGTGCTTTCCTGTTTACTGCTTCTTGTCTATTTACTTCCATGTATTTATTGACTATAAGGCAAAAATATTTGGGTGATTTCATACTGGGATTTTATCTCACACCCTGTTTGGGCCATGCTTTTGGGCCCAAGCAGACTATGTTGCTGCAGGTATAGATAAGGGAAAGTGCCCTTCTACTTCAGGTTCTTGATCGCACTGGAGATGGAGATCATGGGACCGAGCCGTGACTCGCGATGCTGAGGAGTTTATTTTGTTTTCCTTTGCACTTTGTTTTCAGTTGTATTACAACACGTTGTTGCATTTTTTTCTTTCCATAGACACTTGTACCTGTTGCATTATTGTCATCATTTTTATATATCTACATTGCTTCCGCTGTTTGGTTTCTGTTGTTATGTATGTTGTTACTTCTTTCGCTATTGACTGTTGATTTTTCCACTGTATACCTTACTGAATGAGGGCATAGTTTCCCCACCGACTCACCAAGGCCCTCACTGCTAGTCTGCAGCCTCTGGCGTTCGGGGAAACGCGCTTGAGGTCATGTGGAGAACTAGGTACGAGGCACCAGTGGAGGGGCTCCGGACTCGGGTCGTTACAAAGTGGTATCAGAGGAGTTATTTTCTCCTTCTTTACTGTTTGGAGACCTTAGCTAGGGATAGGACAACTTTGGTACTTGGAATTAAGTTGTGCTCGGGAGTAGCTAACCCATGTATAGGGAAAATCCATACTACCTCGTTAATTGTAGTTTGCTGGTTTTGAGATTTTATAGTTGATCTGATTTCACCTAGAGTGATTCACATGGCTTCTATTATTATTGTTTTGATATTGCAGTTCTATTTCTATTGAAACCCGATGAGATGAGGGTATACTGTCTCATGCATCATATAGGCACTTGTAGAAATCACATGCCATGCATTCTTGCCATTCCATCTAGGGTGCATTAGCGATTGCATGTTGTTGTGATAGATTTTGTGCAGATTATGCATGCTGTTATTATAGATGTTTGATAGATTCTCTGCTGTCACATTAGGAAACTTTTTTTTTGTTCTTTGCTTAAAGTGAACACCATATTTTGGTTCTTGAGGTGTTATGGGCCCTCACTGATCGAAATTTGGCATGTTTTCGCCTTGTTTTTAGTGTTTCTGGAATTCTATGCAGTTTCTGAGCTACTGCCCACAAAAACCCAGAATACACGGTGTTTACTTTTTGGATACACGCCGTGTAGTTTTTTAGGATGTTTCACTGACTGTGTGAGCAGAACACGGTGTCGTGGAAGTAACTTTGGAAACATGCCGTGTACGGTAGCTACAGGACGTGTAAGCTCGGAGCCGTGTACCCGGCCGTGTCACTAACAACACGGGTCAGGGAAGCATGGGTAGAACACGCCGTGTCCATAGGGAACATGCCGTGTAGTCCTGTCCAGGTACCTGACCATGTCACGAACAACACGGGCCAGCGTTACCTTCCTTTCCACACGCCGTGTTTGTTTTGAACATGCCATGTAGTCTTGCCCAGGTACCCTGCCATGTCACGAACAACACGGGACGGTGTCGCCTTTGCCTATACATGTCGTGCTTGTTCAGGGAACGCCGTGTAAGGTCCAGCCATGTATAAGGCCGTTTACTCAACAACATGGGCCGCCGAAACCTTTTCTAGTACACGTCGTGTTTGTTTAGAACACGCCGTGTAGTCTCGGGTTAAGTCGGACTGTGTAGGTTAGTTGTGTAAAGATACTCGGACATGGGATAGTTTTCTTGCACACGCCCTGTGTTGGGGTCAACACACTGTGTAGTTGAGGTGCTACACGACTTGTAGGGTGAGAGTACATGCCCATGTCAGTGGCTTAAAAAGACATGCCGTGTAGTTTTTATACACGCCGTGTAGTCGTGTTTTGAAATCTTTTATGTTTTTCTTCCTCTATTCCCATTTTGTACCCTTGTGATCTCTATCCTTGTTTTCCTGATCTAAGGTGTGATTTTGATCTTTTAGAGCTATGCCTCCGAGACATCCTCTGGTCGTACGTCTGTCATCAGGCAGTGATCAGACGCTGGATATGGCTGATCAGGGACTTCCTGTCAATACCCCAACCGAGCCAGCCTTGGCATCGGTTGTTGTACCAGTTGCGGGCACTGATGCGCAGTTCAGGGAAGGTTTCATGAGGATGATGCAGGCCTTCCAGGGAGCACCGCCTCCTGCCTCGTCTATGACAGACTTGACGTGGGTCTTTCAGTAGCAGCATCCTCCCACGTTCTCGGGGGAGGGAGGACCTCAGGCTGCAGAGTCATGGCTGGAATCCATGCTGACTATATTCGAGCATCTGGAGACACCTCCAAAGAGGCGGGTCAAGATCGCCACCTACATGCTCCGATACTCATCCAAGAGGTGGTGGGATGTGGTCTTACAGGCGGGTCAACAACAGGCTATGACTTGGGAGGAGTTTCAGCACGAGTTCTACGACTACTTCTACCTGGAGACCCTGAGGGCTGATCGAGCCCGGGAGTTCATGAGCTTAGAGCAGGGTACTCTATCTGTCACGGAGTATTCCTCTCGTTTCACCAAGCTGCAGAATTTTAAACCCCTTTGGGATGGGAGTGGGGTGTTATTGGCGAGGTAGTTTGAGGATGGAATCAGGCAGGAGATCCGATCTTAGGTGAACATCTTTCAGCTGACTTCCATTACTTCCATCGTCAACAAGGCACTGATTGCGAAGCATAATCTGAGTGACTCTAGAGCTGTGAGTCGGGGAGGTTCTGCTTCCAGAGCTATCTTTCCTCCAGATGATAGCAAGAAGCGCCATAGGGATCCTACACGTGGTGATTTGAGGAAGCGAGATGCATCATCAAGCATCCAGGTGACGTGCTACCAGTGTGGCCGGACAGGGAACATGAGGCCGCAATGCTAGAGAGACCCCGTGGAGTGCCGGTCTTGCGGCAAGATGGGTCACCTTCAGCGTTTCTGTCATGTTTTCTCACCAGCAGCTGGTGACTGGGGTTCTTCCATGACTCCTCGTGCAGGAGCAGCCCCACCAGTTTCTCACCAGTCGGGGAACTGGAGTTCCTCCGGCTGTTCGGGCCGAGGTGGAGGTTGAAGCCATGACAGTCAGCCACCAGTTCCTCAACACCTGGAGGGAGGTTCATCTTAGAGTGGTCAGCCAGGGGCGCAGGGTTGTAGCACGGGCCAGTCTTTCGCCATGGAGCGGACTTATCATGAGCAGGATCCCGACCCTTCTACTGTTCGAGGTACGATTTTAGTAGCCTCAGTTTTATCTTCATCCCTTTTCGATACTAGTGCTACGCATATCTTTATCTCTGTTGCTGTTGTGGAGAGACTTGGACTCTGCATCTTTTCTTCTGCCGACTCATTGACACTAGAAACACCTTTGGGAATGAGTACATCTAGTGTATGCCAGTGTAGAGAGTGCCCTCTCGAGGTGGCAGGGTATCACTTCTTATGGGATCTCTATGTTCTAGAGATGACATGCTATGATATCATTCTAGGCATGGACTGGTTTATTCCCTTCTAGGCAGTCGTTGAATGTTATCGCCACAGAGTCAGTTTCATCTCACCAGAGGGTGAATCTTTTCTTCATAGAGGCGAATGGGACGTTCGGGCGAGTCGGGCGGGACTCAAGCATCTTTGGCTAGGAGGGGTGATAGCCCAGATTGCTAGTCTTTATCTGGATGATCCGGGGACTCCACAGTTGGACTTTACTCCAGTGGTAGATTGCTTCAGGGATGTCTTTCCAGAGGACTTTTCGGGTTTGCCTCCAGAGCATGAGGAAGACGTCTCTATTGAGCTTGTGCCAGGAGCAGCACTGGTGTCCATTCCTCCCTATAGGATGGCCACACCTGAGTTGTAGGAGCTCAAGAAGTAGTTGGAGGAGCTACAGGATAAGGGTTTCATCCGACCCAGTACTTCTCCTTGGGGTTCGCCTGTTCTGTTTGCGAAAAAGGAAGATGGTACCCTTCGGCTTTGTGTGGATTATCAAAAGATGAACCAGTTGACGGTCAAGAAACGATATCCTTTACCAAGGATCGATGACCCTTTCGATCAGCTTTGAGGAGCCCGAGTGTTCTCGAAGATCGACTTGAGGACTAGTTATCATCAGTTGCACGTTAGACCATCAGATATACCTATGACAGCCTTCAGGAGCAGGTATGGTCTATATGAGTATACGGTCATGCCTTTCGGACTCACGAATGCACCTGCAGTTTTCATGGCACTAATGAACTGAGTGTTCCATCCTTACTTGGATTCCTTCGTCGTGGTCTTCGTGGAAGATATCTTGGTGTACTCTCACACTCGACACGACTATGCCACCCATCTTGAGATCGTTCTGAGTACACTGAGAGAGCATCGAATTTATGCTAAACTCTCGAAGTTCCACTTCTGGATGAATCAGATTCACTTCTTGGGTCACATCATCTCAGAGGAAGGAATATTAGTGGACCCAGAGAAAGTGAGAGCTATAGTTTCCTGGGAGTAGTCGAAGAACGTATTTGAGGTATGAAGTTTCCTAGGGCTGGTTGGATACTAAAGACGCTTCATTCGGGACTTTTCTCATTTAGAAACACCCTTGATAGGTCTGACCAAGAAGGGGGCGAAGTTCTTATGGTCATATTCTTGTGAGTCAGCCTTCTAGGAGCTGCAAGGGAGGTTGACGTCAGCACCGATACTAGTCCTGCCAGAGCCAGGCAAGAGCTACACTGTTTATTGTGATGCTTCAGGTATCGGGCTAGGAGCTGTGCTTATGCAGGTAGATGGAGTCATTGTGTACAGGTCTCAGCAGTTGGGGACACATGAGAGAAACTACCCTATGCATGATCTGGAGTTGGCAGCTGTTGTTCATGCCTTGCGTTGTTGGAGACGCTATCTTCTGGGAGATCACTTTGTGGTCTTCACTGACCACAAGAGTCTCAAGTATATCTTCACTCAGCGTGATCTAAATCTAAGGCATCACAGTTGGGTTGAGTATCTACAGTCTTTTGACTTCGAGCTTGCCTATACGTCGGGAAAAGGGAAATGCCGTGGCAGATGCATTGAGAAGGAGAACTCAGATTCAGGCAGTTCAGGAGGCCAGTAGTGAGTGGCAGCTGATGGATCTGTTATCTGAGATGCATCTAGAGGTGCACGACAGACGAGGACAGACTTTTCTATCTTCTGTAGCTGTTACCTCCATGCTACTTGATTGGGTATGGATGAGGCAGCTACTAGACTCGGAAGACTTAGTCCTTCGGGAGAGTGTGTTAGGAGAGGACCCTCTTCCTGGATGGACAGTGGGCGAGGATGAGATCTTGCGTTTCTAGGGACGCGTATGGGTTCTAGCAGACATACGCGAGGAGCTGATGCGGGACTTCCATTCCTCTGTTTGGGCAATTCATCCTGGCGTCACCAAGATGTATCGAGACCTTCATCGCCAGTACTGGTGGCCGGGTATGAAAAAGGATGTTGATGGTTTTTTCTTGAGATGTTCTACTTGTTAGAAGGTGAAACAGAGCATCAGTGACCAGCGGGGATTTTACATTAGTTACCCATTCCAGAGTGGAAGTGGAACGATGTTGCGATGGACTTCATGACTGGGTTGCCGAGATCGCCTCGGGGAAACAATGCTGTTTGGGTTGTCGTCGATAGGCTTACGAAGGTTGCTCACTTCTTTCCGATCAAGGAGACCTTCAGTGTCGATGATCTGGGATGAATTTACATCAGAGAGATCGTTCGTCTGCATGGAGTTCTGTGCTCTATTTTTTCAGACAGAGATGCGCGCTTTACCTCTCAGTTCTGGCAGAGACTTCAGAAGGCCTTGGGTACACAGGTACTTTTGAGTACATCATACCATCCCCAGACTGATGGCCAGTCCGAGCGCACGATCCAGGTGCTTGAGGATATGCTCTGAGCTTGAATTCTAGACTTTGGAAGTTCTTGGGAGAAGCATATTCCTCTGGTGGAGTTCGCCTACAACAACAATTTTCAAGAGACCATTCAAATGGAACCATACGAGGCTTTGTACGGTAGGCCATGCCGATCACCCTTATGCTGGATGGAGGCAGGAGAGGCAACTTTTCTAGGACCTCGGCCTGTACAGGAGACTTCAGAGCAGAAAGAGCTGATTCAGAAGAGGATGGCTACAACGCAGTCTCGACAGAAGTCTTATGCTGATCTGCGGAGATGACCTCTTGAGTTTGAGGTCGATGATCAAGTTTTCCTACATGTCGCACCAAGGTTGGGACACAAGAGGATTCAGAGACAGGGTAAGCTTTCACCGCAGTACGTCGGTCCATTTGAGGTCTTGGAGAGAGTTGGGCCGGTCGCCTATTGGGTGCAGCTACCTCAGAGGTATCGGGCCATACACGACGTCTTCCTCGTCTCTCATCTTCGACGTTACTTTTCAGACCCGTCTCATGTCTTTCCGCCTGAGGAAGTTGATCTTGAAGCGGATGCATCATTCAAAGAGCATTCTATTCGGATTGTCGATCACAGTACGAAGGTTCTCCACGGGTGGTCTGTTCCTCTGGTACGAGTGCTATGGCAGTATGGACGAGTACATGACGAGAACTAGGAGAGGTAGACCGATGTACGATCCCAGTGGCTAGAGCTGTTTAGGGTTTCTTCTTCTCTGCCTCATTAGGGAAATTCGGGGACAAATTTCTTTAAGGGGGGAAGTTTGTAAGAAGCCGAATCTTCTTTTCAGGTACGTTTTTCCTTTTTTTGGAGTTTTTGAGAAAAATGAATTTTTATGGAAATTTTCGAAGTACACACTGTGTACTTTCTGAGTACACGCCGTGTACTTTTTCCTGGCTCGAAGCCGTGTGCTGGCCGTGCCGGGCCACACACACGGTGTGTAAGGCTGAGGTGGAGGCCGATTAATTCAGAGAACGGAAAATTAGAGTACACACCGTGTACTCAATAAGTACATGACGTGTACTTTCTTTTTTTTCATTAAACGGACTGGGGTTGCGCCTAACCCCCAAAATCATCTTCTTTTCCAGATTTCGTCCGCCTGGGAGCTACTGTATAACCAAATCTTCTCCGAACTCCTGCCTCGCCATCTGTTCTCTGATTCGAGCACAGTCGATTGCGTTGGAATCGCAACGGTGACTTCTTCCTTCTGCTTTAGCCTTGTTCCTTGATTCCCCCTCGTTTCCAAGTTATCATGGGATGAACATTTTGTGCGTTTTCTCAGATCTACGTTGTTCTAAGAGGAATCTGTTGTCGTGGTTCACATATATCGATATCCTAGGATCAAGGTAGGTGGTTTGTGCCTTTTCGTATAAAGTTGATGAATATTTTGTGAAATTTCCACCAATACCCTTGAACGGGGTATTGTGTGTTCCTGTTTTTCCCTTGTTGTATTTCCTACTTTGCTTGGTTTCTATAATAGGGGTTTATTGCTTGTGAGTAGAGTAATTTATTGTGTGCTCAGGTTTCTTTACCATGATTGTTTTGCCTGTTTGGCATTTTTCCAGTTGCCATGCCTAGTCGTAGGATAGTGGAACTATTTCTTTTATGCTATTGAGCCTTAGTTAATAGACAAGTAGTTCTTGAGGTTTACTTGGACGATGCACACACACTGAGCATGTTTACTTTCCCACTCAGGACTGTGAGAACCTAGAGTAGTAGACCAAAGGGAGAATTGATAAAAGGGCTTCTCCAGAGTGTATTATAATTACGATGCAAGACTATATGGGTAATTGACATTGAGTGCTTCCTTAGAGAGTCTGTAGTTCCACGACGCGGGCCACATGGGGAATTGACATTGAGTGCTTCCCCAGAGATCCTTTAGCACGATATGAGACTATAGGGGGAATTGATGGTGAGTGCTTCCCCAGAGAGTCTGCTTAATTACGTAGCTGAACTAGAGGGGTGAGACTGTTTGTGCCTCCCAGAGGGTTGCTAGTACTATAGGTTAAACCATAGGGGTTAGAATGTGAGAGCTACCCATAGGGTTACCTGTTTTCTTGTTGTTGTTGGCTGCTTACTTGTGTACTTTACTTGTTAGAACTGTGGATTGTAGCTGCTTGTGCTTTCCTGTTTACTGCTTCTTGTCTATTTAATGCCATGTATTCATTGACTGTAAGGGACAAATCTTTGGGTGATTTCCTACTGGGATTGTATCACACACCCTGTTTGGTCCATGCTTTTGGGCCCAAGTAGACTATGTTTCCGCAGGTATAGATAAGGGCAAGCACCCTTCTACTTCATGTTCTTGATCGCACTAGATCTGGAGAGCATGGGACCGAGCCGTGACTTGCGATGATGAGGAGTTTATTTTTTTTTTACTTTTCACTTTGTTTTCAGTTGTATTCTAGCACGTTGTTTCATTTGATTCTTTCCATAGATACTTGTACCTGCTGCATTATTGTAATCATTGTTATATATCTACATTGCTTCCGCTTTTTGGTTTCTATTGTTATACATGTTGTTACTGCTTCCGCTATTGACTATTGATTTTTCCGCTGTATACCTTACCAAATGAGGGCATAGTTTCCCCACCGACTCACCAAGGCCCTCGCTGCTAGTCGGAAGCCTCTGGCATTTGGGGAAACGCGCTTGAGGTCATGTGGAAAACCAGGTACGGGGCACCAGTGGAGGGGCTCCAGACTCGGGTCATTACAATAGAGATGAATACCCATATTATTTGAGAATGAAATATAAAATTAGTGAAAAAACTAATATAAAAAATAGCCAGATATGTGTGGCATGCTCTTGGGTTCTCTTCACCAACTCAGAGTAAAACCCCCAGTGAGAGTAGAAATTTACTATTCACTTGCATGCTAATTCCCAAATCATATCTAGTATCACCAGTATCATTATATAATTATTTCCACATGGTTCACCTTAACCATTTAGAATCCCCTTTGCGGTGATCTAAATATAACTACCTCCACTAATTATACTACTTGTATATGGTCTTGTTATCCTAGAAAGTGCGATGAACTCAGATATTGAGAACTATAGAAAACTCTATAAGCTTCTAGTAAATCCCATTCCAAGTTGAGCTCCTTTGATTTTTTTTTCAATTTTTGGTATCTACACATTTTAATTCCACTTCACAATAAATTTACGTAGCTTGAATATCCACGGAAGAACCTTATTCAGTCTTGTGTTCACCCTTACATAGGTCTATTAATTTTCTTTATCATACCCTTACATTTTTTAATGGATACATGAAGTCTACCTTGACACTGATTATCCTAGAATTTACATGGTTTTGAACACATAATGATACATTAATAAAAACTATGTATAGAACAACTCCTAGATTCTCATAGCTTATGGCTTCATCATAGCTTGATGAAGCATTAATTAAACTTGGATGGATTTGATATTTCCTAAAAAAACCATATTCCTCAGAGAGATTTTAATTAGTCTTAGACTCAATTCAATAGGATTTAAACTCTTTTATTTTTAACATGATATCTAGTCTTGGCCCTTCAAATCTGCAACCTTTCTAGTTTAAACTCAATTCATATTTTCATAGGAAGCACATTTTACTTGTCTTTAAGTTAAATTGTTTAGGAACCCTAGTTTGAATATCAACTAGTTCCTGAAAATGTGAATGAGTTGATATCATCATCACTATAAGTTATTGTCTCCTTTAAATAAATTATTTTAGTGAGATTTTATGAGGTAATTGGTTGAGAATCATGCATTCACCCTTAAACATTTCTGAAACCATAAAATTTGGGAACAAATGAGTCCCCATCTCATTAATATTCAACCTAAACAAGGAGCACAAAATAAAATGATCAAAAGTATTCAATATCACCTTGATATTTATTGAGTTCATCAAACCATATTTTAATTCATATTCACTCAGCTTCAAAATTGAGTCACATCATCACTCGGTCTCGACCACAATAGAATTCATTCAACTTCCATGAGTTTCATCCTTGTTAATTTCATAAAATTCAAAGGGATCATACTTTACTTCAATCGATTGTGTATAAGTTGTATTTGAGATTGGTAATGATAATCCCTAAATAATATTTGGAATGTGTTTTTATATTTTAGGTGACTTTAATTGAAGAAAAAAATTCCAATGATTAGAATGAGCTCAACATCAACAGTCATAGTCACCCTCCACTTCTACAAGTCAATATTCTACCATCAATTGGTTCTTCATATGATTGATATAAAATTATTCTTAAACAAGTATTAAGCATAAATTCTTGGATTCCATTCTCAGTTTTGGTTTAACATTTTCAAAGAGAGATCGCCATCTTCATCAACCAGCTTGGTCATGTTCAATTCAAGTTATCAATCATGGACTCATACTCCATTAAACTATGCTCATGCTTCTCCCAGTTCTAGCTCATTCCAAATCATTAATTTATGGAATTGAGGATTTATCCATCCAATTATAAATGTGATGATGAGGCTCATATTAGTTTTCCACCCTCAAATCGAGCTCCCTAAACCAACTTCCTCTAGTTCTAGCATTGAAAACTCCTTCCGACTTTAGTGATGAATTTATTTTCTTATTAAATAAAATATCTAGGTATTCAAGGTATCTCCCATTTTCATTCATTATTGATCAAGAATACCTTATTAAAATATCTCAACATGGAGTCTTCTCATAATAGACTGTTCACAAGTACATTCAATTAGAATTTTCTCTTGTGGCAGCTTGATAGGTTGTCTAATGATATCTTGGTATTTCGTCCTAATAAAAATATCAAATTATAGAATTTGTAAAAAAACCAATTGATATGAAAATAAAAAAAAATTAAAAAAATTACAACAATTTTATATTAAAAATGATAACATGGAAAAATTGAAAGATTAAATCAAAAAACCCCAAAATAATATTTTATAAAAAATAATCACATTTGTTCTTAAAAATATAAAAATTGAATCAAGAACTTTTATTCATTTAAGCACAAAAAAAACAATTTTTAAGAATATATTCAAATAATTACATATTTTTCATAAAATTGATCCAAATTCAATATATTATCATTAAAATAATAGTTTAAACATTAAAAACTCAATAAATTCATTAAAAGGATATGAAAAATGTGTCCAAATAAGGCCACATAGGAAAATATTTATTTTATTTCAAACAAGTATTTATGAAATGTTTAGTGAAAGGAATTTCATAGATTCTTTAGTGGGATCTTGTTGGGCTTTTTATCTCACACCCTTTATACCCACTCGTGCATGTTTGTATGTAGTTCCATGTTGTACACAGGTTCTAGGTTTTTTATTTATATTGGATTTCTATTCTTTGGCTAATGATGGTGAGTTGGGAAGTGGTGAGAAACCTTGGGTTTCATGGAGGTGGTCATGTGGTATGGTTTGAGTTTTATTTTATATTTTGGTTAATGTTATATTTATCTTTCTTTTTGTCTCATTAGTTTGTTAGTTTTCTATATACTCGGTATTAATTTTATTTTTGTGATGATTTGGTTGTATATTTTTTCATCCCATAATTATTTTTTCATTTATTAATTGAGGGGGAAATCATTCCCAAGGTAGTGTTTTGTGATTCAAAAGAACTAGTTTGAAACCCATGGGGATCGAAAATTCCCTTTGGGATCATTGATAGATAGGTTTAGGTACTAGATTTATGGAATATTGAGAGAGTTTATTAGAAATGGTATTAAAGACTTGGTTCAAGTAAGGGAATATGTTCTATAATTATCTCTTTTTAGTTGGGTAAGTTGGTAGAAAGGGGAATATGATAGTCAGAAATAGAGTGGTAGGTGTGAGGAGGGCCTCATGATCTCTTTCTCACCCCTGGCCTTGTTTTTTCAAGGGTATCCAGGTCTTGTATTTTGTTTGTATTATATTTATAGATTTAGATTTGTGATGATTATGTTTTATCCTCATATCATGTTGTGATTTTTCTTGGGGATTGTTCTCAATTTTTTGGGATGAAAACAAAGAATAATCAAATATGAGAGGTTGTATTTCATGTCTTGAAAGAACCATGAAATGACTAAGTTATTGAATTCAAACATGTTTTAGGAACTATTACATGATTATCACATTTCTTGTTAAACCATCTGGTTAAATCTAGCATGATTATATATCCCATTTTGTTATTTATATCTCATGATTCTTGGATCACCTTGGGTGATTTGGTGAGGGAAAAATGATCAATGATGGATTTTAGATATTTTGATAGGGTTTGATGGGTTTTGGTTGAAACATTTTATGTGGTTTGTTTATGTGATTGTGTTCAAATTGGTTTTGGTGTGTCTGAGAAGAGTGAATTTATGGAAAGATGATTTTAAAACGGATTTTTGGGCTATTTTAAAGGACTTTTCTTATTTATTATGTGATATTTAATGAAATGGGTGATTTTATTAGGGTGTATAGATTATAATTTGGAATAGAAATGGTATTTTTACATAAATGTTTTAATTGAACCTATATCATTTTGAAATGTTTTTTAAAAGGTTAATAAGATTGAAAAAAATTATTTCATAAATTTTTCAAAAGGGGGTGGATCCTTATACAAAATTTGTAGTGTTTTTAAATGAGGTAGTTTATTTTTTTAAAATTAATGCCTTGGTAAAAAAGGTTTCAAAGTTTCTTATTAAGTTTTGATAGTTTTATTATGCCTTATTTTGGGTGGTTTATATGATTTAATTTGACCATTTTTTGAAAAAAGGGTTAATGTCATGGATTGTGAGACATGAATTCATTGAGTTCATGTCTTGTGTTATTTATAGAACACCTATAAGAAAGGTTAGTAAAGGAAGTAGAAATATTATCATTGAGGATAACCACAAAGTTAATCCTTTGTTTTTTAGAAATATACTTCTAGTTTTAGACTTTACCATAGAATCAAAACCTTTTATTATCTTAAAACCCATATCAAACTTATTGAATTGAAATATAACTTATTTTCAGGAATATAAAGGGCCAGGATTAAGTGAAGGAGTGTCTAGAAAATATCAAGGGAAACTAGAATTATCTCAAGACTCCTAGAGAAGATATTTGTTAAAGGATTTATTGAAGGACCAAGATGAGGGTGGCTAGAGTTGATGGTTCCTTCTTAGTTTAGTGAGGACATGTCTTGGGATTTTTCAAGATAGTATTGTTTGGTGGTTTTATTTTGAGGGTGTTAAGGAAAGGAAACATCTTGAATTCATGAGCCTTCATCAAAGTGGTTGAATAGTGGAAGAGTTTGATGATTGGTTTTCAAAGTTTTTAGTTTTCTTTCTTAAGTTAGTCATAAACAACTCGGATAGAGACCATTTATTTATAGGAGTCCCTTTTAATTTTTTGAATAATTTGTTCTTGGTTATGGCCTCATTTTGTTTAAGGAGATGGTCAAGGAGGAAATTTGGGAGGACGATGATCAGTTTAGGAATCCAGTGATGAGTAATACATTGATTACACTAGGTGGGGATGAAGGTAACACACCTATTGAGGAGAAGAGTATGGAAAATACCATATTGGAAGTACCAAAGGGTTAATTTTTTCCATTCCTTATCATCCATCATGGGAATAAGAGAGTAGTCATGTATATCCTATGTAGGGATCCAAGGGAATTCTAGACTGATATTTTTTCGAAAAGGTTAATGTACATACCACTTTTTTGGATATTTAGGCCATATTTAAAGGTTTTTCAAGATGTTTTATCAGAAAAGTATCATAAATAGTTTTTTTGGAATGGTTATGCATTTTTAAGTTTTCTTTTGGTGTATTAAAATCTTATCAATGATTTTGATGTAGTTCTTTTTAGATATTTTTTGTGGGTATTTATTTGATATTTTAGGGGATGTTGGCTATGTGTCATTTCTCTTGTGCATGGTTGGTAAAGTTATTTTTGTCACTTGAGAATTATCTATGTGGCGAGGTTGATTATGGATTGATGGACATGATAAATACCATGGAGTTTATAGTTTGGATGACTTGGACTTGTGATTCTCTAGTTTATATCACACACTGTATGATGTTCAATTTTGACTTTGTTAGGTTCACCTTGAGTGGGTGTTGCATGCATGAAGTCATAGGTTACATAATAATCCTTATATTTTTTACTTGAGGTTGGATCTGTGCTGCTCCTTATTGATGTTTTCTGTGGTTTAAATTGTTTTCTTTTGGTTGGAGGTGCTTTAGTGGATTTTATAATGTTTTGATGGAATCATTTTTTTGTATAAATTTGGATGTTTCTTTAGATTGGTTTATTTCTTGTAATTTGGTTTGGTTCTCGTGAATGGTTTCTTGCGGTTGGTATAAAATTTTATTTATTTGGGTTCTCATGAGAATTTTGTTTATAGGTGGTCGTTTTCTTCTTTTAGGAGTTTTGTGTCTATGTCTTACCATTTTATATGAAATCTAAATGTTAGGGAGACCTAAAATGGGTCTCTATTTTCTTAGGACTCAAAGTGGGTGGTTTTTTTCTATCTATGTTGGGAGACATGGTATTTTCACGAGGAATAGGGTTTTGTTGTTTTGAGTATTCCAGGTGCTTAGATTTGGTTGATTAATTTAATGGGAAGTTGTATGTTGTTACCTTACACTTTGACCAAATAATTTATATAGATATAAAGTGTCATGGTAAAGATAATTGTAACACCCCTATGTTACTGTTTTTTTATTTTGTATTATCTTAAGTTTCAATAATTTTCGATATTGAAATTTGACATTTTTTAACTTTTTTAGGTGTTTCATTATTAACCTGCATAGTTAGAAGTAACAATAAAAAAACTATGTAGATGGACTATATACTTGATAGTGTATATTTAAATGATCTCTACATGGGTTTTAAAACCATGTGGGGTATCCAGGTAAACCATATGGGAAATGTTGTGTTAGACATTGTCTCCCACATGGTTGGTGTGCGGTTTAGAAAACAATGCAGTTAAACTATTCGGTCTACCCAATCTTTAAAAATTTGTGAATTTATCATACCCCCTTAGTTTTATCTCTCCCAAAACCTCCTTCTCCTCCCCACTCATGATTATTACCTCTAGGGAGCCAAGTAGAGCTTCATTATTCCTTTTTATTTGATCCTAGCTTACCTTACTTTTTATTTCAGATCGGTTTCAAGGTAAATATCTCCCCTTGATCCTCTATTATATTCTCCTTCTTCATTATTTCCATTTCCCCTTAAATTTCAATTATTATAAATATGTATAATCAATTTAAAAGGTGTATTTAGGGATAATGATGTTCTATTATTGGGGTTTTGTCCCTCTAGGGCTTGAAGAGGGTGGTTCTTTTCTCGATTTGTCCTCTATAATCGAAAGATATTGGTTTTTGATTGATTTAATTTAGGTGATTATATTTTTTTATTTTATTTTATAATTCGTGGTGTTATTGAGTTTTTTAAATTCCTTTTCTATTTAAATTATTCCTATATATGATATTTTTTTTGATGTTTCTAAATTGTTTCCATGAACTTTTGGATTGGTATAAAAAGTCCTTTATATATATTTCAAATGTTTTTGAAATAATGTTTAGTCATGAAAAGAAAATTGTGAAAATGCCTTTATAGTCCTTTAAAAGTGACTTTGTGTTTTGAAAATGAATTTTTGAAATGTAAATTGTGTGTATTTGGGGTTTTAAGTGATTTATAAATAATATTTAAAGTGTGGTTTGTGAAATTAAAAGTGATTAACATCCCGATCCATGTTTTTAGTATAAATTACAGTTTTGAATTATTGAAAGAAATTATTATATTATATATTAGATACTTTTTAGGCTCATTTCTGTTTATATTTATTTCCCTTAATGGATGACATTTGGATCATGTGGATTTTGGATGAAGAATGAATGGTCTAGTGTTTATGATGGAGTTTGAAATTAGGTAAGATATATTAATTGTAATAAATTGATGCATTAATTGATTGGTTGATTACTCATATCCATTACCTTGATGTATTGGGAAATTTGGGTAGCTAATAAAAGTTATAGATACATGTTATTCTAGTCTAGTGTAAAAAATTTGGCTAGAGACCTAGGAGAGTTGTTCCCTCAAAGGGGTTGTAAACTTCTAGGTCTTTGACACTACATGAGGGATATTCTGGATGGGAAATCTTGTTTAGATCCACTTGCTAGCCCAGTGAATATGAGAACTAGATCTAGTATCATTATAGTTAGAGCCTAGGGTGTAACCCTTTCCACTAATTTTTGATAGGTGGTTTCACAAAGGAGATTGTTATCTTCTTTTCATCACCTTACACTTTCATGACTAATGAAACTATTTATGTTATTATTTATTTCTTGATTGCTTCTTGATCTTGTGGTTCCATTTTTGTTGTGAATCTCTTACTTATTGGTGTTTTTTTTAAAATGTGTTTGAAAATGGTTTAGAAATATGTTTTTTACAAAAATGAAAATATTTATTTCATTTTCATAAAAAGTTTTAAAAATAATTTGAAAGGGGATTTGTAAATATTTCTTTTAAAATAAATGGTATGGATTTAAAATGAAGAATTTTTTTATTGAAATGAGAATTGCGGTTTATATTTTATAGGTTACAAAGTGGAAAATGTTACTTTATTTATTGTATTTAAAACTATTATTTATGAAATTATTAGTGACATGAATTAAATAGAATACTTGGTGAGATCCTACTGGTCTAGTTCACTCACACCCTATATACACATTCATTTATGTGTTTTTATAGTTCCATGATTCACATAGTTTCTAGGTTTAATATTCAGATTAGATTTATATCCTTAGGCACCCGATGGTGAGTTGGTATGTGGTGATAAACCATGGGTTGAATGGAGGTGGTTAGGTGGTATGATTTGGGTTTTGTTTTATATTTTGGTTAATGTTGTATCTATCTTACCTTTTGGATTACTATTGTGTTAGTTTTGTGTGTGTTATATATTCATTTTATTTGTGTGATGATTTGGTTTTATAGTTTTTCATTCCATTATTAATTTTTTAATTTATTAATTGAGGGAGAAATCATTCCCAAGGTAGTGTTCCTTGATACCTAAGAACTAGTTTCTAGCTCATGGAGATCTAGAAAAAACTTTAGGTCTAGTGAAAGACCAAGTCATGTGACGGGTCTATAGAATCCTAGGAAATTTCGTTATAATATTTGATTCCCATGGTGGTGGTGTAACATCCCAGCCTATGTTCCACTGAACTGGTGCACCACATGACCTCAAGCATTCCTCCCCATAGGAAAGAGGCTTCAAACAAGAAAAAAGGGTCTAATGAGGTACATGGGGAGACTATACCCTATTCACTAGAGTAAGAAAACCATGTAAAATATGATAAATAATAACCAAGTAATGATGATCAAAACCATGCATTATATAATCAACTCCCCAAAATCGGAAAATTCCAACAACCATACAAATAAACATGCCATGTCATAGTAGTGTCCAGTGTCATATGAAACCCAAAAAAAAGACACAAGAAAATCCCCAAAATGGGTCCTGATGTTACATCTGGTTCCATCATCCATGATCCATCTCAAATATCATATAAACCATATAATATAGGTTATTTTACATTATCCTTACCTACAACCATGAAGTATTCTCAGGTACCCAAGGATGGCCCAAGAAGGGTGTGAGTAAAACTCATTAGGCCACCACCAATGATGTCTACAATAATATCTAGTATAAAATACTATATGAAAAAGTACAATAAAAAAATAGATGAATCGAGTTTTATTATTTAACAATATCTAAATTATCTATATTTATTCTCAGTCCTATGTGAATACCCATACCCATAAAACCTGATTCTCCCTATTCTGGTCATCATATGTCAATGGGGTTACAGGTCAAAATAAAAGGAGCATCATCCCAAGTATCCAACTAGGATTCATAATTCCATGTTTGTATTTCCCAATCATGATATGGAACTCCATGTTCATACCCTTGGAGTTAGGAGGAGTATCAGTCTATCTTAAAGAAAATATAATGAATCTAGGTTCCTCGAGAATCAACCTGGACCACCCAAGTGAGAGGACCATCTGTCCAACATCCCACCAACCATTAATCACATATCTAAGGTCAACATCAATTAAATTCTTATCATAACATAAAAACAAGGGTTCACCTTTTCATTTTTTACATTTTCTATGGTTCATTACATTCAACATGTTCTCAATTCCCATAGTAAGCCGATTTTACCATTTAAGCACAATATAACCATTCTTCACATTTACCCATTTATAAGCCAAAAACCATTTTCCTTATTCAAGTTAAGAAAAAAACCCTTTCATCCCATTGTTAACATGATAAAAATAGTTCCCATTGGTTTAATCCCATAACCTTTCAATTCATCATTTAACAATCCACTTCTTATATTCAAGGGAGTGACACACACCATGGGTATACTTAAGACAATTTTCTCATTCTCAATGGATCAAATTGGGATCATGAGAGGTACAACACACCGTATAAACCCTAATGTCTCATTTATTACCTAGAAATAAAATTTTCAGCACAAAAATACAAAAAAAAATCCACATAAACATGAATAAACACCAGGACAACAATATATAACTTATAGAACACCTAACTCAAGTTCATAGACAACTGCTCACTTAAACACAACCCCTGATTCAAGCCTAAAAATCCACAACACCCAATATACGAATTTTATAGAAAAATAAGGGTTTAGGGATTCAAAATGAGATAAATAATTCCACCATTATTCTTTTAGAAAATTGAAGAAATAAGAGTGGTTAACTCACATAGAGCTTCAATTCACAACAAATGGTTCTTCAAATGACTAAGGATTGATGGATAATCACTCTTAGTAAGATTTAGAGGAAGGGTTTCATACCCTAGGATGATGGAAGAGTAAAATGGGAATAAATTGGGTAACAACTCTTAAAAGTGAAGGGGGAAAATGGGAAATTAACTACTTTAAATGAGAAATATTATTTGGATACTTGATTAGCCAAATCATGCACCAACTTTGTGGAACACTCAGCCCAAGTTGGAGGCCAAACAACATGGTTTTTCTAAGCCACTTGTATGGTTTGAAAAACCTTGTGGTGTTCATGCACCCACCTTTTTCCAAGGGTGGTTAGGCCATTTGGTCTCCTGGGCTATAGCACACGGTTAATACTAACAATGAGCCAACAATGCACTATATATTAGATGAACTTTTTTATTCATTTATTACATCTCAAACCCCTGAAACGTCCCCAAAGACCCTCATATTCTTGGTAATCATTTTATTAACCAAAAAATGGATTTAAACCAAAATTTAAATGAAATGTACCACTTATAAAGGTATGGATCTTACAACCTCCCCACCTTATAACAAATCATCCTCAAGCTACACACCCAATAATTACTAAGCCTCCAAGGTAAAAATTATAGGACACTATGAACGTATATCCATCTCCCTCTCCCAATTTTCCTCTTAAACATTAACATGATTCCACAACACTCGGACTGATGGCACATTCCTACCCCACAAAAATTTCTTACTATGATCCACAATATGAACCAGATTCTCCTCAAAAGATACATCAACCTCACACTCCATGTCATCAACATAAATCATATGAGATGGGTTAGGGTGATACCCCTAAAGTTGTGAAACCTGAAAAACACTTTTCATACCACTATATTGATGTGGAAGATCTAATAGGTATTGCCCTAGTCCAATACTCTCCATAATCTCAAATAACCCCACATATCTTGGTACTAAATTTCCCTACTTTTAAATTAGATGGGGACCCAATCTTGGTGAAACATAAAGGAACACATAGTTTCCCATCATAAACTCAAGTGGTCAAAAACATTGATCAATATATGAATTATGTATACTCTGAGCCATATCCATACACTTCTGAATCAAATGAATATTCTCTAACATCTCCTACATGAGAATCGATCCCAACAACTCTACTTCCACTGCTTCCATACAATATAAGGGAGATCTACATGGACTACTATAAAGTTACTTGTATAGTTCCATATGAATAGTCACCTGATAACTATTGTTATAGGAGAACTCAATGAGAACTAAGTGATTCTTCCTAAATCCACCAAAGTATAAGACATAGGACCTCAATATTTCTTATAGTACTTTGATAGTACGTTTTGATTGTCTATTTGTCTGTGGGTGAAAATATACACTCGAAAATACCATGTACCAAGAATCTTCTACATCCATTGTCAGAAGCATGAAGTAAAAAGAAGATCATTATCTGAAAAAAATACTCTGAGGTACCCCATGTAAATGTACTATCTCCTGAACATACATTCCACCCAACTAGTTGATGGTGAAAGTTTCCCGTATTAGTAATAAATGAGTTACCTTTTTCAATTGATCCAAAATCACCCAGATAGCATCATTCTTCCAAGGAATCCTCATGAGACCTACCATAAAAAGCTTAGTAACATCTTCCAACTTCCATTCCAGAATGGGAAATGACTATAAAAGTATAGAAGATCATTGATGCTTAGACTTCATTTACTGAAAGGTGTAACATCATATCATGAAACGTAAAATATCCTTTTTCATTATCAGCCACCAATACTATTTATAAAGATCACAATATATCTTGGTTAAACTAAGATGCACTACCCACTTTAAGGCATGAAACTCATGCATCACCTATTCCTATATACAGGTAGGAACAACAACACATACATGAATGTGAATAATCTCATCCTCATAAATATTCCAATATGAAGGTGGATCCATACCTTCAAAACTATCTCTTAAGGCTAGAAATTATAAATCCTCATACTACCTCATCTTAACATAGTTCAAAAGAGATGGATCAATAGACAAGGACATGAGTGTCATAAAATTATGTTTCCCCTAGAAACCTATATTAATCTTATAAAACAAATCCATTATCTTCCACTATGAACTAGACTTCTGAACTACTTGATTCTATGTCTTTTGACTCAATGAATCTGTAATATAATTTCCCTTTCCTGATATATAAACTAGCTCAAAGTAAAAATAACACATGTAATCAACCCATATCTAATACCAAATATTTAAATCATGCTAGGAAAATATATATTTTAGGATATTATGATTAGTATAAACAAAAAATTTCTCACCAAAAAGATAATTCCATTTACATTTCAAAGCATAAACCATAATGACCAACTAAATATCATGTGTAGGATAGTTCCATTCATGTGGAATTAAATACCATGATATATATTCTATGAATTGATCTCCCTACATAAAAAGTGTGCCAGGTCCAATCCTAGACATGTCACAAAACAAAGTATACTACTTACCTAGATCTGGTAAGATCATAATTGGTGCTGTGGCCAAATTCTTCTTCATCTCCTAGAAATAATTATCAAATTATTCATACCACTTAAAACATATACCCTTCTTAGTCAAGCTAGAGAGTGCTTCCAATAAGAGATAAAAGTCTATGATGAACCTTTGATAATAATATTCTAATCCTAAAAGCTTCAAATATCAAAAAAATCTTGGTCTTCTCCCAAGAAACAACTGCTTGAACCTTCTTTGGGTCTTTGGACACACCGTACTCTAAGATGATGTGGCCCAAGAAATGTACCTTATCAATCCAAAAATGAAACTTAGATATCTTGGTGTTAATTTGATGCTTTCTTAGTGTACTCTAGATGATGTCAAGATTTTGGGAATGATTTTCATGAGTCTGGGAGTACACAATGATGTCATCAACAAATACAATTACAAAATGATCTAGGTATGGGTGAAATATTTATTTAATAAATTTCATAAACATAGTAGGTATTTTTATCATCCCAAAAGGCATCAAAATGAAATCATATAAACCATACCTACTTCTAAAAGAAATTTGAGATATATTGAAAGGTATCACCCTCAAATAATGATACCTTGACCTAAAATCAATTTTGGAGAACACACAAGAAACCTTCAAATGATAAAATAGATCATAAATAAGTGAAATAAGATAATAGTTATTAATATTCATTCTATTTAATTTATTTTAATCAAAACATAAGAGTAATGTTCCATCTACCTTTATAGAAAACAATAGAAAAGATCTCCAAGGTGATGTACTTCGATAGATGAATCCCTTATCCTCTAATTCCTAAAACTAATTTTTAATCTATTGAATCTATAATGGTTCCATTCTATACTAAGGAGTGAAAACTTCACTACTCTAAGAATTAACTTAATCATGAACTCAACCTCTCCCTCATGTGGAAACCATGAAAAGTAATTAGGAAACACATCAAGGAACTGATCCTCTATAGGTGGGAAGACATCATGCTCCACCCCTATCATCAAGCACAAAACTTTCCACCTAGGTTGTGAGATATCATAATTTCAGATGAATTGGCCCTACAAAACCTTCTTATATATTCTATTCCCCACGATTGACATAAGTTTTACCCTCAGGATATGTGCGTCTCACTCTCCTATGGTAATAATCAATGTGACCTTGGTATGAAACCAAACAATCCATCCCTAATATTAGGTCAAAACCTATCATCTCAAGAATTTACAAGTCCTAAAGGATATGGTAAACAAAAATCTTGAGGGAACAATCCTAATATTTACAGATACCATCCAATCGCACCCCTAACAACATCTCAATAGACATAACCCCAAACATATACTCTACCATCATAACTAAAAAAATTAAAAATCAGGAAGAAATAAAGGAATGTGAGGATCCTATATCAAATAAAGAACTAGAAAATATAGAATATATAAGAATTGTACATTGGAAAGTTGATGGTTGAGTCTTTCCACTAATGGGAGTAGGCTTAACTTCATGCAACTGGTCTATACCTCTACCATATTCTTCTATCTAAACCCCCTATGTTTTACTTCTCTAATGATATAGATTCTATTTTACTGAAGTAACATTCCTTCCACACCGATTGATATGGATAGTGGAACTCCGACCACTTGATTGATATGGGGCAGGAGACCCCCTGTTAGTGATCAACATCATTCTAGGTCCCCCATCACTACGCATCTTTCGTGGGTTCCTACAGAATCTCTGTATATGAACCATCCTATTATAGGACCAGTACTATACTAGTAGCCATATACACTGATCACACACATGAACATGTCTTCCACACTGATATCATATGAAGGAACTATCTATATTAGAGGAATAACCTCTCCCTTTCCCACTCTATCTACCACCCTCCTAGTAGAAGTTCTTGTAATGGAACTTCCTGCTATCAGAATACGTACCACTAGATCTCCTAATTGAAATTGCTTACCCACCACTAAAAGCCTCTTTCAGGTTCCCTTTAGAAATGAGTACCTAATACAATACCTTATAAAACCTCTTTAAATGAAATATGTTTATTTGGGACTTGATCTCACATATAATTCCATCTTGAAAACATTTGTACACAACTACCTCACCTCCTATCAATATTGGAGAAAAATGCTGCAAGTTTGTGAAGTAGAAAACATAATCCATCACTATCATAATCCCCTAAGTAAATCACATAAACTATTCATATTTATTTTGTCTTAGGGTCTCAATGTAAAAGTGTTCAAATAATTTCTCATAGAATTACTTTCATTCCATTCCCTTCAACTAATCATCCTGAGCCTGAATCTCCCACTAGCACTTAACTGGTCCTTGTAAAATATAGGCTTCCAACTTGAACCTTTTCTTAGGAGGGGTCTTTAAGTAGTCCATTATCATCTGGATAGTCTCAATCTAGAACTCTACTACCTTTATCCCTCCCTCTCCGACAAACTTTGGAGGATGATACAGTTGAAACTATCTCATTAGATAAAATATATTTGGAACATACCACTATGGGTATATTTTCATAAATTTTATAAAAAAGAAAAGTTTTTATGAAAATTCTCTTCCCCTATATCACCCGAGACCAATGGAGGTTCGTATCCCACTATTGGAGGATCATTATCGACGATGAAATCTTATCACTCAACTGGTAAACGTCCTCATGGTGGAATATATTTAGAATGCCAAAAAAAATCTCAAAACACATAACATATAGTTTATACATCGTAAAAAAAGATGGATCAACACTATCCATAAATAACCCACTCCGTATAAACTATCCCAAGTGATATAATCACATATTTTTCACTATCCTCAACCATACCTATCAAGGTCCATAACTCACACAAGGTAAACCAAACATAAAAAATCACAAGCCTTTCACTAGACACCATTTTAACCATCAATATTTAAAAAATATTAAATATTTATTATTTAATAATCATCTTAACCATTTTAACTTATAAATTCCAAGTTAAAATTAGTTAAATTTTTTATTAGGAACTATTTTCATAAAAACATACTAAAAATTGAAATAGAATTCATTTATCACAACCCACCATAGATTTGTTTACCATAAGTGAATAAAATGATGAATTCCACATAATTACCTGGGTTCCTAGAATGATGAATGTATATAAAAACCTTGTTCCGTGATGGGATGTGAATAAGACCTATGAAAAAATTTACAAGAAATGGGTATCACACAAGGTGAAATAACATCTAAATGTAACAAGTGAAAAAAACAATCCCACCATGGGAACTTGAGTTTCCACCACAAATGGGTTAGCTACTCCCATGTGAAAGCTCATTGAAAAGGCTCAGCATGTCCTAGCCTCACATATACATTTCCCAAATGGTATTACAATAAAAAATAAAACTCATTGATACCACTTTTTAATATCCTAGCCTAGGATCCACTAAATCGGTTCCCTGAGCTGGTTCACCACATAACCTTAAGCACGCCTTCCTATACACCAGAGGATGTTGACTAGAAGCGGGAGTATAATGCGGTACATGGGGAGACTATAAACACTTTTAAAGAGTAAGAAAATAGTAAAAAATTGATAAATAATAACCATGTAATGATGATCAATAAACATGCATCATGTGATCAATTCCCCAATATGGGAAAATTTCCAAAACCATAAAAAAACATGCCATGTCATAGTAGTGTTTAGTTCCACAAGAAACCCAAAAAAAAATATGCATGAAAATAACCAAAATGGGTCATAATGAAAAATCCAGTTCCCTCATCAATAATCCATCTCAAATCCCATATCATTTATCTAACATAGGTCTTTTTCACTTATCCTGACCTACAATCATGAATTCTGCTTGGGTACCCACGACGACTCATACAGGGTTTGATTAGAACTTAGTAGACCACCACCAATGATGTCTACAATAGTATTCAGTCTAAAATAACGTATGAAAAAGAATAAATAAAAATAAAATTTGTATATAAAATAGGTTTCATTATTTAACAATAAATTATCCACATTTATTCTCAATTCCAAGTGAATACCCATACCCATAAAACCTACTTCAGCCTATGTCAGTCATCTGAATCATAATTTATAGGGGTTAAGTATCCAACATAGATTCAGAAAGCCATTTATGACCATCCCAAAAATGATATGGAATTCTGTGCACATACACTTGAATTCAGGAGCACCAGTCCATACTCTGAAAACTATGATGTATCATGGCACCTAGATTATCATTTTGGCCTATTGGATAGAGAAGAGTATAATTTCAACATCCCATAGACCATTAATCACATATATAAGAACAAAATTATTTACCTTCTTATACAACCATAAAAAATGGTTCACATTTTAATTTTTCAAAATTTCTATGGTTCATTACATTCAACATGTACTCAATTCCCATATCAATCCCATTTTAACATTTAACAAAATTATAACAGAGTACCCATTAAACTTAGTTTTCTCTCCTGGAGGCTTCATAACAATGACCTTCCTTCGAACGATAACATTAAACGTTTGGGTATCAGCCAGGCTTCCTGCTACCAATGCTACTTGTTCAGGAATGAAGAGAGCCTGAGTAACATCTTCTTCTCGGGTGATTGGGCTCGTCAGGTGTGGAGTTACTTTGATATTATCATGGCGTATGGCCATCCAGGTGTTAACAATGATCTTTTCATGGATCATTGGGTCCAGGGGGCCATCCGCTCAAGAACAGAATCGGCGGAGAGGTGTGTCATTTTCATTGCAAGATGTTGGGTTCTATGGAAAGCAAGGAACCATGCCCAGTTTGAGGGGATTCCATCCTCAGTAAGGTCAGTTGTGGCAAAAAACAGGTTCCTATTGTATTATTTGGTTGGTTTGGAAGGAATCAGGAAGGATGCTCCATCCCTTCGTGCGCTCTATGGTTCGAGGAGTGCAGGTACATAGAATGATACTAGTCTACTGGGGAGTTGGATCTGGTGGATACCTCCTAGGGATGGCCTCAAACTCAACACAGACGGATCCTGTGGGATGAGTGTGATGAGCAGAGGAGGGGTCATTCAAGACTATCGGGGGAGTGTGGTGCTGGCTTTCTCGGTTCATTATGGGAGTGGCACTCTTATTCAGGCGGAGGCGAATGCGGTTCTCACTGGCCTCACCATTTGCAAGGAGAAAAATATTATCATTAATGAGGAGGAAACTAACTCCAAGATTATTCATGATTCCTTAAAGGGTAAAGGAACCATTCCCTGGTCCATCTCCTACTCCATGAGGTCTTGCAAGCTGCTTCTCAAAAACAATGTGAGGGTCACACATACGTGGAGGGAGGGGGAAAAAGTGGAGGACTATCTAGCCTCTCTTGCAACTCCAGGATCCTCAGTCTGTTGCCTTTCTAATGTTTCTCAGTTTAAACCAGAGGGGGAGAACCTTATATGGGGAGCGATTCCCTTGGTCTATAGTATTTTCATCCCCCCTAGGAAGGGTCACTTTTTTGTAATGCTTTTCTTTGTATCATTTAATAAAAATCATAATGTCAGATGGAGTATACTCATCCTCAATAGATCCAACGAGGATTGTGAGGGGTCCAACACACCATTTGAACACCTAATCTATCATTTAATACCAAGGAATCAAATTTTATACACAAAATCAAAAAAAAAAACATCCATATACACATGAATAAACATAAATACAATGGGGTATAAGTTATAGGCCACCTACCTGAAGTTCGTAGAAAACCACTCTCTTAAACATGATCCTTCATTCAATCCCAAAAAAACTTCAACACACAACCTAAGAATCTGGTAAAAAAACAAGGGTTTAGGGATTCCGAAGGAGAGAAATCCATGCACCATGATTCTCCTAGAAAATTGAAGAAAGAGGAGTGAAAGATTCAATTGAAGTTTTGATTCACAACCAACGATGCTTTAAATGACTAAAGATCGAAGGAGAATCACCCTTAGGAAGCTTGGGAGGAAGGTGTTTGTACCCTAGGATATTGGAGGGGGAAAAGGGGAAGAAATTGAGTAATAAATCTTAAATCCTAATGGAGAAATCTTAAATTTTCCTCTTTTAATGAGGTACATGGTTTGGCTACATGGTTGAAGAAACCATGCTCTAACCGTGAAACAACCTCTATCCGAGAAGGGGCTAGGATACATGGTTTGGATGAGACAACCACATAGTTTGAAAAAATCATGATGTGGTTGTGTGCTTGACTCTTTCCAAGGGGGGTTAGGCCACATGGTCTCCTAGACCAAGGCACATGGTTATTAATAACCATGTGCAACCATGCACTATGAATTTGATGGACTATTTTTTCCCATTATCACATCTCAAACCCACAGAACACCCTTAAATCCCCTCATATTCTCAGAAATCCATTAATTAACCAAAATAGAGGGATTTAAACCAAAATTTAAATGAAACATACCTCATTTGAAGGTTAGGATGTTATAGGTGTAATGAATCAAACTGTAACTAAGCTGAAAAGAAGAGGATTAGCTTTGTTAGAAGAATTTAAAACTTTTAAAAGTTATAAGTTTAAATCCGGATGATCTACTAGACATAATTTATAAGTTTTTGAAGTAAATAAATATCAAATAGAAATAAATATATATGAACACTATGATCAAGGTTGGTCTTGTAAACAGATGAAGGAAAGAAATGACATGAGGAATTTTTTTTCTAAAGAAATCCAAGAATGTTTTTTGGAAGAAGAAAGGTTATAAAAAACTGAAAACCCAGAATGAAATGAGATATTGTGTGGAAAAATTGAGTAAGATACATATAATTAACAAATTAATTCATTACTGCTCCCATATCCTCCTAAAAGGTCAAATAATGAGAAGAAGTTATGTAAAGATGAGTGTGATTTTATGTCTTATAGTGGGAATCTTCCACATAGAGTGAAAATTTAAAAGAGTAAAGATACCATGAATCCCACAAAGTATCATAGAAGAAAATTTAACAAATATGGCATAAATATATCTTTAATAGAAGAAGCTAGAATAATTAGAAATCCCTGGTTGAGAGGAAACTCTTAACCTTGATATTCTCATTAAGGAGAAAGAAAACTCTCTCCTTATTACTTTTTTATATATTTAATTGAATGAACTTGTAGGGAATTAAAAGAGATAAAATAAATGGGAAGATAGATGAATATCTAATTTCTATATAGAAAAGTGGATCTACCCATCATGTAATATCTCACTACCATGATGAAGATATAATGAGTTCACCCCTTGTGGGGGAGAAAATATGATGATGAGGCTTCAAGAAAATATTTTTTCATGAAAATCTAAATTTTTTAGAAAACTCACAATGAAGGTTAAGAAAAGGTATTCTAATCATACTTTTGTTTCTTGGTTTGTTCATATCAAAGGTATTTATTAATGGGGAGTATTGGATGATGAAAAATATAAGGGAAAGGGGGTGTAATTTTTCATGCATGTGAAATTTTATAATTTATTTATTGAGATGAGAGTAGTGTCAAACACAAACATGTGAAATTAAGTATGGAGAATATTTTCCTTTTTCATTTCTAGTTTCAAGAGATTTAAAGGTTCTTGGTAGATTAAAAGTGATTTTTAAACCATTTTGGTGAAAAAAAGTAGAACCATGACCATAGTGTAGGCCATGGTGTTCCTTTGGGCCTCTTATGTAAAATGGTTAGTGCCAAAAAAACCATCATCTGGGCATAACCTTGGGTAGAGTGCACTATGAGTTTCTCTGTCAACCATAGATATAGGGACCTCACCATGCCATTATGGAGGCCATGGTGGGACAAAACGACATATTTTCTTACACCAGTTCATGGACAGTGCCCATGTTCTATCTCAGGGGTGAGGCCTCCATGGTCGCAGTGGATTCCACAAGGTGTGGTGGAAGGGTTTTCATTTTTTAAAATTTCCGTATGGTGCCTGATCTTCTGAGGGTTGTTAATCTAGTAACGTGAATCCTTAGTGAAAGTTTTTAATGCATCTTTTTACTTATTTTATTTCTATTAACTGATTATTCTCTCCCCTTGGGATTGGATTCTATATCTAGTGTTTCAAGAAGAGGTTTTGGACATTTTTCTTATAAATAACAGTGGTGTTGGATGATTTCTTTCATCTTTGGCTTGCTTCTTGAATATCTAGGCTCGTAAATACTAGATCTATCCATTTCCTAGCACTGGTTTTAAATGAAACGAGATTTCCTTTTCTCTTGAGGTATGTTTCTCTATCATATGGTCTATCACTTAGCATGACTTATATTCTTATGATTTAATTTGGTTTTGATTTATGAAATTTATGATTTGAGATCCATGAGTGGTGAATTTGATATTTTATGGATACAAAAAATGATTTATTGAAATTGGTTTTTGGTAAAAATAATTTTGATATATATGATGGGTTTTGTAAAATTCTTTATGGATGGGTCTGAAATGGAAATGGGGTTTCAAGAATGAAACCAGTTTGGATCACTTTATAAAACTTTTATGAAAACATGTCTATAGAAATGAAATTTATTTTCCATGGAAAATGTCTATAATGTATATAATTGGTTTCTTGAATTAAGTAATGATGTAATAAAATATTGGGAGAGCTTGGGGATGGAGGAAAACTATACATATGTGATCCCTAGTGGAGTTATCTATCACTAGGGGATGTGCCTATGATTCCATGGTTTCTAATGGTATTATATATAGGGAACCAAGGATACCAGACATTAGAGGTCACTTATTCCATCTAGTGTTTTTTTTATTAGTTGTGTACTCCCTTGGGTTATGGATTTCCATTTGGTGATTTATGGATACATTACATTCATGTTTATTTGATATGTTTATTTATTCCCTGAATATGGATATTGATGTCTAAAACTTATTTTATTTATCTAGTTATGCCACATTGATATATGGAATATAATATTTCTTTGTTTATTTATTATGGAATGTTTTTGAAAAGAAAACTAAAAGATGATTTAATATGGGAAAATGATTTATTTAGGAAATTTTTTAAAAATTTGTTTTATACAAGAGATAATGGATGAATGTGAATAGACATTTTATATTTTCTTGGTGGTATCCCACTGAGGTTTAATGATCACACTCTAATTTTTACATTGGTAACTTGTAGAATTAGTTTTATAAGATACTGGTAAAGAGAATAACATCATGTAGAGGACTACTCTCCTAGATCATGTTTTCTTCTGGTGGGTTGGGATGTTGGTGACATATAGTCATGTGGATATGGACCCATGTGTTGCTTCAGATTCCATATTGATGGTCTTTCAGTTTTTTTGACTTGATATTGTTATCAACTTATTGTATGTTACTTTTATAGTTTTTTTGTTTTGATATATGATGTATTCTAAGATATATGCTATAATAATATGATTATTTATTTCTTATCATATAATTATTGAGGTTTGAAATTGTTCCCACCTTTCTTTTTATAAAACATTGGTTCTTTTTTCCATACCATGGTGATCAAGAACATGTTTCAGACCTTATGGTAAGACAACTCAGGTGACATTATAGGTTTAACTGGGTTGTTTAGTTACAAATTGGTATTAAATGGGTCAAGTTATCAATGAATCCTATGATCATGCTTGTGCATCACCCTTTTGTGTTTGGGGGATGTTGATAAACTGGAGTTAGGACTATAAAAACTTGATAGGTAGTATAAGAGTGTATCTAGATATATTACTTTCATAAAAAGCCTTGAATTTTTATGGGAATTTAGGGGTTGTATAGCATCCTTGTTTATTATTTTAAAATTTTGGATTCAATCCTATAAAATTCAGTTTATGAGAAAGAAATCAATTTTTTTTTCTTGATGGGTTTTCTATTTTTTATAGAATATGGAACCATCAAGAAGGGTATATATGAATGCTAGAGAGGAATCTATAGAGAAATCCCTATAGGTGAATCCTCTGACTGAATCAGTTTTAGGGGAAACTACAGTTTGAATGATCCAATACTTTTTCTAAGTAGACAATGTTGGGCCTAAATAGAAGGTGGACTATGACATAGAATTCACTAAGCAACATCCACCAATCTTTCTTGGTTATAAGGGACCACATGAATGAGAAGAGTGGATCAAGAGGATTGAGAGTATTTTATAATTCATGAAGACTATAAAAGACTCTAATGTTGTTTTCTCCACTTATATTCTTGAGGGACTGGGAATGTATTGGTGGGAATCTATTTTCCAAGACAAGTTGCATGAGTATATCACCTAGAATACTTTTAAGAGAGACTTTGATCAATAGTTTTATACTAAAACATTGCGAGTGGTGAAGATTAAGGAATTATTAACCTTAGAGTAGGTAGATAATTTAGTTATGTACTTTTCTACTCAGTTTTCTATGTTGGTGAACCTGTCTCAAGATGTTGTTTCAAATGACAATCTCAAGGTGGGAAGTTTTGAGATGGTTTTGAGGTATGATATTTATTTTATGATGATTCTTATGTGACTACCCACATTCATGGAGGTTATGGATATAGTAAATATGGATGAAGCTAAGAAGATAAGAATATTCAAAGCATAAGTGATAGTAAAATGTTGATAGAGTTTGTTTTATAGACTAAAGAGGAAGCAGGGTAACTAGTGTTGAGGTAGCGGTAGGAGTGAAACACAAATGTCAGGTCTTGGATAGGTGGTCTATTATTAGTATGGGAGAAAGAGTCACCTCATAATTGATTATAAATAAGCATCCAAGGTATTTCATTCATGTGTTAAATCTTTTCATCTTCAGTGTTTTTGTGAGAGATTGTCTTAGAGAATTATATTAAATACACTATCACCAATGGCTCTTAGTTTAGATATGAGATAAAAAAATGGATGGGATCTCAAATCATGCCAAGGGTTATGCTCAAGTTGTGTAGAAAGGTAAAGATGAATTTGGTTGTCTATATGCAGTAGAGTGGGCGCTAGAGGATTTAGATGTAGGACTGACTATTGTGAGAGGTATGTTTTTTACATATTCTATGGTTATTGAATTTTTTGACACTGGTGAAACTCATTATTTTAGATCATACAATATTATTAATGTGTTGTTATTATAATCTATAATTATTCCTTTTATAATTAATATTTCCACTCCTTTAGGAAAGAATTTAGAGTAGGGTTTTATATATCCTTAGTTTTGGGTGATTATCACTGACCAAAAGACCATATGATATTTTATAGTTCTTGATTTTTACATCTTTTATCTCATCATTGGAATATATTGGATGATCATATTTAAATCCAAATTTAATTTTAATTATCATTTGGATTAGTTTTTTTCTTTTGATATAGTCACTCATGTATTTAAAGGTGAGTGGGATCTTAGATCATGGAAAGAATGTCTCATTGTCCCTAGTGATGAGATGATATCATGCTAGTTGTCAGAGATGTTTCTTGATGTTATTGATCCAAATATTAGTGGACCTATTCCTATGGTGGTGAGTGAGTATCCTAAAGATTTCCTAGATGTTTTATTCAGGTTTTCACCTCATAAAGAATGTGATTTTTCTATAGAATTTCTTTCAGGCATGAGGCCTATCTATTTACCCTCATACCATATGGAACCCACTAAATTTAAATAATAAATGGTTTAACTTGAGGATATTGAGGATAAGAGATTTATTCTTTCTAGTGTTTCAATATGAGAATCACCAATACTATTTTTAAATAAGGTGTAAATAAGTCTATAAATTTTTGTTGATTATTAGAAACTCAACCAGGTGATAGTAAAGAAAAAATATCCCTTTCCTAGGATTGATGACCTTTTTGATTAACTGAATGGATCCCAGTGGTTTTTGAAAATTGATATGATATTAGAGAAGCATAAGTTGAGGGTTTGAGAGGAAGATATTCCAATGAAAAAATTTAGGAGTAGGTATGGGTATTATGAGTATCTAGTTATACTATTTTTCCTTACCAACGCTCTTGCTATGTTTATGGATTTGATGAATTGAATCTTCCATCAGTTCTTTGATTCTATCATGGTTGTTTTTTAAGACAATATACTTTTTTACTCTATATCAGATAAGGATAATGCTAAACATTTTAATATCATTCTTGGAATATTGAAAGAAAATCATGTGTATGGTAATCTACCCAAATTCTAGTTTTGGATTCAAGAGGTGAAATTTCTAGGCCATGTAATTTTTAATAAATGTGTCTTAGTGGATCTCAGTAAGATTCAGGTAGTGATATCTTGGGAGTATCCTATAAATATGTTTGAAATTAATAGTTTCTTAGGATTAGATAGTTATTATAGGTTATATATTTATTACTTAGGTAAGATTTCATATCTATGATAGAGTTAACCCATAAGGGTGTGAATTTCATTTTGAGTGATTAGTTCCATAGATATTTTGAGGAGTTGAAAGTGATATTGAATTATTCTATAGTCTAAATTATTCAAGATGTTTGGTATGTAATGTTTATTGCAGTGCCTCAGGTATGGGTTTGGGTTGTATTCTAATGTAGGAAAGACATGTGGTAGCTTATGGATCTCATCAATTATTCCCTCATGATAAGAACTAACCCATTTATGATATTGAGTTAATGGTAGTGATTCATGATCTTCATACATGTCACCACTATATCTTTAGGGAATAGTTTACTATGTATTTAGACCATAAGATTTTGAAGTATATCACCACTCAAAGGGATCTAAACTTGAGGAAAATAAATAGGAAGGAGTACCTTAAAAAATTTTATTTTGATAATTCATACAGCCTTGGAAAAGGAAACTTGGTCACAGATTCTTTGAGTAAAAATATTCCAACTCAAGTAGTGAAGGAATTAGTGGAAGAATAATAATTCACGGGCTTATTTGTTGAGATTCAATTGGATAATGGGAGATATATTGGCTAGGTATTTCTAGCTTGTTCTTAGGATAAATAATTTATGGATGATAAAATTTTACTTGGAAACACTGGGGATATAGAGTGTTAGTGCTCTAATATGAATATTTATGGTGGGGAGACCTCAGGTGAGTTGTCTCAATATCTTGATAAAGTGTTGTAATTCCAAGGAAGGATGGTTATTTTAATTAATCCAAGATAAGAATTTATGGGTGATGAAAACTGATTCAATTGGTCCATAAACCCTAGAGCTACATAGATGTATCATGACTTGAGAATTCAATAATGGTGGCTGAGAATGAGATGATTGATTATAGATTTTGGGTCTAGATGCCTTACATGTTAGAAAATTATGGAAAAACATCAGATACACACTGGTTTTTTATAACCTTGACCCATTATAGTATGAAAATGGGATGATATAGACATAGACTTCAATATTTTTCTACCTTAGACTCCTAGTTATAAGGATGCAATATGGGTGATTATTTATGGACTCATGAAATCAGTTCATTTCCTATATATCAAGGAGTTGACAAAGGTATAGAATATTGGTCACTTATTTATGTAGAATATTGTTAGACTCCATGGAATTCTATTGAATATCATTTTGGATAGGGACCATCTCTTCACATCCTAGTTTTGGAATGGATTGTAGTAAATAATGGGTTCTCAATTGAAGTTGAAAACAGAATATCATCCCCAGATGGATGGCTAGTCTGAGTGATCCATCTAGATTATTTAGGACATATATCAGGCATGAATTCTTGAATTTGGTAGATCTTGGAAGAAATATCTCCCGTTATTAGAGGTTTTCTATAAAAATAATATAAAAAATTAATTAGAATGGTACCATTTAAGACATTGTATGAGTGGACTTGTAGATCACCTCTTTGTTGGTTTGAGATTGGGAAATATTTTTTAGTTGGATTAATCATTGCTCAAGAGATGATTGATATTATGCAATTGATCAAGAAAAGGCTAATGAAAACTTAGATTCTCCAGAAATCATACACAAACTAGAGTAATTTTTTATTGGAATTTAAGGTAGGTGATCAAGTTTTCCTTAGAGTTTCACCTCACTTGGGACATAGACATTTGGGAAGGTAGGGTAAGTTAACACCTCATTATGTAGGCCTATTTGAGATTGAAGAGATACATGGGAAAGTTGATTATTTATTAGACTCACCTACTCATTTGAATTCTATCAATGTTCTGTTCTATGCTTCCAAACAGAAGACGTATCAGCTAGATCCATACCACATGATTTAGTGTGAGGATATTATTATTGAACCCAAAACCTTAGTGATTAAATTGAATGTTTAGATAGTAGGCTAATAAGATAATGTGCTATGTGGAAAGGTGATCCCATTGGTTAAAGTGATATGGTAGTGTGGTAGGGAAATCCACGAGACATAAGAGAGTGAGGACTTTATGATGTAATAATGTCATAATATCTTTTTAGTTTCATGATCACAATTCTTTATGGAGATATAAATCTTTTATAGTGGGGATAATTTTCACACACTGACATGTGGAATTAGGTATAGAGGATATTTTATCTTTATATTTTTAATTTTTGGAGAGTTGGAGGCACTTGGTTGCTTGAAGGTAGATTTTGAACCATTTTGGTGAAAAATAGATAGGACCATGGCCATGATGTAGTCTATAGTGTAAATTTGGACTTTCTTAGTAAAATAACCAGTGCCACAATGGCCAGTTATTGGGAATCACTTTGGATGGATAACACTGGGTGTTTCTTTGTCATCCATATCCTAAGGGACCTCACCATATCATGGTAAAGCTCATGGTTGTACAAAATAACTTAATTTAATACACTAGGCCTTAACTAATGCTAGTGGCTAGTCTCTTGGGTGAGGACACCTTGGTCGTAGTGGATGCACTAGGGCATGGTGGTGGGGGTTTCAGTTTTTTTAACTTCATGTATGGAACCTGATATTTTGTGGGAGGTTACTCCATCCACCTGAAAATTTAATGAATGGTTTTAATGTATATTTTTTCTTATTTTACTTATATTAAACTGATTTTCTCTCCCCTTTGGATTACATTCCAGATCCAGTGTTCTAGTAAGGGATTTTGGATGGTCTTTTTCCATCTAGAAACAAAATTGGGTGATTCCCTTGTTCTTTGGATTTCTCATTAAAGATATAGTTTCATGAGGACTAGATATATTCATTTCCCACCACTAATTTAAAATGGAATATGGCTTCCTTTTATCTTGAGTTAAGTGTCTCTATCCTATGTTATATCCCTTTGCATGATATTATTATGATTTCTATTAGTTTTGATTTAATAAATTGATGATTATAAATCTATGAGAGGTGAATTTGATCATTGATGGATATGGAAATGATTTATAGAAATGGATTTTTATTGAAAACTACTTTGATACACATGGTTTTATTTGTAAAATTACCCAAGGATTTTCTTAAAATAAAAATGGTTTTCAAGAATATAAGTGGAGTGGATTTCTATAGGAAATGTTTTATAAAAATATGGGCATAGAAATAAAATGGATTTCCTTGAAAAATGTTTATTAAATTAGAATTTTTTTCTCAACCATAATGATTTTGTAATATAATATTATGATACCTTGAGGTATTGGAGAAAATAAGTCATATGTCAGCCCTAGTGGAGTTATCTCTCACTAAGGGAGGTTCCCATGATTCCATAATTACTAGTGGGTAGACTTTTATAGGAAATGACATTCCTAGACTTTAGAGTTAACATATGATGGCCAATGTTTGTTTGTATTAGTTGTTTACTCCCTTGTGTATATATCTCCCTTTGGTGATTTATAGATACATTATGTGAATGTTTATTTGATATACCAATTTTCCTACTTGATATTAATATTAATGCTTCAAACATGTTTTATTCATCTAGTTATGACTCTTGGATATATGTTATTTCATATTGTATTATTTATTGAATATGTCATGTTTTTGAAAAGAAAACTAAAGGATGATTTTATATGGTAAAGTGATTTATTATGGAAATAATTTATAAATATTTTTTATACAAGAACTAAAAAAGTCATGTGGATAGAAATGTTATAGAGTATTGGTGTTATCCTACTAAGATTCAATCCTCACAACCTACTTTTTCCCTTTAGGAATTTGTAGCCTTGGTTTTGCAGGACACATGTAAAGGGAAGAGAATAATGTTGAGGGTGGATATCCTAGATCATGTTACCCTTATGTGGGTGGGGTTGGTAGTGACATATATTCATTTAGATATGGACCCATGGATTTATTTTGGTTCCATGTTGATAATATTTTAGTTTATTTAACTAGAATTTATTATCCACTTATTAGATTTTAGCTTTATGGTTTGATTGTTTTGACTTATGATGCATTCTGGGATATCTACTGTGATAATATGATTATTTCTATCTTATAATATTTTTATTGAGAGTGAAATAGTTCCCATAATTCTTTGTATGATACCCTTGTGATTATCGCCAACCCATGATGATAAAGAATATATTTGGGGCCTTGGGAAGGCCAATTTGGGTGACATGTAGGTCGACTCAAGTTGGTCTATTACATGCAAGATATATACTTCATGAAAAATATTTTTTGAATAACCCCCTAATTAAAAAATAGACTAGAAACACATGATGGTTTTGCTTATGGAAAACATCGATCACCTTAGTTATTCACTCTTATGATCTAAATATGGTTTTACAATGTAGACTTAGAGTTAACTTTCAAAAGGATCATTTCTAAGAAAGAACATGAGCCCATATTTCTCTTAATAAGTGGATCAAGCTAAAAATTTAATCAAGAAAGGGAGAATAAGATTCTATTGAAATAAATTAGATGAAATGACAATAACCCTACATGAAATTTGCATATATTATCAATAAGGAAAAGAAATAAAAAACACACATACCGATATAAAAGGTGTTTGGTGGTATTGAAAACAAATCTGAAGGGGGATATTAAAATTAAAATTGGATGTATTATATTTTTTATTAAGTAAATTATCCTTATTATTGACAAATATAAATATTTTTTGAGAGACTAGGAATAGATAATGGATCTGATTCCATTATATATGATAAAGAAAGAATGAATAAGTAGATACTACAACTTTATGAACTTGGGAAGATAGATTCAAACAACCCTAAATGTTATGATTTATGAACTATTATTCATTTTAAAGGATTGTAATGATGATAGAGTGTTGTCTATAATAGTTTTGAAATAGTTTGGATGAATATGACTAGTGGGAGGGATTGAAGACTTATATTAATGAATAATGATTCTAGATGATGTAAAAAAGATCCTTACATTGAAGGAAGATCCTTTAGATAAGGTTTAAATTTAATTTGATCTTATTAAGAAGGATTAAAGATGGATTGAAGGAGTTTTGGTTTAAATTGAGTGAAATCTGAAAAAATAATTAAGTCTAGATCCAAATAATAGTGGTCCATGTAAAGGGATTCACAATTGAGTCACTACATAAGGGGATTCACAATTGAAGTGGTTGATGTAAAGGGATCCAAGTATGGACATGCACATAAATGGACCCACATATGGGGATTTATGTATGGAAGACATAAGGATATACATGTGAGTTTTTGATTGATTTAATAGTTATCACATTTTAGGATCTATGGATGATTAAATCATGTATGAGGATTCAGAATTGAAGATCTATTTATAGGAATCCAAACTTAGAGCTCAATGTATGAGTAATCCGATGAGAATTATTGAATTATGAATTCTAAATAAAAGGGGAATAAATTTAGATGATAAAAAGTGTTGTTATTTAATGATTTTTATATCATAATGACATTGTGATTCATTTTGATTCAAAATGATTTTACAAAATCAAGCTGATGGTGATGATGTGCGTAGAGGAAGATCCAATACTATGATATAGAGGTGTTCCATACTATAAGTTGTAGTACCACATCACATTTCCATGCACATGTGAATAATTTCAAAATAAAATAAATTTATTGATTTTGAATTGAAGCTATGATAAATTAAATATCGTATGAATAAAGAAAGAATGTTGAGTCTTAAGGAGGTTAATTAAATGGAACTTGACTTGATTGAAATGAGTTTGAATGAGGAAATATTTCACTATCAAAGATCATGTAATTTCCATAATTATTTATGGAAAGAATATTCATGATTATATGAATATAAAATAGTAGGTAATGAATACTAAAGGTTTAGTAACTCAAGAGAGTCCCCAATACCAAGTTTCCTAAAGAAGACCTTTTGTGTGTTGAGGAAAGATATCCAACTAAATACTCGACTTCCCTTTGCATTGAAGAAAATGGAGATAGAAGACCAATGTTGAAACTATAGTATTAAAGAGGATAAGATAATGTTATAAGTAGTAACCTCTTCTTACTAATCGAAGTACCAATTTATCATTAAGAGATCTTATGAGAAAGGAAAAATGATATTATTGATCATTTTTTCCTGATGAATTAAAGGATAAAAAATCCATATACCACTACACTAGGAAGATGGGATGTTTCAAAAAACTATTAAAGGAAAACGTTTGGGAAAACCTTGAAGAACTATTCGAAGGAAGTATAAAGACACCATAAGGGAAAAATAAGAATCTTTTTGGGGGGTAACTTTAACTAGTGGGAGCCAGTATAAAGAACCTATTGGGAGGTAATAGTTGTGATTACTAAAGACCAAACATTTCAAGAGATTAACCACCATGATTTTTTTGAGACAAATTTTACTTGTACTCAATGATTAATAGTTAAGAAACATGGTCATGGAACTCAAATCAAACAAAAAAGGAGTTGTATTTCATGGATAAACCTTGTAAATCCTTGTGTTATGTTCCTTTTAATTACTACATCATCCTAGTGTGGTTGTGAGACACAAGAAGAGTGTATCAAGGCTCTAACATGCAAAAAATAATAAAGTAAAATATGAGTTGATAAAAAGAAAAAGGGATTAATGATTAACCCTCTCCCTCTCTTAGTGGTCTCACTTGACTTGGGAACTATAAAAAAGAATCCTTGATTATAATTCTAGGAAATTGTATGCATGTTTCTAAGAAATCACTTTATTATTTTTATAGTGTATAAAAAAACATTGAAAAAAAATTAATTAAATTTAAATAAAAGTAAAAAATTTATTTTTTAAGGAAATTAATTATCTTTTTAATACAAATAGTCCAAAAATATTTATTTAAATATAAAATAAAGAATATGGAAATGAAATAGAAAATTAAATAAAGAGAGGGATTAATAAACATTCACATTTAAAATATAAAAATGATCTAAGTATGAATCAATCATAGGAAAATAATATAAAAACTTTTAAAATATAAAAATTTCTATAAGTGAAGGAATATGACAATTTTTTTCTTCTTCATATTCTCAAAAAGTATTTTGAGTATAAATAATCACATACTTAAAGAGATATCAAGAGGAGAAACCATTGGAAAATTTATATAGTATGAAATATGTATAAATTTATGATCATAATGAAATGATATATAAATCCCATGGAGTGGTCAATAAGAAGATGAAAATGAGAATTAGAGTACAAACTATTTATAACTATTTTGAAATAGGATTTGAAAAAGTGACAGAATCTCTTAGAGAAGGATCAAAAGAAAATCCTAAAGAAAAATATCAAGAGATATATCCTCTTATGGGCCCCAAACTCTTGTGAAATCCCCTACCTTCCAAATTAAACTTTCTTATTTGGAGGATCTGAAATTAGAAAACCCCGATAAATGTGAGTATTTAGAAAATTAGAATTTATCTCGTATCTAGGTGTGTCTACTATGATTAACCAGAAATAGAATTGTTAGAAAACCTATATATCCACATCAACTAGAAAAAATTCATATGTGATTCACTTGTTAGTATTATGGATACAATAAATCGATTTTCTTCATTGGTTTTTTCTTGAAATCCTACCTCGAGGACAAGACTAGAACACACTTGAACCTCTAAAACCATATGGGAGGCCTGAAACGTGATACATCATCAAGTTATAAAACCATAAGAGAGATATCTCAAATTAAAGGTTATTTATCCAATGTATTATCTTAGTACACTTTGTAAAGAGTCAGTTCTTCCACCTTCTCTATAGTTCTAGGATAGACATGCTTATTTAGATTCAACATGGGTAGGTAGATTTAATCCGACGGTCTGGGTGTGTTAGAATACTATAAGATATGGACCCAAATTGGAAATTTATGGATCCTATACAAATGTTCTTATACATATAAGTGTCATGGTTCTTGATTCCTTAGGTTTAGTTGTCATTAAATTTTCATCTTCCAATAGATAGGGAAACTCATTGCAGGATGAAGTATATTCCATGTTATCTGGTATCAAGATTTGTGTTTAGAAAAATATCAATATATCTAAAGTTGTAGAGTATTTGATCCTGGTGGTAGATACTTTAATGGGAAACATTTTCAGTCATTGGAGAATTTCCTATATGATAAGATAATTTTAGAACATACTGAATTCAAATGTGGTAACATTCTACAGATGGAGGGAGGGTAATTAGTCCACCAATCTTATTACCTCCAAATTTGACCCAACATAGGTAGTTATAATTTAATAAAATATTGGATCTATTCTAGATGACTATATTTACATAATCCTAGGGGATTCCCTCATATTTCATTACTTTCACCCTCCTCAAGCTTTTTGTTTCATGATTTCTACAAATAAATATTTACATTTTCATTCATTAAATTAGAGAGGTATTGAGAAAATTAATATAATAGAAATGAATGAAAAATAATAAGATATATGTTCAATATTTTTGATAAGAGATTGATTAGTATAAAATTTCCATTATTTTAGGTAGTTTTTTAGTAGCATTTTTCATGTTTTTATGGTAATATTAGTATTTAAGTAGTATTTTTTAAATTTTTAGGAAAAATTAAGCATAATTTTTGAACCCAAACTAAATTGATGAATTCCATCGAAATTTTATGTTCTCTGAATAAATGTTTATAGTTAATAATTTAGTTAGTTTTTGATCCTAATAAATGCATGGGAGTTAGTAGCGTGAGATTAAATGAATAAATTAAATGGGTACATATAAATAAAATTAGAAGGATAAGATAATGTTAGGGGACCAATGTATCATTAATTATGGATTAAGGTAGTGTTCCCTGGATAATTTTTCCTATTTACACAACTTAATATGGTATAAGGAAACCAACATAGCTGTAATGCACTAACTAGGGATACCCTAACAAACAAGCACCTAATCCAATCCACCACATACCTGAAGGAAATTCACGATCCCCATAGGCTGGTGATGAGCACATGAGTATCAACAATAAATAGAAGGAATAATTTTTTTCTAATATGAATTTAAATACATGGAATATACATAAATAGTAGAAAGAAATATTGCAATAAAAATATGAAGAAAATATATTCCATTAATGAAAGAAGACAACATAAGTGATACAACTCAAAGTGGTTAGAACAAACCCAAAGTACAAATCTAAAAAAGGATAAATAAAAGAAAGACAACAACTCTATGTGATAATGTGGGAAATGTTCCACCAAATCACCATTATCTACCATTCCTAGATGATATAAAACCTCACTACCTCACTTCAAAACCTTTACTTTTCTTGCATCAAAAGATATAACTAGGTCTACACACCACCGAAGTGGTGTGCAGGGTGTGAGCTAAACCGTCTCAGTAGGATCCCTACCAGGTGTTCCATATCAATCCTCTATACAAAAAATCCAAATATTCTCATTTTAGAGAAAAACATGGCATGATAAATGATAAATAATTTTATATTAAAATCAAGGTAAATATTTCCATTTTTTCATAGTTCCAAAAAATATAGGAAAAAAAATTTCAAATTATAATTTCAATAAAAAATTTTCAATGTCAAAGTAGGTATATCAAAGCTTGAATAATAAAAATCCAAACAAAAGGTAAATACTGTCAAGGATTATGACATTTTAGGGTATTATACTACTCATACCATTATCAATGACTATTGTGAACTCAATACCCTAGAAAAATAGGCTTAGGAATCAGAGGGAAAATCACGAGTGAACCCCCAAATGATGTTAATATCAAGTCCCTAGAACAAAAAACCTTAATAATAGAGGAACACCCCATGAGTGAACCCCCAAAAATTAAAAATGGATGATGGAAATAATCTACACCTTACACCTAAGTACCCAAGGATTACCATGTATTTCATTTCCCAAATCATTTTAAAAGGTATTTTTATAATAAATTTCAAATAAACCTTTTATTTTATCAAATCTACTTTGAAAAACCATTTCAAAATACTTTGAAAAACTATTTTACTTTACCAAAATCTAGGGAAGACCAATATTTTTTTAAATCCATTTATACAAACAAATAAATCATGCCAAATCATTTATAAAACAATTTATAAAAGAGGAGTAATCATGGTTCATTCCATAAAGGCTAGAGATAGAACCACTTACCTAAAACTTTGGTTGCACTCACCTATAATGAGATCCACTAACACTGTAAGGAACATAAATTAACAAAAAGAAGCCGTAGAATTGATTATGAAATCTTATAATCATATTCATCAAACAAAAAATATTGTGGAGAGGATCGATCATAACATACCCCAAAGACCACACACGCCCCACACCACAACCAACAAAGTAATGACACTTGGAATTTGATTTCACAACATATATAGAAGGAACAATAAAGAATAATAAACATGTGATAAAAAAACATGATTTCAGATCCAAAAACAAATCCAATACAACTACTGCGACTAATGGAAACACTAAAGCAGAAATGACGCCTACTAGGGAGAAGTGATGCAACTTCTGTAGATACTGAACACTAAAAAAAGAAATATAGAAGGATAAGAGATCAACCAAATCACCTAGAAGAATAACTAGGGTTTGATACAGGTAAGAGGAAATTGTATTAAATGAGTTTGGGGAATACAATGCATAAAATCTAAAAGATTTTGAATGATTCACATCATGAAGCCAAGATTCATAAGATGAATCATTCAAGTTTCACATATGCTAGAAAGGCATCAACTCAACTTAAAAAACATGATCAACTATTTAATGATGTGAAAATGTTTCACAACCTACAAATATTTCATCCTCTGAACTACTTTCATGGCTTCCACTTGGCACCATATTAAAAATGTGAACCAGATTCATGATATGAATTGGTCCTACAACCAACACCAAGAAACGACCATATGGAATGTTCCTTAACAAAATCCAATTCCCTCAGAACCTAAAATCACACGATTAAAAAATAAAAATAGTATACCTTAAAAAAAGATGTCATAATCTTCCCACCATATGACTTTACATCCTCAGTAAGTCAAGTGGAAGAAGGGTGTTATGGAAGGAGGTTAGGCCAGTGCTCCCTCACCGATGATTCACGTTCCCAAGTTTCATGAGAATATGATTCATATTTCCATAACACTATGACTAATGGGATAGAATTCCCATGAAATACTTTCAAATAAGAATCAATTATATCTAATAGATTCTCTACAAATGAAACATATAGCTATAACTCATTCTCTTTCCAACTTAAAAAATGAGAGGGATTAGGATAATACTTCCTTAGCTAAGATATGTAGAAAACAACATGAATACCTATTAATTTATCCGGTAATTAAAACAATACAAAAACTTCCCAAGATTTTAAATTTCCTAAAATAGTAAAACATATATTGAATCTTAATTTTCTTATTTTCTAAGCTTATGGTGACCCAATAGAGGATAAAATTTCAAGAAAACCTATTCACCTACGGAAAACTCCAAAGAAAGATATCAACGATCCACATATGATTTCTTCAGAATATACACTATAAATTACCCCATATTATATCAAGAATCTTCAATGATGCATCCTAAATGATACTTGATCCCATAAGAGAGGCCTCACCAACCTCTACCCAAAAAAGAGGTGATTTGCATGAGTGACCACACAAAGCCTCAAAGGAATCCATTCTGATCATTGTCTAATATCTATTATTATACACAAACTCAACTATTCCTAGATGGATATCCCAAAATCCACTGAAATAAAAAATATAGACACATAGTATATCCTCCAGGATCTGAATAGTATGATCCATATGATCATCCATATGTGGGTCATAAGCCATACTCAACTGATCCTTATTTCCCATCGACTTTGGAGTCTCTTAAAAAATTGGGAGGTAAACCTGGTATCACTATATGAAATAATAGTAGAGGGAACATCATGTAATGTCACGAACTCATGCATATACAACTTACCCAAATCTTAAAGCTCAGTGGTGTCCTTGATCATAATAAAATGGGATTATTTCTTCATTCGATCAATCACCACCCAAATAGAATTATAATAACAACTCAATCCTTTTACACATATTATTAAATGATTTATAACATAAATACATATTAATTAAAACCCAAATATAATGATTCCTTGTGTGTTTGAAATAATAGGTTCATAATATATCATTATGAGTTGAAAATAAAACTTCTATATTTTATTCTCCATAAGAATCTCTTAAATCCTTTCGATCTCTTAAAACTATATGCGATAACCTGGGGAATATATAGAAAAAAGGAGTGATATAAAAATCCAAGTAAGGGAATAAACATGACTAAAAAGAATAACGTGTGAGTCAAAGGTATAACATGATATCATAAAAGATAAGGCTCAAGAGTAATCACATTAGGGAATAACATAATGAATATGGTATCATAAGACCATGGAATCATAGGAAATGTGGTAGAAACATATAACATGACATAAAAATGAGTCAAGGATAACTACCTTGAAAATATCACATGGTGTAAAAAATACCATAATGGATTAGGTTTACTACCTAATCTCATATATGAAGCCTCATGAGACAAAATATTTACCTAGTGTATTTGAGAACTATATGGGTGAACACATCAATTTTTTTTTATGATTTATGTGTAACAAATAAAGTAAATCAATCATAAAGAAAAACATAATAATTACCCAAGGAAAGGAAATAGGTTGTACAATATTTCCTTATATCATAATAAAAGGAAATTTCATAATGAAGGCATTTTATAAATAAACATAATGCATGTATTACCCTATCAAAATAATAAAGAATAAGATAAAAATATATATATGAGATACATATATACATAATATTGAATAAATCCATTGTAACACCATGAGATTTTATGAGATAGATTATTTTTAATTTCTTTGATGTCTTTTGTTTTACGATACACCAAGATTATCTTACTCTACACACAACACCAAATTATCTTGTAGTATACACAACACTATACTTGTCTTGTGTTACACACAATTTCATGTTCGTTTGATAGAATTAATTTCATGAAAAACTGATTATAGATTTTGTTCAATGTACAAAAGAACTATATTTGGATTATGTTATATGAAACACCAAAGTAATCTTGCACTAAACGCAACACTGACTTAGATTTAATTACATGCAAGATCAACATTACTTGATAGCTTTCATTGTACGAAATACCGAGTTTCACTAAACAACGATATATTATTAAAATATTATTATTCAATGGCATATAAACTAGATGTTATGAATAGTATTAACCACATTTTTAATTTTATATAAAATTAAAATTCATCTTATGTAGTTTCTAGGCATGATATAAGAACAAATTCAATTTTTCAGATAAAAGAAGTATTTTTTCAAAAAATAAAGTTTTTCCACCTTTTGATGGAACAACAATTTAAAATATAGTTTATAACACTTTTATATATTTTATTTGACAAAAAAAAAACTAATTCTATGGAATCATGAAATAAAAATTTACTTTGGTTTAATTTTTGGTTTTTTTATGATAAAATTCATATTTTAATGAATAATGTAAAATACTATATTTTAATTAAAAAATGCATTTTCATCTAATTTATTTACATATATATATATTATCTTTTTAATTGGTTTTTATGTAAAATTAGATTATGCTTTTATAATTTACTCCAATGTGGGTTATTGGATGTAATTTCACATTTAATCTGGATATAAACACATGTCAATCTGTTGATAGTTTTTACTTCCTAAAAACCCACTTTCTGGTTTGGACAATGGGAATTAATTTTAAATTAATTTATGCCAATTTTGTGTTTTTAATTTAGAAAAATAAATTCCATATTTGGAATCATAAGTTCCAAAATTTTTAAATAGGTGCGTTTTAGTTTTGGAAATTATGAATTGTAACTTCAGTAATTATTTTTATTTACCATGGATAAATGTTAAATCAAGTAAATAAGGGTAAAAATAATATTATAATAATTTAAAAATACCCTAACACCTGTCATAATCATATTTTATGAGATATGTACAACCATGATCATCATTGGGTCAATTTTAGGACCCCATGGAGCCACTTGAGTGTGATAATGACCTTTTGTAATTTTTAATTTAAAGTAAAGAGAAATATAACATAAACATGTATATTTTATTAAAACATTTTTAATATAGGGTTATATAACTAATATATTTGAATATAAATATTAATTATAAACCTAAAAATATTTCCTACATCTTGGTACTTTATTTATAATTTTTATACATTAAGGAAATAAATTTATTTATTACACAATGATGATGCAATGATTACCTTATTAATGAAATAATCAAATAAATGATAATATAAATATTAAAAGAAATGCAATTTGAACATTTTGATGTCATCCATGAATTTTTGGGACGAAATTGACATGTGAGGGATGAGTTAATTCCTTTTGTTTTTAGGAATCAATATTTTATGACTTTAAAAAAATCAATTACTAAATAGTTTCAAAATTGACGTAAATGAGTTTTTAAAATAAATAGTATTTTAATAAATGATACAATAGTCTTAAAATTATTAGATTTTTCCAAATGAATTATATAATGTTAAAAATTTCATTAATGATCCACTTTTAGCTCTATTTTTTTATATAGTATCTATAGTAACCATATATTATGAAAATAGAAAAACACTTGATAAGTTTTAATGTTTTTAACTAAGGGTTAAAGCTAAAAAATAAGGTTAATTTTGTGAACTAAACTTGTCTAAAACTTATTGGTTGAGAGGATTTAAAATAATCCTCATATTATTATAGAAATATAACTTTTGTAACTATTATAATTCTAAAATAAATTTATAATAAATTAATATTTCAAAACTTTCTTAAAGTGCCCCTCATCCCTCTTATAAAATGCCACCAACTCTACCCAATTACTCACAACTTTCAATAACCTTGGTTCATCTAACTTTTGCTAAAATAATCTCCCAATATCTCTTCATTCCTCTTAAATGAAAAAATTTGGGTAGAAATCCATCCTAGTGATACCTTTTATGAAAATCAAAAGGAGATACTCGAAAAAGGGATAATTTTTGTATCACCTCTTTCAAAATTCCTTTCTTCTTCTACGAATTACAATGTCATCATGCGTGCATACGTATGGATTACCGTCTCCCCACCATGGTATAATTTTTATTCAAAAATATTTAATTTGGATAGGTATATTGAGGAGTATATTGGATGTAAATAATGAATATAACATTATAATTATTCTATAAAATTCATATTTCATCAAATTCCATACTATTTAACCATCAAGGGAATGATATCATCGCTCGTACGTACGTACAACTTACGTCTCCATGACACAATCATATTTATTCTTCACATTAACTATTAAAGAATGATTATAAGGTATATATAATAAATAATCATGAAATATATGACATAATAATACTATTTTATTTATTTATATATATATTTCATTTACTTTCTTCTATTCAATTCAATAAGGAAACGAAAACAACGTTCATGCATACATACGACCTACGTCTCTGTGAACAGTATATTCCATTTCATTTATCTATCTATTATATATTTTTCTATACAGAATATTTATGATATATAAATCATGTTTGAAATTCTATAAGTAAGTAAATCATGATCTAAGTAATAAGATCAAGAATAACAAGTTAAAACACGTACAATAAATAAATAGATCATTACCCAAAATTTTGCTTTAACAAGGAAGTGATAAATAAAAAGGTAACATAAAGTCATAAATGAATCATATATGATATCATAAATATTATTACAGTACTGTTATAAGTTAATAACATGTTTAAACCCACTATATAAGAGTTTTCGACACATACAGAAGAAATCAATCCTAAGGTGAGGGATAATTTTTCAATATCATTATTATCCGAGATGTTTTATTTGCAAGTATTTAATGGGGTATATTTATCATTCATGTCCATGTTTCATAAATATATAATATTATTTCTATTCTTATACTATTGTTTGAAGTCAATTTTATGCATTGGTGAATTTTTTATTAAACAGTATAGAAGTAATATTTCTTTCTTTTTCCATATGAGGTATTTTTTGACTTTTCTAGTAAGAGTATGAGAATAATGTTTTTTTAACTTATGTGGCATGAGATGATTTTTACATCTTCATAATGCATTATTTTCGTGAAGCTTACTCTACACGATTTCATTTTTATTTTAAACTAAATACTTTTCTTTTAAAATTGCATGAAACTTTGAGAAAAGAAAACATTTTTGAAGAAGAAAGGATATTTTCATCAAGAATTAAGTTCAAGTGTTTTATCAAAATTATTTTTCATCCAAGCTGATAGAGGGTTATGTTTCTCTCCTTATTATTAATTTTATTTTATTGTGTTTATGATTGAATTATTTTTATGAAATCATTTTGTTTTATATGGATTATAATGGAATTATGTTTAAGAAACCCATTTTATTTCATAGGTTATGCTATGATGAATGATTTATGTTTTTGTGGAACATGTAAAAATGATTTCACCATAAGATATGTGGGACCTATATCTCCTTACAATTTATTGGGTAAAGATTTATATCTCATGAGATAGACATGACTGGAATGACAAGAAAAACTGGTTCAGTAATATAGGGCATAAATGAAAAGTAAATCCAGTTCAGTAATATAGGGACAAAACGACAAGTAAATCTGATTTAGTAATACATGTCTGGAGCGACAAGTAAAATCGGTTTAGTAATGAAATTTGTCCACTATGATGGTCATGGAAGCAATGCATTGGCTACTATGGAAATCATATTATGTTCTTATTTTATTACCACAATACCATGTTTTATGTCAATTTTATTTTATCATGGTTCGTGTTCCTTTATGATCTATGACTTATATACTATTATGATTTATTTCATGAATCAAGATTTTTATATTTAATCTTTATTTTCATGTTTTTACATGATTATTTTTATGGATTGTTTTATGTTCTCAATTTTTACCCACACTGAGCATTTGAGAACACCTTTTTTATGTTTTCTTTTCCCCAGGATATAAAGAAAGGTTTTAAATAAAAAAATAAAAGGGGAAGATCTTTATGGGAGATGTTGAAGATCTTTCACTAAGTTAGAATATTATGATCAATGTTTCCAAAGACACAAAACTAATATAGTCTTTGTGATTATATATATTTTAATATATTAAATATTCTGAAAAAGAAATGCAATGCCCATGAATGTCAAGATTTTGTCATTAGATTCGGTATCAGAGCGAAGGTTCAGTTAACCTTTGGAAACTAGGATGTGAAAATGTTAGTGAGATCCCCGGAGATATTTCTATGGTATGTATAGGTATGTACTAAGGATAAGTCTATGTATAGGTTACAATCCTAGGGTTTATGTGATAATCATGACTAACCTAGGGTTAAACAGAAGATATCATAGATTGAAATATTATAAGTAATTTACCCTACTTATGTGTTTCTAATCTATGATATTTATTTCTCACACTTTTCTTTCTGGTCTTAGTCAATAACGAGAACTACATAGAACATAGTTAACCATTGAATGTTTTATATGTGGAAATTATGTGAATTTTGAAGATTGATTTCCAAATTAGAAATATTATGAAGAGAATCATGATGATGGTATGAGTATTGGTAGTACTGCGGAGAATAAAGAGATTGTAAACAAAATGTGAAAGGTATGTGATGTTCTTCAAGTATTTTTTACATTAACCCTAAGAAGATTGATGTTGAGAAACCAAAATAAATGATTCATATTTTAGGAAATATGAAGATGATGGATACTGATTAATGGTTTAAAAATAATGTTGGATGATTGAAGTGTATATATTTCAAAATTCAAATATAATGAAATATGAATCATAAAATATATAAGTGTTTTCAGTATAAGGATTGGAAAGGATATGTTGAATAGTTACAAGGATCCAAAAAAGTGATATTATTATAGAACACATGATTAAAGGAAATATAACCCTAAATATTTTCCTTATGTTTAGATAATGATGTTTGGATAAAGATATGTTGGATTTGAATAAGTAAATTGGATGATGCTAGTTATTTGGGAACTATTTATGGAGTTGTTGAAAAGAGGGTTATCCTATCATGGATGAAGTATAAAACTTGTTGGGACTTAAGGAATATATCCAATAAGTTTTGGAATAAGGAAACATGAATGTTCTAAATAAGGATATCTCATAATTTAGGTTGTTATCGTGACTCAATAGAGTACATGATTATGGCATTCAAATGTTAGGAACATGATAACCAGGGACTACCTTTTGAGATATGGGAGATAAATGTTATGTCGATTTAGTTCACCTATTTATAAAGTTTTATATTTTCTATTTTTGTAATTATTTTAAGGTTATCCATTTATGGATAATATTATTTATAATTCAATTGAAGTTTTTTAGATCAATATATTATCTCACTATAGGTAGACTCAAGCATGTTTGATAACCTATGCTAACCTTTTTGTTGAGATAGATGGAATGAACTATAATTATATTTATAGATCTCATGATCTACTAAAACTCCAAGAATGAAAAATTCAACATCATTTCTTTAAATAAGAGATGAAGTGGAAATTGTTCAAGGCACGAACAACTGTGAGATTGTAGAAAAATCAAGTTAGTATTTATTCTCATGAAAAATTCTACAACTTTAAGAAAAGTATCTTGAAAACCAAAAATGTTATCTTAGTACCATTTTATCTAATTAATCATATGGTCCCTTAAATCATGGTAGATTTATGGATTTCTGGTTGTTAACTTTCTCTAACTGCGTTCTTTATCACTATCCATCAGAACTTAACGATTAGATTTCTCTTCCATATCCATGTTTTCACTTCCCACACATGTTATCCTATGTGGAAACCCAGTGATGAGTTACTTTGGGTAAATTTTATGTTTCTAATTTTCCATTTTAAAATGAAGTTTTAGTATTCCTTTTTATGATGTGAGTTTCTATGAAAGAAACTTTCAATTAGTAAACCTTTTATAACCCCGATGAATTTTGAGGGGGAAATTCATTTTTAAGGGGGTATAATGTAACACCATGAGATTTTATGAGATATATTATTTTTAATTATATTATGTATTGTGTTGTATGCTACACCAATATTATCTTACTTTATATACAACACCATATTATCTTGCTGTATACACAACACTATACTTGGCTTGTGTTACACACGATTTCAAGTTCATTTGATAGAATTCATTTCACGCAAAACTGAGTATATATTTTGTTCAATTTATAAAAAAATATGTTTGGATTATGTTATAAACAACAGCAAATTAATATTTCACTAAATTCACCACTTACTTGGATTTCATTACATGCAAGAGTGATTTTCCTCGATATCTTGCATTGTACGCAAAACCGAGTTTCACTAAGCAATGATATATTATTAAAAAATTATTAATTAATGGGATATAGACATTATAAATATAATTGACCAAATTTTTAATTTTATATAACATTATAAATAATTTTATGTATTTTCTATACATGATATAAGAACAAATTCAATTTTTCAGAAAAAAGAAGTATTTTAAAAAAAATGCGGTTTTGCCACCTTTTGATGGCGCACCCATTTAAAATTTATTTTTTAATAATTATATATATTATATTTGATAAAAAAATTATTATTTGGAATAAGGACATAAAAATTTGCTTTGGTTGAATTTTTCATATTTTTCTGATAAAATTCATATTTTAATGAATAGTGAAAAATATTGTATTTTAATTCAAAACTGTCTTTTCATATAAATTATTTATATAGATATATTATATTTTTAATTGGTCTTAAATTCTAATTGGATTATGTTTTTATCATTTTCTCCAATTTTGGTCATCATATGTATTTTCATATTTAGATTGGTCATAAAAACATGTCAATATTTTAATAGTTTTTACTTTCTAAAAACAAATTTTCTGGTTTTGACAACATGAATTAATTTTAAATTAATTTATTCCAATTATATGTTTTGAATTTATAAAAATGGATTCCATATTTGGAATCATAAGTTCCAAATTGTGTAAATAGGTTCCTTTTATTTTTGGATAGTATGAATAGTAAGTTCAATAATTTTTTTATTTACCATGGTTAAAGGGTAAATCAGGTAAATAAGGGTAAAAAATAATATTATAATAATATAAAACAACCCTAAAACATATTATAATCCTATTGGATGATATATGTCCTACCAAGAGCATCATTGGGTAGATTTTAGAACCGCATGGAGCCACTTGGGTGTGATAATGACCTTTTATAATTTTTAATTTAATGTAAAGAGAAATATAGCATAAACATGTATCTTTTACTAATTTTTTTAGTATAGGGTTATATAACTAATAAATTTGAATATAAATAGTAATTATAAACTTAAAAATATTTACTACATCTTTTTATTTTATTTATAATTTTTATACATTAAATAAATAATTCTCTTATGACACAATGATGATGCAATGATTACCTTATTAATGAAATATTCAAATAAATGATATTATAAATATTAAAATAAATGTAATTTGAATATTTTGATGTCATACATGACATTTTTGGATGAAATTGACATTTGAGGGATGATTTAATGGCTTTTTTGGAAGGAATCAAGTTTTTAGGATTTAAAAAAAATCAATAACTAAATAGTGTCAAAATTGACATAAATGAGTTTTTAAAACAAATAATACTTTATTAAATAATATAATAGTTATAAAAAACAATATTCAGAAAAACGACTTATATATTTTTGAAAATGTCATAAATCATCCACTTTTGGTTATTTTTTCATTTTATAGTAACTATAGTGACCATATATTATGAAAATACAAAAAGACATGGTAAGAGTTAATGTTTTAAACTAAAGGTTAAAGCTAAAAGATAAGATTAATTTATTTACCTAAACTTCCCTAAAACCTTTTAGTTTAGAATATTTATACCCATAATAATCTTATACTATAAATATATCTCTTTGGAATTATTATAATTCTAAAATCAATTTATAATAAAATAATATTTTAATACTTTCCAAAGTGCCCCTCCTCCCTCTTATAAAAGGCCACCATATATACCCAATTAATCACACATTTCAATCCCCTTGGATCATCCAAATTCTTCCTAAATAATCTCCCAAAATCCCTCTATTCCCCCCTATATTCCAAAATTTGTGTAGAAATCCATCCTAGGGAGAAATTTTGTGAATATTAGAAGGAGATACTTGAAGAAGAGGTAATTGTTTTATCACCTCTTTCAAAATTATTTTCTTCTTATACTTATTTGTCTTATGTTGTTTCCATAATAAAGTAATAACTCCCATATCTTCTACATTATGAGAAGTTATTATAATTATGTTAAAACCTTATATTTCCTTTTATCCATCCTAGGAATAACAATATCACCATGCATACATACGTGCGACTTACTGTCTCCACGCCATGGTGTAATTGTTATTAAAAAAATACTTAATTTGGATGGGTATATTGATGAGTATAATGGGATTAAATAATGAATATAACATAATAATTATTCTGTAAAATTCATATGCCATCCAATTCTATACTATTTAACTATCAAGGGAATGATATCGTCGCTCGTGCGTATGTACGACTTACTGTCTCCACGACGCGATGTGATTCATTCTCCACGTTAACAATTAAAGAATGATTATAAGGTATATATAATAAATAATTATGAAATATATGACATAAGAATTCTACTAGATTTATGTATACATATATATTTCTTTTACTTACTTCCATTCAATTCAATAAAGAAACAGAAACAGCATTCATCCGTACGTACGACCTACCATCTCCATGAACAATGTATTCCATTTCATATATATATATATATATATATATATATTTATACTGAATATTTATGATATATAAAGGATGTTTTAAATTTTATAATTAATTAAATCATGATCAAATTAACAATATCAAGAATAACAAGTCAAAACAAGTACGATAAATAAAATGATTATTACCCAAAACATTTCTTTAACATGGAATCGATAAACAAAGGGGTAATACAAAGTCATAAATAAATAATATATGATATTATAAATATTATTATGGTTTTTTTAAAAGTTAATAATATGTTTAAACCCAATATAAAATAGTTTTGAACACATACAGAAGAAATTAGACCTAAGGTAAGGGATAATTTTTCAATCTCATTATTATCCGAGATTTTTTATTCGTAAGTATTTACTAGGGTATATTTATCATTCATGTCCATGTTTCATAAATATATAATATTATTTATATTATTCTATTATTTATTAAAGTCAATTTTATGAATTGGTGATTTTTTTATTAAATGGTATGGAAGTAATATTTCTTTTATTTTCCATATGAGCTACTTTTTGACTTTTTCGACAAGGTAATGAGAAGAATGTTTTTTAAATTATATGGAATGAACAGATTTTTACATCTTCATAATGCCTTATTTCCATGAATCTTACTCCACATGATTTAAATTTCATTTTCAACTGAATACCATTCTTTTAAAATTTCATGGCATTTTGGGAAAAGAAAACATTTTTGAAGAAGAACAAATATTTTCCTCTAGAATTATGTTCAAGTGTTTTATCAAAATTATTTTCCATCTAAGATGACATAGGGTTATTTTTATATACCTATTATCACTTTGATTTTTTTTATTGAATTATTTTTATGAAATTCATTTGTTTTATATGTATTATGATGTAATTATGTTTAAGAAACCCATTTTATTTTATGGGTTATTCTATGATGAATGATTTATGTTTTTGCAGAACATGTAAGAATGATTTCACTATGATATAGGTGGAACCTATATCTCCCTCCAATGAAATGGGTAAAGATTTATATCTAAAGATATAGACATGAATGGAAAGACAATAAAATATTATTCAGTAATAAATGGCTGGAATGACAAGTAAATCTGATTCAGTAATACAAGGATGGAACAACAAGTAAATCCGGTTTAGTAATACATTGATGGAATGACAAGTAAACCTGGTTCAGTAATGAAATTTTTCCACTATAATGGTCTTTGCAGAAATGCCTTGGATACTATGGAAATCATATTATGTGCTTATTTGATTACCATAATTTCATGTTTTATGTCAATGTTATTTTATTATGGTTCATGTTCCTTTATGATCTATGACTTACGTACTACCAATATTTATTTCATGACTAAAGATTTTGATATTTAAACTTAATGTTCATGTTATTACATGCTTATGTTTATGGATAGCATTATGTTCTCAGTGTTTTCCCTTACTGAGAATTAGAGATCACTATTTTCATGTTTTCTTTTCCTGAGGATATAAATTAAGGTTTTAGGTAGGAAAAGAAAAGGGGAAGATCTTTATGGGAGACTTTGAAGATCTTTCACCAAGTTAGAAGATTATGTTCCATGTTTCAAAAGGCACTAAACTAATATGGTATTTGGGTGTATATTTGTGTAATGTATTACATATTCTGTAAAAGAAATTTAATTTCCTTATAAGTAAAGATTGGTTCATTACATCTATAGAATCAAAGGTTTACTTTGTTTATAAAAATGTATTTAAAATATTACATGGAATATTTCATGATTAAAATACACTTTTCACTTTGAAATCACTTTGTCAAAAACTAAAAAATCTTCCAAAATATTATAGAAAAAAATTTCTTTAAAAATTACAATGGACAATTATAAAGCGATATTTAAAGAATTTGTTTTTCATCATGGCATGTAATTATGTAAATTACATACAATTTAAAAAATATTACTTTATCATTGGTTTAAAAAGGCTAAAAAGTACCTCATTTAGAAAACGACAAGAAGATTCCTTCAATTTTTTTTTCAAAAAGTAAAACATGGGTAAAAATATATTTGATAAATAAATTAGATAATTTTAAAAGAAAATTATTGAAAATATTTTTATAAAATAATGATATGGAATAAAAAAGGATTTTCGACCGAAGAGAGAAATGAAGTCAACTTTTCTGATTTTCCCATAATTTTAAGTAAAATAGGGAGGATAATGGTAATATTAATTTAAAATTTCAAGAAAAATTGGGGGATAATAATTTTTAAGGTTTTTAGTAGACAATTATTAAATAATTTACTATAATAAAAATCCATGTATAAACCATCTTGATTAAAATGATATTGAAACAAAAACCCTTACCGCTTTGGTAGCTTTTGAATCATAACTCCCATGAATAATGTAAATTAATAGGAAATTAAAATATCATTAAGTATAAATTATTCATGGTAGAATATGTTAATTGGAAGTATATAAAACATTTAAAATAAATTAGGTTCATTAGATAACATGTGTCTCCAAGAATAATGTTTTGAGTTGAAACCCTTACCTCAAGTCCATGATTTTCCGTGTATATATTTTATCTTATGTATAATAAAATTACATATATTATTTTATTTCTTAATAATATTTTATAGGTTTAATCCCTTATACTTAAACCATTTAATTTATTTATTTTAATTATTTGTTTAATTATATAGTCTGTTATGCACATGTCAGGAGTTTTGAGGATGCTTAGTTCACAATTTCAAAACATCATCGGTGTGTGGATTTATAAGGAACCTGCCTTAAAAAATTACATAATAAAGAAATTAAATGAATAATTCACATTGAGGATATTTTAAGGCTTAGAGTTTTATAGAATTAGGTCATAACTTTTACATTACATCCCAAAAGTTACAAAGTAGACACTTCTACTCAGTTTCCATATTTTTCACAAAATAAAAATTCTTGAAAAAAGAGTCATGTCTAGTTCCATGTTTTAGACATAATGAATTTTCCTTGATCCCATCCTTGACCCTATTTCACTTGATGTCCCATTAAAAACATTTCAAAAACTTGGTATGAGCATAAAAATCTCAGTAAGGGATACACAAAGAAGGAAAACTTTTATTTTTTTAAAAACAACAAGTAAACCATGAATACTTTATCATAAGTAATACTTTTCACCTTTATGAAGTAGTAAATACTCCTCACTGAATAAAATATCATTACTTACCCTTTTTTAACCAAAATATTACCATAAAACCCATATAAAGAACACATAAAATATAAAGGTAACTTGGGACATAAACATACTTAAATGGAATAACCATACAGTCGACTTCCCCACATATCACAAAATGGAATAGCCATACGGCTGACTTCCATACCAAATGCATTGGAGGTTATAACATTACCAACCATCCTGGTTTATCATGTCACCACCCATCATTTGGGTTATCACGTAACCACCCATCAAATGTCTAAGTACCATTATAAAATCATAACATCTATAAAAAATATAAAGGAAAGAAAAAATTTCCATATTTCAATCACAATATATCACTTAAATATGTTGACATAAAAAATACATTATCAAATCCATTTTCAATACCAAAATAAATAAAAGAGTATATGGTATTTATTTTCCTTTTTTTGTCACCGCTTATTTTAAAAGAAACATTATTTTTTGTCATTTAGTAAAACGGTTCATAGAAAAATAATCCCTTGAATGAAATGAAAATTCAATGGTGTTTATACAACGTATAAAATAAAGTCATGTATTAAAACAAAATATGCCTCAATGAAAGGAGATTGAGACGAAGTCCCTTACCTCATGTCCGACTTGACTCGTTCGTTCTTTAATCTCCTGAATAATAATCTAAAGTAAATTTATACTTTATTAAGAACCTTTTTCAAGTTCATTATTCCTTTAATATCACTTATTACCATGTTATAAACATTATTAAATCATTTAAGTTAATAGCGGTTGTTTTGTCGATATTTGGTACTTGAGTCAAAAATGAACTTATATTTACAAGTTGTCTATGTGGTCAAAAGTCCATTATCCCCAAAATGATATTAATGATTTAGATATCATATATATATTTTATACCAAGTATATATATGTATTTATAACAGTACTTAACATTTGGAGGTAAGAAATGAAATGCACCATTCATGGAGACGGTAAGCCGTACGTACGCATGTACGCTGCTTTAATTTCTATTTTTTTATTTTGATGGAATTAAAACATAATGATACATAGTTATATTATAATTCCAGTATAATATAATATATAATATCATTAACTCCATCCTTTATACATCCCACATGTGGTATTAACGAGTCATATCACTTTGAAGGGGCGGTAGTCCGCACTTCCTCAAATGAGATTATCTTATTTACCCACTATGGAAACTATAAAGGTATTCTATAAATGAAAAATATAGAAGCATAGAAACAATATAAATATAATATATATCATATATAAATATAGTTCCATCATAATGGCCACCATGAGATATAGTTGGAGATATTTGAACAATCATCATTTCATGAGGTAGTAGTACACCGTCCACAGAAATAGTATGTTCTTTACCCATTCGATGGAGGTGTGTGTAAGTGTAGTTAGAATCTTTCTCATAAAAAACACCTAGTATATTGAAGATACTGGTGTTTTTATAAAATAAAGGAATAAAAAGAGATTATGGGGTTGGAGAAGTAAAATAAAACAAAATAAAACAAAAGAATTTAAGAGAAACTGTTACATTTAATTCAGGTAACTCCCTTTGGTTTGAACAAAAAGGAATTCTTGAAGTGCCTTCTGCCTAAGATAAGGCTTCTAGGTGGAATAGAGGGATCTTGAGAGATTATTTGTGTAGGAGTTATACAAGACAAGGGTCTTGTGAAGTTTGAGGAATGGTCTAGAGGTGAGGGGTTTTTATAAGGGGGAGGATGGGATCTTTAGGAAAGTGTGAAAATATTATTTTATTATATAATGATTTTCGGTTTCTAAAGGTCCAAAACTATTTAATGTTTAAGATAATATGACTAATGGTTGAAATAAAATCATCAAATAATAATTGGACAAGTTTTGGGTATTATTTTAATCTTTATAATCTTATTTATTTAAATCATTTATTAATGAGGTAAACACTGCATCATTATTGTGTCATAAATAATTTAATTTATTTGATGTCTAAAAATTATAAAAAAAATACCATAATGTATTAAATCTTTTTATATTTCAAAATAATATTTATAGTATAAATTATAACTTATATAACCCTATGTAAAAATTAATTTACTAAAAGATATTTGTTTTTGTCATTTTTGTCTTTACTTCAAGTTAATTAAAATAAAGTGTCATTATCACTCTTAAGTGGATCCATGGGGTACTAAAATAGACCCAAGTATTCCCATGGTAGAAAATGACTCATCCAATAAGGTTAGTACAAGTTTTAAAATAATATTTTATTATTATGATATTCTTTTTACCTTGAATTACCCTATTTACCTTTAACCGTAGTAAATAAAAGTCAAAAGTTACTATTCACCAAAAAAATATTTTCATCTTATTTAACCACATTTTACTTAATAATAACAACCATGTATGTCATATTTTCAAAATTTAATTCACATAAGTGGTAAAATTTAATTTAAATTAAAAAGTCAGCCTTTTAACTACTACTCAGTGTTTTCACTTTTCATCAAAAATTGAACTTTTTCAGAAAAATACCAAAAAATCAGCCTAAGCTATATTTGATATTCCGAATTCAAAAATGATTTCTATTTCACTAAATAAAAAACATAGAAGTTGGCTTAATTAATTTAAAATTAATTCCCGTTGTCAAAATAAAAGGCATGTTTTTTAGAAATAATAACTATTAAAAGATTGATACTTGTTTATATGTAATTTCAAAGTGAAATTAATTCCAATGACCAAAATTGGATTAAATGGTATAAATATAATATAATTTCACTTTAAAACCAATTAAAAATATAATCTAACCATATAAATAAATTATATTGGAAGACAGTTCTGAATTAAAATATAGCATTTTCCATTATTCATTAAAAAATGAATTTTATCAAAAAAATACCAAAAATTTACCCAAAGTAAATTTCAATATCCCGATTCTAAAGAAGTATTTTATTTGGTCAAATAGAAAATATAAAAGTGACTAAAACTATATTTAAAGAGGGTTCACCATCAAAAGGTAGTAAATCAACCTTTTAAAGTAAATTATGCTTAAAATTAGATTCATTCATATTTTAATCCTCTAACTTTTATTGGATAAATGTAAAAACTTTTAACAAACATGTGTAATGATATTTTAGTTAGTTTTATTCATTCCCGCCAATACAACAGCTAGGCGTTAACTACCATTTAAAATAATAATATTATATTGTTAGTGTGTAATGTAAGATTTCAAAGAAACCCCTTGTTGCGTATCGAGTACGCCATCGAACATAGAAACCCCTTTAAGGTAAAATTAATATTTAATTCACAAATATTAATAAATATGAAAATGTCATATTTCTTTATTTACCTGTGATGTTATAGGATTTAGGTCAAAGGGGTCATTATACCATAATATCTAGAATAATAATCATGAAATAATAAGTTTTTTTAGATAAATTATAATTTTAAAAATAACCATGAATCATGGTTATGAAAAATGAACCATGTTACAATCATGTAGATGGTAGGTTATACACACACATGTGTAACATTTCCATTTTTTAACAATCATGATGGAAATATGGTACATGTTTTTAAAGAATTATCATAATATCATAAATATAATAATATTTATTTAAATAAAATTATATATACCATCCATTTTATACATTAATAGAAAATGGATGACAACATTTCGTGTGGTGGTTGTCCGCCATACACACGAACGATGTTATCATTTTTCAATGGATGGTAAGGTAAGAAGGTATATTATTTGTTAATTTTGAATAATTATTAATATTTAAGGAATATAATATGTAAAAATCAAATCTATCATCATGGCGATCCATTATAGGCGAGGATAGTATAAGGCCCCAACCTTAAACCTTACTTAATATTGAATTAAATGAATAAGTCACATTGAGGATCTTTTCAGGTTTAGAGTTTTAGAGAATTAGAACATAACTATTACATCTCAAAAGATTTACAAAGTAGACACTTCTACTAAGTTTCCATAGAATAAAAAAAACTCTTAAAAAGAAACATGTCTAGTTCCATGTTTTATATATCATGACTTTCCCTTGATCCCATCTTTGACCCTATTCCACAATAAGTCCTGTGAAAAACATTTCAAAAAACTTGGGGTGAGCATAAAAAGCTCAGTAAGGGATACACAAAGAATGAAAACTGTTAGTTTATCAAAACAACAAGTAAACCATGTATACTTTATCAAAGTAATACCTTCACCTTCATGAAGTAGTAAAAACTCTTCAATGAATAAAATATCATTACTTAACCTTTTGTAACCAAAGGATTACCATAAAACCCATATAAATAACACATAACATATAAAGGTATCTTGAGACATAAACATACTTAAGTGGAATAACCATACGGTCAAATTCCACACATATCACTTAATGGAATAGACATATGGCCAACTTCCATACATACTTAATGGAATAGCCATACGGCCAACTTCCTTACCCAATTCATTGGAGGTTACAACGTAACCACCCGTCCTGGTATTCACGGCACCACCCGTCATATGGTTTATCACGTAACCACCCGTCAAATTTCCAAGTACCAATATAAAATCATAAAACATAAAACCCATATAAAGGAATGATAAAATTTCCACATTTCAATCACAATATATCATTTAAATATATTGACATAATAGAATCCTTTATCAAAACCATTTTCAATACCAAAATACATAAAAGAGTATATGGTATTTAATTTATTTTAAAAACATTACGGCTTGTTGAGGAAGCCAAAGACCATATAATACTCGTGGCGGTGGAAAAGGTCGTTGTCACCGCGTACGTTAAAAGAAAACTTCCTTTTTGTCTTTTAGTAAAACGATTCATAGAAAAATATTCCTTTTGTATAAAAGTAAAATTCAAAGGGGTTTATACACCTTATAAAAGATAGTTGTGTATAAAACGAAATATGCCTCAATGAAAGGAGATTGAGACGAAGTCCCTTACCTCGGGTCTGACTTGACTCGATCGTTCTTTAACGTCCTGAATAATAAACTTGAGTTAATTTATATTTTCTTAAGAACTTTTTTTCAAGTTCATTATTCCTTTTATATCACTTATTATCATGTTATAAACATTATGTAATCATTTAAGTAAATAATGTTTGTTTTGTCGATATTTGGTTCTTAAGTCGAAAGTGGACTTCTTACAATTACATGTTGTTCGTGTGGTCAAAGGTTCTTTATATACAGAATGAAATTCATGATTTGGATATCATATATATCACATATATCTAGAATATAAATGTATTTATAATATTACATAATCATTTAGAGGTAAGAAATGAAATGCACCGTTCATGGAGACGGTAAGCCGTACGTACGCATGAACGCTATTTTCATTTCTTTGTCATATTAATGGAATTAAAACTAAATGAGAGGTATGTATATTTTAATTCCAGAATTATATTAATCATTTATATGTAACATACATTATATATATCCATTATAAATATGTACTTATAATAGTACATTACATTTGGGGATAAGAAATGAAATGCACCGTTCATGGAGACGGTAAGACGTACGTACGCATGAACGCTACTTTCATTCCTATCTCATACATTAATGGAAAGAAATAATAATGATATAAAGGTATATTATAATTCCAGTATAACATCATATATAATAACTTTAAATCCATTCTTTTTACGTCCCACATACGACATTAACGAATCACATCAATTTGAGGGGGCGGTAGTCCGCACTTCCTAAAATGAAATTATCGTGTTTACCCACAATGGAAACCATAAAGGTATTCCCAAAATGAAAAATAAAGAAGCTTAAGGAAAACATAATCATATTATATATCATATATAAATATAGTGACATCTTAATGGCCACCTTTGAAGGTGTTAAAAGAATGTTGAACAATCATCGTTTCGGGAGGCAGAAATTCTCCATCCACGGAAACAGTATGTTCTTTAACCATTAGATGTAGGTGTGTGTAAGTGTAGATAGAATCCTTCTTATAACAAAATTATAGTATATGGAAGATACTGAAGTTGTTACAAAAGAACTGAATAAAAAGAGTTTAGGGGGTTGTAGAAGCAAAATAAAATAAAAGAGCACAAGTGAAGACGTTACCTTAAAATCGGGTAACTCCCTTTGGTTTGAACCAAAAGGGTTTCTTGAAGAGATTCCTGACTAAGTTAAGGATTCTAAGATTAGTATAGGGATGTGGAGAGACAAAATCATCAGAGCTTGGCCGAACCAAAGGCTTTAGTGGTGTGGGTAATGAGGTAGAGGTGGGAGCCTTTTATAAGAGGAGAGGAGGGGAACTCTTGGAAAGTAAGGAAATGTTATTTTATTTTAGAATAAGGTTCGGTTATTAATGGTCCCACATTAATGTGTTTCGAGGATAAGGTGATAAGAGTTCTAAATACACCCACACAATAGGTTTTTTACATGTGTAGGTCTTAGATTTTACATTATCTTTCCATTTTATTTAAATTGTTAAATAATGAGGTAATGGCTGCATCATCATGGTGTCATAAATAATTTAATTTATTTAATGTCTAAAAATTATAAAAAAAATATCATGATGTAGGAAATCTTTTTAGCTTTATAATTAATATTTATAGTAAGAAATATGACTTTTATAACCCCATGTAAAAATTGGTTTAGTAAAACATCTCATGTTTGTGTCATTTTTACTTTAACTTTAAATAAAAGGCATAAATGTCATTATCATACCCAAGTGGCTCCATGGGGTACCAAAAATCGACCCATGGGTTTTATTGGTCGTCTATAGCTCAACCAATATGGTTAGGAAAAGTGTCAAGATATTTTCATTTTATTATAATATCATTTTTACCTTAAATTACACTAATTACCTTTAATCGCGATTAATAAAACTTAAAAGTTACTTTTCAGCAAAACATTATTTTCATCCCATTGAACCAAATTTTACTTAATAATGAAAATAATTTAAATTGGATTTTTGAGATTCAAAACACAGAAGTGGTAAAGTCCCATTTAAATGAAAAATCAAATTTTGTAACCACCACTTTGCGGTTTTACTGTTCATCAAAAATTGAAGTTTTCCAGAAAGAAACAAAAACATCACCCTAAGCTATATTTGATATTCCGAATTCAAAAATGAAGTCCATTTTACAAAATTCAAAACATATAAGTTTCATTGATTAATTTAATAATTAATTCCCGCTGTCAAAACAAATAGTATGTCTTTATGAAACAATAAGTATCAAAAGATTGACACCAGTTTAAGTCCAATTTCAAAGTAAAATTAATTCCAACGACCACTATTGGATTAAATGGTAAAAATATATTATAATTTCACTTAAAAACCAATTCAAAATATTATCTAATCATCTTAATAAATTATATTAAAAAGAGGTTTTGAATTAAAATACAACATTTTACACTATTCATTAAAAAATGAACTTTATCGGAAAAATACCAAAAAATTACACAAAGTAATATTTGATGTCCCGATTCTAAAGAAGATTTTTATTTGGTCTAATAGAATTTATAAGTGTGACCAAAACTATATTTAATGATGGTTCTCCATCAAATATTGATAAGTGGACCTTTCGTGAAAATTAGAGTATATAAGCCTAAAATTGAATTCTTTTCGTATTTTAAGCCTTTATCCTTTATTAGATAAATGTAAAAACATTTAACAAACATATATAATCATATTTTAGTTATTTCTTTCCATTCCCACCAGTACAATGGCTACGTGTTAACTAACATTTAAAATAATATTATTTTATTACAAGTGTGCAATGTACGATTTCAAAGAAACTCTTTGTTGCGTATCGGGTACGCTATCGAACACAGCAACCCCTTTAAAGTAAAATTAATATTTAATTCGAAAATATTAATAAATATGAAAATGTATTATTCTTTATTTACCTGGGATGTTACAGATAGAAAGTGATTTACATCGGTTCACCAGATGATAGTCCATCGTACACACAAATGATGGTTTTGTTTCCCATTTAATGGAATAGGAGATAATAAATATTATTCCATAAACATAACAACATATAAGGATATAGTAGATACTGTTTTTATTATATATTAAATTTTAATACATAATTTAATGTTTAAAAATAAGAATTAAAAAGAAGGAACTTAGTGAAGATGATTACGTTTTCTTAGAAGAACCTCCTTTGGATCTCTTATTAAGGACCCTAAAATTGGTCTTTTAGGAAAATAAGAAGCTCTATAATGTGTCTAAGTATGTTGGGGATATATTTTAGTATGGTTTGGTTGATCCAAATTGATTTATAGGTGTGAATAAGTGAGGGTATGGGGTTTCTTCTTATAATTGAGGAGGAGTGACATTTTTGTAAATACCCAAAACTATTCAATATTGGGAAGTCACTCTCAAGACAAGTGCCTCCAAAATTGAAAAATAAAGGAGTGTAAGAGATATAAGTCTAATAAACACTCCAGAACTAAAAATAATATTTCTAAATGTGTTATCCCCTTTAAATCTATTGTTACTCAATTTTACCATTTTAGTTCTTTTACCAGGGTTACTAGTTTTTTTACAGTTTTACTATTCATTATGAACAAAAATTAAGTTAACCTTATTATATAGAATAAATTATAATGACTTTAAATAATGAATCAATATTATAAAGTTCAATTAAAATAAGTGGCATAATTTAATTTAAAATAAAACCAGCAAGCATGATGAAATGCAGTTTTTTTGAAAAATGCATTTTTTAAGGAAAAAATGATTTAACATTGATTATATGACTAGTAATATTCATTATATGAATTTAAATTAATAAATTTATATTTATAATCTATAAATTTACTTTAAATTATTCCCCATTATGGTTTATTTTAATTAATGAAAATGGATAAACATTATGCACTTTATAAGTGTTTTTAGAAAAAAAGAGTTTTAATCCAAAGAATAAACTTATACTAAAATCTGGTACAAAGATGATTCAAATGTAATTAATTGGATTAAATATAACTAAAAAAATAATTATGTTAATTTTAAATAAAATTAAAATAAAAACAACACTTTTAAATTACTTAATTTATTAAAAATAAATGTATGTTTTAAAAAAATTGGCATTTTTAACTATTCACCAAAAATTCATTTTTCCCAAAAATACCATAATTTTACACTAAATATTTTTTTTACAAAATTATTTAAAAAATAATTTTCATTTAATAAAACATAATTTCTGAAATATTCATAAATTAATTATAATATTTTCTCATAAAAATAAATTAAAATCATTTTTGAAAGAAATTGATTTTTTGGTAAAATACAATATATTTTTTAAAATTTGAGTTCTTATTATAAATTTATCAATAAATTTATATAATAATTTTATGAATATTTTATAAATTAGTTAATACTATTCATACATGCCAATTTAACAGTTAGGTTAAATCAATAACGTTTATATAGTAATATTTTAATATTATATCATGGTTTCTTTAAACTTAGTGTTTCATGTTGATTATTCTATAGAACATAGTGTTATTTTAAATTATCAAGGTATTACATTCCACCCCTTAAAAAATTACACACTCAAAATTTGAACTTGTGCTCAGTAATCAATGGTTTTACATTTAAAAATTTATTTATGAAAAAACAACTTTGTAAAAGGGGTTAAGAAAAAACTCCTTTTTAAAAGAGGTAATGGGAAATAAAAATTTCATTAGATAACTTGTATTCCACATGGAAGAACCTTAGTGGGACATGAAAACATGGATTTACAAATAATATCCATTTATAAGATAACATTATAATTTTTTTAGAGAGAAGATCCCATTGATTTATTGAAAAATAATAACATTTATTTCAATATCTTTTTCCTAAATTTGACGTGTCTTTTTACCATCTTGACTAATAATATTATGAAATATAATTATTTTACAAGTATAATTTCATCCTTTAACCATTTTTACAAAAATTTAACATGTTTCTCCAAATGATGAGTATTCAAGATGAATTTTTCATTCCTAAAGCTTTAAAATTAACTTATAATAGATCAAGTGATTCTAAAAAATGATATCAATATATTCCTCTTGTATTTAAATGCTAACAAAAACCATAAATGGTTAGCACAATTTTAGATAATTCCACAAATTAATACACCTTCATATTAATCACAAAATCCAAAGTTCAACTTAAATCATTCCATAAGCCTACATCCCAAATAACCTCAACATTAAAGGATTTAATTGTATTATTTTCAAATAACATTTCATGTTAAATAATATGTTATACCCAAGGGTTAAATATACCCCAAACCAATGAAACATTTCCATAAATATAATTGATCACTTCAAAATACTATAAAATTTAAAACATATTTGATCCTATAATATGTTTCCCAAAATATTCTTAATGTTTATCCATCAAATCATTTAAGTAAAAAAATATCATACTAACCATTATATCACATAAGCTAGTGGTAGGCATTGTACCCTTATCACCCATTGGTTGTAGTTTCAAGCCCTGGGACCCTTCCAGACACGATGTTTTGTCACTAAAAATACAAGTTGTATTTTTTTCTAAAGCTATATTAATATAATTCATATAATTTTTTGAAAAATATGATTAAAATCCTTAAAATAACATTAATAATTAAATTAGTTTGTAACTACTAAGGTTTTCTATACAGCTTATTCTTTCCACAAAATCAAATAATATTAATTGAATATTATTACCTTAACATCAAAGATAGGATAAACCTAAAAGTTTAACAATACCATTAATCTTATTTCTACAAAATCTAAAGCCATTCTTCTTCAAATATTTTTTTTACTACAACCCATACTAAACCTAAGGGTTATATTTCTATAAATGTATCAAAAAAAAACTATTAATAATCTTAGACTTCCATAACTAAAAACCTAAAAAGGGTAGTTATGAATTTAAACATATGATCATCCTTATACATATCAAACTAATATACATTATGTTTAACCTAGGTTATCTGTGATTATCATAAATTCAAGTCTTTCATGATGGTTCATAAAGATTATATGAATTTAAAAAATATATCCCCCATGAGTGACAAACCATGTGTGAAATAAGGCCCATTATCATGAAATAAGTGATATTTGAGTCCATATCAATGAACACTTTTATGAGTTATTACTCCTATGTACGACATTGCTAGATCCACATTCACTTCTAGTATCCATATAGAGAAATGTTTTCTTGGAACCTACTTACTCTATACTTCACAAAAATTGAAGGATATTTTTTTATACTTAGTCACAACCTTATACTTATCCCTAGGGTTATCACTAAATTATTCTATTCATAATACCTAAAAATAACTAGAGATTTCTCTGATATCAACTATAGAAACCCAATACTTTTACACATATTATTAAATGATTTTTAACATAAAAATATATTAATTACAACCCAATTATCACGAGGCCTAGTGTATTTGGAGTAAAAAATTAATAATACATCAATGTAAATCTAAAACAATAAATATATAAATGAGGTGAGATAACAAGTCTAGTAAGGGAATATAAATGACAAGGAAACATAATTCGTGAGTCAATTGAATAACATGATATCATAAAAGATAAGGATTAAGAGTAATCATACTGAAGAATAACATAAATAACATGGTATAATAATATCATGGAATCATAGGAAATATGGAATAAACATATATAATGATAGAAACATGAGTCAAGGATAAATTACTATAAAATATCACATGGTGTACAATATCACATAATGGATTAGGTTACTCTCTATTCCCATACATGATACCTCATGAGAAAAAAGTTTTACCCAATTAATTGGAGTGATATCTAGGAGAACCCATAATAACATGTTCATTATTTTTCTGTTCCACATAAAGGAAATAAATTATAATTCATAGCATAATAATTACCAAAGGATAGAAAATGGGTTTCATAATATTGCCTAATATCTTAATCATAGGAAATTTCATAATGAAGGAATTTGAGAAATAAACATCATGCATGTATTACCATATCAAATTAAAATAGAATATTCTAGAAATATATGTGAGAGACATATAAATATGATTTTTAATTAATAAATAACATCAAAGGTTGTATTAATTGGTTAAAACATCTTTAAAATATTACATTGGATATTTCTTGAGGAAAATACCCTTTTCACTTTGAAATCAATTATTCAATTTTTTTTGAAAATTTTATGGAAAAGAATTTATTTAAAAAGAAACATGGAAAAATTTAATGTAATATTAAAATAATCGAGTGGTCATAATGGTGTGTAATTCCATACATTCCATATATGTTAAAAAACACTCCATTGATACTGTTGTAAAACGGTTAAAAATCAACTTGTTCATAAAATAACAATCATATTCCTTCAATTTTTATTTCTAAAAAGTAAAAAATCGGTAAAAAATTATTTAATAAACCATTATTAGAATGTTAAAAAACATTCTTTAAAATATTTTTAGAAAAAATGGATATATAATAAAAAGTATTTTCGACCGAAGAGAGAAATCTAGACAGTTTTTCTTAAAACCATTTTCTCAATAATTTCAATTACAAAAGTGAGGATAATTGTACTTTTACATGAAAATATAATGAATAAATAGAGGATAAGAAAATAAAAGGGTTTTATTATAAAATTATCACATAATATCATACAATGTAAATTCATGTATAAATAATCCTAATTAAAATGAGATTGAAACATAAACCCTCACCACTTTGGTAACTTTTGAATCATAACTCCCATGAATGAAGAAAATGAATCAGAACATAAAATATCATTATGTATGAAGTATTCATGATATAATATATAAAGGGTAATTATATACACCATTTAGAATAATTTGGGCTCATAAAAGAACATGCGTCTCAAAGAAGGAAGTTTTTAGACGAAACCCTTACCTCAAGTCCAAGATTTGTCATGTATGTATTTTATCTTCTATATAATAAAATTATACCAATTAATATTTTATTAACAAAATTTTATAGTTTTAATACCTTTTACTTAAACCAATTACTTAATTTATTTTAATGATGTGTTTACTTACATAGTCAGTTATGTCCATGTCAGGTGTTCTGAGGACGTTGAGTTCATTATTTCAAAATGGAATCGGTGTTTTGAACACGGTCAATTGGGTCACTATTTAATCATATCCATAATAATAATCATTAAATATTTATCATTTTTATAAATAAATTAAACTTTTAAAAATAACCCTGAATTACAGTTATAGAAAATGAACTATGTTATAATAATGGTGATGAATGGTTGCACGTACGCATGTGTAACATTTATATTTTTCATAGATCAATATGGAAAGAAGGTAAGTGTTATTTTATATTTATATAATAATAATATAATAAATATCATATTATTTATTTAGATATACTTACATATATGTGACACGATAATAAAAATATGAATCACATCGCTTCGTGATGCCGTAGTCCGCCGTACACATGAATGATGTTATCATTTTTCAATGGATGGTAAAGTAAGAAGGTATATGATATGTTAAATTTATATAATTATTAATATTTAATTAATATCACATATAAAAATTAAATTATTTTTCATAAAGTGTTGTGAGAGGTGATGATAGAAAATGAATTACATCAGTTCGTGAGGTGGTAGTCCTCTATACACACAAATGATGGTTTTATTTTCCTTTTTGTGGAAGTGGAGATGGATAAATATTAATACATCCACAAAATAACATATAATTATATAGTATATATATTTTTTTATTATATTTTAATTCTTAATAAATAATTTATTGTTGAAAAAGAAGAAAAAAGAAGGAGTTAGGTGAAGACAATTACCTACGTTTAGAAGAACATCCTTTGGATCACTTATTAAGGAACCTAAGATTGGTATTTTAAGATGAAAAGAAGTTATAGAGTGTGAATAAGGATGTTGGGGAGATATTTTGGAAGGTTTTTGTCGAGCGAAATGGATTTTTTTGTGAGGATGTGATGAGAGAATGTGCGCTTTTATAATTGTGGAGGAGTGGTATTTTTGTAAATACCCAAACCTATTCAATAATGGGTAATCAATCTCAAGGAAAGTTACTCCAAAATTGGAAAATAAAGGATTGTATGAGATATAAGGCTAATAAAATTCTCCAATACTAAAATAAATTTTTTTTAAAAATGTTATCCCCTTTACCTCTAAGATTACTCACTTTTACCATTTTATTTTTTAACCACGATAACTAGTTTTTTTACTGTTTTTACTATTTATTATGGAAAAATTAAATTGAAATTAATATATAATAAAAATTGTTATTATTAAAAATATATAATTTTTTTTATCAGATTTAATTCTTATAAGTTTCAAAATTTAATTTAAAATAAAACCCATAAGCATGATGAAAAGTGGTTTTCTGAAAAAGGCCTTTTTAAGGAAAAAATGATTAAAAATTAAATCTATGACTAGTGATATTCATTTTATTAATTTAAATTAATAAAGTTATATGTATAAAATATAAATTTTATTTAAAAAATTCCCCATTAGGATTTATTTTACTTGATAAAAAAGGAGAAACATTGTTCACTTTAAAATAGTTTTGAGAAAAATGCTTTTTAAGCCAAAGAATAAACTTATACTAAAATTTGATATAAATATGATTTAGATTTAATTAATTGGATTAAATATAAATAAATAATACTTATTTTTATTTTAAATCAAATTAAAATAATAATTTTCTTTAAATTACTTAATTTATCAAAAATAAATGAAATTTTTATAAAAAACTATATTTTTTACAATTCACTGAAAAATATTTTTTTCTCAAATAACCAAAACTTTTACCCTAAGTAAATTTTGAAGTGATAATTTAAAAAATAATGGTAATTTAAAAAAATAACATTGAGAAAAGTTTTATAAATTAATTTTAACATTTTCTAATAAAAAGTAATGAAAATCAGTTTTGAAGGAAACATTTTTTGTATAATAAAATATCTTTATTAAAATATGAGTTCTTATTAATAATTTATCAATAAATTTATATAGGAATTTTATGTATGTTTAATAAATCATTTAATTCTATTCATACCTTCTAATTTAATGACTAGGTTAAATTGGTCATGTATATATAATAATATTTTAATATTATATTGCAGTTCATTTAAACTTAGTGTTGCATGTTTAATATGATATCAAACATATTGTTATTTTAAAATATTAGGGTGTTACAATTCTTACATTAGGGATTACATGGTAACTGAAAAAAATTCCATGGAAACTGCATCCCATTTCCAAACTGGAAATGAAAGAGACTAGAGAGAACCATAAGTTTTCGGATGCTCTTTATTTATCTATTGATAGGTGTAAAAGAGAGGCATCAAACTAGATATGTCATTATTCATACCCATATACAAAAAAATCTATATCATTTCATAATAAATCTTTATAGTACCCTAATTAACACCCCAAAAATAACTATTATATTAAAAGAAATAGAACTTCTCATAGATGCTGGGATGAAATACTGATCCCCAAAATAGAGAATACCATCATAAGGGAGAGAACAACCAGAAACGATTTTTCCAAAATATAGGGTTTCCCAAATTCCTCTGAACTCATCATCCTTTTAAGGAATTTTCAGAATATAATTAAGGGGATATGATAATAACTTAAATATTTTTAGAACCATTCCAGAAAAATTCTCTTGATAATCTATATGAAATTGATCGAAGAGTCCCATTAGGTTCCACTCTTCCTTAGATTCCATGATAGATTGAAATGTTAATTTCCTATTAAGATAATCTATAATGAATTTTACCTTCCATCGGGTGGAGCTGATGTCTAAGTCAAACATTTTAAGGTACCCCACCCATCGCCTCTATATGAGATTCTAGTGTTTTTTAGAAAATATATATATAAAAGTCTTATAGTTAGAAAAGACTGCGAATCTTTGTCCAAAAAGGTAATGCTACCAACACTTAAGAAAGTGAATAACTATGAAAAGATATAAATAATTAGTGGGGTAATTCTTATCATGCATCAAAAGTTGACTAGAACCATAATCCACCACATGATCATCCTACACAAGCATGTAACCTAAACTAGCAATAGAAGCATCATAGTATACCACACACCCCTTACCAGGATCATGTAAGATCAAGATAGGTACCATTTTCAGAAGTTATTTTAGATCATCAAAAAAAGTCTAACACTTTTATCCCATATTAATTTCACCCGTTTTCTAGTAAGAAAATTTAAATGTGATTTTTACTTAGATAAATCCTTGATAAACCACTGATAAAACCCAAAAAGTACAAAGAAGCTCTGTATCTCAAAGATGTTTTGTGGATTTTCCCAAGACAAGATAGCCTTCACTTTCCCAGCACTGACTGACAAGCCACACTCAGAAATCAAATCACCCATGAAATTTACCTCTTGAATCCATAAAATACAATTTTAAATATTTCTATATAGATGATGAATCCTCAAGATTTCAAAAACTAAACTCATATGTTGATTGTGATCATGATCATACCTCGAAGAAACCAAAATATTATCTGCAACAACAATCAAAATGGTTTCAAGATGTTGATGGAATATATGATTCATCAGATCCGTTAAATCTAAACATGGGTTAGTGAGATTAAAAGGCTTCATAAGATATTCATAATTTCCATACCTACTCCTGAATGCCATATTCATTATATCATACTCCCAAACTCTAAGATGGTGATAACCCAACCAAAGATATATCTTTGAAAACCACATTTCCTCCTTTAACTATCCAAAACAAACATTCACATAGGAAAAAAGACACCTATTATTAATCATTACCCAGTTCAAATTTTGATAATCCACACAAAATCAGAGTGATCCATCATCCTTCTTGGAAAAGGGAACATGTGATGCCCATGGTGAAACACTATGAAAGAAAAAAAAATTGTCTATTTGATTACACAACTGAATATTGGAACCCTATTATCTCCAATGATGCCATGTGATGTGATGGTATTGAGATCAGTTGTGTACTCGAAACCAAATCAATTGAAAACTACACCTCCCTCTATGGAGGAAGATAGAAGAATTCATATGAGAAAACATTATAAATGTCTTGAAAAACCATAGGATGGTCAAAAAGTAAATACATACCATTGGGATCAACTACAAAAACAAACAAAAAATCATGAGCTTTGTATAAAAATTTCATGCATGAGCAGACATCAGGTCCCACTCTCCTTGATACACCTGAGATCTCCCATCGGTAGCAAGAAATGTGATAAGATGATGATAATATTCAATATCAGCATGATGGAAAAAACCCAACCCATCCTGATTATAACATTAAACAAATCTAGATTGAGAATGAAGAAATACCAGACTAACTCTGCATCAACTATTGATAGGGAAGAAAGACACTAAAACCCCCTCTATTTCCTCTTTCTAAGACATGTCCATAACTCCATGAAAATAACATGATATTTTTTCGTAGTTTCAAGAAATAAATAAAGTTAACATAGATAAATGAGTGGGAGTCACCTGTATCAAGTGAAGAATCTACTATAGAAGATGAAAGAAATATGGTACCTCTCACTATCACTAGATCCACATTAAACTCCACTAGAAACTCATTCACTGCATGAAGGTGCTTCACTCTTGAGGCCTATGGATAGATCCTTACATATGATGAAGATTTTGATAGAACCATAGTGTAATTTAGAGCTGATGATCCCTAAACATATAGAGGTATAGACATAGCTTGTCAGAATCACTGTATTTAGCCATAGTGAACACAACCATATCACATCTTCACAGGCTCAAAATAAGAACATTGATTTTTTCTCAACCTTTCCAAACTAATAGGAAGTCAGTGTAACACTACTAGATATAACCGATAGTATAGAGGTAACCCGCTATTGAGAAACACCTCCACCACTCCTACGATTCTCATGACACTTACTCTTCTTTCCATGTGCACCACTGAAGATACCACAAGGTGGAAGATAAGGGGATGAAAATATAATATTTCCTACCATGTTCATCTTTGCCTTTATATCCCAATAAATTATATTATTTTAGGTGGAAATATTCAACCTAAATACATATGATCTGATATCCGGTCGCAAACCCTGTAGAGACTTCTAATATTTCATCTGATCATTCTTTACTACTTCAAGAGGAAAACAAACAAATTTCAAAAAACTTATTGGTGTATTATATCTTTAGGAACTCTCATTTATGAAAATATATATAATCTTGATAATTCTCTATAATCAGAGACTTTGTGTTGAACTTATGAAAGAAGAGTGTCCTGAACCCTTCTAGTCCAAACCTATATTACTATCCACCTATACCACAGAATCCTACCATCACGATCTAGGACCCTCAAGTATGAATATTTTGAGCTTTACTTTGATATTCATAGGGGTATATAAAAATTCAAATATATGATCAATCTTATCTTTACATTCTTATGCCTTTTGAGGTTCATTCACACCTATAAAGGATATTGTTTTCTCATGTAAGAACTCCTAAGATTGATCCCTATATCCTTTAGCTTCTGGATGTACCTCAAAAACTGGGTTATGGACTTGTGGTACATTTTTTCCATGACATGAATTGATCACACAATATCCTCTATAAGATTCTGATCCAAAGGAGGATTCCCTTGATGATCATCCATAGAACCCTCTTGTAGAACCTGTGGAAGACATCTCAGAGGCATATCATTACACATTGAAAAAAAATTAATCATATAATAGGATAATCTTAGTTCAAACCAGAAAAATAGAAGAAAAAAATTATCATTAGATCAAGAAATTAATAAAGAAGACACATATCCCAAAAACCGATAGTAACTTGAGCCTCTTCATGATAAGAGCTAGCTAGTCACCCACCGCTACCTACCTATCAAGTCCCAAAAATCCCATATTCCATCTAACAACATCCCATGTCTAATAATAAGCATGCTCTAATACCAAAATTTTAAAATACCAACCTAGGATAACCTCACAAACTATCACCCAACCCGATCCTCCATATACCTACAGTTCATTCCTGACCCCCACAGACTTACGACTAGCTCCCAGGCATAAAAAATAACTAGAGGGAAAAATTTCACCCAACCTGAAGCAGATGACATGAAATATTCATACATATAAGAAAGAAACAGTGAAAGGAAAACCAAAAGAAAATATATGAAAAACTAAAAGAAGACAATAGAAGCGATACAACTCAAATTAGTCAGAACAAACTGGAAGTAAAAGTCCAAAAATAAATTATAACTAAAACAAATAAAACCAAACCATGTGATAATTTGGGAAACACCCCACCATCTCACCACTAGTTATCATACCTAGCTTACATAAAACTTTACTTCAGCATAATGGCTCCCTGCCTCTTCCTGCATCAAAAGGTATAACCAAGAAAACAAATCATCGAAGCAGTGTGTAGGGTATTAGCTAAGCATGCTCGGTAGGATCCCACCCAGGTGTTCCATATTAAGTATCTATAAAAACATTCAAAATAGGTTCATTTTAAATAAAACATGGCATGATAAATGTTAAACCTATTTATATTAGAAGCATGGTAAATATTTCTCCTTTTTCATAGTTCCAAAAAAAGCCAGGAAAAGCAGTTTCAAAGAGTAATTTACACAAAAATTTATCAATGTCATGTAAGTATATCAAATCCAAAACAATATATATCCAAATAATCAGTAAATCACACCAAGGATCACAACATGTCAGTATACCATACTACACGCACCACAATCAATGACTAGTGTGAACTCAGTCCCCTAGAACAATATTCCTAAGGAGCATAGGAATACCTTATTAGTGAACCCCCAATGATGTAAATATCAAGTACCTAGAATAATAAGCCTATGGAGAAGCGGAACAACCCATGGGTGAACCCTACAATTCTAAACATGGACGATGGCCCTAAGATACAACTTCCACCTAAGTACCCAATGATTCCAATGTGCTGAATTTCCCAAATCACTTTAGGGGGATTCTCAAAATCAATTCCAAATAACCCTTTTCTTTTATCAAACATCATTTGAAAACCAATTTTGAAATTATTAGAAAACACCCATTTTCTTCTAACAAAACTAAGGTAAAACTCATATTTTATTGAAAATCCATTTAAATAAAAAATAAATCCTGAAAATTAATTTTATAAAACAATTTATGAAACATTAGAAATCATGATTCATTCAACAAAGGTTAGTGATGAAACCACCTACCACAAACTTGGGTAAAAAACAACCACAAAGGGATACAAAAACTTTAGAAAGAACATAAAGACAAAAATTTATGACCTAGAATTTATTACCACATATTAGAATCACATTACACAAAAAAATATGGTGGAGAGGATAAATAAAAACATAACGCAAAGAAAACACACACCCACACTGTAAACAAAAAAGGAATGAACCTTGAAATATAATTACATAATGGATCTAGAAGGAACAAGAAATCATCATTAACACACAATAAACACCAAATTATTTTAGATATGAAAGAATAACCAATGAAAATTTCATGACCAATGGAAATGAAGAAGTAAAAAAGCATCTTACTAGGGAAAAGAAAAGTAACTTCCATAGAGGCTAAACATTGAAAGGAGAGACCCAGAATAAGTGTAGATCAACCAAATCACCTAAAAGAATACCTAAGGTTCAAGTCAAGGAAGATGTAATTTTATTATATTTTTTACCTAAAATTCATAATATAATGTAGCTCATGAATGATTGAGGTCATGAATAAAAGATTCATGGTGTGAATCCTTCATGTTTCATATAAATCGAAAAAGGAATCAAATCATCTTAAAAAAACCTAATTGAAAAGTTGATGATTCTTAATTTTTTTTCTATGAACCAATTTCATGGATTTTAAATGGAACCAAATTCATAATGTGAACCATTTTCACAATGAGAATCTGCCATGTAGAAAGCATAATGAAATGGCCCTATAGAAAGTTCCCAAACCAACTCCAACACCCTTTGAACCTGAAGACATGCTATTAAATAAGAAAAAGAGTGTACCTTAAACTAGTATGTCACAATATCATACGCCATACTTTGAGAAGGTGAAACTGAAAATGCTACCACACATCAAACCATAAAGTATCATCACATATCCTACGTATCTTGGGAAGTCAATGTACATTATGAAACCTCCCTAATGTATTATGAATTATTTTTAACTATTTTGGATGAATCTTGGACATCAGAGTGAAACTGACTAGTCTCTGACCAAAATATTATGAATCTCCCATAACACTGATCCAACCACTAATGGAGCATGTATACACACTTAACATAATGATACCCACCAATATAGAAACAAAAAAACTAAAGAATACTATGCTCACTAATAAACACCTTTTATGGTTATAATGAAAAAAATTACTCTCCAAATTCAATTTCTCTATTGAAACAATCCTCGGATGATGGATGAAATTAAAAAACCTCCTAAAATTTTGATTATAATTTCAAAATACTGAAGAAGACATGATAACAAGTCATTCGTGATGGAAAATATTATAAATATCTCCACCATTGATGAAAAGTGATTTTCATGTGGCATAGATTCAATATTAAGGGGACTAATAAATATTCCCCGTACTCAATTTCTAAAAAAAATTAAGAAAGTATTAAAAATATATTCTATATAGAGGAAGATCATAGAGAGATATTGGGTGATAAAAATAATTATTAAGGAGGAAGGAATTGATGATACCATGTTTAAGTTATCTAATACTTTATTTCCACATGTATGGATCACATAATAGAGAACCGAATAAAAATTATAGAATGTATATAATTAATTATAGGGGATTCTACTGAAGGAGGATTTAAAAATTATAAGAGTTCATTTTAACATCTTATAATAGAGAACATAAGAATAAAGGTTGTGTAGATAAACTATGTATAAGTTTTTCCTAGGAAATCCAAAGTTTAAGGAGTGAAAATAAGATACGGAGGAGCTAACTAGATATTATGATGTGTGTTAACCGGTCCATTCTTTTCCATGTTTTTAATTATTTTTTTTGATGCATAGTTTGGGTTTATTATTGATGTAATAAATAAATAAATTTATTTTTAACTGATATTTCTTAATTTTTTTTTGAATTATTATGTTTATAATTATTTACTTTAAATTTAATTCTTATTCTGATGGGATAGAAGATATATGATCATAGGGGAGTGATTAGTGAAATTAAAGTTGAATATCACCTTAGGGAATATAGATAAGTTACTGGAATATGAGGAAGGGTAGTATAGAAAGTGAAATTATACACTAGGGTGATTAAAAACCACCTCTATTTGGAATGAACACCTAAATGGATAACCCAAATTCATGGGAATGTTTCAAAAAACTTCAACATATAGAGTGAGAGATTGATTCCCTATATTTGTATTGAGAGTGCATCTTTACATGTCTTGTGATGGTTTCACATGATATTTGAATAACCAGAAGGTATATTTGGGTGATTTAGTTAAATCAATATTCTATTTCAAGTGAAATCTATTTTAGATGATTTTAATCCATTAGCATTTAAATCCTTTTCTAGTATTGTATCTTTACTATCTTATTAAATATTCTAATGTGTACTTGATACATCCATATCTATTCTTTTAATAGTTTTGAATTAAACTCAACCAAGAATACTAGTCCACCTATCCCATCCCTATGGTTTGAATTTGAATCCTAGTATAAATATATTTGATGTAAAAATAATTCACATAGATAAATAGAAGTGAATATTGTAAATAGAGAAATAAAATTAGAAATTAATGGATATTTAGAAGGGAAACCCTTACCTTGAGTCCCATTTTCCTTTGTATGTCATATAACCTCATGAACAATTAGATTATATTATTAATTACTTTATTTAAAACCTTATTCACGTTTGTTTCATTATTATTACGAATTTTTATTCATTATTTTACACTTAATAGTTCTATATTATTCATGTCGATATTTTGGAGATGTTTGATATGTATTTCAAAAACTACTTCAGTATAATGGTAATGGTCAATGGTTATCATACAATAATTTAATAATCTCTTAAAGTATAAAGGTATAGTTTAAATTTAATTATATAATATCAGGAGTTAAATATTTCAATATATCCTCCAAAATAGTTCCAAATCAACAAGAATTTCTTGGTAAGATTGTTCTTTCATAGTTAAAAGGACTACGATTGTTTGATTTTAATATAATTATTATCATAATAGTTTTATCATTAAAGAATATTAAACATGATATTAATTGATTATTAAGGTTAAATTTATACATGATTTTTTTTAAATCATCCATGAAAGTAATAATTGAAAATAGAATATTATCGTTCAGTTATGAAACATAAACATAACATGGGTTAATGATATTTTTAAGAGAGTTTAAAAGAAGGGAAAAACTAATAGATATTTTTTTTCATAAATATATTAGATTATAATTATACTTATGTTTTAATATTACATTAAGTATTGGTTATTCTATGTAAGGAGTAATATAATAATTGAAAAGAAAAGACGTGGTTTTTGAAACCCTTACCTTCCTCTTTGAGAGACCTCCTTTGGAGAGAGACTTAAGCCTTAAAAGGATGGTATTTATATTATAAAAGTTCCTAAATAACATGAATAAGAGTTTTTAAAGAGATATTTTTTTGAGAATTTTATTAATGGAATAATTTTTGTAAGTTAGGAGAAATGAGTTATAAAGAGGTGTTTTTATTAGAAAAAGAGAGGGGTATCTTTGAATAAAATATTGAATAATTTATTATATTCTCTTAATACTATGAATATGGTTGATTATTATGACTATTAATAGTTATTAAATAAAAATAATAATTTTTTACATCTAAACACATCCAAAATCGAATTACATCTTTTAAATATTTTATTTTTAGTAAATAATGAAAAATAGATTTTATTTGAATAAATTATAATTCAGGATTTGAAAAGTTTAGAAATCAATTTATTTATTTCCAAATATATTATATTACTAATTAATTAAATTTTAAATATTTAAAAATGTTTTAATTTTTTTAATTTTTTTATTCATTTATATATTATAACGATGTCCTAATGTTTATTTTATACATAAAAATTGAATTTTTACTATTCACATAAAATTGAAACTCCTGAAAAATATGAAAAATTCACCCTAGTATAATTTTAACGTGATTATTATAAATTTTAAATCCATTTTATAATATTTAAAATTTTAATAATATAATTTTAACTTTTAATAAAAACAATATAATACATAGAAAGACAATTTATTTAGAGTAAAAAATGTCTTTTTTTCTTCAAGTAATTATATTTATATTTTTAATCATTAATTAACTATTATATGAACGATAATTAATTAATTATATATATATATTTACAACATATAATATATATTTTAATTTATTCATCTTTATATAAGAAATATAAATTATTTACAATGACTATATTATGATAGTTTTCTTTGATGGTTTATTTGGGTACCATATCATTCACTTTTCACAATGTATATATATCTAATTAAAATTAAATAATTTTACTTATATGACCCTTGTATTTCATGATTTAAAATAGTTTTCAATTTATATATATTTTATTTTTATCCCATGAGCTAAATGATTTCATTTATTTTCTATTATTACTTTTATGGATAATATTTATCTTTTTATATAATTACATATCTATTGAACGGGTAAAAATTTCTATTAATTCTATAAATAAATTAAGTATTTTAACTTTCATATTTACATAATTTTAAACTATTTTTCTTAATAATATTTATTGTAAAAATATATATAAATAAATATATTTTATTCTATACTCAATATTATTGATTAAATAAGAAAAATTAAAATAATATTGAAAATTTAATATTTATTTTAAACAATAGATATATATTTAATATTTAATTTAAAAATAAAATGATGGAATAACATACATATAAAAGAAAAATATTTGAAAAAACATTCTGGGAAGTTGTAAACGTCACTAAGATCATACATTGTATGGATAATTACCCCCCACCTATGTCAGAAGGTGCCTACATTATGACATAAAACTGAACTAAGCCTATATAGACTTGAATACCTTGATAAGTTGATTTCTGGTACAAATTAATTTAGAAACTAATGATAAAACTATCCCCATGTTTTCTCATCAAATCATGAAGATGACCCTATGAAGATCCTCTTAGGAATGCTTGAAAAGCTAAGAAATTTGTTGATGCTTATTTATTGTCTACCCATGATCCATTGTAACAAAAATAGTAGACATACCCTATATTTCTGAAATAAATATGCATTAAATAAGAATCATAGTGTGATTAATGTGACCATGATATGGTTTGTGATAAATAAAATGACATTATGTTGAAGTTTATTGTACCGCAGTTATGCGCATGATAATATACGTATTATGAGATAATACACGACTCAACTATTTATTCCATTTAAATATATCATTAATTTTTTTTATCATTACTGGTTAATAATAATAAGTAGTTTAATACATTAAAAATGATTTTTTAAATAATTAAAAATAATCAAATGGTTATATCTTAAATGTTAATCTATAAAATGTTACAAAAATATTTATAACATTATAATTATAAAGGGAGAATATAATGCTCAAAATTAGTCCAATGAGAATATATATAGGTCTATATGATGTGTTTTAATCCTTTTGAAATGAATTATTCATGACTAACATGAATTTTATTTGATAATATAAAACTTCTCGAAGCCATGACTCTCATTTTTCTCTTATCTTTAACTAAATGGTTCAAGTATTACATGAGTGTGGGAGAAATAATATATAATTTATCAGGTGATTCATATAAACCATGGAAAAATTTATATAAAGGAACCTATTAGGTTTGTTTAATAAATCTCTTTCAATAGCATGTGAGGACAAGGCCCAATTTCTTCATAAAAATAAAGTTATCTCCATATTTTATTATTTAAATTAAATTTAAACAACCTATTATTGGGTATCATGTCAATAATTTCAATGGTTATTTAAATTGTATTATAAAAAATACTTACTCCACTAAATTCCAATATTTATATTAGAGTGACTTCTATCTCACCTAGATAAAATAGATATATAATCATGAAAAAGAAGTTTTTCTAGAATCAGAATGTGTTATATAAAAAATGGTTATGGTTTATGATGTTTTTTATAACCAAGAAATGTTTATAAATAAAATTTCCATGGTTTATCAATGTTATAAAACTATATCATAGTTTAGTAAAAATGGATCCTGAATTTTTTTTTACAAAAATCAATGTAAAATCACGTTCTCCATATAACGTTTTTTTAAATGGGATTGGTTTGTATAGACATTTTATTTATATATAAAAAACCATGATGTGATAGAACAAAACCATGATACGGTTAAAAATTATAAATTTTTATGTCCCTACCAAAAATGAATTCTATTAAGAGAAAACAAAATAGTTTATTTTTGAATTGTTGTTATATATGAAGAACCATTTTATGTTTAATCGAAAACATGATGCGATTTTATGATTTTTTATGGAAAATATATTTTTTAATAAATTATAAGAAACTTTTTCCATGAATCATGTTTATGATTTTAATATATAGTGTTTATGTTGAAATTATGAATTAATTTATTATATTTTTATAAATTATAAAATAAAGCTATGTATAAGAGTTTATATTATTTTATGAAATATTCATCAATTATAATATTATTTTTCTATTAAATTTCTTTTTTTATAAATTTATTTAAACCAAGAAAAAATAGTTTCAATGGATTTGATCAAATTTTTTAATAAATAAAAAATATATGATATCAAACTAATGGATATTTTTTACATTATTAATATAAAGTGATCATATTTTAAAAAATACGAGGGCTTTATATTTTTTAAATAATAATATATTTTAATATAAATAAGGTCATATATATGAAATTATGAAATATTAAGTGTTAATATTTTCAATATAAATATAAATTGATTATATTTATATGTTACATAATTTCTATAAATGCATAACTCATGTAAAAAATCATTTAATTTTGATTTATTTATTCATTACCTAATTGATTTTATTCCTAAATATAAAGTATTTATATTATGAATGGATATATAATTTAGCCTAAATTTTTTAAAATACTTCTTATAAATTTCATACCAGACATATAAAGAGTTACATGCTATAAAATTTTATTACGTTAAACTGAAACTATGATTTGTTTTGGATTATGAATGAAATAGTAAACTTTTATTATGATTTATACATATTAGGTATTGGTATTGTATTGGAATTAGGTTTTATATTGAGTTTTGATATTAGGATAGTGGAACTTTGTGTTAGACTTTTCACAAGACATAGAGTTTAGTTTCTACACTAAAAAAGTGGGCCTTAACTAACTGTCACACCATACTGTCTCTTGATTGTATTTTCATTTGATATATTTATAAAATATAAAATTAAATGGTTCCATGTAAATTATTTATGAGATTAATTTGGATATGTTTGAGTATGATTTTCATTTATTTTTAAGTAAGTACCACAAATTATTAGTTATATAAAGTGATATATATTAATACATTTTAAACATATCAATTTGGTTGAAAGTAAAATATACTAAAACACATTGTTATAAGAATTTATACATATAGTAAATACATAATATGGGATGATGAGATATTAAATAAACTCTCATAATATGTTTTTTATATTCCTTCCAAATTAAACACATGTAAAGTACTCAATCATCCATTAAAGGTAAGCCTAATAGTTATGTGGTCATGGATTATCCCATGTATGGAATTGAGGATGTGAGTGGACCTATAAGTTAGATAACCATATTAAATTGTAATATTTGTGTTATACATAGCTAGGAAATCCTAAAATTTAGGATATTTAAGACATAGTGTTAGGATAATCTATAAAATGGATTTGGAAATGGAGTTGTCCATTTAATTATTAAATAGTTATATATGATATGATTGACATGATTATCAACATAAATAACTATTTATTTAGGGGAACACTAAACCATACTCAAATATTAAGTGAAATATAGAAATTATCCCACTAATAGGTATGATGTATATTAAAAGGGGATCATCATTTTAGTAGGATCTTATTTAATAAAATAACTTAGTAAATACATGTAAAATATGATACTCGAATTCTTAAATATTATTTTATAGATAAAATGGAATCATAATTGAGCATGTATTTGAGATCAATATTAGAAAAAGGTAAACCTAAGGAAACTATCTTCTTTTATTGGGATATAAAATTAAAATTAGTTTTTAATAATTAAATAAATTTATGTGTTAGAATAACCCCTCTACGATCTATTAACTGGTGAAGCTCTTCAAACAAATAGATCAGGATTCTCATTAGAAGTATAAAAATAATTTTTTTGAGTCATATAATCTAATTATTGTTTTTATGGAACCTTAGTATAAAAAGAATAAATAGAACAAGGATGTGTTCAAGATTATAGATAACATAAAAAAGGAACTATTAAAAAAATTGAAGAATGACAGATATGAGGCTTTAAAGTAATTTTTAGAAATAAAATAACCAAATTAACTTCTTTCTCCACTCACATGGTTAATATAAATGGGTATATCAATAACTTAGTGAGGTTGGGATTACTTTTAATAAAATATATAGCTATTTATTTGGATAAAATAAAAAATTATCAATTTTTTTATATAAACTATAATTACTTCCCCATATTGTCTCATAATAATGGTATTTACTTCATATTTTTTATTTTGTGTGTTTTTGACTTAAATTCATATGTCATATCAATGCACAAAAATTAATTGTTTAAATGTTATTTTATTATTTAAATATCATATAAGGAACATAATATTTATGTTTTATTACATATAGGTAAATAATGATCCACACTAAAACTAATGATATTAAAGAATTAATGGATTATTTAAAGTGTTTTCTTTCATATTTTATGAAAAATAAAAATTAGAAAAGATGATGGGCCTTTTAAGGATTAAAATAATCCTAAATATAAGAGGATATGAATATTTTTTTATACTATTATGGGATATAGGTGAATATTTTTTGATTTAGTTATTATAATTTATTGATATCTATAGGTTGTGTGATGACCCACATCGTTATGAGTCGAGAATAATTCGGAGAAATTTGAATTTTTTCCCTATGACTGTTCAAGGGGTAAATTTAAAATTTTGTCATATTTTATGATTTTTGATAATTTTCTAAACACACTGTTGGCCTTGGAATTGGGTGTTTACCTTATTATAGGAATTTGGTGGAAATCGATGCAGTTCAAATTTTTGTATATTATCTAATATTTAGTAAATTAATTATTAATTAATTTTCTTGTGGTCATTTGATGGTATCATTTGAATGAATTATCAGATCAAGATTAAAATTATATTTTTGGGTATAAAATGGGGGTTTTCCTAGGTGAGGCATAATCCCATCACAAGTGCTAGGGTCGTGCCACTTTTCTCTATATTTTAGCTTTTCTTATTCTTTTATTATTATTTTTCTTTTTTACTTACATTTTATCCTATCTCACCTTTACTAATTTCATTCCCCCCATAGTCCCCCTGTATTTAATTTTTGATATAGGGATAGTGAGATAATAGGGAGATAGAGGAGTAGGTGCAACTGAAGAGCTCATCCAGGAGGTAGATTAGGCATCAGCGGGTACATGGAATAGATCCAATGAGAAGAAACAATGTTTTAATCTTAGAGGTAGGAACACCTTAATATTTTTCCAAAAATATCCATAGTATAATATTTTACAAGTTTTAAATATTTTTATGGGTTGCGGTAGACCCTGTGGGAGTCTATCTATGAGTTTATGGTAATAATCGAGGGTTTTGGGATGTTTTGGGGATTTTATATTTAGGAAAACCCATATATATGATGTTTAGTTTAGAGAACACACACTGTGTATTCTTCCTTTTGGGATAGGTGAGAAAGAAGGGGCTACACATCTTGTAGTCCTGGTTCTCATTCTATATAGTGGTGTCTTGGGGAGTGGTTGAGTATTTATCCAGACACCCTTTGTTGGGGGATCATGGCTATGTGGGGCACAAGACCAGAGCCCATGTGACGTACATGACCACTTTCCATGTACTATAGTTTTCCAGACCATGTGTGGGGATATATGGCTTGGTAGATAGTTAGTGACCTCATGTGGGTACACACCATGTATGAAGTAGACACACTATGTACTTAGGATAAGTACACATCATGTGGGTTATGGAACATGAACAAGGAGGACCTTTGAGGGAAATCACTATGTACTTGAGGTGCACACCATTTACTTTTCCTTACTTTTTTCATTTTTCTTGTTCTTTACCCTTGATTAAAGATTATACTTACAAGTTATCTATTAGTATATTTTTTATTCATAGAACATGATGGTGATATCCTTTCAATGTATAGAGGTTATATGAAGAGTATTTTTGTTTGGTTGAGAAATATTAGGAGGTTTTCTTTGAGGTTTAGTTTCAGAATCCTCATGTGGATTAGACTGTGAGTTATAAGGCATGCATGAGGGTTGTGATCTTGATGATCGACATAGATTTATTGTTCTAAGGTTATCTATTTGATGTTTCTTTTGAATGTTCCTAAATATGGGATCCATCAATATCTTGGATCAATGATTTTAGTCATGTTTCTGAAGGTTTTAGTGGTTGAGGTTCCAAAATACTCAGTTCATGTTTTAGATCTTGTGTTTGAGGATTTTTTGTGTGGAACCTTTGGGTTGGGTTATTGTGGTTGGGTAGATCTTATAGCATGGTTCAATTGGGATGATGCTGAGATGGGTTTGAGGGAACTTTTTGGGTGACCATATGGGTGAGATAATACCCAAGGACAAATTTTCTACTGGGGAGGTCGGATGAGGTTTTCTTGCATAGGATTTTCTATGAGGTTTAACTTGTGCTGATGATCCAATAGTAAGGTTTCCTTCATTGTGGTATTCAAGAGAATCATTGATAATTCCCTTATAGGAATGCTGATGGTTTTAATTCCCTTTCAGTTGTTTTGTTAATTGAGGATCAACTGTAGACTATTGAGGTCCATTTGAAGATTTTTCTATACTGGGATTGTCCTATGATTTGGATGAAATAGAGGAACCCCTAGTAGGGTGATCTATTCTTCCTTTGGCCTTATATACATTTGAGTTCATTTTATGGGTATGGACTTAGATCTTGGACGCGACATGGGACCCCCTAAGAGGATTTCCCTTTAAGATGTGACCATAGGGACCATGAAATGCTAAAGTTTTTTTTGACCCTGAGGGTGGTTTGTGAGAGATCATGGTGGATGTTTGATGGATGATGAGATCCATGGGACTGAGGGATCACTTTTATTTGTTATTTAAGATTTAATAAATGATGTTTGTTTAGATATTTAGATGTTGGGTTTGAGAGTTAGATTAACCAAAATTTTGATTACCTATGGTCGAGGAAGTTTGAGATAGTTTCTGTTTAGGAATTGGTTTTAGGAGGAGAACCTTGGGATATCTAGGACCAAGCATTAGAACTAAGATTTGATCTAGTTATCTCCTCCATTGGATGGATATTTTTTGACAGTTCTTGGGAGATAATTGATGATCTACATGAGTGTACGCATCTTGTTGAGTGTTATGAACTAGATAAAGGTTAAATTCCATGGATACTAAGCACTCATGGTTACTTAGATGGACCCCTAAGAAAGTGGATTCATCGAACCCGTGTATGGAGGGATCCCTGGGGTAGTGTACACTTTTAGACCCTCATTTGGAGCATGATTTTTTATACAAGACTTTTAAAACATAACAGGTTCTATAGGGTATGGAAAAGAGTCTTGTCACCAATTCAGATCATTCTATTAGAGTATTAGTACCCAGTAGGTGTGTGTTGTTGTGTAGAAACCTATGGTTAAACCTTAGGATCTGAAGTTTTTTCCTTTTTACTTTTATATGTATTGGATCTCTTATTTAAATCTATAATATGTGTTTTATGTCATGTGTATGTGTGAGCCACATTATATAAATCATATGGTGTAGGCTATGGGGGGGGAGATTTACCTTAGGTTTCAGAATATAATCCACTATCAGTTATTTTATTTACTTTTGTTTATCCCTTTATTTATTTATTTTTATGCCAACTATAGTTATCTTTCCACTAGGCTAGGCATATCATGTTTGAAAACAATTGAAATAACAGTTGACTATTGGTTCACTATTCAGGGTGGACTACGGAGATTTATTTATCACCCTCTAAATGTGGACCTCAGTGTGCATGAAGTCTACATATATTCTTTTATGTTGGATAAAAAGTTTCAAAATGGATCATAAAGAGGCCCAATGTTTCTTGATCGAGTGAAGTTGTTTGTGTAGAGTCTCAGGATCAAACTGGGGCAGTTTGAGAGTTAAGGGATTAGGTTTGTATTATAGATTAGAGTTTTTAGATGATCTTTATAAATTTATTTTTTGTCTACTTATTTTTTATGTGGTTGGCCTAGTGGGTGGATGATTATTATATGTTTTAACATTCATTGAGTGTGTATAAATGTATTCCACATTTCATTTATTATAATACACCATATTTTGAGTTTATTTTTCTCATACTTTTATGTCTATTTATGTGTGCAAGTTTTTTTTATTTCCACTTTTATTATACTCTAGGGTATAGTATCCCTGATGTATCTTTTAGACCCTCAACACTAGTTAGAAACTTCTGGTGTATGAGGAGGTGTGATTAAGGCATTGTGATGGAAAAAAACATGTGATGTGTCAAGTAAACCAGATCCAGTTCACTTAAAAATAGTATCAGGGGTGTTTGGTTTTATGATTTAGGGGGCTAATAGACATGTGGTCTAGGAATTTATCAAAACTTGTGATGTATATTAGGATATTGTTTCGTGAAAAAGTTTTTCTATAGGAATTAAAAGTTTTTAGGGCATTATATTATTTTTTTTGTTTTCAATTTTTATGGTTGGGTGATTTCACCTGGCATAATTCATTTTAGTTTATGGATTTATGGTTTATTTTTTTGGATCTTGGACTATGTGTAATATTCCAACATTAATGCATCATTCTAGGAATGTTAGATTAACATGACATATTCTTGTATTTGGTGTTTTCATTAATGATAGAGGTTCAATTGCTTATAATATATACAATAACCTCTATGGTGTGTCACATACAGATCCTCTATGGAATTATACTCAACTCAACTACATTCATATATTTTTTTTCAATTGAAATACATGTGGATATTATGGTGAGAGGTTTTTTGATGATTAATATGTATTCCCTTCATTGAGGGATGCATGGAAACCCCTTTAAGGTCAGTGTGGGTGTTGGATGACCTATTTTTATTGTAGGTGTCTCAATGAGGGAGAGGTTACTTGATAGATATTTAGATAGGGATAAAGTTCCCTTGAGGTGGTGGTTTCCTTGAATTTTTAGGTTTGAGTTTCTTGGGAGGTATCATTTCATTCCATGTGTTTTTTTCGGTATTATAGTGAGGCTCATGTGCCCGCTGTCACAAGTGGCATGGGTGAATGTGGATGATCTTTTCTTTGGTGGGAACCGCTAGGGTATACTATCACTAGTGGGACAATAGGCATGAAAATTCCTTTTTTCTGAGAGGTGGAGCATGAAGAGTGCTCCCAGTCTCATGGTTGTATTGAGAGGGAAGGTTTGGTTGGTTTCCTTGACCTATTATTTATGGTTTCACTTTGGGTAGTGTGGTGAGAATGTGGTTGGAAAATTGTGGCTTTGGATCAATGCCCGATTGGAGGGTAGTTTTGTGGTGGATCTTGGAATGAGGAAGATGCCTTGATTTTGAAGAGGTGTTTCGAGGGTTCTATGGCTTACTGGAACTAACCTATGATAAGAGTATGTTTAGTGGTTTTATGTGCATTATCCTAGGTTCCTTAGGAATTTTCCTATGTGAGAATGAGTCCTGTTATGTGTCTGGGTGCATGAGAGACTTGGAGAGGTTCTTGGAGTATCAGTCTACCTTCAGAATAGTGGTAGTTGGTATGGATTTTTTGGATAAAAACTTTTTTTGTGATGGAACATGCGTGTTTATTTCTCACAATTCTAGTTTGTTCATGGTTTGTTTCAATAGGTTGTGTGTGGGTCTGTTGAGTTTTTTCGGGTCTTGAGTAAACCTAAGTGGTGTATCCATGGTGGACCTATTGAGGTCATCACTCAAGGAATAGTGTAAGGAAATACTTATACTAGGGAGTGAAACATAGGCTATTAGAGGTTTTTAACCTTCATTTTAAGTGGGTTGTTGAGTGAGAAGGTAGTCATTCCTAATAAGCCAAGAATGAGTGGTTATTATTGTCTTATTGTTAATACTAAAGTGTGTGTGGATTGACCATGTCTAGTCATTGTGTTCAATTATGGATGAATCATGAGTTGTGTGGTTTTATATTTGGTTTGTGGGGTGATGATGAAAATACTCCTATGTTGAGAAGTATTAGATCAATCATAGATGAATGTCTCTCATGTTTAGAGATTTATGGGATCTTTATTATTGTTCATTAAATTTAAGTGGAAGTTTCAATTTCACAATTTCTTATAGGGATATCATGGATACTGGTTGAGTAACAATGCGTCTTGGGGGTGATAAGCATTTTTGGTGGGGAGTTTATAATAACTTGCGTCATCATAGACTGAGAAATATATTGAGAATTTTGAATTTTTGTTCGTGAAAGTGTTTCAGGGGAAAATGATAATTTCTCAAATTTTATTATCCCGTATAATTTTTCCAAAAACTATATTAGTCTCACAACATGGTTTTTACTATTGGATAAGATTTTGGGGGAAATCCAAGCCATTTTAATTTTCAAGGAATGTTTAATATTTAGTGACGTAAATATTAATTTATATAGGTTTGTTCTTTTGGTGGTATATTTTGGATAGTGCATTGGATCAAGATTCCAAAATTATGATTGAGTCCAAAATGTGGGGTTTTCCCTAGGTGATCCATAATCCCATCATGGGTGCTGGGTCAGGGCCTGAGCCCCCTTTTCTTCATCTTCTCTATTTTATTATTTTTTTTACCTTTTTTATCCTTTTCTTTTCTCCTCTAATATAGTTATCATATACACCCTATTGGTGATCATGTATCAAATTATTGATAGAGTGAGAGGGATAAAAGTGGGAGTGGGAGGAGGCACTCCGGGAAGCACTTTAGAGAGGTCGGTCATGCATCAGTAGGAGCTTGGTGTAGATTTGGTGTGAAGTTATGGAATTTTACACCTTGAGGTAGGTATGATTTAATTTTTTTCTTAAAATCCATATACTATAGTTTATTTTAAAATTTAAACATTTTTATGGGTTACTAAGGACACCTTAGGGGTCAATCTATGGGGTTTTTGGAAGAATCAGGAGGTTTCAGGCTGTTTTGGTGGTTTTATGTTCTTGAAACCCCATATAAACGACATATAGTTCAGAGAACACACATTCTATATTCTTCCTTTCAGTAGAGGTGAGGAAGAAGGGACTACATGGTGTGTAGTACTACTGACTCAACATGTAAGGGTGGGTCAGGGTGTGGTTGAGTATTCGGCTAGACACCTCATGTTAGAGGCATCTGTCCATGTGGGGAACATGAACAGATCTTGGGAACGGTGCACAACCACTAAACATGTATTATAGTTATCGAGACCCCATATGGGGGTACATATCCATATACATGGCTAAAACCCCATAATGGGTACACATCGTGTATGAGGAAGACACATCATATAATTAAGATAAGTACACACTGAGTGGGCTATGACACATGACTAGGGTGGACCTTTAGGGGTACATTCCATGTACATTAGGTGCACACCATTCAATTTTTCTTTATTGGTGCGTTTTTTCCCATTCTTCCCCCTCAGATGAGAATTAGATTTTTATTAGTCTATTCTGAGGGTTTTTACACATATAACAAAATGGAGATATCCTTTTGGTGTTTAGATGTAATTTGGATGGGGTTTCAGATTGAACAAGAATTTATAGGACGTTTTACTTGAGTTTCTATTTTATAATCCTCTAACAGGTTCAGTTATGAGTTACAAGGCCTGAATAAGGTTCATGATGTTGATGGTTGGCATGGATTGAGTGTGATAAGGTGATATATTTGAGGTTCATTTAGAATGTTCCAAAATATGAGATCTAATTATGTATTAGATCGAGGATTTTTACCTCTATTTATTGAGGTTTGAGTGGTCGAGGTACTAGACCTCTTGCTTAAGGTTTTAGATCCATTATTTGGGGAATAGTTTTGTGGATCCTTCAAGTTGGTTTGACACTATGGGATGGAGGTTATAACACAGTGACATTGAGATGATGTTGAGATGGGCCCAAGGGACCCATTTGGATTCCATTATGTGTGAGATAATACCTGAGGATGGGTTGTATGTTGGGGTGTTCAGATGATGTTTTTTACATGGGATTTTCCCTAAGGAATTTCTTGTACCGGGGATCTCCCTATATGGATTTCTAATTTGAGGTGGTCAAGAGGACCGATGAGTACTCCCATGTAGGTGTGCTGGTGCTTTATAATTCCCTTTTGGATATGTTATTAATTGAGGATCAGTTGGAGGCCATTGATGATCATTTCAGGATATTTCCATGTTGGGACTATCCCATGATTTGGATGAGATAGAGGAAACCCTAGTAGGGTTTCCTATTCTTTATTTTTCCATATAACCATTTGAGTTAATTTTATGGGCATGGAATGAGAGATTTGGTGTGGAAGGGGAGCCCCTAGTAGGATGTTTCTTTATACTGGGACCCTAAGCACTGTGGAATCATTGAGCTTTTTTACCTTGAGAAGGATTTTTTAAATCATGTGGTGTCTATTTGTGGGATTATGAGATATATGGGACCAAGGGAGACCTTTTATTTGTTATCCAAGAGTTTATTGGCACAACTAGTTTATCTCTTTCAATTTTGGGTTTGAGAGTTGGATTGACCCATATTTTGATGGACTTTTTCTAAGGATGTTTTATGTTGTTTATTCTTAGGAATTAGTTTAAGTAGGAGACACCTAAGATATATAGGATTGGGAATGGGCCCTAATATTTTATTTGGATCTATTTTCTATTTTATGACTGAGGTTGATGGGTCTAGGGAGCTAATGGATGATCTGGATAGGTGTAACCCTCTAGTTTAGAGTTATTAACTAGCCAGGGTTTACCTACCATGGATTTTGAGAACTCTTAGTAACTTGGATGGGACCCTGGGATAATGTATCTATTAGGCCCATGGATGGTGGTACCCATGAGGTGGTGTAAACTGTCAAGCCCTCATTTGGATCCCTATTTTTTCTAGAGGACTTTCATGACATGAAAGGTTATCTAGGGTTTGACACATAGTTATTTCACCTGTTTAGATCATTCTTTTAGATCCCTAAAGCTAGGTAGATGTGTGTTTTTATGTGGATACATACAGTTATACCATATGGTCTGGCATTTATTCATGTTGTATTTTAGACATCTTAGAGCTCTTGTGTAGGTCTGGAGGACATGCCTAATATTGTGTGGATGGGCGATCCACCTACTGTAAATCCTCTATAATGGGCTAGAACGAGGGTAGATTTATCTCTGGTTTCAAAATAGAGCCCATGGTTGAATATTTTCTTTATTTCTATTTAGTATAATATTTATTTATTTTATTAAAGATATAATTATTTTTTCACTAGGATAGGCATATCATGTGTGCATGTACTTATGATTACAACATATTATAAGTTCCCCATTTGAGGTGTCCTGATGAGATTTATTTCTCACACCTTGTAAATGTAAATTAGTGTGTGTAGCCCATATATTTTCTTTCAGGTTGGAGCACTGGTTGTGTAGTGGATTAGGCAGTGGTAAAACGTTTATTTATTGAGAAAATACACTTGTGTGTAGTCTTATAATCAGGATGGTGCATCTTGAGAGTCGTGGGGACTGAGCATGTTGTACAGAATTAAGTTTATATAGGAGTATTGTACTTTTATTTTTAGTATATTTATTTGGAATATGTGTTCAGTCCAGTGGGAATCCAGTTGTTGTGTGTTTTAGCATGCCTTTATTCTATACAAATTTATACCAAATTTCATTTATTATAAAATGTTGTTTCTTTTTTATGCATACTATGATGTTTTTTACGTGTATGAGTTTTTTTATTTCCTATTTTATCATACTCTGACCAAAGGGTACAGTCACACCATGGTATATTTTAGAATCTTGATGCTAGTTGGTAGCCTTTGGCATATGGAGAAGTGTGCTTGAGGCCTTGGGGTGGGCTAAACTGAGCGACATGTGAGGATGACCTAGGCTATCTCACTACAAGATGTGAAAAAAATAAACCAATAGGGAATAGTCTATCATTGACTGTGACATCCACCTGTTAGAACTAATTATTGAATCAACCCCTATGTCATCAGGAAATCATAACCTGACCATGGTGCTTTTTACGAGGTTAATGAGCAATGGCCGTCAAAGGAATCATACTCTATGATTTGGACTTATTAATGCAGGGGATTGAGTGTGGTAGGTATATTAAAGCCTATGATATCCTGTCATCAATACAATGTGATGGTTCACAAGTTTGCATCTAAAGTAAATTATGTGTATCCATTTATAACATACACATGTTGGTTCCTATAATGCTAAAATAAGAGATACATCATTTCCTATTATAATGAAGAAACTCATATAACAAACTATAACATCTCTCATAAAAAAATAAAATAGGATAGATACAATAAATTTAAAATATTCTATCATTATGATATAATTATATCATAAAAATAAAATAATCCTACTAACATATACTTGAACTATTGAAAATCATTCAATTAAATACTTAATAACTCCTTGATGATTCTAAAAGAAGAAGGAAGAAATATAGAGGTAACTTGGGATTTAGAATGACATTATCTATTGAAAGATATAAAAATCTATGTGGCTTACATGAATGAACCATAGGAATAAAAAGGAATATTTATATGAAACTGATTAACTAAATTGGAAAAAATATCAAAATTAAAAGTCACATGTATCTTGATCATGGATATAAGATGAGTAATCCATTAATGGAAACTAAAAGTCAAGTGGATAAAGGAGATGAGGTTTATATTATAAGGTATAATCCTTGAACCTTCCTTTATTACATGGAGGAATCCAAGAACATCCAATACAGTGTGTAGTCATCCATGATACTCAAGGGAGATGATATATTTAATAAATATAAGGGATCCCTTGAGGAGTAACCATTTCAAATATCTATTTTTACTATTTTTAATTTATTGATTTCATATATATATATATATATATATTTCTACCACTAGAATATATCAAAACATTTATGGATAATAAACCACAATTTTTATATGATGGGGTAATAAATCAATGCATGGAAAACTTTCATAGGATTTGGTCAATGGGAAAACCATGTGGCATGCTTGATGCACAATATATACAAACACACAGTTGATTTGATTCACATGGATCATCCATATTCTTCAAATATAATATTTAAAAACACACTATTAGCTTTTTTGTGGATCATAAATAACACTAAATGGATTATTAGAGATGAATAACTATTATTATGGAAGGAAAAATAGGTTAGTCTCACTTTTTTCTTTGTGGGTTTCCCATCTACCAACATTAATCTAGCTATAACTTGGTTACACACACTACTCCTTAACTCAGTTAAAAATGAACCATTAAAATATGTGTCTAATTGGGATATTTTATCTAATCAATAGGATCATTTAATCTTCATTATGAACCTTCGTGGATGCTACACATCAAACTCATATAATAATTTCCTGCAAAATTTTCAATTGAATGTCCCTCATAGAAATATAATTTGGAGTCAACGTCTATTGAATAAAATTTGATTCTTGATATATATAACCAAGGTGTATTCTCCCCTTATCAATGGTAAAATTTAAAATATTGGAGTGTAATTGGTTTCTATATATAGAGGATGTAGGATTCTGAATCTATAATCAACTAATAATTTTTTATGAATAGTCAAATGAATTTAGATCCATGGAACCTCTTCAGTAGTCTCATGGATCTTTGATTAGACTTGTGAACTTTTGAACACCTTCCCTCCTCCTAGAGTACTTTATCAACTTTGGTACCACAAAGGTATTGATGGGGATCATTATCTTTTTGATCATTTTTAGCAGAGCTGGAATGATCACAAAGACCATACTTTTAGCTACCCTTCACTGCAACACATATATCTTTATGTGTAAGTCACATGAAAATATGGAGTGACTAATACCGCTATTAATGATTATGACCAAGATATTATTCTAAAATTTATTTTTTAATGAGACCTATATGTTAATATTCATAGTGGGTGGATTTCATGAAATAAGTGAATCAAATGGTTTCCTCCCCTTTTTGGGTACAAATTAAATATGTACAGATCATGTATTAATAGATAAATGTCTATTAGTGGAGTGATCCACAAATATATAGGAAAGTTATTTAATTTTTTAGGTCTTTTGGGTCAAGGTAATTTAATAATTATTGAATCCAAAGTATTTCTCATTATATTTTCACTCCATGTCCTAGAGGTCTTCTAGTTTGACAGTGTGGTAATGAATTATATTACCATATTCTATTATCTTATTAACCAAAAGCTAACTCAATGCTACATCATCCACATTATTTGAAAATAATCAAAAATAATCTCTTATTTCACAAGGTTTATCCACAATTTTCCAAGAATTAAACCCCTTGAAAATTACTTGGCATCTTTTGGGAGAAGTCATCAAGGAATAATAACCTACTAAGGTGTCTACTATTTTCCCAATTCTTATTACTTTTTTCCAGGTTTCCAACCATAACCTATTTTTTGGTCTAACCACCCAAATTTTGTTCTTTTAAACTTTTCATATTTAATAAAAATTGATTATAGTAGTAGTATTAGAGTTGGTACTGGTTTCATGATTAGAGAACATGTACAATGGATCTATCTTCTTTACCTGTCTAGTTGATATGAGTTAATAATATTTCAAATACTAATTCAAGGTATTCTATCTACCATTGGATATAGGAATATACAAGAGAAATGTACTTTCCATTACAAGGTGTTGATTCATTCCACTAAGTCAAAATAAAATGAGAGAAAACACTCCAGTAGAACAATGATTAAACACTCATAGTGAGTTCCTCTGGGGATTAATCTAAGGACCCAACCATAAATGTTAAATAATTTCAATTTAAGTCAATAATTTTCATTCATTAAAATTAAGGATATATTTAGGTTTATAGTTTTATATAATTAGGACATTAAAATTACATAATAACTCAAATATTAAAAAGCAGAAAAGTATACTCACTCTTTATTTTGTTCATAATCTAAAACATTTTAAAATAAAACATGAATAATTTTTTTTGATAAAAATATTTATAACATTCATATTTTCTTATTACTTTCTATTAACTATCCTTATAAACTATGAAAATCATTTCAAAAACTTGGGATGAGCAAAAAAAGATCAGTAAGGGATATAAAATATAGAATGAAACCATTAGTCCATAAATATTTTAAACTCATGAATTTTTTTTCACAAAATTATAATTTTCACCCATAAAACATAAACCCTTTAGCTTACCTTATGAAATCATAATATTCTTGTAAAAATCATAGAAATTATAAATAATAAAGGTAACTTGTGGAATCTATATCTTTCTTACACTGTAGCCTTCAGGACTACATAGGGAGTAACCTTCATACTTAAGTTTGGAATACCCATCACAATATATTCCCTAAATCTCTTAGGAGAAACCCAAAGTGTTAACTCCATATCATTACCCAGTTCATTGGAGAGATATCACGGGGTCACCTACCCTTATTTTATCATTGAACCACCCATATACATAAATAATTCACAAAAACCATAAAAAAATCATAACACATAAAATGAGTATAAAGGAAAAATAAAATTTCCACTTCAAAATCAAGAGATATAATTTCAATATATTGATATAATAAATACATATTGAAAACAATTTTCAAAACCAAAATACCTGAAAAGAGAATATGGTATTTATTTTTTCTTTTAAAAGAATTACAGCTTGTAGAGAAAGCCAAATATCAAATAATTATCATAGTGGAAAAAAGTCATTGTTGCCGTATATGTTAAAAAAGAATTCCTTTTATAATCTAGTAAAATGATTCATAGAAAAAGATTTATTTTGGAAACCTTTGAATGGAAATAAAATTAAAATGGTTTTATTATAATCCTTATAAAATAATGTGGTTTATAACATAAAAATACACATTAATGAAAAAATATTGAGACGAAGTCCCTTACCTTGAGTCCGACTAGTCACGTATAATATTTATACTCCTGAATAATAAAATTAGGATAATTTATAATTTCTTGATAAAATTTTTAATGTTTATTATTACCTTTATATCACTTATTACAATGTTATAAAAATTACTTAATTATTTCACTTCATATCGGACGTTTTGTCGATATTCGGTACTTGAGTCGAAAATGAACTTGGTATGATGTCAATAGTCCATATGGTCATAAGTCCATCATATAGAAAATAAAATTAATGAAATAATAATCAATTTTTTATATCAATTATAAATTTTAATCCATTCATTGTATCTGTATATGAAAAATGAACAATGTTACAATCATGAAGATGGTAAGCCGTACATACGCATGAGTAATAGTTTCATTTTTCAATGATTATGACGGAAAGAAGAAAAATATTATTTTATATTTAAAAAATTATAATAATATAAATAATATAAATAATGTCATATTAATCATTTAAATATACTTATATATATTATCCAAGTGATTTGGTGATTAAAAATGAATCATATCGCTTCATGAAGGTGATAGTTCACACATACACACGAACGACATTATCATTTTTATGTGCATAGAAAGTAATATCTTAATTGATATATTATTCTATTATAATGATAAATATTTCATGAATATAACATATTAACTTTAATTCTATCATTATATCAATTCTTGAGATTTGGTTATGGAAAATGAATTATATCTCTTTGTGGAGGTGATAGTTCACACGTACGCACGAACAATTAATTATTTTTCTTATTTAATGGAAGTGTTGATGGATTTAGGTGATTATATTAACATAATAACATCTTAGTATATTTATTATAATGCATTTATTATTTCATAATGTATTAATACCATTTTAGGGAAGTGGAAAAAGAAATAAAATAGAAACACTTAAATAAAAACATTAGAACTCCTTTGGATAATCACATTTCTTAACACCTTAAAACTCCTAAGGAGGTTTTTTTTTGCCTAAAATAAGGGTTCAAGAATTCATTTATAGATTATAGGAAGGATTTTTGGTATATATTGTCCAAACCAAATGGATTTTGGAGTGTGAGTAATAGAGAGGAATGGGTTCCCTTTTATAGGAGAGGGGAGGGGTACTCCTGAAATTATTAAAAGTATTAAATTAATATAACTTCATTTTCTATTCTAAATAGTTGAAAATTGATATATTTAAAATATAGGACAATTATGAGTCTAAATATAATCATAAAATAAAAATTAGACAAGTTTTCATATTTTTTGATCCCCATATTTTTGTTTTAACCCCTTTTAACTCTTACCATTACATCAAGTAATTTACACTTTTAGAGTTAAAATAATTACCAAATCATTCTAAAATACAAATGAATGAGAAATTAATGACATTATTATAATTATAAAATATTTTTGTCTGAATATTATATTTTTATAAATTTTATATCATTTAATTAAACATTTTATAGTTTAAGATATGAATTATGTTAATTTTGACACTATTCATTACATGACTTTTTTTTAAAAAACATAATAACTCTATTAATTTAAAAAAACTAATTTAAATCATATATAACATGTCATATTAATCCAAAAAATTAATTTATTCTATCAATTATATATAATTATATTTATTTTAACATTATTAATATCATTTATTTAATTCTTTCATCAATGAAGAAATTTCGACATTATCTTTGTGTCACAATTAAATTTAAATATTTAATATCTAAAAATTAAAAATAAATTACCATGATATATTTAATCTTTTTATATTTCTATTTAATATTTATATTGTAATATAAAACTTATATAACCCCATATTAAAATTTATTTACTTATTAAAAATATGAGTATGACATTTTTAACTTATCTTTAAATAAAATAGAATAAATGTCATATTAATACCCAAGTGGCGTAGAAAGGTTATAATTTCTATATAATGTTTATTTTGGTAAAAAAAAACTCATCCAATGAAATTAGGAAATGTGTTAGGATAATTTTATATTATTATTATATTATTTTTACCTTTAATTACACAATTTACCCTTAACCGTGGTAAATAAAATACTAAGTTACCATTCACCAAAAATTAATTTGATCATATTAGATCAAAATTTTCATAATTATTACTAAATTTTATATAGTTTTTTCAAAATTAAATTAACATAAGTGGATAAATTAGGTTTAGCACTAATCTTGTAGATGTGGCGAGAAGGCGGGTACAAGAGACGTTCAAAAATCACAATAAGTTTTTAAATCTAATTTCAATATAAAAATTACTCCAATGAACTACATTGGATTAAATGATAAAAAATTTATTTAATTATACTTTATAACCAATTAAATGGACAATATAACTATAAATAATTTAAACAAAAAAGTATTTTAATTTAAATACAGTATTTTTCACAATTTTTTAAAAAAATGAATATTATCAAAAAAAGACAAACAAATTCAACCACAGTAAATTCTAATCTTCCTATTCTAAATAATAATTTTAATTTTTCATTTAAAAAATATAATACTATCAATAATTAGATTTAAAAAAGGTTATCCATCAATAGGCAGTAAAACTACCTTTTAAAAATTATTAGATCTTTTATTTTAAAAGTTGGATTTATTCTTTCTTAAATATCATATAATTTATTGGAATAAATTAAAAACATTTAATAATCATGTGTAAACATAATATAGTTATTTTTATTCATTCTCACCAATACAATGACTAGGCGATAACTACCACTTAAAATAATAATATTAAAAAAATATTATTTTTCAGTATAACTCAGTCTTGTGAGCAACATTAGATTTTGAAAAAAAACCCAGTATCCAGTGTCAAGTATTCTATCAGACATAGTGTACCATTTTAAGTAAAATTACTATCTAATTCATAAATATTAATATATATGAAAATTTATTATTCTATAATTACTTGGGATATTACAATTAATAAAATTATTCCTAAATTATATTTCTTTTATTTTAATATTTATATCAAATTTCCTCATACAAACCCCCCAATTATACAATATTTGTTTTTTATTATTTTAAAATAAAAAAATAAAAAAAATGATAATAAAATAAGATACCCTATTTTGATTAAAAATACACCTTGATAGATTACCATGGATTATAAATATACTAAATTCTATGAGAATTGTAAATAATATTTGTAAATATACCTATAAATGTTAATTTTAAAAATTTGGAACCATTTCCAAGGAGTGTTAGTTTTTTTATCTGTGTGTTATTCATTTTTAATTTTTATTTATTTCATTATTTTCTTAATTAAAACTAATTAGTCCATATACATATCCATTTTTTTACTCATAATATACTATCGTGTGAAATAATATCTATATGATGTTTGAAATATGCAATAGTAGAAACATAAATAGAATAATAATAAGAAAAATATTTTTTTAAAAGAATAATGACCAACCATTTATGTGGGTAAAAGAAAAATAATAAAAGTTTTTTTCTTCACTTGAGGAATATAAATCTCCAAATTTGAAGTATCCATCTGATCCTATAGATTATGAAGAAGATAGTCCAATAATATTTGAATAAGAATCATCCCCTCTAATATTTTCCCCTATGAAAGTGGTCAAAGAACTAAAAGGAAGAATGAATAAAGATGGTATATGGTCTCCAGAAGAAACTTACCACTCAAATGACTTAAAATAGATATGAGATATAAATTGATAATTAATTGTGAGAGAGTTTAATTTTGAATTTATTATGATCTAATTCTATATAAACCCAATTTTAAAATAAATCTCCTTTTAAACATTATATATTCAACAGATAATTAGATTTCTTTAGAGAGTGATGATAAAGAAAAGGAAACCACCAAAGAGGTGGGGGTAATTTTTAAAGAAGGAATCATTATATTTTTTAGGTACATATGAAATAATTTTTTGTATAATTAGAGTTAGATAAAGAGTTATAAGATTAAGAATTATAGGAGTAATTTAAAATTAAATTCATTTGATTTTAATTTTTGTCAAACTAAATGGTTTATTAATTTACCTATGATAATATTATTGATATATATTCTATAATGTTTTTCCTAGATGATCATGAGAATGAAGGGAGTAAATATCATATTTAATACCATTTTGTACTATTCATTTGGTCTGATGGGGAAAATGGTAAATGGATAGAGTGCCCCAAATAATCTAACAATACTCTAAAATAATAGGATCCATATCCTAAAATTAACATAAAATAATTAAAAGAAAATACATTCTCTCTAAATTTATCCAAGAAGGGAATGACCCCTACTTCATGACACCCCCACTAGAAAACATTTACTTCATTGGATAGGGGTGTCCACACATATTTATATCCTAGGGGACCTATATTACAAATAATAGTGTATCTAGTATATTTGAGCTATGAGCATGTGTTGGTTTTAATAAATGAAGCAACAAACCCTTAAATTTGGAATGAAAACTAAAACTGGTTGGATGTAGATAATAAAAATATATTAATTTTGGGTAGGAAACCAAATGTTTTAATTTGTTATATTATCTTATTAGTATTTGATTCCATTATTCTAATAATTTATTATTTGTATTCTTAAAGGAAGTTAGATGACAATAAGAGCATAATTAGGAGGATGACATAAAATTACGTGTTATCTATCAATATATTCCATATAATATCTATAGAAAAAACTTTTTTTAATTTATTATAATTTTTAAAATAGTGATTTATTTTGGATTAGTAATTTCTATGTGTGGGATAGTTTAATAATATATTATATTAGGTCTTTTATTTTTCTTCAAAAATTATTTAAAAACAAAATAAAAAATTGAGCTTAAAATACACCTAACTAAGTTAATGATGTGTTATATTTGGTAAGGAGTTGTAAGATTATTAAAATATTAAAAATAAAAAATTTATGATATATATTCCTCTTCAGTGATATGAGTTCTTTAAACATTATGTTAATCATCTATATATATTTATTTATGACATTATATGACTATATAATTTTTTATTATCATCCTTAAGAGTCATTTTGAACTTTATAGACATATTATCCTTGGTACCCAATTTTTAATATTTTTAGGACATATAGAAAACTATAAATTTACATGATTCATATTCAAAACTATAGGAGTCAATTACACTTATATAACAGGGTTAATTTCTTTTATAATACCTTATAACATCCATTGAGACCACTATTACCTTCAGTCCTCTTTAAAACCCTTAAAAACCTTATAAAACCCTATAAGTAAGCTATATTATTACATAATAAATTCCTTCCTACCCATACCTTAGTGATTTGTATGATTTATTTTCATCTATTTATGTAGGGAAGGCCAATTTAATAGAATGGGTAAGGATTATTTACTGTATTTATTTATAAGGGAATGGATAAGGATTCATTACTATATTTAAGTTTATACATCATTTACTCTAATAAAAGGATAAAAATATCCCCCTTCAACCATTATGATTTTATATCATTACCAACCTAACATTAAACCTAAAATAACTATTATAGGAACCCTCATGATTAGTTTTCTTGGCCTATGTTTCTAACATTCCCACATTCACGTTTCTGCAGACCCACTTTCAAAAGGTGGGTAGTTATTAATGTGGATTAAATATGATTTGGGTGTTATGAATTATGACATAGGGGATGGGAGTTATACTTGTCTCAATAAGGATCTTTTTATCTAGTTTGATAATCTCTTATGAATTTAAAAAATATTTATTAAATCCTTATCAAAAATAAAAATATTTACCCTTTTCTTAAAAGTAACCAATTTAATTCATGAATTTGTTAAAGAAAAATATATATGGGAGGTTCTTTATATTTCTCACATTGATTAGTTTTGTTATTTTTTAACAATTTATAATTTGGAACTATAGAATTTATCACCACCTAGAAAATAGGAAGTAGATAATAAGTTGGTATTGATCCCATGAGTGGGGTCTCCTATGTATCCCTATAAAGTGAATCAAAACCCATATAGTTTGGAGAAACATAATGAGGTATATCATAACTTTTACTATCACTTAAAATGGAATAATGTAGTTCATTTTATGGCCATGTTTTCATGACCAATGTTATGCCTTTTAGGTTCATGCATCAAAGACCAATTCCAAGTAGTTTAAAATCATGTGAATTGGTCTACTAGGTAAAAAGTACCTAACGATGGTTATGTGTTGGACTTACAAATGAGTGACCCATTTGGTTGGTGATTACACTAGTTTAGAAAGCCATTTTTATTAACCTTCTGTCTTTAGGAAAATTAATGGGGGTATGATAGGACACAAGGGGGATATGAACCAATTAGATCAAGGTTGGTATTATACCAGATCGATAACTATTTTATAACTATTTCTCATTAATTAGATGATTTAGAGATATGAAGCTTAGTTAAAAAAATGATGAGTTTCTTGGACCAGAAAATTTTCCACTTATTTTCAAAGGAATAGGATCCTCATTATCAAGGGAATACACAATTGACTATACTCGAAGTATCATATCGATTAGGTAGGACAATAAAAAACTTCAATTATCAAAGGATAAAATAATATAAAGTGGAATGTGACTAACATAACTAACCTATTCATGTATATTAGGACGATATAGATGAGTCTCGAAGGATTACACAAAAATAAACTATAGTATACCTAAGTATGCGAATACACATAATTTGATGGTTATCATGAAGGAGGCTTGGATACCCATCAAAGCGATTTTCCCAAAATTGGTTTTCCTGGTATAAATATTATGAACATAAAAACCATTTAAAAGGGAAACACATACTTTGAGATTTGCATATTTTATACAAGATTTAATTTTAAGCAAAAACAAGCTTAAAAAACTATAGAGTCTTTATATAGGGAACCACTAAAGTTTTACATGGTGTGAGTTTTAGAATATTTCTATAAAGATTTTATGTGGTTAGTACATGATCAATAAGATCTTACATAGAGAGGGAATGGCCATGACAATATTATACAGAGGGTATCATCGTTTATTAGACTTATATTTAGAGTTTTCCTATGGGAGATAATATTAAAAATCTATCTCAAAATGCCATGGTTACAAAATAATAGATTTATAATGTATGTGCCTATAAATAATTAATTCTATTTAAATTAATTCTTGGAGTCCTATTTATTGGAAAAATATTATAGCCCATGAATTTCTAGTATTGATATTACTTAAAAGGACCATAACCATTTAAGGTTCTATTCTCTTATAACATAAATTTGGGGTACTAAATATGATCAAAGTGTCCATAAGGTAATCCTATTATACAATTATAAAGGTATTATAGATGCATAAGATCCATGTGGACATAAGAAAATATATTATATAACCACAAATGGAGTTTAACTAAATAAATTTTAGAAAATTATGAAAGGCTAAGATTTCCCAAGCTAAAAAAACATATATTTTACATAATGTAAAAATTTCATCTCATAAATAATCTCAAAACACTAGATCCAAAATTTCTATTTTGTTTATATATTAGAAACATATAAATATTATCATGAACACATCTCCATAATTATATGATTTGAGACCTACTTCTAGACATATCATATTCTATAATAATATATATTCATATCTCAAAGAATGTGAAATATTATAAGGGATGAGCTCAAACACATAGTAAGGGAAAATATTATCAACATGTTATCACAAGTTAGATCATAACCATGTGAGAAAACATGATCATGGTAGAAATATCTAAAAAAATAGAACAATAAGAGTGGTCTGTAAGGGATAATAGAAGGGTATATAACCTTGAATGATCCATCATAAACCATGAAATAAGAATGTGGGAATATGAGACAATAATCATAATACAAAGAGAATAAAATAGGAATATATCATATAAATGTTGCATAAGAATAAAAATATGAAATCATAACATTTTGAAAAAATAAAATAGAAAACATTCTTATGAAAAATATTATGAGAAAAGAAAAACATGATTATATCCATACATAACCTTATGAACAAAGAAAAACATGGTCTTTTCCACACATAATCTTCATTATCATATGTGGTATAAAACCATAACCAATTTATTGGATGGTGATATATGACCCAAAACATAACATAATACTCATATATAAATATGTTTTCCATATAAAATCAATCATTTATAAAATCATAAAGAACCTATGGAATGAAAATGGGTTTTGTTTAATTTCCAAATGCTATCTTATAGAATAAATTCAAAAATTATATCAGTTTATATAAAAAATTAAATCACCCAAATAAAGTATTTAATAATAGTATTTTAAGGATTATTCTTGAAACATAACTCCAAAGGAGATATATATTTTATACATAAAGAGGAAAATGGAAGAAAAAGTGTAAAATGAGTTTTTAGAAAACATTTTAAACATCATCGTAATATAATTTTTTTGAGTTACATATAAAAATAATATTCAAGAAGGTGACATGAAATATTACTTAATTATTTTTAAAATAAAACCCAATAATTAATCATTTATAAATAATTTAAATTTTCCCTTGGAAATTAGGAGTGGAAGATAAAATATACGAACATGAAAAAGAATAAATTTTTAATATTTCAAAATACCATTTTTGAAACACACATCATTAAAAATAATATTAAAAAATAATTTAAAAAAGAGTAAAATATAAATATTAATATAAAAAATGATATTATATATTTGGATTTAAAAAATATAAATTAATAAAAAATTTGGAATGATAGAATATGGACATGGAAGAGAAAGAACATAATAGAGAGGATGCCAATTGTTATTAAGAACATCATATTTTAGAAAGAAAGAAAATCATAAAACAAGAAGTATATGACATGAAAATGTAAATTAACTAGAGAAAAATATAAAAATATATATAATAGATAAATTTAATAATAAAATAATATTTGATAGTCATAGTTAATGAAGATAGTTTATGAATTAATGAAATAGAAATTGAGTAAAAAAACTGTTACCATGGGTTCCTACTTGGTTGAACATGATCTAAAATATTATAATATATATATAAATATCTCAATAACCTATTTTATAACCTTATTCAGACCTAATAATATTTACATTAATATCTCACAATAATTTATTGTATATTTATTACTTATTTTTTGTTAATATTGATCATCTGTGTTAGTATTTTTAACTATTCCTTAAATGTTTCCATATAATAGTTTCAATTATCATCCTTTAATAAAGAGTTAATTATCTATTGAATGTTAAAGTTAATTTATTATAAGTTAAATAATGATTTATAATGTTCCAGGTTTATTACATTTAATTTTTAAGGTATGATATTTAAAGAAAAAACTATAAAGAACTTGTTTTGGTAATTTTGAACGAACAAAAAATGTGATATTTTAACAATGATTTTAATATTAATAAAAAAAACCATTATAAGATCCAAAATTATATTATGAGGTACTGATCCATTAAAATTTGGGTCAAAATTTTTTTTATGGAATTTCCTAAGGGATTAATGGTGTTTTTGGGAGCATTAATGGCTCATTCCGAGCCCAGAGCTCAAGGTTTTGGATAAAACAGACCAAGCACAAGGTTTGTTTAAACCATGTACCTGAGGCTGAACAGTTTGGGAAAACTATTTATGGAATTGAATAGGGTCTTAAAAAGGAAAAATGATATGAACATGTTTTTCCCAAATCATGGGCCTAACCTGCTCACTTAGTTCTATTCAGGCACTAGGTGCGCATAGTTGGCACACAGTTTGGCCAAATCATGTATCCAAACATGAACACATTAAAAATGGCTGAAATTACCATTTTACCATGACACATTTATAACTTTTAACACTATTTCTATTCAAATTCATAGATATAGAATCTACCTCCTCTTGGATCTATTATAATGTCATCAATTAGATTTGAGCTAGGTTATTTATACGACATTAGAATTGTTCACCATCAGTTGCATTTGAGAGCTAATGGAGGGATATTGAATCCTTTTCATTAATTAATATTATTAAATAGAATACAAAACCTGTGTGATATAAAATTATCTTATTTTAGATTATTCATATTTTTTTAATTTATCCTATTCTATCCTGAGTTAAAGTTTGACAACAGATGAGGAGAGTACCAACCGTCAAAGGTAGGTGGTCTAGTTATTTTTCCATAAGGGATCGGCATTTTTATTATGTGTTGTTGAGATGTGTGTTTTAGTTTCCATGTAATTCCTAATAAATTTCAATTAAATTAAATTAATGGATATTATATTTCTTAGGGTAGTTCTAAAAAACTAAACTATATATTAATTAAATTAATGGATATTAACAACCATGAACCTTATGACTTGGAATTAAATTGAACCATTAATTGAGGTGTGTTGAGTTAAACTATGTAAATGAAATATAATTTGAATTAAACCAAATGAAAATGTTAGTCTATTCTTAAGCTATTTATTTTATTGTTTATATCTGGATTTATCATAATGAAATTAATTGGCGGAATTTAGTTAAGAGAATTGTTTAATGTTATGGGTTAAACACTATCCATGAACACCCTGTATATCATACCAAGAAGAATATGAGGGTTCTGATTCAAAATACATTGGATGGTATCATTGATAACTATAATTATTAGTTTATTAATTAATTATAACACACTGGGAGTGATACACGGGTTCTTACTTTGAAAAACATGGGTGGCCTTAGAGAGAAATGTTACTGTATCATTCCAAAAGTGATACCTAGTTCTCTATGTGGTATAACGTGGTTGGGATCAAAGGGTTATGCCTTTATACAATGTCATGTGTGATAACTGGGTTCCTTTATGTAATTTATTATACATACTTCTATGGAGATGGTTTTTTTCTAGTGTTTCAAGAGTGATACCTAGTTTCCCGTTATGGAATTCATTAGACAAGATCAAGATTACATTTAATTAAATCAATTTATATGACTTCCAAGTAAAATAAGACACTTGGATTTGCTCGATGATTTATTTTCATGATGCAATAATTTTACTTAATTCCTAATCACTTAAGTGATGAGGATTATGGAACCTCTTATGATTATACAGGGGTGGCTTAGGTATACACCTCATGTCCTGGTTAATATTACATAGATATATATATATTTTAACATATATGTTCATACAAATATGATGAATATATATATATACATATATATTAACAGACACATAAACTAATATATATATATATATATATATATATATATACATATAGGGTGACATCTATTCAGAGATATTACAACTTAGGCAGAAGCATGTAGTATTAGTTGGGTATCCCGTGAGGAACCCAGACTGATGTGATTTATTTATTTATTGTTACACATTGATTATTATATACAATATTATTATTTTATAAACATATATGGGATAGTTATAAATGATATTGGTGGTGTCCTACTGAGTATATCTCACACCTTGTTTAGGACACTGATTGGTACTCTAATAGACTTTATGGATGTAGGCAGGGATAAATGGAAGCATCCAACTTTGGATGCTTAATTTTTAGTACTAGGATGGAGTATAAGAGTAGAGGAGTAATACCATACTTGTGGTTCTATTGGAGATATATTTTAGTCTTTTAAATTTTTGTATAACATTTTGTTTACACCAACTTCTCTACTTCAATGTATTCCCATTTGGTATAGCATATGTTAATGACATCATTTTATATATGATGTTGGTTATACTCCCACCTATTTATTATATTTGAATGACTTATGATTTTTATTTTCATATATCACACTATTTATGGTGTTTACTATTATTGTATACCACTGTGCTATACTCTAATCATGAGGGTATAGTTTACCCACCGTACCGCCATGGACTCTCACTACTAGTCGATAGCCTCTAACATATGAGGAGAAATGATTGAGGTCAAGTGACTAAACATGTTCGATTATTTATGAGTGAACGGGGTATGAGGGGTTACAATGTGGTACCAGAGCTTGTTTTCCTTTTTGTTTTACTATTTGGGTTATTATAAAGAAGAATATGAGAGTGTCATGATTGGTAATGAGCTTGTACCTGGTATTAACAAACCCACATACAAAGGAAATTAAAATTACCTAGGATGGGATATTTTTGTTCTTGTTTTTTCTCATTATAGTTTTATTGATTTCATTATTGGGTGACACACATGATTTTTGGTGTTATTATTATTATTATTGTGATTTTCATTTCCCCTATCTTAGTATGGAAAAATGTATTATTTCATGCGTCATAGTAGGAAACAGAGGATTCACATTTCAAGCATATGGCTTTCCAAATTTATATTACTATATGAATTTTCAACTTTATATTATTGGTTCCTTGACTTTTATATTCAAATATGAGCTATCAATTATTACAAGGATAAAATAATTAGATTAATTAAAGTGTATGCATCATCCTAAATGGTGTTGTCCCAAATAGCTTGATGGTGGCACCTTAATTATCCAATTATGTCATGTTTGAGCCATGGAACATGACCAAATGGGATGAAATGTTAGTTGATTTCAATTAAATGAATATAAATTTTAATTTATGTGGCATGTAATAAAATAAATTGGAAATTATGATTCATCTAATCACATTATTTAATATGACCTGTTACATCCTGATACCCGATGTAAGGGCCAGGTTTCAGTTACATGATGTTTAAGTTGCAACTTATAAAACTTAAGCTTTTATAACTTTGGAATTGGGAATCATCTAACAAGACCATGATATATATATATATATACACATATAAATGAGTATGAAATTAAATAAATTTAAATTATTAAATAATATAATTATCATTAAATGGGGATTCTAAATCAAATGTAAATGGTGTTTTCCTCTATAACTTACAATCAATACTCCATATATCAGGACTTCTGTTATGATATACAAGACCTTGAACCTGAAAAAACATTATTAGTAGATAATAGGTAGCCTAAGGTTGATTTTTGTCGAAACCCACTCATCCAATTAAATTAGGACAAGTGTTAGGGTAATTTTATATTATTATAATATTTTTTTACATTTAATTACAGGATTTACCCTTAACTGTGGTAATTAAAATACTAAGTTACTATTCAGAAAAAATTACTTTGATCTTATTAGATATTAATTTTCATACTGATTAGTAATGTTTATGTAGATTTTTAAAAATTCTATTCATTAATGTGGATAAATTATTTTTAACACTAATCCCACAGATGTGGTGAGAAGGCGAGTAAAAGAGACATTCAAATATTCCAACTAGTTTTTATATCTAATTTCTATATAAAATTACACAAATGACCTAAATTATATTAAATGATAAAAATTTATTTAATTATACTTTAAAAAAATTAAAAGGATAATCTAACTATAAATAATTTAGACGAAAATGTAGTTATAATTTAAAATAAAGAATTTTTTACTATTCATTAAAAAATGAATATTATTTGAAAAAGAAAATTTTTTAAACCAATTAAATTTTGATCGTCTAATTATAAATAATAAGTTTTATTTTTCATTTTAAAATTATAAAACTATCAAAAATTATATTTAAAAAGGGTTCTCCATCAATAGGTGGTAAAACTACCTTTTAAAAAAATTTGAGCTTTTATGCCTAAAGTTGTATTTATTCTTTTTTAAGCCCATATAATTTATTGGAATAAAGTAAAATCCTTTAATAAAAATGTATAAAAATAATATATTTAGTTCTATTATTTCCCACCAATACAACATCTAGGCGATAACTACCACTTAAAATAATAATATTAATAATATATTATTTTTTGGTATAACTCAGTCTTGTGTAAAATGTAAGATTTAGAAGAAACCCATTGTTGCGTGTCAAGTACGCCATCAGAAATAGTGCCCCATTTAAAGTAAAATTACTATATAATTCATAAATAATAATAGATATGAAAATTTCTTATTCTATAATTACTTGTGATTTTACAATTAATACCATTTTTCCTTAATTAGATTTCTTTCATTTTAATATTTACATCACATTTCACTATACCAACCCCCCAATTATACCTTATTTTTTTTTATTTTAAAATATAAAAATACAAAAAATGATAATAAGAATAATTTACCCTGAGTTGATTAAAAACACACCTTGATATATTTATATGGCTTCCAATTATACTAAATTCTAGGATAATTATAAATAATACTTAAAAAGATCCCTATAAAAGTTCTTTTTAATAATTTTCAACCATTTCCAAGGATTGATAGTTTTTTTGACTTTGTGTTACTCATTTGTTATATTTAGTTATTTTATTATTTTCTTAATTTAAACTAATTATTCCATATATATATATATATATCCATTTTTTTCACTAATAAACTACTCTCATGTGAAAGAATATCTATATGATGTTAAAAATATGAAATGGAAAAAAAATTGAATACTAATAAGAAAAATATTTTTTAAAAAGAACAGCGATCCACCATTAATGTGGGAAAAATAAAAACAACAGAAGTTTTTTTCTTCATGAGGGGAATATAATGCTCAAAAGTTGAAGTATCAATTTGAACCTATGGATTATGAAGAAGATAATCCAATAAAATTTGAAGAATAAGTATCCCCTATAATATTTTCCAATATGAAGGAAAATAAATAAAAAAAATGAATAATGAATTAATATAGTCTATGGTCTCCTGTAGAAACTTACCACTTGAATGACTTGAAAATAAATATTTGATCTAAATTGAGAATCTATAGCGAGAGAGTTTAATTTTAAATATGTTACGATCTAATTCTATATAAATCAAATGTAAAACTAACTCTCCTTTTTAATCATTATATATTCAACTTATCATTGGCTTTCTTTATAGAGTGATGATAAATAAAAGGAAACCAAGAAGGAGGTGGGGGTCATTTTTAAATAATAGATAATTATATTTTTAAGGGACATATGAAAGAAATTACTATAGCATTGGAGTTCGATAAAGAGTTATATGATTAAGAATTAAAGGGGGTAATTTAAAAATAAATTAATTTGATCATTAGTTTACTCAAACTAAATGGTATACTAATTTCCCCTAAGCTAATATTATTGATATATCTTATATAATTATTCACCTAAATGAATAATAAGAGTAAGGTAATGAATATCATATTGAATACCATTTTATACTTGTCATTTGGACCCTTGAGGAAAATGCGAAAGGGATAGAGCACCCCAAATATTCTAACAGTCCTGTAAAATAATTAGATCCATGTCCTAAAATTAACATAAAAGAATTAAAGGAGAATACATTCTCTCCAAATTAATCCAAGAAGGGGAATGATCCCTACTTCATAACACCCCCACTAGGAAAAGTTGATTTCATTGGACAACAGTGGACACACATTTCACTATCCTAGGGGACCTATAATATAAATAATAGTGTATCTAGAGTATTAGAGCTAAGATCATGTGTTAGTTGTTATTAATAAAAAAACAACCCCTTCAATTTGGAATGAAAACTATAATTGGTTTGATGTAGATAATAAAAATATTGTACTTTTGGGTAGGAAACAAAATGTTTTATTTCATTTTATTATTTTATTATTATTTGATTGAATTATTCTAATAATATATTTTCTTCTTCTTATAATAAGTTAGATTAGATAAAGAGCATAATGAGGAGGATGATATAATATTCCATGTTATATATCAAGATATTCTCTGTAATATTTATCTAACAGACTTTTTGTTTACTTTATTACAATTTTTAAAATAGTGATTTATTTTGGATTAGTAATTTCTATGTGGGGGATTTTTTAATGATATATTATATTATGTTTTCTATTTTTTTTCAAAAATTAATTAAAAATAAAAATAAAAAATTGATTTTAAAATATATTTAAATTAGTTAATGATGTGTTGTCTTTAGTGAGGAGTTGTAAGATTATTAAAATATTCAAATTAAGTGATTTATGATATATATTTCTCTTCACTGATATGTGTTCTTTAAACTTTAGGTTAATCATCTAGATATATTTATTTATGACATTACATAACTATATAAATTTTTATTATCATTACTAAGAGTCATTTTGAACATTATAGACATATTATTTTTGGTACACTATTTTCATGATTTTTAGGACATATGAAAAACTAGAAATTTCCATAATTTATATTAAAAAACATAAGAGTAAATTAAACTTATATGATCAGGTTTGTCTATTTTATAATCCCTTATAACATCTATTGAGACCACTATTACTTTCAGTCTTCTTTAAAACCCTTAATAACCTTATACAACCTTATAAGTAAGCTGTATTATAACATACTAAATTCCATCCTTCCCATACATTAACGTGTTGTATGATTTATTTTCATCTAATTATGTAGGGAAGGCCTATTTAATGCAATATTTATGCAGAATACCATTATTATTGGAAGATTGTAAGGAGGTCCATATTTGGTTATGGTTAGTTAGTCAACAAGTGACATTTCAATAAAATTATTTCCCTGATTTTTATATAAAGAAACAAATTCTTGTAAAAAAATTTTGTGTATACAAATAAAATAAAAAAACTCTTAAATTTGAAATCAAAGGATAAATAATCATTTTCATTTGGTTTTTGATTTTTCTACTTATAATAAGGGTAAGGGTGAATTGGGTGATTTATTTATAAGGTAATGGGTAAAGGTTCTTCACTATATTGAAGATTATACATCATTCACTCTAATAAAAGGATAAAAATATACTCCTTCAACAATTATGATTTTACATCACTACCAACCTACCCTTAAAACTAAAATAACCATTTCAAAATCCCTCATGATTAGTGTTCTTGGTCTATGTTTCTAACATTCCTATATTCACGTTTCTGTAGACCCACTTTCCAAAGGTGGGTAGTTATTAATGTGAATTAAATCTGATTTGGGTGTTATGAATTGAGACCAAGGGGATGTGAGTTCTAATTATCTCAAGAAGGATCTTTTTATCTATAGTGACATCATCTTATAAATTTAAAAAATAGTCATTAAATCATTATCAAAAACAAAAACTAGTTACCCTTTTAATGAAAGTGACCAATTTAAGTTATGCATTTGTAAAAGAGAAGTATATATAAGAGGTTATTTATATTTCACACATTTATTAGTTATTTTATGGTTTAATAATTTATAATTTGGAACTATAGAATTTATCACCACCTAGGAATGGGGAAGTAGATATGAAGTTGGTATTGAGCCCATGAGAGGGGTCTCCTATGTATTTCTATAAAGGGAATCAAAACCCATGTAGTTTGGAGCCATTTAATGAGGTATATCATAACTTTTTCTATCATTTAACATCGAATAATTTAGTTCGTTTTACGGTCATGTTTTCATGACCAATGATATGCCTTTTAGGATCATTCATCAAAGACTAATTCCAAGTATTTTAAAATCATGTGAATTGGTCTACTAGGTAAAAAGTACCTAACAATGCTTATGTGTTGGAATTACAAATGAGTGACCAATTTTGTTTGTGATTACACTAGTTTAGAGGACCATTTTTATTAACCTTAAATATGAAGGAAATTATTGGGGGGATGATATGACACATGGTAGATATGAACCAATTAGATCAAGGTTTGGATTATACCAGATCGATAACTATTTTATAACTATTTCTCATTAATTAGATGATTTAGATCTATGAAGCTTAGTTCAAAAAAAATATGATGAGTTACTTGGTCTAGAAAAGTATCCACTTATTTTCAAAGGAATAGGATCCTCATTATCAAGGGAATAAATGATTGACTATACTTAAAGGATCCTATCGATTAGTTAGGAAAATAAAAAATTTCTATTATCCAAGGAATAAATAATCTAAAGGGGGAACGCCACTATGAAAAATAATGTAGTAATGTATATTGGGAGGTTATAGAGGAGTATTTTGTGGAAATATTACATAGAAATTACCTATAGTATACCTAAGTATGCGAATACACATAATTGGATGGTTATCATGTAGGAGGATTGGATACCCATCAAAGGTATTTTCAAAAAAGAGGTTGTCCTAGGATGAATATTATGAATAGAAAAACCATTTTAAAAGGAAACACATACTTTTAGATTCCCATATTTTATATTAGATTTAATTTTAAAATAAAACAAAATTCAAAAAAAAAACTGTGGAGTCTTTATATGGGGAACAACCAATGTTTTACATGGTTTGAGTTTTATAAGATTTATATAAAGATTTTATGTGGTTAGTACATGCCCAATAAGATCTTAAATAGAGAGGGAATAGCCATGAAAATATTATATAGAGGGTATCTTCCCTTATTATACTTATATTTAGAGTTTTCCTATGGGAGATAATCATAAAAATTTATCTCAGAATGGAATGGTTACAAAATAATAGAATTCTAAAATCCTGTGCCTCAAAATAATGAATTCTATTGAAATTAATTCTAGGATTCCTCTTTATAAGAAAAAAATTATATCCCATGAATTTATAGTCTTGATACTCCTTAAAAGGATAGTAACCATTTATGGTTATTTTTTATTATCACATAAATTTGGGGTACTAAACATGATCAAAGTGTCCATAAGGCAATCCAGTTATACAATTATAAAGGTATTCTAGATGCATAATATCCATGTGGATATAAGAGAATCTATTCTCTGACCACAAAGGGAGTCTAAATGAATAAATTCTAGGAAAATGTGAAAGACTAAGGTTACCCAAGCTAGAAAAACATTTATTTTACATAATATAAAAATCTCATCTCATAAATAATCTCAAAATACTAGATCCCAACGGTTTAGTTTATTTGGATATTAGAAACATATTAATATTATCGTGAACACATCTCTATAATTAGATTATTTTAGACCTTCTTTTAGAAATATCATATGCCATAATCATATTCATATCTTTGAGAATGTAAAATATTAGAAATTATAAGCTCAAACACTCAATAAAAGAAAATATTATCAACATGTTATCATGGGCCAGATCATAACCATGTGAGAAAACATGATCCTGGGAGAAATATCTAAAAAATAGAACAATATGAGTTGTTTTTAAGGAATAATAGAAGGGTATATAACCTCGAATGATCCATCATAAACCATGGAATAAGAATGCATAAATATGAGACAATAATCATAATACAAGGAGAATAATAGAGGAATATAAGATATAAATGTTTCTAAAGAATAAAAATATGAAATCGTAACATTTTAAAAAAATATAATAGAAGAACATCCCAAGAAAAATCTGACGAAAAAAAGAAAAACTTTATCATATCCATACACAACCTTATGAACAAAGAAAAACACTTTCTTCTTTACACATAATCTTCATTATCACATGGGGTATAAAACCATAACCAATTTATTGGAGGGAGATATTTGAACCCAAACATAACATAATATTCATCTATAAATATGTGTTCCATATAAAATCAATCATTCATAAAATTATAAAGAACATATAGAATGAAAATGAGTTTTCTTACATTTCCAAATGGTATCTTATAGAATGACTTCAAGAATTATATTAGTTTATTTAAAAAATTAAATCACCCAAATAGAGTATTTTATAATCATATTTAGAGGATTATTCTTGAAATATAATTCCAAAGGATATAGATATTTTATATATTAAGAGTAAAATAGAAGAAAAAGTGTAAAATTAGTTTTTAGAAAACATTATAAACATCATCAAAATAGGGAAAATATTAAGTTACATTAAAAAATAATTTTTAAGAAGATGAGACGAAAAAATATATTTTTTAAATAAAACCCAATAATTTATCCATGATAAAAAAAATTAATTTTTTCTATATTAAATGTGTAGTGGAAGATAAAATATAGGAACTTGAAAAAGAATAAATTTTTAATATTTCAAAATACCATTATTGAAACCCACATCCTTAAAAATGATAGTAAAAAATAATTAATAAAGAGGTAAATATAAGTATTAATATAAAAAGTGATATTATATATTTGTATTTAAAACATATGAATGAATAAATTTTTTGTAATGATAGAATATGGACATGGAAGAGAAATAACTTAATAATATGGATGATAATTGTTCTTAATATTGTCATATTTCAAGAAGAAAGAAAATCATAAAAAAAGAAGTATATGATGTGAAAATATAATTTCACAGGAGAAAAATATATAAAAAAATATAATAGATAAATTTAATAATAAAATAATCTTTTATAGTCATAGTTAATGAAGATAGTTTATGAATTAATGAAATAGAAATTAAGTCGAAAAAACCCTCACCATGGATTCCTTCTTGGTTGAACATGATCTAAACTCTTATAAAATGAAAATAAATATCTAAATAACCTATTTTATAACCTTATTCATACCTATTAATTTTTAAATTAATATCTCATGATCATTTATTATATAGTTATTACTTATTTTAGTAAATATTAACCATCCGTTTTAGTAGTTTTAACGTTCCTTAAATGTTTCAATATAATAGTTCCAGTTATCCTTTTATATTCAAGAGTTAATTATCTATTGAATGTTAAAGTTAATGGATTATTAGTTACATAATAATTTATAATGTTCTAAGTTTATTTTGTTTAATTTTTAGGTATCCTGTTTAAATAAAAAACCATAAAAAGCTTGTTTTGGTAATTTTTAACGAACAAAAAATGTGATATTTTAATAATGATTTAAATATTAATATAAAAAAACCATTATAAGATCCATAATTTTTTTATGAGTTACTGATCCTATAATTTTTTTTAAAACTTTCTTTTTATCCTTATGGTATTTCCTAAGATATTAATGGTGTTTTGGGAGCATTTAGGGTTCATTTGGAGCCCAGAGCTCTAGGTTTTGGACAAAACAGACCAAGCACATGGTTTGTTTAAACCATACACCTGAGGATGAACAATTTGGGTAAACTATTTGTGGCATTAAATAAGGTCTTAAAAGAGGTAAATGGTCTGAAAATGGTTTTCCCAAATCATGTTTCTAGCCCGCACACTTAGTTCTATTTTGGAACTGGGTGTGCATGATTGTCGCACAATTTGGCTAAATCATTCATCCAAACCATAAAAACTTTAAAAATGGGTGAAACTACCATTTTTTCACAATTCATTTATAACTTTTAACCCTATTTTACTTCTAATTCCTAGATATAAAATCTCCCTCCTCTTGGATCTCTCATAATGACATCAATTAGATTTTATTTAGGCTTTTTATATAACATCAAAATTGGTTACCATCAGTTTCATTGGATAGCTAATGGCAGGATATTGAATCCTATTACTTCATTAATCTTGCCACATGAAATACTAAATATGTGTGATATAAAATTCCCTACTTTTATAGTATTCATATTTTTATTTGATTTATCCTATTATATCCTAAGTTAAAGTTTGACAACATATGAGGAGAGTACTACCCGTCAAAGGTAGGTGTTATAGTTCCTTTTCCAAAAAAGACTCAATGTTTATATTATGCGTCATTGGGATGTTTGTTGAAATTTCCATGTGATTACTTATAAATTTCAATTAAATTAAATTAATGGATATTAGCTTTCTTAGGTTAGTACTAAAAGACTAAACTATATCATCATAGGATGTTTAACTTGATGCAAGCTACCCCTTAGGGGTGTTTCTTTTAACGACCATGAACTTTATGACTTGGAATTGAATTGAACCACTAATTGAGCTGTATTGAGTTAAACTATGTAAATGAAATATAATTTTAATTAAACTAAATGAAAATGGTAGGCCATTCTTAAACTATTTCTTTTATTGTTTATAGCTTGATTTATCCTTATGAAATTAATTGACCAATTTGAATTAAGAGAATGGTTTAATGGTATGAGTTAAACACTGGCCATGACCACCCTGTATGTTGTATGAAGTGGGATATGAGGGTTTGGATTCAAAATACCTTGGATAGTATCATCGATAATAATAATAATTAGTTTATTAATGAATTATAATACACCAGGAGTAATACATGGGTTCTTACTTAGAAAAACTTGGGTGGTCTCAGAGGGAAATGTTACTGTATCACTCAAAAAGTGACACCTATTTCCTAATGTGGTATACCGTGGTTGGGATCATAGGGTTATGACTTTATAAAAAATCATGAATGATACCTGGGTTCCTTTATGGAATGAATTAGACACACTCCTATGGTGATGGTTTTTTTTTCTAGTGTTTCTAGAGTGATACCTAGTTTCCCATTATGGAATTCATTGAATGGGATCAAGATTACATTTAATTTAATAAATTGATGTGACTAACAAGTAAAATAACATAATTGGATTTGGTCTACGATTTATATTATTGATGGAATAAATTTACTTAATTCCTAATCACATATGCGATGAGGATTATGGAACCTATTATGATTATACAAGGGTGCCTTAGGTATACTCCTCATGTCCTGATTAATATTAAATATCTATATATTTGCACATATATTTTCATACGAATATGATGAATATATATATATATATATAAATATATATAAATATATATAAACACACACACACACACTAATATATATATATATATAGGGTTTCATCTATTCAGAGATATTTTCGCATAGGCCGAAGCATGTAGTATCAGTTGGGTGTCCCATGAGGAACATAGAATGATGTGATTTATTTATTTATTATTACATGTTGATTATTATATAAAAAATTCTCATTTTATAAAAATATATAGTGTAGTTCTAAATTCTATTGGTGGTGGCCTTCTGAGTATATCTCACACCATGTTTGGGCCACTGATTGGTACTCTAATAGACTTTATGGATGTAGGTTGGAAAAAGTGGATGCATCTTACTTTGGATGTCTAATTTTTAGTACTATGATACAGTATAGGAGAAGAGGAGTGAGGCCATACTTGCGGTGCTATTGGAGATATATTTTGGCCTTTTTTCATTTTTATATTGCATTCTTTTTTTACCTACTGCCATACTTTAATGTCTTACCATTTGGTATAGCATATGGTCATGACATCATTTTCTATATGATATTGATTATACTTCCACCTATTTGTTATATTTTGACGACTTATGCTTTTTAAGTTCATTTTCACTCTATTTATGTTGTTTACTATTATTTTATACCACTATGATACACTCTAATCACGAGGGTATAGTTTCCCCACCGTACCACCATTGACCCTCACTATTAGTTAGCAGCCTCTAACATACGGGGAGGAATGATTGAGGTCATATGACTAAACATGTAAGATTATTTATGAGTGAACTGGTTATGGGATGTTAAAAAGTGGTATCAAAGCTTCTTTTCCATTTTTTATTACTATTTTGGTTATTATAAACAAGACTCTGAGAGTGTTAGGATTGGTAATGAGCATGTTCTTGGTATTAGAAAACCCACATATAGGGAAAATTAAAATTACCTAGGATGGGATATTGTTGTTCTGGTTTTTTCTCATTATATCTATTTAAAAAACTTTTTGTTTAATTTTTTAAACTTTATAAAACAATGCTTTATTTTGGATTAGTAATTTCTATGTGTGGGGTAGTGTAATAATATATTATATTAGGTTTTCTATTTTCTGTTCAAAATTTATTTAAAAAACAAAATAAATAAATTAAGCGTTAAATATACCAAACCGAGTTATGGATATCATGTCTTTGGTGAGGAGTTGTAAGATTATTAAAATATCCAAATTAAAAGATTTGTGATATATATTCCTCTTCACTTATTTTAGTTCTTTAAAATTTATGTTAATCATCTGGATATATTTATTTATGAAATTATATGACTATCTAATTTTTTTCTCCTTTAGAAGAGACATTTTGAACTTTATTGACATATTATTTCTGGTACCCTATTTTCAAGATTCTTAGGAAATGTGGGAAACTAGAAATTTCCATGATTCTTATTCAATAATATAGGAGTCAAGTACACTTATATGATTGGGTTCATTGCTTTTATAATCCCTTATAACATCTATTGAGACCACTATTACTTTCAGTCTTCTTTCAAACCCTAAAAAATATTATACAACCTTATAAGTTAGCTATATTATAATATAATAAATTCCTTCCTGCCCATACCTTAGTGTGTTGTTTGATTAGTTTCATCTAATTATACAGGGAAGGCCTATTTAGTGTAATATTCATGTGGATGTCCATTGTTATGGGTAGAGTGTAAGGAGTTCCATATTTGGTTATAATTAGTTAGTCAACAAGGGATATTTCAATACAATTATTTCCCTGATTTTTATATAAAGAAAAATATTCATGTAAAAAAAATTTGTGTATAAAAAAAATTAAAGATAAATAAAAGGATCAATAATCATTTTCATTTGGTTTTTGATTTTTCTTCTTACAATAAGGGTAAGGTTTAATCGGGTGATTTATTTATAAGGGAATAGGTGAGGATCCTTCACTTTATTTAAGATTATAAATCATTCACTATAATAAAAGGATAAAAATACCATCCTGTAAACATTATGATTTTTTATCATTACCAACCTACCGTTAAACCTAAAAAAACAATTTCAAAATTTTTCATGATTAGTTTTCTTGGTCTATGTTTTTAACATTCCAAAATTCACGTTTCTGTGGACCCACTTTCCAAAGGTGGGTAGTTATTAATGTGAAATAATTGTTATTTGGGTGTTATGAATTGAGACTGAGGGGATGGGAGGTCTACTTATCTCATGAAGGATCTTTTTATCTAGCATGATACTATCTTAGACACACACAAACACACACACACACACACACACACACACATATATAAATTCATTAAATCCTTCTTGAAAACAAAACTAGTTACCCTTTTCATAAAGGTGAACGATTTAAATCATGCATTTATAAAAGATAAGTATATATAGGTGATTATTTATATATATCGCATTGATTAGATATTTTATTGTTTAATGCTATATAATTTGGAACTATAGAATTTATCACCACCTAGGAAGGATGAAGGGGGTATGAAGTTAGTATTGAGCCCATGAGAGGGGTCACTTATGTATCCCTATAAATGGAATCAAAACCCACATAGTTTAGAGACATTTAATGAGGTATATAATAACTTTTAATATAATTTAACAAGGGACTATGTAGTTAATTTTATGGACATGTTTTCTGGACCAATGATATGCCTTTTAATTTCTTGCATCAAAGACTAATTCCAAGTAGTTTAAAATCATGTGAATTGGTCTACTCGGTAAAAGGTACATAATAATGGTTCTATGTTGGGATTACAAATGTGTGACCCATTTGGTTGGGGATTGCACTAGTTTAGAAGACCATTTGTATTAAACTCCACTATAATAAAATGTCCATGTAGTAGTGGTTTTTTTTGATTTGGAGGCGGTTTAAATCGTCGCTACAGGGTTCTGTAGTGGTTTCAAAAAACCATTGCTAAATCATGTGAGGAAATCCAATACACGGTGGTTTTTGGTAAGATTTATAGAAAGCATATTTAGCAGTGGTTATTTCCATTTTCATGGCAGTTTTCCAGGGGAAAAAGATGAGGATTTAACGGTATTTACAACCACCATGAATATAAATATGTCATATGTAGAGGCAGTTTAATCCACCTCTAAATGTTTATTTACAGAAAAAATGGCAGCTATAAATTTTTAAGCCCAAGAACTACCCTGAAAAAAAAAACAATTGCAAGACAATTGTATCACCTATCAGTAGCACACAAAATCCCTATCATAAGCATAACAAATAACACATATATAACAAATATGACATTAATAATCAAATGTATTAGTTCAAAACCAAACATAAATTATTTTAGGTATGTTTCATAAAAAATACATGAACCCTATCATTACATATTATAGTCCAAAACATCAAAAGACCACTAATCACTACCAGTTGAGATCTTCTCATCACCCACTCCATCTCCATCTCCATCTTCATATCCATCTCTACTTCATGCTAACATCACCTGTAAGACAATTATATTGAAAATTAAATAGTGTTGTATATTTATATTTAAAATTAAAACCAACAAAAGTTTGTGAAATAAATGATTTTAAAGTTGTGTGATTTACCTGATCACCACCAATCATCGATACAATATAACATGGGATAGATTCAATCATCTTGGGATATAAATCAACCAATACTTTTAATGTTAACTTTTTTTCTATAACATCAGCAATAAGAAAGTTTAAAAATATCTGTACAAAGAGATTCATTTTAAAAATATTATAATCTAATAACATAATGAAATTCAATTACACCATAATGTATTAAAATTATCTTTATCTATGAATCAAAAACATCATTTTTTCAAGATAAAGGAATATGTCTCCAATGATCATACGCAATCGAAAGGGTAACTGGTTCCACCACCAGCTAGCCTAGAATCTAGAAAAGTAATTCCACAAAATCATCTGTAGGGATCCCATAAAAGTCAAATGGGACTACAATCTTTAGTCTGTTCAGATTCTAGACATCTAAATTTTTTAGATTTTTCTTTATAGTAGCATTGTTTCCATATTTTATGAAAAAATAGTTAGTAGTATAAAAAAATTGTAATAAATCTATTTATATTAAAATTTTTACCTGTAACAATCACCCTATAATAGCTTCATGAAGAACTAGGAGTGGTCTACTGACTCACTTCTGAGGGCCGACTGGTATCAATACAACACTTCTTCCTTAGCATTACTATAATTTAATCAAATAAAAGTATCTTTAAAAAATATTTTTCAAAAAAATCATGCATAAAAAAAATTATAAATGATAATAGTTGAATCCTAATAAAAACATACTACACATAACTATGATAATTAATGACTATATAAATTACATAAGGGGTTGATAAATGAATGGATGATTGCACATACAATCATTTTGTTTTACTTCTCCATCACTACTTCATATACTTCATCCACCCTGTCAGGACTAATATTTTCAATATAATGATGGAAAAATAAGTTTGATTCTTGCTGTTTATGGGATTCAATGTTAGAGGTCAAATATTCCATTTCATCTCCCATATCACACAAGTCTCTTTGTTTTACATGAGAAACTACACTCCACCCTTTATCTAGTTCATATTTCACATAATATACCATTTCTTCTTATGATGATAAGATATACAGATCATATAATTCACAATCACCAACATCCATCATGCGAGAAATGTACATAGAAGTAAATTACAAGGAATCTCTTTTAACACCCCTGATAACGTCGAAGTAATTTAATTTGAATAAAACAAATAAAAAATACCCATGATAGTTTAATTTTATAATATCAGTCAACATTACATAGTATCCCACTTTAGAAAACATAAATATACCACTATTATATGTTTTCAAACCCTCTTTCCGATCGACTGTACAAAATTTAAATCCAATCACATTGTAAGTGTCAAACTTTATACACTGTTTTAGAGGACCTCGAGAAAGAAACTTAAAATATTCTGAAAAATCATCTCAGGTATCAGTATTAATGATCTAAAAAAAGTAATATACAATATTATATTTAAAAAATATATGTGTCAACCTAGTATTTGTATTGATTTCAATATTTATGAACATACACATCATGAAAACCATTATACAATATCATTATTAATTACTTTTGTTATATCTTTATCATTTCATGTTCAGCCTCTCATTCATCTCCTTGTTTGTATCCTCAACTCCTCAATAAATGGATATGTAATTTCTCTATTTTGCAGAACATATCTATGTGCCTATGATAATTCTATTTCTGTCAGTGTAACATTTGAGCTCCTCCTAATTGATCAGCCAATAGTAGGAAATATTTTTTATTTCCCATGTAGTTGAGCTTGAGTCGACATGTCTTCAACACATCCAATTTGATTGAATCTTGTCTCAATATCATTAAAGCATCTTGTAAAAAAGGTAATATAATAATTTTCCAAATATCCTTCATAAATATAGCCTTCAGGTTGAGATGTATTTTTTACATATGATTTTAAATTCCCAAGATATCTATGAAATAAATTAAAAACCAAAATTTTTTATTGAATAAAGTTCCAAGAATTGTTTAATTAAATAAAAAAAAATATAAATAAATTACCTCTCAATTGGATACATCCATAGATAATGTACTGGGCCACCTAATTCAACTTCCTCAACCAAACTCATAGTTAAATGCATCATGATAGTAAAAAATGATGGAGGAAAGATCATCTCCATTACACAAAGTGTCAATAAAAATATCTCTTGAAGGTTTTAAAGCTCAAATGTTTTTATATTTTTCTCACATAGTTGTATGAAGAATGTGAAAAATTGGAGTACAATATTTGTAACCTTTTCAAGTAATAATGTATGCAATGCTAATGGTAGAAACTGATGTAACACAATATGTGAATCAGAACTTTTCAATCCATGTAACCTATGATTCTTTAAGTAAACACACATTGAGATGTTACTTGAATTACTATCATAAACATTGACATGTTTTATAATTAAAAGGAATATATATTTATCCCTATTTTTCATTGAAAAAATTTCTGGAGTATACTTTCCTCTATTATCTGGCCATAGATCATGCTTTATGTTCATTTCTTGTAAGTCTCTCTGTGTATTGAGATGATCCTTCAATTTTTCATGCTCATTAAGAAATATTAAGATCAAATTGTCCCAAAATGTTTTCTCAATATTCATCACATCAATATTATGCTAGAACAAATTAAATTCTCAATATGGAAGTTTGAAGAATATACTTTTTTTCTACCATTGCTGCATTTTAATATCACTTAATGATGCACTTTGAACTCATTTTACACTATCATTAAAATTATACACCTTCCCAAATTATGTTTCTAAATTTTCAAGTTCTACCAATATTTCATAACCTATCAATAACTTTGGAGTTGGTCTATGATCAATAGAACTATTGAATTTTGACTTGTTCAATAGAAATCTATGAGATGTATTGAGAAATATTCCATGACATAATAAGAACCATTTTATACTATGAGGTAGTCATTTGGGCTTCAAATAAAAGTTACAAATAGGACAATCCAAACCCGTGTATGAGTTCCAACCAACTAAATTCCCAAGACCAGTTAAGTCACTAATGATTCACATTAGAGCATCTTTAATTTTTAACATTTTTCTAGAAGTTTCATCATATGTCTGAACATTGTTGCTCCTTAACTCCTGTAATTCTTCAATTAAAGGATACAAGTATACACCAATACCATTTCCAGGAATCTTTTTTCTAGGAAAAATCATTGAAATGATAAAATAAATTTGTTTCATACACATCCATAGATGAAGATTTGAAGGGATTAAAACCACTGGTGAAATGCTATAACTGGTGCTCAAAGTCCCAAATGGGTTGAATCCATTGGTAGCCAATCCTAATAAAACATTCCAAGGATCAGATGAGAAATATAGAAATAATGAATCAAATGTCTTTCATGATTTTGAATCTATTTGATGTTGCATTAACCCATCATTGTTATTATCTACATAATTCCACTTCATGTGTTTGATAGTTTTTGATAAAATGAATAATATTTTCAATAGAGGATTTAAAGGAATGTAATGAAAAACCTTTGTAGGTGTGTTCCTATTATTCTTCTTCTTCTTTATAGTAGCTTATTGATTTAGAATTCCAACATCACTCATTGAATTCCATCTAGAAGAAGAAAATTTTCTTTATAATCATATCTTCTTGAATCCTCTCCCTAGTAAAACATTCAATTGTTGGGAAACACATATATTTTTGTATAATTCAGATCAATATTGTGAATTTTTTTTTCATATCACAAAAAGACTCAGAAATATTTTCTATAAGAAATTAAACACACAAAAATTCCAATATCATGGAAATAACCTTATTTTTAATTCCACATAGGCATTTGATATGGTAAAAATTCAGTAGAAAAGAAAGTTTTGAATATTTCAAACATCCACTATAAAACTCTTGATTTCCATCGTTAACTAAACCATGAAACAAATATGTCTGATCAGTGAAGTTTTCTCTTACATTAGTCTCCCCAGAATCAAGAGGATGATCCAATGATATGTTATAATCTTGATCTGGTTGTTCTATAGTCTCAAAAACACCATCCGTCATGTTTCTATTTTTAGCACCCTCAACTAGTTGTTCTAATATGTTTTGATTTTGATTTTTTTGTCTTGTAATTCCTAATGCATCATTAATATGGTTTTTCATTTCATTGTCCATTGCCGATGAAGTTGGAGATCATTATGTCAATTGATGTAAGTGAAAAAAGTTTCTATAATGTGTGATTATCTATTTCAAATACAATAGAAATAGTGATAAGGGAATTGATTTAATATCAAGTGTTCATAAAATTCATCTCTCTTCATCCATCTTCAAAATTTACATTTAGGACACACCCATCTTATTACCCCATCAACAGATCGATTGGAAGTTTAAAAATCTAAAAACTACTCCAAACCCTTAGCATAATGACATGTGTTCCTTGGTAACATGATCAAGATTTTATCCATATATATCACAATGTGCCTACACATTATTAAAAAAAATTAAAACACGTACCTATTACTAAATAGGAAAACAGATAATCATAAAATATAGTAAAGTGGGGAATGATAATGAATTGAACGGATATTTTCTTTTGAGAATAGAAAAAACCTAACATGAATAGAGTGTCAATGCTAAGATGACCTTAGCAGTTCCATCCTTCAAAACAAAACAGGGAATACCTGACATGAGATAGTATAGATCTCACCTACTGGTAAAAGTCTAACATAATGATAGATTATAAATCATTGGATTAAAGGTGATATATTGGAATCAAAATGAATCCTATTGTTATGGGAATCAATACACACACTTTTATTGATATAGAATCCTCTTCTATATATCTGATTTATATATAGGAGGGAAAGTGAGAAATGTAAGGATGATATGGTGAGAAATATGAATGAAACCATCATGGAATTAGGAAATTACTCATATCTAGAGTATAAATAGTTATGTAAATGGAATCATTATTTCATATATGACTTGATGAATTTAAACACATTAATGAAAAAATTTGACACATGTTGAATGAACTTGAAATAAATTATAATAGTGTAAAATTATAATTTTACCAAAAGGATCTCCTCTACTCATTTATTCAAGGGGAACTAGTATGGTCACTGAGAACTCCAATGATACCTTGGTAGAGACATATGTTGATGGTGAAAAAATAGAAATACCATGGTCTATACATATGGTATATACAAAGGAATCATGTTCCTTAATTATAATACTTTTAGAGTATGTCATTCCTATCACTAATGCATGGTTCCTTATAAAATACATATCCTAACAAACATAATCCAAAGTTTAACTTAAGATTTCATAACAAACAATGATGCGACTATATAATTGAAGACTATAACTAGCATTTATTATTATTGGTCAAACTATATGCAAATATACCTCAACTGGGAGGCTATGACTAAAACACAGAGCATCGTAGACAAGCTAAGAGCAGTGCAAACAGGGGCTTGGGGGGATCAGGATCTGAGGGATCGGGCTGGGGCTTGGTTGGAGGGGCCTCAGCCAGTGAGGGCTTTGATTTGGGTGACTCTGGTAAGGGATTTGACGGCTTGGTGGTCGGCCAGCAAGGGATTGGAGGGATCGATCTCAGGAGATGTCAGCGAGGGCTTGGAGGGCTTGATCTTAGGAGTTAGTAGTGATAGATTGAACGGATCAGGTGATGCCAACATGGGGGTTAGCTAGGGTTAAGGGTCAGGAGAGTCAAGGGAGGATTAAAGGGGTCAGGGGAGAAGGATGGGGGGAATAGGTTCAAGGAAAAGTGAATTTTATTATTAAAAAACTGAATATTTAACAGAAATTTTTAAAAAACCACCATGAAATCGTAGATTTTTTTTATCAGCGGTTCAGTAAACCACTGCTAAATATAGATTTTTGTGTAGTGATCCTATCTATAGGAAAATGAACTAGGTGAAGATATGATACATGGGTTATATGAACCAACTACATCAAGGTTGGAATTATACTAGATCAATAACTAGTTTATAACTATTTATCATTAATTGAATAATTTAGAGCTATGAAGCTTAGTTAAAAAAAACTATGATGATTTTTTTATGATAGAAAAGTTTATACTTGTTTTTAAAGGGATATGATCCTCATTTTCAAGGGAATAAATGATTGAGTATACTCAAAGGATCATATAGATTAGGTTAAACAATAAAAAATTTCAATTATAAAAGGAATGCATGATCTAAAGGGATAATGTGACTAGGAAGAATACCCCAGTCATGTATATATGGAGGCTATAGAGGAGTATTTTAAGGAATTATTACATAGAAATTACCTATAGTATACCTAAGTATGTTAATACACATAATTGGATGGTTATCATGAAGGATTCTTTAATACCCATCAAAGGGATTTTTCACGAAAGAGGTTACACTAGGATGAATCTTATGAAAGGAATACCCATTTAAAAAGGGGAAAACATACTTTGAGATGTCCATATTTTATACAAGGTTTAATTTTTAAATAAAAAATGATTTAAAAAAACCATGGAGTCTTTATATGGGGAACCACTATTGTTTTACATGGTTTGAGTTCTTATAAAGATTTTATGTGGTTAGTAAATGCCAAATAAGATCTTAAATAGAGAGTTAATGGCCATGAAAATATTATATAGAGGGTATTTCCCTTATTAGACTTATATTTAGAGTTTTCCAATGGGATATAATATGAAAAATATATCTCAAAATGGCTTGTTTACAAAATAATCTCTTTCTAAAAGTATGCACCTCTAAAAAATGAATTATATTAAAATTTATATTGGGAGTCCTAGTTATAGGAAAAATATTATAGCCCATGAATTTCTTATCTTCAGAATTCTTGAAAGGATCATAACTATTTAAGGGTCTATTCTCGTATCACATAAATCTGGGGTACAAAATATGATCAACGTGTCCATAAGGTAATACTTTTTCTACAATCATAAAAGTATTAGAGATGAATAAGATATATGTGGACACAAGAGAATTAATTTTTTGACCACAAAGGGTGTCTATTTGAATAAAATATAGGGAAATGTGAAAGACTAAGGTTCTCTAAGCTAAAAAACAAGTATTTTACATAATGTAAAAACTTCGTATTATAAATAATCTCAAAATACCAGATCCAAAAGGTTTAGTTTCTTTTTATATTTGAAACATATAAATCTTATCATGAACATTTCTCCATAATTAAATGATATGAGTACTCCTTTCAGGCATTTCTTATTCTATAATCAACTTCATATCTTGAATAATGTAAAACATTAGAAGGGATGAGCTCAAACACCCAGTAAGGGAAAATATTATCAACATGTTGTTAAGGGTTAGATCATAACCATGTGAGAAAACATGATCATGGGAGAAATATTTGAAAAAATAAAACAATAGGAACTGTCTATAAGAATAATTAAATAGTATATAACTTCTAATGATCCATCATAAACCATGGAACAAGAATGCAGAAATATGAGACAATAATCATAATACATAGAGAATATCCTAGGAATATAACATATAAATGTGGAATAAACATAAACATATGAAATTATAACATTTTGAACAAATCTAATAGAAAATTTCCCATGAAAAATCTTTTGAACAAAGAAAAACATGATCATATCCATACACAACCCTATGAACAAAGAAAAACACGATCTTGACCACACATAATCTTCATTATCACATGTGAAATAAAACCTTAACCAACTCATTGGGGGGGGGTATATGACCCTAAACATAACATAATAATCATCCATACATATTTGTTTCATATAAAATAAATCATTTATCAAATCATAAATAGCCTATGGAATAAAAATCGGTTCTGTTTCATTTCCAAATGGCATCTTATAAAATGACTTCAAGAATTAAATTAGTTTATATCAAAAATTAAATCACCCAAATTAATTGCTTTATAATAGTATTTGAAGATAATTATTGAAACATAACTCCGGAGGAGATATATATTTTAGAGATAAAGAGGAAAATGGAATAAAAAGTGTAAAATGAGGTTGTAGAAAACATTTTTAACCTCATCATGATAGAAAACATTCTAAGTTACATTCAAAAATAATTTTCCAGAAGGCGACATGAAAACCTGTTTTTTTAAACAAATCTCAATAATTAATCCTTGATAAATACATAAATTTTTTTCAGAGGAAATGTGTAGTGGAAGATAAAATATACAAATGTGAAAAATAATGAATTTTTAATATTTTAAAATACCCTTATTGAAACCCACATTTTTAAAAATTATAGTACAAAATACATTAGAAAAGAGGTAAATAAGAAGTATTAATATCAAAAGTGATATTATATATTTTAATTTAAAAAGTATGAACAAATAAAATTTGTGGAATGAAAGAATATGGACATGGAAGGGAAAAAACATATTAGAGAGGATGAGAGTTGTTCTTAAGAACATTATATTTTAGGAAGAAAGAAAATCATGAATGATGAAGCATATGATGTGAAAATTTAAATTAACTAGAGTAAAATAAAAATAAAAATATTTAATAAATAAATTTAATAATAAAATAATATTTAATATTCATTATAAATGAAGATAGAATATGACTTAATGAAATAGAAATTGAGTCGAAAAAACCCTTATCATGGATTCCTTCTTGGTTGAACGTGATCTAACCACTTATAAAATAAACATAAATTTCTCAATCACCTATTTTATAACCATATTAATATCTATAAATTTTTACATTAACCTCTAAAAAACATTTATTATATATTTATTACTTATTTATAATTAATATTGATCATCTGTGTTAGTAGTTTTAATTATTCTTTGACAGTTTCAAAATAGAGGTTCTAATTATCATTATATATTCACGATTTTATTATATCTTTAATGTTAAATTTAATGAAATATAAGTTTCATAATGTTTTATAATGTTCTAGGTTTATTCCATTTAATTTTTAGGTATTATTATTAAAGAATAAACCATAAACAGCATGTTTTGGTAAATTTTAATGAACAAAAAATGTGATATTTTAAAAATGATTTTAATATTAATGTCAAAAAAAAAATTATAAGATAAATAATTTTTTATGAGGTACTGATACTTTAAACTTTTGTTAAAAAACTTTATTTTTTATCCTTATTTAATTTCCTAAGAGATTAAGAGTGTTTTTGGGAGCGTTTAGGGCCCATTTGGGGCCCAGAGCTCCCGTTTTTGGATAAAACTGACCTAGACCATGGTTTGTTTAAACTGTGAACCTAAGAATGAATAGTTTGGGAAAAATATTTATGTTGATGCAGAGGGTATTCCATGGTAAAAATGGCCTACATATGGTTTTCCTAAATAATGTACCTAGCCCACACGCTTAGTTCTATTTAGGTGGTGGGTGTGCATGGTTGGTGCACATTTTGGCCAAAACATATAGCCAAACCTTGCATACTTTAAAAATATGTGAAATTAAAATTTTCCGATGCCTCATTTATAAATTTCAACCCTATTTTCCTTATAATTCATAGATATATACTCTCTCTCTTCTTGGACGTCTCCTAATTAAATCACTTGGATTTGAGCTAGGTTCTTTATATGACATTAGAATTGTTCACCATCAGTAACATTGGATTACTAATCGTAGGATATTTAATCCTATTACTTTATTAATATTGTCACATGTAATACTAAATATATATGAGAAAAAATGACCTAATTTATATTATTCATCTTTTTATTTTATTTATTCTGATCTTTCCTGAATTAATGTTCGATAATGAATGAGGAGAGTACTACCCGTCAAAGGTAAGTGGTCTATTTATTTTTCCATAATGTCTTGATGTTTATATTTTGAATTGTTGTGATGTGTGATGGAATTTCCATGAGATTACTTATAAATTTTAATTTAATTAAATTAATGGATATTATCTTTCTTAGGTTAGTCCAAGAAGCCTAAACTCTATCATCATAGGATATTTAACTTGATGCTAGCCACCCCTTAGGGGGTGTTTATTTTAACGACCAGGAACCTTATGACTTGAAATTAAATTGAACCACCAATGGAGGTATATTGAGGTATAATATGTGAATAAAATATAATTTGAATTAAACAAAAGGAAAATGGTAGGCCATTCTGAAGCTATTTATTTTATGGTTTATAGCTTGAGTTATCATTATGAAATTAATTTGACAATTTAAAGAAGAGAATTTTTTAATGGTATGGGTTAAGTACTATCCATGAACACCCCTCTTATCATACCAAGGGGGATATGAGGGTTCTGATTCAAAATAACTTGTATGGGATTATTTATAATAATAATTATCAGTTTATGAATTAATTATAACACACTATGGGTGATACACTAGTTCCTACTTAGAAAAACTTGGACAGACATAAAGGGAAACGTTATTGTATCATTCCATAAGTGATAAATAGTTCCCTATGTGGTATACCATGGATGGTATCAGAGGGTTATTCCTTTATACATTGTCATGAGTGATACCCAGGTTCCTTTATGGAATGACTTGGATAGACTCTTATTGTGATGGGTTTTTCCTAGTTTTCTTGGAGTGATACCTGAGCTCCCATTATTGAATTCCTTGGATGGGATCAAGATTCCATTTAATTAAATTTATTGATGTGAATACCAAGTAAAAGAATATACATGGATTTGTTCTATTATTTATATTCTTGATGGACCAATTTTACTTAATTTTTAAGAACATTTGAAATGAGGATTATGGAACATCTTATGATTATGTAAGGGTGCCTTAGGTATACACCTCATGCCCTGGTTAATATTACATATCTATATATATGAACATATATGTTCATATGAATATGACGAATATATATATACATATATATAAACACAAATACAATTATATATTTATAGGGTGATATTTGTTCATAGATATTACAACTTCGGTAGAAGCATGTAGTATCAATTGGGTATCCCATGAGAAACCCAGAATGATTTTATTTATTTATTTATTATTATAAATTTATTATTATATATACAATTATCATTTTATAAACAAATAAGAGATAGTTATAAATGTCATTATTGGTGGACTACTGAGTATATCTCACACCCTATTCAAGATGCCAATTGGTACTTTAATAGACTATATGGATATAGGTAGGAAAAAATGGAAGCATCCAACTTTGGATGTCTGATTTTTGGTACTAGGATAGAGTATAGGAGCATAGTACTCAGACCTACTTTGGTACTATTATAGATTTATTTTGGCCTTTTTTTCATTTGTGTATAGCATGTTGTCAATACCTACTACTCTAATTCAATGTATTCCCGTTTGGTATAGCATATGGTCATGCCAACATTTTCTATATGATATTGGTTTTACTTCCACCTATTTGTTATATATGGATTATTTATGCCTTTTAAGTTCATTTATCACACTATTTACATTGTTTACTATTATTTTATACCACTTTGTTACACTCTAATCATGAGGGTATAGTCTCCCCACCATACCACCAAAGACCCTCACTGCTAGTCGGCAGCCTCTGGAATATGGGGAGGAATGCTTGAGGCTATGTGACTAACCAGGTTCTATTATTTATGAATGAAATGGGTATGGGATATTAAAAAGTGGTATTAGAGCAAATTTTATTTTTTTATTACTATTTGGGTTATTAGAAAAGAGATTATGAGAGTGTTAGGATTGGTAATGAGACTATGCCTAGGAGTAGAAAACCCAAGTATAAGAAAAATCCAAATTACCTAATATGTGATATTTTTGTTCAAGTTTTTTATTATTATAGTTTTATCGATTTTATCATTGGGTGACACACATGATTTACTGTGTAATTATTATTAATTTTAGTTTCATTTCCATTTTCATAGTATGGAAAGAGATATAATTTCATACATCTTATTAGGCACCCAAGGATTCACATTTTATGCATATTCTATGACATATTTATATTAATAAGTGCATTTCCAACTATATATTACTGGTTCCTTGACTATTATATTCAAATATGTGCTAAAATTTCTTACAAGGATAGAATAATTTGATTAATTAAAGTGTCTGCATCATTCTAAATGGTGTTTTCCCATATAGCTTGATGGTGGAACCTTAATTATCAAATTATGTCATGTTTGAGCCATGGAAGACAACCACATGGGATGCAATGTTATTTGATTTCAATTACATGAATGAAAATTGTAATTTATGGGGAATTTAATTCTATAAATTGGAAATGATTATTCATCTAGTAAAATCATTTATTAAAACCTGTTACATCCTGATACCAGAAGTAAGGGTCAGGTTTAAGTTACATGATGTTTGAGTTGAAACTTATTAAAAAATATTCCTTTATAACTTGGGAATAGTGAATCATCTAACAAGACCATGAAATATATATACATATATAAATGAGTATGAAATTAAATAAATTTAAATCCTTAAATAATATGGTTATCATTAATTGGGGATGCCAATTTAAATTTAAATGGTTTTTTATTATATACCTTTCAATAGAAACTACATATATCGGGAATTCTGTTATGATATAAAAGACCTTGAACCTGAACTGGAATTATTAGTAGATAGTATATAGTGTCTATTGTGATCCTTTATGATCTTCTTGGTCATATAGGCTTGGATTTTGGACCAGGTAGATGGGTTTACTATTATATAGTAAGGAATGTACAAGTCATTTTCTTATATCCTAAGATTTTTTATGTTATAAATTTCTATTATGATGTGTGTTTTTGTAATTGTAGAGATATACCTAGATGATATCCTTAAGTCACACACTAGGAAGGTGGTTATGACCAGGCTTTAGAGGTGGTGAGCCCTAAGCCACCGATAGTACCTCTTATAGTGCCTCATATGAAACCTACTTCAATTCCTATTAGGGATGAAAATTATTAGTTCTAAAATATTTTCAAGAAACTATTATAGTCTATATAGGGATCCCCATGACCTACCTCTAATATAGAAGAGTTGAGGTGAGAGTTACAACCACATCACCCTCATACCTTTTCAGGGGAAGGTGGTACTCGAGATACTGAGTCATAGATAGAGGCCATGTTATCCATATTTAATAATTTTTAGATTCCTCCAAATAAGAGGGTTAAGATCATGACCTATATACTTCATGATTCTACTAAGAATTGGTGGGGGTGTGATTACCCATGATGATCACTATTAGGGTATAGCTTGGGTGTAATTTCAGACAGTCTTCTATGATTACTTCTTCCCTTAGGCATTGCGAGTGGACTACACTATAGAGTTTTTTCACATGAAGTAGGGTAATATTCCTATGATGTATTATTCATATTGTTTCACCAATATGTAGTTCTTTTCATGGAACTTTATAGTGATGAGTTGACGACATCAAGATGCTTTGGGGATGGGATTGTGTACACCATCTGATCATTGGTGAAATTTTTTCAGTTAACAAACATTTCAAAAATAGTTAACTGGGTCCTTATCATCAAGAATAATCCAAGGGAATATTATAGTTTGATAAAGGGTGTTTTAGCACTGAGATAGAGAAGTGGTTCATCGATTTTTTGGAAGCCTTGCTTTGAGTTTTCTCGTGGGGGGTAATGATAGATAGATAACATTCTTTGAGAGTTATGAGGCATGTCACCAATGTTGTTGGATGGTCCATAAGAAGAAATGGTTTACCAATGACCTAATTGAGTGAAATAATATGATAATATGGTTCACCTTCAGTTTTTATGTAGAAATTTTCCTCTAGTTTCTAATGAGAAGGGGTCTGCACCAACTCCACATTTGGGTGCAGGATAAAAAAACCATGTTAGGAAGGGAGATAAAATATTACTGACCAATTATTTTGAGTAATTTTACACGATTGTAGAAGATACTCATATAAGATGAAGTGAGAACAGATTTGGTCTACTCTGGGTAGTCAGGATGTATCTCAGGTTCATGGATCTGGCCAACTACATGCAACACAACCTGTACCAGAGGAGTAGGGTGATGGACCTTCTATATTTTGTGGTACTATACTAGTAGCCTATTATTTATTATTTACCTTATTCTATATAGGAACTTCACATTATTTTATATCCATGGTAATTATGCAAGTCCTAGTCCTAGAGATAGATCACCTCTATGGTGTTAGGACTCTCGACACACTATTGGGGATCCGATCCAAGAGCATATACCACTGTTTGTAATGCCACCTTGAGATAGGTGGTTATATTTTTGTATTGAATATATTTTTCCATGAGATATAGGACTTCGACATCATAGTCATGATATATTGGTTAGTACCCTATGTTTTCAAGTTGATTTATATCACTGAAGGGTGTACTTCACATCACCCAAGGGAAATAATTATATTTAAAAGCTTGAATGGGATGTATAGTAATGTAAATATTGACCCAAGAATTGTGTGATAAGCAGAGTGACATCACATATTTCTATCCATTATATTAATTATCAGGGAGTGTGTCATATTGATTTTCCTCCAACAGTAGATCATTTCAAGGTCATATTCCATGATGAACTTTCTAGACTACCTTATGAGATATAGAGGTAATGTTTAAAACTGAGTTAATTTCTAGAGAAGTAACATTATACATTCCTCCTCATAGGAAGTAATCTACTGAGATTTGGAAAATCAAGAATAAAATTGAGGATTTGGAAACTAAGGGTTTTATATAACCCAATACTTCACCATAGGGTTAACCTATCCTTTCAACCAAGAAGGCAGATGGAACCCTCAATCATTGCCTCGATTAACAAATGTAAAATCAAATTATATTTAAGGAACTATATCTGATACCATGTATAAATGACTTATTTAATCACCTCCAAGTAGATTGAGTTTTACCGAAGATTTATTTGAGGCTAGGATACCATCATGTGCATGTTATAAAACCATATATACCATGTACAACATTATATAGCTGATATGGATTGTATGAGTATTTGGTAATGCCATTCGGTCATATGAAAATTTAAGTGTTTTTCTTGGATTTTATGAATCGAGTTTTCCACCCATATCTGGATTCAATTGTGGTAGTCTTCATGGATGAAATCTTATTTTATTCTAATAATTGACATGGCCATGAAAAACAAATTGAGATGATACTAAATACATTGATAGAGAACCATCTGTATTCTAAGTTTACTAAATTCTATTTCTCGATTGACAAGGTCCACTTCCTAGGTCACATCATCTCAGAGGCATGACTATCTATTAACCCAGAAAAGGTGAGAGTTATAATATCATTAGTTCCTTCTAAGAATGTCTTTGATATATAAAGTTTTGTGGGGATGATTGGATACTATAGGTGTTTTATTTAGTAATTTTTACACCTATTAGTGCCTATTATAGTCTTAACTAAAATGGGTGTTAAGTTTTTATGTTCTGAAGCTTACGAAATAGCTTTTTTGGAGTTGAAGGGAAGATTGACTTCAACACCAATCCTTATTCTTCTAATGTTGGGTAGAAGTTATATAGTTTATTATTATGCATTAGGTATCGGGCTAAGAAAAGTCATGATGTATAGAGATTGAGTCCTGGAGTATGGGAATAAAAAAATTAGGGCATATAAGCAAAATTATTTCACGTACAATATCGATCTAGCAGCTGTAGTTCATGTATTGTGTTGTTGGAGACACTATCTGTCAGGAGAGAGGTTTATTGTGTATATGAACCAAAAAAGCATTAAATATAGCATTAAAAAGTATGGATTAAATATCATCTAGTGAAGGGGGGTTTAATAGTATAGTTTTTTGACTTTGAGCATGAATATATTCCTGGGAAAGGTAATGCTACTGCAGACATGCTAAGCAGGAAAACTAAAACATATGAAGTATAAGAATCATGTAGTGAGTGGCAGTTCATGGCCCTATTTTCAAAGAAGCACTTATAGGTACAATACCTTCATATATATCCTATCCTTAAGGATTTATTTGTGAACTCTTCACTTATGGATAGAGTGAAGACAATGAAACTTCTTTATCTCAAGGGATTGGTCCTGCAGGAGAGCATTTTAGGTGAGGACCCACCATCTAGATGGATCATTGATAAGGATGATATCTTGCACATTTATGGATGTGTTGGGGGTCCTTAATAAATTCAAGAGGAATTGATGTGATATTTTAATTCCTATATTTTTGAATTACATCCCACTCTTACCAAGATGAATCATGAATTACACCGCCAATATTAGTGGATGAGGATGAAAATAGAGATAAATGGTTTTCTTACTCAGTGTTCCACCTATCAGTAAGTTAATTTAGAGAACAATTAACCAACATGGACTCTAAAACCATTTCCTATTCATTATTGTAAATGGATGATATCACCATGGGTTTTGTGATAAGATTTCTGAGACCCCCTCGAGGTACTGATGCAACATGGGTGATCATCAATAGGTTGACCAAGGATTCTCACTTTTTACCTATCAAGGAGACCATTTTAGTGGATGATCATGGAAGGATATATGATTGAGAGATCATATAAATTTTTTGAGTTCTAAAACCTATTATATTAGATAGGTTTTACTATTTTACTTCCCAATTTTGTAATGGGTTTTAGAGGGAATTAGATTCATAAGTATTTATTAGTAAATCAAATCACCCATAGACCGATGGAAAGTACAAGAATAAAATATTGGTGTTAGAGAGAATCCTTAGATCACGTGTCCTTGATTTTGGAGGTTATTGATAAAACAACCTACTTATTACAGAATTTAATATAATAAAATCTTTTAGGTGACTATAAAAATGGATCCTTATGAGGCCCTATATGGTAGACCATTCCATTAACCCCTGTGTTGGTTAGTGGAAGGAGAAGCAACACTAATGGGATCTCATATCGTACAATAGACATTTGATTATGTACAAATTATAACGAATTTAATGGATATAGATAAGTCTAGGAAGGAGTCTTATCTTTATGGTCACCACCAACCTCTAGAGTTTGAGGTGGGACATTGGGTCTTCTTGTGTGTTTCACCTAGGTTGGGTCATAAACAGATTTAGAAATAATGGAATATAGTGCCACGATTTTTCAGTCCTTTTAACATACTAGAGGGAGTTGGGATGGTATCCTATCAACTATAGTTACCTAAAAGGTAATGATCCATATATGTTGTTGACCATGTTTCAAAACTTTACCATTATCATTCAGACTTGTATCAGGTTCTTCAACCTAAGGAGGTTGAGTTATAAGATTATGATTCTTTTGAGGAGTTTCCAATTTTTATTGTTGATTAGAGAATGAAGGGTCTTTGAGGTAGGTCAGTTCCTATAGTAAGAGTTATATGGAAGAAAGACCATGTACAAGATGATATTTGGGAGCAAGAGTCCAATGTACGTCCCCAGAAGCTAGAGATAGTATCACATGATGCTTTACCTCCCTCTGAAGGGAAACTCGGGGATGAGTTGTTTTATAGAGGGGGGATTGTAAGATGATGTATTTTATTATGAGGCAAGAATCCTTAAAATATCATTTTGAAACATTATTTTTGTATCCATATGGAAGTGAATAAGTGATTAATGGAGTTTTTGGGAGCATCTTGAGATTTTTTAGAGAATAGAGATCTAAGATTTAGAGGAAACATACGAGGCACATGGTTTTCTTAAACCATGTCACTGAGACCACATGGTTTGGGTAAACAGTCCAAGGTGTTGCAGAGGGGCGCATGGGATGCATATATTTTTCAAAAACCATTATCCTAGAACACAATATTAGTTTCATTTATGTAGTGGGTGTGCACATTTTGTTCATGGTTTTTCCAAACCGTGTAGACAAACCACACCCCCTTTAAAAATGGTTTAAATTACCATTTCCCCTGTCACCTTTAAAAATTTTAACCCTCTTTTCCTCCTCTCCTCTTCACAAAAAGTCCCCCTCCACTTAGTTATATCCCAAGTATATCAACTAGGCTTTGATATAGGTTCTTCATACAACTTCAGAATCATTCACCATCAGTTTCATTGGATAACTAACAGTTAGCACTTCAATCATATTTATTCCTTCGTTTGATTATCTCTCTGTATATAATAAAAAAATATGTGAAAGTTAATATGACCTATTTTTATGGTATTAAAATATTTAATTTATTTATAATATTTTATCATAATTTAAAGGTTGAAAATAGATGAGGAGAGTAATACCCTTCTAAGGTAGATGTTCTAGTTATTTTTCTTAGAGTCTCGATGTTTATATTATGAATCATTATGATGTGCACCAAACCTTCCATGAGACACCTTATAAATATAAATTTAATTAAATGAAAATATATCACATTTATTATATTAGTCATTAAAACCTAAATTCTATCATCATAGGATGTATATCTTAACAGAAGACACCCCTTATAGTGTGTTTATTTTAACGAAAAAACCATATTACATGGAATTAAATTGAACCACAAATTGAGGTGTGTTAAGTTGGCCTGTGAAAATGAAATATAAATTGAATTAAACTAAAGTAAAATGGTATTCCATAATTATTAATTTTATTTTTTATTTATATATTGAGTTATCCTTATGAAATGAATTGTCCAATTTGACTTAAGTGAATTTTTTAATGGTATGGGTTAAACACTATCCATTACCACCCACATGTCATGTTGGGGGCGATATGAGGGTTCTGATTTAGAATTCCTTAGACATGATCATATATCATAATAATTAGAAGTTTATTAATAAATTATATCATGAAGTGATTGATAAATAGGTTCTTACTTAGAACACCTTGGATGAGCTCAATAGGTGTATGCCTTTATATTACCCCATGAGTGATACCTAGTAATACCTTGGATGGGCTCAGAGGGAAATAATACTATACCATTCCATGAGTAATAGCTATTTACCTATGTGTTATATCATGGATGGGATCGGAGGGTTATGCATTTATATCATACTATGAACAATACATGGGTTCCTTTATAAAACGCCTTGGATGAACTCCTATAGTGATGTTTTTTTCTTGTGCTCTTGCAGTGATACATGAGGTCCTTTTATGGAATGAATTGTAAAATATTAAGATTACATTTAATTAAATAAATTGTATTGTATTATAAGTCAAATAACATACTTGGATTCTTTATATGATTTATATGCTCGATGACCTAGTTTCAATTCCTTCATAAGAACATATTCTATAAGAATTATGTATGTTGGGATGCCTTAGGTATACAAATCAGATACTGTTTAATATTATATATATATATATAAATATATTTTCATAAAAATATGATATATATATATATATATATAGATACTTAGGGTGAAATATTTTCAGAGATATCTCATCTTAGTCCGAAGCAGGTAGCATTAGTTGAGTGTCCCATGAGGAACCCGAACCGATTGATTTATTTGTTTATTTTTATAAATTGATTATTAGATTCACACTACTATTTTTTATACACAGACTAGATAGATATAGAGACAATTGATGGTGGCGTACTAATTATATCTATGACCCTATTTGGGTTGTCAATTGGTACTCAAATATACTTTATGAATGCATGTAGAGATAAAGGGGAAATTACAACTTTGGATTCTTGATTTTCAGTACTAGGATGGTGTATAGATGTTGAGGACAAAGATTTTGCTCATGATGCTATTAGATATATATTTTGATTTTTTTTTTCATTTTTTATATGAAGTTGTATTTGCCTACTTCTCTACTTCCATGTATTCATATTTAGTATATAATACATGTATGACATCATTTTGTATATTATATTGGTTTTTTTCTTCCTATTTATTATACGTGGATGAATTATGATTCTTGAGTTCATTTATCATATTGTTTCAAATATATAAATTTTTTGAACACCACTGTTCTATACTCTGATAATTAGGGTACAGTCACCCTAACATACCACCATAGACCATCGCTTCAAGTCGGCAACCTCTGGCGCATGGGGAGGCATGCTTAAGGATAGGGGCCAAATAAGTTCAGTTACTTATGAGTGAAACTGGTCTGGGACATTACAAAATAAATAAAAATAAATCATTTTTTATTTTAATTTTTTATTTATCAATTAAATCCATTGTTATAACCATCCATGTTAGGAGGTGATGGAAAATGAAATAGTCACCCATGGAGATGGTAGTCCTCACATAATAAAGGAGTCATTTTCACTTTTTAAATGGATGGAAGGAAGGTAGATAAGAGATATTCCATTAAAATAATAAAACAATAGTAAATATTTGATAGAAAAATAATTATTTTATGTTATATGGAATAAATTTGGAGGAAGTTGAAAAAGAAAATATTAAAAGATCATGATTAAGAACATTACCTCTTCCTCTGGATGTCCTCTATTAAAAATATCTTTATTTACATTAAATTGTTCATTTTTTTATAAAATAACCTCTAGGATGTTCTCAATAGAAGTAGGGAGATGTTTTAGAATAAATTTGTCAAGATGAAATGGTTATGGTCTTGGGAAAAGAGTGGTGGTGAAGGAATCCTTTTATAAGCAAGAGGGGTGACACTTTTTGAAATATAATTTATTAATAAAAAAGCGATGACACTATTAAGGAAAATGGAAACAGAATTGATAATTAATGATTAAAATATTAGTTAAGTTCATGAAATCCCTCACCCACGCATTTAATGATGACGTTTTTTGTACTTATCACTTAGTTTTAACCCTTTTACCTTATTTTACCTTTATCATCAGAATATTTGTTTTGCCTTGGAAAGTGATTTTTATACCTAAAAATGAAACCTAAATTCTCACTAAAATTAGACACAATTATTAAAAAAAATTAAATCCATTTTATTCAATTAAATTTCTAAAGGAGTTAAAAATTAAATTTAATCTTAGTGCACACAACGTGTAAAAACCATTTTAAAAAAATATCTTTAAGCATAAAAAAGAATTTATTCTCAATCCATTAATATTAAAAACAAATAGATTATTGTTAATTAATTTTAATGAATTTATTATTAATAAAATTTATTAAAATCATTCATAAATAGTAATTAATGTAATTCATTTTTATAAAAATACATTGAACACATAAGAACAATTTTCTAAAAAACATCTCTCTTTACATTCAATTGATTTTATCTTTATTTATATGGAATTGATAATCAATGTATGAAAGATTATTCAATTTTTTACTTGTATAATAATTAATTTTAATCTAATTTAATAATCAAAATAACATCAATTTATCTTATAAATTCATAATTGAGCAAAAGGTTTTTAGCAAAACAAACTTTCTGCACCCTAATTAAAAAACCATATCAATAACCATTTTACTTTTCTAAAAACTATATTATCAATATATGTTAACAATTTTTTTGATAACAATACAATATATATAATATAAATTATGTATCATGTCTAATTGGAGGTATTTAACCCTTTTTATTATATTTTATGTGTTTAAAGAAGTTATGTAATGTTTGGGAGGGTTTGGAATGGACTTGGAAAGGGTTGGAGGATAATATAAGGGAACATGGTTTGAGCACGGTTTGGGGAAACCATGTAAGATATCCAAGTAACTGTGTAAGTGGAGGTGGTGGTATTCTCTTGGTTTGCACAAAATTAGTCTAATCATGCGACAAAATAATGCAGGGTCCCTATTGAGGTGGTATCATGCACATGGTTAGCACACAGTTTGCCTAACTGTGCAAGCTAACCGCGCAAAACATTAAAAAGTGGTTTTAAAAAAATGGGAACATTTCGGATTTTTCCTAAAGTCATCCTTTATTCTCCCATAAAAACCATACTTGGTATTTCTTATTCTAAATGGTTGGAGGGGCTCTCCCACTCATTTTGGAATTTATTCGAAGGGTTTTCAAGATGCTGTGAAGGCGATTCTATTCCAGTAAGCCTTATCTATTCGACATTTCTTGGTTTTCCTTAGATCTACTTCTCCCACTCTCTTTTTTTTTTCTATATCTACTCCCATAAAATGTATATGTAAGGCTATTATTGCTTAAAATATTGATATTTGGGTTTATTGATTTTAGAGAAATTGATCTAAGGAGGTTTTTTTGGAGTTTTCACCTGGATTTGGCGTGCGATTGTGCATGGGTTGATTTTGCCGAAACCCTAAGGTAGGTGGATTCTCTGTTGAATACATTTTTTTATAACTAGAAGCCTTGTTTTCAATTAATTGTTTTTACTTAAAATTAATCATGATTATGATGTTCGAATCATGATGGAAATTAATTTTGTGATGATTTGTGGATTTTAGGGAAAACGGGGTATTGCGGTGAAATGTTATTGATGTTGGATTTTAAAATGTAGATTTTAAAATATGTTTCTTTGGTTTATTTATGAAAATGGTGAAAATGGGTTTCAATAAAAGGGGGTTGTTTTATTGGAAGGTAATGTTTCATGGATAATGTCCTAAGGGATTTTTTGGGTTAGAAATGGTTGTTCGCATAATGTTGTGGCCTTGGTGTGCTATATTATTGTTTTCTAGTTAAGTATTTATGCATGTTATTGAAATGGATGTAAAGTGGGTGGGGAGTACCACTATAAAAAGGGCATGGATAGTGGATAGAAGGGCCACCATCAAATATAAGTGGGAAATAAGTACCACTAGATTGGGAAAGTAGTAAACAAGCTTGGATGAGAAGTTCCACCACGAATGTTACACCAGATTGAGTGTGTGAAACTTTATGGATATGTTTTGATTATACATGTGGCTAATAAAGATTAACTTCTTGTACTAATATGTGATGGTAAAATGGATTATGGATTTTTTTGTTGGATTTCCCTTGTATTGTGTGGATTTGGGTGAAAACATGGCTTGGTAATGGTGTGTTTGGATTGCTAGAAATTTTTGTACTATTAATGTTTTATATAAAATGATTTATATAAATGTTCTAATGGTTCTATATGAGTAGTGTGTCTAGGGAAGTCATTTGTGGAAAACCTACTGAGTATTATTACTTACCCCCTGCTTTGGCACTTGGGTTCTTTTGCGGATGTGGTATTCCGAGATACATATAAAGGTAAAGAATCTCATTTTTCTAGTGGTTCATCATGATTCTTGGGAAGTATTGTGGTTCTTGGAGCATAGATCTTGGTGGGGATCTGTGGAGTGTGTCATGTTTTCCTTTGGGTCTTTCTAACGAGTTTTCTTCTTGGTACTCTAATTTTGGGATTTTTGTGATATAATTGTATTAATCTTTGGGAATTATTATAGAAGAGTTTGGTTGTTTGGTTGTCTCTTGGTAAAGTGTTATCATGGTTTACATTATTGAAAATCATCATTTAGTTGTGGTTGGTATGACTTGTTTGTTTGGTTGGCTTTATCCTAAGGGAAAATAATTCCCCAAATTGTTCTTGAATCCCTCAAAATTTATTTCCAACCTTTGGCGCCTTGGGAACATCACCTAAGGCCAAGTAGCATCTCACCTCAAATTCAAGCCAATGAGGAGGGGCAGAAAGTTACAAGTGGTATTAGCTTTTTAGTTCATTGGAATTGGATCTTGATCTTGGACTTAGAGTTGAAATTCATTCTCAGGTCATTCCTTGATCCAGGATGGTAGGAAGAAGTAATAATTTTAGAACATGAAATGCATAACATAAAAGTATATAGCTAACTGTTTTATACTAACCTTCAAGTTAATAGGGAGTTGGATAGATAAGTATTATGGAGTCAGTTATAAGAACGTGATGTCATTATTGTGGGTGAGTCCAATGAGAAGAGAATGACATGCATGGTAGAAATGAATTACCACTAGGATTTCATATTTCATTTGGTGTAATGATTTTTTTTGTGTCATGAGTGTGTGAATTTTAAAAAATCTAGAATTTTTTTTCAAATGTACAATATTGGAAAGAGAATAGTTGTGGTATTTTAAAAATGGTTTGATTTTCAAAACATAGTGTACTTTTTCAAAAATGGTTGAACATGGAAATGTGGAATTTTTGAAAGCATGGTTGTGATGATTACAATGTGATTGAATTTTGAAATAACAAGACTTCAGTTTATAGGGAGTGAGACTTATGATGATTATTGTATTGATAGAAATGGAACTGGGTGGGCTTCATAGAGACCAACCAGAAGAAGTTGATATCATTCAACCCTTTAGGGAGACCTGTGAGTCTAGTTGGAAATTTTGTGAGTGATCTTGGGTATGTGGGGCACAAATAAATACTTTGGATTTGGACAGGTGTGAGTCTTGATGAATGGTATAAGTTAAAAGGTAAAAGTTTTTGATAGATGCAACTTGATTTATAATAATGAGTTGGTAGTCTAGGGAAATTGAGAGTAAACCTAGGGAATATGATATCAGTGTTTTCAGTTCCTTGGAATATAAATAATAAAAGATGCTTTAGAGGTATAATCGATGCATAACGAGTAACATCATATTTTGGTAGATGGTACGGTTGTGTCCTAGACCTTTTAGAAAGGAACCTTAGTGCTTATAGTCAGTGGTAAGGATGGTTTTGAAGGGTGGAGTCCTTTTGAGGTCAACCCAGATATATGGATAAAGATTAATGGAATCCTAAATATTGATTTCGGGAAGATATGAAAACGGTAGTTAAAGCATGGATGCATGACTTGTTGTGAGGTAATTACCCAAGGTGAAGGTGGTTGCATGGTAAGACAGTTTGTACGAATGCTTTGGTTGTTGGGTGAGATATTGAGAATTCCATGAGGATGATGTGACCAATAGACTATGTGGGATGGTTAGGTGAGTAAGCAGACATTGGTATAGAACTTAGGGATGTTTGGCTTGTGTGATCTAAATTCGGTTCTAGCATTTTGTTATAAGAAAGTGAGGGACCTTGAGGGCCCTAATGAGGTCCACATGCGGGCATTCACTGGTAAGTCCTAATTCCGTTCGAGATGAGTGAATTAGTGGCTTGGGATAAGAACCTATTTTTTTTATTAAAACAAAGTGGTAAGCATGGCTATGTGAGAGATCGCTGGATTTTTATTGGTGATTTTGAGCATCATGTGTGTGTTGTGAACCACTAAGGGATTACCAGAGGAGCTTAGTGGAGTGGTGGTAGTCATGCCAAAGGAAGCGGTTGTTCATGCCTGCTTAGCAGAGGGTCACAAAGTGGTGGTTATCCTCGGTTGGTAATTATTTCAGAGAAATATTGGGCATGTATTGGTGAGGTGCTAGTGGGGAGGGAAGCTCGAGACTTTTAGCAGGTCACGGTGTATCGGTAATGGGAGGTGACATAGATGATGGATAGTGGTGTCACTATTCATTGACAACATATCGGTGTGTTTGTAGATAATGATGAAAATATAATTACATAATCCTGGGTATACCAAGAGTGATCTGGATTTATGCTTAGTGGGTTCAAGGTGTCAGTTCGATATGGGACATCATGGATGTAACACACGTTGGGGTAGTATATGTGGAGTTGGATGGTGGGATGTTCACCATTTATCATGTATGGGTGAGGTCCTTGGGATGGATTGAAGGTTTGTGAATGTCATGGGTGATGTTCTCAAAAACCAGAAATGGGTATCGAGTATGGGTTGTTTTATTTTTCATGAAAAACTTATGACCACATCCATGTTCGGAGGCTCCTTTTGGGTTTGAAGTGTCAGCTGGGATGGTTGGAGTTACTTAAGGAGAGTTGTAACAATGACACTCCTAAGGTAGGGAGCGGTAAGTTGGAAATGAAAGTGTAGAGAAAACCATGAGGTGAATGTCATGGCATTAGGTTTCTAACAAAATAACCATGTGGTTCACGTATGTGTTCCTCAAGAAGGATTAATAAGGCCTTGTATATGGTGTTTGATAGAGCCATTATCAGGCTTGAGGATGAGGGATGTTCTAGGAGAAATATGATATTCCTATGTTAGAATTACCAGTGGGCCTAGTAGTGGAAGTGGAGTTTTATAACTTCAATAGGAATTGGGTGTGGACCCTAGTACGTGGGTCTGTGCGACCCTGGGATGTCAATCAAAGTAAAGGAACCAATGACGTGGGTAATGGTGTCATGCCAAAAATGAATTTGGGTGTTCCTAGAATGATTCATCCGAGTGGATGGGTACATGGTGTATTTAGATGTATCAGGATCAGGGTTGGGGTGTGTTCTCATATAATATGACCATGTCGCTACGTATGGCTCATGAAATATGAAGTGTCTTGAGAATAACTACCTAACACATGATTTGGAGTTAGCAACTATGTTGCATGCTTTGAAAATGTGATGTCACTATCTCTTTAGTGAAACATTCTTGGTGTATACCAATCATAAGATCTTAAACCATATTTCATCACAAACAGATTTGAATTTGAGGCAAAGGAGATGGATAAAGTATCTAAAGATGTTTGACATTGACTTGATGTACACATCAGGTAAGGGAAATTCAGTGGCAGATGAATTTAGTGAAAATTCATATGCTCAAGTGGTGAAATAAGCATCAGATCAGTTGCAGTTAATCTAGGTTATAACTTTCATGAGGTTGGAATGTGAAGATCGGGGTGGCATAACTATTTTTCTTTTTTTTTTGGTTCATAACTTGGTTGGTTTGGTTAAATAGGTACAAATATCCTATTCAGAGTGTGTGGCAATGAGGTCAAAATTCAATGGTGGGGAGACCATTGAGGGTTGGAAACTAGATGGATATTTAGTGTTGTGATTTTGGAATCAGATAGTTGTGCTAGTAGATTTTCAGGAGAAACTTATTAGTGCTTATCATCATTCTAGACGGATTGTCCATCCCAGAATTCAAGAAATGTATATTGCACTGAAAGCCTAGTTCTGGTGGATGGATATGAAAAGAAAAGTGGACGAGTTTGTATAGGGATGCTTGACTTGTCAGCAAGTCAAGGTAGAGTATCAGTGACCAGCAAGTATGTTTCAATCTTTACCTATCCCAATGTGGAAATAGTAATAGATAAAGATGTATTTTTTATAGGTCTCCCAAGAATGTTTAAGAAGCATGATGCATTATGGGTGATAATGGATCAACTCATAAAGTAAACCCATTTCATCCCAATTCTTGAATTTCATACTATGGTGGATCTATCCAAAATCTATATCTGAGAGGTGGAAAAGAGAAATGGTGTGCCAATTTCAAGTGTATCAGGTAGAGATATGAGGTTCACATTTTATTTCTATAAATCCTTGAAATAATCCCTTGGGACATAGTTTACAAAGATCATGGAGTATCACCCTTAGATAGATGGGCATTCTGAGAGGAAGATACAAACATTGGAAGACATGTTGTGGGATTGTGTGATGGATTTCAGTGGCTCCTGAGAGGAGAACTTTCCATTGGTGGAGTTATCTTAAAGTAAATGTTATTAGGCATTAGTACATATGGCTCTATTTGAATCACTTTATGGGCGTCTGTTTCATTATCAAATTTTTTGGGAGGAAACGGGTGAGACCTTGATTGTTGGACTAATCCTTTTCCAAGAGACTATGGAGAAGATCAATTTGATCGGGAAGATAATGAAGATATCTCAGATTAATTAGAAATCATATGTGGACCATCATCAAAAGACATTGTCGTTTGAGTTGGGTGATCATGTGTTTTTGAGAATCTCTCCTAGGGTTGGACATCATCTATTTAGGAAGTAGGGTAAGTTATCTACAAGGTATATTGGGCATTTAGAGATACTTGAGAGGGTTGGAGAGGTGGATTATAAGTAGACTTTTCCACCATGGTTTAGTGTGGTACACAATTTATTCTATACTTCTCAGTTAAAGAAGTACCAGCTGGATCCTAACCATATGATTAGATGGGATCATGTTGAGCTGGAGATGGATTTTTACTTGGTGCACGTTCCAGTATAGATTGTGGATAGGAAAGATAAATTCCTTCATGGTAATAGAATCAGTCTAGTTCAGGTTTTATGGAAACATGGTTAGAATTGGGAGGAGAATTGGGAGAAGGATAAAGAGATGGCAGAGCAATTTCCTTAGATATTTCAGCAAAGTGATGGTTCTCTACTTTATGAGGAAGGAAATTATAATGGTGGGTATAATGTAGAACCCCCAGTTTGAGGTATGTAACAATTTTTTATTACTTTTTTGTGTGGCTAAAGTAGTTTAGTAATGTTTGGGAGAGTTTGGAATAGATTTGGAATGTTTTGGAGGCATTTCTAGGAGAGAGTGGTTTGAGCACAATTTGGGGAAACCATGTAGGACCTCAAGGTAACCGTGCAAGTGGAGGTAGTGGGATTGACATGGTTTGCACATGATTTGTCTAAAAAAGTGAGAAAACCATGTGGCATCCCTATTGAGGTAGTTGGATACAAAACAGTTTTCTAGACCATGCTAGCTAACCATGAGTGGAATTAAAAAGTGGTTTTTAAAAAATGGGACCATTTAGTATTTTCCCTAAACTCCTCCTCTCTTATATCATACAAACCCTACTTAGGAATTATTGTTCTCAAGGGTTTTAGGAGCTCTCCCACTCATTTTTTGAAGTGATTTGAAAGGGTTTCAAGGTGCGGTGAAGGTGATTCTCTTCCAGTAAGCCTTCTCGCTTGGATATTTCTTGGTTTTCCTTAGATCTAGTTCTCCATATCTCTTATTTTTCAAGATCTACACCCATCACATATAGATATAGGGTTTTCCCTAAAATTTTCATATTTTGTTTTATTGATGTTAGGTAATGGTATTTATGGAGTTTTTGTGGTGTTTTTACCCGGATTGATGTGCGATTGTGTGTGGGTCGATTTCGATAGATACCTAAGGTAGGTGGATTCTTTCTCGGCTCCATTTTTCTAGAAATAGAAGCATTATTTTCAATTAATTAGATTTTATTAAAACTAATATTTATTATTATGTTTAAATCATGATGAAAATTCAATTTTTGATGATTTTTGGATTTTGGGTAAAATGGGGTATCGTAGTGAAATGTTCTAGATGTTAGATTTTAAAATATAAATTTTAAATTTTGTTGCTCAAGTTTATTTTTGAAAATGGTTTGTTAAAATGGTTTTCAATAAATTGGGGTTGTTTTATTGGAAGGTAATGTGGCATGGATTATGTCCTAATAGATTATTTCGGTTGGAAATGGTTGATTGCATAATGTTGTGGCCTCGAAATTATATATGCTTATTTGTTGGTTAATTATTTATGCATGTTATTTAAATGGATGTGAAGTGGGTGGGGAGTACCACTATAAAATGGAGATGGATAGAAGATAGAAGGGCCACTATCAAGGATAAGTTTTCGGGAAGTACCACTAGATTGAGAAAGTAGTAAACAAGCTTGGACAAAAAGTTCTACCATGATTGTTACATAGGGTTAAGTGTATGAAACCTTATGGCTATGTTTTGATTATGAATGCCGATAAGAAAGATGAAATATTTGTCTTAATATGTGATGGTAAAAGGGATTATGTCTTGTTTGTGGTATTTCACTTGTAGTGTGTGGATTTGGGTGAAAAAATGGCTTGGTAAGGGTGTGTCTGGATTGTTGGAAATTGTTACACTATTTATTTTTTATATGAACTGATTTATATAAATGTGACAGTGGTTCTATATGATTGGTGTGTGTAAGGAAGTCATCTCGGGAAAACCTATTGATTATTATTACTCGCACACTACTTTGGAACTTGGGTGCTTTTGCAGATGTGGTATTCTAGGATACAGGAAAAGACAAAGCATCTCATTTTTCAAGTGGTTAATCATGATGATTTGGTGTTATTGTGGTTCTTGGAGCATGGATCTTGGTGGGGAGATATGGAGTGTTTCATGGTTTCCTTTGGGTCTTGATAATGAGTCTTTCACTTGGTACTATGATTTGGGGATTTTTTTTATTTAGTTGTATTGGTTTTTTGGAATTGTTATAGAAGTGTTTGGTTGTTTGGTTTTATCTTGGTAATATTTCATCATGGTTTACTTTTTTGACTTGAATCATGTATTTTTGGTTGGTTATTCCTTGTTTGGTTGTTCGGTTTTATCCTAAGGTAAAATTGTTCCCCAAATTGTTCTTGAAGGCCTTGACATTTATTTCTAGCCTTTGGAACATTGGAAACATCCTCTAAGTTCAAGTAGTATCTCACCGCCATCTCAAGCCAATGAGGAGGGGTATGATGTTACAAATTACTTATTCAAATAAAAATAATAAATATTTCATATTATTATTTTATTATAAAGCATTTTAAGTAACGTTTTAAAATGGAATTTTTAACTAATAAAAATATGTATCATGCTATGTTATATTATAATGAATTATTTAATATGATGGTATAAAAATAAAAAATTTAATAAAAATAAATAGGAAAAAATAATTGTGAAAGGTAAAATATATTTTATAAAAAAAATTTATTAAAAAAAATTCCATTATACTTGAAGTTATATTTTTAAGAAAAGAATGTAATGGAAATAACATTATTGATAAACATGTACAATTTTTTTGTTTATATTGTAAAAAGGAAATAAATTCACTATAAAATTATATTTATTATTTAATAAAGAAAATTTATAAAAACATTAATTGGAAATATGTGATGTTATATTATAACCACTTTAATAAATTTAGTTCCTACAATTTTAACTATCACTAACCATTGAAAATATCTAACTGTAGTCAGAAAAAAAGACTTAAGATATAATTTATAATGATATATCAACCTTACTAACTTGGGTAAAACTAGAAAGCTCATATTTTCCTACATAATTTGAATATACTTGATATTGAGTTTCTTCTCAACAATTTAAGAAAAATACCCCTCATGACTAGGTATTAAGACCCATATAATAGAATTAGTTTTCATAGAGAGTTCATAGTCTACCTTTTACTGATACATGATCATAGGTATATATGGAATGTAACTTCTCTATTCTATAATTTGATATGGGATATATGTATAGAGTTTTAATCAATTAAAAAAGATCACATCAAATTATATTAAAGGGAGAATGATAATATTTATTAGAAGAACATTCCAAATGACTTATATCTAAGAATATTATAGACATGGGATGAAACCACTATATCACTAAAAGTTTTTCCCAATAAATTAATGTAAAATCATTTATGGTTTTGGAAAACCTTCTAGATATAAGGGATTAAGTAGAAGAATAATCAAATTTTACATTTGAAATTATAGGGTAGTTGATGAGTATAACATATACCCATCATTTTTAGGACCCACTTCATAAGTAGTGAATTCATAGTCCCTTCCATGTTCCCTTGGCCTTTGAAGCTTCTCATTCCTATTACCTTCATTAGCCCTTTGATTGGGGAATTGATTTTAAAAATTCCAAAACACTTTTCATTTGATGTGTTGAATTATGGGTGGTTCATTAATTGGAAACGTATCCTAATTTATTTCATTGAGAGACCTATTAACCCACCTGTGAAAATCATGGGATCTAAGGACAAACCTTCCATAATTTAAACATTCTCTTATTCTTTGTTAAAAATCACTTAATTTCCTCTTCCCATATTTTTAACATGCAAGAGATTATAGTTTCTTTCTCCCATGTGATTTATCATTAAAATTTCCATGAAACTCTATTTTACCTTTCTTTTCTAAAAAATAACAAGTGTCTCCAATATCCATTTCAACCTAATTTCAGTGTCAAAAAACATATTCCTAGATTCTAAAGTCTCTTATAGCCAATTTATTCTTAAGACTTGGTTTTAAGACACTAAAGAACTATCTGATTTTACTATTGGGTATAATTATAAAACCAAAAGAATATATCATGAGTCTCATGATGTTTTATTCATAAGTACCCAAAGATTACTCCTCATTTTATTTCAAATATAATAATTTTTTATCAATTTTCATGAAAGAGTTTGAGGAAAATATTTAGTTAAAAATATTTTCTTAAACTCATCTCATTAAATTGAGTCTTCTTCTTCCTTTTTAATCAAATTTTTAATAAGTATTAAATTATGGAAAATATATTATCTATTTCATTGATAAAGTGTTTAGAAATTAGTAGGTTTTAATACCTACTAAAAGAGGGTTTATGCTAATGCATGAAGTACTTGATAGAAAGATTATCATTATTTGGTGTGTTTGGGAGTTATACATGGATTTCATTATTGTTTATATCTTGAGAGAGTTGAGTGAGAATTTCCATAATATTTTTTATCCTATACCCTATCTTGTTAGGTTTCTTACTAGGATGATCACCAAAATTTTCATCACATCCATTATTAACTTATTTACTCTTTCATTCCACCATTACTTGAATATGAAAATGTTTATGAGAGTTATTAAATTAATAGATGTGTTAGAGTAAAAAGTTTGGATCTTATAAGAAATAACTTATAAATGATATATATACCATAACTTATTAATCTCTATGTTTCAATCAAGGGTTTCCATGATATTTTACCTATTAGGTTCTCAAAATTAAATATATATGAATCCCTCTTAATGTTTTTTAATGAGGATGTAAATCACCAAATCATATCCCCTGGGAGTTTTAAACCAAGTACACATTTAGGCCCACTTGTTGTCCACCAAGGGAGGATTTAGTTAATACACACATATCATTTTTTAGGATCATTACCCCTAAGGTCATATATTCTAGATATTACTTACACTTTTTTGTATCTTAACAATAATTTTATTATAATAAAACAGTACACTATACCTTACAAAAAATTTAGGATTTTTTCTTACATTTAAGATTATCCATATCCAAAAAATAAAAAAAATAATTTCCAAAAAATGACTAAACCCTTCTTTAATACCAAAAAAGGTGACCCAGGCTAAAAAAACATGAATTTTACATAATTTAAATGTTTAATATCATAAATAATACAATAACCCCAGAACCCAAAGGTTCAGTGCCTTTAGATAATAGAAATGTATACTATTATTATGATAATTTCTCTATAATCAAACCATATTAGACATTTTTATAGATATATTATATTCATTATTCATCTTTATAACCTAGGTTGTGGAAAAAATAATAGGGGGGGGGGGGGTGATAAAATGCTCAGTAATAAAATATATTATCAATATTCCATCAAGGGTTAAATCATAAACATGTGAGAAAACATGAGAGTGGGAGAAATATTTGATAAAAAAATATTAAACAATAAGATCTATCTATAAATAATAATAGAAGGGAATATAACCTCAAATGATCAAATAATTTTTATTTAATAATTATAATCCATTGAGAATAACATAGGAATATAAAATAGAAGTGTTACATAAGCATAAGAATAGGAAGTAATAACATTGTGGAAAAATCGAAGAGAAATTAGGTTCACGTAAAATATTATGAACTAAGAAAAATGTGATCATTTCCACACAAAACATTGCGAAAAAATAAAAAAATGATCATATCCACACGTACACTTTATTATAATGTGATATATAAAACCTTAAGCCCACATTGGAGGGAGATATAAGGATCCAAACATCACATAATAATCACCCATACATATGTGTTCCTCATAAAATCAATATTTCATCAAATCATAATGAACCCATAGAAAAAAATAGGTTTCGTAGTATTTCAAAGTGGTATCTCATAAAATTAATTGAAGAATTTGATCGATTGATACAAAAAATTCATCTATTCAAAATAAGTATTTTTTTACATCGAAATATTGAATAACTGTATTGTTTTATTTAATTTTGAGTATAATTTGTTTCCCAATTTTTCTAGGTGTCTTTCCTCATAATTTTGTATTGTTTTGGGTGTATCATGGTTGGTTCATGACTAAGAAAAAATGTTATCCATCTAAAGAAAATCATTTATTGTGTTTTGGGGTCCCATAAGAGGGGACACGATTGGTGTAAAGTTAAGAAAAAATGTATGACCATATCCTAAAATCATGAAACATAGGATAATGGAGTTTCGTTTAGTTGGTTCATTGTTTGTTAAACTATGACACCAAAATTTATAACTCCTCCAATAGTCTAGAAATGGTTGTATGGTTAGTTTATGATTTACCAAACCATTTATATACACCATGAAGTATCAACTATTTAATCCCAAAATTAATTTTAAAAACCAAAATGATTTTTTTTGGCTTCACTCTTCCTCCTACATCAAAAGATCTCAAACCTAGGGTTTCTAATTAGATATTTTGGAGATCCCAACCCTTTTTTTGATTGATTCTAACGAATCAAGTGGTGTTGGATATAAGAAACTCAAGTTTTGTATCCGTTCTCCATCATACATTATTTTTATTCTAGATCTTATATTTTCATCTTGAATGGAATCATATATCAGGTCTATTGATGCTAGATCCAAGGGTTGTGACATAATATAATTAGGTTTCATTTAGATTCAATATGGGATTGGGTATTTTTTTTCTTCTAATATTCATTTATAATTGAATATAATTTAAGAATCGTCATGGTAATTATTTTACCTTTATCTTATATTATTCTAGAATATTTGAATTGGAGATTATTATATGGGGAGTCATGGATTAGAGTTCTTCTTTGTCTTCTTGAATCCTCATTTTTATGGGATTTTGGACCCCGTGTAAGTGTTTTAATTATAATTTTTTGGGTTAGGTATACAATTCACCTCTCTTTAAACTTGAATCCATGATTTCTTATGAATTAATAATGTATTTTTAATTGATCCTATTGTTTTCTGCTTATATCTAATAGTTATATCAAAGAACAATGTTTTCTTGAGCTTTAGATAAAGGTGGGAAATGGGGTATTTTTGTATTATTTGATATGAAAACAATTTTAAAAGGAATATGGAATTCTTTTGGAAATTGAAATATAGGGATGAATCTTGTTATTTTTCCTTATTTTATATCTTGACATCCAAAATGATAAGAAAATAAATGCTTTCAATTATTGGGTGTGATCAAACCATTTTGAGAAAATTCTTGAAAATTAGAATTTTATTAGGTATGATGATTTATAAATAGTTTTATAAATGGACTTGAATTGTTTTGAAAGGCTAAGTATTTCAAGAAGAATTTGAAAAGGTATGATTGAAACTTTTATTGATTTATTCAAAAATAAAAACCCATAGGAAATTACCCTTTATATTTGATGGATATTATATATGTTTGAATGTTTTAGATAAATATCCCCATTGAGGGAAGTTGAATTGTATTTTTTTTTATTTATAAAGGGGATTCCCCTATGCAGGAGTTCAGAGATGTGAGCGAGATATATGTACGAATGGTGTTTTTCTAATATGATTATGAAAAATGAACATTTCATTGAAATAATCATCTCCTTTTAGAAATGACATGGGAAGACCTATTTGGATAGGTGGGAAGTCTAGGTATACATGTGCACTAGTTTGTAATTATACTCTGGCTAGTGGCCCAAGGCAGTACTTTGGTCAACCTATGGGATGTTTCTCATCAGTTAGGCTAATAAGGGCAGAACCAGATGTTTTGGTAGGGGTTGATTGATGTGAAGTTGTTTCCTGGAATGTAGAATTTTCTTCACTGATGAAAATGTTATCTCTGTTCTAGATCATTTTCCTTTATCACCTTGGTTTCCATTATGATGATATGTGTACATTTTCAAAGTGTGGTAATGTGGATATTTGTGAAATGGTATTCTATTTTCCTAAAATATGTGTATTAAAACTATAATTTATAATTGATTTTTTTAAGTAAGTTAAATTTTAGTTTTTTTAAAGAAACCTAGTTTTGTGAGAATGGGGTGACTTCAAGGAAAATAGTCTAATACTTTTTTTTAAGAAATGAATTTTAAAAACCTAATTTATATTATTATTTTCAAACCTACATGAAAAAGATTCTATTTTAAAGGTTTATACATTGGTTTGGTTAGGGGAGTCCTATTAGGATTTTATCACATGCTTATATATATCAACAGGTTTAGAAGGTTTATCGGTGCAGTGGATATTACCATATCTCAAGTTTCTATTTATGGTGGAGGTTCTTGTGGAATTGCCTCACTTTCACATGAAGATGATTTTTCTTATTTTATTTTTTCCTTATTGTATGTTGTATCATCCATTGACCTTGATTCTATGGTTTATTATACTTATGTTGTTTCTTTTATTATTTAATATCATAGATTATGCCTTGTATGTATTTTATTTCCAATATTAATATTTTTATGTCTATTTTTTAGGATAAATCATTTACATTTAATTCTTGTTGGTTCCCATGTGATAGTAACCAACCCATGGGGATCGAAAATGCCCTTTGGTCCTTTCTAAGGGTGGATCAGGTGTTTTTTTAGTGATGAACTGAGTTTTCTTACTATTCTATGATATTTTCTATTTTAAAGGTAGGATTATCAGAATTTACATAGTCAATCATGTGAGTGTGCATTATCACCACCCATTCAAGAATGTTCTAGAATTATTAGGGCTGTCTAAGATGAGTATGAATTGAATTTTTGCACGGTTCTCAAATGTTTTTGAGAGATTTGGTTTTTATTTTAGTTCTTCATAATGATATCAAGAATTATTTATATATTTTGTGAAACTAAAAGTTTTGGTGTTTGTATTTTAGGATACTCAAATAGTTCACACATACTACACAGAGGTTGTAAAAATATGTGTAGAACATGTTGTTGGATCTTGTTTACTTTTAGTGAACCTTTCATGGTTAATGAATTGTCTACCAAATCATGCAATCAAACTATGATAAAATAATATTTATTTGGATTTTTTGATATTTTAATTTTTCAAATGTTTTATTTATTTTTCAATATCATTATTTTATTTTATGTTGATTTAGTATATTTGTTTTGAAAATTAAATGTTATTTTGTTGTATTCAATTTCAATTAATTAAATAAAAATCATGGGTTGTTTAAACAGGGTTGAAAATAACATAATATTTGAATAATTTCGATGAGTTTTTTCTTTGTTTTAAATAACGGTGTTGAGTTTAAATTTTTAATATTTATTTCAATATATTTTAAATTCAAAAATAGTGTTTGTTTTCAGTGGTGTTATATATTATTTTAGATTTAATATGATAATGATTTTTTTGGAAAACTAGTTTATACTATGGGGAGAATTTTATAGTGTTAAATATTTTCAAAATTTTCATGTAATTTTAATAAAGACTAATTGGATTTTTTATAAAGAGTTTATGTGTGAAATGTTTAAAAACGATATGTTTTAAAATATTTAGATGTTAAGTTATTTTACTTTAAAAGATTCAGAGAAAGTATAAATGTTAGTTAAAATAATGGAAATTATTTTGGAAAATAGTTTTATTGAAATCATCTTGTGTAAAATAGGTGATATTCATTTTCTTTTTTAAATAAAACATTATTTGGGTTTGTTGGTTTAGAATGGTTTTTATGATGAACTTGAAATTTGTTTAAATTTTAGGTTGAGGTTTTTTGTTAATTTATGTTTGTCTTGTGGGATTTGAGTTATATAGTTTTTTATTTGTTTTTCCTTATTTTTAGATTATTCCACTTTTAGATTAAATAGAAAATTTCTTTGATCAATATTCTCTTTGGATGATTGTTCAATAGAATCTAGTATCAAGGATTAATGTTGTTCTTATCATTCCCTATCATGATGTTTTTGTTTGAGAAAACAAAAACCAGAATCCTAAAAAATTTATTTGGGGAACAATATTCTTAAGAATTGGTGGTTTGGATACTAAGGATTGATAATATTTTTATCCATATTGAGATTCCTTAATCACTTAAGGTGTTTTTGTGACATTAATGCTAGAGGGTATGGGTTGGAAGTGGTGGATGTAATTCATCTAGAATAATCCATAAAATGACTATTCTGAGAAAGCTTTCAAGGAAAAGTTCATTCAATAATTATTTACTAATGTAGGTAAGATTCCAACAAAAATGATAATTCATGGTATCTAGTAAGGATATAAAATAGAGTTTGATTTTGAAATCTGTTTCATCAGGTTGGTTCCATATCCACCCCATCTTTCTATTGATTATTCCTTAATGGCAAGGTGTTTTCAAGAAGGCATGTGACTAGATCGATCATAGGTTGTTATTTCTCTCACCCAAGAATCCTATGGGTAAGTGTTGAAGTAGTATTTCAAGGTTCAATAGGACTTAATAAGAGAACAAGAGGCACTAGAGGTCACAATTATCAGTAGGTGTGGTGGAGGAATCTATAGAGAGAGAAAAAGGAAGAATGAAAATTTTAATCTTACAAGTGGTATTATAAAGAGTCTATCTTGTTTCTTCTCACCATATTCTTCTATAAATAAGAACATAATTTTATATCAATATATGAAGGTTTGAAATAAGAATCCTACTTGTTATAGGACTCCTAAGGTGTATCATTCTCATGGTTATGTGGGTAATTTAGAAAGGTTTTGTAGGGGAGATGTTAAAAATAATGGTAGATTAAATTCTACCCCTTATGAATATCCTACGGTCCATATCATTGATCTTCATGCTAGTGTAAAAACCATTTGAGTTTTATTTTATGTAATTAATTTCTCATGTTGACCTCATGATATCAGGAGTGGTTTTCCTTAGTTATCTTACAATTTCTATGGTAATGTTTTGTGATTTGTTATTTATTTTTTGGATTCTATATCAGAGATTTAAGAATTAAATTTATATTAATTCTTGTGTGATCTTCATCTCATATTTTTCTTAGTTTTTGGTGAATTGTTTTGGAATTATTTGAATCTATGTTAATTTATTATATGTTAGGGAGAAAATTATTAGCTATGTTTCCATGTCTTATATATTTCTCCTCTTAAATTAATGTAGTTTTTTAGTTTTGGATTTAAGAAGAGATGGAATTCATGGGATATTGAAAACCACTGAGGTGTTTCATATAAATTTGTTTTATCACATTTTTCTTGAAATATCCCTTGTTGTATGTTGATTTTATTGGGATTGATCATGCCACATTGATTTCTATATTTCTATTCACTTCGTTTCATGTGATCCTTGTGCTAAGAAATTGATTTTCATTGATTATACATTAGAAATTTGGCATAGATTTTGGGGAAACTTGGTTCTAGTGTTCATTATTCTATTTTATTATTTTGGATTCACTAGGAGATGATGTTATGAAATTATAACCCCTATTTAATATCACTTGAAGTAAATCAAGATTACATATTTTCTACTGAGGCATGATTCTATTTGTGTTTTTCCTAAATGTTCACCATTGTCTCCTACATGAACTTATTAAGTTGGTTTTCTTGAGGTGGTAAACTTTTTTGCCCTTTATTTTATTTTGATGTATAAGGATTATCATGTGTGGGGTTTTTGAGGCTTCTCTAGGATTTTTATAGTATTTTTCACCACTAATTGAGTAGTTGAGTATTTTTCATCAAATGTATAATGATAAAGTTCTTGGTGAATTTTTTTATAGAGTTTTTTATTCTTGTATGAACAAGTTATTTGGTTTTATTTAAATGTTTTGTTTCATGGATATATCCTTTAAAGTTTTTTATATGATCCCTAGTTTCTTCCTTGGCCTATTTTATAATATCTTTGGGTTTTTGTCTAAGAGGGTTAAATGTTTGTAGTCACTTTGGTGTTTGGGTACAATAGTGTATATTTGGTTATCTTTTTCATCTTGTGTAAATTTCCCTTTCCTCATGATCAACCATTTTCCTAGAATGTTTTTGGGGGAATAAATCCTTATGGTGAGGGGGAATATCATATCCCAACCTTGGATAAATATATTTTTTTATTTAATTTTGATTCTTTCTTATTTACCTCTCATTATAGGTTTCTTTCCTTAGAATTTTAGAGTGTTTTGTGTAGCACATCTTTAGTGAATAGTTAATAGAAACTATGATCCATCACTAAAAAACCATGAAACTCTTTTTTGAATCCTATATTATGGCACAAAATTATCATATAGTTAAGAAAAACCATGAAAAATGCTTCTCAAACCATAAAACATGGGACATAGACGTTTTGTATGGTTGTTACATGTTTTTTTCAAACTATGTGTCCCAAAAATATAACTTATATAGTATCCGAGAAAGGCGTGAACATTTGGTGTAGAATTTTCCAAAAAATGTGGATAAACCATGAAACATAAATTAATTAATTTAAAAATTAATTTTAAAACACGATGAACTTCAATTTGAACCGATTATTTCCCCTATATCCTATTATCTTTAACTGAGGGATTAAAATTATATATTTTGGAGGTACCAAACCTTCTTGAGATTTAGTCTGATGAATAAATTAGTTTTGGATCTAGGAAAATCAAGATATGTCTCTATTATTCATCATTTTTGTAGATCCACTATTTTCCACTTGAATAGAACCTTAGACCAGTGATGTTGTTTCTAGATCCAAGGGTTATGAAAAGATCTAATTGGTTTTTTATAGATTCATTATGGTAATGTGAATTATTGTCCAAATATTCATTTATCATTAATCATTATTTATGAATCATTAAGGAAATTATTTTCCCTCTCTCTCTTTTATTTTTCTAGAGTCGATGAATTAGTGATTCTTATTTTGGAATTCATGGATTAGGGTTCTTCCTTATCTTCTTAAACCCTCTATTATTATTGGCTTATGGATCTTTTTTGAGTGTTTGAATTCAATTTTTTTGATATATATATGTCCCATTCATCTCTATTTAAAATAGAATCTATGATTTCTTATGTTTTTATCATGTTTTTTCAATGCAAGTTAATTTTTATGCTTCTATCTAGTAGTTATATGAATGAGTGATGTTTTCTTGAGATTTTGATAAAGGTGGGAAATGGTGTTTTTTATGATTTGATATGAAAACATTTTTGAAATTAATATTCCCTTGTTTTGGAAATTGAAATGTATATTTGGATCTTGGTAATTTTCCTTTAATTTTTTTATGTTAATTTATAGAATTATGGGAAATTGTTTTTCTAATATTTGGTGTGTTTGAGGCTTTTTGATAAAATTATCGAAAGTTTCTATTTAATGAACTATGATGATTTATAAATAGTTTTATAAATGGCCTAAAATTACTTTAAAAGGTTTGGTATTCTGAGTTGAATGGGGAAAGGCATAGTTGGAACTTTAAATAATTTATTAGAAAATGAAAACCCATAGGGCATTCCCCCTTATGTATAATGCAAATTATGCAAATTGAATTATTGTGATAAATTTTTCATTGTGGGAAGATGAATTGTATTATTTTTATAGATAAAGGTGATGTTCATATAAAGTTTTTCAGTGCTGTAATTGAGATAAATGTATAAATTTTTGTTTTTAGATATGATTTTTTGAAATAAAATTTTATTGGAAATTTTCATCTCTATTTTGAAATGCCATGGGAAGACTAGGTTGGCTAGGTGGGATGTCTATGTACACATGTGAATTTGATTATAATTATTATCTAGCTGGTGGACCTATATGTGACTTCAATCATCATATTGGATGTTTCCCATTAGTTAATCTAGGAAGGATCAGAACAAGTTTTTGGATATAGGTCGATAGATGTGTAGTTGTTTTAGTATATGAACTTTGATTCATTGATGATCATGTTATCTCTATTCTAGACTGTTTCAACTTATCACCTTTTTTTCCATGATGATGATATATTTATTCTTTTTAAAATAGGTTAGATAGATATTTTTAAAATGATAATCTATTTTCCTTTAATATGTGCTTTAAAATTGATTAAAACTATAATTTATGCATGATTTTTTGAATGAAGTTGAATTATAGTTTTGTTTTGAAAGGAAATTATTTTTATGAGAATGGGGTATTTTCATGGAATTTTTTTGGATGCATATTTTTATGAAATGAATTTAGAAAACATATTTTTATCCTTATTTTCAAACCCACATGAAATTGACTCTATTTTAAAGTGTAATGATTTGTGTTAGTGAGTGGTGATATACTATGATTTTATCTCATTCCTATATATATCTGCAGTTTTAGTAGTTTTCTCATAACATCATATTTTACTATATCTATAGGTTTTATTTATGGTAAAGTTTTATGTGGAATTTCCTCACACGCATTTAGATATTTTTTGCCTAGTTATATATTTTTCATTGTTGTTTGTTGTATCAAATATCAACAATATTTTCTACGTCTATTATACATATGTTATTTATTTTATTATTGGATAGCTATAATGAATCCTTTTATGAATTTTATTTCCATGAATTATATTTTTTATTTTCAATTATGTTAGGTGAAATCATTCTCATTTCGTTCTTACTGTTGCCTTGGCACTAGTCACCAAGCCCTAGGGATCGAGAACACCCTTTATTTATTTCCAGGACTAGTTTGAGTGTTCTATTTGGGGAATTCAAAGGATATTTTGTGAAATATTTCATAAGAGATTTTATAGGGTGATTCTTGAAACAAAACTACCAGGGTGACAGATAATTTTGGGATAAATAGGAAAATGGAAGCGAAATCCTAATATGATCTTAGAAAACATTTATTAACATTATCAGAAAAAATGATGTTACGAGTTACTTTAGAAAATCATTTTTAATAAAGTGGATTTATTTTTTTAAAAATATCCCAATAATAGAGCCTTGATAAATACATAAAGGTTATCTAGGGTAAATTTGATGTGGAAGTTAAAATATACAAACATGAAAAACAATTCCTTTTTAATATTTCAAAATACCTTTATTGAAACCCATGTCATTAAAAATAATAGTAAAACATACTCTTGAAAAGAGGTAAAGATATATATTATGATCATAAGAGATATAACATATTTTTATTTCAAAATAAGAATGAAAATTGTTTTTTCGAATAAAGAATATGTACATGGAAGGTAAGGAGTTTGTTGGAGAGGATGTGAATCATTCCTAACAATGTCATATTCCATGAAGAATGAAACCAAAAAAATAATAAGTATTTGATGTTAAAATCTAAATTCCAAAAATATTAATAGAAAAAAACATATATAACAGATAAATTATTGGATAAAATAAACATGGAAGGGAATAATTGAAGAATCTATTTTATAATCCAATGAAACAAAAATGGAGTCGACGAAATCCTTTCCATGGATTTCTGCTTTGTTGATTATTATATAACATACTATATAATAAAAATAAATATCTTGAAAACCTATTTCATATCCTTATTCATATATATTAATTTCTATATTAATATATCACATTAAATTACTACATATTTATTAATTATTTTTAGTTAATATTGATCATCTGTGTTAGTAGTATGAATTGTTATTTGGCTATTTCGGTATAAAAGTTTCAATTATCATTCTATATTCATGAGTTCATAATCAAAATAATTTTAAAGTTACTATAATAAATTTTAATTTTTTTATGAAGTTCCAATCTCATTCCATTTATGTTTTAGGTATGATTTTTAATGAAGAAACCCATAACTGGTTTGTTTTTTGTAAATTTGAATGATTAAAAAGTGATGTATTAATAATGATTTAAATATTAATATTATCAACCATAGAAAAAACATTATTTAAATTTTAATACCATATTTATCTATAAAATCTATTTTAACCATCCATGTTAGGCGGTGATGAAAAATGAATAGTCACTCATGAAGGCAGTAATATACACATTCTTTGGGAATTATTATCACATTTTGAATGGATGAAAGGAAGGAAGATAATGGATATTAAATTAACATAAAAATATTTTATTATATATTTGATACATATATAATTATGTAATTTTTTATGGAATAAATTTGGATGAGGTAGAAGAAGAAATATTAAAAGGGCCTAGTTAAGAACATTACCTCTTTCATTTGATTTCCTCTCTTAGACTACACCATAAGGCACCTTGAATTTATTTTTTTGGGGATAAAAAAACCTATAGGATATAGGAAATAGGTTTTTGGATATATTTGTTTTTATAATTTGTTTTATATAAAATTATTATGGTGTGAGGAGAAGAGTGGTGGTGAAGGGATCATTTTATAGATGAGAGGGGTGGAACTTTTGTAAATATAATTTCCTAATATAAAAGGGATGTCATTATTAAGGAATGTAGAACCAAAATTGAAAATTAATGAGTAAAATATTAGTTAAGGTTGTGAAATACCTCAACCACCCATTTAATGATGAGGTTTTGAGTCCTCATCAGTCAGTTTTAACCCTTTTAACTTGTTTTACATTTCCTATGGTAAATCATTTTTTTACCATGGTAACTAATTTTGAAGAATAAAACTAAAATTAACCTACTTAATCAAACTTTATGTTATGATTCTAAAAATAAAATCCATTTTATTAGGTTCAATTAATAATGGTGGTAAAAATTAATTCTAATCTTAGCACACAAAACATGTAAAAATGATTTTGAGAAAAAATGTACCACTAAGAATAAAAATGAATTTATTCTCATTTATTACCTATTAACATAAATCCGATGATTTTAAATTTATTTATTTGAATATATTCTCACTAAATTTAATTAAAATAATTCATAAATAGTAATTAATTTAATTTAATATGATAAAAATACATTGTACACATAAAAACACTTTTATGAAAAATATCTCTTTTTATACTTAAAATTGTTTTATCTTCATTTATAATAAATTGATAATAAATAAATGAATTATTATTAATTTTTAAAATTTAAAAAAAATTAAATAAAATTATTACTATAAATAAGAGAAATTTTACTTTAAAATACATAATTGAAAAATTATTTTCAGTGCAAAAAATTTAAACTCTTTGACTACAAAACAATATCAATGATCATTTTACTTTTTAAAAACATATTATTAAAATTTTATAATACTTTAACGATAAGAATAAATTATACATTTTTTTAATTTCAAATTAAAATAAAAAATAACCGTTGTATATTTTTATTTTATTATAAATCATGGCACATAAAATTTTAAAAGATAATTTCAGACTAACAAATATATGTATCATACAATGTTATATTATAAGGAATTAATTACGATGATGATATGAAAATAAAATAATTAATAAAACTATATATTTAAAATGAATCATTAACTTTAAAATAATCTTAATAAAACCTTTTTAATAAATAAAATCCCATTATACTTGAAATTATATTTTGATGAAAAACCTGTAAATAAAATGTATTAGGTGATAAATATGTGTATAATTATTTTTATAGCATCAAAAAGAAATAAATTCATTATTAATTTTCATTTATAATTTTAGAAAGAAAATTTATGATATAATTCTTTCGAAACATGATATATTACATTTTACACCATTAAATAAATTGTATACTCACAATTTTAACTATCACTTACTAGTGAAAATATCTAAGAGGATTTATAAAAAATAATTAAAATAAGATATAATTTCTAATGATATATAAAGATTTTTAACTTGGGTAAGCTAAGGAAAATAATATTTTACTTCATTATTAGAATATCCAAAATATTGAGTTTATTACCAACGAGCTAAATATGCCTCATGATTAGGTATTAAGACCCATATAATAGAATTAGTTTTCATAGAGAGTTCAAAGTCGGTATTTTATAGATAGATAATCGTTTGTTGATTTGAAATTTTAATTCCTTATTTTTCAAACTAACATCAGATCTATGTAGAGAGAGATTATAAATTCTTAAAATCTCCTCAAATTATACTAAAGGGAGAATAATAATATTTGGAGGAATCAAATTCTAGTAAAATTTGATCAAAGATGATTATAAACGTGGGGTGGAACTAGTGTATTAATAAGAGTTTTCACTAATAATTCAATATCGAATCATTTAATCCCTTGGAAAACTATCTAGGTATACATGACTAGGTGAAAAAATAATCAAATTTCACATTTGAAGTTATTGGGTAGATAATGAGTGTACCTTTTAACCTTTATTTTCATGAACCACATAAGTGATGGTGATTTTATAGGACCTTTCCTATTCAGTTATTCTTGGAGGTTTCTCATGCCTATTACCCTTATTATCCATTGGATTGTGGAATTAATATATATAATACACATACCCCTTATATTGGAATCATTTATGATTTTTCATTTAATTAGTTGGTACCTTCTCTTCATTTATTGCATTGATTGTCCTCTTCATTCCCTTTTGGTAATAATGAGCTTCATGTACAAGCCTTCCATACATAAATCATTCTATTGTTCCATTTTTTCAATCACCTGGGCTTGTATTCCAACATTTTTAACATGTAGATGATTGAATTTTTTTCCCTGATGTGATTTATCAATGAAACTTCAATAAAAATTTATTCTCCTTTTCTTTTCTCTGAAATAATTAGAGTCTCCACTTTCAATCTTTATCTTAGGTATTCATCAAAAAAATTATTCACAGCTACCGAATTCTCTTGTGACTAAATTATTCTGAAAAATATATTTTAGATTACTAACGAACCATTAGATATTTTATCTATTTTTTGTTTTAACTCTTGTACTTATATCTCTATTTTCATTAATATATTTTGGAGTAACTTTTTAGTGAAACATATTTTCTTAAACTCCTCCTATTACATTGATTCGACTCCTTTCTTCATAAATATACTCTTAATTAAAATCCACCATTGTTTAGTCTAACCTTCCAAATGATAGACAACTAAAATTACATTCTCCTGGTATGAGTATTGGAGGATGTAATCTATACTCTCAAACTAATTAATCAATTTCTTGTAAATTAGTGGGTTATAAGACTCACTAAATGAGGGTGGATGTTGAAACATAGATGAATCAATAACAATTTTATAATTCCTTGGTTTGTTTGGAAGACAAACATAGTTTTCATTTTTTTTCATATAATGGGATAGTTGAGCGATCATTTACATAATATTTTTCATTCCATACCCTATCTCGTTAAGTTACTCAGTAGGGAAATAATTATATTATTCATCAAATCAATTGTAAACATAGTTATTCCTTTATCTAACTAGTTCTTGAATAAGGGAAAATTGATGAGAATAATTAAATAAATAGATGTGTAAAAATAAAACTTATGATATTTAAAGAAATAACCCGTAAATGACATATATACCCTAACTTATGAATCTCTCGGTTTCAATATAGGTTATCCATGGTTTTTCCTATTAGGTTATCTAACTAAAATATCTACGAATCCATAAAATTATTTATAAAGATCATGTGAATCGCTGAAGCATATTGTACATGAAGTTCAAACTAAGTTTGTAGTTATAAAAACTTATTATGAATAGATTTAGGATTGAGTTAATACCCAAATAGACTTTTTCAACTTTATTACCTAGTTGAATATGTGCCATTGATTAGATCCACATATGTGTATCTGGACAAGGATTCTGTTTCTAGGAATCCATACAATCGATACCTTACCAAATTTTTTGGATATTTTTATATATTTAGGCTTATCCCTAGGTCGTTTCACTAATTTTCTCTCATACTAATCCCCAAAATAACAAAATTGATCACCAAAAATAAATAAACACCTATTTTATACCAATGGACATGACCCAAGAAAAAAAATAGTATTTTTCATCATGTAAACATCACATCTCAAAAATAATCTCTCAATACTAGAAAGTAAAGGTTTAGTTTCTTTAGACATTAGAAAAATATAAATCTTATTTTGAAAAAGTCTCCAGAATTTCACTATATTAGTTCTCTTTATATATATATATCATATGTTATACTCATCTATATAACCTAGGAAATGGAAAACATAAGAAGGTTTGAGCTCAAACACTCAGTAAGGGAAACACTTATCAACATGTCATCAAGGGTAATATAATCATAATATGAAATAACATGAGAATGGGAGAAATATATGATATTTTTTGGACTAATAAGGGTTTTCCATAAGATATAATAGAAGGTGTGACACCCTGAAATTCTATTTTTACATTTATATTTATGCGGTTATTTTTTTTCTTATGTTTGGGGAATCTTGTGGTGCAATTTTGAAAATTTGGGATCCTTTATATGGATGTAAGGTTGGGATCACGGTTTGGGAAACCATTTAGTGGGAATCTTGTGCATTATACAATTTCAGAAGGTGAAAATCATAGTGTCACTACATGGTTTGGTAATTAATGTGAGTAAACCATGTGACCTACATAGTTTTGTGTATTTTTTAAAAGTTGTTTTATTTTGGTAGTCCACCAAAATATCCTATCACTTGATCCACTTTTTCTTGGTGCCTCTCAAGGGATCCCTTTCTCTACAAATATCCTCCAATGTGGATTTTTAGACTGATTTCATAGTATTTTTATCTCTGGATCAAAAGGTTAGGTTTTCACCTCCCTTTTCCTCTATGTTTCTTCCAATTTATTCTATATTATATAATAAAAATGGTATTGGTTGGATGAGTTTTATGTATGAGGTTTTTTTATTCCAAGTTTTGGTTTATTGGATATGATCCATCTTAGGAGACCTAACATAGTGGTTTCCATTGAAGGAGAGATGGTTTTTTCTCTTGAATAATGTGTTTTTATTAAATTTCCTTTTATTGAAGAGTTCCTTAAATTCTTGATAACATAAAGGTGTTTTGAACTAAAATAATGATGTATATGATATTTATTTTGGTATTGTCAAAGGTTTTACATGCTTATTGGGTTTTTCCTTTAGGAAAATTGGTAGAGTGCATAGTTCAATGGATCTTTATTTTCAAATGGTATTTTCTACATTCTAAGTGTTTGATAGAGTTACATTGGTGATTTTATTCAAGAAAAAAAAATTCATGATGTTTTGGGCCATTTTTTATTAATAATGTAGGGGTACTCCCTCATTTAAATGTGTTCACTTATTTTAAAAGGAGTTTCCTTATTTTATAAAGGGTTTAAATTATTTTAAAAGGGGACGTATTCATTGATGTGATCACTTAGTGATTTAAATGAATTTGTTGAGACTATTATTTTGTTTTTTGGTGTATTCTGTTGTATTTACATTTTTTAAAACATAGAGTTAGAAAGGGATTTCCAAAGGTGTGTTTCTTGGTTTCAAGGTAAAGGAAAATTTCTTATACTTGTGTGAATTTTTTAATAGTCACATGAATTTTAATTCATATTTATGTTATTTTGGTTTGGGGATCATGTTTGAAGGGGGTGTGTTGGAGGTGGGATCTATGGGATTGTTTTCCATTATTACCCTTGTGATATGTTATTGTTATGTGAATAAAACCATCTTATTGGTGGACCACATCCATTATTTATGACATAAAAATCCCTAGAATACTATGTAAAGAGTTTAGAGAAATTGGCTATTCTAGTTGAGAGTTATGCGCTAGCTATCCCCTAGTTGAATGTTATGATTTAGCCAGGGGGTATTCCACTAATGAGACAAGTTGAGAGTGATTTAGGAAATTATTTGTGAGAGCATTAACCTACTTGAAATTGGTTCCACATATGTGCATAAAGTACTTATCCCATTAGTCCCTAAGGTGTTTCCTTATAATATATATGCTATGTTATGTCTCTTTATTGTGTATTGACATGCGATTTGCTTATCTCTTTTTTGAGCATACTTTGATGCATGGGTTATTTATGATTGATCATCATTATTTTTTGGCTTGAAATATGATATTATCACCATTTTTATAAACCTCCATTATTTATTTTTTTTATTTCCCTTTGTTATTTACTCATGTTGGAGAAGTTAGATCATTAAAAAATTTGAAGGGAAAAGAGGTTATTGTTTTAAATGCTATACATTATGAAATGTTTTTGATTTTTTTAAACCTATAAGAACCATTTTTTTCAAAAAGGGATATTTTAAAATAAAATATAAGTTTTATCTTTTATTTAATAAAAAATTTTGTTTTAAAGGAAATTGTTGGTTTTCGAAATGAAATTACATTGGTAAAGCCTCTTTGAGGCCTTTTTTATAAATAGCGTGTTTTAGGGAAAGATATAAGTAATTGTTAGTTTTATTTCATTTTGGGTATAGGTAATGAAAAATTATTTTTCTATTACTTTAAAATTGGTGGATTTGGTTTCTTTATAGAAGGATGGTAATAGAATAATGGTGTCTACCTACTGAACTTTGGAACACACACCCAACATACTCACATTAGTGAGTATGAAGCCTTCATATTCTTTATAGGTTCCCAGGTATTGTATCATAGGTTGTCTTTTTTACATCTCTCTATTGAAAGTGAGTTTTTTTTGTAATTATGGATACTTGTGTGTCACGTGGTGATTTTGGGTTTATATCATAAGTTTTATGGACTAGATAGTATGTGTTGTGTGTCGGCCTCTTTGGCCTCATGTTTTGTTCTAGATTGGTTTCCTTATTACAAATTATAAATGTTTTTTATAAAATGGTTTCATTATATGGGAACAATACATTGTAAAAAATGTTTTATTACTATTTATTTTTATTAAGATCTTTTTTGATGTGGATTTTGGTTTCTTCTAATTTATTATTACATGGTTGTCTAATGCATGGATACCTCATGTTGGGTTACCAATAGGAACCAATTATTTTCCCTAGTTTTATTAAGGGTGAAATAATTCCCATGTGTTCAATTGTGATACCATGGAACTAGTTTACAACCCTAGGTGATCGAGAACACACCTCCATCCTTGTAGTAGAATGACTCAGGTGACATGTTAGGTCAGTCCTAGTTAGATCATTGCAAAAGGAATTGAACCTTGAATAATCCATCATTTATAATGGCATAAAAATTAAAAAATATTATTTAATAATAATCTCGCATGGATCATAACATATGACTATAACATAGAAATGTGGAATAATAATAATCATAAGAAACCATAACAATGTGAACATGACTAAGAGTAGTCATGTCTGTAAAACACGATCATGTCCATGCACAATCTATATTATATCATGAGATATAAAACCATAACCAATGTATTAGACGATGATATATGACCCATAACATAAAATAATAATCATACATGCATATATTTTCCACATAAAATCAATAATTTATCAAATAATAAAGAACCCATGGAAATAAAATGGGTTTCATATAATTTACAAATGGTATATCATAAAATGAATTCAAGAATTAGATCTTTTGATACCAAAAATTAAATAAAAATGAGTATTTCATATTTGAATTTAAAGGTTGATTAATTAAACATAAATCCAAATGATATATATATATATATATTTCATTTATAAATAGTATCATGGAATTAAATCATAAAATAGCTTTTTAGAAAATATTTTTTAACATTGTCGTAAAATAATAAGTTACGAGTAACATTTAAAAAATATTTTCATTAAGGTGACATGTAAAAAATTTTAAAAAATAAATTTAAAAGAAATACTAATATTGGATACTAGATAGATTCACAAAATTTTTTAAGAGGAAATGTAAAGTGGAAGATAAAAGATACAAATATGGAAAATAATGTATTTTTAATATTTTAAAATACCTTTATTGAAACCCACATTATTAAAAAGGATTATGAAACTTCAATTAAAAAATATATAAAGATAATTATGAATATGAAAAGAGATGAAAATGAATTTTATTTTAAATTAATAATTGAAAAAATTATTTTTGGAAAGTAAGAATATAGAAATAAAATATAATGACCTTATAGGAGATGATGTGAATTATTATTAACAAAGTCATATTTTATGAACAAAGAAACCTTTAAAAAAGAATAATTTTATTTGAAAATTTAAATTACCTAGATATAAATAGAAAACATCATATATAATATATAAAAGTTAAAATAAAATAAAAATATAATGGTATAGTTAATGGATATCATTTATGACCAAATGAAATATAAAATGAGTTGATAAAACCCTAACCTTGGATTTCATCTTGGATGAACATTCTATAACCTATTAAATAAAAAATAACTATAAAAATCACCTATTTAATAAACTTATTAATATATATTTATTTTTATATTACTCTATCACATCCATTTATTATATAGTAATTACTTATTTTTAGTTAGTATTGATCATTAGTGTTAGTAGTTTTAACTGTTCCTTGATTGTTTTAGTACAACAGTTTCAATTATCATTCTATATTCATGAGTTCATTATCTCTAAAAGTTTAAAGTTACTATTATTGATGTTTCATAATGTTTTATAAAGTTCTAGGTGAATTATAATGGATCTTTAGGTATGATTTTTAAAGACAAAACTCGTAATGGGCTTGTTTCGGTAATTTTTAATAAACAAAAACATGATATCATAATAATTATTTAAATATTAATATTACCACCCCAAAAATTAAAATAAGTTTTTACATTTTAATATTATATTTATCCACTAAATTCATTTTTAAAACCAACCATTTTAGGGAATGATGAAAAATAAAATAATCACTGATGGAGGCAGTAGTTTGCACATAGCACGTGAAATGTTTTCAATTTTTGAATGGATGGGATGAAGATAAATAATTGAGATTAAACTATAATAATAAAATTTAATTATATTTATGAAAATAATTTCCTTATTTCAAATTTTATGGAATGTAGTTGGAGGAGGAAAAATAAGAAAAAATTAAAAGATCTCGGTTAAGAACATTACCTCTTCTCTTGGATGTCCTCTCTTAGACTGATCTTTAAGTAAAGTTGAACTAGTATTTTGTGGATACTAAAACCTATAGTACCTGGGAAATAGGATTGGAGAGATATTGTTTTATATTTTTTTATAAAAAAGTTTTATTGTGTGAGGAGAAGAGTAGCGGTGAAAGGCTCCTTTTACAGGTGAGAGAAGTGACACTTTTGTAGATATAATTTCTTAATATAAAAAGGGATGTAATTATTAAGGAAGTAGAACCGAAATTGATAAATAATGCGTAAAATATTAGTTAAGGTCATGAAATCTCTCAACCAACTATTCAATGATGAGTTTTTTTTAGTTCTTATCATTATGTTTTTTTCCTTTTTACCTTTAATTTTATTATGGCGATTCAATTTTTTTACTTTGGTAACCTATTTATGACTAAAAAAGAAATTTAAATACGTAATAAAATTTGACATTTTTATTCCAAAAATAAATTATATTTTATTATATTCTCCATGTAAGTATAGTAAAAATTAATTTTATGTTTAGCACACATAACGTGTAAAATCCATTTTTTGAAAAAAATGTGTCTTTAATCATACAAAATAATTTATTTTCATTCCATGCCTATTAAAAACCATTAAAAGAATGTTAATTTTTTTAATTAAATATATTTTCCAAAAATTTAATTAAAATCCTTCATAAATAGTATTTGATTTAATTTATCAAGATTAAAATACATTGAACACATAAAACCCCTTTTCTGAAAAATATAATTTTTTACCTTCAAAATATTTTATCTTAATTTCTAAAAAATTGATAATAAATTTAAAAATTATTATTCATTTTTTAATTGTATAAAAAATATGTTTAAAAAAATATAATACAATAAATATGATAAATTTATCTTTTAATTATAGATAATGATTTTTTAGCGCAAGAAACTTTATACACCCTAACAACAAAACTATATCAATGAGAATTTTAATTTGCTAAAAACTACATTATCAAAATTTTATAATCATTTTTATATAATAATACACAATAAATAATAGAAATTATATCTTCATGTAAAAATAAAAAATATTTTATATTGTTATTTTACTATAAAACATGTTACTTTACATTTTAAAAGTGATTTTTTAACTTAAAAAATAGGTATCATACTATATTTTACTATAATAACTTAATTAATATGATTATATAAAAATAAAAAATGTTAATAAAAATTTATATTTAAAAATAATCATTAATGGTTAAAGATATTTTATAATACCATTTTAATAAATAAAATTTCATTATACTTGAAATTATATTTTGAAGGAAAACATGTTTAGGAAATAAATTGGATGATAAATATATTTATAAATTTTTGGTTTTTAACTAAAAAAGGAATGAAGTTAATTTTAAATTTAAATTTATAATTTATGAAATAAAATTTATAAAAATATTCATTAGAAATATAGAGGTTGTTATAAAGACTTCATTCTCCGATCATAAAGGGTTCCACACTACATAAGATCTAAAAACTTGTGAAGGTATATGTTCTTCAACCATAATAATTTGTCCACTATATAATTCTATCTTGGAAGTGTAATTATTATATGGAAAAAATATCTAAAATTAATAGAAATCCTACTTTAAATAATCCCAAATTAAAATGGCCTTTACCTTTTCTTCGTAAGTTTATTTTGGCTCTATGAGCAGTCAAATCAAATTATATAGAAATATTCACCCCTAACTATATAATATACCTATATCCTATGATTTTCATGGAATAAATCCATCTATAATTCCCTTAATAGCGCATCTATTTTTTTGGATGGAATTCATGGTATATTACCATTAACCATTTATCACTAGAACACTATCAGATTGAAAAATATTTTTAAAGGACCTATATCACTTGGTGTATGAGAAATTAATCAATGCATGGAGATCCTATATAAATCCTTTTCATGTATTGAGATATTTCTTGAACAAAAATAAAATTGGGTTATTTATATGTGGTTTATATCATAAATTTCAAAAAAAAAGTTCATGCCATGTATTTTTGGTGATAAACCCCCCCCAATAATTGGATTTGTTGGAATAAAAGAATCTGTTTTTAGTGAATATTGGGCACTTTGATGTGTTATTTATATATCATGAAGGTTATTTTGAATGAATTTATAGAATATCTATCTTCAGGTGGATAATATTGATTCATATTTTTTTAATTTTTCACACACTCATGGATTGATCAAGAGTGTGAGCGATCACGAGATTGCAGTTGGGATGGTACAACAATAATTTGTAGTTTTTATAATTTTTTTAATCTATAACACTTTAGGTATTTATTTTATTTTTATGAATTTAAAATATATGCATAGATCATTACCAAAGAAATATAATCCATTTGAAAATTCATGTAAATTATTTATTTTTAATTCATGAATTGAAACAACAGAGTTAGTGATGAAAATATTGAATAAAACCACTATATTTTTAGGCATGTGATCTTAGATGGGTATTAATGGGATAGATATATAGAATGTGTTCTATAATCATAGGCTAAGTTCAGTTTATTAAATAAAATTAATAATAGGTTTTATTTCCTCTTGAACTTTTAATCTTGGGTGGGTATAGTCAAGCTAGATATGTAGTGAAAGTTTTATTATAGTAGGTCATGATTAATCTATTTCGATATGAGAGTTTTAATAATCTAGTATAATCAAAAGAATGAATGGGTTTTTGTATGGGTGAGTTTATAATCCCAAAGGGTTCAAGTTACCTAAAATTATATATCCAATTTTTTTGGGGAAGAACTTTTAAGGGTTTATTGGGATCCTGTTAGTAAAAAATCTAAATCAAAACTAGATCCAAATTATCTAAAACAATATATACAAGGAATATAAAGAATCTTAAACTTTTACTTAGATTCATAGACCCAGTGATAATATATTTAATTTTTCCATTGAAAAACTTTGGTCCCTATAATATTTATTTTTTATTATTTTTCAATTTAACTTTTTCCTAATCTATTAAAGGGGAGGGTTAGTGAGAGATGACTTGACTTTTTCATAGGATTCCCTTTTTGAGTTTTCACTTCAATGAGTGGAATGTATATTTATTTTAGAAACTTTTTAAGAATCTTTAGTTTAATATAAAACATCTAAGACCTAAGATGGATACAATTTAAGGTCTTACAACTTTGATTGAAGCATCAATAATTTTTAAGGCCAGATATCTTATGATGGGGAAAATGTTCGTTAAGTTTAGGGTTATACCACTAGGACCAAAGTATGGGGTTACATATATAGGGATGGAGGAATAAAAAACTTCATGAAAATTGATGTTATAGTGGTATATAAAACCCTAAATAATGTTTGAGTTTATTTTTCAGTAATAATGATTAAAGTAAAATATGAAAAATATTTTAAGGAAACATATTTTGAAAAAAAGTGAGGTTTTACATATTGAAACATGGGAAAGATTGAATCGATGTCAATAATGAGCCTAATATTAGTATAAGAAAACTTGGAGGGTGTGCTTCTATAGACCCAATAGAGGTATGAGAATTAAAATTATTTTTACATATTTGAATAGGGGTGATGGGTAATGTAATTTTTTGGTTTAAGTATTTAGATTAAGGGAAAATGAGATTATAAGAAATAGACTTGTATAAACACTAACCATATTTTAATGATGGGTATATTTTGGTACCACAAAAGATGCATACTAAGGATGATTTCTAACCACATTCAAATAACAAGTTACACTATATTGATTTTCAAGGTGTATATGGTTAGAGAATCTCTCCCTTGGGATAAAGACACAACCATTTTTTGTTATAGATGGGATGGATATATAGTGAATGTGTCATAAAGATGATTAAGAGGGTTGATTTTAATTATGTATACTCATTATAAATTACCATATAATGTTTTGGAGAATTCAAATACTCAAAATATAAAGTAATTTATTTGGAAAGGTAATTTCTATAGGTACTTGGAATATCCTGACTGAAAACTAATCATATCAGGTTGTTGGGAAATATTAAATATGTGATGAAGATAATAAGGATTTATGGATTTTTTCAATATAGGTGATTGTGACATCACTATATATCCCATGAAAATAAATAATCAAGACTATGTAGTTCTAAATTTTAAATCCTAGTGTTGGTTTAGTTTAAGAAAACATGATGTGAATTGAAAAACCCACATATTATGATGGTGGGAGGGGTGAAAATTTGCATTTGGGTCTAAGATAGGTGATATTGATGTCACCATATATGCTATAAAAAATAGGAATTAATTCACACACAGTTATAGTATGTGAAGGTCTGTACATATAACTAGATTATGCATAATGGAAAATAGAATGCCATGGGGTGATGCTCTTGTGTGACAGGAAATAATAAAACCTAATGTGAATGAGGAAGAGTATCAACACCAGTGTGAAATACAGTATGATAAAAAATTTAATGGGAATAATTCCACAAATAGTTCTTTGATATGGATGTGTTTCAAAGATTTGGCTCATGTGCAGTGAGCTATCCCAACATAGGGTTATTGGTGGAAAAAAATGATATGAAATGATAATGGAACAACTCTAAAGAAAATATTTATTGTTTAACCTTGAATAGGAAATTTGGGTGTCATTATATGGTCACTCATTGAAAGGCTGATTTATAAATACTGACATAAATGGGTATCTCATACATTGGGTCTTGAATGATGAATGGATTTGTAGATGGGCATGAGATTAGTCATCCAAGCATCATTTTGTATCTTATAAGAATATGAATCAATACAAATGAATTTATTAATAACATTGAATCATGTGATTTATTAATAAAGGTATATTTAGGAATACTTAATGTGGATAAGGAGAAAATACACTAGGAAATCTTATATAGATAAACATATTATACAAGGGAATTTAGTAATATTGAATAGAACTTTACAAATAGTTTAGGTTCACGCATGATGGATCATTGTGTCATACTTTTAATAGTCTTGTGATAATTAATTTTTACAATGAAATTTAAGGTAATATGGTAAGGAAAAGATGTCATGAATTTTAGATTTATACTATGAGGACTTAGTAACATATAGTTTAATGTTGTGAGTTAAGTATCATATGTACCAACATGGATTCATGTAAATTACTTCTTAAGAAACCTAAAATTGGTGGGAAGAATGATATATTATATATAAATTATAATTTGGGAGTATAATTAACTTGTGTATACCTTATGTATGATGTAAGGTTCTTCTTATAAACAATGATATTTCAAGGTATTATTTGTAGGTATCATCATTGTCCTTAAGGCCAACACCCCTTCTCCTTGTATGGATGAGAGGATGTAAACCTTATTTTTTAATGATCCTAATACTTGATTATAATGAACTTAAAGGTTTTAGAGACCCTATTTTTTCCTTTTAAGACTTTTAAAAATTTCTATATATTTTTCATTGGGCTAGGTGTTGAGACAATGTGAAATTCCAAGGAACGGTGTACCCATAATTAATTATATAAAAATATTAAATATATTTTATATTACACATGATTAGTTCTAAAATAATACAAGATAACTATTAAATGGAAGCTCAAATTAGAAATAAAATACCATAATTGAGTCTGTAATGTGGTTTATACACTTGGCGTGACCTAAAATAGGTTGACACGAGGTGCTCGAACATCTCTCCTATTGGTGGAACTTTTAGTAGATTAATAAATTAATTCATTCAATAATTTTAACCTAATATAAATGACTATAAGTATAATTCCATGTATATTTTCCCAAGAAAACATCATAACCCTGGGACCGTTGAGAGATTCTCCCTCATCCTTCAATTGGAAAATCACATCAGACAATGAAAAAATAAGGGATAGTAGCAGATGAGAGTATTGTGAAGGAAATAACATCCTTCAATCATTAGGAATAATGTTCTTAGATGATTAAGGACATAATATCTAGGTAGGAATCATCAATTTGTGGTTTACTCCCTTATTGATTATATTTATTGAGTAGATCGATCAATTTTTTGGATATGTACCAATTGCAGCCTTTGCATGAACTCGTGTATCGATTAAATTGATTTATTCAAAATTTCTATAACCTTTATTATCCATTTTTTATAATTGTCCCATAAATACAGTAAAAAATAAATTTTAACCATTTTTCTTGTGGCTTTCCCCCTCATTTTCTTCACTTTCTTCACTGGTAGGACCCCGTAGTCTCGGTTTGACGTTTTAGGGTAGTACCAAGCCCTATAAGAACCCCAAAACCATGAAGGATAAATAAAAGTGGCATGTATCAATGAAATAAAATTAAATTTGGGATCTTTTTTTGTTATTTATGATCTTTTTAATAATTAGAGATCAACTATGGGGTGATAAAAGGTGCAAAGATGTGAAAAACTCATGACGAAACATTCATGGGTCCATAAGACCAAATTTACGGAAAACGGATTTCCAAAAATGAAAATTGAAGGGTAGATACACTAATATATAGTTAAAATCAGGATATATATATATATATATATGGATAAATTTCCAAATTTGAAGCGCAGAGACCAGATCGTGATTTTTATGAAAAACGCAACTACATGCCTTGTATAGTGATTAGAACATAACATGTATCCCCTAGATATAATATCTAGGGTTTGATAAGATCATAATTATTTCATGGAATATAACACTCATATAATCCATGTACCTCATCCCTAGATGGATGATTCATGTGGTAGAGCACACAGATGAAACCCTATGTGAAGCAACACACAGTGTGCCAAGTACATAGACACGACCGGAAGGACATGACCCAGTCTTGAATAGTTTGGACATTACATGCAGTCCACCTATATAGAGTTTACTTATACATGGGTTGAGAGTTGTGTACTATCTAGGGAAATGGACTGGTACTGGTGTGGGACCACATGATGTGGGGGTTCCCTCTCATGCCATATGCTACTTGGTTCCTTTTGAGGAAACTTCAATCTTATGTATCTCCTTCATTTGAACTCATATTTTGACCCACAAGTAGCCTATCCTAAGTGTTTTTCTATATAAAAAATGATAGACCCCTAGGTCAGGGATTTGGAGATACGATGTGAAACCCCTTGTCCCCCCCCCCCATGGTGTGGGTCCTTGAACTATAGAGTGGAATCCCCCATTAGTATGGTTGAAATTCCTATACCTTCGAATTGGAAACCCCTATTGGATAGGGCATGGGTCCTAAATAGAAATATTAGAACTCCCATATCAGACCAAGGTGTGGGTCCTCAACCTATAGAGTATAACCCCCCATTGGCATGGGCATGAGTCCTCTACTATCCTAGTCAAACCCCCTATTGGATAGGGTGTGGGTCCTCGATGACCAGAGTGGAATCCCCAATCAAACCAGGGTGTGGGTCATCGAACTATAGAGTCGAACCCTTTACTAGTATGGGCACGAGTCCTCATCCTTTGGAGTGAAACACCATATTAGATAGGGTGCAGGTCCACGATGACTGGAGTGGAACCCCGCTTTCACACCGGGATATGGGTCCTTGACCAATAGAGTTGAACCCCCCAGCATATTGGGAATAGGTACTCTACCTAATGAGTGGAACCCACTATCAGATAGGATACATGTCCTCATGACACTAGATTGGAACCCCCCATTAACATGTTCGAGGGTCCTCTATGGATACTTACATAATGGAACCCCCGTAAAATACAAGGGCGCATGTCCTATACTTGGAGTTTGTACCCCCTCGGCTGTGAGGTACAATGGTATGGTGTGGGCCTTGACATGGATAATTATTGATAGGAACGTGAGCTGTTGGGAATCACTGATGGAATTTTGGAATTGTTGATGAATATTCTTCTTTGGATGAGCTATGAGATGGAGATCCCCTTATTCAATAATTTGAGATTCTTTTGTTTGATTATATATATTTATACATCTGTATAAATACATTTGGATTAGTTAATCTCTTTACATGATATATACAAAGGCACGTTGGGTATACCATGTACTTTATGTGTACAGATTTTCATGGTTGTATGAGTTCATTGTCCTTCTGTGGGTGGAAAATTGTTGACATGTAGTTCATCTACACACCGTGTCGATCCCCCTGTTCTTGGATGAGGTTAATCTTTCTCTTTCTTTGGGTTGATATGCACTTTTTTACTATCTAATATCTTTCTATTACTGTTGTATCTTTTAGTTACCCCCTTTATCTTTTAATTCATCCTACTAGGTATGTATATACTCACCCCTGCATGGGTTTTTCCTGCACGTGTCATGTATTAGGCAAACAATAGACCTGTTGGTGGTGAATTCATAGAAGAATAGGGATACCAGATACTTTAGACCATGTATGGTTGTCACATCGTTGGGACAATGAGTTGGGATCTCTTAATGTTTTAATTTCTAGTTTTGTCAGTTTTGGGGCATATTTTTGGTTGGGTGTGTGTTTTTCCCCTTCTACTTTTCAGTTTAGACTACCATACTCTTGTATTGTCTAGAGGTTTTACATGTATGGTTGTTTCTCAATTTTTATGCATATTTTTATATTTTTCTAGTACACTTCTGTATTGATATTGGATTCATGTGTGTGTACATGTATTTAGGAAAAGGCCTCACCATGTTAGTTATTCCATCGACACTAGTGGACAACCCCTAACCTATGAAGGTAGGCTTGGGGTAGTTGTGGCTGGAGCCCTAGCATGGGTTGGGTCATGACATATTGGTATCAAAGGTGGTTTGATCCATGGGATGGTGTTTTTTTAGTCCCATTATGAGGATTTCGTTGGGATTAGGGAAACAACGCCAGGGTGTCTCGAGTTTGTCTCTTGGGGCTTGGAATCTAGTAATGGTGTGGGTATATGATGTATCCATTCACTAGGACCTTGAATACCTACTTTTAGACTTAGAATACCAAGGCATTGGTTGTAAGGATCAATGGTACATGAATCATATAGGACTGATTATTTAACTTTACTTCTTGAGTCAGCTCCCCATTATTATATATATATGATCATCTGACCATGGTATATCTTGATAACTTTTAGGATGACTCTATGATGATATCCAACTAGGATACCCATTATGAACAGTGATAAAGATCAAATGAGAGATTATTCCTCTATTCTAGTTCCATCCCTTGAGTTTATTATTTCAGGTGGGAAGGTGGAAGAGCCAACACCTATCGATCAACTGATTATACTAGACAAGTTGGCTAAGGATGCATGCAGTCATAGGACAATCTGCAAGTTCCAGCACTAGAGGATGCTGCAGGTCTATAGTGAGCCAGATCCCTAGGTAGGAGTGGATTGTCTAGATTTGGTGGTCCATGTTTTTAGATTCATCTAAACACTGATGGATTAGGTGGTTTCATTGGAAGCTATCATTTTCCATGGAGTAGCTGGGTGTTGGTGGATCCTTCTACACAGATTCACGATGAGTCAACACTCTCATGGACTGACTTCCAGTATCTAATTTATGAGGAGTACTGCCCCTCCTATTTTCACTCATATCTAATTTAGAAGATTATAGAGTTGTATAAGGAAGGGATGATGGTGAATAAGTATGAAATGAGGTTTAAAAACCTTACATAGCACTCCCTTGACATTATCTAGGATGGATACTTCCTAGAATGATAGTTTGAGTAGGGTCTCTACAGAGAAATCTATTCCAGCGTGGTGAACTTGTGAATCCCCATCTATACCAGGGTACTGAAACAAGAACTAGTGATAGAGAAATTTATGTCATAGGGACACCGGATAGTTGGAGAAGGCAGTGGGTGTCACATAACCAAGTCGTCTGCAGCTGCCAATAGATGCCAGACGATAGAATCTCAATGTAGTATACCTCCCTACAATAAGACTTAGGTGTGTGGTCATGCAGTATAGGGACATAAAAAATCACCAGGGGATCCCAAAGATGGTAGGTTCTATTCTTATGATGTATGAGGTCACCTAGTGCATGACTGCCAGACTATATTTTCCATTGATAACATGTGTATATCTGATGGACTAACATGACAGAGGCAACACCATGATTAGGGATCTACCAGGCAAGGGCAACATGGTCCCCAAGGAGGTGGAGTTGTAAGAGGAGTAGGGGAAACATGGGGTGTTGAATGATGCTATGAGATCCTTCCACCACCACCACCATGAGGTCCATGTCAGGCTTAGGGAGTTGGCAGTCAAGGTTAGGACAACAACAGGCTTTGGAGGCTTATAACCCTATAGTGCATGAGATGATTAGTAGTATGATCCATGTTTGTTATACTCTTGATTCATTATTAGTAGACACATGTTCCAGTCATTCCTTCATCTATATACTCCTACTATGAGAGATGGAGATCCTAATTTAGGAACTATTGCATTAGCTTCATCTTGAGGTTCCTATAAGGAGTTATTTTTATATATATTTTATCTTATGGTAGTGTGAGACATTTCTTAGTGAATAGAGGTTCACATGGGACCTTTTGGTCATCACGATGGAACCCTATGATGTTATCTTGGGTATGGATTGGTTTTCATTGGTCAGAGCCCAAATTTACTATCACCTCATATGAGTCATATGCCTATGCACTAAAGGGATGAGATTCACCTTTATTGGTGAGAGAGATCTCATGGGGGGGAAAGTGGGTTCTATAAGAATGGGGACTCATCCCATCATCCACTAGTTATTGAGTATGGATATTGGTGTAGAATGATCTTTAGGTATCTATATTCATTTAATTGTGGAGGATTATATGGGATTCTTCCCCAAAGATGTTTTGAGACTAACACCGAGGTAAGATATGAAGTTTTTATTTACATATATCCTAAAACCACTTAAATTTCTTTAGCGGAATTTCAGATGGAACCTAATGAGGTTTGGGAGCAGTGGTTGCAGTTGGAGGACCTTTGAGAGAAGGGTTTTATTTGGAAATTTATATCCCCCTATGATGCACCAGTGTTTTTTATGAAAAAGGAGAATGAGATATTAGGTATTTTCATGGTTTATCATCTCCTGAACCAGTCCATGATTAAGAAAAATTACCCCTTACTAAGGATTTATGACCACTTTGATCAGTTGTGAGGTGTGATATGGTCCCCAAATATTGATCTCTAATATATAAACCAACATTTATGGGTTTACAAGGCAGATATTCCAAATATGGAAATCCAATGTTTCTATAGACACTATGAGTTCAGTGTGATTCAATTTGGTGTAATGAATTCCCTCACCATGTTTAGGTATTCGATAAACCAGGTCTTCCATTTATATTTGGACCAGTTTTTGGACATCTTCATCAATGAAATAATCATGTAATCCACATAAGAGGAGGATCATGCAAAACACTTGAGGATGGTTCTATATTTTCTTTGAGATAATGAGTTTTATAGAAAACTCTCGAAGTTCCAGTTTTGGATTTTTAAGTTTCACTTTATGGGGCATGTAATTACTGAGAAATGTTTAGCAATAGACCCTGTGAAGATTTATGAAGTGATTTCTTGGCATCAAACCAAGATCATGTTAGAGGCACAGAGCTTTCGTGGCATGGTAAGGTATTATAAGTGGTTTGTGGAAGACTTCTCTATAATTGGAACTAGTTTGAGCACCCTAACATTGAAAGGGTAGTTGTTTACCTAAAATGATCAGTTCTAGAGGGCCTTTGAGGAGTTGGGGTTAAGGATGATGAATGATTCCATGTTAAGACTACCAAATGAGGGTGTGAAGCATGTAGTATATTGTGATGACTTAGGATCTAGGATCAAATGTGTGTTGATGCAGTTACACACAATTATCATATATGGGTTAGGGAAGTTAAGAACCCATGAAAAGAACTACGTGACTCAAGATGTAGAGTTGGAAGTGATAGTCTTTTCCACAATAATGTAGAAGCCCTACCTTATGGGAGAGCGCATTAAAGTTTAATCATACCATCAAAGACTTAGATACATCTTTACATTGAGATAATTGAACCAGAGATAGAGGTGCTGGTTGGAGTTCCTATAGGACTATGACTTTAAGATAGTTTATACTCCAGGGAAGGGAAACATAGAAGTAGATTACCTTATCAGGAAGTCCCATGATCTCTTGGTGTAGGAGGATTCAGAGCAGTTAGCCTCTATGAAGCTTACCTTTGTGGGGCAGGAGGGTGCACATTTTCTATAGTGTATGCTGCCAACTCATCTACTTCTTGAGTATGTGAGAGAGTACTAGCTGAGAGACATCAACTGGGAGGTCTTACATAACCAGATATCTATAATAGATTCACCATATGAATATCTTGAAGGAGGGAATCATGTCATATTTTTTCAGAGATGGACAGTTTTTCCAGTCACAATGTGGGAGGACATGATGCGAGAGTTCCAAAATTATCCCCTACCTATAAAACATAGTGTGGGGAAGATGTATAAAGAACATTCATGGTGGTTTTGGTGGTCTAACATGTGACATAGAAAATTTTAGTTTATCTATTGGTGACTCGACTATCAGCAAGTGAAAGCTAAGCATCAAGTTTCAGTAGCTATAATGTAACCTATTGAGACCCAAAAGTAGAAGTGAGATGGAATATCCATGGAATTTTTGATAGGGCTTATACACATAGTGCGGATCCATGATTCCATCTGGTTGATAGTTGACTGACTCAAGAATTAAACACACTCCCTTTCTATTAGGGAGAAAATTTTGGTGGAGAGTTAGGGTAGTTGTATGTATGGGAGATCATTCACCTTCATGGGGTGACCTTGAATATTGTCTTCGATCATGCCTTTTAGTTTATATCATGATTGAAAAGAGGCCTAAAATATGAATTTAGGACCCAAATGAAGATGAATACTGCCTTAAACCCCCAGACATATGGGCATACCAAGAACACTATCTAGGTGTTGAATGATATGCTAAGGTCTTTCATGTTAGACATAAACCAGAGTTGGGAGGACCACTTTACCTTGGTAGAGTTTTTGTATAACAACAACTACCACTATAACATCGACATGAAACCTTTTGAGGCTATGTATGGGAGACCCTTAATGTTACCCTAATGTTAGATGTAAATTTGAAAGATATATCTTGTGGGCCCATACATAGTGTAGGTGATGATGGAGAAGGTCAAGGTCATCCATGAGTAGATGAGGATGGTGTAGAGTAGGAAAAAATATTATGAATATCACTGTCATAAGTCCTTGGAGTCTGAGTAGGGAGACCACATTTTCCTGAGAGTCTCCCCATGATAAAGATTACATAAATTTATCTTAGGAGGAAATCTATCCCCAAGGTTCATCAAGCCTTTTGATATCGTGAAGAGGATTGGCAAGGATGCTTAACGCCTCTCCCTACCCCCATAGTTGGAGTGAGTTCACGACATCTTTAATGTGTTGTAGATGAGGAGATACATGAATGAACCCCCAAAAATCATTGAATAGGGTGATATGGACATCAATGATGTGGAAAAATTTTCAGATCACTTAGGGATTATCAAGGGTTGACAGAAGAAGACCATACGTGGTGGACTATCCCCTTGGTTCATGTGTTTTGGAAACATAAGAATGTGAAGGAGAGTTACAGGGAGTGGGACAACCAGATTCAGGTTTAATACCCCAAGTTTTTTTTGATTTTCTTTTTAGGTAAGAAAATATTAAAGGAGGGAATGACATAGAGACACAATTTTCCCTTATAATACTTCTAAATATTTTTATGTATTTTTCTAGTGCTATGTGATGCGACGACATGCGATTCTGAGGCCCGGTGTGCCAAAAATTAATTTCATAAAAATATTAAAAATATTTTATATCACACACACATAGTTTTTAAATAAAATGTGATAAATATTAAATGAAATCTCAGATCATAAATATGAGACCATATTTGAGTCCCAAATGTGGGGTTTACCCTAGGTGTGACCTAAGACAGGTTGGTGCAAGGCATTCATATATCTTTCCCATTGGTGGTACGTTCCATGGATTAATTAATTAATGAATTAATTTTAAACTAAAATAAATATTGTAAGTATAATTCAATGTATATTTTCCTAGGGTTAGCCTCATAACCCTGTGATCATCAAGAGCTTCTCCTTCCTCCTTTCGTTATAAAATCACATCGAATGATGACGAGATTCCAGATCAGAGCAGATTAGAGCATAGAGAACACAATGACATCCTTCAATCATTGGTGAGAATGTTATTAAATGAATAATGATATGATATTTAGGTAGGACTCAAAAATTTGAGGTTAAAACAATCCTTGATTATTTTGATTGATATGATCGATCAATTTCTTTGATCTTCGCCAACTACAACCTTTGCATGCACCCATGTATCGATTAAATTGATTTATTAAATTGTTTTATAACATTTATTATCAAATTTCTTGATTGTTGGAAAAACAATCTTGGAAAAAATTGTTTAAAACTTTTTTTCTTGTACCCTGCCCCTGCATTTTCTCCACATTCTTCACCGACTGGACCTCATTGTTCTAGTTTGACGTTGCGGGATAGTACCAAGCCCAATCAGACCCCTAGAATCATGAAAGATTGAAAAAAGAGGCGTGGATTGATGAAATAAGGTTATATATGGTATTTTTTTGTTATTAATTACTGTTTCAAAAATCATAGATCCAATATAAGGTGACGAAAGGTGTAGAGACACACAAAAATCACGATGAAACTTCTCGTGGGTCAATGAGATTAGATTTCCTACCACAAGATTGATGAAAATGACAAAAAACCGGATATATTTGCTTATATTGAGGGATAAAAGGCATTATTTTTAGATAAATGTAAATAATTTATGCACGTTGACCAAATATAGATTTCTGTGAAAAATTTGACAACACACCATGTACCATGATGAACACATGGTATATAGCCCCCGAGTTGTGGTGGCTAGGGTTTCAGAAGATTATAAATATAAAATAACATGTATCCATCCAACACATCATGTACTTAGTCCCTAGGTGGATGATCTATGTGGAAGATAACAAAATAAGAATATAGTTTGAAGCAACATGTCGTGTACCATGTACACAGACACAACCCGAAAGACACGACATGATCCCAGATAGTTTGGACTTGCTGTGTAGTCCACCTACATGGTGTGAACTTCTATATGGATTGGGAGCCATGTAATGGCCAGGGACATGACTAGGTGGTGGATAAATACCAAATTACGTGTGGCTCCCCTCACATGATGTGTACTTATAGGTTTCTTTTGAAGAAACTTTAATCATCCATTTCTCATTCGTTTGAACTTGGATTTTCAATCCATTCATTCAACTTCCTTGGGTTTCATACTACCATGAAAAGTGGTAGCTTTTTCTTCAGGAAAAACTGGGCTATATACTTCCTAGGACCAGTCTAATACTCTCTGGTTGGAGCAGGAGTAGGTGCCAGTCCCTATTTTATAGCTTTGACAGTCTAGACCACAACTTCTACCAATATTTGATCAATATTTGAGGGAGAACTCTCTTTGGATTCCTCCTGTGGGTGAATGGGAGATTTCTAGGGAGGCATGTTACTAAAAAAGGCAACATTCACAAGAGAAATAATTAGTACAATAGTTCTTAAATTTTTTATCAACAACATCAAATAAAACTAAATCAAAATCATCACAACAATTAAATAAACAACCACTTCACTCCCATTCATTGTACACATGCACTCTACAGTCGACACGTCCCACCTAGAAGAGAATTCAAAAAAATAATCCCAACATCCCATGGTGACTTGAGGTATCTCACGAGAGGTGTGAGCCAAGCACCCTACTCATGTCAAGAACTCAAATCCCTGATATTCCTAGCTCCTCTTTAGGTAGGCTCATCCAAAAATAATAATATAACCAAAAAAGATAACCTCATATGATATCATTTTTTCACGAACTGAATCTTTTCTCCATCTAAATCAGCACCCTACCCATCCCATGGCAAGGACCAAAGGGCGTTCCTTATCCCAATGGGTTGGAACAAGTGCTTGGGTATTATAACCAATGGTTTGGGAATGATATACCTGAGTTAGGATACATTAGAGAACCAAAATGGAGAATAAACCCAATCAGAAAATTCATTCCAAACAAGTCTTAATTAAAATTCAGAACTGAATAAAAGGTTTTTAACATGACACTAGAGGTCCAAAACTACAAACTTAGGAGAAAAAACAGCCTATGGACTGCCACATGACAAGGGGTCATCACCTATGAGCCTTCTCCACAACACATCACCATGGAAGAAAACTAATAACCTAAACAACCATCTTCAAAGGCCTTTCCCTTACCTGTGTCAAACATAATCAAGTCTAATTACACCTAATGGTGTATATAGGGTATGATCCTAAGACGGGTAGGATACCACCAAATGATTCCATGCGACAAGCATTATAAGATAAAAAGCTTTCAACTGTTATAAACAAGAAATGGTTGAAGTTATTTCTAAAGGTGAAACTTTAAAATAAAAATAGTTTTCAATGTGGAGAACTTTAAAGAATGAGTAAATTTATATAAAACATTTAATATATGGAATTTTTAATCCAAACACACTATAAGAAATAGATAAATACCAAATATTCAATGATTACTAAATAGGCGAACACTCCTAGTCACTAGTTAGTTCTGAGCCCCAAGTACATTATATCTTGATGTAAAAGTAACCATAACAATATGAATTCTCATAGAAAATCCACTAGTAAGGAACATACCCATAACCTAGTGGTCCCCAATCATCACAATTATTGTTCTTTTATTGTTCTCAATGTCAGACTTGGTAAGTGAAACATTAACAAAACCACTTCAAATCACTAGCGTACTAGTACACGTCCTCCCACCTAGATACCCATGTTTCCCTATTTGTTCTCAAACAGGTTCCACATGCTATCCAATTTCATTTAAACATAAAACACTAGTTTTAGTAATAAACACTCAAAATAGTAGCTAATCATGCTTTTAACCATTCATATAACTTAAATAAACACAAAATATTTCCATGAAACAATTTCATATGGTATAACAAAACTGTGCACATAAAATCCACATAAAAAACCTGTTTTAAAACCAAATTCCCACACATATTACACCAAACTATAATTTTCATCACTAAATCATTTTTATAAAACCATTCGATGAAATATAAAATAACACCAATTGGTACAACATGGAATACCCATGTAAAACACCCATTTTCATATAAAATTGGAACTTAGAAATCAACTGCTTAAAAAATGATACAAAAAATAGGTTTCAAACTCAAAAAAATGAAATAGGAACATAAATAAAATATAAATCTATCAACATAACTCATTTTACAATGCTTACACATGGAATCACATACCATTGATGTCAAAAAACCCCAAATCTTTGTTTAGAACTTCAATCACACCACGACCACTCCAAAAAGGGTAGAAAACGAACCCTAATCCACAATATTGAACCAATAAATCAAACATTAAACCCTAGGTAGGAATACCAACTTGCTATAAATTTTTAACTTCAAGGAGGGGAGAAAACCTAAGGAAATAGAAGGAACAAGAGAGGAATTCACTTTGGAAACATTGAAGAAAACGCCCCAAATACACTAATATTGAATCTCCAAGAATCCAACATTGAAAGGGAGGTTCCAATAAGGTTGAGGTGGTTGAGTGGGGACTGAAATGAGGGATAAAGGGTAAAAAAAATGATTTATGAATGAAACAAATTCCTTTCACAAATTTGGAAGATTCGAAAAACCTTGAGGAAATTATCCATAATACACAATATAGATGAGATCCAAAGAAGGAAAATGGAATATGGGGGGTGTGGCTAGGGTTTGTGGTCTTGAGTGAGAGGTGGAATGACCACAAAATATTAAAAAACTAACTATATATAAAATAAATAAATTATTTCATTAAATAAGAAAATGTGTTCACGGGTTGGCCTAATGCCTAAATAAATCACCCAAATATACCGAGATTATGTGTTCCTAAGGGGTCCAAATAGATATGGTGGTTCGGATAGGTTAGGAGAGGCCAAGTGGTAATTGTAATGGGTGAAAAATGTAAAAAAATTAAGGAGTTATAAAATAATTTTTTTTTTGTTTTTAAATATGGAAATGGGCTCACTGTTTGGACCAAATCTTGAAGAAACCACCCGTTTCTCAAAAAATGCATGGAAAACACCCACAAACAAAAACAAAATAATAGAAATTACATGAGAACTACCTTGAAAAGAATTCATGGATGTGACTATAATCATAATCATCAATATCCTTTGAATTATAAATTGTAATTATGAATTTTTATCCCTTATATAATTATACTTTATCATTATGATGCTCATGTTGAGGAGAAGTAGAAGATTATTCAAAAAAATTGATCCCCAGGGAATTACTTCTAACCAAAAATAACCATGAACAAAGTATAATATCTATATCACCAACTATATATGGAAATAATTCCAACATTGTGAATACTAACTTTTCAAAGGGAGTATGGTAATGATTTGGGAATTTAGTTATGGCCACAACTTTTCATTCTCCTTAGGATCACATTCTAACAAGTTCTAGATACATGGTATATTTTAGTGATACCAGATGAGTTACCTACTATGTGGGGTGTTGGAACTAGGCAGGTAGTGGAATCCCCAAATAGGTGGGATTTTAAAAATTTTCCACCGATGATCGACGTAAACTTGCCAATGTCGGTGAAGAGAAACACGGTCAAAACCGAGGACCATGAGTGAAGGGTTTTAAGAATAAAAATAAACTGTAAATATTCCTGGTTTAATTTGAGATCACACATACCATCTTCTCATTTTAGGAGATCACTAATTGGATAATCCGAAGTCAAATTCATCTAGATCATCAATACACACTTCATGGAATCTGTGGCAGTGTCGTTCGTCCTAATCTGGGTGCTGGCATGGAATTGTTATAACACCTTCGATGCTCCAACAATCACCACATTTTTTTGCTAGTGATGCTAGAGAGATTTCTTGATCTGTGCTTCATGGATCTAGAGCCTCTCTCTCTATAGATCATGGGAGTTAAGAGAGGAGATAGAAGAACCATGAATAGTTTTTGGAAATCTCTTCTACTCTTATATTTATAGTGTCATGTAATTACCTGAAAATGCCAACCCGATCCCAGAATAATAAACTCACTATTAATGACATTTTATGACTGCTAATATGAGTCATAAATATTATTATCAATTACTGGTAATATATTAAAATATATTATGTGATAATAATTGAGTCCAAAACATGAATCGTCATTCCCATGAATATTAATTGAACGTTAAGTAATTTAATATTCATCAATTAATATTTTTTATATACTTACTTAAAACTTGTAAATACAATTAATAAATAAATTCAATACCATTATTCGTAACTTGAATAACATGAATTTATTTATTGCATTGGTGATCATTTAACCTTGGACAAATCCCAAACCCCAGTGGTGGGGAGCACAATGTTCAAAACCTCTATTCAACTGAATATGGAAGATTCTTGAATACAATATTGTGTATAACCCTCTAGGCCCTTATCTCGACAACAATGAATAGTATTCACAAACCAAGAGCTGTATCTAGCAACCCATCATGGACCCTGAAGAGATAAGGATTGTCAGAGCAGCGACAACCAACCTATGAACACATAATATGTAATATAATCTCTTTGTCTATAATATCTCATAAAGCAGGATGCACTCTCATGTCATCACCATTTCCTTGCTTTATTGTTTATTGAGGTAACTTGATAGATTTACCCTCAAATACCATGATCATCATCATATAAAGGTACTGCTATCCATATTAATATTGCTGGAGATATATTACTTCCATGACCCAGAAGAGAAAAATGATTTCTGGACCATTCAACCAATGTCATGCCACCAACAATGAACCCAACACAAAATAACTCTCTATGAATTCATATATATGATTTTCATCTTGCATCAAAGCATGAAATAAAATGACATACATTGGTAATGATCTCAAGTCAGGAGACCATTACACATGATCGTAGATAGGAACATCCAATGACACCTGAAACATGTGGTGTTCTTATTGGTAGGTCCGTCCTCATGATCTCACTACTAGAGATCATTAAGTGCGAATTTCATGAGAAGATATCTCAATGATTTTGAGCCCCCATCACCTAATAGTCAAATATCTACTATGTCCAATCATTAAGATTTATCTAGACCATAGAACATGTATTGAAGATTAATGTCATAGTATCTCAAGGATCTCATTATAGCATGGGAACTGCTATAACCTTTCGATACGACAATTAATCTTTGAACATTACGCTTTAAACGGTGGATACAGAAAATTATACACCATAATGGTAATATGCAGAAAATTATACACCATAATGGTAATATGGAATCATGTAGAGCTAATTGCATACATGATATGTTAATAAAAATCACGGAATTGTTGGGTCTAAGGCACCTACTATTTCAACAAGGGGTGTAATTACCATTATTCCCTTCAATATTCTTAGGTTAAAATATATTTTTGTAAGAAAATTTATGGAGGAGTCTATAATTTTATCAATATTATTGGGATCAACTGTTCAATAGTTCATTCTCATCAAACTATACAATTAATATTGATATCCATTGGATTTAGAGTAATTTTTTATAGTGATGGAATTAAAAACTAAAATCTTTAATATATTTGATGGAGGATCCAAATTTAATATCTAAGTGTTTCTCTTTTGATAAATAAAAGGAGGAAAATGTAATTCAATATACTGTCCCTAACCTACAATTCATTTTAGGGGTGTTTTATTAATAATGTGAAGAATTTACCTAATTATATTTACCTAATTATCTTTGAGGTGATCATGCTGTTTTCTAGATTCTAGGTTAGATGATATAGATAGGTGAGAAAGTTCTACAAGATGGAATTACTCATTAATCAAATTAATATGATTAATATACATAGTATGAGGCAAACACTAATATCTGAACCAGTCTAGTGTCACCCAAAGGTTGTGGAAGAATAATGATATTTAATATTCCTCAATCAACATGGGGATAATATATTGAGGTATAAAGAGAGTCTAATAAATAAATGGTATTAAATAAAAAATTAATTAATATTTAATATTATCAAAATGAGGATAACATCTCATAGAAATATTATTATATTAATTTCTCATAATGGAATGTTTTAAAAATGATTTTTTAAGTAGGTTTAGATCATCTTTGGAATCTTTACATTTTCCCAAGTTTAAACTATCCTTTAGAGGGATTGATGATGACCAATATCTCATCTCATCCATTGATAGAAAGAGGGAATCCACAATTGATAACGAAGTATCAAATAAATATGAATTCAATTTCAAAAATAACTCTTGATTAAAAATTAACTTACAATGACTATGGAATGGGGTGGAACTCTATGATGGTTTGACCCTTCATTATAGGGTGTACCTCCATAGTGGATACCATGGGAGGGACCTCCATGGTAGATTTCTTTATTGGATCAAGGAAGACCGAAATGTTAGTTTGTTGTATAATCATGTGGAGGGCCTCCATAGAGGGTACCTTGGTAAGAAACTCCATTTTTTCTATATTATTTATTGTCATGAAGTGCACCACTATATTAGTCTGATATTTTATTAAAATGAGGACCTATGTAGTGGGTACCATGGGGTGATCACTATCATTGATGTCTTTGTCAGCACGACAATGATTTCTATATTAGATTATAATTTCATCACAGAGGAACCTTCATAGATTTTACCATGGGGAAGAACTCCATGATTAATTTTTTAGTCATTAAAATATAGATTAACTTCATGTAGAATTAATTGTTTTTTCACACAGAGGACCTCTAGAGAGAGTTCCATGGGTAGAACCTCTATGATTAGTATGTTCTTCATCAATATGAGGAAGACAACCATATAGTTTGGCATTTCATTATTGAGAGGAAACAATAGTGGGTACCATGGTTAGGAACTATGTGGATTCTATATTCTTCTATCTCACTAGTAGGAACTCTTTTTTGGTTTGGTATTTTTTATAGGTAGGAAATCCACAGTTTGTACAATGGTGAGAACCTCAATGGTTAATTTATTTGAGATCATGGGGGGGGGGGGTCCTCCACATCATTTAAATACCAGATAACATATAATAACTCCATTATTGAATTAATTTCCCTATAGGAAGAATATTTTACTATATGTGTCCCTGATATCCATCCAAAAATTTATTAGGGCTTATGGTTTAGAGTGACCTAGATTTTTCTGTATGTTACTATTAGGATTTTTCAATATATCTAAAGGTTCTAAGTAATCATGAAATCATTAACCTATACCTTAGTTGTGGTTATAAAATTCCTCCAAAGTGTCCCTATATTTGGTTACAAATCCTACATTCTTGGGGATATGTCCTCCTTATAAATTTCAAGGTAATCTAGGGTCATACAATGGGCGAAATGTCTATGACTATAATGAAACATAATAGGTGACTCCTGGGATATAATATGGAAACATGGTATACCCTCATTATTTTAATTCAGTTAAGGTTTTAAAACATTAATTCACTCTAGGAATAGACTCCCATAGTGTCGTAAAGACATTATGGGGGTCACCTATATCCAATATTCCAATTTAGGTGGTATTGGCCTTTCTGGTTTCAACTATAATAATTTATCCAAATACATCAAGCACATTGGTATAACTCCGTCTAGAATATATTCTTAGATGAGAGAGTCCACTATCTAGAAATTTTGTAACTATATCAGGGATAATAGACATAATTTTATAGGAACCGAAGTAGTTATATATGTAGAAATAATATATATATGGGTTATTATTGGTTTGTGATTAATAATGACCCTGGTTTTTATTAGGGTTCCCCCAAAATATTTTTAGATCTTGATGCTTGGATGATTTTAGTCATTTTAATCATTTAGATTCCACTAGAGTCATAAATAGATATCCTATCTATGTAGTTTCATAAAAAAATATTCACGGCTAATAAATAACGTTTAATGTCAAAAGAGTTTATGTAGGGTAAACCATTTTTTATTTTTTACATTTCCCTAACTCTCCCCTTTTTGGGAAGAACAAGTAAAAATTTGTTAAAACTAAATGTGTGAGATTTTGAACCATCTTGTGAAGTGTATTGGTGTATAGTATGATAATTAACTAAAAACATAACCAAATTCATATAATTGTTCCCATTAAAAATAATGGCTATCTTTTAGTGAAGGGGAATGATAGAAACTTATGTTAATAAAGGAATACTACTCATGATATAATTATAATATTATAAATTCATAGGATCATAGTGGATATTATTTATGAACATGTTTGAATCCATATAGTTATACACTTTATAGATTTACATTTTTAGGAAGGTGTAGAGAAACGGGAGTTACAAAGATGTTGGGATTAAACCATTAGAGGTATTATTACATATCTTTATTGAGGTAATGAAAAAATATATTTTAGGGACACAATTTATATCCATGTGAGAGAGCATGAAATTCATACTTGTAAAAAATGAAGTTTTTGAAATTTTTCCCAACAAGAAGACATAACCAATAGTTTAAATCCATATGATAAGGGTATGAAACTCATTCTTGATAATAAAACTTTTAATTTAGAGAGGTATAAGTGGTTTTTATCTTACAATATGGTAAGGAACATTATGTAATTACTTTTCAGGTCATGTGTTATTGATCATTATTTCTTGAATTCTAAGGTTTCATGACTAGATCCATAAGGAAAAAGTTTCATATGGATAGAATGAGTTCATGAATTATTCTTGAGTATCCATGAATTAAGAAAAATCAATGATGATACAATGATTTTTTTTGGAGTTTCAATAAGTAAGGGACCCAAAAATAATGATAGCTATGCTTACAGATGTGATTCAATACAAGGACATCAGGTAGGATCTAGAATAAAGTGTAGATATTATGCCTAATAGCTATCCTAGATATGATGAAACCTACTTTAAAAATTCAGGTCATGGATGAATTCCATTAGATTTTCAATATTCGAAATCCTTAATATTAAAGGATACAGAGTTGACCAATCCTTGAGAAAAAATGGTATGAATATTTATACCAAGGGAATATATTATATTGGATGAAACTATTATTCATCAAGTAGTTTATTATCTTATAATATTTACACATGTAATATAACATAATTCTATGTAATTTTTTTGAAAATGGAATGGTATTATTTCAAGACCATGCTCTAAGATGGAATGTGATTCCAACGCCTGGAGTGGCTGTAATGTACCTTCGAACAATTTTTAATGTTCATTAAATAAAAGTGTGAGTGGGTTTATTTCTAACATTCAAATCAGTGTCTGGATCAAAAATATGAGGGCACCATTGAACTCAAAGTGTCGGTATTTTCCTAGGAAGGTCCTAACATCGACCGGTGAGGGTCAACCAAAAAAGATAGTTTTTGACTTTTTAAAAGAAAAATAAAATAACTTAAATAGTTATTTTATTATATTTTCTTCTTCATTACACAGCGGCTCATCAGTGATGCAGTGCATCAATGAGGAAAATATGAATCCCATTAATGAACTTCATTAATGAATTAGTGTGGAAACGCTGAAACACACACGCATATTCCTTCTTTAATTAAACTAGGAACTCAGTGTTGATGAACAACACTAGAATTCCTCTGACAATTGACAAAGGGAACCTCTCTAACAACGAACACTGGTGAATCAGACGATCAAAACAACACCCTTGGAGAGAGAATTCAGGACCGGAGGTTGATGGACAATGATGAACGATCTTACTTGACCAGTCACATTTCTCAGGTAAGGGTTTTTTAAGTTATTTTTCTATTCCCCATTCTTAATGTTTAACGAAGAATGTGGAACAACCCACAAACAGGTTGATCTGTAGTTTGATCATTCATGTGGGATAGTTAAGGATTCTGGATAAAGGGGATATCTATCTTAGTGATTATTCCACCTTATATTTTTGGTTCCTCATGATCCGGATAACAAGAACACATCCGGGTCAACATGAAAAAAGTCCTAGATTGTTCTTTGGGTGTTCTTGTGTGGCAACTCATTTACCAATTTATTTTTTCATTCTTACCTTTCTTCGTGGAACAACAGTGGGTGGTGCATTGACCTGAGGCACCATTCAAGAAGGGTTGCAACCAGGTGGGCCACAAAATCAGTGAGAGGCGATGACACAAAGCCGTGATGATGGAAGGAGGCTGTGGCACCCAGTCGTGGTGGCGACATAAGGCACCCAGGCTGCGGCGGCGACATAATCCGTCAGCACCAAGGCCATCCGTAGGTGGAAGGCAGTGCACTGGCATCACACCATAACGACAATAGGGGCCGTCAGCTACAACCACTCGACCATGTCGGAGGCGCCACATGGTGGCGACCTGGACCCATAACTTTCCATGGGTTATGAAGATGATCTGGTCTGCAAGAGCAGACTGTATAGCCGAGGAGGCAGTGCCACCCTTGCGCCACGTGGCTGTGCGAACCAGATGCCGCAAGGCGTCCCGGGATGAAGGAAGACCAGCTTGCTGATGTAGGCCAAGCCATATGGGGAATCAGGCCACTAGGTAGCCCAGATGGTTAGAACCGATTCGATTAAGTCTGATAAGACTGGATGAGAACTATTTCCCTGGGCGACCCAGTGGGATGGACCCACAGTTGAACCTAGACAGGTCCAGCAAGGCCTAATATACATGGCCACTAGGCCAAGCCGGACTGAGTTGGGTCAGGTCAACCAAAATGTGTTGGGTCATGTGTAACCCCCTGGCCAGGTTGGTTAGGTTGGTTCGACTAAGTCAGACCAGGCTCGGATGCAACTCTCCCCTATTTACTAAAATGACAATATCTTTTAGAGTGAGTGTCTGATTAATACGCCATCTATGGAGTTGGGAACCTTGAGATGAGGTGGTCTATTGGCTATACTCCATGTGAGAATTCGTGGCAGTATAGGTATGAATGATTTCTTGAGAATTAGAATATCTTGGAGTCAAGAGAACTAGAGAGTAAGAATCCTATGGTTGGATGTGACATGAATGATATGGCGAGCAGGACCTCAGTAGTAGAGTAGCCGAGCGAACCTTAGTGGTCTTGTATCTTAGCGGACCTTAGTGGTCCAGTAGTAGAGCAGACCTTAGTGGTCGAGTAAATGAGGGGAAATCAGTGGTCCAGTAGTTGATCGACCCTCAATGGTCCGATAACCGAGCAGAGCTCAGTGGTCGAGTAGCGAAGAAGACCTCATTGTTCTAGAAATCGAGCATACCTCAGTTTTCTAGCAGCTAATAAGACCTTAGTGGTCGAGTAGTAGAGTGGACCTCATTTTTCTAGTATCTTAACGAACCTCAGTGACTCATCAGGGATGATCCCCTCAACAGGACAAGACAATTCAACTTTACAATTGAGAATATTACTTTCTATACTTTGAGTTATACCTGGTGTGAGCTGTCTTTGCTTTTTTGTTTTGATTTTTGGTCTTTCCTTTGTGGTTTGGGGTTGCTTGGGAGTATTGTTTCAGTCATCCCTACATGAGGTTTTCTTGCATGTGCCGTGTCTCGTGTAGGTGATCAACACTTCGATAGGTACCTTGTTTTTCCATGGCTATGTGGTTCTTAGTGAGATGGGTAGGATGAGCATACATCTATGGCTATAGGAAGCTACCCTTCACCTACCCTTCAGGTAGGGTCTCGATAAGACAGACCATGGCATTTGTACTTTCCTTTGTGGTTTGGAGCTTATATTATTTCCCATTTGTACTTTTAGTTGTACTATACCCTCAATAGTTGTCTTAGTGACAGTTGTAATTTAATTTGTATTTACATTCCACAATTTTATCTTTGAGCGTGTGTACAGTTTTAAAGGAAAATACCTTTCCTTTTTGGGATATTCCTATTCGATGCTAGTTTCCATCTCCTAGACTATGGAAGGCGGGCATGGGGTACTCACGGTAAGGGCCCTAGGGGATGGTTCATAACCAAGTGGAATCAAATGGGGTCGATTCTACCAGAATAACTAAGAGTATGAATATTCTTATGGGGAAACAGTGTTAAGTTTCTCGAGTTTGGCTTTCAGGATAGGGAGTCCACTATTGGTGTGGAAACCGACATATCCATACACCAGGACCCTAAATTATGATTTTTGACTCAGTACATGAAAACACCAGTTTCATGCGTCTATGAATGTTTTCTCATGATATTTCTAGGTTAGAGTCAGTTCACTTGGTATAATCTATTAATCATGATTCATCATGATCTATTTCAGGATGCCTCTATGCAGAAAACTATTCAGGATTCCATTGCAAGACTATGATGATGGCCCACAGAGTAATGAGGCTTTGGTACAAGGACCTTTTTTGAGATGATGCCTTTGGGAAGTGTCCCAGCGATACCACCAACTATTGGTCAACAGTTACTACCAGCACTACCAGTAGAGCACACATGTAAGTTCAGTTCCTTACACAAGTTCTAGAGGTAGAGACCTCCCAGTTTTAGGGGAGATACAGATCCTCAGGTCATTAATGATTTGTTGGAGGTAGTGACATGAGTTTTCCACTTAGTGAGAATTCCACTTGACCATATGTCAGTTCTAGCCACGACCCTTCTATAGGTCTCATCATGGAGAGGGTGGAGTTTGACGATCCAGACGCACGAGGAAGTGAACCTTTCCTAGTTTGACTTCAAGATAATTTTCAGATAGGAGTTATTCCCCATGACATTGTGCTCAGTCTGTATATAGGAGTTTCTTCACGTACAGTAGGGCAACCTGATAGTGGATGAGTACTCTGTGAGGTTCACAGACCTTTCCCATTACTCTATAGATATGGTACGAGATCCTATCTTCAGGGAATAAACCTTTTAGCAGGTACTCAAATGGTAGATCCGGGCATCAAAGATTTCCCTCAGCATCCCTATGTAGGCTGGGGTGTAAGTGCAAGCTCTACTAGTGGAGATATTCCTCGCAGAGTAGGCACCGATGGTGGGAGATACAACATGGTGATATGTGGTCGTGTCATCCGTGGTAGGTAGATGATAGATAAGGTAGAGGCCCAAACATGCCAGACCATTCTAATGATAACCCTAGGACTCAGGGTCGGCAGTACGAGGATCCCTGGGAAGAGGAAGTCATCAGAAGAGTTGAGTATTCTACTCATGTGGTGAACATGGTAAGATAGCTCGGGATTTCCCAACTCGTCATGTAGAGGACTGAAAGACGATTGAGGGACCATCGAGGTAGCAACAAAGACAAGAACATGGTGGTCCTCTATGTGGTGTAAGTGGAGGAGGAGAATGCTGAGTGATAAGAGGTGGGAGTAGATACAAGGTACTACCACCACCACCCCTAGGTAGTCCTCCATAGGCTCCAGGAGGAGGTGGACAAGGTCGGGCTTATCTCCAATCCATCTAGGCCTACAAACCCGACATACCAGATATGATACGAGGTTCAATATGTGTCTTATCCACTTTAGTTCTAGTTATTATAGACATAGGTTCCAATCCCCTCATCCTTTCCACAATACTTTTTTTTGGAACTCAGAGATTCTGATCGAGCTGTTGGCTCAATCATTACGATTAGAGACTCCTACGGGAGGGGATTAACCGATCACATGTTGGTGTCGACAGTGTGAGATTACTCTTGGAGGTTAGAACTTTGGCTAAGATCTCCTAGTAGCGAAATTGAGGCCTTACGATGTCATCCTAGATATGGGATGGCTATCCGCAGTTAATGCTCAAATTGACTATTTTAGGCACAAAGTGCATTGTGTCCATGAATATGGGACCATATTTTCCTTCTCTGGTGAAAAGGGAGCTCTTGCAGTGCGGTATGAACTCAGACAGAGGATGGTGCAACCGATAAATCATCATTTGGATAGCATGAACCTTGGTGAGGTGGATGAGACAAGTCCACCGTATCCTATAGTGGTGGATGAGTATGAGGAAATATATCTAGAGGATATTCCATGACTACCTCGTCATAGAGAAATAGACTTTTGCGATGATATGTACCCCATGACAACACTGATATCTACACCTACATATTAGATGGCTTCTAAATATATCTACGGACTGATGGTATAATTGAAGGAATTTCAGAGGAAGGGGTTTGTAAGGACAAATGGTTCACCATGGGTATCCCAGTGTTTTTTTCGAAGATGGCACATAGAATCATGAGGTTATGCATGAAATTCCAGCACATGAACTAAGATACTATGAAGAACATGTATCCTCTATCGATGATTTATGACCTCTTTGATTAGATGAAGGGATAAATATGGTTCTCAAAGATAGACATCATATCAGGCTATCAAAAGCTTCGATTATGAGATGAGGACATCTCGGAGATGACTTTCAAACGTCGTTATGTCCACTACGAGTACTTAGTGATGCCTTTTTGCGTGACAAACACCACATCAGTGTTCATGAGACTCATAAACAAGATCTTCCAGCTGTACATAGAACAATTTTTAGTGGTCTTCAATGATGATATATTAATGTATTCTACGTCTGAGGAGGATCACATGATACACATGATGATTGTTCTAGACACACTTTGAGAGCACCTTATTTACAGAAAGTTCTCGAAGGGTGAGTCTAGATGTGAAAGGTTCATTTCATAGGACATGTAATCTTAGAGGCTGGACATGTGGTGGATGCAATGAAGATAGATGAGATGCTTTCTTAGTAACCATCAAAGTGCGTTGCTGAGGTACGAATCTTTCTTAGGTTGGATGGGTACTATCAGATGTTTGTACCTAACATCTCTAGAGTAGAAGCACCCATGATGGTGTTGACGTAGAAGGGAAAACCTTTTGTGTGGACATAAAGATTCCTATAGATCTTTCAACAACTAAGTTAGAGCTTGATGAGTGCTCTTATCTTGAGGCTACTAGAGGAGGGAACCGACTACATGGTGTTCTGTGACATGTCAGGAACTGGGCTTGGTTTTATACTGATTCAGGTAAAGGTAGTGATTTCATATGGCTCATGACAATTGAGACCGCATGATTAGAATTATGAAACTCGTGACCTTTATTTGGAAGTGGTAGTATTCACGCTAATGATTTTGTGATACTACCTCATGGGAGAATGATTCATCATCTACTCTAACCAAAAGATTCATATGTATATTTTTTTCTTAGAAGGATCTAAATCCGAGACAGTGATGTGAGATACAATTCCTTTAGGACTATGACTTCGAGATAGTCTATATTCTTGGGAAGGGGAATGTGGTGACAAATTCTCTTAGTAGAATATTGAGTTCACGACTACTAAATGAGGCCTTAGAGCTGTCTGCCTCACTTCAAATATCCTCCGTGGATAGAGAGGAGACATATTTTCTTCAGTCGATGGTAGTTCCCCTCTACTCTTACAATGAGTCATGGAGGCACAACTCAGAGAATCTAGTTGCGAGTTTTCATGTTCCCAGATGTCCATAGGGCTTTCCCCTGAGGGATATTCTAAAGATGGGGAGCACATCATCCTTTTCATAGGATAAACCATATTACTAGTGGAATTATGGGATGAGGTATTGAGGGAGGTCCATACATCCCCTTTGGAAGTACATCCAGGTGTGGAGAATATGTACAAGGACCTATGACGTCAGTAATGGTGGATGGGGATGAAGAAGGAAGTTTCAGAGTTTGTCTCGAGATGCCTCACTTGTTAGCAAGTAAAGGCTGAGCACCAAGTTCCAGCAGGTTTGAAAAAAACCCTTGAGGTACCAGAGTGGGAATGGTTTGGGATATCGATGGACATCATGATTGTCTTACCACGTACGTACAAGGGGAATGATACCATATGGGTGATTTTAGACTGACTAAACAGGTCAGAACACTTCTTACCCATTCGAGAACAGGGTTCAGTAGAGAGCTTGGGTTGCCTCTACATGCAGGACATAGTTCAACTCCTTGGAGTCCCATCTACGATATCCTTAGGTCATGATTCTTTTTTACATCCTGATTTTGGAAGAGATTACATGTAGCATTCAGGATTTATCTATTCTTGAGAACAACCTTTCACCCTCATATGAATGGTCAGATGGGGTAGACCATACAGTCATTGGAGGACATGATTTTTTCTTGCATTCTTGATTTTGGTCGCAGTTGGGAGGAACTCTTACCAATGGTGTAAGTTTTGTACAACAACAGCTTCCAGTCCACCTTCAGTATGGCACCATTCGAGGAACTATATGGATGACCATGAAGGTCACCATTTTTTTGGAAAAACCCAGGGGAGTCATCACTTATGGGTCCAGAGATGGTACATGCTACCAATGAGAAGGTGAAGGCCATCCGAGAGAGGATGAAGACCGCACAGATCCAAAAAAAGTCCTATGTTGATAAGAGATGAAGAACCTTGGAGTTTGAGGAGGGGGACCACATATTCTAACAGGTCTCTCCTTGACGTGGGATACAAAGATTTGGATGGGGTGGCAAGATATCTATGAGGTTCATTAGACTTTTTCAAATACTATGTAGAGTGGGTGAGGTGGAATAACACTTGTCTTTACTTCCACAGTTATAGAGGGTGCACGAAATCTTCCACGTATCCCATCTGAGGAGATATGTGAACGAACCTTCTCACATCATCGACCATGATGAACTGAAAATTGAAGACATGAAAACATTCATAGAGTACCCGATGGAGATAGAGGATTGATAGGAGAGGATCTGTCATGGACGGTCGATTCCTTTGGTGTGTGTTTGCTGGCAGCATGGAAATATCTAGGAGAGAACGTGGGTGAAGGAGGCTCAGATATTTTTTTAGTACCCCCATTTGTTTGATTATCCTTTATTTTGTATTACGAAGATGTAAATCCCTAAAGGTGGGAGTTATGTAATTTTTTGGAATTCCATGTATTTTTTTTGAAAATTGGATGATTTTATTTCAAGACCTGGCTCTGATATGGAATGTGATTCCAAGGCATGGAGAGGCTGAAATGTATTTTTGAACTATTTTTAATGTTTATTAAATAAACATGTGAGATGTTTTTTTCTAACTTTTAAACCATAGACCCGATCAAAAATATGATGGTACCATTGAACTCAGAGTGTTAGGATTCATCTAGAAAGTTCCTAACATCGACCAATGTGGGTCAACTGAAAAATATATTTTTTGGACATTTTGGAAGAAAAATAAAATAAATTAAAAAGTTAATTTATTATATTTTCTTCTTCATTACGCATAAACTTATCAGTGCTATGGTGCAGCGACGAGGTGATGCTGAATCCCATTAATAAACCTCATTAAAGAATCAGCATGGTGATGCTTCAACCTGTATGAATCTTCCTTCTGTAATTAGATAGGGAATTTAGGGTTGAGGAACAACCCCAAAATTCCTATGAATAACGATGAAAGAACCAATCCACTGATAAATGTTGGAGAATCAGATGATGATGAGGACACCCTTGGAGACCAGATTTGGGACCGAAGGTTGATAAACGATGAACGATCATCATAAAGAAATCTCCTCTACCAAGTAAGGGTTTTTCTGAATGATTTTCCTTTCCCCATTCATAAAGTTTAACGACGAACACGGAACAACCCACAAATAGACTGATTTATGGTTCGATCATTCATGTGTGATGGTTAATGATATAGGATAAAGGGGTTTTCTATCGTAGTGATTATTCCAACTTATTTTTTTTGGTTTTCATGATCCTACTAACAAGAATGCATTTGGGTGAAAAAGAACAAAGATTTTAATCGTTCTTTGGGTGTTCTTGTCTTTTGACTCTTTCCCCAATTTCTTCTTGCGTTTTTCCTATTCTTTGAGGAGAAATAGTAGGTGGAACATCTACATGTGACACTAGGATAGAATAGATGTGGCTAGGTTGGCTGAGACACCGACGAGAGGTCGCGATACAAAGCTGTGGTGGTGGCACCAGGCCAGGACACCCAAGTCACGGAGGTAGCAGTAGCTGCCGATACCAAGGCTTCCGGCAGGCAGCATGCGATGCAATGGAAGAACACTGATGTGGAGATAGGGGCCGCCGACATGGAGGGCGACGACTGGTGGTTGGAAAATGTGGCCACCCGATGGCTTTAGAGGTGCCACGTGGCACAAATCTGTGGTCTGTGGACTGTAGAAGTGAGTTGTACCTGCAGCTTACTCTGGGTCATGCGGAAGATCTAGTCCACATGAGAGGACCTAATGACTAAGGAGGCGGTACCACCATGGCAAGTGTGGCTGCACGAACCGGATGTCGCACGACGTTCGGATTGTTGGAGAATTGACCTGCCGATGTGGGCAAGGCCAGTGGAATAAACCAGGCCACTGGGCATCCCAGGCCGGAGGAGAACCAGGTCGCCGATGTGGGTCAGGCCAGATGAGGAACATGACCATTGGGAAACCCAGCTAGTCAGAACTGGTCTGATTAAGCAGGAACAGACTAGATGAGAACTGGGTCACTAGGCGACCAGGTGGGTTGGACCATGACCGAACTGGGTCGGTTCCATCAAGGACCAATGGGCCTATCCACTAGGCTCGGACGGACCAAGTTGGCCCAGACCCAACCTGGTTGGGTTGGGCCAGATGAAATGGGTCAGGTCATGTGGAACCCCTAGGCTGGGTTGGTTAGGTCAGCCCAACCAAGTTGGACTGGGCTCAGATGAAACCGGCCCCTGTTTACTATAACGCCAATATCTTTTAGAAGGGGCATCCGATTGACGCACCTTCTATAGAATTTAGACCCTTGCGATGAGATGGTAATTTGGGTATATTCTATATAATACTTCATAGTAGTTGAGATACAAACGATTTATTGAGGAATATAATCTCTTAGAGTCAAGCGCAATAGAGTGCAAGAATCCTATTTCTGGTTGTGACATGAAGGATATGATAAGAGGGACCATAGTGGTCCAATAGAAGAGTGGAACTCAGTGGTCTTATATCTTAGCCGACCTCAATGGTCTAGTAGTATAGTGGATCTTAGTGGTCTAGCCGATGAGCAGACCTTAGTGTCCCATCAGCCAAGAGGACCTCAGTTGTCCAGCAGCTCAGTGGACCTCATTAGTATAGTAGCAGAGCAGACCTCAGTGGTATAGTAGATGAGATAACCTCAATTTTCCACTATCTAAATGTTCCTCAGTGACTCATCACGAATGAGACCCTTATCAGTACAAAATGATTCATCTTTACGACTAAGAATCGTACTTTCTATACTTTGAGATATACCTGGTGTGAGTGATCGTACCACAATTCACTGTTTTATTCCACCCTTACACCGCAGTTTTAAACTAGTTTTGTAATGAATATTACAAATATAATAATAAATTTCACTTTATGTTTGAATCAATAAATTAATGTTAATCAATATTAGAATTATAAATGTTACTTGTTTTTATTATTTCAATGTAGGTGGAGATGATTTGGAGGGCCCTTGATGAAGTGGAAGAAAAATGGGCGAAAATTGCATGGATCCAAGGACATCTGTCCACTGTTTTGCGTAGTACACAAAATCCGTGCATCCAAATGTGCTGATATTTTGTGGACCTATCCAAAATGTAATAGGATACATTTAATATTAAGGAACCCAATCCTGATTCGGCTTCTATGGGGCCCATACGGACTGATCTTTCAAAGACACCGAATTTGGACCAAGTCAAATGCGGTGTTCTGTATTTTATAAATATCTTGATATGTAGTTGTCCAAATGGTTCCCAACCATCGGTGGAGACAATAAAGAGTTAGGGATACAACTTTTATATTTTCTCCAAAGTGAGATAAGGTTTTATAAAGGCCAAAACGCATGGTACAACTAGATTGATGAAATATGTGTGCCTAAAACCACCTTCCAATTTTCCTATAAAATGACACCTTGGGCTCCCCATTTGCAAGTTCCACCAAGAGGAAAGGTGCTGCCATTTTGGAGTCCCCAAGGAGTCTTCTCAACATCCATAGAAGTTCTGGAGGATATGGGAGGTGCTACTTCAACATCTTCTTCTTCTTCCCCTCCCATGGGTTTCTAAACCCCTTGTGATCACCCGGGGAGGAATGTGATGTAATCCCGAGCTTCAAAGTTGTATTAATTTGAATGATCTCTTTAATTATAGGTTGTATGTTGTTATTCCTCATCCTATATTTTTATTTAATTGATTTATATACTTGTATGTTATACTGAACTCAAATGATCATGTTTGGGGGTACCCTTTCATGTGATGTTTCACACACCGTTCATCCCCTTTTCTTCCCCCATTCAATTGCGGTGTTTTTGTGGTTCATGTTGGTCAATTGAACTCACATTAGCACTGTAAAGATCATGAACATTTATGTAATGGTATCACAAAGAAGTAACATACAAACCTAGACAACACATCGAGTTCTTCGTGTGTTTCCTTGGTGAGTTTTGGTTATGATGTCGAACACAAATCACTCAATCATCGGCGGTGTCCGATGAGACATTGTGTGTTTTCGACTAAACCCTAGGAGGTATCCTAGAATAAAGTCAGTAAAAATATGTTAATATGTGTTACAAACCGGGAATTAAAATATCATAACCCCATCCCTTGAAGCGATGAAGGATGAGCATCACGAGACTTCCCCGGGTTGATCACGTTTAATCAATCTTGTTCATTTCTACTTTGTTTTATCGCTTTCATTTTCTATTATCTACATTAATCATAAAACCCCAAAGTTTTACAAAACCTAATTCACCTTCTACTTTCATAATCAATACCATCTTTTTAAATTAATGATCCAAGGCTCTGTCGAGAGATGACCTAGGGTTGCTGCTATACTGTATAAATTCTAGTCAAAACTAAACAACTAATTTGACGCGCTCGACAACGCGATCAAACTTTGGTGCTGTTTCTGGGGAGCCAAGATCATTTTTTTTCTTTATTTCCTTTTATTTTTTTATTTTACTTCTTAATTATTAGCCCTTTAAATACCCCACCCCCATTTGATTGTTTTTATTTTGGTTTTTGTCTTTATTTTTGGTTTTTTTTAGTGTGTTCGTTCTCACTCACTCACTCTCTCTCTCTCTCTTCTTCTACATATCCCTCTCTATAATTCTATATTATAATATTTTATTCTCTTTTTACCCTTTTTAAGTGATTTCATCCATATTAAAAAAAACAAACTTCACATCTTATTTGCATGACCCGATCTGGTAAAGAAACACTACTTGAATTTGACCCTAAAATTGAAAAGTCACTTCACACACAAATCAAGGAATCTAGAGAAGGTAAATAAAGTAACACTAAGGAACCCCATTTGGAACCTCAAGTGATATTAAACCAATCAAAAATTGAACCAAATCAAACCCCAGAGATCATGGCTGCAAATAAACGAACATTAAAAGAACTGACCACCCTGGATGTGGAGTACCAACCTACGTACATCCAATATCCTAATGAAGTGACCAACTTTGAGCTGAGATCAGGTATCATCCACCTCCTTCCAAAATTACATGGTCTTCTCGAAGAGGACCCTCACATACATCTAAATGAGTTTCACATAGTGTGATCCACTATGAAACCCCAAAATGTGTTTGAGGACCTCATTAAGATTAGGGCCTTCCCTTTCTCCCTTGATGGTATATCCAATGATTGGTTATACTATTTGCCTACCACAATTGGGGGCTAGAATGACCTAAATAGACTTTTTATAGAGAAGTTCTTCCCTGCCTCCTGAACTGCTTCAATTAGGAAAGAAATATGTGGAATTAGGAAATCACAAGGAGAGACCCTTCATGAATACTGGGAGAGATTCAAAAGACTTTTCTCAAGCTACCCCCATCACCAGATTAGTGAACAACTATTAATCCAATACTTCTATGAGGTACTTATCCCCATGGATCATGGAATGATTGATGCTACAGCTGGTGGTGCCCTAGTTGACAAAACTCCTTCTGCCGCTCGTGACTTAATAGCCAACATGGCTCAAAATGCACAACAATTTGGTACATGAGCTATTGCACCAACCCGAGGAGTTCATGAGGTAAGTCATTAAGCCCTAGAAAAAAAGGTAGATACTAAACTTGATGAGATGCATACCCTTCTAAGGCAATTAGCTCAAGCACAAGGTAACTCACACTCTACTTCTATTCCATCACATTGTGGGATTTGTTCTGATAACACTCATTTTTCTGACCAGTGCCCACAACTTCAAGATTCATCTAAGTCTTGTGTAGCTGTGTTCCCAGGGTGTCCATTCCAACAAGCACATCCCCTCAAGCAAGAACAATTCAGGCCAAATCCAAATCTAGGGTGGCAAGCACAACCCCAATACCGACAAGGAGGAAACTCAAGATACCCCAAGCAGAATTGGTATCAACAAGGACAAGGTATGCAACCTTCTTATCCTTCAACTTCTCAAAACAATCATCCTCCTCCTACCAAATCTAAACCAATCCTCGAGGACATGGTGAAACAAATGGAAACCCAGAACCTCCAGTTCCAACAGACCACACAATCAGCAATTCAAGATTTGCAAACTCAAGTAGGACAATTGGAAAACACCATCTGTGAGCTTAAGATGCAAGGGCCTGGACAACTACCATCCCAACCCATTACCAATACGAAGGACAATGGTAATGTATGTGAAATTACACTTCGTAGTGGTAAATAAGCTTCTCCTTCTACTGATTCTACTCAAAAGGTATGTCCCCCTCTTGAAAACACTCTTTCTCCACCAATGAAATATTCCAATGAAGAAAAATAAAATAAAAATGACAATAAAATTATCCTTAAGGATTCCCATGAACAATCAATTCCTCTTCCTTTCCCTAAAAGACTCTCTAAATCTAAGAAAATATTTGATAATGAGATTGAACATGAAATACTGGATACATTTAAAAAAGTTCAAGTTAATATCCCATTATTGGATGTAGTCAATCAAATTCCCCATTATGACAAATTTCTTAAAGAACATTGCACCCATAGACGATGGTTTAAGGGGAATGAGAGAGTCAAATTGGGTAGAAATGTCTCGACCTTGATCCAACCAGTAATGCCAACCAAATTCAAGGATCCGGGAACATTCACGATACTGTGTACCATAGGGGAGACCTTATTTTCTCATGCTATGCTAGATTTAGGTGCTTCCATTAATGTAATGCCTCGCTCCTTGTATACTTCTCTACAGGTTGGAGAGCTTCAACTAACAGGAATTGTTGTAAAACTTTCCAATCGGAGTACAACACATCTAAAAGGAGTGATTGAGGATATCCTTGTTAGATTGAAGAATCTCATCTTCCCTGTTGATTTCTATATTCTTCAGATGGAAGATACACGAACCCAAGGACATGCTCCTCTCATACTTGGGAGGCCATTCCTCAAAACAACAAAGACGATCATCAATGTTCACAATGGTACATTTTCCATGGAATTTGGTGGAGAAAAGGTAAGTTTTAACATCCTTGAGGCTATGAAATACCCCGTTGAAGAGCACTCCACTCTACTTGTCTATTCGATGGAAGTTCTCCCAAACGATGCACACACACACACGATTCTCTCCTCAACCCAAACTCTGATTCATTTTTGTTTTTTTCACCCTTGAATGATTTGAGTTTTGATTCATGTTTTGAGTGTTGTGTGGGTTCTGAAAAGTGTAAATTTTGTGCTTTAATTGATGAGTGTGTTCATTCTGAGGTACCCATGACCGTCGATGATTCTGCAAATCTCATTTTTATAGATTCTCTATCTTTAGAGAATAAAAATGTGCAGATAGATAGTTTAATGGACCTCACTCCCCCTAAATCCCCTCCCTCAATCCATAAACCACCGGTGTTGGAGCTTAAAAAACTTCCTTCTAATTTAAAATATGCATATATTGAGGGTATTGACCAATTTCCCGTCATTATTGCCAATAACCTCTCTCCACAGCAGGAATCAAAACTGCTCAACCTTTTGAGAGAGTGCAAAAAGGCAATAGGATGGACATTGGATGATATTCCTGGGATTAGACCATCTATTTGTATGAACCATATACTTTTGGATGATGAGGCTGTGCCCGCAAGACAATCTCAATGCCGGTTAAATCCCACTCTCCTTGAAGTGGTAAAATTGGAAGTCAGTAAATTACTTGTTGCGGGGATCATTTATCCTATATCTGATAGTAAATGGGTTAGCCCAGTGCAAATTGTGCCTAAAAAAATAGGAATAACAGTTGTTTCAAATGAAAGGAATGATTTGGTTCCAACACGTGTGCAAAACAGTTGGCTAGTCTGTATGGACTACCATCGACTGAATCAACCCATGCGGAAGGACCACTTTCCATTACCTTTCATTGACCAAAGGTTAGAACAATTGGCCGGTAAGTCCCATTATTGTTTCCTTGATGTCTATTTGGGTTATTTCCAAATCTATATAGCCCCTGAGGATCATGAAAAGGCCACATTTACCTGTCCATTTGGCACATTTGCATACAGAAGGATGCCATTCGGTCTTTGTAATGTTCCTGGTACTTCTCAGCGATGTATGTTGAGTATTTTTTTTGAGTACCTTGAGAGTTGTATGGAAGTATTTATGGATGATTTCACGGCATATGGATCTTCTTTTGATGATTTTTTGGAACACCTAGGTTCTGTCCTCCGTGACTGCATTGAAAAAGATATTGTTTTAAATTATGAGAAATGCCATTTTATGGTTTAGCGGGGGATAGTTCTTGGGAATGTCATGTCAAATAAGGTAATTCAAGTTGATAAATCTAAAATTGAATTAATTTCAACCCTTCCATTTACAAAATGTGTTCGTGAGGTTCGATATTTCTTGGGTCATGTTGGTTTTTACCACCGATTCATTAAAGGCTTTAGTAAGATCACACTTCCCTTATCTCGGTTATTACAAAAGGATTCTGAATTTGTTTTTGATAAAAATTGTGAGTATGATTTCAATTCACTAAAAATGAGTCTCACATCACCTCCCATAATCCAACCACCAAGGTTGGATCTACCCTTCGAACTTATGTGTGATGCCTCTAACTTTGTAGTTGGGGCAGTTTTATCACAAAGGGTTGAGAAGTCCCCTCATGTCATTGCGTATGCATCACATACCCTTGACCCTGCCCAGGTAAACTACACAACCACTGAAAAAGAACTCCTTTCTATTGGGTTTGCCTTGGAAAAATTTCATTCATATCTTCTCGGGTCAAAAATCATCATCTTCTCTGATCATACTGCCATTTGTTTCCTCCTAAGGAAACCTGAAGCCAAACCCCGCCTCATTCGATGGATGCTCCTCCTCCAAAAGTTTGACCTTGAGATTAGAGATAAGAGAGGGGTGGAGAATTTGGTAGCTGACCAAATTAGTAGGATTTCCCCACCATTGGACCATCATGTTGACTCACCCCTACCCATTGGAGAATTCTTCCCTCATGAGAACCTTTGTGAGGTTGTGGACCTTACCCCCTGGTATGCAGACATTGTGAATTCTCTAGCAACATCTAGAGTCCCCACTAATTTCAGCATTTCACAATCCTAGAGACTTAAGAAAGATTCTCGTTGGTACATTTGGGATGACCCATACTTGTGGAGAATTTGTAGTGACCAAGTAGTTCGTCGATGTGTCCCTGACCATGAGTTCACCTCTATTTCGACCTTCTGCCACACCTTGGCATGTGGGGGCCACTTTGGATCTCAACGTACAGATCGAAAGGTCCTTGACTCAGGATTATATTGACCAACATTTTATAGAGATTCCCATAGGTTTTGTAAATCATGCACTCGATGTCAATTCATAGGGAATATCTCTAAGAGGAATGAAATGCCTCAACAACCCATGTTATTATGTGAAATCTTAGATGCATGGGGCATTGACTTCATGGGGACTTTTCCAAATTCATTTGGCTTTGTGTACATCTTATTGGCTGTTGACTATGTATCTAAATGGGTGGAAGAAAAGGCCACCAGGACCGATGACTCTCGAGTGGTTGTTGATTTTGTGAGGTCCCAGATTTTCTGTAGGTTTGTTTTACCAATATACATCATTAGTGATCATGGTTCACATTTTTGAAATCGTAACACGAAAAACTTTATTCGTAAGTATGGGGTTGTACATAAAGTCTCCACTACATATCATCCCCAAAATAACGGACAAGAAGAAATTTCAAATCGGTAAGTTAAGCGAATCTTGGAGAAAACGGTACAACCCAATAGGAAAGATTGGAGTTTGCACTTGGATGATGCACTTTGGGCATACCGTAGTACTTTTAAAACACCAATCGGAATGTCACCATATAGGATTGTGTTTGGAAAAGCTTGTCACCTCCAGGTGGAGGTAGAACACCGTGCATATTGGGTTGTTAAACAATGTTATATGAACTTTTAAGATGCAGGTGAGGAAAGAAAGCTGAAGATTCAAGAGTTGGAAGAAATTTGACGTGATGCATATGAAAACTCCCGAATATATAAAGAGAAGACAAAGGCTATTCATGATATCATGATTCACCAGAGGAAGTTCCATATTGGTGAGAAGGTCCTCATGTACAGTTCCAGGCTTAAGCTCCACCAAGGTAAGCTTCGTTCCCGATGGCTCGGTCCTTATACTATTACTAATGTTTACCCTTTTGGTACAATACGGGTTTTTCATGAGCAGAGTGGAAGAAGTATTACCGTCAATGGGAAATGACTTAAACACTTCTATGAGGATTTGTTTGAAGAATCCGGTGGAGGAAATCCAACTTCTCGATGCATCATACCAATAAAACACACCAGGTTTTATCTTTCATTCTCAAATTCTCAATTATTTCAGTGAGGACACTGCATACTCTAGGTGTGTGTGTGTGTGGGGGGGGGGGGGGGTGGATACATTCCGGGGTTAGTTAGGAATTTTCATTGTTTTCTCCTTTTGTTTTCTCTTTTTGGCCTTCTTTATGGTATTTTCATTTTTCCCCATCAACAATTTTGAAGTTCCATGATTTGGCGACCAGAAAGTGGGGAAAGTAATAATACCATAATGAAGGCTAAAAAAAGTATTTATATGAATTTAAAATCAGGGAGTGATTTTTAGTGAATTGGTTTTCTATCAATGATATAAATGGCCGTATCTATGTGAAACCTTTGAGATGGTTGATGCCCATTGTGTGAGTAGTTTTTGGGAAAATTGTGTCACTAATATCTCCACAAATGTTTTTCACCAAACCAAAAAGTGTGATTATTTCTTACTTAATATAAGGTAAATATATGTTGGGTTAATATTTTTCAGCTTTAAATGATATTTCCATACGTTCGTTCCTTATCCGATCTGTTTCATTACTGTACCAGATTGACCTATGCGTACCTAATGTCCGACTGTTGTACACCCTCAAAAAAAAATTTTGTGTCTTGGGCAGGTCAAAAACCACTCCTCCTCAACCTTTGATCTTGTTATAACTATTGCAATTAGTGTTGTTAGGAGATCGAACAAGGGTTGAGAGATGAGTGTGAGATTTTTTCCAATTACAACTTCAGAAAAAATATAATAAATGAGGGGAGTGATGAAATGTGCATCATATAGGGATATATAGGTCGGGAGCTTATGGTTTGAATTCTGGGAATTCTTAAATGAGTGGGTCTTGAAATATGATTGCAAATAATGTAGGACCGGTTCGGTGACAAAATCATTTAAGCTGAAAAATGTTAAAATAACCTATATTTATTGGATAGAACGTGGAAAGAATAGCATGGAATGGTTTTCACACACACACATGGGGAGTTAGTGTCATGATTTACTTTTGAATTACTTTCTCAATTGGGTATCGTGAATCTTTTTGAATTTCTCTATGATATGATTTATTAGACATCATTTTCTATTTTCACTAGGAAGAACTCCTTGGTGTGGTTCGTGCATTGATCACATTACTTTAAATAAAATTTCCTAAAATGATAAATCTTCAGGATGTTGGAAATATATATATATATATATATGCATCATTGTATATGGATATGTGAATTTTCCCAGGAGTGAAAATTTTTAGGTGTGGGGGTGTGATCGTACCACGATTCACTGTTTTATTCCACCCTTACACCGCAGTTTTAAACTAGTTTTGTAATGAATATTTAAAATATAATAATAAATTTCACTTTATGTTTGAATCAATCAATTAATGTTAATAAATATTAGAATGGTAAATGTTACTTGTTTTTATTATTTCAATGTAAGTGGAGATGATTTGGAGGGCCCTTGATAAAGTGGAAGAAAAATGAGCCAAAATTGCATGGATCGATGGACATCTGTCCACTATTTTTCGTAGTACACGAAATATGTGCATAAAAATGGGCTTATATTTTGCGACCCTATTCAACATTTAATAGGATACATTTCATATTAAGGAACCCAATCCTGATTCGACTTCTATAGGGCCCATCCAAACTGATCTATCAAAGCCACCGAATTTGGACCAAGTTAAATGCGGTGTTCTGTATTTTATCAATATCATGAGTTGTATTTGTCCAAATGGTGCCAAACATTCGGTGGATACATTCAAGATGTAGGGCTAAAACTTTTCTATTTTCTCCAAAGAGAGATAAGGCTTTCAAAAGGCCTAAAATCATGGTACAACTGGATTGATGAAATCTGTGTGCCTAAAACCACCTTCCAATTTTCCTATAAAATGACACATTGGGCTCCCCATTTCCAATTTCGGCCAAGATATAAGGTTCAACCATATTGGAGTCCCCAATGTAATGCCCTGGCCCCAGTTACCTATAGTCGGTGCATTTTTACATAACATTGGCATGATCACAAGAAAGATCAAATCTCGAAAGACCGATTGGTTTAGTAGCCTTGGAAACACTAGATATATTCATAATGTTTTTCATTACATCATAAAGTGGAAAACTACAACAACATAGTCTCTATAGTCCACACTCTTATCCCCTCACACTATCCTTATAGGTCATTCATAAATTATTTCTTCACATCCTGGGAAAAATAAAACATAGAAAAGGGGTGAGCTCAAATGCCCAATAAGGAAAACAATATAGCGGAGACTTTCATAAATAAGAATAAACATTTAAGGAAATGTATAACTAAAACAAAATCCTTTTAAACTTGAACTTCAACATAGTATGGAAAAAATAAAATTAAATAATTCCATTTACTTATTCACATGGATATTCTACTAATCGAATAATCACATGCAATATCAATAACCACTTTCATAATGATGGAATGCATAATGCCAGACTATCATAACCACATAGCCAAGGCCTCATGCCAGGACTACAAATAAGATTTTTCCAAGGTCTTCTGCCAAGACACTAGTTTGTCTCATGAGACCTACTGATGCATCAAGGAGCTATAGCGGGCTCCACCCTTCACATATTAAGTCCAATGCATTCCCATATGAAAAGGTTTAAACATAACATAAACATTCGTATTAAAACTAGCATACAAAATGTAAATACTTCATCCATAAACTATGAATGGTATAAAAAAAACACATCCACAGTCAAAAATATCACAAAACCTTCAAAACAGTACAAAAGTTTTGTATCATAATAAATCAACTTCAAATAAACGTAAAATCCATCAAAGGATGTTGACATAGATTAAATCAAAACTCTTTTTAGAGAAATATCTCTTTATATTTTGAAATCATTTAAGAGTCATATATTAATAAAATAAAACATTTTCTTTGAAAATATTCTTATAATCTTGTAAGGGAAGCTTCGACAATTTTATAACGGCGGAAAATAACCGCACCCGCCGTATAAGTTAAAAAAACATTCTTACCTTAATTCTGTCGAAAAGTTTTAAAAGCACCCTATTTGGAAAAAGATGGAAATATTCCTTTATAAAACTCTTATAAAAAGTCAAACAAGGGTATAAATGACTTTAACCCATATTCTTTTAAATAGTAGAAATTTTTGGAAATACATTTTAAAAAACATGGATTTGGATGATAAAGAGATCCCAGTAGATTATTACGTATAAACAACCTCGGATAATGAAGAGATTGTGAAATATCCCTTACCTTGTACTTTTCCTTGGTTGGGGTAGGTTAACCTCCTGTATAATGTTGAAATAATTGTTATTAAATTATACAAGAATCATATACATTAATATGATATCATATATGATCTTTTAACATTGATTTGTTAATAATATCTTAGTATTATCGTTGTTTCGGGTGCTAACTTACTCGTTTTATTTTATATGTTTTGTTACGTAAGAAATGTTTGTAATAGATATGTTGTATATTAATCATATAAAGAATGATATCAAGTCCTTAGATACTATTATTAATCATCAAATGATAATTATACTTGAATGGATACGATGGAGAATGAATCTCATCACGTTCGTGGAGACGGTAGTCCGTACGTACGCATGTGCGACAATATGAATCTTTTGATATTAAAATAATATATAATTGGATGGTATATCATATATACAGAATAATTATCATGTTACATTTATTATTTACATGAATTACAAATCATTATTATACCCATCCAAATAATAATTTATTGAATAACAATTACACCACGACGTGGAGACGGTAAGCCGTACGTACGCACGTATGGTGACATGTTATTCAAAGGATGGATAGAATACTGAATATGGTTGTACCATATTTATAATAACATCATATTATATATATGATACTGGAGTTATTATTTTAGAATGGTAACAACAAAGGAAGAGGAAGTGGAAGAAGAAAGGAACTTGAAAAGGGGTGGTGAAATCATTACCTCTTCTTTGGGTTCTTCCTTTTGATTTGATGAAAAGGGCTCCTTAGGATGGCTTTATGACTAAAGGAAGGCCTCTAGGATGAATTGAGGGAAGTTTAGAGAGTATTTGGGCAGAGTTTGGCCGAACCAAAAGGCTTTGAAGGTGTGAGTTAATGAGAAGGGAGAGTGCCCTTTTATAAGAGGGGTGAGTGGCACCTTTGGAAAAGCTAGAAATATTAATTTATAATAAATTCATATTCGGTTTCTAATGGCTCAAAAGTTTATTGTTTAAAGGTTAAGGTGGGTATGGGTCGAAAAAAACTCAACCAATAGAATTTAGACAGGTTTGGGTTACTATATTAACCTTATCTTTAAGTATTAACTCTTAGTTAATTAGTTTCACTTTTACAATGTCTCTTTGTATTTTTATATTATATGGTTAATAAACTTACCATATACATTCGAGCGACCCCCAAGTGGTCCATTAATGATACAAATATCACGATATATGTCTCTTGTACGAGCCTTATATTTTTAGAAATTTAATATCAATTAATAACATAATATTTGTTAAAAAAAGAATTTATGTCAATTTTGACACTATTCAATAGTTGGTTTTTGTAAAACTCATAACAGAATTATTACTTCGAAAAAAGTTAATTAAATCATTATTAACATGTCATATTAACCTAGAAAATTAGTTTAATTCATTAAAAGTCTCAAATTATATTTATTTTGGTATTTATAATATCAATTATTTTAATTTTTCACTATTATGGTAATTACTGCATCATCATTGTGTCATAAATAAATTAACTTATTTAATGTCTAAAAATTATAAATAAAATATCATTATGTAGGAAATCCTTTAATATTTCTAATGAATATTTACAATCTAAACTCCAACATATATGACCCTATGTAAAAAATTTTTTTCTAAAAGATATATGCTTGTGCATTTTTGTATTCATTTTAACTTAATTAAAATAAAGTGTCCCTATCACTTACAAGTGGCCCCATGGGGTCCCAAAATCGACCCAAAGATGCCCATGGTCGGACATGTATCCACCAATAATTTTAGGACACGTTTTAGGGTAATTTAGTATTATTATAATTTTATTTTTTAACCCTTATTTACCGGATTTACCCTTAACCATGGTAAATAAAATATTTACCGAAGTTATTATTCAAAATGTCTAAAAATAAAAATTACCTATTTACACAATTTGAACAGCCTGATTCCAAATATGGAATCCATTTTTCCAAATTCAAAACACAGAAGTGGCAGAAATTAATTTAAAATTAATTTCCGCTATCAAAACAAAAAGCGTGTTTTTAAGATATAATAATTATCAAAAGATTGATACTTGTTTATGTTCGGTTTAATTGTGAAATTATGTCCAATGACTAACATTGTATTAAATGGTAAAAATATATTCTAAATATACTTTAAAACCACTCAAATTCATAATGTATCAATATAAATTATTTCGATTAATTTTTTTTTAATTAAAATTTAGTAATTTTCACTATTCATAAAAATAATAAAGTTATCCGAAAAGTACCAAAATTTCACCTTAGGCTAAATTCGATATTCCGAATCCAAAAATGAAGTCCATTTTGAAATATAAAATATATATAATTTCAAAAAGTAGTTATTACTATTCAGAACGGCTAGTTTGATTGGTTATGGTGTGTTAGAACTCGGTGTTGCGTACCACACACGCTATCACATTATTCAAAGAGAAGCATACCGTAAAATCTTGGGGTGTTACATTCTCCCCTACTTAAAATAATTTCATCCTAGAAATTTCTAGAATACTACCGCATGAAAAGACTCGGGTGGTTCTTCATCATAAGTTCCTCGGGTTCCCACGTTGCCTCTTCCATCTTATGGTTTATCCACAAAACTTTTACCAGACACGTCGTCCCTTTTCTTAGTGCTTGTTCTCTCGTATCAAGAATCTTGATGGGCTCTTCTCAATAAGATAGATCGGGTTCCAATTCTAATTTATCGTAGGTGAGTACATGCGTTGGGTCGAGCATGTATTTTCTCAATAGAGATATGAGGAATACATCATGAACTTTGGAGAGACTTGGCGGCATTGCCAATCGGTAAGCTACAACCCCAATTCCTTCTAGAATTTCAAAAGGTACGATGTACATGGGACTCAATTTACCTTTCTTACCAAAACGTATGACTCCCTTCCATGGAGATACCTTCAAGAAAACATTATCACCGACTTGAAATTCCAAATCCTTCCTTCGATTATCGGCATAGCTCTTCTGCCTACTTTGAGATGCTTTGATGTGATTTTGGATTACCTTCACCTTTTCCATCGTTTCCTCCACCAGTTCTTGGACTACAAGTTTTCTTTCACCAAAGTGATCCCAACAGGTTGGTGTACGACATCTCTTTCCATATAACGCTTCATATGGTGCCATCTGAATACTCGAATGGAATCTATTGTTATAGGAAAATTCTACCTGAGGTAAATATTGATCCTACATACCCTGAAAGTCAAGTGAGAAGGATCTCAACATGTCTTCTAAGGTTTGAATAGTTTGTTTTGATTGTCCATCTGTTTGAGGGTGGTAGGCAGTGCTCAAATGAAGTTCAGTATCCAAGGCTTTCTGAAGACTTTTCCAGAATCTTGAAGTAAAACGGGGATCACGATCAAAAACAATCGATAGGGGTACTCCATGAAGTCTCAAAACTTCATTAATATATAGTCTTGCTAGACGTTCCAGTGGTAGATCTTCTCTTATAGTAAAAAAATGTGCGGACTTGGTAAGACGATCAACAATGACCCATATTTCATCGTTCCTTCTAGGAGTTTTTGGTAGCCCCATGACAAAGTCCATCATAATATTGTCCCATTTCCACTCCGGTATGGGAAGAGGTTGCAATACTCCACCAGGATGTTGCCTTCCATCTTTCACTTTTTGACAAACCATACATCTTGACACAAAATCAGCAATCTCCCTCTTCATGTTGTCCCAGCAAAAATGTTCCTTCAAGTCTCTATACATTTTGGTGCTCCAAGGGTGTATAGAGAAATTGGAATTGTGAGCATCATCCAGCAATTCCCTTTTTAGATCAGGTATATCGGGAACACAAAGTCTCTTCCCGAATTTTAAAATTCCATCTTCATACACAAAGTCTCTAAATGTCCCATCATTCACAGCATTAATCTTATTTTGAAATTCTTCATCATTGGTCTGAGAATTCTTAATCCTTTCTAGTAAAGATGGTTTGGAAACCATTTGAAAAAGAATTGATGTTTCACCTTCTCTGGTTATAACCATGCCCATCTTTACTAGATCCATCAAAATTGGATCCCTTTCAATTCTCATCACGTTCAAAAATCCATGGTCTTTTCTGCTCAAAGCATCTACCACCTTGTTTGATTTCCCCGGGTGGTAGTGTATCGTACAATCATAATCATTGATTAATTCAATTCATCTCCTTTGCCTCATGTTGAGTTCTTTTTGTGAGAAAATATACTTCAAACTCTTGTGATTAGTATAAATCTCACATTTTTCACCATAGAGGTAGTGCCTCCATATCTTCAAAGAAAATATCACAGCTGCTAACTCAAGATCATGATTAGGATATTTTTTCTCATGAATTTTCAACTGTCGTGATGCATAGGCAATAACTCTATCATTCTGCATAAGGACATAACCAAGTACTTTTTTCGATGCATCACTATAAATAACGAACCCATCATTCCCCAATGGTAGAGTTAATATAGGATCATTGAATAATATTCTCTTCAGTTCTTCGAAACATTCTTCACACTCTTTTGTCAAAACAAATTTAACCCCTTTACGTGTGAGCTTCATTAATGGGTTAGCCAACTGGGCAAAATTCTGGACGAAATGTCGATAATAACCTGCTAAACCAATAAAACTACGTACCTCAGTCATACTCGTCAGTGCTGGCCATTCTTGGATTGACTTGGTCTTAGAAGGATCAACAGAGATTCCATCTTTAGAGACAATATGGCCAAGAAAAGAAATCTCCTGAAGCCAGAATTCACACTTGCTAAACATCCCATATATTTCATGTCTTCTCAAAGTCTTCAGGATAATGCGCAAGTGATTTTCATGATCTTCGTATATTTTGGAGTATACCAAGATATCATCAATAAATACCACCACAAATTCATCGAGATACTCCTTGAAAACTCTATTCATCAGATCCATGAATACAGAGGGTGCATTAGTCAATCCAAAAGGCATTACAGAAAACTCGTAATGCCCGTACCTGGTTCAAAATGTTGTCTTCAGAATGTCTTCCTTCTTGACACACAACTGATGGTATCCAGATCGAAGGTCAATCTTTGAAAAGTATTGAGCTCCATGTAGTTGGTCAAATAAATCATCAATGCGAGGTAGGGGATATTTGTTATTTATTGTTATAGCATTGATCTCCTTATAGTCGATACATAACCTCATAGATCCATCTTTCTTTTTAACAAAAAGAACAGGGGCTCCCCATGGAGAAACACTAGGGTGAATAAATACCTTATTACTCAATTCCTCTAGTTGTTTATTTAGTTCGACTAATTCCACAGTGGCCATTCTATAAGGGGTCTTCGATATAGGCCTTGATCCAGGAATTAAATCAATGGAAAACTCAACTTCTCGTTCTGGAGGATGTCCAGGTAAATATTCCAGAAACACATCTAAATATTCTTTCACAATAGGTACATCCTCTATTTGAACATTCCTTTCCTCACCCATAGTCATTTAATTCTCTTCCTCCCCAATAATTGAATTTAGTTGTGCTACTGGGGGTGGATCTAGATAAGAATTAGGCGGTGATGATTCTGCTCTAAAGATAACGTGTTCCTTATTATCATCATCAAAAATCCTAACCTCTTTATTCTTACAATAAATCTTCGCATCATAGTCCGAAATCCAGTCCATACCGAGGATTATATCAAACTCAATCATAGGTATGACGATGAGATCAGCAGATAAAGAACATTTATGTGCTTTAATGGGGACTGATTCACAAAACTTTGTTGCAATGATACTTCCCTTAAGAGTTTTAACTGAAAAATCCCTTGTTAAATCAAATTTGAAATTTCTAATTTTCTTAGAAAACTAGGAAGATACGAAACAATGCGATGATCCAGAATAAAATAATGCATTTTCTAAACTTGAGGAAACCATTAAAATACCTACCACCACGTCTCTCGGAGCTTCTACCTCAGCAGTAGTGATAACATAAGCTTGGCCTTGATCCCTTGGCCTTTTCTGAGGTAAGTTCTCCTGACGCTTAGGAAATTAATTTGCATAATGCCCCATCTCCCTGTAATTGTAGCACTGAACATTGGTATCTTCCTTCTTCCCCTTGCAATCACGAGCTTGGTGGCCTTTTTCACCACACTTGTAACAGAATCCCGTTCCCTTCAAGAAATTACTGGGGTGTTTCTTACCACATTTAACACAGGATGGATATTCAACCTTTCCCTTCTTCCCCTTATTTCCATTCCCAGATTGATCAGCAGGTCTCTTCTTCTCTTTCTTTGCTTTAAAGTCATATGAATTAGAGAATTCCTTTTCGGTCTTGATAGCACATGAGACAATGTCTTCGTACGACGAGAAGGATTGTGAGACTAATGCTCGACGGAGAAATGGTTTTAACCCATCAAAGAAACGATCAATATTACTTCTTGTGTTACGTATATAATCTCCATCATACCTTGCTAACCTTGTAAAGTTAGCCTCATACTTTGCGACATTCTCATCCTCCTTTTGTCTCAGACTCAAAAATTGTCTTTCCATATCTGCTCGATGGTCACGAGGAAATTATTTTTCTAAAAATAGATCTTTGAACTCCCTCCATTCCATATTTGATACTTTATAATCTTACTTTGTGTTTTGAATCAATGACCACCATTAATCAGCATCTCCAGTGAGGTGGTAAACTGCCATGATAACTTTTTCCCTTTCACTACTCCCCAAAGCCTGAAATATTTAATCTAGGGAATTTATCCATTGCTCGACTACTAAGGGATTTGTACTCCCATTTAACGTTGGTGGTTGTTGAATCATGAATCGATCTAACATTGATCCTCCATGGTGCGGATCAGGGTGCTCCATACGGGTAAGGTTATTATTCATAACCTGAGTGTGTTGTCCCAGTATGGTGATTAGCTGATCGAAACCAGTTGCATCACCAGCTCCACTATAATTATCTTGAGCAGGAGGGAAATCCCTACATGGAGTGAGTGCATTGATACAGTTTAAATTTCTTCCACTAGGTTCCATTTCTAAACAATGGCATACGCTATATCAGTTTATGAATCAAAATACATAATTCCATACTTATAAAACACTTAACATAAATTTAACTATTTATGGATATAATCCATAATCATAAAAATGGTTTCTTTGAGGATGTATATACTCATAAACCTTTCATAATTATTTGTAAAGAAAATGAAAGCTATCCTAAGCATATCCCCTGGGAGTGTTGTAACCAAGAGTGCAGCAAGGCCTTTTGTCGTGCTCCAGTTCCCGTTCGAGTCTAGCTCAAAGCGGTGTTTTCAGGTTTTACCCCTAGGTACATCTGTGCCAGGGACGCCTCTACCTGCTCGTATCCAGACAGGGATGTATTTCTCGTAAAACTCACAAAATCTCTACAATACCAAAATTCTAGGAAGTTATTCTATACTAATCCTCAAAGTTCATCTTAGGTCTATGTGCTCTAATCAAAGTTTATCTAAATCTAGCTTCGAAGGTTTGTACTAAACTTCCTCTGATACCAACTGTAACGCCCCAACCCTAGTTACCTAGAGTTGGTGCATTATTACATAACATTGTCATGATCACAAGAAAGATCAAATCTCGAAAGACCGATTGGTTTAGTAGCCTTGGAAACAATAGATATATTCATAAAGTTTTTCATTACATCATAAAGTGAAAAACTAAAACAACATAGTCTCCATAGTCCACACTCTTATCCCCTCACACTATCCCTGCAGGTCATTCATAAATTACTTCTTCACATCCTGGGAAAAATAAAACATAGAAAAGGGGTGAGCTCAAAAGCCCAGTAAGAATAACAATATAGCAGAAACTTTCATAAATAAGAATAAACATTTAAGGCAATGTATAACTAAAACAAAAGCATTTTAAACTTGAACTTCAACATAGTATAACAAAAATAAAATAAATTAATTCCATTTACTTATTCACATGGATATTCTACTAATCGAATAATCACATGCAAGATCAATAACCACTTTCATAATGATGGAATGCATAATGCCAGACTATCATAACCACATAGCCAAGGCCTCGTGCCAAGACTACAAATAAGATTTTTCCAAAGCCTTATGCCAAGACACTATTTTGTCTCATGAGACCTACCGATGCATTGAGGAGCTATAGCGGGCTCCACCCGTCACATATTAAGTCCAATGCATTCCCATATGAAAAGGTTTAAACATAACATAAACATTCGTTTTAAAACTAGCATACGAAATGTAAATACTTCATCCATAAACTATGAATGGTATAAAAATAACACATCCACAGTCAAACATATCACAAAACCTTCAATACAGTAAAATAATTTTGTATCATAATAAATCAACTTCAAATAAGCGTAAAATCCATCAAAGGATGTTGACATATATGAAATCAAAACTCTTTTTAGAGAAATATCTCTTTTTATTTTGAAATCATTTAAGAGTCATATATTTATAAAATAAAACATTTTATTTGAAAATATTCTTATAAGCTTGTAAGGTAAGCTTCGACGATTTTATAATGGCGGAAAATAACCGCACCCGCCGTATAAGTTAAAAAACATTCTTACCTTAATTCCGTCGAAAAGGTTAAAAAGAACCTTGTTTGGAAAACGACGGAAAGATTCCTTTATAAAACTCTTATAAAAAGTCAGACAAGGGTATAAATTACTTTAACCCATATTCTTTTAAATAGTATAAATGTTTTGAAATACATTTTTAAAAACATGGATGTGGATAATAAAGAGATCCCAGTAGATTATTACGTATAAACAACCTCGGATAACGAAGAGATTGTGAAATAACCCTTACCTTATACTTTTACTTGGTTGGGGTAGGTTAAACTCCTGTATAATGGTAAAATAATTGTTATTAAATTATACAAGAATCATATACATTTATATGATATCATATATGATCTTTTATCATTGATTTGTTAATAATATCTTAGTATTATCGTTGTTTCGGGTGTTAACATACTCGTTTTATTTTATATGTTTTGTTATGTAAGCCATGTTTGTAATGGATAGGATGTATCTTAATCATATCCAGAATGATATCAAGTCCTTAGATACTATTATTAATCATCAAATGAGAATTATACTTGAATGGATACGATGGAGAATGAATCTCATTGCGTTCGTGGAGATGGTAGTCCGTACGTACGCACGAGCGACAATATCATTATTTTGATATTAAAATAATATATAATTGGATGGTATATCATATATACAGAATCATTATCATTTTACATTTATTTTTTACATTAATTACACATCATTATTATACCCATCCAATTAATAATTTATTGAATAACAATTACACCACGACGTGTAGACGGTAAGCCGTACTTACGCACATATGATGACATGTTATTCAAAGGATGGATAGAAAACTGAATATGGTTGTACCCTATTTATAATAACATCACAGTATATATATGATACTGGAGTTATTATTTTATAATGGTAACAACAAAGGAAGAGGAAGTGGAAGAAGAAAGGAACTTGAAAAAGGGAGGTGAAATCATTACCTCTTCTTTGGGTTCTTCCATTTGATTTGATCAAAAGGGATCCTTAAGTTGGATTTCTTACTAAAGGAAGGCCTCTAGGATGAAGTTAGGGAAGTTGAGAGAGTATTTGGGCAGATTTTTGCCGAACCAAAAGGCTTTGAAGGTGTGAGTTAATGAGAAGGGAGAGTGCCCTTTTATTAGAGGGGTGAGGGGAACCTTTGGAAAAGCTAGAAATATTAATTTATAATAAATTCATATTCGGTTTCTAATGGCTCCAAAGTTTATTATTTAAAGGTTAAGGTGGGGATGGGTCGGAAAATACTTAACCAATAGAATTTAGGCAGGTTTGGGTTACTATATTAACCTTATCTTTAAGTATTAACTCTTAGTTAATTAGTTTCACTTTTACAATGTCTCTTTGTATTTTTATATTATATAGTTAATAAACATACCATATACATCCAAGAGACCCCCAAGTTGTCCATTAATGATACAAATATCATGATATAAGTCTCTTGGCCGAACCTTAGATTTTTAGGAATTTAATATCAATTAATAATATAATATTTTTTTTTAAAATTTCTTTTATGTCAATTTTGACACTATTCAATAGTTGATTTTTGTAAAACTCATAACAGAATTATTACTTCGAAAAAAGTTAATTAAATAATTAATAAGATATCATATTAACCTAGAAAATTAGTGTAATACATTAATTGTCTCAAATTATATTTATTTGGGTGTTTATAATATCAATTATTTTAATTTTTCATTATTATGGTAATTACTGCATCATCATTGTGTTATAACTATATTAACTTATTTAATGTCTAAAAATTATAAATAAAATATCATTATGTATTAAATCCTTTTATATGTCTAATGAATATTTAAAATCTAAAATCCAACATATATAACCTTATGTAAAAATTGTTTTTCTAAAAGATATATGCTTGTGTCATTTTTGTATTCATTTTAACTTAATTAAAATAAAGTGTCCCTATCACTTACAAGTGGCTCCATGGGGTCCCAAAATCGACTCAAAGATGCCCATGGTCGGACATGTATCCACCAATAAGGTTAGAACATGTTTTAGGGTAATTTAGTATTATTATAATATTATTTTGTAACCCTTATTTACCGGATTTACCCTTAACCATGGTAAATAAAATATTTACCGAAGTAATTATTCAAAATGTCTAAAAATAAAAGTTAGCTATTTACACAATTTGAACATCCTGATTCAAAATATGGAATCCATTTTTCAAAATTCAAAAGATAGAAGTGGCAGAAATTAATTTAAAATTAATTCCTGTTGTCAAAACAAAAAGCGTGTTTTTAAGATATAATAACTATCAAAAGATTGATACTTGTTTATGTTCATTTTAATTGTGAAATTATGTCCAATGACCAAAATTGTATTAAATGGTAAAAATATATTCTAAATATACTTTAAAACCACTCAAATTCATAATTTATCAATATAAATTATTTCGATTAAAAAAATTGTTTTTAATTAAAATTTAGTAATTTTCACTATTCATCAAAATATTAAAGTTATCCGAAAAGTACCAAAATTTCACCTTAGGCTAAATTCAATATTCCTAATCCAAAAATGAAGTCCATTTTGAAATATAAAATATATATAATTTCAAAAATTATGTATTACTATTCATAACGGCTAGTTTGATTGGTTATGGTGTGTTAGAACTCGGTGTTGCGTACCACACACGCTATCACATTATTCAAAGAGAAGCGTACCGTAGAAGCTTGGGGTGTTACAACCAAGGAGTATTATCAACATCTATATAAGTTCTGGAGGATATGGGAGGTGTTACTTCAACATCTTCATCTTCTTCCCCTCCCATGGGTTTCTAAACCCCTTGTGATCACCCGGGGAGGAATGTGATGTAATCCCGAGCTTCAAAGTTGTATTAATTTGAATGATATTTTTAATTCCAGGTTGTATGTTGTTTTTCCTCATCCTATATTTTTATTTAATCGAGTTATATACTGGTATATTATACTCAACGCAAATGATCATGTTTGGGGGTACCCTTTCCTGTGATGTTTCACACACCGTTCATCCCCTTTTCTTCCCTCATTCAATTGCGGTGTTTGTGTGGTTCATATTGGTCAATTGGACTCACATAAGAACTATCAAGATCATGAAAATTTATGTCATGGTATCACAAATAATTAACATACAAACCTGGACAACACATTGAGTTCTTTGTGTGTTTCCTTGGTGAGTTTTGGTTATGATGTCGAACACAAATCACTCAATCATCGGCAGTGTTCGGTGAGACATTGTGTGTTTTCGACTGAACCCTAGGAGGTATACTAGAATAAACTCATTAAAAATATGTTAATATGTGTTACAAACCAGGTATTAAAAGATCATAACCCCATACCTTGAAGCGATGAAGGATGAGCATCATGAGACTTCCCCGGGTTGATCACGTTTAATCAATCTTGTTCATTTCTACTTTGTTTTATCGCTTTCATTTTCTATTTTCATCATTAATCATAAAACCCCCAAGTTTTAAAAAACCTCATTCACCTTATACTTTCAAAATCAAAACCATATTTTTAAATAAATGATCTAAGTCTCTGTCGAGAGACGACCTAGGGTTGCTGCTATACTGCAGAAATTCTAGTCAAAGCTAAACAACTAATTTGACGCGCTCGACAATGGGATCAGTGACATATCTTTGCCTTTTGTTCTTTCTTTGTTGTCTTTCCTTTTTGGTTTGGGGTCCCCACTGAGTTTTGTGTTACTCACCCTTACACGATCTTCACTAGTATGTTTCGTGTCTCGTACATGTGATTGACACTTTGGCGAATACCTTGGTAGTCAAAGACCAGGTGGTGCTTAGTGAGATGGGACATAAGAGCATAATTATATGGTTAAAGGTATCTGCCCTTCACCTACCCATTATGTAGGGTCTCAAGCAGACATACCATGACAGTTGTACTTTCCTTTGTAGTTTTGGATTTGTATTCTGGACCCTTTATACTTTTAGTTTTATTATAATCTCAACAGCTAACTCAGTGATAGTTGTGGTTTACTTTATGTTTACTTTCTGTAATTTATCTTTGTGTATGTGTACAGTTTTAAAGGTAAATGTCTTCCCTTTTTGGGATATTTCTATTTGGTGCAAGTTTTCAACCCCTGGCCTATAGAAGGCATGCTTAGGGTAGTCACGACATGGGCCTTGGGGAATAGATCATGAAAATGCATTCATAAAATGGAATAATAATTGGAATTTATCTATACTATAAGGGTTCTTAGTTAAGATACCCTATTAAGACTAGGACCATGAATAAATTGATCAAGTAAGGTCTAGAGGGATACATGAAGAAAATGTAAGGACTTATATAGGTTTTATGACATTAGTGATGTCTAAGGCCTTAGTAACATATGAGGTCTTGGAGAAATATTCTTAAATTAAATAGGTTATGGAACCAAGAACCTTCACTCAACCTACTTTGAAATATTCAACAAAGGGTGATCTTCAACAATTTCTAAATTTAGGACCTTTAAAAAGAAGTATTTTTTGAAGGTATTATGAATAAAAAATTTATAACACCCGAATTACCTTAACTCATCCCTTTTACATAGGTTTTTATTTATAAACCACATATGTAAATTCATAAATTATACCTAACATGTAATAATCTCAGCCAGATATTATTCCCTCTCTTTATCTACACTTTTCCCTCCTTCCTTTGGGGTGTGAAATTTGGAATTCAAATTATTATTGTGGAATGCACTTTGGTCACCCATACCAGGCCTTAGCACATACTAAACCTCTAGAACATGTTTAAATTAGATATTGTTGAGCAGTGAGCTTTGATATTGGAGAATCCAAGGCCATTGGAATAACACACATTGAGCCTTATGAATGTAATACCCTTCTTCTAACACTATAAATTTTCTAAAATTTTACTCAAGATATTTAATATTGTGTTGAATAATATTTTATGATTGGGTGAAATAAATTCCATGGAAGGTTCAGGGTAGGTAATTATTTAAGAATAATTAGTTCTTATATTTTAAAGGGTACATGACATCAAATGAATATTAAATAATTGTTTTGAGTATGTATAAGAGATAAAAATTATATAAAATTTGATGAATTAAGCATTAATTTTAAATTAATAAACTTGATAGAGTTAATGTTATAGAGTAAGACATAATAAAATGCTTCAAGAATGTTGGATTTTGAAATTATGAACTTTTATTTATATTTTTATCTCATATTCTATTATATCATAATAGAAATATATTTTAATTTTTTTATAAATAAATGAGATGGTGGTTTTATTACATATGGTTAATAATTTAATCTATTCTATATAATAGTTTGAAAACAAAGGATAAAAGGATATTTACCAAGGATAAAGGTATTTCATCAATATTATTTATTTAAATATGTGAAAAATAATTCCTACCACTCATCGATGGTATATTTTAAGGAAAAATGATTTTATTTTCATTGATATTTCTATAGAAATAGTAAATTTTGATATGAGATATGGTTATTAAAAATTATTTATTAAATATTCATAAAAAGGTTAAAAGTATTATTTTATTTATAAAAAGTGTTTCTGTATCTTGGAAAGATATTTTGAAAAAAAATATAATTTATATAAGGCTAGTTGAATTATATTTCAAATAATATAAGTTTAAAATAATTTATTATACTATTCTAATTAAATTTATAACTCACACATTAAATTTTTTTAAGATATTCCCGAAACAAAATCTCTTAATGTAATAATTTAAATTTATTTCTCTTACTAAATGGTCTCAAAGAAAAGTATAGATTATATGGAAATGTAAAAATATGTTGATTTTATAAATCATAGAACATTTCAAATTATTTAAAACAAAAAAAATTAATAACTCTTAGTGTTTGTGCCCAAATGTTAATCAAGTGTTGTTTTCTTAGGAACATGTCATATCATTTTATAAATATTAGTGGAAATACATTAACATTCATTTATGTTTTTTGGATAAAATGTTGGAGTTAAAATGATAAAAAAAACCATGAAATAAATATATCAATGGGTTTTCCTTGAATGGTGATCATCATATTTGGTTATGATGATATTTTATGTTTAGTATGTGTAAGATCACTTGTATAGAGATACAACTAATCACTCATAATGTATATGCTGGTAAACATGTATTCGTATTATCCTACATATAGTATACCCCATAGATCATATATATATATATATGTCATTAGTGATAATTAAGTGAACATTGGATATGGATTCTTTAACTTGAGGTTGTCAAAGAGGTTCCCTACTTGATTGGTTTCATACTTTTATACTTATTGAGACTAATATAAGAATTTTTCTTAGTAGAAGGTAATTGGGTATGATATTAATAAAGAGCAAGGATTTATTAACCAAGATAGGATGCGATCACTTATATTATAGGTTATAAAATTGTGGCCCTTCATTGAGTTTTTAAAATGTAAGAGCATGTCCATTCCATGATTATTACATGGGATGTAAAAATTCAAGATTTAGTCAACATGAGAAATGTAAAAATTAAATAAGATATATTGGATTGTAATTATCCATTTCTCGTGCATAATATCATTATTATGGAAAATGAATATTTCTACTGGACATGTGGTCACTAGATCACATAAAAACTATTTTTAATTTGGATAGCTATGATGTGTTTCTGGATACTGATCTTAGTATATGATTATGAATGATATTCATATTCATTGTTAACATTATAAAGGTCCCTTAGGATTAAACATAAGTTTATTATAATTGGGATTTTCTGAATAATGCGAATAGTCCATGTGTAAAAACATTTATTTTTATAATAAAAACAAATAGGTTTTTTTCTTCTTACATTATAAATATTTAATTAAATAATTGTTATTTATTTAAACACTTATTATGTATATATAATATAAATGATGAGTTATTTATATTAATAAAAAAGGAACATGATGAAATAAAAAATCCAAAACTGGATTTGGTATTGGTATTGAAGTAATTGTCTTTCAAGGATAATTACATGGATAAAATTTCAAAATCCCAACTACAGGGACAATTTGAGAACATCCTTTGCAATATTTAACCAAGTTGGAGGCTCATTAATGCGCATCCCGTGTTGTTTTGGAACTTACTACTCTTTTAGAGGTTATTTATTGAACCTTATTTAGTTTGATATGAATTTATCTTACTTGGAGGCTATTTAATGCCCTTATTTCTATAAATATTAATCAGTAGAGGTTTAGTCCCCATTCCATTTAGAGAAATAAATGTTATTTATTAGTGATCTCAATTGTTCCTCATATAAGTGAGTTCCATAAATTTTCCTCATATGAGAGGTTTTTTTTATTTTCTCACCCTCTCTTAATTTCCCTCTATAGTGGAAAGAATAACTCAGATAATAATAGGACCCTTATAATGAATTGGATATTATAATTATTGGTGGATACTAAAGGAGACATGAATTTATCAATTCACGTGTTATCTAAATATTTTGAACCTTTTTAAATTTTTATTTTCATTTTCTTCTTCTCAAATTTCATTTTTCATTTATTTGTTATGATCTCAGTTGGGTTTTATAAATTTTCTACTTTGTACCATAGTTTGATAACAATATTAAAGTATTTCTATTGTATGAGAGTAAAGGTTAAGGGTAAAACAATTCTTTGGAACACTCAAGAATGAACATGTGATGAAGTGTGACTCTCTGCTAATGAGATCCATTGTTGATGCAATGAGTTTCATAGGCCAAGGTTTTGGGGAAATGAATTGATTTTATAGGTTCTTATGTATGTAACATTAATCATGTAAATAGGAGGGATACAATACTAGTACACTTTCAATAGTATTAATGAAAAGGATAAAGGTTAATTGATTCTTGGGAACCCTCATGATTGAACATGTGATGAAGTGAAGATTTTATCCTATGATCCCTATTAGTAATTAATATATTTTCATGGGACAATTTTTGGTGTTTGATAGGTTTGTATATATGATTCAATGAATGTGGTCATATGAGGGATGTGATCCCACTAATCATGGAATGATATCAGATCTAAACTTTGTAAATGAAAAACACATAAACTAATTGTTAGAATATTATATAAATTTATGATATATTCATGATATGTAAAATTAATTTAAGATTCACATTAATCATTGATTGAATGTATGATATTATGATCTCTCTGCTTTATGGTAATTTTAGATAGTGGGTTCCCACTTGTCCCATATGTAAAATATCACTTACCCTATGCTCTAGTCCACAAGACCCCTTATGAACTCTAAATCATTATATATTACTAAAATCATTGTAGAGACATAAAATTTTTCTATGTAATGTGGTTAAATTGTTATCCATTTTATTAGATACACATGTAAATGAATTAAGTAATTAATATTCATATTTTTAATTAGGTATCTAAATGATAAATACTGTTAAATTACAATGAATATAATCATATAGGGTATGTATATGATATATAAAATGTTAATAGTGATACTATATATAAAATTTTTCATTCATATATTGGATGAATAAATAACGTGGGGTTGAAAAATTACTAATGATTGAAAAAACAATGTTTATATATCCAAGGAATGTACTCTTACTTATTCCAAAAGGAATGAAACATGGGTTATTATCACAAGAGGGAATATCCCCATTCTAAAATGGATACCCATATCTAAATATGATGAATTAGAATACATAATTTTTATGAGATTTTTAATAATATCATTTCACACATAATGAACTAGAAGTCCATCTTTTTTATCCTTTGAAGGAGGGATAAAATTGGTTAATATCATTCAATTTTTTATTAGTTTGCATTTACAATCCATTATCAAACTATCAAAGGTTATTATTTGGAACATTAAATGAATAATGAATGGTATTATTTAATACTCCCATTTTGATGAAAATTTACACAAGTTTATGAGGTAAAGGATGGTTAAAACTATCATGTAGTACAAGATAGATGTAAGGAGTCTCAAAATTACCATTAAATTCATGAAAGATATTAATGCATCAGAGGGTTTAACTGGACATTATTTATGCATCAGATTCTCAAAAAAAATATGGATATCATAATTATCTCCCTTTTAAGGATAACTCTGTATTCAATCCTCTATAAAAATTTCAAAAACTCAATATTTATTTTTTTGATCATCATTCCTAATGGATTAAAGGGTGTAGGGTATTTGTTTTTGGATTGATAACTAGTTAGGTGTTTTTCTTTTCTTTCCATGAATCCTGAGTCGTGAAATTTCACTCAGGTCATTTATCAAGTAACCAAAAATTACTAACACTTTTCTTAATGATGAACAAAACACATATTATCTATTATCTAGGTGGTGGATGAGCTAGATAGGAATGAGTTTCCAACTTCATGTTCAAGGAACTTCAATGTTCCAAATTTCCACAGGATCATATATAAAAATTAGAACAAAAATTCTTGGGTGAAGAGGATCACATGTAAGAATATTCAGAATGAATTTAACTTCCTATTATGGAACATTCAAAATCATGCAATCCCACCGGACTATGGAGTATAAAGAAAATGAATACATCTAGAGTCAAAATGAAACCACTATGTGAACAGTAATGTAGAAACTATTACTTATCTTTTTCTTGAGTGGGGTTAGAATCAATTCATCAGGAACATCCTCAGTAACTATATTAGTTACTCTCTTATTTTTTATTACCACTATCTTTTCATGTTATATTGGTTCTTTAAATATGAATGGTGGTTTAGTAAAAATGATGATTGAATATTTTTATTCTTAATTGGTTGTTGGACCCTTTAGGACACCAAGAATTCTTCTTATAATAATGAGAGTAAAAGATATTTTGCAGTTATTTGGGTGAAATCTATGACACTACCTTAAAACCTTATCCCGCTACTCAAAGGATATGATATCTCTATATCTATCAAAATAATTATTCCTCAAAAACATAAAGGTATAAATATTGATCTTAGATGACTACAAGGTCTTTTAGTGGAATTTGAAGATTCTAGTTTTGAGATGAAACTAAATAAAAATGGCTCGTGTGATCATAGAACCATTATGGGTGGTGGTATTATTCAAGGATTTGGTGGAATTATAGTGTTAGATTTTAATAATTTATTATGGTGATTGGAATTATCTAAAGGTGTAAGACTAGGATTGTAGCGCCTCTAGTTTCTGGTAAGTAACCCTTAATTTATGATTTTTTAGTGTATAAAGTGGTTGGGTGAAGTTTAGGAGATTTTGGAGAACTTTTAAAGTGTTTTGGGGATTTTCTATTGGTGAACAGGTGGTGTACAGTTTTTGGAAACTTTGAAATAGTTATAGGAAATTGTTCGTAGGGAGACAAGGGAAAAAATGATGGCGTATTGGTGGTACACCATTTGCCTAAATTGTGTGTCCACTAAGTAGAAACCAGTATTTTCAAAAAAATGGATTTAGTGAATGTTGCTTCAGCATGGATAGAACATAGTTTGGTGGCTGTGCGAGGTCCATCCTTAAGGTAGTTGCTATCACACGGTGAGCATATGATTTTCCTTCCTGTGCAAATAAACTGTGTACGAGTCAAAATTAGATCCTTAAACTATGGAACTAAATTGTTTTTACCTCCAAGTGCCTTGTTTATTACCAAAAAATCCCTAACTTAGGATATTGGTCTCTAAAAGGTTATATAACCTCTCCCTATCAATTCATAATTGATCTAGAGGCATCCCTTGGTGCCTTAATGCTTGATTCTCAGGATAGGTGATTGTTCTTGATCATCCAGGTCAACTTTCTTGGATCTATTTCTCCCTCTCTCTTAGTTTCTTATATCAATGGATGTGGTGGTTATATATAAGGTTGTGGATTCCAAATATAATTATATTCGACCTTTTTTATTATAGGATAGGATATCTAGGGTGGGTTCGTGGATATTCAACCCGTTTTTGTGACTTTTTTTTTACTGTTTATCATTTTCACCAAAACTCTTGAGGTAGGTGACTTCACAATCAGATCCTTTTTATAGAACTGATTAGATTGGTTTCAAATTGAATTAATTACATGAAATTTGTTTTTAAATTGGTGTGAATATCATTTTATAAATTATCTTTAGTGACGATTTGTAGATTTTGGTGAAATAATGTAAATTGTGGTTTTTGGTTGTGCAATGTTCTTTGATAAATGATTCTAAAATGATGATTTATTAATGGTATGTTGGTTCAATTTTTGGAAATGGGTTCTTAATAAAGATGTTATTTTATTGAAATGGATTTGGTATTCAAGTGGTTTAGAATAATGGGTTTTTGTGAGTTCTTATTTCATTTATGAGGCTTGGTTGAAATATAACCTTGTGCTTAGTGCAAATGGTGTAATATCACATGGGATATAATTACTCTATGACAAGGTTTTATATGAATGTTGATAATTTTTATATTATAGTAGAGTGAGTAGGGAAGTCATTAGGGAAAACCTACTGAGTTTTAGTACTCACCCCTGCTTCATAACTTTGGTGCTTTTGTAAATTTCATATATTAGGACATGGAAAAAGGTAAATTATCACACGTATTTAGTGCTACTTTGTGATAATCAAGATTTTTAATGAAGTTGTACCATAGAGGTTGTTGAGGTTGGAGTTTTTCACTGTATTTGTGCTTGATTGTTTGTATTCCTCTATTTATTTTGATATTGTAGTCTTCTTCTGTGACAACTGAATTTGGTATGATCTTGATGAATGAAATATTGAGTTTTCATTCATTATTATCATGAATTATATAATGGTTTTATGTTTATGGTTTGTTTGGTTAGTGGTTTTATTAATAAAGGGAATATCATCCCCCACTTGTATTAAATCCCTCTAACATTTATTTTCATTTTTTGGAATTTTGGGGATGTATCCTAAGGCCTAGTAACATCTCACCACCCTCCCAACCTAATGAAAAAGGATATTTGTTACAAATGACATCATTTTTTTGTCCAATTTTTTTTGAGACAAATGGTATTAGTTGTTCATTTACTTGTGGAACAAGCAGTCACTAGTTATGTTTGTCTTGGAGTTGAATTTAATGTTTTCTATTCCTTGATTTGGAATCATATAAAGGAGTACGATTTTTGGGACTTGAAATTTAGATCATTAAAATACATAGATAACTTTTTTATGTGGAACTTCAAGCTACCAGGGAGTTGGGAACATAAGTGTTTTGGAGAAACTTATAGGAATGTGAAATCTCATTATCATGCGTTTGGCCAGTTAGATGGGCATTCCATGCAATAGATAAATGAATTTCCACTATGATTACATACATAATTTTGAGTAATGATTTATGATTTTCTGAAAAAGTTTTTTTTTTAAATTTTGAAATTATTTTCCAATAAAAGATTTTGAAAAATTGCATGGTTGTGGTATAGTGTAAAGGGTTCAATTTTCAATAGAAAGTGGATTTTTTTTTCAAAGAAAGTGTTGATCATGGTAAAGAATAATTTTTGAAAGAATTTTGGTGATGGTTGACATGGTAGAATTTGAAATACCAAGGCTCTAGTTTCTAGAGAGTTAGACTTATGGAATTTGTTGGTTGATTAGAAAATGGAACCTAGTGGGAATCATAGAAACTATTTAGAAGAAGCTGCAGAGAATGTGGTTTAACCTAAACCACAAGTGAACCAACAACTGGTTTATAGTATTGTACTAGAATTTGAAGATGTGGACATAAGGAACCAGAGGGATGAGCCAAGAAAAGTGGATCATTGTATCTAATTCCAAAAGTAGAATCCACCCATCTTTCGGGGTGATTCAGAACCAGAAATGGCTGAGGTGTGGTTGAATAGGATGAATCGTATATTTGATTTTAGTAGCACACGAGCAGAGTTGAATGTCTAGATCGATACATATATGATGGAGGATATTTCACATCAGTGGTGGGATCTATCTATGTAGGATAAATTGGATCAAATCCTAGGTTGGGAGGATTTTTAATAATTGTTCAACAAATAATTCTATCCTCACACATTAATGATTAAAAGGACAACATAATTCCTTATCTTGATGTAAGAAAATCTATCAATCACTGAGTATGTAGCCAAATTAATGATTTTTTTTGATTTTCACCCAAATTTGTGCAAGTTCATGCCTAAAGGTATGCATCTTTGAAACAATGTTCAAATAGGCGATTCTATCAAAAATTTCTATACAATGTATTCATGACTATAACAATATGGTCAACAGAGAAAAAGTGGATGAAAGGGACATCTCAAGAGATGTGGGAGGAGTAATTATGGTGATTCCCACATGAACTTGTGGGAACTATAATGCTGGGAGTAAGTGAAAGAGGCCCAACTACTTGTATGGTGGGAGCGTGAATCAAAATTAGGCATCAGGATCAAAAAACCTTCTTCCATGACTAAAAATACAAGTAGGATATTTTTAATTCGGTTCGTTTGAATAAATTAAGAGAGAGTGAACAATAAAACAAATATCATTCTATAATTTCTACAAGATGGGGCATCTTCAGTTCAATTATAACTGTGCTTCTTGGCCAGGTGCTCGAGACACTTCTCAGGTATCATAGGTGTCGTATGCTTTGATGGGGATAGGATAGTAAAATCGGTCTAATCATTAGAACAAAGCTATCCATGGTGATTATAGGAGTACCATGACTCCTCAGGTAGGGAAATATCAATAAGTAAATAAACAAACTGTCACGACCCGACCCTACCCGGGCTCGATCCGCAACTACCCCAAGCCCGCCTCCATAGGCCAGGGGCTGGCGACTAGCGCCGAAGGCAGAACAACTCAGGGAGGCCTTTGCCTATGTACCTATGCCCACACACGCAGCACACTCAATGCAATGGTGCAGAGTAAAAGAAAATACAAGTAAAGAAAAGGGAAACTGCTATATATATACCACAAATGTGCATCGACCTCTAAACAGTACAAGTAAAGTGCTAAAAAGGAAAAAGGGGAAAAACATGAGCCCAACCAGAAAAGTGCCACAACCCGGCAACAGGTGAAAAAAGTAAACAGCTGGAAGGGTCCCCCACCTGGAACCCATCTCCGACCACCGCACGCGGTCCAAGCTCCCAAGCTCCTAAGCTCCTCTGACGTCACGAACAAACTGTCCGTCGTCTGAAGGGGCACACCATGTGTGGGAAAAGCCCAAGCAGTGGTGAGTATAAAAATACTCTGTAGGATACCCCGAAGGCTCGAGGGGGAAACAAAAGGAGGTACCGAAGGGCGAGAAGTAGAGCGAACATGAAAAGTGGAAGAGTACAAATGAAAGAGCAGTAAAGAGTAACATTAGAGAGTCCAACTTAACCCAACAAGAGGAAGAAGGTAGACTCTTCTAAACTCAAGGAGCTGGAAGTGGTGAGAAGATGAACTTCCCGTCGAGTATTCGCTACCTATAGCAGGAAAGTAGACTTTTCCAACCACAAGAAGCTATAAATAGAAATCACATGGCATACCCCGCGTGTCTTCGCCTCTCCTGGAGGGAGAGTAACCAAACCCAAGAAGTGGGTACTGAAACAAGGCATATACATAACCTTATGCTCAATCAAGAAGCCCGAACAACGTCATAAGGGGATCTCCTTCCCATAGCTCAACCCAAGAAATGAGTAGCCAACAATAGTCTCAGAAGTAACACCGTCGATGCCCAGTATCCCGCACGTCTGCCCCGAACTACAAGTCAAGGGCTCAATCACCGCACCTCGACACTATCCACTTTGGGCGGCATTGACTCGCCCGCACGGTTTTGGGTTGTGTCACAAGGACGCGTCTCGGTGGGGAAAGCGCTCCTCGTACTTGAGAGTTCTAGGGGAACGTCAAACCACAACTCTCTACTGCCCCGCAGTCGAGAGGTCTCCTCAAAGTCAATATCGTTCCATCACTGACCCGTACAACCAAGGGTTCCGCTCCGATAATCACAGAGGAAATCCACAGACTAGCCTAGTAGAAAGGACTGATTCTGGAATGTCAACGGGTGTCCCACTGCCTAGCCCTGCTGAAGGGTAATTCATAATATGATATCGGGTGACCCACTGCCCAGCCCTGCTGGAGGGTAAACCATAATACATCATCAGGCGACCCATTGCCAAGCCCTACTGGAGGGTAAACCTGGAATAAGTCGTCAGACAACCCACTGCCGAGCTGTGCTGGAGGGTAGACCTGGAAGAAGTCGACGGGTGACCCACTGCCCAACCTTGCAGGAGGGTACACCCGGAACAAGATGATGGACGACCCACTGCCCAGCCCTGTTGGAGGGTAGACCCTCAAGAGTCGTCGGGTGACCCACTGCCTAGTCTCTGCTAGAGGGTAAACCTTGAACAAGTCTACAGGTGACCCACTGCCCATCCCTGTTGGAGGGTATACCTGAAACAAGACGAAGGGTGACCCACTGCCCAGCCCTGTTGGAGGGTAGACCCTCAAGAGTGGTCGGGTGACCCACTGCCTAGTCTCTGCTAGAGGGTAAACCCTGAGAAGTCAATGAGAAACCCACTGCTCAACCCTGCTGGAGGGTAAACCTGGAACTGCTCTAGCCATCCCTACTGGATGGTATAACACTAGCCAATCAAGCACTGAGTGGGTACCGCACAACCACTCAACTCTAGGACAACTCACCCAAAATAGGTTCAGTGCCTGTTCCATCACATGGGGTCACTAGCACTACTACCAGCCAATCCATCTAGAATGAAACCAGGGGGAGACCACTCAACCCTGCTGGTCAAACAAATGAGCAAAGAGGGAACCTCTACGTCGCGAGAGGTCAAAGGTACACAAAGTAGAACACGACACACAAATGGGGCCCACACGACATGTGGCCCCAAGTCACCCCAACCAAGCGCACAAACGTCTCAGGTACAAACCACACGTACCTCCAAACGCTCCCGTATACTCCCAGAGTATACCTCATTTTCAGCCCAAGGGCTATCATGCACACGACACCCAACGTCAATGCGAAGGCATGACATAACAACTCCAACCTGCCACCTCATCAGCAGAGGCACATCCAACCACATCTCTTCACTCACACGGGAGTGCACGCGATCACATGCCAAGGGTTCTCTACAAACACGATGAGAAGAACCGCCATCAGAGCGCCTTTCACATTTCCACATTTAATAAGATCACTCAAGAGGCTCCACACAACAAAACAGATTGCGTCGTTGTAATCCTCGCGAAAAAAGACACGAGATAGACTACTTACTCGCCTCAAACAGATATCTGACGGAAAAGAACACCAACACCGCCTTACGCCCGAACGACGTCCCGTGATCCCTAAACTTGGCCCTAAAAACAGTCAGGCGCATCGCACCATTGCGATCCCCTCGGGAAAACACGTCAAAAGCACTACTCACAGGAGTGAAACAGATATCCGGAGAAAAAGACGCATTCCGGCACACCAGATAAGAGCGGTGCTATGTGGGACCCGCATCCCGATCCCGAAACACCACGAACGGATCACACCGTTGTGATCCTCTCGAAAAAGCACACAAGATGGACTATTCACTTGTCCAAAACGGTCGCCCGGTGATAAAGATAGAAAATCACCGTCAACACCCAAACGACCCTCGTGGGGCCCGCAACATCATTCCGAATTAGAGCGGGCAGATTTCTCCATTTCAACGCCCTCAGAAAAACACCCATAATCGACTGCTCGCACACCTCGAACGGGCGTCCGATGAAAAAGTCGTGAAACGATGCACGCAGCTCGAAAGACGGGTCGTGGGGCCTGCGCCTCGACTTTGGACTCAACACCTGAAACCACCCTAGAAAGCTCCGACTCGGTGCCAGGGTCCCAACGCCACTGACGGCGCTTAAATCGGACGTCGGACGCATTCGCGCCGTCCAAAACAAGTTTCCCCGGAAAAACAACAATTCACTTAAAGATGCGCCGCGCCTCTGAGGCCCCTCGTTTCGGGAATTAAAAATTCCTGAAACCATATCAAAAAGTTTTTCTCTAATTAATGATCGTGTCGCCGCAGACCGCACACAAAACGGATGCCCGTAGCGGAAAATACGGGCTTCCGAAAACTGAGGGGGCAAGGCCCCTTGGGCGGGACCGGTCGGTCCGTTCGTTCTTGGCTGGGCCACGGTCCACCCACATGGCCCAGCCGCTGACCAGTGGTCCGCGCACCGACCGGCCTGTGGCAGTTGCTTGGTCTGAACGAAGACCCGCGTCTCGCGGGTCTTGTCCCCGCACAGGGGGTCGCGCGCCGCGACCCCGCGATCGCTGCGCCCCGCCGGTTCGGCCTCCCGCCTGGAGCCGCCACCGCCTAAAGACCCCGCTGACGCCACCCTCGCTCGCTCGCGCTGGAGTCGCCTCACGCCGAGAACCCATGCCGACCGCCGCCGCTCGAACACACACGTCCACCGCGCTCCGCCGCCCGCACTCTCCGGACCCCCCAAATTCCCGCAAACATCGGCGAACGATTGTGAACGCCTCTGAACTCCGATTTCGATTCCGAAAGATGCGCTGGAAAGGAAAAAAACTCTACTAAGAATTCATGGGATTTGTTCAAAAATCCAACAGCAATTAGACATGATTAAACGGGCTCAATGAAGGTGCGGGAAAACAAAAATGAAAATGACAAATCTTACATCAATGGGCTTCGCCGCGATCCGTCGGAGCCCCGCCTCGCCGGAGAGGAGGAGGTGATGGAGGAGAGCTTCCTCTTTAGTTGTTGGGAGATTTTGGTGCCGGGGTAGAAGGGGGAGAGGAGAGGGGTGGGTTAAGTGTTTAAATAGAAAACACTTAACCACCCGTCCGTCGGCCCGAACCCGAACTCCCGACGGGGTCAGGATTAAGCCTTCCCTAGGCTAAAAACCAAGCTCTGAATGTAACGACGGTCTCAGAATTTTAATTCGAGGCCCCAATCAAAAGATAGTATACTTAGCGCCCGAGGCTTCCAAATTACGAAAACGCCCCTGGGGCCATTTTTCACAGACGGGCCGCGTCCGCAAAACATACAACTCTCATAGGGTAAACGACACAATCCGAACTCAACGATGCCCTCAGTTTTCCAATCTGAGCCACCATTTAAGAGATAATTGAGTTAATCCATTAAACGAATTAATTAATTAATTCGTTTAACGTTCCGAAAGAGAGTGTGGGGTCCAAACGTCCCACGTCGACATGTTTTATGTCGTTCCTAGGGTAAACACCCCATTCCGGACCCATCCGTACACTCAGATCTCTAATACGGATCACCGTTTAGGAGTTATCCTATTTATTTGGCATTTTCAGTGTGAACGCACTGAAAATTTAATTCCAGCCACACCGGGGCTAGGAATCACACGCCGTCTGAAGGTTCAGTTCTGGAATAACATCAAGAATATTCAAAAGTCTTTCACAGAAAAAACTAGGTTCTTACATCATTGCCTCATTCAAGCTTTTCAACCTCGAAAAGCAAAACCAGGGAACAACTAAGGGTACTAAGCCCACACTTGGCTCTCCCGTACCCAAAAGAACTCACACCCAACTGTACGCCACCGTACACAGATCAAAGGATTTGATCTGTTCACGCGAGGTCGGCCCTTGCCGATGTCGTGCACCCACTCTAGACTTTGGGGTTAGGGCAAGGCGGTAGGGAACTTCTCCATCCCTTTGCACGGTTTCAAACGGCCCGAAGGATCTCGGGGGTAGCTCACCTCCCCGACCGAACCCTAATGTCGCACGCTGTGACTGGAATCACCACCCACACCTGGAACAAGGCCTGGGGATTCCCTCCTTCAGAATATCCATATGGTGGAACACCCATGGATATCTGGTCACACAAGATTCCACAGTCGATGTCTCACAACCAAGGCCCTCTTACACGCTCAGAAGCGAAGGAGTCAACACCATCGACTAGAGAAAAAGGTCCCACACCTTTTACCTTACCAACACAGGGTTACACCCGACGCCCTGCGCCACCCTGGTAACACCTCAATCAAGGAGGAGGGAGGAAAGCATTCCACACACAAAGTCTATCAATTCTACTGCAAGAAGTAGAAGAGCTGTTGAGCGTACCTCTTATCACCTCATTCTCTACAGGGTCGTAAACATCCAAAGCTCGTGGCTGTCCGGAGTCCCAACTTTCAGCTCCCGGAGCCTGACGTGGACTGCCTAGTGGTGATGGGAAGACCTCATAAAGCTATCCCCCACTACCTGCTCCTCCCGCTCCTCCGCTAGCACCACCTCTCTGGGTACTACTCCGATCACGGCACTGCCTCCGTCGTGGTGGTGCACCCACTGCTTGCCCGAAGCTCTCCGCATGCCTAGTCAGCCAGTCCCATGCCAGGTGATCTCGCCCATCACAAGAATAGCACCGCCACTCCCTGAGCTATCCTGGTGCCCTCCGGTGCCACTGTGGTGTATGAACACGGCCCGGAGACCACTCATAGAAGGGAACCCTCGGCTGAGGCCCTGAACTTTTCCGCCACTGTGGTATACGACCAAGTCTCCAAAACCGGCAATGGAAAGGACACCTGTGTCGAGGTACTTTCCTCCAGCGCCCTCTAGCTACGACAGACGTCTCGGCTCCGTCACGCCCACTGCCACTTCCAACCGCAAAACATGACATGAAGCTCTCTGTAACCAACGCCTGCTCTAGAACCCCGACATATGTGGAGATTCCCAAGGGTACTATGACAACACGAATCTCTCGGTGGAGACCCTACGCTTGGAAGTTATCATCTTGGACCAAGTCCGGGTAAAAGCATGCACTGTCTGCGAAACTAGCAGCGTACTCTGCCACCGTCATCCCTCCCTGCTGAAAGTGCAGGAGCTCCTGAATCCGAACGGAGCACAAGAAGGAGGGAAAAAACTCCTCATGGAACAAAAACTGAAAGTCACCCCATGTAAGAGACGTCTCGTCAAGAAGCTGAGTCACCAGACTCCACCAACGCCAAGCTGCTCCACGAAAAAGGGTGGCTGCCAAAGCCACTCTCTGATCTGTCGGCATCTGCACATGCCTGAAAAGGCGAACCACTACCTCTAGACAAACCTCTGCTGCCTGAGGGTCTGGCTCACCACTGAACCTCAGCGGTCTCTGCCACTGGAACTCATGGAGCGTGCTCAACCTGCGCTCAAGCCCCGTCTGCTCTGCTGAAGTTGTCTGCTGCTCTATAGGTGGGAGTGCTGCTACCGGCCCACTCGGAGAAAGGGGATCGCATGATGGGTCCTGGAATGTGTCCTTGTAGCTCACAGGGTCTTCGTCACAAACCAAAGCTGGTATCCTAGCTGGGTATCTTCATGGAAACATCCTGAATTTTATCAAGGAGAGCCGCAGTCAGATGAGCATATATGTATATACCAATATCAATGATGGGGAGATGACTCAAGAAGGACAGTCAAAGACTCAATCCTATGTGATTTACAAACAAATTTTCCCTGCAACAAGTGTCTCAGCATGCCGAGTCGACAAGAGGGTTATCAAGGTCCTGGTGAATGGATATGTCGACCGTCGCACCATCACTGGACTCCCTGGCCTGAGAGCCGCTCTCGAGACACATTAACACTGTTTCCCTATATCCCAACCAATTCCTTTTATTTTAGGGACATTCAAACAGTGTCCCAAGGAACGAACCACCTTTGATACCACTTTTTCACGACCCGAACCTACCCGGGCTCGAGCCGCAACTACCCCAAGCCCGCCTCCATAGGGCTGGGGCTGGCGAATAGCGCCGAAGCCACAAAAACTCAGGGAGGTCTTTGCCTAAGTACCTATACACACACACGTAGCACACTCAATGCAGCAGTGCAGAGTAAAAGAAAAGACAAGTAAAGAAAAGGGAAACTGCTATATATATACCACAAATGTGCATCGAGCTCTAAACAGTACAAGTAAAGTACTAAAAAGGAAAAAGGGAAAAAACACGCGCCCAATAAGAAAAGTGCCACAACCCAACAATTGGTGAACAAAAATTAAATAGCTGGAAGGTTCCCCTATCTGAAACCCATCTCTGGCCACCGGGCATGGTCCAAGCTCCCAAGCTCCTAAGCTCCTCTGACGTCACGACCAACCTGTCCATCATCTGCAAGGGCACACCAAGTGAGGGCAAAGCCCAAGCAGGGGTGAGTATAAAAATACTCTGTAGGATACCCTGAAGGCACGAGGGAGCAAAAAAAGGAGGTACTGAAGGGTGAGAAGTAGAGCGAACAGGTAAAGTGGAGGAGTACAACTGAAAGTGAAGAAAGAGTAACAGTAGAGAGTCCAGCTCAACCCAACAAGAGGAAGAAGGTAGACTCGTCCGAACCCAAGGAGCTGGAAACGATGAGAAGATGAACTTCCCGTCAAGTCTTCGCTACCTATAACAGGAGAGTAGACTCATCCAACCACAAGAAGCTAGACATAGAAAGAACGTGGCATACCCCATGCATCTTCGCCTCTCCTGGAGGGAGAGTAACCAAAACCAAGAAGTGGGTACTGAAACAAGGCATATACATAACCTTATGCTCAATCAAGAAGCCCGAACAACGTCGTAAGGGGATCTCCGTCCCGTAGATCAGCCCAAGAAATGAGTAGCCAACAACAGTCCCAGAAGTAACACCATCGATCCCCAGCATCCGGCATGTCTACCCTGAACTACAAGTCAAGGGCTCAATCACCGCACCTCGACACTATCCGCTTTGGGCGGAACTAACTCTCCTACACGGTTTTGGGTCGCGTCACAAGGACGCGTCTCGGTGGGGAAAGCACTCCTCGTACTTGAGAGTTCTGGGGGAATGTCAAACCACAACTCGTCACTGCCCCACAGTTGAGAGGTCTACTCAAAGTCAAGATCGATTCATCACTGACCCATACAACCAAGGGTCCTGCTCTGATAATCACAGAGGAAAGCCACAGACTAGCCTAGTAGAAAGGACTGAGTCTGGAATGTCAACAGGTATCCCACTGCCCAGCCCTGTTGGAAGGTAATTCATAATATGATATCAGGTGACCCACTGCCCAGCGCATCCGGAGGGTAAACCATAATACATCATCAGGAGACCCACGGACCAGCCCTCCTGGAAGGTAAACCTGGAATAAGTCATCAAGAGACCCATTGCACAGCCTTGCTGGAGGGTAGACTTGGAAGAAGTCGACAAGTGACCCACTGCCCAGCCCTGCTAGAGGGTAGACCCTCAAGAGTCATCGGGTGACCCACTGTCAAGTCTCTGTTAGAGGGTAAACCCTAAACAAGTCGACAGGAAACCCACTACCGAGCCCTACTAGAGGGTATACCTGAAACAAGACGACGGGTGACCCACTGCCCAGCCCTGCTGGAGGGTAGACCCTCAAGAGTCGTCAGGTGACCCACTGCCTAGTCTCTACTAGAGGGTAAACCCTGAGAAGTCAATGAGCAACCCACTATTTAGCCCTACTAGAGGGTAAACCCGGAACTGCTCTAGCCATCCCTACTAGATGGTACAACACTGGCCAACTGAGCACTGAGTGGGTACCGCGGAACCACTCAACTCCAGGAAAACTCACCCAAAAGAGGTTCAGTGCCTGTTCCATCACTGGGTGTCACTAGCACCACTACTGGCCAATCCATCAAGAATGAGACCAGGGGGAGACCACTCAACCCTAATAGTCAAACAAATGAGCACATAGGGACCCTCTACGTCACGATAGGTCAAAGGTATGCAAATCATAACACGACACGCACATGGGGCCCACACGATGTGTGGACCCTAGTAAACCCCAACCAAGTGCACAAACGTCTCAGGTATAAACCACACGTACCTCCACACTCTCCCGTATACTCCCAGAGTATACCTCATTTTTAGCCCAAGGGCTATCGTGCACATGACACCCAACGTAAATGTGAAGGCATGGAGTAACAAATCCAACCTGCCACCTCATTGGCTCAGGCACAACCAACCACATCTCTTCACTCACATGGGAGTGCATGCGATCACACGCCAAGGGTTCTCTAAAAACACGGCGAGAAGAACCGCCATCAGAGCGCCTTTCACATTTCCACATTTAATAAGATCACGCAAGAGGCTCTGCACAACCAAACGGATCGCACCGTTGTAATCCTCGCGGAAAAACACGCGAGATAGACTACTTACTCACCTCAAACAGATATTTGACGGAAAAGAACACCAACATCACCTCACGCCCGAACGACGTCTCGTGATCCCGAGCCTCGGCCCTAAAAACAGTCGGGTGCATCACACCATTGCAATCACCTCGGGAAAACACGTCAAAAGCACTACTCACAGTAGTGCAAAGGATATCCGGAAAAAAAGACGCATTTCGGCGAACCGCACACGAGCGGTGCTACGTGGGACCCGCATCCCGGTCCCGAAACACCACGAACGGATCACACCGTTGTGATCCTCTCGAAAAATCACACAAGATGGACTATTCACTTGTCCAAAATGGTCGCCCGATGATAAATATAGAAAATCACCGTCAACGCCCAAACAGCTCTTGTGGGGCCCGCACCATCATTCCAAATTAGAGCGGGCGGATTGCGCCATTGCAACACCCTCGGAAAAACACCCAGAATCGACTGCTCGCACGCATCGAACGAGCATCCGATGGAAAAGTCATGAAATGATGCATGCAGCTCGAAAGATGGGTCATGGCGCCTGCACCTCAACTTTGGTCTCAATGCCTGAAACCACCCTGGAAAGCTCCGCCTTGGTGCGAGGGTCCCAACTCCACTGAAGACTCTTAAATCGGACGTCGGACGCATTCGCGCCGTCCAAAACAAGTTTCCCCGGAAAAATGACAATTCTCTTAAAGATGCGCCACACCTCCGAGGCCCCTCGTTTCGGGAATTAAAAATTCCCGAAACCATCTCAATAGGTTCGTCTCTAATTAATGATCACGTCGCCGCAGACGTCATGTAAAACGGATGCCCGTAGTGGAAAATACGGGCGTTCGAAAACTGAGGGGGCAAGGCCCCTTGACCAGACCGGCCTGAACCGGCCGGTCCGGCCGTTTTGGGCCGGGCCGCGGTCCAACCGCGCGGCCCCGCCGCTGACCAGCGGTCCGCGCGAAGACCCGCATTTCGCGGGTCTTGTCCCCGCGCGGTGGGTCGTGCGCCGCGACCCTGCGGTCGCCGCGCCCCGGCGGCTCGGCCTCCCGCCTGGAGCCGCCACCGCCTGAGGACACCGCCGACGCCGCCCTCACTCGCCCGCGCTGGAGCTGCCTCACGCCGAGAACCCACGCCGAACGCCGCCGCTCGAACACACCTGGCCTCCGCGCTCCGCCTCCCGCACTCGCCGGACCCCCCAAATTCCCGCAAACTTCGGCGAACGATTGTGAACGCCTCCGAACTCCGATTTCGATTCTGAAAGATGCGTTGGAATGGAAAAAACTCTACTACGCATTCATGGGCTTTTTAGAAAATCCCACAGCAATTAGACATGATTAAATGGGCTCAATATAGGTGTGGGAAAACAAAAATGAAAATGACAAATCCTACCTTGATGGGCTTCGCCCGAAGCTTCGCGGCGATCCGTCGGAGCCGCGCCTCGTCGGAGAGGAGGAGGTGATGGAGGACAGCCTCCTCCGTCATTGTGGGGAGCTGCTGGCACCAGGGGAGAAGGGGTAGAGGAGAGGGGTGGTTTAGTGTTTAAATAGAAAACACTTAACCACCCATCCGTCGGCCCGAACCCAAACTCCCGACGGGGTCAGGATTAAGCCTCACCTAAGATAAAAACCACGCTCTGAACATAACGGCAGTCTCAGAATTTTAATTCGAGGCCCCAATCAAAAGTTAGTAAACTTAGCGCCCGAGGCCGCCAAATTACGAAAATGCCCCTGGGGCCATTTTTCACAGATGGGCCGCGCCCGCAAAACTTACACCTCTCCTAGGGTACAAGGCACTATCCAAACTCAACGGTGCCCTCAGTTTTCCAATCTGAGCCACCGTTTAAGAGATACTTGAGTTAAGCCATTAAACGAATTATTTAATTAATTAATTAATCCGTTTAACGTTCTGAAAGCGAGCGAGGGGTCCAAACATCCCGTGTCGACATGTTTTATGTCGTTCCTAGGGTAAACACCCCATTACGGACCCATCCGTACACTCTGATCTCTAATCCAGATCACTGTTTAGGAGTTATCCCATTTATTTGGCGTTTCCAGTGTGAACGCACTGAAAATTTAATTCCGGCCACACCGGGGCTCGGAATCGCATGCCATCTGAAGGCGCGGTTCTAGAATAACATCAAGAATATTCCAAAGTCTTTCTTAGAAAAAACTGGGTTCTTACACAAAGTGTTGTGATAAATAAATTATATGGAGATGAGTAGGTGATTGTGGATGATCAGGACAGACCATATATGGTGAGTGGTACAATTATTTTGAATTATACCCTTATGAAAGTTTTGTTTAATACTAGTGAAGAAGATTCCTTTATTTTCTTATCATATTGATGATTTTCAGATTTTAAAACATGAAATGATTCCCTTTGTGTTGAAACTTCAAACTCCTCTTGGGGAAAGAGAATATTGATCCTTCCATTGTAGAGTATGTTCTATAATTGTTGATGTAGCTAGGATGAAATGGGATTTATCTATGCTGGACATGTATGTATATGATGTAATCCTGGGTATGAATTTTTTGACAATGTTCAATGCTCAGATTGTCTATTATAGAAGATTAGTTTGTTTCCAGACTGAGGATGGCGTCCTGAATCTATTTAAAGGAAAAAGTACTATGAAGTCATGTGCAATGAGTTTGTTGGCACCAATAGTGGGAATGATCTCTTACTGTTTGGAAATATTTACATTATCATTGATGGAATTGATTGATAATATCATTTTTTTAGAAGTTTTGGACCAGTTTCCTAATGTACTTCCTGAAAATTTCTCTGGGTTACCACTAGTAAGGGAAGTGGTATTTATGATTGATCTTCTTCAGAGGAATATTACTATATCACTAATATCATATTGAATGGAACCAATAGAATTAGGAGAGATACCAATTTATTTGGAAGAGCTATAAATAAAGGGTTTCATTCGGCTGAGCACATCTTCATGGGCAGCACAAGTCTTGTTCATGAAGAAAGTAAATGGAACTTTAAGACTGTGTGTGGATTATCATAAGCTTAAAAAAGTTATTATAATGAATAGGTATCCAATTCCATGAATTCATGATCTTTTCCGATCAATTGAGGGGAGATCAGTGGCTCTATAAGATTAAATTGTGATCAAGATGTCACCAATTGCAAGTTTTGAAGGAGGATATTTCGAAGACAACTTCCGAAGTAGATATGACCACTATGAATACATGTTAATGAATTTAGGCCTTAAGAATGTAACCAATTTTTTTATGGAATTGATGAATCAAATATTTTAGTGATATCTAGATTTTTTTTGGTATTTGTGGATGACATACTAGTGTATTCAAGGACAAGGGTTGAGCATGAGAAACACTTTAAAACAGTGTTGGGAATCTTTGGAGACCAAATTTTTTATGAAAAATTATCCAAGTGTGATTTTTGGATATAGGAGGTATGCTTTATTGGCCATGTGATTTCTGAAAGATTTGTTTCAGTGGATCCAAAGAATAGAGAAGTTCTTATCTCTTAGCAATTTCCAACAAACACATTTTAAATATAAAGTTTCCTTGGTCTCTCTCACTATTACTAACAATTTGTTCATGAGTTTTCATGACTAACTTCACCTATGAAGACTTTAACTAAGAATAAAGTTCCTTTATAATGGAATGAGGAATGTTTGGAATTTTTTCAAGAGTTGGAAGTATGACTTACATCAGCACCGATATTTATTTTTCTAGAATCAGGACAAGGGTACATGGTGTATTTTGATGCTTTGGGATCTAGGTTGGGCTGTGTTCTCTTGAAAGGAAACCATGTTGTTTCTCAAGGATAAAGTTTGTTATAGGTGAATAAGAAGAACTACCTAACATGTGATTTGAAGTTATCTATCGTTTTCTATACTTTGAAGACTTGGCATCCTTATCACTTTAGTGAGAAATTTACTGTGTTCATGGATCCTGAGAGCTTGAAGGAAATTTTATAATGAAGTTATTTTAATCTGAGGCAATGAAGATAAATGGAGTATCTCCAAATGTTTGAATACGACTTAATGTATTCATTGGGTAATGGAAATTCGGTTTCTAATGCATTAAGAAGAAAGTTTTATACTCTGTTAGAAAATAAATATTAAGATGAGTGGAAGTTTATCTCGGTTCTCACTAACATGCATGTGGCATGTGAAGATCGATGTGATGCTGTGGTTTTCTTTCTAGTCTCACTTGTTACCAATTTAGTAAATATGGTAATGGAGGAAAAAACTTCTGATGAAGAATCTATTACAATGAGATCAAAACTCAATGGTGGGTAGATTATTGAGAGATGGAGGTTGGATGGGAGTTCAATAATATGGTTTCGAAACCGGTTTGTCATACCAATGAATTGTTAGAAGAAACTTCTTCACGCTTACCACCATTCAAGATGGGATGTCCATCCAAGAATACATAAGATATGTAAGGTGTTAAAAAAATAGTTTTGGTGGGTCGACATGAAAAGGAAGGAGGATGAGTTTTTTTCATTATTTTTAACTTGTTAGAAAGTTAAGGAAAAGAACTAGTGACCAGAAGGTATGATATAGTATTTACCTATTCCAGTGTGGAAATGGGAGAATATAGCTGTGTATTTTGTAACATGTCTACAAAGAATGTTTTAGAAACACAATTCCATATGGGTGATTTTGGATCATTTTACCAAGTTAGCTCATTTGATCCCTATTTTTTAAAATCATAAAGTGGAGGATATATCGAAAATCTGTTTTCAAGAATTGGTAAACATTCATGTAATACTAGTTTTGATCAGTTTAGATAGACATATGTGGTTTATATCTCATTTTTGGTAATCATTATAGAAATACCTTGGAACTTAGTTGACTATGAGTACTGTGTATCATCCTCAAATGGATGGGTAATTCGAAAGGAAAAGAAAAACATTGGAAGACATTTTGTGGGATAGTGTAATGAATTTTGGTGTCTTGGTGGAAGATCATGTCCCATTAGTGTAGTTATGATATAAAAATATCTATCAAAAATTGATACATACGATTCTTTTTGAGTATTTTTATGGGCATCCTTTTTGTTCTCCACTTTTTTGGGTGGAAACAAGTGAGACTTCACTAGTTGGGATGAGCATTTTCCAAGAGATAAAAGACAAGATTAAGTAGATCATAAAAAATATGGATACATCTTAGAGTCATCATAAATCGTATGCCGATGATCATCGATGGTCCTTATACTTAGTAGTGAGTGATTGTGTGTTATTAATTATTTCTCTAAGGCTTGTACATCATCATTTTAGAAAGTTGGTAAATTTATCTCCTCAATACATAGGCCCTTTTGATATATTAGAATAGGTTGGAGAAGTGGCCTATTGGATGACGTTGCCACCATGTTTCAGTGAAGTTCATAATTTTTTCAATGAATCTCAGATGAAAATGTACCATCCTAATCTTGACCATGTCATAATATGCGATAAAGTTGAACTAGAGCCAGATTTCTCAGTGGTACATATCCCAATGCATATTATGGATGGGCAAGAGAATTTATTGTATGGGAAAAGTATCAGTATAGTGTTGGTTTTGTGACCACATGGTTAGATTTATGAGGAGATCTGGGAATGTGAGAAGTAAATGAAAGGGAAATTTCCATAACTCTTTAAAATAAATTATGGTTTTTTAATTTCCATGTTCAGAAAGTCTAATGGTGGGGGGAATGTAGTGCCCCTAATTTTTGGAAAGTAACCCTTTATTTTTTACTTCGAAAGTGTATAAAGAGATTGGGTGAAGTTTTGATGTGTTTGGGGAACTTTTAAAGAGTTTTTTGTACTTTACTATGGGTTTAAGAGTGGTGCATGGTTTTTGGAAACCATTAAAAAATTTCATGAAAACATTCACAATGAGACATGGTTAAAAAGAATGGTGCATAGGTGGTGTACAGTTTTCCAAAACTGTGCATCCACTAAGAAGAAACCAAACACTTTGCAAAATAGATTTTTTTATTTTAAGATAGTGGACTTCAAATGGTTTGAAAATGGTTTGGAGACCATTAGAGAAAATCACCAAGCAGTGCACAGGTCAAAATTAGATCCTTAAATTATAGATCAAAAACCTTTTTACCTATAAGTGACTTTTGTTCCCCCAAAATCCTCTATAATGGTATTTTGGTCTCCCAAAGGTTGGATTATCATTCCCCATCAAGTCATAAGCGATCTGAAGCCATCCCTTATCGTGTTGAAGTTCTATTCTCATGTCATGTGATCGTTCTTGATCGTTCTTGTTAGTTTTCTAAGATCTAATTTTTGATCTCTCTCAGGATCATATATGTACATCCCCTGTGGGTATATATAAGGTTTTTATGCCAAATATAACTATATTTGACTTTTTTGATGATAGGGGAGGTGATCTAATGTGGTTTCAAGGACATTCCACTAGTTTTTTGTAACGTTTTTCACATCATTTATCATTTTAATGAAAAATATAGACATAGGTGGCTTCAATCTGGACTCCTATTACCATAACTGATTGGATTAGATTAAAATTGATTAAATTACATGAAATTGGTTGTGAAATTTCTATAAAAAGTATGTTATAAATCATATTTAGTGATGATTTGTGGATTTTGGTGAAATTTTGGAAATTGTGGTTTTTGGTTGTGAAATGGCCTTGGATAAATGATTTTAATATGAAGTTTTTTAAATGGTAGATTGGATCAATTTATGGAAAAATGAGTTTCATAAAAAAGCTTTTTTTGAAATCATTATTGTATTAAAATGGTTTGGCATAATAGGTTGGTGTGAGTTCATATTGCATTTATAAGGCTTGGTTGAAATATGACCTTATGCTCATTGCCAATGGTGTAATGGCACATGGGATATAATTATAGTTTGATGACATGGTAGATCGACGTGAGTCCAATCATGAGTATAGAACTTTCATAATGATTCATGCATGGTTGGTTTTGGGGATGTGAGAAATGGAATGTTTATGCCAAAGGGAACTTGTGAGATGATTTTAATGCATTTTTTGTTTCTTTTTTTAAAAAATGGATTTTTTTGGTAAAATTGGTTGTTATGGAACTTGTTTATATTTAGTTATAAACTATTTTAGAAGTTGTTTTATATAAATTTTTTTACATGAATTTTAGTAAATTTTATATCATAGTGGTGTGAGTAGGGATGTAATCGGGGAAAACCTAATGAGTTTTAGTACTTTCCCCTACTTTGGCACATTGACGATTTTACAGATTTCAAATACCGAGAAATGAGAAAAGTTTAAAATATCACATTTCTGTAGTAATATTTTTTGATACTTGGGATGTTTTATGAAGTTGTAGAATGGTTCTTATGTAATTTGGAGTCTTTTCATTATCTTTGAGTCTGATAGTTTGTATTTTGCTATTTATTTTGATATTATAGTCTTCCACTATGACACTTGAATTTGGTATGATTTTGATGAATGAAATTTTGAGTTTTCTTTAATTATTATCATGCATCATATAATGGTTGTTTGTTTATGGATTTTTTGTTTAGTGATTTTATTATTTAAGGGAAAATCTCCCACCATGTATTGAAGCCCTCCAGAATTTATTTCCAACTTTGGCATCTTGGGGATTTCTCTTAAGGCCTAGTAATGTATCACTACCCTCTCAAGAAAATGATAAAGAAGGGATGTTACAAGGATATTCACAATGGTCTCACCTTGAGTAAGCCTTATAATCCAAACATCGCTTCTGTTTAAACTAATTAATCTTTGGTGGATAATTTTTTATTAGGGAACCTGCCTACCTATTTTTCCATTTCCAATTACATCAGATATTGTTAAGTGTGATAAAAATGAATGGTAATATTTAACTCACATGAAATAAAGTAAATATGGAAGTGGAAAATATTTTATATATAGGTTCCTCTATAAAATTTTATTATTATTAGATCTCTTACCCAAGAATATAAGATTTTTTTTCTTGGGTATGCATACAGACTATATTATTTTTGGCCCCATTAAATGATGTTTTGGTGTGTTCTACAATTAATAAAATATGTATAATTATTAATCAGAAATAGTCACTTTCATCAAGACCATTGATGATCAAATAGTGGGGTAATTCTTAGTAGATTATCAATAATGTATCTTATGTTAGGTGGAAAGGGTTACATTTATCCTAATTTCTGTGTTGGGTGAAACTTGACAAGGTAAAAAATATAATTGGAGCCTATAGGTATGAAGTTGACCATATTCATTAGAATAATTTTGAAAGATACTATTAATTAAAAAATATAATATTTTCATTTCATATAATCAAATATATTTTTTTATCTAAATATACATGTCTTAAGGGATTATATTAGTTGAGGTAAAAAATATAGAAAATTAGATCTTATCTTAATAAATTTATAATAGGGAATTTTATTATTTTAGTGGGATTATAATCAATAAAAAATAATATTGCATAATAATATACATGATCCTAACAAAAAAATAAAATCTTATATAGATATTCATGGAATTAACAAAAACATATAATATATCAATGTGATGAATCCATGAGAATCAAATGTCTAATGGTAATAATTTCATGTATTATAATCATAATTTGAGAATTATTCACATTCAAGAGGAGAAATGATACACTACAGGGAAACCCAAACTATATAAGTAATTTTTTTTCAACCTTATAGGAGGAAAATTATGTTCACAAAATTTATCAAAAGGATGAATATGATAAAATATTTATTGGTATTTCAATCCTCATTTCAAAGATTCAAAAGATATATAAAGACATGGAATAATTCAATGTTATGGAATGGATTATGATGAAATAATATATTAATAGGTGTGAATAACTATATGTTTTAGAGATCAATTTGTATAAAAATCAATCATGGGTATTAGATAATTTATTCACATCACATATTTATTACAACAAACAACTTCTCAACAAATAATCGGAATTTATTAAGAGAGAAGTGGATCTATGAGTTTTTAATGGGGAAAGAATTACTGTGTTATCTATGGGGATGGTGAATATACGTTTTTAGTGGATTATTATTATTTCATTAATACTATTATCATATACTATCAATCCATAGAAATATGATTTATGTGTCTTTCCTAGAAAAGGTAGGATTTTCTTTCGTTATAAAGAACAATTAGTTGAGTGGAATGATTTATGGTTATTATAAGATGATTAATTTCCTATATATATTTAATCATGATAATCCTATCAATAATGTAAAAAATAATAAGGCTAAAATTATTTATTTTAATTCCACATAAATTTCACACTATTACTTATGTCATATAAATAATAATCAAATCCATCAACCCTATAATGAATAAAGATTGGATTCAAATGATTATTAAATATTATATGTATTTTAATCTTAATTATTAGAAAAAATTTATAACTTTATTTTTAATAGTAAAGGTAAATTAGATAATGATTTATTATATTTAATACATATTGATGTATATGGTCTTATAAGTAAATTAGATTGAGGTGTATTTCAGTAATTCAATACATTTACTAATGAATACAATAGAAATGGGTATGTGTATACTATGAAACACAATTACTAATAGTTTGAAACTTTTTAAGTGTTTAAAAAAGAAGTGTAAAATATACTCCACAAGAGTATCAATACACATTGACATGATCAAGTTTGAGAATATTTAATTCAATAATTTCATGACTATTTAATAGATTATGGTATAACATCAAAACTAACCTCACCTAGAAGAAATATTAAAATTTTTTATTTTAAAGGAGGAATGAAAATTGGTTGGACATGGCCTGGTTAATTATGAGACATACACAATATTTTCTTTTCTTTTTTGGGGATATGAATTAAGAAATTATCCATTTACACTAAACCGTTTTATATTGGAGGATGTTAAAAAATAATCCACATGACATGTGGACTAGGATGAATAATAAATTTTATTTTATAAATATTTCGTACTATGATACATATGAAAGATGTATTACCTTAAGTAAACCAGAACCAAAATAGGAAACATGTTTATTTATTGGCTATCCCAAAGTGAAAGTGGATTATTATTTATATAATTAGCCATAGAATAAATTGTTTATAACTTTTCATCATCTATTTATATCAAGGGAATTTTTTTCCAAATGAATGAGAAATAGAAAATATGAACATTATGATGTTTAAGATGAAAAATATGATATTATTCCTATAATGGTTGAGATTGAAATAAAATCATGTTATAAAAAAGGAACTGAATCAGTATACAAAAGAACCATAAAATATTTCTTGATTTTTTAAATGTCTCAAGAGATATAGATTTATTTTTTATGATGTGGGTGATATAATGATCATAAAATACTATAAAATATCTTACCAAGAGTCCAATATAATTTTTAACTCTGATGAATGGTTAAAAATAGTGGAATCTAAAATAGAATCAATGCACACCAATCATGTTTGAAAACTCACAGATATATATGATGTGGTAAAACCCATTGGCTGCAAGTAAATATTTCACAAGAAGATGGAAATGGAAGGTAGATTATCTATCTACAATTCTCAAATGGAAGTTAAAATTTTTAAACACAATGTTATAAAATATAAGGGAACCCTTTTTCCAGTGGCTATGAACAAATACAGTTGAATTATGTTAGCAATATAAATATATTATGGTCATGATATATATTAAATGGATGTAAAAACATGTTACATTATAGAAATTTGTTAAATAATACATATATTATACAACCTATAGCTTTTGAGTATCTATGTAATGTTTCTGTGATTTTTTAGTAATAACAATCCATTTATGGGTTGAAAAAATATCCTCAGTTTTAGAATTCCCATTTTAATGATGATTTTAAAGAGTTTCATTATCAAAAACAAATATAACTAGTTTTTATATAAATTGAATATTTGGATCATGTTTATTTTTCAGTTATTTTATGTTGAGGAAATAATTCTCATCAGAAATGACATCCCAATACTAAAATTAGTGAAAATTTGGTTGGTATATTTTTTCTCAATAAAATATCTTGTTTAAGAATCATATATACTAGGTATAAATATCTATAGATGTATACATCTAATTGAATATTTAACCATGGTAAAAACACATAAATTTGTGAAGTCTTAAAAAATTTGAACCTGAAAAACTCTAAAAAATAGTTCTTGTCCCATGTTTCATTGGAGGAGTCTTTTGAAGACATAGTTTCATTCAACTATTTAATAAAATAAATATGTATAATTAATATTATATATTTTGATATTAGATAAATCATATATTATTTGGTGTGTAATCTCTCTAATGTATCTTATATAGTATGTATGAAGAGTCGATAAAAATGAAATCCTAGTGAAAGTCATTGGGTTTCACTGGATAATATCATTAATAAATTGGAAAAAAATATGGGTGTATTTTTAGTTTTTAGTTGTTAAGAATATTTTTTATAAAGGTTAACCCCAATTCATGTTTCCAAACTAACAAATATGAACTCATATTTAATTTAGGATTTGATTTTTTATTAAATCATGTTGCAATAAACTATAAAAGTTACAAGAAATTCAATATTACTGATTATGTAACAAAACATGAATATATCATATAATCTGATGTGTCTTAAGAAGCTATTTGAATAAATAATTTCATTACTAAACTAGGGGTTTCCCATGAATCATGCATCCAGTTTAATTTTAATATGATAATAATCATGTTTATACAAAATATAAAGAACCCAGTCTCACAAAATATCCATGAATGTTATCCATCAATTTCATCTAATTTTAAAGACAATTAATAGCGGTTATATAATGATGTGTCATGTTTTTATAGAGTATAATATCTTGGATCTTCTAATAATTCACCTTATATAAAAACATCACAGATTCCACTCCATTTATCTTGGTATGAGATACATGGGTGATTGGATTTATTGAATGTGGGAGAGTGTAGGTGTTTGTTCCATAAAGTCAATCAAGTGTTATTGACCCTGAGACATATTCCACAATGTAATTTATATTAATGATAACAATTTATCATTAATTTATTTTTTATGTAAAACATGGGAAATGAAATGATAATAAACTTATAGAATAAATTTATTTCAAGGTTATACCTAATTTATTATTACTTTATTGGGTTGTGATGATATTTTAAGATAAATATGAATATGATCAATTGTATAGAGATTTAAATAATCACTCATAGGGTATAAGTTGGTGAAATTTTATTTATATTGTACTTTTTTTTATATACACTACTGGAAAACAGAGTTTTCCCAACACTTATATCCCAACGGTTTACTAAACCGTTGGGAATATCCATCTATACCAACAGGTTCTGATAACCGTTGGTATAGATGGTTTTTTGGAAGCTTTTACCAACGGTTCATCACAACTGTTGGTATATGGGTGTTTTTACCAACGGTTCAATGAGAACCGTTGGGAAAAGTGGGATTTCAGTGACCTTTTACCAACGGTTCAATAGAACCATTGGTATAGGTTTGGGATGGAGTTATATACCATAAGTTTTTAAAAACTGTTGGGAAAACGTTCCCCCAAATTGGCAGAAGCCGATCCTCTCCCCCATTCGCGATCCAGATCCCTAAACGGGAGCGCTTGGGAGATTTTGGAGGTGCTTCAGGTTCTCTTCCTCCATCCCATCCAAGGCTGAGGTATTTTCTTAGTTTTTAGTTTCGATTTTGATGTGGGATGAGACCAATTTCTATTCTCATATTCCAGCCGAATTTCTGTTCCATCCCAATTTATGTTTCCGTTATTTATTTACATTCCATGCATATTCCATCCCATATAGATTGCATTAGACAGTTCTCTAATTTTTTGATGTGCCTTTTGATGTGGCTCTATTTTAACATAGTTTTGCCACATCTTTTATTTAATTTTTATCAATTTAATTAATTACTTTGACACTTTTTAACTAATATTGGCACTTTTGTAATTTTATCACTAAATATGTTAATTAATCATTTTTTATAATTAATTATGCATTTTTAGTCTTTAAATTAATAATTTTAATCTTACTAAACTATTCAACTTTAATTATGTCTTATTTAGTTTGGTTAATTTATATCTGCTTAACTTTTTAATAGTTAATATTTATTATAAACAATTATTTAATCTATGTAATTCAATTTAATAAACTTATACCTTATTTTAATACTTTATCTTTTAATTTAGTTACAATAGAATAGGTTAACATGTTAATTAATGTGTCCTTCCAATCATTTAAGTATATAATATGTGTTTTTAATTAAGTTAAATCATTTGCTTTTAATTTTATTAGTTCAAATAGTTAATCAATTCATTAATAAATAGTTTTTAAACATTAATTATATTATTTTATGTATGCAGATTGGTTATTAATTCATTTTTTATTTTATTTTAGTCTACCGGTGAGGGAGATAATAGTTTTAGGTGAAATTAAGAGTCACTGTTGCTTCTCTTTTTCACCTGCTTCTACCTTGTAATTGTTCTTTAATTAATTATAATTTAAGTCTTTTATAATTGTAGTCTATTATTTAATTAGTTTTTAATTTAAGTGTTATCTAATTAATAACCTAAGTGTGTTTAAGTTTAAGATAGAGTTTAATAAAATAATGTCGAGTTTCATTTTATTAGCTAACTAATTAACTTTGGTGTTCAATAAGTTTAGTTAATCCTAATTGTTTTAATTTTATGTTCGCAGTTAATTAATTTTAGGTGTTCTTCATTTGTTTATACTTATTTTAAATTAATATTAACTTTTATTTTCTTAGTTAATAATTAGTCGCTTCTATTTTTAGATTGCTAAATAATTTTGTTAGTTTTTAGTTACAGTTAATAATTTAGTCTTTAACAATTTAGTTATTTTGATTTTTAATTTAGTTAGTTAATGTTTTATTCATTCTATTATTTGTTTTAAATTAATATTTATTGTTAATGTTCTTGATTTTTAACTGTCGGTGGGTGTCGCACCGATGCTATGTCTCACCGAAGTTTTTTTAATACTATCGGTGAGTCGTGACTCACCGATTACTTCAAAGCACCATCGGTCTCTCGCGACGCACCGTTCTCACGACACACCAATGTTGTGACTCACCGTTCTTTTTATTTTATTTTGTCCAGCTGTGACCGATCATCATTCCTTTTATCAGCAAGTCAATGATTCACCGATGCAAAACTTTCGTTGGTTTCGCGTCATACCGATTACTCTTTATTTTATCTATCGGTCTCTCATATCTTCGCACTACTGGAAAACTAACCTTTACCAACGGTTTGGAACCGTTGGTATAGGCCTCCAAACCGTTGGTATAGCCTATACCAACGGTTTGGAGAACCGTAGCCAAGTAAGCCGTTGGGATAGGTCTATACCAACGGTTTTCCAAAAACCGTTGGTATAGACCTATACCAACGGTTTTGGGAACCGTTGGTATAGGTAATATGAAATCTATACCAACGGTAATGGAACCGTTGGTATATAAATTCCAAAAATAAAACATCCGATGGGATTTGATCCCAGGACCCCTCGTTTATAATTGAACGACTTAACCACTAAACTAACATCACTTTTGTAAACATAATTTCCTAAATATATATATGTATTATCATAATTATATTAAATTTTTATTTATATAATGTTCTCGGTTAGTGGATCTGGAAAAAGTAAAGAACATATCCCAACGGTTTTCAAAACCGTTGGGATAGGTTCTGGTTGGGTGTAAAGTTGTTGGCCGAATGTTGAATTTTTTGATGCTTTTTCCCAACGGTTCTTGAGAACCGTTGGGAAAGAGTGACCTTTCCCAACGGTTCTCCCAAACCGTTGGGAAAGAGTGACCTTTCCCAATGGTTCTCCCAAACCGTTGGGAAAGGGGTGGGAAAGGAGGGTCTTTCCCAACGGTTCTCCCAAAACCGTTGGGAAAGGGGGGGTCTTTCCCAACGGTTTAGGAGAACCGTTGGGAAAGGGGTGGGAAAGGGGGTCTTTCCCAACGGTTCTCCCAAACCGTTGGGAAAGGGGGGGGGGTCTTTCCCAACGGTTCTCCCAAACCGTTGGGAAAGGGGTGTTTTGAGGACCCTTTCCCAACGGTTCTCCCAAACCGTTGGGAAAGACCCCCCTTTCCCAACGGTTTGGGAGAACCGTTGGGAAAGGGTGTATATAAGTGTTGGGAAATATCTGATTTCCAGTAGTGTCGGTGTCTTATTTTTTTTCATCTATCAGTGTCTCACTGCGAATGAACTTTATTTCTTCTATCGGTGAGTCGTGACTCACCAATATTCCCTTCATCAGCTTCATGCTCATTCCATTGTTTCAATTTATTTATTTTGAATCGGTGAGTCACACAACTCACCGCTTTCTTTTTTTCCATGCACCCACTGTTAGTTTATTATTTTATCACTTTTGGTCTCTCTTCTATTTTTTATATCGGTGAGTCGTAACTCACCGATCCTCCACCTACGCCACTAACTGATAGTTCTCATTCCTCATACCGATAGTTATGTGTCACACCGATCTACCCCACCCCAGCTGTTTCGGTCTCACTCCACTTTTCACTGAATCACCGATGTAAATTTTTATCGGTCTCATTTCTTTTCAGCCTGGATTATTGCTACCGACGCACCATTTACTCACCGGACCATTTATTTTTTAGGTTTCAACCTCTCACCGATAGTTTTATCACCCGACACCACGCTGAGCCCTATTCTCCGCAGAATGCAAGTCACCGGCCTCACTGTCGGCTAAAGAGGCAAACTGATACCGAGACAGTGATTTGGGGAAACTGTCTGTTGATGATTTGCATGGAGAAGAAGTCACTTTAGTCGCCGAGAGGAGTCGTGCCGCCTGACTGCTGCTGCTCGAATCAGAGATGAAGGCCATGGGTAAAGCCATCGCACTAGAGTGAAGGAGATGCGCCGACCCACATTTTATTGCTGCGCCGCTCTAGGGAGGAGGAGGTCTGCCAGACTGTTGTGCTGGAGTTGAGCCGGACCGAGGTGGGAGTGCACCGCTGCTCTGTGGGATGAAGCAGAGCACAAAAAAACCCTCCCCCTTGTAGTGTGGAATTGGGGAGGAAGAGAAAGATAAAAAAAGAGAGAAAAGTAAAAAAATAAAATAATAATAGATAAAAATAATGATTAAATTAAAGTAAAAGTAAAAGAAGAAGAAAAGAGACAAAAGGTAAAGTTAAAGTAATAAAACTTTACATAAAAGTTAAAGAAACTTTAACAAAGTCAAATTAATAAAAAATAATTATTAAAATTAATATAATATTAAATAGATAAATTATAAATTAAAATTATAAAACTAAATTAATAATACGTTTTGATAATTAATTATTTTCTATTAATAGTATAAATTTAGAATTAATTATAATTATAAATAACTTTTAAATTATACTTAATAAATTAAAAATACTTGAAACTTAAGTAATAACATTAATTACTTTGTTAAAATTAACTAATTAATTAATTAATCTAATGATTAATTTTCGTTTATTGTAACAATTAAATTATTAATTTAATTTAAATTGTTAACTTAATTATTTATGCTCTTAGTTTTTAATAACTTGGTTTAAGTGTTAAAATAAATAACTTAGTAATTATTCTATTAACTTAATTAAATTAATAACTTTTTAATAATTTATTACCATAATAATATTAAAGTAAATAATATTTATCATCTATGATATTTTTTATTTAACTTACGTTAACTTTTTAATAATTGTTTTTTCCCTTTGAGTTTTAATTGATTTATTATATTTATTGTGTGAAGGTTCATTCAAGAGGCGGAAACAAGTCCAGATACATACAACTAACTTTCTGAAGTTAGTTATGTGAGAAAAGATAATGCGACGTGCCTGTCGCGGGTTAAGCACACGTGTGCAGTGCATGGTTGAAGAACTCTTGAAGTCGGTGGAAGATGTGGCGGTGACATGCAATGGATGACAGAGTGTACTTAAGCAGAACAAGCAGCGTTTTTTGGATGGACGGGGAAGAGATTCATTCATACAGAGGGGAATTCATACACTTACCTGGAGAGACGATCGAGAGCAGCGGGGACGATGCTAAGCAGTGAAGTCCAGGGAATCAGGAGCAAAGCATTCTTAGGGAGTTTCTTCTCCCTCACGATCTAAATTTTTGTACTCTGTTTCTGTAATGTTTCCTATTACTTCTGTTATAATGAATAGTATAGTTAGCTAAGTCTTTTAGTTTGGGGAGAGTTCTAGCTCTACTGGCATCTTTTTCATCCTTCTCATTAACCAATTCTTCAGTGATTAGAATTGATCAACGAGATCAAATCTAATTTCATTTATCTTCTTTGTACCACAAGCACTGAAATATTCTAGACTCTGTAATCATTCAGCGAGTTTGGTTATGGAGTTATCTTTTTATTAAACAAATCATAATAAAACTTCAGTACTTACGGCGAGTTTGTACTGTTGTTCATCTTAAGACATTTTTCTGGAATTATACTTCTCGGAGTGGCGAACTCTAGTAGTACAATATCCATGACTTAACTCCTGGCGAGGGAAGTAATTCGTCTCTTTAATCCAGTGGTATGAAGCAGTACTTTACATGAAAAGGAAAATCAATTTAAACCAGTAGACTAGAATGAACCCGAGCATTCTTTACTGTTATCTTTTATCAGCATTTTATCTCTGTAGTTGCACCTTGCTCCCAGCTGTACTTTGTTTTAGTATTGTTCAAACAATATTACTATAAAAACGAAGTTTCACAGTACATAAAATCATAATGAAATTAAAAGATATAAAAATATAAAAAGTGAAAATTAGAAAAACCACTCCGCTGCTGAAAACAGTGGAGTTTTTCAAGTTTTTTTAGTTTAGTAGTGGCCAAATTTACCTTCCCTGTCGGTTTGACCCTTCTTGCCACATATACTGTAGTTAGTAGGAATATAAATATTAAACTTTTTCCGGATTCAACGATGGTTTAGTTCAAGTTTTTGGCGCCGTTAATGGGGAAGGCATGATCCATTTATAAAAAGAAAAACATTAAAAAAAATACTTATATAAAAAATCTTCAAAAAAAATAGAAATTTTGAAAACTGTAAAACAGAAAAAACTGTTATTTTTCGTTCTGCGTGGTTACTGTTAGAAACTGTCTACCACTATTTTTATGAGCACAAGAACATCTGCTGTTAGATTAGAACCTCTAAACCCTGAATTAGATAAACACTTAGCTACTCTAAGAAGAAAGAAAAAAACTGAAGTGGTAAATCTAGAAAATAGAGTTTCTAATAATAACTTCCAAAATAACCATCCAGAACTCTTAGATGAACATGAACGGCCCAGGATGAGGGAGTACCAACTCCCTCAAGTTTCAAGAAACCCATCATCCATTTGATTAAGTCCTAGATCCAAAAACTATGAACTAAAACAATCACGCATTTCACTGCTGCCTACTTTCAATGGGCTCTCTAATGAGGACTCGCTGGCCTTCATTAGAGACTTCTACAATACTGTGCAGCAACTTCCACTTTTAGGACTTACTGAAAATGAACTAAGGATGAGAGTCTTTTCCTTTTTCCTTAAAGGGAATGCTAGGAACTGGTTTTTTTAAGTCTAGATGAAAACATTTTTGAAAATTGGGATCAAGTTTACAACTCTTTCATTATGAAATTTTATCCTCAAAGATTAAAAGGTGAATTGAGAACTAAAATCACTAGTTTTTATCAAGAGGATGGAGAAGATTTCCATGAAGCATGGGATAGATTTAGGGATCTTCTTAGGCAGTGTCCCCATCATCAACTCCCTTCACATCTCCTCATGGACACCTTCTATGAAGGGATTTCCTCCTCTGGTCAGAATTTAGTGGATCAGGCTACTGGGGGTAATTACAATGATAATACTGATGAGGAGTTGAGACAAACTTTAAATAATCTAGCTCTTAATTCTCAACATAAAAATTCAAGAAGAAAAAGAGTTAATAGAACTATCAATTCAAATACTGGTTCAGGAGCTGATACTCAAGCCCAACTTGCTGAAATCACCAACCAACTTCAAACATTAATGAACCAGAATTCAAAACAAATTGTTAACCAAGTTGAAAACCAGAATCAGTATTAATCTCTTAGGCAACAGTGCACTCAATGTGGTATGTTTGGGCACTCTGAAAGTTTTTGTCCTAATGTTGATCTATTTGCCCAACAACCTAAAAATTTAAACTTTGTCAATTACAGTCCTAGTATTCCTCAAAAAGATGATCAATTTTCTAATAATTACAATCAAGGCTATAGGAACCATCCAAATATGTCGTGGATAGACCAAGGTATTATTAAGCAACAAACTGCCCCTAATTATCAGAACCTACCAACACCAAAATTTCAAAATCAACAAAGGGGATAGTCTTCAAATGTTCAAGGAAGTAATGATAATCAAATGTCTTCTAAATTGGATCAGATCTTGAATAAAATAAACTCACAAGAGGAAAGGTACATGTCTCAACTTAATAAACAGAAAAGTCAATATGAGTCAGACAAAATGAAAACTGATGTGAGAATGCAGAATATGGAACAAAACTAGGCCAATTAGCTAGAGATTTGACTTCTAGGGATAAAGGTAGGTTGGTGAGTACAACTGAACTTAATCCTAGGGAGAATATCACGGCTTTTGTTACTAGTAGTGGGCTAAATACTCAAACAATTGCTGAAAAAACTGTAAAAAATGCCCAAAATGAGAAACTGTTTGAATCTGCAAATGAAAATCTGCTTCGTTCACAATCTGGAAATTAACAGAAAGATGTTGAAAATGATGAGAATCTGAACCTGTCACCGAAAAATCAAGATGAAAGTTGTTCTAAAAATCAGAAAAATAAATGAAAAGAAAAAGTTGTGGAAGAGGTGAGGGACATTCCTACTGTTCTGAAAATTTTTTCCCCACCCATCCCTTTCCCTGAGAAATTGAAACCTCAAAGTAACACCAGGGCTGAACTTCTTCAGTTTCTTGGTCTTATATCCAAGCTTCAAGTGAACATACCTTTTATCCAAGACTTAATTCAAATCCCATCCTATCTGAAATCCTTAAAGAAAATTGTTTCAAATAAAAAGACCCTTGAAGAATTTGCTACCTACAACCGCACTAAAGAGTGCAGTGCTGTACTCCAAAAGAAAATTCCACCTAAATTGAAGGACCTAGGTAGTTTTGTCATCCCTTGTACTCTAGGAAATTCAGGTCAGCTAAACTATTTCTGTGATCTAGGTGCCAGTATTAATCTACTCCCATACTAAATGTTTCGACAGTTGAGGTTGGGTGATCTTCAACCCACCATAGTCATACTACAGTTGGCTGATAGATCTTTCACTCATCCTATGGGTCGAGTAGATGACTTACTAGTTGGAGTTGGGAAGTTGTTATTACCTGCTAATTTTCTTGTTCTAGATATGGAGTGTGATCAAGAGGTACCTATCATCTTGGGTAGGCCCTTCTTGGCCACAGGTGGTGCTGTTATAGATGTGTCAAAGGGTCAACTGATTTTCAAAATTGGTGAACAAGAAGAAGAGTTCAATGTTTTTAAAAATATTAAGGAACCAAATTACTCTGAAAACTGTTCAAAAATTGAGTCTCTTGAAGCTGAATGTTCTTATAAGAATCAAATTGAACTTATTGAAAAATATGAAAATCAATCCTTTGCTGAAGAAAACATTAGTGAAGCTAAAAGTCTTTGTGAATCTGTTTGTAAAACTGAAAATTCTGCTGTAACAACCAATCTGAAAAATCTTTCAGAACTGGACAACTTTCCAGTTTCTGTTGTAGGAGAGTCTTATGTTTTTGAACTTAGTAATTTTCTGAGTGAAATTGAGGGTGTTTCTAGTAACAATAACCTTGCTGAGATCTTTGATATTACTGAGGGAGAACTCTTAATAAAATTAGATTATTCTTCTTTGATAAACCTGCTGAATTCTGATCTAGAAAATCTGGACTGTGTACTGCCTACCTTGGAAAGTAGCACTGTTATCTCTGAATCCGAACTGGAAATTGAAAATCTTTCATCTTTTAATACTCTTTACAAGAAATATATTGAAGATCTTGGACCTCCCAGGCCAAGGAGTCTTCCTTCAAGTGTAGTACCACCTGATCTTGAGCTGAAGCCTATCCCTTCCCATCTTAAATATTCATTTTTAGGTGAGAAATCTACTTTTCCTATAATAATCTCTGCTGAACTTAATGAAAACCAAGAAGAAAAATTGTTGGATGTGTTGAAAAAGTTTAAATCTGCCATAGGCTGGACAATAACTGATATCAAAGGAATTAGTCCTTCATTCTGTATGCACAAAATTCCTATGGAGCCTGATCATAAGACTAGGGTAGAATGTCAAAGAAGATTAAATCCAAACATGAAAGAAGTTGTGAGAGAGGAAGTAATCAAGATGTTAGAAACTGGAATGATATATCCCATCTCAGATAGTGCTTGGGTCAGCCCTGTCCCGGTTGTCCCCAAGAAGGGAGGTTTCACTATAGTAATGAATGAAAAAAAGAAGAAGTCCAAGTTAGGAAAGCCACAAAATGGAGAGTCTGTATTGATTATAGGAAGCATAATGCAGCCACTAGGAAGGACCATTTTCCTATGCACATACTTGATTAGATGCTTGAGAGGCTTGCTGGAAATGAATTTTTCTGTTTTCTGGATGGGTATTCTAGTTACAACCAGATTCCTATTGATCCAGAGGATCAGGAGAAGACCACTTTCACATGCCCCTTTGGAACATTCGCTTACCGATGGATGCCCTTTGGGTTGTGTGGAGCTCCAGCCACCTTTGAAAGGTGTATGGCAACTATCTTTTCTGATATGATTGAGATAATCATTGAAGTTTTCATGGATGACTTTTCTATAGTGGGGAGTTCTTTTGAGACTTGTTTAGGAAATCTTGAGCTAGTTTTGGAGAGGTGCATTGAAACCAACCTTGTGATAAATTGGGAGAAATGTCAGTTCATGGTTACTGAAGGTATTGTGCTTGGTCATAAGGTGCCCAAGAGAGGTTTAGAAGTTGATACTGCGAAGATAGAAGTTATTCAAAAACTGCCGCCTCCGGTTATTGTAAAAGGTGTTAGAAGTTTTTTAGGGCATGCCGGTTTTTACCGGAGGTTCATAAAGTATTTTTCTAAAATCACTAAGCCCTTTTGTTCTTTGCTAGTAAAGTATTCTCCTTTCAATATTGATGAAAACTGCTTGAAATCATTTAATCTGCATAAGGAGAAACTCACTACATCTCCTATCATTACTGCACCTGATTGGAAACTACCGTTTGAGCTTATGTGTGATGTTAGTGACATGGCTGTAGGTGCTGTCCTTGGACAGAGGAGGGATAGAAAATTGTATGTGGTATACTATGCTAGTAGACTGCTAGATGATGCTCAAAAGAATTATACCACCACTGAAAAATAGTATTTAGCTATTGTGTTTGCTCTTGAGAAGTTTAGACAGTACTTGTTGGGCTCAAAAGTCATCATTTTCACTGATCATTCTACTTTGAAATACTTGCTGTCTAAAAAAGAAACTAAACCTAGGATGATTAGATGCATCATATTGTTACAAGAGTTTGAATTAGAGATTAGGGATAGGCAGGGAGCTAAAAACTTAGTTGCTGATCACTTATCTAGGCTTCCTGTTACTCAACTTGAATCTGAAAATCTCAGGGAGATTAACTCTTCTTTCCCTGATGAGAAGTTGCTATCGGTGTCAGTAAGTCAATCTGCTTGGTTTGAAGATTTTTCAAACTTCCTGGCAGTAGGTGTCATTCCCAAAAATCTGTCTAATAATCAAAGAAAGAAATTCATTTATGAGCTTAAATATTATCTATGGGATGATCCCTTACTGTTTAGGAAGTGTGCTGATGGTATTCTTAGGAGATGTGTACCTGAAGAAGAGATGTTATCTATTATTGAAAGTTGTCATTCTTCACCTTGGGGAGGTCACCATGGGGGTGAGAGAACTGCTCAAAAAGTCTTGTAGTCTGGTTTTTATTGGCCTACACTCTTTAAGGACTCTAGGAGCTTTTTGGTCGGTTGTGATAGGTGTCAGAGGCTGGGAAATGTGGGTGGGAAACAAGAGTTAAACCAGAAGGGTATTTTGGAAGTTGAAATCTTTGATGTATGGGGTTTAGATTTCATGGGTCCATTTCCATCATCTCATGGGAATGAGTATATTCTTGTTGTTGTGGATTATGTATCAAAGTGGGTTAAGGTAGTAGCTCTGCCCAACAATCAAGAAAATAGTTTGATAAAATTTGTGAAAAAGAATATCTTTACAAGATTTGGAGTCCCAAAATCTTTTATTACTGATAATGGAACACATTTTAAGAATTACAAGTTTAAAGATTTAATGGAGAAGTATGGTTGTGTTCACAAAACTGGTACTCCTTATCACCCACAATCCAGTGGACAAGTGGAAATTTCTAACAGAGAACTGAAACAAATTGTTGAGAAAACTATGTCAAACTCTAGGAAAGACTGGTCTCTTAAACTGGATGAAGCTTTATGGGCTTACAAAACTTCTTTCAAGACCCCAATAGGTATGTCTCCTTACAGGCTGTTGTTTGGGAAATGCTGTCATTTACCTGTGGAGTTGTAACATAAGTCATATTGGGCAGTTAAGGCTCTGAACATTGACTTTAAGAGTGCTGGTGAGAGGAGATTTCTTGAGCTCAGTGAATTAGATGAGATTAGAAGAGAGAGTTATGATAATTAAAGAATTTATAAAGAGAGGACTAAAATCTTTCATGATTCTATCATTCAAACCAAAGAGTTCAAATTTGGACAGAAGGTTCTCCTCTTTAATTCTAGACTTATACTTTTTCCTGGGAAGCTGAAGTCCAAGTGGTCTGGACCATTTACTATAGTAAGAGTGCTGAAGAATGGAGCTGTGGAAATTGTAGGTGAAGAGAATAAACCCATGTTTGTCAAAGGGCAATGACTGAAATTTTATTTTGAGGGGAAGCCAAAGGGTTTGGCTGCCTTCACTGTTCTTGAAAACTGTTCTTGAATGAAGTCTGGCTGGGGACTGTAAACCTAGCGCTGCATGGGAGGCAACCCATGGTCTTTGTTTTGTTAATAAATAAATTTTTTTGATTAAATAAATTCTAACTAAAGACTTAAAATTCAGTGCTTCATGGGAGTCAACCCATGCTCTTTATTTGTGTTTACTTTTGTTCTGTTCTTATCTTACTTTGTATAAAGTGCTGCTTTGCATGCTCATATATGCTCATATATGCTCGATGTTTTTAGGATGCTGCTGCTTGTGTCAATAAATGGAGTGGAATTCCCATGCTGAAGGAGTAATGGAAATCTAGTTAGGGAATTACCTTACTGTTAAATTCTATTTCTTCTTTCTGATCCTTAATACTTTGCTGATAATATGTTGCATATATTGGAAAAAAATATGTGTTTTCTTAAAATTCTTCTTGTATTATAAAATTCTGCTGCATGTCATGTAACTAATGAATTAAAAATATGCATGATCCTCCTTGCTTAAAAAATTTGAATTTCACTATTGTGATAAAATATTTTCACTGCATGAAACTAAGTGTGGGACAGAGTACATGTTACTGGTCATTTGAATCTTCTTGCTTCGTTGAGGTGTTTAGCATGAACTTTGTCTACTATATTGAACATATTATTGAACTTATTGTTTAAAATGCTTACACCCAGTTAATTGTGCACCCACACCTTATATGTTATGTTTGAACTTTAATTAAAATCTTTTCCATTGGACATCAATGTTAATGGGTGTACTTTTCAATGAACCTGCTGATTATTTATTCATTATGGAAAACTAAATTTTTGAACTTCATTGGGACCCTTTATACATGTCATTAATCTACTTAATTGGAAATATGTTTTGAACTTAAATTGATTAATTGTTCTTATCCATATTTAGAATTCAACTTTGGGGACAAAGTTGGGTTTTAAGTGTGGGGGAGGGGGTCAATTCTTGACTGTGCTAAACTGTGATTTATTGTAAAGCTCATCAATTCCCACTTCTTTTAAACTTTTTTTCAAAAAAGGGTCAAAATGTTTCAAAATTCATGCATAATTTTAGTTTTTTTTACTATACTCAATTGGGTCTTGCCTTAGGATAAGTATCTTGTGGAAGTTAAGGACTTCTTTGAATCTGAATTTAACGAGTTTGGATGATTGCTGAGTAATCTTGCTTAGTGAATTGATGGAAATCTTGTTTAGAGTCTACTTCTGGAAGTGATTTGGGTTACATGTTTATGGAGTTATGATCATACCCTTTGGAACTGGAAGTTTGATTTTCATTCTAGGGGCCTCATTCATCTTCAATTTATTAAAAGTAATTTTTTCAATGAGCCAATGTAAATGAATTTTATATAAATCTGTTGAAACTGGAGTAGTTTGGGCATCTGGGATCCCACGGTGAGTCTCTGAGACCCTAGATGCTGGGTGCGTTTATGTTAACTATAATCCCTCTGTACACTTTGAATAAGTGCATTGCACAGTGCTCAACACAATGATACAAGGATTGGGATAAATAAATAAAGTGTCTAGGGTAAAAAATGAGCTCATTAAGGTGAGAGGAATGATGAACGCAAGATGAAGAAGGGATCAATGGGTTTATATGGAAATAATTTAGGTTGTATCATTGAGGTTATTCAAAAAAAAATTAATTAATTATTTTTTTTGGAACCTAGTTGAAAAATTCAAAGTACAATGTTCCTTGGTTGAGGTCTTAATTCCATTGATATTTTTTCTCTTGTCATTTTTAGACTTATAACCTAAGTCTGGATTGAAGTGAGTCACTAAGTTGTATCACATATGAGGCATGGAATCTTCTTTGATGGATGATCTTTGAGTTCTTAATTACCCCTAAGTATTTGTTTTAGGGCAAGATCTATTTGAGTTACTCATTTTTTTAAACCCTACTATTATGTAGTGTCCTCTGTTTAGAGTGCTTGACATGTTACATTTTGAGAAAAATCATTAACTCACTTTACTATTTTTCAAAAGAAAATAAAACATGAGATTGTTTGAGGATAAACAATGTTTAAGTGTGGGGTAATTTGATGTGGCTCTATTTTAACATAGTTTTTCCACATCTTTTATTAAATTTTTATCAATTTAATTAATTACTTCGACACTTTTTAACTAATATTGACACTTTTGTAATTTTATCACTAAATATGTTAGTTAATCATTTTTTATAATTAATTATGCGTTTTTAGTCTTTAAATTAATAATTTTAATCTTACTAAACTATTCAAATTTAATTATATCTTATTTAGTTTGGTTAATTTAAATCTGCTTAACTTTTTAATAGTTAATATTTATTATAAACAATTATTTAATCTATGTAATTCAATTTAATAAACGTATACCTTATTTTAATATTTTATCTTTTAATTTAGTTACAATAGAATAGGTTAACATGTTAATTAATGTGTCCTACCAATCATTTAAGTATATAATATGCGTTTTTAATTAAGTTAAATCGTTCGCTTTTAATTTTATTAGTTCAAATAGTTAATCAATTCATTAATTAGTAGTTTTTAAACATTAATTATATTATTTTATGTATGCATATTGTTTATTAATTCATTTTTTATTTTATTTTAGTCTACCGGTGAGGTAGATAATAGTTTTAGGTGAAATTAAGAGTCACTATTGCTTCTCTTTTTCACCTGCTGCTACCTTGTAATTGTTCTTTAAGTAATTATAATTTAAGTCTTTTATAATTGTAGTCTACTATTTAATTAGTTTTTAATTTAAGTGTTATCTAATTAATAACCTAAGTGTGTTTAAGTTTAAGTTAGAGTTTAATAAAATAATGTCGAGTTTCATTTTATCATCTAACTAATTAACTTTTGTGTTTAATAAGTTTAGTTAATCCTAATTGTTTTAATTTTATGTTCGCAGTTAATTAATTGTAGGTGTTCTTCATTTGTTTATACTTATTTTAAATTAATCTTAACTTTTATTTTCTTAGATTATAATTAGTCGCTTCTATTTTTAGTTTGCTAAATAATTTGGTTAGTTTTTAGTTACAGTTAATAATTTAGTCTTTAACAATTTAGTTATTTTGATTTTTAATTTAGTTAGTTAATGTTTTATTCATTCAATTATTTGTTTTAAATTAATATTTATTGTTAATGTTTTTGATTTTTAACTGTCGGTGGGTGTCACACCGATGCTATGTCTCAACGATGTTTTTTTTAATACTATCGGTGAGTCGTGACTCACCGATTACATCAAATCATCATCGGTATCTTGCGACACACCGTTGTCATGACACACCGATGTTGTGACTCACCGTTCTTTTTATTTTATTTTGTCTAGCTGCAACCGATCATCATTCCTTCTATCGGCAAGTCAATGATTCACCGATGCAAAACTTTCGTTGGTTTCGTGTCATACCGAATACTCTTTATTTTATCTATCGGTATCTCATATCTTCGGTGACTTATTTTTTTTCATCTATCGGTGTCTCGCTACGAATGACCTTTATTTCTTTTATCGGTGAGTCGTGACTCACCGATATTCCCTTCATCAGCTTCACACTCATTCCAGTGTTTCAATTTATTTATTTTGAATCGGTGAGTCACACAACTTACCATTTTATTTTTTTCCATGCACCCACTATTAGTTTATTATTTTATCACTTTTGGTCTCTCTTCTATTTTTTATATCGGTGAGTCATAACTCACTGATCCTCCACCTACGCCACTCACCGATAGTTCTCATTCCTCATACCGATAGTTATGTGTCACACCGATCTACCCCACCCCAGCTGTTTCGGTCTCACTCCACTTTTCACTGAATCACCGATGTAATTTTTTATCGGTCCCTTTTTTTTCAGCCTGGATTATTGCTACCGACGCACCATTTACTCACCGATCCATTTCTTTTTTAGGTTTCAACCTCTCACTGATAGTTTTATCACCCGACACCACGCTGAGCCCTGTTCTACACAGAATGCAAGTCACCCGCCTCGCTGTCGGCTAAAGAGGCAAACTGATACCGAGACAGTGATTAGGGGAAACTGTCTGTTGATGATTTTCAAGGAGAAGAAGTCACTTCAGTCGCCGAGAGGATTCGTTTTTCCGGACTGCTGCTGCTCGAATCGGAGCAGAAGGCCGTAGATAAAGCCATCGCACTAGAGTGAAGGAGATTCACCGACCCAAATTTTATTGCCGTGCCGCTCCAGGGAGGAGGAGGTCCGCCGGACTGCTGCACTGGAGTTGAGACAGACCGAGGAGGGAGTGCACCGCTGCTCTGCGGGAAGAAGTAGAGCACAAAAAAAACCCTCCCCCTTGCAGCGTGGAATTGGGGAGGAAGAGAAAGATAAAAAAAGAGAGAAAAGTAAAAAAATAAAATAATAATACATAAAAATAATGATTAAATTAAAGTAAAAGTAAACGAAGAAAAAAAAGAGACAAAAGGTAAAGTTAAAGTAATCAAACTTTACATAAAAGCTAAAGAAACTTTAACAAAGTAAAATTAATAAAAAATAATTATTAAAATTAATATAATATTAAATAGATAAATTATAAATTAAAATTATAAAACTGAATTAATAATACGTTTTGATAATTAATTATTTTCTGTTAATAGTATAAATTTAGAATTTATTATAATTATAAATAACTTTTAAATTATACTTAATAAATTAAAAATACTTGAAACTTAAGTAATAACTTTAATTACTTTGTTAAAATTAATTAATTAATTAATTAATCTAATGATTAAGTTTCGTTTATTGTAATAATTAAATTATTAATTTAATTTTAATTATTAACTTAATTATTTATGCTCTTAATTTTTAATAACTTAGTTTAAGTGTTAAAATAAATAACTTAGTAATTATTCTATTAACTTAATTAAATTAATAACTTTTTAATAATTTATTACCATAATAATATTAAAGTAAATAATATTTATTATCTACGATATTTTCTATTTAACATAAGTTAACTTTTTAATAATTGTTTTTTCCCTTTGAGTTTTAATTGATTTATTATATTTATTGTGTGCAGGTTCATTCAAGAGGCAGAAACAAGTCCATATACATACAACTAACTTGCTGAAGTTAGTTATATGAGAAAAGATAATGCGACGTGCCTGTTGCGGGTTAAGCACACATGTGCAGTGCGTGGTTGAAGAACTCTTGAAGTCGGTGGAAGATGTGGCGGTGACATGAAATGGATGACAAGGAGTACTTAAGAAGAAAAAGCAGCTTTTTTTGGATGGACGGGGAAGAGATTCATTCATACGGAGGGGCATTCATACACTTACCTGGAGAGACGATCGAGAGCAGCGGGGACGATGCTAAGCAGTGCAGTCCAGGGACCCAAGAGCAGAGCATTCTTAGGGAGTTTCTTCTCCCTCACGATCTAAATTTTTGTACTCTGTTTCTGTAATGTTTCCTATTACTGCTGTTATAATGAATAGTATAGTTAGCTAAGTCTTTTAGTTCGGGGAGAGTTCTAGCTCTACTGGCATCTTTTTCATCCTTCTCATTAACCAATTCTCCAGTGATTAGAATTGATCGGTGAGATCAAATCTAATTTCATTTATCTACTTTGTACCACAAGCACTGAAATATTCTAGACTCTGTAATCATTCAGTGAGTTTGGTTATGGAGTTATCTTTTTAGTAAACAAATCATAATAAAACTTCAGTACTTACGGAGAGTTTGTACTGTTGTTCATCTTAAGACATTTTTCTGGAATTGTACTTCTCGGAGTGGTGAACTCTAGTAGTACAATATCCACGACCTAACTCCTGGCGAGGGAAGTAAGTCGTCTCTTTAATCTAGTGGTATGAAGCAGTACTTTACATGAAAAGGAAAATCAATTCAAACCAGTATACTAGAATGAACCTGATCATTCTTTACTGTTGTCTTTTATCATCATTTTATCTCTGTTGTTGCACCTTGCTCCCAACTGTACTTTGATTTAGTATTGTTCAAAAAATTTTACTATAAAAGAAAAGTTTCACAGTACATAAAATCATAAGGAAATTAAAAGATATAAAAATATAAAAATTGAAAATTAGAAAAACCACTCTGCTGCTGACAACAGTGGAGTTTTCCATGTTTTTTTAGTTTAGTAGTGGCCAAATTTACCTTCCCTGTGGGTTCGACCCTGCTTTCCACATATACTGTAGTTAGTAGGAATATAAATATTAAACTTTGGCCGGCTTCAACGATAGTTTAGGTCACCTTTCATGTTTCATTACCAAGAAATATTTATTATATGTTATAAAATTCAATCACATGTTTAGTTTTAACATTCATTGTTACTTTATTATCGTGTTTTAATAATTTATATTAATATTCTTTTCATATATTCCATCGTTGAGTGTTTTTACTTATGCAATAGAATTCCAAGCTCATTTTACTTCATAGTGATTATTTAGATTTCAAAGTGTTTTATTTTTCATGTTAAATTTATTAAAAAGTTTTGGGAACTAATTAAAGTTATTAGATTCCAATTTCCATGCTTCTATGCTTGTTAAAAATTAAATGAAATATGATGGTTGTAATTAATTGAAATTCAATGTTCAATTTTTATCATGTATGGGTGATTAATAAATTTGAATGTGATGAACCATATAATTGAACCATTGTTGATGCACATTATATACCAAAAGGTTATTTAATAAAAGTTATTCTTGTGAATTTCGTTACATCATAGATAAAAATGGTTGTGGTTATATGAGAGATACCTCCGATGGTTCTTTGATCATTGTTTTATGGAGAATGAATGGTTTAGGTCCGGTGTTAATATTAGCTCCCAGTGAGACCATTTTAGTATAAGGGGAAATGAGATTATGATCTACAAGGGGGTGATTGAGTTGGTAGAGACCAAACATTGTTTGTTCCTTGTGTTCAAGAACCATAAATAGAGTGTTCCAATTAGGTGGTCATCAGTAAAGAAGTAGGTAAGATTTCCAAGTCTTGTTTCATGAAGTTGAATATGTGGTGCTATAGTGGTTTTGGATTGTTTGAGGTACTCTTGGTGTATTATAAACCCTCATTTGTTCCATATTCATTTAAATTGATTTAATATCATTTTTTTCACACACACCATTATATCCTCTCAAACTATATTTAGAGTGTATTTTCATTCGTATGGTGTTAAATATTTTAGTAAATGTCCATACTAGCTTCTTTTATGTGTTCTAGGGGTTTAGACTAATGACATGGTTGCATGATTATTGTGGGGGTATTCTTTTCATATAAATATACCTATACACCCCGACCCCCTTGGACAACCTGACCACCCCCACGGACAGCCCGCCCACCTGGACACACCGACCCCCTAGACAGCCCCCCACCCCCTGGACACCTCCGACCCCCCAGACGGCCCCACCACCCCCTAGACACCCGCACCCCCTGGACACGCCACACCCCCCTTGGACTGTCCCGCCACTCCAATGATCCTTATCCTACTCCTCATCCTGATCAACTTGAAGATGTTAAAGTATAAAACTCATATACTCCCAACAAGACCCTTAAGGATTATGTATTCCTTGATCCACTTCCAATATCTTACTGGTCAATCCTTGAATATAGGCATTAGAAATTTTGTATCTTATTTTCTTATATACACTGTATTTTGTTGTATTTCTTAATATGATTCTCATATAGAGTAATTTGTCAGTTATGCTTTTATATAGAGTAAACAATTGTCATTTACGTAAATATTTTTCTAATTAAACTTTAATATTATTGAATTTCTTTGAAATGACTTATTGCGATTTTTTTACAGAATGGATAGAAGTTGGATGTACGAAATTGATCGGATTTCAACCGATTTTCAAAATAATTTGAAAAGATTTCTATATTTTGAATTTGACAAGGCTTCAGATAGTGGTCGCATACACTGCCCATGTTTTAATTGTGTTGGAAGACCTTGGTTGGGCCATGAAGCAGTTAACTATCATATAACCAAATATGGTTTCCAAACAAACTATTATGTGTGGTATCACAATGGAGAGAAAATGGAATCTCAAAATGTTGATGATCCAAATGATAGGACTGAATTGGAGAGTTTGATATATGATCGGTTTCCATTTATTCGACATCATGAGAAGGAAAGGATGTCCAGCCAACAATATTTCGATACAAGCACACATGATGCATCCAATGAAAATGATGATGTTGATAGGGTGAAAAAATTGAATGATGCTGCGATGACTACAGTATATCGGTAATGTGATAAAATGAAAAAGTTGGAATTTTTAATCCGATTGTTTCATGGGAAAACTATGTATGAGATTTCAAATACTGCAATTGATTACATTCTTAACTTCTTGAAGGACTTACTTCCAGATGATGCAGATATTACCTCAAACCACTATATGGCATGGAAGTTGTTTGATGAACTTGGATTCTCAAAAAAAACATTCATGCTTGCCCAAATGATTGCAGCTTATTTTGGGAGGAAACTGCTGAAAGAAATGATTGTATAAAATGCGGAACCTCCCGATGGAAGCCAAAAGATGATGGAACACTATCTCTTATGCCACAAAAAGTAATGTGGCATTTTCCATTGATCCCCATATTACAGAACCTTTTCATGTCTGATGAAATATCCGTAAAAATGCGATGGCATGACACTAAGAGAAAAAAGAATAATGAAGAATTGGTTCACCCTGCAGATGGATTTGCATGGAAGAGATTTGATGCTCGATATCCTGAATTTTCAGCCGACGTGCATAATGTGAGACTGGGTATTTCATGTGACGGTTTTAATCCATTTGGGCAGATGCTTACTTCGCACAACACATGGCCGGTTTTCATACACATTTATAACCTTCCCCCTAGGTTGTGTATGAAAAAACCTTACACTTTCTTGAGTATACTGATATCTGACCCTTCTGATCCCGACAATGATATAGATGTATACATGCAACCTTTAATAAAAGAGTTGAAACTTATTTGGGATGTGGGTGTGCCCACATACGATGCATGTTCGAAAGACATATTTCAGATGCGTGCTGCACTTATGTGGACTATCAATAATTTTCCTGCTTATGCAATGATGTCTGGATGGAGCACAAAAGGAAAATTGTCATGTCCTATTTGTATGAAGAATACTCGATTGAGAAGACTAAAATATCATCGTAGTTTTAGTTTTATGGGACATCGATGATTCTTGCCAATGAACCATCCATATAGAAACAATCGTCGAAGATTTGACAATACCATGGAGAATGACGATCCACCTCAGCATATGTCTGGAACTGATGTGCTTAATGAATGGAAAGATTTCAGTTATTCATTTGGGAAGAGTGTAATGAAATCTAGAAAGAGGAAAAATGTTTCCAATGATACCTGTTACAATTGGAAGAAGAAGAGTATATTCTTTGAGTTGTCATATTGGTCAACCAACTTGTTACGTCATTTCTTAGACGTAATGAACATTGAAAAGAATATATGTGAAATGTTGCTTTTTATTCTTCTAAATGTCAAGGGGAAGACAAAAGATGATTTACGATCTCGACACGACTTGGTAGATTGGGGGATCAGACCAGAATTGCATCCTGTCTGTATCATTGAAAATAAATGGCAAGTTCCATGTGCTTATTATGTGATGACTCCTGCAGAAAAAATCAATTTCTGGAAGTGCTAGAGACTATTAAAGTTCCTGATGGCTATTCAAGCAATATATCAAAACAGGTCAACAAAAAATAATTGAAGTAGAAATCATTGAAGACTCATGATTATCACGTCCTTTTGCATGAGTTGATTCCAATAGAAATCCGTTATCTCTTTTCTAATAATGTTAGAGTCTCAGTTATTCAGTTGTGCTATTTGTTTAGAGATCTTTGTGCTAAGAGGTTGTCCAAATCCCTCGTGCAAAAACTGTTGGCAGAGACACCATTAATTTTGTGTGAGTTAGAGAAAATATTCCCTCCATCATTTTTTACATGAATGTTGCATCTGACTTTCCATCTTCTGACCGAAATACTTCTTGGAGGACCCGTTTCTTTCCGTTAGATGTATCCAAATGAAAGAAACATGTGCACATTGAAATCATATGTTCGGAATAAGAATTATCCCGAAGGTTCTATTGTGAACGGTTACTTGGCTCAAGAATGTATGGATTTCTGCTCAATGTATTTGTCTGATCGTACTACGAGAATAAACAGAACAATGAGAAATGAAGATGAACCGTATGGGAAAATTAAACCCAGTTTTCCATCACTTCTTCAGACAGGAGGAATTCCGGGATCATATACATTGACAACATTAAGCCTTGAAGAGCGAGAGATGGAACATCACACAGTGTTCTTCAATTGTGATTTGTTCAATGAGTATATAAAGTAAGTTAATTGTACATGTATCTCTTATCTTATCTCCTGTAATTTTAAATATTTGTTAAACTATTATTATTTTTATCTACAGGGAACATAAAGAATTGATATATAGAAAGAATCGTTCTTCATCTTTGAGAAAGAAGGAGACTTTGCATAGCAAAGGGTTTTCTGCTTGGTTGAAATTGAAGGTAAAAATATTTCTGTAATAACTAAATAAAAATAATATTTAATTAAGTTTACTATTTGTTTATATTTCATGTATCAAGTTTGCCTATAGACTCTGTTTCTGAGGAAATAAGAGCTTTGGCTTTTGGTCCTAATACCATGGTTCATGCTTGTAAATCACTTGTGATCAATGGATACAAATTTATTATCACTGAACGAGCAAGAAACATGAGAACACAACATAATGGTGTTATGATAACTGCCACAACAGACTGTTATTCCAGTTCATCGGACAGTAGACCTCGTTCTGGAAATGTTGCTTATTATGGTGTCATGGAGAAAATAAAAATTTTGGATTATTACTCACATGGTTGAGTCACGATGATGAAATGTCAATAGTTTGATTCAATGATGAGGAAAGGAACCTTTATTGATGATTGTGGATTTCAAGTTATTGACACGACTCGCACTCTTGCCACCGATGAACCATATGTATTGGCATCAATGGTGAAACAAGTTTGTTATGTCAAATATCATCGTCATCCTAAATTTGGTGTAATTATTGAAGTAAATCCCAGACATGTTTTTGATGATGGTGATCATGAAGTTGACACTATCCCTACTACAATTTGAAACAATCCGTTTATTACTTATGATGACCCCAACAGCTCAATTGTCAGAGTTGATTGTGAAACCGAAGTTGTGGTTGGAAATATATAGAATCATACAGTCATGTTCTCACCTACATCATTCAGAGTGTGTATCATAGTACTTACCTTCATAACACCATAAATCTTCTGTTTCATTATGTTCTTTTTATCATAATGGTTTATCTATATTTTGTTTTTTGGGTTACACATTAGCTATCTGTTTCTAATTACTTCCATATTTGTTTTCATTGTAGGAAATGACACCCATTGAAGAGAGGCATCAGAAAAAGATGACGGATAATAATCGTCGCATGGTACAGATGGGTGTTCCTCCACTCATCCCTATTGTGAGTATTTTATTTCAAATATAAATATTTCAATAACTTAAAATATCATGTGTTTACTTTTCTATCAAACTTTTTTTCAGGATCCACCCCCTAGATGACAGATATCTGACGAGGAGCCTGATATTGCTCCCAGTAGAGAGGTTGGTGGTAGGAGGGGTGGTGGTGTCAGAGATGGATGATCATCTAGTGGTCCCGGTACTGAGGCCGGTGGTACGAGGTCTCGTGGGGTCAGAGTTAGACGACCCACTACCACTGACGTATCTTCTACGACCTATTTTGATCCTGGCATGTCTTCAGGGACATGTGAGATATTTAGACCTCCGATGTTTACACTACTAGCTGGCCAGGCGTCTATTCCATCATCTTTTTCTTCTGGTTCATTATCTCCGGGCTATTATATTCCACCTTCTTCGACTCCTGCTGCGACACAATATGTGGATGAGGAGCATACACTGAGGGACACTCCACCTGTATAGGATATTCCTTCAGCTTCTGCACCCATTGATCCGACTACCACATGTATATTTATATAACTCTATCAAATTTTTATACCAAAATTTATTTTTATTATAACTTGTATTGATATTATTTTTCTTTAATAACAGATTCATCTACAGATAAGAGGCAGGGGAGGGGGCGTACTCGCTTGCGTGCGGTATGGAACCGCTAGACACAGTTGATGGTTGAATACAATATTGATGGACAAATGATTGAGAAATCTGGGCAGCAATGTCGGGGTTTTTTGGCGACGCTAGCCAAATACTCCGATATCATTCCGGTCAGCCCTCTCTCTTGGAGACATCTGCGACCCGAAGTCAAGGATAACGCGTGGGCACAAATATGGGTAAAAAATCTATTGGATTTAATGTATTATATTTTTGTATTTAAATGAAATAATCAATTTGGTTTCAGCTTCGGTTTAACTTCCCTGATGGCGAAGGTGCACGACCAGCGCATTTAAAAGAGCTAGGAGAGATTTGGAGAGCTTATAAGCATGAGCTGTATGTTGGCTGGTGTGATAGAGTTGGCACGGAGTTAGAGACATTACCTATCGTGGATGACTGCCCGATAGAGCAATATCGCCAAATGATTACCCATTGGGCGACTGCCAAATTTAAGGTATTAATCTCATTTGAGTTATTTAAATGAGAGTTCTCATATTTTTCATTAATATAATCTTATTAATTATTAATCATTATTTAGGAATCTTCTGAAAAAAACAAAAAAAACATTGATTCAAAGAAATACCTCCACACTTTGGGGCGCACAACTATGGCAGATCATGAGAGGCAGCAGGTACGATATAGTTGTTTATAATTTTTCTTTAGGACTTTCCCTTTTTAGTGGATCCTACTTAAATTATGTGATTTATTGAATAATGAATATATGATTATACTTTCACTTTATATTGTTTCAATGTCATTACAGAAGCACATAATGAATATTGAAGGACGTATCCCTTGAGAAAAATTGTTTTGCTCGAGTAGAAGAAAAAAAGATGGAACTGCGGTAAATGAACCGACCCAAGAGAAGATTGTAAGTTTTAATTTGTTTATTTCAAAGTTTAATATCTAATTTGAAATTTAATAATCTATTAATATTTTTTACAGGCTGCTTTAGAGGATCTTGATGCCCAGGAGCCTGAAAATTTTGGGCCACATGATCATTTATATCAGGTTTTGGGAGATGAGCACTCTGGTCGAGTATGCTGCCGACCGGGTAAGAATATAGTCCCGACGTGGTATTGGTCGTCTCTAGGTATCCATTCTAGTACCACCGAGTTGGAACAGGTCAAGGAGCATGCGAGGCAATCTGATAAAAGGGTCACAGAGTTGGAAGTACAAGTTCAAACAAGAGACTGAGAATTTATGAAACTGATGAAAGCATTATCTTCATCACTTCCACCAGAAGCTAGTGCGGCTTGTCAGACATTTATGTCATCGGTGGGTGCATCATCCAATGCACCAGGCGGCAGCTCCAGTGGCGATCGAGATGATGACGTTCCTGGTGATGACGAGGATGCTGAAGAGGAAGAGGGCGAGGATGAGGATGTGGATGAGGGCGAGGATGGGGCTGAGGGCGAGGATGGGGCCGAGGGCGAGGATGATGCCGAGGATGAGGATGAGGCCGACGATGAGCATGGGGACGATGACGAGGACGACGACGAGGACAGAGATGGCGGCGAGGATGAGGATGATGATGATAGTGTTGATGGTGATGGTGATCAGAGTTAGATTGATCCATTAAATTTTTGAATTCTGTATAACTCCTTATTTTTGAACATGGTTTTCCACTTTGGGGTTTTCCTCTGCTTCATAGGGACGTTGCATTCAGATTCTATTTTTTGAACATGATTCTTATTGTACGATTAGTCTACTACCTAGTCCTTTAGTATTCCTTGTTACTATGATACTCATTTTTCTATTTTTTTACTTATCTTTCATAGTTATCCATGTATTTCATGTTTATGCATGTGGAAAATGATATGGAAAATGTGCTTTGAAGTAGTGGCCGACACCACTCAAAGTGTCTAACTTTTATTTGAAATGGACATGATTTTAAGTGATAACAACAACTAGAATACATAAAATAGGCCAAACGCATTCAGATTCTATTTAAACTATAGGAAAACGATCCATGGGTCATATGTGACATGTACGAGTCAACCCCGCCTCAATCCGAGGGACGTTGTGGCCGGTACCACTCAAAGTGTCTTTCTTTTGTTTAAAATGGATGCGCTTTTTGTAAAAAAAACCACATACGTAAAATGGACCAAACACATTCAGATACTGTTGATACTTTAGGACATGTATCCATGGGTCATATGCGATGAGTACGAGTCAACCCCGCCTCAATCCGAGGCGCGGTGTGGTCGGAACCACTTAAAGTGTCTAACTTTTATTTTAAATGGACATGATTTTAAGTGAAAACAACAACTGGCATATGGAAAACAGACCAAACTCATTCGGATTCTGTTTAAACTATAGTACAAAGATCCATGGGTCATATGTGACGTGTACGAGTCAACCCCGCCTCAATCTGAGGGCCGGTGTGGCCGGTACCACTCAAAGTGTCTTTCTTTTGTTTAAAATGGATGCGCTTTTAAGTAAAAAAACACATACAGAAAATGGACCAAACGCATTCGGATACTGTTGATACTTTAGGACATGTATCCATGGGTCATATATGATGTGTACGAGTCAACCCCGCCTCAATCCGAGGCGCGGTGTGGCCGGCACCACTCAAAGTGTCTAACTTTTATTTGAAATGGACAGGATTTTAAGTGAAAACAACAACTGACATACGGAAAATATATTAACGCATTCAGATTCTGTTTAAACTATAGGAAAACGATCCATGGGTCATATGTGATGTGTACGAGTCAACCCCGCCTCAATCCAAGGGTCGGTGTGGCCGGTACCACTCAAAGTGTCTTTCTTTTGTTTAAAATGGATGCGCTTTTAAGTAAAAAAAACCACATACAGAAAATGAACCAAATGCATTATGATACTATTGATACTTTAGGAAATGTATCCATGGGTCATATGTGACGTGTAAAAGTCAACCCCTCCTCAATCCGAGGCGCGGTGTGGCCGGTACCACTCAAAGTATCTAACTTTTATTTGAAATGGACAGGATTTTAAGTGAAAACAACAACTGGCATACGGAAAACAGACCAAACGCATTCGGATTCTGTTTAAACTATAGGACAACGATCCATGGGTCATATGTGATGTGTACGAGTCAACCCCGCCTCAATCCGAGGGCCTCTGTGGCCGGTAACACTCAAAGTGTCTTTCTTTTGTTTAAAATGGATGCACTTTTTAGTAAAAATAACCACATACGGGAAATGGACCAAACACAATCAGATACTATTGATACTTTAGGACATGTATCCATGGGTCATTTTTGGCGTGTAGGAGTCAACCCTGCCATAATTCGAGGCACGGTGTGGCTGGCACCACTCAAAGTGTCTAACTTTTATTTGAAATGGACAGGATTTTAAGTGAAAAAAACAACTGGCATACGAAAAACTGACCAAAGGCATTCAGATACTATTGATACTTTAGGAAATGTATCCATGGGTCATATGTGACATGTACAAGTCAACCCCGCCTCAATCCGAGGGCCGGTGTGGCTGGGACCACTCAAAGTGTCTTTCTTTTGTTTAAAATGGATGCACTTTTAAGTAAAAAAACCACATACGGAAAACTGACCAAACGCACTCAGATACTATTGATACATTAGGAAATGTATCCATGGGTAATTTGTGATGTGTACGAGTCAACCCCTCCTCAATCCGGGGTGCGGTGTGGCCGGCACCACTCAAAGTGTCTAACTTTTCTTTGAAATGGACAACAGTTTAAGTTAAAACAACAACTGACATACGGAAAACCGACCAAACGCATTCGGATTCTGTTGAAACTATAGGACAAAGATCCATGGGTCATATGTGATATTTAAGAGTCAACCCCACCTCAATACTAGGGCCGTTGTGGCTGGTACCACTCAAAGTTTCTTTCTTTTGTTTAAAATGGATGCGCTTTTAAGTAAAAAAACCACATATGGAAAACTGACCAAACGAACTCGGATACTATTGATACTTTAGTACATGTATCCATGGGTCATTTGTGACGTGTACAAGTCAACCCTGCCTCAATCCGAGGAGCGGTTTGGTCGGCACCACTCAAAGTGTCTAACTTTTCTTTGAAATGGACAACAATTTAAGTTAAAATAACAACTGACATACGGAAAACCAACCAAACGCATTTGGATTCTGTTGAAACTGTAGGAAAACGATCCATGGGTCATATTTGACGTGTAAGAGTCAAACCCACCTCAATACGAGGCGCAGTGTGGCCGGTACCATTCAAAGTGTCGAACTTTTATTTGAAATGGACAGGATTTTAAGTGAAAACAACAACTGGCATACAGAAAACTGACCAAAGGCATTCAGATACTTTTTATACTTTAGGAAATGTATCCATGGGTCATATGTGACGTGTACGAGTCAACCCCGCCTCAATCCGAGGGCCAGTGTGGCTGGGACCACTCAAAGTGTCTTTCTTTTGTTTAAAATGGATGCGCTTTTAAGTAAAAAAACCACATATGGAAAACTGAACAAACGCACTCGGATACTATTGATACTTTAGAACATGTATCCATGGGTCATTTTTGATGTGTATGAGTCAACCCTACCTCAATCCGAGGCGCGGTGTGGCCGGCACCACTCAAAGTGTCTAACTTTTCTTTGAAATGGACAACAGTTTAAGTTAAAACAACAACTGACATACGAAAAACCAACCAAACACATTCGTATTCTATTGAAACTGTAGGACAACGATCCATGGGTCATATGTGACATGTAAGAGTCAACCCCACCTCAATCCGAGGGCTGGTGTGGCTGGTACCACTCAAAGTTTTTTTCTTTTGTTTAAAATGGATGCGCTTTTAAGTAAAAAAACCACATATGGAAAACTGACCAAATGCACTCGGATACTATTGATACATTAGGACATGTATCCATGGGTCATTTGTGACGTGTACGAGTCAACCCCGCATCAATCCGAGGCGCGGTGTGGCCGGCACCACTCAAAGTCTCTACCTTTTCTTTGAAATGGACAACAATTTAAGTTAAAATAACAACTAACATACGGAAAATCGACCAAACACATTCGGATTCTATTGAAACTGTAGGAAAACGATCCATGGGTCATATGTGACGTGTACGAGTCAACCCCGTCTCAATCCGAGGCACAGTGTGGCCGGTACCACTCAAAGTGTCTATCTTTTCTTTGAAATGGACAACATTTTAAGTTAAAACAACAACTGACATACAGAAAACAAACCAAATGAATTACAATTATGTTGAAACTGTAGGAAAACAATCCATGGGTCATATGTGACGTGTACGAGTCAACCTTGCCTCAATCCGAGGGCCGGTGTGGCCGGTACCACTCAAAGTGTCTTTCTTTTGTTTAAAATGGATGCACTTTTAAGTAAAAAAATGACATATGGAAAATCGACCAAACACTTTCGGATTATGTTGAAACTTTAGGAAAATGATTTATGGTTCATTTGTGACGTGTACGTGTCAACCCCACCTCAATCTAAGGAGCGGTGTGGCCGACACCACTCAAAGTGGCTAACTTTTATTTGAAATGGACAGGATTTTAAGTGAAAACAAAAACTGGCATACGGAAAACCGACCAAACGCATTCGGATTCTGTTGAAACTTTAGGAAAACGATCCATGGGTCATATGTGACGAGTAAGAGTCAACCCCGCCTCAATCCGAGGTCCGGTGTGGCCGGGACTACTCAATGTTTGTCACTTTTCTTTGAAATGGACAACGGTTTAAGTTAAAACAACTGGCATACGGAAAATAGATCCAAGTTATTCAGATAATATTGAAACTTTAGGAAATGTATCCATGAGTCATATGGGATGTGTACAAGTCAACCCTGCATCAATCTGAGGGCCGGTGTGGCGGGGACCACTCAAAGTGTCTTTTTTTTTTAAAATGGATGCGCTTTTAAGTAAAAAGACCACATATGGAAAACTGACCAAATGCAGTCGGATACTGTTGATACTTTTGGAAATGTATCCATTGGTCATTTGTGACGTGTGTGAGTCAACCCCGCCTCAATCCGAGGCGCGGTGTGGCCGACACCACACAAAGTTTCTAACTTTTATTTGAAATGAACATGATTTAAAGTGAAAACAACAACTGGCATACGGAAAACCGACCCAATGCATTCAGATTCTGTTGAAACTTTAGGACAACGATCCATGGGTCATATGTGACGTGTACGAGTCAACTTTGACTCAATCCGAGGGTCGTTGTGGCCGGGACCAATCAAAGTGTCTTTATTTTGTTTAAAATGGATGCGCTTTTAAGTAAAAAAAACGACATATGGAAAACCGACCAAACGCTTTCGGATTCTATTGAAACTTTATGAAAATGATCCATGGGTCATTTGTGACGTGTACGAGTCAACCCCGCCTCAATCCGAGGCACGGTGTAGCCGGCACCACTCAAAGTGTGTCACTTTTCTTTGAAATGGACAACAGTTTAAGTTAAAACAACAACTGACATACATAAAATAGACCAAAGGCATTCGGATACTGTTGATACTTTAGGACATGTATCCATGGGTCATTTGTGACGTGTAAGAGTCAACTCCGCCTCAATCCGAGGTGCGGTGTGGATGACACCACTCAAAGTCTCTCTTTAATTTCAAAAGGAAATCATTTTAAGTGAATACAACTAAAATTTACACTCATCAACGATAGTCGCAAACTCTTTTTCATGAGTTGGGTAGTTTCACTCATGGGGTCATAAGTGACGAGACTCCTAAGAAAATATATTTTCACCATATATTATAAACAATACATGTTCAATGCAAAATTCATCACAAATCATTACATACCCAAACCTAGTATCACAAAAAAAATGGGATTTGTGTCAATTTGAATGTCTTATTCAACTCTAATAGATATTTATCAAACTATTCTGCCTATTAGAATTTGATGGGTGAGGTGAATTACCACCGGATGATTGTTGTCATATGTGTTTTTTTGGGCTATTTTAGGTGTTTTTTATACTGTTTGAAGTCTTTATGGGGATTTTGTGATATTTTTTATGCAGGTGTATAATGGAGGGTATACTGGAGGGATGTTGTGCACTGTTTTTTTTGCAGGCTTATGGTAGGGCTTCTGGAGGGCTTCTGGGGGCTGTTGTGAAGCAGCTCTGGGAAAAGCTTTACCAACGGTTCTGAACCATTGGTAAAGCCTTTTCCTGAATTCTCAAACACCTATACCAACAGTTTAAATGAAACCATTGGTATATGGCTTTCCTCACGGCTAACTGGCCAACGGTTTGGAAAACCGTTGGTATACCCTATACCAACGGTTTTCCAGCCTATACCAACGGTTATAAACCGTTGTTATAGCCTACTTTTCTAGTAGTGATATATATAAATACATGGTGTTAATTATGTGAACATTGGAAATGAATCATTTGAAATGAGGTTGTAAAATAGGTTCCCTACTTATGTTATTTAATATTTTGAAACATTTAAAAATTAATTCGAGAATTTGGATTAATTTATGGTAATTGGGTATGAAAAAGATCAAGAATACGGACATGATAATCCAAGATAGGATGCGTTTTCCTATATAATGAGTTCTGACATCATGTCCCTCAATTGATTTTTGACCAAGTAAGTTTGTATCCATGAAAAAATAATTACTTTTGGTATAACTATATAAAATTTAGTCACCTTGAGAATTGATAAAAATAGATAAGATACATGGGATTGAAATTATCCATATCTCATGCTTAATCTCTATGTCAAGGAAAAAAGAACTTTTCTAATGGACATGTTGTGGATTAAATAAAGGAAAACTCCTTTTCAATTTGGATAGATATTACATGTTTCTACATATTTTTGTCAGTTTATGATTACGCATGAGATATTTAATTATTTAAAAATTAACAAAGAGACCTTGAGGTCACACATATCATGATACTAGTTGGGGTTTTTTTCATTAATTTTATTAGGCCATTTATGAGAAATTTTATGTTTATTTTAAACACATAAAAGAATTATATTTTAAAATTTTCAAATCTTTAATTAAATTAAAGTTATGTAATTAAATAACTAATATATAATTGTAAAGAAAATAATGACTTATTATATTATTAAAATATAAAAACATGAAAATGAAAAAGTTCAAATGGGATCTGACCTTAGGAATGGAGTACAAGGATTTCAAGGCCCATTACATACGGAAAATTTATAATCCCACCTAGAAAGTCAATTTTAGGACCTATTTTCTATATTTAACCAATTTTGAGTCTCATTAATGCACATCCCAAGGTGGTTTGAAATTTAATACACTTTTGGGGGATATTTAAGGCATAAATTGGAAATAAGTGGCTATTTATTATACCTCCATTAATTTGATATAAATTTATATTCCTTGGTGGCTATCAAATTCCACTCATTATATAAATAGGATTGAGGTGGGGTTTATTCTTCATTATATTGTGAGAATGATAAGGTGGTTTTTATTGTTTGTTATTGTTCAAATTCTATAAGAATTCCCTTGTTTCCCTCATCTAAGATGTCCTCTAGTTATTTTCTCGTCCTCTCTTCCAACCGTTTCTATATGGACTGACTAACATCAAATTAATAGGTACATGATCCCAAAAATTCATTGGTGATTATAATTACTAGTGGATACTAAATGAGACTTTAATTTTTTAATTAATATTTGATCTAAGTATTTAAAACCTTTTTAAAATGGTATTTTTATTTTATTTTTTATTATGGTGTTTTTATTAACATATTATGATTTTTATTGGGTTTTATAATTACTCCAATAATGTAACTAAGATAACTAACATCAATAAAATCCTAAATTAACATCGTTATACTATCATTTTTAAGAATATTAGTATGAACATAATTGTTAAAATTTTAATATAAATATTATGAATCCAAAATCTCCCCATTACTTGGCCATTTTTCTCAACAGATTTTTTCACATTAAAAGAGTTTAGTAGTAGGTTTTATCTCACAAATATATGTTATAAATATTATATAAGATGTAAAATAATAATAAAACCAACCAAATAAAACGAAAAAATTTCTTTTAAAATTAGATAAGATACATTTTGATTCTCATGTATAGTTTTTTGTATTCTTAAAAGAGTTTAAATTTTTTCAAAATATACCATGAAATATTAAAAGGAACATCATATTTATCATTTATTCATCTATGATGAATATTTTATGGAATAGAATGATAATTAACATTTTCATGTATAACTTTTAATTATCCCTAATATATTTTTATAATAGAGATTTATCAATTATGATGACATTTAAATATTAGCATGGGTTAAAGCTCATATAGAGATATAGAGCCTCGCTCATGAGGTATATAATTAATGTTTTTTCATGAATTAACCCCTTAAGAATATCACATGGATTTTCATACAAATTTAATTAGTATTATTAGGGTGAATTATTCATATTAATCCTCATTATTGAGGATAAAAAGTAATCACACTTGTGAGCCTTCATACATTGATACAAAACACTAACCTAGAGGTTGAGCTAATCAAAGGGTGGTTGGGTATGTTTCTATCCATGTGATTGGTTATTATTAATCAATACGGTATTTATCCTCCTTTATGAAATATGATATCTAGTAAATTTATTAATAAATAATGCGGAAGTTTATAGCTATACCATGATACGTTATATGTGAAATTTTAGTGTATATAGGAGAGTGATATGTGATGTATTAATCTACACAGATTAATGAAATGAGAGATTTTTATCATTATTATTTAGTATTTACTCAGAGAATCTAGAATATATGATTATTCATATACGATATTTACATCCATCATATAATACTGTCACTTGATGTTCTGGATAATGAGATTTTATGGTTATGCATGATTTATGAGATACATCTGCAATTAAGATACATGTTTTTGATATAGAACATACTAGATATTTTTTATAGATTGAGTAGTATTTATAAAATTATAGGGGCCAAAAATTAATTACAATAATATAATAGAGAATCCATAATCATTTTTAATACTATAAATTTAACACCTTTCTACCTTCCTTCATGTATTCTTTGACTGTAGTTTGGTTTTTTCCTTTTCTATTTAGGTGTATTTTGGGATTGTCTCCAAATAGAGAGCCTTTTAAAGGGAAAATAACCTAATTTACCAATATGTTTGTTTTTTTGGTATTATTAGAGTCCAATTATAAATGTGTAAATGGTTTAAGTGGGTGATCCTAGGGAGTAGAGAGCCTTATGTTTTGGTTTAGAAGTTTTCTATAGAAAGATGAGATGAGAACTACCTACTAAAGAAATTTAGATCATGAATGGGTTGCACAATGTGAATGTTTTATAGGAAAGATTCTATGAGTGTCTTGCATAGAATGAAAATTTTATAGGTAGTAAAACCATCACATTACATGAAATCATTAATTGATATTTAATTTATTTTTTTGTGATGCATTTTTTCGAGTATTTATAATTTGAGGGATTTCACACCATGAAAGAGATTCATGTGGTGAATTTCTCGGATCCTATAATTTTAAACATGGAGCATGCCTGAATCTTATATCATTTGGTACACATAAATTTCTATTTAACCCTATTAAAATTTTGGATGATTTTGGGTTATCTCACTCCTCCCAAATTTCTTCATTTAATGTTTGAATCCTTTGGAGGTTTCATCACATCTCTTTGGTAAGTGGTCTTTATTCTTCTTCTTCAGTGCCTTTGGGTATGGAAGTGGTGTGGTATTTTTTGAGATTTAGTTTCATGATCAATTGGTGTTTCTATCAATCCTTTTCATTTTCTTGCTATTCCATATCTTCAAAGGCTGATCCATGATTTTTTAATCTTCATTGGTGAACCGGGATCTGTTTTATTTATTCTCATGGTAGGTGTATCTATAAATGCGTTTCTAATTCATTAATTACTATATATTCATATTGGTCCTTTTGGTATGTTCATTGAAATGGATATTCTTTGATTTAAAATGGTTTTTTAATAATTTTATCATGTATTTTAGAAATGTTTTTGGAAAAACATAGCACATTGGCAACCTTAGGTGCATCAAGAAATGGATATAGTTAACTCTATTGTTTGTGGAACCACTAGGGGTTACTTTTGTGATATAGATAGACTGTGGTAGGACTCAATATCAGTTTTAATGAACATATGACTATTTAAGGATTTTTTATTTATATTATGTATTTTTACATGCTAGATCCCAAATTGTGTTCTTTTTATTTTACAACGATTTATCGCATGATGGTTTATTTCATGTATATTTTCTCTCATGTTTCATTTACATGTTTCTATTTTATACCAAATATATTCCTGGATTTGTTGAATATAGTATACATTTATGGAAAACAAAAGAATCTTTAAAAATGGGTTGATTTGTGAAAATAATTTATATATTGAATTTTATTATAAATATTGAACATGTGAATTCTTGATATTATAAATTATATGGATTCTTTGACGAAAACTATAATGATCCATACTTTACATACATTGTTATTACTTCAGAATTGAAGCACACTTATTACAACATATAACAAACCCAAGAAAGGACCGTATAGGTATAGTGTCTTTAGAAACTGGGAAACATAAACAACTAGTTCATAAAGCATCTACTTTGCCTCCCATTTATTTCATCATATCTAGAGTCCCTTTTTGGCGTATTCTACTTAATAACCTTATTCCTGACCTGGGGAAATAAAACATACAAAAGGGTGAGCTCAAATGCTCAGTAAGGGTAAACAAAAGAAATATCAATCACATCATATACATAAGCACATAACTTTTGGAAATCGTAACCTGCAAAAGAGATCATAATTTCATATCATGGGATAAATCATAGTAGTGAAATGTAATCCCAATAATTATAACTTAGAACATGAAAATTTGTGGCATACACACATAATCATAGAGAATCATTTATTATTAGTCAAGACTCATTTCCAAGACTATCTTAGTGTACAAAGTCCCTTTCTGAACCGAGTTCACTCCTCGTTTCAATCCTGTTTCACTGAACTGGTATAACCTACCGTTCTATCCATATCTATCTAATGAGATATAAAATCTTTACCCAATGCATTGGAGGGAGATATAGGTCCCACCCATCTCATAATGATACCATTCTTATGTGTGCCACAAAATCATAAATCATACATCATTACATAACCCATGTAATACAAATGGGAATCTTAAACATCATGACATCATAAAACAATTCATATAAGATAAAGGAATTCATAAAAATAATTCCATCACAACATAATCAAATCAATGTAATAATAGGGATAAAAATAGAACCCTTTATTATCTTAGATGGAAAATAATTTTGATAAAACACTTGAACTCCATTCTTGAGGAAAATATCCTTTCTTCTTCAAAAACATTTTTCCTTTCTTAACATGTCATACAACTTTAAACTAAAAGAATTTGATTAAAAATAATCTTGAAAACTTTTAAAGGAAGATTCTTGGAAATAATGTTTTAAAAATCCATTCATTCTGTATAAGTTAAAAAAACATTCTTCTCGTACCTTTGTCGGAAAAGTCAAAAAAGTACCTCATACGAAAAACGACAAAAGATTCCTTTCATATCTTTTACTAAAAACTCACCGAAGGGTAAAATAGAATTTAAACAATTGTAGGTGGATGGAAATAATATTACATATTGAGGAAACATGGATGTGGATGATAAAATACACCCCAGTAAATACCAAAGTATAAGCAATCTCGGATAAAAATAAGATTGTGATATTTCCCTTACCTTAGGTCCGTTTTGTTTCGTAAGTGTCCGAACCTCCTGTATAATGATTTAAATAATGTTATTGACTTATTCCAGAATAATACTTATTTTTATGATATCATATATGGTCATTTTCTTAGCTTCATAGTAGTAATATTTCATCACTACTTGTTATTCGGGTGTTTATAGCTTTTTGTTCTTATGCGTGTTTTGTCGAATAAATTCTTATTTTTATCTTTAGGTTATAGATACCTAATTTCCATAATTTTATTAGTGTAATATATATCATATTCATTCATTCAATTCATTTATATAATCATTATGAAATGAAGATCATGTAGAACGAGTCACATCACATCGTGGAGACGGTATTCCGTACGTACGCACGAGTGATGATATTGTTCCTATGATCGTGGAATTGTATTGGAGTGTATGTATACTATTTCAAAATCAGTATCACTTTATAATAGTCATATATAGTCATTATTTACACCATTATACCCATCCAAGTAAGATGGTGGTGGAAAATAGATTACAACACGGCGTGGAGACAGTATTCCGTACGTACGCATGCGTGGTGATTTATTTTTCCGTAGGATGGATAGTATATGAGTGATACTGATGTTATTACTTTATAATGAAACAACTAAATAAGAAGAAGTGGATGAAGAAATAAAGATGAAAGAATCGGTAACGGACATTACCTCTTCTTTGAAGTGCTTCTTTGAGACCTCCTTTTAGGGCAATAAAATGGGTCTTTGAAGAAGACCAAAACCTCTAGGATGTCTCTAGGGAAGTGGAGAGGAGGATTTGGCAGGGGTTGGCCAAGCTTGAAGGCTCAAAGTGGTGTGAGGAAGAGGGGGAGGAGGTGCCCTTTTATAAGGGAGGAGAGGGGCACCTTTGGGAAAACTAAAAATATTATTTTATTATAAAGTCATGTTCGGTTTTAAATAGCTCCAAATTGATATATTTTGAAGCTAAGGTGGGGATGGGTCTAAATCCTCTCATCCAATAGAATTTAGACAAGTTTAGGTTCCTATTTTAACCTTATCATTTAGATTTAACATTAAGTTAAATAAGTTTACTTTTACCGTGTCTTCTTGTGTTCTTATACTATAAGGTTAATAAACTTACAATAAGCATCCAAACGAACCCCAATTTTTTTATTATTAATATATATAACCTTATCTAAGTCATTTGGACTAACCTTAGATTTTTAGGAATAAAAAAACAATTACTAATATAATATTTGTTTTAAAAACTATTTTATGTCAATTTTGACACTATTTAGTAATTGATTTTTGTGAAAATCATAACAGAATTATTAATTCGAACCAAGTTAATTAAATCAATAATAACATGTCATATTAACCTATAAAATTAGTTTAATTCATAAAAAGTCTCAAATTACATTTATTTTGGTGTTTATAACATTAATTATGTCAATATTTCATTAATAAGATAATTACTGCATCATCTTTGTGTCATAAATAAATTAAATTATTTAATGTCTAAAAATTACATGTAAAATACAATTATGTAGGAAATATTTCTATATTTATAATGAATATTTATAGTCGAATTTATCTTATATATAACCCCATATTAAAAATTATTTACTTATTAAACTTTGATTTTAACTATTTTAACCCTTCTTTAAATAAATTAATAATAAATGTCCTAATCTAATCCAAGTGGGCCTAAATGGTCATATTTTATTCCTAAGGTTGTTTTTGGTCGAATTATATTTGTACAATAGAATTAGGATATGTGTTCGGGTAATAATAATATCATTTTTACCCTTAATTACCCTATTTACTTTTAACCGTGGTAAAAAAAAGTAAAAAGTTACTATTCACCAAAAAAATTTCAACTCATTGAACCACATTTTAGTCTTTGATATTAACCGTGTCTCTAGGATTTTCGAAATTTCACTCACAGAAGCGGTAACATTAAGTTTTATGAAAAATTCAGTTTTTTTAACTACCACTTAGTGGTTTCACTATTCATCAAAAATTGAAAGTTTTCAGAAAAATACCAAAATTTCACCCTAGGCTAATTTCGATATTCCGAATCCAAAAATGAAGTCCATTTTGAAAAATAAAATTTATAAAACTTCAAAAAGTGGTTATTACTATTCATAACGGCTAGTTTTAATAATATTTTAATAGCATATCGTTGTTTAGTGAAACTCAGTATTGCATACGACACAAGCTATCGAGGAAGGTCGTGATTTCGTGTAAAGCAAGCCAAGAAAGTGTTGTGTAGAAAAAGATTCCTTTGATGATTTATATAACATAAAAGTCTCGGGTGTTCCCCCCTTAAAATGAATTTCGGCATCGAAATTCGTCACTTTGTAACAAACAGATGAGGATACCTCTCCCTCATCATATCCTCAAGCTCCCATGTAGCTTCTTCTAATTGGTGGTTCCTCCATAAAACTTTCACCAATCGAGTGGTCTTGTTTCGTAGGAATTTTTCGCTATGATCCAAAATCTCTATCAGTTGTTCTTCATAAGAAAGATCTTTCTCCAGCGGTACAACTTCTGAGCTATGTACATGTGAAGGATCAGGTATGTACTTTCTCAGGAGAGATACATGTAACACATCATGAACTTGAGAGAGATTTGGTGGAAGCGCCAATCGGTAAGCTACCTTCCCAACACGATCCATTATTTCGAAAGGACCGATATATCTAGGGCTCAACTTCCCCTTCTTTCCAAATCTCATAACTCTCTTCCAGGGAGATATTCGTAAGAACACTTTATCACCCACATCAAACTCTAGGTCTTTTCTTCGGTTGTCGACATAAATTTTCTGTCGACTCTGAGCTGCTCTTATGTGTTGTTGAATAGATCTGACCTTTTCTGCCATTTCATCAACGAGATCAAGTCCTAATAGCTTTCTTTCCCCAACTTCATCCCATCAAGTTGGAGTCCTGCATTTCTTTCCATAGAGAGCTTCATAAGGATCCATCTAAATACTGGAGTGAAAGCTATTATTATAAGAAAATTCCACCAAAGGTAGGTGTTGATCCCAACCACCTTTGAAATCCATAGAGCATGCTCTCAACATATCTTCTAGGGTTTGAATTTTTCTCTCAGACTGACAATCTTTCTGAGGATGACAAGCAGTGCTGAAACTCAACTCTGTATCCAGAGTATGCTGAAGACTTCTCCAGAACTTCGAGGTAAATCTCGGATCCCGATCAGATATAATAGAAAGTGGTACTCCATGCAATATTACCACTTCCTTTACATATATCCTGGCAAGCTGATCCAAAGAGAAATCCTCTCTAATAGCAATGAAATTTGCAGACATGGTAAGACGATCAACTATGACCCATATAGCATTATTGCCTTTGGATGTTTTAGGAAGACCTGTGACAAAGTCCATAGTGATGTTTTCCCATTTCCATTCGGGTATGGGTAATGGTTGTAACATACCCTTAGACTTCTGTCTCTCAGCTTTAACTTGATGGAAAACCAAGCATCGAGAGACATATTCAGAAACATCTCTTTTCATTCCATCCCACCATAAGTACTCTTTCAGGTCCCTATACATCGTCGTGCTTCTAGGATTAATAGAGAATGAAGAACTATGAGCCTCATCCAGCAACTCCTTCTTTAAATCGGGGATGGGAGGAACACAAACCCGATTGCTGAACTTTATTATCCCATCACAATCAAGGTTGAATTCAGGAACATTTCTCACCTTCTTTCGTAACTCGACATCTTCTTTCTGTGCCTCTTTAATCTTCACATGTAGAGATGGTTGAACATTCATTTGAGAAAGATACGATTTTCCCCTTTCATTATAATTCCAAGATCCATACTTTGTAAATCCATAAATATTGGATCTTTTGTGATCCTCATCATGGATAAACTAGCATGGTCTTGTCGACTTAATGCATCTGCCACCTTGTTTTCTTTCCCAGGGTGGTAATGGATTGAGCAGTCATAATCCTTAATCAGCTCCAACCATCTTCTTTGACGCATATTCAGCTCCTTTTGTGTGAAAATATACTATAAACTTTTATGATCATTATAAATATCACACCTTTCACCATAAAGATAATGCCTCCAAACATTTAATGCAAAGATTACCACAGCTAACTCCAAATCATGTGTTGGGTAATTTTGCTCATGGATTTTCAACTGTCGTGAGGCATAAGCTATCACCATATCATTTTGCATAAGAACACACCCCAATCCCTTCTTGGATGCATCACTATAGATCACAAACCTTTCTCCACTACAAGGCAGTGTGAGCACAGGTGCACTAGATAACCTTCTTTTCAACTCCTTCAAATTCTCTTCACATTCCTCCGTCCAATAAAACTTAACTCCTTTCCGAGTCAACTTGGTGAGTGGATTAGATAATCGTGAAAAATCTTTCACAAAACATCGATAATATCCAGCCAAACCAAGAAAAATTTGGATCTCAGTCACTGTTGTTGGTCTCGACCATCTATCGATAACCTCTTTTTTTGCTGGATCCACAGATATCCCCTATTTTGAGATTATGTGACCCAAGAATGAAACTTTTTGAAGCCAAAATTCACACTTGGTAAATTTGGCATAAAGCTTCTCCTTTCTCAGGATCTTCAATATAATTCTCAAGTGATCTTAATGTTCTTCCTTTCTCTTTGAATAGACAAGAATATCGTCTATAAAGACTACCACAAACTGATCAAGATAGTCTCTAAATACTCTATTCATTAGATCCATGAAGATAGCAGGGGAATTAGTAAGACCAAATGGCATCACTATAAATTCATAGTGTCCATACCTTGTACGGAAAGCCGTCTTTGGTATATCCTCCCTTTTGACCCTTAATTGATGATACCCTGAATGAAGATCAATCTTGGAAAAGTATTGAGCTCCACGTAGTTGGTCAAATAAGTCATCAATGCGTGGGAGAGGATATTTGTTCTTGATAGTGATCTTGTTATGTTCTCGATAATTAATGCAGAGTCTCATTGATCCATCTTTCTTCTTAACAAATAGAACAGGTTCTCCCTAAGGTGACACACTAGGGCATATGAATCCCTTATCAAGATTCTCTTGGAGTTGCTTCTTTAATTCCTGCAACTCAATTGGGGCCATTCTATAAGGTGTCTTTGAAATAGGCAAAGCATCTGGTATGAGTTCTATTGAAAACTCAAATTCACGATTTGGTGGAAGACCCAGTAATTCCTCCGGAAATACATCATCAAACTCCCGTACAATGGGAATATTCTTAATCGTGATTTTCTCACCAACCATTTGAGATAAATAACCTTCATTTAGTGGAATCAAGACCCATAAGGTAGAAGGAATTTCCACTGGAAGGTTATGTTCATCCTTGCATTGATATACGATCATAGATTGATCTGGAATATGAATTGTGACTTCCCTTATTTGGCAATTGATATGAGCTCCATATAAAGACAGTCAATCCATGCCAAGAATCACATCAAATTCCACTATAGGAAGGACCACAAGATTTGTAGGAAGCACTTTCCCACAAACTTCGATCGGAGAAGAATTATAAACTTTTGATGCGACTGTTGTGCCATTAGGTGTTGTCACAACTAACTCAACATCTAATTGTTGAGGTAATACGGTGATACCCTTAGAAAATTCTTTAGAAATAAAAGAGTGTGTGGATCTAGAATCAAATAAAACATTTGCTACTTTAGAGTGGATGGTAAGTGTACCTTTCACCACATCGTTATCATACTCCACATCGCTGATAGAAATTGCATGTGACTTTCCTTTGTCTTTAGCCTTAAGAGTTTGTTGACGTCGACCATCATCATCAACCCTTGGATTAGGGCATTTATTGTCATAATGACCCATATCCTTACACTTGAAACATTGAAGTGTAGTAGGTTCATTCTGTGTATCCCTTCCTTTGTTTACATCATTAGACATCTTCTTCCCATCATCGTGGCATTCAAATGCCCGATGACCTTCCTTTCCACATTTGAAACATTTACTTGTCCCTTTAAGACAACTCCCTCCATGTTTCTTTCCACACTTTGAGCATAAGGGAAAGCTCATCTTCTTTTCAGTGTGATCTTTATATTTTCCTTTGAATTCCATTTTCCTCTTCTTATCAAACCCATATGACTGATGGGTTACTCCGATTTCCATATCAACTTTGAGAGCACATCGAACAATTTCCTCATAGCTATTGAGGTCCCTTATGGATAAGGCCCTTCGAAGACTTGGTTTTAAGACACTAAATAATCGATCGATCTTACTCTCAGGTTGGATAATAATACCAGAAGCGTACCTTGAAAGTCTTGTAAAATTTGCTTCATAGGTACCAATAGATTCATCATCCTTTTGCTTCAGTTCAAGAAACTCTTTCTCCATCTTTGTTCGGTGAATACGAGGGAAGTACTTATTGAAAAATAAGTTCTTGAACTCGTCCCATTCCATGGAATCAATTTCATCTCTTTGCCTCGTATTCTTAATAAGATTCCACCATTGATCAGCATCTCATTCGAAACGATACACTGCTAGGATGACTTTATCATGTTCAGAACATTGAAGAACTGAAAATATCTTTTTAGTAGTACTAATCCATTGTTCAGCAACTAATGGATCAGTAGACCCGCTGAAAGAAGTTGGACGCTGCCTCATGAAGGATTCAATAGAATGTTACTCCTTCCTTTGCTCGTTTGGAAGTCCTGCATGATTCATATCTTGAGAAAGTTGTGTGAGCATGGCTACAAGATTTTTAATTCCAGCTCTTATAACGCTTGGTTGCTTAGGGGGACAATCATTGCGTTGCCCGTCACATTCCGCATTAACACGATTCCTTCGGGTTCCATCCATTGACTAAAACCAAGAAGAATAGTGTGAGCAACACTAATTATAATAGGAAAACCACATACTCAAGAATAAAATTTCACAATTAAGGTCTTATCCTAGGTTATTCATGGCCATTTCTAAAACACTACGATTGTGTTCTATGCTTAGACTTATCCTTAGGGTTCTTACTAAGGATTTCACATCCTAGTTTCCAAAGGTTGACTATACCTTTCCTTTGATACCAACTATAACGACCCATACTTTACATACATTGTTATTACTTTAGAATTGAAGCACACTTATTACAACATATAACAAAACCAAGAAAGTACCTCATAGGTATAGTGTCTTTAGAAACTGGGAAACATAAACAACTGGTTCATAAAGCATCTACTTTGCCTCCCATTTATTTCATCATATCTAGAGTCCCTTTTTGGCATATTCTACTTAATAAACTTCTTCCTGACCTGGGGAAATAAAACATATAAAAGTGTGAGCTCAAATGATCAGTAAGGGTAAACAAAAGAAATATCAATCACATCATATACATAAGCACATAACTTTTGGAAATCGTAACTTGCAAAAGAGATCATAATTTCATATCATGGGATAAATCATAGTAGTGAAATGTAATCCCAATAATCATAACTTAAAACATGAAACTTTGTGGAATACACACATAATCATAGAGAATCATTTCTTATTAGTCAAGACTCATTGCCAAGACTATCTTAGTGGACAAAGTCCCTTTCTGAATTGAGTTCACTCCTCGTTTCAGTCCTGTTTCACTAAACCGGTATAACATACCGTTCCAGCCATGTCTATCTCATGAGATATAAAATCTTTACCCAATGCATTGGAGGGAGATATAGGTCCCACCCATCTCGTAATGATACCATTCTTATGTGTTCCACAAAATCATAAATCATACATCATTGCATAACCCATGTAATACAAATGGGAATCTTAAACATCATGACATCATAAAACAATTCATATAAGATAAAGGAATTCATAAAAATAATTCCATCACAACATAATCAAATCAATGTAATAATTGGGATAAAAACAGAACCCTTTATTATCTTAGATGGAAAATAATTTTGATAAAACACTTGAACTCCATTCTTGAGGAAAATATCCTTTCTTCTTCAAAAACATTTTTCCTTTCTTAACATGTCATACAAATTTAAACTAAAAGAAGTTGATTAAAAATAAACATGAAAAATTGTAAAGGAAGATTCTTGGAAATAATGTTTTAAAAATCCATTCATGCTGTATAGGTTAAAAAAACCTTCTTCTCGTACTTTTGTCGGAAAAGTCAAAAAAGTACCTCGTACGAAAAACGACAAAAGATTCCTTTCATATATTTTACTAAAAACTCACCGAAGGGTAAAATAGGATTTAAACAATTGTAGGTGGATAGAAATAATATTACATATTGAGGAAACATGGATGTGGATGATAAAATACACCCCAGTAAATACCAAAGTATAAGCAATCTCGGATAAAAATGAGATTGTGATATTTCCCTTACCTTAGGTCCGTTTTGCTTCGTAAGTGTCCGAACCTCCTGTATAATGATTTAAATAATTTTATTGACTTATTCCAGAATCATACTTATTTTTATGATATCATATATGGTCATTTTATTAGCTTCTTAGTAGTAATATTTCATTGCTACTTGTTATTCGGGTGTTTATAACTTTTTGTTCTTATGAGTGTTTTGTCGAATAAATTCTTATTCTTTTCTTTAGGTTATAGATACCTCATTTCCAGAATTTTATTAGTGTAATATATATCATATTCATTCATTCAATTCATTTATATAATCATTATGAAATGAAGATCATGTAGAACGAGTCGCATCACATCGTGGAGACGGTATTCCGTACGTACGCACGAGTGATGATATAGTTCCTATGATCGTGGAATTGTATTGGAGTGTATGCATACTATTTCAGAATCCTTATCACTTTATAATAGTCATATATAGTCATTATTTACACCATTATACTCATCCAAATAAGGTGGTGGTGGAAAATAGATTACACCACGGCGTGGAGATGGTATTCCATACGTACGCACGTGCGGTGATTTTTTTTCTGTAGGATGGATATTATATGAGTGATACTGATGTTATTACTTCATAATGAATCAACTAAAGAAGAAGAAGTGGAAGAAGAAATAAAGATTAAAGAATCGGTAACACACATTACCTCTTCTTTGACGTGCTTCTTTGAGACCTCCTTTTAGGGCACTAAAATGGGTCTTTGAAGAAGACCAAAACCTCTAGGATGTCTCTAGGGAAGTGGAAAGGAGGAATTGGCAGGGGTTGGCCGAGCTTGAAGCCTCAAAGTGGTGTGAGGAAGAGGGGGAGGAGGTGCCCTTTTATAAGGGAGGAGAGGGGTACCTTTGGGAAAACTAAAAATATTATTTTATTATAAAGTAAAGTTCGGTTTTAAATAGCTCCAAATTGATATATTTAGAATCTAAGGTGGGGATGGGTCTAAATCCTCTCATCCAATAGAATTTAGACAAGTTTAGGTTCCTATTTTAACCTTATCATTTATATTTAACATTAAGTTAAATAAGTTTACTTTTACCGTGTCTTCTTGTGTTCTTATACTATAAGGTTAATAAACTTACTATAAGAAGCCAAACGAACCCCAAGTTGTTTATTATTAATATATATAACCTTATCTAAGTCATTTGGCCGAACCTTATATTTTTAGGAATAAAATAACAATTAATAATATAATATTTGTTCTAAAAACTATTTTATGTCAATTTTGACACTATTTAGTAATTGATTTTTTTGAAAATAATAACAGAATTATTAATTCGAACCAAGTTAATTAAATCAATAATAACATGTCATATTAACCTATAAAATTAGTTTAATTCATAAAAAGTCTCAAATAACATTTATTTTGGTGTTTATAACATTAATTATGTCAATATTTCATTAATAAGATAATTACTGCATCATCTTTGTGTCATAAATAAATTAAATTATTTAATGTCTAAAAATTAAAAATAAAATACAATTATGTAGGAAATATTTGTATATTTCCAATGAATATTTATAGTTGAACTTATCTTATGTATAACCCCATATTAAAAATTATTTACTTATTAAACTTTGATTTTAACTATTTTAACCCTTCTTTAAATAAATTAATAATAAATGTCCTAATCTGATCCAAGTGGGCCTAAATGGTCATATTTTATTCATAAGGTTGTTTTTGGTCGAATTAAACTTGTCCAATAGAATTAGGACATGTGTTAGGGTAATAATAATATCATTTTTACCCTTAATTACCCTATTTACTTTTAACCGCGGTAAATAAAAGTAAAAAGTTACTATTCACCAAAAAATATTTTCATCTCATTGAACCACATTTTAGTCCTTGATATTAACTGTGTCTCTCGGATTTTCGAAATTCCACTCACAGAAGTGGTAAAATTAATTTTTATGAAAAATTCAGTTTTTTTAACTACCACTTAGTGGTTTCACTATTCATCAAAAATTGAAAGTTTTCAGAAAAATACCAAAATTTCACCCTAGGCTAATTTCGATATTCTGAATCAAAAAATGAAGTCCATTTTGAAAAATAAAATTTATAAAATTTCAAAAAGTGGTTATTACTATTCATAACGGCTAGTTTTAATAATATTTTAATAGCATATCGTTGTTTAGTGAAACTCGGTTTTGCGTATGACGCAAGCTATCGAGGAAGGTCACGATTTCATGTAAAGAAAGCCAAGCAAGTTTTGTGTAGAAAAAGATTCCTTTGATGATTTATATAACATAAAAGTCTCGGGTGTTACAAAAACCTACTGGGATTTGTGCTCTCACCCTAATTTTTTTCTATGGGATACTATATACCATGTTTTATAGGATATAGGGAAAGGGAAGGGAATCATGTAACATTATAGGTTCTATTTTTATACATCTCCTTCTGAGTAGGGTGTATTTGTGGTGATAGATGGTCACAAAGAGAATTATTTAGATTGGTCTATTTCATCTTTTTGATTTCTATGGTGAGGCCAGTCTTTGTATGTATTGTAGATATATATCACATTATTATACATTGTAATTTAATATTTCTTCAGATTTACCTGAGACTTTGGGTTCTTTTGTGTATCTCAACATGCGGCGAACCACCTTGGATGACTTGTCTGGTTGACATAGTATGGTTCTTTACAAATTTCTATCAAAGGGGATACCTAGCCTGAAGTGTTTATCAAACTACCTGGGTGTGGTTTTGTGTTTTGGTATACCATAGTTAGGACCCTTAGAATTTTGGTTTTAGGTGAAAAAAGGTCTTAGTTGGCTCACTTTCATGTCTAAATAAAAGTTACCATAGGTGGTCATGGATTTTCTCCAAGCTCAAGACTTGGTGGCTGAGGTAAATTGAATGAACTGGATATGTGTTTTATTAAAATGAAAATTTTCTTTTCATAGGGTTTTCTTTGTTCAAAGAATTATGAATTACTTTATATTATTATTTTTTAAAATAATTGATAAAGATACATAAATTTGGTTCTATGATTTTGGAATATTTTCTTGAATGATTTTTTATCCTTTTATTCTTAGAATCTTCCTCATAGAATAGCTCTTCCAAATCCAAGTGATGAAACTATGAGACAAGTTTCATATAAAAATATAATAGTGGAACATTCATTAGTAGTAGTTGTTATTCATACTATTCAGACCCTGGTTCAAGCAGGTATTAAGAACCTGTGATGATAATTGAATCAAAACATAAAATTTAGAATGCACCATCCACTTGTCTTCCATGGTGAAAAAGGACCCAATAAATCAAAAGAATTCATTGAGTGGATAGAGAGGATATTAATAATTTTAGAGACTCTATAGGAATATAAGGTGGGGTTTTCAATTTATATGCTTGAAGGACTGAGAAACAGATGGTGGTACTCTATTGTGAAAGGTAAGTTTCACAATGTTATTAACTAGATTTTATTCAAGAAAATAATCAACCATAAGTTTTATACTAAGAAAATATTTAGGAAATAACCTTTGAATTTTTGACCTTAGAGTAGGGTGAGTGTACCATTATGGAGTATTACACCCTTTTTTTGAGTTGGTTCACTTGGAACTGGAGATAATCACCAATTATTACCTAAAGGCTCAGAGGTTTAATTTGGGGTTGTGGAATGATATTCGATCTGTGATGATTCTATTGTTATATTAAACATTAGTACAGTTAGGTGATAAAATATATTTTTAAGAGGCTAAAATATATGGAAAAATAGTTTTGGGATGAGATTCAATTGGTACTGTCATTATCCAAGGTATATTGTTTTCTAGAAAAGGAATCACAAAGGCATCTGTTTTTCTTCCAGACTAGTTTTAGGGACATTTTCTGGAAAATATCAGGTTGTTTATTATTAGAAAGGGTGTATAGGATATACCATATCCTAATTTTTTAGTGGATCTATATAATTGTCATCATTGTGGACAATATTTCCACTCAAAGAATTTTTTTGAAATTATGTTTGTTTGAAATAACGCTCGATCCACTTTCTCCAAGGTATCATAGGTTCATATCGATGCTTCCAAGGGCAGTGGATATTATCCTTAGGCTAAGGGGTATGTTCATGAGGCTAATAAATATCAAGGATGAGCTAATACCCAAATTTTTATGTAGTGGAGTATGCACTAGAGGAATCTGAATCTGGGACAACCATAGTTAGTGGTATGTTGTTTATTTCCTCTTCTATGGTGCTATATTTCTTTAATAGGTTATTATCATTCCTTTATATCATAAAAGTTAGTTTAAGTTTTTATATTGTGTTTTTAGCTTACCTTGTTCTATTTTTATCTTTCTAAACCACTGGGAAATGGGACCAAACCATGTTTCAATTTTCCTGCATGTTGAGTGGTGATAGTGCATGATGAGTTAGAGTAAGATTTCTTAGTACTTGATCTTGACATATTTTACTTGATTATCAACATGGATTAGATGATCAGTATTAAGGCCTAGATGGAATATTGTCACCATCATGATTGTTTATTATATTCTGATGGAGCCACTCTGGTTTTTTTGGGTAAGTGAATCTCTAGATCAAGAATGGAGGGGCCTGTTGATCCTTATTCATGGGTAATCTCATTCAAGTTTTAAGAGACGTTTCTTGATGACTTTGACCCTTGTTTGGGTAGTCAGCTACATATGGTCATGTTTTAATTCCTTGAGGACATTTTGTATGATTTTTATACTTTACCACCCTTGAGAGAGGATGAGTTTACCATATACCTTTTAGTAGGTATGATTCCTATTTCTATTCCATCTTACTATATATAGGCTACTGAGTTGGTTGAAATTAAGGTCCAGCATGTAGATCTCAAGGCTAATGGATTTCTTCTTGACAACATGTCATCATGAGATTAACCTATCCACTTTTGGGAAACCATTTGAAAAATACATTTATTTTATTTAAAATTATCATAAATGGGTAATCATTACTAGATAATGATAATAAATAGTTTCATATGTTACACATTTGTTTTTTCTATAGTTAAAAAATCAAACAATTGGGCTTGAATGAAAATTTATAAAATTTTTCAATAATATTTGTAACATTTTCTTCATAAATGAAGTGTATTCTTCACAACCTACGTCTAAGGAGTATTATTAGAGTCTATATAAATAAATTCAATACTTATGAAAAATGTATATAACTGACATGAATTTTATTTGATCGTTATAAATTACTTGAATATACGGTTTTAATTTCTCGATTCTTTTTAACTCAATGGTTATATTAGTCCATGAGTGTAAGGTTAATATTAACTTAGGTGTTAGGATATTAATTCAACCCATAGATACATTTGGGTTAATTATTATTTTGGCTACTTCTATTGAAGGTGATAAGGATCAAATTATTCATAAGAAAAAATTTATGTATGTTTTTATATTTTACTTTTAACTAAAATTAATTATGGTTGAATCCTTTGAAATGTTTTTATTTATTATTTAAATTTAATTTGGGCGAGTATTCTCTATTTTAAATTGAAATAATTTCTAAAGAGATAGAACTGGATATTTTTTTGGATAAAATCAATATTTTTTAATGAAAAAAAATATTAATACCTTTGAAGAATCCATACAAATCCCTGAGATCACCCTCCTAGGGATATAAAAGATTAACAAGACATAAAGATACAAATCAACAAACTACAACCACCTACATAAATAATAAGAAATAAAAATCTCATAAATAGAATGAAACGAAAGAAAAAAATAACTCTACCAACACATATGGAAGACTATTCAAAGTTTATACCCTCCTCAATCAGAAACCAAGACTAATAACTCATAGGAGAATAGAACAACACTATAACATTACTACCAAAAATCCATTTTCCATCTAATAGACCTCAAATAAATCAAAATAGTTATCAATGAAAATACCTAAGTAAAAGATATACTTTCATTACAAGAATAAAATGTCCTCTATATTGTGGAAATAACACAACTCATAACCCTATAGTAAGAATATATTGTGAAAACCATGCATCATGTACCCCATAATATCCTTTGTAACCAATATCTAAGTACATAGGAAGAACAAAAAACCAATCAAATAATAAAAAACCCTACCATTTAATTACACATCTTAAGAATAATGATGACTAGATAATGAAACCTTGTTACCATTAACATGAAAATACATTAATAGATCAAAGAAACCAGCTCAAAATAAATTTAATTAAGGATGAAAATTATGATCCCTTATCTAAATAATCTTGAAATTTTTATCTTTAAGGTGAGTTATGCTATCTAGTTTTTTTTCTAGATCAAACCAATAATTAATGGTTGAAATTTACATTTCAAGGGATTCCTTGATTGATAAAACAAGGTCATTCCTAACTTTCTAGAACAAATACAAAACAATACCAATCAATATCTTACATAACAGATGATAAACATAGGGTGATCCCAAATGTTTGATAATATAATCTATAATGGTATTCCTAAAACTATAAGGTAACGAAATATATAGTAAATCCTTCAAATTATACACATAATAATACAAAAATAGGTTATCCATGGATTCAAGTATCTTATAAAAAACATGCATAAAATAAAATCAATAACACTAATATTGGAACATCTTACCAAAGTAGTTATCCTATCCTATATCATCATTCTTAAAAGTAATAAATAGACACCAATAGACTTGTGGGAATTATTTTATCTCTAGTTTTTAGTTGGAATAAATTATCCTTCAGAGTAGTTGTATTAAATGGATCCCCTTATCCATTCCATATGATATTATCATCACGAATATTAACATATTAGAGATATTTATATATTAATTTAGGCAATACCTAGAACACCTTGAAAAAATAATTTTTAACATTGATATTCCAAAAAATATGAATCTTAAAGACAATAATAATAAACCCATAATGTCCAAAAATATTCATTTAAACATGAAAAATCTTAAATATATTGAATCATAAGTACTTTATAAGATTTATAAGAATTGTAAATAACAAGGACTCCCATTATAATAGGTATAATCATTTAATTCCAAGTAATTTATCCATTACTTTACTTATCCTTACTTGATGAAATAAATATCATAAAAAAACATTAGTCATATTTAGAATAGTCCTAGAAAGGGTGATGGTATTAAACATGAATAAAAAATCAAGCTGATTTTTTTAAACAAAAGACATTATCCCATTATAAATAAAAATTATAGAAGGCCAAAAGAAAAAATGAGAGGTTCCTTTCTCTACTATGGGAAATATTATAGAAATAGAAAAAATTTAGATGATAAAGGAAAACAAAGATATATAACTGGGAGAAAACCCTCTAAAAAATTATAATTATTGATAACATTCATATTGACCACATAAGAGTACACACCAAATAAGACAGTTCTCTTAATTTCATATATGGGTAGACCATAAGCATGAATGAAGGCATATAAATACCTAGAAAAAATCATATTCAACTAAGTGTTACCTATGGAAAATAAAAAAATTTCATCAATAAACATAATGTGATAAATGTTAAGCCCATATAAACTAGGATTAAACCCACAACCCCTATTTTTAGTTTATTTTATAAGAATCATAAAAATAAACTCTATAATCAAGATAATAATAAAGGGTGAAAATAAATTACCAAACCTAAACCCTTTTTTCCATGAAATTAGCCATATAAATCACCATTTAACATTAAATAATATCAGGTTATGATCAAATATTTTATAATCCATTTACTTATTTTGAAAGAAAATTTAAAATCATTTAGGAAATCCACTTAAGGAAGACCAAGAAATAGATATTTTGGCCTTGGAAGGATGAATCTAAATAACACATCTAGAACTTGTCTTCATACCATTATAGTTCGTAAAAATATTCTAAACATGTTAAATGTTCTTTGAGGTATCATGACTTGAAATAAAGGAAACTTTTTATTCTTCAAGGAGATATTTAAAATACTTCTTAATATGAGAACATTATATATTATAAATACACTTATAAATATCATTAAAATAAAATATAGGATTAAAATATAATATTTTTTTCTGGATTTTCCACTTTAGGAATAATGTAAATTATAGCGGAAATTAATGTAGATGGGATAGAAATTTTCCTAATGGAATTTTCAACCACCTCTACCACACCATAGCCCATAATGTACCAAATTTCATTAAAGAAGTATCTTTTGTAACCATCTAGCCCTGGGGAATTCTCATTACTAATATAAAATAAAGAATCCTTAATTTATTTATCATATAATGAAGCCCAATGTTTTAAATAATCATCCTCATTAACCACTCCATCAACTTCAAATGAATCAACGTTAATTCCATTATAATAACTCAGAGTATGCAAAAAATTTGAGAATTAATATAGAAAGAAATATTTTATATCTTAAAATAATTCAACCTGATTACCCAAGACATATTTAAACATTTTAATTATATTCATTGAATTTATATCTTTAATAAAAGCATGGTAAAGTTTGGAATTGGTATCCCATTAATTTATACAATAAATTTTAACTCTTTGTTTTATGTAAATGTTATTAAAAAAGTATCCTTTTAATGTTATCAATAGGTTCTATATCCGTATTACTGAGTATTGGTTTCCAAGAGATTCAATGAATCTCCTATTTGATTAGTGAAAATAGAAGTTTATGGTATTGAATCCTCTAGGTAATTGTGGATCTTCCCCTTTTAAAATTAACAAATCAGTACTTTTTCAATACACTTAAAGAAATTTTTGTATGATGTATGAATATAGAATAATAGGAAGAAACCCATGTGTGATGCATAATATTAAGAAAACACTCTTCTTGACATAAAAAATTACAAAACTAAAATAGGAAATTTCTATTTATCCATCCATAACATGACACCACACTATAACTATGGTAAAAAATTATAGCAGTATAAATCTCACTATAGTGTCCTAAAATGTTTGGTAATAATAATTATTAACCAAAAACCTATCATGGTTATAAAAAAATATTACCTCCCAGTTAATTAGGCTATGTTTAAAAATATCCCAAGGAGAGATGATCATTATCATTGAAAAATTATGTCAAATTAATATTCTATTAAATGTATCTAAGAGAAACCTACATTCCAAAAAAATGATAACCAATAGTTGTATGATTTGGGAATGACTTGGGTGGTGATCTTATATATGAATTTATGAATTATTCTCTACTCTAACAACCCCCTTGACCAAAACTCTAACATGTATTCTTAAATACTCTCTCAACAATACCCAATACTCTACCAATAAATCCTCATATCAAGTAGATCATATTAGTTATTTTAACTTTACCTAGACCCCAATATTTTATTAACAACTTATTCATAATGTCTATAATAATGGGTAGGTAGAACAACCTCATCCTAAAATAGAAATCTTTCCTCATCCTTATCTAAAACTGATGAGGCTTTATGAAATCATCCTTACCTAGAATAAGTGAAAACCATAGAAAAACTATGAGTCTCACTATTAAATCCATCACATAAATATACCTATGATCTATTTTTCATGAGCTACAGAGCCCTTACCATTTTCAATGTCTCCAGGTAATAACTGTTATAAAATATATTTTGAAATCTATCCCTAGTTAGGCTATCAACGTCCTTAGTCTTCAAATAAACATACCACTAATTATGAATGGTCATTATAATATAAACATGTCTTATATCACTTTCCAATTTTCAATACTCTCAATAGATAAAATATCATATGGATAATATCTATTCATTATTCTATATCATTCAGAATTTTATTACCCAAATAAATGGGTAGATATTCTATATGAAACTATAGAGATGAAATTAATCATCATAACCTCACCCTTGAGTAAAATATTTTCCATGAATATATAATAAAAACCAATATCTCCATAAAATACATATATATTGGAGTTTTTAAAGTTTCCCCAAGAATCATTTACTCCACCTCACCCTGAAGGAAGTCTTTAGGTTAATTTAAAGGTATGTTGTTTCTTTAATGCTAAGAAATAGTTTACAATTAGTACTAATAAACATCATAGTCACTATAATCTTCATGAGAATTTTTAATCTTTTCAAATCACTATATCAATTCAAGTATTATTTCAATTTCTAAAATACCTAGGAATCCCAAATCATTCTAATATTTGATAACACATATTTATATATGTCAAAAAATGACCCCACATTTATTCATTAGTCTATAAAAAAAATATACATACCTATATTCCATAAAAATAAATTTATTCCAAGATAAATTCAATTAATTTTAAATTAATAATTTATTTTGGAAAAAACTTGAGGATTTATTAGCGATGATTTAATTAACACGAGTAATTTCATTTATCATATTGGATCTATAATCACTTAAATGAATACACATGTCATGTAATCATACGTTCAAAACATTATGGTTAAAATCACACAATGTTACCTCATGGATAATTGACCAATCATAAATATCAATGTCATAACCCATACATCAATATTCCGAAATATAAAAACATATCCAATATTACTTTGTTAACCAGTACTTTAACTATAGAGAAGATATCTAGAAATAATTTCAACTTTCATTTCTCTCTATAATAATCCCATATCTAGTATACCAATGATTACAAAGCATAAAATAATAATAATTAAAATAAATCTCTAATTCCAATTTTTAATTCCCCACACTGGATACTTGATCTATAGAGAAGGGTTTCATCTAGAATGCGTCCATATGCACCTTATTATTTAAAATAAAATCAATATCTTAATCCTGGTGATAGTAAGACTATTACCTTGATATTAAAACCACCACTAACAATAATAATACTAACAATATCAATAATAAAATGATGGAAATATTACAAAATAGTAATAAAACTATACCAAAAGATGATATAAAACATGTTATACATATCCATTACAAACATATAATAGATGAAATACAAATATATCATCCTAATGATCAGTCATATATATATGTATGTATACACAATAAGCTAAAAAAATGAAAAATCACTCAAGATGTAACAACCTGACCCACCAGGGCCAGCTTCGTCGTTGGAAGGCCGAGTCACCACAACCCCAAGCCTTCCAAAAATAGGATAAGGGATGTAGAAAAGTGTTGAGAATGCATAATATAAAATGGGAGGCCCTATCCTAATGTATCCACACACACACCACCAACCATATCCATGAAATAATATAGATAAATATAAAAGGAAATAACATCTAGAGTATAAACATGCATGTAATAACCTTTAGAAAAATACAGGAGAGTAAGACAATATAAACAAAAGACAAAGGGGAAAAATATATTCCAAAACAAAAATGAAGTAACATACTAACAAAAACTATAATAAATAAAAAATGAGTGATCCTAACTCATGATCTATATGTCACACCATCATATATGGTCAATTAACCCAAGTATCACTATGCTTCTTCGATATCACTACAGAAATTTCCATCATCTACATCATACATGAAGCATGCCTGAATATTTTATGTAGAAGAGAGTACATATATACCTAGTAAGATTCCTAGAAAACCATATGGGAGAAATACTGACATAAAATAAATGTTAACTCAACCCAAATAAATAGGGAAAAAATCCCAATATATGTATATTATCAAGAAGACACCCAATAGAGAGAGAAAGAGGATCTCTATATCAAATCGAAAAAAAGTCGATGAGTCTTATTATATCTCTACGATCCATCTCTAATACACAAAATCCAACAAAAGATCACTCTAATTTGTGTATAGGGGTTCTATCCTTGCAATTTCACTCAACAGCTGAGGGATCTACAACTCTCAGGGAGGACATGTATGCCACTGGATCTCGAATATGGGGGAGTTCCACTTTGTAAATAGAGGATCCATTAAAAGCGTATGTGAGTACGAAATATACCTATATTGAGTATGGGGACCCATGCCCTGGTGAGAATAGGGATTTCTAACCCAGAATCACTTTGATGATCCTACCCTCATCACTTCAGTCATCAAGCATCACCTAAAAAATTGTCATGCTTGAAAAAACTCATTTTTTCCTCATATTCTACAATGAAGGCCACCATTGTATTCTAAGTAAAGAAAATACTTGGGATAGGAAACTAAAAAGTCAAAATATGAGTCATGAATAAGGAGATACAAGATGAGGAATTTATGTAGTGAATATATGGCGTGTATGGTGGTCCACAGGACGTGTGACCCTGCCTCATCACCATAATGTGTTCCCCTCTAGATATAGATTATTAGGCCATTTAGTAATACACAAGGTGTATAGGTGTTACATAGTGTGTCTATCCACTTGGCAACCTTAGTTTGTACTCTAGGAGCGTGACTTAGCTGGAAAGGTACATCCACACGACATGTATGGGTTGTACATGGCGTGTACGATCACCTAGGCTCCTAGGTGTATATAGTTGGCACACAACATGGATTCTTAGGTATGGTAACAAGATTTTTGAACCCAAACCCATGGAATGTTATCCTTTATTTGATTAGAAACCCTATTATCCATGAAACTCGAATAACAATCAATTTGTTATTTTTAACTACACAACATGTAGTCAGGATTTTTTACCAAATTACTGATCCTTCATATGGATCTCTAGATCCAAATTCACCACTAATTTACTAATTGATTAAAAACCCAAAAATAATGTGGTTCATCCCTAGATATCAGTTTTTGAACTGATGTGGCTGGAAATATAAATCCATCTATCCACACAAAGTCTACCGTGTGTCCCGTAGAACCTCACATCATCGTTTCCACTCCAAACCCCAAATATATGAAGAATCACCCATAAATCATCCCACTCCATCTAAAAATCCCCAATTTTTTCATCATATGAACAACCACCATGATTCTTGGGATTTTATCATTCTTGAAGCAACCCCAACAATGTTGAATAGTGACCCTAACAAAGAATGTGAAGAATGATGTGGAGAAATTAATAATAAAAAAAAGAAATGAGCATTGTTGGATGATGAAATCCTAGCCAATGATCTATATGTGAAAGATCATGGTAGATAACATGGAATAACTAATAATTTGGAATAGAAAATTAAATTTTCTATAATAGGCTCATGTGAAGGAAAAATAATCATAGATCAAGAAGAAGATATACAAATCCATGCCCAACATTTTAATCAAAAGTTAGGAAACCAAAATTGAAGAGACCTAATGAAATTTGGATCTATCATTAGTGAAGAACACATTATCTAGTGATGTAGAAGACCCAATGCACTCATTTCCTCTCGATCCACCTTAATCCGATCACTATTCATTATTAGATCTCAATTCACCAATGATGAAAATCCATACCTCCTCTCAAAATATCATAGGGATATGCTTCAAAAAATGGGGACATTTCATTGTGATATACTTATAGAGGTTTAAATTTAGGTTATTCAAAACAAATATATATATTTTTTAATTTTAATTAAATGAACTTCCAATGGATTCCTTGAATGGATGTATGGAATTAACCAAAATTAGGTCACATGTAGGGTAGAACCCTCTTGTTTTAGAATCAATCATGGTCTCAGATTTTCCATACGAGGTCTGAAACAATGGGAAAACCAAAAAACTAAAATGATTTATGGAATCCTAAGACACCCAAACACTGATTTAACTTTTATTATAAATCTAGTTATTTACATAGAAATATTTAAATGATAAATCCAATAAAACTGAAGTTGTTACATTCACCCCTCCTTGAGGTATTTTCACTGTAAAAATCACAAACTAAACAAAATGGTGGGGGTAATGAGTCCATATATAACTCTCTCACTCCTTGGAGTTCTTCTATGTGATCTTGTGTCACCACAACCCACAAAAAAAGGATTGGTCCATCCTCACAATATTCTTTCATGCTGATCCTCGATCTGTAGTGGGGAATATGTAAAGGTAGATCCATCGTCAATTTCCATCTCACCCCAGTCACTAACTTGTAAAGTTTCATTCATGTATCTTAAAAATCATGACACTTGTAAGATGTATTGACCCTTATCCAAATGTGAGGGTAAGTATAGGTGGAAAGAAACTTTATTAAATCCCCATAGGATCTCGAAAAGCCCAATTAACATTAGGGTTAACTTGCCTCCCTGAAAAAAGCTGTACAATCCTTGTCATTGAGAGACCCTTAGGATGACATGGTATACCTTTTTAAACTCAAAGGGTCTATGATGTTTATTTTCATTAGATTTATATATTATATTGTATGTCTTCATATGTTTATAGATCTCATAAACCTTCTCCATATTCTCCTGCAAAATCTCTTGAATAAGTAGATATTCCTCACCAATCATAGTACACATTAGTGTAACCAATAATGTCTCTTATAGAGGGCCTCAAAAGGTGATTTTACAATATTAATGTAATAATTGTTATTATAAGAAAACTATACCAATTGGAATTGACCCTCCAAACTTTGGCCAAAGTCTGACATGAAATATTTGAACATATCCACTAACCCTGGGATAGTCTACTTAGTCTACCCATCCTTATTGGGGTAAAACACTACAGTCATCATAAATGGGGTCCTGAAGGCCTCTTGAAAGCCTCTCCACAACTGTGATGCAAACCAAAAATCATGGTCAAATAAAATCATTGAGGGTAACCTAAATATTTAGATGATCACTCATATACAAAACACCCCCAAACTATCCATCAAATTCTACACCATGATTGAAAGGAAGTAAGCTGACATGGTAAGCTAGTCAACTATAACTGAGATGAAATCATGGACTATAATTATTTGTGGAATCCATATCACAAATTCCGTAGATATATCATCACATTCACACTCTAGGATTTGACATGGATGTGACAAACCTACCAAAACATAGTACTCAAACTTCACCTGCTAACATGTTAGGAATCAAGAGATGAACTCGTCTTTGCTCCACCTAAAGCTAGCCCACCAAAACTACCGCTAAAGTTCATTATACAAATTTTCCACATAGGGATATATAACCAAGGGGTACGTTTGAAACTATATTATCACCACCTCATGTAATTTTACTGGAACCACCATCCATCCCTATAAATTGATAGAATGCTACCCTCCTTCTAAAAAACTATCTAGTGAATCTCTTAAGGATATATGGTCACATATAATCTCATAGTGGATGTATCCTAACTGATCCTCTCTCCCATGAAGAATAATCCAAAGAGTCACTAACATTGAAAAAAAGTAAAAATACACCCATATCATTGACATGGGAAATCTATAAAAAAGATAAATTATCTGAAGCCTCCTCTACTAAGAGAGAAAAAGAATTATTACTAAAGGAATATTACAACAAATTTCAATTAACATGAGTGTATACTATCTCAAAGTTCTATTCTTGTAAGAACACTAACTAATTCCACTCTCTCTAGTTCAGATACCTCTGATTGGAGATACGCCTGAGGCTCTGGTGGTCTGAGTATACAACAAATAACCATCCCATAAGATAGTACTTCTACATATTATGAGATAAAAGTAACGCTAAATACTATAGTTCATGAGTTGAATATTTCTACCCATGGGGTCTCAAACGCTTTGAAACATATGTTATCACAACCTTCCACTTCCTGAAAATTCAACCAATCCTAGCTCCAGAGGCATTTCAAAATACTGTGTACTATGTTTCCTCCTATGGATGTTTCAAAATAGGGGAACTAGTCATCCAAAACATCAACTCCTCAATGGATCACTAAAACTAATAAATCCGGATAAAAAAACTTCCCTTTCCATATCTGGGTGATCAAATGGGATTCAATCATAGAGAAGTCTTCCAAAAATTATTCTATAATACCCCACTAATACATGAAAACTATGCACCTATGAAATTCTCTTGGGGGGATATCAAGTAAGAACTATGTAAACTATCACCAGGTCCACAACTAAACCATTCTTAAAAATCACTTTCCCCAGAAATTGAACTTCATAGATCCAAAACATGCACTTTGAGATCTTACCATAATGATGGTTCTCCCAGAGTAAGTATTTGACCATCCCTAGATGTTCATCATGATCCTCCTATTACATAGAGTAAATGATCATGTCATATACAAATAAAATCTCAAATTAGTTAAAATATGGATTAGAATATCTGGTTTATTAAATCTATAAACCAAATAGTGGAATCCATCACACTAAAATTCATCACCAAAACACATAGTGTTCTTAGTGAAATCTAAATTCCATCTTTGGAATACCAGCCTCACAAAACCCAAACTCGTGATATCCAAATTTGATATCTATCTTCAAGAACCAACTTTTTCCTCACTATTGGTCAAAGAGGTTATCAATACTTAATAAGGGGTACTTTTTCTTTATCGTTACATGGTTTAGGAAATGATAATAAACACAATGCCTCAAAATCCTATCCTCATTTTTTCACAAAAAAACATGAGTAATGTAGGGGACACACTAGGTATAATAAATCTATTTTGTTTATGGTTCTCCAAATACACCCTCATATCCTAGAGCTCAGTGGGGGACATCAAATATGCCATTGAAAATATCTATACTGTCCTAAGGTGAATGTAAATACAGAAGTCCATCTACCATGGTTGTGGTTGTTCCATAATTTCCTTGGGAATAAAATCCATAAATTAATCCTCTGATGAAGGTATCCATATTTCTAAATAGTCCATTTCTCCAAGGGATAAAATCATAATAGATGGTTGATGGGTTCTAGCTTGCTGCCTACATTACCTAGTCACTCAGCTATGAGATATCTCTTTCCCTCAAGGGATATTATAAAACAATCCTTTTGAAGGAATTTAACTCACATGTGATGATAGTTAATCTAGGGGAAAACCTTGTAAAAAAAATCCATACCCAATCAGACATCATAAGGTTTCATCATGTTGACCAAGAGGTCCCATAAGAAACTCTCTCCACTAGATTCCAACTCTCATTTCCATCATATATGTGTTATCGAAGAATCACTCCCAGTAAGAACCTATAGTCACAACATCTAAGCTAGTGTAATGAATAGAAAATTTTTCACTTATACAAGGGATAAGGAAATAAATGATAGAATCACTTCTATATAAAGTAGTACTAGGGAAATATTTTAAAGAAATAAATCTTACCTCCAATCATCTCATGCACAACCAAGTCATATCCCTCCATGGACTGAAACTTCTATTGGCCCCATACACATGTGTCCTAATCCTGTCATGGGCTACCTAATGGTGGTGGTTGAAGTAGCTCATAACATCACCCTCCACAAGTAGCTCCTCCTCAAAAAAAATCTCATATTCCTCTACCATCACCGCTTCCTTGGGGGATGACTGGACCATGCTAGGGAGATCCATGATCATGGAGCTACCTCAACTGTGTAGTCCATCCACTGTATATCTTTCATAGTCCAAAGGATAGGTCAGTAAACAATGGTATACATGACCCCTCCCATTATAATCATAAAACTGACCCTATCGAAGCTAGATGGAACCTCTATGTGATCCTTTATCCACATACCGACACATCTAAGTACGACCATGAGTATTACATCAGTTTTATGACCTCGATGTATAAAACTTCTTGGATGTTTTATAAGACTCATCCACATGATGGACACTAATAGATAAAATAATCCTATGTCCCATTACTAGGAATATCCTAGTCACCTGAGACTGATCTAGCACTCTAACATAATTGGGCTGGCATGAGGAGACCATACTAGTATGCTTATCATTCTAGAGACCCTACTCAAACTTCCTCACATGGAAGAATACATATTGAAACATATCAAGTGAGTATCACATGAGGTTAATGAACCTTGTGAAAAACACATCAACTATTATAGGACCATGATGTTTCTCAAGAAGCTCATGGATATGAACTGAGTGAAATCAGAACGGTAATAATCCTCATGAAATAGCTTCTGAAATGCACAACCCAAGAGTGTAATATCAGCATGAGTATCTGTGAATAGACTCCACAAAAAAATACTACTTATTTTAAAAGACTAACTACGAATGAAGCAATCTGATCAATTGGGGTTTGAACTAGAATGAATACTCGAACCACCGACTCAAGAAAATCCTATGTTTCCTAGTGACTTCACTCACTATGGAACCTCTATGGTCTGTAACACTAGAACTTGTAGAGTTCACTAACCGAGAGAACATCATCAACATGAACTACTGGATCTATATACTGATTGAAAAGTGGGGTTGATACTCACTACCCACCTGGAGGAAACACCTTGTGATATATCCCTTGAATTGATTCCTCCCTCTCATTAGATTGGCATCAAGATCCTAATTTAGTAACTTTGATGTATTTATTCATGGAGACAACCTAAAAGTGATCAATAAATACCAATGTCTGATGAGCATATATGTACAGGGAGATGAATCAATAAGAATAGTCAAAATACCCAATTCTCTATGATACTTGTACTGTTGAACATAGTAATCGATATCTTAGTACGCTGAGCTAGAAGAAGGTATCCAGTTTCATAGTGTTTGGATACATCAAACGTTTCATGAAAACCATCTTAATAGCATGAAATACACACTCGAGTTAGTTCAACACAATTTTCCTAATTCCAAACGAACTCTACATAAGGGGAAAACCCTAAACACCATCCCAACAAATGAACTTCTATGATACCATTATGTAACAACCTGATCCCTTAAGGACCTCCTGGATGGTGGAAGGACGAGCCACCACTACTCTAAGGCCTCCTAAAATTGGAGATGGCTTGACTATAAGCATGAATATGGAATAATATAGAATTTAAGTCCTTATGTTAATACACACACACACACACCCAACCATATCCATAAAATAATGTAGATGAATATAAAATACATTAACATATACAATGTAATAATTTAAGAAACAACCTCTATGAATATAAAAAAAGTATGGAAATATAAAAAAGAATAAAAGTAAATATACACATCCATCTAAAAATTATGTCCTAACCTGAAAAAATTGGAATAAAGTAAAAAATGAAAGATCTGAGCTCTGGATCTCCATGTCTAACCACTATATGCAGTCAATACACCCAAGTATCCCTATGCTCCACTAATATCACCTCAAAACATTACACCATCTATATAAGACATGTCACATGTAGGAAAATACCATGCTGGGGTGAGTATATACATTCATAGTAAGATTCCCTGAAAACCACAAGGGAGTGACCGAGAAATACAAAAATAGTCAGATCAACCCAATGAAATAGGGAAAAATTCCCAATATACATACATGATTAAGAAAAAAACTAGTAGTGGGAGAAAGGGGATCTCTATATCTCAACCAAAAAAAGATTAGAGAGTCTTCATAAAGCTCCAAATTCTATATCTTATTCCCAGCATCCAATGAAACCTCCCGAAAATCTATGTAGAGGGGTCCACTCTTCTCTACTTCGCTCTATAGCCGAGGGAGCCAAAACAACCATGGTTGAACCGCATGCCATTGGAGCTCGATAAAGGGGGATTAAATTCTATAGAAATAACACCCAAACCTAGTATATTAGAGTACCATCTATATATATATAAAGAGTATGGGGGACCCATGGCCTGGTGCCAAAGGGGAGTTCTGACCCCGACATCACTCTAATGATCATGCTCGGATCACTTCCATCATCAAGTGTCACCTAAAGAAGATTCATTATTGAAATAAATAAAATTGTATATCATATTCCACAATTTAGTCCACCATAACATTATACATTAAAAATCCAAGAAAGTGTACTCATATGCCAAAACCCAAGTCCCAAAGAAGGAAATATGAGAGGAAGGAGTTCTCGAGGGAATACATGGTGTGTATGGGGGTCAAAATAGTTTTTAACCCCACCTCAACAGCTTTACATGTTCTCTTATGGAAATTTCTTGGGAGGTCATTCAATACTACATAGTGCGTAAAAGTGGTAAATGATATGTCTGTCCACTCAGGGACTTGAGTGTAAACTCCAGTCTCATGGATGAGTGGGCCGAGTACAAAAAAACGATGTGTACATGATGTTTATGACCAAATATGTTCCTTGGAATGTATAGATAAAACATGGCCTAGAATCTAGGGTAGGGTCACATGTTTTTTGAGCCCATATATATATTTTGTGATCCATAACTCAACTAGAAACCATATCTGCTGTGAAATCCAAAGAACATGTTGTGTGTTCTTACGAACTATATGGAGTTTGGTCTCGTTTTTCATTGAATTACAAATCCTTCATATGGATATATAGATCATACTTTAACACCAACTTAATTATAAATCAATAAACAAAAACCAATGAGGTTCATCTCTGGACATTGATTCCTGGTTATGGTGGTCAGAAATTAAAATCTAGCAACGTGCATAAATCCAGTTGTGTGTCCTGTAACCCTTCCCATCACAATTGTTCCTAGGGATCCCAAATCTACAAATCATCAAAAAAATCACAACAATCCATTATAAAATCAACAATGTATTCATTGTGTAATTCCTCGACCCTAGTTACCCAGAGTCGGTGCATTATTACATAACATTGGCATGATCACAAGAAAGATCAAATCTCGAAAGACCGATTGGTTTAGTAGACTTGGAAACACTAGATATATTCATAAGTTTTACATTACATCATAAATTGAAAAACTACTACAACAACATAATGTCTCCACAGTCCACACTATTATCCCCTCATAATATCCCTGCAGGTCATTCATAACTTACTTCTTCACATCCTGGGAAAAATAAAACATAGAAAAGGGGTGAGCTCAAATGCCCAGTAAGGATAACAATATAGAGGAACATTCAAAATAAGCATAAACATTTAAGGCAATGCATTACTAAAACAAAAGCCTTTTAAACTTGAACTTCAACATAGTATGGAAAAAGTAAAATGAAATAATGCCATTTACTTTTTCACATGGATATTCTACTAATCGAATAATCACATGCAATATCAATAACCACTTTCATAATGTTGGAATGCATAATGCTAGACTATCATAACCACATAGCCAAGGCCTCGTGCCAAGACTACAAATAAGATTTTTCCAAGGCCTTGTGCCAAGACACTAGTTTGTCTCATGAGACCTACCGATGCATCGAGGAGCTATAGCGGGCTCCACCCGTCACATATTAAGTCCAATGCATTCCCATATGAAAAGGTTTAAACATAACATAAACATTTGTATTAAAACTAGTATACGAAATGTCAATACTTTCACCATAAACCATGAATGGTATAAAAATAGCACATCCACAGTCAAACATATCACAAAACCATCAATACAATATAGAAGTTTTGTATCATAATAAATCAACTTCAAATAAGCGTAAAATCCATCAAAGGATGTTGACATAGATGAAATCAAAACTCTTTTTAGAGAAATATCTCTTTCTTTTTTGAAATAATTTAAGAGTCATATATTTATAAAATAAAACATTTTCTTTGAAAAAATTCTTATAAGCTTGTAAGGGAAGCTTCGACGATTTTATAACGGCGGAAAATAGCCGCACCCGCCGTATAAGTAAAAAAAACATTCTTACCTTAATTCTGTCGAAAAGGTTAAAAGGACGTTGTTTTGAAAATGACGGAAAGATTCCTCTTATAAAAAGTCAAACAAGGGTATAAATGACTTTAAACCATATTCTTGTAAATAATAAAAATTCTTTGAAATACATTTTTAAGAAAACATAGATGTGGATGATAAAGAGATCCCAGTAGATTATTACGTATAAACAACCTCGGATAATGAAGAGATTGTGAAATAACCCTTACCTTGTACTTTTCCTTGGTTGGGGTAGGTTAACCTCCTGTATAATGGTGAAATAATTGTTATTAAATTATACAAGAATCATATACATTAATATGATATCATATATGATCTTTTAACATTGATTTGATAATAATATCTTAGTATTATCGTTGTTTCGGGTGTTAACTTACTTGTTTTCTTTTATATGTTTTGTTACGTAAGACATGTTTGTAAAGGATAGGTTGTATATTATTCATATCCAGAATGATATCAAGTCCTTAAACATCATTTTGGAAATCATCAAATGATAATTATACTTGAATGGATACGATGGAGAATGAATCTCATCGCGTTCGTGGAGATGGTAGTTCGTACGTACGCACGAGTGACAATATCATTCTTTTGATATTAAAATAATATATAAATGGATTATATATCATATATACATAATCATTAACATGTTATATTTAGTATTTACATGAGTTACACATCATTATTATACCCATCCAAATAATATTATATTGAATAACAATTACACCATGACGTGGAGACGGTAAGCCGTACGTATGCACGTATGGTGACATGTTATTCAAAGGGTGGATAGAATACTGAATATGGTTGTACCATATTTATAATAACATCACAGTATATATATGATACTTGATTCATTATTTTAGAATGGTAACAACAAAGGAAGAAGAAGTGGAAGAAGAAATGAACTTGGAAAAGGGTGGTGAAATCATTACCTCTTCTTCAGGTTATTCCTTTTGATTTGATCAAAAGGGCTCCTTAGGTTGGCTTTCTGATCAAAATAAGGCCTCTAGGTTGTAGTGAGGGAAGTTGGGAGAGTATTTGGGCAGAGTTTGGCCGAACCAAAAGGCTTTGAAGGTGTGAAGAAATGAGAAGGAGGAGTTCCCTTTTATAAGAGGGGTGAGGGGCACCTTTGGAAAAGCTAGAAATATTAATTTATAATAAATTCATATTCGGTTTCTAATGGCTCCAAAGTTTATTATTTAAATGTTAAGGTGGGGATAGGTCTAAAACAACTCAACCAATAGAATTTAGACAGGTTTGGGTACTTATATTAACCTTTTCTTTAAGTATTAACTCTAAATTAATTAGTTTCACGTTTACAATGTCTCTTTGTATTTTTATATAATATGGTTAATAAACTTACTATATACATCCAAGAGACCCCCAAGTGGTCCATTAATGATGAACTTATCATGTTATAAGTCTCTTGGCCGATCCTTAGATTTTTAGAAATTTAATATCAATTAATAATATAATATTTGTTTTAAGAACTCTTTTATGTCAATTTTGACACTATTCAATAGTTGATTTTTGTGAAACTCATAACAGATTGATTACTTCGAAAAACGTCCATTAAATCAATACTAATATATCATATTATCCTATAAAATTAGTTTAATTAATTAAAAGTTTCATATTATATTTATTTGGGTATTTATAATATCAATTATTTTAATTTTTCACTATTATAGTAATTAATTCATCATCATTGTGTCATAAATAAATTAAATTATTTAATGTCTAAAAATTATAAATAAAATATGATTATGTAGAAAATCTTTTTATATTTCTAATTAATATTTATAATCTAAAATCTAACATATATAACCCTATGTAAAAAATGTTTTTCTAAAAGATATATGCTTGTGTCATTTTTGTATTCATTTTAACTTAATTTAAAAAAAGTGTCCCTATCACCTACAAGTGGAACCATGGGGTCCCAAAATCGACCCAAAGATGCCTATGGTAGAACATGTATCAACCAATAAGTCTAGGACACGTTTTAGAGTAATTTAGTATTATTATAATATTATTTTTTAACCCTTATTTACCGGATTTACCCTTAACCATGGTAAATAAAATATTTACCGCAGTAATTATTCAAAATGTCTAAAAATAAAAGTTACCTATTTACACAATTTGAACATCCTGATTCCAAATATGGAATCAATTTTTCTAAATTCAAAACACATAAGTGGCATAAATTAATTTAAAATTAATTCCCACTGTCAAAACAAAAAGCGTGTTTTTAAGAGATAATAACTATCAAAAGATTGACACTTGTTTATGTTTTGTTTAATTGTAAAATTATGTCCAATGACCAAAATTATATTAAATGGTAAAAATATATTCTAAATATACTTTAAATCCACTCAAATTCATAATTTATCACTATTAATTATTTTGATTAAAAAAGTTGTTTTTAATTAAAATTTAGTAATTTTCACTATTCATCAAAATATGAAAGTTATCCGAAAAGTACGAAAATTTCACCTTAGGCTAAATTCAATATTAAGAATCCAAAAATGAAGTCCATTTTAAAATATAAATTATATATAATTTCAAAAAGTAGGTATTACTATTCATAACGGCTAGTTTAATTGGTTATGGTGTGTTAGAACTCGGTGTTGCGTACAACACACGTTATCACATTATTCAATGAGAAGCGTACCGTAGAAGCTTGGGGTGTTACATTCTCCCCTCCAAATAATTTCGTCCTCGAAATTTATAGAATACTACCGCATGAAAAGACTCGGGTGGTTCTTCATCATAAGTTCCTCGGGTTCCCACGTTGCCTCTTCCATCCTATGGTTTTCCACAAAACTTTTACCAAACGCGTCGTCCAGTTTCTCATCACTTGTTCTCTCGTATCAAGAATCTTGACGGGATCTTCGCAATAAGACAGATCGGGTTCAAGTTCTAATTATTCATAGGTGAGTACATGTGTTGGGTCAGACATGTATTTCCTCAATAGAGATACGTAGAACACATCGTGAACTTTAGAGAGACTTGGCGGCATTGCCAATCGGTAAGCTACAACCCCAATTCGTTCTAGAATTTCGAAAGGTCCGATGTACCTGGGACTCAATTTACCTTTCTTACCAAAACGTATGACTCCCTTCCATGGAGATACCTTCAGGAAAACATGATCACCGACTTGAAATTCCAAATCCTTCCTTCGATTATCGGCATAGCTCTTCTGCCTACTTTGAGCTGCTTTGATGTGATTTTGGATTACCTTCACCTTTTCCATCGTTTCCTCCACCAGTTCTGGACCTAAAAGTTTTCTTTCACAAACGTCATCCTAACAGGTTGGTGTACGAAATCTCTTTCCATATAACGCTTCATATGGTGCCATCTGAATACTCGAATGGAAGCTATTGTTATAGGAAAATTCTACCAGAGGTAAATATTCATCCCACATACCCTGAAAGTCAAGTGAGAAAGATCTCAACATGTCTTCTAAGGTTTGTATAGTCCGTTCTGATTGTCCATCTGTCTGAGGGTGGTAAGCAGTGCTCAAATGAAGTTCAGTATCCAGTGATTTCTGAAGACTTTTCCAAAATCTTGAAGTAAAACGGGGATCACGATCAGAAACAATCGATAGGGGTACTCCATGAAGTCTCACAACTTCATTAATATATAGTTCTGCTAGACGTTCCAGGGGTAGATCTTCTCTTATAGCAAGAAAATAGGCTTATTTGGTAAGACGATCAACAATAACCCATATTGCATCGTTTCTTCTAGGAGACTTTGGTAGCCCCATGACAAAGTCCATCGTAATATTGTCCCATTTCCACTCCGGTATGGGAAGAGGTTGCATGACTCCTCCAGGATATTTCCTTCCAGTTTTAACTTGCTGAAAAACCATACATCTTGACAAAAATTCAGCAATCTCCCTCTTCATATTGTCCCACCAAAAATGTTCCTTCAAATCTCTTTACATTTTGGTGCTCCCAGGGTGTATAGAGAAATTGGAACTATGAGCATCATCCAACAATTCCCTTTTTAGATCAGGTATATCGGGAACACAGAGTCTCTTCCCAAATTTCAAAATTCCATCTTCATACACAAAGTCTCTCAATCTCCCATCATTCAAAGCTTTAATCTTCTTTTGGAATTCTTCATCATCGGTCTGAGAACTCTTAATACTTTCTAGTAAAGATGGTTTGGAAACCATTTGAAAAAGCATTGATGTTTCACCTTCCCTGGTTATACCCATGTCCATCTTTACTAGATCCATGAAAATTGGATCCCTTTCAATTCTCATCATGTTCAAAAATCCATGGTCTTTTCTGCTCAAAGCATCTGCCACCTTGTTTTATTTCCCCAGGTGGTAGTGTATCGTGCAATCATAATCCTTGAGTAATTCAAGCCATCTCCTTTGCCTCATGTTGAGTTATTTTTGTGAGAAGATATACTTCAAACTCTTGTGATCAGTATAAATCTCACATTTTTCACCATAGAGGTAGTGCCTCCATATCTTCAAAGCAAAGATCACAACTGCTAACTCGAGATCATGGGTAGGATAGTTTTGTTCATGAATTTTCAACTGTCATGATGCATAGGCAATAACTCTATCATTCTGCATAAGGACACAACCAAGTCCTTTCTTTGATGCATCACTATAAATAACAAACCCATCATTCCCCGATGGTAGAGTCAATATAGGAGCATTGACTAATCTTCTCTTCAGTTCTTCAAAACATTCTTCACACTCTTTTGTCCAAACAAATTTAACCCCTTTACGTGTGAGCTTCGTTAATGGGTTAGCCAATCGGGCAAAATTCTGGACGAAACATCGATAATAACCTGCCAAACCAATAAAACTGCGTACCTCAGTTATACTCGTAGGTGCTGGACATTCTTGGATTGCCTTGGTCTTAGAAGGATCAATAGAGATTCCATCTTTAGAGACAATATGGCCATGAAAAGAAATCTCATGAAGCCAGAATTCACACTTGCTAAACTTTCCATATAATTCATGCCTCCTCAGAGTCTTCAAGATAATGCGCAAATGATTTTCATGATCTTCGTAGATTTTAGAGTATACTAAGATATAATCAATAAATACCACCACAAATTCATCGAGATACTCCTTGAAAACTCTATTCATCAGATCCATGAATACAGAAGGTGCATTAGTCAATCCAAAAGGAATTACAGTAAACTCGTAATCCCGTACCTGGTTTGAAATGCTGTCTTCAGAATGTCTTCCTTCTTCACACACAACTGATGGTATCCAGATCGAAGGTCAATCTTTGAAAAGTATTGAGCTCCATGCAGTTGGTCAAATAAATCATCAATGTGAGGTAGGGGATACTTGTTCTTTATTGTTATAGCATTGATTTCCCGGCAGTCGATACATAACCTCACAGATCCATCTTTCTTTTTAAAAAAAATAATAAGGGATCCCCATGGAGAAACACTAGGGAGAATAAATCCCTTATTACTCAATTACTCTAGTTGTTTCTTTAGTTCAACTAATTCTACAGTGGCCATTCTATAAAGGGTCTTCGATATAGGCCTTGATCCAGGAATCAAATCAATGGAAAACTCAACTTCTCGTTCTGAAGGATGTCCAGGTAAATCTTCCGGAAATACATCTACAAATTCTTTCACAATAGGTACATCCTATATTTGAACATTCCTTTCCTCACCGATAGTTATTTCATTCTCTTCCTCCCCAATACTTGAATTTAGTTGAGCTACTGGGGGTGGATATAAATAAGAATTAGGTGGTGACGATTTTGCTCTAAAGATAAGGTGTTCCTTATCATTATCATCAAGAATTGTAACCTCTTTCTTCTTACAATAAATCTTCGCATCATAGTCCGAAATCCAGTCCATACTGAGGATTATATCAAAATCAATCATAGGTATGACGATGAGATCTGTAGATAATGAACATTTATGTGCTCTAATGGGGACTGATTCACAAAACTTTGTTGCAATGATACTTCCCTTAAGAGTTTTAACTGACAACTCCCTTGTTAAATCAAATTGGAAATATCTAATTTTCTTAGAAAACTGGGAAGATATGAAACAATGCGATGATCCAGAATCAAATAATGCATTTTCTAAACTTGAGGAAACCATTAAATTACCTGCCACCACGTCTTTCAGAGCTTCTACCTCAGCAGTAGTGATAGCATAAGCTTGGCCTTGATCCCTTGGCCTTTTCTGAGATAAGTTCTCCTGAAGCTTAGGAAATTCATTTGCATAATGCCCCATCTCCCTGAAATTGTAGCACTGAACATTGGTAGCTTCCTTCTTCCCCTTGCAATCATGAGCTTGGTGGCCTTTTTCACCACACTTGTAACAGACTCCCATTCCCTTCAAGAAAGTACCAGGATGTTTCTTCCCACATTTACCACAAGATGGATATTCAACCATTCCCTTATTCCCCTTATTTCCATTCCCAGATTGATTAGCAGGTCTCTTCTTCTCTTGCTTTTCTTTAAAGTCACAATACTTAGAGAATTCCTTTTCAGTCTTGATAGCACATGAGACAATGTCTTCGTACGATGAAAAGGATTGTGAGACTAATGCTCGACGGAGAAATGGTTTTAACCCATCAAAGAAATGATCAATCTTACTTCATGGGTTACGTATATAATCTCCAGCATACCTTTCTAACCTTGTAAAGTTAGCCTCATACTTTGTGACATTCTCATCCTCCTTTTGTCTCAGACTCAGAAATTGCCTTTCCATATCTCGTCGATGGTCGCGAGGAAAGTATTTTTCTAAAAACAGATCTTTGAACTCCCTTCATTCCATATTTGATACTTCATCATATTCCTTCATGTTTTGAATCAATGACCACCATTGATCAACATCTCCAGTGAGGCAGTAAACTGCCATGATAACTTTTTCCCTTTCACTGCTCCCCAAATCCTGAAATATTTTCTCTAGGGAATTTATCCATTGCTCATCTACTAAGGGATTTGTACTCCAATTGAACGTTGGTGGTTTTTTCCTCATGAATCGATCTAACATTGATCCTCCATGCTGCGGATCAGGGTGATCCATACGGGTAAGGTTATTATTCATAACTTGAGTGAGTTGTCCCAGTATGGTGATTAGCTGATCGGCACCAGTTGCATCACCAGCTCCACTATAATTATCTTGAGCAGGAGGGAAATCCCTACATGGAGTGCGTGCATTGATACGGTTTCCATTTCTTCCACTAGGTGCCATTTCTAAACAATGGCATAAACTAGACCAGTTTATGAATCAAAATACATAATCCCATTCTTATAAAACACTTAACATAAATTGAACTATTTATGGATATAATCCATAATCGTAAAAATGTTTTCTTTGAGGAAGTATATACTCATAAACCCTTCATAATGATTTGTAAAGAAAATGAAAGTTATCCTATGCATATCCCCCGGGAGTGTCGTAACCAAAAGTGCAGCAAGGCCCGTTGTCGTGCACCAGTTCCCGTTCGAGTCTAGCTCAAAGCGGTGTTTTCGGGCTTTACCCCTAGGTACATCTGTGCTAGAGATGCCTCTACCTGCTCGTATCCAGACAGGGATGTATTGCTCGGAAAACTCACAAAATCTCTAAAATACAAAAATTCTAGGAAGTTCTTCTATACAAATCCTCAAAGTTCATCTTAGGTCTACGTGCTCTAATCAGAGTTTATTTAAATCTAGCTTCCAAGGTTTGTACTAAACTTCCTCTGATACCAACTGTAACTCCCCGAACCTAGTTACCCAGAGTCGGTGCATTATTACATAACATTGGCATGATCACAAGAAAGATCAAATCTCGAAAGACCGATTGGTTTAGTAGCCTTGGAAACACTAGATATAATCATAAGTTTTACATTACATCATAAATTGAAAAACTACTAAAACAACATAATGTCTCCACAGTCCACACTATTATCCCCTCATAATATCCATGCAGGTCATTCATAACTTACTTCTTCACATCCTGGGAAAAATAAAACATAGAAAAGGGGTGAGCTCAAATTCCCAGTAAGGATAACAATATAACAGAACATTCAAAATAAGCATAAACATTTAAGGCAATGCATTACTAAAACAAAAGCCTTTTAAACTTGAACTTCAACATATTATGGAAAAAGTAAAATGAAATAATGCCATTTACTTGTTCACATGGATATTCTAATAATCGAATAATCACATGCAATATCAATAACCACTTTCATAATGTTGGAATGCATAATGCCAGACTATCATAACCACATAGCCAAGGCCTCATGCCAAGACTACAAATAAGATTTTGCCAAGGCCTTGTTCCAAGACACTAGTTTGTCTCATGGGACCTACCGATGCATCGAGGAGCTATAGCGGGCTCCACCCGTCACATATTAATTCCAAGGCATTCCCATATGAAAAGGTTTAAACATAACATAAACATTCATATTAAAACTAGCATACGAAATGCCAATACTTTCAACATAAACCATGAATGGTATAAAAATAGCACATCCACAGTCAAACAAATCACAAAACCTTCAATACAATATAGAAGTTTTGTATCATAATAAATAAACTTCAAATAAGCGTAAAATCCATCAAAGGATGTTGACATAGATGAAATCAAAACACTTTTTAGAGAAATATCTCTTGCTATTTTGAAATAATTTAAGAGTCATATATTTATAAAATAAAACATTTTCTTTGAAAATATTCTTATAAGATTGTAAGGTAAGCTTCGACGATTTTATAATGGCGGAAAATAGCCGCACCCGCCGTATAAGTAAAAAAAACATTCTTACCTTAATTCTGTCGAAAAGGTTAAAAGGACCTTGTTTTGAAAATGATGGAAAGATTCCTCTTATAAAAAGTCAAACAAGGGTATAAATGACTTTAACCCATATTCTTGTAAATAATAAAAATGTTTTGAAATACATTTTTATGAAAACATGGATGTGGATGATAAAGAGATCCCAGTAGATTATTACGTATAAACAACCTCGGATAATGAAGAGATTGTGAAATAAACCTTACCTTGTACTTTTCCTTGGTTGGGGTACGTTAACCTCCTGTATAATGGTGAAATAATTGTTATTAAATTATACAAGAATCATATACATTAATATGATATCATATATGATCTTTTAACATTGATTTGATAATAATATCTTAGTATTATCGTTGTTTCGGGTGTTAACTTACTTGTTTTCTTTTATATGTTTTGTTACGTAAGACATGTTTGTAAAGGATAGGTTGTATATTATTCATATCCAGAATGATATCAAGTCCTTAAACATAATTTTTTAAATCATCAAATGATAATTATACTTGAATGGATACGATGGAGAATGAATCTCATCGCGTTCGTGGAGACGGTAGTCCGTACGTACGCACGAGCGACAATATCATTCTTTTGATATTAAAATAATATATAAATGGATGGTATATCATATATACAGAATCATTAACATGTTATAATTATTATTTACATGATTTAAACATCATTATTATACCCATCCAAATAATATTATATTGAATAACAATTACACCATGACGTGGAGACGGTAAGCCGTACGTACGCACGTATGGTGACATGTTATTCAAAGGGTGGATAGAATACTGAATATGGTTGTACCATATTTATAATAATATCACAGTATATATATGACACTGGAGTCATTATTTTAGAATGGTAACAACAAAGGAAGAAGAAGTGGAAGAAGAAATGAACTTGGAAAAGGGTGGTGAAATCATTACCTCTTCTTCGGGTTCTTCCTTTTGATTTGATCAAAAGGGCTCCTTAGGTTGGCTTTATGATCAAAATAATGCCTCTAGGTTGTAGTGAGGGAAGTTGGGAGAGTATTTGGGTAGAGTTTGGCCGATCCAAAAGGCTTTGAAGGTGTGAAGAAATGAGAAGGAGGAGTGCCCTTTTATAAGAGGGGTGAGGGGCACCTTTGGAAAAGCTAGAAATATTAATTTATAATAAATTCATATTCGGTTTCTAATGGCTCCAAAGTTGATTATTTAAATTTTAAGGCAGGGATAAGTCTAAAACAACTCAACCAATAGAATTTAGACAGGTTTGGGTACTTATATTAACCTTATCATTAAGTATTAACTCTAAATTAATTAGTTTCACTTTTACAATGTCTCTTTGTATTTTTATATAATATGGTTAATAAACTTACTATATATATCCAAGAGACCCCCCAAGTGGTCCATTAATGATTAAATTATCATGTTATAAGTCTCTTTTCCGAACCTTATATTTTTAGGAATTTAATATCAATTAATAATATAATATTTGTTTTAAGAACTCTTTTATGTCAATTTTGACACTATTCAATAGTTGATTTTTGTGAAACTCATAACAGATTGATTACTTCGAAAAAAGTCGATTAATTAAATCCTAATATATCATATTATCCTATAAAATTAGTTTAATTAATTAAAAGTTTCATATTATATTTATTTGGGTATTTATAATATCAATTATTTTAATTTTTCACTATTATAGTAATTAATTCATCATCATTGTGTCATAAATAAATTAAATTATTTAATATCTAAAAATTATAAATAAAATATGATTATGTAGGAAATCTTTTTATATTTTTAATGAATATTTTTAATCTAAAATCCAACATATATAACCCTATGTAAAAATTGTTTTTCTAAAAGATATATGCTTGTGTCATTTTTGTATTCATTTTAACTTAATTAAAAAAAAGTGTCCCTATCACCTACAAGTGGAACCATGGGGTCCCAAAATCGACCCAAATATGCCTATGGTCGAACATGTATCAACCAATAAGGCTAGGACACGTTTTAGGGTAATTTATTATTATTATAATATTATTTTTTAACCCTTATTTACCGGATTTACCCTTAACCGTGGTAAATAAAATATTTACCGCAGTAATTATTCAAAATGTCTAAAAATAAAAGCTACCTATTTACACAATTTGAACATCCTGATTCAAAATATGGAATCAATTTTTCTAAATTCAAAACACAGAAGTGGCAGAAATTAATTTAAAATTAATTCCCACTGTCAAAACAAAAAGTGTGTTTTTAAGAGATAATAACTATCAAAAGATTGACACTTGTTTATGTTTGGTTTAATTGTAAAATTTTTTCCAATGAGAAAAATTATATTAAATGGTAAAAATATATTCTAAATATACTTTAAATCCACTCAAATTCATAATTTATCACTATTAATTATTTTGATTAAAAAAGATGTTTTTAATTAAAATTTAGTAATTTTTACTATTCATCAAAATATGAAAGTTATCCGAAAAGTACCAAAATTTAACCTTAGGCTAAATTCGATATTACGAATCCAAAAATGAAGTCCATTTTAAAATATAATATATATATAATTTTAAAAAGTATGTATTACTATTCATAACGGCTAGTTTAATTGGTTATGGTGTGTTAGAACTCGGTGTTGCGTACAACACACGCTATCACATTATTCAATGAGAAGCGTACCGTAGAAGCATGGGGTGTTACAATTGTGTTCAAAATCACAAAAAATATTTATATTTGATAAGGCATGGACCCACCCATTAAATTTTGAACTCCGACCCCATTGGCCAACAATAAAGAACACAAAGAACGATGGGGTGAAAATAATAATAACAAAGGTGATGATCATCACTGGATGAGGTGATCCTAGAAAATGATTGATATGTGTGGGATCGTTGGTGATAAAATGGAATAATAATTAAATAGGAACAAACAATTCAACTAATTAAAATAGTCTATTGTGAAAGGAGAATAATCATAGATCAAGAAGCAACTATACAAATACATGTTGATATTTTTAATAAAAAGGGAGAAAACCACAATTCACTAGAACTACATATATTTGGATTGATTTTTGGTGAAGAAAATGTTCACAAACAAATATAAAAGACCTTCTGTATTCAGTACCTATCGATCCACCACGATGAAATCACTATTTATCATCTAATCTTGATTTGCTAACAAAGAACATCTAGACCTCACCAACTCTCAAAAACTCGTACGGTTATGTGGATAACCCTATAGAAATGACATAATTAAATAATTATAGTGGTTTTAATGTAGCTCATTTAAAATAAAATAAATAAATTTAATTATTTATTTTAATTAGACACACCACCACAAACTACCTAAAGTAGATGACTAACACCGAAAAACCTTAGGTCACATGTTGGGTAAAACCCATGTTTTATAATCAACGGTGCTATCAAATTTCCCATATAATTTCATATACAATGAAAAAATAATAAATTAAAATTATGTGCAAACATTCAATAAAATATATTAAAAATTTTAATATATTATTTATAGGGTCCAAAGACACCCAAACACTACATAAAATCTGAGGATAAATCCATATATATACATAAAAACACTCAAAGGAAAAATACAATAAAACCAAATTTATTACACAATTTATGATGCTTATGGATTTACAAACATACATCCCAGTATCCTAAAAAAAATAACCACCCCACCTTTCTTAGGATCCATTCCCTTTTCCATATTAAAATGTATAAAATTTTCACTTACCCCTGCAGTGTGAATATAGGGTGTTAATATAAATAACCAATAATATATCACTAAAATACCCATATCATATTAGTCAATACATATGTTATGATTGATATATTATTGTTATGTAAGAAAATAAATTCAGGTTATCACATTCTTTCCAAGACACCATGGAACATGAGCCAACTTTTTTTAATGAATGTTAGCATGTCATCATACGATTCTTCAATTGGATATAACATAATTTAGCTTTAATAGATTACTATAAATTGTTCCAAATGACTTATAATAAACACCAACCTGAAAATTCCCTCATGTGATTTAAACCAATGGTTCATAATATTCCTCAAACATAATAACCCATCACTAAATTGATCCCAATGGCATACAAAAATGATATCCCCAATGATCGCATCATCGACCCTAATAGTCACATCACTGACCCCAAATTATTACACCCTAATAACACCAATGATTAATAATATTGACCCAAATTTCCAATATCACTAAATCTAATGGCTTGAATAATTTTGAACCAAATTATCTACATTACATTAAACCCAATTGATTGTGCCATAATAAACCAAATGGTATCATTTAAATTTCTCTAATGGAATACACAAAAAGTCTCCAATGGTATCATCACCAACCCTAATGGAATTAATTTACAAAATTATAAATTTAATATATCAGAAACATAAAAGACATAATGTAATATGATGAATTAACTTTCCTACAGTGGCTCACTACCACTTAGTGACCCATATAAATACATTATTTTACATCTTTAAAAGTGAATTTATGATAATTACTATTATATAGTTTTTATTTGAACATAGCGATCATTTATTAATTAACTTTTATTTCAAACTATGTATAATTGTATAAATATGTTTTTAGGACCCAAAAGTCCATCATGATCTTGGTATAATTTTCAAAACAACCCAACAATTTATAAAAATTTAGTTACTAATTTAAAATAATATATAAAATATCCTCCCAACCTATGATTCAATTTTCTAATCACCAGAAATAACAATAAACAAGACTCATAAAATAAATACTAAATATATTAAGGGTAACTACTTGTGTATTAATCAAATATTTTCTCAAGAAGTAATAAGATGAATCATATTTAGTTGGGTGATCCAAATAAAAACAATGAAAATGGAAAAATATATTTATGGGTATCTATTACAAAATAGTGAAAGAAACCAATGAAGACATGTCACAACACCTTAATCTGACTTCCAAAAATCCATTTCCACTAACTTATTTAATATATACATCATATAGGATATTAAGATCACTTAACGCTAGAATGAGAGGTAGCCAATATATAAAACCCACTACACACTTGACCGAAATCAAAATTGGAAACATTTATAAAGAATTCTATAATAAATTACACTAATGCATACCTACCAAAAGACCATTGGGTATCTCATTCAAGACCATCTACTTAGTATCCATTAGTTACTCGATTCATAAACACAAATTAATCATTATACTTTATAGTGGATAATTATTTAATTTTATATCCTTATAGGTTACCTGATGATACACCAATGTGTACATAGTGGTTTTTTGATGCTCTATCACAACACCTCCCCTTTTTTCCTTCCAAAAATACCACTTTCATTAATTTCAACCTTATTTATTCTATAAAATTATACAAAATGAAATAATAAATCACTATAAAACAATTTTAAAAAATAACCAATAAATCCATTCCATTGAAATAAAATAAAACATTCTGAGAAAGTTTTTATAAAGTTTCATATAAAAATATGTTGTTTTCATAATTTGATAATTTAGTTCCAATAAAAATTGGTATTAAAAAAATATTTTTTATAATGTAATAAACTTTAATAAAAACAAATTATCAAATTTAAAATTCTAAATGAATGTGTACTCTCCTTTTGGAGGAATTTTCATCTCAAGGAAGTATGTAAACTTTCCAATTTTTTATATCTCAAACATTGATATTATTAGTTTAGAAAAATTCTCACATAAATTTTATTTTATATAAAAAAATATAATATCGTATATAAATATAAATAAGGTAATGTTTCCATATGAAGATCAATTTACATAGTTTTGATGACTAATACTCAATTTTTTTTATCTTCTTCAAATATGAATATTTCATTGTATATTATGCTCAAAGATTGTGTTTTATCCCACATATGACCTTATTTAGACAATATAACATGGTAGAATCATTATAAAAATATATGTTTTTCATCTCAATGTAAACTCTTTATTTGGATATATTAATTAAAAATATACAATTCTTGTTACTCTATTTTTTTAAAATATTATTAAACTTTAGTGAAAAAAACATATATTCAATATATTCCATTAGATAAAAATTTTATTCAACATAACCCCCTTCAATTTGTGTATAGAATATACATACTAGTATAATATTATTCTTTAGAACATTACAATTATTATCAATATTTATTCAAAATAAACACTTTATTAAAACAAAACATTTTTATTACAATATTTAAAAAATATAATATATGATAATTTTAAAAATATAATAAATTTCATTATTCATTTCCATATATTAAGACACATCATTTTTTGAATCATAAAAATAAATTTATTTTACGTGATATAGAAAAAACATTCTTTGATTATTCTCTATCCTATATGTTTGTATATGTTCTAATATATTTTCAAGAATAATTTCCTTACCATGTTATACCACATTATTTAGTATTATAGTAAGATTAGATTAAGGATTCTCATAAATTTTATCATTATATTTTAATTGATAATTCAATTAATATTCATATATATTATTATTAAGTTAAAAAAATTCACTATAATTATCGCCATTAATTAATTAAATATTATAGCTACTTTTTCATTTATTATTCAACTAATTGAATGTCCAAGAATAAATGTTTTTTTTAAATATTATTATTTAAGGATTTATAATCATTAATCATAATATAGTGTCCAATAAATACACCTTAATTCACTATATCTCTAGAATTTTCTTAATATAGACATTTTTTATTTAGAGTCATTAAGATGCATCAAAATTGGATTTTCACCACACCAAACCTCATAAAGATTTACATTTTTATCAATAATTAACAGTGTATAATTATAGTTATAAAAAACTAATTTTATAATCTCCTTCAAATAATTCTTTTATAATAAAATTTAAATTAGGAAATTTATTCATAGACCATTAATTATTGAAGTAATTATTTTAAAAAATAGATTTTTAGAGAGTATTGAATTAAAAAATATGATTCATAATTACATGATTCTATAAATATTTTTATTCTTAAATAGATGACAATTTTCACCATTTTAAGAATATTATACCTTAATTTTCCTTCTAAATTTATATTATATAGTAATAAAAATTATTTGACTAAACCAAACCTCTTTATTTGAACCTATTTTCCAAAAAATGGCATCACACAATAATTATAAATAAAAGAACACAAAATTAAATGACTCTAAAACTAGTAAATAAGATTCACATGTCCTTTATTACATAAATAATGAATATATAATATTTATTAAAAGGATTTATAATTTAGTTATTATTGGTATGCATGAATTTTGATAGATAAATTTATAGTGGGGAGGGTGAATTAGGTTCAACACCATTATTATATTTTATTATTTTTAAATATATCACTCAATATGTATTTATTTCATTTTATAAGAATCATAATGTTATCTTATTATGTTGTTCTATATGCGTATATTTATGTTTTACTTTCAAATAAATCATTAACTTACTCATTGATTAGTTATTTCAGATATAATTACTAAGAACACACATGAAAAACATTTACTTACTTTACCCATGTGGGATACGTTCAATGTTTAAAAAGGAGTTCACTATTTCATTCAAAATCACTATAACTTCAATGTTTCTTAAAATATTAATGGGTACAACTCAATTTTTCTAGCCCGTTGAAGGAAATTATCACATCCAACTAAAATATAGATATATTGTGTAACAACCTAAGATTTTTTTGAAATATTTATATATTAATAATTTAATTTATTTGGTCGCTTGCATTACACATAACACCAAGTTTAAATGAAATACAATATACAGTGAAAATATTATTATTTACAATGATAGCTATCACCTAACCACTGGATTGGTGAGTAATAATATGAATAGATAATTTTTTAAAAATTTATGGTTATATACATTTAAAATTAATTAATTTGTTATCAATGGATTATAAATTAAAATAAAAATTACTTTAAATAAAAATGAATAGGTTTTTGAAAAACACTTTTTATTCGCATAATGTATTTTTATCTTAATAAATTAAATTATTCTATATTGGTGGATAATTTTAATTAAATTTATATATTTTATATTTGATAAAATATTTTAAAAAATAAAGAGGTATTTTTCTAGGCATAGGACCAGAATAAATCTAGTTTTATACATAAAAATATTTTTGTAAAAAAACATTTTTATAACATTTTAACACTTAATTTAAAATTAATTTATTAAACATAAATGTATTTAATTAGATAAAACTATTTAAATATATATAATAATTAGTTTTAAAGTTGGTAAATAGGGTATTTTAGTTTTAACTAATATTAAAAGTAAGAGTGTTAAAATTTATCAACCCGGTAAATGGTAAATCAGGTTAATATAGAATAAAAATAAATGATAAGGCCATATTTGTTTATAAAAATTATTATTTGACAATATAAATTTTATACTCAAAAACTTAATATTGAAATTTAGTTGTTTAATGGAAACATTTCAAAGAAGATTACTTATATATTATTTAAATAAAAGAATGTTGCAAAATTCCACTCTCTTAATTGTTAATATTCTTTAGGTGTTCACATAGGTACCAAAGTAAGTTAAAAATGATTATAAGTGTTCATTTTGAGCTTCATAAAATTATTTTCATGATAAAATAATTTTTAATGTTTATTAATTAAATTATGACCTTAATTTCTAATGAAACACTAATGCAGTATGTTTCCATTTAATAAAAAGTATAATAAATAATTCTAAAAATACTAAATGATAAAAACATTTAATGAGTTAATGTGAACCATGGATTATATATATCTATTTGAAATATTTTCGTGGGTTTAAATCATTATACTAAATTTACCCTATGTATTTATATATTTAAAGTTAAATTAAATGAATACTTTCAAAATTGAAAATAATGAAATTTTATCAAAATAACATTTTATTAAATTATTTAAAAATAATAAAAATATTAAAATAAGAAACTTTGGTTATTATATGGTCGAAAAGGTCATTAATATACAATTTAGGGAACGATTTTAAACTTTTAATTATTAATTACTACCCTTTAATATTGAATAATGTGTTGTCATAGTTAAAATTAAATTTGGTTAGCTAAGGGATAATCAAATTGATAAGTTTTAAAGTTAAACCAAAACTTAAATAAATTATTTATTTATGTAATTAAAACCCTATAATACCTTATATTTAAATAAATGGACATTTTTAGGAATTTTTATTTTGAATTAATCTATTAAAATGTCATATTTTAAGAATGTGAAAAAGTGACCATCACCTCAATTATAAAAGTGAACCTCTTCCCCCACTTATTAACCCCAATTTTAACTTTATATATTAACGAAATTCTACCAATTTAAATTATAAACATCTAAATACACGTTTTATAGGTTCTTGTACTCTCAAAATATCAACCCTAGAACCCTTTAGAGGAGATCTAAAGGAGTCGTTTCAAAGAAGTGGCAATCACTTTACCCGATAACTTTCTTTTCTACTATTATTTAACAACTATAAAACTATGTTATGTATCATAAAATTATAAATTAAGTATCATAAATATGTTTAAATTTTATTATGATTATGAAAATACAATTATACATCCTCTATCCCATCAAACTATAAGTGAAAGTATCGCTCGTACATATGTAGGACTTACTATCTCCATGCAAAAATACAATTCATTTTTCATCACCATATTTTATGGATGATTTTTATGATCGCTTTAATATTTAATTGTAATATTAATTAAAATATTATAATTATGTAATAATAACATCATGTGAAACTTCTTACCATCCAATACTTTGAGAAACGATAACATCACTTATGCATATGTTTGGACTACCACCTCCACGAAGTGATGTAATTCATTTATATTTTACTTGGATGGTTATGAGGACGAATTGGATAAATATATATGATAAATATATTTATTATATAATATTTAAATTTTAAATCTGAATTAATTTTTTACATTTCTTTTGTTCTATCCATTGAAAAAACAATGTTCTTATGTACATACGAATAACCGTCTCCCTGAATGATGCAATTAATTTTTCTGTCTATAAATATTTTTTATGATACTAAATAGGTATATAATAACTATATATTATATTTATATAATGATAAATATTTTTTTATATTATGGAAAAAACATTATTGTTTAAGGACTGAAACTACCAAGCTGATATACTCATGATATATAAATAGTTAACACTAATAAATAACAATTTTAATATCAAATTATTGATAAAAGGGATATTTTAATGTTTTAAAGGTGTCATATATGATATTATAATTATAAAAAAATATTATTTTATAGAATTATAATAAATTTAAATTTATTATATATGAGGTTTCAGTTTTTTTAGGAAAGGTGAACTTAATGTAAGGGTTTTATTTCAAAATGTCATCAATATTCAGTATTTTTTATGTTTTAGTCTCTATTAAGGAATTTTTTTCTTCCCTATCCATGTCATATACTTTTTTTATTTACCATTATCTTATAATTTTTCAAAATAAATTTTTACCCTTGTTTTAATTTTTAAAAAATGTTTTTAAATGAATCTTCTTGTCATTTTCTAAACTAGGTTCTTTATTACTTTTTAAAAAAAATGGAAGGAATAATTTTTTAACTTATACGATATGGATATATCTTCCCTCCATCATGAAAGTTTTTTTATTTGAAGATTACATTACATGTTCCCTTAGAAATTTTCAAATAAAATATCTTCCTTTATAATTGAAATCATTTTAAAAATAAAGTTCAGTAAAAATAAAAAGGTTATTTTAATCAAGAATTATTCCAAGTGATCTTTCAAAATAATTTTGCATATTAGATGAAATCATATGATGTTAAATAAAATATATTGGTGATATGGTCCAATTATACTATCTTTATTCTTCTTCTATATGGCTTATGTTTACGATGAAAAGATTAAATGTGTGTGAAACCCATTTTCGTTTCCATGGGTTATGAAATGATGAAATGTTTTTGAAACCCATTTATTTTCATGGGTATTGTTAAAATGAATGTATTATGATGTTGTGGATAAAATATGCATGAAGTTCAATATGTGATGGGTGGTACCTATATCATCCTCCAATGAATTGGGTAAGGATTGATATCTCAAGAGATAAACTAGAATGTAATGAGGAGTTAACCCAGTTCAGTAACAGATTATGTCCATTGTGATTGTCCTGGGAGTGAACCTTGACTACTATGATGGATTAGGGGGTGAAAAATCACACTATGATATCATTTTAAATGATACTTGACTAATAATGAAATGAGTTTCTATGATTATGTGTGTGTCAAAAATCAATGTCTTATACCTATGTTAAGATTCCATGGTTCATGTTCCTTGATATTCCTTTGATTAAAGTCTAATGAGATATTTTGATTTTTCCATGACTTATGATTGTGATATTTGATATGAAGAGTATGGTTTGAAAATGATAAGATTATGTACTTATACCTCTATGCTCATATTATTCATCTGTGATCATTTATATCTCCTTTGTTTACCCTTACTAACCATCCGATCTCACCCTTTTATAGAATTTAAATTCCCCAGGTTATGGAGAAAGGTATTAAGTATGATATTCATAAGAGTGGTGATTATTAAAAAGAAATAAGTGGGATGTGATGCATATATTTGAATAATAATTTATTTATGTTTTCATGCTTCCAAAGACAATAATACTAAATTATTTTATCATGGTTTATCTTGTTATGTAAAGATTATTCACCAATTTAGATGTAATATCTATGTATGAAATGTATTTGTATCTATAGTTGATATCAAAGAAAGTTTTAGTTAACCATTGGAAATAATTGTGGGATAATATTAGTAGGAACACTAGGGATAAGTTTAGATATATGATAAAATCCCATCATTTTGGTAATGATCATAAACGACCTAGGTTAAAACTATGTGTAATAAAAGAAATTTTAATGATTTAGACATACTATAAATGATTTTTCATGAATATTTTATCTCTCACCATGATTGTTATCTCTCACACAATTATTTTTTCTTTTTGTTGATGGTTGGAACATGAAAGAATCCTGTTAATGATAAATGTGATAGAAAATGAAATGATTGTACTCCTATGAAACTAAGTGTTATGGGATATGGAATGAAAAATATTGTCTCTATAATCACACAACTTTTTAATGATACAAATCATGATGATCATACAATTGTGCAAAAGAGGGAACAATATTCTATTGAATCATTCATAAAGAAACATCCACCTTATTTTAGTGGATTTAATGATCCACTAGTCACTGAGAAATGAATTTGTACCATTGAAAAATATATTTTTCCATTATTTATTGTTTGGAACATGATAATGTTTATAACATCCCGCCTTTGTATCACATAAACTTTCATTAGATTATACAAAGGAGAGGATCTGTAAGGTTTAGTGTCTTGGAAACCAAGAACTTAATACATGACAACATAAAACATTCTTCTTAAACACTTGAAAGGCTTCTTCATTTGTTCATCCTAACTTCATTACACCATCTCATAACTTAGGATCATACATCAAAGGAAAGGGTGAGAAGAAGGCCCAGTAAGGGAAATAAGGGAAACATTTTACATGTGAACTTGAGATACATCAAAAGTCATGAAAAATAACTTTAATGCATGAGAAAGAGATCATGAGGCATATCATAAAAAAATAACGTGTTTCATAACATGAAGATGTGGCTACAAAATTTAACATAGACAATCATTTTCTTTTCACCAAGGTCTATCCCCAAGGTGTCATTAAAAATTACCAAGGTTATTCACAAAGGTGTCGTTAAAAATGGTCATCTCTAGAGATTTAGTCTTTACCCAATGCATTGGAGCGCTATCAGGGTGCAACCTTAAATTTTCCTTTATTATCACGTGATCCACATATATCATCATCAACCATTTCATAAAAAATTCATATAGCATAAAATAAATGTGTTTCCTTTCATAGTCATCACATTTTAAAAGCTACTTTAAAGACGTGATCTTTATGTCACTTTAAACCCACAAAAAAAAAAGTGGGTTTCATGTATGTAAGTCCCAGAATTAAAATAGAAAATTTTGATATATATTTGAATACCCCTATAGAATAAATATCTTTGAGTATTCCCTTAATAAAATAAAATAATTTGAGATAAATAGAGAGACATTTTGAGATGAAAATTATGCAGCATAACAACTATGTTATAGGGTTTTAGAAATTATTGAAAAGAGAGGGTACATGGGTCACCCACTCATAAATGATCCATATAACAGTATAGGGAAAGGATATGAGAATATGGTAATGAAATTTTAAAGATATACCATATGAAATGAAAAACATGGAAGGAAGACAAAAATAAGATTTCTCTTATGAAAATTTGGCAGCCTAACGACGTCACTTAAAATTTAAAAAAAAAAGAATTGATGAGATCAAATAGGGTCTCTAATCATATGAACATAAAATATCAGTTTGATAGATATATAGATCATACCCCAACATAATAAAATGAACTTGAAAGACTTGACATGAAAATAGAACTTGAAAAAGAGAAGGGTGAAAGAATCCCTTAAAAACTCGGCAGCCTAACGGCACCACATAAAAATTCTTAAAATTAATTGATGAGAGAAAGAGGGGGTCTATAATAATATTAACATGAAAAGTAAAGTAGTATGAATATAAAATAACATCCCCAACATAAGAACATATAGCATAAAAGAAATGACAAAAAAGAGAGTACTTGGAAAGAAAGAGAGAGGTAGGATCCCTGACCTTGAAGAGTAACTTCGAAACCATGAAGTTTGGGACCCTGGGAGGCTTGAAGGCACCTTGGGACGACTCTTTGGGAGGTAAGGAGACCAGAAATTTTTTGAGGAGGATTTTGGAATCGAAAGGATGAGATAATGGCTTGGTATTTATAGGGGAAGTGAGGGGACAAGGCATTAATGGCCAAGGGACGCCTCATTGGTGGTATTGGCACAACCATGGGCTTGCCCATGGTATTTGCCCATGGTTTTGGCCACTTGGGACAACTTATACCTTATATTACTATTAATAAGTCGACCATATTGATCACATACTTAATACATCATTAATGATGTCATTAAACACCCGAGACTCTAAACTGAAAATTAACTATTCACCGAAAATTCAACTTTTTCAGAAAAATATCAAAACCTTACCTTAACATAATATCGATGCTCTGAATTCAAAAATGAAATCCATTTTATATAAATAATTTTCTATGTATATTTAATTTAATTTTTAAATAAAAAACACTATTCACCGAAAATTTATTTTTTCAGAAAAATCCCCAAAAATTACCTTAACATGATATCAATGCTCTGAATTCAAAAATGAACTCCATTTTATAAAAATAATTTTCTAAATAATTTTAATTTAATTTTTAATTAAAAAACACTATTCACCCCCAAAAACTAATACTTGACTAATAATTTCTGAAACCATTATTTACCTATTTTATTGAATCACATTACTTAATCCAGGTGCCTATATTATATTAATACTTTCTTTAAGTGAGATTACTAATCCATTTGGTCACATTACTAATCCTAAGTGTAAAATCACTATTCATAAATTACTATTCACCAAAAATTAAGTTGATTTTATTAGACTCTAAATTTTTTACTGAACACATTTGTAGAAGACCATTTTTTGAAAATCTTTACACATCATTAATTATTTAAGGTTTACAAAAATATTTTAAAATATCCTTTTTTTTAATTCATCAATAATATACATCCTACATTTATCCAGACATTTGAAAATTTACAAACTTCACCATAAGAAGAAAACCCAATTTTATTTATCTCAAAGGATTACATAAATCAATTACGGTCTCCTTACATAGCCCCTTATAACCCCAACATATGACCTAAGTGTAAGGTGTGCTAAGGTGAGAAAATCTGAGGGTGGATCGACCAACATTGCACGAGTAGCAATTTCTATCAGTTTGAACTTCTCGAGAAGGATATTCCATTCTAGCTTCACACGATGAAGTTCGGCTTGGGTTTGGTCCAGAGTAAAGCCCAGTGGTGCTACCTCCTTCCCAAGTTCTGTTAGATGGGCTTCGATTGGCCCGACACTACTAGACGGGGCCATCAAATCTTCTTTCTATATTAATCAACCAAGGTCACTTGTATTTAGAGACAATAATCACAACATTTAGTTTCCAGCGGTCATATTGACCAATGGTCATATAACAGTCAAAACCCAACGGTCTCATTTTAATTATACTCATGTTATCAAATGAAACAGTTTTGTTGAGTATAAAATAAAATAACATAAAAAATTAGGAAACAAGATATATTCAAAATTCCAAGTCATTACAATCTTCCCCCCTTAAGAAATTACGTCCTCATAATTTTTAAAATTTGGCATGGAAATTTCATTTAATGTCCCACATCGGAAAAGAGTCAGTAACACTATTACTTTAAAAGAAAGAAAGAGAAGTACAAAGGTCACCTGAGTTAACCCATACTAGGATTCCATGTAGGAAAACATGGATATGGAGGAGAAAATAAACGGTCAAGTTCTGATGGAGAGTGATATAAAACATGTCTATGAGAAAGTTATCCACCATAAAATCACAAACATGTGATGTGTTAAACAGTCTTTGATTACCTAGTAGGAAACTTAAACCAACAATGTTTTTGTTTTATGTTCCTTTTAATAATTTTGAGGAATTCATATACTACATAGAATAAAAACACAAGGAAATATACTTACCTTCAAGTAGAGTTTCGTCCTTTAATAAGTTTCTACCAAGACTAATATTTTCTCCAAACTACGAGCATTCAAAAATACTTGGTCTCATCATAGCACAAGAATCATCTTCTAGAGAATAACGTAATCCACAAAAGAATAAATATCTATCTTTAAACATTTATCCCAAAAACAGAAAGGGTAAGATAAAACAACTCTTCAAAAAGAAGGAACCCCATAGGAAGGAAAACTACATTAAATATTCAAAGTTCCACGGTAGTACCCAAAGTTCATCATAGACCATTCGATAAATAAATCTCCTTAAAATTCTTCAATATAAACCAAACTAAGATTGAAACCCAAATATAAGAAGGATTTGATAATATAGTCTTCCAAGATAAACTTTATCGTTCAACTCCAAACAAGATGAACCACTCCTAACATCTTATAACAAAATTAACTAACCTAAACATATTTTCCCCATGATAGGTTAATCATTTCCATAAGTAACCTAAATTACTATAAGTTCATCTTAAATTCATCGATTATTCAAAATATAAGTAGAACTTTACACCTCAAATAAAATACCGTAGTAATCTATTTACCTCGATCATATAGGGTTCCCAAAATAGTGAATGTCTTCCAAAATAATAATCATCTTTTAATCCCCTAATCATCTTTTTTTTTCAAGAAGAACAACTTCAAAACATCAACAAGTGGTACATAACAATAGATGTTTTCCTTAATGATATAAAAGCATCTTAGGTAGTGACTCTATGTTCTTAGAAAAAATTAATGATATTATCATAGAACACAAAATAAAATACAACATGACATAGACAATAATTGAAAACAAGTTACATGTACTTTAGTCATCATGATCCATATCAGCATAAGACATGCATTGTTCCCTTGTCCTTGAATATTTTTGATGCTCATCATGTTTCTCATCCCTTCCAAGAGAGCATTGCCTTGGATAATTTCCAACTTGTCCACATTTACGAAATTGAAAAGTATAAGGTACATTAGATTGAACCTTATCTCCATTCATCCCATTATACATTTTTTTAAAGCAATTGTCTACTTTATGCCCTATCACCCCACACTTAAAACATCTCCCGGTTCCTTTGTGAAATTCTCCTTGGTTCCCCTTTCCACACTTTTTGCACAAAAGAAATTGGGTCTTCTTTCCCTTATCAACTTTATCAGATGAACATCCTTGAGACTTCATCTTATTTTTACTTGATGAATTTGGGCATTCAACTAGGTACCAATTATTAATTGTGATTTTTGATAGCTGGTTTGGCATAATCACAATTTGTTCAACTTGATCTCTTGTCATCTCGTCATATTAATAGGTAAATTGTCACATTTCCTATCACATTTGTTGTTGGGACATGTTCTTCCATTTCCCTCCATTAACTAAGAAAAGAAATAATAATTAGGGGGCTTAAATACTTGGCCAATAATCATGAAAAGGAAACTTAAAGCATAGAAGGATAAACTTTTATAAGAAAAGTATACACTAACTTGTGATCCCATAGGTTCCAATATATGTTATCCATGATCATATATTCTTATGTGAATCTTTATTTTATTTTATCTTTGTCCCTTTAATAAAGGTTCACACAAAGCTTATAAATTTACCAAAATATATCCCTCGGGAGTGTCAAACCAAGAGTGCAGTAAGGCCTATTGTCATGCACCAGGTTACCCCGGGTCAAGACCGAAACACCTTGTCAAATTTTTCACTCCTAGTAACATCTGTGCGAGAGCCACCTCTACTTGTTCGTATCCAGACATGGATTTGTTTGTTTGGAACCGACTTACTTAATACTCAACAAAATACCAGAAAGATTTCCTATATTTAAACTTTTCTATAGGGTTATTCCTAAATTTTTCATATCCTAATTTCCACAAATAACTAAAAAATCCTTTGATACCAACTATAACATCCCACCTTTTTATCACATAAACTTTCATTACATTATACAAAACTGAGGATCTTTAAGGTTTAGTTTCTTAGAAACCCGGAACTTAATACATGACAACATAAAACATTATTCTTAAACAATTGAAAGGATTAATCATTTGTTCATCCTAATTTCATTACAACATCTCATAACCTGGGAGCATACATCAAAGGAAAGGGTGAGCAGATAGACCAGTAAGGGAAACATTTTACATGTGAACTTGAGATACATCAAAAGTCATGAAAAATAACGTTAAGGCATGAGAAAGAGATCATGAGGCATATCATAAATAATAACGTGTTTCATAACTTGAAGATGTGGCTACAAAATTTAACATAGACAATCATTTCCGTTTCACCAAGGTCCATCCACAAGGTGTCATTAAAAATTACCAAGGTTATTCACCAAGGTGTCGTTAAAAATGTTCATCTCTAGAGATTAAGTCTTTACCCAATGCATTGGAGTGCTATCAGGGCGCACCATTATATTTGCCTTTATTATCATGTGATCTATATATATAATCATCAATAATTTCATAAAAAATACATATATCATAAAAGAAATGGGTTTCATTTCATAGTCATCACATTTTAAAAACTGCTTTAAAGACGTGATCTTTATGTCACTTTAAACCCACAGAAAAAGGAAAGCGGGTTTCATGTTTGTAAGTCCCATAATTAAAATATAAAATTTTGATATATCTGTGAATACCCCAATAGAAGAAATAACTTTTAGTATTCACATAATAAAATAAAATAATTTGAGATAAAGAGAGATACATTTTGAAACAAAAATTTTGCAGCATAACAGCTATGTTATAGGGTTTTTGAAAATACTGAAAAGAGAGGGGACATGGGTCACCCACTCAAAAATGATCCATATTAAAGTATCGGGACAGAATATAAAGGATATAAGAACATGGTAATTAAGTTTGAACGACATACCATATGAAATCAAAAACATGGAAGTAAGACAAAAATAAGATTTCTCTTATGAAAATTCGGCAGCCTAAAGGCGTCACTTAAAACTAAAAAAAAAGAATTGACAAGATCAAATTGGGTCTCCAATAATTTGAAAATAAAATATAAGTATGATATATATAGATATCATACCCCAAAATAAAAAAATTAACTTGAAATACTTGACATGAAAATAGAACTTGAAAATGAGAAGGGTGAAAGAATCCCTTAAAAATTCGGCAGCTTAACAGTGCCACTTAAAATTTCTTTAAATGAATTGATGAGAGAAAGAGGGGGTATCTAATCAGATGAAAATGAAAAGTAAAGTAGGATGAATATAAAATAACACCCCCAACATAAGGACATGAATAATAAAAAAATGACATAAAAGAGAGTACTTGGAAAGAAAGAGAGAGGTATGATCCCTTACCTTGAAGAGTAACTTCTAAATATTGATGTTTGGGACCTTGGGAGTCTTGATGGAACCTTGGGAGGACTCCTTGGGAGGTAAGGAGACCATAACTTCGTTTAAGAGGATTTTGGAATCGAAAGGGTGAGTGAATGTCTTGGTATTTATAGGGGAAGTGAGGGGACAAGGCATGAATGGCCAAGGGACACCTCATTGGTGGTATTGGAAAATCCATGGGCTTTCCCATGGTATTTTCCCATGGTATTGGCCACTTGGGACACCTCATACCATATCTTACTATTCATAAGTCGACCATATTTATTACATACTTAATACATCAATAATGATGTCATTAAACACCAGAGACTCTAAACTGAAAATTCACTATTCACTGAAAATTCAACTTTTTTAGAAAAAATCCCAAAATATTACCTTAACATAATATCGATGCTCTAAAATCAAAAATGAACTCCATTTTATAAAAATAATTTTCTAAATATATTTAATTTAATTTTTAAATAAAAAAACTATTCCCCGAAAATATATTTTTTTTCAGAAAAATCACCAAAAATTACCTTAAAATGATATCAATGCTCGGAATTCAAAAATGAACTCCATTTTATAAAAATATTTTTCTAAATAATTTTAATTTAATTTTTAATTAAAAAAAACTATTCACCCCAAAAAACTAATACTTGACTAATAATTTCTGAAATCATTATTTACCTATTTTATTGAATCACATTACTTAATCAAGGTGCCTATATTATATTAATACTTTCTTTAAGTGAGATTACTAATCCATTTGGTCAAATTACTAATACCAAGCGTAAAATCACTATTCATAAGTTACTGTTCACTAAAAAAATATGTTGATCTTATTAGACTCTAAATTTCTTACTGAACACATTTGTAGAATACCGTTTTTTGAAAATCTATACACATCATTAATTATTTAAGGTTTTCAAAAATATTTTAAAGTATCTTTTTTTTCAGACTCATCAATAATATACATCCTACATTTATCCAGACATTTGAAAATTTACAAACATCACCATAAGAAGAAAAAACAATTTTTTTTATCTCAAAGGATTACATAAAGCAGTTACGGTCTCCTTACATAGCCCCTTATAACCCCAGCATAGGACCTAAGTGTAAGGTGTTTTAAGGTGAGATAATCTGAGGGCGGCTCAACCAACATTGCACGAGTAGTGATTTATATCATTTCGAACTTATCACGAAGGAGATTCCGTTCTAGATTCACACGATGAAGTTCGGCTTGGGTTTGGTCCAAAGAAAAGCCCAATGGTGCTACCTCCTTCCCATGTTCTGTTAGATGGGATTCGATTGGCCCGAGACTACTGGATGAGGCCATCAAATCTTCTTTCTATATTAATTAACCAAGATCACTTGTATTTAGAGACAATAATCGCAACATTTAGTTTCCAACAGTCATATTAACCAATGATCATATAACAGTCGAAACCCAACAAACTCATTTTAATTATACTCATGTTATCAAATGAAACAGTTTTTTCAGTATAAAATAAAATAACACACAAAATTAGGAAACAAGATTTATTCAAAATTTCAGGTCGTTACAATGTTACTCAAGATATTCATTGTTTTGAAGGAATATAATATTAGTGGAAAAATCTTATCAACAACACAAGGGAACATGATGGAATTGACTCCTTGGAGTGATATGAATTTAAAATATTATTTTCCAATAATTAATTTCTATATATTATTCATGAAACTACGGATAAAGAATTCATTTAGTTAAATTATAAGGATGATTAATCTATTCATCCATATGAGGTAAATTTTAAAATACATGTGAGGAAAGATTATGGTATTATCATCAAACCAAAAATTAAGGTTCATCGATTCTTTAGTTTATTAAAAGTATGTTAATAAAGGGAATTAGATATACGGGACATGAATAGATAAAAATAAATTTTTCTATATGATCTGAAGGTGTAAATGGAGATTAGAGTTTCCCATCAACCTCATGGTTTTTATAATAAAAGAAAAATGGAATTCAAAGGAAATTATAAAAACCATATAGATTAGTAGATTATATTTCTTTTATTCACAAAATATAGAAGGAAACATGGGAAAATTGTCTTAAGGGAATTGTAAAAATTTTCGTGTTTGGAAAAGAAGGTCACCAGCAAATAGGATTCCATAGTGATGGGATACATTTAGATAGTGATATGAATAGAGATAAAGCTCCATAGAATGTACAACCCACGTTCAAATGTTATAAATGCAAGGAGGATAGAAATTATGCAAACTAATTCAAAAATTGAAAAGTTAATAGGGGTGATAATCATAAAAAACATCTTATTCCCATTGAAAAAGGGAAATCTCATGCAATCACAATTTTTGATAAGGGGAAAAATGAAAACATGATTAAATGTACACTTTCCACCCATTATAGAACTAATAATATTTTTTACATTTTAAGATCTACTAACTATTTTATATCTAATGAATTTTTGAAGGGTTTCATTGTACGACCTCAAAAATTAGACATTGATATAGTAGTAAAAACCCCTATTGGTATAATTATCACATTGAAAGTTCATGATTCTTTTATGGTTGATGATTTTGGGAATATCTTTCATTAAAATCTTATCATTCTTACTTTAGATGAATTCTTGGTAATTTTGGGCATGGATTGGATTTTTTACATAAATCCCACATCAATTTTTATTGAAGGGAAAATAAATTTGATATTATGAACCAACCTACAACCATATATCTGTATGATGAAAAAATAACTTCAAATGGAAATTACATCCATAATATGGGTCATGATCCCTATTCAAAATGGGAGTTTATCTTAAATGGTTGAGGAGAAACCAAATATTAAAGATATGTGTACTGTGTGAGAGTTTATTGATGTCTTTCTAGAATAATTACTTGATCTACCAAAAAACCATGATGTTGAATTTTGAATTAACTCATACATGGTTATACTCCTATTTCAAATACTTCATATAGAATGAACCTAATTGATTTGTAGGAATTTAAGGAGAAACTATAGTACAATCTTGAAAAGGGATTTTTTTTCAAGTGTTCCACCTTGGGTGAACCTGTCCCTTTTTGAGATGAAATATATATCAATGTGACTCAAAATTGATTATTTATAACTTAACAATATCACCATTGGGAATAATCATCCTATACCATATATTAATGATTTTTTATGAAATATATGGACCTCTATAATTTCCCATTATTGATCATTATTCTTTATATCATCAATTAATGGTAATGAAGATGGATAAATCGAAGAAATATTCTATAAAATGTATAGACAATATGAATTTATAGTGATGCCATTTAATCTTACTAATTCCTATTATATCTTCATATGTTTAATGAATAGAGTATTTAGAGATCACCTTGATCTATTTTTGGATGTTTTGGTGATGATATTATTATATATGAAATGTGTAAGGAAGACCATGAATATCAATTAAGGATTGTTCTAAATACAATGAAGAAGGGGAATAATTATGAAAAATTTACCAATTGTTACTTTTTTCTTCCAAAAGTTTCATTCTTGGGTCATATAATCATAGGTGAGGGTATATGAATAATCATTTTAATGAAATATATTGTTAAACATTGACCTTTACCAACCAATATTATTGTTATCTATAGTTTTCTTGGGTTGGATAGATATTATTGAAACTTTTTGGATAAATTTTCACTACTATAAAATTCACTCACCATGTTAACTGGGAAGGGAACCAAGTACATTTGATGGATTAATATGAGTAATGTTTTATGGAACTAAAGATAAGGCTAGACAATACACTTAATATTTCAAATCCTTGTATTGGAGAAGGGTTATCAATTTATAGTGACACATAAAGGAAGGGATTTTGATGAATCCTCACGAAGAATGATATGATTATAGCTTATGCCTCATGTAAATTTAAGTCTCATGAGAGAAATTACCCAACTTATGATTTGGAGTTAGAGACAAATTTTTTTTCATTAATGATATGGGGGAATAATCTCTACAGATAATGGTTTGACATATATACTGATCACAATAGTTTATAGAATATTTTCACTTACAAAGAGATGAACATGCAAAAAGAAGATGGTTGTAGTTGATTAAATATTATGAATGATCAATACATTACCACAGTAGGAAAGTGAAAATATGGAATATGATCTCAATAAAAAGGATCATACTAGTTTTTATATAATGATGAAAAAAAGATATGATATTTATGGACTTTCAAAGGCTAGATATATAAATCTTGATGGAAGGGGAGAAATCAAATCTTTCCCATGTGATTTTTCAACCATCTATCCATGTGAAGAATAAAGTGGCATTAAATGAAGATGTAGAGAGATAAAATAAGGTGATAAATTTTCCTATGTTCATCCTTGATTATGATGGAATAATAAGGTTTAATGACCTCTCTATGTGTCCCTTTGGTACTAGATTTGAATAAGGAGATGATGCATGAAGCTCATAATTTTTCATTATTTATCTATACTAGAATTAGGAATATATATAGATATTTAAAATAGTATTTATGGTGGGATACATTAAGAAAGATTTTGTAGAGTATGTTTATCGATGCTTGGTATGTCAGAAAGTTAAGGCTGAGAGATAAGTGACTAATGGGACGTTAAAAACATTACCCATACCAAAATGGAAATGGGAAAACATCACCATAGATTTCATTATTAGAATCCCCAAAACATATAAATGGAATAATTACATTCTAGTTATAGTTTATTTCATTATGAATTCAATGCACTTCATTACCATTAGAAATTATTTCTATCTTAATTAACACACTCAGTAATTTATTAAATACGTGGTAATATTACATGGTGCAACACTTTAAATTATATATGATTGGGATTTGAGGTTTACCTAAATGTTTTTATAGAAGTATTCATTAGTATTTGGATACAAAGATAAATTTAAGAACAACCTATCATCACCAGACACATGTTCTGTCTGATACGACCATTAAAACTATAGAAGAAATGTTTAGATCTATCTATATGGATTTCTAATGTGGTAGGTTTCCCCAACTTACTATGGTGGAATTTTATTACCCTAATAGATTACACTCCATTATTCAGATGGCTCATTATGAATCCCTCTATAGTAGGAAGTTCAGAACTCAAACATGCTAGAATAAAGTTAAAGAAATAAACAAATTGGGACCTAATCTATATGAGGAAATGTTAGAGATGTTTAAATCCATTCAAAAAACACATAATATCAATGCAGAGTATGTAAAATTCCAAAAGTACCTCTCACCTAAATTATAAAATGGTACCTCCTCTCTCTCTTCTTCACACCAAATTATCCCTACATAATAAAAGTTTAATGAAATTTCCCACTCAAATATGTGAAAAACAGGTTTTAAACCTTGATTCAGTGGATGAAAAGTCACTAATGTGGCTACTCAAACATCACCAAGTTTTCAAGGAATATTACATAAACAAAAACATAATCATGAAATTAATAACATCATATGAATAAATAAATAATATAATATCATAAGAATATAACTTATAACATTAGATAATGATGGTGTATAAAATATATAACATCATAAACATATATTCACAACCGTTTGTAAAAAACATAGTTATAGGATAAAGATGATTATATACCCCAATATTAGTTAACTCAAGAGATATACCGATGTATTTGGGGGATATATAACTTCAAGAACAATATATCACTTATATTGTCTAATCATAAATTATCAAATTAATAAACTTCTTAAAGAAATACACAAAATAATCTTCAATAGTAATCAAATTATAGATATATGGATAATATTTTACATGGATTGGTTAACAAAAATGATACATGTGTAATAAAGGAATATATAAATGGGGTAATAGTTTCTTGAGTCAATATAATGGTATTAATATCGAGATGACTAAACTAGAATCAAATAGAGAAAATGAAATTCATAGTGTATGGAAATGCATATATGTAAACCTAATGAATTAGTGACGTTTCAAAGAATTATATAAGAATTGAGTGTTCAATAAAAAAAGAATCCAACAAAATCACAACATATATTTGTTTTTATATATCTATATAAATATCAGCATTATTATATATAAAAATTATTTAAAAAATAATTATTTTTTCTATCTTGTTAGATTGTAATTTTTTTGTTTCTAATGAACGTGTTACTCTTAATGGGCTTATTAGTGTATGTATCAAGTATATTTGACATCGTATCCTAGTATATATTCCTATAATAATTTACATAAATAGAAAAACTATATCTACCAATATAACTAATACCAGAATTACTCATTTTTTATTTATTTAGTGATTTAATAATTAATTGAATTTATTACAGTTTTTAATTTTTTTGATTTTAGGTGGATGATTTGATGGATAAAATCCACAAAAAAAATTGAATTTTTAGACTTTTATTTAGTGATTAGTATTTTTTATAATTTTATTAGTTTTTAAATTTATAAATTACAGATGATAGTATGGTTAGAGAAGTATAGAGGAAGAAAATTTAACATGGTGTGAGAGTAATATGTAATATGATCTATAGTAGAATTCCACAAAAACTCTAGTTGGGAAAACCATAATTTAAATGGATTTATAAAATCTATAAACACCACCAATAAGGATTAAATTGGGTAAATATGGACCTAGAGGCCTAATGGAACTCCAATAAAGGCTATCCCAATATCAGTGGTCCTGAGAAATGTTTTTAAAAAAAAACCAGTGTCATTTTTTCCCTTTTCAATTTATTATTTTTATTTCACCTCAGGGTTCTTTAGATAAGAATGAATGGATAGAGTATAGATATCCATATTTCCCCCTCTATATATCTTATTAATTAATTACTTAAATTAAGATGTCTAAGGGTGTTTTGGTACGTTGAATCAAGGTGTTTATTCCCCTTTATTCTTCATTACCTCTTCTTTTTATGACTTTTAATTTTTTTCTATATACTATGTTATTGATTTTGAATTTTTATTTCATCAATGAAATGTAAAATCACTCCATGTAAAATGAATATCATGTATCATTTATACAGGTGGATATCAAATGTTATGTTCATTTCACTGATCCACATTTTAATGAATATAACATTATCAATGGATAAATTAAATATTTCATAAATTTTGGGTTAAATTAATGAATTTTCAAGTTAAAAAATTAAAAATTTTGTATATGGGATTTCTAAGATTATGTGAAGTGATGTATACATGTGTTTTTATTGTTTTTATTATTCATATATAAATTTTTACTGTTTGGGTTCAATTAGTTATTGAATGTGATTTGTAAATTACAAGGGATATACTTGGTGGTTATAAGAATGATATATGCTCACTGATGGGTTATAAATTTAGGTGATCTCAATGCATAGGTGTTTAATTATAGTTTTCAAATGATGTTATTTCCACATCATACTAAAAATATTAATAAAATTTAATTCATTGTTTTTAGAACTATATATATATGGTTTTTATGAGGTTATTTTCATATTAATGGGATAACTAATTATAGAAATATTTCTAAGAAAAATTATTATTCTTTTTTATATCTATTAGTTTTATAAAATTTTGGATTTCACCATATACATTGTCAATTTAATTAATATATTATAATTATTCAGGTATGGAATTTCAATTGAAATAATAAATTAAAATTGTTGGATTAATAAATTTTTTTATTTGTTGTGTTTTTGTTTATATGACCTAATATACCTATGGCTATTTAACGTATTATTCTCATGGTTATAGACTGGATTATGTAATGAAGTTTATTTGGGTAATTTTTTTTTTTCTAAACACATTTCATAGATTTTTTATGATAAAATGGGTAAACTATAACTTTTTATTCATACATGAATGAGTTATATGTTAGTCTAAGTCCCTTAACCTTCAGTTTATATGTTTCATCAGTGGTGGTAAAATATATGGGCGATGAGGAACAATAAGGATATGGATTTTACATTGATATGAATAGAATATATTTAAAATAAATCTGTATTCTAACAATTTTTTTTATTTTAAACCAGAAATATTCACGAATTTGAAAATTGGATAACAACATATATGTGTGGGTGTAGTCTAGAGGTTGATTATACTGGATGACCAAAGATTCTTGTGGATATGTTATCATGGTCTTGGGTAGTATACTTGAAGTTAGTGGATAAGATAGTTCTTCTAACATTTTTTCATCTTGATGGATATTTTATTGTTATGGATTAGTTTCCTTTTTTTATTTATCATTCCTCTTATATGTTCCCTTATGGATGAAAATGTAACAACACTTATTGATTTCCTTTATTTAATCCTTCTTGGTTAAGGGTTTGAATAATTTCTATGTCTCACATTCCTACTATCCCATTATTTGCAACATTGATATTTTTTATTTATGATATCTTTCTCCATTATTTTTGTGATATTATCTATGGAAGGTATGAGTGTTGTTAGGGATGTGATGGTTATGGTATTTACCCCAAGGAATTTTTGAAAAGTGTAATGTTCTTATGATAGTGAGGTAATGGTAGGATATCTATTATGGGATAGTGTCATGGGATGTAACAGCAAGAAAAAATTATATGATACAAAAGAAAAATACATATTTTATAATGATGGTCTAACCATGGTTAACATATAACATTTTATAAAACAAAATACACCATAAAGTGTCAAATAAGTCAAACATTCGATATAGGATTGAACCTTGGTTTAAAAATATAAAATATAAAAAAAATATAAAATAATAGAGGCATAAAAAAACAATTCCATGAACTTTCCCGACCGCATATCCAATCCCCAATATCGGTCTCCAGCTCACCCATCAATCATTGGGACCTTTTCTTTACCTACATCATGAACTATAAAGCTTCTATGCCCATCAACGTATATGTTTTGTGTGTGATAAATATACTCTGTAGTACACCACAAATGGTATCCCTAAAAGAAATTAATATATATGTGGTGTATATATTATTTGATAGTAAGGAATATTGTGAAAACTATAAATACCTTCCATGTTATCATGTTCTAAACCATCCACTTCTAAGAGAGATCCAACCTTCTTTTACAACTGTTTATGCCAAGTTCGACAACTAAATACTAGATGTGAGTTACCCCACTTCAGACCCTTAATTATTATCATAATTTATGTGTTGGGATATCCCTTTTACAAATTTCTCATAATCAACTCAATCAAGAGAATATTTTTTTTGCATCAAACAAAATAATACTCCTAAATATTGTATGATTGGGTAAAATTACTTCTCACCTATATATTTTTACCTTGATCATCATCATAGAGAACTAGGTTTCATAGTTTCTAACATATTAATGATCATCACACTAAAAGAGTATGTTATCTTTAATCAAAACAATATACAATCATCCCTATAAACACACAAACCATAAGAACTAAACACACATACCTTGTGTTGTTCTCCTATAACAATCAGTGGAGCCTAACCACTAATAAAATGATATATATTACCTTATAATCACCCCTATCCAAAAAACAAATCCACACTAGACATTTTTAAAGTGTTCCATAATTATAAGTCCACTACCATAATAGTTTATTAAATATTAATACTATCCCCCACTCATGAAGGGAAACCACAAGGGGCCTCTTAATGGATAAATTTTATTTTTACCTAATTGAAACCTTCCGTAGATTCTAATTTTACTGAATACCCAAGACATCCCATAGGTGTCATAACCCTTGAAAAATATTTGATTGAGAAAAAACACCCAAAGGATCCATTATGAACCTATAGAACCTCAACCATATTCTTACACTCATTCAATCACACTTCAGTTCCATTCGGATTTATTCAAACTATCTCACCATAACTTACGTGAAATAAAGTGAAAGAAACACATATTAAACTAGGTAAAACTATAGGTACCACCTACCATATACTTTCAATATCCCCATCATAAAAAAATTCTTTGGATACATTTTCTATAGTTGCTAAAAATAATGAAACCCAGAAAAATATCCTTAATAGAAGTATTTAGAATTATGTACAAGGAAGTAGTTTAAGAAACCATGAGTTAGAAATAAAAATAGGAAAGACTTACTGAATGATTATCAATATAACAGATGATTGGAAATCATACACTAAAATGATAAGGAAAGGGATAAAATGGTGGATAAATGGTAGGAGAACATGACCTACAACTCCTAGGAGACATAGAGGAACACTTAAAGGAAATAAGAAGGATAAAATACCCAAACTCATAACAAATAACCCCCATTAAAAATATTGGGTTACAGTCCCATTAGAACATCGGTAAAACCTCATGAATTTTTAGGGGTTATTAAATCTTTAATTCTCACTACTCGAATCCTAAAGGTGGGGGAGAACCCATTTCCAATGCCACTATAAATCTAGTGTCCTTATACTTGGATTATTATCGATAAAATAAAATTGTAAAAGTTCTTTAAACCACATATATTTTCCCAGTTTTCTCTTTCAACCTCTAGAAACCACCCCAACAGCTAAAACCCATAGAAAGAAATAATAAATGGGAAAAAATAAATCAATTAGATACACCAATATTTCTATGTTTCTAAAAAATCCCAAGAATATCTATCATAATACTTGACATACACCTCTAGACCATAGTGATGAAAAGATTTACCAATGATTTCATATATTCCCCCCCCCCCTCACACGTATCCTTTTAGATACACCTATTCTATCACTGCATGTAAACTAAAATTATAATCATCCAAAAACATATGTTATTAGTATCATAAACTATATTTATGGGTTCATATAAAAATAAAACACCATGATTTACCTATATGAAATAAACAATAATAATGTAATCAGGATTGCCACAAATCATCAATACTAGGATACATAAAATACATTCTACAAAGAACTATATCTAGGAAGCACCAATAAATTTTACACTATAATAATCATATAAGAGATCTTAAATGAAACTATATAATAGGTTTATTACTTCACATACCTCACCAGTCACCGATTTCACAACCAATTTGTCAGTCCCATGAATACAAAAAATTCCAACCTCAAACTCTAGATTCAAGTACTAGCAGTCTACATAAGACTGCTTCCATCTCTGAGTAGTAACTAACTGCTTCCTAATTTCCACAATTTTCCCTAAGTTCTTTTATATGATATCTAGTACAATCCTAAAAGACTCTATTATATACAACTAACATAATGGTGAATGTTATGGACTTCTATATACACCTAAATAGATCATATCTAAATCTATTACTAATAATTACTAATGTGTGAGAACTTTTATATAGTTATAATGTATTTAAAACCATTACTTAAATATATAATAAATTTTTTTAGAATACCCTCTAAAACCTAGGTCATACAATTAGACTATCCATCAGTTTGAGGATGATATATTATAAAGATCTTCTCCAAAGTATTTTGGGTTTACGGTAGGTCCTTCTAAAAAACAAGTAGTGAACCTCACATTTTAGACTAACACAATACTCATTAAAACTCCTTTAAGTAGTAACATATCTATCATGTACAAATTCAAAAACTTTTCAGCTTACTATATGTCCCAATTGAAAATAAACATGCAACCACACTCGACTGACCAACATTGACCTATATTTTATCTTATATTTGATGATATGCTACAGAACTAATAAAAAATACTATGTTGACCTCATCACAAATAAATATAGGAACATGAAGTAGGTAAGGAAGACCAACAAGACTCTATTTCTTAGAATTTATGTTTTTATTAATGAGGCATCATGAGACAATTACCGCAATGTCCCTCTTCATGGAGGTCCACAAAAACAACTGTCATATGTCATGATATATCTTGGTAAACTAAGGGTATACATCCCATTTATAGGTGTTAAAATCTAATATCAACCTCTCCCTTAATGGTTTTAGGACTGAAAACCTACTATAAACATATATGATATCATTGTCTCTCTCAGACTAGTCTAGAGAACCTTTAGACCATATTTTTTATCCCTCATCACCAAACCATTTTAAACGATTGACTGTTTATCTTTAAAATTATATAAAATTATAAGCCGATTATTACATAATTCAGTTATTATATCCCTAGATACTAAAAAATATATTAAATAATCTAAGAAAATAATCCATCAACTATGTAATGTCCAAACCTAGTTGCCTTGCCCTGCTGCCCTAAGCCGTTTTCCCACATCACTTCAGGTATGCCAGAGGCTGCAGTCTAGTAGTGAGGTCCTATTTTTGATCATGGGGTGACTTGACCATATTTTTTTCATCAGAGTAATACACCTTCAAAAATAAATAACAATAACCAACTAAATAACCGAAAGTTATTACATAACCATAGAAATATTAGGATAACAATATACCCAAAATGGGAAAAACAATATCAGTATTGAACAATAGATATTTCATGATAAAGTACGTGTTAAGTGTCAAATTAAAACTCAAAAGTAAATTCATTTAAATCTACCAAGAGGGTCCTAAAACACATCCAGTTCCCTCATCCATGCTCTATCCTAGATTATCCACCCATCATATGGACTTTTCCCTTATCATGTGTTGAAATCATGAAATCTCGTTGGGTACTAATCAGGCTGCACGAGTAGGGTGAGAGTATGACTCACTAGGTCACCACCATTGACATCTAAAACAATATCCAATCAATATTAGTATACAGAGTTTCATAAATAAATAAACACAATGTAAAAGTTAACTATTGTAACATTATTAATTACTAATTATTTAACAATATAAACCCCTGGGTTCCTGAGAAAAACCAAACCTCAATACCTTCTTCGGCCCACACTAGAGACTAAACTATCTCTGAGGGATATCATTTTTTAGAATTCCACTATTACCAATAAATATCACATTCCATATCTCAGAATTCCATTGTTACAATTCTAGAATACATGTTATACCTCAAAATACCACTCCTACAATTCTAGATCACAATTCATACATGAATTCAATTGTTACCATTCATCATTTAAGTCACATGGGATAAACACCCATTAATTAAGTCAACAAATAATTAATCTCATCAAATTAATTAATTAATTAAACAATTAATTTATCATCTCAAACTCATTATTTAAATCAACAATTAATTAATCATATCAATCTCATTAATCAACTCAAGAAATAATTAATCATCCCAATCCCACTAATTAATTCAAAAATTAATTAATCATCCAAATATCTTTAATTCACTCAATATTTAATCAATCTTCTCAATTATATTAATTATCTCGAAATTTATTTAATTATCTAAATATCATTAATTAACTCAATAATTAATTAATATTCCGAATCTCAATAATTAATTCAACAATTAATTAATCATCTCAATAATTTTAATTAAATAAACAATTAATTAATCATCTGAATCTCATAATTTAACTCAAAAATCAATTAATCATCCTAATCTTATTAATTAATTCAATAATTAATTAATCTTATCAATCTAATTAATTATCTCAAAAATCAATTAATCATTCCAATTTCATTACTAATTCAAAAATTAGTTTACCATCTCAAATACCTTAATCAATTCACCAATTACTTAAGTATATCTATCCAATTCATTAATTTACTAATTAGTTAATCAATATACCTAAACTAAATATCCCATAATTAATTCAAAAATTAGTTATTGAAATAAAAAATCTGGATATCTCCAAACTAATTTAACAAATAAATTATCCAATTATCTCAATTCAATATCCCAACTATCCACATTAATTAATTCACCAATTAATTAATATAAATCATTCAATTTCATTAACACAACAACCCTCATTAATTAAGTCACCAATTAATTATTCTAGATCATTCAACTGCATTAACACAATATTCCTCATAAATGAATTTTCCAATTAATTAATATAGATCATTAAATTTCATTAACACAACAATAATCATTAATTAATTTTCAAATTAATTAATCAATATCATTAAATTTCATCAACACAAAAATCCATAAAAATTAATTCTATAATTAATTAATCTAACTTATTCTATTAAAATAACACAACAATACTAATTAATTAATTCTCTAATAAATTAATCTAGAAAATTTAATTACATTAATTCTAAAATAACCATTAATTAATCTTCCAATTAATTAGGTTAAAGCATTCAATTACATTAACAAAACAAACCCCATTAATTAATTCATCAACTAATTAATCTAACTCATTTAATTACATCAGCATAACAATCCCCATTAATTAATTCACTAATTAATAAATATAACTCATTCAACCGAATGATCAAAAAATTACCATAAATTAATTAATCTAACTCAAAAATAATAACATTAAAATCATTAATTAATTCACTAATTAATTAATCCAAATCATTTCTATTAATTAATTCCACTATTAATTAATCACATTCAATCCCTTTAATAAATTCAAGAATTCATTATTAATGTCAGTTCCATTAATTAATTTCATAATTAATTAACATAACTCAATACATTTAATTAATTCACTAATTAATTATTCTAATCAATTCTATTAATTAATCCCACAACTAATTAATCCATCTTAATCACTTTAATTAATTCACCAATCAATTATTCATGTTAATTTCATCAACTAATTCCACAATTAATTAATCACATTAAATTACTTTAATCAATTCAATAATTAATTATTCGATAAATTATATTAATTAATTACATAATTAATCAATAAAATTCAAAATCACAAAATCTCCATAATCAATTCATCAATTAATTATTTTAACTCAACAATTCAATATTCCCTCTTAATTCGTCAACTAATTCTTCCAAATTAGTCGATTCAATATTCAAAATTAATTCCCCAATTAATTATTTTAACTCAATCAATTAAATATCCCCAATTAATTCTTCAATTAACATTTCCATATTAATCAATTCAATATCCCTATTTAATTCCTCAATTATGTATTCCAACATAATCAATTTAACTTCCCCAATTAATTATTTAATTAATTATTCCAACTCAATCGATTCAACATCCCAAATTAATTCCTCAATTAATTATTCCAACTCAATAAATTAATATTAATATATGATCCCAATAATCCCATAATTAATTCATTAATTAATTATTCAAATTAAAAATCACTATATTCTATAATTAATTATTCAATTCACAATCTCATTATCTTATTATCAATTCATCAATTAATTATTCATAGTCTATAATTCCAAAAAAACCCAATTTCACAAATTAACTCAATTAATAAAACAAAGTTCATAAATATCTTATATATGTGATTTCAAAACCACTAAATTAATTAATCCACGCAAAAAATTAATTTAATGTATGAAAACTCATTTTCTATACATCTAATTGATATTGACCAATTACATACACATAACATCAATAAAGACATTGGGATTTTAATTATAGACCACCACCTCATGAACAATGGCAAACACTCGCCAATAGATAATTCTCAATTTCAAATGGAATGATCAAGAATGTGATGTTGAACATGATCTTGATTCGAAACCTAGATCCAATATTAAAAAGAATCAATATCTAAAAAACTGAGATCTAGATCTAGAACGAATAGTTGAAAAACATCTCTCTTTTATCTAGGTAGAGGATCAGAAAAGAGAGATATATCTAAACGGGTTGAAAACACACATATGTGAGGTGTATATCATCAATCCAACCTTCTATTGTCTAAGAATATAGGTTAGGATGTTATGAAATCCATTTAGAATCCTAAAAAATCAAGAGAACATGATTTGGGTTGAGTTGGGGCCAAATAGGGGTTAAAATAGGGGGTCTAGGAAATTAAAATATAAATTCTGATTTAATTAAAACCGCCAACATGATTTTTTAGGAAGAGGTGAACCATTTCCTCAAACCATGCACCTTAACTATGTTCCCCTTCTAGGGGGATCGATTTCTCTTAAGAGGGTATACAGTTTAAAAAAACATGTGCTAGCCATGTGAATCCCCTATATTTGTGTTCACATAGTTTTCTGGGCCAAAGTGCATGGTTTGGTAAAACCATGTGCCAACCTTGCACTTTACCATTTCCTTCTGTAATTTTCATCCAAGCATAACCCAAGGTAAAACCCAAAAAAAAATAATGTTGAAATAAATAAAAATAATACATAAAATCTATTTTGTGAGATATATAAGGAATGGTAGGCATCCAACAAAACCCCACAATATAACAGCTCATACTGAAGCTATACTCTCAAAAATCTATAAGATTCCAAGTCAAAAATATTAGGCCATTGGGCCTTCTTATCCACATCATTCTCCTGTGTTTTATCATGAACCCATCCCCATTTACAGAATTCATAAACTATCATCAAGGTCTTTACCCACAAGAATTTCTCTCTATGATGGAATACATATATCATATGTTCCTGAAAGGATACATCTATTTCATGATAAACTTCGAAAACATACCTGATGTGGTTCCCAACTAACTGTTCCCAATAAATAAAAGAACACTATCCAACATTGGAACTTATATATTCAATAAAATAACTTGTAATGGTTATACATCCACCACTACAAAGGACCACTTGGACTTTCCCAAGTATTTCAAACATTCTCCTTACATGTTCCACATTGGCATTCTAATTACACCACTAACAACCCAAGGTATTTCGCCACACACCTACTACTAACACATCTCTATCAACATTAGGAGATTTTTTATCCCCCTCATTGTCAAGAAACATAGCCACTACAATATTCATCAATAACCACTCCATCCTAAGAACCACATCTGTAAACTATCTATGGCGTAGCTTCCACCATCTGGCTCTACATATACCAGTTCACTAACAGAACTTATGAGGGGCACTATATCCATCAAAAACGCATTTTGGTAGCTAGGTGGAAATCCAGATATTTCTCTATTTACTGAGGATGATGTCAATGTATAGGATATAATCATCACTAATTTAGAAAATTCTAAGATGTTTTTGGCGAACACCACCACAAAACCTCCATCACCAATGTTACCTCCTACCAGAGATCACAAGACTCTATCAAAAGTCTTAGGCTACCCTAACCACCAACATCTCACCACACCGATCCAAAACCATATGGTCCCTCACTCAACCTACAATTGTGTTCTAAATCTAAGACATTATAAATACCCAAACCACATATATCAAAGAAAAAATAAAAAACAAAAAGGATTATCATTTTCCAGCATTAAAAAAATTAACAAGAGGTATTTAAAAAATCCATAAAAATTAATTTTCCCATTTCCCCTCCATAACGTCAAAACTGAAGCACTAACACAACGCTTAACCGTTATAAATTTAGGCCAAGGTTAAAAAGGGTAAATCATTTCCATTATTCTAGTTTCTCATTTAGACACCCATTTATTATCATCTTTATTCATTTTACAATATTTCTCAATTTCTTGTTAGACACCATTTTTTGTTCAATTTTACAAGAAAGAAAAAATAGTTGACGTTTAGAAACATACCAAAAACTTATTTTCCATGCATGCATAAAATGATGAATGTCACAAAATAATATTGCATTCCTAGTATAATGAAAGAAAAAATAACTCTCATACCATACTACACCACGAGTCAGTTGTTAAAAAAATCCTAGAAACAAAAAACACGTCACACCACAAGTGAATCACCTAATGTGAAATAATATTCAACTTTAATAGAAAATAACAATAAAAGAAATCTGACCCTAGGAACTTGGGTTCTTCCCCGTACATGGGTTAGCAACTCCCATGAAAAAGCTCATAACTAATGACCGAATATTCCTAGTCTCCTGTATACTCTTCCAAAATAGTATGATAAAAGAAAAATAAAATAAAACTCCTCTAATACAACATTGTAATCTCATGACCTGGGTGAAACACCCTGGTTTCTCAATCCGGTTCACCATATGACCTCATGTACACATCCCCATATGCTAGAGGCTCCAAACTAGTAGTGGGGATCTATTTTTTATCATGGGGAGACTATGCACTCTTTTTTCATTACAGTAATACACTATTAGAAATAAATGAAAATAATCAACTAAATAACAAAATGTTATAACATAACCAAAACAATAATTGGATCAAAATATGACAAAAATAGGAAATTCAGTATCAATAACTAACAATAGATATTCCATGCTAAAGTAAGTGCCACATGTCAAATGAAAAATCAAAATTAAAAACACAAATAACTCCCATGATGGTACCGAACCAGGTTCAGTTCCCTCATCCATGCTACATACCAACTCATCCACCTAACAGATGGCATTTCCCCTTTATCATGCCATGTAATCATGAAATCTATTCAATAACCAATCAGGCTGCCTGAGTATGGTGTGAACATAACTTAGTTAGCATCCACCAATGATGTCTAAACATTATCCAGTCAATAACAGTGTATGTAGTTTTATAAAGAAAGAATCAAAATGTATAAGTAAACATTTATCAAAATATTAATTATTCTTTTTTTAACTACATAAAACCTTAGGTTCTCAGGGACACTTGACCCCTAATACCTTCTTTGTCCCATGTTAGAGTCTAATCTATCCCCTAGGGTTATCATGTACTAGTATTCCATTGTTACTATTCTATATCTCATGTCATATCTTAAAATTCCATTTTTACCATTCTATATTACAATTTATATATCAAAATTACACTATTACCATTCAAGATCTCAATTCAGACATGAATTCCATTCTTACCATTCATCAATTCTAGAACACGTGATAACAACCCATTAATTAATTCAACAATTCTTTAATCTGGACAATTTCATTAATTAATTCAAAAATTAATTAATCATCTCAATCTCATTAATTAACTCAATAGTTAATTAATCATCTCAATCTCATTAATTAACTCAATAGTTAATTAATCATCTCAATCTCATTAATTAACTCAAATTTTAATTAATCATCCCAATGACATTAATTAAATCAACAATTAATTAATCTTATGAATCATATTAATTAACTCAAAAATTAATTAATCTTCTCAATATCATTAATTAACTCAACAATTAATTAATCTTATCAATCTCATTAATTAACTCAACAATCAATTAATCATCTCAATCCAATTAGTTAACTCACCAATTAATTAACCCTTTCAAACTCAATAATTAATTAATCATCACAATCTAATTAATTAACTCAATAATTAATTAATCTTATTAATCTCATTAGTTAACTCAAAAATTAATTATTAATCTCAATCTCATTACTAATTCAAAAAGTATTTAATCAGGCCAATTCCATTAATCAATTTACTAATTAATTAAGCATATTCATCCCATTAATTAATTCACTCATTAATTAATCAATATCCATGAACTCAATATCCTTTAATTAATTCAATAAATATGCATTCAAATAAAAAATCTAAATATCTTATAATTAATTCAAAAAATTAATTATCCAATTCCATTAATTCAACATCCCAATAATCCACATTAATTAATCGACCAATTAATTAATATAATTCATTCAGTTACACTTTCACAAAAATCCACATTAATTGATTCACTGATTAATAACTCTAACACATTAAATTTCATTAACACAAAAATCACCATTAATAAAATCTCTAATTAATTAATCTTTCTCTTTCATTTCCATTAACACAATAATCGACATTAATTATTTCATCAATTAATTAATCTATCTCATTCAATTTCACTAACAAAATGAACCCCATTAATTAATTTTCTAATTAATTAATCTTGATCATTCAATTGAATTAATACAATAATCCCCATTAATTAATTCTCTAATTAATTAATACATGTCATTAAATTATATTAAGAGAACATTACTCATTAATTAATTCTCTAATTAATTAATCTAGTTAATTAAATTTCATCAACAAAAAATCCCCACTAATTAATTCACCGATTCATTAATTTTACTCATTAAATTGCATTAACACAACAAGGCCCTTTAATTTCTTCACCTATCAATTAATCTAACTCATTCAAATGCATTATCCAAAAAATCCCTTTTAATTAATTCACCAATTAATTAATTTAAATCATTAAATTGAATCATCACAATAATCCTCATTAATTAATTCACCAATTAATTAATCTAAATTAACTAAATTAATTAATTCAACAATTAATTAATCACATTCAATCCCTTTAATTAATCAAACAATTAATTATTCTTGTCAATTCCATTAATTGATTTCACAATTAACTAGTCTAACTCAAAACCTTCAATTAATTTTCTAATTAATTTCCCTTATCAATTCGTTTAATTTATTCCATAATTAATTAATCAAACTCATTACCTTCAATAACATCACTAATAAATTATTGACATCAATTTGAATAAATAATTCCACAAATAATTAATCATATTAAATTCCATTAATTAATTAACCAATTAATTAGTCCATCAATTCCGTTAATTATTTACACAATTAATTAATCAAATTCACAATCAAAGAATTCCCACAATGAATACATCAATTAATTATTTCAACTTAAAAATTCGATACTCCCAATTAATTCATCAATTTTTTTATAACTCAATCAATTAAATATCCCAATTAATTCCTCAATTAATTTTTCCAACTCAATCAATTAAACATACCTAAGAAATTCATCAGTTAATTATTCTAACTTAATCAATTTAATATCCCCAATTAATTCCTCAATTAATTATTCCAGATTAATCAATTCAATATCCCAATTAATTTCTCAATTATTTTTTCCAACTCAATCATTCAATATCCACAATTAATTCATCAATTAATTTTTCCAACTCAATCAATCCATCAAAATATATGATGCCAATAATTACATACTTAATTCATAAATTAATTATTAAAATACACAATCTCAATATTCTATAATTGATTCATCAATTAATTATTCAATTCATAATATCATTATCATATGACTAATTCATGAATTATATATTTGAAATCTATAATTCCAAAAAAACCAATTTTTTATCTTTCCATAATTAACAAAATCAAGTTAAACTATATCAACATCTCTAATTTCACAATCTATATATTAATTAATCTACCTAATTAATTAATTAAATATAGGATAACTCAATTGATAAAATCCAATATAAATTATATATTTAAATACTCATAATTGAAATCAAGACTTTGATATTTGAATTATATACCAACCTCCTCAAGAATAGTAATGAATGATCGCCAATAGATAATTAAAAATTTCAAATAGAATGATCAAGAACGCGACAAAAAACATGCTCTAGATCTAAAACCTTGACCCAAGATTATATAAATAATGATATGACAAACCTAGATCTAGGTCTAGAACCTACAACACATAAACATCCCTCTTTTATCTCGATAGGGGAGAAGAAGAGTGATATAGATTTAAATGGAGAGAAAACACATAAACAGGAGTTGAAGATCTTCAATCCACCATTCTATTCATAAATAACAGAGGTTAGGAGGGAATGGAATCTATTTGGGAGCATCAAAAATCGATAGAATTTTATTTGAGTCGAGTTGGGGTTGAATGTGGGTTAAAATAGAGGGTTTAGGAAATTAAAATCTAATTTTTTGGTCAACTAAAACCACATACTTGGTTTGATGGGAAGATGTGCACAGTTTCCTCTAACTATGCACCTTAACTATTCTCCCATTCTATTGGGGGGTGGGGGATGATTTCTCATAATATTGAACATGGTTTGAAAAACCATGTTCTATATTTGTGAATTCCCTTTGTTTGGGTTCACATTGTTAGTTGTCCAAGGGTGCACGATTTGGGAAACTAAACCTCTAACCATGAACTTTTCCATTTCCTTCCAAAATTTCCAATTTTCACCCAAACTCACCCCAAGGTAAATCTCAAAAAAACCATCCTCAAACAAAGAAAAATAAAACCTGAAAAAAAATCTAGTGAAATCTCTATAAATAGGTCACGATCTTATAAACTACCAATCATCACTATCCTTACACACCACATTCACCTATGTATTTTTTTCTCAGAGTTTCATCTAATGAATTCTATTTTAAAATGTTCTAAACCATTTATAATTAAAGTACTTTAGGTACTGAACAATCCTTATGTTTAAAATATTCATGATATCTAGTATGAATATGTACCTATAGATCTTTTGAAGAGTCTAAAATATAAATATCTCACCAATAATATAATAGAGTCAAAATTTAATTGTGTGTCTCACTATAGCCATCTCCAAATCATGAGACAAATAGTTATACTCCTACATTCTTAATTCTGGGATAAAAAACTGATAACTCCATAATATTATATCAGTAATGGAATGAGACCAATTCCAAGGTAATCAAAATACACAATATAATATTTACCCAACTTAGGTAATGTTATTATTAAATTGAAAGACAATCACTCTTCTATCTCCTAATAATATCTATCAAAATTATGAGTTTACTCAAACATCCCCCTTCCTAGTTAGATCCATAAATAACATTTCTATTTTCCCTAAGTCTTTAATAATCTATTATAATATAATACAAATCCCCAAAAGTGCTAAATATCAAATTAATTATTAGGTTGATGCTAAGAAATCATATCATCTAAATTTCATGGATCAATTACTATTATTGTCTACAATATGAAAATCCCTATTAAGTGGACTTATAATATTTAGAAAAACTTCTTCAAATTCTTGAAATAAATCTAATGCTCTCTTAATGTGATCTGATGATCTCCATAGGCATTCCATGATCCACTTATGTATAAGAGTATCTAATTATTTCATCAATGAACATGTCCACAAATGAACCAAAACATTAATGGAATATCCTATCAATCTTGGAGATAAAATCATATAGTGTAATATTTAGGCTCATTGGATTCATAAAGGACTCATACAAACTATATATTCTTATAAAGTTTTTCAATGGCATGTACTTCTCCCTTACCCTAACTTTGTGACATCATGACCTCAAATAAATCTTGGAACACCATATAGATCTCATAAACTAATCAAATTAGTCATCAATATTATGAAGTGAATATGGATCCTTGATTATTGATTTGTTTTATCATGAATAATCTACTCACACTCATAAATAACAATTTACTTAGTTTGTAAACAAAATGGGAGTTCCTCAAGGTGAAGTTATTGGGGGAATGAAATTTTCACCTCTACATATTCCAACTAGAAAATAATCTATCATTATTTAGATAGATCCATAAAATATGATGGAATTGTTATAAGGCTCATACTTAGTGTAATATCAATCACCAACTAGACCTCTCTCTTGGGAAAAAAGCGAACGAAATCCCAAGTAAATACCTCTTGATAATAATCTATGTTGGGAGGAAAGCTAAACTATTCTATCTTCTCCTTAGTCCCCAAAATAATTCTTTCAATATGGGATATAATCCTATTATTTAACCAATGATTAGTTCTTACTTTACCTATTTTAATTTCCCATTCACCTATGAAGGTATAACAACCACTCCTAGAATACGTGAAGGAAAATCAAATCATATAGAAATAAATTTGTTCAATAATTTTACCCACCCAATCCATATTTAGGGTCATATTAAAACAATAAATTTGTAAAAAATACCATATATTATAAAAAACTCTCACCACTGGGATGAATCCACTACACCTTCTGAAATCTAGATACCACTTCCCTAAAGGTGTGTGAAGTCTCAACATCCCCATGAGGAAATCCACAAAAAACTCTAATCTCATAATAACTAAGAATAAATATTTGAATTTGTTGCAAAAAAATTAATAAAACTAAGGAATTGGTATAATTATCAATGAATTGTTCCTCATATTATGAATGAACACTCACGCTTGTCTAGTAGTATCTAATAAAAATTGAAAAGTTGGTTAAACCTATTCTCTAGTCCTAACCCCTTAATTTCATTTCACATTAAGGTGTCCCACTTTTCCACTAAGCCTTACCCATGAAATTTAAATTATCTACATGATTTATTTGTACCTGCATAATACTATAATATGATCTCTTAAACCATTCTCATAATCCCAATATCTATCCTGAAACTCTGCCACCACAATATTAAGGTTAACTCCTAAAAAACCAATAACGGTTCCCCATTTTCCTATATTAACGTTAATCCCTCTATCATGACCCGTCCCCTAGGGCCCATGCCATGACTACCCCAAGCCTGCCTAATATATAACAGGGTCTTTCGACTAGCACCATGTAGACAAATCCCAAAAAAGAAAGGCATTTCTTTTTAAACCTATACACACACATAAGGCTCAAACTGCAGAAAGTAAACGCAAATTAAAAAAACTATCACTAATACAACTACTGATAGTAAATTACAAACAGAAAGTACAAAAGGGCCAAAATACAAGCCCAAAACCACAAAGGAAAGTACAACTTCAATGATCCATCTGTTCGAGACCCTACCTAAAGGTTATATGAAGGGTAGATGTCTATAACCGTCGAAGTATGCCCATCCGTCCCGTATCATTGAACACCACTAGGTACCGGGCCACCAAGGTCTCCATCGAAGAGTTGATCACTTGCACAAAACATGACATGTGTGGGTGAAGCCCGTGTAGGGTTGAGTAACACAATACTCAGTAGGGGCCCCAAACCATAAAGGAAAGAACCAAAAACAAGACCACAATGCAATGAAATCTCACACTGGATAAAAATCAAAGTATAGAAAGTAAGATTGTTAGTTGTAAAGTTGAAGAATCTTGTACTTCTGATGGACTCATCCCTGATGAGCCACTGAGGTTTTCTCGGCTACTGGACCACTGAGGTCCGCTCAACTACTTGACCACTGAGGTCCATTGGGATACTATACCACTTAGGTTTTCTCGGGTACTGGACCATTGAGGTCCGCTGGGATACTGGACCACTGAGGTCCACTAAACTATAAGGCCACTAAGGTCCCACTTTCCATATCATTCATGTCACAACCATCCATAGGATATTTGATCTCCATTGAATTTTTTTCCAAGAGAATCTACTCTTAAATCTATCAGTCATATCTTGAATACAACAAAAACTCACATAGAGTATACTCCAAGGACTTTCTCCATGTAAGGGTCCCAATGCTGCAGAAGGAGCGTTCATTAGACCCTCAGTCTGAAAGATATTGGCATTTTAGTTAAACGGGTTCAGTTGCATCCTAGCCTGATCCAGCTTGGTAAGACAGACCCGACCAACCCGGCTTGGGAGTTCTGAATGTCCCGACCCGGTTTGGTCGACCCGACCCAACCCGGTCCGGCCTGGCCAAGTGGCCAGGCCCATTGGGCCTTACTGGACCCGGAACTATTCGGATGTGGGTCTACCCAACCATCTCTCATAGAGACATGGTTCTCATCTGGTTTGGTCCAACTTAGTCGAACGTGTTCTGACCAGCCGGGCTACCCATCGGCCCGATTTCCCATCTGGAATGACCCGCAGATTGGTGGGCTAGTTCCTCTCTAGACTGGACTGCCCAACAATTTGGTTTGTTCCATCATCTGGACCACATTGGCTCGGCGTACATTGGCCCCGCCTATATCATTGGGCTGACTTAGGTCAATCCCAGATGCTTGCTTGTGTCTGGTTCGCTCACCCATGCAGCCAGTCACTTCCCCCCACACACGGTCAAGCATGGACCGTAAGCCAATGCATGCCGCAACCCGTACCGTAGGCCACTCCACCTGACGCGACACCCGACCGGTGATGAAACCCTACACCATCGTGGTCCCTATTGGCAGCAACCTCCACTAGTTCTGGTGCACCAGCGGTCTCCTCTATGGGTGACCGGACATGTTCTGATGGTCTGTTTCTCGATCCGTCGTCATTTCCAGGCTTCTTGGGGCATCATTATCACTATCATGTACTCCTCTCCATTTTTCCATCGCTTCATGGGTCCAAACTCATTTGAAATCCTCCCAGAAAAGATCGGAGCTGACCTCATGTGTTCTTCAGTGAAGAAGAAGGAGATAGAGAGAGGGGATCATACAAAACATCAAATGAACAAATCAGCATTTGTTCGTGTCGACCAAGAATTGTTCTTGATAGTGGGATCACAAATCATAAATATAAATAACTATGATTTAATCATTATAGCCAGTCCCATAATAAATATTTATAAATCTAGCAAGGAGAATCCATTATTGATCAACTTGTTTGAGATTTGATCTGTATTCTTTGTTTAGCGGTGAGAATGGGAGAAAATCAATAACTAAGATTTAAACACTACTTGGGAAAAGGACATTGGTAAAGGAATATTTCTTGTTGCAATCCATTTATCTGTTGTTCCGTTTCACTCTATAAGGGTATCATCACTATTTTTGATTCACCAAAGTTCATCATTTGAGATGTTTTTTTGTCATTCGTTAGAGTAATTTTAGGGTTGTTCGTCAAACTTGAATCCCTATTTAATTAAAGAAGGAAGAAGTGATCTACATTGTAGTTTCACCATGATGATTCATTAATTGATTCATCATCACCTCGTCACATTAACACATCACTGATGATTCAATGCATAACAATGAAGAGAAAATAATAAAATATTTTTTTTAAGTTATTTTATTTTTCTTCTCAATGTCCCGAAAACAACTTTTTTAGTGAATCTACAACTGTCAATGTTAGTCCCTTTCTAGGAAAATCCTGATGCTCTGTGTTTAATGGTTACCTTGGATTTTTTATCTAGGAACCAGTTTAAATGTTAGAAAAAACTACTTTCACCATTATTTAATGAACTTTAAAAATTGTTTGAAAATACATTCAGACCACCCCAGGCCTTAAAATCATGATCCTTATCAGAGACTGGCCTTGAAATAATCCCATTTATTTTTTAAAAATATTACACGGAATTCAAGGGAATTACATTCTACCCACCTTATGTCTTTACATCTCCGAAAGGAAAACAATGGATAATCAAAAAATTGGGGGAATGGGCATGAATTTGAGCCTCCCACTCCCATGTGGTCTCCTGGAGATTCTCGTGTTGCCAATGAACTCACACCAATGTAATCAACCAACCATGAAGGATCCTCTCTTGCCGATCCTCTATCTCCACCGGGTACTCCGCGAATATTGCACCATCGCCAGTCTCCATATCACCGTGGTCTATGAAGTGAAAAGGGCCATGCACATATCTCCTCAGATGGGAAATGTGGAAGATGTTGTGAAGCCTCTCTAACTGTAGTGGTAAAGCCAAGAAGTACGCCACCTCACCCACTCTACAAAGTATCAGGAAAAGTCAGATGAACCTAAGAGATAACTTCCCTCCATGAAAAAAATATATGTATCCCTCATCGAGGAGAGACCCATAGGAATGCATGGTACCCCTTCTCGAACTCCAAGGGTCTCCATCGCCTATCAAAATAACCCTTCTATCTGATCTATAAAGACTTCATCCACTCTCGGATGACCTACACCATCTTAGTGGTATCTTTTACTATCGTTGGAACTATGATTACTGACTCCCCTAGGTCTGTCCAGCATAACGGTGACCTTTATAGTCTTCTATAAAGTTCCTAGAATGGTGCCAAACCGATGGTAGAGTGGGAGTGGTTGCTTTAAAAAAAATCCACCAATGGTAGGTGGTCCTCCAAACTGTAACCAAAATCAAGAACACGAGTATGAAGGATGTTCTCTAAGGTATGTATGGTCTAATCCATCTGGCCATCCATCTACCGGTGAAAGGATTTGCTCAAGTGTAGATGAGTACCAAATGCCTCCTATTATCCCTTCGACAACCAGGATGTAAAACATGCATCATGATCTGAGAATACCATAGATGAGACTCCATGGAGTCAAAATATTTTCTTCATGTAGAGGCCTCCTATTCTCTCTACTAATCCTTGCTATTGATTGGGTATGAAGTGGGCCGACTTGGTGAGTTGGTCTATGATCACCCTGATGGAATCTTTCCCCAGGATGTAAGTGAAAATCCCGTCATGGTGTCCATCGATATCCCATCCCACATCCACTCTAGTGACTCGAGGGGTTGTGTCAAACCTGCTGGACCCTAGTGCTTAGATTTTAGTTGCTGAAAAGTGAGGCATCTTGCGGAAAACCCATCCACTATCATCTTCATCCTCATCCACTATTACTGACGTCGGAGGTCTTGGTACATCTTTGTCATCCCTGTGTGTACCTCCAAAAGGGATGTAAGGAACTCTCTCAACCCCTCCTCCCAAAAAATAATTGGTACTACATTGCATCCTCTTAAAAGGATTATGTGATCCCTAACTTTCAAATATCCATGAGGGGAAGGCCTTGTAGAAATCTTGGCACATGTAGTCTCTTAGCTGAAATCTCTGGGTTGTGCCTCCATCAATCTCTATAAGAGTGTAGGGGAAACTACCATCTATTGAATTAATGCTATATCCTCTATATCCAAAAAGGATATTTTAAGAGAGAAAAACTACTCTGAGGCCCTGTTCAGTAGTTGTGAACTCGATCTAATATTGAGAGCATCTGCCACCACATTCCCCTTCTGAGGAGTATAGAATATCTCAAATTCATAGTCCCAGAATAAAACTAGACAAAATAACGGTCTCAAATATAGATCCTTCTGAGAAAATATATACTTTAGTTTCTTGTGTTTAGACTAGACGATGAATCATTTTCCCATAAGGTAATGTCTCCAAATCTCTAGTACAAAGACTATTACTAACAACTCAAGGTCATGAGTCACATAGTTAAGCTAATACAGTCACAATTATCAGGATCTATAAGCAATAACTACTTACCCCTACATCAAAACACAATAAAGCCCAGTTATTAATGGTTAATAGAAAACCATGTAGTCGGTTCCCTCCTATGGTAGCCTCAAGATAGGAGCACTATTCAAGGACTGCCTCAGCTATTGAAAGCTCTAATGGCATCATTATATCCACAAGAAGTGCTTTCCCTTCATTTTCAATTTCTTTATTGGTGCTTCCACTCTAGGGAAGTCGAGAACAATCATCCGATAGTACCCATAAAACCCAAGGAAACTCCTCACCTCAAAAAAATATTGGGTGTATCCCATAAAAGCGTCAGGTTGATCTTTTCTTGATCAACCACAAAATCCAGCTTCTGAGATGAAATTTCCCAAGAAGTGGACCTTTCGTATCCCGAACTCACACATTGAGAGATTTATGTAAAGCTAGTTCTCTCGAAGTGTGTCCACAACTGTCTTTAGGTGTACCGCGTGCTCCTCCTCAGACGCTGAATACACTAAGATGTCATTAATGAAGACCACTACCAACCGGTCTAATTATGGGTGGATGATCCTGTTCATGAGTCCCATAAACACTACTAGGGAGTTCATCACACCAAACGACATCACTAATTACTCATAGTGGATGTAGAGGCATGTGAATGTCATTTTGAGATGTCCTCATCTCATACTCAAAGTTGGTGATAGCCTAATCTGAGGTCGATCTTCCTGAACAATATCGCTCCCTTTAGATGATCTAAGAGGTTATCAATCCTTTTTAGAGCCTAATGTTCTTCATGGTAACCTAGTTCAGGCTCTAGAAGTCCACACCTAACCTTAAGCTTATGTATGACTTCTTGGAAAAAAAAAATTGAGGCTACCCAATATGAAACATTGGGCCTTACAAACCCATTCCTATGCAATTCCTCCAACTAAACCCTCATCTCCTGGAGCTCTGCAGGATCCATCCGATATGAAAGTGTAAATATCGGTTTCATCCTGGGGTATAGATAAATGAAGAAGTCTACCTCTCTATGAAGAGGTAGACCTAAAACATCCTCTGGAATGACATCCTAAAACTATGCCATTATAGGTGGGAACTGAAAACTCAAAACATCCACTGACACATAGGGAAGGACAATTGACTCAAGTGTGATCAACTGCACCCTTCTATGCATGAGTTTTATCCCGTTATTCCTAGGTTTCGTTTTTCGCCGACCATGGAAAACCCCATTCTAATGTTACAGACATACAACATCCTTTTGCCTAAAATAGTCAATCTGTGAATGAACTCTAGATGACCAGTCTATACCAAAACTAACGCCATAAGGCCTCGATGCTGCCAGTAAGAGGTTCCAACCAAAACTCTCACCTCAAGGGTTAGATCACACCATCAACATAAGTGTGATTTTTGAGTCTCCTTCCCCTATCCTACAACTATCTAATCTTGGTGTGGTCCATATTGGGGTGGGTTTTGTAACACATAAGAATGTATACCAACTCTTACTGCTCTACTAGCTCTATTTCCACATCTTCCACCTTGAAAATTAATATGTTCTTATCACTATATCTACCCTAGTGGCCCATCCACAATTTCAATGTTAGCACAACTGGCTGTAAAATCTCTTGTGAGATGTCCTCTACCATCCATTGAAAATAATGAACTCTTTTTAGGCCGAATGGACTCACCCTAAGGGCCTTGATATATAGATCACCTATCATGGGACCTCTTAAGAAAATGTCTCACACGTCCATGTCTCTAATATTGACATCATCTTCTTTATTTCCCACTGGTAACATCCACTGGTTGTATCTGCTCATCCAAAGGACTTTCAACCAAAAAGGTTCTCTCTATCACCCAAGAACCATTTGGAATGAATAGATAATTAGTGATGTATTGGTTGTCCCAAAACGCACGTTGCTCTGGGGGCTGATCCCTGAAGCACTGGTCCTATCATATTCACCGAGTACCTAGAATGGTTTGTACGCCTCGAAGAATACTCTGCTACCAAAATGTCATCCTACCAAAGCTATAGAATCTCTTTGGAACGCATAGACCTTAGATTTTATGGCAAGATATAGTTTTATGTGAAAGGTTTTCAAGCTCTTCCCATGGTAGATTCAACTCATAATAAGATCAGGTTATTTAAACCCTGCCATCGCCCTGCTGAGACATGTAAAATGCTTATACTAGGACCGCCATCTCTTCTAATGGTGTCCTAACTAGGTAGAAAACTCAGTCACCACCTCAAGCTAGTCCTTAGATTCCTATGAGTCGGGCTCACCTTATAACCTAAGTGGTATCTATCACTAAAACTCATATAGTGTGATCTTCCTGAACATCTCATATACTTGTACTTCAAGTACCATGTGCAACTCCACATGTGGTGGTATAGCTGGTACACCACCTGGTTGTGCTCTCTATGGTACAAACCCATGTACCCATCTCGTCACCCCGTAGATCATCCTCGTGATCACATGGTGGAATCCTCGCTGTCTGTCTATATGGAAGAATCTTGAAACCAAATAATATTTACCATGATAAATTGAGTATACCTGGTGAGATGACCCAAGAAAGACATAGAAAACTCATCCCATTCTTGTAAGATGCATGTGCCATCATTTTTCCCTATAACTAGTGTTTCATGTACTATATCAAAAAGAAAAACTCAAGGTCCAAGTGTATGGATACATTGGATACCGCACCATCACTGGATTCTATGGACTAGAATTCGAACTCCAAACACTTAACACTGTTGCCCCCAAAACAAACTCATAGACTCTGGGTTCCTAAGATAGAACCGAACTCCCTCTAATACCAATCTATCATAACCCCTCCCCCAAGGCCCCTGCCGTGACTACCCAATGCTCGCCTTCCATATGCTAGGGGCTGGAGAATAGCACTAAGTAGGCATATCCCAAAAAGGGAAGGCAATGCCATTAAACCTATACACATGAAAAAATCTCAAACTATAGAAAGTAAACCCAAAGTAAACCACAACTCTCAATGAGAATACTACTGAGACTATAGTATAAAATGAATGTACAAAGGGGATAGAATACAAGATGAACATGAAAAATGAAAGTACAACTACCATGGTCTATCCACTCGAGACCCTACCTGAATGGTAGATGAATGGTAGCTGCATGCATATGTAGAAGTACACCCACCTATCCCATATCACTAAGCACCACCAGGTATCGGACCACCAATGTCTCTATGGAAGCATCAATCACCTGCATGAGACACGACATGTGCGGTTGAAGCTCCTACAGGGGTGAGTAACACAATAATCAGTTGGGATCCCAAACCACAAATGAATGACCATAGAGCAAAAACACAAAGCAAGACCACAAATAAAAGAAAAATCACACCATGTACAAATAAAAATATATAAAGAAAGATTATCATTAATAAAGCTAAATAATATTGTACTACTGAGGGATTCATCCTTGATGAGTCGATGAGGTTTTCTTGGCTACTAGACCACTGAGGTCCACTGGGTTACTGGAACACTGAGGTCTGCTGGGATACTATACCACTGACGTTCGCTCGGCTATTGGACCACTAAGTTCCACTCGGATACTAGAACAATGAGGTCTTCTAGGATATAGGACCACTAAGGTCTACTCAACTATGGGACCAACAGGGTCTAGATCATGATATTCTATGTGTTAGAGCAATTCGTAGGATTCCCACTCTCTAGTGCGCTTGACTCTAGGAGAATCTAATTTTTATTCTATTGGTTGTATCTCAACTACCACAAAAACTCACTTAGAGTATACTCAAAAGTCTTCTTCTTTGCATGGGTCTCAAAATCATAGACAGTGCATCAATCAGACGCATGGTCTAAAAGATATTTGTGGTTTAGTAGTAAGGGGCCACTTGCAGCTGGGCCTAGTCCGACATGGTTGGACCAACCCGACCAACCCGTCACGAGGGATCCGCCTGACCTGACCTTACCTGACCTGGTCTATCCTAGCCCAGGGGCCAGGCCTAATGGGCCTTGCTAGAATTGTACTATTTTGGTCATGTGTCCAGCCTGCTGGGTCACATAGAGACCTAGTTCTCATCATGTCCGGTCTGACTTAGTCGGGCCATTTCTTCTTCATCACGGGCTTCCCAACGGCCCGGTTTACTCCATTATCCTGACCCAAATTAGAAGGCCAGATTGGTTCAAGGCCAGATTCCTACTGGCATCTGATTCACATAGCCATCTATCCATCTTAGGTCGACCGCCTCCCTCCGCAAGTGGTCCAGCGTGGACCTCGTGCCAGCGCATGCAGTGGCCCACCCCATGGGCCACTTCACCTGATACGATGCTCGACCAATGCCTCCACCCTGGACTACCGCGGTCCCTGATCTCCACAACCTACATTTCCACAACGCGCTACCGGGGCATGTCGTCAGTATCCTCTATGGGCCACTAGACTTTCTCTAGTTTTCCATTTTACAATCCGTTAGTGCTTCCGAGATTCTTGGGGTATCAATATAAGTAACATGTACTCCTCTATATATTTACATCCTCTAGGGGTCCAAACTCATTTGGAATCCCCTCGGCAAAGATCCAACATGACCTCGTTGGTCCATTGGTGAAGAAAAAGTTGAGAGAGAGAGATGGAATCATAGAGAACCACAAACGAACAAACCAGCCTTTGTTTGTGTCGGCATGGAATTGTTCTTGTCAGCAAAATCAGGAAGAATAAATATATATCACTATGTTTTAATCCCCATAACCAATCCCACAATAAATATTTTCTAATACCACAAGGAGAATCCATCTGTAGATCAATGTTTTAGAGAGCTGATCCACATTCTTCATTTAGAGGGGAGAATAGGGGAAAAGAAATCACTAAGATTTAAACCCCTACCTAAGAAAACGAGATCAGTCAAGGAAGACCGACTATAATCATCCATCAATATCTAGTTCTGATTCTCTCTTTAAGGGTATCATCACTCCTTTCATATTCACTGTCATTCTTTGTTAAAGAGGTTTCCATCATCATTGGTCAGAGGAGTTCAAGGGTTGTTTGTCAACCCTAAATCCCTATTTAATGAAAGAAGGATGACATGATATGATTTGCAGTGTTTCCATGATGATTCATTAATAAGGTTCATTAATGGATTTAGTGTCACCTCGTCGCTATATCACCACACTGATGAGTTTATGCGTAATAATGAGGAGAAATTAATAAATAACTTTTTTTCCGTTATTTTATTTTTCTTCTCAAAGTCCCAAAACTATCAATTTCGATCGATGTGCGCCGACCCATGTTAGGCCCTTCCAAGGTGAATCTTGATACTTCGAGTTCAATAGTTCCCTCAAATTTTAGATTTGAGAAAAATTTTAAAATTTAGTAAAACCCGCTCTCATGATTATTTAATGAACTTTAAAAATCATTTGAAAATACCTTTGGAAACTCTATGACACAGAATCACGTTTTGTCTTTGAGCCTGGTCTCGAAATAATCCCATTTAATTTAAAAAAATTTTAAATATAATTTTGAGGTATTACACCCTCAATGGTCAATCACACATAGGTTGGATATTCCTAATCAAACAACACTCACAACACTCAAAAGTATTCCCCTCCTAAGGTGGAATAGACAAACCCTTACTCCAAACATATCCTCTTCTGCCTCCCTATCAGGAACCATCATGCCTCCACTTATAACTACCTTAACATATACTTCTAAAAACATCAAGATAGGGAGAATACAATTGTAAACAATATTATTACATGGAAATTTTAATAAAAAAGATTAGTTTACCAATTCTATAAAGGAATTAGGAAAAAAAATTTGGTTGGTTTGTGTATAGGGTTCCATAACCCCACCTAAAAACATCAATCACTTACCATTATATAAAAAAGAAACATTAGAAAAAAAATTAAGAAACTCTATAATGATTGTGTCATAACAAATAATAAAAAAACTAGCTTATCCATGATACATAAACTCCTAAGAATGGGTAAAATTTCACAAATAAGTGAGTATGGAATTCTTTATAGGATAACCCCGTGTGTTAATGAACTTAATCTTGGATATATGATTACCACTTAGCTGGTCTACATAATATATGTTTTCAAATTCACCCTCTTATGTGAGGATCTAAATATAATCCAAGATGTTGATAATTGAATCAATCCAATCCACAATACCCTTTAGTCACCCTCACCTTGGAATAGGGATATGTGTTGAATAGGAAACTCTTGTGTAAGATCTAACATAAAAGGACCACCTCTATTATAAAATTCTAAATTTTTATTATTATAATTACCATTCTTAAATATTTGTGTCATATTTTGTAATGTAGTATTACATAGAGAACTTACACTGTCTAATAGAACCAATTTTTTTTATTGATTTGAATATATAGAAAATAAATATGTCCATAAGAATTGAAAATATTACAATGGGATAAAAATTAATAAATATGGTAACTAAAATATGAAAATTGGGATATGATCGATCCAATAGAATAACTTCAGCCATGAGAAACCCTATATAAATGAAGTAAAATATTAATAATGAAATATTCATCAGGAAAATAAAATTATATACAACCTAAAAAAATATAATTGAATGAATAATTAATGAAATATGAGGTATTTATTGAATTTAAGAAACCCATATGATTGTTTTAAACCTGAACAGTTTAATAGTAATATCATTTTTGGGATATTAATCTGACCATTGGAATAGTAATATGTCCACTACCCATAGTAATATGACTATTATAATAGTATCCTCATAAATGTATGTGTAATATCATATTTTTCTATCTTTTAAAATAAAAATATGAAATATGTATATCATGATACAATTAAATAATATTTTTAAAAATGATAAAATAAGTGTTTATATTTTTTAAAAAATGTTTTATTTACACTTTTTATAAAAAATATAAGGATTTAAATGATTTTTTATAAATTGGGTTTATAAATGAATATTTACTTGTATTATAATTATAATAAAATTTAATGAGACTAGAAGTAAATTTTCATGGGGTCTTAAAATAGGTCACAATATTAAAAATATAAATTTTCAAATAAATACGTATTTTATTCAAAAAATAAAATTTTAATATTTTTAAAATTACATACATAAAATGGGTTTAATTTTTTGAATCTAATTTTTGAAAAATGGTTAGAGTGAATTTTTAGTATTTTCCAAAAATTGTTGAATTTTTAATGAATAATGAAATACAGTATTTAACATTATATGTTATATACATAATTTATTTCATAAGGGATGATATAAGTATCTATTAGTTCAAACTCAAATTCACCATTTAATATATATAGTCACAATATTCATCACTATTGGTAGTGTTGATCTAAAACAATATAAAATTAAATATAATATTCAAAACACCACCCCCTTATAAATACAACCCCTCACAACCCTTTATCCTCACACCTTATAAGCCTTGAAGCATACCCAAAATCCACCAAACTATTTCCTCACCTCTCTCACTATGTCCCTAGAATAAATTATTCTAGAAATTAAAACCAGTAGTGCATTAAGTATTATTTAAACTGACAACACTCAAGATGTAATATTTTAAATGTTTCTCTTTTAAATTCATTTCTTCTTATAAGTTTTCCTCTAAAACCTCATCCTACATAAATAAGGACTATAGTATTATAAATATCCTTGAATGTGTTTAAGATAATATCTATATTATTCCATCCCTTCATTTGTTTCAAAAATGAGAACATCATTCACAATATGGTTGGTTCAAAGATTGCATAAACAATGTAATTAGTTTTTCTCCACTGCCTTTAGGTTTTTCATAAAAATATTATTAAGGTTAAATATAATTATAATATTTTTAATATTAAAAATTTCTAATTCTTTCAGGTTTTAATAATCATTTATGTAAAAAAAATTATCTAGTTTGTAATGGTTGGTAAAACCACCTAAATGAACTGCCCATATAACATTAACATTTTTACTAAATAAATAATCCCTATGTAAGAACAAATATGGATATTCAGCTCCATGTAATTTTTTTGAAGAACAAGAATACTATTTCATTTCACTTATGATTTTGTGACCCCATTTGAAAAGAACCTTAATAATTATCCACATGTTATTTGACTTTAGAATCAAGAAATGAAAAATCTTAGAACTATAGAAATAGTCATTATATCTCAAAAAAATGGTTGTAAATGGAATAATTATAATTATAATAAATAAAATATATATTTTAAAAGAATAATAATTATGTATCTAATGAAATTTATTATATTATTTTAGACATCATGTGTAAGTTCAGAATGATTGTGTAATATAAGGTAAGGGATCTCTCCGAACAACCCCATTTTCATTAGGTTATGTTTTTTCCTTCTTTATATATCATTATATTATTATATAATCAGTATATAGTATATATATATATTCCCAAAATATATATAAATAGTGTAACTCACATTTTTGGATGGGAATATACATGTTTTGACAGTTCCCTTCTCAATTTCATTCCTTATAAAAAGATGATTAAAGATAAATTCTCTATTTCCTTTCCTCTTTTAAAGTATTACTAAATAATATGTATTAAAACATAATTTGTTTCTGAAAAAAATCATTTTTATATAGAATTATATTGTACTTAATATTTTATTTTTATGAGAGCTTTTATGTACTTAACCTCTATAAAGTCTCTTTACCCTTTTCCCTAAACCCTGCTTAGGTTGTAAAATTCCAAAGTAATATATCAACTCCATTTCACATATTCACTTAATATGGAAATAATTTATGGTGATATATGAATATTATTCCATTATTAATACAAAATAATGTTTTAATACCATATTTCATGTAAAAAATTATGAGATTATTTCTAGTCGTTCTAAAAGACATGATTCTGTAATCCATTTATTTCCAAGGATAATCATTATGTTTATGCCTTATGATTGATTTCCTTAGGCGACACATATATTCATGTAATTTTTATGAAGTTTTTTCAATGATATATATCCAAATAATTGGGTAAAGTTAATGTCTCATGGGATGATATTCATGGGATTAACGAGTAACACTAATCCATGTTGGGACTCTGTCTAACATATGATATTGCCCTGAAATTTATTGTTGACTTATGATTACATCATATTTGATGTATTTTTAAAATTTCCAGGATCCCATGATATTATTATTACATGTTATTTATTATATGTTACAATGTGATTTAATAAAAATCCTTCTCTTTTATGATATCGTGTTATTCCATTTGACTCACATGTTATGATTTTTTTATCATGTTTATTTTCTTACTAATATTTTTAGATCACACTTTTTATTGTATTACCCAAGTTTTCCTATATAGTTTTAGGAGTTAAAAGTGATTTAACATATCATTATGGATAATAAAAATAATATATATTATTTTAGTTTCATTTTGATGGAATATAAACCCATACTTCCTAAGACACTATACCTCTCGATCATTTGGTTTTGTTTGTTGGATATTTATGATAAAAATATTCTAATAATATGTATAAAATGATTGTGTAACTATGGTTAAAATCTGAGAAAGGTGTATTAATTTTTAGGGAATAGGAAAAGAATATATTAGTAACAAACCTATGGATAAGTCAATGTATAGGAATATATATTGAAAATTTAGAGCAACATAGAGTTAGTGGTTTCCAAGAAATAACATCCCTTTATGGATACTATAGTTAGATATATATTTATCGTAGTTTTACTTAGTGGTAATAAACTTGGAATGGGTTATTTTGTTATTAACGTAATCATCACTTGGGGAATGAAGAAAAATACTTATTTCACAACTAGTTTAACACTCTCAGGGGATATTCATTGATAAATTCACAACATGTTTACAAAATATTATGAAGGACGTTTTGAAAAATTTTGGATTGAAAACATAATAGAAAAATTATTTGGGATAACCTATAATGAAACCTATAGATTCAAAATTTTGTATTTACATTTCATTAATAAGTTATTCCTTAAATTTTAGCTTCCCTTTTATATTATTATTTATTTTGACTATTCTCACCCCTGATTTTATTTTTTTAATTAATGGTTGTAAATAAGAGGATCCATTCCAATACCAATGTTATATGAAATGTGGTGATTTAACTAATGATATGCCTAACGTTATGGTATTTAGAGATGATAAAATCATGGAAGTACTTTTTCAATAGACCCAGGTTATGAATAATCTTGAATGATGTGGAATTCCAACCTTCAGCTAATAAATATAAATTTTCAGTGGATTCCTTTATGAAACAAAGTACCCTAACAGTAGTGGATCTTATGGTTACCTCATCATATAATAATGGATTAAATAAATTGAGAAGTTATTATCTAACCTTGAATGATCAGATAAAGAGAACATTATAATTGATGTTTATCACATGGAGAGGGAAGTTTATAAGTGGTTGAAATTAGTCATGGAAAAAATTACAAAAGGTAAATTATTTCATTTAAAGGGAAGGATTCAAGAAAATATTATTCAATAAATATTTTTTTTAAACTCTTTATCCTAAAATAGAGATGGATTTCCTCAAACTGAAACAAATGGAATGTTATTATATTGAGATGTATGAGGAAATATTCACAAGGATTGCATGGCATGTCTCTGAATTTGTAATCAACACTGAAAGTAAGGTTTACTAGTTGTTTCATGGATTATATCTGAGCCTATTAAGGTTTTATCTATTTAATATTTTGAAAGATATAAATATATTTTCCATTTTACCCTTACAGTTGAGAAGGATATTGGTGAATCTCATTTGTCTTATGGGTATGGGGATAAAATTCATAAAATAGTGGATTATTTAGGAGGTTCAACGAATAAATCTCATAAATGAAAGAAAACTAAACATCCAACGTATCAAAAGTGTCAGATGAAGCATCATAAAAACTAATAGATTCATTATGTGTTAAAAAAGGGGTATCAGTTTAATCAATACCAAATATGGATGAAACTAAACTAAAGGAAATAAGGTTTAGATGAACACACAGAATGTGGTATGGCGTTCAAGGAATATTATAATTATAAAAACTAATATCCTAAGACAAGGGTTTTCAGAGAAAATAAATTAAAATAACCTATAAGGCTTAGAGATCAAGGAAGGCCATCTGAAATCACTACTTCTAAGGTAGATCCCCATAGTGATGTGGTCATAAGTGCAATAGTTATTTATATAATAATATATAATATACAATTTGATTCTAGTTTTAGACATTATTTTATATCAGTCATTTCTAGTATAACTATTTACACACCACCTCAAAACATGAATTTCGAGTTACTTGTGAGAACAAAAAATGGGGATATTTTCACATATCAATTATATAACTCCACTCCATTTAATATTTATGGATTAAACCACCTAGAAAATATTATCACACATCCTTTATTGGAATCTTATTCAATATTGGGTAATGATTTTCCATCCATTTATAAATCTAATGTCAATTGTTAGAAGAGGTATATCACTATACACATCCTTATTCATCCTCTAATTTTTTACAATTTTAAGGAGGATGATGAGTCTACATTGAAATATTCTTCTCATCAATTTATATTATGGCCTTAAAAGTAAGAATATATATCTTAAATGATCGATAAAATGGAGTGAATCATTCTTTAAGACATTCCCATTATGAAGGATGATATTGTTGTGTTCCCTCGAGATGTTGAGTTTCAAAATAAACTTATACATGTATCATTGAAAATCTATAAGAATCCCAATATAATGACCACTATTGAGTTAGAAGTACTAAAAAAGTAGCTACAAGAGAATATGGAAAATGGTTTTATATAACCTAGTGCTTCACCATGGGGTATTTCAGTCCTCTTCACTAGGAATAAAGATTGGTCAATGTTAATATACATTGATTATAATGAAATAAAAGAATATTGATAATGAACAATTTTCCACTTCAATATATTGATGAAGTGTTGATCAAATACCTTGGAACTAGTATTTCTCAAAGATCAAACTTTGGTTGGGATATCACCAATTAAAGGTGAGCAAGGAGAATATTCCCAAAACTACCATTAGAATAAGGAATTAACTCTATGTGTTCAAATTAATTCAATTCATAATCACTAATTCTATAAAAATATTCATGGGGTTTTTTAATTCAGAATTTATATATTACCTCACAAAATTTATAATAGTATTTGTAGTTGATATTATGATATAATCCAAAATCAAGGAGGATAATGGAGAGCCTTTGAATACTATTATAAAGACCTTACTAAAAGAGAATATATATAAAAGGTTTAATAATTTTGAGTTTTTAATGTAGGAAGTATCATTATTAGTGAGTTTTATCACAAATAAAGGGATATTTTTGGATACTCATAAGACAAATTAAATTGAGGAGTGGTCAAGACTAGAATGTTTAATGGGGATTCATTTTTTATTTAGACTAGTTTGGTATTACTAATGATTTTTATAAAATTATCATGTTTTTGAAATGTGATAACCAAGAAAAATCATAAGGGAGTAATTTCTTTAGACAAATGAATATGAATAGAGATTCAAGGAATCGAAAAAGAGGCTAACACTGCATCAATACTCACACTACTAACAATTGGGAACTATTTATTGTATAAAATTAGGTTTTAATTATGGTATTTTGTTGTGTGATGTTGTAAAATGATAAATTGATATCCTATGCCAGAAAGATATTAAATTTTCATGGGAAAAACTATTCAATTCAAGGAATGGAATTTGTTATGGTGATCTTCACATTGAATATTTGATGTATTCATATCCATTAGGAGAAGTATTAAATATATATAGATCTTATAAGAGTATCAAATATATATTCACAGAAAAGGATCCTAATATGTTACAACAAATACGGTTAGATCTGATCATGTATTATGACTTTTCAATCAACTATCATATGAGGAAAATGAATAAAGTCGAAGAATCCCTATGTAGAATGGATTCTATAACCCTATCCTTGATGAGAATTGAGAAGGATGTGATAATTTTAGAAATGAGAAGTATGTACATTAGAATAATCAAATAAGGATAATCATTATTCATTTAAAAAATTATTTCTCCACCACACATTCGAGATAATAAAAAGGATGCTCAAAGAGATGGTGCGAAAATAGAAAATAAGGTGGAAGCAATAAGAAAATGGAAATCCAATGAGTTTAAAATTAATGAAGATGGAGTTTTATTATTTAGTCCATGAATATGAGTGAATCAAATTCATGAGTTAAATAGGTATTCATTGAATGATTTATATATCTAGACCTTCTATATTCAACCAGAGAGCATGAAGTTGTATTGAGATCTCTGAGAGCACTATTGGTGGGAAATTATAAAGAAGGAGAAAACAAAATATACATTAATGTGATTGGAATATCAGTAGGTGAATACTAAATGGAAATATTCTGAGGGGATGATGGGAAAATTACCCATACTCATATAGAAATGGAGAAAATCACTATGGATTTTTTTAACTAGTATTCAAAATACATCTAGAGGAAATAATGCTACATGGTTTGTGGTGGATCATCTTATAAAGGATTATCATTTCATTATAATTTAAGAGGACATATATAACACCCAAATATTTTATGAAATATATTTTTTCAAGTAAATTTAATATTTTAAATTTTTTCTTACACACAACACCAATTTTATCTTGTGTTACATGGATCATAATGTTTTGATAGCATTACATGCATCACATATTTTAGGTTACATTACACACAACATTGAGTTTAAATTAAACATGACATACAATTGAAATATTATTACTTAATATGATGGCTTCCACCTAGATGTTGGAATAACTAAAATAAATAGGATTAAATAAATTATGAAAATATATGGTATATAAATGTGTATAAAAATAATTATTTAGTGACCTGTTAATTAGAAATTAAAATAATAACTATTTCAAAATAAAGGATATCATCTTTTGAAAAATCATTTTTTTGAAAAAATGTGTTTTAACTAAATAAATTTTAAAAAATCATTTTTGGTGAATTATTTTAACAAAATGTATAATTTATATATTAAATAAAATTTTTAACATTAATTTTTTTAATTTTATTTACAATAGATAATAATTAATCAAATTTTTTACTTAAAACTACATTATTCTAAAAAAACAGTTTTGCCTCCTTTTGCATATTTATTTTAAAATTAATTTGTAACTATTTATTTAATATATTAAAATTTATTTATTAAATTATAATGTCTAAAATATATTTGGAATATTTTCTGATAATTTTATAAGATGGTAATTTTTTTAATGTATAGTGAAAAGTACTGGTTTTTATTAAGAGAAGTCATTTATTTTAAAGCATTTAAAAACAACCAATTTTTTTAGTATGATTAGAAATGTAAAAATTGTATAATTATATATATATATATATATATATATTAATCTAATTTATTTCATTTGATTTAATTTAATACCAAAATTTTATATATAATAATTTTAAACTTTTCAATATTTTCTCTTTGGAAAACCCACTTTCCCATCACATATGTTGGATTAAATTTTAAATAAAATTTTACAATTATGTGAATGGAATTTGGAAAAACAGATTCCATATTTCTTGTTAGAATACTATATATTATTTTATATGGTAAAATCTATTTTTTACCTAAACTAATAGTAAAAAGTAAAAATTAATTATCGCAGTTAAGGCAAAATTGGGTTTACTGAGGGGTTAAACTAAGAATAATGGGGTTAAGATGAATATAAAACTTATCAAATTTATATTTTATAGAACTTTTTAAATATTATAATTCAAAATTTATAATATATAGTCATTTGGAATATTTATTTATGATATTGACTTTATTATATATGAGTCTTTTGGGAAATTTCCAGGTAGTTTTCAGGCGGGTTTTTCCCCCACCTATAATTGGCCACCACCAACCTTAACTTATTCAGACTTTTAATTCAATATATTTAATAAAAAAATTAATAAAATAGGTCCCAAACAACATTATTAATTTTATATACTTTATGGTCCACCCAAAAGGCCAACATTAGGGTCTTTAATCAGAGATCCAAAGGAGGTTCTTCTATGAGTGCCTCCAATAAGATCCATTTTTATTTCTTATTTTTTGAAATAAATTATGTATTAACAATTAAAATATAATAAAAATAGTATATAATATATATCTATAAGTTATTATGTTATTTTAATGACTTAAATCCTTCCCCTCTTCTATCAAATGGGTTATGAAATCTTAATTTGTGTGTACATCAGACTACCACATCATTAATCGATGATATTAATTTTCTATCACAAACTCTATAGAATAAATATATTAATATATTTATAGTTTATATATGATATATATGATATTATTATTATTATTTGATAATTATTTCACATGTTCTATTTTACTTTCCATTCTATGGTAACATGATAATTTTGTTCGTGTGTATTGCGGACTACCCCCTCATAAAGCGATGTAATTCATTTAAAAAATACATGCAAGGTAATAAAGTTGTTTTTAATGAATATATGTGATATATATGCCATTAAAATTATTATTTAATGGTAATATATTATATAAATTTCTTTCTTTCTTTTAGGAAAATGGATATAATGTTCGTGCACACGTACGACCTACCATATCCATTAATGGTGCATTTAATTTTCTATCTATAACTTTTATGGATCACTATAAATACATGTATACTGAGTATATATGATACATATATCATGTTTTAAATAATTAATATTATGAAACCATGATAAAATTAATAGGAACAAAAATAAATAATCAAAACATACACGAAAAACAAACCAGTTATTGCCCGAAAAGATACGTTAACATGAAAATGTCAATAAATAGGTAATTAAAAGGAATAAGTAAAAAATATATAGTGTTATATATATATATATAAATATTTATGGTTATATAATATGTATATAATAATAATATAATTATTATACAGGAGGATGAAAGGTTAACAAAGAAAGCCGAGACTTATTGTAATGGATTTTCGTCTCACTTTTACTTTCTGTGAGACACATTCCATATTCACCACATGTTTCGTTGAGGTGGTGTATATACTAACAATGAATATATTTTATGATTATTATCCTGATTTTTTTAGGATTTAATTACCCTTTTTAGGTTCTCACCTTCATGGGTTTTGCGATTCAAAAGTTACCAAAGCGGTAAGCATTTTTCCTTCTCAATTTTCCTTCTTTGAGACATATGTTATGTTATGCACCTATCTTCTTTTATGAGGCATATATGAAACAAATTTTACATGTAATATCATGAATTTATTTATTCTCATGATATTTTAACATTCATTTAATATTATTATTTCATGGATATTACAATTGAAATTTACTAAAGTGGTAAGATCTTTAGTTACAATCTCATCGTTTATCATGATGGTTTACAACTATGCTTACAATAATTAAATATTATGATAAATCTCTCAATAAAATTATTAATATATTATCATATGGTTATTTCATCAGAATAAACGTTTTAAATTCATTTACACATCTTTATATATTAAATATTTCAACATAATGTTTTTATAAAAAACGAGCTTTATTTATCTCTTCGGTCGAAAACCATATTTTATAAAAATGTTTTAATTTTTTTTTAAAAGTATTAAATTTATTTATGTAAGAAACCATTTATTATTAAGGTATTTAATATTTTACATTAAATAAAATCTTATTTTAAATGATTGATTAGTTCCTTATGTGAATTCCCTTAGAGGTCAGGGAGATAATAGGGGTGTCCTTGTCATTTTTGGAGCTTAGAGTGAAACATTTGGTGTGAGATTGGCCAAGTGCATGGTTAGTAGAACCCATGAGGGGTAGGTGAATGTGTTTTCATAAAAATTCAAATTTATTATATTTTTAATGTTTATTTATTTTCTAGTAAAGACCCTTGGGCATCTCTCATGAAGCTTGGGGGGGGGGGGTCTAAAGTGTGTATTTTTAAAAAACAGACTAAAAGAGGGGGTGTTATTTAAATATTTTTTAGGAAAACAACTTAATATAAATATATTAATAGTTGATAAAGTAAGGATATTGTTTTATTATTATGTAATAATTTTGTCATTTCTTGTTTACTACATATCATGGATAATTCATTATTCTAAGAATTACATATCGTTTTATGGAATTATTTAGATGAGGGTCATCAAGATGTTGATTACCTTCATACCTCTTAAAAAATAGAAAAATAAGATAAACTTGACCCAGAAAGGGTTTTGTCATGGTTTGGACCTCAAGCATAGAAATAGGGCTACAAAAGCATACTGAAATATCATGTAATTGTGAGAGATAATGTATGATTATGTCTTTCAATCAAAACAACCTAAGATTAACACTTGAGTGCTCAACACAATTGGTGTAGAAATGAAACATGTTTCACATGGAATTCATAGGATGATTTTGATAAGATAGAACATACGTGAAATATTTAACAACCAAATTACACAAAAGCAGTAGAATAACCAATCCCAGAACCCCCTCCCAAGTGTGCGTATCTCCCTTAAAATGAACGTCCACCATTTTTCTTTCCATCGAGATGAGAAAGAGGCTCTAGAGGAACTTAACCATCATCCTTGACCCCCTATATGAGAAAAGGAGCCTCCAAAAATTATTATATGAGGAGAGTAATCCATTGGGTTTTCAAAATAAAAGATATTTTCCTTATGTTTGAGCATATAAATGGGGTTCCCAAGGTTCCATTTTATCGGAAAAGTGAAAGGTGGTTTGGGGGACATATATTCCTTAAACCGACATGGAATATATATTCCATCATCTAGAAAGTCTTATATTTATTTTGAAAAAAATAAAACTGGTTTCCCCACAACTTGAATATATCAACAGAAATTTTGGCATCATTTTGAGGTCGACAACTTGAGATATGTATGAAACACAACACACCACTTTTGACTTCATGCAGATTTAGTGGCTTGTACATAAAAGTTTGGTTGGGACCTTTAATTGAATAATTAGTATTTTGAGTATTAATAAGAGTTGTATAAAAATTAATTATGGATGGGTAACTAAATTTCATGCTAATTTAACATAATAATCAGTTTTAGTGTCCATTTTAGTCCAATGGTGTTCATGGAATCCTACACATTTTGGCCCATTTTTCTTAAACATTATCTTGGGCCCTCCATTTTACCTCCACCTACAATGAAATAGTCCAAACAAATGAAATTACCCTTTTTTGTAGTGATTAAGAAAAAGAAATGAATCAAGAATGAGGTAATTTTGTTATTAAATATGAAATTTATCAAACAAAATCAATTTAACACAGTGGCGTAAGGGTGAAAATGAATAGTGAATTGCTACACAATCACACCCCTCACAAATTTTTTTAACTCCTTAGAAAATTCACATTTCCAAAAATTATGTATGGTGATATTCCAAACTTCATGAAAATTTAACATTGAAAATTTAATTCTTGAAAATAGTGTTATCAAAGAAAAAATCACACCAAGGAGTTATTATCAATGATAATGGAAGAAGATGTCTCATGGATCATATCAAAACAAAATTATTTGTGATACATTATACCAATATAGGGAAATGATTAAAAAGATAACCAGGTCACTAAATATCCATGTGTGTGTGTGAAAATCATTTAATGGTATTTTTTTCCAATTTCAACATTGTAAATATAGGTTATTTTATCAAATTTATGCCTAAATGATTCTATCTACTAAAAAAAACCTATATAATTTTCAATAAAATTTAAATGCCCACTCATTTAAAAATTCATGGAAGTTAATACTTAATCTCCTTACCTAGATATCCCTATATGTTGTACATTTCATCACTCCACTAAATTATTATTATTATCATTTGTTTTCAAAAGATGAACTTTGAACAAATGTCACAATAATCAATCTAGCATTTTCTTGATCTCCTCAGTAAAAAAGTTTCAATAGATATAATAAGATCAAAGGTTGAGGAAGAGAGTTTTTTTACCATCCCAAGACACGACCCATATTTGTTTGTGTTTCTATTGTTTTTATGTTTGATATTATGTTTTTAGGGAAATGAATAGTCGGATAACAAGTACACACACTTAGGAAAATCCAACAAAGTAATGAAATAGATTAGATACGAAAACAATGTATGGAAAAATCATTTTTGAAAGTATAAAAACATTAACCCAACTTATATTCACCTTATATTGAGTAATAAATAGCCACACTTCATGGTTGGGTGACAATATGTGTGGAGATATTTAGGGACCTAGTTTTCCCATAGACTACTCAAATAAAGGGTTCCATTATTTTATAAAGTTTTAAAATGTTACAAGCATTTATATAATCTACAAATAAACAATTAACTAGAAAAAATGACACCTCAATGCTAAATTGATTCCAAAAAACACAATTCATCCATGATTTTTTTAAAATGACAATAAATAGGGAAATTCCTTATGTATTCTCAATAATTTAATTTTTAAGTGGGAAATATTTTTTAAGATTAATAAGGAATCATTATCCATGATTATGTGATAATAATTTTCCATGATTAAGTGGGAATCATTAATGAACATTCCAGCATAATAGTGAGGGGAAAAATGAGGTTGAAGTAATAATAATATTCAAAAAGAAAAGAAGAAGAAAAAAGAAGAAGAAAATTCCTAACTAAACCAGGAATGTAACCATCCACCCCACACCTAGAGTATGTATTTTACTTAGAGTAATAAAACATAATATATGAAGTAAGGATAAAAACTGATCGGTTTTATTCTTAGGTTGCTTCTTGAACTTACAGTTCCTCTATCAGGGTCTTCGAAATGGATCTGTGAAAGCACCTCAGCCACTGTCCATTGATAGTAAAGGGTTGTTTTGTTTATTCTTTTGTAACTAGAAAAAAACAAATGGATAAACATTATTAGTAGTGTATGGACCAAACCAGTGGGAACAAATCTTACATGGATTTAATTTCAGCCTATCATTGTAAAGGAGGACCTTCTGGCCAATGTGGAATTGATGACGAAGGATGAGATGATTGAAGACATCCTTGGTTGACACTTTACAAATCTAGGAGTTCTTATATGAATTTATGAATCTTTTTATGTTCACGAATCTATATATTCCCTTTAAGACATACACAAAAATATTATAATTTCATTTTTTAATGGACCATTAGGCTAGTTAATCTATCTCAACTAGGAGGTGTCAACTCTTCCCAAACACAAGAAGATAGGGTGACATTCCTATGGGAGTTTTCAAGGTAGTATGGTAAGACCATAATGAATCATAGAGCCTAATACTCCAATTTTTTTATTGGGTTGAATAATTTTTTTAATGAATTTATGTTACATCTATGTTTGACACCTCATCTTGACCATTGGTTAGTGGGTGATAAAAAGTAGACAATCGATGCCTGAACCCTTACCGATGAAAAAATGATTACATTTTTGTTTTTGTTGAAAAGTGAACCCTATTAACTAATTATTAATATAGGTAATCCAAACCTATTGAAAATTTGGGTTATAAAAAAATCCACAACTTCATTAGATTCATCAGTCTTTAGGTCTCATGACTCAACCCATTTTGACACATAATCAACTATCAGAAGAATGTAAAATTTTAAAAATGAATTTGGGGAGTGGTCCCATCAATTCAATTCCCTAAACAATGAAAATTTCATGAAAGTGAATGTGGTTTTGTGCAATATCATTTCATTTAGATACATTCCCCATTCTTTGACATTGATGTTGGCCAAAAGTGACTAGAATTGAAAATGTTTAGGTAGTCTATTGAGAGCCAAAGAGGCCCCCACAAGAAAGAGTGTGTAGGAACATAAGTAAAGTTTGAAAATCATAATTAGGAATACAACACATAAAGAATTAATCACTAAATGTGTGCTAAAGGTAGTGGTCATCACAAATATACCAACGAGAATCTTGTTTTAGACGGGCATATTTTTTTTGAAATAAGTAGGAATGCAAGATTATACCAAATAATTTCTAATTTAGGTAAACCAAGGAATATCATTTTCCACTCTATAAAATTTATTGTTAGGAAAAATGTCATATATGGGAATACAAGGGTATGAGTTAATGTATAAGGATGGAAGAGTCCTAATGATGTGGTCTGCCTCCACATTCTCTTCTCCTTTTTATCCCTAATTTAAAAATTAAAATATTAAAGGAGGAGAATCTAGTGAATGAGATATTGTTTCGCTTAAAGTTTATTAAGGAGACATCAGAGGGCTGCATGGTCTGAGAACAGAATGAATTTGGACCCTAAAAGGTATAACGTAAATTTATCCATGGAAATCACAATGGAAAGTAAATATTTATCAATTTCAATGAAGTTTTCTTGAGAATGGTCAATTGTATCTGACACACGAGTAATGACATATGGAGATAAATTAACCCAATATGATAAGACAACCCAAAATATAAAGTTATAAGAATCACACATGTGCTCAAATGGTAAATCCCACTAAGGTTGTTGGATTAATGAGGGTGATGTGAGACTTTATTTCAATTGATTAGAAAATTAAACAAATTATTTTTTCAAAAACAAATTCGCTTTGTTTTTTGTGTACGTGGGAGAGGGGGACTAAAATCTTACTAATGTCATGAATTAAATGACGATAAAATCCAAAATTTCATATGAAAGACCACACATACCACATATTTGGGGAATGAAAGGGAATAAATGATGACCACTTTGTATTTATCTACTTAGATACTATCCCCAAAAATGAACTGACCAAGTACTATACCTTTTCCCACCATGAAATGACATTTTTAACAATTTAATACAAGATTATTTTTAATACATTGACATAGGATAAAACCAATAATACTCAAACAATGATTAAAATAGGAACCATATATAGTGAAATCATCCATGAAAAGTTCTATGAAATTCACCTGGTAATCCAAAAAATGATAAACATGCATCGCTAGAAAGTACCTATAGCATTGCACAGACCAAATGGAATCCTCTTATAGGAAAATTTTCCAAAGGGGAAAGTGAAGGTTTTATTTTCGTTATCCACATCGGAAATATAGATATGAAATTATTCATAATACCCATCAAGGAAATAATAGTAGTAGTTCTCTACTAGCCTTCCTAGCATTTGGTCAGTAAATGATAATGGGAAATGGTCCTTCCTAGTGTGTTGGTTTAATCTGTGATAGTCTATACAAACATGCCAACTATTATTCACATGAATTGGAACCAATTAATTATATTCATTTTTAATTACCATAAGAATAATTGTTTTATGAACTAATTTCACCAAACACACCCATTTAATATTAGATATGGGGTAAATGATTCCAAAATCCAATAATTTTGTTTCCTCCTTATTAATAACATCAAGGTGTTTTGGGATTATTTGATGTTAGGCCTACCTCACTGGCCTAGCCTCATCATTTAATAATATATAATGTATTCAAATTGATGGGATAATACATGGAATTTCAAAAATGTTTCCATACCAATTCTTGTATATAATCCCTCAAAAGTTCAAGTAGTTTCAATTCATTCTCTAAAGGGACTGAACTAGCAATGATGAGAGGCAGCCTGTTTCCATTTTCAAGATAATAATATTTTATATCTTAAGGAAGTTTTTTACATTCTAATTTAGGTCGATTTTGGATTCATGGGAGGGAATATGAAAGTGGTATGTCAATTATCTTATTTAACTACTCAATTGATACATCCTCAAATGAGGTACGATCTTTTACATGTTTATTAGTATCGTCGATGGTCATGTGATCCTCATTGTTAAATAAATCATCAATTAACAAAGATGTATGACATTTTTATAAACCCATAAAATAATATTTTCATAATTAATAACCTGGAATGTCTATCAAGGATGAAAACATAGAAAGGGGATCATGGGATAGAAATTAGGTATTTTAGGGGAATGAGAGTACATCAATTGAATTAACTGAATGTGAGGAATGCTCTTCTGAGGGGTGCTTCATGGAGTCAAGGTTGTTGAAATGGGAAATGTCTCCACCAAACTCCATATATAATTTACCATTACAGAAATTAATTATTGGTTTTTAAAATTTAAATAAATGCATCCCCAATATAATTAGGGTGTGCCCATTTATCCTATGATCTTCCATTTCAGGTATATAAACATTAGTAGGAAAAAATAAGTTTTTTACCCTCACAAGAACATCGTCTAACACACAAGTGGGGTGGTATATACTTCTTTTTTCTAGTTGAATAAAATTTATAATTGGATTAAATTGAACAATTTTTAATTAGTTGAAAACAGCATGAGGCATCACATTTATAGAGGCACCCAAATCAAGAAAAACATCAGAAAAAGAATACTTCCCAATGGTGCACAGAATCAGGAATTTCCTAGGAAACAGTGATAAAATTTTAATGTGTTTCTATGAAATGTCAAATTGATTATATTTTTAATGTTTATTTATTTTTTATTGAATACCATAGGTTATCTTTCAAGGAGAATTGGGTGTTTAATGTGTGTATTTTTAATAAAATAAACTAAAATAAGGGGTGGGTTTGAAATTTTTTTAAGAAAATAACATAATTTAAAGTGTTTAATAGTTGAAAAAGGAAGGTGTTTTTTTTGAGTTATAAGAGAAGGAGTTAATATAATGTTTAGTAAAAATATGGGATAATTAATTTTTCTGATAATTTGATATGGTTTAATGGAATCCTTTGGTTGAGGGTTGTCAAGATCTTGATTCTCTCTTGCCTCTTAAACCAATGTTCAAAGAAGCAATCCTTGATACAATAATAACGTTGTCAAGGTTTGGAAATCAATGATAGAAAAAGGGATTACAAAGAATACTAAAATAAAATGTGTGTGTTTGAGAAAAAGGATGCTTGTGTTGTACAATTGGAACAACCCAAGATTCACACTTGAATTATCAACCCAATCTGCATTGAAATGAAATGTGTTTCACTTAGTTTTACGAAATAAAAGAATATAGAGGAGAAGGGTGCTATAATATAATATAAGTGAAATATTTAAAAAAAATTAAACAAAAATTGTAGAATAAAAGGTTCTATAACTCCCTCACTTATGCATTTAGCTCCCTCAAAATACCATCCATTATTTTTCTTTCCATTTAGAAGAGGAGGAGTTTTGGGTAGAACTTAGATTTCGTCCTTGATCCCCCTATGAGGATAAGGGAATATAAAAATTCTTAGATGAGGAGATAAATACTCTGGGTCTCCAAAATACCAGATCTTTGCTTCCTGATCATGCATACAAATGGGGTGTCCAAGGTTCCATTTTTTTGGAAAAGTGGAACGTGGTTTTTGGCACACAGATTTCATGAATCCACTTCGCCCATGACTTTCATCATCTATAAGGACTTAATTTTCTTTTGAAAAGACTAAAAAAATGTTTCCTCACTATTTTAATATCTCCACTGAAACATTTTCATCATTAAGAGGTTGAAATCTCATGATATGAACAAAAAACAACACACCACTTCTGACATCATGTAGATTTGGTGGATTGGACAGATCATTTTAGTTGGTCCATTTAATGGATGAATTGGGATTTTTGTCTTTATAAGAGTTGTATTTAAATGAATTTTGGATACATTCACCAATTTTAATCCCATTTTAATGCATGAATTAATTTAAGTGTCCATTTGAGTCCACTAGTGTTTTTAGAATCTAGCACATTTTGGACCATTTTTCTTCAAAATCATTTTGGTCCATCCAAATCACATACAGCTAAAATTAAATAACCCAAAAAATTAAAATCAAACATTTTAATGATTATTATAACAAAATAATTGAATAAAAAATCATATAAAATTTTCATTAAATTTGGAAGTTAGGATAAAAAATCAATTTAAAATGGTGACATAAGGGTGAAAATGATTTGTGAGTTGCTACATGATCAGAATGCCACATGTTTAATTATAACCTTTCGAAGCTAGAAAATGGAGTCTAATAGGACACACATTTAGAAAAATAATTTTATTTTAGGATCACAACTGTGCAGAATGCACTTTAGTTTTTTACACTAGGGTGAGACACTGTTTGTGCATGGTTAGTCAAATTGTGAGTATAAACCCTTTGGGGTTCCCCTTTCTTGAAAAATGGAACATAGTTTACACAAAGTTTGTCCAATAGTGTGGCCAAACTATGTGGATATGTAATTTGGGGGAAATTAGGAATCGAACATAAATAATATTTCATTTCAACCCTAACTATCTCATTTCATCTATCAGATATAACCTTCATTTTGAGAGCTCCTCTTAGAAGAATAAACAAGGAATAAAGGGATATTATCCATCCAAGAATATAATCATGATATGTTAGAAGCATAAAATCCATATTGGTATGATTTAAATTCAATTTTTTCTTCAATCATTCTTCTTAGTATTATCTGTACTATTTAGGATCAAGCCAATATGGACTATTTTTTGTTCTTCATAAATTATTCAATTTCATCCCGATCTGAGTCAAATTAGGAGCTGATACTTGAAGTTATATCCACTACAAATATATGGTATTTGGTATCATGATATTAATTCAAAGTATAAGTGTTTATATATATATTCCATTGTTCTGCACACTGAATTCTTGGATTGATTCTCTTGAAATGGATTTAAATCCTTGTTTAAAATGAATAGGTGAGACCAATGTAATTAATGAGACTATTGATAGTTAATTAAAGGCCATGAAACATTAATTAGAACCATGTTTTGGGTGTGATGTTAATTAACTAGATCAACATTGGTGTCTTGAATTTAAAGTACCTTTTATTCATTTCATTACTCCTTTCTAGGGGATGTTAATTGTCTAATTGTAAATGAATTGAATAAAGTAAGGGAATAAAATGAACATGACCCTTGTTACTTTACATGTAATGGATTTTAAGCTATATTTACCCCTATATTATAAAACTTCCATGTATGTATTTAAGAGGTAAGCTTATAATCTTGGCAATTCCTTGAACCACCTTTTGAGGTGATTTTTAATTGAATTGAATACGACAATGAACCTTGGTATAACTAAATGATATTGAATGTATGTTTCATAAATGCATTTGGTGACACATGGGTTAGAATATTAATTCCATGATGGATTCATTTGGATAAATCCTTTCTTATTCTTGAATGATACATGGACTCCCTAATAGATTGTCGAGGATAGACTCAATAGGGATTGACTGATATATTCCAGCATGACACTTAGACTCCTTATGATTTTCAAAAGAATCACTCATAGGGTAGCTGGTCATATACTCCATGGGTGACACTTGGGTTCCATAAGTGGACCTCTAATGACATACTACAATATCCATGATGTTATACCACACCCAAAGTGATACTGGGATTCACATGAAGAATGCCTATGATGGGATTGTAAGGTGTTAGTTCATGATACAATTAGAGTGATACTTGGATTTAAAATTAGTAATACCAATGATGAGATCATGTTTTTGAATAATTTATTAATTAAATGATTAATATGATGCATTCTCTATGCCAAAGAACAATCTTGAATCTGATCAGAGACTTATAATTTATTGATGGTTAGTTTAGGAATATTCCAATCACATGTCTGTATAAGGGACCCTAGGATACATTACACGTGTCAAAACATATTTATTAAATGATATTGCTTAATTAAATGAACTTTATTAAGAAATGATATCAGACTAGATGTTTATTCTGAGACTTTCTGGCTAGGTCAAAGGGTTCATCAGAGGATGGGTGTCCATGGGAACCCATAACATTATATGTGTTTTACTTTATGTACTTCCTCAACATATTCTATTACTTCATGCACAAAATTGTTCTTATATATTCACTAACAAGATAAAACTAGCCCTTTGGGTGGTTTCCTACTGGGATCATATCTCACACACTGTTTGGGATGTCGATGGTACCTGAGCAGACAATATGATTGTAGGTATGGATAAGAGCAAGATACCTACTACAGGTTATTTATTACTGCTTACGGGAAGGGTATCATGAGAGAAATTTGAGGCACATGATTCTAGATTATTGTTTTGGTCTTTTTGGTATTTTTAAATGTATTTTAAACCTTCCATGTATACATGTTTGGGATATTTTGTAGAGACCTGACATGTATCATCATATTCTCTATATGAGGAATTTTTCAGGTATTGTTTATTGGTATCTATTCCTGATGTTCATATATTTTCTGATTGATTTACTTCTTGTTTTATTTATATATTATTTTATATCCACTATGATATAATCTATTGATGAGGGCATAGTCTCCCCACAGACACACCCTAGGATGTCACTGCTAGTCATCTACCTCTAGAATTTGGGGAGATGTGCTTGAGGCCTTATGGCCAACTAGGCTTGGGGCACCATTAGTGGAATATGGGTTTGGGACCTTTAAAATTGGTATCAAAGGAACTTTGTTGGTTTTATTCAGTATTTGGGGATTGTATAAAGGGATAGAAAGGAAAATGGAATTTGGTAATTTGCTGTTCCGAGGCATAGTTAAACCGCTTATAAGAAACAACCAAATTCCCCTGAATGAAATTGTTATTTTCTAGATTTTGATTATTACAGTTGATTTGATTCCACCACTAGGTGATGAAAAAGAATTTTGATGTTATTATTGATATGATTGTTGGTTATATTGTGTCCAAACTTGATGAGATGAGGATATACCATCTCAAGCATCATTTTAGACACTTGTTATAAATCACACACTATGGATTATTCCATACCATAATTTATGCATTTCCATTTTTCATGATGTTGTGATATCTTCAATTATTTATATTCCTATTGTGTGAGACATATTTTGAACATGTAATTGGATAATATTGTTGGTACTTAGATTACCAACTGTAACCTAAGAAATTTTTTCTTAATTAGGCCAGAACAGACACACTAAGAAGCCAATTGTGGCATGTGGAATCATAGACCATGAGTCACATGGACTGGAATATGTTATGGTGTTAATTATGTGGATTCTATATTTTGATTCATAAGTTATAAGGGAAATTATATATTAGAATTTGGTGAAACATTTGGTTCAACCATTTAGAATGAATTGTGATAGAACAGAATTGAAAATGAGAATAAAATTAGAAGTGAAAATTTTTATAGAAAATAACTTGAACAAAAAACGATCATAATACTAAGTTGTATGAAGTATATAATTCCATTATATACGAAATATAGGACACCCAAACCTGAATCAATGAGTAGGAAGATAGGAGTGTTCTTTTATGAAGAGAATTGTACCTATCCTATTTTAATGTCGCCACATTGATCTATGAACTTTGATAATGACCTTAATCTGAGGCATGTGTTTGGATTTGTAGTGGCATGAAACTAAGATGAACTCTAGTCACACACCAGGAGGGTGTATATGACCACACATTGGTGGCAGTGGTCCATGGGCTACCAATGGATCATCCACTAGTGCCAAATATAGAACCAACTGTTCAATTGGACAAAGGTGCTAAAGAAAATTTCTATGAAGGCTTTATTCATTTTCTAAATACCATTTAGGGAGAACCATGATCTTCCCCAAATATGGAAGAGTTGACACATGAGTTCAAGATGTAGCATTTTCCGGAATTTTTAGGGGTTGAACTTCCACAAGATGCTGATTAATGGATAGAGGACATGTTATCTGTCTTTGAGAATCTAGAGACGCCTCCTGATAAAAGGGTAAAACTATCTACGTATATATAGTGTGAATAAACCAAGAGATGGTGGGATGTTATTACTCAAATAGACCATTATTATAAGTTAGATTATAGGTATTTTCTTATGACCTTTTATGATTAATTCTATCCTGAAATGTTTAGGGAAAATAAATACTGAGATTTCATGCACTTGGAGTAGGGTACATTAAATGTCATTGATTGTTCAGACCACTTTACAGATCTCCATCAAATCACACCTATTTTGAAGGGTGAAGAGTGATCTAAATCCAAGATAATAGAGTATGGTATTAGGTATGACATCAGATCATAGGTGAATGTATTTTATCTTACTATAGTTTTTTGGAATTGTAAATAAAGCACTTATCATAGATCATAACCTGAAAGAATCCAAGTGTATGATCCAGGGTAGTTAGACATCTAGATATGGCGCTACATCAACCAGTAGTAAGAAGCATCATTTGGAGCTTCCATGTAGTGATATTAATAATCATAGAGCATACTGAGGTAGCTAGATTTTGTTCCACCAGTGCAGTATACCAAGAAATGTGAGGATATAATGGATGAAAGACCCAGTAGTGTGACAATAATATTGTAAGATGGGTCATATAAAACAATTTTTTAGAATATTTCCTCCTAGAGAAAGTGAGAGAGAGTTTTCCCTAACTCCACATTCAGGTGTAGGGATAATAGATTATCATCTGGTAGGGAGTCAAAGTATAGATGGAAACATTGTCTGAGGCAGTCATCATGGATATGGATGTGAGATCCCAATATTTCAATGATAAGAGATTGGATCTACTTAGGGTGTCCACGAAGTATCATAGGCTACAGATCAGGACATATATACACAGTGAAAACGACACTCGAGGAAAAGAATCCCATGCCATCTTCTGTGAGGGTTACTATTCTAGTATCCTCTACTTTAGCATGTTATCTTTACGATACATGAGCTTCTCATAGCTTTATATATGTTATTTTTGTACAAAATGTTGGGAATAGTGTTTATACTTCTGATGGAATTATGAAACATGACACTCTGTTAGGGATTAGAACGGAGGATGTACATTAGTATAGGGAGTGAACCCTTAATAATGGAGGATTTTACATCATTTGGGATCTCTTTTTCTTTAAGATGAGAGGTTTTGAAATCATTATAGGGATGAAATATTTGATTCCCTTTCCTGATTTTGTTAATTTCTATCACTGAAGGGTGACCTATACATTACCAGATGGAATATATTTTATTCATAAGGCTGAATAAGATGTCCCGGAGAGCCAAGTTGGACCTGCGGATTATGTGGTGGGTGGGATGACATCCCATATTTTGATTTTATATCTAGATGATCAAGGAACATATCAGTTAGATTTAACTCCAGTGTTTTATCATTTGTTGGATGTTTTCCCAGATGAATTTTTTAAGAGTACATCTAGAGTGAGAGGTAGAGTTCTCTATGAAACTATGGTAAAACCTTCACTAGTATCCATTATTCTTTATAGGATGGATACAAATCAGATTTATGAGCCCCAAAGGTAGCTAGAGGATTTGGAGGCTAAGGGGTTTATCTGATCTAGTACTTATTCATGGGGTTTGTTGGTCCTTTTTACAAAAAAGGTAGATAGGAATCATAGGGTATGTAAGGATTACTAGAAATTGAACCAAATAATGGTTAGGAACCAATATCCTATGCCATGGATGTTTGATCTCTTTGATCCACTTCCAAGAGATCAGGTATTCACGAAGATTTATTTATGTTCTGGTTATCATCCGGTGCATGTTATAATATCATACAAACCTCACAAAACGTTTAATAGTAGGTGTGGTCTAAATAAGTATTTGGATATGTTTTTCAGGCTCACGAACATGCCATAAGTCTTCATGACACGGATGAATCGAGTTTTCCACCATTCTATGGATTCAATTATAGTGGTTTTCATGGAAAACATAATGGTGTATTTCCACAATCAACAAAACCATGCCAAAGATATTGAGATCATATTTAATACACTGCGAGAGCCTCAATAATATTCTATGTTCACAATGTTCCACTTATTGATGGATCCGATTCACTTATTGGGTGAAATTATCATAAAGAAAGGATTATTAGTTGACCCATTGAAGGTGAGAGTTATAGTTTGTTGGGAGAATACCAAGAACATCATTGAGATAAAGAGTTTATTAGGGATAGATTGATATTGTAGGAATTTTATACAGGACACATCACACTTAGAAGTTCCGCTCACAGGATTAGATAAGAAGGGTGTGAAGTTTGTGTGGTCAGAGTCACATGATTCAGCATTCGAGAAGATAAATGGGTGATTGAATTCAATGATGACAATAATTTTTTATAGATCCAGGTAGGAGTTACAAATTTTTACTATGATGAATCAGGTATTGGGCTAGGATTAATTTTTATGCAGGGGGATAGAGTCATTGTGTATGGGTCTCAGTAGCTGAGGCCACATGAGAAGAATTACCATAAAAATGATCTCAATTTATTTGTAGTTGTTCATGAATTGTGTTTTTAGAGAAATTACATACTTGTTGAGTATTTTGTGGTGGAAACAGACCCCAATAGCCTCAAGTACATATTTACATAGCATGATCTGAATTTGAGGTAGTGAAGGTGGGTTGAATACCTAAAATCTTTCAACATCTATCTTGACAATACACCCAGTAAAGGAAATGAAGATTCTAATGAATTGAGTAGGTAGAATCAGATATAAGTAGTTCAATAGCTGAGTAGCGAGTGAAAACTTATGACTTTGTTCTATAAGAAAAATCTAGAGGTGCTGGATGGTCGGTGACATACATTTATTTCGTCCTTAGTTGTTACATCTATAATTCTTGATAGAGTGTTGATGCGAAATCCATAAGATTCTATGTTCTTAGTCCTATGGGAGAGTGTTGAAGGTCTAGACCCTCATCTTGTTTTTACCATAAGCAAAGATGAAATTTTGTGTGTTCATGGCCACATATGGGTTTTAACAGACATGTGTGAGGAAGTGATATGATATTTTCATGATTCATATTTCATAGTTCATATTAGTTTCACCAATATGTATCATGATTTACCTCGCTAGTATTAGTGTCTAGGTAAAAAAAGTGATGTAGGTGGTTTTTTCATGAGATGTTACACATGTTATTAGATGAAGGCATAACAACGGTGAACAACTGAACTTTTACAGCAATTTCCCACTCCTGAGTGGAAATGGAATTATGTTGTGATGGACTTCATGATAGGTTTACTACGGTTTATTGTAGCTAATGATGCCGTATGGGTTGTTGTTTATAATATACAGAATTATTATAATTTACTATCCATCATTAAGAACTTTTTAGTAGATGTGTTTAGGAGGTTTTGTATCTATGAGATAGTATAGATTCACAGGTTCCCTCATTCTATTATTTCAAATAGGGATGCATATTTTACTTCATGGTTTTGGAAAGTTTTTTAGAGGGAGTTAGGTAAACATGTGATATTGATTGCAACATACCAACCTCATACCGATGGATAGTCAGAGTGCACGACACATGTTCTGGAGGGAATAATGTGATCATGAATCCCAGATTTTAGGGGCTCTTTGGAGAGGCATATACCCTAGGTTTAATTAACATATTGTAATAGATTTCATGATACTATTCAGAAGGTTCATTATGATAATTTATATAGTAGTCCATGCTAATCAACCCTTTTTTCTGTTAAAGGTAGGATGCGTAGTAATTTTTGATCTCTTATTATTTAGGAGACTATAGATCCATTATAGTTGATTTAGAAGTGGATAGATAATGTGTAGTCTTGACAGGAGTCATGTTACTGTCACCACAGATGATGTCTAGAGTTCGAGGTTGGGGATTATGTATTTTTACATGTCTCACTGAGGCTGGGACATAGGAGGCTCAAGAGATAGGGTAACATTTTACCACTATATGTTTTGTAGTTCAAGATTCTAGAGAGAGTCAATCTAGTAACCTATCAATTGTAGTTACCTCAGAGGTACCTAGAAATGCACCCCATCTTCTACATATCTCATTTTCACCACTGTCATTCAGAACAATCTCATTAATTTCATCAGGAATAGGTTGAGTTATAGGTAGATTCATCATTTAATGGTCATTCTACATGTATTGTGGATCATATCAAAAAGGTTCTCTTAGTTGGGTTAGTTCCTATAGTATAGTTGTTATGGTAGCATGACTATGTACATGATAAGTCTTAGGAGTGAGAGGCTAATGTACAAGAACAATGGACGGAATTTTTCATGAATTATGTTTCGCCACCCTTTGAAGGGAAATTATGGGATGACTTGGTTTAAGGGGATATGTTTGTAAGAACCCAATTCTTCTTAAGTTATAGAGTCCTTTAAATTCTATTAAATCATATCTTAAATGTTGTATTACGATCTTATGTGAATCGCCTTGGAATACATGGAGGCAATGAGGGTGTCTAGGGATGGTTAGAAGCCTAAAACCAAACTTTTGGGGTGAAATAGGCCTCAAAAACTGTTAGTAGAAACCTTGTGGGTAAGGCCACATGGTTGATTTTAACATTTTAAGGTTGGAAAGTGGAGCCCTACATGCTGCATGGTTAGAAAAATCATGATTTTTGAGTCACACAGCTATGTGCAACCCTCTGCAACTTTTGAAAGTGGTATGAGAGATGGTTTGTGCATGGTTAGTCAATATGTGAATGGAAACCATGCAGGGTTACCCTTTACTATAACATAGGGAACATGGTCGGTGCAAAATTTAGCCAACCATGCGGCCAAACCATGTGGACCAGCAATTTGGGTAAAATTATGAAGCTACCCATAATTAATATTTTATTTCAATCCTAATTATCTCATTTATTCCATTGGACAAAACATTAATTTTGAGAGCACCTCTTTGAAGAATAGAGTAATAATTTAGGGATCTTCTTCATGGAAGATTAGAATCTAGATCTGTTGGAAGAATTTGATCCACATATGTAAGATCTATATTCCTTTTATACCGTTCCGTATTTTTCATGGTGTCACCTATGCTATTTATATGCAAGCTAATGTGCCCTAATATCAATTTATTCACATGTCATTTATTTCCTATTGAAATTACTTTAATCAAAGGATGATACTAGATGAGTTATCCACTACGAACATACTATAGGTGGTCTTTCACTTTTACTTCAAATTAAAAGTGTTTATATATATATTCCATTTTACTACACACCAAATTCTCAAAGTTACACCCTTGAAATGGATTGAAATACTTGTTGATAATTAATATATGTGACCATTGTAATTTATGATACTATTTATAGTTTATTAAAGGTTATGAAACTCGAATTTGAAGCATTCCATTGGTGAATTGTTAATTAATAGGACCACCATGGGTGTCTAGAAATTGAATTACCTATGAGGTGTGTTGTTACCCCTTTCCAAGGGATGTTAATTATTGAACTGTAATTGAATTAAATAAATAAAGGGAATGGAATGACCATTACCGTTATCCCTTTAAATGTAATGTATTTTTATTCTTGAGTTACCGTTATTGTAGAGACCCAAATATTGATGTACATGGACATTGCAGTACTTTTTCGGAATATTTAATACATGAAAAAAACAGATGCCCAAAGAACATATTAGTTTAGTGTCTCTGGAAACTCGGAACGTAATATTCTAATCATGGAGAAAGATCTTCAAAATCTCCCATAAAGATATTCCCCTTTTGGTTTTATTTCATAAAACCATTCTTTATCTCCTGGGGAAAAGAAAACATAAAAGGGTGATCTCAAATGCCCAGTAAGGGTAAACAAAGAGAACATAAAACAATCCATAAAACTTTGAATGCAAAAACATGAACATAAAATCTAAACATCAAAATCTTGAGCAAAGACATAAATCTTGGAAGTACGTAAGGAATATATATCATAATGGATCATAAATCATGATAAAATATCATGGGAATAAAGCATGTATTTGTGGAAACCATTAAGGACATGTTATGATTTCCATAGTAGCCAAGACATTACTGCCATGACCATCTTAGTGGACAAAGTCCCTTTCTGAATCGAGTTCACTCCTCGTTTCAGTCCTGTAACACTGAACCAGATTAACTTACCGTTCCAGCCATGTCTATCTAATGAGATATAAATCTTTACCCAATGTATTGGAGGGAGATATAGGTCCCACCCATATCAAAATGAAATCATTATTTTGTGTTCCACAGAATCATAAATCTTACATCATAGAATAACCCATGTAATAGAATGGGATTCTTAAACATCATGCCATCATGACATAATCCATATAAAAAATGGATATCATTTCATCATAAGAAAAATCAAACCTTTTAAATAATGGAGACATTATACTTAAAACATAAACATATTAAATAATGTCATTTTTAGATGGGAAATAGTTTTGATAAAACACTTGAAATGAATTCTTGAGGAAAATATCCTTTCTTCTTGAAAATCATTTTCTTTTCACAAAATGCCATGTAATCTTAAAAGAAAAGGGTTTTGTTGAAAATAATCATGCAATCTTGTAGAGGAAGATTCAGGAAAATGAGGCGTTATGAAACCGTAAAAATCCATTCACCCGTATAAGTTAAAAATAACATTCTCCTTGTCATTTTTTCGGAAAAGTCAAAAAGTTCCTCGTGTGGTAAACAAAAGTAATATTCCTTTCATAACATGTGGTAAAATTAAAAAATGGGTTAAAAGGCCATTAAACATACATGAATTATTTTTAGAAAATAGGGACATGGATGATAACAAAAACCATAGTAAAAACATACGAATAAACAATCTTGGATAAGAGCGAGATTGGAATAGTTATCCCTTACCTTATATCTCATATGCTTCGTATGTATCCGAACCTCCTCTTCTTCGACGCACCTCCTTTAAGATTTATCTTAACGAAGTAGAGTTGGTCTTTTGAGAAGACCAGAACCTCCAGAATGTTTCTAGGGAAGTGGAGAAGAGAAATGGGTAGGGGTTGGATGAGCTTCAAGAATCAAAAGGGTGTGAAGAGAAGAGGGAAGGGGTGCCCTTTTTATAAGGGAGGAGAGGGGAACCTTTGGAAGAACTTAAAATATTATTTTATAATAAAGTCATATTCGGTTTATAATAGCTCCAAGTTGATTTATCTCAAAGCTAAAGTGAGGATGGGTCGAAATACTCTCAACCAATAGGTTTTAGACAAGTTTAGGTTACTATTTTAACCTTATCTTTTAGATTTAACTCTAATCTAAATAATTTAACTTTTACCGTGTCTTCTTATTTTCTTACACTATATGGTTAATAAACTTACTATAACCAGCCAAACGAACCCCAAGTGGTTCATTATTAATATATATAACCTTATATAATTCATTTGGCCGAACCTTATATTTTTAGGAATATCATAACAATTAAAAATATAATATTTGTTTTAAAAACTATTTTATGTCAATTTGACACTATTTGGTAATTGATTTTTGTGAAAATTATAACAGCATGATTAGTTCGAAAAAAGTTAGTTAAATCAATACTAAAATGTCATATTAACCTAGAAAATTGGTGTAATTCATAAAAAGTCTCAAATTACATTTATTTGGGTATTTATAATATCAATTATTTTAATATTTTATTATTTAGGTAATTACTGCATCACCATTGTGTCATAAATAAATTAAATAATTTAATGTCTACAAATTATAAATAAAATACCATTAGACAGGAAATATTTTAATCTTTTTAATTAAAATTTATAGTCGAATTTATATTATTTATAACCCTATATTAAAAATGTTTTAGTTATTAAACTTTGATTTTAACTATTTTAACTCTTCTTCAAATAAAATAATATTATATGTCCTAATCTAATCCAAGTAGACCTAAATGGTCATATTTTATTCCTAAGGTTTTTTTTGGTCTAATTAAACTTATCCAATAGAATTAGGACATGCGTTAGGGTAATAATAATATCATTCTTACCCTTAATTACCCTATTTACTTTTAACCGTGGTAAATAAAAGTAAAAAGTTACTATTCACCAAAAATTATTTTTATTTTATTGAACCAAATTTTACTTCTTGATATTAACCGTGTCTCTCATATTTTTAAAATTTCACTCACAAAAGCGGTAAAATTAAGTTTTATGTAAATTTTCAAATTCTCCTAGGAGGTGGGTAAAAGGCAGTGAAATGTTCAATAAAATTTTAATATATCTAAAATTGTTATAAAATGACTCAAATGAATTACATTGAACATATATAGGTATTATGTATCAATTTTGACCTAAAATAAATTTAAATAAAATAAATAATTATTTAAATAAAATGTCGGTTTTTAAATAGTAACCCAGTGTTTTCACTATTCATCAAAAATTGAATATTTTCAGAAAAATACCAAAAATTCACCCTAGGAAAATATAGATATTATGAATCCAAAAATTAAGTCCATTTTGAAAGATAAAATTTATAAAATTTTAAAAAGTGGGTATTACTATTCATAATGTCTAGTTCATAATAATATTATAATAATATCTCGTTTAGTGAAATTTGGAATTGCGTATAACACACACTATCGTGGAAGGTCGCAATTGCGTGTAATGAAACCCAAGTTAGGGTTACGTGTAGTGCATGATTCATTTGTTGTTTCATATAATAGAATCCAACCATATTTCATTTATACATTGAATATATATATACTCTCAATGTTGAATAAAATAACTTCTATCAAAAGAACTTGAAATTGTGTGTAACACGATCCAAGATTAGTGTTGTGTATACTGAAAGCTAATACGGTGTTGCGTATAGAACAAGATAATTCGGGTGTCGCGTAAAACAAAACACATCAATGAAATTAAAAATAATAATTCCCATAAAATCATAGGTTGTTACATTCTACCCCCCTTAAAATGAATTTCGCCCTCGAAATTCAACGGGGTTATAAATCATTTACTACTTGAAATTTTATTTAATAGAAACCCACATCGTAAAAAGGAATACTGAAGCTTAATTTTAAAAACTAATTTATGAAACATAATGGTTACCCAAATTAACTTATCCCTAGGTTTCCACATAAGAGAACATAGGTGAAAATATGGATATGGAAGAGAAATATAACCGTCATGTTCTGTTGGAGAGTGGTAGAGAACATGGCTATGAAAAATCCAACAATCACAAAGCCATAAATTTTTGATGATCTAAGGTACCATCAGATTCATTAGATATGAGAGTACTAGAACAAGATTTTTGGTTTCCAAGATCATTTCCCTAACGTTGATGAACTTTTACATAAGGAGAAATACTTACTTGATTTTAGTGTAATATCATTGTTGGTCATTCCATGAACAATTTCCACTTCATCTCTATTTAAAGAAATGAAGATGAATTTTTCATTTATGATGTGTTAGCAGATCATACGATAGAATAATAAGTCATCCCATCTGTTTCTATCACAAAAAGGTTAGCATAAGTTATTAAATATATATAAGTCCATCTATGGTGAGATTAATTGTATATGATTTCAACAATGGACTTATACTTTATCTATCATACACTTAATAAAATAAAACTAGTTTCTACTAACCAGGGACATCCTGTAGGCCAGTGGTATGTGATAAAGGCCTATCGCACATCAGTTGTGGGTTTGATTCCCATAGACTTGTCCGACGTGACGAGTTGTCACCCGTCCTGCAGGTTTTCATTTTTCTAAAAATACATTATTATAACATTCCATAAATAATACCGAAAAAAGTTCTAGCCTTAAAAAATTCTATCTGATGTCCAACTTAATCCATTACAACCTTTAAGCTTATTGAAAATACTTCTATCCAATCTTATAGTATAAGGAAAACAATTACTAGAAATTTCATCAACCAAGCATGTGAATACCATCATTTATCCCCCATATAAGATATATCTTGTTGGTCACATTCCAAACATGTCAATACCTTAATCATGTATTCTCTTGAAAAACGAATACCCATTGAACCATAGTGAAAACATGAATGCTGTCAAAAGTTAACTCTTTCCACATACCAAAATTATAACAGACTAGAATTACTTCTAGTGGACTATAATTGATACCTATCAGGGCACTCCATGGGCGTCTACAACCCCTGGGTGGGACACACCACCATCCCCAGTGGCAGCCATTTCCTCATGAAGCCCTTGGGCGGAGAGCCAGGCTTCGTCCAACGCTCATATGTGAGAGTTCCCAAGGATCAGATACATTCCAACCTCCTTTGCCTCTGATACCAACTATAATGACCCATACTTTACATACATTGTTATTACATCAGAATTGAAGCATACTTATTACAACATTTAACAAAACCACGAAAGGACCGTATAGGTATAGTGTCTTTAGAAACTAGGAAACATAAACAACTGGTTCATAAAGAATCTACATTGTCTCCAATTTATTTCATCATATCTAGAGTCCCTTTTGGAATATCCTACTTAATAACCTTCTTCCTGACCTGGGGAAAGAAAACATACAAAAGGGTGAACTCAAATGCTCAGTAAGGGTAAACAAAAGAAATATCAATCACATCATATTCATAAGAACATAACTTTTGGAAATCTTAACCTGCAAAAGAGAGCATAATTTCATAACATGGGATAAATCATAGTAGTGAAATGGAATCCCAATAATAATAACATAAAACATGAAACTTTGTGGCATACACACATAATCATAGAGAATAGTTTCTTATTAGTCAATACTCATTGCCGAGACTATCTTAGTGGACAAAGTCCATTTCTGAACCAAATCACTCCTCATTTCAGTCCTGTTTCACTGAACCGATATAACCTACCGTTCCAGCCATGTCTATCTCATGTGATATAAAATCTTTACCCAATGCATTGGAGGGATATATAGGTCCCACCCATCTCATAATGATACCATTCATATGTGTGCCACTCAATCATAAATCATGCATCATTTCATAACCCATGTAATAAAAATGGGATTCTTAAACATCATGACATCATAAAACAATTCATATAAGATAAAGGAATTCATAAAAATATTTCCATCACAACATAATCAAATCCATGTAATAATAGGGATAGAAATAGAACCCTATATTATCTTAGATGGAAAATAATTTTGATAAAACTCTTGAACTCCATTCTTGAGGAAAATATCCTTTCTACTCAAAAACATCTTTCCTTTCTTAACATGTCATAAAATTTTAAACTAAAAGAAGTTGATTAAAAATAAACTTGAAAACTTGTAAAGGAAGATTCTTGGAAATATTTTTTTAAAAATCCATTCATGCCGTATAAGTTAAAAAACATTCTTCTCATACTTTTGTCAGAAAAGTCAAAAAGTACCTCATATGAAAAACGACAAAATATTCCTTTCATATCTTTTACTAAAATCTCACCGAAGGGTAAAATTGGATTTAAAAAATTGTAGGTGGATGGAAATAATATTACATATTGAGGAATCATGGATATGGATGATAAAATACACCCCAGTAAATACTAAAGTATAAACAATCTCGGATAAAAATGAAATTGTGATATTTACCTTACCTTAGGTCCGATTTGCTTCGTAAGTGTCCGAACCTCCTGTATAATTATTTAAATAATGTTATTGACTTATTCTAGAATCATAATTATTGTTATTATTTCATATATGGTCATATTCTTAGCTTCTTATTAGTAATATATCATTACTACTTGTTATTCGGGTGTTTATTACTTTTTGTTCTTATGCGTGTTTTGTCAAATAAATTGTTATTCTTCTCTTTTGGTTATAGATACCTCATTTCCAGAATGGTATTAGTGTAATATATATCATATTAATTCATTCAATTCATTTATATAATCATTATGAAATGAAGATCATGTAGAACGAGTCATATCACATCGTAGAGACGGTATTCGGTACGTACGCATGAGTGATGATATCGTTCCTATGATCATGGAATTGTATTGGAGTGTATGTATACTATTTCAGAATCAAAATAAATTTATAATAGTCATATATAGTCATTATTTACACCATTATACCCATCCAAGTAAGGTGGTGGTGTAAAATAGATTACACCATGGCGTGGAGATGGTATTCCGTACGTACGCACGCGCGGTGATTTCTATTTCCGTAGGATGGATAGATGGTGAAATAGGGTTGTTTCATACTTATAATGACATATCAGTATATGAGTGATACTAATGTTATTACTTCATAATGAAACAACTAAATAAGAAGAAGTGGAAGAAGAAATAAAGATGAAAGAATCGGTAACGGACATTACCTCTTCTTTGAAGTGCTTCTTTGAGACCTCCTTTTAGGGCACTAAAATAGGTCTTTTAAGAAGACCAGAACCTCTAGGATGTTTCTAGGGAAGTGTAGAGGAGAAATTGGCAGGGTTTGTCCGAGCTTGAAGGCTCAAAGTGGTTATTACTATTCATAACGGCTAGTTTTAATAATATTTTAATAGCATATCATTGTTTAGTGAAACTTGGTATTGCGTACGATGCAAGCTATCGAGGAAGGCCGCAGTTGCGTGTAAAGAAAGCCAAGCTAGTGTTGTGTGTAGTGAAATATTCCTTTGATGATTTATATAACATAAAAACAAAATATTTCACATAAAATTCTCAGGTGTTACATTCTACCCCCCTTAAAATGAATTTCGCCCTCGAAATTCGTCACTTTGTTACAAACAGATGAGGATAGCTCTCCATCATAATATCCTCAAGATCCCATGTAGATTCTTCTAATTGGTGGTTCCTCCATAAAACTTTCACCAATCGATTGGTCTTGTTTCGTCGGAATTTTTCGCTACGATCCATAATCTCTATCTGCTGTTCTTCATAAGAAATATCTTGCTCCAGCGGTACAACTTCTGAGCTAAGTACATGTGAAGGATCAGGTATGCACTTTCTCAGAAGAGATACTTGGAACACATCGTGAACTTGAGAGAGATTCGGTGGAAGCACCAATCGGTAAGCTACCTTCCCAACATGATCCAGTATTTCAAAAAGACCGATATATCTATGGCTCAACTTCCCCTTCTTTCCAAATCTCATGACTCTCTTCCAGGGCGATATTCGTAAGAACACTTTATCAACCACTTAAAACTCTAGGTCTTTTCTTCAGTTGTCAGCATAACTTTTTTGTCGACTCTGATCTACTCTTATGTGTTGTTGAATAGATCTAACCTTTTCTGCCATTTCATCAACGAGATCAGGTCCAAATAGATTTCTTTCCCCAGCTTCATCCCAGCAAGTTGGAGTCCTGCATTTCTTTCCATAGAGAGCTTCATAAGGAGCCATCTGAATACTGGAGTGAAAGCTATTTTATAATAAAATTCCACCAAAGGTAGGTGTTGATCCCAACCACCTTTCAAATCCATAGAGTATGCTCTCAACATATCTTCTAGAGTTTGAATTGTTCTCTCAGACTGACCGTCTGTTTGAGGATGATAAGCAGTGCTGAAACTCAACTCTGTATCCAGAGTATGCTGAAGACTTCGCCAAAACTTTGAGGTAAATCTCGGATCCCGATCAGATATAATAGAAAGTGGTACTCCACGCAATCTTACCACTTCATTCACATATATCCTGGAAAGCTGATCCAGAGATAAATCCTCTCTAATAGCGATGAAGTGTGAAGAATTTGTAAGACGATCAACTATGAACCACATAGCATTATTTCCATTGGATGTTTTAGGAAGTCCTGTGACAAAGTCCATAGTGATGTTTTCCCATTTCCATTCGGGTATGGGTAATGGTTCTAACAGCCCCTTAGACTTCTGTCTCTCAGCTTTAACTTGCTGACAAACCAAGCATCGAGAGACATATTCAACAACATCTCTTTTCATGCCATCCCAACAGAAGTACTCTTTCAGGTCCCTATATATCTTAGTGCTTCCAAGATGAATAGAGAATAAATAACTATGAGCCTCATACAGAAGTTCCTTCTTTAATTCCAGGATGGGAGGAACACAAACCCGATTCCTAAACTTTATTATCCCATCACAATCAAGGTTGAATTTAGGATCATTTCTCACCTTCTTTTGTAACTCTAAATCTTCTTTCTGTGCCTCTATAATCTTCACATGTATAGATGGTTGAACATTCATTTGACAAAGATAAGATTTTTCCCCTTCCATTATAATTCCAAGATCCATCCTTTGTAAATCCATAAATATTGGATCTTTTGTGATCCTCATCATGGATAAACTGGAATGGTCTTGTCGACTTAATGCATCTTCCACCTTTTTTGCTTTCCCAGGGTGGTAATGGATTGAGCAGTCATAATCCTTAATCAGCTACAACCATCTTCTTTGGCGCATATTCAGCTCCTTTTTTGTGAAAATATACTTTAAATTTTTATTATCATTATAAATATCAAACCTTTCACCATAAAGATAATGCCTCCAAATCTTTAATGCAAAGATTACCACAGCTAACTCCAAATCATGAGTTGGGTAATTTTGCTCATGGATTTTCAACTGTCGTGAGGCATAAGCTATCACCATATCATTTTGCATAAGAACACACCCCAATCCCTTCTTGGATGCATCACTGTAGATCACAAACCTTTCTCCACTACAAGGCAGTGTGAGCACAGGTGCACTGGATAACCTTCTTTTCAACTCCTTGAAATTCTCTTCAACATTCCTCGGTCCAGACAAACTTAACTCCTTTCCGAGTCAACTTGGTGAGTGGATTAGATAATCATGAAAAATCTTTCACAAAACGTCGATAATATCCTGCCAAACCAAGAAAACTTCGGATCTCAGTTACTATTTTTGGTCTTGACCATATTTCGATAACCTCTGTTTTTGCTGGATCCACATATATCCCCTATTTTTAGATTATGTGACCCAAAATGCAACTTTTTGAAGCCAAAATTCACACTTGGTAAATTTGGCATAAAGCTTCTCCTTTCTTAGGGTCTTCAATATAATTCTCAAGTGATCTTCATGTTCTTCCTTGCTCTTTGAATATACCAGAATATTGTCTATAAAGACTACCACAAACTGATCAAGATAGTCTCTAAAGACTCTATTCATCAAATCCATGAAGATAGCAGGGGAATTAGTAAGACCAAACAGTATCACTATAATTTCATAGTGTCTATACCTTGTACGGAAAGTCTTCTTTGGTATATCCTCCCTTTTGACCCTTAATTGATGATACCCTGAACGAAGATCAATCTTGGAAAAGTATTGAGCTCCTCGTAGTTGGTCAAATAAGTCATCAATGCGTGGGAGAGGATATTTGTTCTTTATAGTGATCTTGTTAAGTTCTCTATAATCAATGCAGAGTCTCATTGATCCATATTTCTTCTTAAAAAATAGAACAGGCGCTCCCCAAGGTGACACACTAGGGCGTATGAACCCCTTATCAAGATTCTCTTGGAGTTGCTTCTTCAATTCCTGCAACTCAATTGAGTTCATTCTATAAGGTGTCTTTGAAATAGGCAAAGCACCCGGTACGAGTTCTATTGAAAACTCAACTTCACGATTTGGTGGAAGATCCGGTAATTCCTCTGGAAAGACATCATCAAACTCCCTTACAATGGGAATATTCTTAATCGTGAGTTTCTCACAAACCTTTTGAGATAAATAACCTTCATTTACTGGAATCAAGACCCATAAGATGGAAGGAATTTCCACTGGAAGGTTATGTTCATTCTTGCATTGATAGACGATCATAGATTGATCTGGAATATGAAATGTGACTTCCCTTCTTTGGAAATTGTTATGAGCTCCATATAAAGAAAGCCAATACATACCAAGAATCACATCAAATTCCACTATAGGAAGGATCACAAGATTTGCAGGAAGCACTTTCCCACAAACTTCGATCGGAGAAGAATTATAAACTTTTGATGCGACTGTTGTGCCATTAGGTGTTGGCACAGCTAACTCAACATCTAATTGTTGAGGTAATATGGTGATACTATTAGAAAATTCTTCAGAAATAAAAGAGTGGGTGAATCGAGAATCAAATAAAACATTTTCTACTTTAGAGTGGATGGTAAGTGTACCTTTCACCACATCGTTATCGTACTCCACATCGCTGACAGAAATTGCATGTGACTTTCCTTTTTCTTTAGCCTTAAGAGTTTGTTGACGTCGACCATCATCCTCAACCCTTGGATTAGGGAATTTATTGGTATAATGTCCCATCTCCTTGCACTTGAAACATTGAAGTGTAGTAGGTTCATTATGTGTATCCCTTCCTTTGTTTGCATCATTAGAAATCATCTTCCCATCATCGCGACATTCAAATGCCCGATGACCTTCCTTTCCATATTTGAAACATTTACTTGTCCCTTTAAGACAACTCCCTCCATGTTTCTTTCCACACTTTGAGCATAAGGGAAAGATCATCTTTTTTCAGTGTGCTCTTTAGATTTTCCTTTGAATTCCATTTTCCTCTTCTCATCAAACCCATATGACTGATGGGTTACTCCAATCTCCATCTCGACTTTGAGATCACATCAAACGATTTCCTTGTAGCTATTGAAGTCCCTTATGGCTAACGCCCTTTGAAGACTTGGTTTTAAGCCACTAAAGAATCGATCGATCTTACTCTCATGTTGGATAATAATACCAGAAGCGTACCTTTCAAGTCTTGTAAAATTTTCTTCATAGGTACCAACAGATTCATCATCCTTTTGCTTCAGTTCAAGAAACTCTTTCTCCATCTTTGTTCGGAGAATACGAGGGAAGTACTTATTGAAAAATAAGTTATTGAACTTGTCCCATTCCATGGACTCAATTTCATCCCTTTTCCTCGTATTCATAATAAAATTCCACCATCGATCAGCATCACCTTCCAAACGATACACTGCTATGATGACTTTATCATGCTCAGAACATTGAAGAACTGAAAATATCTTTTCAGTAGTACTAATCCATTGTTCAACAACTAATGGATCAGTAGACCCACTGAATGAAGGTGGACACTGTCTCATGAAGGATTCAACAGAATGTTTCTCCTTCCTTTGCTCGTTTGGAAGTCCTGCATGATTCATAGCTTGAGAAAGTTGTGTGAGAATGGCTACAAGATTGTGCATTCCAGCTCCCATAATATTTGGTTGCTCAGGTGGACAATCATTGCATTGCCCGTCGCATTCCGCATTAACACGGTTCCTTCGGGTTCCAGCCATTGACTAAAACCAAGAAGAATAGTGTGAGCAACACTAATTATAATAGGAAAACCACATAATCAAGAATAAAATTTCACACTTAAGTTCTTATCCTAGGTTATTCATGGCCATTTCTAAAACACTAAGATTGTGTTCTATGCTTATACTTATCCTTAGGGTTCTTACTAAGGCTTTCACATCCTAGTTTCCAAAGGTTGACTATACCTTTCCTCTGATACTAACTATAACAGACAGTAATTACTTCCAGTGGACTATAATTGATACCTATCAGGGCACTCCATGGGCGGCTACACCCCCTGGGCGGGACACACCACCATCCCCAGTGGCATCCATTTCCTCATGAAGCCCTTGGGCGGAGAGCCATGCTTTGTCCAACGCTCACATGTGAGAGTTACCAAGGATCAGATACATTCCTACCACCTTTGCCTCTGATACCAACTATAACGACCCATACTTTACATACATTGTTATTACATCATAATTGAAGCATACTTATTACAACATTTAACAAAACCACGAAAGGACCGTATAGGTATAGTGTCTTTAGAAACTGGGAAACATAAACTACTGGTTCATAACGCATCTACATTGTCTCCCATTTATTTCATCATATCTAGAGTCCCTTTTGGCATATCCTACTTAATAACCTTCTTCCTGACCTGGGGAAAGAAAACATACAAAAGGGTGATCTCAAATGCTCACTAAGGGTAAACAAAAGAAATATCAATCACATCATATTCATAAGAACATAACTTTTGGAAATATTAACCTGCAAAAGAGAGCATAATTTCATAACATGGGATAAATCATAGTAGTGAAATGGAATCCCAATAATAATAACATAAAACATGAAACTTTGTGGAATACACACATAATCATAGAGAATCATTTCTTATTAGTCAATACTCATTTCCAAGACTATCTTAGTGGACAAAGTCTATTTCTGAACCGAGTTCACTCCTCATTTCAGTCCTATTTCACTGAATCGGTATAACCTACTGTTCTATCCATGTCTATCTCATGAGATATAAAATCTTTACCCAATTCATTGGAGGGATATATAGGTCCCACCCATCTCATAATGATACCATTCATATGTGTGACCCAAAATCATAAATCATACATCATTTCATAACCCATGTAATAAAAATGGGATTCTTAAAAATCATGACATCATAAAACAATTCATATAAGATAAAGGAATTCATAAAAATATTTCCATCACAACATAATCAATTACATGTAACAATAGGGATAGAAATATAACCCTATATTATCTTAGATGGAAAATAATTTTGATAAAACTCTTGAACTCCATTCTTGAGGAAAATATCCTTTCTACTCAAAAACATTTTTCCTCTCTTAACATGTCATATAATTTTAAACTAAAAGAAGTTGATTAAGAATAAACTTGAAAAATTTTAATGGAATATTCTTGGAAATATTGTTTTAAAAATCCATTCATGCCGTATAAGTTAAAAAACATTCTTCTCGTACTTTTGTCGGAAAAGTCAAAAAGTACCTCGTACGAAAAACGACAAAAGATTCCTTTCATATCTTTTACTAAAAACTCACCGAAGGGTAAAATTAGATTTAAAAAATTGTAGGTGGATGGAAATAATATTACATATTGAGGAAACATGGATGTGGATGATAAAATACACCCCAGTAAATACTAAAGTATAAACAATCTCAGATAAAAATGAGATTGTGATATTTCCCTTACCTTAGGTCCAATTTGCTTCGTAAGTGTCCGAACCTCCTGTATAATGATTTAAATAATGTTATTGACTTATTCCAGAATCATACATATTGTTATGATATCATATATGGTCATATTCGTAACTTCTTATTAGTAATATTTCATTACTACTTGTTATTCGGGTGTTTATTACTTTTTGTTCTTATGCGTGTTTTGTCGAATAAATTCTTATTCTTCTCTTTAGGTTATAGATACCTCATTTACAGAATGGTATTAGTGTAATATATATCATATTAATTCATTCAATTCATTTATATAATCATTATGAAATGAAGATCATGTAGAACGAGTCGCATCACATCGTGGAGACGGTATTCCGTACGTACGCACGAGTGATGATATCATTCCTATGATCGTGGAATTGTATTGGAGTGTATGTATACTATTTCAGAATAAATATTACTTTATAATAGTCATATATAGTCATTATTTACACCATTATACCCATCCTAGTAAGGTGGTGGTGGAAAATAGATTACACCACGGCGTGGAGACGGTATTCCGTACGTACGCACGCGCGGTGATTTCTTTTTCCATAGGATGGATAGATGGTGAAATAGGGTTGTTTCATACTTATAATAACATATCAGTATATTAGTGATACTGATGTTATTACTTCATAATGAAACAACTAAAGAAGAAGAAGTGGAAGAAGAAATAAAGATGAAAGAATCGGTCACGAACATTACCTCTTCTTTGAAGTGCTGTTTTGAGACCTTCATTTAGGGCACTAAAATAGGTCTTTGAAGAAGACCAGAACCTCTAGGATGTTTCTTGGGAAGTGGAGAGGAGAAATCGGCAGGGGTTGGCCGAGCTTGAAGGCTCAAAGTGGTTATTACTATTCATAACGGCTAGTTTTAATAATATTTTAATAGCATATCATTGTTTAGTGAAACTCGGTATTGCGTACGACACAAGCTATCGAGGAAGGCCGTGATTTCGTGTAAAGAAAGCAAAGCTAGTGTTGTGTTTAGTGAAATATTCTTTTGATGATTTATATAACATAAAAACAAAATATTACACATAAAAGTCTCGGGTGTTACAAAAATCCTGAAATTTTTTATATACTCAAACAATGATATCACATTGTCCTTATATCAGCCATGAGCTCAACAATACTATAAAACATCTCATTATCTCATAATCCCTTCATTATGCGTATATCATCTACTTTCCAAAAATATATGAATTAACCTTTCATGGTTACCAGTACCATTTATCATATACTTTCAAAAACTCATGGAAAGACAATAGTGTAACAATCCTTAGATGTCTCTTTTTTCCACAGTACCATGAGATTACTTATACAACATTACTCTTGATAAACATGTAATCATTCCACTACCTTCTAAAACCATTGAACGAGCTTCAACAATTCTTTCATCTCACATATCATTTGTAGTCTCTTCATCATCATCAACATAAATACTACCCATAAGACCATGCTGATTCTATTCATGAGACTTTCCCTTAGGGAATTGGTTTTCATAATGCCCGTACATTCCACATTTAAAACATTTAACCATTGTTGATGTCTTAGAAATACCATTATCCTTGTCCATGGTGTTAACTGATCCTTTTCCATTGCAATTACTGGATTTGTGTCCTTCTTTTCCATACCCATAGCATCTTCCATTTTCTTTGAAACATTCTCTCTGATGCCTCTTCCCAGATGATTTACATGAGGGAAATTGAACTTTCTTTCTTCTATGATCATCATGAAACTCCATCTTTCTCTTATTATCTGAGTCGGGATACTTACCAAAGTTGAGATTATTGACCATTTTATGATATTTATGATTAAGAATAACAATGATGTTTGGACTTCTAGATCCTATTTCATTTGGTTTCTCATGAAGAATATAATTCCATTTTCCATCATATCCTCCATTATCACGAATCTTCCTGTTTCCAGCCACTTTCTAAAACCCAAAAAGTGTAGTGTGAGTGGAAAAAATCATGATAGTAAAACAGCATAATAAAGGGGGAGTGACTTCAATATATTACACCTTAGTTTTAATTATAATATCATTACCTTAATTCTAGGACTATAACCTAAATGTACACTTAACCTTAAAGACATCCCTAGACATACCTTATAAATATCTCTAGGGATCTCACTAAAGTTATTTCATCCTAATTTCCAAAGGTTAACTAAACCTTCTCTATGATACCAACTGTAAAGACCTAGAGATTGATGTATATGGATATTACATTACTTTTGCGGAATATTTAATACATGACAAAAACAGACGCCCAAAGATCGTATTAGTTTAGTGTCTTTGGAAACTCGGAACGTAATCTTCTAATCATGGTGAAAGTTCTTCAACATCTCCCATAAAGATCTTACCCTTTTGGTTTTCTTACATAAAACCTTTCTTTATATAATGGGGAAAATAAAACATAAAAAGGGTGAGCTCAAATGCTCAACAAGGGTAAACATAGAGAACATAAAACAATCAATAAACATTTGAATGAAAAATCTTGAACATAAAATGTAAACATCAAAATCTTGAGCAAAGACATAAATCATGGAAGTACGTAAGGAATATATCATAATGGATCATCAATCATGATAAAATAGCACAGGAATAAAGATTGTAATTGGGGCAACCATTAAGCAGATGTTATGATTTCTATAGTATCCAAGGCATTACTGCCATGACTATCTTAGTGGACAAAGTCCCTTTCTGAATCGAGTTCACTCCTTGTTTCAGTCTTGTAACACTGAACCAGATTAACTTACCATTCCATCCATGTCTATCTCATGAGATATAAATCTTTACCCAATGCATTGGAGTGAGATATAGGTCCCAACCATCTCATAATGAAATAATTCTTTTGTGTTCCACAAAATCATAAATCATACATCATAGCATATCCCATGTAATAGAATGGGATTCTTAAACATCATGCCATCATAACATAATCCATAAAAAAATGGATATTATTTCATCATAAGAAGAATCAAACCAGGTAAATAATGGAGACATTATACTTGAAACATAAACATATTAAATAATGTCATTTTTAGATGGAAAATAGTTTTGATAAAACACTTGAAATGAATTCATAAGGAAAATATCCTTTCTTCTTCAAAATCATTTTCTTTTCACAAAATGACATGAAATCTTAAAATAAAAGGGTTTTGTTGAAAATAATCATGTAATCTTGTAGAGTAAACTTCATTAAAATGAGGTGTTATGAAACCGTAAAAATTCATTCACCCGTATAAGTTAAAAATAACATTCTCCTCATACTTTTGTCGAAAAAGTCAAAATGTTCCTCATGTGGTAAACAAAAGTAAGATTCCTTTCATAACATGTGGTAAAATTCAAAAATTGGTAAAACATCCATTAAACATACATGATTTTTTTTAGAAAAAAGGGAAATGGTGTATAAAAAAAGCCCCAGTAAATACTTACGAATAAACAATCTTGGATAAGAGCGAGATTGGAATATTTATCCCTTACCTTATGTCCGATATGCTTTGTATGTATCCGAACCTCCTCTTCTTCGACGCACCTCCTTTAAGATTCCTCTTAAGGAAGTAGAGTTGGTCTTTTGAGAAGACCAGAACCTCCAGAATTTCTCTAGGGAAGTGGAGAAGAGAAATGGGTAGGGGTTGGCCGAGCTTCAAGGCTCAAAAGTGTGTGAAGATAAGAGGGAAGGGGTGCCCTTTTTATAAGGGGGGAGAGGGGCACCTTTGAAAAAACTTAAAATATTATTTTATAATAACGTCATATTCGGTTTATAATAGCTCCAAATTGATTTATTTCGATGATAAAGTGAGGCTGGGTTGAAATATTCTCAACCAATAGGTTTTAGAAAAGTTTATGTTACTATTTTAACCTTATCTTTTAGATTTAACTCTATGTTAAATAATTTTACTTTTACCGTGTCTTCTTGTTTTCTTACACTATATGTCTAATAAACTAACTATAACCAGGCAAAAGAACCCTAAGTAGTTAATTATTAATATATATAACCTTTTATAAGTCATTTGGACGATCCTTAGATTTTTAGGAATATAATAACAATTAATAATATAATATTTGTTTTAAAAACTATGTTATGTCAATTTTGACACTATTTGGTAATTGATTTTTGGGAAAATCACAACAACATGATTAGTTCTAAAAAAGTTAATTAAATCAATAATAACATGTCATATTAACCTATAAAATTAGTAGAATTCATATAAAGTCTCAAATTACATTTATTTGGGTATTTATAATATCAATTATTTTAATATTTCGTTATTTAGGTAATTACTGCATCACCATTGTGTCAAAAATAACTTAAATTATTTAATGTATAAAAATTATAAATAAAATACCATTAGGTATGAAATATTTTTATCTTTCTAATTAATATTTATAGTCGAATTTATCTTATTTATAACCCAATATAAAAAAAATTTTAGTTATTAAACTTTGATTTTATCTATTTTAACTCTTCTTTAAATAAAATAATATTAAATGTCCTAATCTAATCCATGTGGACCTAAATGGTCATATTTTATTCCTAAGGTTGTTTTTGGTTGAATTAAACTTATCCAATAGAATTAGGACATGTGTTAGGGTAATAATAATATCATTTTTACCCTTAATTACCCTATTTACTTTTAGTAGTGGTAAATAAAAGTAAAAAGTTACTATTCAAGAAAAATTATTTTTATTTTTTTGAACCACATTTTACTCCTTGATATTAACCATGTCTCTAGGACATTAGAAATTCCACTCACAGAAGCGGTAAAATTATGTTTTGTGTAAATTTTCAAATTCTTCTAGGAGGTGGGTAAAAGACGGTGAAATGTTCAATAAAATTTTAATATATCTAAAATTATTATAAAATGACTCAAATGAATTACATTGAACTTACATAGGTATTATGTATCAATTTTTACCTAAAATAAGTTTAAATAAAATAAATAATTATTTAAATAAAAATTCGGTTTTTAAATTATAACCTAGTGTTTTCACTATTCATCAAAAATTGAATGTTTTCAGAAAAATACCAAAAATTCACCCTATGAAAATTTCGATATTCTGAATCAAAAAATGAAGTCCATTTTGAAAGATAGAATTTATAAAATTTAAAAAAGTGGGTATTACTATTCATAACGGCTAGTTCATAATAATATTATAATAATATCTTGTTTAGTGAAACTTGGTATTGCATAAAACACACGCTATCAGGGAAAGTTGCGGTTGCGTGTAATGAAAGACAGGTCAGGGTTGCGTGTAGTGCAAGATTCATTTGTTTTTGCGTATAATAGAATCCAACCATATTTCATTTATACATTGAATATATATATATATATACACTCAATGTTGCGTAAAATAACTTCTATCAAACGAACTTGAAATTGTGTGTAACACGATCCAAGATTAGTGTTGTGTATAATGAAATCTAATATAGTGTTGCGTATAGGACAAGCTAATTTTGGTGTTGCGTACAACACAAGACATCAATGAAATTAAAAATAATAATTCTCGTAAAATCTTGGGTTGTTATAGTTATATTACGAAATCCCATGTTATTTATTAGGAGGAATGCATTCTAAGCTTGGCCTTTCCTTGATCCACCTTTGTTGTTGAGTTTGAATTGAATTTAATATGGTAATGAACCTTGATATAAATAAATTTTATTGAATTTATGTTGGATTGGTTCCTTGGGTGACAGAAGGGTTTATATGAAAACATCATGGATGGAATAATTTGGATACTTCCTTGCTTATGCTTGATTGACACTTGGAATACCTAGTAGGCTTCCAAGGACTAACTCAATGGGTAATGAATATAATAAACTCGAGTGACATTTGGACTCCATATGGGTTTCTAAGGATGAAATCAGAGGGTAGTTGACAACATAGTTTCTTGGGAGACACTTGGCATCCCTAAGTGGACATTCAATGATGTAACTTATATAGAAACCCTAACTTTTATATACATTAACATTACAAAAAATTTTCAGAATACTTAAAACAATATATGAAAAGACTCCCAAAGACAGTAATAGTTTAGTACCATTAGAAACACAGAATCGTAAACACTAGTGAAAAATGAGATATATCATTCTGGTTAGGTTCCTATTGACTAGAACCCTTCTTAGACACATCATACATAATACACATCTTTATATAATGGGGGGAAGGAAGCATAGGCAAGGGTAGTCTTAAAAGAACAGTAAGGGTATGAAAGGGAGATATGTAAGTATAATCATTAGCAAAAGGGTTTGAGAACATGATCCTTAAAATAGAATACCATAACCTACATATCAAAGAGCATATACATGAATCAAAGCATAAATCTTGGTGGTTCATAAGATATAAATTATAAGGAAATAAAGAACATATTCCATGAAATTTTAACATAGGAATAAAACATGAAATTTTGGAAGACACAAAATAATATATAATGATTTCCATAGTAGTCAAGGCATTGTTATTGATACTGTCTTAGTGTAAAAATTTCTTTACTGAATTGGTTTCAAACCCTGTTCTAGACTAGTATTACTGAACTGAGTTCACCCCTTATTCTATCCCTATAATACTAAACCATGTTAATTTCCCATTATATCCTTGTAATACTGAAGCATGATAATTTTCTATTTCATGAATGTCTTTCTCAAGAGATATAAATCTTTTTCCATTGCATTGGAGGGAGATATAGGTCCCACCCTTCTCATAATGAAATCATACATACATGTTCCACAAGATCATAAATAATCATATCATAACGCATGGAAGGAAATGTTTGTTATTCAAATTGAATCATATAATAACCTGTGGAAGGATACATGTTTCATAATCATTCCATCCTAAACATAACTTGTTAAAATAAGCGGGTTTCAAAATCATATAACTCGTAAAAGAGAAATGGGTTTCATAAACATCATGACATAAAAACATAATCAATTAAATAAAATAATATGAGTGGAAACATTGAATAATTTCCTCATAATGGAATTATTGACAATATTGGATGTTATCATAGATGGTAATAAATTTTAGGATATCTTTTTAAAATTTTCTTTAGGAAAATATCCTTCCTTCATTGAAAAAATATTTTTAAAACATTAAACCTTTTCTATTTTTCTATCTCTAAAAACTACTAAAAAACATATAAAGGATTTATTAAAACAATAAGTCATTTTTAAAATCCCTTTTCCTTGAAAATTATCTTCACAAATATTTTGGAAACATTTATGAAAACATGGTTTTTTATTACAATAGATTTCTAACTGAAGAGAGAGACTTTCACATTTTACATAATTTTTTTTCACAATTAACAAAGAGTGGGAAAATGGAACTAATACATAATTATTTATAGAATAACTAGAGAGTAATAAAATTACTGAGTGTTCTTGAGATATCGATCACGATATTTCAATAGTTGAAAATTAATCCTAAACAATCTCTAATAGCGATGAACTTTTTTAATAAACTCTTATCACCTGGTAACATGGTATCATACTCCCCATTTAAGGAAATTAAATTACATGAATATTAAAATATCATGAAAATATGGATATTAATGATATGACATGTTAAATGAAAGTATATACACCACGTAAAAAATTTAGGTTCATTAAAAAGAATTAGTTTCAAAGAAGGAAAATTGGAAAAAATCTAATTTACTGATTTGGTAACTTTTGAAACTAAAATGCCATGAAATAAAGACCATAAAATGGATATTTTTATACCCATAAATTAAAATATAATAGAAATATAATAAATTCATTGGTAGTACATACACCATATAAAATAATTGAGTGGTGATTAAGGCATGTATCTCATGAAAATAAAAGTGTTATGAGATTCCCATACCTTGTGTCCTGACTCTCATCATACTCATTAAAAACAATTGTATAATAAATATCAATTTATTAAAAAACATTTAAAAAACCAAATTATTATATCTAATTACATATATGGTTTTATGATGACCTTATATTACCATATTGTTAAAAATCCCATGATACGGTTTCACTTCAGGCAATATCCTCTTTGTTCTTTGCATGTGTCTTAATGTGTTCTATATTAAGTCCAAATAATAATATCATGATCTCAGAATTTTAAAAATGATATAAATATTAGTTATATTCATTATATGTGTATTATTATAATCTATAGATTATAGAAGTGCGAAATGGAATACATCATTCGTGGCGATAGTATATCATATATATGAATGGATATTATTTTCATTTTTATTGTCCTTTTGAAAGAAATAACAAAAATAAAATAAATGTAAATATGTATATAATATCATTAAATTAAAATTAAAATTATATATATATATAATAATTTCACTAAAACCTCCTTAATACATTCCAGGTAGTGTGAAAAAATAACATCGCATTGAGGGGGAGATAGTCCACATTTCCTCAAATAAAATTATCGTATTTAAACCAAATAGAATGTAAAAAAATATGTTTTGTAAAAGGAATAAAGAATCTTAAATAAATAATAAATAAAATATATGACATATATAAATAGATTTTCCATAAATTTTCACCATGATAGGCAGTAATGGAAAAATGAACAATCACCATTTAGTGAGGTGGTAGTTCACCATTCATGTTAAAAATATGTTTGTTACCCATTAGATGGAGGTGTGGTACCTCTTCCTGGATGATCATATAAGGGTTATAAATATCAAAAATAAAATACCTTCCTTTAAAATTGATGTGAGATTTATGTATTTAAAACCAATAAATTCATAAGATGACATAACATTCAACCAAAAGAATAATGACAAGATTTGCAGGAAGCACATTCCAACAAACATCAACCATAGAGGAGTAATATACTTGAGATGAAATCATTGTACCATTAGGGGGTTTCAATGTTAATTCTATATATAATTGTTTTTTATGAATGTTAACACACTTTTAAAATTATTTAGATATAAAAGAGTGGGTAAATTTAGAATCAAATACGACATAACCAGTTTTAGAGTGGATGGTATGCGTACCTTTCATCATTTCATTATCACACCCACATCAAAAATAGGGATTTCATTAGATTTACCCTTATCTCTAAGCTTAAGAGGATTCTAATTTCAATCATCTTCACTAGAACTTATGTTTTAGAAGTTGTTAGTATAATTCACATTTTCCTTACATTTACAGCACTAAATCGTGGATGGTGAATTCTGTTCAGATTTCTCTCTATTTGAATTTTGCTCTAAATTCATCCCATCAATTCAAAAAGAAATTTACTAGTGACATTTATTTCTTTACATAAAAAATTTACAATAAACCATAAGAAAAATTACTCCATTTTTCTTCAAATATTTAGATCATAAAGAAAATATCATATTCTTTTCTACATGGTTTTTAGATTTTCCTTTCATCTTCATCCTCACATTTCTATAAAAACCCTGAATTTGATAAGTGATTCCAACATCCATTTCAACCTTGATTTCATAAAAAAAATCTATTCAAGGATACTAATGTCACTTATGTACAAAAACATTATGATACTTGGCTTTAAGCCACTGAAGAAACTATCAAATTTACATTTTAGTTGGATGATAATTCTTGAATCAAACCTCACAAGTTTCATGAATTTATCCTTATAGGTATGAAAAAAATTATCAAAACTTTGTTTCAAATAAAGGAACTTGTTCTACATCTTTTTATGTGGAATTTTATGAAATTACATATTGAAAAATAAGTTCTTTAATTCATACCATCAAATGTATTAAATCTCATCTTACTACCTCACATTCTTGATTAGAGTCCACCATTAATTTGCTTCACCTTCTGACCAATAAACATCCACAAAGAATTTATCATGCTCCGAACAATAGAGAATGGAGAATATATTTTCAGTATTACATATACATTTTTCATCAATAATTGGATTATAAGACCCTCTAAAAGAAGGTGGAAATTACCTCATGAAAGATTGAATAGAATTTTATTCCATACTTTTCTCATTTAGAAGTCCACCATGATTCATAGCTTGAGAAAGCTGTGTGAGCATAGAAATTATGTTTTTCATTCTAGCTCCATAACATTCAGTTTCTCAGGAGGGGAATAAATTCATTTTCATCAAAATCACTATTAATGTGGTTCCTTTGGATTCCTTCCATTGGCTAAAACCAAAATCATAGAGTAAGAAATAGTTATCATATTGGGGAACCATATAATCATGAAAATTCACTTATAGGATTTATAAATTATGAAAACTTAAATAATATTTGACACAATAGCTTTATCATAGGCTATTCATATCCAAAATCAATTTAAATTCTTCATGATGGTTCTTGATGAGTTCATGAATTTCCAAAGCATATCCCCCTGATGTTTCAAACCAGGTGTGTATTAAGGCACATTATCATGTACTAGATTACCCCGAGTGAAGCCTGAAATATATTATTAGAGTTGTTACCCCTAGGTACATCTGTTCCAGTACCACATACACTTGTTGTATCCCAACATGGATTTATTTCTAGTAAATTACTCACTATACCCATTACCAAAAGTCCATGATATTTTCATATGTTTTCCATACCATTAGACTTATCCTTAGACATGTCCTCAGGGTTCCCACTAGGTTTTTGTAATACTAGTTTCATAAGGTTTACTAAACCTTTTCTTTAATACCATATATATAGACCCTCATTTTTCATAAATTAAACTTACATAACTTTTTCATAAAACATAAAACATTATACAAACATACACCAAAATACCATTCTAGTCTAGTGCCTTTTCAATTGTGGAAACATAAACACTGCTACATAAATTAGATACATCATCTCCCAAAATGTTATTCTTTACTAAAACCCTTCTTAGACACATCACACATAATACATATCTTCATAACCCGGGGGAAGGAAATATAAAAAGGGGTGAGATCAGATGCTCCATAAGGGTAAACAAGGGAGATATATAATAATAACCATGAGCATAAGGGTATGAGAACATGATCAAGAAAATATAAGATCATACCCCAAATATCAAAGATCATATACATGAATCATGGCCTAAAACATGAATGTTAATAAGATATGAATCATATGGAAATAAAGAACATAATCCATGAAATCATAACATATTAATGAAACATAGAATTGTGGAAGACACATAATAGAATATAATGATTTCTAAAGTCATCAACGAATTTCTAATAAGACCATATTAGTGGGAAAAGTCCTTTATTGAACTGGGTTCTCACCCCATTCCATCCCTCTATTACTGAACCAAGTTCACTCCCCATTCAAGCAATGAAATACTAAAATGAGTTCATTTCCCATTGCAGCCCTGTAATACTGAACCATGTTCATTTCACACTCCAAATATGTCTATCTCATGAGATATAAATATTTACCCAATGCATTGGAGGTAGATATAGATCCCAACCACATAATAATGTCATTAATACTTGTGCCAAAAGATCATAAATAATAAAATCATAATCTATGAAATGAAATGGGTATTATAATCATGTAGTCATATCATAACCTAAAGATTGATATGTGTTTCGTAATGATTTCATCATAAAAATATCCCATGAAAAGTGTCGGGTATGAAAATCATATAACCCATGAAAGAGAATTTTTTTTCATAAAAATAATGTCATAAAACAATAATACATTCAGAGAAAGAATATGAATGGAAACATTGAATAATTTCCCCATAAATGAATGAGTAACCCTAATGGATGCTATCTTATATAAGAAATAATTTTGGCAGATCTTTTAAAAACATTTCTTGAGAAAAATATCCTTTCTGCATTAAAAACGATTTTTAAATCATAAAACCTTTTGAAAAACTTTTTCTTTTAAGAAAACCATCAAAAACTAAATAATGAAGAATCTAAACCCATAAATTTTTTTTAAAATCCCTTTTCATTGAAAATGGTCTTAAAATATACTTTGATAACATTTTTTAAAACATTGTTTTTGAATACAATAGATTTCAAACTGAAGAGAGAGATGATATGATTTTATATAAAAATGTTATATTACGTACTATGGAGTGGGAAAATTTTACTAATAAATTATGATATCTTGGATAATAAGAGGATAGGAAAATTAAATATTGTTGTTGACATATGGATCTTGATATTTCATTAATTGAATAATAATCATAAACAATCTTGAAAAATGATGAGATTGTATCAATACACTTTTATCACTTAGTAACTTTGGATCTTACTCTCCATGTATGGTTCATAAATTTTATGAAGATTAAAATACAATTAAAATATAGAGATTAATTTTATAACATGTAAAAAATAATTATATACACCTTGATAATAATTTAGGTGCAGAACAAAACATGAGTCTCAAAGAAGGAAAATTGAGACAAAACTATTTTACCAATTTGGTATCTTTTGAAACTAAAACCCCATAAAAGAAAGAACATAGAATATATATAAGAATAAAAAAAATCAAGTATAGTATAAACATAATAAATTCATGGGTAGTATATACAATACACAAAAGTGGCATGTTTTGATTAAGGCATTTATCTCACAGAAATAAAAGTGTTATGAGATTTCCTCACCTTGTGTCTTGAATCTCAACATACTTGTTCAAAACACCTGTATAATAAATATAAATTTATTATAAATATTTTAGAGAACCATATTATTATATCTAATTACATATATGGTTTTATCATGACATTATATTACCCTCTTGTTAATAATCCAAAGCTAAGGTTTCACTTCAGGTAATATCCACTTTGTTCATTTCATGTGCCTTAATGTGATATATCTTTGGTCCTTATATATATATCATAATTTCAGAATGTAAACCATTATATAAATACCATTTATATTCATTATATTTTTATTTTAATAATCAAAATAATACATATGTATGAAATGGAATATACCATCCATAGACAGGGTATGCTGTATGTACACATGAATGATGTTTTTGTTTTTATTCTGATATTGAAATAAAGAATGAAAATGAAATATATGAATATATTTATATAATATTATTAAATTATAATAATTATTTTATATATATAAAATAATTTAAATAAAACCATCATTAATAAATTCCATGTAGTGTGTGAATGAATCTCATCACTTTAAGGGGGCGGTTGTCCATACATCCTCAAAAAACAATTATCGGATTTACACTCAATGAAAAGTAAAATACAACTATCATAAAAGGAATAATGAATATTAAATGTGTAATGAATATAATATATGAAATATATAAACATATTTTCCATAAAAATTTCTAATGTGATAGCTAGTAAATAAAAAATGAAGAATCATTATTTAGTGAGGATGTTGTTCGCCGTACACAGAAACTATATGATAGTTACCCATTAGATGGTGGTGTGTGTAAGTATAGATAAAATAAAGAGCATAACAAAATATTAGTAAATTTATAATACTGGTGTTATAAAATAATTTAACAAATATAGTGGATGGGTGGAGAAGGAAAATAAAATAAATGAGTTTGAGGGACGGTGTTACTTGTTAATCGGGTTACTCCTTTTGGTTTGCGCTAAAAGGCCTCATTAGAAAACATTATTACATAATGGAGGATTCAAGGAGTAAGGTATTTATGTTGTGATGTGTATTTTTTAGATATTGTATGAACCTAAGTGGATTGAGAGGTGTGAATTTTAGGGAGAGTTGGTGGGCTTTTATAGGGAAAGAAGAGTACTCAGTTTGTATTTTTGAGGACAAGTTTGGTGTACCCATGTTTGTACATAAAAAAGACATATAAAACAAAAACAATATCAATAATATAAGGTTAATGGACGAATAATTTCCATAAAATTGGTGTTTTAAAAGTTTATAAGTCTTTTGGTTTCTTAAATTTAATTTTTAGTCCTTAGATAAGCTTAATATTAACTTAATCGATGCAATTAATTTTAATTTATTATACTAATAATTTTTGTAAAAGACTATGTTAACCTTATTGTACATTATAAATTAGGATGATTCTAAATATTTAATCCAAATTTTCAAATTCTAATTTCATAAGTAGAATACATTAATTTAAAATTAATCCCATAGTTGGGTTACTAAGACGAGTTTTAAAGTAAAAATATTAAATAGTGTTCTATGTTATTTTATCTAATTTAAATGTTAAATTGATATCAATTACCTATTTGGATTAATTTAAAAAAAAATATAATTAAAATTTAAAAAAAATTAAAACACTATTTATCCTTATAAATAAATTAGACGAAAAAGCAGCTTTGAATTAAAATCCTGCATTTTTCACTATTCATCCAAAAATTAAATTTCTTAGGAAAATCCCTCAAATTCACCATAAGCTAATTTTGATATTATAAATTAGAAAAATTAAGTTAATATGTTCAAATTAAATATATAAATGTGTCAAAAATTAATTTTATTATTTTTCCTACAAGGATATTAAAGGTAGTTTTTTGAGAAAATAAAATTTTTTAATAGATAAGGACTTTCTTGAATATTATATATTTCATTATCAATATTTTTTATTTATATAAAACCATTATAAAAAATATTTTAAAATTAGTTATTAGTTTTTATATTACTATGTTTAATGGATATGTTATAATTATCTCATTTAAATAGTTATAAAACTAAAATGACATTTCGTAAAAACATCGTTGTTGCATGTAACATACGCCAAGTTTCAGTTTCGTGTAATGTAAACCATGTGGAAGATCCATGAAACATACACCAAGCCTGTTCCATGTGAAATTATTGTTTTAATTCACTCATAGTGATACATGGATTTCAAATTACTAATTTCAAGGACAAGCCTAGGTTCTTGAATAATTAATTATTGAAATGATTTTTATGAGGCATCTTCCAAGCCGAAGCACAAGCTGCGATTCGGTCAGATACTTATACTTTACTGGTGGTCAGTTTTGGAATGTTTTGATCCCATGTATACACAGGGGATGATGGTGTACATGAAACATCTCTAGAATTTTTTATTAAATGATATTGATTAATTGTATAAACCTTATTATAAAATGAGACATTACTAACTATTTATTTTGAGTCATTATGTCTAGGCCATAGTAGGTAACAAAGGATAGGTGTCCTTGGGAACCCATACCATTATAGTCGGTTTACTTTCAATACTTACTCCACATATTCTATTACTACCTACAAACTACTATTATTATATATTCACTAACTGGAAGGAACTAGACCTTTGGCTGGTTGCCTACTAGGATTGTATCAAGCAACCAATTCGATCCACCGATGGTACCTGAACAGACTATATTACTATAGGTATAGATATATTAAACCACCCTACTATAGGTTATTTATTGTTTAATAAGAGTATTGGGGCATGATAATGAGATGATGAGTTTGATTCTAGCATATTTGTTTTTCATATTTTTGGTATATTTTTAGGTGTATTATATACCTTCCATGTATACCTTTTTGGATATTTTGTATAAACATGACATGTATCATCTTCTTATGTATATAAGAATCATTTATGATATTGTTTATTTTTATCTATTTTTTATTTTTATCAATTCTATGATTAATTTATAGCAACATCTATTTATCTTTTTTTTATTTCTGTGGTACTACACACTTGTGATGAGGGAATAGTCTTCCCACAAAGACACCCTAGGCCCTCAATTACAATCGACATCCTCTAGAATCTGGCAATATTTTCTTGAGGATATGTGGCCATCTAGTGTTTAGGAACCTTCAGTGACATCTAGTTTTGGGAAATTAAAATTTATTAAAGTCATTTTAACCTATGTTTTACTTTTTTGAGAGAAATCTTCATGTCATTTTACAAAAAATGCATGTATTTATTTATAAAAATGTGAATTGAATATGTTATTTACATGTATGGAATGAATTAAATTTCATTCCATCATATTATTTTAATTTTCATTTATAATTTTCATTATTATATTAAAATAAATGTATTCTTAAAATTGATTAATTTTGAAAATGTTTATTTCAGATAAAATTGGATATTTCCTCATGAAATGTTTTATATTATTGTAAATATTAATTTATAATTTTCCAAGGTAATTTTTAAAGATATTTATTTTGAAAACATTTTATGTTTCCAAAAGTTTTTTTCAACAAGAAAAGGGTATTTTCCCCAAGAAATATTTTAAATTATATTTTAAAAATTCATTTATTAATTTTTAATGTCATTTTTATGGAAAATTATTTTGAAAACGTTTTATGTTTTAAAATGTGTTTTTAAAAGGGGAATGTATATTTTACTCTAGAAATGTTTTATTTTTTTAAAATATTCTTTTATAATTTGTTGACGTTATTTCAAATTAAAGGATTTTTCAAATGTTTTATGTTTTAAAACATTTTTTTAAATAACAAAGGATAAATTCTTCAATAAATGTTTTAAATTGATTTTAATGATTCCTTTATAAGATTACAAGGTTATTTTAAAAGAAAGTAATTTCCAAAATATTTTATAAATTTTTAGTTAAAAAAAATTCAATGAAAATTTATTTTCCTCTTGAAATGTTCCAAGTAATTTTTCAATATAATTTTCCATCTTGGATGAGATTCATTGATGATACATATGATTTAATGGGGATAAATCGAAGGATAATCTTCATATTGTTTCTATGGATTGTTTGTGTTTATGATGAAAAGATGTTTACGAAACTTGTTTCTCTTACAAAAGTTATACCATGATAAAATGAGTATGAAACCCACCATTTTTTCCTGGGCTATACTAGGCTAAAATGATTATGAAACCAAGTTATTTTTATATGATATATTATTTTATGAAATGATGAAATTATTTTGAAACCATTTTCCTTTATAAATTTTATGTTATTATACAATGTTTTTTAAACCCATTTCTTTTCATGGGTCCTATTATGAGGAAATGTTTATGAATCCCAATCCCCTTTATTAATTTTGATACAATTAATGATTTATAATCTTTTTTCACACATAAGTATATTTTTCATTATAATACCAGTGATACCTATATCTTTCTCCAATGCGTTGCGTAGATATTTATATCTCACAAGATAGAAATGGGAAACAAGTCGGTAGGCTTGATCTTATATAGGAAAGAGGTGTATCCTAATAAAAAATGGGAAATATATACATCCTATTCCACTATTAGAAATAGGTTCATCCTGATCCACCCGGGGAAACATGTGTGTCTCGATCCACTATGGGAAATAGGTGTGTGCTGATCCACTATGGGAAACAAGATTTCCCTTATCTGTAATGGGAAACAAGTGATAAGTAATAATTTTCTATATTGATGGTCTTGGTCGTAAACCCAGACATATGAAATGTTTTTATTTATTTATTATAGTATCATGATTTTAAAAAATGAGATTAGGGTTCATGATTTATTTATGATGAATTTTCACTCTTATGGACAATGTTTTTTGAACTTATTATGTTTTATGCTATGACTTGTGTTTAAGATTGGTTAGGTATGAAATTCATAAGTTATGATCATGAAAACATAACATTATTCTTATACAATGATTTAATATGATAGTATATTGGTAAATATTATTCTTATGCTTACTGAGCATTTAAGTTTACTCTTTCCTATGGTCCTTCCCCAGATTATGAAGAATGTTTTAGGTTGGGTATTTCTAAAAGGAGTACTATTTGAAAAGATATTTGTGGAGGATATTGAAGATCTTTAAAAAATAAGAATATTCATTTTCTAGTTTTCAAATTAAATAAACTATTACAGTCCTAGGGTGTTAGTTTATGAAAATTATTGAATATTTATATAAATAGATGTGATATTTATATATGAAAATCCAAGGTCTCTATAGTTTCTATCAGAGGAAACGATTAGTTAAAAATTGGAAACTAGGATTATAAAACAATAGTGAGATCCCTAGGGATATTTATAAGGATTTTTATAGGTATATTTATGAGGATAAGTCTCAATATGTGTCAAACTATTATAAAATATCATTGAATTTTTTGAAAGGACAGATCGAGTGGTTTCCATGAAATTACATCCCTGTCTAGATACTACTAGTGGATTTGGATCAGACATATAGATACACAGGGATAATAACTCAAAAAGGGAACATTGAGATAGAAAATATTATCGCTTAGTGAAATACAGTGAGCCTCGATGTACACCTGATTTGACACACCCGAAGGATATGCTATAGATATTAAAAAAATATTTATCAACAATCTGGAATGATTTGAATATTGAAAATTAATGGACTTGGATAAACCTAAGGTTTATTATAATAAAAATAACGTGTCATGATTTTTAAATTATATACGTTATTTTTATTGATTATGTAGTTCCCCACTATGATTATTATTTATGACAATATTATTTTTGGTTTTAGTTAATGACTAGAAATATTGAGAAATAAATAAATGTTGATTATGATAGATAATTTGTTTATGAGTTTCAAAATGGGATAAAAACATGGGTGAAGGAGATTATGATTATACATAATAATTTATCAAGATATATGATTAACAATATGTAACTTATAAAACTCTCAGACTCAGCAATGTTGAGAATTATAGAGTTTATTGAAACATTGAGTATTTGATATGATATATGAAAGAAGATTTAGTTTCATATATGATGATACTATAGGAAGATTCACCCAAGTGGATTTACTAGAGGAACAAGAATATGTTTTGATTATAGAAAAGAAGGACAAAAAGAATGTAATTGTATATGAAAGATTAAATATATGGTTTTTTAATGGATGATAATAATGGTGTCCTTATGATATCATCGATAGTTGAAGGATTAAAATAGGGAAATTATTGTGATTATAAAAATCAATGTTTTAAGGTGAAATATCATGAATAGAATTAACAAGGTGGTATGAGTAAAGGTTATACTACTGATTCTGGGGGGCTACATATGACACATGATAGGTATGTTTTTCTCTATCAGTATTTTTTACATCAAATATGAGAAGTATCCTTAAATTTATGTTGATGAATGTAAATACATGATTCATATTTCATCGTATTAGAAAGACGTATTGAGGAATAAGATGATGAATCCTAGTTAATAGTGTGAGAATGAGGTGAAATTATCGAAGTTTTTATGTATCATAATTCAAGAATTTTTTCATATGAATCATGAAATAAATAAGTATTTTTTATTATAAGTTTTTCATTAAGGATTTTAAAAAATTTATTTAATGGTGTTGATGATATTGAAAAGTGATTTATTTTTAAGGTTATATTTTTATTAAGGGAAGATAACCCTTAATATATTTGTAATGTAGATAAAATTGTGACTAGTTTGGATGATGAGATGATTGATATGAATAAAGTAAATTAGATAGTTTGATGACCATGAAACTAATTAATGTTTGTAAAAAGTGGTTTTTGTTATCATTGATGGAGTTTATAATGCAATTGGATTTATGGAATATATTAAACAATCTTGGGTTTTATTTAAATAATTAGGAAGTATATATGATTTTATTAAGGATTTATGGAAATTCTGGTTATTACAAAGATTTAACAAAATACATGACTAATATATTCACATACCTAGTATATGAAAATAAATATCCACTTTATGATATTTTGGGGATTATTATTAAATTTATTTATATAAATTTAGTGACCTTTATTAATTTTAATCTTTAATAAATTTAATTTGGTTAAAAACTTATTAAATGGTTTAAGTTAAGATTTAGATGATGTTTTAGAGATTAACATATTCATTCCCCATATGATGATTTATCAAAATTGGATAACGAGTTCTAATCATATTGTTAGGACTGGATATATATGGAATGGGCTATCTTTCTATTTGGGATCTTGTGATCCTTTAGTGTTCAAGGAAAAAAATCCATCTTCATTTATTAGAGTAATAGATAAGCTGGAAATTTATCAAAGAACATGAAAAGGATAAATTTTTTCTGATGATAAAAATGAATGCTAGATATAGGTATATTGATCCATTTAAAATTCATTATTGTATTGGGTTGGTATAATATTTATTGGTGCTTCCCACAAACTACTCTACGATTTATGATGTGTTCTGTGTATCTGTAACATCCCATGAATTTATAGAATAATAAATTTTCACATATATTAAAATTTATAGATAAGAAATTAATTTTACATAAAAGGGAATTTTTTTTCCGATAGCGCACTCGACACACAATAATTGGTTTCTCTGAAATCTGATGTTTTACACAACACTGAATTATATAGAAATATAATAAAATAATTATAATATTATTTTAAATGGTAATTAATTAATATTTGTTATATTGGAAATAATGAACAATATTAACTACATTATGATTCTAAATATTTTTTAAATTTTTATACATTTATACAATGAATTTTAGAGACTTAAAATCAAAATGAATCCAATTTTAAGGATAAAATACTCTAATATTTTTAAAATGTCATTTTACCTCATTTTGACGGAGAACCATTTTTAAAATTATGATTTTTCACTTTTATATGTTATATTTTAAAAACTAAAATTCTTATTGAGAATCAAGACATCAAAATTTAACTTGGTTGAATTTTTGGTATTTTTCTAATGAAATTAATTTCATTATGAATAGTGAAAAATACTACATTTAAATTCAAAACTGCATTTTCATCTAATTTATTTATATAGATAGATTATAATTTTATTTAGGTTTAAAGTGTAATTGGTTTATGTTTTTTTATTTAATCCAATTATGGTCATTGTAAGTAATTTCACATTTAAATTGGTCATAAACACATGTCAATCTTTTTATAGTTTTTAATTTTTTTAAAACCCACTTTATGGTTTTGAAAATTGGAATTTATTTTAAATTTTTTACTACAACTATTGTGTTTTGAATGTGGGAAAATGGATTCCATATTTAGAATCAGAAGGTCCAGATTGTGTAAATAGGTAAATTTTATTTTTTGGACATAATGAATAGTAAACTCATTAATTATTTTTCTTTACCATGGTTAAAGGCTAAATCAGGCAAATTAGGGTAAAAAATAATATTATAATAATATAAAACTATCCTAACACATATCCCAATCCAATTAAATGATATATGTAAGAAAATGGGAATCCTTGGGTCAATTTGGGGACCCCATGGAGCCACTTGGATGTGATAATGAAAAGTTATTATAATTATTTTTAAATTGAAGAGAAATATAACATAAACGTGTATCTTTTACTAACACAATTTTAATATATGTTTATATAAATGATATATCTGACTATAAATAGTTATTATAAGGATAAATCTTTTTTCCTACATCATAGTATTTTATTTTTAATTTTAGACATTATATAAATAAATTTATTTATGACACAATGATGTTGTAGTGATTACCTTATTAATGAAATATTCATATAAATGCTATTATAAATATGAATATAAATTAAATTTTAACATTTTGATGCCATAAAATATTTTTTTGGATGTCATCAACAAGTTAAAGACATGTTATTTCCTTTGGTTTTAAGTAACCAAGTTGTTATGACTTAAAAAACAATTATAAAATAGTATCAAAATTGACAAAAATGAGTTTTTTTAAACAAATACTATTTTATTAAATGATATAATAGTCCTAAAAATAAATTATTCGACGAAATGACTTATATAATGCTAAAAATGTCATTATAGGTCCACTTCGGTTCACTTGGAATTTTATAGTAACTATAGTGACCATATATTATTAAAATATAAGAAGATATGGTAAGAGTTAATGTTTTTAACTAAGGGTTAAAGCTAAAAGTTAAGGTTAATTTTGTGACCTAAAATTGTTTAAAACTTATTAGTTGAGAGTAATTCGACCAAAAATCATCTTATCCTTGATATAAAGGAGTTTGGAACCATAATAATTAGGAAATTAATTTATAATAAAATAATATTTCAAGATTTTCCTAAAGTTCCTCTTCTCCCTCTTATAAAAAGGCTAACACATCAACCTACTTACTTACACCTATCAATACCCTTGGATCGTTGAAATTATGCTCAAATAAGCTCTCAACTCCCCTCCCTTCCTCATAGAATCATTTCATTGGGTTAAAGGAAATTCAAGAAATCCTTTTGGATTAAATCATAAGAAGTTACCCAATTTAGAGGCAACATCTTCTCTCATGTTCCTTCCCTTTATTTTCCTTCTCTACTCCACATTATCTTCTTATTATACGATTAAATAATAAAACCCACATGCTCAATATAATAGGATATTTCCATGGGATGTATTTGAACTAAACTTACACACACCTCCCTCGAAATGATAAGAACATGTCGTTTCTATGAATGATGAACTATTGCCTTAGGAAACGATGATTGTTCAATTTTCTCATACCAGCTCTCATGGTGGCCATTATGATGAATTTTTTTTATATATTATATATATTATATTTATAGTTCCTCTATGATTTTGTATTTTTTATTTACAACATTACTTTATGCTTTTTATAATGTTTAAATATGATAATTTCATTTGAGGAAGTGCAGACTACCACCCCCTCAAAGTGACATGACCTTTTCATTCCATACATGAAGCATATAAAGAATTAAGTTCATGAAATTATTTAAAATATATAAAATATATATTATACTATAATTATAATATACCTTTGTATCGTTTAGGTTTCATTCCATTAACATGACAAAGAAATGAACGTTTCATTCATGCGTACGTACGACCTACCATCTTCATGAAAGATGCATTTTTTTTTCATATATGAAAATATTATGGACCTAATAAATACATATATAATGGATATATATCATATTTAAGTCATGAATATCATTCAAGAGATGATTTAATTTTGACTACAAGGAACATTTAAATCAAAACACGTTCATTTTTTCCTCAAGTACTGAATATCGACAGAAAGACCAATACAAACATAAATAATTATGAAATTTTTATATCATGGTAATAATTGATATAAAAGGAATAATAAATGAGAAAAAGGTCCTAAAGCTAGTAGAAATTAACCTAAGAATATTTTTCTAGAACTTAACTATCATACATGACGAGTCAGACTCAAGGTAAGAGAAATCTTAACTCAATCTCCATTCATTGTGTTAAATATATATATATATTTGGTTTTATGTTTACATGAATATGTGTGAATAAACTATGATTGATTTACATGGAATATCCAATTATATTGGGTTTATATATATTTGTCACACATAATTATGTCATTGATTTATCCTTAATCTAATGATATGATCACTTTAAGGGAACTTCTTAACCCAATTTATATTCATTGGGTTAAACTTTTACTTCTTGATTATGTCGTTCTATGATTATGTGAGAAATAAATTTGTATATCCCATCTTGTATTTATACATGATTTATTTGTATTTATCATTAATACCCATAATCGATCAATTTTATTCAGAATATGATCTTTGTGTGGTACTTCATCTCAATTTCATTTCATTGAGTCATATTTTAATAATGGAAACCCTTTTCTTTTTTACGTGTATAATAAACCCCTTTTAATTTTTATTTCATTCAAAGGTAATATTTTTCTACAAAGTTGTTTACTAAACAAAAAAGGAATGTTTTAAATGTATGAAACGAAAATGAACTCTCTCCCTCTATAACAATTATTTGATATTTGGATTCTTCTATAAGTAATAATGTTTTAAAAGGAAAATAAATAACTTATTCCCTTTTTTGTTTTGGTATTGAAAATGGTTTTTAAAGTGGATTTACTATTTCAATATCTTGAAATGATTTCTTCTGATTAAAAATGAAAGTTTATTAGTGAAATGATGATAATTGGTATCTTTTATGTGTTATTATTATATAATAGTACATGGACATTTGACAAGTGGTTACATGATAAACTAAATAATGGTGGTTATGTGATAAAACCAAGACCGGTGGTTTTGTGATAAATAAAGGACAAGAAAATATATTGTAACCTCCAATGCCATGGGTATCATAGTATCCTGTATGGCTATTCCATTTCGTGATATGTGTGGAAGTCAACCGTATGGTTATTAAATTTAAGTATGTTTAAGTCCCATGTTATCTTTAAATGATATATATGGGTTTATGGTAATATTAAGTAACCAAAAGGGTAAGAAATGGGCTTATATTCAGTGAAGTATATTTACTACTTCTTAAAGGTAAAAAGTATTACTTTTTATAAAGTATTCATTTTTGTCATAAGAAGAAAATTTTTCCTTCATTGTGTATCCCTTACTGAGATTTGTATGCTCGTACCTTGTTTCAAAATGTTTTTCACCGGACTAAAATAGTAATAGATTTATGAACGGGATCAAGGAAAAGTTATGCTGTTTAAACATAAAATGATACCATATTTTTTTGAAATAGTTTTTCTTTTATAAAAAATGGATAGTGAGTAGAGGTGTCTACTTGTAATATTTAAGTTCATATGTATGAGCTATATACTAATTCTATAAAACTATAAACCTGAAAAGATCCTTTAATTTAATTTAATTCAATTTTTGACTTATCTCAAGTTATGTAATGTTTATGGCAGGGGCATTATAGTTGGTATCAGAGGTTGGTTTAGATAACTTTATAGGTTAGGGTGTTATTTTATCAAAAGAGACAAGTCATATATAAACACAATGATTTGAATATTAGAAATAGGAATAGTTAATTTAGATATGTTGGATGAGTTTAAAATAAGATAATTAAGTATATCATAGTGTTTACCCTCCTCATAAGAATATAAAAGATGATTTTACTTATATACACACACAAACATTTTTGGTTTTAGTAAATGGATGGATCTAGAAGGAACCAAAGTAACAATGGATGTGAAGGAAAATGTGGTGGTTATATAAATGAGTAACTAAATGAAATGGTATATGCAATGAGAAATATTATGGTTATTCTAAACTAGCTACCTAGAGTAATAATTATCAACTTTAACCTTAGTGATTTTTCTGATGCATCATATATGAGAGAAATGAATACATGTGGAAGTTAAGTTAATTTAAATAAATATAAGTATATTCCATGACATTTGTGTCAAGTATGTGGAAAGAAACACCAAGGAAAATATTTTAAAGGGATGAGAAGATGTATATATGTGGTAGTGAAGGCCAGAATGAAATAACATTCTATGGAAAAATGAAGCGTTCGGTTTTCTCTAGGAAAGGGAAATAAGTTCTATCTGAGTTATCAACTGAATGTTTTAAATTTTGAGAGTATGGTCATTATGAAAATTTATTTCCTACGAAGAAGGTACATGAATGGGATTAGCAGAAACATACAAATATATGTTTACCAAAACCTAATTCCATTCTAATTTAAGATTAGGAAACTAAAAATGACTAATGATAGTTATAAATTATTTCTTAGCTTATGTTTTAAAATTATTGAATCTTAGGATATTATGCATGATTTTATTTGTAGGAAATAATTATAAAACAATATGTCATAAAAAAATGGATAAATGATCATGAAAAATGTTTGATGATTAAGAAGTCAACATTTTAGGAATTAAAGAGTTATGTTGGATCTATGGATACCGGTATGTTTAAATGTATTAATTATGGTATTACATTGGAAAACTAAAAGTTTTAGTAACCATTATGTTTTCTTATATAAAAATTTTAATTTAGGAATACTTATCTTTTCTTTTATGGATATAGTTATAAAGAACCATTAGGGTTTATATTGTCCTTGAATTTGAAAAACTTACGGGATATTATTCTTTGGGATAGAAAATTTGAGGTATGAGATAACGTTTTAGTTTAAAATGTGTTATGGATATTTTGGAGGAATTTATATCATTTTTGGGAATGTTATAAAATTATATAGATTTTTAAAAAGGATAACATGCTGATAGTGTGAAAACCCGTCGCATTGGATAACGATGCGGTAATCGAACCCATATGTAAAGTGAAACCGGGATTTATCACCTACCACTGGCCTATGTGAAGTCCCTGGTTAATATGAATTTTTTTTGTTAAATGATTTTATGGATCAAGAATAAGTTGATTTTGGGAACTTATGTTTTATCAAATGGATATCCTTAGTATAAGAAAATGACTAGGTGATTAAGTGATAAATGTTATTTTGAAAAATGTTCACTCTTTAGGGAACAATATACACCTAAGAGAAATAGACTTCTATGGGATTTCATTTCAAGAGTAATGGTTAAATTTTATTTTGTAAGAATATATGTTTTTATTGTGGAAAAATGGCGATTTGGGTTATTTATGGAAATTATTAAACTATCATAGAGAATATGTGATTATGTGAATTATTTTTTGGTATGAGACATTAAGAGTGGTTGGCTTTATTTGGACTTTAATGTTAAGATTTATCATTGGAAGAATATGTGATCAAATACTTTGGAATTTTGGGTTTTAATATTAGTTGGTATTATTTTGAGGAATTTTAAGGACTTTTTTTTAATGGTCTGTGTAGAACTTGGGTGTTATTGTTGAATTTTGGAGATTAAAAGTAGTAATTATACTTATAAAGGATTATTATTTTTAGGGGATTATCTGATCTTGTACTAACCATTTTGTTTTTATTTAATGTCTAAAGATGGGGGAAATATATAGTCTATATTTTGTTGATTATGTGATTCTCTAGGAGTTTATTCTAGTACTTTAGGTGTGACCAAGTCATTTTGAATACTCATCATTCAGAGAATAATTGAGTCGATGGAAGAAATTTATAGGAGGATGAATCACTACATGTCACATAATTATATTTTCTTATATTCAAATTATATATAGTAATATAATTAAAAAACATTATGAGAAGGATATTAAAAAAACCATTTTCTATATAATATTCCTACTATGAAAACAAGGAACGTTTAACCCATCACAGGTTTGTGGTTTTCTAGTTGTTAACTTTCTCTTAATGATGTTTTCTATCACTATCCATCAGAACTTGACACTTTGTTTTTCTTCCTATCAATGTTTTCCTACATGGACTGATAGTATGTGTTATCTATGGTGTCCTTTATACTTCTCTTTCTTTATTTTAATTTGATAGTTTTATTGAGCTTTTCCGATGTAGGATTTTTAATGAAGTTACAAAGCCAACTTTTAAAATTGAGAGGATGCAATTTCAAAAAGGGGGGAATAATGTCATATCCCAGGAAATTATATAATAATAAATATTAATATATATTAATATTTATGAATAATATATTACTTTTACATTAAAGAGGACTCTTTTTTCAATAGTGTACTCAACACAAAACAACAGTTTTCTCTAAAATCTTACATTACACACAACACTGAGTTTTACAAAAAAATAATACAATAATAATAATAATATTATATATGGTAATTAACACATTTTCATTGTAGTGGAAATAATGAATAGAATTTAATATATTATTATTCAAAATATTTTTTAATGTTTTTACATTTATCTAATGAATTTTGGATGCTTAAAATGATAATGAATCTAATTTTATGTATAAAATACTCTAATATTTTTATAAGGTCATTTTACAGCCTTTAGATGTTGAAGCCTCTTTTAATATAGTTATTTAACATTTATATATTATATTTGACAAAATAATCTTCTTATTTATAATCAGGACATCAAAACTTACCCTGGTTGAAATTTTGGTATTTTTCTGAAGAAAATCAAATTTTTATGAATAGTGAAAAATACTGCATTTTAATTCAAAAATAAATTTTCATATTTTTTATTTATATAGATATATTTACCTTTAAATTGGTTTTAAATTGTAGTTGAATTACATTTTTATCATTTAATCCAATTCTTTTCATTGGATGTATTTTCACATTTAAATTGGATATAAACACTTGTCAATCTTTTGTTAGTTTTTACTTCTTAAAAACCCACATTATGGTATTGGCAACTGTAATTAATTTTAAATTAATTACTGAAACTTTTGTGTTTTTAATTTAAAAAAATGGATTCCATATTTGGAATCATAAGGTCCAAACTGTTTAAATAATTGCCTTTTATTTTTGGACATTATGAATAGTAACATCATTGATATTTTTATTTACCATGGTTAAAGGTTAAATCGGGTAAATTAGGGTAAAAAAATAATATAATCATAATATAAAACTAACATAACATGTGTTCTAATCCTATTGAATGAGATATGGCATACCACGAGAATCCTTGGGTCGATTTTGGGACCCCATTGAGCCACTTGTTTGTGATAATGACATTTAATAATAATTATTTTTAATGTAATGAGAAATATAAAATAAAAATATATATTTTACTAAAACAATTTTAATATAGGGTTATATAATAGATATTTTTGACTATAAATAGATATTATAAAGCTAAAAATAATTACTATATCATGTTAATTTATTTACAATTTTAAAAATCAAATAAATATATTTATATATGACACAATGATGATGCAATGATTACCATATTAATGAACTATTCAAATAAATTATATCATAAATTTTAAAATAAATATAATTTTAACATTATGATGCCTTCCATGATTTGTTTGTATGACATTGACATGTTATAAATGAGTTATTTTCTTTAGTTCATTAGAATAAAGTTTTCATTACGTTAACAAAAATAAATTACTAAATAGTGTCCAAATTGATATAACTGAGTTTAAAAAAAATTCTATTTTATTAAATGATATAATAGTCCTAAAAATCTATGATTAGTCCAAATGACTCATATAATGTTAATAATGTCATTATGGATCACTTGGGTTCTATTTTAATTTTATATTAACAATATTAACCAAATATTATTAAAATATAAGAAGACATAGTAAGAGTTAATGTTTTTATCTCAGGGTTGAAGCTAAAATATAAAGTTAATTTTTGAATTAAACATGTATAAAGCTTATTGGTTGTGATTATTTTGAACCAAAATAATATTAAGTTTTAAATAAATGATTTTGTGACCATTATAAATAGAAAATGAATTTATAATAAATTATATTTCAAGACATTCCTAAAGTGCCCCATCCCTCTTATAAAAAGGAAACCACCTATTTCCACTTACTCGAACCTCTTAATCCTTTTTTATTGAAACAATTATACTAAAATAAGATCTGAACATACCTTAATTACCTATATAAGTCTTACCTTTGAAAAAGGGAAATTCAGGAATGCCTTTTGGAAAAAATCAAAAGAAGTTACCCGATTTAGAGGTAACGTCTTCTCTCACGTTCCTTCACTTTATTTTCTTTATCCACTCCATATGATCTTCTTATTATATGATTACATAGAAAAAATATTATCCTCAATATACTATAATGTTTTTATGATAAGTATTACAAGTACACTTACACACACCTCCATCTAATGGTTTTGAACATATTGTTTCTGTGTATGTTGATCTACTGCCTCACAAAATGATGATTGTATAATTTTCTTGAACCACCTCTCATGGTGGAAATTATGATGGAATTGTTTTTATATATGATATATATTATCTTTATGTGGAATCTATTATTTTATAATTTTTATTTACAACATACCTTTATGATTTCAATAATGTGTAAATAAGATAATTTAATTTGGGGAAGTGCGGACTACCGCCCCCTCAAAGTGATATGACTCATTCATTACATAAATGGAACATATAATGGATGGATTTGATGAAATTTTGTAACATATATAACATATTTGTTATACAATAATTATAATATACCCATGTATCCTTTTGTTTTCATTTCTTTAATACGATAAATAAATGAACCTAACGTTCATGTGTGCATACGACCTACCGTCTCCCTGAATTTGGTTATGTTTTTCTAAGAATATGTGTGAGTGACCTATGATTGTTTTACACTAAATATCCACTTATATTGGGTGTATTATATATTTGTGACACATAATTACTCCATTTATTTATCCTTAATCTAATGATACGATCATTGTAAGGGAACTTCTTAATCCAACTTCTATTCATTAGATTAATTTTCTACTTCTTGATTATGCCGTGATATGATTATGTGAGAAATAAATTTTTATATCCTAACTTGTATTTATACTTAATTTATGTGTATTTATATTTAATACATATAATTTATCTATTTTATAAAAAAACTGTCTTTGTAAGGGACTTCATCTCAATCTCCTTTCATTGAGGCATATTCAGATAATATATACCCACTTCTTTTATATGGTGTATGATAAACCCCTTTGACTTTTAATTTCATTCAAAGGGTTTGTTTTTTATACGATGAATTTTACAAAACCAATTTTTTTTAACATATGTAGTTACAACAACCTCTCCACCATCGTAATCATTATTTGATATTTAGGTTCCTCTATATGCCTTAATGTTTTTAAAAGGTAAGAAAATTAATTATTCCTTTTTTGGGTGTTTTGGTAATGAAAATGTTTTTTTAAAGTGTATTTTTTATTTTAATATATTTAAATGATATATTGTGATTAAAAATCAAATTTCATGAGTGAAATTTTGATAATTTCAATTTTTATGTGTTTTGATTATATAATGGTAATTCGACATTTGATGGGTGGTTAAGTGATAAACCAAAGATTGGTGGTAACGTGATAAACCAATGATGGATGGTTTTGTGATAAACCAAGGATGGGTGTTTATGTTGTAACCTACAATGCATTGGGTATGGAATTTAACCAAATGGTTATTATATTTAGTGATACATATGGAAGTCGACCATATTGTTATTCCACTTAAGTATTTTTATGTCCCCAATTTTCTTTATATGCTATATATGGGTTTATGGTAATCTTTTGGTTTAAAAAAGGGTAAGAAATGATCTTATATTCATTTTAGTATATTTACTACTACATAAAGGTTAAAAGTATTACCTTTGATAAAGTATTCATGGTTTTCATATGAGTAACCATTTCTATATTTGTGTATCCCTTACTGAGATTTTCATTCTCATCCCAGGTTTTGAAATGTTTTTCATGGGTATTAAAGAATAATAGAGTCAAGGATAGGATCTAGGAAATTTCATGTTGTTTAAACATCAAAAGATACCATTTTCATTTTTAAAGTGTTTTTATTTTATGAAAAATTGGATAGTGAGAAGAAGTGTCTAATTGTAATATTTATGTTTCCATGTTTGAGTTATGGCCTAATTATCTAAAACATTAAAACAAAAAAAATATTCTAACTGAATTAATTTCAATTTTCGACATATCTCAAGATTAAAAAATTTTTAAGGTTGGGACCTTATAGTATCTTCTTTTGACGGAGTACAAACCTAATCTATAAAAAGTTCATAACACTGAGGCCCTAATATTGGAGCAAGATATTTTTTACGAGGAATATCCAATAGAGATTCCAGATCAAATAGAGAATGTTCTACCGAAAAAACCACCCACTTGATATATTTTTCATGTTTTAACCACTAGCATGACTAATCTATGGAAGAACATGAGGATGTAATGAGGATGATTTATCCTCAGTTGTTGGTAATAAAGTAACAAATTTCAGTGGGGAAGTTCATTTTTATGGGTGTAGAATATAAAACTTTGATATATTCAAAAATATATTTTTTCAAATAAATTAAATATTATTTTTATTTTTTATTACACAAAACACTAATTTTAGATATATTTACATGAAAATGTAGTTTAGGTTGTGTTACACACAACAACAAGTTTAAATGAAATGTGATATACCTATAAAATATTATATTTTAATACAAATGTTGTCACCTATGTTTTGGAATAACACGTATGAATATGATTAAATACATATAGAAAATATATTGTTGATAAAATTATATAAAATTAATTTTTGGGGACCAATTAGTTTAAATATAATATAAAAACTATTTTTAAATAAATGAAATCTTTTTATGAAAAACTATTTTTATGCAAAAAAACATGTTTTACCTAAATAAATTAAATAAATAATTTTTTTTAGAATGATTCTAATTAAATTATTATATAATATATTCAATAAAACTTTCATCATTGACCATTTTTTTAGACAAGATATAAGAATTAATCAATTTTTTCGCATTAAAACTATATTTTTCTAAAAAACGATTTTGTATTTTTTTTGAGAACTTATAATAAAAATAATATTTTAAGAATCTTTATTTTTTTTAAAAAATAAACTTAATTTTTAATTTACCATAACAAAATTATCATATGATTAATATTTGATAATTTTCTTAGAAGTTAAATTTTTTGACGACTAGTGAAAAATACTTATTTTTGTTAAGCATTTTCATTTCATTTTTAGAATTTAAATAAATAAAATTGATTTTATGTTGATTTTAAAGGTAAAATTATATCAATTATAAATCTATTAATACAATTATTTCATTGTAATCAATATCAATTTTTATTTTCATATATTCATTTTTTACACTTCTCGACATTTTCTTGTTGGAAAGCTCTGGTTCTCATCATTTTTTAGGATTAATTTTATATTAATGTTTTTCAATTCATTGAACTAAATTTGGAAAAATATATTAAATATAATGAATATATCTAACTTTTAATAACTAATAATTTCAAATTAATTTTTTACCATAATAAATTCTCAAAACAGAAAAAATTAATTACATCATTTAAGATAAAATGGGCTTATCGGGGGGGGGGGGGGGGGGTGTTAAAAAAAGATTATAAGGTATTAAATGAATATAAAACTTTTAAAATTACTAATTTTTTGTTTTATTTAAATACTATCCATCCAAATTTCAAATATATTTTCATTTGGAATATTTTTTCTTGGGTATGACTTTATTATTTTGGATTCTTTTTGGAAATTTCCTAGTAGTTTCCAAGTGGGTTCCTTTCCCCCATTTATAAAATATAACCACCACCATTAACTTATTAAAACTTATAGGTCCATACAGTTCTGAAAAAATCTTTCAGAATTCCTACCAAAATACTTATCAATGTTTCGGAGCTTATCTTTCTCCCAGAAAACCAACACCAGGGTCCTTAATAAGATATCTAACGGAGGTTTGTTTAAGTAAAGATAATTTTCTTCTTTAAGTTCATTAATTTTATTTCATATTTTATATGTTAAATTATTTTTTAAAACTTAAAATATAATAACAAAATAATATACAATATAATGAGATAATATTATGTTAATGTAATAACATAAATCCAACTTCTCTTCAATAAAATGTGTTACATAATCATCATTCATGTGTACAGAGGAGTGCCACCTCGTGAACTGAAGTAAATAATTTTCCTTAACCAAATCTCATGGAATTATATTAATATATATTTATCTTATATATATATATATATATATTATATTTATGATATTATTATTATTCTGGAATCATGATATCATATGCACATTCTTACATTCCATTCCATGGGAATATGATAACATAGTTCGTGTGTACAACGAATTACCACCTCAGGAAGCAGTGTGATTTGTTAATAATTTCCTGGAAGGTAATATGGATGGTTATAATGAAAATATGTGATATATATGATAAAAAAATTATTCTATAATGTTAATAAATTATTTACCTTATATTATTTCTTTCAATCGAGAAAATGGAAACCACATTCAAATTTACATACGTCCTACCTTCTCCTTGAACAATGTATTTCATTTTCTATCTCTAAATTTAGTGGATTACTATAAATAAAGTTATAATGAATATATATGAAATTAATATGACGTTTATCATTATGGAGATGATATATCCATGATAAATTTAAGAGGACAAAAAAAAAACAAATCAAAACATACACTAAAAAAAATATTGTCCGTAACATGACATTAATATTGAATTGTTAATAAATAGTTAATAAATGGTCATAAGAAAATAATATATGGTATGATATATATTTATGGTTATTTAATAGTTTTATAATAAATTTATATTTATTATATATGTAGTATTAATGTGTACTATGGAAGTCGATACTTATGGTAAGGGATTTCCGTCTCACTTTTACTTTCTATGAGATCCAAGCCGTATTCCGCAATTGTTTTTTATATGTGGTGTATATAATTACAGTGAATGAATTTTATTATCTTTCTATTGAAAATTATTTGGATTTAAATATCCATTTTGTACCTTTATTTCATGGGTGTTATGGTTCAAATGTCACCAAATCGGTAAGAGATTTTTGTCTCAATTATCATTCTTTTTGACCTATGTTTTGTTATGAACCTATAAAATTTTATATGCTATATATAGAGCCCAATTAAAATTAATTATTTTGAAATTATTTATTATAATTATATTTTATGTATTATTTATGTTTATTCTTTCACGGGGCTTATGATTCAAATTTACAATAGTGGTATGCATTTTTTTATTACAATCTCATCATTTATTGGGATTATTTATGATTATGCATCTAATAATAAAATATTATGAAATATATATATCGAGAAAAAAAATTATTTTTCTTATACTCCAGTTATGGTATGACAATATAGTCTTCCCAAAATTTTAATATCTTTATTTACCCAAGATTTAAAAATAATGCTTTCAAGAAAAATTGTCTTTATTTCTCTCTTTAGTCAAAATCCCTTTTTCTTTTAAAAACACATTATCTAAAAATGATTGAATTGTTTTTAAAAAAATATTCAAACTATTTATTAAAAAAATTTACCCATGTTTTAATTATTCAAACATATTTTAAAATAAAAATTAATGCCTTTTTCTAAACAATGCCAAATTGTATTTTATCGAAAATATGAAAGTAATAATTATTTAAACATATATCAAATGATGAGAATTTCCTACAATCATTTCATTTGATTATTCAGTTATCTGTTTTCATGGTCATTTTCAAATAATACTAATTTCAATATGTTATATTTTTTAAAAAATAATTCCTAATTAGAAAAGATATTTTTCTTAGGAACCATTTTAAATTATTTTTATATCATTCTTCCTAAGATTAAATGTTATTTTGAAAGAGAATGATTTTAAAAATGTTTTATGATTTTAAAATTTTTCTTCAAATCAGGAAGAATATTTTCTCAAGAAATGTTTTAAATGATTTTTAAACCATCCTTTATAAGTTTCACAATTATTTTCAAAGAAAAATAATTCAATTTGTTTTATGTTTTAAAAACGTTTTCATAGAAGAAAAGATATTTTCCTCATGAAATGTTTTAAATGATTTTTATGTTTAAATTATAAATTTTAAAGGTTATTTACAAATATATGTATGTTATAAATATTTTATGTTTTAATTTTTTTTTAAAATAGAAAAATATATTTTCCTCAAGAAATGATTTAGAAGATTTTTAAATACTCTTTTACATTTTTTGATGTTTTTTCCAAGAATAAAATTTCCAAATATGAAATTTTAGTTTTAAAATTATTTTTTAAAAGATTACTTATTTTCCTCATGAAATGTTTCAAGTGATAGTTTAAAATTATTTTCCTTCTATAATGACTTAATTTTTTACTACTTATAATTCATTGGGGATAACATCCATATATAATATTCCAGTTCCATATATGGATGGTTTATGTTTATGATGAAAAAATTCTTACGAAACCATTTTCTATTCCATAGTTTTTACCATGGTAAAACGATTATCAAACCTACTTCTTTTAAATCATGTTATAACATCATTAAATTTTTACGAAACCTTCTTTTTTTTCTATGTCTTGTGCTTTGATGAATTGATGAAATGATTACAAAACCTATTTCCTTTCTAAAATTGATGTTATGATGAATTTATTATGAAATCCATGTCTCTTTATGGGGTTCTGTTATGATGAAATGTTTATGAACCCCATTTATTTTTATGGGTTATGATATGAAATATGAATTATGATCTTGATGGACACATATGTACGGTCTCCATTATGAGATGGTTTGGACCTACATCTCCCTCCAATTCATTTTGGAAATATTTATATTCTTGAGATAATAAAGGTAAAAAAGTTGATGGGATTTATCAACTATAGGAAACATGTGCATCCTATTAAAATATACGAAACTTGTTCCTCTTAATCAACAATGGGAAAAAATTGTGTCCAGATCCACTATAGGAAATTGGTTTATCCTGAACCCCTATAGGAAATAGGTGCATACTAATCCACTATGGGAAAAGAAATATATTTACGTACAATATGAAATGGGTGATAGGTCCTAATACACTATGTTGAAGGTATTGGTTGTTAACTTTTATATATAAAACAGTATTATATATTTTTGATGTTTCAAAACATTTATGACATGATATTCTGGTCCATGCTTGTTTTATAATGATTTATCACGTTTATGGACCACATTTTATGTAATGATAAAGTTTTTTTTTCCACAAATCATTTTTATGAACTAAAAAAAGTTGGGTATGAATTTCTTATGTAACATTCATGATCATAAACCATTATTTATATATTATGATTTCATTTGATCATAGAATGATATCTCCTATGTCTACCCTTACCAAGCATATGTGATCACCAGTTATTATGTTTTCATACCCAAGTGATGAATAATTTTTTAGGTAAGGTGTGCCTTAGAGGATTACCATATAAAATGTTCTTTGTGGGGGTACGTTGAAGATATTTCATGAAAGAAGAATATTGTGTGCCCAATCTCCAAATTCACTAAAAAAAATTTATCCTTAAGTACGTGTTTATAAAATTTATTGAATTGTAAAATTAAATTATGTGATATTTATGTATGAAAAGTAAGGTTTACCATAAAATATAACCTAATCAAAATTCTAATATATAAATAAGATTAGTAGTAAGGTTTTATGGAACACCATTATCGATTGTATCTGATCAAGAAATGAGATTTAACTCCATGTGACATAGGATTATTGAATATTATCTAAATAATGTGTCCAAATTCAGTATAACTTATCACCCAGAAACTAATTTTCATTAGGATTGGACTATCTATACACATGAAGTCATTTTGAGAGATTTCTCGACATAATTCATATGAGGATGAGACTGAAATCTTCACTTAGATGGGTTATATTATAATAATATATTTCACTCAAGCATTCAAATGGATCCACATGAATATATTTTTGGGAGGAGATGTAGAATTCAAGTGTGTTGGGATGAAGTTAGTGAAAATAATTTTATGGGAAATGAAATAGTCTAGGAATTGTTAGAAAAGGACATGAACATTTAGCAAAACATAAGAGCTCCTCAAAGTCATCATAAGAGTTACATTAAAAAATTTCGATAAGATATTGATTTTGAATTTTGAGGTAAAGTGATCATCTTCATATATTCCAATAAAATATTCATGATATTTGAGAGAAAGCTAAATGTACCATTTAGAATGATCCCTTTGAGATTATTGATCTTTTTATAGTCGTGTATTTTTGACTAGAACTCCCATTGACCCAGTCTTATGTTCATGAAATTTTCCACATATCCATATTAAAAAAGTACATACCAGATCACACACATAAACTGAATTTAGAGGCGGTAAAAATGAAAAACAATCTCTTTTATAAGGATAAGTATGTGAAAATCTTGGCCCATAGAGAAAAATTCCACACTATAAGAAAACTAACCTAGTAAATGTACTATAGAGAAACCATAATTGCAAGGAGGAAACAAGGGAAATAGATGTAGTGATAGATGATAAATACGTTCACATGTTTCTCTTTAGTGGATGAAATAAAATTTCTAGGGTGAAATTTCTTGGGGTGTGGAGAATGCAGCAACCTATAATTTTATCAATGAAAATTATCTTCTAATATAATCGTGACATATTTTATAATATTTTATTATACACTAATCATGCACCATATGATAAAACCAATTTTTTTTATTATATTAAAGTGAACCTTAGAAAATAAGTATGGACATAATAATTAAATTTTTTACAATGGGATAAAATAAAGAAAATATGATTAATAGAATATGCAATTTGGGTTAATCTTAATGAACTAGAATAACTAGACTCATGAAAAACACTACAGAAAGGAAGTAGAATATTAGAAATGAAATATTCATCAAGAAAATAAAAATATATGTAACCTTGATAGAAAATAAAATAAAATAGATAATGAATGAATTTAGAGGTATTCATATAATGTAGAGAACCCATATGAATTTTAAAAATATGATCGTTAAAATAGAAATATAACCATTTGAATAGTAATCTGAACATTAGAATGGTAATCTGACCATTTGGAATAGTAACATGACCATTAGAATAGTATAATGACCTAATAAAGTGTAAAATGATATTTTTTTATCTTATAAAAATAAAATATTAAATATTTATGTCATGACACCAGTAAATAAACATTTTGAAAAATGATAAAATAAGTGTTCATATTTATGTAAAACACAAACATTTTTTTAATTTTATAAAAAATATAAATTTTTAAAATAAAATTAATTTTTATAAAAAGGATTTATAAATTAATATTAAGATGTATAATAATGAAAATATAATTTTATGAGATCAAAATTATTCATAAAATGGTCCAAAAATTGATCAATGTAGTAAAATTTATCTTTTTCAAATAAATAATGATTTTATATAAAAATAAAATTTCTCATATATAGAAAATTATTTTCATAAAATGGATTTATTTTTCAGCATATACACATGAAAATGTGGTTTGGTTGATTTTTTTTTATTTTTTTAAAATAGGTGAATTTTTTATGAATAGTGAAATATTGTATTTAATGTTATATGTTAAATACAAGATTAACTGCATAATGAAAGATTTATGAACCAATTATTTCAAACTCACATGAACCATTTACAATTTATAGTAACAATATTCATAACTATTGGTATTCTTGAGGAAAAAACAAACTATTCGATATAATATTCCAAAACACCCACCACCTCCCCTTATAAAAACAACCCCTCACCACCCCTTATACTAAAACCATTTAAACATTTTACCTTACCCAATATCTTCAAAACCCCTCCAAACCTCTATCCCCACATATATTCAATATTTTTTCTTATAAAAATTCCAATCCCATAATTCCAAAAGGAATATTTCAAGGGATGAAATCCAAAGATAATATTCTTAAACAGATTTTTTTAAAATTCTATTCTTCCTATACCATCTCAACGCCACCATTATAAAAATTAAAATAATGAAACTAATATTATAAATAAAATTTATTTATAGTTTTATAATGCAATTTCCAACTTCAACACTCCATTCATTTTTTTAAAACCAAAATGTTGTTCACAAAATGGTTGGTCCAACACCTCCACGAACAACACAATTCATTTTTCTGCACAACATTAACGATGGTTATGAAAATATTATCATATTTAAATATTATTAAAATAATTATAATATTACTTAGTTAATGTTCTATAATTTTTTAATAGTTATTTAATTAAATAAAATGAATCCAATTCACGACCTTTAATAAAACTACCCAAATGAACTAACCATATGACATAATAATTAAAAAAATGAATCATCCTATTTGGAAACAAATATAGGTATTTGAGACCATTTATATTTCTATAATTCAATGAATACCATTTAATTTCACTTCTAGAGTTTTATACCTATTTGAAAAAAGAATCAATAATTATCCACAAGTGATCCGACCATGGAATCTTATAAAACCCCCTCAGAATAATGAAATTAGTCTTTACAAGTCAATGATATGGTTGTAAATAAACATAATATAATTATAATAAATCATATATATATATAAGGGTTTTTTATTAATTAATTAAAGAATTTAATTTTATTATATATGATATTAAGTGAAAATGTTGGATGTTTCTAAACCATAAGGTAAGGGATCTCACGGAACCACCCAAATTTCATTGGGTTATGATTTACATATCATAATTTATCAATTATTACTTTTTAATTTTAATATATTATAATTATATTTCCCTTCAATATATATCCTATTTAATTCAACTTTTTATAGGGATATATTGGTTTTGAAGGTTCCCTTACAAAATTATTTCATTATAAAAAACTGATTTAATGGGACTTCTTTATATTATTTTTCACATTGAATGTATCACTGAATGAATTTTTTTAAAAATTACATGGTTTCTAAGAATAAAAATTTTTATATAGATATACATTTGATTTCACTTCTGTTTTATAGAAGCTATTATTCTCTTACCATCTTTAAAGAATCTTTTCTATTTTCCCTAAAACCCTGCTTAGGTGGTAAAATTCCAATGTAACATATCTACTATTTTCCATGACTTCAATTATGTTGGACATAAATTATCATAATCTATGATTTTTAACCTATGAATTTCCATGAATTCTAAAATACATTCATTTATAGAAACCCGTATTATATGACATCTGTTTATGTTATAAGTAAAGATTACACAATCCATTTATTTTAATGGGTAGACCTCATGTTTATGCATCATGAATGATTAAATTATATGGAACCCATATTCATGAAAATGTCCTTATTTGTTCTAAAATATAGCACTCTAATTCATTTGGTAATGCTTTTTTCTAATGATATAATTTTTATGGGGTGAAGGAGTAAAACTAATCCATTATGGGACAATATCAACCATGGGATGTTGTCTTGGATGTTAGACCTAACTTTTTATTATGTCATGTTTTATGTTGTTTCTACTTTCCTATGATGCTATTATCTTATTATTACATGTTCTTTATGTTATGTTACAATCTGAGTACTCATGAGGATTCTATTTTAGGATATTATTAAGACTTTTGAGACACATGTTATGATTTTTTGTCATGTTTATTCTCCCAATGGTATCTTTAGCTCACCCCATTTCCTTTCAATATTCCCTAGGTTACCTTATGCAGTTTTAGAATATCAAATGCATTTAGTATTTCATTATGGAGAACAAAATAAATATGTTTTATTTTAGTTTTGTTTTGATTTTTATGAACATAGTATTCCAAATACATTGGGCCTCTCCAACACATAGTTGTATTTGTTGTATATTTATATTAACTACCATGTAATAATATGTCTAAAATCCTTGGATCTCTATAAAAATGAGCTCCTACTCATTTTATTGAATCACGTGAAGAAATATTGTTCAGATATTCTTATTCACTAGTTGTTCTTGTGGCTACATAGGTGGTGATATCTTATCTAAACGACCCAACACATAATTAGAGTCCATTGGGAAGTTATATCACAAAAAAAAACCCATGGTACAAAAAATTTCAATCACATTTCATGATATCATTTTTTCAGAAAATAATAATAGGAAAATAAACATTACACTCTACTATCACACTCAAACCTTATAGACAAGGATAATATAAATCTATTACATGGACTATACACACAATTATATAAGGGTTATGTTATATTTTAGGATACCCCAATCATAATCCTACATATTGTCTTGGTTTGTTTCAAAATAGATATATAGTTCACACCATTATTCATTGATTAGTAATCATAAAGGATAATAATATCCATAGGTTCAATCAAATAATGAACCACTAATAAATTATAAAAGAAATAATTGTATAATTTATTATTGATATATTAATTAACCAAACAAATTTTTATAACCATTTTATCAATAATATATAGTTATAAACATTTCATATAATCCAATGTTCTGAGGATGATGCATGTACACATTCCCTCTTTCCACCATAGGATAATAGTTTAATAATAACTTTTAATTAAGATATTATATTACCTGAAATCAAAAACCATAATTATGAAGACCTAATCAATATCCTGGAACCATAGATAATTATATTCCCTTATATAGGTGTTATCTAAGTACAAGAATGGAATCCCTCTCATGTTTTTACCAATCCGTCTCCTTATACCATATATTAAATAGTAAAATAGAAAAATTGGTATCTAACATCACTATATAATATCTCAAACTAAGTGACACCTATGTTTCCAGAACTAGAGTGATACATAACTCAAGTGTGCATCCCTATACCCCAAATGCTGCAAACTAGAAGCATGGGTCATTTAATGTTATGGGGATAATATAAACTCCATAAATTAATTACGAATAAAGGTGTGATAGAATAAAACCATCATAGATAATAAAATAACATAATATAGAGATTAATTATTTTTTCTAACAATAGTAAACATATCACATACTATATCCAAATATAAAACCCTTGATGTATTAAATAAAATAATAATTTATAGGTAATATCAACCCATAATTTAATTTTACCCAAATATATTTCAAAAAAATAAAAAAAGAGAGATACAAAATGGTTGGTCTAATTACATTCCTTGCAAAATTTCATTATCCCTAATATCCTCATATAGATCACCCATAAGTCACTAGGAATTTTCCTTTACCTACATCATAAACCATGAAGTCTACAACCCACCGAGTATATATAGTATAAGAAATATTCTTAGTATTCTACCGTAAAATATGTCACTAAAATAATAAAATAAAAACTAGTGGTTCATAAAAGATATTATTGGATGAAATATAATCAATAATATAAATACATATAATTTTATAAAGTGAAAATAGGACACTGAGATAAATGATCCTATCAACTTTTACCAGTTCTTATGTTTTTTCAGAAAAAACATATTAGAATTGAGTGGGATCACATACATCCATCCATTAAAATTAAAAACAATAAACCAATTTGTAAATTATTCAACCTATTTATACTCCTTACAATTAATAGATTTTTATTAGTATATATCAAGCTTATCAGAACTCATCAAACATGAATGTACGAGTCATCTTGTGTCTAAACTATATATGATCACCATGATCATTCCCATTAGGATCTAGGTTATATTTTTTCCAACCATTACAAGATAATAAAAATGAAAGGGTATAACAGTCTGTGTACAATTTTCATCATCACTATAAACATGAAAACCATAAGAACCAACTGATTCCAATCTTTCATTATGCTACTAGACCAATCACTAGAGCCCAATCACTCTTTGAATGCAATATTTTACCCCATTATCTCTCCGTTCTAGAAAACCAAGCCATAAAGACCATTAGAGAACCATTAAAAATCATAAAGGCTATACAAACACTATATGATAAAAAATTATGATTATTATTCCACATAGAGGGACACTAAATGCACCATATGAAATACAAAAAATTACCTTTACCAGAAGGACACCCACCACAGGGTTCAGCTTCACTCTCTACCCAAGATTCCCATATGCGACATACCCTATAGTTGTTTTGTGATCATTTATATCACATGGAGGACCCATAATAACCCCAAGGGACCTCCCTCATATTTACATTCCTTTGAAACCATACTTTGGATCCATTCCAAGTCATTAACACATGATCACCATCAATGAAATATCATATGATGAAGGAAATATCATAAGAAAAGGTTAACATTAAGAGAAAACATACTCTATACTTATATAGGAATCCTAATAAAAAACATTATATGAATCAATATCACTATATTAAAATTAATAAAACTAAAAATAATTCACTATTTTATGGATTTATAATGAAACATAATTAAATAAAGAGAGAAAAAAAGTAAGAGGTTAAGTGATTTAATATTTATCAAATGATCGTCAATTAAATAGAGGATATGATATTCCATGCTTAGAATATATATAATTAGATAATCTATCAAAAAGGGGTGGGAGATATCAACTAGATACCCATGAGAGAGAAAGATGAACAAATTGAGGAATTAATATGGTTAGAATATCTATAATGACAAAAAAACTACTATAAAAAATACGATATCATTGAAAAATGATGGCCCCAACCAGATATTCTATGGACCACTCTGTATTTGGTTCCCACTGTTGTACCACCAATGACGGGGTAAAAAAATACAATGGACAATAAAAATATAATGTACTTCCATAAACCCATTATTAGCTAATATATAAGTGTCAAACATTTATTCACCTTGGTTGTTTTCTCATTTTTTGGTTCCCAAACTCTACCAACCAATCCTGAATCAAAAACCCACTAAAATACACCTAAAATTATAAAACACAAACCATTTTCCTTCCTAAAATTCCATGTCCCACTGAAAATAAAATGGATTGTAAAGAAAAAACTATTTTAGGAAATTTCTGAAATAGTATTCATGTGGTAACATGGGTGATTTGGGATATATATATGATTAGGCTATTATTTGATATCCAAAATATTTGTTTAATTATTTCATATAAATATTATACTTATTTATTGACTAGTAGTATAGGTTTATCTATTAAAGTGTACACATATTCTAAATGGATGATTTCTATGTATATGTACTGCTAATATTTGACATATCAATGGTTTATAATAAAATTACATTATTTTTATTTCATTTGAGTTTCTCTATATTTTATATTACTATATATGATGAATTTATTAGGGAATTTTTAGTTCATAAACCTTTAAAGAGTAGTATCCCTCCATGAGGTTGTTATATTTTACAAGGTATTATTATAAATGGTTATTATAGGATTCATGATCCTCAAATGAAGATATATTACATATATTAACATTTTCCCTCTTATTGAGAGGATATAGTGTCTATTGTATTTCCCCTCTTAGTTTTTACAATGAGAATTTTTTTCATCTTCATTTATTTTGAGATATAATCGAAGCATGGAAAAATACTCTTGGAGGTGTAGAAGATATTCATTATTTTTTGACAATTTATACATTGGGATAGCAATATCAAGATATGATTTATTATTTCTTTTCTAATGATAAAATTATATATATATAATTATTATAGTAACATTCGTTTACATTACATGATTATTCAATTATGGGAGTTTAGGTCTTTTAGTGGTGACTACTTGGTCTCTACATTGACACCATCCTCATGAAACTAAGAACATATATCATTTTAGATGTTTAAATACAACCATGAGAAGGTATTCATAGATATATTATTTTTTATATAATAGTACAATTTCATCATGGGGTAAATTTCTCTGTTAGGATGTGGAGTGCAAGTGTCCATCATTGGCAGGAGCTATGTAAAATATCACAAAGTCAATTTACTCTAGTATTTTATATATTTTTTATATATTTAAATAAATATATTTTTTATTTAATATATATATATATATATGGTTTTTTTATTGTTATAAAATAATGTATGGTTCCTTTTCTCTCCATTAAAGGTTACTTGTTTTTGGGGATGCACCACTATATATGGGTCAAGCTATATTTTTAACAAAACACAATATTTATCTATGTTTATTCTAAAAAAGGTTAAATATTTCCCCAATAATTAACTTAAATTCTTAATATTAGTATCCAAAATTGGAATATTGGGGAACATGCATGAGTTATATGGTTGTTTAAACTATGTTTGATAGAAATACAAGTTGGGTTTCTACAATACCAATGATTTGAAAATACACAAAAATAGGGATCGAAAAATATTAAATAAAAATGATATAAAAAATTAAAGAGGAAGAAATAAAAATATAAGTGAACATGATAAAATATTGTTATGGGAGATAGAGAGGAAAACCCTTACCATGCATATCACTACATATATTTTGAAAGATAATACATTGAATCATTATTTTCATTAAAAATTGAGAATGGATAGTGAATAAGAGAATAAAAAATATTAAGATACCAAATGTTTACCTCTTTAAAAAACTAATATTATCACAATGGTCTTATTAATAGAAAAAACTAGTATATTTGACATCAAATTATGAAATATATTCCATTTAAATTTTTCATAAATACTATACCACATCTATAAAAGCACACAAAAAATGATGTTAAAAAGGTAATAAGATTGATATAAAAAACTAGATAGGAATTTTTAGAAAAAAAAGATAACATTTAAAATGAAATCAAAGAGTTAAATAAAGTTAAATCTTCACCTCACTTACCAAAAACTAGCTCTTTATAAAAAAGTTTATTGAATCATTTGGATTTTACTAATCGTATATTCAAGATCGAACAAAATAATAGACAATCTCGAGAGAAATTCAGTGTATTTATGTGGGTTTATGGTGTGGAGGGGGGGGAGGGTTATAGTAATTGTTTTATTTTTATGTATTAATTTTTGGTTCTATTCATTGGAATCATGGTTAATAAATATTCACATATAAAAGTTCACAAATGGGTTTACACCAATAATATTTTATTCCCACCTAATGGTATTTTATTTTTAAACCATCTTTTTTACATATAAGTATCTCAAAATAGAAATCCAGTTTTTATATTAATTTACATAGAATGAATCATTATATAGTATTTAGTAATATAAATCATGTGAGGTTCCCATTGGATTATGATGTCACACCAAGAGGGGGTGAATCAGTTTAGAGATGTTTTTATTTATATATTTTATATTTAAATTTCCAATATTAATTTTCAAAACTCTATCAAAGTTAGAATATATGGTTTTTATTATGAATTTAAAACTCACACCACAACTTTAAATAAATAATTAAACATGTGAAAAAATTGTATCATATTTTTATAGTGTTTGGATGAAATGTAAGAATGTAATCCTTACTGTGTTTAAGTTCAGTACAAGGAAAACATCTTCCACAATTATGAGAAGTGCTAACAAGTTATCTAGGAAGGTATCATCCTTAACCAAAAAAAATATTTCCCAATAGTTACAAATTTCCCCTAGTCCTTTATACTAGCTCCTATCTATTTAAAATGATCCTACTTTTATTATTATTAACAACATCATCAATATTCTTTCGGATATCTCTACATCAAATTGTAATATTTTCTTCCTTAATAGCCAATATTCAAATCCAACTAGATAAAAAATTCAATTTCATGTATGTTGAATTTTTTCTCTCAATCTTCATAATGTCCAACTAAAGATGTTGTATGTTTCTTAAATTTTTATTTTTCCTCAATAGTATGAATATTTTAAAAATGTAACTTCTAAATAACCTAATCTTTCTTCACATAGAAAATTCTCTAGAACACGTTGTTTGGGAAACCTAAATTATATTTTCTTAAAATTATGATTCAAAAGGTATTCAAGTACTTAATCATTTAGAACATAAAATATCAAGAACATAACTCTATATTTTCTAAAAACATATAGTTTCATAACTTTAGACTATTTGAAACACCATACTTCCAAAAATCATATTCCATTTTATTAAATTCTTTGACCCACACTCTATAAAGAACTTGTATTTTGGATTCGTTACATTCATTGAAATATATTTTCATGTAAGGCAACATTGTGGAAATTATTTTCATATAATATTATTCATGAAATAAATTTTATTATAATAATGTCAATGTAAATAATACATTAACATAAGCTTTATGTGAGGATAATTCTTTTAACTCTCCTAAATAATATTCAATAAAAATTTAATGATGTGGTTAGGAAATATTTTTATGCATGAAATATTAGTTTATAAATGATTTATTATTATAACAAATTTTATACATACATTACCAATAATCACTGGGATCTTTCAACTCAACCTCTATGACCTCTAGACTTATGATTTACTCCTCTTAATATACATAGAAGTCCCTCTATTACTCCAAATTTCTATTCTTACTTCTTTTGAATCTTTAGAAGAATTATTATATATAACTTATGATACTTGAAAATACTTTTAAAAAACTAATAATATTTTAGAACTATTCTTACATAAATTTAAAACATTGTTTGAACTCTAGAATATGTAATTTCATGAATTTTCCCGGAAATTATCTTCACTTCTATTGAACATATGTTCTTGTAGACTTTTAAACTTTTCTGGTTTTCATTATTTTAAACTTTTAATCTTATAGACATAGTAAAATTATCATATTAAAATGATTCCTAGGATACCTCATGATTATTCTTCCATGACTCCATTTTCCAAAGATAGTCTTCTCAAATCAATAAATCATTTTGACCTTAATTCTACTTAATACCTCTTCAAATATATTTATTAACATTCTTCTAAATCTTATTTAAATATAATGAAAATCCATATGAAAACAAATATATTCAATATAAAATTTAAAATTAACTTAGAATTCTATTATTTCGTCATGTCTTCTAACTTATAGATACTTCACCGTTAGTAACATTGAAAAATACATCTTCCAAAATATTCATTAATCACAAAATATTCTTAAAAAATTGTGATTTTTGGAACATTGAAAGATCAATATAGAATCATCTAATTTAACTTCCAAACATTTAAATTATTTTTTTTCTTTTAATCTCTCTCATATTATTCATTTTATTGATTTATTGTGGTATATATTCCTTCTCAGTACATTATTTCTTTATACGAATGTCAAATTTATCTCTCTTCTTTTCTATGCACTTAATTTCAAAATATTTATCTCCCAATGTTACTTGAATAATTTATTTTTAAGTGTTATTATGAGTGATTTTCAATATGTACCTCTTCTACAAATAGTTATTTTTTCATGAGTGTATCTTTAGTGAGTGTAACTTCTGGATATAGTATCCAAAATCAGTTTTCCTCCAACTCATTCTGATGAAACTACTTATTTATACACATATCATGTATTTTATAACATACATTCAATATACTTCCAAAATAAATGTATCAAAATTTAATTAGTTAGTTATTTTTAACAACATTTTCCTCAAATTTGACACCTGACATTATTTAACAAACTTTAGCTCAACCATCATTAGATGTATTGTCTTCTAACTAAAATCTCAATCTTCAGATGGTAATATCAATAACTTCATTAATTATAGAAAGAAATATTCTTCAATCATCTAGATTATTATCTTAGAATTATAATATCATTTATTGTCACCTTCTCTAAGTATAATAAGAAAATACATGTATCTATATAATTAACATCAAAAACTCAGGTTATTCATTAACTTAAATTTTATTGAGATTATTAATTTACCAAAATAAAACCTCTGGACTACTTGTCTTTGAAATATATAATAACCCATTTATTTGATATGGTTTTCACACTAAATTTATACATATATTTCAGGTATATTTATTTATTTTATAATAATATTGACGAGATTTTTCTAGAAGTAATTTTTAACTTCTGAACATATTGACTTTTACTCTCATCGACTTTGATTCACATTGAAGGAAAATAAAAAACTGTGCCATCGAAATTCCGTTGTGTTTTTCAACATACTCTTTTGGATTTGTTTTCAATAAAAATTAAAATTAAAATTACACATCAATCTTATTTTCCCTATAATATGTTATTAGTTTCTACACATTATACTGACTATAAATAAAAATTCAATTTTTATTATTTTTATGAGATTATATGAGTAAAGGAAACCCACACTCTTTACATGCTCAAAACATAACTTGAGATAAAATATTCTCCCATGTATCAATTTTTTTTTAATATGGAACATGGATCACTTAAAATAAGGTTAAATAAAAATTTTATAAATTAATGAGGCATACCTCAATTAAATCTATATCCATATGATACATTCGTGATGTATAAAATAATAGATATTAAATTATACTTAAAATATATCCGTAAGAAATTTAACAAATGATACTAATATAGAAATACTATTTTAGGGTTTGTTCAAAATAATTTCATCTTTTCATATATATAAATTAACAAATAGAATAGAAACATTAAATCTCAAAAAAATTCCCCACCTTCATGTTACATTTCTCCGATCATCAAATAATCAATCTCCCAAAATATTTTTTTGATTTTATTTTTCATATTTGGATAAGATGATATAATCTATATACCTCATCTATGAAATATCTTAAGTTCTTATAATTTCAATACATAGAATCCCAATATTCTGACTATCTTCAATTTAATATCTTTTACCTCAAATTATTAAAATTTAAAATTCCATAGATTTTTTACATAAAAAACATGATATTTTAATGAGATATAGATATCTGGAAGCTATTCATATCAACTACCCCTCATGGGGTAACATCTGTTAACCCTTATGTCATAGATTTTATTATTTGAAATGAACTCAAATCATATCATTTTAATATCATTTGAAAATTTTCAAGTAGGAATTGTAGTACCCATTTGATCATCCCATGATGATTATCTAATTATAATGTATAGTTATCACAACATTAATTTAGTTCTCTTTTACCTCTACCACATATAATTCCATACATATTAACACTTGAAAACAAATATGAGAATAATTTGGATCCTCCATTACTTATTAATCATATAAAAATATTATTGTGTTTCTTATCATCATAGATACCCCTATATTTATAGCTCTAGGTTTCTTCATGGTTTCACCCTTGAGATTACAAACACTATTCTCTTTGGGAAACATAATATTTTTATTATTTTTAGATTTCTACTTATGTGAAATATATATTTTTACAACTTCATAAAAAGAAAATTCCTTATTTTTTAATCATTTTATTTTTTATCCTCTTATAGTTATATTTGAAATATGTTCATACAATACATTGAATCTTATTTAACTTTCTTCTCATGTGAAGAATCTATTTTTATAGTATAATTCTTGGAACATACAATAATTTTTTTTTTATTTTTTATCATCTTCTTTTATTTTGATAGCCACATAATGTAATTTTTAAGAGTGTTTGCAATCTAATTTCACTGTATTAATAACTTTTCAATAAACATTAAGTTACCCACCTTTGGAAACATTTTAAATAGTTCCTCTTGGATGTCTTTCAAAAATCCAATCCATATATATCTATCCTAAATTGATTCTATTTTTTTCCTTTGCATACTTATTCCAAATTTGATATCCATGCCCAATTTAAAATGGTTAATATGTAACATTTTATACTATAATAGACATATATTTTTATGAGTGAAATATCATGCACAACAGTTTTCTTGGGAGCACTTTTCTTAACATCTATATTCTATTTACCCCCCAAGGAAGACTCATCTCTGTTTCTTATATGTTTCTTTGTTTGTTACAATCGTATTCCACTAAAATCTTATGTTACATGATTTTTGGACCCATACCACCACTATTCACTACTATTAATATCATTGTTTCAATTTTCACAAAAAATTTCAAGTTATTAAAATATATTCCTAGAGAACAAATTTCTCTTAGTCTATAAAAATCACCATTACATAGTAGGATTCTACATAGAATCTTGTATTATACCCTTTGTATATGACTTATTTTATTTTCATAAATTAATATATTATTCCAAAATTAAATGGCCTTATGTCCAAATCTTCCATACAAAACATTTTCCAATAAATATTTGAAATCTTACTTTGAAAGAAATTCTAAACAAATTTTCATCAATTTATTTTTATTTGAAGAAAAATTCATCTTGATATACTATTAGGGAACTAATATTATTTATCTTTCTCAAAAACATCATTGATGAAGTGGTGAGTTTATTAAATTTTTTATCCACACATATTAAAAAAAATTATTTATAATTTATTATAGAAAAAGGAATATTATTTATATAACATAAAATTAATGTAATTTGGACTAACATTATCTATGGGAATACATCAGATTTATCTTATAAAAATAATTTCATTATTTTCCTACCAATTGAATTAAATTTAGTTCTATTTTTAGAAACTTTCATGGTTTTAAATTTTTATTCATATTTCTGTGAATATTCATCTAGATAAACTTACATGTTTCTCAATTTTAATTCTGTATCATGAAAGTTTTGATTACGAGTGTTTGTATGATCTTCAAGATATTTCACTATATATTCACACCCCATTTTCATTTTCATAACTTAACATTCATCAAACTTTCTAATTTCTTATACATAATATCAAAAATCCATCATTGTTTTATCCTAAATTTTCAAGTGAGAATTCTAAAAAAATAGATTTAATTGGTTATTCCAGTGAAGATATATTCTAAATATTCTCTTATCTCTATATTTTAATCCATTATTTATTAAAAATATTATTCAACTTGGTTGTTTTTTTACTTTTTTTTACCTTCACAACTTATTATGGGATTTTATTTCCTTAATGACAATGTTTCACTTCTTCACCTTATCATATGATTCCATTTTCATAACATAAAATTATAAATCTATTTATGGTTTCTCTTCCTATAGATCCTTTACAAATTCATATATATATATATATTTATATATGTTAAAATTTAAGACCAATTTTTTTTAAAATGTATTTACCATCAAAGTATAATTTACTTGTTGATATAATTTCCTTGTACTATTCATAGCTTAAACATGAATCTTTAAGTGAATAATTATCAAAAAAATTTATTGGTAAAACACCACACTAATAAAGAACAATTAGCAGGGTAAATTATTTATCCTTTGAGATATTTATCGATTTATTATCCTCTTTATTCTACCTATTATTCAGGGTTTTTGTTTAAACCGTTATATGTGTACTAACAAGTATGGGAACTTATTTTCTATATAAGGAAACTCTAAACCAAATTTAACTCCACACTTTATGAGAGGTAGTTAAAATAATATGAAATAATTTAGATCTAATCAAACAAAACCTCATTTTGATTCAAATTTAATTTCCTAGTAGATCACACAGTCACATAGTGAGGGGTAAATAAGTATAGAAATTTTTTATTGATATATATCAACATTTAGTTACCCGTATTAGTACTCACACCACTTTCTTAATGATGATTTTGGGATCTATTTATTATTCATAAATAGAAAACACCACGTGAAATAATGTAAATAATATGATACATTAAAATGAAATATATTTTACAAGGTTCTACCCCAATGTGGTAATCGACTTATTTTATTTATGTCTAGTATAAGACATATATTTTACAATATTTTTAACAGTGATTAAAAGTGATGTCGGATGGTATCATGCTTAACCAAAATCTGTTTCCCAATAGTTAAATCATCATATTGGTTCTTTATACTGCCTCCATATAGAAAAAATTGATTTCATTCTACCCATATAAAAATATCAGTTTCTATATTTTAGATATATTTTCAGGAAATTTTATAATCTTACTCCCCAATAGTAGATCTTCAACTACAATTATATAAACACCTTAAATTGTATCCACATCATCCCTAATATCTCAATATTTGAAATATTCATTTATATATTATATAATATTCTTTATTTTTATTTATTATACATCTATATAAATATTTAGAGTATGTAACATCCAAATAAAAAAAATTCATCAACATAGAAGATCCTCAAGAATATGTAGGATGTAGAGTAATGTTTTTTGATTTATCGAAATTTATGTCCTCAATTTCTTCATGTAATTAAATATTCCAAACATATTCAATATAATATATAATTATATTCTTTCTCACTAACTTCTATTTTATTAACTTTTGGACAATTCTTAACTTTATACTTTATAGTGTTAAGTTCCGATTCCTTAATTTATTTTATGTAAAAAATAAAAATAACATATTGGACTTTTTAAAATATTTTTTAAGCTATATTTTTATGTAATTTAACATCATGAAAATAATTGTTACATAAGATTATTTACATAATAAATTTTCATATAAATGTATTTGAATAAGGAATAATTTCATGTAATACTTACATGAGAATTAATCTTTTAACTCCCCTAAAAAAATCAATAACATAATGAAGTGGCAAGGAATTATTTATAGGAATACCTGACCCATTCATATAAACCTTAATGATTTCTAAAAATAATCCACCTACATTCAAGAATTTTAGTAGGTTCCTGAAAATCATCTTCCATAATCGCTTGACTTGTATGCGACTCTTCCTGACATTCATGAGATACTTTTCTTTAATCAACATTTTTGTGCTACATTATTTAAAATTTTTACTGTATTATTTTTTTATATTATGATATTTAGAATTAATCTTATTAAACTAAAAATATTCTATAATTATTTTTCAAATATTTAACACATAAATTGAACTCTAGACTACAACATCTTAGGAAACTTCTTCACTAAAAATCTTTAAAATTTGTGTCCTGCTAACTTATAGAATTTTGATATTCTTCATAATTTTAAATACATAAATTAAAATCATTTAGATTTATAAAAATTGTCATTATTATGGATTTCAATGATAAATCAGGATTTTTATTCCATAATAATATGATTTCTAGAGTTTATTTTTTCCCATCAATAATGACCCCATAATTAACTTCTGACTAAGACCAATTTTAAAATACAGATTATCCTTGTTTAAAATCTAACTCTATTTTACTTAGAATCATCCATTTGGAAAATATATTCTGAATACACAACAATTTTCTCTTAGAGTTCTATAAAATTTTCTTTTCATTTAACATTTTAATACTTTATCTTCTGTCTCATCCAAATATCACATTCAATACATAGAATAAACCACGAAAATTTATAAAATAATCACGAGGTATTGGAATCTGTAAGATAATTATAATATCAAATCATTTAATTTATAAACTTTTTTTAATTCAAACATTCCAAATCCCTCACATACCTCATTTTTCAGATTCATTCTACATCAATATCCACACCCAATCATCTAGTTTTTTTTCACATTTTCAGTACTTCAATCTTCTAAATGCACATATTACTACTTATATTATCATATTGATGTAAATTTACAAATCAACTTTATCTCAAAAGGTAATTTCTATATATTAGATTCCAGAGTTACTTATGGAAGTCTATTAATGTGTACCTCTTCCCAAAATAGTTCCTTTTAAATTGTGTATCTTCTGTAAGTATAAAATCGAAATAAAATATCCATAATCCATTTTCCTCCAACTCACTATAAAAAATACTTTATTATAACCATCTAATTTATTTCACTAATAAAATTCAATATACTACCAAAAAACATATTCCAAAAATATAGTAGTCAATTGTAATGTTTTCAATTTTTAATGATAATAAAAAATCTCTTTGTTAATAAATTTTGATAAGTTTTTTTTGTGAAAATGAAATTTGTCAATAAAAATCATGTAATAAATAATTTAAATTCTTTATGTAAGGATAAAATCATAGTTAACACCCTGGAATATTATATGAAGTATTTATGGAGATATTCACTAAATTTGTGTAGGATTTTAGGGTCTAGATAGACAATGTTTTGATAAAAAAAATAATAAATATATTATATTAAGAGAACATAATTTTTTTTCTAGATATAATTTAATATCTTTTGAATGATATATCATATTAGAGATTTGAGACAGACATTAAATTTGGAATGTAGGCTTTATCCTAGGTGTGACTTAACCTTTATATGTATCAGCTATTTGGTTATATCACATGTAAGAGTAATAATTTTTTGATAGGAATATTTATTTGGGAAGATAAAAGTAATAACAATAATTTTATTACTATGATTATTATTTTTTACGTTGAAAAAAATATAAATATACTTGCTTAATTGATAATTGTGTTACAGAGGAAATAATTAGTGTGCAATGTAACAAGGCTAAAATTATTATTCCATGTTAAATACATGTTTTTGTGGGATTAATAATTTTTTTGTTAATATATTATCTGTTCTTAATGAATACTATTGTTGAACTATTTATAAAAAATGATGAAAAATATCTTGTAATAATAATAAATTAATAATATTATTATTATTATTGTTAAATTCAGGAAAATATTGTTCATGTTTGTATATATACAACGTGTATATAAATGGGATATATATATATATATAAATGTGTAGGTCTATATATAAAAAACATGTATATATATTGGTTAAATGTATATTTATATATATATACATGTGTGGGCATATATATGTATATACTAATCCGTATATATACATAATATGTATATATATTCTAACTATAGTAGTTAAATATATGTGTGTGTGTGTGCTAGTGAATATATATATGTGTAGGTGTAGATATATATGATGTATATATATATATGATGAATTTTAATATATAATTAATGAATGAATAATTGATTTAAGAGGAAGGAAAATAAAATAATATGTGATATGTGTGGCACATGAAATTTTATGATAGAGAAATAAATTTCATGAAATATATGAGTTTTATGATAAACTAATAAAATAAAAAAAATTGATGAAGTGCTTATGGGTTTTCGGTGTTGTGTAGATAAATTAGTGGGGAATATAAATTTATAGATTTATAATTAATTTTGAGATAAATGATTTTATTAATTGACGTATATATATATATATATATATTTATGTGTGTGTGAAAATGGGGGGGGGGGCGAAATGGTGCGTACATATGGATTTTGGGAGACTCCCTCACATCCCCATCAATCTTCTGTGCATCTATCTTTTATTTTTTGGTATGTTATTATAATTCCAAACATATGTCTTCAATATCCCATCCGATATTGATAAGATTGATTCATTCTCACTGTCATTGGGTTCATCTTTGTATGAATAAATTTAAACCTGAATTTGTTTCTAGAGGCTATGAGATTTCAATGGTGCAACTAAGTTTGGATTTCAACCATTATCGTCGATCATCATTTCACCTAATGTAGGAATTCTATAAAATTATTTCATTTTTATGTCAGTTGTTGGAATGGTTTTTATAATGATTGTATATCCTACTATGGACCTATGAGTTGGAATCCCTTGACATTATCATTTGTTTTATATTTTTAATTTCATGATTTTTTGGGCTGTGTTTATCACATGATAACTATGTTTGAATCTTGATCACATGAGGTGTGTGTTTGTGTAAACATAAATAGTGATTTTGTTTCTTTCATATGGATTATTTAGATGATGATACTTATTATTTTACATGATATAAATTATTCATATTGTATGCATGTTTTCATGTACTATGTGATCTCTAATATTGATGAAGGTGGTTCCAAATGGACTACCCCGTTTTGAGAGGGATGTGTGAGATATTTATTGTAACATACAAGGGGTATCACTTCCATGGGATGTTCCAAAAGTATTTTGGGAACTATCCTGTCGAGGAGGGTGATGTGTTAGACATGGATGGTAACATTTATACTAGCATTGTACTGATGTAGTTATTTTTCTCCAGGCATGGTGTAGAATTAGGTAGATCTAGTCCCCAAGGACTCGGCATGTTTTTGGTACTTTTGTGATATTTATTTATATATGAACCATATTTAGGTTTATGAAATTCACTTTTATATGTTATTCACTGATATTAAGGTTCATTGGTGGTGTCCTACAGAGTCTTGTACTCAAACCCTACTCTAGAATTTTGGTGCACTTGTAGTCTCTAAGATCAGAGACCGAGTGAATGGAGAAGGCCCTACAATGGACAATGGAGTAAGTGGAATAGGAGTTTACATTCATTTCTAGATGATGTTTGGGAGGGACATTTTCTATTACCTTTATTTATTATATTTACCTATACCTAGGAGTGTTGTTTTTTCATTTTATTATAGTACATGTATGTCATATTTAGTTTCTTCATGTGTTATTGTAATTACTTATTTATTATATTATTTTTATTTCTTCTATTAATATTGATGGAGGGTATAGTCTCCCCAAGTCTGCACTCTAAACCTTCACTACTACTTAGGACCCTTTAGCATACGAGGAGGTGCACCTGATCTCATTTGGAATTCTAGCTTGGACTCATTTGTTTTGGTTGGGATGCTACAAAATGGTATATGGGGACTAAGATTCACTAACATGTATTTTCTCAGTGAATTTATTTGTGATTGGAGAGAAATGAGTTAGGATGGTTAGGACTCAAGCATGGGATATATGACAATGTATGATCAACATTGCATAGTGGAACTCTGAGTTACTATAAAGAGAGAATTTATTTTTTTTCTATTTGGTGTGTTTATTAGTTAAATTAATCCAGGGTGAAAAGTATGATATTGATATAATGATTTATGGTATTTGGGTAGTGTTCATGCATTGGGTTGGGAATATAGGTTCACATTCCATATATACATGTTGATTGCATTAGATAGATCCCAAATATTTAGATGCCTATTAAAATTATGATATGAACCTTGGTGTATTATCTATTGTAATGTTTTTGTTGAACATGTTTTATTTTATTCTTGAATGTATATATGTGGCTCAAACTATTTTCTCGATGTTGGTAATATGGAATGATGGATTTTAGAAGGAAATATGTTTTTTCCATTAAATGAGTTCGAATAAAATTAGAATGAAATAATTAAATTGTTTTCCTTAAATAAATTTTAATATGGAAAATCATATGGTAGCGAGTATTGGCTCTATGATCTAAAATTATTTTCATGGAAGATAATAATTATACTGGGTAAAATTTTCATATCCCAAATTTTTTAATGATAATAGAAAGACTCTTTGTTAATAATTTTTGTTTATTTTTATCCTAAAATGTATTTCTTCTATAAAAATCACTTAATAAATAATTTAATGTCTTTATGTCAGGTTAAAATCCCAGTTAACACTATGCAATATTCAATAGAATATTTTTGGAGATAGTAACTAAATTAGTGCTATATTTCAGGGCTTATAGAGCCTCGATATTGATATAATAAAAATATTAATTATATTATCACATGTGTGAGGTTTTATTGAAAATATTGGAATATCTCGTGAAAAGTTTGTCATTTATGAAATCGAAGACCTCCATTAAATCCATAATACGAATTTTACCCTAGGTAGTACATAACCATTGTGTGCATTGGGTGTTTGGTTTGACCGCATTTAAGGGTAATAATATTTGGTATATGAATATTTTATTGGGGAGTTAGAAATAATTATAATAATTTTATTATTATTATTATTGTGGAAGAAAAAATAGAAATAAAGTTTCACAATTAATAATTGTGCTAGGGTGTAAAAAATTGGTGGGTGATGTAATAATGGTGGTATTATTATTTTTGGATAAATAAATGTTTTTAAGTGATTAATAATTTTTTTATTAATATATTATTCATTTTCAATGAAGGCTGATGTTGAAATATTTATAGCGGAAATACTGATGGGGATTTTATAATAATAATAATTTATTATTATTATTATTATTATTATTAATTTTGGAAAATAATTTTGATGTGTGTATATATATAATGTGTATATATATATGTATACGGGATAAATATTTATCTAAATATATACATGTGCATGTGTATATATATAACAAGTTAATATATTGGTTAAATATACATGTGTGTGTGTGTGTGTCTATATATCCATGGGTGGGTTTATATATGTATATACTGATGTGTATATGTACATAATGTCTATATAATTATTTTAAATATATCTATGTGTTTGTAAAAGTGTATATATATATTTATCCAAGGGTGAATATATATATAATATGTATATGTATGATGACATTTAATATATATTTAATGAAATATTAATTGATTTAAGTGGAATAAAATGAAATAATAGGTGATGTGGGTGGTACATGGGTTTATACGAGAGGGAAATAAATAATGTGAAATAAATGAGTTTTATGAAAAAATAATAAATTATGAAATAATTATTTTTATGAAGCGTATATGGGATTGAGGTGCTATATAGATAAATTAATGGGGAACATAATGTGCTAGGTGTTCAAGGAATTATGAGATAAAAGAGTGTATTAATTGATGTTTTAAAAATATGGATATATATTAGAGGAAATGGGGGTGGGGGCGGTGCACCCAAATGGTCCGTACAAGAGGATTTCAGAAGACTCCCCCGCACCTCTCCCTCTCTTATCCTCCACATATTTTATTTTTTCTTATATTTTATTACTATTTAAAACATATCTGTTAAATATATCATGTGATACTGATCAAATTGACCCACCTTTACTGCCATTGGATTTGTCTCGATGAGCTTAAATTTAAACCTAATTTTGATTACAATGTATATGAGGTTTTGGTGGTGCAATTAAATTTAGATGTAAGACCTTTTTGTTAAGCATTGTTGCACCCAAGGTAGGAATTCCTTGACATTAGTGGATGATTTATATGTGTAATTAGCAATGTTGTTGGCATGCATGTGTGTCCCATTGTGAAATCTTTGTGTAAGAAGCCCTTAAATTTAGATTATGTTTTATATGGGTTATTAGAATGATTATTTCATGTGATTATTCTTACCAAGAGAGAAATTTTGGATGGTTGATCACATGAGGTGTGTGTGCATGTAACATGGAAAAGTTCATTTATTTCTTTCATATGAATTATTTGGATGATTATTCTGCATATTTGAATCTATATTGATATGTCTTCTTGCATACATGTTTTCATGAACTGTTTTGTCACTACAGTTGATGTAGGTTGTTCTATATGGACTGTACCCTTCTGAGAGGGAAGTGAGGGATATTTATCAACACATACATGAGATATACCTTCCCAGGGACATGTAAAACGTGTTTTGTGAAAAATATTGTTGATCAGTGGGGGTGCGTCATACCTGTATGGTTGTGTTCATACAAACATAATTCCAAAGTTGGTATTTTTATCTCGGCATGTAGCTGAAGAAAGTAGAACCAGTCCATGAGGACCTGATATATGTTTGGTGTAACACCTCGACCCTAGTTACCCAGAGTCGATGCATTATTATATAATATTGGAAAAATCACAAAAGTTCAAGTCTCGAAAGGCCGATTAGTTTAGTAGCCTTGGAAGTACTAGATACATTCATAAGGTTTACATTACATCATAAAATGGAAAACTAAAACAAAATTTTTTTAATTGAAAAAAATGATATCCCATAGAATATCCCTACAGGTCAGTCCAAATATACTTCTTCGCATCCTAGGAAAAATAAAACATAGAAAGGGGTGAGCTCAGATGCTCAGTATGGATAACAATATAGCAAAAACATTCATAAATAAGCATAAAAATTTAAGGCAATGTATAGGACTAAAACAAAATTCTTTTAAACTTTAACTTCAACATAATATGGAAAATATAAAAAACAAATAATTCCATTAACTTATTCATATGGATATTCTACTAGTTGAATAATCACATGCAATATCAATAGACACTTTCATAATGATGAAATGCATAATTTCGTACTTTCATAACCACAAAGTCAAGGCCTTGTTCCAAGACTAAAAATAAGATTTTATCAAGGCCTTATTAGAAGACACTATTTTTGTCTCATGAGACCTACCAATGCATCTAGGAGCCTTAGCGGGCTCCACCCATCACATACTAAGTCCAATGCATTCCTCGTAAGAAAAGGTTTAAAAATTATATAAACATTCGTATTGAAACTAGATTATGAAATGTCAATACTTTATCCATAAACCATTAATGGTGTAAAAATAAAACATCCAACATCAAACATAACAAAAAACCTTCAATACAATATGGAAGTTTTTTTTCATAATAAATAAACTTCAAATAAACTTAAAATCCATCAAAGGATGTTGACATAGATGAAATCAAAACTGTTTGAGAGAAATATCTCCTTCATTTTTTGAAATCATTTAAATTGACATAATTATAAAATAAAACATTTATTTTTAAAATAATCTTATAATCTTGTAAGGTAATCTTTGACGATGTTATAACGGCGGAAAATAGCAGCACCCGTCGTATAAGATAAAAAAACCTTCTTACCTTAAATTTGTAGAAAAGGTCAAAAATTACCTTGTTTGGAAAACGAAGGAAAGGTTCCTTCAAACCATTTTATAAAAAGTCAAACAAGGTTATAAATTAAATTAACGTATAGTCTAGTAAATAGTAAAAATGTTTCGGAATACATTTTTATGAAACATAGATGTGGATGATAAAGAGATCCCAATATATAATTATGTATAAACAACCTCGGATAATGAAGAGATTGTAGAATTAACTCTTACCCTCTACTTTTCCTTGGTATTGGGTAGGTTAAAATCAGTTATAATGGTGAAATAATTGTTATTAAATTATACATGAATAATATACATTAATATGATATCATATATGATCTTTTAACATTGCTTTCTTAATAATATCTTAATATTATCATCATTTCGGGTGTTAATTTATTCGTTTTCCTTTAAATTATTTGTTAAGTAAGTAATGTTTTTTATGGATAGGATGTATCTTATTCATATTTAGAATGATATTTTGTTTTTAAACATTATTTTTAATCATCTAATGAAAATTAGTCTTGAATGGATATGATGGGGAATGAATCTCATCGCGTTGGTGGAGAGGGTAATCTGTACGTATGCACGAGTGAAAATATCATTATTTTGATATTAAATTAATATATAATTGGATGGTATATCATATATACAAAATCATTATAATTTTAAATTTATTATTCACATCAATTAAACGACATTATTATACCCATCCAAATAATAATGTATTGAATAACAATTACACCACGACGTGGAGATGGTAAGTCGTATGTACGCACGTATGGTGACATGTCATTTAAAGGATGGATAGAATAATGAATATTGTTGTACCATATTTATAATAACATCACATTATATAGAATATTCTAGAGTTATTATTTTATAATGGAAACAACAATGAAAGAGGATGTGGAAGAAGAAAGGAACATGAAAGAGGTGATGAAATATTTACCTCTTCTTCGGGTTCTTCCTTTTTATATGATCAAAAGGGCTACATAAGTTGTCTTTATGACTAAAGGAAGGAATATAGGATTAAGGGAGAACAGTTGAAAGGGTATTTGGGCAGGGGTTGGCTGAGCCAAATGTCATTGAAGATGTGAATTAGAGAGATGGGGGAGTGACCTTTTATAAGAGGGGTGAGGGGAACCTTTGGATAAACTAGAAATATTATTATATAATAAACTCCTTTTCGGTTTATAATTGCTCCAAAATGGATTATTTAAAGGAAAAGGTGGGGTGGGTCAAAAAACACTAAACAAATAGGTTTTAGATAGGTTTGGGTCACTATATTAACTTTATCTTTTAGATTTAACTCTTAGATAAATAGTTTGGCATTTACCATGTCTCTTTGTATTTTTATATTATATAGTCAATAAACATACTATATACTACCAAGAGAACCCAAAATGGTTCATTAATAATATAACTATCATTATATAAGTCTTTTGGCAAAACCTTAGATTTTTAAGAATAGAATATCAATTAATAATATAATATTTGTTTTAAAAACAATTTTATGTCAATTTTGACACTATTTGGTATTTTATTTTTTCTAAATTCATAGCAGCATTATTACTTCAAAAAAAAAATTGATCTAACAAACCCTAATATTTCATATTAAACTATAATTTTTTTAATTCATAAAAAATCTAAAATTACATTTATTTGGATATTTATAAAATCAACTATTTCAATATTTTATTAATTAGGTAATTACTGCATCATTATTCTGTGATAAATAAATTAAATTATTTATTTTCTAAAAAATCTAAATAAAATACCATTATTTATGAAATCTTTTTATCTTCCTAATGGATATTTATAGTCGAATTAATCTTATTTTTAACCTTATATTAAAAATGTCTTACTTTTTAAACATTGATTTTAACTCTTTTAACTATTCTTTGAATTAAATAATAATAAATTTCCTAATCTAATCCAAGTGGAACAAAGAGGTTAATATTTTATTCCTAAGGTTGATTTTGGTTGAATTAAATTTATCCAATATAATTAGGACATGTGTTAGGGTAATAATAATATCAATTTTACCCTTTAAATATCCCATTTACTTTTAACCATGGTAAATAAAAGTAAAAAGTTACTATTCACAAAAAAAATATTTTCATCTTATTGAACCACATTTTTCTTACAAATATCAACTTTGTCTCTCAGATTTTTGAAATTACCCTCACAGAAGCGGTAAAATTAATTTTTATGTGAATTTTTAAATTCTACTAGGAGGTGGGTAAAAGACATTGAAAAGTTCAATAAACTTTTTATATATCTAAAATTATTATAAATTGACTCCAATGAATTACATTAAACTTACATTGGTATTATGTATCTATTTTGACCTAAAATAAATTTATATAAAATAAATAATTATTTAAATAAAAATTTGGTTTTAAACTATAACTCAGTGTTTTTCACTATTAATCAAAAATTGAAAGTTTTCATAGAAATACCAAAAATTCACCCTAAAATAATTTTGTTATTCCGAATCCAAAAATGAATTCATTTTTGAAAGATAAAATTTATAAAAATTTCAAAAAGTTGGTATTACTATTCATAACAGCTACTTTGATTGGTTGTGGTGTGTTAGAACTCAAAGTTGCGTACAACACACACTACTATATTATTCGAAGAGAAGCGTACCATGGAGGCTTGGGGTGTTACATTCTCCCCTACTTCAAATAATTTCATTCCTCAAAATTTCTATAGTATTACAGCATAAAAATACTCGAGCGGTTCTTCATCATAAGTTCCTCAGGTTCCCATGTTGCCTCTTCCATCTTATAGTTTCTCTATAGAACCTTTACCAGACGAGCCATCCAGTTTCTCAACACTTGTTCTCTTGTATCAAGAATCTTGACAAGATCTTTGCAATAAGACAGATTGGGTTTCAATTCTAATTCCTCATAGGTGAGTACATGCGTTGGGTCATGCATGTATTTTCTCAACAGTGATACGTGGAATACATAGTGAACATTGGAGAGACTTGGCAGCATTACCAAACGGTAAGCTACAGCCTCAATTCGTTCTAGAATTCTGAAAGGTCTGATATACCTAGGACTCGATTTTCCCTTCTTACCGAAACGTATAACACCTTTCCATGGTGATACCTTCATGAAGACATGATCTCCATCCTGAAATTCAAAGTCCTTCCATTAGTTATTGGCCTAGCTCTTCTAACTACTTTGAGCTGCGTTGATGTGGTTTTGGATTATCTTCACCTTTTCCATCATTTCCTCCCCCAGTTCTGGGCCTATGAGTTTTCTTTCACCAACAACATCCCAACAGGTTGGTGTGCGATATCTCTTTCCATATAACGCTTCATATGGTTCCATTTGAATACTTGAATGGAATCTATTATTTTAGGAAAATTCCACCAAAGGTAAATATTTATCCCACATACAGAGAAAGTCATGTGGACATGATCTCAACATGTCTTCTTAATGTTTGAATAGTCCGTTCTGATTGTCCATCAGTTTGGGGGTGGTAGGAAGTGCCCAAACAAAATTCAGTATCCAGGGGTTTTTGTATACTTTTCCATAATCTTGATGTAAAATGGGGATCAAGATCAGAAATAATCTATAGGGGTACTCCATGAAGTCTCACAACATCATTAATATATATTCTTGCTAGGCGTTCAATTGTTAAATATTCTCTTATCGCAAGAAAATGTGTTGACTTGGTAAGACGATAAACAATGACCCATATTACATCGTTCCTTCTAGGAGTCTTTGGTAGTCCCATGACAAAGTACATCGTAATATTATCTCATTTCCACTCTACTATGGGAAGAGGTTGCAGGACTCCTCCAAGCTGTTGCCTTCCAACATTTACTTGTTGAAAAACCATACATCTTGACACAAAATCAGCAATTTCCCTCTTCATGTTTTCCCATAAAAAATGTTCTTTCAAATCTCTATACATTTTTGTGCTACTAGGGTGTGTAGAGAAATTTGATCTATGAGCATCATCCAACAATAACCTTTTTAGATCAGTTATATCAGGAATAGAAACTCTCTTCCCAAATTTCAAAATTCCACTTTAATACAAAAAGTCACTCATTCTCCCATCATTCACAACTTTAATCTTCTTTTGAAACTCTTCATCACCAATCTGAGAACTCCTTATCATTTCTAGTAATGATGGTTTGGAAAACATTTGAAAAAGTATTAATGTTTCACCTTCCATGGTGATTCCCATATCCATCTTTACTAGACCCATGTATATAAGATCCTTTTAAACTCTCATCTTGTTCAAAAATCCATGATCCTTTATACTCAATGCATCTCCCACCTTATTTTCCTTCCCTAGGTGGTAGCATATAGTGAAATCATAATCCTTGAGTATTTGAAGCCATATCCTTTTCCTCATGTTGAGTTCTTTCTATGAGAAAATATACCTCAAACTCTTGTGATCGGTATATATCTCAATGTTTTCACCATAAAGATAGTGTCTCTAAATCTTCAAAGCAAAGATGACAACTGCTAAATCAAGATCATGAGTTGGATAGTTTTTCTCATGAATTTTTAGTTTTTGTGATGCATAGGCAATAACTCTATCATTCTGCATAAGGAAACAACCAAGTCCTTTTCTTGATTCACCACTATAAATAACAAACCCATAATTCCCCGATGGTAGAGTCATGATAGGAGCATTGACTAATCTTCTCTTCAATTCATCAAAACATTCTTCACACTCTTTTTTCCAAACAAATTTAACCCCTTTATGTGTGATCTTGGTTAATGGGTTAGCCAATTGGGAAAACTTATGGAAAAAACGCTAATAATAACCTACAAAACCAATAAAACTTCGTACCTTAGTTATACTCGTCGGTGATGGACATTCTTGGATTTCCTTGGTCTTTGAAGGATCAACAGAGATTCCATCCTTGGAGATAATATGGCCATGAAAAGAAATCTCTTGAAGCCAGAATTCACACTTGCTAAACATCCCATATAATTCATGTCTTCTCAGAGTATTCAGGATAATGCGAAAGTGATTTTCATGATATTCATAGCTTTTGGAGTATACCAACATATCATCAATAAATACCACTACAAAGTAATCATGATATTACTTGAAACCCCTATTCATTAGATCCATGAGGAAAGAGGGTCCATTAGTCAGTCCAAAAGGCATTACTGTAAACTCGTAATGCCCGTACCAGGTTCGAAATGCCGTCTTCGGAATGTCTTCCTTCTTCAGGCACAACTGGTGATATCCAGATCAAAGGTCAATCTTTGAAAATTATTGAGCTCCATGAAATTGGTCGAATAAATAATCAATGCGAGGTAGGGGATACTTGTTCATTATTGTTATAGAATTGATCTCCCTCTTGTCAATGCACAACCTCATAGATTCATCTTTCTTCATGACAAAAAGGATAGGGTCTCCCCATGGAGAAACACTAGGGTGATTAAACCCCTTATTACTCAATTCCTCTAGTTGTTTCATTAGTTCCACTAATTCCACAATGGACATTCCATAAGGGGACTTCGATATGGGCCTTGATCCATGATTAAAGAAATGGAAAACTCACTTTCTAATTATCGAGTATGATCAGGTAATTCTTCTGGAAACACATCAAAATATTCGTTCATAATAGGTACATCCTCCATTTGAACATTATTTTACTCACCCACAGTTATTTCATTCTCTTACTCCCCAATAATTGAATTTTGTTGAGCTACTGGGGGTGGATCTAGATAATAATTAGGTGGTGAAAATTCTTCTCTAAAGATAAGGTTATCTTTATCATCGTCATCAAAAATAGTAACCTCCTTCTTCTTACAATATATTTTTGCATCATGGTCTGAAATCCAATCCATACCGAGTATTATATCAAATTCAATCATTGGTATGACGATGAGATCAGTAGATAAAGAATATTCCCTAATAGGGACTGATTCACAAAACATTGTTGCAATGATACATCCCTTAAAAGTTTTGACTGACATCCCTTTTGTTAAATCAAATTAGAAATATCTAATTTTCTTAGAAAACTGGGAAGATATGGAACAATGAGATGATTCAGAATCAAATAAAGCATTTTCTAAACTTTAGGAAACTGTTAAATTACATTCCACTACATCTTTCAAGGCTTCAATCCTCAACAGTAGTGATAGAATAAGCTTGGACTTGATCCATTGGCCTTTTATGAGGTAATTTTCCCTGACTCTTAGGACATTCATTTTCATAATGGCCCCCTTTTCTATAATTGTAGCATTCATCATCGACAACCTCTTTCTTCCCCTTGCAATCACAAGCTTGGTGGCCTTTTTCACCAGACTTGTAACAGACTCCCATTCCCTTCAGGAAAGTACCAGGGTGTTTCTTCCCACATTTGATGTAGGATGGATATTCAACTTTTCCCTTATTCCCCTTATTTCCATTTCCACAGTGTTCAGAAGATCTCTTCTCTTTCTTTGCTTTAAAGTCATAAGACTTAGAGAATTATTTTTTTGTCTTGATTGCACATGAGACAATATCTTCATACGATGAGAAGGATTGTTAGACTAATGATTGATGGTGAAATGGTTTTAACCCATCAAAGAAACGATAAATTTTACTTCTTGGGTTACGTATATAATCTACAGCATGCCTTGCTAACCTTGTAAAGTTAACTTCATACTTTGTGACATTCTCATCCTCCTTTTGCCTCAGACTCATAAATTGCCTTTCCATATCTTCTTGATGGTCACGAGGAATGTAGTTTTATAAGAAAATATCTTTAAACTCCCTCCATTCAATATTTGATACTTCATCATCTTCCTTTGTGTTTTGAATCAATGACCACCATTGATCAGCATCTCCAGTGAGGCGGTAAACTGCCAAGACAAATTTTTCCCTTTCACTACTCCCCAAGTCATGGAATATTTTCTCTAAGGAATTTATCCATTGAACAACTACTAATGCATTTGTACTCCCATTGAAAATTGGTGTTTATTGCCTCATGAAGCGATCTAACATTGATCTTCCACTTTGTGGATCGGGGTACTCCATACGGGTACAGTTATTATTCATAACCTGAGTGAGTTTTCCCAGTACGGTGATAAGTTGATCAGCACCAGTTGTATCACCAGCTCCACTATAATTATCTTGAGTAGGAGGTAAATCCCTACATGAAGTGTGTGAATTTATATGGTTTCCATTCCTTCCACTAGGAACAATTTCTAAACAATGGCATAAACTAGATTAGTTTATGAATCAAAATACATAATTCCAAACATGTAAAACACTTAACATAAATTGAACAGTTTATGGATATAATCCACAATAAAAAAAATGTTTTCTTTGAGAAGTATATACTCATAAACCGTTCATAATGGTTTGTAAATAAAACATGAATTATCATAAGCATATCCCCTAGGAGTGTCGTAACCAAGAGTACAACAAGGCCCATTTTCGTGCACCAGTTCCCGTTCGAGTCTAGCTCAAAGCAGTGTTTTTAGGTTTTACACCTAGGTACATCTGTTCCAGAGCTGCCTCTACCTAATCGTAACCAGATAAATATGTATTTCTTAGAAAACTCACAAAATATTAACAATACCAAAATTCTAGGAAGTTCTTCTATACTAATCCTCAATGTCTATCTTAGGGTAATATACTCTAATCAGAATTTATCTAAATTTAGATTCGAAGGTTTGTACTAAAATTCCTATGATACCAACTATAACACCCTTACCCTAGTTACCCAGAGTCGGTGTATTATTACATAACATTATCATGATCACAATAGTTGAAGTATCGAAAGACCGATTAGTTTAGTAGCCTTGGAAGTACTAGATACATTCATAAGGATTACATTACATCATAAAATGGAAAACTACAAAAAAATTGTTTCCATATACAACATTGAGATCCCATAGACTATCCCTACAAGTAATTCATAATATAATTCTTCTCATCCTGGGAAAAATAAAAAATATAAAGGGGTGAGCTCAGATGCTAAGTAAGGATAACAATATAGTAGAAACTTTCATAAATAAGCATAAACATTTAAGGCAATGTATAAGACTAAAAAAATCCATTTAAAGTTGAACATCAGCATAATATGGAAAATATAAAAATCAAATAATTCCATTTACTTATTCACATGGATATTCTACTTGTCGAATAATCACATGCAATATCAATAGCAACTTTTATAATGATGGAATGCATAATGTCGGACTTTCATAACCACAGAGTCAAGGCCTTGTTCCAAGAATACAAATAAGATTTTGTCAAAGGACTTGTTCCAAGACACTAATTTGTCTCATGAGACTTATCGATGCATCGAATAGATATTACAGGCTCCACCCGTCACATACTAAGTCCATTGCATTCCTCATATGAAAAGGTTTAAACATAACATAAACATTCATATTAAAACTAGCATACGAAAGGTCAATACATTATCCATAAACCATGAATGGTGTAAAAATTACACATCCACATTCAAACATATCACAAAACCTTCAATACAATATGGATGTTTTTTATAATAATAAAAAAGCATCAAATAAGCTTAAAATCCATCAAAGGATGTTGACATAGATGAAATCAAAACTGTTTGAGAGAAATATCTCATTTCTTTTTTAAAATAATTAAATGTTACATAATTATTAATGAAAACATTTATTTTTAATATATTCTTATAATCTTGTAAGAGAATCTTCGAAAATGTTATAACGGTGGAATATAACCGCACCCGCCATATAAGTTAAAAAAACATTCTTACCTTAAATTTGTCGAAAAGGTTAAAAAGTACCTTGTTTAGAATACGACGGAAAGATTGCTTCAAAAAAATTTATAAAAATTAAGACAAGGGTATAAATTACATTAACCCATAGTCTATTAAATAGTAAAAATGTTTTGGAATACATTTTTAAGAAACATGGATGTGGATGATAAAGAGGTCCTAGTAGATAATTACGTATAAACAACCTCAGATAATGAAGAGATTGTAGAATTAACCCATACCTTGTACTTTTCCATGGTAGAGGGTAGGTTAACCTCCTGTATAATGGTAAAATAATTGTTATTAAATTACTCCAGAATCATATACATTAATATGATATCATATATGATCTTTTAACATTGCTTTGTTAATAATATCTTAGTATTATCATCGTTTCAGGTGTTAATTGATTCGTTTTACTTTATATACTTTGTTTCATAAGTAATGTTTGTTATATATAGGATGTATATTATTCATATTCAGAATGATATAAAGTATTTAAACATTATTTTTAATCATTTAATGAATATTAGTCTTGAATGGATACGATGGGGAATGAATCTCATCGCGTTCATGGAGACGACAATCCGTACATACGCACAAGCAACAATATCAATCTTTTGATATTAAAATAATATATAATTGAATATTATATCATATATAAAGAATAATTATCATGTTATCTTTATTGTTTACATCAATTACTCAACATTATTATACCCATCCAAATAATAATGTATTGAATAACAATTACACCACAACGTAGAGACGGTAAGCCGTACGTATGCACGTTTGGTGACATGTCATTCAAAAGATGGATAGAATAACAAATATGTTTATACCATGTTTATAATAAACTCAAAATATATATAATATACTGGAGTTATTATTTTATAATTGAAACAACAATGAAAGAGGAAGTGGATGAAGAAAAAAACTTGAAAGAGGTGATATAATATTTACCTCTTCTTCGGGTTCTTCCTTTTGATTTGATCAAAAGGGATCATTAGGTTGGAATTATGAAGAAATGAAGGACTATAGGATTAAGGGAGGACAGTTGATAGGGTATTTGGGAAGGGTTTTTTTGATCCAAATGGCTTTGATGATGTGAATTAGAGAGAAGGGGGAGTTCCCTTTTATAAGAGGGGTGAGGGGAACCTTATCAAAATCTTGAAATATTATTTTATAATAAAATAATTTTCAGTTTCTAATGGCTCCAAAATGTATTATTTAAAGTCTAAGATGGGGATGGGTCGAAAACCACTTAACAAACATGTTTTAGACAGGTTTGTGTCATTATACTAACTTTATCTTTTATATTTAACTCTTAGTTAAATATTTTGACATTTACCATGTCTCTTGGTATTTTATATTATATAGTTAATAAACATACTATATACTTTCAAGAGAACCCCAAGTGGTTCATTAATGATAAACCTATCATTATATATGTTTTTTGGCCAAATCTTATATTTTTAGAAATAGAATATCAATTAATAATATAATATGTTTTTTAAAAACTCTTTTATGTCACTTTTGACGCTATTTGTGATTTTGTTTTTTCTAAATACATAAAAGCATTATTATTTAGAAACATATTCATCTAACAAACCCTAATGTGTCATATTAACCTAGAAAACTAGTGGAATTCATAAAAAGTCTCATATTACATTTATTTTTATATTTATAATATAAATTATTTTAATATCTCATTAATTTGGTAATTACTCCATCATTAATTGGGTCATAAATAAATTAAATTATTTAATTTCTAAAAAATATAAATAAAATACGATTATTTAAGGAATCTTTTTAGCTTTCTAATGAATATTTATAGTTGAATTTATTATATGTATAACCATATATTAAAAATGTTTTAGTTATTAAACTTTGATTTTAACGTTTTTAACATTTATTTGATTTAAATAATAATAAATGTCCCAATCTAATCCAAGTGGACCAAAGAGGTTCATATTTTATTCCTAATGATTTTTTGGGTCTAATTATACTTATCCAATATAATTAGGACATGTTTTAGGGTAATAATAATATCATTTTCACCCTTAAATACCCTATTTACTTTTAACCATGGTAAATAAAAGTAAAAAAGTTACTATTCAACAAAAATTATTTTCATCTTATTGAACCACATTTTTCTTACTAATATCAACTGTGTGTCTCAGGTTTTTTAAATTCCACTCAAAAAAAGCGGTAAAATTATGTTTTATGTGAATTTTCAAATTCTTCTAGGAGATGGGTAAAAGACGGTGAAAAGTTCAATAAAATTTTTATATATCTAAAATTATTATAAACTGAATCCAATTAATTGCATTGAAATTATATAGGTATTATGTATCTATTTTGACCTAAAATAACATTAAATAAAATAAATAATTATTTAAATAAAAATTTGGTTTTAAACTATAACCCAGTGTTTTTCACTACTCATAAAAAATATATAGTTTTCAGAAAAATACAAAAAATTCACCCTAAGCTAATTTTGTTATTCAGAATCCAAAAATGAAGTCAATTTTAAATGATAAAATTGATAAAATTTCAAAAAGTGGGTATTAATATTCATAATGGCTTGTTTGATTGGTTGTGGTGTGTTAGAACTCGAAGTTGCGTGCAACACACGCTACTATATTATTCAAAGAGAAGCGTACCGTGGATGCTTGGGGTGTTACATTTGGTACTTGTGTCATATATTTTTTAACATTTGTACTATATTTATGTTCATTAAATGCACTTTTATGTTTTATGATTTGATTTTAAGGGCTATTGGTGGTGTCTTAATGATTCTTATACACACACCCTTCTTAGGAATTCATGGAACATTTACACTTCATGCTTAGAGACCCTGTGAAGGTAAAAGGCCCTATGGTGGATGATTAAGAAAGTGGGGTAAGAGGATTTAATCATTGATTGATATAGTTTGGGTGAGACATCTACTACTTCCTTTATTTAGTAGCTTTACATGTACCCGAGAGTTTTTTAATTTATGGTAAAACATGTATGTCATATTTTGTTTCCACATGTGTTAATATAATATTTTATTTATTATTATTTTTATTTCTTCTGTGAACTATTATGGAGGGTATAGTCACCCAATTGTTTTAATTGATTCCTTCACTGATAGTCCACACCCTCTAGCAAACAGGGATGCACGCCTGAGTTCATGTGGCCTTCTTGATCGGGCACAGTGGTTTATCTTGGGATGTTTCAAAGAATTTAACGCCAAATAATGTAAAGGGGTTAAAATTATAAATGATATGACTAATGTCAACAAGGTGAAACTTTATTTTTAGGATCCAACCTGATTTAAACTCCACAAATAAACATGTTTGTATGTGAGACAACATGTGCTAGTCTATCAGGACAATCATTAGTCTATTGATCCATTAAGTCATGTGTGTGGTCCCAATGTAAGGGACCACCTGTTTGTTGGGTAACTGTTGGTGCATGGAAGTCTAGAACCCAATATCTATGTTAAGGCATGGAGTTCGTGCTATTAATAGGGAGTAATTGTTCCAAAAACATCAATGAAAGAACCATGCATATTTGTAGTTTCATTTCATAGGTAGAGATATAGTGTCCACAATGAGAATGTTGTGCTCTGGGCGGGGGGGGGGGGGGGGTGAATGGAACACCCTAATATGTTTAAGGGTTAAACGTACAAAAGTTATGACTCATGTAAACAAGGCTCACCATTCTTTTTTAGGATCCTACCTAATTAGAACTCCAAAGCTAATCATTTGTGTCATAGATTAGTGATCATGATGAGTGACATCGAGGGAATTTTCCATGGGTGTGTGTATGTAAGAAAATAACACTGGAAAAAATGTTTTTTTATGTGGGGTAGTCATTAGTTAAATGAATTATTTGGGTATGCGGGTAGGACCCAAGTAGTGGACCACTTGTCTTCAAGGAAACTAGTGGTTCTTGGCGGTCTAGAACATGATGATGATATTAAGGTGGGGTTTTTGTGCTATCAGTGGGTCTTAGTTGTTATAGTAGTTCTTTAAGAACAACCATTTCTTTACCTTAAACACTTTAAACTCTTAAACAATATTCGGCTGAAAAATCATTAGATATTGAAGTTGCTCACTAATACCTCTATATTCAAATGGAAGTGGAATTAAATATATTACTTCCAGAAACTAATAACCTTCCACCATCTTAAATAATTCTTTAGACTAACAATATCATTCCATGTCACCTTATAAAAATTGAACAAGACATTACTTATATATAGAGACTTAATTTCTAAATTGTTGTCTGTACTTTAAGTTTATTTTTTATTTCAATCCTTAACCTCAAAAATAAAATCTTTTAGGATACTTATAATAACACCCGAGACTTTTATGTTATATAAATCATCAAAGGAATATTTTTCTACACAACACTTGCTTGGCTTTCTTTACACGAAATCACGACCTTTCTTGATAGCTTGCGTCGTACGCAATACCGAGTTTCACTAAACAACGATATGCTATTAAAATATTATTAAAACTAGCCGTTATGAATAGTAATAACCACTTTTTGAAATTTTATAAATTTTATTTTTCAAAATGGACTTCATTTTTGGATTCGGAATATCGAAATTAGCCTAGGGTGAAAATTTGGTATTTTTCTGAAAACATTCAATTTTTGATGAATAGTGAAACCACTAAGTGGTAGTTAAAAAAACTGATTTTTTCATAAAACATAATTTTACCGCTTCTGTGAGTGGAATTTCAAAAATCCGAGAGACACGGTTAATATCAAGGACTAAAATGTGGTTCAATGAGATGAAAATAATTTTTGGTGAATAGTAAATTTTTACTTTTATTTACCACGGTTAAAAGTAAATAGGGTAATTAAGGGTAAGAATGATATTATTATTACCCTAACACATATCCTAATTCTATTGGACAAATTTAATTCGACCAAAAACAACCTTAGGAATAAAATATGACCATTTAGGCCCACTTGGATTAGATTAGGACATTTATTATTAATTTATTTAAAGAAGGGTTAAAATAGTTAAAATCAAATTTTAATAAGTAAATAATTTTTAATATGGGGTTATACATAAGATAGATTAAACTATAAATATTCATTATAAAGATAAAAAGATATCCCACATAATTGTATTTTATTTGTAATTTTTACACATTAAATAATTTAATTTATTTATGACACAAAGATGATGCAGTAATTATCTTATTAATAAAATATTGACATAATTAATGTTATAAACACCAAAATAAATGTAATTTGAGACTTTTTATGAATTCCACTAATTTTATAAGTTAATATGACATGTTATTATTTATTTAATTAACATGGTTCGAATTAATAATTTTATTATGATTTTCACAAAAATCAATTACTAATTAGTGTCAAAATTGACATAAAATAGTTTTAAAAAAATATTATATTAGTACTTTTAATTTTATTTCTAAAAATCTATGGTTTGGAAAAATGACTTAGATACGGTTATATATATTAATAATAAACAACTTGGGGTTCGTTTGGCTTCTTATAGTAAGTTTATTAACCTTATAGTATAAGAACACAAGAAGACACGGTAAAATTAAACTTAATTAACTTAATGTTAAATCTAAATGATAAGGTTAAAATAGGAACCTAAACTTGTATAAATTCTATTTTATGATAGTTGTTCTACCCATCCCCACCTTAGCTTCGAAATATATCAATTTGGAGCTATTTAAAACCGAAATTGACTTTATAAAAAAATAATATTTTTAGTTTTCCCAAAGGCGCCCCTCTCCTCCCTTATAAAAGGGCACCTCCTCCCCCTCTTCCTCACACCACTTTGAGCCTTCAAGCTCGGTAAACCCCTGCCAATTCCTCCTCTCCACTTCCCTAGAGACATCCTAGAGGTTCTGGTCTTCTTCAAAGACCCATTTTAGTGCCCTAAAAGGAGGTCTCAAAGAAGCACTTCAAAGAAGAGGTAATGTCCGTTACCGATTCTTTCATCTTTATTTCTTTCTCCACTTCTTATTCATTAGTTGTTTCATTATGAAGTAATAACATCAGTATCACTCATATACTGATATGTTATTATAAGTATGAAACAACCCTATTTCACCATCTATCCATCCTACGTAAAAAGAAACCACCGCGCGTGCGTACGTACGGAATACCGTCTCCACGCCGTGGTGTAATCTATTTTCCACCACCACCTTACTTGGATGGGTATAATGGTGTAAATAATGACTACATATGACTATTATAAAGTGATACTGATTATTAAATAGTATACATACACTCCAATACTATTCCACGATCATAGGAACGATATCATCACTCGTGCGTACGTACGGAATACCGTCTCCACGATGTGATGCGACTCGTTCTACATGATCTTCATTTCATAATGATTATATAAATGAATTGAATGAATGAATATGATATATATTACACTAATAACATTCTGGAAATGAGGTATCTATAACCTGAAGATAATAATAAGAATTTATTCGACAAAACACGCATAAGAACAAAAAGTTGTAAACACCCGAATAACAAGTAGCAATGAAATATTACTACTAAGAAGCTAAGAAAATTACCATATATGATATCATAAAAATAAGTATGATTCTGGAATAAGTCAATAACATTATTTAAATCATTATACAGGTGGTTCGGACACTTACGAAGCAAAACGGATCTAAGGTAAGGGAAATATCACAATCTCATTTTTCTCCGAGATTCCTTATACATTGGTATTTACTGGGGTGTATTTTATCATCCACATCCATGTTTCCTCAATATGTAATATATTTCCAACCACCTAAAATTGTTTAAATCCTATTTTACCCTTCGGCGAGTTTTTAGTAAAAGATATGAAATGAATCTTTTGTCGTTTTTCGTACGAGGTACTTTTTTGACTTTTCCGACAAAAGTACGAGAAGAATGTTTTTTTAACTTATACGGCATGAATGGATTTTTAAAAAATTATTTCCAAGAATCTTCCTTTACAAGTTTTCAAGTTTATTTTTAATCAACTTCTTTTAGTTTAAAGTTGTATGACATGTTAAGAAAGGAAAAATGTTTTTGAAGAAGAAATGACATTTTCCTCAAGAATAGAGTTCAAGTGTTTTATCAAAATTATTTTCCATCTAAGATAATAAAGGGTTCTGTTTTTATCCCTATTATTACATTGATTTTATTATGTTGTGATGGAATTATTTTTATGAATTCCTCTATCTTATATGAATTGTTTTATGATGTCATGATGTTTAAGATTCCCATTTGTATTACATGGGTTATGCAATGATGTATGATTTATGATTTTGTGGCACACATAAGAATGGTATCATTATGAGATGGGTGGGACCTATATCTCCCTCCAATGCATTGGGTAAAGATTTTATATCTCATGATATAGACATGGCTGGAACGGTAGGTTATACCAGTTCAGTGAAACATGACTGAAACGAGGAGTGAACTCGGTTCAGAAAGGGACTTTGTCCACTAAGATAGTCTTGGCAATGAGTCTTGACTAATAAGAAATGATTCTCTATGATTATGTGTGTATGCCACAAAGTTTAATGTTTTACGTTATGATTATTGGGATTACATTTCACTACTATGATTTATCCCATGATATGAAATTATGATATCATTTGCAGGTTACGATTTCCAAAAGTTATGTTCTTATGTATATGATGTGATTGATATTTCTTTTGTTTACCCTTAATGAGAATTTGAGCTCACCATTTTGTATGTTTTATTTCCCTGGGTCAGGAATAAGGTTATTAAGTAGAATATTCCAAAAAGGGACTCTAGATATGATGAAATAAATGGGAGGCAAAGTAGATTCTTTATGAACCAGTTGTTTATGTTTCCCAGTTTCTAAAGACACTATACCTATACGGTCCTTTCATGGTTTTGTTATATGTTGTAATAAGTGTGCTTCAATTCTGAAGTAATAACAATGTATGTAAAGTATGGGTTGTTATAGTTGGTATCAGTGGAAAGGTATAGTCAACCTTTGGAAAATAGGATGTGAAATCCTTAGTAAGAACCCTAAGGATAAGTCTAAGCATAGAACACAATCTTAGTGGTTTAGAAATGGCCATGAATAACCTAGGATAAGTCCTTAAGTGTGAAATTTTATTCTTGCGTATGTGGTTTTCCTATTATAGTTAGTGTTTCTCACACTATTCTTCTTGGTTTTAGTTAATGGATGAAACCCGAAGGAATCTTGTTAATGCGGAATGCGACGGGAAATGCAATGATTGTCCCCCTGAGAAACCAAACGTTATGGGATCTGGAATTAAAAATCTTGTAGCCATGCTCACACAACTTTCTCAAGCTATGAATCATGCAGGAATTCCAAACGAGCAAAGGAAGGAGAAAAATTCTGTTGAATCCTTCATGAGGCAGCGTCCACCTTCTTTCAGCGGGTCTACTGATCCATTAGTTGCTGATCAATGGATTAGTACTACTGAAAAGATATTTTCGGTTCTTCAATGTTCTGAACATGATAAATTCATCCTAACAGTGTATCGTTTGGAAGCAGATGCTGATCAATGGTGGAATCTTTTTAAGAATACGAGGCAAAGAGATGAAATTGAGTCCATGGAATGGGACGAGTTCAATAACTTATTTTTCAATAATTACTTCCCTCGTATTCTCCGAACAAAGATGGAGAAAGAGTTTCTTGAACTGAAGCAAAAGGATGATGAATCTGTTGGTACCTATGAAGAAAATTTTACAATACATGCAAGGTATGCTTCTGGTATTATTATCCAACCTGAGAGTAATATCGATCGATTATTTAGTGGCTTAAAACCAAGTCTTCGAAGGGCCTTAGCCATAAGGGACTTCAATAGCTATGAGGAAATCATTCGATGTGCTCTCAAAGTTGAGATGGAAATTGGAGTAACCCATCAGTCATATGGGTTTGATAAGAAGAGGAGAATGGAATTCAAAGGAAAATCTAAAGAGCACACTGAAAAGAAGATGAGCTTTCCCTTATGCTCAAAGTGTGGAAAGAAACATGGAGTGAGTTGTCTTAAAGGGACAAGTAAATGTTTCAAATGTGGAAAGGACGGTCATCGGGCATTTGAATGCCACGATGATGGGAAGAAGGTGTCTAATGATGCAAACAAAGGAAGGGATACACAGAATGAACCTACTACACTTCAATGTTTCAAGTACAAGGAGATGGGTCATTATGCCAATAAATTCCATAATCCAAGGGTTGATGATGATGGTCGACGTCAAAAAAATCATAAGGCTAAAGACAAAGGAAAGTCACATGAAATTTCTATCAGCGATGTGGAGTACGATAACGATGTGGTGAAAGGTACAATTACCATCCACTCTAAAGTAGAAAATGTTTTATTTGATTCTGGATCCACCCACTCTTTTATTTCTGAAGAATTTTCTAAGGGTATCACCGTATTACCTCAACAATTAGATGTTGAGTTAGCTATGACAACACCTAATGGCACAATAGTCACATCAAAAGTTTATAATACTTCTCCGATCGAAGTTTGTGGGAAAGTGCTTCCTGCAAATCTTGTGATCCTTCCTATAGTGGAATTTGATGTGATTCTTGGCATGGATTGGATTTCTTTATATGGAGCTCATATCAATTTCCAATGAAGGGAAGTCACATTTCATATTCCAGATCAATCTATGATCATCTATCAATGCAAGGATGAACATAACCTTCCAGTGGAAATTCCTTCTACCTTATGGGTCTTGATTCCACTAAATGAAGGTTATTTATCTCAAATGGTTGGTGAGAAACTCACGATTAAGAATATGCCCATTGTACTGGAGTTTGATGATGTTTTTATGGAGTAATTACCGGGTCTTCCACCAAATCATGAAGTTGAGTTTTCAATAGAACTCGTACCAGGTGCTTTGCCTATTTCAAAGACACCTTATAGAATGGCCCCAATTGAGTTGCAGGAATTGAAGAAGAAACTCCAAGATAATCTTGATAAGGGATTCATATGCCCTAGTGCATCACCTTGGGGAGCACCTGTTCTATTTGTTAAGAAGAAAGATGGATCAATGGGTCTCTTCATTGATTATCGAGAAATTAACAAGATCACTATCAATAACAAATATCCTCTCCCACACATTGATGACTTATTTGACCAACTACGTGGAGCTCAATACTGTTCCAAGATTGATCTTTGTTCAGGGTATCATTAATTAAGGTTCAAAAGGGAGGATATACCAAAGACGAATTTCCGTACAAGGTATGGACACTATGAATTTATAGTTATTGCATTTGGTCTTACTAATTCCCCTGTTATCTTCATGGATCTAATGAATAGAGTCTTTGGAGACTATCTTGATCAGTGTGTGGTAGTCTTTATAGATGATATTATTGTATATTCAAAGAGAAAATAAGAACATGAAGATCACTTGAGAATTATATTGAAGACCCTGGGAAAGGAGAATCTTTATGCCAAATTTACCAAGTGTGAATTTTGGATTAAAAAAGTTGCATTTTTGGGTCACATAATCTCAAAAGAGGGGATATATGTGGATCCAGCAAAAACAGAGGTTATCAAAAGATGGTCGAGACCAACAACAGTGACTGAGATCCGAAGTTTTCTTGGTTTGGCTGGATATTATCGACGTTTTGTGAAGTTTTTTCACGATTATCTAATCCACTCACCAAGTTGACTCGGAAAGGAGTTAAGTTTGTTTGTATGGAGGAATGTGAAGAGAATTTCAAGGAGTTGAAAAGAAGGTTATCCAGTGCACCTGTGCTCACACTGCCTTGTAGTGGAGAAAGGTTTGTGATCTATAGTGATGCATCCAAGAAGGGATTGGGGTGTGTTCTTATGAAAAATGACATGGTGATAGCTTATGCCTCACGACAGTTTAAAATCCCTGAGAAAAATTACCCAACACATGATTTGGAGTTAGCTGCGGTAATCTTTGCATTAAAGATTTGGAGACATTATCTTCATGGTGAAAGGTGTGATATTTATACTGATCATAAAAGTTTAAAGTATATTTTCACACAAAAGGAGCTGAATATGCGTCAAAGAAGATGGTTGGAGCTGATTAAGGATTATGACTGCTCAATCCATTACCACCCCGGGAAAGCAAACAGGGTGGAAGATGCATTAAGTCGACAAGACCATGCTAGTTTATCCATGATGAGGATCACAAAAGATCCAATATTTATGGATTTACAAAGGATTGATCTTGGAATTATAATGAAAGGGGAAAATTGTATCTTTCTAAAATGAATGTCCAACCATCTATACATGTGAAGATTAAAGAGGCACATAAAGAAGATGTCGAGTTACAAAAGAAGGTGAGAAATGTTCCTAAATTCAACCTTGATTGTGATGGGATAATAAAGTTCAGGAATCGGGTTTGTGTTCCTCCCATCCCTGAATTAAAGAAGGAGCTTCTGGATGAGGCTCATAGTTCTTCATTCTCTATTCATCCTGGAAGCACGAAGATGTATAGGGACCTGAAAGAGTACTTCTGGTGGGATGGCATGAAAAGAGATGTTGCTGAATATGTCTCTCGATGCTTTGTTTGTCATCAAGTTAAAGCTGAGAGACAGAAGTCTAAGGGGATGTTACAACCATTACCCAAACCCGAATTGAAATGGGAAAACATCACTATGGGCTTTTCACAGGACTTCCTAAAACATCCAAAGGAAATAATGCTATCTGGGTCATGGTTGATCGTCTTACCAAGTCTGCACATTTCATTGCTATTAGAGAGGATTTCCCTCTAGATCAGCTTGCCATGATATATGTAAAGGAAGTGGTAAGATTGAATGGAGTACCACTTTCCATTATATCTGATCGGCATCCGAGATTTACCTCGACGTTCTGGAGAAGTCTTCAGCATACTCTGGATACAGAGTTGTGTTTCAGCACTGCTTATCATCCTCAGACAGATGGTCAGTCTGAGAGAACAATTCGAACCCTAGAAGATATGTTGAGAGCTTTCTCTATGGATTTCAATGGTGGTTGGGATCAACACCTAACTTTGGTGGAATTTTCTTATAATAATATCTTTCACTCCAGTATTCAGATGGCTCCTTATGAAGCTCTCTATGGAAAGAAATACAGGACTCCAACTTCCTGGGATGAAGTTGGGGAAAGAAAGCTATTAGGAACTAATCTCGTTGATGAAATGGCAGAAAAGGTCAGATCTATTCAATAACACATAAGAGCAGCTCAGAGTTGACAGAAAAGTTATGCCGACAACCGAAGAAAAGACCTAGAGTTTGATGTGGGTGATAAAGTGTTCTTACGAATATCTCCTTGGAAGAGAGTTATGATATTTGGAAAGAAGGGGAAGTTGAGCCCTAGATATATCGTTCCTTTCGAAATACTGGATCGTGTTGGGAAGGTAGCTTACCGATTGGTGCTTCCACCAAATCTCTCTCAAGTTCACGATGTGTTCCATGTATCTCTCCTGAGAAAGTACATACCTGATCCTTCACATGTACTTAGCTCAAAAGTTGTACCCCTGGAGCAAGATCTTTCTTATGAAGAACAAACGATAGAGATTCTGGATTGTAGCGAAAAAGTCCTACGAAACAAGACCACTCGATTGGGGAAAGTTTTATGGAGGAACCACCAATTAGAAGAAGCTACATGGGAGCTTGAGGATATGATGAGGGAGAGGTATCCTCATCTGTTTGTTACAAAGTGACGAATTTCGAGGGCGAAGTTCATTTTAAGGGGGGTAGAATGTAACACCCGAGACTTTTATGTTATATAAATCATCAAAGGAATCTTTTTCTACACAACACTTGCTTGTCTTTCTTTACACTAAATCTTGACCTTCCTCGATAGCTTGCATCGTACGCAATACCACGTTTCACTAAACAACGACATGCTATTAAAATATTATTAAAACTATCCGTTATGAATAATAATAACAACCTTTTGAAATTTTATAAATTTTATTTTTCAAAATGGACTTCAGTTTTAGATTTATAATATCGAAATTAGCCTAGGGTGTAATTTTGGTATTTTTCTGAAAACTTTCAATTTTTGATGAATAGTGAAACCACTAAGTGGTAGTTAAAAAAACTGAATTTTTCATAAAACATAATTTTACTGCTTCTGTGAGTGGAATTTCGAAAATCTGAGAGACACGGTTAATATCAAGGAATAAAATTTGGTTCAATGAGATGAAAATAATTTTTGGTGAATAGTAACTTTTTATTTTTATTTACCACTCTTAAAAGTAAATAGGGTAATTAACGGTAAAAATGATATTATTATTTCCCTAACACATGTTTTAATTCTATTGGACAAGTGTAATTCGACCAAAAACAACCTTAGGAATACAATATCACTATTTAGGCCCACTTGGATTAGATTAGGACATTTATTATTAATTTATTTAACGAAGGGTTAAAATAGTTAAAATCAAAATTTAATAAGTAAATAATTTTTAATATGGGGTTATACATAAGGTAAATTCGACTATAAATATTAATTAGAAAGATAAAAATCTTTCCTACATAATTGTATTTTATTTGTAATTTTTAGACATTAAATAATTTAATTTATTTATGACACAAATATGATGCAGTAATTATCTTATTAATGAAATATTGACATAATTAATGTTATAAACACCAAAATAAATGTAATTTGAGACTTTTTATGAATTAAACTAATTTTATAGGTTAATATGAAATGTTAGTATTGATTTAATTAACTTGGTTCGAATTAATAATTCTGTTATGAGTTTCAAAAAAATAAATTACTAAATACCGTCAAAATTGACATAAAATAGTTTTTAAAACAAATATTATATTAGTAATTGTTATTTAATTCCTAAAAATATAAGGTTAGTCCAAATGAATTAGATAAGGTTATATATATTAATAATAAACATCTTGGGGTTCGTTTGGATGCTTATAATAAGTTTATTAACCATATAGTATAAGAACACAAGAAGACACGGTAAAAGTAAACTTATTTAAGTTAATGTTAAATCTAAATGATAAGGTTAAAATAGGAACCTAAACTTGTATAAATTCTATTGTATGAGATGATTTAGACCCATACCCACCTTATCTTTGAAATATATCAATTTGGAGCTATTTAAAACTGAACTTGACTTTATAATAAAATAATATTTTTAGTTTTCCCAAAGGTGCCCCTCTCCTCCCTTATAAAAGGGCACCTCCTCCCCCTCTTCCTCACACCACATTGAGCCTTCAAGCTCGGCCAAACCCTGCCAATTCCTTCTCTCCACTTCCCTAGAGACATCCTAGAGGTTCTGGTCTTCTTCAAAGACCCATTTTAGTGCCCTAAAAGGAGGTCTCAAAGAAGCACTTCAAAGAAGAGGTAATGTCCGTTACCGATTCTTTCATCTTTATTTCTTCTTCCACTTCTTCTTATTTAGCTTTTTCATTATTAAGTAATAACATAAGTATCACTCATACACGGATATGTTATTATAAGTATGAAACAACCCTATTTCACCATCTATCCATCCTATGGAAAAAGAAATCACCGGGCGTGCGTACGTACAGAATACCGTCTCCACGCCGTGGTGTAATCTATTTTCCACCACCACCTTACTTGGATGGGTATAATGGTGTAAATAATGACTATATATGACTATTATAAAGTCATACTGATTCTGAAATAGTATACATACACTCCAATACAATTCCATGATCATAGGAACGATATCATCACTCGTGCGTACGTACGGAATACCGTCTCCACGATGTGATGCGACTCGTTCTACATGATCTTCATTTCATAATGATTATATAAATGAATTTAATGAATGAATATGATATATATTACACTAATAACATTCTTTAAATGAGGTATCTATAACCTAAAGATAAGAATAAGAATTTATTCGACAAAACACGCATAAGAACAAAAAGTTATAAACACCCGAATAACAAGTAGCAATGAAATATTACTACTAAGAAGCTAAGAAAATGACCATATATGATATCATAAAAATAAGTATGATTCTGGAATAAGTCAATAACATTATTTAAATCATTATACAGGAGTTTCGGACACTTACGAAGAAAAACAGACCTAAGGTAAAGGAAATATCACAATCTCATTTTTATCCGAGATTTCTTATACTTTGGTATTTACTTGGGTGTATTTTATCATCCACATCCATGTTTCCTCAATATGTAATATTATTTCCATCCATCTACAATTGTTTAAATCCTATTTTACCCTTTGGTGAGTTTTTAGTAAAAAATATGAAAGGAATCTTTTGTCGTTTTTCGTACGAGGTACTTTTTTGACTTTTCCGACAAAAGTACGAGAAGAATGTTTTTTTAACTTATACGGCATGAATGGATTTTTAAAACATTATTCCCAAGAAGCTTCCTTTACAAGTTTTCAAGTTTATTTTTAATCAAATTCTTTTAGTTTAAAGTTGTATGACATGTTAATAAAGGAAAAATGTTTTTGAAAAAAGAAATGATATTTTCCTCAAGAATGGAGTTCAAGTGTTTTATCAATATTTTTTCCATCTAAGATAATAAAGGGTTCTGTTTTTATCCCTATTATTACATTGATTTGATTATGTTGTAATGGAATTATTTTTATGAATTCCTTTATCTTATATGAATTGTTTTATGATGTCATGATGTTTAAGATTCCCATTTGTATTACATGGGTTATGCAATAATGTATGATTTATGATTTTGTGGAACACATAAGAATGGTATCATTATGAGATGGGTGGGACCTATATCTACCTCAAATGCATTGGTTAAAGATTTTATATCTCATGAGATAGACATGACTGGAACGGTAGGTTGTACCGGTTCAGTGAAACAGGACTGAAACGAGGAGTGAACTCGGTTCAGAAAGGGACTTTGTCCACTAAGATAGTCTTGGCAATGAGTCTTGACTAATAAGAAATGATTCTCTATGATTATGTGTCTATGCCACAAAGTTTCATGTTTTAATTTATGATTGTTGGGATTACATTTCACTACTATGATTTATCCCATGACATGAAATTATGATCTCTTTTGCAGGTTACGATTTCCAAAAGTTATGTGCTTATGTATATGATGTGATTGATATTTATTTTGTTTACCCTTACTGAGCATTTGAGATCACCCTTTTGTATGTTTTATTTCCCCAGGTCAGGAAGAATGTTATTAAGTAGAATATTCCAAAAAGGGACTCTAGATATGATGAAATAAATGGGAGGAAAAGTAGATGCTTTATGAACCAGTTGTTTATGTTTCCCAGTTTCTAAAGACACTATACCTATACGGTCCTTTCATGGTTTTGTTATATTTTGTAATAAGTGTGCTTCAATTCTGAAGTAATAACAATGTATGTAAAGTATGGGTCGTTATACTTATCTTTCATATAATTGATTGCATGTTTAGCTCTAAAGGTTTTCATCACCCAAGTGATAGTTCCTTTTCATTTATAGTTTTTTCTTATAATAATAAAAAGGATCACATTATTCTAGAATTAAACATTACATTGAAAATATATTTAATTTTCATCTCATTGACTTTGATTCGCATGGAAAAAATAAAACACTATTTATGAAAATCCATTTGTGTTCTTCAATATATTTTAGGGTTAATTTTTTTATAAGTGGGATGCAAGATTTAAAATTTAAAAATAAAATATTTAACCAGTAATTGTGTTAGATATTTCAAATATAAATTTAAATTGATACATTACATTTATATAATAAATCATATATAAAAAAAACATATATTTACATTAATACGTTTTTCACTAAATTATTTTAATTTAATTTATTTAAAATCTCTAACATTTTATCTAAATATTCTGAGTAAATGATATTTCACATTATTTTCACATTATTGGGGATTTCATTAATAACATTAAAATGATGTTATATTATAATTAATTATTAAATAAATAATATTAAATTTTAAATTTTCACATTTGAAGATATATTGTTGATATTATAATTAAAAAATGCGTGTACATGTAGTTGTGTGGTTTAAATAGGTTTTACTTTGAAAATGATTCTTGGTATTGAATGATACTTTATAAAATTTACATTTACTATTTGACGTAACAAATGAAATATTTTTTGAGATAAATTATTAAAATACGTGTGCCTTAGGACAGTAAAAAATTTAGAATCAAAATTTGTAGAATTTTGAAAACAACAACAATGGAATGTAAAAAATCAGAAATATATGTTGTTTTGGAAAGTGGATACATTTTTGTCTTTATTTAGAAAATTTTTCTTTAATTTTATAAATTTGAAAATATTTTTACTTTTAATTAATGAAGTTTTTTCCCTATAACTTTACTATTAATAAGGTAGGTTTACTCTTTCAATATTGGGATAGATTATATTATTTGTTCTTACCACATAAATACCACTAGATAACAGTGAAGTGGACTACTAAATTCTAGTCATTTGGTCATTATGTCGAGGATACTAGACCATTAATATGTCACTTTGGGAGGAACCCAAATTATTTTTTATGTTCTTGTTTCCACGAAAAGATCAACTGAATCTCCACGAGCCATACCTAAATGATAAGATTGATTTAGATATCGAGTGCACCCAACACATCCCTTAATACTCTAATGATGTTAATGTTTTCTCTTTCTTAGTAATTGATTCAAGATAAAGACACCCTACCATTTTATTTGATCTTATCACTCATTTGTTTTCACTTTAATCGATCTGGGTACCAAATAGAGGCCATGTACCTTATTATAATTCCTAAAAGGTTTAGATTATTTAATATTAGCATGTGGATGAATATTGAGATAACATGTTTCTATTGTAAATTATGTTTTTATGATGATGTAGTCTAAAGACTAAATCAGCTGGTTGATAAAGGGTTTATACCAATACACGAATCTATATTATATAAAGGTGGAGCTAATTGAAACTAATTTCTTATTGGGTATGGAAGTGAGGAACTTTTATGTCATTCTTTTATGTATCCATGAATCCAACTGAAATATTACTGAAATTTTATTTACACTCTTATTTGTAGAATGATGATGAGTTCAAAGATTTCTACCATTTTTTATTAAAAGGATAAGAAGACTCGCATGATCTCAATAGAGGGAGTTTCAAGATATTCGTCCATAAATATTTAATTAGAGACTATGATGGGAGTCCTAGGAAATTTTTTTTAACATAAAGATACATTATTTAACATTAACTATTTAATGAAATAAAAAAATTGGATTTTATTACAAATTTTAGGGATCATTAGATCTACCTTGGTTTGAAACCCGTGCATGTGTGATGAAATTAATGAATTCATGGTTTATAATTGCATCAATTTTACTCGTTCATTATCACAAATCATTTCATGATAAATATATTAGGAATGATATTTCTTAAATCCGGATTCATGTCCCACCACAGAAAGTTAGATAGTTGGGGTTCTCCAATGGGATGGCCATAAAAGTTTCATGTATTGAATTTCTTTTTCATAGAATTAAATTAGTGGGAGTGGAATCAAAAGGATAGAAATGTGGTATTTTAATGTGGTCAGAGATATCTAGGAATTATTCTGTTATGATACTATAGATATATTCTCATGATGATACAACCAATTGAAAACACAAACAGAGATAAAGATAGAGATCCTATGTATTATCTCACTTTTTTTATTATATTTTATCCCCTACCATACTATTGGGTAGTTCACGTGGATTGTTAATTTCTATAATTCTCTAAAACATACTCCAATTTTAATGCGGTTTCTTTTTCTTTTTTATTTTTAACTATTCCCATTAATTCTATACAAACACCATTCTAAAAACATTTGTGTGTAGTGTTTATATTATTTATCCCATGTTTTATTATTTTATATTAATTGTTAATGAGGATAAATAATCCTTGTTCACATTTTTCTCCCATTATTAATGTTTTTATCTTAATTTAGAATCTATTTATCTTTATTTTTTTTAATGTTTTTTGTCCATTTTCTATAATTTCTTTATGTTGTTTCCCCTTTTCTGTAATTTATTATATTATCTTTTATTTTTTTGTTTATTTGTTTCTTTATATTGTTTTATTTATCTTCATTTAGAATTAAATCTAAATTTTAATTCTTTCCATCATGATTTGTTCAATTTATTCCTTGATCCTGTTGTGAACTATCACACATATTTACGGGGGTCAAAAAATATTCATGTACAAAAGAGTGAGACAACCATGGATTAGAGTTCTAAAAACTATTTAATTTTTTTCCTCCGAACCATACTAGTATTTCAAAGAATTTTTGAAGTAGTAAAACGTTATATAATGAATTCCCCACTACTTCTTTTTATCTTTTAACTTTAGTCATTTACCTCCCTTCACAATAAACATATCCTAAAAAATTATGCAGTGAAATGAATAGTGATGAGATGTGGTAACAAAGAAATATGGGAGATACCAAAACACATGAAATAAGAGAATTAATGATGTTTAAAAGAATTTATATTTGGTTATTCACTACTATATAGAGTGAATAAGGTTAAATACATTGAGGCCTCATGCACCTAATTGAGTTAGTCTAATATCATTAATCATTAATATGAGAACAACAATAATTTTTTTTTTCATTAAAACATTATAGACTAAAAAATTTCTTCTAATATTAATCTAATTAATTTAATACATATTTTCAATTTTATTTTATAGTTACAATTATCCCATTAACAACAACACTTTTATTTTTCAAACTATTTTAATAGAAGTAAAAAATAAAAAAATTAAATATTTTAATATATACATATATATATGTTATACTATGAATGAATATTATGATGTTATATGATGTGGTTATAGACTTTGGATGGTTTTTGAGACCCGTAGGGAGTTTGTTGATGTTTAAAGAGGAATAAGGATAATTGGAGAAGATAAAAAGTGAACTCAAGTGTTACTAGGTGCTTAATTTGTGGTGAAATTAATTCCATGGTTTTATAATAATTAGTGGAACATTAAAAGAGTTTTGATGTGGAAGAAAACTCATTTTTAAGCCTAGAGGTTTTTATAATATGTTTGGAAGATGTTAGGAAGTTGTTTGGTTCTAACATTAATCAGTCAAAAAAATAGAAAATTATTTCAAACGAATATTATATTATATTACGTATGACATATTTTCGCAAATATAATATCAATGAGATAAGTGAAAATTAGAATTGGAAAATATATCTTTGTGATATGTAAGATATTGTAAAAAAATATTATCATCAATGTCAATATAGTCTAAGATTGGATAAAGTTAATGCTTTTACTGAGAAACCTAATATATTTGAGATGATATGTAATATATTCAAGGTGATTTAGATATTTATCTTGGGGTGATATGTGTGATTCTTACATTTGGTAAAAATGAAAAATTATCCAATCATTCATTTTTTCATACAATGAGATATTAGGTTTTATATTCAGATCAGTTTAAAATAAATGGTGGAAAAGAATTACTGTGATACTTAAGGTTTTTATATTTAGTATACAAGTGTTTCTTTGATTATTCTGGGTTTAAAAATGGCATAGTCCTGAATACATATTTAATTTTTACACATGATGTTTTTCTATCTGAAAATCTTATAAAGTACAAAAACCATAATGTTTTTCATATGTAATGTTATTTATATGTATAATAATTTATCTATGAGAAGAATTAGATAAAAAAATTTCAAATGGCCTCAGAACATAAGATTCATATACATATGGGTTTTACATATATAGGATTTTATATATGATATGTACAAATTTATCTAAGATGTTTTATATTTTACTATGATAAAAATTAAAAAAATAATGATGCTGATGTTTTTAATTTATATAATAAATATCATAAATAGAAATATTTATATATGAAATTGGTGAATAAAGGTTGTGTAGTGAATATGATAATCATTCCTTAATAAAATCCATAAATTAATAGTGGCATATAACTACCTCTGTGGATGGATATATATTCATGATATGTTGAGAAGGACATGTCATTATGTGAAATTAATTATAACATTCATGATAGTGTTGTGTCAAAATATATATAATCACATCACAACCATGTTGATATGAAGATAATAATAAAAGGATTTTTCCATGTAGTGGTTTTATATTCCACCCATAAAGAATATTCATCAGAAGAATTTAGAGGAAACTGTGTTTTCATGCTGTAAGGTTTGATGTCACACCATGATTTATAATTCATTCCACATAGACAGATATAAATACAGGAGAAGTATCCAGAGAAGTTGAAAATAATTTTATGGTGGATATGAGTTGTAATATTAATTTGAAATTAAAATTTTATCATAAATAAGTGACTCATGACGTGTAAGAGAAATGAAAAATGGGTCATGCCTAATTTTGTAAGAGACAGAGACGTGTTGAAGAGAAGATAGTAGAAATTGAGTGTCCAAAAAAGTTTATAAAGAAATAGAGAAGGAGAAGAATGAAAAATAATAAATGTGATTATGTGACTAGTAGAATAAGAATAAGAATTAGATTAGACATGTGGTTTGTGTGTGAGATCATCACACCTACGTGTGTGTTAAAGTTATATGGATGAAGTCAGAACTATTCTAAAAATGTTAGTTAGTATGGCAGAAATGTACAATTACTAAGTGAAAACCAAATCAAATAAATACTTATAATACCCACCTCATCTAATTATGAGAATATAGTGTAAATTTCATGGGGGAAATAATTATTTCCACTATTTTTGTCACGAACCAGCCCAAGTCGACCCTGAAATGGTCACAAGGTCCAGCCCACGACAAGTCCTGAGAGGTGTTCCCAATCTTCCTGGGATGGAGAAAAGAACCAAGGTCATCTATATATTACACAAGGGAACTATTTTTCCTATATAAAAACAATAAAACAAACAATATAAAGAAATGGACAACCCAAAATACATTTAAATAAAAACTGAACTGAACATTATTTGTACAAGAAACTGAAAGTACAACTAAACCAACAACTCAACTGACCAAACCTGATACCCAACTAACTCAATGAGACATTCAAGTCACTCTCCAATATAATGATCACACATCACCCAAGGTGATCGAACTCAAGTTGATACCTGCACAAGGGCTAAAAATAGAAGAAGACTATAGGAATGAGTATTAAAACTCAGTAGATTAGCTTGATATTCTATTCCAAATGCAGAACCTTTAAAATAAAAGAAAAATCAATTTCATGTTTAAATAAAAATATAAAGGTATGTTTTAGAAATGTGTTCCCATGCTATAAATAAATTACCAGAAAAAAACTTGAATGTTTTATAAAAAAGAATGCTAGTAACAATTTTCAAAGAGGTGAAACTTAAAAATGAAATTATTTTTCAAGAGGACTTCCTTACAAAATGTAAAATTTTAAATAAATCACACAAACCCATTAATTTACCAACCAAACAAAACATATGCCTCTGGTGATTAAAAAATAGCCAATGAGCACAAGTCACAGGAACACCCATAGGCACTAGTTAGTTGTGAGCCCTAGGTACCTCATATCTCAGTGAAAGTAACCATAATAAATATCCATTCTCATGCACACGAGCCAATAGTAGGGAGAATACCCATAACCTAGTGGTCCCCCACATCATCATGATCATCATAGTTTAGTTTGTGTTGTCATTATCAAACTTGGTATGTGAAACTGGGGCCAATTCCGAAGGGATCACTAGCATACTAGTACACGTTCGCCCACCTAGATACCAGGGATTCCCTTTAGTGCTCAATAAAGTTACACATATTATCAAATACAATTTTCACATAAAAATTACATTTCAAAACAATAAACACACAACCATCCCACAAACTTGTTTCACATTTCCTTCATGAATCAATAAACCACTAAAACGTTTAGTAAAATAACTTCAAGGAGTATAATGAGGCCTTGCACATAAAATCCATTCAAAAAAGATATATTATGGACAGAAAACCATCAATAACATATCATACCAGATTTTTTCACCCCAAAAACAATTAATAAAACCCTTTTCTGGGATCATAAAATGGCCCAAAAATATAGAACATGAAATATAGATGGAAACCATTTTTACAAAAAAGCCAAACGAGCCTTTAAGCCTTTCTCAAAACAAACATTTGACCAATGTATGCATTTCAATTTTATTAAGGAGGTGTATACACACTATTTAAATCAGAAAGACACATTCATAAATCCCTTAAAACACTTAGGTGACATATTCAAAACACAACCATTTTCATAAGGATGTAAAACGGGCCATTTTCCAACAACTCGAGCAAAAACTTGTTCTAAACCAAAACCCATTTGTTTGTAAAACAAAATATAAATTGGAAAGACATATAAGGACACAAAAATACATTTATCAATCTACTAATTAAATTATAAATCCAAACAAATAATTTTTAAATCACACACCACATATAAAATCCAACTAGGCAATTTATCGAACACATAAAATGCCCTTTTAAAACAAAACAATTTATTTTAAGAACTTGACAAGGAATAAAACAACAATTTCATGCCATATTTTATTATAGATACTGTAACATGATCAAAATACCATAAAAAATGTTTTAAACCTCACAAAATAGTTGTGAAAGACAACATTACATTTAAAAAAATACGTGGTGTGTACTTTTATGACAAAACAACTCTACCTTTCAAAAAAAGGATTAAACAACCATTTTTCACACCAATAAAATTATAAAAAGGATGAAAAAAAATAATAAAAATATTTATCATATGTGAACAATAATAAAATGATGAAACTTAAATGATAAAGGCATGTGCAAGGGATATCCTATCTCAAATCCTCGGCGTAATGGAAACGCACAACCAATATCACCATTTGAGGATTTGTAAACCATAAACCTATGAAGAACAGAACCAAATGAACAAAACCCCCATAAAAATTATTGTATAACATAACCCTAGGTCTAAAAAGACTGTGGGATAATCTAAAACCAACAAATAATGAAAGGATGAGGAAGAGGAAGGAGAAAGGAGAAGGAATCTCACATTGCCACCTAGAAAACTCTTCGTCTTCCATTAGGTATGCACCCTTAGAGAAAAAGGAATCTCTTGGTACTTCTTGGATAGGCTCATAAGGTCTGGAGGAACCATGGAAAGAGTATTTGTTGGAGTAAGATTACGAATTGATTGACTTATGTATGAAATAATTTACCTTCTCAATTCTAGACGTTTTGAGGAAACCAGAGAACATTCGCCCAAATAAGCGATAAAAATGAGCTCCAAATAGGTAAACCAGATAATGGGGGTGGGGATAGGTATGTTGGAATATAATGGAAGGTTAAATAATCAAAAAATATTAAATAATTAAAATGATATAAATGAAACAATTTATTGTTTTAAAACTGGAAATGGGCCCACGGGCTGGCCCAATACCTAAATAAATATCCCAAATTTGACGTGCTAAAAAATATCTAATTTGGTCCCAAAGGATATGGTAGATTTAATATGTCATTGGAGGACATGTGGGAAGTGGAATTAATGAAAAATTTTGAAAAATTGAGATGTTATAAAAGAAACAAATCTGGGTTTTAAATATAGAAATGGGCTCACGGTTGGCCCATATCATGAAATAACCACCTTTCTCCAAAAACTCCTAAACAAGAAATGGGAAAAAATAGGGTTATTAGACATAGAAAAAAATTGAAAACTAAACATTAATATCACTCAATACCCAGTAAAAAGGATCAGGATTTCCAATGAAACAGATCAAAACAAAGACATGAAAAACCGGATGTGACAATTCTCCCCACCATTAAAACTTATCACCCCTAGAAAATGATAGAACTTTCCAGCTTAAAGATCAAAAACTAAGGACTCTTTATCAATATGATTAAGCCTACTAATAAAATTACACACCATAAAAAATTAATTGAACATAACCCTCTTACCTCAACCAAAACACCAACTCTCAACAACTTCCTAAGAATCAACCGAAAGATCAAGTCACTTCCTCCACAACCAAACCAAGAACCCGGTTGTTGGGCCTTCTACAAATGAACCCAACAATCACCCAAACCAGAGAGAACTCATAAAAACAAAAAAATATAGTGGATTATGGGATGAAATCCCCACTATTAAGAAACAACTAGCCCTAGATAAGTTCTTAGGAGGAAAAATCAACGAGACCAGTGGTGGGTCTCCCCACCATTAGATCCCAACTTGCAACGAACAAAATAGAATTAAAAATTAACTAGAATTGTGCATCACTTGTGAATTTCCACCCAAAATATCCCATAAAAACCTACCAACCCATTTTAATAGGGTTATAACCTGAACATTTAAACCATCCACTCTCGAACGGAGGGTACAAGTACTGGGCCAACCGTTTTGGCATGGATCAACACCACCAACACTCGGGACAGGGAGGGAAATGGACCCAATAATTGGGCCAATAAAACCAAAAAATAATAGATAAACCACCCAAAACCCTCCATCTATGAACAAGTAATACAAAGACCACACTTGATTTACACAGGCGGTCCACACAAGGACATTGATTAGAATCCCACATCCATGAAGGCAAAACTATTGACACTGTATGAGGGTTAAGTCCACCATGCTCATTGTGACAAGAGAAAATTCACAGTGATGAGGAACCATAATAGAGTATAAAATAACTTACCAAAATGGTGAAAGTATGAGCCTAGTCGATAACTCCACACCTCTGGAGATTTTTTGACTGCGTGGAAAGCTTCACTCCGAGGCCTATGGTTGGAGCCCTGATTCTTGAAGCATGTTCAATACCGTAGTCAGGTGATAAAGAACACACCACTATAGAAAAACTCACTTTCCAAACAAAACACCTTCATCTAAATAGGAACTCACAAATACATATCAAAATTCACTGTCACTCCAAATGAGGATTTGAATGAACAAGGAATACGAAAAAACACATCAACATCACCAAGCAAAACTGCTATGTCCAGTAGAGTTTTCATGACCTGGAAGTGCGTTAAATTGATCCCAAACATCTCTCTATTCCAACAAATGGGATGAGTAATCATTTAAAGAGGGGGATTTAACATTTTAAATAAATTATTATGTTGATAAAAAAAAATATTTCCAACAGAGAACTATCCATGGCCACATCACAACATCCAACACATCCTTAGAAACCCACTAAACATTACATAAAAACCGAGGTACCAATAAGATATCATCTCAAGAAACAAACATAGTATGAATTATAGATCACAAGTATGCATACTGAACAACAAAATCTTCTAATACAAAGACAAAACTATCCACATAACAATCAGTTTATAAAAAAATCATATAATTTTTCATCTCAAAACAATATTTAAAAACAAACTAACTTGTTGGGTTTGCACATTCACCATTTGTGTTTCATCAAGTCTCACCCACATGCACAATTCCATGCCACCCCAGGTTCCCAACCACCCTGAAATAGAGTCCATCCTCCCAGATATCAATAAAACCAGGCATGTGAGCACCCATGAAAACACTAAATTCTAAAAAAACAATATCATTCCAAAAATCATGTACCTTCAAAAGGAACACTAACCACCATGTCAAAACCCTTTTCATATTTGAAAAAACATACCACATTTTATCATGAATCATTTGCATAAAAACATAGCCCTTTTAATTTTTAACAACTATAAAATAACCAGACTACTCCCAACAACACCTTCTAATTTTCTAAAATTCAGCAAGGTATATTTTTATAATCTGATGGCCATTGAGACCAATACCCTTTCTACAAAAACACCGACCGCTCAATTTTTTTTCCAAAACAAATTCATCAGATTCAAACACTTTTCAAAATCCCAAAACAAACCATTTAAAACAATGATTCAGAATCACCTTAAAATGATTCACACATTGAAAAAATTTTATTTCAACAAACCACATTTTTATATTAGTAAAAATCAAATCCCCTTAAATCATTTCCACTTCCTCCGCAATTTTGTTTTAAAAAAAAACCTTCCCAAAATCATTCTTATATTTCATTTTTTGAAAACCCCTTTTCCACCTTTCAAAATCAAATAATTCTTGTAAAACCCCTTTCCATAATTCTGAAATATTTATTTTCAAAACAAAAATTGAGAAATCAAGAAAGGTCCAAGAAACCCACAAAAGGGAACTAGTGTCGGTGGTGATTTGACCATATAGTTGGTGGCCATATGTGAAACACAACACCAACATAGAGAGAATTATTAGGACCATACCCTGGCTCCACATAGCTTGCCAGCCCTTGTGAGCTCACAGAGGCCATCAGTCAGACTCTCCTTGTCATATCCCAACACCAAACAATCAACAAGAACAATAAAAACTAATAAAACCATACATCCCATAGAAACTTGAGAATCAGAACGAGTAAGATTTTGCGACACTCTTTCCGTACATATCCATACAGTCCGAACAATAATATTCCATCTACATTGACATGCCCCAAATAATAAGGGATCTATAAAAAAGGTCTTCTAAGAGCCGACCTCCTCTGAAACCATTTTGTCATGAACCAGGCCGAGTCGACCCTGAACCGGTCACAAGGGCCAGCCCGCGACAAGTCCCGAGATGCGTTCCTGATCCTCTTGGTATGGGTAAAAGAACCAAGGGAATCTATAGAGTACACAAGGGAATTATTTCTCCCATATATGAACAATCAAACAAACAGCGGAATGAAATGGACAGCCCAAAATACATTTAAATAAAAATTGAACTGAAGATTAGTTGTACAAGAAACTGAAAGTAAAACTAAACCAACAACTCAACTGACCAAACCAGATACCCAAAATAACTCTATGTGACCTTATGTTCAGTCTCCAAAATAATGATCACAAGTCACCCAAGGCGATAGAACTCACGCTCAAACCTACACAAGGTCTAAAAACAGAATAAGACTGTTGGCGTGAGTATTAAAACTCAGTAGGGTTTCCCGATATTCTATTCCCAATAAACATCCTTTAATATAAAAGAAACATCAATTTCCAGTTTTAAATAAAAATATAAAGTTATGTTTTCTAAATGATGTTCCATACAATAAAAAAAATCACCAAACAAAAACATTCATATTTTATAAACAAGAATGCTAGTAACAATTTTTAAAGAGGTGCTACTTCAAAATGAAACTAGTTTTCAAGAGGGATTCTTTAATGAATGTACAATTTTAAATAACTCACACACACTTATAAATTTACCAACCAAACACACCGTATGCCGATAGTGAGTATAAAATAGCCAATGAGCACACATCACGGGAACAACGCAAGGCACTAGTTAGTTGTGAGTCCCAGGTATCTCATATCTTTGTGAAAGTAACCATACTAAATATCTATTATCGAGAACATGAGTCACTAGTAGGGATCATACCCATGACCTAGTGGTCCCTCAACATAATCATCATCATATTTTAGTTAGTTTTGTCATCGTCAAACTTGTAACGTGATATAGGGGCCAAACCCCACAGGATCACTAGCATACTAGTTCACATCCGCCCACCTAGATATTAAGGAATCCATTTAGTTCCCAATCAAGTTACATATATTATAAAATAAACTTTTCATATCAAAATTCCTTTACCAATCCATAAACACACAATGATCTAACATTAATTCTTCACATTTCTTTCACGAATCAATAAACCACTAAAATGTTTCGTAAAACCATTTCAAGGAGTATAACGAGGCCTTGCACATAAAATCCATTCAAAAATGATCTTTTAAGGCCATAAAACCATAAATAACATACAGAAACCCGATTTGGAATCCCGAAAATCAATTAATAAATCACTTTCATGGACTCTAAAATGGCTCAAAAGATAGACCATGAATTACAGATGGAATCAATTTTTACCAAAAAAATGCCAAACAGGCCTTTATAACTTTCTCAAAATGATTAATGTATGCATTTAAATTTTATTGAGGAGGTGTATATACACAATTTAAATAAAAAACACATTTATAAATCCCTTAAAACACTCTGGTTACATTTTCAAAACACAACCATTTTCATAAGGATGTGAAATGGGCCATTTTACAACAACTCGGGCCAAAACATGTTGTAAACCAAAACACATTTGTTTGTAAAACCAAATATAAATTGTAAAGCCATATAAGGACCCAAAAATTACATTTATAATTAATCAAATTCATATATAAATCCTAAAAAATAAATTTTAAATCACACATCACACACAAAATCCAACCAGGCAATTTAACGAACACATGACATACCCTTTAAAAACAATTTATTTTAAGAAATTGACAAGGAATAAAACCCCAATTTCATGCCATATTTTATTATAGATACTATAACATGTTCAAAATACCATAAAACTGGTTTTAAACCTCGCAAAACAATTTAGAAAGATAGAAAAACATTTAAACAAATACATGGTGTGTACATTTATGACAAAACAACTCTACCTTTCAGAAAACAGGGCATAAACAACCATTTTTCACACCAATAAAATTATCCAAAGGATGAAAAACAATAATAAACATATATTTCAGATGTGAAAAATAATAAAATGATTAAACTTAAATGATAAAGTCATGTGAATTGGATATTCTACCTGTAATCATTGGTGTAATGGAAACTCACACCCAATATCACCATTTGAGGGTTTATAAATCCTAAACCTATGAAGACAAGACCCAAACGAACAAAAACACCATAAAAATCATGGGATGAAATAAAAATTGGTCTAACATTACTAGGGGAGAATAAAAAACCTAGAAATAATGAAAGAAGGAGGAAGAGGTAGGAGAAAGAAGAAGGAAGCTCACCTTTCCACCTAGAAAACACTTCGTCTTCTATTAGATATGCACCCTTAGAAATAAGGGAATGGATTGAAACATCTTGGGAAGGATCCTAAGATCTGGATGAACCCAGGAAAGAGGATTTGTGGGAAAAATTATTAATAATTGAATAAATTATCGATGAAACAATTTACATTCTTAATTCTGGACGTTCTGAGGAAACCAGAGAAATTTCACCCTAAAAAGAGATACAAATGAGCTCCAAATAGGTATCCTTGATAATGGGGGTGGGGATATGCATATTGGATTCTAATGGAAGGTTTAGTCACTAAAAAATATTAAAACATGAAAGACATATAAAAAAACAAATTATTGTTTGAAAACTAGAAATGGGCCTATGGCCTGGCATAATACCTAAATATGTTACCCAAATTCTCCATGCTTATGAATTTATAAGGGGGTGAATAAGGATTTGGTAGTTTTAATATGCCAGGTGAGGACAAGTGGGAAGTGGAATGAATGAAATTTTTTGAAAAATGTAGATGTTATAAAAGAAACCAATTGTGTTTTTAAATCTGGAATTGGGCTCACGGTTGGACCAAATATTGAAATAACTACCCTTTCTCCAAAAACTCCTTAAAAAGCAATAGGAACTAAAATTTGGGTGATTATAAATAGATGAAACTTAAAATATCTAAATTAATCTCACAAAATTCCCAGTAAAAAGTATTGGGATTTCCAACGAACCAGATCAAAATAAAGTCATAAATAACTAGGTGTGATAATTTTATTATGAGCTAAGAATATAACCTAGTTTTTGGATCCACCATGTTGAATATATTAAATCACATAGTCACAAGTGTTACTAGATCATTCCAATTATTAAATTATCAATTTGGGTAATGAACCTTTTAAATTTTACAATTTTTTTCTTTCCATGACGTCTGGGAGTTTTTTGTGAGACAATTCACTGTAACAAGGTAGATAGATTGATTTTGAAATAAAAAATAAAACGGAAAATGGAAATTTTTCATCTATTAATCCCACCAGTAAGAAAAAAATTTCCAATAGTTATCAAAATTGGTATCTAATAAGTTTAGCTTTCATATGAAGATACAAATTTTAGAGGAATTCTATTGTGATGGTTTTTTAAATAAGTTAATATTTATGTTCTTTAATCTATTAAAAAATTGGGGAAATGTCCATGTTTCATTATTGAAGATGTTCAGGGAAGTTGGTTTTGTGATGTAAATCATTACATATTTCATTGATAGTATTAATTAGGTGGAAAGTAGTGGAGTTACCATAATATATTGAAGAAATTATCAATTTTAAAATGGAAGAACTCTACCGTCCTTTAATAATATATGGATGTTGTAGACATTGTGAGTAATAGTTTTACAACTGTTGCCTCAAGAGTTTTTATGTCACAGGATGCTATAAAAATATCTAGATTTATGGGTCTATAACATATTTTATGTAAACCTCACAATCAAAGAAGAAAATTAAAATGGTTATGGGGATTAACATTGAAAAAGGTTTCTGAGACAGGCTAAAGAATAACTATAATTGAAATGTCAAAATGAAGAAGATAAGTTGAAAATTTTGGTGATTGAATTGTGAATATATGAATTTTAATGAATAAGAATATGTTGATAAAATGTTTACAAGTATTAATGATCTAGTGAGACCTATTAACTTATTTAGATAGATTTTAAATGATTCAATGGAAGAACAAAAGATAATTTGTATCTTACTGAATAGATTTGAGACCATGAATTAAGAAGTCGTTAAAATATAAAGTGGTTGTGACCTTGGGGTGGTTCTTGATACACATGGGTTTATTAGTATTTGAGGAAGAAGAATAATAATCAGTTAAGTGAATATATGTATATAGTTCTTGTATATTCTTTTCTTATAAACAGAAAAATCATGTTCAAACTCAAGTGTTACATGGTGATTCATTTTAGGTGAAGTTAATTTCATTTTTTGGAGTCACTGATGGTATATGGAAGGATTTTATATGTTTAATAAAGATTTTTTATAATTTATGAGGTCTTTAATATAATATATGATGATTCTTATAATGTTTTTTGGTTTTGATAAGAATTGGTTTAAAAAATGGTAAATTATTTCACATAAAAGATTTTTTTATATAGAAGATATATTTTACCACTCAAAATATCTATCAATGTAGTTATAATTAGAAAATACTAGATTTTTGAGTAATATGTAAGATATTATGTGGATATGTAATATATTTCAATGGAATATAGTATCATATTTTTTTAAGTATTCCACTAGGATATGTAATATTTTGGATATGATATATAATATTTTCAATGTGATGTGTATGTTTTGTAGAGTGATGTGTAATATACTTTTGGTTTCCAAAAAATAAATTTTTTCAAAATTTTATGATTTTACAAACTATAATATGTAATTTTTTTGTAATCATATGATATAAAAATCAATAAAATAAAAAAACCATACTACGACACATATGGTTTATATATTTATTATATATAATTTTTTCTATTCAATAATTGTCAAAAATTTAGAATTCCTCAATACAAAATGAATTATGATAAGTGAGGTACCTAGTTATTAAATTTGTAATGTAATCAAAATTTATGGTTTTTCATTTATAAGGTTTTTTATTTGTAAGATGGAATCTGTTGGAATATTTGGATAGAAAATTGGACAAATCTTCATAACATAAGTTTTTTATTTCTAATATTTTTCTATGCTAAACATTTTATATCACATATGTATGGATTTTTATGATTTATAAGGTATTTACTATTGTAAAAATTGAAAATGGAAATTGAAATGATATTATTTTATGTATTTAATATCATACATAGAAATTTTTGTACAAGTAGTTAGTTAATAAGGGTTTAATTGCTAAAATGATAATCATTCCACAATACAAGAAATTAATGAATAAATATTTTAACATCCTTTATAAATTGAGACATAATTAGGATCTGTTGATAAGGACACATCATTTTATTGAATTAAGTGTGACATTCATGATGGAGTTTTGTTGTAATACATCGAATCACATAATAATTAGGAATACCAAGATAAAAGAAGAGAGCACATACTTCATGTAGAGGTTTGTCACATTTATAAGGAATAATAAGTTTTAATATGAGTTAGAGGAAAAATTATTTTTCATGCTGTGAGTAATATATTGACAATGAAAACTATCCCATATTTCACGTAGGAAAATACAATGACTGAAAAAGTAGCAAGGGGAGTTTAAGAGATGATGAAGATTAGTTGAAGGTAGTTGTGAGTTTGAATTTAATATTTGAATTAAAATTTGAATTAAAATTTGAACTTGGAGAAGAGGCAAATGTTTTTAAAGATTTGTGAAAACATGGGTATTTCATGATTATTTAGTAGATATAGTGTGGAAGAGAAGATAGATTAAATAGAGGGTATAGAGAAGGGTTCACAAAAAGAGAGAAGATAGAGAAGAAGCAGAAGAGAACTTGATCCTATAAAAGTAGATGAAAATGAATAATAATAGTAAACACATGGGTCATGTGTTTCATAATCACACCTATGTGTTTTGAAAAAGAATAGATGAAGTCACAACTATTCTAAAACATGGATAAGTGTAGGAGTAATATAAAACTTTTATTATATCATATAATCATAGGTGGAATGATAATCCTTAACTCATCAATGAAAAATAAAATATTATAACATTTAGGAAAATTTTCAAGAGAAAACATTACTAATATTAATGTATTACAAGTGAAGGATACACCGTGGTTTTTGTATGGACCATAGTTATTCTATTTTTTTATATTTATATGGGGTGTAATAGGTCATTCTAAGAAATGGATATTATTTTTTGGTGGTAAGTCTTATACATTGATAATTCTTTGTTTACTTTATTTCCTCAATTTGTACGAGTTTTAATCTAAGGTCATTAACTCTAAAAAGTTATGAATGTTTATATCATAAGAAAACATACAAGGGAAAATAGAATTTTGCTTATCGATTCACCACCCTCTCATGGAACTAACACTATTCTTGGTTCCATTATTAAAATTAGTTAATTATGGAGATCTATTTTAATAAACTAGAGACACATTTAGAGAATTATCCCTGATTCCACTCATTTTTCTACCCCTTGAGTGTTAAAAATCTATAAATGATGCTAACCCTTTTTGTTTGGATGTTTCTACAAGATTAAATTGATTTTTAATTTTTCAACATTTTAGTCCAAAAAAGAAACATTTTAATACGATTAATACAAGTCACCCAAAATTTTAAAATTATGGTCAAATGTTATTTATATAGAATATTTAAATGAAGTGGAGGTGATTTAAAAATAATGAAAAAAAAATTTATAAGAAAAATCACACACCACCACTTATCAACATATAGTTTTTACACTATGGAAAAAATATTCTCCCTATTATAATACACATGAAAAATCAAAATACGGAATCCTATAATCAATCATTAAAATAAAATCCATTTTTAATTTATAAAATATGTTCCTCTTTTATTATCTTATATAACCCAAAAATTCATTCAACCTCATTTATCCAGAAATTTTTATATTACAATGATGGGTTTTATGAGACATAATTATGCCCATCAGTAGTGTATGATTACATGAAATCCATTCCAATATCAACTGAAATAGGAATCTTCATGATGAAACAATAAAAATTATAAAAGATAATACCCTGATATATATGAATGAAATATTCATTAGTAGTTATTTTGATTGAGTTTTTTGAATAGTAATCAATGGTTTATTTCATATGGTAGTACCCACTAGTCACTAGAATCACCAAATGATTTGATATGACATATTTTCCCCAATGGTGTGCCAAAACCCCTCTTTAGAAGAAAATTGGTACATGAGAGTTAGAGAGTTAATTTTATAGCTTATGATCAAAAAAGGGATATGAATAGAATCAAAAATAAAAAATTTATTATACTATTTTATTAAATAAAATATACCCTTATAATTCTATTGTTTCATGTGTTTTGAAATGGAAATACCATTGGCCTTCCACCTCATTAATCAATTCATTTGTTTGAAAAATTTAACAAAAAATATTCCATCTATAAATTATCTTCTGATATGTAAATGAGGGAAACTAAAATTAAAAATTGATAAAATAAAATTAATCTTAATATATAATATATAATTATTCATTGAAAATTGGACATAGAACCAAGTTATATGGGAATAAAATCATCCTGGCATGGTGACAATGACCATGTCATAGTTGGTACTTTTGTAATAAAAAATTCAATAATCTCCCATTCTCAATAAAACCCCATAGAGTTCATGAAAAAATTTACAACTCTTTTTGAATATATCAAATCACTATTGGAAATTATTATCATTAACTCTCTCAATTTTTAAATAAGCACTTTAAATGAAAAAAATCCCCATCATAGGGCCTTATGTGTGACCTTGTGGGAATTAATATTGGTGAATAATTTTGAATTCTCTAATCCATAACTGTAAAAAAGTGGATCCTTATTGAAAAATTTAAATTCCAATCTAGCTTCAAAGGGGTCTGCAATGGTCTTAATCCAATACACTAATATATCCTTTTGTGTATCTCAGCCACAAGATGCCTTATATACATTATATACAAGATTATATAATCACTTTTTCTAAGATATCAAGTAACAACTAGACATATTATATATTATTTTAGAATATTCTAAATCATTTTCTCAAAATTATTTGAAATATAAAGATTAATTTGAACGAATGCATCATAATTCATTCATTTAAGTAGTTGAGAACATCACATATCAGTCAACTAATCATGGATATTCATTTTATTAGTATAATTAAATCATGGTTCCATGCCTCATAATTTTCACAAAAGAGGATAAATGTAATAATGATTAAACTCAATAGGTGTCATGATTAACATACCAAACCACCCTTGATTAGATCCGATTCAAGATTGGCGCAAGAATGATATCAAAGTATGAAGGTTGATCTGTTAAGTACCTTTCTAAACATTAGTAATAAGGATTCTTAATAAGTTTAAAATTCTTATTACACCAATGACTATATAATATTCCATTTGATATACTTTTGTAGTTCAATGAAGATAATAAGTGTCCACTTACTATCTCACTAGTATACTATTTGAATCACATACAAGATTCAAATCACAATAATACTAACATAAAATCATAGACCATAATACTCTGTGATGGTCATCAATTAAGGATAACTCAAATTTATATGTTAAAGAGGTTTTATCATTCCACTATTCATGTAATAAAGGCCCCACACATGAATGAGTGATAAATAAAATTTTATTTGTTATATAACCATGATACAATCCAATTTTAAATAATCATTAAAATGAATCTCTAACATATTCAATACCCATATGCAATGAATTAACATAACACATATACTATGATAATATCTTTTTTAGTCGATATAAAATAGTTAACATTGTATTACCCCAAAGGATCTCAACATCATCCATCTCAATGATATGTAAAATGAAATAGTATTTGTGAAAGATATGTTTGGTCCTTTGTAGAGACCTAGGATTCTTAGCTTTAGTAGTATATCTGTTAGTGGAATAGAAAAAGATCAATTTAACCTAAAATTCTAGGAAACCACCAATGAATAAAAATTAAATTATTAAACTAAATAATTTTCTTTTCTATATCTGATGTAGGGACATATTCTTCCTCTTTTATCGAGACAAATATGGTGGATTTTTTAAAACACTTACAACTAGTATCTCTTCTGTTTAGAATAAACATGATACTAGATTGAGATCTCATAGAACCCTTTTATGTTTAGAAACAAAAATAATTGTAACCCTTTTTGATGAGATCATCTCGTCCTCTAATGGATGAAGATATATATTTACTTCTTCTCAAGTACTCAATTATATTTCAAAACAACAATATAGTGACACCCACTAGGATTTTATTGGCATCTAGTTTTTATGATCAAATAATAAATGACATTCGGTCAAGTACATAAAATTTGATATTTAATAGATCATATTTAATATGAATAAGGTATGATAACCATCCTTTTTGACTATTTATATTGATCTTTAATCTTCCTAAGATTAATGACATGGAATATTGGTAATGCTCCTTTTTGAGTTCTATTTGATAAAAAACCCTGTATCTTTATCTATACATATATTATAACATAGTCTAAAAATTAAGTTGGATCATTATACCTTGTATGTAGTCCAATTCTATGTTGTGTTTTATCAAGAAAAACTTTCCTAACAACACCTTTATAGAATATAATGTTGATATATCATTTTCAATAAGTCCTATATCTATCCACATATATATTTGAAACACCAATACACTTTGAGTAACCAACATTTTTAAAAAGAAATTATCCAAATAATTTTTGAAACCAAAATCTTTAATTTCATCATCATGATGGATATTACATATTTAAGAAGATTTATTAAATTCATAAATGGATCATTGAAACTTTAAAACATTATCATGATAATTTAGTACTTCCAAAATAGTGGGATATATTATATATACATCCCTGTCTAAATTCCCATTAAGGATAGATGTTTTGATATGCCATTGACATATTTCATAATCATAATGTTCTTCTAGGTAATACAATATTCAAAAAGAATATAACATATCTATTATATAAAATATTTATTTATTATTAATACAATGATTTTTTTCTAACCCTATAATATAAAGAATGAATTATAGGTAGAAAATAAAATATCCATGTTATCTTTATTATGAAAATATATTTGTATCCTATGGGTCTTACACCATTAGGTACAAACACCATGTTATAAAAGTGGTTAGTGTACATTTATTCCATATCATATTTAGTAGTATTTATCTATTAATTAGAATTATAACTCATAATAATGTCGTGGAGGGTTTTAGGTTCATCATTCATAAACATTTATTCATCAAAATTTTCCAAAAGAAATACACATCCCTTTGGATACTAATGAATCCAACTAGAAATTTGAGGTTCATGTGTTACTAGAGTTGGTTTTTATTAACTTTATTTTTATGAACTCATATCAACTTATACAAAAATAAAACATAATTTTTTTGTTATAAACATATCTATGTTAAATTTTCTCCCAATGAAATATAGATTCAAAAAATACCATATCGATAAAAAAGGTTTTCAATTAATTTAGAGATATAATATTCAATTGTTTTTTTAGGAAATCCAAAAAATTAAAATTTATCAAACTTATTTTAATTTTTTTTATAATAAAAACATCATACACATTAATCACATCTCATAGGATTCATAAAATATAAATTTATACACCTATTAATCCATATCCTATTTGGTGACTTGTGTCAAATTAAATGGAATGTGGTTAAGTAGTAATATTGTAGTTTCTAGATCATATACTCAGAATGATGTAATATGTTAACATCTTATGATTATTGATTAATACATTTATAATATAATACCTTTACAATTATTAGACACATAATTCCACTTGGTCATTTCAGGAGTAGTGAGGTGTGAAACAATTCCAAAATTTACCAAATGATTAGTGATCTCCATTCCCATATATTCACCAAAATTAACTTACTTTAGAGTCTAAATAATTTTATTTTTGGATTATGTATTTAAATATTATACACCTTTAACTTTTCAAACTTTTTAAACTCATGTCTCATCATAAAAAACCATATTGACTGAAGTCATCTAAAAATTGTATTAATTACCTATATACGTATCATTATTATATAATCAATGGTCCAAATATATCACCATGTAAATGATTTAATATTCCACTATTGCTCCCACATTTTCAATTAAGAAATCATTTTACCATTTCTCCTAACATTAAATATTAACAATTATCAAATGACTCATAATTGAATCTGTCTAATAATCCATCTCTATAGAATCTTTGGGTGTGTTTATCATTTATATTCATAAGGATACAATGCTAAAGATAAGTGATGTTTGAATAGACCATAAAATTATTGTCTAAAATTCTATAGATAATATAATAAAAATGTATAGTATACAAACCATTCATTACATACCCAATTCATTGAAATATTTAATTAATGTATATAAAAGTACTATTTTTCTTAATAACGAATTAAAATTCTTTTCTATCCATAGAAGATACAGTAATCTAATTTATTTTTATAGTAGGAACATAATTAAAAAATAATTTAACTCCAGTAATAATCCATGAGGTATTAGTTGATCATATGTTCTAACCTCCATTAAAGATACTCTTTCCACATTTTCAATACATTGATCCACTTAACCTTTCATAAATCCTCTCCTATATTAATGTCTACGTTTATTGATATAAATGTGTGATGAATAAATGATATTCAATACCCATGAGTCATAATTAAAGAGATTCATTTGAAAATATTTACATGAAAACTATTTTAATTTTATTTTTTAGAACAATTATTAACTTGAGGTACTTGTTTAGAATTATTATATATTCCATACCTATTATAGATCTCAAAATTATTTTCATGATGCATTTTATAATCTTATATATATATATATATGGGTGAAAATCATGGTATACATACTTTAATTAAGTAATTTAAAATAATATAACCCTATTATGAATTATTTCAAAAAAATTATATCTATTTAGTCAGCCAAGATCCATATTTCACTAAGCAGTGAGTCCACTTTTTTATTCCTCTCATCACATAATTATCTTTTCTAGACATCATTCCAATAACATCGTATATGAATATGTAATATTTCATAGGATAACTCTTTATCTTTTCACAACATATAGATAAGACTTAACTCTATAACTACAGTATTCTAACTCATAACACTTCATGGACAACTGTCACCACAAATTTACAATGGTATATAGTAATATAACTCTTTATGTTACCCACATCCACAATTCCTTAAAAATTATAATCCATTTATAAACCTTATTGTATAGAACCTATTAATTTGAATGATCAATGTGTTGATATTTAATTCATTTATATAGAACCATACAATTAGTATTTTAGGATTCTTAGCCTCTATATTTTAATATACATCACATGCATATTAAATCTACAACACTTAAATCTCATGAAATAATTTTTACCTCTTTTCATATTCATATAGGAATGATTGTAGATAATTATAATATAAATTAAAATATATATTATTCCCATCACATAAATATTTTAAAAAAATTAATATTTAAATATAAATTTTATAAAAAAAAATATGATTTAATTATTTAAAATGAGATATAGATACTTTTTACAAACAATTTCATCAAAATCAATTTTGTATATGGTTTAAAGTTATATAAATTCAAGCTCATTTTGATTAATGTTTCTTGAGAAACAATCTTGGTAATTTATTTTGTGCAATAAATATTAACCAAAGTGTCATGATATCATCCATGTAATTTTTTTTACTCTAAATCAACCTCTAAACACCATTCCATAGTGAAGTGGCATAATAAATTTGGGACCCATGGTCCTATTGAGGACAACATATTGTTTAAAACATTTTTGATTTCATTTGGAGCCATAAGGTATTCTAGTATATTAGTCTAACAAAGAACTAAAATGTAATATCGATGCCCTAAAAGACATGTTTTTTCTAAATGGTGGATTTGAAAATTGAATATTAAAGGGACATACACACCATGGTGGAATCCAAATTAATCTATATTTTAAAAAATACAAACATTTTCATAAATGATAACATTTTAATGATAAAAATAATCTAACCACTACATGGTAGTGATATAACCATGTCATTTATAGAGAATTAATGGAGAAACCATGGATTAATTTTGTGATTATATTAAATTACATTATAAATATCCAATTTGGGTTTTCTACAATAATATTAATCTAATTAATTTATAAACTTATGTTCTAAAAAAAATGTGTTTTTTTGGGATATATCTATACCCACTAATTATGAGTGATTATATAAAAACCACACCATGGTCAATTTAGAGAGGAATTAATAAAGGGAAATGAGAAAAAATAGAATACATAACTATTTATGATTTCAATATTCATTAGTAGAGAGTTTGATTGATTTCCCTATGAAATATACAATAGATTATTTCCTCTAATAGTATCAACCAATACCTAATCAAAAAATATATTTGTTAGGACCCCTTACTTGTAACGGTGTTCTAACAAATCCTCTATGAAGAGAAACATATAGAAGAGCGTTTAGAGTGTTTTGATAGGAATAAGATAAACAATAATGTTATGATGTGGCCTAATAAAATAAATTTACAGGTCTCCATTATTGAGTGATGGAACCTCTTTGTGTTTTAATATTTCATATTTTATGAATTTACCAAGCCATTTGGCTTCTACTTTATTTAATAATGTTCATGATAAACTAATTTAAAAATTAATATTCCATATAATAATGATCTTTTGAGGTGTTAATGAGATAAAATAAACATGATAAAAAATATGACTAAATTTATCTAACAATATCATATATCATTTTTCATGGGAACTTAGACATTCCACCATGCTTTATTGGATGAAAATCACCATTTAATGGATACTTTTACAATGACATGGTGGGTACTTTAGAGTACTGAGACAAAACTTATCAACACAATTCTCCCAATTTTTTGGATATGAGATGTTAAACATATCACTGGAATATTAATATCAAGATATAATATTAAAGAAATTCAAACTTCTCTAGAAAATAGACAAAGTAAGTTTACTAATCATGAGGATTTTATAAGGTTGTAATGTTGGATAAGTGTTAGAGGGTTTGAAATTAAATTAAGTGGAAAAATAATAGTGGGTTTGACTATTAAAATAATTTAGTTTTATTCGTTAATACCAAAAGAAATGATCCCTATGCAACAAAACATACAAAAGAAAACCTATATAAATCCTTAGACTTTTAAAATTTATAATTTTTAAGGAATAAAAGACATGATTCCAATGAGAAAATTAATTCCTAATTCTACTTGTTTTCTTTCATTTTAAATATTTAAATTTTTAATTTTCATTTTTTTAATTTGAATTGAATTAAATGTAATACTATGAAAGAATGACTTATTACCATTTACTTTTTAAAGTTCCCAAAGATGAATGAAATAACCCATTCATTTCCCAACAATGAAGTTCATCCTTAATTTAAGAACATGATAGAACTACCCTAATTTTATCCTATAATGAGAAAATAAAAATATTTACTATAAATGATTGTTATGCATAAAATTATCATGAAACATGTCTTTGATTTATTTGTTAAATCATGGTTACTATGGGATTATCAAGGGTTAATTTCAATGTAGGCCTTAAGTGGATAAAAGGATATTGAAAAAATTACAAAAATCATGATAACACACCCCATAATTCACTAAAAAAAATTTCAAAGAGGAATTTTTCACATTCTAGTGGAAATATAATGATTCCAGATTTTGAAATATATGTGGCACTAGAAAGATGATATCAATATTTATTTAGATATGATAATGGAATTATAAAATTTCTCAGACCCACACTCTAAGATTTGGTGCTATAAACAATTTCTATAAACACTAGCTTTATAAAGAGTGATATTAAACTATCATTGTTTTAATGAAATATCATTATTGTAAGCATTAAAAATGATAAAAATATCAAAATCCCATAAAAGTAATGCTTATTGTCATTTAGGATCAGCTAAATAAGAAACATATCTTTCAATATGTATAAATTTTTTTCCAAATTAAAATTGTATTTAACACATATATCCATCTTTATAACATGGGGAATTAAAACATATTAAAGTGGTGAACACAAGTTCTCAAACAATGAAGACCAATAAATATTTTACAAAGTGTTATATAATAATAACATGAGAAAATGTGATCAAGGTAGGAATATCTTATTAAAAAACATGGATGAACAAGGATTTTCCAAAAGTAATGATAGAAGGACATGTAATATCAAATTAATGAAATATAACATGGTAAATGTGTGTGAAATTATAAGATAAAAAAAATGATACATGGAGCATAATTATACACATATGATTTTGAAATATCACATCCCCTTGAATCATAGTATAAAAAATATATTCGGGTCAAACAAAAGAATGGGAAAATAATGAATTTTTGATTAAATAAATTGTCCATGTGTTATGTTGTGAAGGAAAAAATGGCCATAATTCATTTTGGGATAAAGAAAAATTACAATTCATCCTTCTGTGAATAAAAAAAGTCCCAATATTTTTTTTGTGAAAAAAATACCATGCCTCATGTTGTGAGAAACAAAATTTTATGACATCATATTGGGAATAATAAAATTCCCACGATTCATGTTGTGACAGAAATGAGAATGATTCTTGTTGTGAATAAATGAAAGGGCCACAATCCTTGTTCTGAATAAAAAAATGTTCCTAATTTGTATTTTCAACAAATAGATTTTTCAAACATCATTTTGTGTAGCGAAAATGACCACGATTAACATCATTGTCTGTTGACGTCAAAATGTGGGGAGGAGAAGAATACACAGACCTGATGGGTGTCTCGTGAAGCCCCTTTGTGGAGTCCCCTTTAACGTTCGAGACGTGCCGCGAAGCAAGGAGGCAGTAATGCTCCACAAATGCATTGGACGTTTGCAATACGTCATGGAACGAGGAGGTAGTAATGCTCCACGAACGCATTTGACATTCGCAAGCCGCCGTGGTGCAATCTCCGCCTATTTTTCGAGCGTGCGCTGCTTCGCGGCACCTCTCCCTTATAAATACTGGCCTCCCCCAAGTCCAGAGGGGGGAAAATCAGACCTTTCAACTTCTTAGCTCTCGAATCACGAAGCACCTTCTACTCTACGAACTTTGAGCTATGCGAGGTACTCCTGCTTTGCGAAGTGCCTCGCCATTACCTCGTTTTAATCCCCTCTTTTGAGAGGGATTCCTTTTGTAGAGACTAAGGGCCTCCGCAAAATGGATCCCCAAGGGGCCCTGGGTCGTCACGGAGCGATTATGCTTCGCGAAACACCCTTCATGTACACACGATCCACATTCCAAGGCAGGGTCACTGTACTTCGCGAAGCAAAATGCTTCACGATACATTACTTTGTGAGGCACCTTCGCTCTACAAGGAAATGCTCTGTGAATTCCCTTCCACATCGTGAAGCACATCCCATATGCACCTATGCCCTATTCTTAGCCTGAGGAACCCCACTACGCGAAGCACACTCCTTCACAAGTACCCTCCACCACGCGGAGGAGCAGAGCTTCACAAGTCCCCTACTTATGAACCCATCTAATTTGAAATTCTTTTTCCTGTGTGACCCTCTAGGTTTGCACGATGTGATTTCAAAGTCTGTTGGACGATACTGGCCATTCTGTTGCTTCACCTCATTATTTTTTTCGAATAGGCACGCTAACAACTATTGCTTCATCACATAGCCACGCTAACGTGGACCCCCCGATGGTTCTGTCCATGACACCCCCTAGCCACAACATTTCCTGCCCCCTCTCTACATCAAAGAGAAGAAGGTACCAGTTATATAAGTCCTAGGGGTGCGGAGAAAACCCACCACGTCCGAGTGGCATGACGTTATACTTCCAAGCACCATGTCCACATCACATGATGCTAAACTATGACCTCGCCCCGTGCCTCTCACGCGGGGTTCCCCCACCTAGGACATTCTCCACACCCACTGTCTCCACGAGGATGATCTGTTCCCTCACAAGGGATGATATCCTCCTTATTGGAGTGGCATTTGTTCGTGGGGAAAGGGAAACTATCTTGGAGTAAGCCCATAGATTTTCGTGTCAAAGGTAGCATCCTGGCTCCTCCTTTCTTCTTTGGTCCCAAGGACCAGGGGGAGGGGGAATTGAACACCAGATCGCTCCTTTATTTGGTACCAAGTCCCTCTCCCGCTAGGCTTTGTCACCACTCGGGCCTCCCTCCTGGAGTAAGTCCCAACCTCTTCAGGCTTCTAACCACGCATGGGCCCCTGTTTCCTCTTTGGGCTGCGATCATGAGTAATCCCCACTCAACTTCCCACAGACACACCTTTCACGACATGATCATCGAGTCTCTTATATCTCTTGTTTCTCACACTGAGCATGACTCACATGGTCTTAGAGTGAGCATCGACCATGACATATTCCTTGGGCCACCTCAGAGCGTAATACCAAAATGAAACCACCTGAACTATAAGGTCTTTGATCCTTGCTAAGGTAAGGTATGTTGGAATCCTCCCTGAGGTTCAATCCCAACAACCATTAGACCCCAGGTCCACCTTCACGTCGGTTCCCAACCATCTAAACTACATGGTCTTTGATCCTTCCCAAGGCAAGGTACATAGGAAGCCTCCATGAGGTTCATGCCCAACAACCATTGGACCCCAGGTCCACCATCACGTCGGTTCCCAACCAATAGAACAATGAGTTCTTTGATCCTTGTTACAGAAAGGAACGCAGGAAGCCTCCTCGAGGTTCAAGCCCAACAACCATTGGACCCCAGGTCCACCTTCGCGTTGGTTCCCAACCACCTGAAATACGAGGTCTTTGATCATTTCCAAGGCAAGGTATGTAAGAAGCCTCCACGTGGATCAATCCCAACAAACATTGGATCCCATTTACACCTTCCCATCGGTTCCCACCCATCCGAACTACGAGGACTTTGATCCTTGGCAAGGCAGGGTACGTAGGAAGTCTTGATGGGGTACTAGCCAACCACTATCCATTGGTCCCGACCATTTTCACATCGGTGCACCAAGACCCCACCACCTAAACTATGAGGTCTTTGATCCTTGATAAGGTAAGGTATGTAGGAATCCTCCACGAGGTTCAAGCCCACTGCCCATTGGTCGATCCAACCCCTTTTCGTCAGTTCACCATGAACTTGGGCTGCCTTAGAGTGTAAACCCCAAATGCCCGCCATATCCAGGAACTATGAGGAATTTGATTCTTGATAAGGTATGGTACGTAGGAAGCCTCCATGAGGTTCAATCCCAACACCCAGCAGTTCCGACCCCCTTCACGTTGGTCAGACCCCATCTTGCATGATGTTAAACTATAGGCCTTAGTCAATGGTAAGCCGTTGTGATCCTATTCAGTGGTAAGTCATTGACACCCTATCCACCGGTAAGTTGTTGTGATATCATCTAGCAGTAAGTAGTTGAAAACCCAAATGACCTACGTGGACATTGATTCCCTTCCACTGGGATATGTAGGAAGTCTCTTCATGGCTCAATCCAAAAACCATCATCATCATCATGGTGGTTCTATCCCATTCTCCATCCACTTCATTCAACCCCTCCATCATCCATCCTGATTATTACCCGAGATGCCACATCCTAGTGGGATCATTCCACCTTATACCCCATTCACCTCAATAGTAATTGGGAAGTCAACAACGTGTTCGCCTCAATATCGGTGTTCCCTCTAGGGGTTTCACCCATCTGATCCACTGTAGTCAGTGTTCTGATCAGTCCGATCCGTCCCCACTGGACATTAAACATGTTGCATACCCCGTGATAAACATGGGATTCTGAGGATAACCTCATATACATGCCCATGGAATATGATTCCCTGCGTTTGATGTAGGATGTCTTGGGATTCCACACCCTCAAGAAGCCCTATAATAAGAGACAGAAGATAGACACGCCAATCCCCCAGGGTCCAGACATGCCAGTGATGCCCAATATAACTACTCCCCTGACCGAAGGTTGCTGCCTTGACGGTACCCCTTGGAATGACCCGACAGAAGCAAGGTAATTAACTGGATTCCATGAAGATATGGATCTTGGAAGAGTTTCAAGAATAACGTATTAAATCTACGAGGGAGACCCAGACTAGGTGACGAGTTCCGAGGAGGAATCCATAGAAGGAAGAACCAACATCCCATCATCCCATTTCGATCAATGTGAAAACATCCTTAAATAAGGAGCAGATGCTGCCCACCTTTGGAAAGTAGAAATGTGAGGCAACAGACAATGCAACCGTTCCCCCCAAAAGAGACGGATGCACGCGCCCCAAAAAAAGCATCAGAAACAGAAATGGTGAACCCGATGTGAAATTATTCTCCTCAATATGAAGATTAGTAGCGCTCGAGGAATCAATGGATTGATGTGTCACCTGATCCAGTTATCCAGCACTGGGTCCCGCTATGAAAATGGTGGGCCTGGCATGAAACTCACCAAATGTTGGGATAGTAGAACGTTGGAAATCCCGTTCTATGATGTTGTCATCGTGGATCCTTCTTACCGGCCATGGATGATGGGATGGCTCTAGGGAATTGGTCTTCTATTCCTTTTTCTTTCATCATTGATGAGATAATCTTTCTGCTTCTCAGGAATCTAGTTGCTACTCCAGGGATGCAATCACCGCCCGACCATTGACGTAGGGGAAGGGGTAGAGCCCACCCGGACATTCCACATGGATTCACCTCTCCCATGACGACCTCTACATCTATGACCATGGGGCGCCCACGCCCCCTCTCCCCATCTGAGGTCCTTCAACAGAGGGTAATCGACGACCACATGAGCCACTACGGGGAGGAGGGAATAATCCTGAACCTGTATATGGCCCACCTGGATCTGGAGGCATCTACACCGATTCGCCAATGCCACCCCTGATGGCCGTGTAGGGAGTAATTTCTCCCCACCATGACATACAACAGTTTCGGGAGCCTTTCCCCAGAATGCTTTGACGACTCCCTACCTTACACTGATGAGGTAGGTGACATCAGACCTAGCCCGGTCACAATCCCATTTCAAGGGCTCCCAACGAGGACTCCCACCTGGCCACATCACTGCCACTACCCGGTCTTGCTGGAAGAAGAGAAGGTATGCTACGTACCTGAACCACCGGCCCCGATTTGTCCTACTTGAATCCAGCGTCGGGTGCAAGGTGAGGAGGACACCTGCCGAGGGGCGTCAACGTTGGAAGCTACCATGGCTCAAGCCACCGCTGACGCATATCATCAAGTCCCTGCATACACTGAGTAAGGTAACATATACGCCCGTCCAGGATCGAGGCCCCTACCACCCCACAGGAAGGCTGGGTTGACTCTCTTGGCCGTTGGCACAAGTAATGGCTGCTGCGAACCAACCCGCATCGATGACACCGAGTATGGAGGTCCTCCCCATACCACCACCATAGAGAATGCATGCCTCCCCCACTTCAAATCTCAGCATGGAGGGCTACCCCATGCCACCCCCAATCTGAATGAAGGTCTTCCCCACGTCAGTGATTCTTGGCACAGAAGCCTCTCTCGTGCCCATTACACTGGATATGGAGTCGTTCCTCCAACTCCCAACCGCCAATGTGGGGAAATTATGCATCCGGTATCTCTTCAATGTTGGGATCCTCACTACGTCCTCTCCACAGCTGGTTATGGTCCACGTCGCTTCAGTAACCAGAGGGGTGAAGGCCAGCCTCGCTCCACCCGTACCCAGCATGGAGGTCCTTCATATGTTCAGGTAGACCGGTACAAGGACTATCGTACTGAGGTCATCAAGAAAAAACAAGCGTGGAGGTCCTCCCTATGCTTCTATTAGTTCCAACGGAGGTCTTTCCTACTTCAGTTCTTCCCATAGAGGTCCTCCCCATGTCTCCTTTGACATTTTTCCTGCTGCTCCACGCACCCCGGATTTCTTGGGTGGAAACCCTCTCTACCTCAGCACCACTGCAGCCGAAGGACCCCATGTTAGAAATATACCCTTCCCTAAAGAGCCACCCAGGGGAATTAAGGAAGGTCGTCGCCGCCATAAGAGGAATTCAAGAGAGGTCCAGAGAGAGATCAGACCATAAATCTTCTTAGAATATGAACCGGAATACGACTCTGCTCAGGAACCCTCCCCTCACTTATCCGAGTAAAGGGCCAAGGCTGGGATGAGGTGCATCAGCCCAGTGCTCCCATAATGTGAGGTTCATATAATTCCCACCTCCCTCCATAGGTATATCCCAGAAGATGAAAATTTGGCGACCCCACACGCTACGACCGTTCAATCACCACAATTGTCACCGGAAGCCTTCTCTACCTCCACAAGAGATCACATAGAGCTATTCTGGGGACCAATGGAGGGAAAAAAGCATCGTGTCCTATCACCAGTAGCCCTATCCCTAGAGCCAGGAATGGTTTCCATCAACCCAACTAATCGTGATGTAGTAGTTAGGTCGCTACACCCTTTGGAGGACAACCCGAGATTCTGTGTCCAGTCAGCCCGCTCGCCGTACTCTCCACCGGCCAACCTGCAGTCTCAACAGTTTGCCTCAGTACCTCTTCTAGTTCCTCAGCCACCGCCTATTGATGAGTGTGAAAATCAAGGGCCAGACCCTGAATCTGATCCATGGAGCTTCTAGAACATCCTCATAGTCGACCACTTCCTCGAGATGTTCTGGCCCGCAGTAGCACCGAATTTCTGCATACCAGAATCCCTCACTCCGGAGGAATTTGAGTGTTTCCAATACACCCTCTGGGTGATGCATTTTAGTGTTCTTCATCAGTGCATGGTTTGTCCCAGGATCCAACACACATTTTGAAGACATCAGTGAGCAATGCCATCTAGTCGATCTGGCTGCACTCCCTGTGGCCCAGTGCCCCGAGTCACCAAACTGCGGTAAGGCCCTCCAGCATCAATGTGTTCATAGTATCAAGATACTTTTCAAAATTATCAATGAAGATAACCCCACATGAAAATTCATGGTGGGGGTCCAGTATGCTAGTATCCTCTTCTGTCCTATCCAGCAGCATCCCGACTCGCTAGGCGATATCGAGGACATGCCCCAAGGAAGGGCCACGGTCAACATGGCCAGCCTAGTGGATGAGGAGGATGAGATGGTGCTTTTCTATGGAGACATACCCCCTGAGGGAGTGCCACCACTATTAGACCCATCGAGGAGGATTTATCATTAGCAGAGGAACCTACTATGTCTCCTTGTGCCCACCGAATCATTGGTACTCTGTCGGAATTATGGTAAGGGAAAAGAGCATGTCGGAGCTACCAAACACTCTGACCCATCTACCTCAGTGCAGAAGATGGAGGGGGACCCCAAGAAGGCCACATTGCACCAAAAACTTGCTGAGCAGAAGAAGTTGTTCGAAGAACTCTTAAATGAACATGCTTAAGAGAGATGGTCTGACTACAAAAATCCTAGGCCAGTACAGCAGGGATTGGAACAACTTTCCATCGGCGAGCTGCCCCCATGCAACCCTGATCATGATGCTCCCGCGGACAGGGCTGAAGTCGGAGCTCACAACTATAGGGAGCATTATGTCTCACCAAACCCTTCTGAATGATGTGGAAATCCATGGAATCCAGCACGGGTTCCTCCACCTGCCCCGCAGGCCGCTCCACCAGCTACTCCACGAGCCACTGAGCCTGTTTACCGTGATGAAGAACCCGCCAACGTTCTCGTAGTTAGGGATCCCCGTCAAGACCGAGACCTCTCCCTAGATGATCCTATGGTGGCACTCATAGCCCACCTTGAGGCATTGGAAGCACGGCAGGTGGAAATCCAACCTAATGGTAAGCCGTATATGGCATGGGTGGATGATATGCCGGCACCTCCGGGTTTTGGGAATCCCACCTTCTCCCCATTTAATGGGACGGGGGACCACCAAAGCACCTCTCCCACTTCAACTCAAGGAGTGGGCCCATGTCAGGGAATCTAGCGCAATAGGAGGCTACAACGCTCCACTGTTTTGTTCAGACATTGGAGGGGCTGACATTCGTCTGGTACAACGAGCTCCTCGTTGGATTCGTAACCAGCTGGGAGGACCTTTGCAGACAATTCCTCTACCAGTTCATCTCCACCACATGGAATACAAGCATCACAGACCTCTTTAAGTGAAAACAAAGGCCGGATGGGCATGTCACAGACTTTATCACCCGGTGGAAAGGTCTCACATACTTCCTTGACATGCCACTAACTTAGGAGAAATTACTGATGATGTGCGTAGGGAACTTCAAGATGAAACTAGTTCCCTTTCTGATAACCCAGAACTACCTTGGGGGATTTTGAGACTTCTATGATAAGGCCCAGTGCCTGGAATATGCCCTGCAACAGGCTGTCCAGGCACGACCGTTGCCTCACACAATTACTATGAGGAGGGATGTTAGAGCTGAGCCCACCACGGTGGTCCAGATAGAGGCCCCTAGACAGCTGTCATTATTACTAGTGGAGCAACATCTGCAGCCTCGTAGAGGCCCTCCACCTCAAGCGCAGCCTCCGACTCAGCAGCTCCCACCTCAAAATCAGTAGGTACACCCGTTAAATTCACCACCAACGCCTAGGATGGACAAACAGTGTCCACCCCCTCGACCGACTCCTCCAGCTCCTCATCAGGGTCAGGCTCTAAGGGCCCCCTTTCTGGATAGAAGAAAGTGGACATACTCGTATAATGAGAACCATGTTCCCGACTATTTCAGAAGTTCCTTGGAACATGGGATTGTGCACCTTCCTAAGTGAAGAAGGCCAGAAGAGGCGAACCTCACTGATCGCCCCAACTACTGCCCCTACCATCATATCCTAGAGAACACCCTCATGTAGTGCTATGTGTTCAAATACTGGCTTCAAGACTAGGTCAATAAAAAAATAGTCAGGAAGGGCCCGACCCCAGCACAAGTGGTAGGTGTCTTTGTATGGCCAGACAACAGAATCCACAATGAAGGTAAGTGGAAGCAGGTTTCCATCCACGAGTCCTAGATGTATGATGACTGGATGCCTCGAAAAATGTTCACCCATGCCCATGACATCATTCGGGAACGCCTGAATCAGCCGGAGCCTTTAGAAGCTGCGACCACCACTTCTGCATCATCATCTCAACCAGCCTCTTCCGAGAAGAGCAAGCATTGACGATGCAAGGGAAAGTAATGCGCTCCGCCAATGTCGTCGTCTTCCTGCACTCTCGTTGAATTCATTCCTATGAAGATGGGGATTCCTCCCAGAATCCACCCAGTAGTGGATGACTCTTCATGTGATAGTCAAGGGTACGCTTAGGTCAACACCGTGGAGTTGGTAAATCCCTATATGACACCCGACAACGAGGAGTGCCAGGAGAACCTCCCCAACGTCCCAAGCCGACACCAACATCGGTGGAGTCACAACCACATGGGTTGTCGTGGTACATCAGTTGGAGCCTCCATCCAGGCTATGGATTCCATTGAGACCAGAAAGCGGGTCCAACATAGAGCTCAACACGCGCAACCTTCTCATCTAATATCATCAGGCCCGCCTCCATCACCATTTGGGCTACTGGATCAGGAAGAGCTACCTTATCCAGGCCGCAACCATCCTCACCCTACTATAGGATGATATCATTCATCCATTACTTATCTGACAGCTACTCTTTGGGCTTTGACTAGTGAGCAGCGGGATATGCCCATCACCAGTCCATCGCTGGCCCAGCCGGCAGGGACCACTTTGCCTCCTGTCACAGAGCAGCCTCCTACAAGATGAAGTTCATGCCTGGCACAAAAATATGATGTCCTCAAGCACCTTTCCAGCATCCCAGTGATGGTTTCCATCATTGAATCCCTTCTATTGTCATTAGATATGCGTGAGGCGCTTGCTAAGACTTTGAGAATCCCCCTCTAGATTGAAACGGAGGTTGCAGCTATAGAGGCTTTCCATGCTGAAGCAGTTGATAATGATGAATTTCAGGCTGTTATTTCATTCTTAGGAAAAGATTAAGGCTTTACAATACAATGGAAAATCCACCCACATTACATAACCGGCCAATTCAACGGCGTGGAGGCTCACCGCTATCTTGTTGACACTGGCTCCAGGATCAATCTTATCTTGACACGAACACTATAGAAGCTAGGATTATCCAAAGACAACTTGAATCCCTCTGACATAAGGATCCAAAGATACAATAGGATAGAGCAGACCCCAGTCGATAAGATCCTCTTGAAGACCCAGTTCGGCGACCTATTTTCCAGCACCGAGTTTATGGTTGTCTTCCATGACACCGTGTACAATGAATTGATGGGAAGACCATGGATACAACTGCATGCGGCGGTCACCTCATCAAATAACCAGTGCCTTAAGGTAATGGTCATGTAGGCGCCCTCCAAGGTGATGCATCTCATTTCGCTTCTTGTGAAGCCTGCTACCTAGATGCCGACTATTACATGAGCAAGGATAAAAAGATTCAGGAAAGTGAATTTGAGCCCGCCACGATCGCAAATGAGCCTTGGGCAGGTTTGGATGACACATACTACTTCTCGATCCATCGATTGTAGGCCACAACCCCCGACATGGGGCAATGTTTTGTTATAGCTGGAACAAGAGGGAAGCATATTCCCATGTCTAAGCGATGGTGGAAGATCACCTCATAATCCTACACAAATCAGGCTTAGGTGATACCGGAGCCTCCTACCCTCGTATGATATCGGGATGTCCACCACATCGAAATGAAAATATGTGATACATGTCTGTTTCGCCTGACTGGGATTAACTGGATCAAGCCAATGGACCACTATTTCTTTGATATCAACTAGCGTGGCCCCTTGGGCCGAAGACCAGATGTGATCAAATTGACTGCCTTCATTTCTATGGTTTCAGTAGCATGTGAATCTCCTGATATGTTGTATACTGATGCCTAGGCTGGTAACAGCCTCTCGTCGGGATCTGCCGACCTAGAGGAAGGACCACCTGATTGAGACCCCCCCCCTCCGCCAGCAAAGAAGAGGATATGGAAGATTCTCCCCCTGCATTTGAAGAGGACATCTCCGCCATGGTTGATGAACTCGTACAGGTGAACCTTGGTAGCAATGTCGATCCAAGACCCACATTGATTAGTTCTTCCATGTCCCTTGAGGAGTAGCAGTGGTACATAAAATTCTTGAAGAAACATCATGATGTATTCACCTGGAGATACAACGAGATGCCAGGACTAGATCCTCAGGTAACCGTCCACCACCTCGGTCTCCTTGCAAATCATCACGGGTTCAAGCAGCCTCCCAGAAAGATGCACCATTCTCACGGTGCCATGGTCAATGCCGAATTTGAAAAACTCATCAGAGACGACTTCTTCAAGGGGGTCCAATACCCCAAGTAGCTGGAAAACATCATGCCTGTTAGGATTAAGAATAGAAAGATCAAAGTCTGCATCGACTTCCGAGATCTCAACCGTCACTGTCCGAAAGATGATTTTCATCTTCCAGTTACAGAATTGTTGATCAATGCTATAGTTGTGTTCTAAGCCCTCTCCTTCATGGAAATATAGTCTGAATATAATCAGATCCAGATGGCCCCCGAGGATGAATATTCCACCACTTTTCGGGAACCCCAAGGTACTTTCTGCTAACAGTTTATGCCCATCAGCCTAAAGAATTCAGGTTCCACTTAATAGCAGGCCATGCACCGCCTATTAAAGCCAATCATTGGGATAATGGTGGAATGCTATGTGGAAGATCTGGTGGTAAAATATCGACAGTGCCAGGACCATGTCAAGGACATTGAGAAAGTGTTCTGCTTCCTCCGTTACCACCATCTGAAGATGAACCTGCTGAAATGTGCCTTCGGGGTTACCTCTAGGAAATTCCTTGGCTTTTTTATCAGGTACCGGGGTATCTAGATCGACCCAGAGAAGATCAAGGCCATCATCCAGATGCCTCCCCCGAGAAATATTCTAGAGATTAGAGGTTTCCAAGGCCACATAGCCTACATACGTTGATTCATTGTAAATCTTGCTGGCATGTGTAAACCCTTATCTCATTTCATGAAGAAAGGTTCCGCCTACAAATGAGATGAAGAGAGCCAGACCACGTTCGAGGAAATAAACCAGTATCTGCTCCAGCCTCCGGTCTTGATGCCACCCATCTCTGAAAAGCTGTTGATCCTCTACGTGACTGCCCTGAAACTATCTATTGGCACCATTCTCCCCCAAAAGAACAATGAGGGGACATAAAATAGCCTCTACTATCTCAGTCGTATGCACATCGATACAGAGACTAGATACTCCTTCATCTAAAAGAGATACCTCACACTGGTATTCACAGTACATAAGATGCGATATTACCTGTAGCACCACGAGGTACAACTGGTGTCTTGGGTAGACCCTCTAAAGTACATTCTGAACCGCCCCATGTTGACCGGCCGACTAGCATGGTGGGAGGTAATCTTCCAGCAGTTTGACATCAGGTTCATGCCTCATAAGGTTGTCAAGGGACAAGCATTGGCAGATTTTTTATCTACCCATCCAACCCGCGTAGACCAGTCCCTGGACCTAGATTTTCCTGACAAGGAAATCCTCTCAGTAGATCATTCCATCCCATGTTGGCAGATGCACTTTTATGGTGCCTCTGGGAGCCCCACTGGTAGGAGACTCAATGATCCTAGGCTCAACAGAGTAGGAGTGGGTATTGTCTTTATTACTCTAACACAAGCCATTCTACCGTATTGATTCCTTTTATTAGAAGGCTGCACCAATAATGAAGCAGAGTACTAGGCCCTCATCACTAGCCTCGATCTGGCCCTAGAGATCGATGTGACCTATTTCCATGTGAAAGGGGATTTCATACTAGTCATCAAGCAAATCAACGGTGGCTATGTTGTCAGGAAACCAGAGCTCGTACCATTGTTGGAATGGACCCTCCAGCTAATAGCCCTATCTCCATCTCTGACAGAAGTTACTCATGTCCCTTGATCTTAGAATGATCGAGCTAATACCCTGGCCATCTTGGCTGCATAACTTGTCGAACCCAATCAGGTTGATCTGATTATACACGTGGCACACCAAAGAGTCATTGCTCCTGTCACCCTATATGACGACGACGACCTGTGAGTAATCTATCTTACCACCGGATCCTCAATGTCAGGACCCCCAGGTTCCTCAGATATAGTGGTTTAATCAACCCCTACTAGAGATCCCCCTTTGTCGAGTATCTCAAAAATGGTTACCTCCTGACTAATCAGGATGAGTGCAAGCGAATCTGACGCCGTGCGCTACAGTTTACCGTTCAGAGCGGTCCCGGTCTTGGGAAAATCCTCTAGAAGTGTGGGTTCAATGGTGTTCTCGTCTATTGCATCCTAGGAGTCGAGATTTCTCAAGTCATGCAGGAGGATTATGCCTGTTCATGTGGGGCTCACCAGGGTGGGCCGAAGCTGTCCCATCAGATCCGGAGACTGGGGTACTTCTGGTCTTCCATGATCCATGATTGTATCGAGTTCACCAAGAGATTTCACGCATGCCAAATTCATGATAACTTCATGAATTGGCCGCCAGACCCTCTCCACTCCATCAAGTACTCTTGGACATTTGCGGTGTGTGGACTCGATGTTGTGGGACCATATCCATTGGCGACTGCTCGCCAGTGCAAATTCATCCTGACTACCACAGAATTCTTTTCCAAGTAGGCAGAGGCAGTTCTGCTCAAGGAGGGAAAGGCCCGTTATATCACTGACTTCATGCGCTCTAATATCATATACTATTTTTGGATTCCCTGAAGTCATCCTAACTAATAAATGCACCAACTTCTGAGTAGATGAGCTGAATAAATTTTACGCCAAGTACAACATCTGTTCGAACCATACATCCCGCTATCACGCGTAGGAAAATGGGAGATCGAGGTGTTAAAAAAAACCCTCTCTAACAATTTGCAGAAAATGGTTGGTTAGAATAAGAAGAGTTGGCCGGAAAAGCTCCCCAACACCCTCTGGGATTATCAGACGAAGACTCATAATTCCACCCAGGTAACCCCATACTCCCCAGTGTACGGAGCTACGGCCGTCCTGCCCATCGAGAACCAGCTACCTTCGTTACACACAGTGGTCTATGACCAGAAGGAACCAGATAGGGTAGCCGAAATTCATCTGGCTGAATTGGAATCACTTGAAAAGAATAGGATTTGTTCCCTTCACAATCTGGAAAGGCATCAGAATAAGATAGGTAGAGCCTTCAACAAAAAGGTTTGCCTCCACACTCTCCAGTAAGGAGACTTGGTATTGGCCCTCTAGGCGCCAATGATCCCATGTAGGATACCACCCAAGTTGGATCCCAAATGGGAAGGACCATACATAATTCATAGGGTTTACCCCAATGGTTCATACTCCCTGGTGAGCATGGATGATGAGCGTATAAATCGTCCCACTAATTCTACATTCCTCATGAAATACTTTTCCTGAGCCTACTGGTCCTACACTAACTTAAACTAGATGGCCCCGCATGACCATAAACTGTTCGTTCCAGCGTGACCTTAAACTTTTTGGTCCTACATGACTTTAAACTGTAAAATGTCCCAAATTACGTTAAACTTTGCATCATCCTGCAAGATGTTAAACTATGCCCTTATAACTACATACGGATTCATTCCCATCTGCATGGGATACATAGGAATGATCAAGTGTTTTGTCTTGAGCCGAACCCCAAACTCTTCTCTTTGACTATTTCCCATGGGTACAGTTCTCTCGGAGGTTCCTTAAATGATATGGAATAGGCTTATTAGACCCAATCATGTCAAAATTACCTAATTGGACTATGTGCCGAACCCTCGTTCTTCTATCCTCCCACATTCTAACTGTACAATGCTAAACTGAGAGGCCTTCAAGAACTACGTATGGATTCATTCCCATCCTTATGGGATACGTAAGAATTCCTGGACATTTCGTCTGTTGGCCCAACCCAAATTCCAGAATCTTCCTCTCAGGTCAAGACATATGGTGTGGTAAAGACTTTTTCCTCAATTCACGTCAAGATAATCTCAATCCGGCCATACAGCCTTCTCCCATGAGAAGTTCTCCTCTTTCATAGATGGGTACAACTATGCTTCACCCACTCCTTTGATTGGGACTCCGTCATCTTTCTCATCTAGAAGGGCCCCAGAATGGTATGGATGCTAGGCCTAAGGGCTCTCCTACCGTTTTGAGCCAACACCCTTGAGGATTTTGAGCAACAAGCCGATACAAGTCCCACATTGTGAATATGGTCAGCGGTCGATACTCATTTATTGTTCCCATTTTAGGTCACTATATGGATGCTATGTTTTGAACATGGTTAACAGCTATCCTGCGTCATTAGAACAACCCCATGTTGTCCCAAAAATTGAGTTTAGTGGTTCATTATGCCCCGTTGTATCTCCAAGCGACAAACTCCCTTTGGGAAAAGCCAACTATTAGACCCCCATATGACAAGGAGAGCCAAAACCAGTTCCTTGATTCCCACACCGATCACTAATCGCATTGGATTAGGAGTTGTGATGAGGTGGTAACCATACAAGAGGACGTATGGCCTTCCCGTCTGAGGCCCAACCTCAGGCCCCTTGACCTTATCGGGTCCCAGCCTGAGTTCTTACCCAGAGTGTACGGTGTTGTGTGGGATTACATCCTCATTCACGTCAGGTTATTCGCCACACCATACACCTCCCTTGTTCGAGGTATCTTACCCCTCTCTTCTCCCTCACTGTAAGACGTTAAACTGCAAACTGGTCAGGACTTTCCGACTGAGGCCCTTCCTTAGGCCCCTTGGCCTTCTCAGGCCCCGGACCAAGTTCTTACTCGGACTATACAGTGTGGTGTGGGATTATGTCCTCATTCACATTGGGTTACACGTCATGTCGTACACATCCTCAGACGAGATAATTTATCCATACTCATCCTCAGTGCAAGATGTTAAACTGAAAACTGGTTGGGCATTTCCGACCAAGGCCTAGCCTCAGGCCCCTTGGCCTTCTTGGGCCCCAGACCAAGTTCTTACCCGGAGTGTATGGTGTGGTATTAGATTATGTACTCATTCACATCGGGTCATTCAACGCGCCATACACCTCCCTTCTTTGGTGTTTCTTACCCCCTCTCTTCGTCCTCACTTCAAGCCGTTAAACTATGAATTGACCGGGTATTCCCATCCAAGGCCTAGCCTCAGGACCCTTGGCCTTTTCTGGCCCCTGGCCCATGTTATTATTTAGGGTTGTATGGTGTGGTATGGGATTATGTCCTCATTCACGTTGGGTTTGTCTCCATGTCGTACACCCCCCTCATTGGGGTATCTTAACCCAATATGTGATTCTAGAACCACGTATAGCTTGATTCCCATCCTCATAAGATACGTAGGACTGCCCGAGAATCTCGTATTTGGGTCTATCCCCATCTTGGACCCTCGTCCCACATTCCCCCAGAGAGTGGTATATATAGTTTGGTATGAGATTATGTTCTCACTCACATCGGGTGTTGTAACAACCATGAAATTTACCTCCTCATCCTGAGATTTTTCCACCCCCTTTTACTATCCTCATCTTTTCAAAAAGGCCGCTCTCAAGATGATCCCCCTGGAACTCTTTCACAATTCACCAATGTGCCTAAGGGTACTATAGTTTAGTACCTGGAATGTTAGACTCTACTTGGACATGCTTTCACCAGTTCTTCAGGCTTCATGTTCTCCCTCATTAGGGCTTCCATCACCTTTCACGTCCAAAGGGACCACTGAAGGGCATGGATGCTCGGCCCAAGGGCCCTCCTACCATTACAGGCCAACGTCCTCTAGGGTTCTGGACAACAAATTGATACATGTCCCGCGTTACAAATTTGGTCAGTGGTCGATGCTCATTTGTTTGTCTCCATTTCAGGCAAACACGATATGGATTCTGTGTTTCAAACATGGTCAACAGTTATCCTCCATCATCATGCCAACCTCATAAGCCCAAAATGTCAGCTATATGATTCACATCCTTCTCCACTACATCATGTCAATGTAGAACTTCGAAATTCTTGGTATTATTTATCAGTGCGCATCTGCATGTTAAGAGGGAAAAAATCCATGATAAGGCAATAATTCGAGGCTCCACTGATTTCCCTTTTGCATATATTTCACATATTTCAAATACCTTATCCGCCTTTTTTTTTCCTACACTGAGTTCAACTGACATAGGCTTGGGGATTAGGCTAAGGTCCACCTTTACTTGGGAGAGTCTCGCTTCTCCATGTTCTGAGCTCTAAGACCATAAACTAAATTCTCTTTTAGAACTAAGTATGGCTTGATTCTCATCCACATGGGATACATAGGAACACCCAGACGTCTCTTTTTTTAGGTCCATCTCAATTGGAAGCTAGTTTATCCTACCCCTTAACCTATTACCTCTATTTAGGCCCCTTGGCCCGATGTTCCTTTCTCAGAATCACGTATGGTGTGTTATGGGATTATGTCCTCATTCACGTTGGATATGTTTTATTGCACCGTGAACATTCTCCCTATACCCTCATCTCTACTATATCAGTGCCACACAATGTTAAAATGAACACCTAGTCCTATTACATGTCCTTAAACTATGACATTATCATCCTGGACGCACGACGGAAAATAGAACTACAACGTGACTTCCTCACTCAAGGGGAAACCATGTTCGGTATCAGTCACATGTCGTACCATTGGTCAATTATTGCATACGGCTTGATTCTTGTGGTGATTCTAGGACATGATATCCTAGGCCTGTCGCTTCAAAAAAAAAACATTCACCTTAAAGGACAAACAATATACATCAAATACCAATTATTTTTGTGCGAGGGCCACACCCACATGCCCCTTTCAGCCCTAGAACTGGTACCTTACCGTGGAACCCCTTAGAACTACGTACAACTTGATTCCCATCCGCATGGGATACGTAGAGACACCTATGAATTTCACCTTGGGTCTAGCCCCAGGAATCATAAATTCTATTCCTCTTCATTTCCAAACCCTGGTCTGACCCCTTGTGAGGAACCATGTAACTGTAACCACACCCTGAACAAGTTTGAGATTCCCCATGATGACATTGGGAAGCGGTGATTCCCTCTCCAGAGAGGTCCTTTCTAAAAAAAAGGAATGATCCATGATCAAACCGATGCGCCATTATCCTTTATAAAAAAGGAATGATCCATGATCAAACCGATGCGCCCATCTAATGTGCATCCACCACGGTGGTGTAATTTCGAGAGTGCTGGATTCTGTTTGAACAAACCATCACTCCACATTTCACGCTTTGCGTGCCCCTTATTCAGACCCTTATCTTCTTTCATGTCTAATGGAACCCCCTAATAGTATGGATGCTCGGCCTATGGCCCACCTATTTTCCATGGCCAATGTTCCAGAAGACTAATTGATGACATCTTGAGTCAGGTCCCATGCTTCGAATGTGGTCAATGGGTAGTCCTCATTTTCTATCCTCATTCCAGGGTAATACAATAAGGATACTATGTTTCAGATGTAGTAAATAGTTATTATTTATTGTCATGCCACCCCCACAGTGTTCCGAATCCTAGGAATCGTAATTCACACCTTCCAATCCAATATGTTCGAATTAATTCCAGTGCCCTTGGAATTACCCCATTCATGCACAAGAGAACACTAGGAAAATGGTAATTCGGTTGTTCTAAGAGCATCATTCTCCAGTCAGGTCTCTCCCATTTCCTCCCAGAAATCTGGGCTGGTTGTTCAAACCCTGGATGCCCGAAGCTTGGTTTGCACTCCTACATTTTAATTGGGGTGATAAGGTGTTCATCCCTTGTTTCTCACATCGGTCCTGAACCACATGATCTTAGGGAATGATCGCTGGATACTCCACGAATATCACGAGAGTGAAATAAGCCAATGTAAACAAAAAAACTCAAGCATGTTGTGGCACCAACAATCAATGCTTGAAATTATGTTTGAGGTAAAGCAATCATTACAGTACCTAAGTGCTGTTTCCCCTCATGGATGGGTTAACCTCATCAAAAGTGCATAGAAACTCTGCCACCCTCTGACTGGTGGCGTCCAAGAGTTGATTCCTCCTGTTCAGCTCCCATTCCTCCTCGGTAGTGATGGGACGCAATTCATCGGCCATGATTTGGGCTTGCTCTACGTCAGTCCGAATGAAGGTTATCTCCTCAGAAGCTCACTTCATGCCTTCTATGGACTTTTCCAGCTAGACTTTCATCCGTGATATGAACTCTGATTGCACGTCATGGGAAGCAGAATGCTCATCCGCCCGGACATGTAGCTACTGAACCTCATCTTCAGCCTCCTGGAGCATCTTGATGTTTACTGCTTTCCTCAGCTACCAGCCAACACCGAGGCCATGATCATACTCCTGAATATTTTCCTCCATATGATCTCGGACGATCATGTGGGGACGTAGGGCATCCACTCCCCTAGCACACAGTTCGCGTAGTCGTGAATAATGTCTGTCCATATCATCTAACCATAGTGCTTGGGTGGTGTCATCAATGAAGCGATTGATATGCTTACATGATCGGCGACAGACTATTCTATTGTCCTCTTCATCGGAGGTCATCTTGTCCCAGTTGGAAAAATTGGTAGGCTCATATGCAGGGAATGCTCCCAGGAACTCTTCAGTAGGGTCCACGTCTGGTGTTTGATCAGGCATGGCTGGACCTGGACTATCTGATCGATCTGCATCATTGGATCCTACCTCGATGATCATAGGATTAGCCCCGTTGACAGTCCCACCAGTGATCGGGAGCACCGCTGCTCGGTCGGTTTGGTGCTCCGCCTCCACGATCATCGGCATTACCCTGGGAAGGACGCCTTAAGAAGCCCTGACCAACCTTGCCAAGGCTACCCATGCCATTTGAAGAACTGTATGTTCCAAAAAAGGGCATAGATGTCCGTAAATATGGTTACAGGATAATAGTCATAACATTGGTATAGGGGAATTTCGAAGATCGAATTCGTGGTCTCGTTCTTGGGTTGATGCCATCGGGACCTCAAAGCGTGGCCCCCCATATATGGTCAGAGGGTCCGAAAACTCCGGAGGGGTCACCTCAGGTGTCCTAGCCCCACTGGATGTAGTAATAGAAGTGGCGGTAGGAGTAGATCCTGAGGGTCCCACATCTGCATCCACTAAGGGACTTGAAATAGTTCTGTATATAAGACTCTCCTGCACAGTTCAGGTGTTATCAAGGAGTCCAGAATGACCTCAAAGTAAGTCTCGGAGAAGGGGGTTTTAGATTGTTACCTCAAGGGATTCTGCGAACTACTCAAGATCCGAGTCTTGATATCCAACTTTTCCCCCTCCAACGTGATCCCTCTCCCGACCTCGTCTCCCCTGGAAGACTCTTCTAATTCTTCCGGTAGAGGGAAGCGCTCTCTCAAATCAGCGGTCGACAACTGCTGGGGAGTAGTGCTATCGGGAAACACCGTGACTAGATCTGTAATTGGATGAGGAGCACCCTTGGAGTGCACAAAGTTTTCCATCTCAGTCATATATTGTTCCCCTTTAGATTGGGACACATCAAATCTGTATCTGAGGGGGCCTATTTGTGGAAAATCCATCCCGAGACGGTTCAGGTGCTGCCACAACTCGGGGTGGATGAGGAATTTCCTGTTGACTACCTAGATGTCCCAGCCCTCTAGGAAGACAACATTCTCCTACATGTCGATATGGCGCAACTTCTTCCCCGTAGCCTAGGTGGGTATCCTACGGAATCCTTTCAGTTTCCTCCCCTCTAGATAACTCATCTCTTCTGGAATCACCAGGTCGGCTGCCGCTATGAGATTCGCTACAACTGCTTCCCCCTCAACTGGTGCGGGGCTCACCGCCACGGCAGCCCCGCCACAGCGGGATGCCCTTACTGCCTTCTGGCCCCATCCCCGAGGTCGGTAAAGCTCACCATCACCGACTCGAACGGTTGGATGCTTCAGCATCTCCCCCAGGTAGGCCGCCTCCCAACGCTAGGCATATTCTTTTACCAGACCGAGGACGGTGGTCGATGGAGGCAACTCGTTCTGAAATTTCCCATATTCCCACATGAACATGAGCCACATCTACCTCATCACGCATGAGTCTTCTTTATAGTGCACCTCCAGATATACTTGTGGGGTCATTCGATGCAGACACTAGCATTTCCTTGAAAACCAGTGTGGGGTATACGGCTCGAAAAGGGGCTCACGGTCCACTCGTGCCACTAGGACTCTACCTCCAAAGGCCAAGAGATAGGATCGATGCTCTTTCGTCCCCAGACTATCATCACTAAGTACCCCTATTAGCAGTGGTAATAGGTGGATATAGAATTCCTCCAACCTCCACACCCAGTTCAGAACTGATGGTGCAGTCAGCTTGGCTAGAAAGCTCTCGGAAATGTTCAGGATTGGTGGGAAGAAGTTCGAGCCCAGAGGAGAGATATGGTTCAGGTATTCGTAAAAACCCATGATATATTCCTATATCCACCCATACCGGAGGTGGAATGGCCCACATACCCTCTGTGGCCTTTTCCCCTCGCTGATATGACACAACACCTTGTACAGCTTGGCAAGCATCTGGATTCCTTGGTTGACCCGCCCTCCTGTCGCCAATGTGGACGCCATGATAAATCTTCTTGGGTGTACTCCCATTTTTGTGTCCCTCACTGGCAGGATCCAACCATAGATAAGAGCTGTGATGAACGCCACCAGCCTGAATATTGGTTGTTGCTCGGTGATGACGCTGAATCCCCATGTCTTCTATTGGCCGTTCTCTAAAAGCCGCCAATACGAGTGCTCCTTACTCCGAGCCCCCTTCGGGAAAGTCTAAGGCCTTTCTAGAAACTGTTTGTTTTCCACAAAGTTTGGGAATTGTTTAAACCACCACTTAAAGTGGACATCCCTTACTACATCCTTTTCCTCCCCGGGCAAAAGTTCCATCAATGCCATTTCCACCAGTGGAATTTGTTTTGGATCCTCCCACGCACTCAAGATGTGGATGAATTCATCGTACATTGCACCTAGTATCGGGGCCCCTGAGATCTGGTGGACATACCACATGCTGATACCGACCTTCCCATGGTGTAAGTGGAAGGTATTGGTCCTCGATGACCATATCCTCAACAGCTCTGACATCGGCTATTTCGGTTGATATATGTGGAAGGCCCATGCCGCCTCATACCAACCCACTCTCCTCAGCTCATCCCCAAACTCCTCACAAGAGGCGCCTACCCAGTAGGCCCATTCCCAATCATCGATGAAGTATCCTCCCTAGAACATGTCACATTCCTTAGACCACCCCTTCCCCAGGTTCCTCAAAGCTGCGTTCAAAATCATCTGGTGCAGAGGGGTAGATGTCTCCAGCAATAATTCCTTCCCGCCGATATTATTTAGTTGGTTGTATAAGAAATCAGTATTGACGGGTGTGAAATCCCCCCGGGCATGGCCATCTTCCGCCCTGAACCATCAGCGGTGGCATGACGTGCTCCTGAACCATTAAGTTGGTTCATCCCAACTTCCTTATAGGATGAAGACATCATCCCTCAGCCCGAATCCATACAAAGGTAACCTCTTGCACAATGGGTATTTCTTCTGGATCTCTGACAGCAGCTGCACTAGTAAATCATGGTTGGAGTGGCTCCGTACCAACTCTCCCAGACCCAGACTCTTCACTATCTCGTCCCTCCGAGCGGCATCCACAAGGACCCCCTGAGCAGATTCTTGATGCGCCATTCAATTTTGAAATTTGGGAGCTTTTCAGGTTGGTTCGCAAAGTTAGTTCACGGAGGACGTTCGCGGAGAATGTTCGCGAAGCCTCTTTATGGAGCCCGGACTTGTCCTTCAAATGCAAAGTCGCGAAGTGCTGAGACGTGAAGTCAAAGAATCGATGATGCTCCGTGAAGCGGAAGGCCCGATTCACAGGGAGCAATCATGGAGTATGCGGAGCTTATTTAATTGAGAGCGCTAAATTCCAAAATCACAGAGAAGAGAAAAGAAAAAAGAGAGTTCAGGTCCCCTATTTATAGGCGGGGGACACTCGGAGCTTCGCGGTGCGCCATGACCAAAGCAAGCTTCGTGGAACATCCAGCCGGAGCATCTCTTTCCGAATTGGCGAGCCCTCTTCACGAGATAGCTTCACGAATGACCAATGATTTTGGTGATCGACCCTCCAACTTTGACCCTTGATTTTTCCACGGCTCCAAGTTTGAGGGGGGCATTTGTTGACGCCAAAATGTGGGGAGGAGAAGAAGACATAGACCCGATTGCTTCCTCGCGAAGCCCCTTCACGGAGTCCCCTTTGACATTCGCGATGCACCATGGAGCAAGGAGGCGGTAACGCTCCGCGATCTCATTTGACGTTCGCAAGCCGCCACGAAGCAAGGAGGCAGTAACGCTCCGTGAACGCATTTGACATTCACGAGCTGCCGCTGAGCAAGCTCCGTCTGTGTTCCAAGCGCGTGCTGCTTTGCAGCGCTTCATCCCTATAAATACCGACCTCCTCCCAAGTCAAGAGGGCGGACAATCCAACCATTCAACATAATAGCTCCCGAATCGCGAAGCACCTTCTGCTCTGTGAAGTATGAGCTGTACGAGGTACTTATGCTCTGCGAAGTGCCACCCCTTTTCCTTGTTTTGAACCCAAATTTCAAGAGGGATGCCTTTCGCGGAGCCTAAGGGCCTCTGCAAAGGAAGGGGATCCCTAAGGGGACACAGGTCATCGCATATCATTTATACTTCACTAAACACCCTCCATGTAAACTTGATCCACATGCCAAGGTAGGGTCACTGTACTTCGTGAAGCACATTGCTTCACGATACATTGCCTCACGAGGCACTATCGCTCTGTAAGGAAATGCTCCGCGAATTCCCTTGTACTTCGCGAAGCACATCCAAAATGCACCTATACTCTATGCTTAGGCTGAGGTACCCCACCTTGCGAACCACACCCCTTCGCAAGTACCCTCTGCCACACGGAGCATTAGAGCTTCACCCGACCCCTGCCTATGAACTCGTTTGCTTTGCAATTCTTTTTACCATGAAACCCTTCAGGTTTGCACGATGTGATTTCAATGTCTGTTGGACGATACTACCTGTTGCGTTGCATTACATCAAGATTCTTCTCATAGGCACGTTAACGACTCTTGTCTCTTCACATAGCCACGCTAACATGGACCCCACCTGATAGTTCACTCCATGACACCCCTAGCCCTGACGTTTCTTGTCCCATCTCTATACCAAGGAGTAGAGGGTACCAGTTATGTAATTCCTAGGGTTGCGGAGAAAACCCACCTCGTCCGAGCTATAAGATATTAAACTGCCAAGCACCATACTCCTCAGCACATGACACTAAACTGGGACCTTTCCCCGTGCCTCGCACGCTTGGAGCCCCCACCTTGGACATTCTCTATGCCCATTGGTCTCCATGAAGATGAGATCTTCCCTCATAGGGGATGATATCCACTTTATTAGAGTGGAGTTTGTTTGTGGGGAAAGGGAAAATATCTTGTTGTATGCCCCTGATTTTTCTTGTCAGAGGCAGAATCCCGGATCCTCCTTTCTTCTTCGGTCCCAAGGACCAGGGGAGGGGGAAATGCGCACTAAATCACTCCTTTCTTCAGTACCAAGTCCCTCTCCCACTGGGCTTTGTCACTTCTTGGGCGTCCCTCATTGAGTAAGTCCCAACCTCTGCGGGCTGCTAACCACACATGAGCCCCTGTTTCCTCTTTGGGCTGTGATCACATATAATCCCCACTCCACTTCCCACAGATGAACCTTTTGCAATGTGATCGCTGGGTATCTGTTATCTCTTGTTTCTCACACTGAGCATGACTCACGTGGGCTTAGAGTGAGCACTGACCATGACATCTTCCTTGGGCCGCCTCAGAGCATAAGCCCCAAATGAAACCACCTAAACTATGAGGTCTTTGATCCTTTCTATGGTAAGGTATGTAGGAAGCCTCTACAAGGTTCATGCCCAACAACCATTCGACCCTAGGTCAACCTTCACGTCATTTCCCAAACCATCTAAACTATGTGGTCTTTGATCCTTTCCAAGTCAAGGTATATAGGAAGCCTCCATGAGGTTCAAGCCCAACAACCATTGGACTCTAGGCCCACCTTCACGTCGGTTCCCCACCATATGAACTATGAGGTCTTTGATCCTTGACAAGGCAAGGTACGTAAGAATCCTCCACGAGGTTAAAGCCCAACAAGCATTGGACCCCATGCCCACCTTCAAGTTGGTTATCTACCACCTAAACTGTAAGGTATTTGATCTTTTCCAAGGCAACGTACGTAGGAAGCCTCATTGAGGTTCAAGCCCAATAACCATTTGACCCCATGTCCACCTTCACGTTAGTTCCCACTAATCTGAACTACAAGGAAATTGATACATGCCAAGGTAGGGTACATATGAATCCTCCCTGAGGTTTAAGACCACTACTCTCCATTGGTCCCGACCATCTTCATGTATGTGCACCAAACCCCCACCACCTGAACTATGAGGTCTTTGATCCTTGCTACAGTATGGTACGTAGGAAGCCTCCACAAGGTTTAATCCCACCACCCATTGGTCGCTCTGAACCCTTTTCATCGGTTCACCAACACCTTCGGTTGCCTCAGAGCATAAACCCCCAATGCCCCCCGTATCCAAAAACTACAAAGACTTTAATTATTGCTAAGGTAATGTACTTAGGAAGCCTCTATGAGGTCAATCCCAACACCCAGAAGTTCTGACCCCCTTCATGTCAGTCCGCCCCCATCCAGAATGACATTAATATATAGGCCTCAGTCAGCGGTAAGCCGCTGTGATCCTATTCAGCGGTAATCCGTTGACACACTATCCAGTGGTAAGCCTTTTCAATATCATTTAATGGTAAGCCGTTAAAAACCCAGATGAACTACGTGGAATTTGATTCCCTACCACGAGGATACTTAGGATGTCTCTTCGAGGATCATGACCAAAACCATCATCATCCTCATGGTGGTTCCATCCCATTCACCATCCACTTCATTCAACCGCTCCATCATCCATCCTTATTCTTACCCGGGCCACCACATCCTGGTGGGATCATGCCACCTCTTACCCCATTCTCCCCAATAGTAACCTAGAAGTCAACCATGCATTGGACCCAATATCGGTGTTCCATACAGGGGTTGTACCCATCTGATCCACTCTAGTCAGTGTTCTAATTAGTCTGATCCGTCCCCGCCAGACGTTAAACTTGAGGCATACCCCATTTTAAACATGGGAAGCCGAGGAAAACCTCAAATACATTCCCAGGGCATATGATTCCGCGCATTTTATGTGGGATTCCATGGGCTTTCACACCCTCGAGAATCCCTATAATAAGGGTTAGAAGACAGACACACAAATCCCCTAGTGTCCAGACACACCAGTGATGCCCAACGTGACTACTCCTCTGACTAAAGGTTGCAGCCCTAACGGTACCCCTTAGAATTTCCTGACAGAAGCTGGGTAATTAAATGGTGTCCAGGAAGATATGGTGATAGGAAGAGTTTCGTGAACAATGTATTAAATCTATGAGGGAGACCTGGACTAGGTGACAAATTCTGAGGAGGAATCCAGGGAAGGAAAAACCAGCATCCCATCATCCCATTTCAATGAAGGGGCAAACATCCCTGAATAAGGAGTGGATGCCACCCACCTTTGGAAAGCTATAATGCGGGGCAATAGATAGTGAAACCATTCCCCCCCAAAATAGATGGACTTGCACACACCGACGAAAGCGTCGGAAACATTGTGAGATGATATATAAATCCTTAAATAATTCATTAGAGGGTGTCATAGGACCCCAACCATAACATAAAATACACATATGTTCCATAATACATCAATCATTTAAAACCTCTAGAAAACCTATTGGATTGAAAATTGGTTTCACGATACTTTAATATGGTATCACTAATATTTATTTCAAGAATGTAAATGATTTATACTAACAACCCAATCACCTAAAAAATAAAACTCATAGAAACATTTAAAGAGATATTCAGGGAAAATAAATTCTATGTATGTTAAGATATTAGAGATAAATAGTAAAATAATAGTGAAATCATAAGAGTTTTTTAGAGGTGATTTTATCATTAGAATAAAATAAGAAGCTATACCTTAAAATGTTACTTTTGAAAAGCTGAAGTGATTTTTTGATAAATTTTATTTTTAAAAAATAATTTTCAATAATAGTGCATTATTAAGACATAATATTTATGAAAAATCTATTTAGATTGGATGATAAATCATTTGAATTTTAATGGATGTAAATTTTTTTTTAATTTTTTTAAATACGTTTGTTTAAAAACAGACATAATAATAAAGATCAAAAAAATTATTTTAAAATGAATAATGGGGAATAAAATGATCATTAGAGTTAAAAATAATTTTTTTACACTAGGGAAATGTTAACATTGGTTGATAGTAAAAATATATATTTGGTGGAAAAATCCATTAAAAGAGATGGGGATTATTATTAAATTTATTTAATTTTATCAAAAGTATAGAAACATCCAGGAAGATGATATTTGGGTAAAAAATAATTTCCCAATAAAATAAATTTTAAATATAACATAGCATCATCATAGGTTATAATATATAAATATTTAATGATAATAGTCAAAGACTAGTGATTATGAACCAAGTAAAATATTTGAGTAAAAAAACCATACAAACCATTGTAACTTTTGAATAAAAATAAAATGATTGGTTGAACACTTAATAAACATTAAATATCATGAAAAATAAGATAATAAAGATAAAAACTGAAATGGGGAAACATTTACTCTATTTAATGTAAAACATGTTGTATAACATAAAAGTGTCTTAAGGGATTCGAATTTGACAAAAAGAAAACCAATTGAATGACATATATATTAAATTAAAATTTCAATTACTATGAATGGTATGAATTTAATGATATTAAACTAAATTAGGTATCATATACAATAATTTATGTAAATTAGGTTTATAATTCAGAAAATGTATCAAAGAGAGAAATTTGAGATGAAGAAAAACTGATGTTTTATTCCCAATAACTAAATTGTGGTATAAAATCCTGTAAAACTTACATAAATATATTATTTAATTACATTATATAATTAATAAAACCATACTACTCTTTAAATAATTATTTTACAACCATATATTACAGATATGTTAATTTATTATAGTTTCTTTTCATTATCAAGTGTTAAAACATTTGATTATTTATTCCATTCAAACATCCCAAAGATGTGATTGATTCTCACTATGTGGTTTAAATTTAATAATTCCCAAATAATTCAAGATATAATAATTTTTTTAATTATTACTTAAGTCCCATTTTTTACTAGGTTAATGACATGAGTACATCCTATAAAAAGGGAAATCATGATGAACTAGTCTTTGATGTTTTTAATGATAGAAATGTGATATATTACAGAATAATTTAAATATTAACAAAAAAATTAAATATTCATTATATAATCACAAAAATATAAATTTTTACATTATTTTATCATTTTAATACATCCAATAATCATTTATTATATAATTACTATAACATCATTTAGATAGGATCCAAAATCCACCCAAGAGATAACATGTCATAATGATTTAATGAGCAAGGGGAGGCCTTTTGATAATGATAATTTTTAATATAATGAAGCATAAATTTTTTATAAACATCAAATATCAACAATAAATCTATTATATCATCCATCAACTATGTGTGGTGATGGAAAACAATTTGTTGTTCATGGAGGTGGTAGTCCACATATATGAATAGTTAATAATCCAATTTCTAAAGGAATGAAAAAAATATAGTATATGACAAATTATCATTTTAGATTTATAAAAATTTTATTAAAAAATTATAATTCATAAAATACATCCTTTTAACCATCCATGAGAGGCAGTTATGAAAAATTAATATCGCTTCATGGATGTGGTAGTGCACATACACACTCGATCAAATTTTTTTTTTTTAGTGGAAAGAAATGACTTAATTTTTTTTAAAATTAGTATATTTACATTTATTTATAATAATATTATTGTTTTAATTATATTAATAATGTTATAAATTATTTATGAAGCAGTATAGTTGAGTAAAAGTGTAAGTGAAAGTGATACTCACGTTAGAAGCTGGAGTGGTCTATTAGAAAACTTCTTGGAAAGAATGGCCTTAAGAAAAAAACTGGTGGCCAGAAGCTTATCAATGTGGGATACGATTTTATGTGTGGAACATTTTTATAGTTTCATCAAAAAAAATTTATGTATATTCTAGTATTTATATTATGGAAGTGATACTTTTTTTAAGCGATGAGATGTGTAGTTTTGAAAGAACCCTGTAAATTTCAATAACGCGGAGTCACTATCGAAGGATCAATAGATTAAAAATAGAAAAAGTATAGGGGATGTGTGTGTGAGTCTATGTTATCCTAATACACTCATTTTGGAGACAACATAGTTTTTTTCGAATTTTTTCTTTTCATTTTTTATCATTCAACATAACTTACATTTCCACAGATAATAAATTTTTAACATTAGTGATTAATAATAATTTTAAAAAAATATTATTGGAAATTTTAAAAAATATAATACATCTTAATAGTTTTTTTAATAATTTTATGTATTAAAATTTCTATGGGATTGAAAAGTTAATTTTAAAATAAAGGCTCATAATGTGTGAAGATTGATTCTTTGGGAATTGTGTGTTATTAATTTTAAAAAATTATATATATGACAACATTATATTAGATACTTATTTTAATGAAAATTTTTTATTTACTATAAAAAATAAAATTTAATTTCATTTTAATGAAATCGAAAACATAATTTCACCATTAAAACTCTTAATTAAAATATAAGACAAATTTTTATTAAAGTAAAATTTTAATTTAGTACTATAAATTCTAGAAATATGATTTATAAGTTCAAAGAATATTATAAATGGAACTATATTATTCCATAACTTAATATTTTATTAATTAATAGGTTTTTATTTTATAAGGTCAATATTACATAATAATAAAATAATAAAATTATTAATTTTCACTAAAATCATATTTTGTTTTTAAAAACCATAATTTTTAGAAAAAACTAAAAGAATTAAAACAAAGTGATTTTTGATGTGATTCATTCAAAAATGTATTTAATTATATAAAATTTTAATTATAGAATTTTTGATGTAGGTTTTTTTAAAATACATAATATAAAGAAGTCGACTTTTATTAAAAAATACAATTTTTAATGATTTATCTTCTATAGGGAACATATTTTTATGGTTTAAAATATTAGTGTTTATAATATATTTATTAATAATTTCATTCTAATATATTTTAGTTATTTTAAATTTGGTGTTATGTATAACACAAGTTATCGAACATAAAATTAGTTTTAAAAGGTCTATAATTTAGAGTCATTACATTCAACACAATTAAATGAATTATGTTCTCACAATTTTTGTTATCACATAGTAATAAAATTAACTAAGGGTATCTAAGAGATATATTTTACACATAATATAATTCAAATATTGTGATAAAAAAGTTGAAAATATATCATTTTTCCACAAAATAGGTCAATATAGTATTGATTATTTTTATAATAATTTTAGCTAACAAACTTAATGATTAGGAAATAAATTTCTAGAATAAAATTAATTTTTAAATTATGATCAAAGCCTTCTTTATACTGAAAAATAATCATATGTTTATTTAAAATATGAAATGCGATTTCCCTATTTTATTTATTATTATGGATTCTATATAGAGGTAGAAAATACATTTCAAAAGGCACATAGAATTCAACTAAAGGATAATATGTCCTTCCAAATAAATATTCTAAAAACATTATCATGGGATACAATACTGCAAGACAATTTTTATGATAATCTAATATCAAATCCTTGAGTTGGGGGATTTTATTCTCTTAGATAACATTCTAGATACAATAGAGTTGAAGGAACTGAACATAAATATGAAAATAATAATTTTAGAGTGGGGGATAAGTGTATGTAAATTTGAACTATCTATTCCCTTGGTAGTCATTATATATCACCTTTATTATTTTATAGGTTTATTGTGATTATTGTCCCCATTATCCCTTGGTTTTGGGCATCAATTTATATAATTTATAAGCTACCCACATTTAAAATATAGAACAATTAGTGTTGAATTATGATAAACTTTATTTCTATTTACATTTTTAATATAACTCTTTATTTTCCCAAGGTAATTCTCACAAATCCACCCTTTTAAATTAAAAGAAATCATATTTTTCATTTTTCAAGTTTCCCTTGATGATTTTTTGCACCTTTCAAATATTTAATTTTGAATCATTTTTAATCTATGGTCCTCACCACCTGATATTTATGGAAACGTCATTTTTCTCTTATTTTTAGCATTTGAAAACTAATCTAAGTACATGATTTAATCATAACAAAAAGATTTATTACTATTGTTACTACACTATTACCTTTTTCATTGATAAAATATCCACATTTTCCATGGAATAATTCATTAACATGATAACTTTTGTATTCATCAATTATTAAAACAAAAGGGTAAATCGTGAGTGATTAATATTAACATCGAAAGATAATTATAAAAGACCCAACCTTGGAATGTTTTCTTCTTGAAACCATCACATTAACCTTTAGTTCTACTTATGACTCTTTTATTTCAAAATAGGATTAATTAGGATAGTTTATCTCATACTTTCTACGCGAATTAATTAATATAATAAATATTTCATAATGTAGCTGAATAAAATCAGGTCAACCAAAACATAAAACCCGAGAGTGTCAAACCATGGGAATAATTTGACATATTTGTTAAGAATTGGGTGGTAGTTAAGTCAATAAAAAAATCCATTTTCAAGGATATTAACCCTAGGTAAGTCTATGATAGATCCTATATCCACTTATTGTATCCTTAAAGGGATAATATCGTAAGGAGAACCATATAATGTTTGTAATAATCAATAATGTTATAATATACATATAATTATCTAATATACTTATCCATAGAGTTTTCAATACAGTTTTTGTTTCCCATTCCAAATTTTTTTTTATCAAAAATAAATAACCCATGTTCTATTACAAACCATGATTCCAACACTCACACTCCAAAATATGGTTCAAAAAAATAATTTAACACTAGAATGATGCATTGTGAGATGAACTAATCTTTATTTTAGGACATTATCATAATGTAAGTATTAAAATCCATAAAAAATATCACCATTCCAAGAACGACAATTTTAATGTATTTTAGGATAAACTATAGAAAAATCTTATTTTTTTGATACTTGTGATAATTTATCAACATTGGAAGTATAATAGATCCAATTCTAGACACCTCCTATGTTATTTTGATCTTTATAAACTGGGGAAATAAAATATAAGATTGGTATGTTCTCGAATTCTCATTAAAGGGATACTAATAATTTTTTTTATTAAGGGTTAAATCATAAGCATATGATACACCATGAGAAATATTGTAATATATTAATAAAATAACTTATAACAATAAGATTCTTCCATAGGTCGTGATATCATGAAAGTATATCTCAAAAGAAAAACATTTTACATGAAAAAAGAGTGTGAAATCAGAAGATAATAATCATGATACATAGATTATAATCATATTAATATGGCTTATAAATACAAAATTCCATTTAAACCTAAAATAAAAAATAAATTTTAACAAAAAATATAGTGAAATAATAACATCATGAAAAAATAAATATGCTTTATATCATGAACATATATATACCCAATTTTACATTGTCAATAGTAAATAATCAAGAATCATGTTTTGAGTAAACAAAATTCTGATGCTTTATATTTTGAAGAAACAAAATTCCCTCTATTTATGTTGTAAAATTTTTCCCCACATTTGATATTTTGAAAAGATTTAATTACTTTTCATCATATTGAGAAACAAATTCCCAAAAATATTTTTATTTCTAAAAAAATATCCATGGTTTATGTTGAGAATAAAAAAATGTTCACACATCCTATTATGAATAAAAAAATGTTGACACATCATTTCATGAAACAAAATTCCATACTTAATATCATTGTATCATGAGACATAAATAATTATCCAAAGAATTAGAGGGTTATATATAAACCCATCATCTATAGATATTTGTTCCATAAGAGATCAATCGTTAAAAAATCATTAAAACCCATTGGAAAGAAAAATGGGTTTCAAAATAGTTCAAGATGGTATAAACAAAATATACTTATGAAATTAATTGATTGATAACCCAAACAAAATAACCTAAAAAGACTATTTCATAATAAAATTTATAGGGTGATTACTAAAAAATACATTACAAGGATGTTAATACTTTAGAAATAAATTGAAAAATGGTAGTGAAATAATGAAATAGTTTTCAAAAATAAATTTTATATTTGGTATAAAAGAAGAAGTAAAGATAACATAGAAAATCCATTAATGAAAAGGCATTGTGAAAAAATGTTGAAAAATTTCGATTTTAAAGAATAATCGTAAAAATAGAGAATTTAAAAGATAAAATGGCCACCAAAAATACATTTTATGTGGATGATAAAACATAATATTTTGAAAGGATTAAATGAACTTTTTGAATTTTATTTAAAATACCTTTGTTTGTATACCCAAATTGTGAAAAACAATGAAACCTTTATTGTAAAATGAATAAAGGGGAATGAAATGATCATTAGAGTAAAAAAATTAGTTTCCACTGGGGAAATGAGAACATTGATTGGTATTAAAAGTATGGGTAAGGAGGAAAAATCCATTTGAAGACATGTAAATGATTCTTAAAATAATTAATTTCAAAAAAACAAGAGATTCATCAAGGAAGAAGACATTGGTGTAAAAATAATTTCCCTATAAAAGAAGGTGGATGTAAAACAGAACATGATAAAAGGTTAAAATAGGTCAATGTTGAAAAATAATAGTCAAATAAGAGTGATTATAACCTAATGAAATGATCTAAGTCCCAAAAGCCTCATACAAACATTGTAACTTTTGAGTCAAAGCATCATGAGAGGTTAAAAATTAAATAAAAAATTAAATTTCCTAAAATATAATATAATAGTACTAAAATAAATTGTAATGGGTTATTATTTACACTATTGAATGTAAAACATGGTTCCTAACATAAACATGTCTTAAGAGATTCAAATTTCAAACAATGAACCCCATATAATATGATGAGAACTAAATCCAAACCTCTTGAAAGAGAGACATATTTAAATAGAACTCATATTTCCATTAATAAAGGACATTTAATGATATAAAAAACAATTATGTATAATATACCTCACTTAAATGAAATTTGGTTCATAATACTAAACATGTCACAAAAAGAGGAATTTGAGATGAAAAAACTTGCCTTGTATTCCCCCTTACTCAAATGTGCTCTAACCTCCTGTATAATGAACAGAAAAATATTAGTTAATTATTTTATAATCTTAATTTAAATAATAATACAATTTTTATAATGAAATTATAATTTTTTTTATAAATATATTAATTGATAATATTTTGTTTTCATAATCAGGTGTTAGGACTTTCATTCATTCATTCTGCACACAATTCAAGAAGATAAGGTTGATTATAACATTGTTTTATCAAGTTCATCATTAAGAAATCATTCAGGATGGAATATTCATTTTTTATGATTACTTATGTCATAATTTTCTCTTGAAGAAGGACTTTAATATGGCTTCTGAAAAAAGAAATCACAGTGAACTTTTTTTTGAAATGTTTAAAGATAGAAAGGTGATATATTAATAAATATTTTAAACATTAACAATAAATTTAAAGAATAATTAAAAATATTAAATAATTAAATATTTATTGATATTAACATTATATGAAATTCCCTAATAATTTATGGGATATTCATTATAACATTGTTTACATAGGTGGTAAAATTTACCCAAAAGGAATATGGAATGTGATAAATTATCATTTTAGTGTAATAAATGTGAAATAAAGATCATTAAAATTTATTAAATCTAACCATTTTACTAATAATTACAGCTGGGAAAGAAAAATTTACAACCTTACTTCGTGGAGGATATGTTCTGCACATATACATGATCAATGTAATTTTATTTACATAATGGATGAAAAATATGGAATATTTTTTTCTAATTAATATAATGAAATTTATGTATAATAATGATACTCATATCATTATATTAGTAAGGTTTAAGGTGACTTATAAAGGATTAGAGAAAATTAAATTAGTATTTGAAAGGGATACTCACATTGGATGATTGAGGGTTTTCATGAAAAAATATTTGGAAATGACGCATGTATGCAACCTAAAGGTGGCTAAAAGATTAGGTAATTAAGATAGGGTTCTAGGAGGTGAATGTTTTTAGTGTTTAAATAAAAAATTTGATGTATAAGTGAGTATTGAAGTGGTTTTTGTTTTAGTTTTTTATAACTGAAGAGAATTGTAGTTTTGAATGTGTATTCTACATTTTGAATAATTAGGAGTCCCTACTAAAGTTTTAGTTACTTGAAAATGGGAAATGGTGAGAAAGTGTGTTTTGACCGATATTATCCTCCTATAATCATTTTAAGAAAACCAAGAGTGTTTTAAGTTTTTTTTCTAACTTTTTCACTTTTATCTTAATTTACATTTATAGAGGTAATTAATTTTTAACCATAGTGTTTCATATTAATGAAAAATTATGATTATAAATATTACAAAATTTTAAATATTTGATTTGAAATATTAAAATGAGTTTACTGTATAAAAATTTAATGTATTTAAATTAAAATTTGTCAATAAATACACATAAAACGTAAAAAAAAATCTATGAAAAGTGTGTTATTATGTTTAAAAATATATGTACAAGATAATATTACGATGGAACCTAATTTGTATAAAATAATGTTTTTATTAAAATAAAATAAAATTTAGGAATCTTTTAATGAAATCCAAATCTAAATTTCACTATCAAAACTCTTAATTAGAAGAAAACACAAAAATAGTACTTGTTAATGTATGATTTTAATTTAGTTATAAATATGATGGACAAAGGATTTTTGATTTCAATGAATATTTAAAAATTGACCATTATTTTTCTAAAATAAATATTTTATTACCTTATATTATTTTAATCTTATATGGTAACATTATATAAACATAAAATCCTCAAAAATATAATTTTCGTAAAAAATGTATTTCCAATATATAAATAAAATAGAATTTATAGAAAATAAGAATTATAATTTTTTATCTTTACAAGGTAATATATTTTAATGGTTTACCATTATAGGGTTTATTATATCTTCATTAATAATCTTTTCTTAATATGCTGTTGTTTTTTTACAGTTGGTGTATCGTGTAACACAAGGTTTTGAATATAACATCAGTTTAACAATGTCTATACTGTTGGGTCATTATATTCTACCCATTAAATATATAATATATTTTAAATTTTTGTAATAAGTTACCATTGAAACTAAATTAGGGTATCTAAAGGATAAACCAGACTCCTGATATCATTTCTAGAGAGTTATTAACAAACATAGGATATATGTCATTTTACCATATAATAGGTCGATATTAATATTTAATTTTTCTCTAACCATTTGAGCTAAAATAACTCATTATTAGTTTTCATAACTCCTATAATAGAATTAATTTTTTGAGAGAGTGTATATTCATCCTTACACTTATAGATATTAACGAGGGGTTTTCAGTATATAAAATTTAATTTATATATTTTTGTTGATTATTAGGGATTATATGTAGAGATAGTATTTATATTTCAAAAATAAAATTAAATTCATATAAGGGAGTGATAATAAGACTTGAATTAATCATATTTCTTGAAACTCAACTTTGGACACAATACAATAAGATGTTTCCTCTGAAAATCTATTATCATATAACTAGGGTGATGTATTTATACTCATAGAAAAATTCCTAGATATAATGGAGTTTCTAAAAATAAAATAAAATAAAACATTAACAATCAAGTAGTATTGGATAATCATACCAAAATTATCATTATCATAACTCAATGGAATTCAATGTATATGATCTTCCTTTTTGTAGAGTTTTATCATGATTTTTACCCTTATTTTTTTCTAGGTTTGGGCATTAATTTATACAATATCCAAGATCTTCACCTTTAAAAAATAAAAATATTAGTATTACATATAGATAAACATTGTTTCATATTATAATTTTAACTAAAATATTCTATTTTTATCGATAACTTATCACTCAATTATCCTTTTTTCTATTCATAAAATTTCTTTTCATTAATTTGAGTCATTTTGGGTGTTTTTTCACACATGTTTCACTCGTTGAATTTTAATCTTTATTCTTATATGGTTATAAACACTTGATCTTTCAATAACCTTCATTTTTATCATATTTTTTCTATTTGACAACTTACCTATGTTAATGTTTTTAATCATAATAAAAATATTTCTAAATAAAGTTCATATAATACCAGGTTCCTCATTGTGGAGGTATCAACATTTTCCTTGTAATGCTTCATTAATATGTTTCTTTCGGTCTTCATCCCATACTAAAACCAAACAAGTTATTCATGAGTGATCAATTTTCCCATCACAAGGGAATTAGGAAAAAATAAACCAAAAATATGTCATTCTTTGAAAATATCTCATCATATTTTGTTTCAACCTAAATAATTTTTGTTTCAATATATATTTATTTAGGATGTTTTATCTCATACTTCAAATCCTAATTCCATAACCTAATTTATCCTTCATATTGTCTTGTTTAGATAATGTAATTTTAAAATTAATACTACCCCAATAATTCAAATCCATGTATGTTGTTTGTCCCCTTGGTCGTAAAATGGGATATAATGGATTTAATTCCTAATATTCCCTTTTTATGGTTATTACCCCTAGGTACATCTATTATAGAGCCAATATAAACTTGTATTATCCAGAAGAGAATGAAATTTCTATGAGAGCCACATAATCTCTGAAAAACTTCATAATATTATATATAAATAAAAATATCCCTTACACTTCCTTATAGGTGTTTTTATAATGTTATCTTATCATTTCCCCCCTAAATTAAAATAATCCTAAAAACACAACTAAAACATACTCTGATACCAACTATAAGGCCCTAGGACTACAATATGAGATCTGGGGTGAAAAAACATCCACTAAACACTAGATTTTAACCATGTGAGATTAAGTAATTTTTATTTAAAAACATTATAATAGTATAATTATTAAAACACTTAAGAAATCTCATAATTCCAAGAATGTATGGTTTTGTGTCATTGAGGGTCATCTTTCTAAAAAACATATTTTTTTAACTTGTGAACATTTATCCACATTCAAACTATACTAGATCCACATCAAGACATCTACTCAGTTATACTCATCATTATAAAATAGGGAATGAAAACATATGATAGGGTTAATCTTGAATGTGTAATATGGTAAGAATAATCAATACATTTTTAAAGGTTATATCTTAGGCATATGAGAAAACATGGGTAGGGGAGGAATATCATATTAAAATAAAATGAATAATAATAGTTTTCCAAAATTCAGGATAGAAGGACATGGAATATAAAATGGAAATCGTATAACACAGATAAATAATGTAGATCAGGATATAATAAAAATGATCCATGGAGATTAATCACAAACATATGTCTTGAAAATTTAAAATTCCCTTCGAATAAATTATAAAAAATAACTTGGGAACAAACATTTAATTATAAAAATAATAACATTGTGAACCTTATAGTTTTATAAAAAACATCTTATGCTTAATGTTGTGAAATAAATTCCCCCTCTTTAATTTCTGAGAAAAAAAATTCCCATGCTTCATGTTTTAAACACAAAAAATTTCCATGAATCACGTTATAAAAAAATTTCCACTATTATTGTTGTAAAAAATAAAATGATCATACTTTATTTTTTGATGAACAAAAATTTCACACTTTTTAGTGTGAAAAAACAAAATATTAGTGATCCATGTCATGAAAAAACAAAATTCCCATGCCTAACATCCTTTTTGAATGAAATATATATCAGTATATCATAATATTCTATATATTTGTTTTCTATAAGATATTAATCATTCCGAAAATCATGAAAACCCATGCGAATGAAAAGTTTATTTCATAAGACATTAATATAGAATCAACAAACATGACATCAAGAATATAAATAGTCAGTACCCAAAAATCAATCACCTAAAAAACAGATTTCATAAGATAATTTACATGGATATTCCTGAAAAATAATTTTCAAAAAAATTAAACCTTTATATATAACCACAAATTTTTTTGTGAAATCATAAATTTTTTTTTTATAAATTATTTTTATCATTTGGGTAAAAAAGAAGCTATAATCAAGTTGACAAAACATTTCAAAATGGTGAAGTGAATTTGTTTAAAAAAAAATTACTTTTAAAAACAAGTCTATAATAATAGAGTTTTTAGAATAGAAAAAGGATAGAAAAATGGAATTTGTATTGGAAGATAAATCATTTTATTTTGAAAGGATGATAAACGATATTTTAATTTATTTTTGAAATACCATTGTTTGAAAACCCACATAAGAAAATTGATAATGATTTTTTTAAATGACGAAATGGGAATAAAAGGATTAGTATAGTTTTTTTTAATTTTCCACTACGGAATGAAAAATAATAGATAGTTGTAAAAAATATGGATATGGAGGAAAAATCCCTTAAATGATATGGGAATTATTCTTAAGAAAATTTCATTTTACAAAAAATATTAATCAAAGAAAAACAATTAGTGTGAAACATGATTTACAAATAAAATAAGGTATAAATGAAACATATGATTATTATAGGTTAAAATATATCACTCTTCAAATAAAATAGATGATGATGAGTGATTTTGACCCATAAAAATATTTGAGGTATGAAAAACCCTCCCAACCCTTGTAACATTTAAATCAAAAGAATATGAGAGGTATATCATTAGATAAGAAAATTGAATAAAATAAAAAATAAAAAATTGTTGATAAAAAATATCTATGGTGTTGTATTTAAAGTACTAAAAATAAAATGGTCTATAACAGAAACACTTCTCAAGGTATTTAAATTTTGGATAAAGAACCCCTTAAAATGATGGAGAATTTAACTAAAAACCTCCCAAGAGTGAGATATATATTCAAATAAAATTCAATTAAATATAAATATCATTTATTACCTGATATAAATCTTATAGAGGTATAATTTCCACTAGTTAAATGAAACTAGGTTCATAATCCAAAACATGTCTCAAAGAGAGAAATTTTAGACAAAAAAACAGTTACCTTGTATTCCCACACACCCAAAAAAAAGCACAAAAAATTATAATGAAAATATCTATGTTAATTAATTATGTTATAACTATAATAATACCATAACTACATTTTATGTAATTATTTTTAACCGTATATTATATATATATTAATTAATTATTGTTAGTTTTTAATTTCAAGTGTTAAAAAGATTTATTGTTTCATAAAACATCTTCAAGACAGGATAAATTCTCACTAATTGGATCCATGATCTTTTTAAATAGATCATTAAAATTTAATAATAATTTATTTTAATTTTTTACTTATTTCCCATTTTCACAAGGAGAAAGACATGAACCTATGTTTCCAGATTTAAAGTGTGATGAACAAGTTTTTTGAGTGTTCAATGATGGAAGGATAATTTATTTAAAAAATATTTTAAATACAAAAAAATTCCTATAATACTTAAAACATCATAAATATATCATTATCATGTTATACTAATATTATATTACATCCTATAAAAAATTATGACAAAATCGATATGACATCGTTTACATAGGCGGTTAAGTTGACCCAAACGATATCATGTTTTAAAAATTTAATGAGTAGAAGGATATATTTAGATTATGATAACCTGTCATATAAATAAGGTTTACAATTTAAATATCAACCAATATTCTCATTAAATTGATTCTAGTAACCATCAATGATGGGGTAGTGATAACAAATATAAATTGTTTTTCATAGAGTCCATTTTCCATATGTAAACATTATAAACGGTCCCATTTATCAATAAATTGATAAAGATATATTATATGATAGACTAAAATTTTAGAGACATATATGTTAAATATAATTTTTTTTATTAATTATACCCAACATCATTACAATTTATTAGACATAGTGATGAAAAATGAACAACTTCACTTTATAGAGGTGGTAGTCTACACGTACGCACGATTGATGTTATTTTATTTCCATAGTGGATTCAAAGGATTGAATAATTGGTTTCTAATTTATATAATAAAATCGACTTATAATAATGATAATTTTTTAATTATATTAACAAGTTGATATAAGATTTATAAATGATTAGAGTGAAAGAAAACAATAAGTTAAAGTCCAACTCATGTAGGAACCTTTAGTTTTATCTTGGAAATATATTTTTAAAAGAAGGATTTAATAAAACTAATGTTTCTAGAATCTTCTAGATGTGGGATAGTTTTATAAGAGAAGAAAATTTAAAAAGTTTCAGAATTAAATTCTATGTATAGGTGAGCCTAAAAGTGGTATAAGTGTAACCTTATTATAAGTGAAGAGAAGGGTAGTTTTTGAAGCACAAATTAAATTCTTAATAATTCATAGTCACTATTGAAGGGTTAATGAATAAAAAAATGAAAAAATTGGATGGGATATTTATGTGGGTATAAATTATTTTCATAAAATCAATTTGAGAAAAATATTGTTTTTTGGTTTTCTCTTCTATCTTTTTAACTTTTACCATAATTTAATTTTTTCTTGGAAATTAATTTATAAAGACATGAATTAATATTTATGAAAAAAATTAATAATGTACATTGTACATAATTTGAACCTTAAGATTTAAATTTTTTGAATCATTTTAAAAAAATTAATTTTTTTAAGAGTTATCTTTAAAATAATCACACATAACATGTAAAAATACATTTCTTAGAAAAGATAATTATTAAGTTTAAAAATTTATATAAAAGATTAAGTTAACATAGAAATTGATTTTTATGACATCAAATGGTTAATTATAAAAAAATATAGTTTTATTTCAATTCAAGCCAAAACTGATTTTCCCCATTCAAACACTTAATTAGAGGAAAGTATCGTTATATTTGTTTATTAAAGTGGAATTATAATTTAGTTATAAAAAATTTGTCATAGAATTTATAAGTTCATATAATATTATAAAATTCATAATATTATTCATAAAATGTATATTTTATTAATTATATATGTATTTTATTCTTATCAGGAACTCTTACATAATGATAAAATCATAAAAACTATCATTCTTTTGGAAACATAATTTTTTTTAATAAACTCATACTTTTCCAAAAAAATAAAAAATTTATAATAAAGAAATTTCAATGTGAGGAAAACAAAAAATTATTTTTAATTTATCATATTTATTTTATATAATTAGTGAATTTATTATTTAAAAGGATATATATAATATAAAGAAAACCAATTTTATTGAATGTAACCTTTTAATTATTTGTTTTCCTAAAGGTAATATCATTTATTGATTTAAAATCATAGTGTTTATTATAGATTTATTGGTAATGATACTCTAACATATTTTTGTTCATTTATATTGGTTTTATCATGTAATGTAATTTTTCAAACATAACATCACTTTTTCAAGGTCTAGAATTTCAGGTCATTATTAAAAATTTTGGGAAAGTCAGTAATGGATATAGATTAAAAAATTTTCTAGATTCATAAAAATATTTGGAATTAAAATTGAAGGATAAGATCACACATAATTATATACAAAGACACATTTTTCCAAAATCAATGAGATTCCATGAAGTAGAATGAATTGATAAAAATGATTAAAGATAGTTCATTTCTGATGAAGCCACAAAACATATAAAATACACAAAGAAAGAGAAAAAACACAATGAAACCCATTTCCAATAAAATAAAAAGGATCCCCTACACCTATTCTCTTTATTACCCAGCAAATATTTATACAAAATCATTTTATATTTAGAATGTGTAAAAAATAATAAAAATTCAGTTTCATCCCATTCCTGAACTGATTGGCACACATTTATCATTGTCTTGGGTTTACCTTTTATTCACTACATTGGTTTGAGTTTATCTTTTGTGGATTCCTATAATGGTAATGTATGAAACATGTTGAATTTTTCAAACATTAAATAGGGTGTTTTCTAAATTTCTAGGATATTACACACCATTTTATTTCTATCGGGTGCAATCTATGAAACATAATTCACAATGTGATGGGTACACACAATGAATTTACTTTATATGACATGAAGCATTTTCAGGTCGGTTAATATTTCATAAGGATGGGGGTTTCTTCAGTTATAAATATCAGGAATTACACAATATGAATAAGAGTTTCATGTCATGTAATAGCCCGACATTAAATGGGAATTAAAAATTAGACTCTTATTATCTATTAATAACCTCAAAACATTCTTGATGTGTAAGGGTTTACACGCCTAATAATCACCCAACAACATCCTATAAATTGATGTAGTAAACATGGTTATTTTCCATTCAGTCCACTTCAATTCATATTCCTTCGACCAAAATCCTTCCACATTTATTTTTGGATCCTTAAAACTCTTCTGGATCAATTCCTTTGGCCTTATATCATTATTGATTTGGTGGGTGATATCCAGGTAAGTGTTCTTCATCATTCTTAATCAAACAATTTTTCTCATCTTTTGGGATTTTAGGGGATCGTCTTGGAATTAATGCAAATATTCCTTGTGGGGTTGGATCTAGCTTCTAGGGTGGATTTCAAGGTCTTCTACACATTTGTTATCATTGATATGTGCCTTGTGAGTGTTGAGTTTCAAGAAGAGGTAGGTGGTTCCATCTCGATTAACAAAATTGATTATTCTTAAATTACATTATTTGTTTTAACTTTTTGATTAAAATTAAATTCCCCAAAACAAATTAAATTAAATTGATACAAAACCTATTCTAATGAATAAGGATATTTGAAATGGTTTTGCCCAAAAATTTGTAAAACCCCCAATTCCATTGAATTGGGGTTTGATTGTAGAAATAGTTCAATTTAAATTGTTAAATTTAAATTTTTGATTTTATGGAAATTATTTTAATTAAATTTTTTAATTTAATAGTGGGAATGAATTGTTAAAAGGATTGAATTGGTTTTGAATATATTTAAAACTTGTGAAAATGGATAAAAATAATTTCATTGAAACATAGTGGTTTTATCTTGTGAAAAGGGCATGTTTTTTTGTTAAAACATATTCTGGTTTTAAATGAAAAAACTGGAATTCTAAAATGGAATAATTGGATTTATTTTTATTTTATTATGTATTAAATTTTTTTTACCATCATGTAAGATCTCATTCAAGAATTAGGTAGCTGGTGAGTTATTTAGACACACTCTATGCCATTAAAACACTCTAAAACATTCTTGCTGTAGGGCAAATACCTAATGGGAAGGTGACAAGTAGCCACTGGCCAGTGTTATGGGGGCTTGTGTATACACATATTTATAATATCACTTAGAGAGTGCAGAGTCTTATAGTCAGAAATACTATCATACCATTTCCAGATGACCATGTTTCTTGGTTATTTATTTGTATTTGAGACATTAATGTATTCCATTGTTGTAAAAATACATTACAATCCTTTTTTAAATTTAAATATAATATTTATGTAACCATTTTATTTACGATATATTTTAAATGTTCTATCTCTAGTAAAGTAAAAGCCCATTCTTTGAAATTATTTTCCATTATTTTAAAAATGTATAGCATGTTTTATTAAAATATATATATTTTTGAATTCCCAAACTTATTTATTTTAAAAATTGAAAGATTTTATTTGGATAATATATATCCGTAATTTTTTTATGGATTATTTGGTTGTATCCTAATAGGCTTAGGGCCACACATTAATTTTTCATTTAGGAGATTTTAGACTTTCTTATTCCCTGTTCAAGAAAAGGGAATGGATCTCTTGGAGGTGGATCCAAATCATGAGCTTGGGACATGGTGAGTTGTGTCTTTAGGGAACTTAAGAACTTTTTACCTATTTTTGGTACTTGGGTTATAGTGGTTTAAGATCTTTATTCCATGATGTATTATAAAAATTTTCTCCCAGTAGAGTTTCTTTGATATACACTCTATCCTATTTTCTTTTTCTCCCACATTTTTGGTGGAAAAATCATTCCCACTTGCATGTTTTATGATGCCATGTGTTAGTCATCGACCCGTGGGGATGGGGAATTATGTCAGGAAATATCCGATATGGCTTTGTTATCAAGTTACCAGGGAACCAGGGCTTGTTCATGACAAAGTGGTACCAGAGGAGCCTCTTGAGATGTTACCTTAAAATTCAGTATACATTTGGGAAAATATTTGAGGACTTAAGGGGTAGCTGTGATTGAGTTCCAAACCAGCTCTCCCCAAAATGAACCTTAAGTATCCAAGGATGGTTTGGGAAATATTTCTTATGGATTTTTTCTAGTCTTTTCCAAATCATTATCTAGATTAAGTGAAAACCAAATCATCTTTGTTCTATCTGTTGAGATTAATTTTTCTTGTTTCTCCATTTGAGCACTACCAAATGGCTTCAATGTCATATGATAATGTTGTGTATTATCATACCTCTAAAAAGACATTCCAATCAGATCCATGAGGAGGCTGATATTGACCCTCATTGAGAGAATCTGGTTATGGATCCGTGTATGGTTGTGGTTATCATGTGTACTGTCCAAGCTATAGGACATGCACAACCACCAATTCGTATCCAGGCTCCAGCTATAGATCCTCTGGGGGATGTTCTTTTAAATCATTCTCATGATTTCATTTACTAGAGTACACTAGTATTGAAAGGATTCAATGACCATAAAAATGATGAGGAATGGTTGGGAATGATGGAAAATCTGTTTGAGTACATGGAAACATTATACATGATCTAGGTAAAGTGTTCCACAATCCTTCTAGAGGGACTGAGAAGAAAAAGGTGGGACACAATAGTGATTATAAGGAAACATGATGTCTTAGAGTGGAAAGAAATTATGGTTATTATAACTAATAAATTATATCCAGAGTCAATGGTGTCGGCTAAGGCTATGGAGTTTTTGAAGCTAGACCAGTCAGAAAGAACTGTGACCTAGTATTCAAATCACTTCACTGAGTTGGTGGTGCTTTATACTGAGATTGTATTTTGCAAAAAAATGGAGGCTCAGTGGTTTGAGTTGGGACTTCAAACAAATATCAATTTTATGTTGTTATTTATAAATATTCCCACTTGTTATGATGTATTGGATAAGGAGATGATAGTTGAGATGGACCGGGAAGGAAGGTTTGGGTTATTGGGTGTTTCCTTTCCTCCCAATGGAAAAATTGGTTCCTTCAAAGGAAAATGTAAGTAAGATGATTCTTGATGGAATGGTCATTCCAGAACTCCTACAACACCAGGAGGGAGTTCTACAGTTTTCCACCACTAGGGAATACCAGGAAATTTTAATAGGATTTGCACTGAGAAACAAAGAACAACATCTCATATAAAATTTCATGGAACTTACAAAGATTCTATCATCACTTCTCTACTACGCATAGTGGAACAAAATCCTAATATCATCCAAAAACTATGGGTAAATATATTATATACATACAAAGGGTTCCAGCCACAGGTATCATGAGAAAATATTCTTCACGTAGTAGAAGAGTCTCCAGAGGAAGTAGGCATGGGTCCAACAACAGTGGGAGGTACCATTACTATAACATCATCAATAGTGACTACTCTATTTGACACCAGTGCATCTCACCCATTTATTTCCACCCATATTGTAAATATGATTAATAAAGATATGGATATTTTACCTTTTTCAATGTATGTTACTACACCCCATGGTATGAAGAGGGAGAAGGGTCTTTACAGTCCTACCTATGTCTTCTCTTTATCAAACATCATGCTTGTTTGGAGTTTTCTGGTTCTCGAAAAGAAATATCTTGATGCCATATTCATGATGGGTTGGATCATTTCTAATAAATCCCAAATTGATAGTTATATTCAACGTGTCTACCTTACAACACCAAAAGGTGTGCCTCCTATCTAACAAGGGGAATAATACCCAAGTTCATGTAGATTCAGAACCACTTATCCAATGTTGGGGAAAGTGATATCAGTGTGTTCTTTTGATATGGAGAGGGATTTAGTGAATGGGGATCTTCATCTAGACATCATTGAGTTTCACAATGAGTTTACATATGATATATCTTGTTTTCTATTGGTGAGAGAATTAAATTTTTCTATTGAATTAATTTATATTACTCAACAGTGTTCAATTCCCTTTTACCACATAGAAGCAGCAAAACTGAAAGAGATGAAGAACCAGTTGTATGATCTTCTTGATAAAGGATTTATATGCTTGAGTGTGTCACCTTGGGTGGAGCTAGTTCTCCCTACCAAGAATGATGTTGGTTCTATTTTCTTATATATTGATTATCAAAAACCCAATTAAGTTAGAGGAAATAAAAATTCTTGTTTCCACTAATTGATGATCAGTTTGATTAGTTGAAATGTGATAAGTGGTTTTCAAAGGTCGACCATCGGTCTGGTTACCATCATTTAAGGATAATGGAATCTATCATTAAAAAAACATCCTTTTGGAGTAGGTAAGACCATTATGAGTACCCTATTATTCCCTTGGGTATAAAAATTTCTCCTCTTATTTTCATGGCTTTGATGAAAAAAAATTTTCATTAGTATTTTGAGATATTTATGGTATTCTTTATGGCTGAAATTTTTATATTATACAAGACTGAGGTGGATCATGTGCATCATATGAGAATAGTTATGAGTCTAATGAGAAATCAATAACTCTTTTCTAATCTTTCAAAGTGTGATTTATGGATTCGAGAAGTAACATTCTTACGACACATGGTGTGTGAACCGGGTATATCAGTTGATATTTTCAAGGTAAATGATATTATTACTTTGGAGAAACAATGAAAAGTTTTTGAAAGTTGATGCTTCTTGGGATTATTTGAATATTAGAACAGGTTAATTAATTTCTTCTCAAAAATGGATTCTCCGATGACTACTCTGACTTGGAAGATGGTGATGTTTTATTAGGATGATAAAAGTAAGAATTATTCTGTTGAGATATAATGTATTTTGACTATTGCACTAATGTTGAATCTTCTAGTGGGTGGGTAGGTCTTTGTGGTATTTTTTAATACATCGGGTTCAATCTTGGATTGCGTTCATATACAGGATGACCTTGTAGTTTCTTATGAATTTCATCATCTTATGCCACATGAGAAGAATTATTCTACCCATGATCTTGAACATGTAGTTGTGACACACACACTTCATATTTGAATTAATTACTTTTATGGATAAAGGTTAACAATGTTTTCATACCAATATATCTTGAGTTATATCTTCTCTAAAAAATATTCAATCATTCAATAGAGGAATTGCGTAGAGTAAATGAAATCGTAAAACTTTGACATCACCTATATCCTGGGGAAAGGGAAAGTAATTGAAGATGCGTTGAGTAGGAAACATAAAACCTAGGATGTAAAAGAATCTTTTGAAGAGTGGTGTTTTAGGGATCTTTTTGTACAGTTACATATTGGAGTTCAGAAAAAAGGGGTTGAAGGTCCATTATCCAGTGTTTAGTTAACACCCTATCTTCTCAAGATTATTCTTCCGGACCAAGATCTTGATGATTATTTATGTAGCATTAGATACTCTCTTTATGGTGGGGAGACAATTGTCTAGTGGTATATCTCTAAAGAGGGTTTTTTGTGTTATAGAAACCATTATTTTTCACCATTAATGGAAAGGGAAACTGTGATGGATATTTTCATAATTCTAAGTGGGTTATAAACCTAGAAACCAAAAAGATGTTCTACAACATAAGGTGGATGTTTTAGTGGCTATGTATGTGATAGGGCAGTGTTTAGTTTGTTTACCATTTCTATTCATGCCATACAGGTGAATTCCGAGCACCAAAATCCTTCATGTTTTCTTCAACCACTTTTAGTCTCTACATTAAAGTGGGAAAAAATATCTATGGATTTTGTGGTTGGGTTTCCTTGTACCCATAGAATGAAGAATTTGATATGGGTTTTAGTTGATAGGTGACCATGTGGGATCACTTTATACACATTTTTTATAAAAAAATGTTTATGAGTTGGGAAATATCTATTTGAAAGAGATTGTTCGTTTGTATGGAGTTACATATGCTATAGTCACTAATAGGGATCCTCAATTTAATTATAATTTTTGGAGAGGCCTTGAGGATGAATTGAGATATCAATTTCAGTTGAGCATGTCCTACAATACGAAGTTAGACGGCCAAATAGAGAGATCTATACAGATTCTATAATATATGAATCATGCTTGTGTTCTTGACTTAGGGGGGCTTGGGATGATAACTTGGGGCTGATTGAGTTATCTTATAAAAATAGTTACCAAGCTGAGATCTGAATGGAACCTTTTGTGGCCTTGGATGGTTGTCTATATAAATATCTATTGTTTTGGATAGATATTGGGTAATGTTATTTGTTAAGAATAGGTTTGGTGCAAGAGATGACAACTAAGATAAAGATGATTTGTCAGAGTATTTTTACAGCATAGAGACGATATAAGTATTATGTTGATCATTGACATATAAATTTGGAGTTCATAATCTATGACCAAGTGTTCTTGAATGTCTCATCATGGTTGGACCATCGATGGCTTAGGAGGATAGGGAATCTTGTTCCTCATTGATTGGATCATTTAATGTTGTTGAGAAGGTGGGGAAAGTTTCTTACCATTTTAAAGTACCACCACAGTTGATGTTTCTACATAATGTTTTCCATGTATTACAACTAAGAATGTATATTTTTGATCCATCTCATCTTTTGAGCTGGAGTCTTCATGAATTTGAACTTGATATATTTGTGACTGAGTGACTAGTCATGATTGTTGATTTTTTGACCAAGGTATTTTATGGGGGGATGATACCTTTGGGTTGTGTGCTATGGAAGCATGGTGCCAATAGTCACAAGACATGGGAATGTATGGAACTGATGAGAGGGAAGTGAACTCATCTATTTGGAATGGAATCTTCATCATAGCCTTTGTGGGGATAGAATTTTATTAATTTTAGGAGGTTGTAACATCCTGTTACCTAACTGAAATGTACACCTTTAACCTTGTCATGGTTTTCCTTTTCGCTGAATAGGTTGGGTTGAGTTTATATAAGGAGGATTCCTATAATGGTATACTCTGTCACTAGTTAGATTTTTCAAAAATTAAAAAATTTGTTTTTCTAAACTGACAGGATATTACACACCTTGTAAAAAGGTTGCATGCCATGTAAGTACTGTTGGGTGAAATCCATGAAACGTTGTTCATGGTGTGATGGGTATACACCATGAATTCCCTTTACATGATGTAATGTATTTTCAGGTTGGTTTCTAATGTGTAACGATGTCAGTTTCATTAGTTATGAATCTCGTGAAATAAATGATGTGAATAGGGGTTACACTTCATGTAAAACCACAACTTTAAAGGGGAGTTAAAAAGTCAAAACGTCTTCGATGATACACACATTAAAACTTTTATGATGTGTAATGGATTACACGCCGTGTAATCCCCAACTGTATCCTATAAAAGGAGGTAGTGTGCTTGGTTATTTTTCATTCACACTATCAATTCATCTTCCTTTGACCCAAATCCTTTTGTAGTAATTCATGGAGCCTTCCAACTCTTATGGATACAGTTCTTTGGCATTTGATCATTATTTCATTGGTTGGTGATATCTAAGTAAGCACCCTTCATCATTATTAATCTATATATCCTTCAACTCACTTGTATTTTCAATGGATAATACTGTAATTGATGGATCTATTCCCTATGGTGTTGGATATTAATTCTAGGTTGTGTTTCAAGGTCTTCTCCACCTTTGTTCTCATTGATGGGTATCATTGTGAGTGTTCAGTTTTAGGAAGAGGTAAGTGGTTCCATCCTGATTAGATAAATTGATCATTACCAAATTTTTTGATTGATTTTAATTATTTATTTAAATTCAATTGATCAAAAAACATTTAAATTAAACTGATACAACCATGATTTCGATGAATTGGGAAAATTGAATTGGGTTTGGCATGAAAATTTGGGAAACTACCAATTCCATTGAATTGGGGTATGCCGATAGAAATTTGTTGAATTAAATTTTTGAATTTAAATTTTGGATTTTATTGAAATATTTTCAATTAAAATCTGAAATTTAACTGTGGAAATGAATTGTGAAAATGATAGAATTTTTTTTGAATGGATTTCAAACATATGAAAATGGATTAATTTGATTTGATAGAAATCTAGTTTTTTTTTATCTTTTTAAAAGGGAATGTTTCGATTAATACCCATTTTGGTTTTACATGGAAATATTTTCATTTTGAAATGGATTAATGGGATTTTATTTTATTTTAAGTAATGTTAAAATAAATTTCCCTTCTTGTAACAGATAATGTAAGATGTATTTGCATATTGAGTTATTTAGACACACTTTATGCTATTACAATGTTATAAAAAATACTTGGTGGTGATCACATCCCCGATGGGAGGGTGCCAAGTCACCTCTGTACAGTGTCAAGGGGAAGTGAGCATACTTATATTTCTGAGATCACTAAGAGAGTATTGAGTCATTTTGCAAGAAATACTATCATACCTTTTAGTAGATGACCATGTTGCTAGTTTGTTTATTTATATTTGAGATATAATTGTTTACCAATGTTGAAAAACTTCTTTACATTCATTTTATAGTTTTACATAAACTATTTATATAGATATTTTATTCAATCCATTATTTTAAATATTCCATCTCCTGTAGTGGAAAATCATGTGCACTGAAACTAATTTCTATCATTTTTAAAATGCATAACATGTTTTGTTTAAATATATATTTTTAATTTCTAAAACTATTTGTTATGAAAATTTAAATATTTTATTTGGATAATATATTTTTAATATATTCTAGAATCTTTGGTGGTATCCTATTGGGATTAGGCTTACAACCTACTTTTTCTATCAAGTTCTTTTAGAGTTTCTTCTTATAGGATCAAGAAAAGTAAAGGGATATCTTGAATGTGGATCCATCTTTTAATCACTGGACTAGTTCATTTGTGTCCTTATGGACTATGGGGATATTTACCCTATTTTAGGTACATGGTATGTAGTGTTTTGGGCTCTTTATGCCTTTTTTATAACTCATCTTGACACATAGTGGGTTTTCTTTGACATTCATACTATCTTGTTTTCCTTTTATTCCACATTTTTTGTGGAAAAATCATTCCTACATGCATGTTTTAGGAATCCAGGTGGAAGTCACCGAACCATGGGGATTGTTAACACCCTTTGGGATATGTTAGGGTCAGCTAAGTTATCAGGTTACCAGGCTACCCAGGCTGGTAATTAACAAATTCAAATGTGTTAGGGTGAAAAAACACAACCTAGAGTTTTTCTATAAAATGATGAAAACAATGAAATGGATTTTAATTTGATTTAGTTTGATTCATAGTTGATGACACACTGATTTAACTATAATGAGGAACTAATATAATATCAAATCCTTGAAAATAATTAAGAAAAAACATTCCAATTATCTTATTCCTATGGAAGTCAATAACAATTTCTGATCTTTAGTTTATTTAAACACTACATCTAAGAATAATTTATAGATTATATTTCCCTTGGAATTAATTAAAAAGATTCATTATTCAATAAAAACTATTTACTAATTCTGATTCCTCAAATTAATAAAAAATAATTTACTATTTCCAAAAATTTAGAATAAAATAAACATGGGGGTATTATTTAATCCATATAAAACAATATATTATAGTTTCAAATAGGTTTTTAATACATTAAAATGTCATTATAGAACATAAAAACACTAAAAAAACATATAATGATATAATTGGTAAATAAATAAAATCTATGTAAAGGGTTGAGAATTTTGGGGTTTAACCCCAAAAAGTGATGTATTTAGTCTTCCTATAACTGGGAAATTTTAGTTTCTCAGCTATGGTCCATTGTTTGGTAATGTTTCTAAATTAAGAATCACCATGGTTTAATCTCTCTTGTTTTCTACAAAAAAAATATAGGTGATGGAAGAAAGGATTTAAATTCAATATAATCCTACAATATAATAATATGTCCATTAAAATACATTAACAATAACCATAATAATCTAATATTTAACTGATTTTTAACATTATGTTTTTAGTAAATTATTATTATATTAATGTAAAAATTAATGTTTTCTATGAAAATCTACATTACTTGTGTTTTTATGGATTTATGTAAGGGTAAAATCCATTCTAATTTAAAATCCATGTTTTATATTGGTAACAAATTGGAAAATTATAAGGATTATTTTCAGTGTTATGTGGGGATTTATTTTGTGATTCCTAAGCCTATAGAGCCTCTAGGTTGAGAAAAATTAAAAAAATTAATATATTATATACTGCATGTTTAGTTTTTCTAAAATAATGGAATATCTCCTCATGTTATTTCAAATGGAAAATCTGATACAACCAGTAAACATGGAATGCTGGTTTTATCCTAAGAATGAAATAACTGTTGTGCATGTACATTTTTTTAGTTTAATCACATCCATAATCAAAAGGGTGATTTTTTTACCAAATTATATTGTTTTCATTTTTTTCCTTTTTTATTTTCCCGGTTCTGCTTCCTACACATGCTGTTGTAGCCCTCCATTTTAGTATATCTTCGATCCAAAATTTGTGGAGAATCACTTGTTTCGACCTTATTAAATTTGGAACAACTTATTGGGGTGATATTAAAAACTCCATAATCACTTTTTAGTTTAATAGAAAATTAAACCAGTTCATTTAATTTATAATTTTGGAAATTCCAATTGTATACAAACTTATGATTCTAAATTGGTGAAGCATTCATGTTCAGGTAATGGTTGATCTTGTTGGATCTGAGGGACCCCAAATCGTATTACATGGTGTCAAGTAGTCTTTATTGAATCAATTCTAATTCAATTTTCTTTTTTTAGGAATGGGACATATCTTGTCTTCTAGATCAATGATATTCACCTAAGGGATAAGAGAATTTCATTATTTTTATTTATTTTTATCCACTATTCCATATTCTCAAATTATAAAAGTAGTTGAATTTAATATTAAATGATAAAACCTAGTATTTTAAATGAATAATTCTTATAAAAATCATCTAAGGTAAAATATGAGAAATATTCATAAGAGAATAATAAATAAGTATCAAAATACAATTATAATAAATTATTAAAGGTCAATTTATAAAAATTATAAAAAATAAGCCTCGGTGAAATTATGAATGGGATATTATAAAAAATTATCAAAACATAATTTCATTAAATTAAGAAAGTATAATAATTAATCATTATAAAAAGATAATTATAATGAATTATAAAAGTTTAATTTATAAATAAAATTTAAAAAATATAATTATGATAAATTATAATCGGATAATTAAAAGGAATAACCTAGATATAATGATATAAAATAACCAAAGGATAATTTTGGGAACCTTTTCAATGGATAATATTAAAAAATTATGAAATGGTAATTATATAGCTTTATTAAAGAATAAAAAATATGAACTATCATGTATGATATCAGATTAATTTAGAGAGAGATATATTTTTAAATGTGGAATTAAAATTATTCTTGAGGAGAAGAATGCTAGCACATGAATTGGCCTAAATTATAATTGGGGAATTATATTGGTGATAGAATGTATCATCTAATGTGATTATTATTTATTTTTTTAGATAAAATATTTTTTTTATTATAGGAACCCTCGATGAACCTCATACATTAACACATTTAAAACTAGGAAAATAAGTCCCAAGATGGTCTATTCTTGACTATTGATATTTCCACACTACCTTTCAAATAAGACATGGTGGTTAATCCTTGATATTGATGTTGAATATTTTAAGATACAATGTTCCTTAACATTAATGGGTGTCTCAGTTATAAATATTTGCATGTTCAATTTTTTTTGGCAAAACAAATGATGGTTCTTGGTTTTAATTTCATGTTGGTGTTTCCCTAGCTTCTTAGACCCGTTGTGATATTTCTTCCATGAGAATTTCTATTGTAATTTTTACCATGTCTTATGTGGATTCTTATGTCATTATATGGTGATAATATATCTCATGATATCATGCTTGGTTTGTTAACCAAGATATAACTTATTGTGTCTAATATTTATTTTAGATGTCTGTTTCTCGGTACACATGAGATGTTACCATCATGGTATGTTTACCCATTTAGGGGGGTTATACTTGACTTGTGATGATGAAAATTGTAGATCAAGACCGACTTATATCTCAAAGGTGACCCGATGCCTTTAGGATTCTAATGAACGTGTTGAAACATGATTAATTTTGGATACCAAGTAATATTTTCACTTCATATCTTTTGGATATCGAGTGTAATATCGATACCCTTGAATCTATTTTTGATATTTATAGACATAATCATATTCTTTTTGGTATGAAGATGAAGTTTGTAGACTGTGGATTTTTATAGCATGGTTAGATAATGGCCTCTCAGTTGTGTATGGTATGTGGTAATTCACATTATTAATTTATTATATTCATTGAATTCAAATTTATACATTAGAAAAATTAGTTGACGATGCATTGGTGGTTTCCTATAGAGTCTTGTACTCACACCATACTCAAGAATTTTGGTGTGTTTGTAGATTCATGTATTGAGATTCGATAGAGGGAAGGTGGTTATACGTTCTGGGAATAACAGAATTGCCTTTGGTGGGTGAAAAAAGATTTTTTATAGAATATTTCAAAACTATAAAGAGTATCATTGGACATTAAATTTATGAATAATTTTATTAAAAGTAAATGAAATAGTAACATCATTTTAAGAAAATTATCATATAAATATGTTATTCATAATGTGAAAAACCCTTTTCGTATTACCTTATTCCACTAGGAGGATTCATGTCTAGAATCCCTCTAATAGAGATCCACTCATGCTCTTTTGATCTTAGAATGATTCCAATTGATTTTTAGGGTCTATTACCATGAATTAATTATCTTTCATTATTTATGTTCATCAATTTTGGATCCTTCAAGATCGATGGAATCTATTTATCACTTCTTGATCATGAGTGGAATAGAGAAGAAGGAATAGAGAGAGAATGACATTGTGTATAATCATTATGAAACCGTGATTGACCCAATACAATATAAAAAAGCATATATTGATAAATCTAGGGTTTAGGTAAACAATTTATACCAGTATTAAAATGAAATATTAAACATTATCAAACCCCATTATATATAATAATAATAATAAAAATAAAAATAATAATATTTCACGGCCTATGCTAATAAGCATTGTGATAAATATTATTTATTAGCTTGAAAATCAATATTCATCACTGGAAATGATATTGGTACATTCCAATTCCTTGAAATTTATTAAATACCTAAATAAATAATAAATTTAATATTTCACTCATCTATAAGTATTTTTTTATTCACAATCTAGTGAATAAAATTTTATCAAATATTCACATGTTAAATCAAAATAAATATTTATTAGAATGAAAATATTAGTGATAATAAAATGAATAAAATTATTCTTCATCCATGAGATTAATATTTATTCAATTAATTAAATTAAAAAATTATCTAATCAAGGTTGATAAAAACATGTATTGTGTGACCCTCTAGGAACCTTTCTCATTGGAATTAGATGGGATTTCCCAATGTCTATGATTAGAATCTAGCAATGGGTGAAGGCTCCGAAGAGAATAAACTTAATGTCATAATGAAAACAACTACATAAAAATGCTCAATGTGTACTATAATCCACATGTCTAACTATCCCATCAACAGGGTTGTATATTAGTTTCATTATCCTATATGCTTGATATGTATTTCATTTAGTCTTTGAAATAATATTTTTTGTCCACAATTTCCATAAAATTTAATGTGAATGTTCTATTCCAATCAAATAGTTGATATATCAATTTCCATTAATATAGAAGGGAAAATCATTCATTGACTTATTTAATCATAAAACATTACTAATGATGCACCCAAAACAACAAAATTCTCCATAAACTGAATCATTATATCTTATGATATAGATCTAAGTTCTAAAGTTTCAATATTCATTAATAATAATATTGAAGTTAAAGCACTCTCACACACATTCAAAGATAAAAATATCTAATGAAACTAAAATATGTGTATTTTATGTTGGAGTGTCTTTTGTAATAATCTCCCATATTGGATATTACGATGTTTAAAATCTTTGAGAATAATCCTTATCCACTAATGAGTACTCACACCTGACAACTAGATTTTATATGCACCATAATAGAATGTTATCTAATTGTAGACCTATATTTAAGAATATCATCATATAATTTTTAGTTTTTTATTAGAGTGGGGAACTACTATAACCTTATAAATATAACAGATATTCTGAAATGTTCTTACATTAATATAATTCATAAAAATAATCAACCTGAAATTATATTTTTAATATTAAAATCATTGAATATAATTGTAATCAAATTAAAAACAGTTTGTCAAAGGACAATAACTCCCAAAAACTCCCACGTGGACTAGATACAACTACCTATAACTTTCAGTCTATTTTACCTCACATGTACTCATGTTTCTAGTAAGTCATGGAATTAGTGAAGGGGTCCACTACATTTTCTTTCATGGAAATTTTGGTCATGATGAATTCAACTCTTTGAAAAAATATATCAAAATTCATACATTCAAATTATGATCTTTATCCGTTTATCTGATCTTGGCATTTTATAAAGGGCCAAAACTATAGTATAATCACAATAGAGTGTGATATGACCTTTAATTCTAGGTACAATGTCAAGAAAATGGATAATGTTGTAATGTTTTCTGGTAATAGATGAAGCATAATAAAAACCTTTCAGAACCAAGATCATTTGATTCTCGTAAGTCTACACCCCTTGATAAATCATTATGATTATACTTGGCTCCTATATTTTAATACACATGGGAGAATAAAAATTTCTATCTAATACCCAATTTATAGAAATATATCAATTTAACTCAATAAAAAAAAGACATAACTCCTACACATCCTTATTTGGATGGGTGTAGTTTTTTTGTCCATTGGTCCTTCTTGGAACTTGTGAAACAAAGAAACCACACTCCCTTGATTTACCCTTGAAATTTCTTTTTTTGGAACTGTGTGAAGAATATTTGGGCACAGAAAACATAAATTTTACTTTTCATTAGTTTACCATAAATATCAAACGGGTTTTTTGATCTATCTCATTATATACAGGGTGAAGAAGAGTGATCATATCTGTGTGAGACAACTCATTATTGTTCATAATAAAATTCAAAACAAATATAGAAAATATCTAAGGGAGTGATATAAGAATGAGATAGTTCTATAGCTATCCTTGGATTTTAAATCATAGAACCTCTAGGTGTTCATTGTATTCAATGAGTTTTACATTGTGATAGAAATCAGACACACCCTCCCCATAATTACTCTAAAAGAGTTCCTCAGATATCTCAAACCATTCATGCCTTACTCGTCATTGGTATAAACCAGGGATATAATCAAGAATTTAATGAGAATACATGTTTTTATAAAAATCTATAAGATCTCGAAACAAAAATTAAATAACCAAAAATTGAATTTTGAAGGCATCATTTATATGTTATTCATTCACTAGGAAAAGTTCATCACATGCCTCCATGGTAGATGAGTTAGGCATCAAGGATTTTACCAATTATGATTTCTATTCATGGAGAAACACAACCTGAAGGCATTTGAGAGACTCCTAAATGTGTCCACTTATTAGGATATGGTCTATCTCATATATTGATCATAGGGATATTTTTTATGATGAAATGTATAGTTATTTTATAATAGAGATGTTTATTTGTACTTTTCATTATAAAAAATTTTGTGATAAGTAATAAAAAATAAAATTTTATTAAATATCCCACTATTTTAAAAACAATAAACATACCTCAAAATTGATCTCGAAATTTCAAATCTCATAAGAAATTCTAGTGAAAGTATCCCTATTTCCACTATTTACAATATAGACTTTTACAATGAAAATCATGAGATGGTATTTAGGTAGTCGGTCTTTCTAGTTACGGGCTTGTAGTTTTTTGTTCCATTAACTGGACACCAAAATCTAGAAATCCTGACTTGAATTTCCTTAAAAAAATTCAAGAACAATTATATTGAATATAAATTCATAGATAAATTCAATTCATGTTTTTTTAAGTCAACCAAAAACACTCATGAGAACTCCCCAAAAATAAGTGTACAGACATTGTCCATGTAAAAACATAGTTCAATGGTTTCATTCCCATTAAAGTATTAGAAGGACTAGTATGACTTAATGCTAAATTGAGACAATTGTTTATATTATTAATAAATATTCTTTAAATATCATTTATTTATATTATTAATATTATATAGATTTTAGTGAATTGATTTATAAAGTTTTGATAAAACATTTACGTGTAATTTATTTATTTTAATTCCTTGTTTTCATATCAATTCAAATATTATATGTGGTCATAGTATTGAATCCAAAAAATTAATAAATAACTAAATAAATAAATAAATTACCTGATCATGATCTTATCTGAATTTTTATTTTTTGAATGGATAATAAATCACCCTTTTATCTAGGGTAAATAACTCATTGTGTTGAACATGGAATAAGATGTATCATCCCACTCATCCAACTATGTGTAAATTGATTTGGAATCATCTTGGTTATATAATGCACTACATCCCTATGACATGGGCTATAAAATTAATTAAATTTATTTATAACTCATTTATAGATTATGGGAACCAAATGATTGGTTAACATGTATTATGTAATTTACATTGGACACATATGTCTTATAAAATAATGGAGGGATGGATGATGTACATGTAGTCATTTTAATTTAATAATTAATACATGAGAACCCGTGACATAAATTTAATTAAATAAATCCAACCCATATAATGGTATTCATTAAGCTTGTGAATGGTCATACACTTTAAAAAAATACACAAAAGTAAAAGAGGTTAAAATTATTTCCACATTAAATCATTATTATTAATATAAATGACTAGTAGTAATTAATTAATTAATTAATCAATTTCATTTTAACTTAATTACCATCTGAATTATCATAGAGACACCCATCATAAATAAATTGATGTAAAATATATGGCATAAACAATAATTACATATTGTTATAAAAAATTAATTGGGAATTTAATATATATTTAAACCCATTATTAAATTTTCTAACACAATAGGTTCCAAATTATATAATAACTTTGTAATGCAGTAATTATAAATTCAATGTAATTTATTTCAATTTATTATTGGGAGACTAGAATGTGTGTAATTTTTAGTTACATATTATGTATCTTTGTTGTCAGGTATCTATGATACGTGCTTGTGGATTCAGTGTGTTCCTTATCTAATCTACAAGACATATACAAACTAGCCACACAACAAGTGTTCCAAGTGATGTGAGCCTAGAATACATGCCTGGGTCTCTAATATGTATATTGGTGGATATCATGGTGTTTAATAACTAGCTACACACTATGTTTACCAAACTTTGTGTGTCCATGAAACCTTCCAAATGACACAACATGTTCATCAGACACGAGACTGCATGAGGTGTAAAAGCTGTATAATTAATGAAATATATTCCATGTATTCTTACTATACATAATTCACTTTATTTATGATCTTGGTTGTTAGTCTTACATAGTTTTAAACATGTATTTTCCCACACAGTTAGCTTAAATTTCACCACTAAACCATGTAGAATACATGATGTGTATACTGGCTACCAACTGTGTAATCTAGTATTCCATTTTCTAGGTTCACATTGTTTTCACATATACTGAAATAAATACAACACAAGTAGTTACTTCTCTATGCATCATGTATCCCATGAGATAGCTAGGTTTAATAAACTTGGGTACACGACATTTACTCCAGTTGCACATTATGTAATCCCATGGAATCCATTCAGAATCCTCATCACATCCTGATGGAATCTCCAATCATTCTTCATATATTTTGTTCATTTATGAATAATAAATCATGAATAATAATAATTAAAATGTTTAAATATTGGTAAATAAAACATATTAAAGAATGACTAATTCTACAATGTTAATCTTAACTAATATTAGAAATACTGATCAATAATCAAACAAATAATTATAAATTTAAAAAATAAACCATTTGATATCAATTGTAGGGTTTAGGCATGGTATATGTGACTTTAGGTGGTGATAAATCATTTTTTTAATTTAGGATTTCTTAGACCCAAAGAGGGGGCCTTTCAACGTTATCATTATGATTATTTTATTTAATATCGAATTGAATAGTTAACTCATCTGTAGAAATTTATCCAATAATGAGATTCTTGATCATACAAAAAACCATTTTAAGATTCTCTTTATTTCATTCAGTGGATCCAAGTGTAGAATCTCTCTAGTGGTGATCCACACATTCTATATTGATGTCTGAATGATGCTATTTTTTTGTGCATACTAGCAGAAAAAATAAATTATCTTTCATTGGTAATTTTGATCTCTTGTTGTTCCTTAAAATATAAAGTAATCTCTTGATCACATCTTGATCTTGAGAGAAATAGGGGAGAATGAATGAAGAGAGAATCCAAATATGTTCAAAAAATCTCAAATCTCGATTAACCATACACAATAGACATTACCATCTATTTATAGAGCTTGAATTTACATTAAAATGTTATTTAATTCCATACTTATCATTAAATAATATATTAATGATGAATAAACCCATTCCATATAATAATAATAATATTATAAATATTCTGTGGTGTGAAATAACTTTTGAAATGATAAATATTATTTAATGGATTGAAAATAAATATTCATCTCTGTACATGATCTTGGCCCATTACAATTCATTAAAATTTATTGAAAACCAAAGTATATAATTAATTAAATATTGCATTCGTCAATAAATTAAATAAATATTTTATTCATAATATAGTGAATAAATATTTTTCAAATATTAACATAATAAAAAAATTAATTATTTATAATGTTGTGAATAATAGAGATTAATTAAACATGATTAAAATCATTCCTAAGTCTTGAGAATGATATTTATTCACTTAATTTAATTAAAATTGATGTTAATCAAGATCAACAGAAATATTTAGTGTTTTTCTCTATTAGATCCTTTCCCTCTAGAATTTGATGGGATTTACTAAAGTCTAATATTACATTCTAGAGAACAAGAAAGGATCCCAATAGAATTAATTTAATTTCATAATGATGAAAACCACATATGTACACTCACTGTGATATATTATCCATTTTTTGAATATCTCATCAAGAAGTTTACAAATCAATGTCATTAAACTATAAGCTTGAAACATGTTTTTTTTAATCTTTGGAATAAATAGATCCTTTCAACATATCCATGGAATTTAATAGAATGGTTATATTCTAATAAATGGATAAATATATCAAATTACATATAGAATGTAGGGACAAATCCTTCCTTAAGATATTCATTAATAATACAACACTCATGATGCACCCAAAATATTCAACTTCTCTATGAACTATATCATCATGGTTTAGAAAATATGTCTATATGTGCGGGTTTTAATAACCAATAATAATAATATTAATTACCATGGTCCATCACACACATTTTTATATAGGATTATCCGATGACACTAAAATATTCAGAATTTCTATTGGTGGGTCATCACTCATAATCTCCATTATTAGAGATTAAAAACTGCGAACTTCATGAGAATAATCCTCATACTCTTATGATTAATTTCATCTGAGAGAAACATTCTATGTGTCCCAATTTATAATTTTATCAAACTATAGAAATATATTTAATAAAATAAGCATTGAACTTCACGGTTATCATCATAGCGCGTTACTGCTAAAACCTTATCAATGCGACCCGTACACTAGGAAACTATCCAATTAATTTTTTAAAGGACAATCCAGAATATATAAAAAGATATTTTATATAAAAATCATCAAATATATATCTATCAAAGTAAAAACCATTTTTCACAGGACACTGACTCTAATTGTTCCATGTGTCAGATGGATGAGAAGAGGTGAACAATGTTGCTAGCGGACCATGATTGAAATCATAGGACCCATATTTTTATTTATTTATATATCAGCTGTCTTACTACTATAGTTTGAATATCCACTTTTAATGATAATTTAGTCATCTAAAATATATTCCATCTGTTAGTTTTCATATTTTACTCTTATTATTTACAATATAGTTGAATTTGATTTGTTCAATGTAATAATAATTATGGTAAAATATCACCACTAATGGATTTAGACATAAGTTTCTAGTCAATGACATATTTCATATGTGGAGGGACACAAGCGCTTATGTGACCCTATGACACAGAACTGGAGGTTCGGATTGGGGTGTTACAAAATGGTATCCGAGGAAAAGTTTTCCTTATTTCTTTTTAGTCTAACCTTGGTCACTATAGAATGAAGATACCTTTATGATACTTGGGTAGGGGTGTTCCCATGTTCCTTGATAGAATACTTGTGATAGATATTTGATTTATTAGGGATGAGATTACTATTAATACTTTTATTAGGATTAGGGTTCATTAATACATCATGACTAGACAAGTAGTTTACCTTTCATTACATTTACCTATAGTTGAATTGTATTTTAATTATATAATTAAATTCCTTGATTTTCACCATCTATTTCATATTATTTGTCATTGAATGATATAACTATGTTCTATGATTTAATAATATATCTTTATTAAAATTAATTATTTTAACTGAGCATATTTTTGGGTTAAATTATATTTCATGACTATGACTAGATTGAAGGGATGATACATTGTCTAGTACTTTGAGGGGTATAAATTGGTAAAGGGGTAGACTCATATGACAAACTTTTGTGATCTATTAAACTAAATAAGATATGAATATGTTCCTATTATTCCTTTGTGTTATAGAAGATTCCATCTCACAAAAGTTTTGTGGAACTGCTAACTAAGGAGGATGATTCTTAGGAGCACATTCCTGCACCGTACCTAGTAGTGTAGGCAGTGTGACCATTATATCAAAGAGTCATTTCATGGAGATTATTACTTGAATACACAATGTATTTTCAGATCCACCATGCTCCAAAATATCAGGGTAGTGGAATACAACATGATTCTGAGGACTAAGTGGGTATTATCGAGGGTATCATTAACCATGTGATTACAATTATAGACAACAAGGTTAAGCTAGTGGATTTTTTTCTACAAGAACTCACTAAGTTGTGGTGGGGTGTAATGAAACATTCCAAATGTTTGGAAAATGTAACTTGGAGATACTTCAAGGATATTATCTTTGTGTAATTCCTTTTGGTTATATTGAAGCCATATATTTCTTAAGAACTCATGAAGAAAAAGAAGATATTAGTAATAGAGTCTACTTATTGGTCACAAATCCTGAAGGTTGTCTAAAAACTCTTGATTATCAAGAATTTCCTGTTGTAGGATGTAATTATTGGTTATATTACTAATTTTATTGTAATTCCAAGAGATGATTTTTGGATGTTGTGTGCGGGTCAGTGAGAAAGTGATGGCATAAAACTAGGGTTGATTAAGGGATCAAAATCACCACCAGTGAATGAATGAGGTCTGTAGTGCTTAAAATATAATGAAATTGGGAATTAGAGGAAGTTTTCTATATTTTAAAAAAATTAGTGTTAGAAGTGCAGAAATATAGGACCCCTTTAAAAATTTCACTCCAATGCATTGAGGTTCCATATAGAAATATGATAGAAACAATATATTACCCATAAATACGAATGAATACCTCATTAATAGACTTATACGATTACTCATATTAGTCTTACATATCAGGGAATGGGTCATAGTTCTGATACATTCCTTGGGTATGCAGAACATTAATCTACAGAGGATATTGGCAAGGGACCATCAACTGTACAAGGTATGATTCAATCACCACTACTTTATCTACTTCTGTTTTGGGTATTTTTATATCCATTTACATCATATTTTCACAAGTTTATATTGGAATTTATATTAAAATCGTGTTTTTTTCCATGATAATTTCTCCCGATAGAGAATTTGAATTAGACAAGGATCTCATGTAGAGTGCGCATCCCATTTCAATACCATGTTATCGTATGTAACCATCTAGGATGAAGGAGCTCCAAGTTATATCATGAATACATAGAGTTTGAATCTATGTTTCATGATCTATAGTGTTGGTAACACTACCTAATTGGTGATAGGTTTTTTTTCTACACTTGTAACACCCCAAGATCTCATAGTATGTTATTTCTTCAAAGTAATTAAATAACTTGCGCTGCATGAAACACTGAGTTCGAGCACACCATGACTTACCAAACCAGACGTTCAAAAAGTGTTTATGAATAATATTAACTAAAATTTGTATTTTATATACTAAATATAATTTTATAATCCATATTATGTGTTTATTAGACATAATACGAGAACAATTTCATTTTTTTAGATAAATGAAGTATTTTAAAAAAAATGCAATTTTACCACATTTTAATGGAATTTTTTTTAAAACTGATATTTGACACTTATATATATTAAATTTAATGAAATTAAATTATTAATTCGAATAAGGACATAAAAATTTAGTTTGGATAAATTTTTGGTACTTTTCTGATAACTTTCATATTTTGATGAATAGTGGAAAATACAAAATATTAATTAAAAACAACCTTTTTAATCAAAATAATTTATAGTGTTAAATTATAAATTTGAGTGGTTTTAAAGTATAATTAGATTATATTTATATTATTTAATATAATTTATGTCATTGGATGTAATTTGACATTTAAACTGGATATAAAGAAGTGCCAATCTTTTGAATGTTATTATTTTTTAAAAACACGATTTTTTGTTTTGACAACAAGAATTAATTTTAAATTAATTTCTTCCAATTTTGTGTTTTGAATTTGTAAAAATGGATTCCATATTTGGAATTAGGTGTTACAAATTTTGTAAATAGGTAACTTTGATTTATATACATTATTAATATTTATTTCAGTAAATATTTTATTTACCATGGTTAAAGGGTAAATCCATGAAATTATGGTAAATAAATAATATTATAATAATATTAATTTACCCTAAAATGTATCCTATTTCTATTTTTTGATACATTAACGACCATGGTAATCCTTGGGTTGATTTTGGGACACCATGGATCCACTTGAGAGTGATAATGACACATTATATTAATTAATTTAAAGTGATGACAAAAATGATATAACCAAATATATTTTAGTAAAAAAAAATTACATGGGGTTATATAAGTTATATTTTAGACTATAAATACTCATTATAATGATAAAAGGATTTCATACATAATGATATTTTATTTTTAATTTTTATACATTAAATAATTATATTTTTTATGACACAATGATGATGTAGTAATTACATTGTTAATGAAAGAATCAAATAAATGGCATTTTAAATATTAAAATAAATATAATTTGAATGGTTATATGATATCCAAGAATTTTATAGGTTAATATTACACATTAGGTTTGATTAAATGTATTTTTTTTTGAAGTAATCAAGTTGTGATGACTTTCACAAAAACCAAATTCTAAATAGTGTCAAAATTGACATAATTGAGTTTCTAAAATAGATATTATATTATTAAATTATATAATAGTTAAAAAAATAAAAGGTTTGGCCAAAGAACTTTTATAATGATAGGTATATAATTAATGAAACACTTTAGGTTCTTTCGTCTTATTATAGTAATTTTATTAACCATATAATATAAAAATAAAAAGGCACATGGTAAATGGAAAACTATTTTACTAAGAGTTAAATCTAAAAGATATGGTTAATATGGTGACCTAAACCTGTATAAAACCTATTGGTTGAGAATTTTTTGACCCATAACCACCTTATCCTTTAAATAAATCATTTTTGAGCTATTATTAAAAAAAATATTTTTATTATAAAATAATATTTCTAGCTTTTCCTAAAGTGACCCTCACCTGTCTTATAAAAGGATACTTCCTCTTCTATTAATTTCTCACCTCCAAAGCCATTTGACTTGGCCTAACCCTTCCAAAATATCCTCACAACTTTCCTCTATTCATCCTAGAGGGATTACTTTGGTCAGAAAGCCAAAATATTGAGCCCTTTTGATCAAATCAAATGGAAGAACCCGAGGAAAAGGTAAATATTTCATCACCTCTTTCAAGTTCATTTCTTCTTCCACATCCTATTTCTTTGTTGTTTCCATTATACAATAATAACTTCAGTATCTTATATATATTATTATATTATTATAAAAATGGTAAAACCATATTCATTATTCAATCCATCATATGAATGACAATGTCACCATAGGTGCGTACGTTCGTCTTACTGTCTCTACGTCGTGCTGTAGTTTTTTATTCAAACACATCATTATTTGGATGGGTATAATAATAAGTATAACTAATGTAAATAATAAATATAAAATTTTAATGATTATTTATATTTTATATACCATCCAATTACATACTATTTTTCCATCAATATAATGATATTGTCGCTCATGCATACATACAGATTACCCTCTCCACGAACGCGATGAGATTCATTTCCCCATCGTAACCATTAAAGAATAATTTTCATTTTATGTCTGAAAATAATGTTAATGAACAAAGTATAATTATTTATATGAATCAAATATATCCTATCCATACCAAACATGGCTTACTTAACCAAGCATATAAAATAAAATGAATCAGTTAACACCTGAAATGATGATACTACAGAAATATTATTAACAAAGAAAAATTAGAGAATCATATATGATATTATATTTTTGTATATATTTATTGTATAATTTAATAACAATGATTTTACTATCATACAAGAGGTTAAATTACCCTCAACCAAGGAAATTTACAAGGTAAGGGTTAATTTCACAATCTCTTTATTATCCGAGGTTGTTTTTACGTAAGTATCTACTAGGAAATATTTATTACCCATGTCAATGGTTCATAAAAGTTTTCTTAAAGGTATTATTTTTAAGGGACATTTTACTAAAACATCATTTCAAATGTTTTATTTATAAATTGTTCTAAAACTTTCTCATTAAAATCCATGTTTTCATATTGGTTTTAAGGATTTATTTATATGGACATGATTGTTTTAAAATGATAATTCCTTTCAAAAGTTTCAAAGTTGTATGAGAAAATTTGATTACAAAATATCATTTAAATGAATTACTGTATAAATTATTGTACTTATAAATGATTTCATGAAAAGGGGATATTTCTCTCAAATATTTTTACTGATCATTTTCAACTATGTAAACATCCTTTACGAGATATTATTCTTGATCAAGGTTGATTTATTATTCAGATATTCCGTATTTTATTGATGGTTTTGTGATATGTTTGACTGTGGATGTGTTATTTTTATACCATTCATGATTTATGGATAATGTATTGACATTTTGTATGCATGTTTTAAAATTAATTTTTATGATATGTTTCAAACTTTTTATATGAGGAATTTATTGGACTTAGTATGTGATGGGTGGAGTCCGCTATAGCTCCAAGGGGCATAGGTAGGTCTCATGAGACAATTAGACATGGAATTGGGTGAGGTCTTTCCCATTTTTTATATGGTTTTGGCCAAGGCATTAATCATTTTTAGACATCTTGGCCGAGGCCTTGAAAAAATGTTTCAAAATGTTCAACAATATACATTCCCTCGTTATGAAAATAATAAGGATGGTTCATGTGGTTATTCGACTAGTAGAATACCCATGACTATGTTTTATTATGGAATTTTTTACTAAACTCATATTCCTTTCATAAAGGGTTCATGTTTATAAATTGTAAAGGCTTGTATTTTTAATTAATCACCATGCCTAATGAATATGTTATCATTCAATGTATTTCTTACCCTTACTGAGCATTTGAGCTCATCCATTCTTATGTTTAATTTTTCTAGGACATGAAGACGTTAGTTATGAGTGATTTGCAGGCATAATCTAGGAGTCTTGGATGATTCTAATGGAATAAATTAGTGTTGTATTTCTTTTCAAGTTGTAATGTTGAACTTACATATGTATCTTGTTTCCAAGACATCTAAACTGATCGGTTCTTTGAGACATGATTTCTTATAATCATGCCAATGTATGAAAATAATGCACTGACTCTAGGTAACCTGGGTTGGGGCGTTACATCACTATCCCAAAGATCCTCTATTATATATTCTCATAGAATGAACTAAACCTAAGGTAGAGGTGTTGAGTTAAGTATTGATGATAGGGATTTTAGTAATTTTACCCTACTATATAATTTAATTACTAAAAAAGTCACCATAGTTGCACACCCTAGGGTCGATCTCACAAGGAGTCTCCCCACACACTATATTTCCATTTTACACCTATTATGAACTGACTAATATAAAACTAATAAAAATATTAATATAGATGGGTTTTCTATTAAATTACTTTTAGATTTATATACATTATAATTAAAAGTAAAAACTCAAAGAAAAAGAAGAATACACAAATATTTCAATAGAAGAAAACTATTTTTCTCAGTGTTCATAGTGGTATTATAATAATTATTCAGAATATCTATTACAATTTTATTAAATGTTGAGATCAAGACCTTTAACTCCACACTATCTCATACAAACGTTATTACCCTACAAGGATACCTATTCTTGTATGTAAAATCTATTCCACATAAACACATAAACCAAACTCCACCATTTGATTGATTTTGATATCAACAAAAAGGAAAATGATTAATGGGGTAGAAGAAAACAATAGTAGAGAAAGTGGGGTGACTAGTCACAAAAATAAATTTAAACACTACTAAATTCTAAGAATAACACATGAAAAAAATTAAATCAAAATAATCTCAAATACCACCACTTCCACCATTAAAAAATATTAACTGTTCACTATTCACAAACACGATGATAAAAGAAGCACAGTGGGGGAAACATATAAAATAAATGAATTGGAATAAGGAAAGAAAAAAATAATATAAGAAGAAGGAAAGAAAAACTAATATATATTGAAAATATTACAAACTATTATAGAATATAAAATCCACCTTATCTCTTGAAAATGGTTATATTTTGAAATTGGAGAAGGGATACATATTTATTGGGAGAATGGGTTAAGAATTATTTCTCAAAATATTTCCATTGAAGGTTTTAGTGTTTATGACACATTAAATGGAAAATTATTTTACATGTGTTTTCATAAAATTTTCCCATAATTTATCATTTATTCAATATCAAAATTTCAGAACTATTGGATTCTAGAAAGGGTTATGGCCGATTTAATTTAAAAAATTAATTATAGGTGAGTGACTCTTTATATTCCAAACATGCAACTTCTCATCCCAAAATGACCTTGAAAACATCATAATCTACCCCTGGTTACTTATAAAGAGTTGTTCGAAAATAAATTATCTATCAACCTACCAAATTAATGTTTCATTGGACATATGCTTATGATTTAATTATTGAATGGAAACGTTACTGATTGATGTGACCTCTTATATTCCACAAGTTTTAACCATTTAAATGTGACCTAGTGAGGGAAATTTTTATTAAAACTCATCATGAAGGAGATTCATTGAATCAATTTTCTTTTTCAGTTGGAATAAATTCAACTAGAAAAATATATCCAAATTTATGCCTTAATTACTAAGGCGTGGTCCACTCTTCTATCGAGAATAACTTTCCATAAGGAATGATTTACTTGGTCCACGATATGTCCATGTTTGAATCAAGACATAGACGAGTTAAATATATGTATCACACGGACATATAAATCATATAAGATTATATATATTTTGATAAATATAGCATAATCTAATACTAAAATGCCGAAGAAGTTGGAAACAATTAAAATCCCATAATTGACCATTTTTTACATTTACGCTCAAAATACCACCAAAACCTAAAAACATGAAAATTGTGCATAAAATAAAACTATGGTAGGATTATAATCACTGAATTATAGAATTAAATATATGATAATTTTAGCTTCATTACCCCTCCACACTTAAGAATTTCACTCCCACACATTCATTATATATCAAAATCATAATAAATAAAAAAATCAAAAATGGGAAAACATCAACAATATTGTAATTTTTTTTTATCAAGTCTGTTATATGAAAAAATTTCCATTAATTTTCAATAATCACATTTATATTTGTCCTAACTTATAAATATATCCATTAACCAATCAAAACCAACATCACATTGAATTTTATGTCTCTCTTCACTTAAGAGAAATTATATCTAGAGTTATTCTGATTATTAGAAATTTCCCGTATCACTATAGTATTGTTATTTTTATAATTTATCCACATTATGAAACATTAGGATATTTTAAATCATGAGGTTTTTTTCAAGTTGAATTCTATATCTTAGGGTTGGTAGAAAATGATTGAAAATATTTTATGGCCGAAAAAAGGAGGTTGGACTCTTACATTAAATGAATGAATAATCAAGTGAAAAAAGAGGATGAACTAGACTCAAACCCCCATGAAAATTTAAAACAAAACTCCACCTAGTTTTAATGGCATGTAACATGATCCAATAAATTATTATAATGAACTATATAATCCAATTTCTGCATTTTATTATCTTATTTTCAATTTTTTGATGAAGGATGAGCTGAGAATTGAATAAAAAGAATGAATGAAAATTCATGCCGCTGATTTTTGAGGGGGAAATTAGTCCTGGAATAAAGAAAATTGATAAATTAAATCTCCTCTCTAATTTTTTCATTTCCATTTTTTGGAAGGATAAATGGATGAAACAAATTAAGCACAATGAAATGATGAATCTTTCCAAATTCTATTTATACACTACCCAAAATGTGGAAACACACCTCTCATCACCCAAAAGTGAATCAAAACTCAAAGAAATCACATGAAAGGCCCTTTCCCCACACTCAAACCTAAAATATCAATGAAACTATAGAAATATTGTGGGCAGGTAAGGAAAAATCATCTGGTAATGTCGCTTAAACCTATAAGGAAATTCAAGGATTCTAAAGGAAAAAGATGTATAGATATAAATGTGGATCTTAAGTTAAACATATGGATATGAAAATAAGTTCCTCATTCATATTAAAATCATTACTTGAAATAAAAATATTTGAAAGAGAAAAATCAAAAGTTTTGGTTCTCACACAAAATCCACATTTCTTTGAAGAAAGTGTGGGTATTATAAAGAATACATTAGAGTGGCTTAGAATACCTCACAATACTGGAAATATGATTTGAGTAAGTGTTTCATGGGAATGAATTTCAAAAACATGTCAAACTAATAAATATTCTTGTAAATCAAATTCCAAGAAATAATTTTAATATCATCAATCATTTATAATATTTTTCTTTAAAAATCATTTCAATTAACTCAAAATCAATTCAAGTGTGACAAGTGATAATAATATTCCTTGAATTTAAAGGTTCCTAAAAAATAGAAATAAAATAAAAAAGAATGAAATAAAACAACATGTTTACACTCCTTCACATGTAACATTAACTACCCTTCCTTTCATATCAAAAAAATATAAATAAGGGTTGAAAAACAAATTAGAAAGAAAGGTATAACCTAAATTAATTTTGTAGTTGATATTTTGATTTATGATACCAGATGATTCCACTAATCCTATAAATCATGAAATAATGAATTCATATGGAAAATAAATAAATATAAATAGGATGGGAAAAGTGGATATAACATCATATGGACCACCATGTAAGTGATAGGTTTTTACTACCCATATTCTGGCATTTGTAGAAATTTAACCCCAACATAAAGGTGGATGGGGTTTATTTTTTTGACCCCACCACAACTTCTTTAATATGTTTTTTTTCCAAATTTACATTACTTTGGGGAACACATGGATGGATTAAATTATCTCCCCCTTTTCCATGTTGGAAAACTTTTAATATGGGGGAAGGAGAAATAATTGGTCCTGATATTCTTCAGACACAACATTGATGACTTTATCCAGAGTCCATGTGGGTAAATTGGTAGCATCCATAATTTCAGGAATGTTAGGGCCAGTGAGAGTTTTATTTTTAAGAGAATTAAAAAAATTATGATTAAGAAATGAATCATACCCTTTATTTAAAGTTGAATGAATGAAGTTTTCTTGACGCAAGACCAGATGAGAATCATTATCAAAACGACGATCATATTTATTTTATTTCATATATAGATAGAGATACAAAAAAACTAATTATTCTTTGAAAAAAAGGGGAGGAACTGTTATCTTATGGTCTTCAACAGAATATAACCAATGTTCCTCCAACGAATGTTGATCTCCCATAGTTGTATAATCTAAAATGGAATCTTCAGCTCCCTCTTCAAGAAATAGACAATGAGAGATGATTGGATATTCAATTTGAATATTAAAGTCTTCCATGGGTTATGCAACATCAAATTTAGGTGGAACTAAATTTATATAATCTTCTTTATCTAGATTCTATTTTTGGCATTATTCTAACCAAAATAATTAGACATCTTTAACTTCAGCCTCTATAGATGCTTCCATCGTGATTGATATTTCAAGGATTTTGAAATTATTTTGAATCATCACAACATTTTTCTATCTAAAACATAAATATATCTTCCATGATAAAAAAATAATTACTAGAAAATTCATATAGAAAATCATAGAAATAATTCATCAACTAAAAAAACAATAACATGAAATGAAACTCTTTTTTTAATTTGTTGATTTTTTAAGATTTTAGATTAAAAATAGCGTCTGTATGTGCTTGGACAACTCAAAAGTGATTCCAATTGATGATGGGTATTTCAGTATTTTTATACTACTCAATTTTTTTACCTAAAAAAACATCATAGTGAAACACCATAGGGTATGTCTCATATAGAGGTTTCTAATGTTCACTGATTCCCTATTGTCACTATTTAAAGTAACTAATATAAAAAATGATAATTTAAATTAAAACGGAGGATTGATTATTACAATACATTTAATATAATATATATGATAATGAAATTTAAAAATCAAAATAAAATAAATAAAAACAAGGATGTTAGAAAAAGAAAACCATTATTCTTGGGGTTTATAGTGGTGTAATCATTGCTATTAAGAATATCTATCAATGTTTTATTCAATTTGGAGATCAGGAACTTTACTCCACACCATCTCTTTAAAATTTTAAAAAACTTATCCCAAGACCTATACATGTAAGACTAATATCTTCCACATCAACACCTAATCCAAACACCACCATTTTAATGAATTTGATATCGACGGGAAGGAATATTATTAAATGAGGATAAAGAAAACAATAGTAGAGAATGTGGGGAGACCACTCACCGTAATATATTTAACCATGACTATATTCTTTAAATTACACATGATAAAACATTAAAACACACTAAACTAAAAAAGCACCACCTCCCCCATCAAAAAATAGTTATGGTCGTATCTTCACAAACATAGATATAAAACAAGCATAGTGGGAGAAGCACATAAAATAACCGAAATGGAAGAATTAAATAAGAAAGAACAGAAGAAGAAGAAAACCTATACTAATATTTATTTAAAATATTACAAAACTATAGTTTTCATAAGGGATTTTCCTCCCTACCAATGACACATATCATTGATAGTAATTTTAGTCATTTTAGCCAACTCAATAATTTATTTACCTAAATATTTAACATATTTGAACACATGAGGTTCGATCTCACAATGAGGCCACTAACGCGTACGGATTCCCTATTTTCAGTATTATAAACTAACTTATACAAAAAATAATAGATATATTAATATTGATGGGGGGGTTTATTATTAAAATAAATTTAATACAATATACATGATAAAGAAAATTCAAAACTCAATGAAAATAAATAAGTTATAATGAATTTAGTAGATGAAAACCATCGTTCTCAGGGTTCATAATTGTCTTATGAGTGTTATTTAGAATATTTGTCAATGTTTTTTTCAATTTGGTTACATGAACAGTTATTACACAATGTATCATTTGAATGTTATTATCCTAAATTGAGACCTCTATATGTAGAACTAATCTCTTCCACATCAACACCAAATAAAAAAATCCATTGTTTGAATGAATTTGATACTAAAGAGAAGGAAATCGATTGAATGAGGTGAAAGAAAACAATAGTAGAGAAAGTGGGGAACCCACTCCCCCCAATCAGTTTGACCACTACTGTATTCATAGAATAAATAATTATAAAACATTAATTAATTATAAAATAAAATACCATGATTTCCAAACTCAAACAACAGTGAGGGTTAGCTCTCTATAAACATGGATATTAATGAAGCATTATAGGAGAATCACATAAAATAAAAGAAATTTAAGAAGAAAAGAAAAAAATAATATAAGAAGAGAAAAAGATAAATTAATAAATATTGAAATTATTACAATCAATTATAGAAATTAAAATACACCATATCCATTGAGAATGGATATATTTTTAAATAGGAGAAAAAATATATATTTATAGGGAGAATTGGTGATGAATTATTTCTCAAAATATTCCTCCAAAATATTATACATTTATAAAACCTTAAATGGAATAATTTGTAACATGTTTCTTTATATATGTAGTTCCACTCTGTCTCATTCATACACTATCAACATTTCAGAATCATTGTCAACCAGATGAAATAGTATAACCAATTTACTTTGGAAAATTAATTCTTGGTAGGTGAGTCTTTGTACTCCCAAACTTCAACATTTTATACCATAATGACCTTGAAAACAGAAGAATCTACCCCTAGTACCTTCTATAGAATTTTTCTAATACAAATTATATGTTGAACAACCAAATTTATGTTTATTTAGACATGTTGTGTAAAGGTTATGATTTAATTACAAAATGGAACCATTTCTATCCGAAATGGCCATTCATATTCCCCCAGTGTCAACCGCCTAAAAAATATATTAATGAGATAATTTCTCATTAAAACCCCTCAAGAACCCAAGTCAATGAATAAAATTTCATTCAATGTTTGAATTTATTTATGTTGACACATTTTGAACTTTATTAGATTGGTTTGGTCCACTCTTCCATATAAGGAAACTTTTCAGAACTAATGATTTATTTAGGTCTCCATATATATGACTAAAGACTCAGACCTATTTAAAAATATATATCCAAAAAATATATAAATCCTAAATAAAATTTGTCCGACAATATGAATCAATATTTAAAAATATATTCTTGAAAAAATTAAATGAGTGAAATTTGTTAAAATTCTAGAATTGAACATTTTTTTCATTTAAGCTCAAAATAGCACAAAAACAAATAAAACATGACAATTGATCATAAAATAATGATATGGTGAGATTATAATCATGGAATATATAATTAAATATATGGAAAAGTTTTCTATATCAATTATATATATATTTTTGTGTTTGATATTACTTATTCAGTTGGGAAAGGTAATGTTGTTGCATATTCTGATAGCCTTAAGATGTAGGTTGAGTAAGATCGTGGTGAGTGGCCTTCATAGGATTATTAAAACTTAATGAAGATATTGTCCAACAAGAGGATGGAAGATTTTTGGGGTCAAGGATTAATTAATTATTCTCCCTTGTTGGTCAAATCCTTACTTGAAGTCCATGTAAAAGTTGGGCAGGAGACAAACCCATAGTGGGCTGTGATGGGAGAAAAAATAGCTGGAGGTGACTCAATACTCAAGTTGTTGTTGGACAAATATAATGTGATCACAATGTAAGTGATATTTTTTTCATAATTCTATCAGACAGTAACTAATGATTTATTTAAAACCCTCTAGGTGGGTGTACCATTCAGGTATGATGAAGATGTACCATGAAATAGGGTGATAGTTCCAATGCATGAAGATAAAGAGGGGCATTGCTAACTTATTTCCTAATCCCATAACTAAAATAGGGTAAAAAACAAGCATCAACATCCTGTTGGGTTTCAGCAACCACTTATATTACCCATGTGGATGTGGGAGGATGCTACTACAGATTTTGTGATTGGGTTACCCAGGACCACAAGGCTTCATGAAACTGTATAGGTGATTTTTGATCAGCAGTAAAATTTAAAATTTTCTTATGAATCAGAGAGACTCACACTATGGGTGAGTACGAAAGGCTATATATTTAAGATCTCAATCAGTTACATTGAGTTACCTTTATAATTGTATTAGATAATGTCACATATTACACGTCACACTTTTGGATGGTATTGTAGAAATCCCTACGGACCTAGTTGATATTGAACACAATATACCATCTTAAAAAACGAGGGTCATAGTGGAAGAATCCTGATGATATGATTTTTTTCAAATATGATATTGTAGGATCGTGGTATTATTAACAATAAAATGGTTTAGTTAACATTATGTATTAATGAATAGTATTATATTTTGACGAAACACTATGAGGCTCCTTATAGGAAGTCATTTTTTTCACAACATTGTAGGTATGTTGCATGTGATGAAGTTGTAGTGGGGCCTAGATTGGTTTATGAGGACCCTGAGAGAGTGGGGATAATTTAGAATAGGTTGGTTAATACTATAATAGGATAATAAGTTTATACTAATAGGAGGATACAACCATTGGATTTAATTGTTGGAGATCAAGTTTTCAAATTAGTGTCACATTGGTTGGGTAATCATTATTTATGAAAATATGGGAAGTTGGTACCATAGTTTGTTGGGAACTTTATGATCACTGAATGGGTTTGGATAGTGTAATATTATCTTGATAATCCTTATCACTATTGAGGAATGCATTTCATCTTTGATGTGAAACAAATCCAAAGGTAAGTGGGTGATCCTATGCATATTATATATTGTGTGTTTGTGGAGTTAGAGATAAATTCTTTTTATGAGGAGCATCCAGTTCTGAATATATATTGAACAGATAAATTACATATAGGGAAGATGGTATTAGTTTTAATAAATTACATTTATTTTTATGTCAAAATTTAATATTTTGATAAAAAATATCACCTATTTGGGTTTTTATGTATTTGTGTAAGTGTAAAATACCTATTAATGTAATGAATATATTTTTTCCTATAAAATATTTTGAATATTTTCAGAGTTAAGCGAAGAGTAATTGTATGATTAAAGGGATTATATATCCCTAGTGATTATATATTTAAAATACTATATATATTATATCATGCACATGAAGTTTCTCTAGAATAATGAAATATCCCCTGAATGGGAATTCAGGGGAAATACATGATAAAAATTAATTCTGGAATGAAGGTTTTACCATAGCTATGATATAACCCTTGTGTGAATTTGGTGATTTTTTTAAGCACACGACATTATGTAAATGTAATATTTTATGCTAAATATTCTTTTTTTTCGTTCCTTTTTTTCTTCTACTTCTTCCAATACAGGCGATTATTAATCTTCATTTCCAAACACCATTGATACAAAAAATATAATGATTCACTCATTCAAATTTTAAATGGCATTTTGTTATGAAATTAAACAAAAAATTATTATTTTTTTTAATATCAAATTCAATTGTTTTTTAAATTTTCATTTTGGAAATGAACATTGTATACAATGTTAGGGTTCTAAATATCTGAAACATTTAGATTTTAGTATTGGTTGATCTTGTTGTGTTCAAGTGACCCTATAACTCTTTACATGCCTTTAAGAATGCTTTATCAAACCGATCCTGGTGCTATTTTCTAGGTACATGTGTGAAAAAAGCCTTTTTACCATCTTCCAGGATTTTTGACTAAGGTTTGATAGGTTTTTAATATATTTCATTATTTCCATCAATTTCAACCTCTTCATAAATTCTGGAAAAATATTGAAATTAATATAAAATGATAAAACCTAATTTTATGAAAGATTAATTCATAAATAAATTATTAATGGATAATTATGTGAAATTTAAAAAATAAAGTAATAAATAATTATCAAATTGTAATAAAACTAAATTATCAAAGGGAAATTTATAAAAATTATCAAAATATATTTATGCGAGATTATTGAAAGGTAATTATAATTAATTATTAAAATATAATTACATCAAATTGTGAAAGGATAATTATAAATAATTTTCAAAATATAATTATATAGAATTATTGAATGAATTTTTATAACGAAAATTACCAAAACATAATTGTGTGAAATTTGAAATTGATAATTAAATGGAATTACCAAGAGACACAGATATAAAATTATCAAATGATAGATGATTAAAAATTATTATAGGATAATCATGTACAAATTTCAATGTGTTATTATATAATTTTATAAAAAAATATTTATGAAGAACCTACATGTTTTATTATCGATTAATCTAAAGTGATCTATATTATTAAAGGCAGTTTTATAAATATTCACGAGGATAAGATCGCAATCACATAAATTTACCTAAATGGAACCATGGAAGTTATCAAGGAGAGAGAATGCCTCAAAACATTTTATATTTATTTATCTATCAATTAAAATAGATGGACTTTGTTCTAAGAACCATTGAAGAACCTTGATCATTAACAAATTGAAAAATATGATAATATGGACCAATAAGGGGTGCTCTTGTATATTTAGGTTTATAGTAATGCTTTCGAACAACACATGGTGCATTATGATTTTCATTAACATCAATGACTTTGATGTCGGATGTTCCTTACCTTTATGGGGATCTTGCTAGCCCATGTTACCATGTCATAATTATTAATGTCAGAAAAATAGATGAGCATGCTTGATTGTTATCGCATGTCGGTGTGTTTAGCCTGTGATAATCATAGTGATTTTTGTTTCTATGATAATTTATAGAGTTGTTTTTTTAATTTTTGATGTCGATTAAAATGTATTTATATGATAAAATTATATTTCTCATTATTTCATTTAATGTTTAAGATTAATGCTATAAATTTTTGTGTATTATATTTCCTTTAGTGTTTTAGTGATTGGAACACGTGACATGTGACCACTATGAAATTTCTACTCCTTGAAGGGGAATATTCTCGACTTTTGATGATGACGATTAATGATCATGATTACAATGTGGTGCATATATGACCTTATGACTTGATTATTTTTAGGGACACGACAAAACTATATTCTCCGTGGATACCGAGTAAAAGGTTCACTTGATTCCATAAGCATACCAAGTTACATGTCTAAAACCCTATATTTTGTTTAAATCATTTCTAATATCTCTGTTAGTCTTCCAGCATCGAGAAAAAATAGACACAATTTCAGATTACGGATGCTCGATTAGCATAAAAACCCTTAATTTTGGATTTTATATTATTGTTCTTGTAATGAATTTATTATAATCATAACATACACCTATATACTTGAGAAAACATTGTTATGGATTCGTTGGTGGTTTCTTATTGAGTCTTGGACTCACACCATACTTGGGAATTTCAGTTCACATAAATATCCATGAATAAATATCTATCGAAGGGCAAAGTCCTTATGGTGGATGTATTAGTAGAGGTGAATGAAGCTGCTAGAAGATCAAGAAGGACTGTAGAAGACCCATAGTTTTTTATTTATTTATCAACATTCCAAAAAGTATAGTTTGGATTTCATCTTTGGGATTCTATAAATTAATATTAAATGTATTCCGTCTTTCAATTTTATCATTTTACTCAGATTATTTATTATATTATTATTATTATTTGCTCAATGAAATGATATAAATGGTATAGTCTCCCTAATAGAATGCTTAGATCCTCACTACTAGTTGACAACATTTTTAATATATGGAGGAAAAATTGAGGTCATTTGACCCTAATGATCATTCCATGTGGATTGGACAATGATATTACAATCATATAATTGTTTTTTACTAATAAAAGAATGAGAATAAAATCATTATCTATTTCAAGAATATTTATATTTTTAAAAATAGTATTTATATTTTTTATGCACAAATATTTGATATAATTTAATCAACATATAGAAATTATATTTAACAAAAATAAATGGTTTTTTAATCGATCATTTTAAAATTATTGTTGGTTGATTTTTTTGTCCATATTTGAAATTTATTTTTTACAAAATAGTGAAAAATAATATTTTTACATACACTCTAACTTTTATAAAAAATTTATGATATAAGAATAAATTAAAAATATATGAAAACATTTTATTGAAGAAATATATGTGTATAATTTAAAATCAATAATTTACAACTATTAGGTTTAATTTAGAATGCAATGCTTTACTTTTTAGATCCTATGTTTTATTTTATTCCAATAAAAAACTAATTTGGTCCTTTTACTTTAAATAAGTATCCACATAGTATGGATTGATTTTGGAATTATTTTAAAGTGAAATAAATCACTATTTGATAATAAAAAATATATTAATGTGATTAAAATCATTAAACACCATAATTTTATCTGGTACTAACTTTTAGCATTAAAATATATGTTTTTCTATAATTTTTTTAACATGATATTCATTTATTATATTGGAATCAGTTTTTATGACTTTTTGGTATTGGATATATTATAATGGATATATTATTTTAAACCATTATGTAAGAATTATGTTAAAGGGATGATTTCATTTTTAGTAATAAAATTAAATTACTTTGATAAAAACTTCAGTACCCTAAATGCTAAAAATCCTAAATGGGTTAAATCAGGGGTAAAAAAATAAAATATCCTAAAAAAAATCTAAAACCGATTGTACCATGACTTGATCCACCATCCATATTATTTTATCATTATTATTCATTTTTGGATCCACATGCCTTAAAACATAGCATCCTTTCTATATTAGGTTTTAAATATTTGGAGCAATACCATTCACATGAATTATAAACTATGCCTTAAAAAATCCCTTTAAGGACACTATAAAGAGTAAAATTATCGTATAAAATATATAAAATTTACTTACCACAAAATACTATCATAAATTTTTAGCATCTAGTATAAATAAATATATAAATATTTCCCAAATCCCTTAAAAATCAATATGGTTTCCAAGAAGAGATTACATTTTGATACTAATTATTTTATCCTCTCTTATCATTATTCCATTTATTATTTTTATAACTATTCTTAAATATTATTTATCACAAAATTATCATGTTTTTTTATATAATTATGATTATTGAAACTCAATATTAAAATTATTATAGAGATTTATCTTATTGTGTTATTCAATATATCATGCTTTTATTTGAGTTTGTTTTACCACATACACGAACAAAGTTACAATGATTATATAAAATGAGAAATAAATCATAAATAAAAGTAATATTGTATAATAATTAAAAACATTTGATGTTTTCATATTTCTATAACAATGATACTATCATAAAATCATTCTATAATGAAACTTATCAATTTAATTCTAGCATGTTCTTATTTCACTTTGTTTAACCTCCTACATGAATGATTCTATTATGTTTTAACATTGATGATTATAGAATCATAATATTTCGCATTATATGTTATAAATATTTTTTATATAACTATAATATTAAAATTTCAACACAATATAAATAAATAATATTTTTTAGGATAAAGGTTACTGAAGAAATCATGTTTTATATTTTTTCCTTATAAATTGTACCTCAATGTTCCATGGGATAAAAAAGAAATAAATATACCATTATGTAATTTATATTTATAAAAAAAAAATTCCATTATGTATTTGGAAAAATTTTAAACCTAGAGTGACAATAAATTCTGTTATACTAAAATAAACAAGGAGTGATTAAAACCACAAATTATGAAAAAATAAAATAAAATAAAAACATCTATAAATTATATAATAAATGAGAATAAAAGATTATTAAAAAATCTAAAATGCTTAAATTATGTTTTTAATATATTATCAGTGAGCGTATGGTAATTATATAGTATTTTAGAATGCATATAATAGAGAATCAATCCTTGATAATGGATTATCATCTCACTGTAATTTTTTTTATACAAATTTCATATTAAAAAATTATTTTATGTTCAAATTTATATATAATACCCTCTAGGTATTTTTAACATACATTATAAAAATTAATTTGGTTTAAAAATCCATATCATGTTTTATCTTTCATGATCTTTACACTCAAGAGATACCGATATTATAAGTAGTTTTCTAATCTCAATTTTCATTCTATAATATTTATTCCATATTTACATTTTTCTTATTTTTTATCATGTATTTATTTCTAATCCATTCATTTTTTATCATATTAGTCAAGAAATTAATGAGATTTATTTTTCTATCTTTCATATGTTGTGATTCAATGAATACCAATTCTGTAAGGTATTTTATTATCTCAACCTATTTTCTTGAGACTTAATTATTCCTCTTTGAGTATAGTTCTACAAGATTCATTTCCTCTATCCTATGATGATTATATATTAACTTTCCTCCTTATTTTCTAGGAAATTGTATTTTTTCAATATAATTCATAAACTTTGATGAATCTATTTCTTCTTAAAATTTGATGATATTAAAAATAATTCACATTCTCTCCAAATGAACAATTTTTATTCCATATGTACATATACTATTAACATCAATGAAATCCTTCAATATTTTGAAATCAAAAAATATTTTATTTCTACACATAAATTTCATTTTCCATCATTTAAAATGGAATATTAATTAATATTTTTATTGCATGAGACTCGATGATGATATTTTTATTATTGATTTTTTTTACTTTCATGATAATACATTTTATATTTCACTCCACATTTCATTTTAGAAAATATTATGAATTTCTCAAAAGATCTAATCTTGATATTTATTTTATTTTTTAAATTGTTTTCATATTACCTTATAGAAAATTAATTTTTAAATGAAACACATATCGTAAATTTTTTATAACAGAGATACAAATAATGAATGAAATATCATTTCATGATTCATTTCCAATTTCATACATATATAAGTAGTATCTATATTCCATAGAGTTATGTTTTATGAATAACCCTATAAATTACATTATTATGCACTATTTTTGGGTTATTTAGGTTTTTGTATCACCTAGTTTACTTTTGATTTCACATTATGTGAGATAAGTGGTAAATGATATGAACCCCATTTTTTTCCATGCGTTCTAATGGAATTATGGATTATTGATATCTTATGAAACACATATATTTTTATGATAATGTGACAGACATTATATTAATCACCAATACATTGGTTAACTATCTTTATCTTATTATATAATGACTTTATGTGTGATGGTAATTGTAGTTATTTATTCTTTCAAAGAGTATGCGTGAGTGTAATTATAGTTAGTTATTCTCATGAAGATTTTCATGAGTTTAATTGAACTTATCTATACTAAAAAGGCCTTGTTGGAGAATAATTGTTTGTATCTATGCTCAAAAATAGATTTCATGAGTGCAAGTTTTGGTATTTATGCTCACAAAAGACTCTGTGTGAGTGTGTGTGTGGATAGTGAAGCAAACAAAGGCTATCATCACAATGTTATTCTTTCATATGATTATTATTAGTACACATTAATATGTTATATGAAATTGTTATAATTCATTTATAATGTTCATTATATCATAAATTTATATTATTATTCCATGTAATATGTTTGGTCAATTGAGAAAAAGTGTCTGTATATCATGAATCATTTAAAAATATAATTTTTCTATGTTCTTTTTAACATTATATTTTACAATAATTATTGTATAACACATTATTATGATCAACCCCTTGATAAAATGTTGATATATTTCCCCATTAATAAACATTTTATATCATACCTTTCTTTTTTTTCCATTACCTAGGTTATGAAGATGAGATTAATCCAAAATATGTCAAAAAGAGGGTCTTGTATGGTTTTATTATAAGAGATATTCACAATATGTTTTTTATCTAGTGTATCTACAAATACTACAACAATTTAAATTTATAGGATTGACTAAGTAATTTATGAGATTTAATGTTTATTTTTTTGAAATATATGTAAGTGTGGATTGAGTCATCTCACATGGTATGAAAGCCTATTTGTAAAAAATAATTTTTTAGTACCACACTTGGGTGTGTGGTATTGTGGTGTAACACTCACTACTCAAGATAATTCCACCAGATTTGGTCTTCATTTCATCAACATAACCTTCCCAATCTTCGTCTATATATATCAAAAAAGACTAAAAACACAATTTTTATCATATTTTATCCCAAACTCATTATAGCTACATTATACCTTATAATATTTTTGTAGTTTAGAAATGAGAACCTTTAGGGGCACTTTAATAAATTGAAAATAGAGTAATAGAAAAAACCATATTTTCCCTCAAATAAATCATATATAGTCGACTTATGATTAGATTTTGAAGCCACCTTGGATTAAATTATTTTCCCTATTAATCATTGTAAAAATATATTTCCACTCAAATTGGTATGGAAATAGTCTTTATATCCTCCATTCCTATCCTTTGGAATATTTCCATAAAAAACATCCCATGTGAATGAAAAATGTGAATTTTCTCTTGAGAAATTTATTGGTCTAGAAATTAAAACATCTATCCGAGAGTTAACTTTTAAAATAATTTCTTAATATTCTATGAAATCTTATCAAAACCTATTCATCATTTCTAGAAAATATGAAATCACATAGAAACAATATAAAAATTAGAGATACCTTTTTTTAAACCTTAATGTGACATTTTTTGTTCACTATTCCATTTCCTAAATTTAACACATTCATGTTGATTACAATCCTAAAATATAAAGCTATTATGGATTTTGTTATACTATATAAACACCTATTTAACCTAAAAACACAATTCTCATATTTTACAAGCAAGAACCCACTTTGTTTCTCAATGTATATTTCCTCTTCTTAGTCACCATTGATTCTGGTAGATAGGGAATCCTATGGTTATATTTCTATATTTCCATTAAATTTTAATAGTATGGAATATTATAACAGTTTAAATCCCATAAATGGACAAAAAGTCACATAACAATAGAGTCTTTACAGCTCAAAATAGGATTTACACACTAAGATTTCCTAATTTCTCACCACATCATCTATATTATTCAATTTGATTCAAAAAAAACAATCATTTTTCTAATGATATTATTCTCCTTAGACTTGGTTACTAACTCCAAAGTTTCATTATTAATTATTTCATACAATTATTCATTCATAACCACAAAAAAATCTTGATAATTCAATTCATATTAAAAACATCAAGTTTAACTATATGGAAAAAAGATAAATGAGATATATCCCTAAAAGTCCCAATAGTTTATATTTTGTAACGACCTAAACATTATTTAATGAAAACTCTTCTTGATCTATTTAATTGTATTATTATGAAAAATGGTTATATAAAACAAAATCACTTACTTGGTTGTATGTTTTTGGATTATAAAATACCATTAATAATTGTTATCATTGCTAATATAGTTGTAGAATAGTGGCCACATGATTTTTATAAATATAGGGCTTTAACAAATCCAATTTATTAATAAAAAGGAATCCATGGTCTCATCTAGAAGAATTTATTGATATGAATACCATTTTTCAGAGCTTTTAAAGGAGGTAGCATTATTGAACTTCGCTTTTGACCAAGCCCAAGCCGATCTTCAACATGTTAAGCTTAAACGGAACCAGCTACGGGAGAAGTGGATGTTGATAGAGATTAACACCTGATCAAGGTTATTCGAGCCACCCAAGAGTCTATAAAAATCATAAACCTTACCCTTAGGTCTTATTCTTGTGTTATAAGGGGTTATGTAACAAGGCCCTAGAGCTATGTTTATGTGCTTTATTTTTTGTATAAAAATATACATTCATTTCATTATTGTTACTTTGTAAATGGTTTTTAAAGAAAAAAATAGTGTTTTTAGTTAATATTAAATTAAGAAATCAATTTCTATGAACTAATGGAATCCTGGAATTAAATAATATTTTAATAAAATATTATTATTACTAAATTAATTTTTATTAAAAATAAATTAGAGTATAATTTTTATTAATATAGTTGTAATTTTTATTATGGTTTGAAAAATATTTTTGTCAAAACCCATGAATTTTCAATAAATGTCAGTTTTTATTTTAAAAGTGAAAATTTACATATTTAAAAAATTATTTAGATAAAATGAATGTTATTTTCGTAATCATGACATCGAAATTATCTAATAGTGAATTTTTCATTATTTTTTGATGCAGTCGAATTTTTGGGTAAAAATTAAATACTGTTTAAATATATACTGTGTTTTATGACATCATAATAAACCAATAGTGATGTAATAAAATACTATAATATTTATTTTCGGCTAATATATGTTACACATTTAAAAAAAATGTGATTTTAGATTTTTTTATTAATTTTATGGTGCCTTAGTAGATCCTCCAAGACTTATAAAACATTTTAACTTTTAAAATGATTTCCTGGAGAGTGTGACTCTCATTAACATAAAAAATCCTAATATTTTAAAATTTTCGGAAATTGAAATTATAAAATAATTTTTTCCACTCCCCTTTTGCAAAAACCATGGGAATAAATCATCAGTTGGTTTTTGGTTTTGATTAGTTTAATGTGGGGTGGTCAAAACCTAAAAAACAAAGAATTTCCTCTCTTTTCCTATTTGAACCGACCAAAGATCCCACTTCTCTTCATTGAAACCCCTTGGATAACTGCCCTACCCAAACCATATCTCTCTAATGCTCCCCAAGCTCCCAATAAGCCTCTCTCAATCCTCCCCCAAGCCATTGGGATCACACATCCATCAAGGGATTTATTACTAATGTTAGTGTATGATTTAACTCCACCCCCATACTTCTCTACTCATGTTTTAATGATTATATACCCCTTTCTCTGTCATTAATTCCTTCCATGCACACCCGTTACCTTGCCAAAATTTTTAAGGAATTTCTTTCGCTCTCATTTTTTCTATGTTTCATTATATTTATATACCGTTTTATTTTCAATTAAAAATTTTGGGGTATGATATATCACCTCACCCATACTTTCCTCCTTTTTTTCGAAATATTAGGGACATCTTTCTCTCTCATTAATCCCTCTCATGTACGCCTGTTACCATGCTGGAATTCCTTAAGGAATTTCTCTCTTCTCATTTACATTCAACGATTCGTTTGTATTATGAATCTAAATCCCATTATATATATTGGGACATATATATATATGGACTGTTTACTTTCCATTTCATGTACACATTATGAGACACCCCTTTCTCACTCATCAACTATTTTTATGAATTCTTATATCAAGCCATTTTGCTGCAGAAATTGCACAATGATTTTCCAAGCCAAAGTCATTGTGTAGTGAATACCATTCCCATTTCTCTATCAAGGGTATTCACCTTAATTCAGATTAACTTATTTATTATATTGATTCATGTATTAATATCACATTATTTTGTCATGGAAAAAATTAGGATGTTGAATGATTCCATGTTGTAGGATCCATGTGGCCCACTTATGCATGAAATGAATTTATTAAGAAGGGTGCTCCCTGATAGCGCTCCAGATCATTGGGTAAAGATTGGTATCATGATAAATCAAGTGAAATGAGGGTTTAATCATGATAATTCAAGTGAAATGGGGGTTTACTCATTCTCCATGTGCAATTATCCTTATCTCAAGCTAATATCTTGTTAAATTTTATTCCCACATTTCCATGTTATGATAATCATGTTATATCATGAATTTATGATCATATTTCTATAAATATTCATTGATATTACTATTTATTAACTTTTATTGGATTCTTCTTGTTATTTCTTGTTTACTTCCTTACTAGGCTTTATAGCCCACCATTTTCATATGCATGTCCTCAGGTTATCCCATGCAATTCTAAGTATGAAGGAATGTTATGGTCATGTAAAAGAAGTTTTTAATAATGATTTATTGTTTTATATTCTAAGTAGTTATGTAATTTTCCTAATCCCATCGATATATTATGTTTTATCAAGTGAATATTATATGTAATAAATCATGTTTATGTGTGAAATAAAGAGTAGGGTTGTTATAGTTGGTATCAGAGGATTGGTTTAGTTATTTTTGATATTAGGATTAGAAAACCCTAGTGAAATACTCAAGGATAAGAAAAAGTATAATAAAAACATCCCTAAATTTTAGTGAGTATTGCGAAAGTGGTTTATCAATAAAATACATCCTTATCTGGATATGAGCAAGTAGATGTAGCACTAGTACAGATCTATCTACGAGTAAAACCTAAAAAATGGCTTTGAGCTAGACTCAAATGGGAACTATTGCATGACAACGATCCTAGCTTCACTCTTGGTTATGACTCTCCCAAGGTATATTCTTTGGTAAATTCATAATCTTAGTATTAACAATTATTAAGGGAATAAGAAAATGCCACAAAGAAAATATATTGGGATGTAGATCATGGATAACGAAAATTAGAGTCTATAAATTCAAAAGTTGAGTAAGTAAAAGTAATTTATAAGTCATCCATTTTTATATTTGGATTACCCTTTAGGTGTTACCCCTAAATTACCTTATATTCCAATAATTGGCCCGTAATAGGAGGACTCGGGATAACAAATGATGTGAAGATCAATATGATGACTATTCTAATGAGATACCCAATACGATGGGGGTAGGAATCATGAAATTTGGAATGATACTCTCTAAGTTAACTCATGGTTTGTATAAAAACAGGGTTCAATAGGAACTTTCAACCCCCCTAAGAAAGAACAATCTCCAATTGAGAGCTTTATGAGATAAAGGCCTCCTACATTTAATAAATTATTCGATCCCTCAATCCGCAAACAAAGGATCAAATCCATTGGGAAGATCTTCTCCAACCTTCAATGTTCTAAATAAGAGAAGGTTTGTAACTCCCTGACCCCAGAATCTAAGAGTTTGTGAATTATTTTAATACATTGTTTTGATTACAAGGAATCAAGTCCTAAAGGACCAATCAGTTTAGCAGTCTTGGAAAATAGATTACATACATGAACTTTAATTTACAATTTCTAACCAAAAATACATCATAGATAATCCTTTGAAAATTACATTATCCTTCTAGCTTAAAATTGTATATAAATCATAGTACACCTCTTGGAATTATAGTAAATTAAAACATAAGAAATGGGTGATCTCAGATGCTTCATAAGGGTAAATAATTTAGCGGAAGCTATAATCTTTTAATTCTTGATGTGTAATAAAAAACATCCTTTTAACATAAACATGAACATAATGTGGATAAAATAATTTAAACATTTCCATATAAGCATCCACATGGATATTTTACTAGTCAAATAGTCGCATGTAGTAATAAATTTCATAAGGAGGGAATGCCTAAGGTCGAGAATAATTACCACATAGTCAAGGCATCGTGCCAAGACTAAAAATAATATTTTTTTCAATGCCTTGTTCCAATACACTAATTTGTATCATTAGACCAACTGATTTATTGAGGAGCTATAGCGGGCTCCTCCCGTCACTTACTAAGTCCACTGCATCTCTCATATAAAAATGTTGAAACGTAACATAAATATTCATATTAAATCTAGCATACAAAATGCCAATACTTTAACCATAAAACATGAAAGGTACAAAAATAGTACATCCACATTCAAACATATCATAACTAATTCAATAAAATATGGTATATTGTATTATAATAAATCAACCTTAATCAAGAATAGTTTCTTGTAAAAGATGTTGGCACAATTGAAAATGATTGGTAAAACTCTTTGAGAGAAATATCCCTTTTTGTGAAATCATTTAAAAGTCTCGCATTTATAAAGGAAGTAATATAAAAGATAATTTTTAATAAATGTGTCCCATAACATTTTGAATCTTTTGAAAGGAATTATCATTTTAAAACAATCATGTCCATATAAATAATCCTTAAAACCATTTTGACAACATGGACATTAATGAAAAAGATTTAGAAAACTAAATATTTAAAACATTTAAAATGATTTTTTTAGTAAAATATTTCATTGAAAGAATCATTTGGAAATGTATTTTATGAATCGTGGAAATGAATAATAAATATTTCCATGAAAATACTTACACATAAACAATCCCAGATAATAATGAGACTAAGGAATTAACCCTTTCCATGTACTTTCCTTTAGTTGATGGTATGTTTAACCTTCATGTATGAGGACCATAGTATGTTTTTAAATTATAAAATAACCATATTAATATTTATTATATCATATATGATTCATTTTTGACATTATACTACCCATTTTATTATAATTTCAATGTTAAATTAATATTTCGGGTAATAATCGCTTTCTTTATCGTATGTCCTTTAACATGTTATTATTGATCGTATCACTTAAATCATGATTTAAATACTTTAATAATATAAAACATGATTTATAAATCATATATATTTAGAATAAAAATATGTATAATAGATATATATATATATTAAATGGAAAACACTATTTATGGAGACAGTAGGCCATACGTACTCATAAATGTTGTTTCCATTTTCATATCATATAGAACAGAACTAAGTGAAAACGATATATGTAAATATATATATGTATATATATATATATATTCAGTATCATTATTATGTCATATATTACATACTTATTAATAATATATAATTTTATAAACATCTTTGAATGATGAATATTGAAATGAATCTCATCACGTCGTGGAGCAGGTAAGCTGTACGTACACATGAGCGACAATATCATTTTATTAATGATTAATAGGTGTAGAATTGGAATGTATATTAATTTTATAGAGACATTAAAATGTTATTTTAATTATTTATATAAATATTACCCATCATTATATCCATCCAAATGACATAGTGTTGAATAACTAATTACACCATGACATGGAGACTGTAAGCCGTACGTACGCACGCATGGTGACATTATCATTCAAAGGATTATTAGAAAAATGAATATGGTTGTACCATATTTTTAATAACATCACATCATGTAGAAGTTATTGGACTTATTTTATTGTTATGAAAATAACAATGAAATATAAATTGGAAGAAAAAGATAACTTTGAAACAGGTTATGAAATTATTACTTCTTCTTCAGGTGCTTCCTTTTGATTTGAACAAAAGGGATCCTTTGGTTGAATTTATGATCATGGTAAGGCCTCTAGATTTAATTTAGGATAGTTTTAAGGATATTTAGTCAGGGTTTTGTGACCCAAATGGCTTTGGAGGTGTGAATTTGAGAGAAGGGGAAGTGCCCTTTTATAAGAGGGGTGAGGGGCACCATAGGAAAACCTTGAAATATTATTTTATTATGCTATAATATTCAGTTTCTAATGGATCCAAATGAATTTATTTCAAGACATAGGTGGTTATGATTTTAAATAATCTCTACCAATAGGTTTTATTCAAATTTAGGTTACCATATTAACCTTATATTTTATATTTAATTCTTAGTTATATAGTTTAACATTTACCATGTCTCCTTGTATTTTTATATTATATGGTTACTAAACCTACTATAAAATGAAAAAAGAACCCAAAGTGGTTAATTAATGAAATATATATTATTATATAATTCTTTTGGTGGAGTCAAATATTTTTAGGACTATTTAATAATTTAATAATATAGTATTTGTTTTAAAAACACGTTTATGTCAATTTTGAAACTATTTGGTATTTGGTTATTTTGAAAGTCATAAAAGCATGATTACTTCGAAAAATATTCATTGATTTTAAACTAAAAAGTAATATTAACCTATAAAATTAGTGGAATGAATCAAAATTCTCAACTTACATTTATTTGGATATTTATAATATCAAATATTTTATTCTTTCATTGATAGGGTAATTACTACATCATCATTGTGTCATAAATAAATTTAATTATTTAATGTCAAAAAATTATATATAAAATACCATTATGTGGGAAATAATTTAAGATTTATAATGAATATTTATAGTCTAATTTATCTTATTTATAACCCTATATAAAAAATGGTTTATTTATCAAACTTTTAATTTAACACTTTTAACCCTTCTTTAAATTATATAATAATAAATGTCCTAATCTAATCCAAGTGGACCAAAAAATAAAATTTTGTTCCCAAGGTTCATTTTGGTCGAAATACACTTATCAAATAGAATTAGGACATGTGTTAGGGTAATTATAATATCATTTTTACCTTTAATTACCCTATTTACTTTTAATCATTGTAAATAAAACCAAAAGTTACTATTTACCAAAAAAATCCATTCTATTGAACCACATATTAATTACTGATGTCAACTGTGTCTCTAAAGTTTTTGAAATTTGATTCATAGAAGTGGTAAAATTGCGTTTTATGGAAATTTGTAAGTGCTTCTAGAAGGTGGGTAAAAGACGTTAAAAGGTTTAATAAAATTTTAGACATCTATTTTTATTATAAAATGACTCCAATGAATTACATTGAACTTATATAGGTATTATATATATATATTTTTACTTAATGTAAATTTAAATCATATACATATTTATTTAAATAAAAAGTCGGTTTTAAATAATAACGTAGAGTTTCTCACTATTCATAAAAAATTGAATGTTTTCAGAAAAATACCAAAAATTAAACATAAGATAGTTTGGATATTACAAATTCAAAAATAAATCTTATTTTACCAAATTAAAAATATTAAATCTCCATTAATTCATTCAAAATTAATTCTTGTTGTCAAAACCAAAAAGTCGGTTTTTTAAATGTAAAAACTATTTAAAGATTAACACGTGTTTTTGTCAAATTTAAATGTGAAATTACATATAATGACCTAAATTATATTAAATGATAAAAATATAATCTAATTATACTTTCAAACCATTAAAATGTGTAATTTAACACTATAAATTATTTTGATTAGGAAAGTTGTTTTAAATTAAATTTAGTATTTTTCGGTATTCAACAAAATGTGAAAGTTATCAAAAAAACACAAAAATTTTATCAAATCTAAATTTTTATGTCTCAATTATAAAGAAGAATTTAACTTCACTAAATTGAATATATAAAAGTGTGAAATATTGGATTTAAAAATGGTTCTCCAATAAAAGGCTGAAAAACTGCTTTTTTGAAAAACACTTCTTTTATCTGAAAAAATTAATTTATTTATATATCATGTCTAAGAAACACATTATATGGATTAAAAATTATATAGAGTATATAAAATTCAGAATTCAGTTAATACTATTCATAGAAACTTTTTTAATTTCTAGTTTTGTAACTCGTGGGGTGCTCGAACCCAGTGTTGCGTGTATTGGAAGTTATTTAATTACTTTGAAAAGATAATGTACTATGAAATCTTGGGGTGTTACATTCTTCCCTCCTTTAATAAATTTTGTCCTTGAAATTTGAAATTGATCTTCGAAAATAAAAGGCTAAACATAGAAAAACTAGCTTTGTGGAAAACCAACATCAGAAATTGGGTTAATAAAATTTATTCTTAATAAGAGGGAAAGGGAAATGAAAAATTCACCACCAAATTATGATCTATATTAGGAGAACATTGGTTGAAATTAGACACACATAATTGGAGGAAAAACTTTAATATTTATAGGGAGATATTTAGGTCACCAATCAAAAACAAGTGTAAAATTGATGGCCTTATAGCCATCAATCTATGATGATTTAAAATATCATCGGTTCAAAAAAACATAAGGTATTAGGATAACACATTTTTGGTTTTAATACACCTTACCTAAAGTTTAAGAATCAATTTCTTTATAGAATAAGAGATAAAAAATATACTTTAAAAGTAGAGTTCCATACTTTAAATAATTTCTACCAAAAACTCATCTTTCACTCCAAAAGATAACAAGAAATAAAAAATAGTTTATTTATCCTAATCGAATAGGGTTCCAAAAATAATGAATATTTAATTCATTTGTTAGCCTATTTTAAAAAACTAAATTATAAAAACCCAAATATCATGTAGGACAGTGGTAGGTGATACAACCTTGTCGCCCTTCGGTGGTGGGTTCAAGTCTCGCAGCCTTGCCAGACATGATGGGTTGTCACCCAAACTTCGTGTTTTCCTTTTTATGACAATCCAAAAATAATCTTTAGAAATTATTTAACCATAAAAATAGTATCCCAAGTCAAACTTAATCCATTCCAACCTTTATACATTTCTAAAATACTTCTATCAAAACTCACAAACCAAAATTTATAAGGAAGGTAAACACAATAAAAATCGTTTTTTCCATGTAATAACATGTGAAGACCATCATCAAGAATTATTTTAAAACATGGTAACACCATGAATGGTCATTAAACCTTATTGATTACATTCATTCTTTTTTATTCATAATAAAATAATGGATATATTCATATCGAAAAATGTTGTAAACTCCAACAATAATAGAATAAACAAACAATTAATTAGTTTCAAAGTAATCAAGAATATCAAATATAATTTATCCAAATCAATCATATCATATTCCAAAATCACTACCGCAGTATCATAACCATATTTTTATTTATATTTCCTCAAAAAATTAATTTTCCAAAAAGTTTAACTTGTTATTGATTTACTTTTCATAGAACCATATAATCATATATCCTTAATGAAATAGTAATGCAGTACAAACCTTATTTATTTCCATAATTCATATAACTAGTACATCGTTTATACAATAATAAAATAAAATAATTCTTTAATAAGAAAATAAGAAAAACATTCATTCATCTAAATCTGTGGTGGTATCATAACATGATTATTATCCAATAGCATCATTTGGGGCATACTCTGATGATTTGGACATTGATTCACATTGTGTCCCCACTCTATATAGATGAAGCATTGTACATTTGAATCCTTTTTCTTACCCTTGAAATAATGTACTTGGTGTCATTTTTCACAACACTTATAAGAAAATATCATTACCATAATGTGTTTACCAAGGTGAATCTTTCCACAGTTATCACATATAGGAAAATCCTTCTTTCCCCTATTCCCTTTATCCATCTCTCTCTACCATCCATTTCTTCTCTTGCTTCCCTTCAAAGCCATTGGAATCAGAGAATTATTTACATATCTTATTAATTCAAGATACTATTTCATCATATGATGAGAATACATAGGAAACCATTTCCCTTCTAAATTTATTCTTAATACCATGAAAGATATGATCCTTCTAACTCTTTAGATCATGTGTATTGCTGGAGTTAACATTCTTTCTACTGGGTTCCATTTCTAAATAATGTCATCCACTAGGTTATTTTATGAACCACAATGCATTATTTTAAACTTATAAAATACCTAGCGTAAATTGAAATGATTATGCATATAATCTATAATCATTAAAAAATGTATTCTTTGAGGAAGTTTTTACTCATAAATCCTACATAATGTATTGTAAAGAAAATGTGAATTATCCTAAGCATATCCTCCCAGAGTTTCATAACCAAGAGTGTAATAAGGCTCATTATCATGTACCAGGATACCCTAGGTTAACCCTGAAACTCCAGGTTAGATTTTTCACTTATAGGTATATCTGTATCAGAGCCACCTCTACATTCATGTATCCATACAAATATGTGTTTCTTGGAAAATACACAACATCTATACATTACAAAAATTCTAGGAAGTTCTTCTATATTAATCCACAAAGTCTATCTTAGGGTAATGTTCTCTAATTAGAGATTTTATATAACTAGTTTAGATGGTTTGAACTAAAATTCTTCTAATACCAACTATAATGTCCCGACCCCAGAAGCCTAGAGTCGGTGCATTATTTTAATACACTTGCATGATTACAAGGAATCATGTCCCGAAGGACCGATCAATTTAGGAGTCTTGGAAAATAGATTACAATAATGAAAATTACATTAACATTTCCAACATAAAATAAATCATAGATAATACTTTTATAATTCCATTATTCTTCTAGAATAAACCTATATATAAATAATAGTACACTTCTTGGAATTCTGGGTAAATAAAACATAAGAAAGGGGTGATCTAAGATGCTCAGTAAGTGTAAAAAATTTAGAGGAAGAAATAAACTTTTACGGAAATATATGTAATTAAAAAACATCATTTTAACATAAACATGATCATAATGTAGAGAAAATAAATCAGAAATTACCATATAAACATTCACATTGATATTCTACTAGTTGAATAATCAAATTTAATAATTAATTTTGTAATGATAGAATGCTTAACTCCAGACATCATTACCACATAGTCACGACCTCGTGCCAAGACTACAAATAATTTTTTTTCAAGGCCTTGTGTCAAGAAACTAATTTGTCTCATGATACCTACCGATGCATCAAGAAGTGATAGCGGGCTCCCTGCATCACTTACTAAGTCCGCTGTATTCCTCATATGAAAATATTGAAACATAACATAAACATTTATACTAAAAATAGCATAGAAAATGCAAATACTTCAACCATAAACCCTGAAGGGTATAAAAATAGTACATCCACAGTCAAACATATCATAACTTATTCAATACAATATGGAATATTGGATTATAATAAATTTAACTTAATCAAGAATAATATACAATAAAGGATTCTGACATAGTTGAAAATGATTAGTAAATCTATTTGGGAGAAATATCCCATTTTTGAAATCATTTAAAAGTCACACAATTATAAAGGAAGTACATTAAAATAGATTTTTGAATCAAAGTTTTCCATACAACTTTGAATCTTATGAAAGGAATTAACATATTAAAATAATCATTTCCATATAAAAAATCCTTAAAAACATTTTGAAAACACAAACATTAATGAGAATGATTTAGAAGAATAAATATTTAAAAAATTTAAAATGATGTTTTAGTTAAATAGTACCTTATAATAATCATTTTGAAATGTCTTTTATAAAAAATGGACATGTATAATAAATATTTCCCTGAAAATACATACAGATAAAAAATCATGGATAGTAATGAGATTGGGGAATTAACCCTTACCTTGTACATTCTGTTAGTTGAGGGTACGTTTTACCTCATGTATTATGACTATATTATGTAATTAAATTAATACATAACCATATTAATATTTCTGATAATATACATAAATCATTTTTGACTTTATACTACCCATTTAATAATAATTTCCATGTTAAATTAACATTTTGGGTAATAATCACTTTCTTTATCATTCGTGTTTTGACTTGTTATTCTTGATCGTATCACTTAGATAATGATTTAAATAATTCCATAATATAAAACCTGATTTATATATCATATATATTTAGAATATGAATATTTATAATAGATATATATATTAAATGGGAAACACCGTTTATGGAGATGGTAGGTCATACATACACATAAACGCTGTTTCCATTTTCATATCGTATTGAACGGAACTAAGTAAAGAAGATATATGTAAATATATATATATATTCAGTATCATTATTAATTCATATATTACATAATTATTAATAATATATATTTTTATAATCACCATTGAATGGTGAATGTGGAAATGAATCTCATCACGTCGTGGAGACGGTAATCCATACATACACACGAGTGATGATATAATTTCCTTAAAGATTGAAAGTTATGGAATTGAAATGTATATTAATTTTACATTGAAATTATAATGTTATTTTAATTATTTATATACATATTACTCATCATTATATCCATCTAAATAATATTGTGATGAATAAAAAATTACACCACAACATAGAGATTGTAAGTCGTACGTACGCACGTATGGTGACGTTATCATTCATAGGATAGATAGAATAATGAATACAGTTGTAACATATTTATAATAACATAAAATTATATAGAATTTACTAGAGTTATTATTTTGGGGTGGAAATAACAAAGAAATAGAAAGTGGAAGAATAAGATAACGTTAAAATAGGTGATGAAATTATTATCTTTTCTTCGGGTGCTTCTATTTGATTTGAAACAAATGCTCCTTAGGATGGATTTATGATCAAGGGAAGGACTCTATGTTTAAGTGAGCATATTTGGAAGGATATTTGGGAAGGGTTTTTCCGATACAAATGGCTTCGGAGGTGTGAATTGGAGAGAAGTGAAAGTTCCCTTTTATAAGAGGGGTAATGAGGACCTTAGAAAAAACATGAAATATTATTTTATTATGCAATCAAATTCTGTTTATAATGGCAAAAAATGAATTTATTTTGAGAATTAGGTGGTTATGAGTCGAAATACTCTCAACTAATAGGTTTTAGACAAGTTTAGGTTACCATATTAAAATTATTTTTAAGATTTAACTCTCTGTTAAATAGTTAAACATTTACCACGTCTCCTTGTATTTTTATATTATATGGTTAATAAATATACTATAAAATTACAAGAGAAACCCAAGTTGTTCATTAATGAAATATATATTATTATATAAGTCCTTTCACAGAAAAATATATTTTTAGGACTATTATATAATTTAATAATATAGTATTTTTGAAAAAAAACTCATATTTTTTCAATTTTGACACTAGTTGGTATTTTGTTTTTGTGAAAGTCATAACATCATGATTACTTCAAAAAAAATTTATTTTATAAACACTAACATGTCATATTAACCTTCAAAATTATTTTAAGGCATCAAAATTTTCAATTTACATTTAATTAAATATTTATAATATCAATTATTTTAATCATTCATTAATAAGGTATTTACTGCATCATCATTGTGTCAGAAATAAATTTAACTATTTATTGTAAAAAAATTATAAATAAAATACTATTATTTAGGAAAGAATTTTATATTTTCAATTAATATTTATAGACGAATTTATCTTATTTATAACACTATATTAAAAATGTTTTTGTTATTAAACATTGAATTTAACACTTTTAACTCTTCATTAAATTAAATGATAATAAATGACCTAATCTAATAAAATTGGACCAAACAGATCATATTTTATTCCTAACATTTTTTTGGGTCAAAATAAACTTATAAAATAGAATTAGGACATGTGTTAGTGTAATTATAATATCATTTTTTCCTTTAATTATCCTATTTACTTTTAACCGTGGTAAATAAAATTCAAAACATACTATTAAAAAAAATTAATTTCATCATATTGAACCACATTTAACTTACTAATTTAAACTGTGTCACTTGTATTTTTTAAATTCAATTCAAAAAATTAGTAATATTACGTTTTATGTAAATTTGTGAATTCTCCTAGAAGGTGGGTAAACGACGTTAACAAGTTAAATAAACTTTTATACATATAATTTTATTATAAAATGACTCAAATGAATCAAATTGAACTTATATAGGTATTATATATCTATTTTGACTTAAAATAAATTTAAATTAAATAAATATTTATTTAAATAAAAAGTCTGTTTTAAACAATAACAGAGTGTTTTTCACTATTCATCAAAAATTGAATGTTTTCAAAAAAATACAAAAAATTCACCCAATGCTAGTTTTGATATTCCGAATTCTAAAATGAATCAAATTTTACCAAACTAAAAACATATATGTTTCATTTATTAATTTAAAATTAATTCCCATTGTCAAAAAAGCGGGTTTTTAATAAGTAAAAAAAATCAAAAGATTGACATGTGTGTTTGTCAAATTTAAATGTGAAATTACATATAATGACATACATTCTATTAAATTATAAAAAAATAATCTAATTATACTTCCAAACCATTCAAATTTATAATTTAACACTATAATTTTTTTTATTAAAAAAGTTGTTTTCAATTAAAATTTAGTATTTTTCACTATTCACCAAAATATGAAATTTATCAGGAAAAACAGAAATTTTATCGAATCTAAATTTTAATGTCTCAATTCTAAAAAAAGTTTAATTTTCTAAAATTTAATATAGAAAAGTGTCAAATATTGGATTTAAAAAGGGTTCTCCCTTAAAAAACGAAAAAACTGCATTATTGAAAAATGCTTTTTTATATGAAAAAATTGAATTTGTTCTTATATTATGTCTAAAAAACATAATATGTATTCTAAAATTTAATGGAGTATATAAAATTCAAAATTCAGTTAATACTATTCATAACCTCTTTTTGAAAGCTGGTTTGGTATTTCTTGGGGTGCTCGAACTCGGTGTTGCTCTTAATACAAGTTATTGAATTACATTGAAGATATAATGTACTATGAAATTTTAGGGTATTACAAGGTTCTTATGACTACTTATCATATAGATGGTAAAACTGATCAATGGAAGACAGTGATAGAAAATAAAAGCATGAGGAGGAGATCGAGGTGTTGGAATGGAAGAATTTATGGAAAATGTTTTTTGATAAATAATTTACACGCACTCTCCGACTTCAGATGGAAAGGGGATTCCTTTACCTCATAAAAAAACAAGAGAAATCCATCGGAGCGTACAAGGAAAAATTCACAAGGCTTTCACGATATGTCTTTGACTTTGTCGTTACATTCAAATGCAAGGTTGATTGCTTCATTGGTGGGTTAAAACTTATCATACGGAAAGCCTTAGTGATCTGTGACTTTTAGAGCTACAAAGAAATTGTCTGATGTGCCCTCGAAGTATAAATGGGGAATGTAAAATCTCAAGGGTATCATTGGGATATGAAGCATAAGGTGGACATTAATTCAGTGGGGGGGGGGAGGGGGTCCGATGGATAAATCCAACAGTGGTAAGAAAATCCAACACCCCACTTTCCAAATATGTAGAAGGTAGCACATCGGAAATTGCCTAAAGGGGATGAGGAAACTCTTAATATATGGAAGAGAATGGTACCTAGACATTAACATCTGACAAGGATAACCTATGGCAGGGACATAGGAGAAGAACACTCCCTTCAACTCTCAACTCATTTTTCATTCATTCAACTACAAATAACCATAGAAATTTGAAAACCAGTGCCCAAAGACATGGGTTTTCGAAGGCCATATTTTTCTATCAATACCACCGAAGTAAACCCCCCCAATGAAGTGGTGATAGGTATTCTAGTTATTTATTCAAGAATAGTAAACATATATTTTGATTCTGGTTCTACACATTCTTTTATATCCTGACAGTTTAGTATAACAACACAACACCACCAAAAATCATGTAAGTAAAGAGGTAAGTTTGAAAGGAAACTGGGGGAAATCATTTCATCCCATTTCTATAACTCATACTCTGTCACAATTTTTGGACAGAAATTCTCAATGAAACTTTTCATAATCCATATGGTATAATTTTATTCAATTCATTTCATGGATTGTATTTCCTTTTATAGAGATAGTATAAATTTCTGTGAGAGAGAAATCACTCTCCATATAGAGAATCAAACCCCAATTTGGTACAAGTTCAAGGAGGAGGATGAATCTTCTTTAACACAATCATCTCAAGCATGGATTCTACTGCACTATGAGCACCCATATCTTACTCATATGATTGAGTCTAATGAAGAAACCATCTTTGAAGATATACCTATTGTGAGGGAATTTTCTAAAGTGTTTCCTGAGGAATTGCCCGGTCTTCCACCCAGAAGAGATGTTGAATTCTTAATTAATCTTATGCTCGGGGCATTCAAAATATCCAAGACTCCATATATAATGGTTGTTGTGGAGATTTAGGAGCTGAAGAGATAACTACATCAGAATCTGGATAAAGGGTTTATATGTCCAAGTGCTTAACAATGGGGTGAAATAGTCCTCTTCATCAAGAAGAAGGATGGGTCAATGTGATTTTGCATTGATTATCACAATCTCAACCAAATAATGATAAAGAACAAGTATCCTCTACCATGAATTGATGGAATGTTCAATCAGCTACGTGGAGCAAAATACTTCTCTAAGGTTTATTTGAGGTGGAATATTACCATTTGTGGGTGAAGAAGGAGGATATCCCCCTGGCTTATTTTCATACAAGATTCTGGCACTATGAATTCACAGTAATTCCTTTCGGACTCAACAATTATCGAGCAATCATCATGAAATTTATGAATTGAGTCTTGAGATATTACCTAGGCAAATTTTAGGTAGTCTTTATAGATGATATTCTAATATACTTTCATGCCAAAGAGGAGCATGAGGAGAATATAATCATTGTACTAGAGACCTTGCGAAAGGAGAAGCTCTATGAAATGTAAAAAAAAGTGTAAGTTCTGGTTTATGGAAGTCTCATTCATGGGTTATATCATCACAATCAATGGGATATCTATGGATCCCTCTAAGACAGCTACAATTGAGGGATGACGGAGGCCAACATTGGTAACAGATATCCGTAACTTCCTAGGGTTAACTGGATATTATCGCTGATTTGTGAGAAAATTATTCATGATTTTCCAACCATATTACTAAGATAAATCAGAAAGGAGAAAAGTTTTCTTGGAGTGATGAATGTGAAGATAGATTTAATTAGTTGAAAAGGAGTCTTATCACAACACTCGTGCTCAAACTACCAACTAGTGGAGAACTTTTTTTGGTTTTCAATGATGCTTTGAAGAAGGGACTGTTCTATGTGTTGATGTAAAATGAAAAAGTCATTGCCTATGATATAGAAAAATTGAATGTTCATGAGAAAAAACTATCCAATACCTGATCTGGAGTTCTTTGTAGTAATGTTATCTTTAATAATTTGGAGACATTACCTCTTTTAGGAGATGTGTGAAATATATATGAATAAAAAAAACATCTTATATATATTCACAGAGAAAGATTTTATCATGCCCCAACAAAGATGGCTAGAGCTGATAAAAGACTATGTCTTCTTAATCAATTACCATCATGAGAAAGAAAACAATATGGAAGATTCACTAAGTATAAAGGACCCATCAATTCAATCATTGATAAGTATTGAAAATTATCCAATCTTCTTAGATTTGATGAATATGTACATGGGAATAATAAAGAGGAGATTATCATCAATCATTTCACAAAATATTTCTTAACCATCTCTTTTATAAAGGATAAAGGATGATCAAAATGATGATGTGGGAATTCATGAGAAATTGTAAACTATTCGAAAAGGAAAATTTTGGAATTCAATGTTAATGAAGAAGGAATTGTGAGATTTGGGTCCAAACATTGTGTTTTATCAAATCCAAAGTTAAACAAAGAACATTTGGATGATGCACATATTTTGAATATCTCTATTAACCTAGGAAAAAAATTATATATCGAGATATTTGAGAGCTTTATTGGTGGGATAACATAAATAAGGATATCACTGAGTATACATCAATGTTCCCAGTTTGTCAGAATATAAAGGCTGAGATATAGATGTCTAAGGGGATGAGGCCACCATTATCCAAAATAGAATGGAAAAGGGAGAACATAACCATGGAATTTCTCCACGAACATCCAAATACTTCAAAATGAATCAATGATATCTGTGTTGTTATGGATCTTATTACAATGACATCACACTTCATTACAAATTTAGAGTATTTCTCATTAGATCAAGTAGCACATATATATATTAGAGAAGTGGTAAGGCTACATGGAGTACCATTATCTATTTTTTGAAGTCTAAATCCAAGATTCACCTCTATGTTATTGAAAAATATTTAACATGCCCTGATTACATAGAAGATCTTCAGTACAACTTATCATCCTCAAACTAATGGGAAATCTGAGAAGATTATCTAATCACATGAGGACATGTTGAGAGCTTTCTCAATGGAATTAAAAGGAGGATGGGATCAATATAGTCCTTTGTTTGAGTTCTCATACAATAATAGTTTCCACTAAAGCATCCAAATGGCTCCATATGAATCCCTTTATGGTAAGAGGTTAAGAACAATGGCATGTTGGTATGATGTTGGGGAGAGAAAAATACTAGGTCCCGAAATGGTCGAAAAATTGGTGGGGAATGTTAAGACCATCTAGCAGCAAAGTAAAGATGCATAGAGTCGACAAAAGTGATATTCTAATAATCCTCTACGATACCTAGAGTTTGATGTTGTAGAAATGGTATTATTCCACATATCACCATGGAAGAGAGTTATGAGATTTGGGAAAAAGGTAAAGGATAGTTCAAGGTACATCAGCCCTTTTGAGATCCTTGATCGCATTGGAGCAGTGGACTATAGACTAGAACTCCAACCAAAACTATATCAAGCACATGATGTATTCCATGTATAAATCTTGAGGAAGTACACACCAGACCCATCATAATAACTCAATCCAAAGGTGGTTCCATTGGAGAATGACCTTTCATATGAAGAGAAGATGGTGAAGATCTTACATCATAGGGAAAAAGTTATAAAAAATAAGACAATACCCTATGTCAAGGTGTTATTGAAAAACCACAAGTTTCAAGAGGAAATGGGGTAATTAGAGTAAGTGATGAAGTAGAGTTACCCACATATAATTTAGTGTTGGAAGGGAAATTTTGAGGGCAAAATTTCGTAAGGGGAGAAGATTGTAATGACCCAAAAATTTATTAATGAAAATCCCACTTGATCTATTTAAATGTATTATTAGGTAAAAGGGTTATATAAAATATATGAACTTCCTTGGTGTTATGTTTTTTTATTTTAAAATACAATTAATAATTGTTGGATTTGATAATATATCCATTGAACAATGATCACTTGATTAGTATAAATATAGTGCTTTAACAAATCAAATTCACTCAGACAAAGAATTGTCCTCATCTAGTAGAATTGATCCATATGAATCCCATTTTTTGGATCTCGGAAAGGAGGTAGAGTCACTGGGATTCGCTCTTGTCCAAGACCAATCTGAGCTTCAGCACATTAAGCTTGAATGGAACCACCTACGGGAGAAGTAGAAGTTGATAAGTATTACCACCCGAGCGATGTTATCTGAGCCACCCCAAGAGACTATCACCATCAAACACCATACACTTAGGTCTTATGCTGGTTTATTAATACATTACATAACAAGAACCTAGAACTATGATTATGTTCTTTATTTTTTGTTTAAATAATATACACTCATTTTATTATTTTTACCTTGTAAATGGGTTTTAAAGCACAAATAGTGTTTTTACTTAATATTCAATTAAGAAATATATTTTCATGAATTAATGAATTTTGGAATTAAATAATATTTCAAAAATATATATTAATATTACTAAATTATATATTATTAAATACAAATGATTGTACAATTTTTATGAATAAAATTGAAATTTTTATTAAGGATTGAAAACTATTTTTGTTAAAACCCATGAAATTTCAAAAAATATCTGTTTTTATTTTAAAAGAGAAAATTAAAATATATAGAAAACTATTTATATAAAATGAATATTATTTTTGGAATCAGTATGTTGAAATTTTCCAACAATGAAATTTTTATTATTTTCTTAAGACAGTCGAACTTTTGGGTAAAAATTAAATACCATTTAAATACATAATGTGTTTTATGACATCAAAATGACCGAAAAGTGATTAAAAAAATTATATAAAATTGAATTTCGGCAAATATATGTTTTACCTTTAAAATAATGTGATTTTATATTTGTTTGAATGATTTTATGGTGCCTTAGTTGACCACTCCAAGACTTATAAAACATTTTAACTTTTAAAACGATTTCTTTGAGAGTGTGACTCAATTCAACATAAGAAAGCCTAATATTTAAAAACTTTAGGCCATTGTCTTTATAAAATAATGTTTTCCACCCCCCTTCAGCAAAAACATTGTGCAAAAACATTGGTTTGGTTTTTTGTATTGATAACTTTAATTTGAGTTGTCCAAAACCTCAATAATAAAGAATTCCCTCTCTTTTCCTATATAAATCCACCCAAGATCCAAATTATTTTCACTAAAAACCCTTTGATAGTGTCCCTACCCAGACCTTATCTCTCTAAAATTATTCCAAGGAATCCCAATCTCCCGTGAAGCCTCTTTAAAGCCTCTCCCAAGCATTTGGGATCACACTTCCATGTAAGGAATTTCTTTCGTTATCATTTTGTCTATGTTTATTTATGTTTTTATACCCTTTTTATTTATATAAAAAATATTGGGGTATGATTGTTTCCCTCCCCCATAATTCCCTCCTCATGTTTTGATGACTAGAATCCCCTTTCTCTCTCATTAATTCCACCCATGTACACCTGTTACCATGCCAAAATTATGTAAGAGATTTCTTCCTCTCTCATTTTTCTAAGTTTTTTTATATTGAAATACCCTTTCCTTTTCAGTTAAAATTGTTTGGGGTTTGATTCTACACCTCCCCATACATTCCTCATGTTTTAATTATGAGAGACCTCTTTCTCTCTCATTAATTCCTGTTATATAGGCATGTTATCTTGCCAATTTTTTTAATGAATTTCTCTCTTATAATTTACATTAAAGCAATTCGTTTGTATTATGAAAATAAATTTCATTACATATGTTGAGACATCTATCTATATGACCCCCATAATTTCACTTTCTGGTACATTTAATGAGAAACCCCTTTCTCTCTCATCAACCATTTTTTTAAATTCTTATCTTACACCGTTATGCTGCTGAAATTGCATCATGATTTTTACAAGGCAATGTCATTGTGTAGTGAATACCATGCCCATTCCTCTATCAATGGCATTATCCTTCATTAAAATTTACTTATTGATTATAGAGTTTCAATTATGAATTAGACATTTCTTTTTGGTGGAAGAAATGATGATGTTAAATGATTCATTTTTGTATGATCCATGTGGCAAAGTTATGCATGAAATGAAATGATTAATAAGGGTTCACCCTGATAACACTCTAATGAATTGGGTAAAGATTAGTATCATAATATGTCATGTTAAATGAAGGTTTACTCATGATAATTCATGTTCAATGAGTGTTTACTCATTCTATAGGTGAAATTAGCCTCGGTTCATGCTAATATCTTGTTAAATATTTTGCCACATTTCCATGTTATGATAATAATGCTATTTCATTCCTTTATGTTCAATTTTCTCTTATGATCCATTGATATTATTATCTCCTAACATGTAATGTATTCTTCATGTTATTCCTTGTTTAATTACATATAAGGCATTATAGAACATGAGCCTCAGCCTAGTAGGAGAGGAATCCTTAAGTGCATCCAGGTGACCTGGGTTCAAATCTAGGAGGAGGCATATTTCTTGTTACTATTGTAATATTGTAGCAATAATACAGCTAGTACTATAGTAGGAACAGTAGAAGTACTGTAGTGGGAACTGTTTGGCACTGTACTGGCTAGGACTATTCCCCCGTTTGCGCCTTCGAGCCACTAATTTTATCTCTAAGTCCTTTAAGGCCTTAGGGCCACCCAAGCCTTCAGGACAGTAAGGCCTTCGTGCCACCTCATGGCCTTCGGGAGAACTTAAGTGAAGATGCAAACCAAAAAAAATACAAGAAACAAGTTCCAGAAGGATTATGAGCAAGGATCTTCCATCATCAAAGAAGCTAAACAGATTGCAAGAATGAGGGGGTGTGGAACCTACCATCGGGATACGCATATGGATGCACAGGAAAGCCTAGCCGAATATTCTTGTGATGGTGGACAGCTGATTTCACAATGAAGATTCTGCAGAGGAGTAGTTCTATGTAGTTAGTCGGGGTTGTTTTTAATGTTTGAAGCCTATGGGAAATAAATACCCATAAGGCCTAGGTTTTATGTAATACTTATGTGTACGGGATTTTAAGGGTTCCACCTCACCCTTTGAAATGTGGATTATCAAAAATCAATTAAATATGAAGGCCTTCGGGACATTAGAATTACTGGGATTTATAGCTCACTCTTTTCATATGCATGTCCTTTGGTTATCCCGTGTAATGCAATATAAGAAGGAATGTTGTGGTCATGTAAAATAATTTTTCAATAAATATGTTGTGTTTTAATGTTCTATGTTATTATGTAATGTTCCTAATCCCCAAAGACACCAGACCACTCGATCTTCAATGTTTTTTCAAGAGAAAATTATATATAATAAATCATATTTAATTGTTAAATAAAGAGAATGATTATTATATATCTACTTTCAATGATATCTAAGGATGTTATGGACATGAAATTTTTTTATTGGCCATAGAATACATGTATGATATTGTTCCTCATTACTTAATATTTCTTATCCTCTTCTCCAACCTATTTATCTTTAAAATTTTTATATTTTTATAAAACATGTTCATGTTTTTAACAAAAATAAAATCATAATCAATTTTTGAACCTTTTAATTCATATAAAACATAAATATTTTAATTTTGAAAGATGTTATTATCATTAGTACCAATAATCCTTCCTCTTTTTTTATTATTGCAGAGGAAACCTCTTCCTTTTAGAGGATATCCTAGGAAGATCTCATCAACTCATTTATTTTTAAACATCCCAACATCTCATTTACCTTGATAATATAAGTAATGAAAAACACATGGATATACTTCAAACTCATATATGTATTATGGTACATTTTATAAGGGGATATATCTATATTCAATATATGTAAAAAGGGTTTTTAACGTGAACCATTTCACTAATATCTACCCTAAATTATATAAAGATGAGTCATTATTAACTAAATTTAAAAGAAACATCTAAAATAAATTTATATGATTCCTTTCATCATCATCCTTTTTTATGGTGCATATGGTGCACTGATTTCATGTCATACTCCACAATTCCCTAGATAATCATCAAACATCCAATTTTTAAACTCAGTTACATTTTATTCTTGGGTCTTCTTGAGAGAAAATTCACACTCCATTTATACACCCCTTAAAAAAAATATAAACCCATTTATGCCCTCATATTTTTATTCATACACATAAAACCGTTAATGTGAGTAAATTAATCAATAAAAAAATAATTTACATATCTTGATTGATTGATTACATCATTATAGGTCTTTACACATCTGAATTAATGTGATCTTAATGTTATGTAGATGTGAAGAGTTAATAATTTTTACCTTGTGGAAGTTTGATCACATCAAATAGAATTATCATTATTAAAAAGTATTATTAGAAAAAATATCTCCATATGTAATATTTTTCATGTTATTTTGGCCATGGTGGAAAAATATTTGATGGTACAAATCATTTTCTTCTATCATACACAGGTACCATATAATTTTTTTCATCACCCACTTGAAATAAATTCGATTTAGTCCTCTATACTCCTGTAATAATTCTCTATATTCATGATTCTTGAACTATAATACATCCTTACAAAATAATACTTCATTTCCTTCCTAAAAAATAAATGAAACACATAAAATATTAAGTTTTAATACATCAAAAAATAATCTGTCTTTAGATTTTAGATTTTACTTCCCAATAAAGTTTGAACAAAATCCATTAATCTTTATTGACCCAAAATTTTCCAATGTAACTAATAATCCATAGAACATATAAATATCTTTCAAAAGGCTTAAATATACTATCATTTTGGAGGAACTTCCACTATCCTGGATATATGAAATTCCGCCTTTGGATGATCTTAGTGCAACTTCCACAAAAAAAATATATTTATCTTCATTTTCTATTATTCCCATTGGGACTCTGATTACTAAAAATCAAAATTTTCTGTCATAGTATAATGACGAGAAAAATATTTTCTTGGTTATTGGGCTTGTCATATATTCTATTGAATTCTTCAAGAGCTTCAAATTTATTCTGATAAATCAATTCTTATTTTGTAAACGATATCCACTCTTTATGCCTCTTAAGTGATTGAATCCTTATAAAACAATGCTTCTTGAGCTTCCTTTTCACGTCATATTATTATTAATTGAGCCATAATATCTAATCTAAATTTCCAAATCCTCTACTATACAAGAATACAAAATCATATATTCCTTTGAATATAATTATCTATCCAGATTGTAGTACTTTTGTTTCATCCAATATTTATTTAAAAACATTGAATACTTTTTTGAACTGAAATTCATAATAACATTTATGATATTATTATTAAATTTAGATTTTCTTTTTCTATTTAGTGTCACCATTTGAAGAAGAGTTTGAAATTATGTGGGTGTAGATTGATTTTCCAGATTTTTGAGTATCATGGGATTTTAATACAATTTTTCCTTCTACGCTTGACTCTTATTATTACAGTATTTACTATAATATTCATAACTATTTCGTTCCTATGAGGTTGTTTTCTTAGTAATTCTATTTCCCACCTTTCTATGAACACAATCAAACTATTTAAGTAGAATTAAAAAAGATGGATATACACCTTTCCATTTATTCATCAATTTGACAATTTTTTATTAAATAAGGTAAAACTCCTTCCCTTTCTTCTTTACATATTCATCTATCTATATTTTCAGAGTCTTATAATAAAAAATAATCATATTAAAATAATACATATTATTTTGTATCTTATACTTCTCTAGAATAAAGATGAATTACTTTCTATTAGAGGACTAATCATTATTCTTAAATATCATGATCTCTTTCTATAGTTTAGAGATATATGATAGAAATTATTTTAATTCTATATATAGTCTGAAATAAATTTTAGTCTCCTATTCTTTACTTTCAGAATTAATTTCATCACTTGTATCATTTTTCTCATTTTTCAATAATAAAATTTTATCCATCTACATCACAGGATGATGAAACTTCTTCATCATCTTTACAACCTGCATTTTATTTAGACAATAAGTTTTTCATTTTGATTATTTTAAACTTATTAACATTTTATTTTGAAAATAAATTAATTGTTTAATTTAATACTATATAATATTATAGGTTTTTCTAATTCTTCTTCATCATAATCTTATTCAACTATTTATTTTTGTTAGTTTACACTAAAATTACCAATAATTCCATAAATAAAACACTTTAAATGGTTCTTTCCACGATATCATAATTTTATACATCTCATTTTACATGAGAAAAGGGTCACGAGTTCATCAAAACAAATATTAAAATAATTACAATAATATGAACATATCATATATTTTACATCAAAAAAATATTGTTAGAATCCTCAGGTTTTGAGTCTTTAAAAATAATACCCTTTTAATACTTTTAATTTTTTTTAAAAATATCATTCCTAATCTGATAAGTTATGTAAATACTATATATGTAATCAAGATGAATTTAACATAGATATTTGTCTTTTAATGATGATATTTTTTCATCAAAATTTTTAGGTATGATATACAAGATCTTCTCAATAATAAGTGATACTTCTAAATTATCACCATTTCCTTTTATTATTCTCACAACTTCATTTACACTTGTAAAGATTATTTCAAAAGTTTCATAATCCTATATCAATATATATTTATACTTAATACCCAAAATTTAATGATATTTTTCACATCACATTGGTATTTTATTAACTTTTAATTTTTAGTTTGTCCCAAATGCCTATTTTTTGTGATTCATGTTAGTTTTAGAAATAAAATATTTGAATCAAATGAAAAAAAATATTTATATCAGGACCATAATTCTCCATACTCCTATTGTATACCACCTCTATGGTAGAACATTCAACTCATGTGGTAAAGCTATCAGTTTAATCTTCTAAGATATCATAGCTGATAGATAAAATGAATGTAAACATTCTATACATCCATACAATAAATCCAATCAAATAAAATATACGAATCACGTTACTATTCCCAGAATTTAAATGATCCATTACTGGTAATATGAATCTTTGGGAACATATTATTATTTAGAAAAATTTAAAACTCCAATATTTAAACCACCAAAAACAAAATAAAGAAACCCAATGCTTTTATATCATAGTGGAACCAATTGTAGTTTCCTTGGGAGATCATTGAGTAGAGGGGAATCAATGATCTTTTTAATTTTGAGTTTATTTTCAATGAAACTTATCCAAAAATTAATATGAATGATATATTAATATTTACTAACATCCAACACACACTTATAAAAGTAGGATAGCCATTTCCAAGGTTCACCTCTCAAAATTGGAAGACTTGTCCTTAGTGTGATATTGATTCCTCCAACATAACACTACCCACTAGAATATAATAGTAGGTAGATGTAATAAAGTAATTTCATTGAAACTAATTTTTGAACATCCCCTAAATATTATATATTTGTATCACAAACAAATTCATACCGTACTTGAAAATGATATTAAATGTCAGTAACAATTGATATGTATTCTTTAAATAGACCACTGCCAAGTTTTTTAGTATGATGTGTCCATATTATTATTATTCTAATTATTTTCTTTTAAAGTTGTAAGAAACCAATATTATTATTAAAAAAATACCTATTATTCCCTCCAAAAATTTCACCGAAATCTATTCTATACTTACTCAGATGGAATTTATGATCCTTATTAGATGTCGACAAGACCTCCGGTATCAAACAGAGACCTTGAGAAATGATTTATCACTAAATAAATAAATATTATTGAAACCTATAAAATGGAACTAAATAGTGTAAGGAAACTAGATGAAAAATGTCATCTAATTAATATAATCAAATGGTAGAAAAAATATATAAAAAATGGTATAGGTCTAACAACACTAGATGAACAATTCAAACCAGAAACTCTTATTCCATATGGTATAAGGTAAATATCGAAACATCAAAACCAAAACTTACTCACACCTAGATTATCCAAACCACATTGCCACACTATGGGACCATTAATTTTTCTACATCATAAGACAACAACAAGCCTACACATTAATGAAGGGGTGTCAAGGGTGTCAGATAAATGGGATCAGTAGGATCTCACCCATACATTCTATATCAAGTCTCTATGAAAATAATCCAAATATGATAAATTATATAAAACACGGAATGATAATAAGTAAATAAATTTTATATGTTAAGAACAATAACAATTTTCTTTTTTTTCCTTTGGTCTAAAATAGGACAGCTAATACAATTTCATAGAATAAATACACATTTTACAAAACATGTATATGAAATCCCTAAAAGTTAAAATACAATGTAAAATGGTGGATGAACTAAGGATCAGAACATGTTTGGATAATAGAATAATAGTAATGTAAGCAATGACTAGTTCAGACTCAGGTCTTGAAAATACAAGCCTAAGGTGTATAATAATACCCCATGAGTGAACCCCAAACAATGTTAAGATCCAATCCATATAACACAATCCTATGGAGAATAGAGACACCCATTGAGTGAGCCTCCAGAAAAAAAATGTATGAGGAAGAATATTACACATTCCAAATAAGTACACAAGGTTTTCCATTTTCTTGATTTAGGAAATCCATTTTAATGGGAATGGAATTTCACAAAAAAATCCAAACAACCCTTTATTTTATCAAAAAAATGATTTGAAAACCCATTCTTTAACCCACATCACAATGTTTGGAAAAAACTATTTTCTTTTACAAAAACATGGAAAAAACAAATTTTTTTTTAAATAGACATTTAGAAATAAAAATAAATAATTCCAATTAATTTATAAAACAATTTATAATTCTAAGAAAATCATGGTTCATCCAAAAGAGTCTAGTGACAGAACCACCTATCACAACCTCATGTCACACACTACATTAAATGAGATCTAAACACACTTGGAGGGACATAAGACAATAAAGGGAGGATGCAGAATTTGTTCCCACATCTGATAATTTAAATACTAATGAAAAATGGTTCGTAGAGAGGATATAAAAAACAAACCTCAAAAAACTCACATACCACACCAAAACCAATACATATCTTATCCCATAGATGATGATCACACAATGTATATTGAGGGGATAAAACTAGAATTATCATAGAATCAAAATATTCCATTAACACATACAAATTTCACTACTAGAAGAAAGCGATATGAATTTTAAGAAATAATAAACTTACATAATGGGAGAAAACCATCCACATTGGAGATCAAACCTCCCAGATGAAGTAATCATAATGAAGGGGAAGAAAATAAATTCCTAGATAGGATCTATGGTTTGAGGGAACTTACTTCAAAATAAAATATAAGTTGGAGTTATGCAAGAAGTGAATAGAAAAACCTAGAAATTAGGTGGTTACATCCTAAATCATATATTTATAGTGTGAATTCTCTATCTTGTATGTTCTATAATAATAAAATGGGATCAGGTTAATTTATCCTAGAAAATATATTTATAATGTAAAATAGGTTCCAGATGTTAAATATTTTATGTTTGGAAGGGATTTTATGGCTAGTTCCTAGTAATGAAAATACATCATAAATTCCCTATTTATCTTGTACTAACTACATGGCCCTATAGAAACACCCCAACATATCATATACCTTCCAAACCTAACTAATGCACTCTGAAATTATTAAAAGAGAATAAATTTTTTACATGATGTTTTAATCTTCCCATAATTTGAATCTTCATCATCGACATGTCATGAAAAAGAAGTGTACTTCATAAATATGTGAGGAAAATGCTCCATCACTGGTGACTTGTAACGCCCCGACCATAGTTACCCAAAGTCGGTTCATTATTACCTAACATTGGCATGATCACAAGGGATCAAGTCCCGAAAGATTGATTAGTTTAGTTTCCTTGTTAGTACTAGATACATACATAAGTTTTACATCACATTATTAATTGGGAAAACAACAACATTGTGTCCCCTTCTAAAAATTATTCTTGAATGGTTACGATGGGGTATGAATCTCATTGCATTCATAGAGGTGATAATCCGTACGTATGAAGGAGTGATAATATCATTCTATTGATGGTTAAACAGTATGTAATTGGATGGTATATTACATATAAAGATTCATTAACATGTTATATTTATTATTTTCATCAATTATACTCATCATTACAATCATCCAAATAATGAAGTGTTGAATAACAAACTACACCATAATGTGGAGACGGTAAGCCGTTCGTATGCACATATAGTGATTTTTCATTCATAGGATGGAAAGAATAATGAATATGATTGTACCATATTTATAATATCATCAAATTATGTATAAGTTGCTGAATTAATTATTTTGGTATGGAAACAACAGAGAAAGAGGATGTGGATGAAGAAAAGAACTTTGAAAGAGGTGATGAAGTAATTACCTCTTCTTCATGTTCTTCCAATTTATTTGATCAAAAGGGATCCTTCGTTTAGATTAAGATCAAATTAAAGACTCTAGGATTAATTGAGGGTAGTTTGGAGGATATTATAAGAGGGTTTGGCCGATCCAAATGGCATTGGAGGTGTGATTTCTAGAAAAGGGGAAGTACCCATTTATAATAGAGGTGAGGGTCACTTTAGGAAAAGCATGAAATATTATTTCATTATAAAATTATTTTAGGTTTCTAAGGGATACAAAAGGATTTATTTAGAGGATAAGGCAGGGATTGGTTGAAAACCTCTCAACCAATTGGTTTATATAGGATTAGTTTTCTACATTAACCTTATCTTTTAGATTTTACTCTTGAATAAATAGTTTAAATTTTACCATGTATTTTTATATTATTATAATAAATGGTTAATAAACATACCATAAAAATCCAAGAGAACCCCAACTAGTTCAGTATTGAAATATATATCATTATATGAGTTCTTTGGTAGAACTTTAGATTTTTAATAAAATTATATCATTTAATAATATAGTATTTGATCTCAAAACTAATTTATGTCAATTTTCACACTATTAGTTATATTGTTATTCTGAAAGTCATAAAAACATTATCACTTTGAAAAAATTTATTTTATAAACTGTAAAATTCAATATTAACCTATGAAATTAGAAAAATTCATCAAAGGTCTCAATTTACATTTATTTGGATATTTATAATATCAATTATTTTAATCTGTCATTAATAATGCATTTACTGCAACATCATTACGTCATTAATAAATTTAATTATTTAATGTCTAAATATTCTAAATAAAATAACATTATGGAGGAAATATTTTTATCTTTATAATGAATATTTTTAGTTTAATTTATTATATTTAGAGACCTTTATTAAGAATGGTTAAGTTATTAATATTTGAATTTAACACTTTTAACTCTTCTTTAAATAATATAATAATAAATGTCCTAATATAATACAAGTGGACCAAAAGAACCATATTTTATTTCTATTTATTAATTATTTCTAAATACACTTATACAATTGAATTAGGACATGTTTTAGGGTAATTATAATATCATTTTACCTTTAATTACCCTATTTTCTTTTAACCGCGTTAAATAAAATTCAAAAGTTACTATTCACCACCAATTATTTTCATCATATTTAAGCACAATTAACTTACTAATTTCAACCATGCCTCTTGTATTTTTTTTTGAAATTTAATTCACTTAAGTGGTAATATTACTTTTTATGCAAATTTTCAAATGTGCCTAGAAGGTGGGTAAAAGACGTTAAGAAAATTATATAAAATTCTATATATAATATTATTATAAAATTTATCCAATGAATTAAATTTAAAATATATAAGTATTTTGAATCTATTTTTACCTAAAATAAATTTAAATAATATAACTAATTATTTAAATAAAAATTCTGTTTTAAACAAAATAACAAATTTTTCACTATTTATAAAAAAGATAAATGTTTTCAAAAAAATAAAAAAAATTCACCCTAAGATAATTTTGATATTACTAAATATTAAATAAAGTCTATTTTGAAAAATAAAGATTATAAAATTTCAAAAATTGGGGTATTAATATTCATAACGGCTAGTTTGATTGGGCTTGGTGTGTTGAAACTCAAAGTTGAGTACAACGCTAGCTATCACATTATTCAAAGAGAAACGTACCATGGAAGCTTTTGGTGTTAAATTCTTCCATCTTTCAAAAAATTTCATCCTAGAAATTTCTGTAATATGACAAAATAAAAGGAATCATGTTTTTCATCATTATAGGTTTCTTGGGTTCCCACGTTGCCTCTTCCATCTTATGGTTTCTCCATAGAAATTTTACTAGATGAGTCATCTGGATTCTCAACACTTTTTATTTGGTATCAAGAATTTTGACAGGCTGTTCACAATAAGATAGATTGAGTTCGAATTCTATTTCTTCATAGGTTAGTACATGCGTTGGGTCAGGCAGGTATTTTCTCAACAGTGATACATAGAACACATCATGAACTTTTGAGAGACATGGCGGCATTAGAATATGATAATCTAAAACTCCAATTAGTTCTAGAATTTCAAAAGGTCCGATGTACCTAGGACTTAATTTACCCTTATTAGTGAATTATAAAATTCCCTTCCATGGATATACCTTCAAGAAAACATGATCTCATACATGAAATTCCAAATCCTTCCTTTGGTTATCAACATAGCTCTTTTGCCTACTTTGAGCCTCTTTGATGCGTGTTTGGATAATCTTAACATTTTCTATTGTTTCTTGAATGAGTTCTGGGCCTATGTGTTTTCCTTCACCAACATCTTCCTAACAAGTTTTTGTGTGACGTCTCTTTGCATACAACAGTTCATATGGTTCCATTTAAATACTTTAATGGAAGCTATTGTTATAGGAAAATTCTTTTAGAGGTAAATATTGATCCCACATAACTTGAATGTTATGTCAGCAAGATCTCAACATGTCATCTATGGTTTGAATAGTCCTTTTTGATTGTCCATCTATCTATGTGTGGTAGGCAGTTCTCAAACAAAGTTCAATATATTGGGATTTATGATGGCTTTTCTAGAATCTTGATGTAAAATGGGGATCATGATTAGAAACAATCAATAGGGGTACACCATGACGTCTAGAAACTTTATTAATATATAATATTGTTAAATGTTCAAGTGGTAAATCTTCTCTTATAGCGAGAAAATCTGCTGACTTGGTAAGACAATCAACAATGACCCATATTTCATCATTCCTTCTAGTAGTCTTTTGTAGTCCCATGAGAATTTCCATCATAATATCATCCAATTTCCAATCAGATACAAGAAAAAGCTGCATGACTCTTCCAGGATGTTTTCATCTAGCCTTAAATAGTTGACAAACCATACATATTGACACATAATCTACAATATCCATTTTCATGTTGTTTCACAAAAAAAGGTTCATTCAAATATCAATACATCATAGTGCTACCTGGGTGTATAGAGAAATTAGAGCTATGAGCATCATCCAAAAATTACCTTTTTAGATCAAGTATATCAGGAACCCAAATTATTTTACTAAATTTCAAAATCCCATCTTCATATATGAAGTCGATCAAACTCTCATCATTCTTAGATTTAATTTTCTTTTGAAAATCCCAATCATTGGTCTAATAACTTTTTATCATTTCTTATAAATATGGTTTGGAAACCATTTGAAAAAGTATTGATGTTTCACCTTCCATGATTATTCCCATAGCTATCTTTACTAGATCCATGAACATAGGATCCCTTTCAACTCTCATCTTGTTAAAAAATCCATGATTGTTTCTGGTCAAATCATCTTCCACCTTATTTTCCTTCCCTAGGTGGTAGTGTATAGTGAAATCATAATCAATGAGTAGTTCAAGTCATTGTATTTGCCTCATGTTTATTTCTTTCTATGAAAAAATATACTTCAAACTCTTGTGATCATTATATATCTCAAATTTTTTACCATAGAGATAGTGTCCCCATATCTTCAATGGTAATATTACAACAGGTAAATCAAGATCATGTGTGTGATAGTTTTTTTTATGAATTTTTAGCTATCGTGATTCATAGGCAATAACTCTATCATTTTACATAAGGAAACAACCAAGTAATTTCATTGAAGAATCACTATAAATATAAAACCCATCATTCCCTGATGGTAGAGTCAATATAGGATCATTGAATAATATTATATTCAGTTCTTCAAAACATTATTCACACTCTTTTGTCCAAATAAATTTAACCCCTTTATGTGTGAACTTGGTTAATGGGTTATCCAATCGGGAAAAATCATGGACGAAATGCTGATAATAACCTAAAAAACCAATAAATATGCATATCTCAGTTATACTAATTGGTTCTGGCCATTATTGTTTTTCTATTGTCATAGAAGGATTAATAGAAATTCCATCATTTAACCAATTTCATCCACAAACTCATACTTCACCTTAAAAGATAATAGGACTAAAAAATATTTTAACCTAATTGTATAGGGATTCAAAAAAACAAAATTACAATTCATCTATCATATCATTTTTCAAAAAAAACTACATTATACAAACTTGGACATCGCGTAGGCCAGTGATAGGCGATGCGCCGTTGTTTCCCCTCGGTTGTCGGTTCAAGTCTAGCGGCCTTACCGAACACGACAGGTTGTTGCCAGACCTCTGATTTTTCCTTTTTATAACAATCCAAAAATTATCTTAAGAAAATTTTTAACCATAAACAATAGCATCCAATTTCCATCTTAATTCATTCATTCCTTTAGACTTATCCAAAATACTTCTGTCCATACTCACAGTCAAAAATTTATAAGTAAGGTAAACATAACGAAGATCTATTTTTCCACATAATAACATGGGAGTACCTTCAACATGTATTCTCTAAAAACATGGTAACTACCTAAATTACCATAAAACCTTTTTGATTACATTAATTCTCCCATATTAATTATAGAATACTATATATATTACTTATATTCATAAATTTTGGATACTCCAACAATTATGGAATAACCAAACCCTCAATCAGTTACAAGGTAGTCCAGAATATCCAATATAGATTATCCAAATAAACCATCTCTTATTCCAAAATTACTACCTCAATATCAGGACCATATTAATGTTTATCTTTCCTTCAACGATGTATTTTATAAAACATTTATCTTGATGTTGAGTCACATTTCATAGCACTACATAGTCTCAAATACTCAATAAAATAGTACTATAGTAAAACCATTATTTATTTACATAATAAATATAACTAGTAAATCATTAATAAAACACTCAAATGAAATAAATCATTAATAAAAAACTATAAGAACACTAAATATTCCACTTTATCTGCAGTAGTACCATAACATGATTATTGTCAAATAGAATCATTTGGGGTATACTTTGATGATTGGGACATTGATTCACATAGTATCCCAACTCGTTTCAGATGAAGCATTGTACATTTTCAACCTTTTTCTTACCCTTGAAATCACGTAATTGGTGTCCTTTTCCTCTAAACTTATAACAAAATCCCATTCCCTTTAAGAATTTACCAAGGTGATTCTTTCCATAGCTATCGCATATGATAAAAATCCTTCTTTCCCTTCTTCCCTTCATCCATCATTCTCTCTACCATCCTTTTCTTCTCTGGCAACCATTCAAATTCATAGGACTCAGATAATTATTTACTTATCTGATTAAAACATGATACTATTTATCTAGATGATGAAAATATGTGGGAGACTATTTCCCTTATAAATGTTGTCTTAAGACCATGAAAGATATTATCATGGTTACTCTTTGGATAATGCGTATTGCTGGAGTTCTTATTCCTTATACTGGGCACCATTTCTAAACTATTTCATACACTAGGTTTGTTTATGAATCACAATGTATAAATACAAAACTATAAGATACCTAACATAAATTGAGTTGTTTATTCATACAATCCATAATCATAAAAAATTCTTTTCTTTGAGGATGTATTTACTCCTAAATCCTTCATGTTGTTTTGCAAATATAATGTAAATTATCCTAAGTATATCCCCCAGGAGTGTTGGAACCAAAAGTGCAGCATGGCCCGTTGTTGTGAACTAGTTCCCGTTCGAGTTTAGCTCAAAGCAGTGTTTCCTGGTTTTACCCCAAGGTACATCTGTTCCAGAGCCACCTCTACATGATCGTATCCAGACATGGATGTATTGCACATAAAATTACCAAAATATTTATAATAAAAAAATTCTAGGAAGTTATTCTATACTAATCCTCAAATTCTATCTTACGGTATAATTATCTAATCAGAGTTTTTCTAAATATAGTTTCCATGGTTTGTACTTAACTTCCTCTGAAACCATATATAATTCCCCGACCATAGTTACCTAGAGTCCGTGCATTATTAAATAACATTTTCATGATCACAAGGGATTAATTCCCAAAATACTGATCAATTTGGTAGCCTTGGAAGTACTAGATACATACATATGTTTTACATCACATTATGAAATGAAAAAACAACAACATTTTGTCCCCTTTTGAACACACTCATATCCCATATCCTATTTATGAAGGTCAATCATAATATAATTTTTCACATCATGGGAAAAATAAAACTTCAGAAAGGGGTGAGCTCAAATGATCAGTAAGAAAACAATATAGCGAAAACTTTCATAAATAAGAATAAACATTTAAGGAAATTTATAAATCTGAAAGCTAAGCCTTTTAAACGAAAAATTATGCATAATATAGAAAAGATAAATCAAACAATTAAATTTAATTATTCACATGTATATTCTTCTAGTCCAATAATCACATGTAATATAAGTAGCTAATTTCATAATGGTGGAATTCATAGTGTTGGACATCATAACCACATAGTCAAGGCCTCATGTAAAGACTAAAAATATGATTTTTTTCAAGGCACAATGCCAAGACACTAGTTTGTCTCATGAGATCTACTGATGCATTGAGGATTTATAGCGGGCTCCACCCATCACTTACTAATTACAATGCATTCCTCATATGAAAAGGTTCAATCATAACCTAAATATTCGTATTAAAACTAGCATAAAATTTTTAATACATTAACCAAAAACCATGAAGGGTATAAAAATAACACATCCATAGTCAAACATATCAGAAAACCTTCAATAAAACATTGAATATTATTTCATAATAAATCAACTTTAATCAAGTGTAAAATCCATCAATGGAAGTTGACAAACATGAAATAAAAACTATTTGAGAGAAATATCTCTTTCTATTTTGAAATCATTTAAAAGTCACATAATTATAAAAGAAAATAATAATTTTAAAAATATTCTTATATTTTTGTATGGGAAGCTTAAAAGGTGTTATAATGGCCAAAAATAGGTGCACTCTCCATATAATTTAAAAAAACATTCTTTCCTTAATTTTGTCAAAAAAGTCATAAAGGACCTTGATTGGAAAACAACGCAAAGTTTACTTTATAAATTTTTTATAAAAATTCAAAAAATGATATAAATGATATTAACCCAAATTATAGGAAATAGTAAAAATGTTTTGAAATATATTTTTAAGAAACATGGATTTGGATCAAAAAGAGGTCTCAGTAGATACTCACATATAAACAATCTCGGATAATGAAGAGACTGTATAATTAACCCTTACCATGTATTTTTTCTTAGTAGAGGGTAAGTTAAACTACTGTATAATAGTTAAATCATTGTTATTAAATTATAATAAAACAAAATACATAAATATGATATCATATACGATCCTCTAATACTACTTGGTTAATAATATTTTAGTTGTATCATTGTTTTGGGTGTTAACTGATTTGTTTTCCTTTATATGTTTTGTTATGTAAGTCATATTTTTTATTAATATAATGTATTTCATTCACATACAGAATGATATTATGTTCTTAAACATGTTTTAATCATCAAATGAGAATTATTCTTGAATAGTTACGTTGAGGGAATGAATCTCATTGCGTTCATGGAGACCGTAATCCAAACGTACGCACAAGTGATAATATCGTTATATTAATGGTGAAATAGTATGTAATTTGATGGTATATAACATATATAGAATAATTTATGTGTTAATTTTATTATTTACATTAGTTATTATCATTATTATAACCATCTAAATAATGAAGTGTTGTATAACAAACTACACCATGATGTGGAGATGGTAAGCCATACATATACACCTATAGTGACTTGTCATTCATAGGATGGATAGAATAATGAATATGGTTGTACGATATTTATAATAACATCATAGTATGTATAATGTATTTGAGTTTTTATTTTGGTATGGAAACAAAAAAAAGATGATGTTGAAGAAGAAAAGAACTTTGAAAGAGGTGATGAAGTAATTACCTCTTCTTAAAGTTCTTCTTTTGGATTTGATCAAAAGGGTTATTTACGATGGATTATGATCAATTTAAGGACTCTTGGTTGATGTGAGGTTATTTGGAAGTATATTCGAGCTGGGTTTGTCTGAGTCAAATGGATCGGGAGGTTTTATTTTGAGAGATGAAGAAGTACACTTTTATAAGAGAGGTGAGGGTCACCTAGGAAAAGCATGAAATATTATTTTATTATAAAATAATTTTCGGGTTATAATGGATCAAAAAGGATTTATTTATAAGATAAGGTGGGTATGGGTCTAAAAAATATCAAAAATTGGTTTTAGATAGGTTTAGGTCACAATATTAACCTTATCTTTTAGATTTAACTCTTAGTTTAATAGTTTAACTTTTACCATGTATTCATGAATTATTATAATAAATGGTTAATAAACATACAATAAAAATCCAAGAGAACTAGAATTGGTTCGTTAATAAAATATTTATCATTATATGAGTCCATTTTTCTAACCTTAGAGTTCTAGGAATATTATATCATTTAATAATATAGTATTTTTTTAAAACTCATTTATGTCAAGTTTGACACTATTTGTTATTTTGTTTTTGTGAAAGTCATAAACACTTAATCACATTAAAAAACATTAATCCACCCTAAAATTTTATATTAACCTATAAAATTAGTGTAATTCATCAAAACTTATCAATTTTATTTTATTTTGATATTTTTAATATCAATTATTTTAATCTGTCATTAATAAAGTAATTATTGTATCATCATTGTGTCATTAATAAATATAATTGTTTAATTTCAAAAATTATAAATAATTTACAATTATGGGGGAAATAATTTTATCATTTTAATTAATATTTATAATCGAACGTATCTTATGTATAAACCTATATTAAAAACAATTTAGTTATTAATATTTAAATTTTACACTTTTATCTCTTATTTATATAAAATAATAATAAATGTCCTTCTCTAATACAAGTGGACCAACAGGATTATATTTTATTCCAAAGGTTTAGTTTCATCGAAATAAAATTATCCAATAGAATTTGGACATGTTTTAGGGTAATTATAATATCATTTTTACCTTTAATTACCCTATTTACTTTTAATAGTGGTTAATAAAATTCAAAAGTTACTATTCACCAAAAATTATTTTCATTATATTGAACCAAATTTTAATTAAAAATTCAAACCTTGTCTCTAGGATTTTTGATATTCAATTCACAGAAGAGGTAAAATTACGTTTTACGCAAATTTTTAAATGTGCCTAGAAGGTGGGTAAAACACGTTAAAAAGATTCAATAAAATTATATATATAATCTTATTATAAAATGACTCCAATGAATAAAATTAAACATATATAGGTATTATGTATCTATTTTGAATTAAAATAAATTTAAATAAAATAGCTAATCATTTAAAAAAAGTTAGTTTTAAACAATAACACAATGTTTTTTTCTATTCATAAAAAATTGAATGTTTTCAGAAAAATACCAAAAATTAACCCTAAGATAATTTTGATATTCCGATCCAAAAAAATAAAGTCCATTTTTTTTTAAAAAATATAAAATTTTAAAAAGTGGGTATTGCTATTCATAACGACTGGTTTGGTTTGTCGTGGTGTGCTGGAAGTCGAAGTTATGTACAATTCAAGCTATTCCATTATTCAAAAAGAAAAGTAACGTAGAAGCTTGGGGTGTTACACAATTTCCCCCCATGTCTCACGAGAATGTGATCTACATCTCAATAATTTTATTACCAATGTAATATAAATCCCATGTAATTCATCTATTTGTTACCAATGGTATCCACTAGTTTCTATACAATGTAATGATATGTCTATAACTCAATCTCTTCCCAACTTAGAATATGGGAAGGACTAAGATGGCACTTTATAAGGTGAGATATGTGTAAAGAATCATGGATATCTATCGAATGAGATAAAAATTCCCACCAACAAGAAGCCTACCCAAGATACATAGATACATCAACTGGTCCAATATATTATAGAGAAACATTTCCCTGTTTCCAAAATGGATGATGGCACAATAAAAGAGAAAACTTCACAAAAAATTGGTCAATAATGGAAAACATCAATAGATCACATCGATTATACACATATTATATCTATCAAATCTATAAATAGGTACCCACATATTTTCAAGATCCTTACCTGTGCCTCTTTAACAAGACTCTATCCTACAAGAGTGGTGTCTCCCTACTCCTCCAAAAAAATAGGCAATCTAGAGGGGTGGATATACTAATACTTAAAGGGTTCCATTAATATTGAAAACTTGTAAATGTTATTATAGAAGATCTCAACCAGTCTCAAATATATATCCCTCGATAAATAAAATTATAAGATGCAAGTGTGTCTAATATCTTTAGGATCTAAATAGAAAACTCCATTTGACCATCCTTCAATGAATGGAACGTTTTTCTCAATCCAACTTGTGTCCCCATCACCTATTGTAGAATATTCCATAATATGGGAGTAAACATGGGATGCATATCAGTGAAAATGGTATATAGAACACCATTCATCATCATAACCTTATGCACCTACATATTTCATAGATACTTAACCTTGGTGGTGTCCCTGACTGAAAGGAAATCTGATTATTTTATCAAATGATCAACTAATACTCATAAACCATTATTCTCTCAAGGATTTCATGGAAATCTAATAATGAATTATATGGATGCATCATCCCATTTCATGTCTACAATCATAAGAGAATGGTGTAGATCATAATGTTTAATATTATCTACCTTTATCTTCTAGAAGGGGTAATAGTGGGATATAAAATCAGTGATGTCAAGAATTATACTCAGCCACCAGAATCTCTATATAATGTCATATTAAATATTCATAGTTCTTGGATGAAAGAAACACAAAGAAATATGATATTAATGAAATACAAAATTCCTAATAGATGATGGTATGAGAAAATGATTCTAGAAGTAGATAATACCATCATAAGGGATATTCAAATGATAAAAACTATATCTACCATAAAATCTTTCACTAATTCCTTTGAACTCATCATCATTATGTTAACCCTACAAAATAGTATCAATGAAAAAAAAAGATAACAAAAAACTATTCAGAACCATACCCAAATTTTCTTCCAAATAATCCAAATGAAAATGAATGAATATTACTGTTAGGTTCAACTCTTACTTCAAATCCAATATGGAATATTATAGAGTTTTCTTATAGAGAGATTCGTTGAAAACTAACCACATCCCTAGTGTTTACATGAGGTCAAAATTAAGCATATAAAGGTATTCCACCCATAATATCTATCTAAGAGTAAATTATTTTTTAGAAGATATACCACTAAAACTGTTTTGATTATATATTAATATGAACTACTCCCCAAATAATTACTTACATGAATAATAAAATGAATTCGTAACTGATTCATGCTCCCAATCAATAAGGGGATAAATTTTCTCATATCGATAAAGATGATGAGAGTTTCATGCCACCACATGAAGATATTTCATAAGAAAAAAAACTATACATGAAAAAAAATTAATAAAATACATCACATATCCCTACCATTCTTAGGTAAAATTATAATAGGATCTGATATTATAAGCATTTTTTACTCATCAAAAGAAGTTTTGAATCATTAATAAAATGTAAACATTACATATTTCAAGGTAGTTGTGGTCAAGGGTGAAACCAAAATTGATAAATCCTTAACACACAAATGATATAATATAAAAATAAACAAAAAGATAAAAATATCTAATAAATTAAATTTTTCTTCTCATGACAAGAGAAACTTCACATTCTCAGTATAAATTGAAAGTACGTGCTCATAAATCTCATGCCAAATTCGCATCCTTAATGGAAAAACTATATTTTTAAAGATTTACATAATGTATTTAGGTCCAAAATATTTCAAAACACATCATATTGTTCTCATTTTCTCAATAGGATCTCAAATAGACCAAGATATAGTCCATGAACACAACAAAAAATGTGTCACGATACTAATGGAATATCCAATTCATCAAAGACACAATGACTATATGAGAATTATTCGATCCAAAGGCAACGCAAGATATTCCTGATTGATATACCTACTCATAAAAGTGGTCTTAATGTAATATACCCCTAAAACCTATGATAATGATAAAAAAACCAATGATTGCTATTTTGAAGAATTTTTCCCTTCTTTATCTTCCCAAAAAATTTATCTTCCTTTGGTAAATGGGACTTTTTCTTAACACTCACTTGTTAAAAATTACTATAATTTTCACACAATTAAAGTGAACCATTAAAATTATTTTAAAAGAAACTTGGCCTTAACATTAATAATAGTAGAGTGAACAAAACCTTTCTCCATATGATTACCCAACTGGATCATGAGATATTTTAGTAAAACTGTGCCATGAAATACCCAGGTATCAATATCAGATATGTACCCAAAACCATATAAAAAATGAACTCCGCCTATATCTCTCGAGGAATATTAGATAAGTCAATTTGGAGGAAATCTTCCAAGTTTATAACAATAATGGTAATATCAATAAATGTTGAAACATTATAAGGATTGGTTGTAATTATATACTGTAAATGTATGAGATATAAGAGGGAATGTTCTTCATAACCAGACCTTAGATCCCAATCTCCATTAAAAAGATAAGATCCCTTATACGTTGAGAGGAATGAAACACATTAATTAAAAAAATCATTATCATTAGGATGAAAAACAATCCAATCCATCCCGATTATGTCGTTGAAAAAATCAAGACCAAGAGTCATGAAATCCTAGAAAAACTCCATGAAATTTATCAATATTGAAATATAATAAAAGGAAATCCATGCCCTTTTCCATAAAAAGAGTTGATTCCAAATCCCGAATAATGGACATGATATTTATTGGATATTTTAGCACATCAACAAAATGGGTAGATATAAATAAGTGTTAGAAACCTATATCACACAAGATAGATTCAATAGAACATGACACAAAAATGGTACCTCTCATTATCATTGGGACAACATCATCCTCATAAAGAAACACATATACTACCTGAATGTGCTTTACTCTTGAGGGTTTTGGATAGATACCTATGGAATTTGATGCTTCAGACTATTTAGTAGAAGAATTTGGTGTCAAAGATCCATATCCATTATTGGGAATAAATATATCTTAATAGAACCTCTATAAATTAGTCTAGTGTCCATAATATCTAAAAATTATTGAAGGGGGTGGGACAATAATTATGGGTGTCCCCAACCATTCCACACTAGTATCAAGTTAGTGGAACACTATTAGTAGCTGATGATGTTATAGATAACACTTAATACTGATAACCACTTCCACTATACCTATGATGACCATGCCACTTTCCCTTCTTTCAATGTGTACCACTATAGAATCCATTGGGTGGAAGGGTAGGGGAGTAATATCCAATATTTATTTTAATAATCATTTATACCCTCATATCCTAGTAAATATTGTCAAAATATGTTATAAGATTCAGTATATACACTTGAAATCATATATCTGGGTGAAAATCCCTAGATATTTTTGAGATTTTAACTGGTCATTGTTCATCACCTCTAAAGAAAAAAAAAACAAACCATCTTCATAATGTTATTTATGTAATATGACACTGAACTCTCTCAATTCTACAAATTTAGGAACTCTAGAGACTTATCCATCATCAGAGAATATAGATATAACTACTAAAAAAGAAGGTATTAAAACTATTCTGATCTACGAAAATTGACTATCAACCTATAACATAGAATCACACAATTTCCTTGGGAGACCCTTGATCCTAAAGGTGAAAAAATTCACCATTATAGTTTCATATTTCATTAGGATGTCTAAGAAATGATAAATATTTCTAACAAGTACACTGGATCTTTGGGTTCATTCATATCCTTAATGGATATTTCGTCCTCATGTAATAACTCTTGGGATCAATATTTATTTCCTACCTATCTTGGTTGTGCCTCAGGTGCTGGTTCTTAAGTTGTGGTATATTATAGTCCATGACATGAACTTCCCAATTGATTACCTCAACATGATTATGATCCAGAGGATAATTTCCTTGAGGAATATTCCTTACCGCTCCCTCCTTTGGAATATATGGATGAAATCTCAGTGGCATGTTTCAACAGACCAAAAAAAATAACATGATTGGAAAATATGATAATCTCATTTTAAATAACTTAAAATGTGGAAGCTGATATCATGATCCAAAACCCCAATATATGAGACACAAATCCCAACATACAATGGTGACTTCATGACCTTGATAGTAAGTTTTTCTAGGAACTAACCGCAACCTACATCTCAAGTTCCAAAAATAATGTATATGTTCTACTATCCAGCCCCAAACATGTAATTTTGGGGGAAAACCTACAATTGATTTCAATTTGAAAAAAAATTACATGAGATAAACTCAAAAAATGGCACTCAAACACATTAACTACTAACCCGAAGTGTGTTCCCAATCACCACTAGTGGGAGAAGAGCACCTGATCATTAAACAATAACCAAAGTTAATGATTTAATCTAACGCAAATAAATTAATGGAAAATATATAATGGAAATGAAAAAATTTATAGATAACTAGAAGAAACATATTCCACAATCAAAGAGTGAATGATATAGTAATACAAATATAATGATAAAAAAGGAACATGTGTAAAAAAATAGAAGTAAAACTAAAACCCACAACCCCTACTCTATATGATATGTGGAAAATATCCCACCCTCTCAACACTATCTACCCATACATAGCCGACATAAAACCCACAACTATAGTATGTTACCTTTAATGTTTACATCATCAAAATACAATATCTAGTTTATACACAACCGAAGGGGTTTGAAGTGGGTGGGAATAATAGGCTCTATTGGATCCCACCCTAGTTTTTTATTTATTATATGTAAAAATAATCCCAATATAGTAATTTTAAATAAAAAATGGAATGATAATAAGTAAATAAGTTTTATATTAAAATCACAATAAATATTTTTTTTTCAAAATTCTAAAACAATCCAGTTAATGTAGTTTAAATCAATTAATCCACATTTCTCATGAAAAATATGTTGAATCCATAACAATATAAATATAAAGAATAATGGTAAATAGACTAATGAAAAAAATCGGCATATTTTACTAATCATACCATAATCAATTACTATTTCACACTAAAGTTCTTAGACCATAGGTGTCAGGATAAAAAGAACACTCCATGAGTAATCCCCCAAAATTCTCAAAATAATGTCCCTAGAACATAAGACTATGGAAAATATTAAAAGTACATGAGTGCGAATCATGATAATAAAATAGATGAGGCTCAATACTACACCTTCCACCTAAGTGCCCAAGGCTTTCCTTGTGTTTTATTTGTCTGATACATTTGAATGGGATTAAAATTTTACAAACCACCCCAAACTACCATTTATATTATCCAAAAAATTATTCGAAAAAAACTTTCCAAAACCACTTCACAATAATTTTGAAACACCTTTTCTTTTAACAATAAAAGGGAAAGACCATATTTAATCAAAAACAATTTACACACATAAATGAATAAAGATAATTTATTTATAAAAAAAATTATGAAACCAAGATCATATGTGGTTCATCCATCATAGGTGAGATACAAAACCAACTACCTAAAAATTGTGCCACACAATTCCCATAATTGGATCCACAAACACTGAGATAATTTAATAACTATAAATAGAGGCCCACAAATTGATTCCCAAATCTCATAACTAAATTACCTAAACAAAAAAATTAGTGGAGGGGATATATCAGAACATACCTCAAGGAACTTGCACGCTCCCCCACAACCAACTCAAGGGGTGGAAAATGGATTAATATCACACATTGGATATATAGGGGATAAAAAATAATAATTATATGTCAAATAGATCCCATAAACACAACCCATATTAATTTCTAGAACAATATGAAATGAAGAATAAGAAAGGATTCAGTTACCCAATGAAAGATAATTAAATATACTAGGGATCAAACATTCCAAATAATGAGATCCAAAATAGGATTAAACACCCAAAATACATGAAAAAAATGCTATGGTTTGAGGGACGTGGATGTAAAATAGAATAAAGTAGGGAGTTATGAGATTAGATAACAAAATTTATTGGGCATGAGGGCTTGATAATGAAATCAATGATTTATGAAATGAATTCTTCATATATTATTTTGATCAGAAAACATATCTCCTCAGGTTAATTAATTTTTAATCGCATATTTACAATGTAGAATAGGTTCTTTGAATATAAATGATTTATTATTTTAATTGATTTTAGGGATAGTGAACCTTGATGAACTTAAATTATAAATCAGGAATTTGTTAGGTAAATTTCATCTTTATTTTGTGATAATAGTAATCTCTTGAGGAAAATTAAGAACATATCTGACAACCTTTATACCGAAAGAACAAACTATTAATCCTTGTAGAGAGCATACCTTTTTTTCATGGATGTTACATTTATTCCCACAAAAAGAACTCTATACAAGATTTTCTATCTGTATCTTCATCATAAATTATGTGCATGAAAATATATAGAAGAAATACCTTATTCTCCCTTTTCCCTATTACAAACTTCATGACCAACACTCGTTTGTTTTTTCAAAATATATCTCAACAATAATTAATATAATAGATATATAATATGCATTATTCCAAATTCATATTATTATTTGATGAATATTTATTCAAATAAGCATAATGAATAATATTATATACATATTTCTTTCTTATTAATTAGTGTTAGAAATATAATAAAACAATTATAATTTTTTTTATTTTAATTATCCCAAATACATGACCATATTTCCATTACAATATCGAGTTATCATGGTACAACTTTTCTCTTAAAAATTTCATCTAAATATCCATGTTATTAATGTATATGAAAGAATTCAGATACCAACTACTCTAATAACTTCTTCATTAATCAATGAACACAATTTATTCTATTTCATATGGCCATCAACATTTTTCATAAATAACATGAATCTTGAATCATGGATTAATTTAAGCACATGATATTTATTATTTATGAAGAATATCTCACCCTGAATCACCTGAATTTATTCTAAAACAACTTCATGAATCACAATATTTTATTGTGATATTTATTTTGGTAAAGAAAAAATCACCTTGTATTATAATATTTAATTTTATTATCTAGAATATAGAATTATATAAAGATACAATTCAGTCAAAGTAATTTTTAAATTGTAAAAAATGCATGAGGTTCATGGAGATAATAGATGATGTTTATGAAACACTTGAAATAATTCTTATACTGATATGGAATGATCTTTATAAATCTTTAATTTCATAATTACGCATATCCAGATTGATATTTACATAAATAATGGTTCATGATTATATAGAAATTATAATATTTAATAAAAGGCTGATAATGTTTACACATGTCCAGAAGATGTGTGCATATGTAAGGGATCCATACCATTGCAATAGTTTCTTCTTCATTTTTATGATACCACTAAAATTATTATTAAAAAAAATCTTGGACATAGTTTAATAAAGTTTCTCGGGTCAATTTAACACATCACCCAAGCACGCCCACCATAGGGTAGAGAGAAATAAACAACATAAAAACTTCTCATGTATAACCAAAACTAAAGTAGAGTAAAAAGTGTAAGAATATTACATAACCATGAGACCTAAAATGTTAAACCCAATGGGATAATACTAAATGTAAAACAACATAATTCATAAGAAGTGTCTCCATGTTTCCGTCCATCGCCACTAAACAATCCCACTATGAATGTGACAACAACCTAGAGAATTATACCAACTACATGAATCCCTTCTTTTTATTATAGATGTTATGAACCACACATACAAATTAAAAATGAAAAATTGAATTCTCTGAGCACAAATCCCTGTAGTATTTTACCATAGAATGTATACAATGTCTAATTATATGAAAATGTTTACTCTAGAATTAAAAAAAATCAAATTCATGATGCATTTTGAAAGAGAATTTTTAAAACATCCTTGTGTTTTTATTAAGTACTCCAATATTCACAAAAAAATTAATATGAAAATAACATGATAGAAAGCATCATTATAGAACAGAAATGAACCATGGATACCCTAAAAGGAAACCAATTGACCAAAAAACCATGAAATATACCATCAAGTAGAAAACCAAACGTAAAAAACAAGGAAAAATACATTTGATATAGCTTATGTGAACAAGTACTCAAGAATATAATGAAAAACTAATCCATGCATCATGTGAATCTAACTGACATTGAGTCATATCACAGTATATCAATATTAATCCTCTTGAGGTACTACACACACTAAAGTAAAAAATTCCATTTCCCAATTCACATAAGGATCCCAATGTTCTACAACTTCAAAAATCAATTTGAAACCATGTTAGATAATTTATAAATTTTTTTAATATCAAATAATTATTTCTTTAATATATTAGAATATATTTTTAAATACAAATTCAAAATTGAGGAATTTTATCAAACACATAATGTCGAACAAATTTTTAAAAGAAATAACCGGTAAACAACATATATTTCATGAAGAAAATCTTCCTTGATATCAAATGCATAATTTCCATAAAAACTAAAGTAATTTTTTATTAAAATAATTGACTTCATGAATTATAATTTTTTATAGAGACACCAACCACAACAATGAAGAAAACCCATTGAATTGAAAACTATGTATTTTAAATGATGTGATTAGGTCCCCGTAAGACTAAACCAATAGAACTGTCTTATATTAATAATCTAATTGATAGATATCGTCTTCATACAGCATATAGAAATTCATGATATAGATAATAAGATATATTAGTGGTATATCGTGGTAGCGGGTTAACAAATAACTCGAAAACATTCATCACTCAAATAGATCAATGAATATTAATATAAAGTCACCAAGGATACAATGTATGAAACTATTAGAGTTCTATGGAGAGACTAGTTTGGGATAATGAGTAATTGGGATGTGTTTAGAGGTTAAATAAACTAATGGAATCAGTTAAAACTCTAACTTTTAAAATTTAGAATCCCAGAGGATGAATATTCTGAATGGTTTATAAAGTTGTGTACTAACAATACATTGGACACCATCTAGAGGAAACAATGTCAAACGGTCTCCAAGCCTAGGTTTTTTATTTTGATAACCCATTCTAAATTTGTGTGAGATTATCAATAAAAATATAATCTTAGATACATGGTTTTCCTAAAGACTCAAATGTTTTAAAAAACCATTCTCTGACCAAAAAAATGTCACAAAAAATCATAGAGATGTGAAACATGTTTTATGCATGGTTATAAAGATCATACTCCCGACATGTTTTCTCTAAATGCATATATTTTTGTCCCTTGACTCTTAAAACCTCTCGTACCTCAATAAATATATACCATGATGGAAATTGATCATATTAATAACTCGTTGGGCATCACAATTCCCCTCATAATAAATCTGTCTTTCCTCACAAAGCAATTTGGATTCTTGAATCACAATGTGATAAGTCCATTACTGCATAATAAATGATTCCCAATCCTTCAACTCATGGTTATCCCATTCATACATCAACAATATAAATAATAAAATAAAAAGTATTATCCATGAAACACATTATCCTAGTTCCACTTACCAAGAATACCCCAAATGAGCACATCCTAAATGAAACAAGATTCAATAAGAGAGACCCATTTACTTACCTATTCCTCCAATATAAAATGTTAATTTTTTTCATTAAACATCCGGTGGATCATTATTATAGCCTATATTTGTCAAGATAACCACACCACCCCCATCATCCTTGAATAAGACTTGGCCCTACCAAATAATTTAAACCAACCCTCACAAGAAATTAAGAAAATTTACCCAGGCTCTCATATGAAACATCAGAGTGCATCTTATTAATCTTATAGAAGGGTATATGAGAAAAACAAAATACAAAAAAATACTTCATTGATTCTAAAAATCCTTTAGGATTAGATGATTCATCCAGTTAAACCATCCATTTAAACATTGAATAATGGTCTCCTAGACCAAGATCCCATTTTATTTTTGAACCAATTTAAAAAATGGGGAATATGGAATGTGTATATTTTAGAAAATTTATCCATAGGCACATAATAAAGCATAAAAAATCCTGATATATAACATTAAAAATTCTATACAAAACTCACTTCATCTTAAGTATATACACGAGTTGATTTTTTGAGAATCAGGTACTCATCACCGAAAATATAGCATTATTCTCCACCCAGAACCTATGATAGATTAATTTTAAGGTTAGAGGAACCATTATACAAACTCTTTAATGGATTGGATATGTATATGAAAATATAGAATGTATAACATTCAAATTATTTTTTTTAATAGAGATGGAATCATGACATAAATCCAGTAATTAACATGCTGACTCTATGATACTAATAATGATTTCTCAAATAATATTGTATCTTCTTAAGCCTAGAGTTTATAGATCAAATTAAACTAAATACAAAGACCATGACTTGATTTATGGAATAATTCAGAATAATAATTCCATTTCAAGACATAATGCAAAATTAGAAGTCAAAAACCAGAACCCCATGGTATCCCCCCCTTAAAGGATTCATTCGTAACAATAACAACTAATTTCTAATGATTTACCAAGGAAAAAATGCTTAAAAAAGACAATAAATTTTATCAAGAGTAGTTTACATAAGAACCCTAGAGAGTCAAACACAACCTAGAGAATTTATACCAAAAGATTCTATAATGATCAGTTGTATTTTGATTCATCAAACCCTACATTGGTAATAACCTTCTCAAAACATCTATGACCACACCTCCCCTAAGAGTTTAGCTAATATTGACATCTATGATCTAAAATCACATAACCAAACATTTCTATCATGGTATTACTCTTAGTAAATATAAACATCAGACACTTATGAACCAAATATATCAAAAACTCTTCTCTATTGTATTGGTTTCATCGAATTCAAAATGAATGTACAAATATTATCAAATCAAGGTTATAGTGAGAAAAAAATATTTCAATGAAAGAAAAGTTGACAAAAACCATAATCCAATATCCATTTTTTGAAAATAATAAACACCTCAACTCTATGATTGAGTATTCATAGAGACGTAATCATTTCCCAACATTTATTTGCATGAAACAACACTGGGGATGAAGTTAACCACAATTCCAACCATTAAAAGGATTTATAAATTTTTTATTATACAATAAGTGGATCTAAAATAAAAAAGACCTAACATACTTCTCCCAAAAATTTATACAAAGTCTATAGTGGCAGGGAAACAAAAAAAATAAATTGAAAGAAGATAGAAACTACATGTTATCTGAGGTCCCACATTTTATATGAAGGAATACTCTAATATTTCTATCCAAAACCAAGGAAAATTGTATGTACTCACAAAGTAAAAAAATGGGAAGATGGTAAGTCCCATTAAAATCTACATTCCATATAAATTTTTGGAATATTATTAGTTTGAATGGCCCTAATTATCGTTATAAAGGAAACATTTAGTTCTCCAGATCCACCATGTTCACAAAACAAAGAGACAATTCAAAAGACAAAATTACTCAACAAGGAATGGATATAGATCTAGTATTGGGTTATGACACTGAATATAGAGAAACATAGATTTTGAAATCTCAACTAAGTGGTTTACAATATCAAATTGATAATAACATATCACCAATGGGTCTCTTAGGATAACTTATTTGGAAAATAATCCTTTTACCCATGCACATACCTAAGGTTCCCCAAGTATAAGGAACTAATGCAGAACCCATGGAATATATTTCACCATAAACCGATCTGATATGATAATGTTCACAAAGTGAAAGGAAATTACAAGGAAAGATGAAACATAGGATGACCACTCTTCACAATAATGAAGGCCAAGAAATATATACAAGGTCAAGCATAAAAATGATACTGAAAGACTAAAACCATTTTGTAACTAGTGAGTGAAAAAATGGGATCATCACATAAACCAGAGGATACACATGAGATTGCACCCTTCCTCAAGAATATATGGGATCTTGGGAAGCTAATCCTTAATATACTATCCACCCAACCGAACATACAATGTTCTATTTTTGAACCATAAAAGTAAAATTTCTTCATTCACCTCTAGATATTACATCACTAAAACATCAAGAGATAAGACAATAAATTCTACTCCATTCACCTACAATGAAAGAAAAATGAAATGAGGTTAAAGGGCCGGTATTGGGGAAATAATCACACTATATCTCAACAAATATCAAAAAAATACTTCAAATGATACAATAAGGGAACTCCATACCATAATGTATAGTAGAGCACATAAAATAACCCCTATATAAATTAGAGGTTTAGGTGAGATAGAAAATCCAAGAAAATAAGAAAGAAATTTTAGAGTGGTTTTGAAATGAACCACCCAAGAAGAAGAAACGTCTTTAAAAAACCTTTTAATATTGAAATATCAAAACACCATTCGAAAAGGATGTTGAAAATCAATGAATTTAATTTAAAACATCATACATTAATTTAGAAAAGTACTTAAAAATTTAAATATTCATAAACTCAAAAATTGAAAGATAAAACGTATTACCTTTTATATGAAATAATTAAAACACAATTAGATTTCACCATAAAATACATTATCTATATTTAAATTTCATTAAAATAATATATTATTTAAGAATCCAATATTTTCCTTTACTAAAACATGTTAAAAATGTTTTTTTCCCTTAATTGTGGGAGTCAAATTTTAATTTATTTTTCCAATTTATAAAACCAATTACTTTTCTATATTAAAATTTTAATATAACTACATATTTTTCCATACATCCTATAAAACATCCATAAAATATTCATGGTAGCAGTATATTTAAATAAAAAATTAAATCTTATTGAAAACATTCTATATGGGTTTAAAATTGTTTCATAAAAAATCATTAATTGTTTTCAAAATAAATAGATTTTCTTGGTTTCCAAGAACAAAAATAAATTCAAAAAAAATAATCTAAAAAAATAAACACATTATAAGAAGGTGATAAAGCTTCAATTTTCAAAAAATAATCATTTTCAATGAATACATTTTCAAACAATAAACCTTATATACCATACATGGTAAAAAAAGAATTATATTACTCTTAGTGAAACTAATTATTGATGTCAACATATCCCATGAAACACATTGATTATTTTCCAATATAAGAGCCACTAAAATAATTCAAGAATCATGGGTTCTAAATAACCAAATTAAAGGATGCAGTGATATGATTGGACATTCTACATTATTGATGTCTATTTTCTCTGAATGCCACAACCCCTTTTACACTTCCATTTCTAAGTGTCCTGTCACTAAATGGTTTGTCAGAATATTAATGATGAATTGGAAACATGAATCAAATTTCAATTTACACAAAAAATCTAGGACAAACCCCATAGAAACCAAAAAATTCCAATGAGGCTCAAAAGTAATCATATTAATCCATTACTCATGAAAAAAATAAAATAAAAAATAAAAAAAATCTAAATACCCATGGTGACTCAAATAGAATCACTAAATTTGATGATAAATAACTTACCCACCATACACACATTAAGCCCCCAAAATCAATAAATCTCTCTTAACATAAATCCTGAACTAAACCCAAGTAGTTTCATCACTATTATATATTGTTACTCCCCTAGCTAACATTTTATAATGAACCACCTCAGGTGAACATTGCACAATAATTTAATAGGCCGAACACATAGTAGATATCATTAAAAAACCAATATAAGTCGTATGTATAAAAAAAGAGAAAAAAATGTAAAATCTATAAGATAGTATATAACCATGAGAAATACAAATTCAATATCAAAGGAGTATACATGAATGTAAAACAAGATAGTAAATAATTTGAATATCTAAGTAAAAATCCATTAATATTAAAATGTCCCACTATGTAGGTAGTGACAACCAAGAGAATGCAATGAACTATATGACACCCTCCAATTTACTTGATTCCTGAAAAACAACTTCTATAAATTACCAAAGGAAAATGTAAGTTGTGACCATAAATGCTAGTAGGATATAACCCAATAATATATATAATATGTAGTTCCATGAAATTGTTTTTGAAATATTTAAAATGAAACAAATTAATAAATTAGTTTTAAATGAGTAATTTTAAAATATTCGTTATTTTTCATTAAATATATTCATATCCACACATTAAGGAATAGAAAAAAAAATTATTGATATAATGATTGTATATGAAAAACTAACCATGTATAAACAAAAAAATAAAAAAAGAATTTTTTTTATCAAGCCTATAGGATTACATAATTTAACATATAATAGAAAAATAAACCATTAATCAGGTGAAACCAAGTGATATAGAGTTCTATCATAGTCAATATATATCAAATTTTAAGTGTTATTACAAACACTAAAGTGACAAGTCCATTTCATGACGAACCCATGGTTTCCAATGTGATGTATTCCCAGACTATTTCAAAACCAAGATCATTATTTAATGAAAATTTTAATAGAAAAGAATAACCTACTCTAATCTTGAATATCCATTTCTAATTATAAATTCACAATTGAAATGTTTATTTTAATACCTAGTTTTTAGAAGACTATTTTTATTGAAAACCCCCATTAAAACACAAATTTCAAGCGGGAAATACACCGTGATACCAGATAATTCATTTTTATAAAAATCTAGTGGGATTTTATAACTTCATAATGTAATTCATGAATTATAACCTTTTTATAGAGTCACATACCTCATGACTAGGGTAAACCACATTTCCTTAAAATCAAAATATGGGAAATGAATATAACAAGTCTTGAGAAGACTAAATACAAGAGTATTACCATTTATTATTCATATAGAACATATATTAAGAAATTAGACCCCATATAGGGTTGACATACATGTGTACTATGCGATATTAGTGGTAGATATAGGAATATGATAAGAAAAAAACATGAGATAATTCAACCGATGAAGGGATCTATCATTATCGACAAAGAATAACTAAGTAGAAAATGTGATATCCTAATAGTGTGCCCTGAAGAGATTGGTTTAGGGGAATAACAAAATGGGAGGTATTATGGGATTAAAGTAACCAATGGAATTGGGGAAAATTATAACTTTTAAAATGTTTCATTGGGGTATACAGATAGGCTACAAGGTTGGATAATCTATGTACTAAGTTTGCGTTTAAAACTATCCATAGGCAACCATGTTACTCGATATCTAAGGATGGACCACATTGTTTAAGAACACATACTGAATGAACATGAAAGGCTCTAAACAACCATCTTAGTCTCCAATTTTTCCAAAATACACACATGGTTAGACAAACCATGCTGAGAAAACACATTCAGAAATGATTGATAAATACCACATATTTTTCACACAGTTTGACAGATCATGTGCCTAAAAAATGAACCTAGATGATTTTACCTAAATCATAAAATTATAACCCTACTCCTAAAAACCACTCGAAACCCAAACTATTTATACCTATCCAAAAATTCATCATTTTAATGACCTAGGAAGAGTTATAATTTTCCAGAAATATATTCCTTATTAATAAAAATCCATATTAAAAAAAATAGAAACATTTAGTCCAATAAACATTAGAGACTCTATAATTTTAGAACATTCTTAACCTCAACTGATTTATAAAACATATAATTAGAAAAACCATGATTTGTGTTCTGAAAATAAAAGAAAACCCAATCATTATATAAACTATAATGTACTCTAATTATTTTTATATATATAAACACTATATTGTGGAGTAACTCCTTAATACCCACTAGAAAAAAAGCCATCATATCAGGACTTTGATCAATTCCAAAAACATCTTCTTCTCAAAAATTTCTTCAACTCAATACTTTGTATCAACACTACTAATAACCACAAAAACATCAACACTATGATGACCTCTTGAAAATAACCAATTGAAACACTATAACGTAAACAACCTCATATTTTCACACTATATATTCATAAAAATAATCATTAACTACTCATTTAATCACATCATAATCATGACATCTCAAATTATCAACCACATTAACTCATTATGAAATTAATTTTTTCTTATTTAATATGATTCCATTCATTAAACTATTTTACACTTCAATATATTCATTAATCAATGTTATATTATCCATCACCATTAATGAAAATAAACTATCTACATCAAAATCATTGATTACAAATGTTTTAACAACCGATTATTTACATATTCTATGCCATTACCTGTTACCAATTCTAGAAATTCCAAGAACATTCCATACCATTGGGAAACTATAATATAGACCTATTATAACCAAACTCATGAATACATAAAACTCGATAATACACATGCTAAAACCCCCCAAAATATCCTCAAATCAAATTCTGGTCAACACAACCATACATTCTACCACTTCCAAATAAACAATACCATTCAATTTCCCTAAAAACAATGATAAAAAAACAACCACCCAATGACTATAGAAAAAAAACAACCAAGACTGCAACTAGAAAAAATATTTCCACCTTTTATTATTCTTTTATAATTATTCATTACATCCATATAACTAGATATTAATGTAATTTCTGGACCCCCAACCCAACCATCTATTTACTGATTTAAGTAATTTATCAAGTTATATTTTTCAGGCATATCAAAAATAACACCTAATGTTATTATATTAATATATATCAACTAGAAATATATAAAACAACAAAAATAGAAAATATAATATTAAACTATTGGTATGACATGAATCATTTAGTGTGACCATCAGAACCAAAACCCTTTGTCCACTTGGTCTTCATAAACCAAAAATAGAGTGCAAAATAATATAGTGGAAAACAATCCTATAAATATTAGCCTCCAATGTATATGTGTAAAAGATATATGAATTCAATGAACCCTACCCAACAAGAAAATAAACATAAAACAAAACTAAAAAAATAACATGCATTTTTTGTAATGAAAAACAAAATAAATTGAAGAATATTAAACACAAAAGAACATAAAAAGTTTAAATATCTTCAGACGAGTTTCCATTTTATCATGGGAGAATCAATGTATTTTTCCCACAATAAGTACAAGTCTTACGTAGAACAAAAAAATACACTATGATGAGCTCATTTTAGAATAATGAAAATCCTTATTTAAATAAGGCATTGTGTACTTAACTGGTATAGTAATGAATTCGATTTTGACTGATTTTTGTTGTAAAAATTTCTAGAATATTCATTCTAGACACATCTCATTTGCAGGGCATTCAAGACCTCCATAATAACATCGGAAGATATGAACATCTAATGATTTAACTACCACTTGGGGAGATTTAACTTCCAATAACTTCAAAATCGAGCCAAACCGCATCCACAAAATAGTTTTTGGTAAATGAAATTCTATGAATGAACTCCGGTGAGATGAAAAAGACATCACATCCAAACAATCTCCCAATTTTAGAATTATTTTAACAAAATTTCATAAATTATCAAATACATTATTGATCGTTTATTTCTATCATAATACCATGCATTATTCACCACATTCTCTTTCCATTCACCTGATCCTTACCATGTCTTTTTTTATTTGAAATATTGTTTATCTAAAATTTTTGTGAACACATACATTATATTATGACATTCGGTTGTGGTTTTAAGTTCTAAATTTGTGTCATATATCATGGTTTTGATGAAGTGATACATTAAGTTAATTTGACCAATTTATTAAAAATATACTAGATTCTAAGTCGATTTAATCAATCCATATTTATAAAAAAAATAAGATTCCACTGTCCCAACTTCTTTAAAGTTTCTTAAGAAAATGATTGAACGAATCCTACTCCTTCCCTTAATATAAGGTAGAAACTTAATTTTCTTATATTATTCTTAATTTAATAATACTCTATAGTCGCGACATAAAATTATCACAGTTACTCTATAGGTAAACAAAAATATTGTAATTATCCTCGGGGTATTTTAATCTCCAATAAAGACCACATATAGAAAACCTTCTAATATGTTTTACTACAAAAACCAGAAGGAAACATCATCTATTTGTTTTAAGTAATAGATAACCCATTTTATGTATTACACATGTTTTATCTAGGGTTTTACAAAATGGAACATACAAATACCACTACAAATATTATATCCAGCTGAGTATATATCATTTCATATATTAAAATTTATATAGTAGATAAAATTGGAATTTCTCCATGTATTTGAACTCTTATTCCATTATCGATTCCTTTGAAGTCACCGGTTTGAAGTGTGAAACAAGAGGAGTAGATAACAGATTTCATCCAGTTATTTAATCTTTTCCACGATCTTCTAGATGTAGACCTTTTTAGATAACATCAAAGTTAAATCTTTCCCATCTCACTCCATCCTCATCCCCATTATCTTCTTTTATTTTATGAGATCATTCATATCCAAACATCCAAAAAACATACTTATAATTTTTTTATTGCATTTATCATCCCGTAATATTGGTAAATTTTAAACAGTAGAAAAAATATGTATGATGAATTTACAATCATCTCATTGCTTCTAGTAAAAATAATTATATATATTGAATATTTTGAATACTTATTCATACATATATCCATAAAAAGTCCAATTCCAATATATTCTTTAATCCTTTATCTGATAAATTATTTTTAATAATTTATTAACCGTGTTTTGGTTACCATAATAAATGAAACCTGATTGATTATTTGTGTGATTTTATTTAACTAAATCAATGTAAATTAAGGTCATCATTACATCCATCCACTATATGTAAGGATTTAATAATGAAATTGTCCTTAGAACCATCTGGGTATTTTAATGTTTAACTACTAGTGTAAATATATTTCATAAATCAACACCTTTCTCATATAGAAATTTCATTACCATTAGCTTCAAATTGAAATACTTATTTCCATCAACTTCTTCCATCAATAGTTAATCCCAGTTATTCTCAAGAGCTCATTTCACTTGTGTTAAGTCAAAAATCTACCACTTTATATTGGAAATTAATGAATAAATATCTCAATCCATTAATTAATTCAATTTTTTGGGTCATTTAGTGTTTCTTCTTCTTCGAATCATTTGGGTTTCCCTAGATCCAAGAAAATAGTAAAGTTAATATCTACCCAAGACCTTTGAAATGTCCTTTTATGTCGAGTTGATCTCCTCAAATGAATTTATTTTCTTATACAGCTTATTAATTATCTATTTTTGGAGCCATACATTATAGAAATCTCACTTGAGAATTATAAATTATTGAACCTCTTTACAGGTCTTACGATTGTATAATTCGGGGACTTTTAGTGCATTAAAAAATCTCATCTGAGTACTCTAGAATGTTATCTCTTCAATTATATATACCTAGATGAACATTGATGTTAATTTTTGAATTAAAATCCCTAAAATTATCCCTTCACCAAGTTTTTGTCCCTAAAATGAACTTTATTATTGATTATAACCTCTTGAAATCTTGTTACTTGTCACCTATCATTACCCCATCACTGAAATAAAAAATTCCATCACCATACAAAATGTGATAATATGATTTATATTTTTTCCTTGAGATTATGTAAATCATTAAAATAAATATATATTTTTGAAAAACTTATGAGGACATCATTATGACCATCATTTTTTCATTTTCTAGATTAGAGCTTCTCTATATGTTCCTACCCAACAACCAATGATAGACTCATATTGAAGAGATATGCCACTATGTCGAGTTATTATGATAATATTACCTGATGAATTCCTATGTTAAACCAAATTCACCAAGGAATATTTCAAATATATTTATTTATCTATTAGAAAATATAAATCTATTAATGTTCTTAAACACTTTGTTGTTATTTTTTAACCCTTTACTCATGTAAAAGTTTCGAAATCTTTGTTCGTTAAACTCACGTCCACTAACAGAATTGATTAACATAAACTTCCAACCACATAATTTTTATGTAATGTATTTTTATTGAATACAACCCACAAATAAATTGGATATATTCTTAAAAATGAATTGTTTTTCCAGTAACATAGTCCAAAATATAAATAAATAATCAGGAGCCTCCATGAGACAAGACCTTGTAAAGTCCCAAAATATCTGAGTGAACTAGTTAAAACTTATTATCTATGGGATTCCATATATTTAAGTAAAAATAAACCTATATAAAAATACCTGACATAAAAATTTCACACTTTAAAATTTCGATGTGATAAATCTATAGTATTCTTTTTTTATTAGAAATTTTATATTCTCTTGATAGAGATGACTAGGCCTACAATGCTAAACTTATAGATCATTGTATGTTACCATTATGGAGAATAGAATTACATCTAATATTTTTGTTCTTTAAAATATTACATCCTTTAACCCACATTAAACCACTATTTATCCTTGCATATATTTTTATACACTATTTATAATGTTAGTTCCAAAACACTACACATCATGTTTTCAAATAGAAATAACATTTCTACATAGAATAAGGATGCACCGTTATTTTGTAAGGTTACAGAATACACTATTATTCATTTGTATATTGAAATATCCATTTCAAAAAACATACATGGGTTCATAATACTATAGTTAATGTTTTCAAAACTTCAAAAATACATAATTGACCATTTATCTTTATTCACATGTAGAATTAAAGGATACCTTATAGTCAATCATTGACAATTTTATCAGAGTATTAACCCTTAATGAATAATTTTTACCACCTTCCATATTAATAATATAATTTAATATTTTTAAAGGTAATTCGGTTTTAGTGTTTTTGTTATTAATTTTATAGTTCTTATTAATATTCCATTACTTCAAAAAACTCCCTAATAAAGGGCCAAGGCCATCTAATTTTCTCAGACTTCTTTAAGAAGACTGATATTCTTAGTGTTTCTTATGATATCTCATATTTGGTGATAGTACCCACCCATATATATTATTAACATTAACAAATGGTACTTTAACATACCTCAAAATAAGCTCCACATTCAGGATCCGGATCGACATTTCCTCAAATACTAAATCTATTTTTCAACAAAAATTACTAATTACTATCACCATAAAATCCCATTTTTTAGAAGTGAAGATAAAAAAGTAGCACTGATACATTGTTTGTTAATGAAAACTTAACCAACTATATATTTTGGCAGGTTATGTTGAAATCATCCACACAATCTTGCACTGCACTTTATTTTTAAAACAACACTATGACCAACATCTGTATCAGAAACACTTTTTCAGTGTAATTGGTTTTTTCCACATATCATCCAATGACTTTATCAAATAAAAAGTCAATGCATGTTATTTTATGATAAATGAAACATTCTATTCTAGTGAAATACTCACTAAAACTAGTTCCTTTATATCGAAGCATCCCAATTTAACCTTCTAAATTTTCATCAAATAAACACTTGATATAAAAATACATGGAGAATTTTGGAACATAAAGTACTCCAATTGCATTCTAAATAACCTAAATCTATTCCATAAAACCTAACAATAAAAAAAATTTCTTCATATAATTACAAAACATCCTATAATAATAAACAAAAAATCAATACAAAATTGCATTAAGATAAGAGAGAACAAAACCCGAGCTGCCTCTAGTGTATTAATAAACCACTGAACCACAACCTTTCTTTAATACCACTTATTTTGAATTTGATACACCATTCAAGAGACAACTAAAACAGTGTCTGTTTATGAAATATAGATTCATATGATTGATGTTTATTATAGTTTAGTGAAACATAAAAAAATGATGATGTTTACCCCCTTTGACTAAGTGAACTAGAAGTAGGAATTTAATGCACCACACCCACCCAAGAAATCTGAACATACACCCAACACACAAAAATCTCAAATGAATTCAAAATAAATGAAATTATAATCATTATATGTAAATTGAATAGAAAATATAATATTATAACCAAAGAAAAATAAAAAACTATATCATTTTTTATATAAAATAAACTCTATCTCAAATGGTTACAAAAAACTGGAGGACATATGGTTTATTTTCATAGAGGATTATACACATAAAAAAATATTTTATAATACTCACCAATACTTATTTCTAATCACTCAACTATAAACCACTTTTCAAATATGTCTCATGTAACACCCATATTTAGATCATAGAGAATTAAAACATAAAAATAATGGGAGAGAAAATGATCAAAAATTTAAATTATTTAGAAATATTTAATCAAGGATTAGATCATAAGAATACAAGACACCATTAATACGAGAGAAATAGAATATGAACATTAGTAATAATCATATCACATAAGTGAACATCAAAGGATGTGATATAGGAACCAAAATCCATAAAATATCAACATAGAAGTATAATAGCTATAAAATGGATTAGAAACATTTAACAAAAATCATTAATCCTAAGAGAATAAGATAATAATGAAAAAATTATTTTAAATATGGATCCAACTTAAGAATTTTGAATATAACATTCACAAGCCACACCATCAATTCCTATACTTATGAGACACTAAAATGTACACCAGATTAATTCTCCCATGTGGAATACACTTTTAACCAATGAATTTTAGGGTTATATAGAACCCCAAACATAAGTAAACATATATATTAGGAACACTTGAAAATATGTAACTAAAAAATCACAAATAACCCATTGAATTAATCTAGGTTTTATATAATGATTAAATGAAAATAATTTAATTTTCATAAAGAACCCATGGAAATAAAAATGGGTTTTTATAAAACCTCTAAATGAATGTAGTCCACCTTTCATAGAATAATGTACCCATGGAAATTATAATTGGTTTCATGAAATTTTCTATATGGTTTAAAAAAAACTCCATAAAATAAATCTATTGATGCCAAAAAATTGGTGACCAAAAAATAATCACATAATAAAAGAAAATGGTTTTTGAGACATGAAACATAAATCCATTGGAGATATATATTTTTTATCATTTATAGGGAAGCTAAAACAAATTTAAAAACAACATTATTTTATGTTTTTATAATCATTGATGATAAATTCATAGTTATGATGTTATTTTAAAGAAACTGACCATTATTTTTATTAAAAAGTCAAAAGAATAACATTCATGGAAGTTATTTGAATTAAAAACTCTTTTTATATAGATGTAAAATAGTAAAAATAATTTAAAAATAAAATTCAATGAATCTAGTGAACTTATAGAAAAAATATCTTGAAAAAAATCCTTTATCTCAATGGAAGGAGTTTGAGTTACAAATTTCATTATTAATATTGAATCTTTTGAATAAAAACTCTGTGAAAGATTTGTTTTGTAATAAAACATTAATTTTCATTAATAATTTAAGAATATTGATACAAAATATAATAAGGGCATAAGATACACCATTCTAAATATAATTGATTTTATAATAAGAAATATGTATTAAGGGGTCATAATTTGTGATAGAAACCCATTAACATTACTCTTAATTTCTGTGAAAGTATATTAAAATCATGTATCATAAAGGTAAAAATATTAATAAGATATTTTATGACCTTATTAATATCTATATACTTTTATAAACATAATTTATAATTTTTAACTACATGTATATTAGATAGTTCTTACCTATTTTTAATTTCATCTGCGAGTAATATTATCCATTAACAAGTTTCATAGTCGTAGTGTTGTTATTATATATTTTATGTATGTTAATCAATACTAGATCGTAAAATAAAAATGAATTTTTTATTTTTAATTAATTATAACGTTATAGTATAATTCTATGGTAGTTCTTGTTATGATCATTAAATATGAAATCAATGATGAGCATGTTTTAATGATTTTTAAGGAATGGAAAATAAAATATTAATATTGAGTTAAATATTAACTTTACTACTCTAAAAAAATAAAAATCATTACTTACTTATTTATATAATATATTATCAGAAATTAAGTTCTTATAGTAACAAATAAACTATTTTGTATCATTTTTCAAGTACGTGGTTAGACTGACCCAAACACGAACATATCATAATTAATACATTATTATGATTATCAAAATTATTTAATTTGTAATAATATCATTATTAATTAAAAGTAGTGTTATTATTTAGATATTTTTAGGTGGTGAATAATATTTTAATTAATTTTATGAATGAAAAAATAAACTTCAATAAAGATAAGATACGTTAATTCAAGGAGGTCGTTGTCCACACAACACACAATTAATTTTTTTATTTCTCAAATAATAAGAGGGAAATAAGGAAATGTATAATTTATATCTTAATAATTATAATTATATTTCATATATTACATTTACTCTTCAATTTAATCCTTAAAATTTGTTAATCATGCAGTTCGTGGAAAAATAGAAGTTGCCACTTCATGGAGGTGGAAATTCGCACAATGCCTGAACGTTGTTTTTTTCGTAACAGATATAGGGAAAGGCAGTTAATAGTTATTTCATTAGAATAATAAAATTTAGTATAAAAAACAATTATTTCATTATATTATTATTTGAAAATTATGTTTGGGAATGTAAGAATGAAAATAAAAGATGTTAGGAATAATGTTCCTCATATTGAGCACTTGGGCTTTCTCTAGGAAGACTCATTACAAATGGAGGTCATAAGACAATATCTTGTGAATAAAGGCCCAAGGAAAATGAATATTATTATAAAGGAATGATAATTTTCATTATTTTAGGTTGAAAATAAATTATTTGATTTGTCTTGTAGTATTGGTGGGTGGAACTTTTTATACGTGGTGAATTTAATATTTTTGTAATTATAACCACTTAATATAAATGGGGAACACTTAAAATATTTCATGTGACTCAAAAAACAGAGAATAAAGGATTATAGATAATTTATTGTTCATCCAACCCTCAACTAATCAATTCAAAACATTTTTCTAAAATGAAAATAATTTTACACCTTGGTTTACCCATTTTAACTATTTTTTTTCTACAACGGTAACTAGTTTTTTTACAAAGGAAAAATATCTGTTATTTAATAAAATAAAAATATATCTTATTAAATAATTTGAAACATATAATTATATATATTAAATATTTTTAATTATATTCATTTTCAAATTTTTTTTGGAAATTAATTTTAAAATAATATTTTTATAATGTATTAAAACTATTTTAGAAAAATATAACATAAGTTTAAAAATATAAAATACAAGTTCAAAAATTATAATTAATATTAAAAAATTATAAATTCCTATATAGAAACATACATGGTATTTAAAATATTTTAATAAATTTCTAAGTCATACCTATATACTAATATTATTGTAAATGCCACATTTTTAAAAAATTCGGTACTATTTACTATTTACAACAAAAATAACTTTAGAAAAATAGTACATATTAGACTAATTATGATATTCTATATTTAATAATTATCTTCATTTTATCATTTAAAAATTCATTTTTTAAAATTTTCTTTCTAAATAAAAATAAGTAATATATATAAAACTTATTCTATAGAAAAATGTGTTTTTAAAATTCTAGTTCTTTTAATATTATTTCCCAAAATATTAATAATTAACTTGGTATTAATGTATATCATTAATGGATATTATCATCAATAAACTATAACATATTGATTTTCTTAAAAAAAATTACAGTGCATGAAAGGACAATTTTTAGAAAAATACAACTATATGAAAAAACTTATCTTAACCTAAATACAACTAAAAATAATTCTTTATATAAAAATAATTTATTTTTATTAATCTATTGATATTAACATATTTATTTGTTTTTTTGATATCATTTCTAATGTTAATATTTTACTTGATAAATTTTTTTACATAATAAAATATTTTAATTAAATAATATATTTATGTTTCAATATTATTATTTTAAAAACATATTATTTAAACATGATTATAATAATAAATAACATTAACATACATATTTGAAACATGCATATCAATTCCCATAAATTCAATGACTATATTTTCGTCCACCATGTTTGCAACAACCATTTTGGCAACAAAAAAGGTTATAACTACCTAATTTTATTTGTATATATAGATTTACTAAAATTATTCATTCCATTCAGATATCTTAAGTCACACATTTCATTTCAATTGTTTTCAATATATATCTAAAAGTAATCCCTCTACATTTTTATACTCTTCTTCATTGTAGGCCTTCTTTGGTGATTGCTGATCTTTTAGGGTGAAGACAATCTAGGAGATTTATTAGTGTTGATGACTTTGTTCATTTATTTTTATTTTACCATTTTAATTTATGAATATTTAAAGCTTGTAAAAATCTATAGTGATTAATAAAAAAATTGATTAATATGTTGTTCAAAGTGATTTTTCAATAATGATTAATTATGAATTGATAATTGTTTTAATAAAATTCAAATTCTTTATTACATATTTCCTTATATGTTTCAATTCATTGGGAAAATTTATTTTTTATATAATTATAAAAATTTATTTTATAGAAACAAATATGATTTATTAAAACATGGGGTGTCACATACTCCACCATTATATTATTTTCTTGATCATAATTTTAATTATTACCAACTAATGAATATATTTAAGGGTGTCGAAAAGATAAACATGACTCGTGTTATAATTCCTATGGAGATATAAATTTTTTAGAAATATAACACATATCATTTTTTCTATAAAATTGGATTATCTATAATATTGAGTTTTTTTGTCCAACCAATTGAACCAAGATACCATTATTATTTGGTATCATGAACCAAATTAGATAATTTCATTTTAAAGTGTTTTCATAATCATCCTTTCAAATATATGAATATGTTGATTTGAAATTAGATTTCCTTATTCCATATATTTTTTTCACATAATTTTATTGAACCAATCCATTTCAAAAAGCATATGAAAGTTTTATAATGGAAGAATAATTTGATTTTCAGGAAGAATATTTTTAAAAATAATTACATGTGATAAAATATTAATACAAGTATATGTTTTCTTTGATAGTGGAGTTATTTAGGTGATGATTTAATAATATATAAATAATTCATAGGCATTATTGGCTGGATATAATAGAATCCAATAGGCACATATCAAAAGTGGAGGGATAATTTATCTTTCACCATTTTTTCCATTACCCACATATAGTAATAGATTTGTTCCCTTTATTGAGGAGGTTGTTGATTCCTATTATCCTTGGTAGTCTGAGGTTAGGGAACCAATTTGTATAATTCCCAAAATATATTCATTTGAAGAATAAATGTGCATATTTTTTATAAGTTGAGACTTTTATACCTTTCATGTAATTTTTAGTCATATTTATATTTCTTTTATAATCATTAGCTCGACGATAAATCTTTCTATAATTGGAACAATTTCTTGTTCCTTTCATACACTCCCTAGGGTGATTCTTTCAAAATTTTGAGTTTTAGGATGTCAAATATTATTTCCCACATTCTATTAATCATGTGAACATATATGAGACTGCATCATTCTCATCTTTCACGCATTTTGGAGCTCCAATATTTTCATGTTGTAAATCATAATTCATGATAGTGGGTTTTTCATAATTGCATGATTTATCATACCAACTCATTCCCAATTAGATTTATTTTAGGGATAATCTATACATTATCCATTGAATCCATTGGAAACATGGTTCCCTTGAGATCAATCAATTAATAAACCAAAAAGGGGTTAACAAGAGTTATGAACAATCAACATGATAAATGAAATTTGAAAAAACTCAAATGAAATGTTTTGACTTTTTAAAACCATCACATTATTTTTCAGTTTATCCTAGCCACTCTCAGATGAATCATTCGATTTTTAGGTTGTTTTACATCATAATACACATCCTTATTACCCAAAACACTATATCCTTACTTCATTCAGATGTCTAGACTAGTTTGAAATAAGTCATGAAGGGGGTTCCTAATCCCCACGAGATGGTAACTAGTGCCTCTCCATCACTGGAATACACTTGGGATTTTTTTTCACACATAGTAATTAAGAAAATAAATAATGGAAAGTAAATTAAATTTTTAAATGAACTATATTTACATCATATGCTCATAAAAAAAATATGGAGTAAATAGTAAACAAAACCTACAATATTAATGTTGTAAATAGTGTGAAAAAAAATCTCCCCCACTACTTAGTCTCCCAATCATTCATGGAAAAGATAGCCACCCATTTTCATTTATTCATCCACTATCATCTCTTAAAACCTTATATATATAGGTATCCATAAAAATTATTATGCTTCCAATGTGATAAAAAACCTAAATAACAATAAACTGAAAATTACTCATTTAAAAAATGAATGTAACCATCGATATAATACAAACAAAATTCCCTATGGGTTGGAATTGATAGGATGAATCCTACAAATGAAAATTAAAAAGTAAGAATGAGCACCGAGAGGCTGAGTAAGGATCGTAAGTGTAAAACCACTTAATATGAATTATATTTTAAGACAAAACCATTTCATGATAGGTTGAATATATATATATACATTCAATTTTACTTTCCTTTTAAAACAAAAATCCTGCTGATACATCAAAAGAACTGCTTCCCCTTTTAATTTCAAAATATGTTTTTTTAAAATGGATTATTTAAAATAATCCTTCTATAAAATTAAAATTATTTTAATGTAATATTTTATAGAAGAAAACATAACAGTGGAAATGATTTTATAAAAGTACAATAAAAAAGAGGAATGTAGAATACCCTTAACACAAATATTATAGGAGTTTCCTAATCATCATGTGAAGGGACCCTAGATAAAATTGGTTCAGAACCATCTGCCAACCTATCAATGTTATCTGTAGCCTATAACAACATATTTCCTAGAACTATACTCTCTGGTGGATAACCCACAAAGGATTTCCCCTACCACGGGGGATCTAGTCCATCTAATCAGGACTAAATTGTAAACCTCTCTCAACTCTCACTATGAATCATAATATCACATGACAATAGATAAAATTGGAGGTGAGGAAGCAAGAACATATAAATAATCTCAATCATGAGTCTTAAAATACATCATAAATGCTAAGAAAAATCCCCACACTATCTATGAATAATAAACCCCTAAATTAGAGGAATTACTTAGAGATGTGGACATCCAAGGTTTCAATGTCGATGTAACAATTTGGCTACATTATTTTGAAGATTAAAAATCATTTACAAAGAATAATCATTATTTTCATAAGCTAATTCCAAAACTGATGACAAATATCTCAAAATACTCAAAAGGTGCCAACTGGGCCATAATATTTGGAAACAAACATTTATTATTTGAAAACCATTTTCAATCCAAAGTATTCCATGTTCCAAGTCCACTCTTTACACTTTGATAGATATATGCCTTAATATATATATATATACTTGTATAAATAGATTATTTCCAATGTACATATTCATATAATCTTGGGTGAATAGGTAAAATATGATATATATTTATAGAGAAAGACATGTGTACAATCCTTCTTTAGAAAGTTGGAATATAATTAAAATACACCTTCCATTATTTGAAATCCAAAGATTCCAATAGGTCTTTATAGAAAATTTATTGAAAGGGAAAAACATTCTTATTACTTATAAAGTTAATCATTTAAAACCAATTACAAGACAAAATGAATAAAAAATGAGATTGGAATTTCAACTAGGTCCAAAAAAATGTATTAGTAAAGGCTAAACCTGGTCGAAACATAAGAAAATTATGTTTGAAAAATAATTACCTCATTTCAACCCAAAAATTATTTTTGAAAATATATTTATCTTATAATATAATTAAAACACCCAACAAAATATCTAGAAATTTATAGTTTTTTATTTATTTGTTTGGATATAGGATAACCAACCTCAAATGATGTGGAATCCACCATCTTTTACAATGTTCACAAGAATGGGTGTCAAATTAGCCCTCTCGAAACCTAGGAACAAATATTTGACAAAACAATAAATTGGGATAGAGTTTCCCATAGTTCAGAAACAAAAAAATAGAGGAAATAAAACCTATTTAAAAATAGAAAATTGAGGAGGAATTTAATAGGAAACAATAATATGAGTAGGCAACACCACTAATCAAGAAAGAAATTTTCCCAATTGAGGGAGAGGGTGGAATAGGTGGTGCATAGATGAGAGACCTTATTTAATATTGATAGAGAAAGGGTGAAGAGAATTTGAGAGTTAAATTAGAAGGATCCCCCCACTTTAGGGGTTTTAATTCATTCAGGGAAAAATAGAAAATTAAAAAAATTTATTCTCCTGGATACTATGAATTGTTTCACTACCTGGTTAGCCAAACTATGCACTATCCATGAATCATATTTGGGCCATTAGTGAAACACACATGGATAGGCTATAAGATTTTTTAAACCATTCTTTGACTATTCAATTCATCTTTATTTAAATTATAGAGGATATCATACAATTGTTGTATGGTTTATCAAATCGCCCACTCTAATAGTGAGATAAGAACTGTATGCGTGGAAACATCTTGTTTTGGAGAAAAACTACCAAAAATGAAGAAAAATGAATATAAATAAAGATTAAATAATATAATACAATATTTTTTGGGTTAATGTGGGACATTAATTCCTTAACATAACAGATTATTTATAATGTCTTATAATTAAAATGTGATTTACCCAATCCCAAATGATTAGTGTTTTTGGCCATGAGAGATTTCGTATAGAAAATAATCATACACTATAGTCAATATTGATTTCTTTTACTAAACCATAATATTTTTGGGTAATTAAACATATGACAGTGAGGGCCACAGCCAAATCTACCTTCCGATATCTAGAAAATGATATAATTACTAAGAGAATACATCATTCTCTATATTTCCATAAGATTATGATATTATCTTATAAATAAATTTATAAATATGATTTTGAATTTTGTTCTATTAACTAATACCTAAAATAAATAAACCCTAATTTGATACTGAATATAATAACCAAATCAAGATAAATAAAATTATATCATCATATCTCAAAAAAAAATTGAATAAAAAATTGTCCCTTAATTGATAGGGCCAGAAGTTTACATGCTTGGATGATTAACTATAAAAATTAATTAGTTTTCAATTTCCATGAAATGTAATCATAAATACTAAAATATATAACATATTTTAAAAATATATAACACAATACCAATATATAAATAATAGGGAATGAAAACATAAGTAAGTGGTGATCTCAAATTATCAGTAAAGTGAAAAATAATCATATCAATATGTCATCAAGGATGAGATTTTAAGAATATGAGAGAAGATAAACATGGGAGGAATATAATATCAGTTTTATTAACAATAATAATACATGAGTGAATATCAAAGGATGTGACGTACAAAAATTATACTGAATAAATATCAACATGGAACTGTAATAAAAATTTAATATATTATAAAAATTTATCCCAAATCATGAATCCCGAGGGAAAGAGAAAAGAATCTCAAAAATAACTCAAATAAAGTACAAAAATTTGTATAGGGTACATTACATTCCTGATCCATCCAATAATTTCCAATTTTTATGTGAAAGTAAAATGTAATCATGAATACTTTTTCCAAAAGATTTAAATATTTAACCAATGTATTGGATGGTGATATAGGATCCCACATATCATCATCTTTATATATGAGTGCCACATGAAAATAATCTACTTATAATATCATAAATAACCTATAGAAATATATTAGGATTTAAAAAAATTTAAACAAAAGTCATTTTCATTTCATATTGAACCCATGGAAATAAAACATTGTTTCATAACATTTATAATTGATATAAAATATCATCATGAATTATATTGATTTACAACGAAAAATCGATCACCCAAAAAGAACCACACAATTAAAGAAAAATCGATGTGGATACTTGAAACATAACTCCATTAGAATTATATATTTTTTAATATATGGATAAAAATTAAAATAAATTCACAAAATATATTTCTTAAAAAACATTCTGTAATAATCGATGCAAAAGTCATAGTTACGACTTCCTTTTCCAAAATCCTTGTTGGATTCTTTATTAAAAAGATAAAAGTAAACCATTAATGAAACTGTATTAGAATTTAAAACCATAACCCTTATTTATAAAATATATTAAAACATTTAGAATGTAAAATATATAAACAAAGTTAATATCAAGGGATGAAGTTGAATAAAAATCATATAACTCAATGAAAGGAGTATCAGTTACCAAATCCAATATAATGTTAGAAAATTCAAAATATAAACACCTCGAAAGCTGTATTTTAAAACAAAAAAGTAAAAATTATTAATAATCATTAAATTATTGAAATAAATATAAAATTTTAATTGATACACTATCATAAAGTGAACATGGGGTATAATATGAAATATGTCATTAGGGATGAAAATTAGAGACACAAATCCCTTACCGTTTCTCTTCATTTACATGATAGTTATTTTATAACCTATATAATGAATATTTACATATAAATTACCTATTTCAGAACCATATTCATATCTATAAAATTTTATAACCTTAATTTATAATTAATCTCTTCATATATGTTAGTTAGTTTTTATCAATTTTCAATATTTGGTGTGAGTAATCCGGATTATTTTGTACTAGTTTCATAATTTGTTTTGTTTTTATTCCTTTTTATCCTAAATTAATTCACTAATATATTATAAACTTCATATAAATTTATTTTTTAATATTATATTTAATGTTATGAATTCATTTACTGTAGGGTTGGTTAGGATCCTTAATGATGAAATCATCGATGAGCTTGTTTTATGGGTTTTTATTAACGAGAAATTGGTATCTTAATTAAGGAGTTAAATATTAAATTTAATAGTAAAAAAATGATTATTTACTATTTTAAAAATTATATTGTTAGTATATATGTTATTATATTAATCCATGATATTAATTTGTATCATTTTTCAAATAGGTGGTCAGATTGACCATGACGTGAACATACCATTATTAATTGATGATTATGATAATGAAATTGATTTATTTTGGGATAATATATTTATTATAGAATAATAATGATATTATATAGATACAATTAAGGTGGTGAACAATATTTTAATAGTGTTTAAAAATAAAAACGAAACTAAATGAAAAATGAGATATGCTACTGTATGGAGGCAATTTCTTGGAGAACACACGATTAACTTTTCTAGTTATTAAAGAATAAGATAAAATAAGGCGGATTATAATTTTTTAATTCAAAATAATAGTAATAATTATAACAATAATATATGTGTGATATTAATTATTCAGTTTAACCATTATAAAAAGTGATGAGAGGTAGTGGTGAAAGAACTTGTAAGTCATCGCTTCATGGAGGTGATAATCCGTACAACACATGAATGAAAGTATATTTTTTTATTAATATAAATTTTATAATGTGTTTAATAGTTAATTAATTAGAATAATAACATTCAGTATACAAAAAATAATAATTTCTTTATATCATATTTTTAAATTAATAAATAAATTAAAAGTAGTTAGGGGATAAATTAAAAACATTGATGGAATGTGATTTAATTTGAAAGACTCCTTTGAAATGGTGGTTTTATGAAAATCTATTATGACTAGATTTTTTGTTGGAATACATAGTATTACAAATCATGGAATATGGTTAGATAATTATGGGTAAACGTAGTCCTTTCATTGGTCATCTAAGGATTGCGAGGGGCCACACTTATAACTAGTGAGAATAAATTTATTATAATTATATGAATTTAATATAATGAGATCACATAATAACCATTTAATGTGTCAAAAAAATGGAAATAATTGTTTTTAGATAATTTTTGGTATATCAAAACATCAACTACTCAATTAGATACTTTTTAACATAAAAGGATAGAACTTTTTACCATTTTGGTTTTCTATTATATTAAAATTAGTTTTTTTCTAAGGTACATATACATTATAACCACAAATAAAATGGAAATTTTCAAATAATTTGAACCTCATAAATATATAAATTAAATCCATTTTACTATATTCATTTTTCAAAAGTTATGTAAATTAATTTTAAAATATTAAATGTATAATGTCTAAAAACAATTTTTGAAAAATATAAATTATGTTCTAAATTGTAAAATATAATATTTAAAATTAAAATCATTTATTTTTAAATTATTAATTTTCTTTTAAAATAAATATTTCTATATAAAATATTTTCATAAACATCTAAGTAATTCTTTTATACAAATAATGTTGTAAAAGTACCATTTTTGTTCAAAAAATATTATTTTTAACTATTCCAACAAAATTTAATATCATTAGAAAAATACTAAAAATTAATCATAGGATAATGTTGATATGTGTAATTAAAAATTTATTTTCTTATTATCAATTTAAATAACTTAAAATAAAAAATTTTCTATTGAATTTTAAATAAAATTTATAAGGAATATTTAATTTTAGAAAATCTAATTTATAAACATTATGTTCTTTTAATATTATTTACAATAAATTTATAATAAAATTAGTTTTAATATATATCACTAATACAATTTAAAGTCATTCAACCATAATATGTCAAGTTTCTAAAAAAAGCATAGTGCATGGAAAGTGAATTTATGAAAAAATACATCTTTAACAATAAAATGGTCATACCCTAAATATAATTTTAATTAATTTATTCATATATTAAAGATATAATTTCAAAAATCTACTTAAATTAACATAATTATATGAATTTTATCATATAATTCATTAATTATAATTTTTGGCACATAATTGTTTTTACAAAAAAATATATTAAAGAAATACAATATTTTTGTGTTGTTATTATTATTTCTAAAACTTGTCATTTAATAATAATATATAATACAAATACACCAATTTGACACATGTATATCCAATTAAAATATATTCAGTTAACATACTTTTAATGACCATATTTACAATGAACATATCTCTAACAACCATATTTCATTCCTATATACAACCTTACTAAACATATTCCTTAAATTTGGACTTCTTAATTCACACATCACATTTGAATTGTTTTCATTTCTTATCTCACAATATTTTCCATCCATTCGTATTACTCATGACCATTATAGTTTTTCTTTAGATATTGGTGACCCTTAGAAAAGAAGATAGTCTAGTAAATATCATAGTGTAGGAGATTTTATTATTTTCTATATATTTTCTCTTAAATTTATGCACTTTTAATGGATTTAATAATCAATGGTGAGTAACAATACTTGATTTTTAATACTTAATTTATTATTATTTTGTTTTAATGTTTTATTATGGAAGAATAAATGTTTTTTTATAATTCTTAAATTGTATAACTTATTTCCTAATATATTTGAATTCCTTGAAGAAATAGAAAAATAGTTTTGAGATACAAAAATACAGTGTATGGAAAGAATATAAAATCTTAAAAACCGGGGAATCATAGATCATAAAGGTATTAAAACTCCTCATAAAAATTTTCCAATTTCAATTTGAAAAACACTTTTTATTTCCTTATATTCATGATATGTACAAGAGTAAAATGATATGAAAAATTTGATAATAAGAACTCATTACTAAATATTGAAAACATATTATTATTTAATTCACTATGAAATTTATTAGTAAACAAAAAATATTTAAGATGAACTATAAAAAAGGTCCAGACTGTAATTTATAGAAATTTTCATCTAGTCAACCAGGTTTCACTACTATATAATTTTTATGTTTATTCATCCTTTAGAGATGTGGCTAGTGATATCTAGCAATGAATTTGTATTCAACCCCTTTCTTTAGAAAACATCTAAATAATTTATATTATAGAATCATATTTTTTAGTTAAAATTATATACCTCCATATATGATTGAAATATATGATCTTATGATAATTGAGATACTACATGGATATACTCAACAACTATTATCTATAGACCAATACAAATATATTCGACTAAATTTTTTTAGGTAAATGAAATTCCATTGAATGAAATTCTATTTAAATTATAATGACATTACATCCCACCAAAAAATTTAAAACCTCCTATTATATATACAATACCATCCTTTTATCCTCTTATTAGTAATTTTTTATCTTAAATCAGAATTTAATTCTAAAAAATAAACACTGTAATTCTACATTTCTGTATTAATTATTAATTAAAAACATTAACTGATTGAACCATTACAGACATTGATTCATACATATCAAATAGAAATAAAATCATAAAATAGAAATATTTAGGAATCCATAAAGAATATAATGTATTTGTTTAGAATAATTATGTTGAAAATAAGTATATTTATAATAATGATGTTAACAATAAGTAAATTGACCAAGATGACAAATAAGAAGGCCAATGTGATTCTTGGGGGATTACAGATAATATGTTTGTATATAATGAATCTCGAAGGATATTTTGTTGATATCATTATCTATAAAAATATAATGGTATTAAAAAGTAATATAGAAGTGTGAAGGATGGAAGTATGTAGGTATTCTAGAAGTGAAGTGAATGGGAAAGATTTGGAAAAGGTGATACATGATCAACAATAGAAGTACATGATGTCATGGAGGATGGAGTGCAGGTTTAAAAATGAGTTATCTATGTTCAACCATTCTTATAAAATAAGTCATTTTGAGGAAGAAGTTCCCAACACAATAAAACTAGAAATGGACTATGCTCTAATGGTCCCTATGTTGATGTTCTAGGTCACCTATAAAACAAGATCAATCCCAAAACGAGTGTAGTAAAGATGGAGTGGTTTTGGGCATTAATTTAGAAGGATAACATGACATGTACTATATTATGGAGCTGACTATGGAGTGATGGATGTGTCCCTATGAACAATAGGTGAAAAGTGACTTTTTTGGGGACTACAACTGAAGTGTAGTGCAATGAAAATGAACCGTAGTTGAAATAATGATAACATGTGATAGAAATCACCATAAAGAAATATATTATGGTCTATAAGTATGCTTGGAAAAAATGAGTAAATCACTTATGGGTGTGTTTATGTTTAATGGTGGTTGTGGTTGTTATATAGTGTGTAAAAGCTGAAATGACCAGCCGGAGGTGACCATGATTAGTTCCACATGCATTGGAGTCAAAATGAGAAAATATTTTTTCAATATGACTTGATGGAGTGTATGTTGACTATTAAAACATCTATTTGAAGAGAAAAAATTATGACATTTCACAAATAGTATTGAATGATTCCATAATTATGTCTGTCAGTTATAGACCATGATTCTGTCCATATATAAGAGGGATTCAAATGTAAAACAAAATTGACTAATGAGAATTAATTACATATTGAAAATAGGGGAAAATTGTGCATGGAGAAATTATTTTTTGGGGTGAACTTTTCATGATTTCATGGAGTAGTTTTGTTATGGTGGTTTGGGAAATTTAAATGGATCATATTGATTCTGATACGTATCCAATTAATGGGTGCATGAACTTCATTTTATAATAGGGGAGATCAATTGAAAGCCAATGGGTAGTGATATAGTCCTTGTAATGTTTTTACCTTTACTAAAACAAGGAGAAAAATTGTTCTTGTAGAAGGAATGAAAGATTTAAGAAACCCTATATGATCTCTCCCTGGAGAAGAAGTCATCACTTCTGGACAGTGAATGAGAAATTTCACACTTACTCAAGAAAAAAAATGTTTTATAAAGATATATCAATAGTTTGTGAAGGATAATTCTATTGGGATGTCAAAATATTAGTTTTGTTCATACATAGATACACGCCAATCAAGTGATGTTTGATAATGGACCTACATATTTATTAACTAAGCTGATGTGTTACAATCAATTGACAGTGAGAATTGTAATGAAATTTTATTTGAGTACCCATTGATAATAAGTGATCCATCAAAAAACCATTATAAGGGTAGTGACACATATTAATATAATTGTGATTTATAGTGACTTGGTACCATAAACCAAGTCAATTCATTCTAAATGGAGTAGCCTAGTGTGGCTGGAAATGAAAATTCTCATGTCCCTATATACATTATACATGCACTTCAAAACTAAAAATATAATCTAAAGTATATCCAATTAAATGGATAACAAGAGAACCTCAATTTTGATGGGTCCAGATCCATCATGGGAAGTGAGACATTAATGTAAAAGTTGTATTTACTTGATAATACATTGAATACAATGATTTATGACCCTCACTGCTTAATTGCACTTTATACCCCAATTGAGGGACCAAAAATTTGTATCAAAGGGATAATTTATCTTTTATAGAATTGTTATTTCAATAAAATAATCTAAATTTTTTGTGTGAATATAATTGGAATATTTGGTAAATTATCCTCTATTTGATAGAAATGTTTTCATAACTTTGTAATATTTGTTCATTGCATTCATGTAGGATTTTTAAAGAGTTTGTTGAGAAGTTGTGGAAGAAGGAATTGATATATTTAGTTGAGATAGAGTTTTATTTGAAAGAGATCAAAGAAACACTATGACTGATTCCTTAGTTAAAAATTTAATAATGTGTTGTCTTAGAGAATAAAAATATATTATGATTTCACATATGAATTTCTTTAAATATATGTAAATAAAATTGGATGATCTCCAAGGAAAATACTATGAAGATTTATTTGAGTCCAAATTCAAGAAGTGGAAGAAGTATTTTAGAATAATTAATTGAACTACCAAGGTAAAAAAAATATAAATATAACATAATATATATGAATAACACTGATTTATAGAAATTCGTTCAAATTTTAGATTCAAATTTTTAGCTGAAAAGAATAAGTGATGAAGAATTGGAAACAATATTATGTCTCTGATGAAGCAGGGGTTCAAGAAATTGAGAAAAGGAGATCAAAATTACAAAATAGAATATGGGATGGTGGGATGTCATGCATGAAGTTTATTATATGATTATTAATGATTATTACTTGGAGAGTAGGTGGAAAAAGAGATAATAATTTTCCTTCAATTTTACTATAGATAAAACTAGAACAAAATTTAAAGAAAAATGTGATATGATTTAAGAGATTCTACATGAAATTTTCAATAAAATGACCATGTATAAGGAATTAAAGGAAATAATAATTCTACTAATAACTAAAAATTATTGAATATAATAAACTATAATGGATACAAATTTAATGTTGAAGGAAATGACATCTAATTTTAAGCATAAAGAAGAGTATAATATCAATCATGGAAAGGATAAATACATCAAATGATTACCTAGAAATCCCCCAAAAGGATGATAAATTGGAAGAAAACGTCTAATTATTATATATATGAGAAAATATAAGTTACATAAAGAGGATATCCACAAAAAATGGGTAGTACCAAAGTGACACTATTGTGAATGAATTGGACACATCATGAGTACATTTTTTGAAGCTCAAATTCCCAATCATTTGATAAGAACTCTAGTAGTACTAATAATACATTTAGGGAGATACCACTTGAGGTATGATCCTTATAGTAAATGTTTCATTTGTTACATACTAATTAAAATGGACAATTATTTTTGTTTGATTAATTAATTAAAGGGCAGAGAGTCTATACAGAGACACTAAACTCATATGACATATAATTAAAGGGTTTATCCAAGGGAAATCCTCTTAAGTTAAAAAATAGGTCTGAAGTATTCAATAATTAAAATAAACCCCAATTAAGGGTGTGTCAAGAATAAATATATCAATACTCAAAAGAACACTTCTAGAAGAGAATAAATAAAAATTGGGAAAAAATGAATGTTATTTAATATTTGAAAGTGGTGGAAGTAAAGTGGAATCCACAACTGAAGAAGAAGTATTTTAAGATATAACATCTTTCCATTATGAAATAATCTTTACAATGTGTTTCTATAAAAAACTATGAATGGAATAATATTAAAATAAAATTGAAAAGAATTAAAAATGTGAAATCAAATTATTATTATACACAAGTTATTACTTTTTCAAGTGTGACAAATTTCATAATTACAGAATATAAAAATATAATGTAAAATGAAAAAACATACATCCATAAAGAGAAGAGTGTAAGTAGAATAAAAAAAGTATGATCCTTTGGAAATAATTTTAGGTGTTTGGATACTAGAGATGTTGAAAATGATGACATTGAAGAGTTAATAAAATAAAATTAACAATGACATAAAAAGGGAAAAGGAAATATAAAATTAGAAGGGTTAATTGATATTGATGATCCACATTTCTCTACTTAATGTATTTTTAGGTACCCATATCCCCATTTTATTTATTTATAACATTTTATGAAGAAGTGTATAATTTAAGGGGATATATTATCAATGAGGTGATTATGATAAAAATCATTTTATTGAACTGAAATAAAATCTGCTAGGCCACAAATTGAATCATTTCAGGACATTAGATGAATAGTATGTAGGAAGTAGCAACACCGTAATTTCACATTGATATATTTTATTTTTTGAAAATTTGGTATCATTTGTTATGATTTAAACATTTACATGATATACTGAGTTGAATTATTTATTCTCGTAAGTTTTATCCCCAATTTTAACATAATAAATTTGTGTCGTGAGTTAAAATTCAGAGGGTGATTATAGAACAACATTCAATGGATACATAGAATTATCTGAAGTATGATGATTCTAAATGAAAATTTTATTAATAATAAATTCAAATCAGTTAAAATGTGTTTAAAAAAAACATATATCAGTTTTATGTAGTTGTATTATATTTACACAATATTATTTTATGTTTTTACACTGCTGGTTTTGTGTGAAAGTGTGTTGGAGTTTATTGTAATTTTTTTAAAAGTGAATGATAAAATGTTTATTCAAGTTTAATTATTTATCATGAGTGACAATGATAAATTTGATTAAATTTTCAAAGGAAATTGTTTCCTTCATTGTGATTATGAAAAATAAGATAATTGGTTTTGTTGACAAAAATACTAAAGTGGATTCCTAGTTATTATATTTATTAATGAGTGTGAATGTGATGGAAATTGTGTCATGGGAGTTTTTCAGAGTTGGTAAATCCTACTATATTGTGTATTTGTTTGGTATTAAATTATTTTCCAAATCAATAATTTCTTAATGTCAAAAAATAAATTCAAGAGGTAGACAGAGAAGATGTAGAAGTATTTAATATCCTTATAGGTGGAGTTGAATCCTTTAAATAATCTCTATTAGATATTGAATAAAAAGTAAAAGATCATATTTCATGGGATTTACTCATACACATAAAGGGGGATAAAGGATTTAAAATTAAGTGATGTTATCCCATTCAAGGGATAGTTTGAGATTTAATAGATTTTCCCTCCTATGGTGGAATAGTAATTCCCCTATGTATTTCATTTCCAATAAATGGGAATTGATTTTATTATAATTATAAGTGTTAGAAATTCCCAAAAAATTAAAAAGGGGTAGATTTTTAGGTGTCCCAATGGATATTATATTATTTTTAAATGATTTTGACCCTAAGAACAATGAACTTAATGAGAAATAATATGGTCAAGGTGAGGGTTGAAGTATTATTGGAAATAATTTTATTGAAAATGAATCTGAAAGGATGTGTTGAGATCATTGTATACTAAAAGAATATGGGATTTGAAGGAAATATGGATGTTAGATGGAAGGATCTTTGGAAACAATTTACAAGCTAGGATAATGGTATAGAGGATCACAAAATTCATACACCAACCAACTATAGAATACCACCCCATGGTGGTGGTCGTGGTGTATATATGAAAGGACATTCCCATATGTGGTTATTACAATAACATTGGGAGTACTAAGAAGGAAATACCCAATATCATAAATAATAATGGTAAATCACTATGGTGGTCCTCATTTTCTTTTTCAAGATCGCCTTTGAAACATGGGAAAGTGAACAATTGGTGTAGTTAAGAGGGATTTTTAGTGTATGATAAATATGAATTTTAACATGGCCAATACAATTATATGTAGCTTGAAATGTTGTGATGGAGGTGTGTCTGATAAAAAATGCCACCAAGTTACTTTGGTGGTGACCATGTTCAATGTGTAATATGATATTGAAAACCTTTGGTGTAAAGAAGGCCAACAAAGTATGGAGCACATCATAGGGAAATATGTATTGGTCTAGGATGATCCTTATGAAGCGAAAGGAATAGTGTTGTTTATACGAAGATATTTGATGGTGGTCATGATCATTAGGTGGATCTAAAATCCAAAATACCCAATAGTAGGTGACTACACTATATCAAATTATGTTTTGGAGTAAAAAATGGTAGTGGTTTTTTATTATGCTATGGTGATGGTGTGTTGATGGGTTACACATACATATCAATAAGAATCATTACATAAAAGTTTGAACGTTTCTTAATTTCTTTTATAAACATTTTCCTATGTTTTAGATCATGATTTCAGCCTAATTTGAATATGATTTTAGTGTTATTAAAAGGGAAATAATGTGAATTAATTTGATGTAACAAAGTGGGTAATGTTTTTTCGTGAAGTTTATATTTTTGACTATAATTATAAAAGATCATGGAGTGGTTTTGGGAATGAGTTATTGGTATTTTTAATGGCCCTTAATGATTTTGACTGGTGTGAAATGAATGGGTGCATAGCCTTCTTATTTTATGGGGGATCAAATGGAAGATATTGGGATGTGAGAGATACAATATTATTTTACATATGAAAAGTAAAATAGGGTAAATAGGAGTTTTAGGAGAGGGGATAGAAAATTGTTAAAACCAATTAAGATATTTACAAGGAGAATAATCCATAACTACTGTGTAGTGAGGAATAAATTATAGACATTCTCTGGAAAAAATAGAAGTTCTAAATGGAGATATTCATAGTTTGTGAAGGAAAATATCTATGGGGATTCAACAATGAATATATCTACATTTGAATATTAACACCAACAAAATGATACTAAAAAAGGGAAATTTAATTATATTGATTATGTTAAGGATATCATTTCCACCAAGTATGACAATTAGAATGAGAGTTCATTTGGGTGACCCTTGGTAAGAAATGAGATATCCGTAAACCATTGTAAGGGTAGTTTCCCCTATGAAGAGAAGTGATTTTTATAGTGATTTTATCCAGATAAAATTTTCAATACATGATACTTGTAGTATTCTAGTGTGTATCAGCTGAATAAATTTTCACGTACTATTTTCATTAATCATGAATAGAAAAACCGATCCAGTAATATAATGTATATCTTAAAAAATATCATAATTTGTAACCCTCAAGGTTGATAGGTCAACATTCATAGGAGTTAGTGATATATTAAAATAAAAAAGTTTTTTAATTGTGTAACACTTTTCATTCAAAATGTAATTCCCTCTTAGGATAATCTAAAACTAATCCCTTATCAAGGTACCCATATAAAAACATAAAACATCAATATCAATATCAAAAAATGGAAATATGTATGAAATATCATAAAATTTTAAAAATTTCATGTGAATCACCCTATTACCCTCAATTATAATTAATCAAATTTATTTTATTAATTTGAGTAATCGATATTATTCCTATAAATAAAATAAATGAATGATAATTCAATAATAGAATATAATTTAAAAATAAGATTTTCCATATCCACAACCTCAAATGAGGTTTCAGTAAATATTGTTAATGAGAATGATTTAATGGTTTCACCACTAAATATACCCTTGGTAATCTTTTAAAGGCCAATACAAAATCTACAAAATAAATTAGTCGAACCAAAAATAACCCAAAGAAAACAAACATGATTAACGTATAATCAATAAGAAGTTAGAAAAATAGTCAATAATGAAGACAAGTAAAGGGGATAACCTTAGATCTTATATATATCGATATCTTAAATTTGAGGGACAAAAGAAAAAACAAGGTGCTCAGAGATCTCTAAAATTATATGTTTGATCACCTAAGGTTCAGAGGAATTTAGGGGAAATATATAGAATTAAAGAGATAACCAAAACTTATAATAAATACTATAACACAAAACAAAATAATGTGATGGGGTATAGGAATATCTGAATGGGTTTAAGTAAATTAAATCAACAAAATACATTCCACAACATAAACTTTATCTATACTGAAATATATCATTAAAAAAATGCATTAATCAAATGATTAATGATTCCCAAATAATTTATAGAGTGGTCATGATGTTGAACTCAAATGAATTGGGATCACAATGTAATCATTGGTCTTTTAACCTTTATCCAGATAACTCATAGAGAAAATTAAGGTGCAGTGATAGAAACCATGGCACAATAGACCCGAAATAGATAGAACCAAAGAAACCAACCATATGTATCCATGGTGTGAAGGTAATGAACACAATGAAATTCATCTATTGTTAGATTATCCAAGATCGAATGAAAAAATCTCTTGGACCCCATAGTGATCTTTCCTATATAAGGTAAACTCAGAACATCTAAAGACCACAACACAATGGAACAAAAATAAACTAAACAACCAACCTTGTAGAATATTTACGACTAATAGCAGCGGACTATTTATACCAAAATTGACAAAAAAAACTCACAAAACCAAATCACTTACAAAAAATATAAGAATATAAAATAAAAATGGCACATGTCCCACATAGAAATAGTAGAACTACAAAGTGGCTCATTTATTTTGGGTGTGACACATTAAACAATAGAAAACCTATACCCTATTGAAAAATATTCTTGATGATGTAAATATGTTGAGGACTCAATTTTTCTCCCCTGAAAAAAATTTATCTCTACCTCCATAGTCCCTCCAATATTCACAGAACACTATCAACACATGAAATACCCAATGTATCTATTTATAATGTTTTTTTACATTACATTAGATATGACAAAAATGATTATTTAATTCAAGAATCAAAACCAAACCTGAGAAGGGAAAAATAAAAATTATTCAAAACATTCTCAAAGGATACCAATAAACAAGGATAATTTTATTATTAAATTATATAAATGAATACCAAAATGAAAATATAATATTAATTTCTTATAATAAATCTTTACAACATTAAAATGATCTAAATATAAGATCATCCTAAAATATAATTGTTAAAAGAGATTCCTACCCTAAAAGGGTTCTACTAATAAAATAAATGTATCCCTAATCCCAAAAGAAACATACCACTAAAGTTACATCCATGACATTTATATGGACTATAACTCTAAATGGAAAATATATTCTAAAAAAATATCACCCTTTACATAAGAATTATACTATTACATAAACACTAATAGAACAAGTGAATCCCAAAATCATATCAATCATAATAGATTCCTCCCAAACTAAAAATTTTCCAATAATTGTTTCTCAATATAAAGTAGAATTTTATTAGATAACATAAATCTCTTACACCATAAATATTTTCCTTTCTACTAACCATTAATCTATTCAAAACATCAAAAAAGTTTTTGAAATCATGTTTCTAAAACTATATATTTAACAGTCATGTATTTTCTTACTTTTCAAATCCTTTATAAACATAAAAAACAATAAATTTTCAATATTAGATTGGAAAATTTCTTCTAATTATATTTTAAATCAAAAAATGTTAAATCATATCAATTTTCAAAAATCAAGACTAAATATTGAAAACCAAAATAAGAGAAATAGAGTGGAAATATGGAAAAAACATTGGAAATTGGAATTCTATTGATTATTTAAATGACCCTATCGTCAATTAAATTAGGTCCCAAAATCAAAGAAATACACTCATAAATTCATGAAACTAGATTCCTTAAAGAATAATTTACTATTGACCAAAATCCAACTACACTACATGAAAAAACACACACTTATCCAAAAAAAGGAACACTATAAACCATGAGGCACTTATTTAGTAATTATACAACTAATTCACATTAAAAAAATTTCTTACCCAATATATGAAACATCATGTTACCCAAGACCATTGTTTAATGTTATATTTAATATAATGAATATTCATTCACATTCTAGTTTTTCCTATGGAAAGAGGGAAAACTAAAGGTATTATCCTTAGATATTTTAATATCCTAGTAAAAACATACATAATCATCTTATTAGGTTTCCTAATCACAATTGAAAACATCATTATAAAACTAAACACATTCTATCAAATATCTTTCTATAAAGAATATTTAAAACATTATGCTCATACATCTTCAAAAGATAGGTGGTCCAAAAATTGGATAATGAATTCAAAAAAATGAAACCCAAGGCCACACACATAAGATTATCCATAACATAACTCTAATATAGCCTTAATATGTTTTTACCTATACACCATTGGAACTATATATTACTTAAACTTTTTAAGGAGTTATTCATAATAAATATACCCTAACTAACCATGTTCATCTTACACCACATTCAAGCCACCCATAAAAAAAATTCACTACTAAGGAATCATAGAATTTATGTGGAGTATTTATCAATTAAATTGAAACATAAAATTCTTCTAAAAACTTATTAACCTCCATTCTTGATGATACACCAAAAAACATCCACACTCCCTATCACATATAAATTTTACGACACTATATTCCATAACTCATTGTTTTTCTTCCTATGAAAAGCACATCGATGATGCTCTATAGAAATGTATTTTAAATAAAAATGAAAATCAATATGGTTAATTAAAAAATTATATAATACACAAAAAATTGAGAAAACATAAACATACCAAAAGAATCATATATATTCATACAACCATGAATTACTAAACTAACACATCCTCCTTAACAAAATACCATCTTTACTACAAGTTAACACTATCCTTTCATACATGAATAAAAATTCCTCATCATCCTAAAAAAATCCTAAAAACCATCGATATATCAAATAATACCTTTCTTCTCCAAAAATAATACCTAACAAAGAAGGGGTATAAAATCCCAGTTAAATGAAGTACCCAAAAATATCCTCTAAGAAAAAAAATTCTTCATATAAATATAAACAGATTAAACAAAGTTTGAAATAGTCTTAAAAAACTATTATGAAATATGAATATTTCCCTTAAAACCCATACATTTAAAAAATTTCAAATCAACTATATGTTTTCCCTTAAGAGATCCTTTTTTTCTTATCCTTTATTTAAATGATAAATATTAAATATTTATTTGATGAATGGTATCAACTAAAACCCTTTATAAAACAATCCCAATCCATTTTTAATGAATAACGTTAAAATAAAAAAATATTAAAAGGAAATATGAAATTTATTTAATAATACATGGTACCAAAAAATACCATTATTTTTCAGAATTTTATGGAAACATTATTTAAGTTCACTTGACACATTATTACACAAAATGGAAATTGTTAACTAAATATGTAGCCTAAAATAATAAAATTTAGGAAATCAATAATTACTAATTAAAAATTTTTAATGACAAAATTAACCAATTTTACTTTTCATTCAAACCAAGGTATTAATATTTTATCTATTACATTATTAACACATTAACATGACTTATATTAAGAAAACCATAAATCCAATGAAATTTAATATATCTCACACAAGATGATTTTCATACCATATTGGAAAAATCTATACACAATAAACGGTATATCGACAATTAAAAAGTATTACAGGAATTTATTATATTTTTAGTTCTAATTAATTAGTTTTAACATGAAAATCCTAAAATTAATATCAACATGTTTAACATCAAAGCTATGTAATCAAGATTAATTTATATCACGTTATATAAAACCTGAGTTTTAAAAATTCATCTAATGCGATTAAAATGTCCTTCAGGTTACTCATATATCCAAAATAGTCAATAATTACCCATGGAAAATACAAAAATTATATTATTTAAGAATATTCTGAAAAATAATGATGTTGGTTTCAAAATATTCTGGGATTCCATTTATTCCAATGAACATTTACTTTGGGAAATATTTATTTTCATTATATAGTATTAAACCATAAAAATCAAAAAATCAAAAATATATTTATTTAAATAGAGTTATAATATAAAATATTTAATAAAAAAATGATCAACTAAAAACATATGAAAGAAATAAACTAGAAAAATCTTAAGGGAGTACAAGGAATGAAAAAGGGGATTGGATTAAGCACCCTTGATTCTACTAAAAACATATCATAACTTATAGGACTGAAACAGACCAATAATTCCACAAACATTGAAATTTGTATAATATTATTTAATTAAATTCATATATATTTCCTTAAATAACCCTAATTGAAACATATTAGAAATCATGATGCTTAATGTTCCACACAATGGTTTGTACCCCGAAATTAATGTAATCTCACATAGCATGTTCAAAAAGCTTATAGTTATTGCGTTAAATAACATGGGGACCTATAACCCAATGTACAAGCTTTCAAACATTGATAAAGATATATCTAGGTTCAAATAATACCTTTTCCCTTTTGAACCCATAATATCCTCACCCGTCATTAACTCCAATATCAATCTAAACTCGAGAACAAAGATCTGATAACACTTTTTCACAAACCAACCCCATTAAGAACCCTCCTAGGTTTCTAATAATTCATATATTAACCTTTTAATCCCACGTTCAATAGGCTATGTGTTTGCAACTAGCACTGAGTACATAATCTCATATTGTTGGGAGGAATTAACCTCATAATAATTGGAACTTATGAATACCACCAATAAAATTATTATATTATAAAATAATCCCAAACCACAAGATACGTAAATTTCATAGATAGAAAAGGTCTATTAAATATAGAATAAAAAATCACTCTAAAGGAAGTGAAAAAACAAAATCTTCATGAACAAATATAGTCTAGCTTACCAACTCCCTCGTAGATACACAAATAAAATATTTATATATATTGGGTTGATAACGTAATTATACTCATTGTGTTCTTACAACAATAATCTATTGGAAATGTCGAAAAATATTACTAACTCCATAGTGTTAAAATAACAAAATAAACTCAGACAAACATCCCGCCATTTATCACCCACACCCATTATGTATTTCTCACCCAATATTGAGACCATGTTTAATAAAACTTTATTAAAGGAATATAATTCAAAAGGTACCCCATTAAAACATCCCTACTTGTATTAAACTCTCATAATTTAATTAAAAACATCATGGTGCTTTTATTCCTTCTATATACATACCATCAAACATCATTTCCCATATTATACCGTCTGCTACATACCAAATCCTTATAATTAATGAATATCCACCACCCCAAATCAATACATATATATAACTCTATAATTACCTTGTACCACACTACAACTTCTCATCTAAACCTTTTCACAGTAGGGTAATGAAAACCTAAAGGGAAAAATCTTCATGTCCTGCTCCAACTATGAACTTCCCCAACATGTATCTACACTGAAAACCACTGAACGTTTTCATCCAACATACTAAATAAAATAGCCTTATCCCACCACAACTTATAAGAATATAACAAATTTTAACCATCACAGAACATAATACACCTATAATAGAGGGAGGAAAATGGGGATTAATCAACCATAGATTCCATTACTAACATTAATTTTTGAAAAAAACATAAAACCCAATCTATATGGGACATAAAATATCTATCTAACTAGGGGGTGGTGTATAAGAAATCAGAAGAAATATAACATATATCATATCCACATTCTATAGAAAACCATGGGTTCATAGCAAGGAAAAAATAATAATATCCATAATTTTTATGACACTACTAATACCATATGATAACATGTTCAACCATTACCAAATATTGACCAACCCCATATTTCCATACAATACAACAACAAAACTTTATTTAATTCATATTTAATTACAAGTTGTTATGAATTATAGAATTACTATTTACCAATATTATTACATTGATTATTCAATTAATTTAACCATATTTACGGAAAATTAATTAATTTAACCAATTGCCACTTCAATAAATTCATTATTCATTTTATAAATTTCTTATCATTTCATAAATACAACCATTATAGCAATAATCATTGATTAAAAATCAATTAATAATCCATGACTCTCTAATTCCATCCCATTACCTATTAAGTTTTTTATTAATTCCAACCTCATTTCATGCCAATGTGTAACTGCAATAAAAAGCCTGAAGAACCAAATCTTATCCCCATAAAAATTATGACACTAAACTTTCGAAATTTTTATGAAAAGTTCTACAAGAAAAAATCCATTTTAAACATCTAACCATTTCACCACTACTACATCAACAATAACATAACATTACTACAACACTAAACATAATAATAATAACTTCCCTTTGGTATCATAAAACCACAAAAAATAACACAACAGGATGAAAACCGACTACAATTTTATTTAAGAATTTATATTAATTAACTAATTCTCATTTTAAATACAATAAAGGTAAATTTTGTATTCCTAATCCACCCACATCCTTAATGTCTCTAGGTGCTTTACCCAACTATATGATGAGATCCATGTCATCAATAATATAAAAAAGTTATCATAATAACTTTTATCCACCAAAAATATTTACAATAGTAACAAAAAACAATCCCACTGGTAAACCATATTTAATAACTCCTCTTAGAAAAAATCTCATATTCATTTGATCTCTTATTAATCTTTCTCACATATTAAATCATAACATTAATACGAATCAAAAACCATGAAATTATAATCTAGACATGACTTATTCATTACCATATTTATGTTATTAACCCATTATAGAACATGATTCAAAAATATAAATTATAAAGAATTGTATATTATTGTAGAATACACAATCCTCTAGTAGAAACATCCTGAAAATCATCAGTAGATCTATAATTTCATGGAGGTTGTAAATTATGTGTGAATCTCCATCCTCAATATAATTTTAATTAGTCAATTTTATTATCATAATTAAGTTTATCTCTTCCATTCACCAAAATAATTAAAGATTCAAAATTCCAAAGTTTAATTAAATATGAATGAAGATGTCTCGAATTCCCTAAATAAAAAGAAGTTTCCACAACCACTATGTAAATGAGATGGATCCGATGAAAACACCAATGAAAACATACAAGGGAAACTATGAATAAAAAATAACACATAAATAACAACAACAAATTGACCCAATCATCACCTAAAATAAACTAATAAAACAACCCCCAAACCATCATAAAATACAAAAAATGAGAGAATATACATGAAGAGAAAATGGTAATATCATGGATCTCATGGATATTTACATATTAATTTATAGGGAAAGAAGATACCAAAATTGGCTAAAGATCCCCAAATGTGTAAATTTTATTACTTATGGTGAAATAACCCATGATTTTTCTGCAATATTTTTTCTCAAATAAATTTATTTTTGTCAACAACATGTGTTTTATGGAACACTGAGTTTAAATGAACTATGATATAAAATTGAAATATTATTATTTGAAGCGACAGTTATCACTTAGATGTTGTACTATCCTATATGAATAAGAATTAATCAATTATAAAAAAATTGTTGTTGCATATGAATAAAATTAATTCATCTTTTATCAATTTATTATTAATGAAATTAAAAATCATATGAAATAAAAAGTAATATTTCTTTGAAAAACTATTTTATGTGATAAATTTATTGATCTTAATTAATTAAATTAGTCCATATTAGTGTTTCATTTTAACTAAATTTATATTATATGTTCAATCATATTTTTTCATATTAATTTAATTTTTTTTCTTTAGGAATTTAATATGAACAAATGAAGTTTTATTCTTAAAAATGAATTTTGCAAAAAAAAATTACTTTTATAATATGTGGCTCTATTATTTTTAAAATTAATTTATTCTACATAGAGAAATTGAATTTTTTAAAATTGATTTCAATTTTCTAACCATGAGGTTCACATTTATCAAATAGATTCTTTTTATTTTTGTTCAATATGAAAGGTAACCATGGTAAAACTTATCACCTCAGTAAATAACAAATTTCATTAGTATTGGTTAATGATAAGTGATAAGGCCATAAGTTGTCATAATAATTCTGATTAGATAAAGTAAAAAAGTCCATTATCATCTTATTATTTTATAAAATTTGTTTGATGGAAAGTTCCCCATGAAGATTTCATATTTAATATTTAAAGAAAATAATTTTACAAAATTTCACTCTCTTGGCTTTAAATATTTGTTATATGTTCACATAGAGTCAAAATAAAGTTATTAATGAATATTAATGCCTATTTTCATATTTCTAAAAGTATTTTAATTATATAAATTTATAAATAATATTTATAAATTATTTACCTTCCTTAAATTTTTCCGAAAAACTAAAAATTTTATGTAATTAAAACAAAAATAAAATAAATGATATTGAAAATATTAAAATTGATATAAATTGAAACGACCCATACTTTTGTTAATGAAAATTCTTCTTGATATAAGTAAATATATTATTATGTAAAATGGCTATATAAAGCATATAAAATTCATTGGTATTATGTTTATTTATTTTAAAATATCATTAATAATTTTAACTATTTCTAATATAGTCATTGAATAGTTGTAAGGTGATTAGTTTAAATATAGGGTTTTAACAAATCCAATTTACTCAGAAAAAGGAAGCGATGAAAAAATCCAGTAGAATTTCTCCATATGAAGCCCATTTGTTAGAGCTCAAAAAGAAGGTAGCTTCATTAGGCTTCGCTCTTGACCAAGGACAATCCAATCTTCAACACATTATTCTTTAATAGAACTACCTACGAGAGTCTTGAAGTTGATAGATATTACCACCATGATGATGTTATCCAAGTCCCCCCAAGAGTTTTTCACTATTGAACACATTACCCTTAGGCCATATGCACGTGTTATAAGGGGTTATGTAACAAGACCATAGTACTATGATTATGTTAATTATTATTTTTAGAATAAAGAATATACATTCATTTTATAATTGTTACTTTGTAATTAGGTGTTAAAGCACAAATAGTTTTTGTAGTTAATATTAAATTAAGAATTCTATTTTTATAAATTTATGTATTTTTAAATTAAATATTATTTTAATAAAATATTACTATAAAATTAATTTTTATTAAATATAAACTATTTTATAATTTTTATGAATACAATTTCAATTTATATTAATGATAGATAACAGTTTTTGTCAAAACCCGTGAAATATTAATAAATGTCAGCATATATTTTAAATATAAAAATTCACATATTTAGAAAATAATTTAGATCATGTGAATATTATTTTGGTAATAAGGATGTCAAAATTATCAAAGGTTGAATTTTTCATAATTTTTTCTGAAAGCCGAATTTTGGGGTAAAAATTAAATATTGTTTAAATATATAATGTGTTTTATGACAACAAAATGACCGAATAGTGATTTAATATAACACTATAAATTGTATTTTAGGGAAATTTATGTTTTAAATATAATATAATCTGTATTTAAGGTTTTTTTTTTAATTTACAATGCCTTAGTCGACCCTCCAAGCCTTATAAAACATTTTAACATTTTAAAATTGTTTCTTTGAGTGTGTGACTCACCTGCATATAAGAAACCATAATATTTTATTAGGTTAGGTAATTTTATATATAAAATAATATTTTATACTCCAATTTGTATAAAAACTATGGGAAATATTAATGGGATGGTTTGTGGTTTTGATTAGTTTAATGTGTGGTGTCCAAAACCTAATTAATAATGAATTCCCACTCCTTTCCAACACAAACCCACTCAATCTCCCATTACTCTTCCATAAAACTATTTGTATAATGACCAAACCCATTCCCTAATCTCTCTAGAGTCCTCCCAAGGCGGCCATGCTCCCAATAAGTCCCTCTAGATCCTCTCCTAATTCTTTGGGATTACACTTCCAAGTAAGGGATTTATTTATTTCTCGTTTTTGTCCAAATTTATTTATATTGTTATACCATTTTATATTTAATTAAAAAACGTTGGAGTATGATTTAAAACCCCCCACAAACTTCTATACTTATTTTATTATGATTATAGACCTATTTCTCTCTTATTAATCCCTCCCATGTGCACTTGTTACCGTGCCGAAATTCAGTAGGGGATTTCTTCATATCTCATTTTGTCCAAATTTATTTAAGTTGTTTTAACATTTTATATTCAATTAAAAATGTTGTGGTGTGATTTTTAACCCCCCCCCCCATAATTCCATCCTTATTATTGAATAATAAGATACCTATTTATCTCTCATTAATCCCTCACATGTACACCCATTACCATGCTGGAATATTTAAGGGATTTCTTGCTTTCTCATTTTGGTCCAAATTTTATTTATGTTGTTATATAATTTTTTTCAATTAAAAAAATTGGGGTATGATTTATCACCTCCCACATTCTTCCCACATTATGTTTTAATTATTAGAGACCTATTTATCTCTCATTAATTCCTCTGATGTACACCTGTTACCATGCCAAAATTCAATAAAGAAATTCTCTCATCTCATTTACATTAATGAAATTATTTTATATTATTCATATAAATTTCATTAAATATGATGGTAAATTATGTTCCATGACCCCTATACTTTCCATTTAATTTATAAATTATGAGAGACCCTTTTCTCTGTCATCAACGCATTTTATGATTTCTATTTGACGTCATTATGCTGCCGAAGTTACAACAAAATTTACCATGTCAAAATCATCGTGTAAGTGAATACCATACCCATTTCTATATCAAGAGTATTCAGCATTATGGACATTAACTTGTTTATTTAGGACATACCTATATTTATTACACATTATTTTATTTAGTAATATCTTATGTAGTTGAATGATTCCATGTTATATGATCCATGTGGCACACTTATCCATGATATGAAATGATTAAGAAGGGTGCACCCTGATAGCGCTCCAATGCATTGGGTAATGATTAGTATCATGATACGTTATGTGAAATGAGGTTTTATTCATGATAATTCATGTGAAATGAGGTTTTACTCATGCTCCATGGGTAATTAGCCCTGGATCATGCTAATATCATGATAAATGTTATTTCAACATTTCCGTGTTATAATAATCATGTTATATCATAGCTTTGTATTCATGTTTCTATTGTGCTCCATTGATATGAAAATTGACTAAAAAGTACTATATTCATCATGTTATTCATTTTTTACTCCCTTAATAGGCTTTATAGCTCACCCTTTTCTTATGCATGTCCTAATTCTTTCCCATTCAATGTTAAGTACGAAGGAATTTTGTTGTAATTTAAAAGAAGTTTTCAATAATGGTATTGAGCATTATGTTCTAAGTTGTTATGTAATGTTCCTAATTTCTCATGAGACTAGACCTCTAGATCTTCAAAGTTTTCTTACGGAAGTTTTTATGTAATATAACATGTTTAAGTTTGTAATAAAAAGAAGGGTTGTTATAGTTTGTATCTGAGGATATGTTTAGCTATTTTTGGTATTAGGAATAGAAAACCCTAGTGAAAACCTTAGAGATAAGATATGTATAATAAAAACATCCCTAAATTTTGATGAGTATCTATTAAGTGGTTTATCAATAATATATACATTCTTATATAGATACAAACAAGTAAAGATGGCTCTAGCACATATGTAACTCGGGGTAAAACAAGGAAACACTGCATTGAGCTATAATTGAATGGGAACTGGTATACAACAACAGTCCTTGCTGCACTCTTTGTTACAACACTCCCATGTGATATGCTATGGTAAATTCATAATCTTAGTATAAACCATTATTAAGTGAATAAAAAGAATTCCCCTAGGAATATATTTTGGGAATTAGATCATGGATAACATAGATTGAAGCTTATAAATTCATAAGGTAAGGAAATAAATGTAATTTATAAGTTATTACATTAAGGTCATTGGATTCCCCATTATATGTTTAACTATTTAAAATAAACATAGCTAAGTATATATTTGATATAGGAGAACTACAATAAAAAAATTAATAGTATGATTATCATCCATAGTTCTATGTATTCTTTTATATCCCGAATGTTTAGTCGATCAATTCCAACACCACCATAAATCCAGGAAGTAATGATTTCGGAGAGAATAACAAATGGGGAAATCATTGCATCCCATTAATATAAGACATCCCCTATCACAATTGGTGGTTTTAACTTCCCAAAAAACCTTAGAATACTCTTTCTGGTGAAATTTGATGCAATTCTTGGAAAGGATTGTAAATATATAGATCCAACATAAATTTCTGTTAGAGGGAAATCACACTCCATATGGTGAATCGACCCCCGATTCTGTACAAGTGAAAAGAGGATGATGAATCTTCCTTATCCTTATCACCTCAAGCGTGGATACTACTGCCCTATGAGCATGCATATCTTGCTCAGATGATTGAGTCTAAGGAAGAAACAATCCTTGAAGATATGATTATTGTGAGGAAATTTGCTGAACAGTTTCTTAAGGAAATTCCTCATCTTACCCTGAGAAGTGATGTGGAATTATCGATTTATCTTATAACTGGTGCATTTCCAATATCCAAGAATCTATACAGAACGGATGATATGGATATTGAGGTTCTAAAGAAAAAACTGTAGGGGAATATGGATAAACAGTCAATACCCCCAAGTGCTTCACCATGGGTTTCTCTAGTGCTCTTCATCTAGAAGAAGGATGGGTCAATGCGCCTTTGTGTTGATTATTGTGAGCTCAACAAGATCATGATAAAGAACAAGTATCCTCTTCCACGAATTGATGTCTTGTTCAATCAACTACGTGGAGCACAATAGTTATCCATGGGGGATTTGTGGTTGGGGTATTACTAAGTAAGGGTGACGAAGGAGGATATCCCCAAGACTACTTTTCGTACAAGTTATGGGCACTATGAATTCATAGTAATTACTTTTAGACTCGCTAATGATCCAGAAATATTTATGGAATTGATGAATAAAGATATTATATATTACCTAAAAAAATTTGGGGTAGTCATTATATACTATATTCTAATATACTCCAAAACCTAGGAGGATCATGAAAAGAATCTAAGAACTATACTAGATACATTGATAAAAGAGAAGCCCTATGAAAATTACAAAAAGTGTGAGTTTTGGTTGAAGGAAGTCTCATTCTTGGGTCATATCATCACATGAAATGGGATATTTATGGATCCTTCCAAGGAAGCTATAATAGAGGTATGGATGAGGTCAAAAACAGTGATAGATATTTATAGAAACCTGGGATTAGCTGTATATTATTGCTGATTTGTGAAAAATTTCACACGATTGTCAAACCCTCTTACCAATCTAACATAGAAGGGATTCATGTTTTCATGTAGTGATGAATGAAAATATAGATTCAAGAAGGTGAAAAGTTGTCTTATCATTGTGCATGTGCTCACACTGACCACAAGTGGAGACCATTTTTTTGGTATTTAGTATTGCTTTGGAGAAGGGTCTGAGCTGTGTGATGATTCATAATGAGAAAGTCATTACCTATCCGTCAAGGAAATAGAAAGTTCATCAGATGAACTAACCAAAAAATGATCTGGAGTTGGCTATAGTTATAATTTCATTGAATATTTGGTGACAATATCTCATTAGGGAGAAGTGTGAAATATATATGGATCACAAAAGCTTCAATTATATATTTACACAGAAAGAGTTTAACATGTGCCAATGAAGATGGTTAGAGCTGATCAAAGGCTATGACTGCTCATTCCATTACCACCCTAGGAAAGCGAACAAGGGTGCATATGCTCCAGGTATAAAAGACCCATTGATTCTGTCATTGATGAGAATTAAAAACGATCCAATATTCATATGTTTGATAAAGATGGACATGAAAATCATTATGAAAGGAACAACATCAGTCCGTTCACAAATGAGTATTCAACCATCTATTTTGGAAGGGATAAAGGATGCTTAAAAAGGATGTTGTGTTAATTTAGATAAAATTGGAAACTATCAAAAAAGGGAAATCCTTGGAGTTTAATGTTAGTGAAGAAGGAATTGTGATATTTTGGTCATGACTATGAATCCCATCAAATCCAGAGTTAATGAAAGAACTTTTTGATGATGCACATAGTTTGAATAAAACCATTCACCCAAGAAACACTAAGATGTATCGAGATATCTGAGAGAATTATTGGTGGGATAACATGAAGAAGGAGATCACTGAGTATGCATAAATGTTCCTGGTATGTTAGTAGGTGAAGGATGAGAGGAAGAAGTCTAAGGGGATGATGCAACCATTACCCATACCAACATGGAAATGGGGGATCATCACCATGGACTTTGTAACCAGAATTATGATGATGTCCAAATTAAACAATGTTATCTGGGTTGTTATTGATCATCTTACAAAGACTGTACCCTTAATTTCAAGTTGAGATGATTTATCATTGGATCACCTAGAACAGATATATATCCGAGAAGTGATAAGACTATATGGAGTACATCAATATATTATATCTGATCGAGATCCATGATTCACCTATATGTTCCAGAATAATCTTCAACATGCAATGAATACTGAGATGATCATCAGTATAACTTATCATCCTCAAACCAATAACCATTCTAAGAAGACTATCCAAACACTTGAAGAAATGTTGAGAACATGCTCAATGCACTTCAAAATATGAAGAGATCAACATCTTTCTCTGGTTGAGATCTCTTATCATAATATTTTCCACTCAAGCATCCAAATGGATACTTATGAATCCCTTTACATGAAGAGGTGTAGAACATCAGAATGATGGGATGATGTTGGGTAGAGAAAACTCCTAGGTCTCAAAATGGTCAAAGAAATTGTGGATATAATTAAGACCATCCAGTTACACATTAAAGCTGCTCGTAGTCGACAAATGAACTATGTAGATAATCATCGATGAGTCATAGAGTTTGATGTTAGCGAAAAATTATTCCTCCGTATATTTCCAGGGAATAGAGTTATGATATTTGGTATGAAGGTAATGCATAAAACAAGGTACATCAGACCTTTTGAGATCCTTGACCACATTGGAGTAGTGACCTATCGATTAACACTCCCATTGAAACTATCTCAAGTACATGATGTATGTAATTCCCCGACCCCTCTAGACCGGAGCTGGTGCATTACTAAGTACATTGGAATAGTTAGAAGGAATGAAATCTGGAATGAATGATTAGTTTAGTTGTTTTGATGAAACTAGATACATAGATGTAACTCAAATTTCATTGTAAATGTAAAAAAATACAACACATAACAAAAACTAAAAAAATGCATCCACAAAAACTCAATAAGTGATCTTCTCTTCATAACCAGCTGAAGGAAAACAAATGAAAGGGGTGATATCGAATGATCAGTAAGGGTTAAAAATTGCATAATCATGTCAATATTAACTGAATCATAAACAAGTAGTCATAATCAATAAGGCATGGTGAATAATTGGAAAACACATGCCATTAATAAACTGATAATGAACCTCCATCCATAGATTTTTTTCATAGTGAAAACCTCATGGATAGAAATAAATAATAATGTATACAGATAATTATTATAAATCACACATCATGTATATGGGACATGATACCATAATACCATTAAAAAGGTTTAGTTCTATGGGTAGAAACCCATCTAATTTTTCAAAACAAACTTGAAGGGTTTGTCGCCAAACTGAATGTCTCATGAGACCTCTTGATGCATAAAGGGGCTATAGAGGGCCCCACCCACCACTGAACGTAAAAATAGTTCTTTATACATTTATTTAATACTATATCAATATTCCTTTTAAATATCTTTATATTCTAGAGGATATGGATTCGTCAATATTTCCAGATTTAAACCAACATTAAAAATAAACATTGTATGTTAAATGGTATACAATTTAGACAATAAACATATCCATGAAAAAAGAATAAGGTTATTTAATAGAAATATACTTTCAAAATAAAAGTGATATTAAATGGGTAGTAGGTACACCACATAAGGATTGTTAGGTTCACAATACTAAGTAAGTTACAATGAAATGGAAATTGAGAAAAAGTTCCTTACCATATGCTATCAGTCAAATCATATGACCAAAACTTAACAACCATCAAATGAATAATTGAATACCATGATTATAAATAGATCCAAGATATTATATGTCAAATTTCAGTACACATGCACCACATTCCAGGAATAAATGGAGATTAATGGAAATCCCATGGAAATGAATGTGATATGAGAAACCCTTTACAAACATTTTGACATGGTAATAGGTGTTCTTATGAGGGATTAATGAGAGATAAAGGGGTATCCCATTATTTATAAATCATAAGGACAGTATGGGGGAGGTGAAAAAACATACCACCTCATTAGGAATAAAAAATGAAAGGACACAACATAGGGGGAATTCTTGAATAAGAGAGAGAGAGAGAGAGAGGATCCCTTACCAAAAATGTATCATTAGATTTAGGACAAATCAATGAAATAATTATGTTTGACAAACATAAAACCACACAATAAAAGTTGATATATAGAATAAAACAATCATAGGTCATTCACAAATATTCTGGGAAAATGCAAAACTAATGACATTGATGTTTAACTCAATGAATGGAAATTGGCTTAAGATATCCCTTGCAAAGACTGTATAATTAGAGTGGGGATATATAAATGAAATATTTATTTGTGAAAAAATAATCCACAAAATATAAGTGAATATATATTATAAAACAATCAGAGGCCATTCATCCATATTCTTGAAAAAATGGAACCAATGAAATAGACATTTAACTCGAAGAATGAAAATTGAGGTAAGGAATCCCTTATTTTAAGCATGAAGGTGTTCCTGATTGTTCTTAACGGCATGAATAATAAAATTTAGCATCACTAATTAATAATTAAATAACCTCATAAAAATTTAATTGATATGGTATAACCTTATTAGGTTCATTCATGACCTTTTTGATGGGTTTTAGAGATTCAATTTTATTATTTTGGAAGCATTTTCTTCCTTGGTTTTCATGATCCATTTACTTGAATTAATGAAGTGAAGTTCATTTAAAATTTAGTTAAACATCCAAAATTTTTAATATATATTATTAGTGACATTAAATAGATATAAATTAACTTATAATGATTCTGGTTATATACCATGAGGATGACTCATTCGATAAGTTAATGATAAACCCTTAGATTTGGCTTGGTGGTTTTGGGCACAATGAACATGTTTTGTATTATTATTCCATATTATGAGTGTGTAAGGATTACAAAAAATTAAAAAAGATAAGATAAATATATTTTGATCTGGTTCAACAATTGAAAAGGATTCATGACCAGTCCTGAATATAGTAAATTGAAAACCTGTATTCATTGAGTGTGAAAAATTAACACATCTCGGATAGTGTTTTCATTTATAGTATAAAAGGAAGAGAAGAGAGAGATTGTAATGAAATATTCCATTGCATAATAAAAACAAAGTTATTTTATGGTACTGGAATTATCATGGCATTTTGATGAGGTGAGGTGAGAAGATAGAAAAAGATAATGGAACATGTTAATGGAATTGAAATAAAAAAGGAATAGAGGTTCACCTCTCGAGTACTCCTCCTTGATAACTCATTATGACCATTGTGTTTGGCCTTTTGGTGAGACCATAACGTCTTGGACGTGGGGGAGGAGGTTAGGGAGCTATTTGAGCAGAATTTAGGCAAGGATTGAAGATTGAGTGGTGTGGGAGAAATAGGGGGTGATGGTAGTTTATATAGTGGAGGGGAGAGGGAATTTCCCAAAATTATATTAATTCATTTATTATTTTTCCACCAAACAAGGAATAGTGAGTCTTCCATGACCAAGTATATTAGTTCTATAATGTGAATCTGGATCAATTGGGCTTACTTTAGTAGAACATCATGCTTACTCTATAATTAGTGTATTTGGCTTATTTTGTAAATTATGGTATTTCACTATTCATAAAAAATTCATATATGTTAGAAAAATACCAAATAATATCCCTAATCATTTTTCGATGTATAGAATCCAAAAATGAAGTCCATTTTTCAAAAATAATTTTCTAAATATTATTAATTAAATATTTAATTATAATCAATATTTAATCAAAAATTATAAACTATTAAAATATTTATCTTTATTTTAAAGGTGCCTAAATTTAAGTATACATTTATGGGTATGGATACCATTCATAAGAGTCATATTACTATTCATAAGGGTATGTTACTATTCATAAGGGTAGGTACAGTTCATAAGGGTAGGTTACTATTCAGAAAAAATTGAGTTTTACGTATCGGGCACCAAATAACATACTAATTGCAACTATGTATGTCAGATTTTCAAAATTCACATCATAAAAGTGAAAAAAATATGTTTACATGGATTGGTTATAACAAAGTTGTGTTTTTAAAGACATAGGGATCTAGGAATTTGATAATAAATCTATTAGTAAACTCTTGGGGGTGTTACATTATTTCTATCTTTGGAAATTTCATCCTCGAAATTTTTCATTTACTTATTAAAAAGTGATTATACCTTGATCATGGTGCTCATATGGTTTCATCATCATCCTTCTCACATAAATAGAAAGTCCACGCATTAAAATAATTATTTTGAGATCCTTCAAATTCATTCGCTTCCTTCATCAAGATACACCTTGTACAACATAGGTCATATGGGTGTTCACAGAAAAACACTTTCAGAAAATAATCATGAATGACATATAATTTGAAAACATCTGATAAAAGATGATTTTTATAAAATAGATAAACCGATATTGAGTTAAAACAATCAATAAATGGTCCTTATAAAAATTTCATAAGTATGTTATGAAATATTATATTTTAAAAGAAAATATAAATAGGTTGTGCAAGGGTCTCTTTCTTCATCACCTTTTCCAAAAATAATAATATGCTTCAAATTCTTGTGATAAGGTAAAATAATTGAAAATGATTTGATAATATTTTCCTTTCTTGTAAAAATGAGTATATTGAGAAAATATGATTTGATTACATATAAACACTGATCTACGATGATATCAAGGTATAGTGGATGTGTTTGATATGTCAAACAATTTCTTGCAAGTGAGTTTTATATTAGAAAATGCTTCATAATTTTTGGGGCTAGGATTTGTTATATTTATTTCAATCAAGTCATCAAGAAGGGATATAAATGTCGTTTGAGACCCACTTCCTTCAATTTTTAATTGACTTTCCTTGATTTTAAATGTTATAAAATAATGACTTAACTCAAATAATATACACAGAGACTAACCATTTGTATAACAAGAACTCATAATCCCTAAAGTTTTCTATGAGTATTGATTCCTCTTCTCCCACTAAGATCCATTTTTAAATTATTTCATACACTAGATTAGGTTATAAATCATAATTTATACTCTTAATTTGAAAAGTACATAGCATAAATTAAAATTCTAGGCACATTTAATATCATAGACATGGTCTTTCTGAAGAAAAAAATTACATTAAAATCCTTCATAATGGCTTGTAAAGAAAATTAGAATTATCCTAATAATATCCCCCAGGAGTGTCAATACAAATAGTGCAGAAATGCCCTTTTTCGTATACCAGGATACCACAGGTCATTCCTGAAACTCATTGTCAGAGTTGTAACCCCTAGGTACATATGTGCCAGAGCCACCTCTACTTGTTTGTATCCAGATTGGGATTTATTTTCTATAAAGATCAACATAATAAATCCCTTACCAAAATACCAAGAATTTCTTGTATGTTTATCCTCAAAGACTATCTTTGGGACTCTTCCCTAATCTATGTCTTCTAAATCTAATTTCCAAGTTTTATTCTAAACTTACTTTGATATCAACTATAACGCCCCAACCCCTCTTGACCGATACCGGTGCATTACTGAGTACATTGTCATGTTTATAAGGAATGGAACCCCAAAGGAACAATCTGTTTAGTAGTATTGAAGAAACTCTACACATATATGTCACTCAAATTACATTGGAAAGGTAACAAAATACAACACATAACCAAAACTAAAAAATATTTCATCCACATAAACTCAATAAGTGAACTCATATTCATTAAATACTGAAGGTAAACAAAATAAATCGGTGAGATCGAATGATCGGTAAGGTTTAAAAATAGAGGAATCAAGAATCCATATTAACTGATCCTTAAACTACTGGGCATAGTCAATATGGCATGTTGAATAAATGAAAAACACATGCCATTAATAAATTGAGAATGAACCCATATCCATTGATTTTGTCTTCATGGAAAACTCATGGATTTTAATAACTGATAATGAAAAAAGAGAATGATTATTAATTGGACGTCATGTATCTAGCACATGGTATAGTAATATCATTAAAATAGTTGGGTTCTGTGGGTAGAAACCCGTCTAAATTTTGGAAACAAACTCGAAGGGTTTATCCCCAAAATGATTGTCTCATGAGACCTGTCGATGCATCAAGAAGCTATAGATGTCCCCAACCACCACTTAAAGTCCAAATAATTCTTTATACATTGATTTAATACTAGATAAATATGCCTTTTCAATATCTGTATAGTCTAGAGGATAGAGATTCATCAATATTTCCATCGTTAAACCAACATTCCAAATAAACACTATATATAAAATGGTATACGGTTTGGACAATAAACAAATCAATGAAATAAGAATATGGATATTTATTAGAAATATAATTTCAGAAGAAAATTGATCACAAATGGTTAGTACATACATCACCTTAGGATTGTTAGGTTCACAATACAAAGTATCTCACAACGAAATCGAAATTGAGACAAAGTTCCTTACAAAGTGAAATCAGTCAAATCATATGACCAAAACTTAATAACCATCAAATGAATAATTCAATACCATGAATCTAAATATAATCATGATATTATTTGAAAAATGTTAGTATACATGCACCACATTCAATAAAAAATTGGAGAACAATGAAAATCTCACGGAAATGAAAGTGATATGAGAAACCCCTTACAAACATTTTGGGATGGTAATAGGTGCTCTTGTGATGGATTAATGAGAGGTAAAGGGGTATAACATTATTTATATATTGTAATGGCATTATGGGGGAGGTGATAAAACATACCCCATAATTAGGAATTAAAAATAAATGGACACAACATAGGGGAAATTCTAGAATCAAAGTGAGAGAGAGGATCCCATACCAACAATGTATCATTAGATTGAGGACAAATCAATGACATAATTATGTGTGACAATCATAAACCCACAAAATAAAAGTGGATATACCTAATAAAACAATCATAGGTCATTCACACATATTTTGAGAAAATGAAAAACCAATGACATTGAGGCTTAACTCAACGAATGGAAATTGAGTTAAGATATCCATTACAAAGACTGTATCATTAGAGTGGGGATATATTAATAAAATATTTATGTGTGAAAAAAAATCCCCAAATTATAAGTGGATATATTTTATAAAACAATTATAAGTCATTCACACATATTATTAGAAAAATGTAACCAGTGATATAGATGATTAACTCAAAGAATGAAAATTGAGTTAATCAATCCCTTACCTTATGCTCGAAGGTGTTCTTGATTGTTCCTAATGACCTGAATTATAAAATTTATCATCATTAATTAATAATTTTGGAACCTAATAAATATTTAATTTATATGGTATAACCTTATTAGGTACATTCATGAACGTTTTTATGGGTTTAAGATATTCCATTTTATTATTTTGGAAGCATTTACTTCATTGGTTTTCATGACCCATTTAATTGAATTCGTGAAGTGAAGTTTGTTTGAAATGTGGTGAAACATGAAGAATTGTTAATATATATTATTAGTTACATTAAATAGATATAAATTATCTTATAATAATTCATGTTATATACCATGAGGATGACTTATTCGATAATTTAATGATAAATGCTTGGATTTGACTTGGTGGTTGTGTGCACAATGAACTTATTTTGTATTATTATTTTGTATAACGAGTTTGTGAGGATTACAGAACATTAAAAAAGATAAAATACATATATAATGATCTGGTTCAATGGTTGAAGAGGTTTCATGACTTGTCCTGAATATAGTAAATTGAAAACCCATCTTCCTTGAGTGAGATAAATTAACAATCTTGGACGGTGTTTGCATTTATAGTATTAAAGGAAGGGAAAAGAGATATTTTGATGAAATATTCCATTAGCATAATGAAAATCTAGTACATGTATAGTACTAGAATTATCATTGCATTTGGATGTGTTGAGGTGAGAAGAGAGAACCTAATAATAGAACTTGTAAAAGGAATTGAAAGAAAAAGGAATAGAGGTTAACCTCTTGAGTACTCCTCCTTGAGAAACTCTTTAATGCGTTTGTTTTTGGCCTTTTGGTGAGACTAGAAGGTCTAGGACATGGGGGGGGGGAGGTTAGGGAGATATTCGATCATAATTTCGGCAAGGATTGAAGCTTGAATGGTGTGGGAGGAAGAGGGGGTGAGGGGTGGTTTATATAGTGGAGGGGAGAGGGGATTTATCTATATTATATTAATTAATTTATTATTTCTCCAAAAGACAAGGAATATTGAGTCTTCAATGACCAATAATAGTAGTTTTATCATGTGAAGCTGGATAAATTGGACTTACATCATAAGAACATCATAAATGACTCTATAATTTGTGTGTTTAGCTTATTTTTAATTTATGGTATTTCATTATTCATCAAAAAATTCAATTTTTTCTGAAAAATACCAAAATTCACCCGAACCATTTTTCGACATGTAGAATCAAATAATGAAGTAAATTTTTAAAATATAATTTTTTAAATATGATTAATTAAGTATTTAATTAAAATCATTATTTAATCGAAAATATAACCACATAAATTATTCATCTTTATTTTAGAGGTTCCTAAATTTAATTTTACATTCATGGGTATGGATACCATTCATAATAGTCATATAACTATTCATAAAGTTATGTTACTATTCCTAAGGGTATGTTCCTATTCTTATGGGTAGGTTACTATTCAACAAACATTTTGTTTTTCTTATCGGACACCAAATAACTTTATGATCGCTACTGTTTATGTCATATTTTCAAAATTCACATCCTAGAAGTGGCGAAATTATTGTTACATGGCTAGGTTATTACAAAGTGGTGTTTGTATTGACATAGTGATCTATGAATTCTATAATGAATCTATTTTTAAATTCTTTGGGTGTTACAATGTATTCCATGTATCACTCTTGAGAAAGTACACACATGAACCATCAGATTAACTCAATATATAGGTGAAACCATTAGAGAATGAAATCTCCTACAAATAGAATCCGATGTAGAACTTATATTACAGGGACAAAGTTCTACAGAATATGAAAATGTTTCTCATCATGTTTTTGTGGTGAAACAAAATGTTTGAAGAAGAAATGTGAGAATCCTAGGAAGTGATGAAGTAGAGTTACCCTCATCTATTTTAGTGTGGGAAAAGGAAATTTCAGGGGTGAAGTTTCATAAGGGGAGAAGATTGTAACGACACACACTATTATTAATGAAAATTATTCTTGATCAGATTAAATATATTATTATGTTAAATGGTTATATAAAATATATTCACTTCCTTGGCTATATGATTTTGGATTTTAAAATACCTTTAATTTTTTTACCATTTTAAATATAGCCCTTGAACAGTGATCACATGATTAGTATACATATAGGGCTTTAAAAGATCCAATTTATTCATAAAATGGAAGAGATGGCCTCATATAGTATAATTTCACCATACAAGGCCCATTTTTCGGAGATCTAACAGGAGGTAGAATCACTGGGCTTCACTCTTAACCAAGCTCAAGATGATCTTAAATATGTTAAACTTGAACGAAACCACCTACGGGAGAAGTGTAAGTTGATACAAATTACCTCCCAAGTTATGTTATCTGATCCACCCCAAGAGTCTGTCACCATTGCACACCTTACCCTTAGGTCATATGTGGGTGTTATAAAGGGTTATATAACAAGACCTTATCACAATTATTATGTGCATTATTTTTGTTTAGAATAAATAATATACATTCATTTTATTATTGTAACTTTGTAAATAGTTTTTAAATCACAAATAGTATTTTGAGTTAATTTTCAATAAACAAAGTTATTTTGATGAATTAATGGATTTTTAAATTAAATAATATTTTAATAAATTATTATTACTAGATTTATTTTTATTAAATATATTTGATCATATAATTTTTATGAATACAATTGTAATTTTTATTAAGGTTTGAAAGCTGTTATTGTGAAAACCCATAAATTTCTGACAAATTTCAAATTTTATTTTAAAACTAAAAAATTAACATATATATATATATATATTTATATAGATAAAAGGAATACTATTTTAGGAATTAAGATGTCAAAATTATCTAATGGTGATTTTTTCATAATTTTCATTGACAATCGATTTTTTGGGTAAAAAAAATACCATTTTAATATATAATGTGTTATATGACATCATAATGACCCAATAGTGATGTAATGAAAAAAATGGGGTGTTTGGGAAATATATGATTTACCTTTAAAATAATGCGATTTTAGGATTGTTTTATTTATTTTACAAATCCTTAGTTGACACTCCGAGACTTATAAAATATTTTAACATTTTAAAATGATTTCCTTGAGAGTGTGACTCACCTCCACATAAGTAAGCCTAATATTTTAATAATTTATGACATTGGCCTTATAAAATAATATTTTCCACTCCACATTGAAAAACACCATGGTCAAAAACCCTGGGCTGGTTTGTGGGTTTCCTTAGTTTAATGTGCAGTGTCTAAAACCAAAATAATAAATAATTCCCTCTTATTTCCTATATAAACCCACTCAATCTCCCATTCCTCTTCACATAGAACATTTGGAGCTCTTCAAAACCCATACCTATTTTCTATACATTCTTCCTATGGTGTCCAAGTTCCCATGAATCCCCTCTCAAGCCTCTCCTAATCCTTTGGGATCACACTTCCATGTAACGAATTTCATCTTTTCTCATTTTTTTCCCAAATTTTATTATGTTGTTATACCCTTTTGTATTCAATTGAAAATGATGGGGTATGATTTTTTGCATCCACCATACTTCTATACTTATGTTTGAATGATGAGATACCAATTTCTCTCTCATTAATCCCTCCCATGTACACTCGTAAACGTGTCAAAATTCTGTAAGGGATTTATTCTTTTCTCATTTTTTCCAAATTTCATTATGTTGTTATACCCCTTTTTATTCAATTAAAAATGATGGAGTATGATTTATCACATACCCCATACTTACATACTTATATATGAATAATTATATACCTCTTTCTCTCTCATTAATTCCCCCATGTACATTTGTTACAATGATGAAATTCCATAGGAGATGTCTTCTTTCACATTTTTTTCCAAATTTCTTTATATTGTTATAAACGTTTTTTCAATTATAAATATTGGGGTTTGATTTCACACATCACCGATTATACCCTCCTTTTGTTTGAATGACGAGACTCCTCTTTCTCTCGCCTTAATTCCTCCCATTTACACATGTTACTATGCCGAAATTCTATAAAGAATTTCTCTCTTCACATTCACAATCATGAAATTATTATATATTATGCATATAAATTACATTCCATATGTTGGGATATTATGTTACATGACCCCATTACTGTCCATTTCATGTATAAATTATGAGAGTACCTTTTCTTTTTCATCATCCCATTTTACGATTTCTATTTGACATTGTTATGCTGCTGAAGTTACAACAAAATTTACAATGTCAAAATCCTCGTGTAAGTGAATACCATACACATTTCTCTATCGAGGGTATTCAACTTTATGCACATGTACTTTTTTATTGAGTAAATACATGTTTTTATTCCACATTATTTAATCATGGAATGGATTATATAGTTGAATGAATCCATGTGATATAATCCATGTCTTACACTTATAAATGAAATGAAATGATTAAGATGGGGGTGCCCTGATAGCGCTCCAATGAATTGGGTAAATATTAGTATCATGATTCGTCATGACCAGTTAGGGTTTACTCATGATAACATGAGTGAAATTATGATTTAATAATGATCCATGTGAAATGATCCTTGGATCATGACAATATAATGTTAAATGCTGTTGCCACATTTCCATGTTATGATAATCATGCTATATCATGCCATTATATTCATGTTTATATTGTGCTCCATTGATATAACTACTACCTAAAATGTAATATATTATTCATGTTATCCCTTGTTTACTCCCTTACTGGACTTTATAGCGCATCATTTTCTTATTCATGTCCTCAGGTCATCTCCTGCAATGCAAAGTATGAAGGAATATTGTGGTCATATAAAAGATCATCTAAATAAAGATGTTGGGTTTTATGATTTAATTTGTTATGTAATGTTCCAAATTTCCTAAGAAACTATACCAATTGATCCTCAAAGTTTCCTTAAGTTAAATTTTATGTAACAAACCATGTTTATGAGTTTAATAAAGAGCAGGGTTGTTATATAAATTAAGGGAGTTAATTTATAAAATTACTTTTATAGATCTATATGACATATTATGAAGATTTTAAATATAGAAATTTGAATTTTCCAAATTTATTGATGTATTTAATGTAAAATTAAATTAATAGTGTTTAAAATGACATTAATGACACAATATAATAAATAATATTTTATTAAAGTATATAAAATTCATAAATATGTTATATTTATAATAAAAATTTATATGGTTGTAAAAATATACCAAGGATTATTTATGGGTCACATGGAATTTTTATTATTATTATTAAACATTAAATGATGAAAAAATTAATATTATTATAGTTGTCATTAGGGTTAATGATGGATTTAGAAAAATGAGCGTAAACATTTGATTTAAATGTGTCTAAATTTTATTTTATGAGAATATTTGGACTCATAATCATATTAAAATATAATATTATCATTTTTAATCATTTTTAAATTAATATTAATATATATCTTAATATTTTAGATATTTTAATAATGAACCTCCCATTAATTATAAAAGGAAACATCACCTTTCTATTGCTTACACCACATTGAGTATTCTAGATTAACCATAAAATACCAAAATCATTTATTAGATTCATTGTACACATTTTAGAGGTGATTTTAACCCCAAAATACCAACCCTAATAACCACAACATGATATCTAAATGATTTTATTCAATGTTGAGGAAATTTCTTTAGCCGATCATTACCTTTGTTTACTTAATCATTAATATTCATTAAATATATTGCTGTTTTAATGAAATAATATATTAATTATCATAATCTTTTTGAATTTTTTTACGAATATTAATCCACCATTATCAACCATCTTTCTATTCAAATGGGAAGTGAGACTGTCACTTATACATATGTATAACCCACCACAATCACGTTGCAATACAGTACATTACTCATCATTATATTTTATTGATGGGTATTATGATGGATTTAATGGTAATATATGATAATAATGACATAAATTAACATTTTTAAAATTATAATGTAACACCTACCATCATACCCACCAATCTGTTGTATATAAATAATGTTGCTTGTGCATTTGTGCGGACCACCACCTGCACAAAGCGAAGAGATTTATTATTTAATCTCCTTGTTAAATATATGGTAATAAGGAAATATTTAATTAAAATATTATATATATGATATAATAATTATTCTGTAAAGGTGAATTGTTATTTACTATTCTATTGTTCCATCCCCTAAAAAATGAAAACTGTGTATACTTGGCCTACCATCACCATGAACTCTGTAATTCATTTTTCTATCGCTAAATTTTGATTTAAAATCAAAATGTAAAGATAATTGATATAAATTATTTTTATATAATTATTATAATTAAGTAGGTTATTTAAATATGATCATTGTACAAGGAACAAAACTACCAAACCAAACCATACATGAAAAATGAATCAATTATATTGTAAAATAGTGATTTAATAAAGTATTTTTTAATAAACCAGTAAAAAAAGGTTATAAAAAATAATATATAATTAAATAAATGATTACATTTATTGAATATATTTAAATTAAATAAATATTTACTATATTTTATATTTGATCACATCTGAATGATTTCAAACATGTGGTAAGGGTTTTATTTTGCAATCTCATTATTTATCAAGATTATTTATGATTATGATATGGTGATGAAATCATTAGATATACGTCTAAATAAAATAAGTAATTTTATTATCCCGTAATTATTTATTTTAAATAAAAAATTTCCTTTAATTTTAGACATCTTATGTACTAGTAGACTAAAAATGTGTTTTTAAGGAAAATCAACTTAATTTTTCTATTTGGGAAAATCACTTTTTTCTCTATATAATTGAACTTAAAAAAATTAGGAAAGTTTTTTATGACCCTACAATGGTTACCTGATGTAATTTTTATGCATCTTTATCTTCTAAAAAAATATTTTTTATTGAATATTATATTTGATTTCAAAATAAAGCATTTTTTTTATTTTTTACTGAAAATGTGAAAGAAATGTTTTCTTTTGAGTTATACGACATAATTTTTTTTCCACAATAATGAAAAATCAACGTTTTAAATATTAATCTATAGGTTTTCATGGTTATATTCAATGAATATTTTTTCCTAAATATTTCATAAAATTATCAATTCTATAGAAGTGATTTTAAAAATAATGGTTAATTTCCTCAAGAAATGTTACAAGTGATCTTTAAAAAGAAAATTACCTAAAATAAGTAATCCTTTGTTAATAGATTGTATTTAATGGGGTTGTGATCAATTGATAACATCATTTTTATTTAGTCGTATGGTTTATATTTATTATGAAATTTTTTTATGGAACCTGTGCCTTATTCCATGAGTAATACTATGATGAAATCATAAGATTTTTGCCAAACCCATTTCTTTTCCATGGATTATGATATGATGTAATGATTCCGAAACCTGTTTCCTTACCATGAGTTGTACTATAATGAAGTTTTTATGAAAATAATTTCGTTTACATGGTTTATTCTATGATGAAATTTTTATAAAACCCATTTATTTTCCATCATTTATGATGTGATGAAATGATGATGAAAATAATTTATTTTCCATGGGTTATGCTATGATGAATAGTTTATGAAACCCATTTTTTCATGGGTTATTTTATAAAGAATGATTTATGATCTTATAGAACACACATATATGATTTTCATTATTTGTCTAGTGGGACCAATATCTCCCTCTAATTCTTTGGGTGAATATTGATATCTCATGAGATTAAGACAACACGAATGGGGAGTGAACATAGATTATTAAGGTAATATATCAATTTTTTTAGTACTGGGAGTGAACCATGAGTTCTGCAATGGTTTCTGGTGTGAATCCAATCAATATTGAGAGTCTTTTAGGTGAGCCTTAACAACTAGTGAAATGTTTTTAGTTATTTTTTGTATTTAAAAATTCTATGACTTATGAAATTTTTATGCTTTAATATATCATTATCTTTGATTTCATTATGATTTATATCTTATTAACTATTAAGATTTATGCCATGAATCATTAATATGATCTATAATATGCGGGTTTTGTATTTCTAATGATAAGATCAAGTCCTCATACCTTAAGATATATTATTCTTATATGATCATTGATATCTACCTGGTTTACCCTTAATGAGAATATAATCTCACCCTTTCTTATATTTCCTTTCCCCAGGTTAGGATAAATGGTTTTTGAAATGACATGTATATGATGGGTTCTATTTATTAAGAATATATTGGGATACTCTTGTGAACTAATTAATTAAATGACTATGTTTACAAAGACACTGGGACTATAGGATTCTAGCATGGATCATTATGTAATTTAATGAATATTAATCTATTTACATGTGATATGTATGTTTTAAAAGTATGGGTCACTATATTTGGTATAAAAGTAAAGTTTAGTTAACCTTTAGAGACATGGTTGAGATACCTTTAGTGAAAACCCTTGGAATAAATCATTGTATATGATAAAATCACAATGTTTTGGTAATGATCATGATTTATCTAGGTTGAACCTAAGGGTTCATAGAAGAGGGTATCTTGATTTAGACATCCTAGGAATAATTTTTCATTATTTTTTGGTTTCTTCTTATGATTATTGATGCTCACATGATTCATTTGTTTTGTTTAATTTATGGAACTCAAAGGAATCCCATTAAATATAGATACAATGAATAATGAAATTATTAGGCTCATTAGTAACATAATTTTGTTGCATCTAGAATAAAATTTAACAATACAAAGATCATATAACATTCTCATGATATGAATCATTATGAGATTCAAAATATAAAAAGGATGGAAAAACATTATTTCGATTCCTTAATGATGAAACATTCTCTTTCTTTTACCAGGCCCACTAATTCACTAGTCAATATGCAATTGATTAGTACCATTGAAAATATATTTTGTGTTCTCTAGTGTTCATATCATGATTTTTTTTCAATGTATTTATTTTTTGGATAGAAAATTAAATCAATCATGAATATAAATAACACAATTAGACAAGAAGAAATTGAATCTTTGGAGTGGGATGAGTTTATGATGTTATTTATCAATTAGTACATTACTTGTATTCTTTATAAAAAAGATAAAATTGCTACGATAAAATATATGTATGATGTATTTGTTAATATATATGCTGATTTTTTTAAATAATTTCAATGTACGCTTATGATATTATATTATAACATGAATGTATGGTTGGTAAATAATTTAGTGAATTAAAACCAAGTATCCATAGGGTGTTATCCATAAGGGACATCAATAGCTATTATGAAATCATGTGATGTTATTTTTTGGTGAAAATGGAGATTAGTGTTATCCATAAATCTAGTGGTTTTAATATGGAGAGGATGATGGAATTAAATAGGGATTATAAAAAACATGGAGATAAGATAAAATTTACATTATTCTAAAAGTGTGGATGTAAACATTGAGGAAGTTTTATTAAGGGAAAAATTAAATTTTTTATGTGTGGAATGGAAAATCATCAGGAAATTGAAAGCCTAACTTATGGGATTAATTAAGATAATGATGAAAATAGAGAGAAGGCATCACATAATTCACCACCCACACTTGAGTGATTCAAATGTCGGGGTATGTGTAATGACCTAGGTATTTATAGAATAATAAATTTTCTTATCTACTATTATTTAGGAATAAGATATTAATTTTTCGTTAAAGGGGACTCCTTTTCTTATAGCGTACTCGACTTGAAACAATGGGTTTCTTTGAAATCTTATGTTTCACACAACATTGAGTTATACCGAAAAATAATACAATAATAATATTATCATTTTCAATGGTAGTTAACACCTAGCTGTTGTATTAGTGGGAATGAGAAGAACTAAATAAAATATTATTATACATTTCTATTAAATGTTTTTACATGTATCCAATAAATTTTAGAAGCTTAAAATAAGAATGATTCTAATTTTAAGCATAAACTACTTATATAGTTTTAAGAGGCTGTTTTATCACCTTTTGATGGAAAACACTTTTTAAATGTAGTTTTGTCAGTTATATATATTTTATTTGATAAAATACACTTCTTATATATAATAGGTACACCAAAATTTACATTGGTTAAATTTTTAGTAATTTTATTATAAAGTTCATTTTTAATGAATAGTAAAAATACTGCATTTTAATTAAAAACTATCTTTTCATATTATATATTTTTATATTTAAACTGCCATTTTAGTTGGTTTTAAAGTGTAATTGGATTATTTGTTATAATTTAATATAAATTCGGTCATTGGAAGTAATTTCACAATTAAATTAGGCATAATCACATGTCAATCTATTGATACGTTTTACTTCTTAAAAACCTGCTTTTTGGTTTTGACAGTGAGAATTAATTTTTAATTTATTTCTTCAAGTTTTGTGTTATGAAATTTGAAAAATATATTACATATTTGGAATAATGAGGTCCAAATTTTGTAAATATGTAACTTTTATTTATAGACATTATAAATAGTATCTTTAGTAATTATTTTATTTACCTTGGTAAAATAGTAAATCTGGTAAATAACGATAATAAATAAAAATATAATAACATTAAACAACCCTAACACATGTCATAATCCCATTTTATGACATATTTCCATCTATGTGCATCCTTGGGTTGATTTTTGGACCCCATAAATCCACTTGGGAGTTATAATGACATGTTATATTAATTAACATAATGTAAAGAGAAATATAACATAGACTCATATCGTTTACTAAAAAAATCTTATATGGGGTTATATAATTTATCTCTTCAACAATAAATAGTCATTAGAAATATAAAATGATTTCATACATCATGGTATTTTATTTATAGTTTTTAGAAATTAAAAAAATAAAATTAATTTTGACACAATATTGATGAAGAGATTGCATTATTAATGAAAGATTCAAATACATCATATTTTAAATATTAAAATAAATTAAATTTAAATATTTTGATTCCATATACGAATTTTGGGGATGATATTGACATATTATATTTTGTTTAATGTGAATTGGTCTAAGGTATAATGTTTATATTACCTAAAAAACTAATTACTTTATAGTGTGAAAATTGAAATAAATGAGTTTTTAAATCAAATACTATTTTATTAAATTATATAATAGTTCTATAAAATTGCGATTTGGCCAAATGACTTATATAATATTATAAACGTAATTAGTGATCCTCTTAGAGTTCTTTGGAAATTTATATTAAACATATTTAACATATATTATGAATTTTCAAGAAGATGTGGTAAGAATTAATTCTTTTCTCTAAGGGTTAAATATAAAAGATAAGGATAATTGTGTGACCAAAACAAATCTAAAACCTATTAGTTGAGATATTTTATACCCAAAAAAATATTTTCTTTGATCTAAATGAGTTTTGGACCATTTGAAACCGAAATTAATTTTATAATAAAATAATATGTCAAGACCTTCCTAAAGTGCCCATCCTCCCTCTTTTAAAAGACAACAACATCTACCCACTTACTCACACCTCTCAAGCCCCATTAGAGCCTCCAAATTCCACTCAAATAATCTTAAAAAATCCCTCCATTCATTCTAGAATCCTTACCTTGTGCATACGGTGCAACATCCCTGGAAAATAAAGAACATGACATTTTCATATTTATTAATATTTTTTAACTAAATAATAATTTTATTTTTAAGAGGATTCTATATTCAATGGAGTAACTGAAATGAAACAATGGTTTTCTTCAAAGTCTTATGTTGCACACTATGCTGAGCCATACTGAAAAATAATAATATAATATTATTTTAAATGTTAGTTAATGCCTAGCCTTTGTATTGGTGGGAATGAATAGAACTAACTACAATATGATTATGCATGTTTCTTAAATGTTTTCCGTTTATTTAATAAAATTAAGAGACTTAAAATGTGAATGAATCTAATTCTAAGCACAAATAGTCTCATATTCATTAAAAAGTCTATTTACCACCTTTTAATGGAGAACCATTTTTAAATATTTTTTGGGTCACTTTTATATGTTATATTTGAAAAAATAAAATTCTTCATATAATCAAGACATAAAAATTAAAATTGGGTAACGTTTTGGTATTTTTCTGATAAAAAACATTACTAATGAATAGTGAAAAATATTTTAATTTAATTCAAAACAACCTTTTAATCTTATTTATTTATATGGTTAGATTATCTTATTAATAGGTTTTAAAGTTTAATTATTTTACATTTTTATATGTTAATCTAATGTTTTTAACTGTAAGTAATTTCACATTGAAATTGGTTATAAACAATTGTCAATTTTTTGATAGACAATATTTCTCAAAAAAATGCTTTTTGTTTTGACAACAAGAATTAATTTTAATAAAATTAATGAAACTTCTATGTTTTTAATTTTGTAAAACAGACATCATTTTTTGATTTTTAATATAAAATATATCTTAGGATTAATTTTTTGTATTTTTCTGAAAACCTTTAATATTCGATGAATAGTGAAAACACTAAGTAGTAGTTAGAAAACTGACTTTTCATTTTAATGAAATATTACCAGTTTTTTGAATTGAATTTCAAAAATCTGACAGACATGGTTATTATTAGTATGTAAAATGTGGTCCAATAAGAAGATAATAATTTTTGGTGAATAGTAACTTTTGACTTTTATTTACTGCAGTTAAAGGAAATCAGGGTAATCAAAAGGTAAATACAATATTATAATAATATAGAATTACCTTAACACTTTTTTTACTCTACTGGATGACTAATGGATGAACATGAAAATCCATGGGTGATACTTTTGGCATTTGAGAGCCACTTGGGAAAGATAATGATATTAATAACTTTTAATTTAATGTAAAAATAAAAATATCATAAACAAGTATTATTTTTATAAAATAATTTTAATGTGGGGTTACATAATTGATATATTCTGATATAAATATTAATTTGAAATTTATAAATATTTCCAACATTAGTATATTTTTTTATAATTTTTATACATCAAATAAATAAAATTATTTATGACACAACAATGATGCATTGTATACCCCATTAATGAATGATTTAAATAAATAAGATTATAAAGATTAAAAAATTATCTAAAACCTATCCAATTATTATTGGATGATTTTATTTTTAACATTAGTTATCTAATATTCAACTTTAATGTGTTTTGGACCTTTAGATACCGAATATAATTATGTAATAAAATAATATTTTCAAACATTCCAAAAAACCCCTCCTCCCCTTATAAAATGCCCTCACCTCAACAAAAATTACTCACATCTCTGAAGAACCTTGGCTCGTCCAAAATCTGCCCAAATATTCTCCCAATATCCCTTTATTCAACCTAGAAGCCTTACTTTAGGCATAAGGAACTTCAAGAAATCATTTCGGTTCAAACCAAAGGGAGTTACCAGATTTAATGGTAACATCTTCTTTTAAGTTCTTTTCTTTTATTTTACTTCCCAAACCCACTAAAATATTTTTATTCCTTTATTTTATTAAAACACTAATATCCTCAATATACTAGGTTTTTTTAATATAAGTATTCGAACTACATTTCCACACACCTCTATATAATGGGTAACAAATATACGGTTTCCGTGGATGGCGAACTACTGCCTCACAAAAAAATGATTGTTCAATCTTCTCTTACCACCTCTTATGGTGGAAATTAAGATGGAACTGTATTTATATGTTATATATATTATATTTATATTGTTTTTATGCTTTGGTATTATTCATTTATAGAATAACATTATGGTTTCTATAGTGGTTAAATACGATAATTTAATTTGAGGAAGTGCGGACTACCACCCCCTCAAAGTGATATGAATCGTTCATTCCATATGTGGAATGTATAAAGGATGGAGTTGATTAAATTATATATTATATTATACTAGGATTATAATATAACTATTTATCACTATGTTTTCATTCTACTAAATACGAAATAGAAATGAAAGTAGCGTCCATGCGTACGTACGACTTGCCGTCTCCCAGAACAGTGCATTTCCTTTCTTATCTCCAACTGTTAGGAAATATTATAAATAAATACATATACTGGATATATATGATATATAAGATAAATAAATCATTAATATAATTCTGGATATAATGGACTTTTGACCACATGAACAACTTGTAATTATAAAAGTTCATTTTTGACTCAATTACCAAATATTGACAAAACGACCATTATTAACATAAATGATTTAATAATGTACATAATGTTGAGTCAAAAGTTATCTTTTGACTTTTATATCTTGTTTTGGAAATAAAAAATGTCTTTTACCATGCTGATCATACTGATCATGTTGATCTTACTGACCATGCTTATCATACTGACCATGCTGATCGTACTGACCATACTTATCGTACGGACCATGCTGATCGTACTGACCATGATTATCATAATGACCATGCTGATCGTACTGATCATGCTTATCATACTCACCCTGATTATCGTACTAACCATGCTTATCGTACCAACCATGTTTATCGTACTGACTATAATTTTCGTACTGAATCTGGAAATCGTATTGTTTCTGTTAATCATACTGAGTTTTATAAATCATACTCACTTTGTATCGTATCAATACATTACACTAAGTAATACTTATAATACTCATATTACATAAATTACATTTATATTTTGGTCCTTTATCAAAACCCCATGTTTCATATTAATCGTACTCATGTTTATCATCTTAATATATCTTTTGTTTTAACCAAAACGATGTCGTGGAGTTAGTTATAAACTAATCAAAATGATGTTGTGTTTCTTGATTCAATACAACTGCTATAATGCCAGGTGTCCAAGTCCCTCCATGTTTTCCCGAGAAATATGATCATTGGAGGAAATATTATTGTTGGAACCTGAGGCCTATAAATAGGAGTTCATTTGAAGCCAAGAACATACATGTATGAGACTCTTCTTATATCAATTTCTAGAGAGAGATATTGTGGCTTATCTCTTGATTCGTGTGATAGCGTTGAGATTACCGAACATGAAAGGCTTGTTCTTAGTTTTTGTATTTCTAAAAGTGCTTCGTTTTACTTTGTGTGTCCGATCAGGTGATAACAATTGAGGGCTGCCGGGGATAGGCAGATGGTGCTACCGATCATCGTATGGAGGGAATTTAAGTGATTGAAAGACATAGGTGACGATTACCTACAAAATCAAGGGCTTGTAGGGATAACAAGACAGACACACCGATCATCGTATCGAGGGATTTTGGGGATAGCAAGACAGACTTACCGATCATCATATCAAGGGAATACTAAGTGGTGGTAAGACATACCTCTTATCCTAGGTGAAAGGATAACCCTTATCTTTGGGTCAAAATAATTTTAATACTTTAACATTTCCATTTCTGTTGGTTTTAAGAAAGGGAATTGTATTTTGTTCCATTCTTCATTCCACATTCATTTGTAATTGTTTCAATTACATTCATACTGTTACATATTGTATGGATTGATTCTATACGCTTTATGGTATAATCCTTCACCCCAATCTTGTATTTTTCCATCTAATATACATACACAACCTACATATTTGATCCAACAATTGGTATCAGAGTAGGTTTCCAATGATTAATACTACTAGCTCTTATTCAGTCATTTTACTGTTTCAATTATTCACTACACTAACGTGTGGAGTGGATAAGATTCTGTTTTATTAGATGACAGGAATGAATATTGGGACAATAGAAAATCTAAATCCTTTTAGACCACCTATCATTAATAGGAATGATTATGAGTACTAGAGAGATCGAATGAAGACATTCATTATCAATACTGGTGTAGAAAACTTTATTATGCTTACTAGAGGATACAAAATTCATGACAAAGAAGTCATTACTTTCACTAATCAAGAGAAGAAAGAATATCAACTGAATTGCAAGGTACACAATACTTTGCTATGTTCTATAAGAAGTAATATATACAGCCAGATATCTTCTTGTGAAGCAGCCAACTGTATTTGGAAGAAATTGGAAGTCACACATTTTGGTACATCCAAGCTTATAGAAACAAGAAGAGCAATGCTTTGAGCAGAGTATCATGGATTTATTTTTTTCCTTATGGAGAGCTAGTATGTAAAGTGAAACAAAGATTTATGACAATTGTCAACAGCTTAAAATCTATGGGAGAAAAATGTCTTGATGATGAATCTCTTGTTGAAAAAATTATTGATATAATTCCGAATGAATGAGAGTAAAAAAGGACAGCTATTGATGAAAATAGAAAAGTTTCCCAGATTACTCTAGATGAACTTTTTGCAACTCTTCTAAAGAATAAGACACGAATGAAGGGAGATGATGAATTCAACAAGAAGAAAAATTGAAATGGAGGTGTATCTTTTACCACTACATCTAAAGATAAAACACTATAAAGGATAACAAGATCCAAATCTAAGAAAGTTTTTATGTCTGATTCAAGCGATAGTGATCACTCAGATAATGAGTTAGCCAATCTTGCTCGAAGGATGAACAAGATTGTGGGAAATAATGACTTCCAATACAGATTCAAAAAGAAAGATAGGATGAATAGGAAATATTTAGAGGTAACTTGTTATGAATGTAAGAATTTTGGACATATAAGGCCTGATTGTACATTAATGAAGAGGAAAGACAGAAAGGAAAAACATTATGAATGAAATAAGAAAAATTATTACAAGAAAAAAGACAAATAAAGTCTTGAAGGAGAATGATACTTGGTATGAAAGTGGTACTGATTCATCAGATAATTATTCAGAATATGATTACTCAGGAGAAAGGAATATTGTACTTATAGCCAGATTACCAATTGAATATCATTGTCTCATGGCTAAGGTACACGATGCTGAAGCTATTACAAACCCTTGAGAAAGACAATTCTGAAAAGGATAAATTTTCTAAGGATATAGAAAATGTAATTTCTAAGAAAAATGTTTTCGAGCCTAACTCTAGTTCAAAATCAAATGTTTTAGAGGATAAAAACATTGTTTTAAAACTAAAATCAGAAATTTTTTCCTTGAAAAAGTGTTTGTCAAACTTTACTTATGCCATGGAAAACTTTTATAAAATGTATTCTCAAATTAGACCTTTGAGGAATCATTCTGGTATTGGTTATACTCATTCTAAACCAGTTTTTAGTAATAACCATTTTTTCCCTCAACGTAACCATTTTTTTACTAAGTACCAATGTGGAGGACACTAGAAAAGAGAATTCTCCCTTAATAAAACACAGTATTTAGGATTTCATAAAGCCTATTTTGTAAAAAAAAATGTGGATTCCTAAAATTCTTTTATCTAACCATTCTGGATCCAAACAAGTTTGGATTTCGAAAAACTAATTGCTTCTTTTTCAGGAAAATAAGAAGTGTACCAACAAGAAAATTTGGTACATGGATAGTGGTTGTTCTCGATACATGATGGGAAATAAAGATTTCTTTGAAACGATCATAAAAAAAAATGTGTAAAGGTTACCTTCAGAGATAATGCTTGAGGGAAAATTGTTGGAATAAGTAATATTGTTTTTCTTGGAAAAGTACATATTTCAAATGTTTTGTTTGTTACTGGTCTTAAGCACAATCTCATCAGCATAAGTCAATTATGTTATGAAGGTTACCTTGTGAATTTTAGAAATGATAAATGTCTAGTTCACAATTCCAAGGATGAGTTCATTCTATCTGCCCATAGGCAAGAGAATGTATACACTACTAACTTAGAAGACCATAAGAGACAAAATTTAACCTGCTTAAGTGCAATAGTAGACCAATCATGGCTTTGGCATAGAAGACTAGGACACTACAATCTGAGAAACCTTTGTAAACTTTCAAAGAAAAGTCTTGTAAAGGGACTACCAGATCATATATATGATTGTTCAAAAGTGTGTGATCCTTGTCAATTTGGCAAGAAACATAAAACTAGCTTTAAATCAATTAATGAAGTTTCAACTTCTAATGCATTACAGCTAGTGCATATGGATCTTTTTGGTCCTTCACAAACTGGATGCATTGGAGGCAAATACTATGTATTTGTTTTAGTTGATGAATTTACTAGATTTAAATGGGTCTATTTTTAAACAAATATATATGAATCCTTTTCCTATTTCAAAACCTTTAGAGCCCAAGTTAAAAATGTGAAAAACATATCATTTATAACTATTCATAGTGATCATGGTGCTGAATTTCAAAATTCAGATTTTGAAACTTTTTTTAGTAAGAAAGGTATTGCTAACAATTTCTCAGCTCCAAGAACTCCTCAGCAAAATGGTGTTTTTGAAAGGGGAAATCGAATTCTTCAGGAAATGAAAAGAACCATGTTGATTGAATTCTCAATTTCTAAGCACTTTTGGGCTAAAGCTATGAGTACTGCTTGTTATAATATAAATCATGTTTTAACTAGACCTTTTCTTAATAAAACACCTTATGAATTATGGACTGGACGAAAACCTAAAGTTTCATACTTTAAAGTTTTTGGGTGAAAAGTATTAATTCTGAATACTAAAGATAATCAACAAATATTCACACCAATATCTAATGAAGGAATCTTTCTAGGCTATTCTACAACCTCTAAGGCATATATAGTTTTCAATAAAAACAATTGTACTATTGAAGAAATAGTACAGGTTAAATTTGATGAAACCAATCCTTTTGTTTTCAACCAAACCCATCCTACATCTTCGGATGTGTTTTCAAAAAATGTTTATCAAACTCTATTAGAAGATTCTTCTGATAAGGAAAATGTTCAAGAAAGTGTTCCTGAATCTTTTACCCCAGAATATTTTCTACCATATGTTTATGAACAGGTTTTACAAAACCCAAATCAATTGTTTATTAGGAATCATCCCAGTGATAATATCATTGGTGATGTAAATCAACTTGTAAGGACCAGAAATTCCTTAAGAAATGAAATAGAACATCTTCTTTTTCTTTTCCAATTTGAACCTAAAAGTCCAAGTGAGGCCTTAGGTGATGAAGATTGGATTAAATCAATGTAAGATGAACTAAATGAATTTGAAAGGAATCATGTCTGGACTTTAGTTGAAAGGCCTAAATAAACAACTTTTATTTGTGTAAAATGGGTTTTCAGAAACAAATGTGATGAAAATGGAATCATTTTAAGAAATAAAGAAAGAATTGTTGCTAAGGGATATAATCAACAAGAGGGAATAGACTATGAAGAAACATATGCTCCGGTAGCTAGAATTGAATCTATTCATATTCTATTAGTCTTTGCAGAATACTTTAATTACAAACTATTTCAAATGGAAGTTAAATGTGATTTTCTAAATGGTTTTGTTCAAGAAGAAGTTTTTTTCGAACAACCTCATGGGTTTATAGACTCAAAATATCCTAATCATGTTTTTAAACGTACCAAAGCTTTATATGGACTTAAAGAATCCCCTAGAGCATGGTATGATAGACTTACATGATTTCTATTACAAAACAATTATGAAAAAGGTACAGCAGATCCAACCCTTTTTATAAAAATGTAAAATAAAAATGTTTTGATTTTCCAAATTTATGTTGATGACATCATATTTGGATCAAATCAACAGTCTTTAACTGATTCTTTTGTGATCATAATGAAATATGAGTTTCAGATGAGTATGATGGGTGAGTTAACATTATTTTTAGGCTTTAAAATTTCACAAAAACAAGAATGAACATATATATCTCAACATAAGTATAAAAAATATTTACTCAAAAATTATGGTTATGACAAGACTGGAAGTATTAGCACTCCAATTGGTACCTCAAATACACTTGATCATGATGAAACTGAGAATCTAGTAGATCAAACAATTTTTAGAGGTATGATAGGAATTTTGTTATACTTTACAGCCAGTCGACTATACTTAATGTTTTTCGTATGCTTATGTGCAAGATACCAATCTAATCCAAAAGAGACTCATTTAAAAGAAATGAAAATAATTTTTCGGTATTTAAAAGGAACTCTGGATTTAGGTTTTTTTTCTTCTAGAAATGATTTTGTTTTAAAAAGTTTTTCGGATGCTAACTTTGGTGACTGTAGAATGGATAGAAAGAGTACATCTAGAAAATGTCATTTATTAGGAGATTATTTGGTTTCCTAGTCCTACAAGAAACAACAGTCGGTACCTCTTTCCTCTATTGAAGCTTAATATATAGCTGCTGGAAGTTGTTGTGCTCAAGTGTTGTAGATGTAACACACACTCACTGACTATGGATTGAGTTTTTCCAAAACTCAAATTCTTTGTGATAATAATAGTGCTATAGCTCTTTGTAAAAACCCAACACATCACTCTCGTGCAAAAAACATAGATTTTAGGCATCAATTTCTTTGGGATCACACACAAAAAGGAGATATTATTTTACAATTAATCAGAATGCAAGAACAACTTACTGACATTTTTACAAAACCATTATCTTCCGATAGATTTTAGTTTATGAAACAAAATATAGGAATGATTAAATTAATGTAATCATTCATATCTACTTTATTTTTTCTACCTCTTCTTACATTGAAAAACTCCTCTTAAAAAGGGGGGGAACATTTTTACTTGATATTAATTTTATCTGTTTATTCTCCTGGTTTGTGTTTTTGTCTTTCTGTTTATCATATTGACTGTTCGCTTATCATTATTTACCTTTCTATTTATCATATTGACTATTTACTTATCATTATTTACCTTTCGGTTTATCGTATTGATTGTTTAGTTACAGTTTTTATATTCTGTTTGCGTTTTGTCTTCCTGATTACCGTATTAACATTGTTTTCCATTGGCACGTCAGCCTATGGTAACAAGTTTGTTTTCCATCGTCACATCACTTCATTGTAACGCCTTTGTTTTCCATCGGCATGACAGTCTATGGTAACATATTTGTTTTCCATCGGAACGTCATCATATGATAACGTATTTGTTTTCTGTCAGCACGATAGCCTATGGTAATGTATTTTTTTCATCAGCACGTCATTTCATGGTAATGACATTGTTTTCCATCGGCACGATAGTCTATGGTAACATATTTGTTTTCCATCGGCACATTAGTTCATGGTAACGACTTTGTTTTCCATCAGCACGTTAGTTCATGGTAACACATTTGTTTTCCATTGGCACGTTAGTTCATGGAAACGACTTTGTTTTCCATCAGTACGATAGTGTATGGTAATGACTTTGTTTTCCATCGGCATGATAATCGATCATATCATTTCTCCTAGTACTCTTGTGTTTTCTTTTAGTATGTTAATACTATTTAAGCCAACAATTATCTTACGATCCTCGGTAGGTACATACTTTCCTTAGCTTGTTTTGTTTTGTTTTCTTAAATATATATATATATATATATCTTTTAATCCCATCCTTCAGTTTCTTTTTCTTCTAATCTCAATCATAGAAGATCAACCGTCACCCATTTTTCACCTATAAATATACACCTCCCCTCCCCAAACCCACACCAGTTTTCACAATTGTTGACGAAGCTCTGCCCCTATTTTAATACTCTGTACGATATTCCAACGGCTTCACCTATATGTCTCGGTCCTCTACTTACACTCCTGCTGAAATTTCTTCAATGAATTTTTTAGAAAAATATTTTTTCAGAGAAAGGTTAGTTTCTCATGACATCTTTAATTCGTAGAATTCTAGAATCAGAAGAATTATTTTGTTTCAAGGTTGGGAGAATTTGTGTGTTGAAAAACCAGTGTCTCAAGATCCTATTCTTATTAATGAAGTCAGTCAATTCTACAAAACTGTGTCTTTCGACAAAAACATGACTATCAACTTTGATGTGTATGATAGAAATATATCAATGTTTGTGAAACAAGAATCCCAATTTCTAAATGTTCCAACAGAAGGTGATTCTTATTTTCCATCTCATAAAATACTAGAGGAAGTTGTTACGTTTAACAAAGAAAGCGATGAAATGTAATTGTTTCTTATAAATGATGAGAAGAGGAATTTGGATCATCTTTCTCCAGATAATAGATTTGTGGAACTTTGGATGCAAGGTTTTCTTATCCAAAGGGAATGGGATAGAGAAACTCTGAAACTTTCTGATATCTTCATGCTTGATTATCTTGTCAACATGAGAAAAGTAAATCTCATTGGATACATTTTTGAAACAATCAAGAATGTTAAGTCAGGAGAGATTAATTCTCATTTGATCATGTATCCATCTATTCTTACAAAGTTCATTCTTGAGAGAATAATGTTTTGTAATATTCCTTTGAAAGTACAATTGAAAGAGTTCATGCCTCCATGGATAAGTAACAGTACATTGAAGAAGTTGAATAAATGTTTGATCAGAATTCAGAGATTTTTGATAAGGATTTAGAAGCTGACTCAACACAGAATCAATCGGCCCCTATGCTAGTCAATGAAAGTCCATCTGTTGGTGATCCTCAAAAGCTAGATCCGCAAACCAGTTCAAATCCAAAGAAGAAACCTAATTACATTAAGGAGGCTGTGGCCAGGTGGAGAAAATAAAGGGAACAAAGAATGTAAGGTGATCCGAAATTTGGTCTTGACCTAATTAAAGCTTTTGCTGAGAGGTTAAGGGTTGAGGACACCCTTCAGGATGAAAATAAAAAGTAGACTCTTTTCAAAACAAAAGCCTAGGAATTTTATGTTTCAAAAGTCATGAAAATGGTTGAGGATGCTAGAGCTCAATTAACAGAAGAAGTATATCAAGATCCCATCGTACAGATTCTCCAAGAGAAAGAGAAAGGGAAACAAATGCTGGAAGAAATCCAGAAAGTTGAAAAAGATGAAGAAGATTTCATTTTGTAATTCCATTAGATCTCAAAGAAAAGTAGAGAAGAATCGTTTCAAAAACAAAGTGAAGGTATTCAACAAGCTCCTCATGCCGACCAAGCACCGGCTGAATCTTTTGAAAATCCAGAAAGAATTATTTCCCAAGAGAGTCAATGTCCTAAATCTTCTCATACAAAAAAAAACAATCGTTATAAGTGACAAAGTGGAAAAATAAAGAAAAGGGATTGAAAAAGAAAAAGGAAAACAACCATTTGTAGACTCAAACCGATCAAATGAAATGGATTCGTACAATGACGATACCGATTTAGAACAAATGATATCTCTCAAGAGGAGTGACTACATTGTTCATGTTTTGAGAAGGATTGAAAAGACCATCCATTATTTTCCAAGACATAAAGGGAAAATTTATTTCATCAAAGACAATTAGAGGAAGAAGTTTGTCTCCATAAGAGAATTGAGAAAGAGAGTTTTGTCAGGTGAAGCTGATGTGAAAGTTCTGTTAGAAAGTTCTACTGATTATAAGAAGGCTTGCAATAGAATTACTAAGTGGTCATAGAAAAGAGAGAGCTCAATGAATGATCATGAAGTATCAATTGAATACTTGATGATAATTTCATATGATATTGAAATTTCTTTCAATAAGCATTACAAGGAAACCGTGGAAAGGATGAATCTTTTGTCAAATACCCATGGATCCGATATTCCTTCAGTGAAAGAGTTTCAAGAGATAATGAATGATTTTAAGTATGAGTATTCGAAGGATTCATCTTTCAAAGATGAATTAGTCTTGTTGACGAAATAAAATTCTATGTTATCTGAAGACAACACAGATTTACCAAATAGAATAGATGCTCTTGAAGAAGTAATCAGTGTGCAAGAGGAGACCATAAAGAATCAGGATTAGATTTTTGCCGACCAACAAGAGCTTCTCATGTCTCATGGTGATTCTATATCTGAAGACAAGAAGGCAATCAAAAAGATGAAAGAAGTTCTTCATGATTTGATATTGAAGGAAAAGGAAATAGAAAAAAATGACTGTTTTATTTGTTTTTTTAAATGAACTCTATAAACTTTTGTTATCGTAATGAGATTTATGTTATTCTTTCCTTTTTCCTACATTTATTTTCTCTAACTCTTTCAGGTAACTCAAGATTACCACATTCTTTTTTTAAATCACAAAGTGGGAGAATTTGTTATAAAGGTAGAATGTGTTAATCAAATACTTCTAAATCAAGGAAAATCTGCATATACAATCCTTAGGAAACTAAATACCTAAGGGGGAGTTAGTTCTACTCAATTTCATATTCAGATGAGTTTCCAATAAATCAAGGGGAGATACGTTTTTCTTTTTTACTTTGTGTTTTGTGCTTTCCAAAAAAGGGGAGATTGTTGAGTCAAAAGTTCTCTTTTGACCTTTATATCTTGTTTTGGAAATCAAAAATTTCTTTTAACAAGCTGATCGTACTGATCATGTTGATTGTTCTGAACATGCTTATCATACAGAACATGCTGATCATAATGACCATGCTTATCGTAAAGACCATGGTGATCATACAAACCATGCTTATCATACTGACCATACTGATCGTACAGACCATGCTTATCGTACCAACCATGATTATCGTACCAACCATGTTTATCATACTGAATATAATTATCATACTGTCTCTGGAAATTATATTGATTCTGTTAATCATACAGAGTTTGATGAATCATACTCACTTTGTATCATATCAATACATTACACTAAGTAATAATTATAATACTCATATTACTTTCATTACATGCTTGTTTTGGTCCATTACCAAAAACACATGTTTCATATTAATCGTACTCTTGTTTATCATCTTCATATATAGTTTGTTTTAACCAAAATGATGTTGTGGAGTTAGTTATTAACTAATCAAAATGATGTCGTGTTTCGGGTTTCAATATGACTGCTATAATTCCAGGTGTCCAAGTCCCTCCGAGTTTTCCAGAGAAATATGACCGATGGATGAAATATGACCGTTGGAACCTGAGGCCTATAAATAGGAGATCATTTGATGCCAAGAACATAAATGTGTGAGACTCTGCTTATATCAAGATCTAGAGGGAGATACAGTGACTTCTCTCTTAATTCGTGTGAATGCATTGAGATTATAAAACGTGAATGGCTCATTCTTAGTTTTTGTATTTCTATAAGTTCTTTGTTTTTCTTTGTGCATCCGATCAGGTGATAACGATCGAGGGATGTCGGGGATAGGAAGACGGTGCTACCGATCATCGTATCGAGGGTTTTCAAGTGATTGAAAGACAGAGGTGCTGATTACCAACAAAATCAAGGGCTTGCGGGGATAGAAAGATAGACGTACCGATCATCATATCGAGGGCTTGTGGGGATAGCAAGACAGACATACCGATCATCGTATCGAGGGCTTACCAAGTGGTGGTAAGACAGACCTCTTATCCTAGGTGAATGGATAACCCTTCTCTTTGGGTCAAAAAAATTGTAATACATTTACATTTTCGTTGCTTCTTGTTTTAAGAAAGGGAATTTTATTGTTTTCCTTTCATCATTCCATATTCATTTGTAATTGTTTCAATTACATTTATACTATTACATATTGATTGGATTGATTCTATACTATTTGTGGTAGAATCCTTCACTATTATATTACTCTGATTATTGTATTCATCTTGAATACATTTGATTTACTTTTCTTATAGTATTACATCATATCATTCCTTATATTCAATACATTGTATTAGTTTAAGATCATTTAAACTAATTTCTAGTGTTTAAACACAATGTTTTTAAACCTACAATTCACCCCCCTCTTGTATTGTTCCATATAATATACATATACATCTACATATTCGATGCAACATATAACATGGTAATAAGTGATATAAAAGAATAATAAACTTGAAAACGGTTCTTAAGTAAGTATAAATTAACTTTATTTTATTATTCAAGAGATTAAGGAACGAACGGATCATGTCGGATACAAGGTAAGGGGTTTTTTATCTCACTTTTAATTCTGTGAGATTTCCATTGTTCTCCACATATATATTTAATGTGGTGTAGTATGTACTTCCATTTGATATATATTATCATGATTATATTTATATTCATGGTATTCTATGATTAATTTGGTGGTTGTTAACTTTTGTTCATACAACTCAATTGATTACTACGTGGTAAGAAGTTTTCATCTGACTTTTTTATTCTCATGAGATTCATGCAATATTTTCCACCATTTCCTTTTGTGTGGCGTATATACATCCCATGATTGTATTCATTTTGTAATATGATTTCATTTATGGGTACTTACATCTTTTTTTTATGATTCTTCTTTCATGTGGTGTATCTTTCGTATGTTAACAAAATCGGTAAGGGAACCTTTCAACCTCCTCTTTTTAAAAGACTTCTTTTTGTTATGTCTTTTAATTTACATAATTTTATGTTGGGATATGATCTTACATATCCTTATTGCTGTAAATTTTATTTCCAAGTGACGAGATACCCTTTTCTCTCTCATCAACTCATTTTTTGAATTTTAATGTGATGCCATAAGGCTATCAAACTTCTGTAAGGGACTTCGTCTCAATATTGATTCATTGAGGTATATTTTGATAATATACACCTCCTTCTTTAATATGGTATATAATAAAGCCCTTTGAATTTTAATTTCATTCAAAGGAAATATTTTTTTTCTATGACGCATTTTACTAAAGGAAAAAAGGAAAGTTTTTAATATTTGCAGTGACAATAACCTCTCCCCAGCCTTAATCGTTATTTGGATTCCTCTATAATATTTAATGTTATTAAATTGAATGAAATCCCTTATTCTATTTTTGGGTGTTTTGGTATTGAAAATGGTTTTTGAAATGGATAGATTATTTCAATATCTTGAAATGATTTCTGTGATTACAAATGTAATTTAATTAGTGAAATGATTATTTTTGAAATATGTTTTTTTTTATTTTAGAATGGTACTTAGAAATTTGATGGGTGGTTACGAGATAAACCAAATGACGGGTGGTGTAGTGAAAAATAAGGACGGGTGGTTATGTTATAACCTCCAATGCATTGGGTATGGAATTCAGGTGTATTGCTATTCTATTTAGTGACATGTGTGGATGTTGACTGTATGGTTATTCCATTTAAGTATGTTTATATCCCAAATTACCTTTCTATGTTATGTCTTCTTTCAATGGGTTTTATGGTAATATTTGGGATACAAAAGGGTAAGCAATGATATTTTATTTAGTGAAGAGTATTTATTACTTCATAAAGGATAAAAGTATTACTAATGATAAATTATTCATGGTTTACTTACTATTTTGAAAAAATAACACTTTTCCTTTTTTGTGTATCCCTTACTGAGATTTTTTTGCTCATACCATGTTTTGAAATGTTTTTCACAAGACTTAAAGATGAATGTGGTCAAGTATGGGATCAAGTAAAAGTAATGCTGTTTAAAACAAGGAACTAAACATGAATCTTTTTTTCAAAGAGTTTTTATTTTATGAAAAAATGTAAACTATGTAGAAGTGTCTACTTTGTAATTTTTGTGATGTAATGTAATAGTTATGGCGAAATTATCTAAACCTCTAGTCCTGAAAAGATCCTTAATGTGAATTATTTACTTAATTCAAGATTATGTAATGTTTAAGGTTAGGTCCTTGTAGATGGTATCCAAGGTCTGTTTAGATAACAATAGAGGTTGGGGTATATTTAAGCATAAGTTACATAACCATAATGGTTAGCATATTAGAAAGGGTGATAGTTATTTTAGAGGTGATAATTGGTTATTAGATTTTGGGGTCCAAAATTAAAAGTATTAGATAACCTTTGAGGATAAAATATGTCATGGTTATTTTTTAGGAATTTGTCTCTATTTTTTTGAATGCTATAAAATTGTATAGTTTTTGAAAAAGTACAACACATTGACCGTTTGACAACCCTTCACATCGGAGAAAGCTGTGGGAATCAATCCCACAACTAAAGTCATATTGGGATTTATTGCCTACCACTGGACTACATGAAGTCCCTGGTCAGCATGCCTAATTATTTTTGGTTAAATGATTTTATGGATCTAGAATAAGTTTATTTGGGATCATATGTTTTATCAAATGGACATACTTACTATAGGAAAATAATTTGATGATTAAGCGATAAAGGATATTTTTGAAGACATTCTATCTTTTCGGAACACTATATGATAAAGGAAAATAGAATACTATGGGATTTAATTTGTGAGTAATGGTTGAAATATTTTTTTGAATAATATATTTTTTATTGTGTCTATAAGGTTATTTGTGTTATTTATGGAAATGATTAACCTATCATAGAGAATATTTGATTAGGGTAATTACACTTCAGTATGATACATTAAGAGTAGAAAACATTGTTGGAGATAAATGTTAAGATTTACTATAGAAGACTATATGATTAAATCCTTTTGAGTTTTGGGTTTCATTCATACTTTGGATTATTTTGAATAATTTTAAGAAAAAAATAATATTGAATGGTCTTTATTGAACTTTGGGTACTTTTTGTTGAATTTTGGAGATTAAGAATAGTATTACTTTTATTAAAGGATTATCATTTTAGGGATTATCTGATCTTGTACAAACTAATTTTGGTTTTGGTTAATGTATAAAGATAGGGGAAATATATTGTTATATTTTGGGTATCATGTTATTCTCTAGGTTTTTATTCTAGCACTTTATATGTGACTATGTCATCTTGAATACTCATTGTTTGGAGAAAAGATGAGTTTGAGGTAGAAATTTTGTTAATGATGAAAGTATGCATGTTAAGTAAGTATGTTTCCTTATGTTCTTATTCAATATCCTAAATAATTATCCAACTTTATGAAAAGTAATTTAAAACAATTATTTTTTGCGTTTACTTTTCCTTCTGGGAATCAAATTACCATTTATCCCATAAAACATTTGTGGCTTTCTTGTTTTTAACTTTCTACTAATCATGTTTTCTATCACTCTGCATCAGAAAATGACACTTAGTTTCCTCCTCTATATCTATTTTTTCCTGGAATCCAAGATTGGGTTATCTCAGGTGGCCATTTAACTTATCTTTCGTTCTTTTAAAGTGATATGTTTATTTACTCTTTTTTTGATTTGGGACATTCACGGAAGTTTCCAAGCCCAGTTTTAAAATTGCGAGGACGCAATTTCCCAAAGTGGGGAAGGATGCAACATCCCCAGAAAATACAAAATATGTCATTATCATTTTTATCAATATTTTTGAATTAAAAATTTGTTTTATTTTAAAGGGGATTCTATATTCAATGGTATACCTAACACGCAACAATGGGTTTATCCGATGTCTAATGTTGCACAAAATGACGAGTCATACTGAAAAATAATAATATAATATTTTTTTAAGGGGTAGTTAATTCCTAGCCATTGTATTGGAAGGAATGAACAGATTAAATACAATATAATTATTCATTTTTGTTATATTTTTCTAAATTTATTCATTAAAATTTAGAGGATTAAAATGTGAATGAATCTAATTTTAAGCACAAATAGTCTAATATTATTTAAAAAGACAATTTACCGCCTTTTAATGGAGAACCCTTTTTAAATCTAGTTTTGGTCACTTTTATATTATATATTTGACAAAATAATATTCTTCTTCACAATAGGGATATCAAAATTTATTTTGGGTAAATTTTTTGTATTTTTCTGATAAAATTCATTTTTAATGAATAATGAAAAATACATAAATTTACTTCAAAACCTCCTTTTAATCTAATTTATTTATATGGATAGATTGATTTTTAATTGTGTTTAATGTGTAGATATATTATTTTTTTCCACTTAATCAAATGTTGTTCATTGCAAGTAATTTCACATTGAAATTGGATATAAACAAGGGTCAATCTTTTGATAGTTAATATTTCTTAAAAACACGCTTTTTGTTTTGACAACAAGAATTAATTTTAAATTTATTAGTGCATATTCTATGTATTTCATTTCATAAAATAGACGTAATTTTTGAATTTGTGATATCAAATATATCTTAGGCTGAATTTTTGGTATTTTTGTGAAAACCTTCAATTTTCGATGAATAGTGAAAACACTTAGTAGTAGTTAGAAAACTGAAATTTTCATTTAAATGAAATTTTACTGCTTCTATGAATTGAATTTCAAATATCCAACTTACATTCTTATTATTATTAAGTAATTATTTTTCAATAAGATGATAATAATTTTGGTGTAATAGTAACTTTTGACTTTCATTTACTGTGGTTAAAGGTAAATAAGGGAATTCAAGGTAAAAAATATTATAATAAAATTAAATTACTATAGACCTTATTCTAGCCTTATTGTATGAGTAATCGTCGTCCAAGAAAATCCTTGGGTGACACTTTGGGATTTTGAAATCCAAATGGGTAAGATAATGATATTAATAACATTTTATTTAATGTAATATTAAAAATATCAGAAACATGTATAATTTTGCTAAAACAATTTTATTTTCGGTTTATATAATTGATATATTCTACTATAAATATTAATTTTAAATATAGAAATATTCCCTACATCTTGATATTTTTCTATAAATTTTAGACATGAAATAAATAAAATTATTTATGACACAATAATGATACTCTGTTTACATCATTAATGAATGATTTAAATAAATAAGATAATAATGATTAGAAAATATCCCAAACCTACGAAATTCTTATTAGATGATTTTATTTCAAACATGATTCATCATTTATTCATCTTTAATGAGTTTTGGACATTTAGAAACCGAAAATCATTATATAATAAAATAATATTTTCAAACATTCCAAAAGAGCCCCTCCTCCCCCTTATAAGAAGCCTTCACCTCTTAACCATTTACTCAGACCACTTAAGCCACATGTCTCATCCAAAATCAACCCAGAAAGATTCTCAAGATCCTTATCTTTAATATAGAATCCTCACCTTAGGCATAAGGCACTTTGATAAATCATTTTGGTTCAAACCAAAGAAAGTTACCTAATTTAAAGGTAACGTCCCTTTTAAGTTCATTTCTTTTATTTTACTTCTCCAACCCCATAAAATATTTTTATTACATTATTTTATTACCACACCAATATCCTAAATATACTAGGTTGTTTTTATGAGATTTATTCATACTAAACATACACACACCTCCATCTAATGGGAAAATAACATACTATTTTTGTGGACAATGAATTACTGCCTCACAAAACGATGATTGTTCAATCATCTCCTACCACCTCTTATGGTAGCCATTAAGATGGAAATATATTTATATGTGATATATATTATATTAATATTGTTTCTATTCTTCTATATTTTTCATTTATAGAATAAATTTATGGTTTCCATAGTGGGTAAATACAATAATCTCATTTGAGGAAGTGCGGACTACCGCCCCTCAAAGTGATATGACACGTTTATGCCATACATGGAATGTATAAAGGATAGAGTTAAAGAAAATATATATGATATTATACTGGAATTATAATATATCTATTTATTATTATATTTTCATTCCATTAAATATGAAATAGAAATGAAAGCAGCGTTCATGCGTACGTACGACTTACGGTCTCCTAGAACGGTGCATTTCCTTTCTTTTATCCAAATTTTATGCAATATTATAAATACATACATATACTTGATATATATTATATATAAGATATATAAATTATTAATATAATTCTTTAGATAATGGTGTTTTGAACACATGAACAACTGGAAATTATAAGAAGTTCATTTTTGACTCAAGTACCAAATATCTAAAAAATGACCATTATTAACTTAAATGGTTGAATAATGTTTATAATATGGTAATAAGTGATATAAAAGAATAATAAACCAGAAAAAGGTTCTTAAGAAAATATAAATTAACTTGAGTTTATTATTCAGGAGATTAAAGAATGAACAGGTCAAGTAAGACACAATAAAAGGGGTTTCTAATCTCAGTTTTAATTCCATGAGTTTTCCGTTGTTCGCCACTTATTTATTGCATGTGGTATGTTTTGTACATTAATTTGATATATACTGTCACGATTCTCTATATATTCATTTTATTTTGTGTTTATTAACTTTTTGTCATACGAATCAATTGATTGCTACGTGGTAAGGAGTTTTCATCCCACTTTTTTATTCTCGTGAGATTAATGCTATATTTTCCACCATTTCCTTTTGTTGTTGTTGTGTATATACTACCCATGATTGAATTAATTGTGTAATATAAATTAATTTAGGGGTATTTACATCTTCGTTTTATGATCCTTCTTTCATGTGGTGTATATTTCATATGAATCCAAATTGGTAATGGAACATTTTACCATCCTCTTTTTGAAAGAATTCTTTTGTTATGTATTTTAAATTACATCCTCATATGTTGGGATATGATATTATATATCCTAATTGCAATAAAGTTTAGGTCCAAGTGATTAAATACCCTTTTCTCTCTCATCAAATCATTTTCTGAATATTAAAGTGACACTGTTATGCTGTCTAATTTTTGTAAGGGACACCGTCTCAATATCCTTTCATTGAGGCATGTTTTTATAATATATAACTCCATCTTTAATATGGTATATAATAAAAAAAATTTACTTTTATTTTCATTCAATGGGAATTTTTTAACAACAAATCATTTTACTAAAGGGAAAAAGGAATGGTTTAAATGTTTGTGGTGACAATGACATCTTTGCTATCGTAATCATTATTTTCATTCCTCTATAAGCCTTAATGTTCGTAAGAGGAATGAAATACCTTATTCTATTTTGGGTTGTATTGGTATTGAAAATGGTTTTTGAAATGGATTGACTATTTAAATATCTTCAAATGATTTTTTTGTGATTTAAAATGAAATATTATTATTGAAATGATTATGTTTGAAATATTTTTATGTGTTATGGTTTTATAATGGTACTTGGACATTTGACTGGTGGGTACGTGATAAACCAAATGATGGGTGGTGCTGTGATAAACCAGGATGGGTGGTTACATTATAACCTCAAATGCATTGGGTATAGAAGTTGTCCGTATGACTATTACATTTTGTGATATGTATGGAAGTTGACCATATAGTTATTACATTTCAGTATGTTTATGTATCAAGTTAACATTACATGTTATGTGTTCTTTCTATGGGTTTTATGGTAATATTTTGTTTACCAAAGGGTAAGCAATTATATTTTATTCATTGAAGAGTATTTACTACTTTCTAAAGGTTAAAAGTATTTCTTATGATAAAGTATTCATGGTTTACTTGTTGTTTTTAAAAACTTACATTTTTTATTCTTTGTGTTTCCCTTACTGAGTGTTTTATGCTCATCTCATGTTTTTAAATGATTTTCAAAGTACTTAAAGATGAATAGCGTAAAGGATGAGATCATGGAAAACTCATGCTGTATAAAACATGGAACTAGATATGACTCTTTTTCAAAGAGTTTTTATTTTATGAAGAAAATGAAAACTGAGTATAAGTGTCTACTTTTTAATTTTTGAGATGCAATGTAATAGTTATGGCCTAATTTTATAATGCTCAAAAACCCAAAAATGTACTCAATGTGAATTATTCACTTAGTTCAAGATTATGTAATGTTAAAGGTTGGGACCTTATAGTTGGTGTTAGAGGTCGGTTTAGATAACTTTAGAGGTTAGGGTGTCATTTAAGCAAAAGTGACATAACTATAATGGTTAGCATATTAAAAAGAGTCATAGTTTTTTTAGCGGTGATAAATGGTTATTACATTTTGAGGTGCAAAATGAAAGGTATTATTTAACATTTGAGGATAAAATATGTTGTGGTTATTTTTGAGGAATTTGCCTCTATTTACTTGTAATGTTGTGAAATTTTATAGTTTTTGAAAAAGGACAACAAACAGACCATGTGACAACCTGCCGCATCGGACAAAGCATCGGGAATCGAAGCCACAACAAATGTGAGATTGGGATTTATCACATACCACTGGAAAATGTGACGTCCCTAGTTTGTATGACTAATTTTTTTGGTTAAAGGATTTTATGGATCAAGAATCCGTTTATTTGGGATATTATGTTTTATTAAATGGACATACTTATTAATGGAAAATGATTTGTTGATTAAGTGATAAAATCTATTTTGGAAGACATTCTCTCTTTTGGGAAAAATATATACTTTAGGAAAATAGAATACTATGGGATTTAATTTGTACATTAATGGTTGAAATATTATTTTTGAAGAATCTATCTTTTTATTGTGGACATAAGGTCATTTGTGTTATTTATGGAAATGATTAACATATCATGGAAAATATGTGATCAGGTTAATTACACTTCAGTATGAGTCTTTAAGAGTAGTCGGTGTTTTTGGATATAAATGTTAATATTTAATGCGGAAGACTATATGATTTAATCCACATGAGATGGGGTTTCAATCTCAGTTGAGATTATTTTGAATAATTTTATGGAAAATTGGATATTGAATGGTATTTATTGAAATTTGGGTACTTTTTGTAGAATTCTGGAGATTAAGAGTAGTATATATTTTCTTAATGGAATATGTTTTTGAGTATTATCTAATCTCGTACTAACCAATTTTGATATTGGTTAATTTATAAAGATATAGGAAATATATGGGTTAAATTTTTTTGATTATTTTATTCTCTAGAATTTGATTCTAGCACATTTTAAGTGATTAAGTCATCTTGAATACTCATCGTTTGGAGAAAAGATGAGTTTGTGGTAGAAATTTTGTAAATGATGAAAGTCTACATGTCAAGTAAGTAAGTTTCCTTATGCTTATATTTAATCTCATAAATTAATTATCCAAATTTATGAAAAGAAACTTAAAAAAATGTTGTCCATTTACTTTTCGTACTGGGAAACCAATGACCGTCAAACCCATCACAAATTTGTAGTTTTCTTGCTTTTAACTTTCTCTTAAACATGTTTTCTATCACTCTACTTTGGAAGATGACAATTAGTTTTCTCCTTGACATCCACATTTTCATGTAATCCAAGAACGGGTTATCTCAGGTGACCTTGGTACATATCATTATTTCATTTAATGTGATAGTTCTATTTACACTTTTTCCGATGTGGGACATTCAATGAAGTTTCCAAGCCAAGTTTTAATATTGTGAGAATACAATTTCTAAAACGGTGGAAGGATGTAACATCATTAAAAAAAGAATATGACATTTTCATATTTATTAATATTTTTGAATTAAATATTAATTTTATTTTAAAGAGGATTATTTATTAAATGGAATACCAGACACACAAAAATGGGTTTCTCTGAAGTATTATGTGGCACATAATGCTGAGTCATACTGGAAAATAATAATATAATATTATTTTAAATGGTAGTTAATTTCTAGCCATTGTATTGGTGGGAATGAATATAATTAAATACAATACGATTATACATGTTTGTTAAATGATTTTACATTTATTCAATAAAAGATAGAGTCTTAAAATTTGACTAAATCTAATTTTAATCACACATAGTCTAATATTCTTTAAAAGGTCGATTTACCTCCATTTAGAGGAGAACCCTTTTTAAATCTAGTTTTTGTCACTTTCATATATTCTATTTGACAAAATAAAATTCTTCTTTTGAATCGGGACATCAAAATTTACAATGGGTCAATTTTTTGTATTTTTCTGATAAAATTCATTTTTTAATGAATAGTGAAAACACTATAATTTAATTCAAACCTTCCTTTTTATATAATATATTTATATGGTTAGATTATAGTTTTAATTGGATTTAAAGTGTAATTAGATTATATTTTTAATATTTAATCCAATTTTGGTCATTGGATGTAATTTCACTTTGAAATTGGACATAAATAAGTGTCAATCTTTTGATAGTTAATATTTCTTAAAAACACGCTTTTTGTTTTGACAACGTGAATTAATTTTAAATTAATTAATGAAAATTTTATATTTTTAATTTGGTAAATTAGTAATTATTTTTGTATTTGGAATATCAAATATATATTAGGCTTAATTTTTTCTATTCTTATGAAAACCTTTAAATTTTGATGAATGTCGAAAGCACCAAGTAGTAGTTAGAAAATAGACATTTTCATTTAAATGAAATTTTACCGCTTCTATGAATTAAATTTCAAAAATCCGACATACATGGTTGTTATTAGTAAGTAATATTTGGTTCATGAAGATGATAATAATTTTTTGTGAATAGTATCTTTTGACTTTTATTTACCACGGTTAAAGTTAAATTGGGTAATTCAAGGTAAAAACAATACTATAATAATATAAAATTACCTTAACACTTTTTCTAACATTATTGGATAAATAATGGCTGACCAAGACAATCATTGGGTGAGACTTTTGTTCTTTTAATGAAACGTTGGTAATATAATGATATTAATAGCTTTTTATTTAAAGTAAAAAAATATCATAAACATGAATTCTTTTGCCAAAAAAAATTAATGTGGGGTTATATAATTGATATATTTGACTATTAATATTCATTTGAATTCTAAAAAGATTTCCTACAACATGATATTTGTTTTATAATTTTTAGACATCAGATAAATAAAATTATTTATAACAAAATAATGATACAGTGTTTACCTCATTAATGAATAATTTAAATAAATAAGATTATAATGATTAAAAAGATATGAAAAACCAATACAATTATTATTGTATGAATTTATTTCAAACATTAGTATCTTATCTTCTACTTTAATGAGTTTTGGACCTTTATAAACTGAAAATCATTATATTAGAAAATAATATTTTCAAATATTCCAAAAGAGCCCCTCCTCCCCCTTATAAAAAGCCCTAACAACTAAACCATTACCCACACCTCTAAAGCCCCTTGTACAATCCAAACTCTTCCCAAATAATCTATTAATATCCCTCTATTCAACCTAAAATCCTTACCTTTGGCATAAGGCACTTCAAGAAATCATTTTGGTTCAAACCAAAGGGAGTTACATGACTTAAAGGTAACATCTTCTTTTAAGTTCTTTTATTTTATTTTTCTTCTCAAACCCATTAAAATCTTTTTATTAATTTATTTTATTAAAACACAATTATCCTCAATATACAAGGTTGTTTTTATGAGAATTATTCTAACTACACTTACACACACCTCCATCTAATGGGTAAATAATATACTGTTTCTGTGGACGATGAACTACTGCCTCACGAAACGATGATTGTTCAATATTCTCCTACCGCATCTTATAGTGTCCTTTAAGATGTAACTGTATTTATGTGTGATATATATAATATTTATATTATTTATATTCTTATTTATTTTTCATTTATAGAATAACTTTACAGTTTCCATTGTGGGTAAATACGAAAATTTAATTTAAGGAAGTGCCAACTGCCACCCCTCAAAGTGATATGACTTGTTCATGAAATACATGGAATGTATAAAGGATGGATTTAATGAAATTTTATATGATATTATAATATAAGTATAATATAACTACTTATCTTTATGTTTTAATTCAATTAAATACGAAATATAAATTAAAGTAATGTTCATGCGTACGTACGACTTACCGTCTCCATGAACGGTGCATTTCCTTTATTATCTCTAAATGTTCGGTAATATTATAAATAAATACATATACTGGATATATATGATATCTAAGATATCTAAATCATTAATATCACTATGTAGATAATGGAAATTTGACTACATGGACAACTTGTAATTATAAGAAGTTCATTTCTGACTCAAGTACTAAATATCAACAAAACGACCATTATTAACATAAATGATTGAATAATGTTTATAAAAAGGTAATAAGTGATATTAAAGGAATAATAAACATTAAAATAGTTATTATTGTAATATAAATTATATTTATTTTATTATTCTGAAGATTAAAGGATGAACGGGTCAAGTCGGACATAAGGTGAGGGGATTCCTATCCCACTTTTAATTCTGTTAGATTTCCATTGTTCACCACTTATTTATTTCATGTGGTGTATTTTGTACTGCCATTTGATTTATATTATCGTTATTCTCTTTATATTCATGATATTCTATGATTCATTAGGTGGTTATTAACTTTTTTTCATACGACTCAATTGATTGCTACGTGGTAATGAGTTTTCATCTCACTTTTTTATTACCGTGAGATTCATGCTATATTTTCCACCATTTACTTTTGTGCGGTGTATGTACAGCCCATGATTTTATTCATTGTGTAATATAAATTAATTTACGGGTATTTAGATCATCAATTTATGATTCTTCTTTCACGTGGTGCATCTTTTGCATGTTACCAAATCGGTAAAGGAACCTTTCCCCCTCCTCTTTTTAATGGACTTCTTTTTTTGTTATGTCTTTTAATTTATGTCTTATTATGTTGAGATTGGTTCTTATATATCCTTATTGTTGGAAATTTTATTCCCATGTGATGAGATACCTTTTCTCTCTCATCAACTCATTTTATAAATTTTAAAGTGACGTCGTTAGGCTATCAAATTTCGATAAGGGACTTCGTCTCAATATCCTTTAACTAAGGCATGTTAAAATAATATACACCTCCTTCTATTATACTGTATATAATAATCACCATTGAATTTTTATTTCATTCAAAGGGAATAATTTTTTTCTACGAAGCATTTTAGTAATGGAAAAAAGGAACATTTTTAACATTTGTGAGAAAAATGACTTCTCCACCACCGTAATCATTATTTGGCTTCCTCTATAAGCAATAATGTTTTTAAATGGAAAGAAATACATTATTATGTTTTTGGGTGTTTTGGTATTGAAAATGGATTTTGGAATGGATATATTATTTTTATTTCTTGAAAGGATTTTTTGTGATTCGAAATGAAATTTTATTAGTCAAATGTTTATATTTACAATATTATTGTGTGTTATGATTTTATAATGGAACTTAGATACTTGATGGGTGGTTACATGATTAACCAAATTATGGGTGATGTCATGATAAAATAGTACGAGTGGTTATGTTATAAGCTCTAATTAATTGGGTATGGAAGTCGGTTTTAGGGCTATTCCAATTAGTTATATGTGCGGAAGTCAACCGTATGGTTATTCCATTTAAGTAAGTTTTTTTCCCAAGTGACCTTTATATGTTATGTGTTATTTTTATGGGTTTTATGGTATTATTTTTTATTCAAATGGGTAATAAATGATCTTATATTATGTGAAAAGTATTTAATACTTTTTAAAGGTGAAAGGTATTAGTTAGGATAAAGTATTCATGGTTTACATGTAGTTTTGAAAAACTAACAGTTTTCCTTCTTTGTGTATCCCTTAAAAACTTTTTATGCTCATACTATGTTTTGAAATGTTATTAAAAGTAATTAAAGATAAATAGGGTCATGGTTGGGATCAATTAAAATTCATGCTATTTAAAACATGGAAATAGGCATGACTCTTTTTTTCAAAGAGTTCTTATTTTATGAAAAAAAAGTAAACTGAGTAGATGTGTCTACTTGGTAATTTTTGAGATGTAATGTGGTAGTTATGGCCTAATTATCTAAATCTCTAGACCAAAAAATATTCTCAATGTGATTTATTCACATAATTCAATATTATTAAATGTTTAAGGCTGGTTCCTTATATATGAAAATTAATGAAAGCCTTTTGTCTCAAATCAAAAGAAGTTACCATATTTAGAGGTAATGCCTTCATTCAATTTCAATTCCTTTGTTTTTCTTATGTAATCCTTATGATCTTCTTATTATCTAATTAAATAAAAAAACAATATAATAAATATACTAGGATGTTTTTAGGAAAATTATATGGTCTAAACTTACACAAACCTCTATCTGATGGATACAAACATATTTTTCTATGTACGGAGAACTACTACCTCACGAAATGATGATTGTTTGATTTTCTCCTACCACATATCATGGTGGACATTATGGTGGAACTATATTTATATATGACATGTAATATATTTAAATTATTTATATGATTCTGTTTTTTTTATTTACCGTATAACTTTATTCTTTCCATAATTTGTAAATGCGATAATTTCAATTGAGGAAGTGCAGACTACCACCCCCTCAAAGTGATATGAATAATTCTTTCCATACATGGAACATATAAATTATGTATTTAATGAAGTTATGAATCATATATTACATGTTATATTATAATGGAATTATAATATAACTATGTATCATATAGTTTTCGTATGACAAAGAATTGAAAGTAGCGTTAATGCGTACGTACGACCTACCGTCTCCAAGAATGATGCATTTTATTTATGATCTAAAAATGTTATGGACTAGTATAAATAAATATATAATGAATATATATGATATTTGACTCATGAATATAATTCTATATATGATTTAATTTTGACCACATGAAAAATTTATATCAAAACAAGATCATTTTCGACTCAAATACAGAATATTGACAAAACAGATGATATTCACTTAAATAATTTTTTAATTTTTAAAACATAGTAATAAGTGATAATAAAGGAATAATAAAGTGAAAATGGTTATGATGAAAATAGAAATTAACATAATTTTTTTATTCAGGAATAATGAGTAACATACGTGATGAGTCAGACCCAAGGTAAGGGAATTTATAAACTCAATTTCATCTTATTATGTTTTACCCATACATTGTTGAATATATTATTCCAAGATTATATGTGGAGCTAATATTTATTTATTTATGTTTAAATTTCCAGTTCTGTTTGTGTGGATATAATATTTCTACAAATAATCACCCTATTGATAAATTCTTATGGCATTTATATGAACTTTGTTAGGAAAATCTAAACTCAATATCTGTTAATTGAATTAAATATCCAAGTCATTGGTTTTGTTATTCCCAGAAAATGGGAGAATGACCTATGATAGTTTTACAAATAATATCCACATATATGGGGTGTATTTATATTTATCAGACATAACTATTTCATTGATTTATCTTCAATCTAATGTTACAATCCTTGTAAGGGACATCATATCAATATCCTTTCATTGAGGCTTATCTTGATGTTATGAACCTTTATTATCCAATAAGGTGTATATAAAACCCTTTTGGCACATTATATCATGAATTATTATATTCTCTTTATATTTAATGTTTTGTTTAATGGAATTCCTTATTTATTTTTATTCAAATTTTTATCAAGTGGAAATGAACTCTTAAATTATTTTTTAATGTTTTATATATTTATTCTTCTAAAACATTCAATTTCATGTCCATTTTTTCAGAATAGTTTTTATGTGTTTATTTATATAGAAATGAATGTTTGAAAATCTTAATTTCTTTTAAAATTTTCATAGTTGAATGGGACACATTGATTCAAAAGTTTCTATATAAACTATTTTAAATGGTTTTGGAAATGGGTTGAAGATTTTAATATATTGAAATGATTTATTATGATTGAAAAAGAAATTTTATTAGTGGAATGCTGATATTTTCAATATTTTAAGTGTTATTATTATATAATGGTACTTGGAAATTTGAAAGGAAGTTATATGATAAACCAATGATGGGTGGTTGTGTGAAAAACCAAATGATGGGTGGTTCCATGATAAACCATAAATGAGTGGTTACGTTATAACCACCAATACATTGGGTGTGGAATTAAGCCATTTTGCTATTTTATTTCTTGATATTTCTAGAAAATGGTCACATGGTTATTCCAAATATGTATATTTATGTCCCAAGTTACCTTTATATGCTATATGTTGTTTTCTATGGGATTTAGGGAAATATTTTGGTTACAAAAGGGTAAGTAATGAGATTATATTCAGGGGTGTTTTTTGCTACTTATTAAAAGTGAAATGTATTAATTTATGATACAGTTTTCATGGTTTACATGTTTTTGAAAGATTAACAGTTTCCATTCATTATGTACCCTTTATTGAGCTTTTTATGCTCATCCCATGTTTTGAAATGATTTTCACCGGACATAAATAAGAATAGAGTCTAGGATGGGATCAAGGAAAAGATATGCTGTTAAAACACGAAATGATGTAATGTTTCTTTTCAAATAGTTATTGTTTTATAAAAAATGGATATTGACTTGAAGTGCCTACTTGAAATATTCAAGTTGTTATGTATCTGTTATGAAATAATTATCTAAATCTCTAATCCTAAACTACTCCATGATGTGAATTAAAGAAAAATTATTGACTTATCTCAAGAATAATTATTTTTTTAGGTCAAGACCATATAGTTGGTATCAGAGGTAAGTTTTGATAACTTTGGAGGTTAGGGTGTTATGTGAGAATAGTTGGCATATTTTATATAACCACAATGGTTATCATATTTGAAAGATTCATAGTTTTTTTGGATAAATTGAATGATTTTAGGATCACATGAATAAGTATATCTTAGTGTTTACCCTCCTCATAAGTTAATATATGATTATTTTATAGATATCACCACACAAACATTTTTTGTTTTTGTAAATGACTATATATAGTAGGAACCAGAGTAATAATGGATATGGAGGAAACTGTGGTGGTTTTCTGAATAAGAAACTGAATAAAATGGGAGCCACAATGATAAATTTTGTGGTTATTCATGACCAATTATGTAGAGTCGTGATTGACCACTCGATCCTTTGCGATTTTTAAAATGAACCATATATGAGAAAAAAGAATCCCTATGGAAGTTTAGGTATGTATCATAAAGGTATGTATATTAAAAAATCTATGTGTCAAGGATGTTGAAAAAACTCTTAGAAAAATGTTCCAGAGGGATGAGGAGATGTTATAAATACAGTAATGAAGTCCATAAAGCAATAACATTCCATGGAAAAATGAATAATTTTTATGTATTCAGAAAAGGGAAAGAACTTATTAATGAGGGATGAATTGAATGTTTTAAATATAGTGTGCATGGTTATTATGAAAATATATGTCCTAAAAAGAAGCTTTAGCAATGGGATCAGTACGACCTTATAAATATACGATTACCAATACCGATTTCAATTCCAATTGAAGATGAGGAAACTAAAAATGATGTATGAAAGGTATGCATTATTTCTTAGCTCATGTTCTTACTATCACGAACCAATTCGGGTATCCATCAAAACTGGTTCCAAACCAGGCCTGTGACAAGGACAATAGGGTGTTCCCTATCCTCAAAGGCTGGAAAAAGTAGCCTGGTATCATTAATTTGGATTTGGGAACAATTTACCAAAAGTAAGGTTAGAAAAAATATCAAAAACATTCGATAAACCGAATCTAAAAAATTCATACCAAACAAGGTTTATACAAAATTATGAACTGAATAAATAAGGTCAAAATTAATAAAGGAGGACCGAAGACACAAATAAATAGCATAAAACCATCCCCACAGACACCGCATGACAAGGGGTCATCACCCATGAGCCATCTCCACAACGCCATAGCAAGGAAGAGAACTAACAGCCCGAACCACCATCACCAAAAAACCTTTCCTTTAACTGTATCAAACATGAGCAAGTCTACATACACCCAAGATGTGTAAGAAGGGTGTGATCCTGATCCCAATATGACACAAAATGGGATTACATAGTTTAAAAAATACATGTTATACAGAATTCCATTTTTGATAGCAAAGAAGTGCTAGAAATAATTTCAAAAGAATGAAACTTTTAAATGTAAAAATTTTCAAATGAAATTTTCCATGTAAGAGAACATATCAATATAATGTGTAAGATAATTTATTTTCCACCAAAAACCACCATATTCCAAATATAAATACACAAGATCCAATGAGCTCTAATCTCGACAACACCCCTATGCACTAGGTAGTCTCAGGCGCCGTGTACCTCATACCTCATTGTAGAGTAACCATAGAAAAATCTATTCTCATTCAAAAGACACTATTAGGAAACATAACTATAATCTAGTTGTCCCAAATCATCATAAAAATTTTATTTAGTGTCTTCGTTATCCATTTTCTCAGTGAAACAGAGACACAACCCATTCAAATCACTAGCGTACTAGTACATATCCTCCCTCCTAGGTACCTGTACTCTCGCCACTCTGGTCAAACCATTATCTCATGATACCAAAAGCCATAATCACATAAAGAAATATGTTAAAATCATAATAAACCCACAACAATAGCTACAAATTTTTTTCACCACTTACACCACTCAATAAATCCTTTAGAATTTAAATAAAACATCTTCACAAAACATATCAATATTTTTCACAAAAAATGCCTTAAAACCCAACATTAAATGCCATGAGCATACCCATAATCATCAGAAAATAATTTTAATCACCCATATCATTTACACAAACACATTATACTATTTAAAAGACAATCCCAGTTGGCACAACATGAAATAAACATGAAAACACCCAATTTAGCACCAAATTAGTACCCAATTTACCATAATCCCATTTAAAATCCCATTTTGAACACCATGGAATACCCATAAATAATAAAATATAATTTTCATCACCCAAATAATTTCCATAAACCCATTACATGATTTATAAAATTAACCCAATTGGCACAACCAGAATTAAACATAAAAAACACCAAATTTAGCATAAAATTGGTACCAATATTAATTTTCTCAACAAACATCCCCAAAAATAGATTTCACAGTAAGAATAATAAATAATATGTGTTCTAAAAATATAAATTCAGAAGTGGTAACACATCTAGAATTTATTACCCATGGAATCACCTACCAAAATAATAGAGACCCTTGATTTTTGTACGAAAATACAATTGCACCACCACCGCACCACAAGGGACTTAGATCAAGCCTAAAACCAGAAGAATAGTCCAAAAACAAAATATCAAACCCTAGGTGTGAAGACATAGTTTTTGGAAAATATAAAATTTAGAAAAAAAAAGTTGATGAAAACCTAATTAATAGAGTGAAATTAGAGATAGATGCACTTAATTGAAGATATCTTGATGTTTCCCCATCAAAACCCCATCATGAAATGAGATCCAAGGGAGGTTTGGGGATCTTGGTAGGCTTCCACTGATGAAATGGTCACATGAGGGAATAAAGGGGAAAATTTGGATAAATCTTGGGAGAGTAAACATTGAATTTAAAATTGTTTTTAATGACCCGGACAAGGCCCCACGGTTACCTTGCATGGTTTAGCAAACCATGCGCCCAAAACGTGCACCCCCTTCTGTCCACTCAAAATGGGTACAAACTCATTCAAATTTATGGGGGTCCTAGGAAGAAACCTAGAGGGAAAGATTTATCAAGGATAGGGGGAAATTATACCCAAAAGAAAACAACCATTCCACCCTAAGACTCATCCAACTCAAGGGTATAAACCACCCCCAACAACTTACCCTAGAAGGGGTGAGACTAGGAGTGTCACACATCCAACTCCAAAAAATCAGAACCTCATACCATCCTATTTACAAAAAAATAGGAGAAAATGTACCATACAAGACCTACACGACTAATTTCATTTTAGAAAACACTAGATATGACCATAATTTAAACCCAGAATACCCAAAAACTGAGAGAAAACCAAGAACCAAATGATGATTTCAAACAAATCATGGAAATAAAATTTTGGGTGTGACATTTAAATTATTGAAATCATAGGAAATTATGCTTGATTATGTTTTTATGAAATAATTATAAATGAATAAAATGAAAAAACATGTATAAAGGATCATGAATAATGTTTGATGATTAATGTGTTTACATTTTAGGAATTAAAAAGTAATGTTGGATCTATGGATGATGAGATGTTTAAATGTATTAATAATGGGATTTCATTAGAAGTCGTCTCGTATTTTTAACCCTTATGTTTTCTTTATAAAAATTCAAATTGAGGAAGCACTATCTTTAAATATTTTCGATGTAGTTATAAAGAACCATTAGGGTTTATATGATTCTTGAATTTGAGGCAATTATTAGTTATTAGTTTTTGGGATTCAAAATGTGAGGCATGAAATAATATTTGAGGTTCAAACATGTTATGTTTTTTTAGGGTTTTACCTCATTTTGTTAATGTTATTAGAATTATACGATTTTTGAAAAAGGACCACACATAGATCATGTGACAACCCGTCGCATCGGACGAAGCTACATGAATTGAACCCACAACCAAAGTGTGACATGGATTTACCACCGACCAGTAGACTACATAATATTCCTAGTTATTATAACTTATATTTTTAGTTAAATTATTTTATAGATCAATAATATATTAATTTTGGAACTTATGTTTTATCAAATGGAATTTTTATTAAAGGAAAATAATTTTTTGATTAAGTGATTAATGTCATTTTGGAAGACGTTCACTCTTTTAAGAACACTGTATGCCAAAGAAAAATAGAATACTATTAGATTTCATTAGATGAGTAATGCTGGAATTTTATTTTAGAAGAATTTATATTTTTATTGTGGACTTATAGAAATTTCACTTATTTAGGGAAATGATTTACCTATCTTGTAGAATATGTGACTAGTTTAATTACTTTTCAATATGATAATTTAGGAGAAATATATCTTATTTGGAGATAAATATTAAAATATATCATGGAAGACAATGTCATGAAATCCTTATGAATTTTCGGTTTCAATATAGTTTGGATTATTGTGAATAATTTTGAGGAAAATTGTTTATTGATTGGTCTTTGTGGAATTTTGTGTATTGTTTGTTGAATTTTGGAGATTAAGAGTTGCATTTATTTTTATAAATTATTATAATTTTTGGGGATCATCTGATCTTGTACTAAACCTTTTGGTTTGGGTTAATATCTAAAGATATGGAAAATATGATGTTCAAGTTTTTTGGATTATATGATTATTTATAAGTTGATTCTAGTCCTTTAGATGTAACCAAGTCATCTTGAATACTCAAGGTTTTGAGAAAAGATGAGTTTGTGGAAGAAATTTTTTAAACAATGAAACTCTACGTGAAAAGTATGTATATTTCTTATGTTCTTAGTCGGTCTCAATTAATAAATTATAAAAATTTATGAAAAAAATATTAATATAAAAAAAATTCCGTTTATTTTTCTTATTGGGAAATTAAATACCGTATAACCCATGACAATTTTATGGTTTTCTGGTTATTAGTTTTCTCCTAATCTTGTTTTCTATCACTCTCAATCAAAACTTGATGGTTAGTTTTTTCTTTCGTATGCATGTTTTCATACATAGAACCCCAATATGTGATTTCTCATGTGACCTTTTTTACTTATCATTCATTGTTTTAGTGTGATTGTTTTGTTGACCCATTTGGTAATGTGGGATTTTCAATGAAGTTTCTGAACCCAACTTTAAATTTACAAGGGTACAATTTCCAAAAGTGGGTAATGATGTAATGACCCAGGTATTTATAGAATAATAATTTTTTTCCTATTAATATTTATGAATAATAAGTTAATTGTTTATAAAATGGGATTATTTTTCTGATAGCATACTTGACATGCAAGAATGACTTTATCCAAAATCACACTTTACATAGAACTTTGGATTATACTAAAAAATAATTAAATAATAATATTCTTATATTAAATGGTAGATAATGCTTAGCCATTGTATTAGAGGTAATGAAAAGAACTAAATAAATTATTAAAATACATGTTTTGTTAAATGTTTTTACATTTATCCCATAAATGTTTTAAGCATAAAATGAGAATAAAACCAATTTTAAGCATAACATATTATAATATTTTTAAATGGTCGGTTTACCACCTTTTTATGGGGAAACGTTTTTAAATTTAGTTTTTTTCACTTTTATATATTCTATTTTACAAAATAAACTTATTATATATAATCGAGACACTATAATTTACATAGGTTAATTGTTTTGGTAATTTTCTCTCAAAGTTCATTTGTAATGAATAATGAAAAATACGGTATTTTCATTCAAAAATGTCTTTTCATATTATTTATTTATGTAGTTACCTTGTCATTTTAATTGGTTTTAATGTTTAATTGGATTATATCATTGCCATTTAATATAATTTTGGTGACTGGAAGTAATTTCACTTTTAAAATTTGATATAAAAACATGTCAATCTTTTGATACCTTTTATTTCTTAAAACCCTGTTTTTTGGTTTTGAAAATGAGAATTAATTTTAAATTAAATTATACCAATTCTCTATTTTGTATTTAGAAAAATGGATTCAATATTTTCACTAAGGAGGTACAAATATTTTAAATATGTACCTTTTATTTTTATACATTATGAATAGTAACTTCTTTAATTATTTTATTTACATTGGTTATAGGGTAAATATGGAAAATAAGAGTAAAAAATAATATTATAATAACATTAAACTGCACTAAAACATGGCCTAATCCAATTTTATAAGCTATATCGGGCCACGGTAATCCTTGGTTTTATTTGGGGACCCCATGGATCCACTTGGGAGTGATAATGACATGTTATATTAATTAATTTAAAGTAAAGAGAAATATTAGATAGGCACATATCTTTTACTAATTTTTTATAGGTTAATATAATTGATCTATTTGACTATAAATAGTCATTAGAACCATAAGATTATTTCTTAAATCATCCTATTTTTTTTAAATTTATAGACATTATATGAATAAATTTAATAATGAGATAATGATGATGTAAAGATTACCTCATTAATGCATGTTTTAAATACATGCTATTATAAATATTAAAATAAATCTAATTCGAATATTTTTATCCCTTACATGAATATTTTAGATTATATTGACATATTATATTTTATTTAATACATTTTGTTTAAAGGAATCAATTTGTTATGACTTTATCAAAAATTTATTACTTTATAGTGTCAAAAGTGACATAAATGAGTTTTCGAAACAAATACTATATTTTTAAAATGATAGAATAGTCCTAAAAATATATGAATCTTTGAAATGACTTATTTAATGTTAAAAATGGAATTATAGATCCACTTATAGTTAAATATTTATTTTATAGTAACTAATGTTACCATATATTATGAAAATCCAAGAAGACATCGCAAGAAGTAATGTTTTTAACTAATGGTTAAAGATAAAATATTCGGTTGATTTTATGACTTAAAATTTTCTAAAACCAATTTTTTGAGAGTTTTATGACCCAAATGAATATTATATATTCAATTATGAGTTTTGGACCATTTTAAACCGAAAATAAATTTATAATAAAATAATATTTCAAGACCTTCCTATGTGCCTCTCCTCCCTCCTATAAAAGGCCACACCTCTAACCACTTACTCACATATCTCCCTCCCCTTTGATCATACAAATTATGATAAAATAAGTTCCCAAAATACATCCCTAAATTTTAGTATCCTTAAAAAGGGTATAAGGCAATTCATGAAATCTTTTTGGCTCAAATTAAAAGAAGTTACCCAATTTAGTGGTAACATCTTCTCTCAAGTTTCTTCCCTTTTTATCATTATCTAATCCCTTTAATCTTATTATTACTTTTTTTCCATAAAAACAAAATATCCTAAATATACTATTATGTTTTTATGAGAAGTATTTAACTACACTTAAACACACCTCCATCTAATGGACATAAACATACTATTTCTATGTTTGGAGAACTACTGCCTCACGAAATGATGATTGTTCGATTCTATCATAACACCTCCCACAGTGGACATTATGATGGAACTATATTTTTATATGATATATATTATATTTATATTGTCCTTATACTTATTTATTATTATTTACAACATACCTTTATTCCTTTCATAATATTTAAATACGATAATTTCATTTGAGTAAGTGTAGACTACCGCCCCCTCAAAGAGATATGACTCGTTCATGCCATACATGGAATGTATAAAGGATATATTTAAAGAAATTATGTAAAATATATGATATATTATATTATAATGGAATATAATATACCTATGTATCATATATTTTTCATTTGACAATGAAATGAAAGTAGCATTCATTTGTACATACGACCTACCGTCTCCATGAATGGTGAATTTCATTTTTAATCTCGAAATTTTATAGACTAGTATTAATACATATATACTGAATATTTATTATATTTAAATCATTAATTTCATTTTTATGTGAATTAATATTGGCTACATGGGAAATTTATTTTAAAAAAGTTAATTTTCAACTCAAGTATAAAATATTGACAAAATGACTGATATTAACTTAAATGATTTTATAAATTTTATAACCTAGTAATAAGTTATATTAAAGGAACAATAGAATTGAAAAATGTTTAAAGGAAAGTATAAATTAACTTATTTTTATTATTCAGGAATAAAACGTAATATACTGGATGATTCAGACTGAAGGTAAGGGAATTTCTAAACTCAATTGCCACTCATTGGGTTTATGCATACTTTGTTGAATATATTATTCCAATATTATGTGTGGAATCAATTTTTATTTATTTATGTTTTAATTTTAACTTAAAATTGTATTGATATTCTATTTATACACATAATCTCCCCATTGATAAATTCTTACTTCATTTATATGAACATTCTAAGGGAAATCTTAACTTAATCTTTATTCATTGAGTTAAATATCCATGTCATTGGTTTTGTTTTTCCAAGAATATGTGTAAATGATATCTGATTATTTTACACATAATATCCACTTATATTTTGTGTATTTATATTCTTCATACAAAAATAAGTCATTGATTTTTCCTTAATCTAATGTTATAATCTTTATAAGGGACTTCGTCTCAATATTCTTTCATTGAGGCATATCTTCTTGTTATGAAGCTTTATTATCCTATAAGGTGTGTATAAAACCATTTAGACATGTTATATCATGAATTATTATATTATATTGATATTTAATTTTTTTAATGTTATTCCTTAATGATTTTTATTCAAGTGTTTCTGATGTGACAAGGGACACTTTAGCAAAAACAACGTCTTAACTACTGTAAAGATATATTCTTCTAAAAACATCTATTTCCTGTCCATGTTTTCAGAAAGGTTTTTATGAATTTAATTATATTTATATTAAAATTTTAAAATGTTAATTTCTTCTAAAACATCCAATTTGGTATGGGACACTTCGATTCAAAAGTCTGTTTTTAAAGGTTCTAAATGGTATTGTAAATAGGTTCAATATTTCAGTATCTTGAAATTATTTCTTGTGATTGAAAAAGAAATATTATTATTAAAATGGTGATAATTGAAATATTTAATTTTTTATGATTATATAACGGTACTTGAACCTTTGACGGGTGGTTACGTGATACACCAATGACGGGTGGTTACATAATATACCAAATGACGGGTGGTTCCGTGATAAACCATGGACATGTGGTTACGTTATAACCTCGACTACATTGGGTAAGAAAGTCAGTTGTATGTCTATTACATTTATTCATACATCTATAATTCAACTGTATGGTTATTATTTTTATGTAAGTTTATGCCCCATGATACCTTTATATGATATATGTTGTTTTCTATAGGATTTATGGTAATCTTTTGGTTACAAAAGTGTATGTAATGATATTATAATCAGTGAAGTGTTTATGGTACTTCTTAAAGTTTAAAAGTATTATATTATGATAAAGTATTAATGGTTTATATGTTTTAACATGACTAATAGTTTTCATTCATTATGTATCCCCTAATTGAATTTTTACGCTCATCCCATGTTTTGAAATGTTTGTTACAGGACATAAAGAGGAATAAAGTCCAGGATGGGATCAAGGAAAAGATATGATTCTAAACATGAAATGATGTAGTGTTTATTTTTAAATATTTATTGTTTTATCAAAAATTGTATAGTGGGTATAAGATCCTAATTTTAATAATAAAGTTGTTATGTATCAGTGATGAAAAAATTCTCAAAAACTCTAAACATGAAAAGATCCATGATGTGAATTAAATTTAAATTATTGACTCATCATAAGAATAAGTAATGTTTAATGTTTGAGCCTTAAAGAATGGGAATTATTCAAACCAGTTATATAATATATAGGATAATGATGATGACCTATGTTATTAACCCCTTAAACATAGAGAAGAAGGGAAATATCATGATATAACTATTTAGGGTAAAGAGTTTGATAAAAACATGGTAAAATGTACACTTACAATCAACTCAAGAACAAGTAATGTCTCATTTTAAATTTTATCTAACAACTAATTTATATCTAAAGAACATTATAATGGTATAATAGCACCACCTCAATGATTAGATGTAAAATTATTTATAGAAACCAATAATGGTACAGTGATCAAAACTCAAGTCTATGATTCTTTTGTGGTTGAAATTTATAAATATTAACTTATGGAAAATCGTTTTATTCTTCATTTGATTGAGTTCGATGTTTTTTAGGAACATATTGGATATCTCAATTTAGTTCCCAAAAATATCTCTAAGTAAGGGAATCCATGTTTGATATTCGAAACTAATCAAAGATCATATATTATTATGAATATGAATATGAACTTATGATGGAAATCATATACATAATATGGGTATTAATTCCTATTCAAATGCAGAATTTATCTTAGATGGTTGGGAATTAACTCAACATAAATGATATTCTTATTATGTTGGAGTTTGTTAAGGGATTTCCTAAATAATTTACTAGTCTTCTACCAAATCATGATGTTGATTTCCCAATATAACTATTTTTTGGTTCAACATCTATTTTCAAGACCTCATATAGAATGTTCCTTATTGAGTTGCGAGTCTTGAAGAGGATACTCCATTTGAATACTAAAAATTGATTAATTCATCCAAATTCATCACCATGGGGATCAATCATCATTTTTATTAAAGAGTAATATTGATAAAACAAATCTATATTGATTACTAATAATGCAACAAGATCACTATCAAACATGTATCCTCTACCTGGTATTGATGACTTATTTGATCAACTTCAGGGAGATTAATATTTTTCCAAGATTTATCTTCATTTTGGATATCATCAATTCTGGGTAAAAAAGGATCATATAAGGCAACCATTATTCCATTCAAGGTATGCACCAATTGAATTTATCGTGATGCCATTTTCTTTAAACAATTCCCTTTTTTCATTATAAATATAATGAATTGAGTATTTAATGATTTCATTGACCAGTAGGTGATAGTATATATAAATTATATTCTTATTTGTTCAATGTGAGAGGTAGGTAATGAAGATCATTATATAATTTTTCTGAATACCCTAATGAAGGGAAATTTTATGAAAAATTTCCCAAGTGTGAATATTGGATTCCTAAGGTTTTATTATTATGATATACATTCTCAAGAATCGGTTTATTAGTGGATCTATCTATTCCAGAAGTTATTGAAAATTTTTCTTGACTAAACACTATGAATCATATCCATATTTTACTTCGTTTGGCTATATCCCATTAGTTATTTGTGGATAATTTCTCATGAATTTATAATCCACTAACAATGATAACTTGAAAGTGGTCCATATTTTTTGGACAGATTAATGTGAACTAAATTTAATGTAATTAATGAGATGGTGAGTCAAGGCACCTATTATAATAATACCCTATAGTGGATATGTTTTATAGATCTATATTGATTCATTAGATAAGGGATTGGGATGTGTTCTCATGTAGTACAATATGGTGATAGATTATTCCTCACTCCATTTCATGGTTCATGAGAACAATTCCCCAACACATGACTTCGAGTCATCAACGTTAATTTGTTCACTAAACAAATGAAGGAATTTTCTTTATTGGGAAGGGTTATATACATATACCACAAAAGTTTAATGTATAGATTAAATACAATGTGTTAAATATGCACCAGACAATATGGTTGGAGACAATTATATATTATAACTTCACAATGAATTACCACATTAGGAAATAGAACATGGTGGAAGATTCTTTTAGCATAAAGGATCATGCCATATTATCTATAAAAAGTATCACAAAACATCCAATATTTATGTATTTTCAATGGATGTATGTTGAAATATTAATGGATGGGGAGAAAAATTTTCTCGCACTAATTAATGTTAAAACATTTATCAAAGTTAATATTAAAGAGGTGCAGATTAAAGATATAAAGCTACAAAAGAATGTTTAAAATAATCTTGAGTTCATCAATGATGGAGATGGAATGATAATATTTAGGAATAATATATTTTTTCCATCCAAAACAAATTTAAATTAGTTATTAGTGGATGACTATGGTTCATCCTTCTCTACTCATCCTGGGTCTATAAAGATATAAAGAGATTTGAATTAGTATTTTTGGTGGGATGACATGATTAGAGATATTATAGAGTTTTTTTATCATTTCTTCGTATGTCAGCAAGTTAAGGGTGAGAGAAAAAAGAATTATGCGATGTTACAACAATTACCCATATATGAATGGAAAGGGAAATCATCGCCATGAATTGAATCATTAGACTCCCCAAAGTTTCTAAAGGGACTAATGATTTATGGGGTTTAGTGAATCACTATAAAAATTTGAAAGTCTTTATTTCAATTAGATATGATTTATCTCTATAATTTATTTCCAAGATATTTGTGATGGAAGTGGAATTATTTCATGGAAAACCACATTATACTATATCTAATCAGGATCTAAGGACTAGATCAATGTTCTGGTAATGTTGTCTGAAATATCTAGATATAAAGGTATTTTTTAGCACTGACTATAATCCTCAAATAGTTATTCAATTTGAGATGAAATTTCAAACTCTAGAATACATATTGAGATCTTTCTCTACTGATTAAAAGGTGTTTGTGAAAAACACCTTACATTGGTTGAATTTCATTACAACAAAATATTTCACTCAAGTATTCAGATTTCTCATTATGAAGACCTCTACTATAATGAACCAATGTTTTATTAGTGGAAAATCCCTTCTTATAATTATATAAAATAGTCACATGAAATTATAATACAATGAACAAAAAGTACTATGTGACCTTTAAACATAATATTGTCACTTCAATGTTTTGATGTTTTTAAAAAACCCATTTACAATTGTGATCAGAAAGTTATTAGGAGTCTGATAGGACAAACATAATTTTTATGAAAGGTAACATACCTTTATGAATATTAATGAACTGAAAACCGGCCAAAAAAAATACAAACTTCACCCCCAAATGTATAAATACAATTTAGACATCTTAAAATTGAAAAAACTACCATAGTATAAGTATTGGTATATTTTTTTGTAATAGATATTTTATATAAAATTTTATGATTAATTTTATAATTTATAATGGAAATTTATTTTCATAAAATGTAATCATAAATGTATATTTATTGTCTTATGGTTATAAGATAATTTTTGGAGAAACTTGATTAAAATTTCAAGGTTTTATAAAACGCGTTATAATTTTAATATAATTTTTTGTATAAATTATGATTTTATTTAAAAACTAATTTAAAAATATTTGAAAAAGTATTTTTAAAAATGGTTTTCATTTTGGAATTGTACATGTCGCTAAATTGTTATGGTGAATTTTTCGGATTTTTCTAAAATACATGATTTTTTCGTGAAAAGTAAACATATAGTTTTGAGTTTTCAGTATGTTTAATTCCATCATAATGAAGTGATAATTAATATAATATGATGGTCTAATTTTGTATAGTATAATATGATATGAGGTGTCCCATGTGTCTAACACCATGGGCAAATACCATGGGCAAGCCCATGGTTTAGCAAAAACCACTAATGAGGTGTCATTTGAAATTAATAAAAATCTCCCTCTCATTTACAATAAATTACTAGTCATTCCTTATTTTTAGTCTTCATAAAATCCATCATACTCAATGATCTGGTAGTTTTACCTCTCTAATAATACTCCTATGATGTCCTCAACCCCCCAAGGTCCCAACCTTCATGTTTTAGGATTTACTCTACAAGGTAAGGGAATCTACCTCCCTTCTCTTTTTCAAACATTCATTTTATGTTATTATTTGGATTATGTTGTAATATATAATTTAAAATTCTCAATACATTACATATTATGTAATAATGATTATAGTCCAATTTTTTTCTCTCGTTAAAATATTTTATAAAATTGTCAGTGACGTCGTTAGGATGCCAAATATTCCCAAGGGATCTCTCATCTTTTATTTTATTTTTGATTTCATTAAATTTTTTAATTAAGTCACCTCCTTTGATCCAAATGTTGTGATGAATCCAGTAACAAACATGTTCTATATTTTTTCCTAATAAAGTAATAATTCTTCATCATCTCTCAATTCCATTTCTTTTATATAAAAAATTAAAACACCATCTGAGATGTGCTAATTTACCACATTCAATGATGATAAGTTTTTCAATTTCTATTACAATATTTAATTCTGGTCATGAATCCATTAAAATGGGTGAAAAATAATATAATATAGGTATTATGTCTCATCTATGGTTCTGGAATATTTTTGTACAAAAGGTTCTGATTTATAAAGAAAAATGAGTTTGTTGTGTTCAAAAACGACAAATTAACCCAAACAATTATCATTATATAATTTATATAAATTTTCATCTTAATGCCAAGTAACCGAATGGAATTTAAAACCATTTATTCTTCTGGATGTTCAATAATAGAATATAACATGAATTCTGGACAAACATCCCCATTTTACATGATTCAGCGAACAAGAATATAAGTGAATCGATCATTAAAACAAAGGAAACAAACGAACCCAAACAAATAAATCTATCCTCTTAACTGATCAAAAAGATTATTAATGAACTCCAAGAAGGATTTGAGAAATAATTTACTTTTATAACAGGTTTTTAAATTTTTATGTAATGAACCTAATTTGATTATTCACGTCGTTAATAAAAAGTAGAGAATACCATCAGACTTAATGTAAGGTCCCCACTATTTCAATTTTATTCATGAATGGCGTCTATGTAATTCCCTTTTACATATAATTCATAATTTTAGGGTATAAATTTAGACCTTCCTCATACTTCCCTCCAGATTTATAAAAGACGATAAATCTCTTTCTCTCTCTTTAAGACCTCCTATGTACACCTGATCCCATGCTGATATTAGTAAGAGATTCTACCTGAAACGATGTTATTCCTTCAAGTTTCCCTATCTTTCATTTTTTACAAATGACGTTTTATTTTATTTTTATGTAAAAATAAAAAATTATTTTTATATTCTACAAACCCATGTTTCAATATCCATATCTAATTCACATTCAGGGATATAAATTCTTTTAACTATTTCCCTCCTCGATACTTCTCAATAAGCAAACTCGTTTTAATGGAACTTCCCAAATTTTTACATAATCTCAAGTGCACTCTACCATTTTTTATGAAACAATTGTTTTTATAAAATCAAAATTTTTTATTATGAAAACCTTCTTATTTCACTTCTGTTTTTATATAAAATATTATCACCTCTTGGATTTTAAATGTTGTTTGGTATTTTCCTTAAAACCACACTAAGAGGTTTTAATGGTATGAATTTCCTAAATATTATTCTTACATTATGTAACCTTTTCTTGACATAAAATAAATTGATATACTGATATTTTTTATTATTAATTTCCATGTATGTTTTAATTATTTTCTTTCATGAACAGTTTTATGATACATCCATTTATTATGTTTTATGAAATAAATTTGATACCAATTTCTCTCCATGGGTTCTGTTATGATTATATATGATTATTTATGTTGAATGAATATTATTGATCAATTTAATATGGGTTTACCCAGATATTTCTCCAATTCATTGGGTAAAGTGTAGTTTCATGAGTCTTTATGTGCAACGGTCATGGTGGTTAGGCTTGAGTCGTGCTACAACATGCAACTATCTTGGTGGTTAGCAATGACTTGTGATCTTATATGTGCAACGATCCTTGACGCATTCTAAAGTCAAGATATATTATTGTTCCACATCACAATTAATTCATTTTTATTTGATCCCATGATTATATGTTATGATTCTTTATACAATTTTATGTCATTATGTCATGATCTCTAACCGTTGTGCTAAATCCATATTCTTGTGTTTATTTCCTTCCTAGGATTTTAGCTCACCCCTTTATTCATGTGATCCCAATGTCACCTTATGCATATGTAAGAGCTCAAAACAAGTTAAGAGATCTTTATGAAGATTAAATAAAGAAGTTTTTTTAGTTCCACGTTTCAGTTTTCTATACCTAGTCTACCAAGAAATTAGACTTTACGATTCATGGCTTGTAATCTGATGTATAATTATTCTGAATATCATTTAATGATATATGTAAAAGGATAGGTTCCATATAGTTGGTATCAGGGGATGGTTTACTTATTTTTGGATATTAGGAATAGAGAACTTTAGTAATAACCATAAGGGTTAGACTAAGTATAAGAAAACAACCATCAATTTAGGTATGTATAGAGTATTGGTGTATCAAGATAATACATCCCTGTCTCGATTCAAACATCTAGAGGTGGCTCTAGCATAGATGTATATAGGGGTAACACCTAAAAAGACCACATTGAACTAGACTCCAATGAGTACTGGTGCATGACAACGTGCCTTGCTTTACTCTTGGTTTGATACTCTCGGGGGATATACACTGGTAGATTAATGATCATGGTACAAATAATTACTAAGGGAAGAAACCCTCAATAATATATTCTATGAAAAGGATCAATGATAACATGGATTTAAACACATGGAATCACAAGTTATGATATACTTCTCTTTTATAAGTTTATACTCTTATGTTCAAATTTTCCATTTTATTCTTAATAGCTAAGTATTCATGACCTCTAATTGTACATTATTTTCCTTAGCTAACTGAGGAAAATAAAATAACACTTGAAATCATCCAATGTGATAGGAAATGTGATGTTTTCCATAATGATATTCTTGATATGATGGGAATAAGTTCTCAAAACATCATGAAAGTACTTACTCAGGTGGATAAAGTTATGAATAATAACTTGAACCATGTGGAACAACCTCATCCTACAAGGAAAGATCAAGATTAAATTGAGGCCTTTATGTAGAATTTTCTTCCCATGTTTAGTGGGTCATTTTATCCCCTTCTCGCGGAATGGTGGATTAACTCCATTGAACATATATTATCTGTCCTTCAGTGCTCAAAATAAGAGAATGTCTAATTGGAAATTTATTTTTTTTATGGGGAAGCTAAATTGTGGTGGACACTGATCAGGAATATGAATCCCTGGGAGGAAATTGATTCCATGGATTGGGAATAATTCAAGATAATGTTTTTCAATAAATATTTTCTACAAACCCTCCATCTTAAGATGGAAAGGGACTTCCTAGAACTCAAGAAGAACGAAGATATGTCAATCATGAAATATGAATAAAAAATTACAAGGTCTGAATGGTATGACAAGGGATTTTTCATGAACACTTAATGAAAGGTGGATCACTTCATTAGTTGATGAAATCCAAGTTTATGAAATGTGTTGGAAATTCGAGACATTGACACCTATGATGAGTGTTTCATAGTTCTTTGAAACATGTAATCTATATTTAATAATCACTACTTCTAGGAGGTTTCCATTGGATTTATTAATGGAACTGGAAACATACAATAGTTCTTTATAAAAAGGGGACCTGATTTCCAAATGTAGGTTTTCACCAAGTTTGAACTTCATGATACATAAGAACATGCATTGGTCGAGATGATGTGAGGTCGTACTCATGACACCCTTTTTTGGGGGAATTATTGTCTACTATGGGAATCTCTTTATAATTTAAGATATTTTTCTTGAATCCTTATTATGTCACCAACTAAATCATAAGTATCCCATTCAATTTTCAATCACTTATTTAGCATATGAAAATTTTAAAATAATCCATATGTATTGGCAGATCATCATTAATGAAGATATCCATATGTATTCGAGGTTCTCCATCAATGGTATCCTCTCATATACTACTTAGAGATTAATTTAATCATCGTTATGATGATACAGGTTTTTAAGCCACTCAGTGGGGCACTAAAAAATTTATTGGCATCCTGGGAGATGATGGTTTGGTTTGATCTTGAGACCATGCCCATAAAAATGGGCTATCAACGTATCCTTGTAAAGGGAATCAGAACCCTTGTAGTTAAGTGCCACTGATTGGGACACATAATGACATTTAAGGTCATTTGATAATGTCCTAGACGTATAGTTTAATGTCATGTGGTATTGACATATAAGAGGAAGGTACTTAGTCAAAACAGAGTGCAAGACTTATGCTAAAGAAGCCCAAGGAACATAGAAAGGATATTGGTTTCCATGTAGGATCATACCCTATTGGGAATATAGCCCAATGAGAACATGTTTGATTTATGTTATTGGGTTTGAACCTCAAGGAGGCTTCCTACATATCCCATATAGATGGGAATCAAATCCCACGTAGTTTGATAAGTCTCATAGGAGATTATAGTTATTTGAGAGAAATGAGTTTGGGCTACTTCCTGAAAAGTATGCCTTGGCGATTTTAGGATTTAATTTGGGTCTTATTCTTAAGGAGGATGCCCAAATTTGAGAAATTATGGTTGGATTCTTGAAGTGGATATCCAGTGAGCTCATGCCTTAAGAATACTTCATACGTATCCCAATTATGTTGGGAATCATAGATCTCATAGATCATTTAATTGTGCAAATATTTTGACTGTGAAAAATCTCTAAGCCCATGCGATTCATGGCCGGTGTCAGAAAAAAGGAGAATGTAATTGATTTGACAAAATCATCCTCAATTTTCCTCATTCGTTGATGGAAGGGGGAATAACTATGGAAATGAGAGTGGATGAGGGTTGGGAGATTGTGGAAGAGGGTGAGGCGGTGAGCCTTCCTTATGTTCTATATTAATTTGGTCAAGTGTCTAGTGTAGAGAGGAAGGGATGACGGTTAGGGGAATACTTCAGGAGGTCATACCATGGTTCCAAATCCCAAAGGGAAAGTGAAAGGGTAAAAAAACTCTCTACACCCATCTCTAATCTAATATTTGGCACTCTTGAAGAAAGGATGAGAAAATATGCTACCTCCTGTAAAAAAAGCTAGTGGATTACGCCAGGATGGTTGCCCTAAAATTGATCCTTGTAGGGGAGGGTGACATCTCCTTTATTTTTAATGGAAAAGTATGAATGAACTATATATTCCCCTACTAGATAACTAAGGTTCTGGGTCATCTCTTCGATAAGGGATAGGTTAGGACCCAAACCCTCTTCCAAACTAAGAACTTCTTATAACTAATCCTTGGAGAATGATCCATGTGACTGTGGATATGAAAACCCATAGACACTCCATGAACCCTAATCCCATTGTAAACAAATGTGGGAAACCACTGTCTATGGAAATACAAACCCAAATAAGAGACACGCTGATGTGACTTTCTAAAAGGTTTGATACATCAAGAGGATTTGGGGGAGGTCTCAACAAAATCCCTTTCATACAAGGGATCCAAGGAAGAAGAATCCTTTCAATGAATGGATTTGATCAAGTCTTGATGTCTTATAAACTGAAGAGAGTATTTGGATCAAAAAGGGCACTCATGTAGATAAGTACTTTCAAGTAATGGTCGTGCAAGTATACTTGATCGACGTGATATTATCTTAAGCAATGAACAACTTATATGGTTATACATGGGTGTGACTTAGCTCAAGCCTTCAAGAGTATTCATAGCTAATCATAAAAGTGGGGTGCTCATGTTCCTATGAAAGGAATAGGTGGTGCTCAAGAGTTTTTGATTTAAAGAGGTTGGGTGCTTTAGGCACGGAAGTGTTATAGTTTTCAAACACTAAATGGACTTATGTCTAATGATCCTCATTTAAATCAACCATTAAATGTGCTGAAGAACTACCTTGAACTTTTAAGAATAATTGGGTGAAGCACAAGGGTGACCAAAGAAGAAATTGGGATTTAAGGAAATTTGTTCATAAAAATGGATCCCCCAAGGGTCTATTTATAGGAAAAACTAGGACCCTTGGTGAAAAGAAATTAGTTGCGCTTGTGTCTTTCATGTCGATGGTGTTATGGTGAGACTAGGGTGACACATTGAGGAATTAGAAAAAATTATTGTTTAATTTTGATCCAGAATGGTGGCGCATAGGAATTTTCACGCAGGTACCTTGGGCACATCCTTGAAGACTTTTCCTAATTTATTGTTTCGTACTATGGAGTTGTGCTCCCTGTACCCCTACTTCAGATCACTACTTGGCTACGGTCTTCGCCCTTCAGACCGGTACATTCACTACCATCACTGACCCCCATTAAAAATTATGTGTCGCACATTGAAATTTTCGATCCCGGTTAAGGTTATTTTTCTGAAAAGTGCATGGAACACATTTCATGGTGTCTAAATTGAGATTTTCCATTGTGCACATAAAGATAAAATAGAGATCGAAGAATCCCAGTGGTATCATGGTCCTAATGAAAATAGAAGAAAATTTAATCCAATGTGGGTGGTTCTGCAAATAAATTCCATGCTGGAAAGAATCTCAATCATCCCATGTGTAAAAAGTGTGGGAAGAAGCATCCAAAGAACTATCTAAAGGGAACCAGGAATTGCTTAAAATGTGGAAAGATGAGACATCTTGTTAAAAATGTCTGAAGGGATATGAATAATCCCCCTAATATGAAAGATGAAATGAAGGTTATGATAAATGCTCATCCAGGGGTACAATGTTACAATTGCAAGAAACATGGGAATTATGGAAACAATTGCCCTAATCCAAGGTTTGTCAGAAGAAATCCACAAAAACCTCCAAAGAAAAAATTAAGGGCTTATGTAATCACTACTACTGAGGTGAAACTAGAAAATTATGTGGTGACAGGTATGCTAGTTATTCAATCAATAATAGAAAAAATAATAGTTGATTATGGTTATATGCATTCTTTAATATCTTGAAATTTTAGTAGAACTATTCAAACACCACCGAAATATTTGGAGGATATGTTATCTCTGAGAACAATGAATGGAGAAATTATCTTGTCCATGGTTATCCTTTAGTGGAATTTGATGTTATCTTGGGCATGGATTGGCTATATTTATTCAAAGAAAACATCAACTATCAGGAAAAGGTGATCACTCTTCACTTCTCGAAGCATCCTCCAATAATATACATCTGTGAGGAGGAAGATGAATATCCTTTAGAATCATTTTCTCAAGTGTTTATATTAATTATTTATGTGAAATAATTTCTAGATCAAATGACTAAGAGAAAGGAGAGAATCATTATTGAAAACATGCCCATCATGAGGGATTACACTGATGTATTTTTAAAAGAGTTTTCTGGTCTTCCTCATAATCAAAAGGTTGATTTCTCAATTGGACTTATTCCTAGATATTTTCCTATATCAAGTACAACTGACAGAATGACCATAGGAGAGCTAGAAGGGATGAAGAACTAGTTACAAGAGAATCTTGAAAAGGGTTTTATATTCCTGTGTGCTTCACCGGGGGGTGTAGTGGTCCTCTTCATCAAGAAGAATAATGGTTCAATGCACCTCTAAATTGATTATCATGAGCTGAATAAAATCACAAAAAAGAACATGTATCTCCTTCAACAGATAGATGAATTATTCAATCAGCTTCATGGGGCCATTTATATCTCTAAGGTGGACCTTCAGTCCGGATATCACCAATTAAAGGTGAGGAAGGAAGATATTACCATGAATTAATTTTGAACATGGTATGGAAACTATGAGTTCCTAGTGATTCCCTTTAGACTCACTAATTCTTGATCAAATATCATTGATTTAATGAATAGAGTATTTAGAGATTACCTCAAAAATTTTGTGGTAGTCATTATTGATGATATTACTATTTACTCAAAGAGCAAGGAGGAATATGAAAATAATTTGAATAATATATTAAAGACTTTGTGAATGGATAATTTTCATGTAATATACATTAAATGTGAGTTCTAGATAAAGGATGTATCAGTTTGTGAGCATGTTATTAGTAGAAAAGGGATATTTGTTAAACCTTCTAAGACAAGGGAAATTGAAGAGTTTTCCAAGACAACATCTGTAATAGAAATCCATAGCATTCTAGGTCAAGCCATGTATTATCGACCACTTGTGAAAAACATTTTATGATTGTCTAACATAATGACTAAACTGACATAGAAAGGAGTAATTTTTATCTAGACATAGAAATGTGAATACTATTTTAAGGAGTTGAAAAAGAGGCTAATCACTACGCTGATACTCACACTCCCAACAAGTGGAGAACTCTTTATGGTGTATGGTGATGCTTCAATGAAGGTATTATTTTGTGTGTTGATGAAAAATGATAATGTGATAGCCTACACTTCATGGAAGCTGAAAATCCATGAGAAAATATATCCAATGGATGCTCTGAAGATGGAAGATGTGATCTGTGTATAATTAATATGGCGGCATTATCTCTATTGGAAGAAGTGTGATATATATACTGATCCCAAGAGTCTCAAAAATATATTAACCCAAAAAGAGATTAATATGCACCAATGAAGATGGATAGAGCTCATCAATGATTTTGACTACTCAATCCACTACCATCCTGGTAAGGAAAACATGGTGGAAGGTGCTCTATGTAGAAATGATCTTGCATCTTAATCAATGATGAGAATTTAATATATCCAATCTTCCTAGATTTTCAGATGATGGACATGGGAATCATTAAGGGAGGAACATCATCAATCCTTTCTCAAATTATTTTTCAACTACCCTTCATGGAGAAAACAATGAATTCTCAAAGAAAAGATGTGGAAATTCTAAAACGGCTGGTAGCTATCAAAAATAGAAAATCCTCAGAGTTCATGATTGATGAGGAAGGATTTATAATTCTTGGGACACAATTATGTGTACCATTCTATCTAGGGATAAAGAAGGATACTTTGAATGATGCACATAGATTAACCTTCTATATCCACCCGGGGAGTACAAATATGTATCGAGATCTTTGAGTGAACTTATGGTGGGACAATATGAAGTAGGAGATTTCTGAATATTCATCAATGTTTCTGGTATGTAAACAATTGATGTCTTAAAGAGAAATGTCTAAGGGGATGATGAAACCACTACCCATACCAGCATGGAAGTGGGAGTACATTACCATGGAATTTTTCACTGGACATCCATGGATATCTAGAGGAAACAATGCTATATGGGTCATTATGGATCGTCTTAAAAATACAAATAACATTATCATGATTAGAGAAGAATTCTAATTGGATAAACATGCAAAAATATATATCAAAGATGTGTTAAGGCAGCATGGAGTACTAATATCTATTTTATCCGATTGAGATCCGAGACTCACCCCGATGTTTTGGAAAAGTCTCTTACATGATCTAAGCACTGAACTGAACTTTAATACACCCTAACATCTTCAAACTGATGGCTAATCTAAGTAGACTATTCAAAAACTGTAAGATATGTTTAGAGTGTTTTCAATGAACATTAACGAAGAATGTGACCTACTTCTTCCATTGATTGAATTATCCTACAAAAATAGTTTCCACTCGAGCATACAAATGGAACCATACAAAACCCATTATTGGAAAAGGTGCAGAACACCAGCGTGTTTGGATGAAGTTAGTGAGTGTAATCCTTTAGGACTAGAAATGTTTGAAAAAATGGTAGAGAAGGTGAGAGCAATACAAAAAACAGATCAAGGAAGCCCAAAGTTGACAAAATAGTTATTCATTCAATTGTCTATGCGACCTTGAGATCAAAGTTGGAGACATGGTATTTCTTCACAATTCTTTTCGGATGAAGGCCATGAGATTTGGGAATATAAGAAAGTTAAATCACTAGTACATCATCCCCTTTGAGATTCTAGATCGATTCAGAGCTATGGCCTATCAACGGGAACTTCCACCCACCATGTCCAAAGAACACAATGTATTCCATGTATCCCTATTAAAGAAGTACATACCAGATCATTCACATGTACTCCCTTCAGAGGATTTATAATTTAAGGATGATTTTTCTTACAAGGAGAATTAGTAAAGATATTGGATCGTAGAGTTAAATTTCAATGTAACAGGATTACTCACATGGTCAATTTACTATGTTGGAACCATAAGTACGAAGAGGCAACATGGGAACAGGAGGAGGAAATAATTAAAATGTACCCACACCTGTTTATGTCTTAGAATGAAATTCCAAAATTTGAGAGGGAAATTTCATAAGGGGGAAAAATGTAATGACCTAATGTTTTATCAATGGAAAATCCATTCTTATAATTATTTCATATAATCATATGAAATTAAATTAAAATGGACTACTAATTACTATGTGACCTTAAACATAATATTGTCACTTATGTGTTTTAAATTTTGAAAAACGATCATCTACAATTGTGATCAGAAAGTTATTTGGAGGCTGATAAGACAAAAAAAATATTTGGTTGAATAGTAAAATATCATTATGTATTGAAATGAGAAGTAATGAATAGAAAATGGACCAAAAAATAGAAACATCACCCATGAATGTATAAATACAATAAATACATCTTAAAAGTGAAAAATGATAATAGTATAATTATTGGTATTTTTTTATGTCATAAATATTTTATTTACTATTTTATGATTAATTTAATATTTTATAATGGAAATTCATTTTAATAAAATTTAATCAGGAAATGTTACTTTATATTCTTAAGGATATAAGATAATTTTATTGGACCTTGATTAATTTTTAAAGGTCTTATAAAATGAGTTACATTTTTCTTGTTTTTTTGAATAAATTATAATTTTTTTAAAAAATAAAAATAAAAAATACTTATAAAAATAATTTTTAAAAATAGAATTCATTTATGAATTATACATGTCAAAATACATTCAGGGTGAATTTTTTAGATTTTTCTAAAATACTTGAGTTTTGTGAATAGGAAAAATATAGTATTGAGTTTTCAGTATGTTTAATGACATTGTAATGATATAATAATTAATATAAAATAATTTTCAACATTTGTATAGTAAAACATGATATGAGGTGTTCCATTTTGATAATACCATGGGAAAAAACCATGGCCAAGCCCATGGTTTCCCAAAAACCATTAAATAGGTTTCCTTTGAAATTAATAAAAAACTCTCTATTCTACTATAAATGTCATGACCCGTCCTCGAGGCCCATGCCGTGACTACCCCCAGCCCACCTTCCTTAGGCCATAGACTGGAGACTAGCACCAAAGAAGAATCCCTGATAAAAAGGGAAGGCATTGCCTTTAAACTTGTAACACACACAGTCTGAACAGAAGTAGTATAGGCACCAAGTACTAAAATAGAAAACTATGGTGTGTTGAAAGTAAGTGGGCTAGTATAAAAACCCAACTGAACAACAAGTACAAGTAAAAAGGGAAAACAGCTCCTGAATCATCCACCGGGGAATCCTACCTAAAGGGTAGGTACCAAACTCGAACAACTCTTCCCTACGGTATGTCCCGTCTAGTCCAGCTCCGAGCAGCCTCTCTTCCGTCACCCTCAACCTCGATCACTGCTGCCTATCATCTGCACAGAACACTACAAGGTGAGGGCAAAGCCTGTGCAAGGGTGAGTATAACAATACTTAGTAGGGGACCCGAGACCCCCGAGCATCTCCCAGAATCCACAAAGGATATAACAAAAAAGAAAGATACAATCACGAAGTATCAACCAACCCTACTTAGGTATATTCCCATACATATACCTAAGTTATCAATCACAATATGACTGCAACTCTCAAGCCCAATCACAAACCATTCCATAAAATAAGTAAAGTCAATAACTATGATGAAAATGGTTGAAATACATGACTCAGTTCACAGAGGAATACATATTTCATAGAGTGATATAGACGATCAGAGGTAGTCACTGATTTATCTAAGCTATCAGACCCACACAGGATACAAGACCAGCAAAGCTGTCGGACCCACACAGGATATAGGACCAGCTATTCTGTCAGACCCACACAGGATACAGGAACAGAAGTTATAACTGTCAGTCCCACATAGGATCTCGGTATAGTAGTCTTCTCAATCGATCCAACAAAAGATTCTGGTACAGTAGTAGTCACAAACGAACCCACGAAGGATTCCGGTACAGTAGTCCTCACAGCCAGCCCTACAGTTCCCGCACAGAGCATGCTCAATTCCGGCAGGGTCCACTCCTCAAGCCAAGATCTGATACATCAATTATCTCAAAGTACTGATTTGATTTATCCCATAGTTCCGGATCATCATAAGGAACCCAAAGTGATCGATGGTGCGTTAATCGGACGCCTGATCGGAGAGTTATTGGCATTTCTGTTTTAAGGGCCCGGTTTGATTTTACCTTCGATCCAACCTGTCCATTTTCCAAATTTTCCCAAAACTCATATATAGTATCGGAAAAGGACCATCTCATCATGAGGGTCCCAGTTCCATAGACGGAGGGTTAATCAGATGCACGGTCTAGGAGATATTTGCCTTTAAGCGAAGATGGGGCCCAGCCCGTCAGGCCTAGTCGGCTGGCGGGTCAGCCCTATCCGGTATGGCGGGTCCGACCCAGCCTGGTGGGGAACAACCCTCCCACGGACCTGGCCTGCGCATGAGGGTTGGTCCGGTTCGGCTCCCCTGGCGGCGCCACGCGGTGCCGCCTCCTCCTCTCCCAGCCAGCCGTAGCCGACCGGTTCGGTCCAGCATATGCGGCCCACAGACATGGGCCACTATTCTCTTTCACAAGGCACCTGTGGGCATTGTGGTTCTCCAGACCAGCCGACATGCGGCTGACAGTTTCTACCAGCCAAGAGGCCCCCAGACGCGGGCCGTGTTCTCCTCCACGCGGCCGGCGCGCGGCCACCACGACCGCCTCTACCTGCAGTCACCGGCACTGCCGCCTGGTGAACCACATACTGCGGACCACCAGGTTTGCTCCAGTGGTCAGATTTTAATTCCTTCTGTGCCGGGGGATCTCCCTGGATGTCTCCCTCAGCTCTGGACCCTCCATATTTCATCACTGCAACTTTGACTCATAGCACATGATGAACGCAACAAGGTAGGTCTACGGAGGGGTCGGGCCTTGTTCGGGTCGGACTGCGCCCACCGCGTTAGCATTCAACCAGTCGGGTTCACAATAAATGTATCAAAAGATTAATAAAACTCGTTTTAACCCTCCACAAAAACCTCCCACAAGAACGAGCGATCCGCGGATCACCCTATTCATGGGTTGATCCGCGTTCATCGTTTTCAATCATAAGAACGGGGAAAAACTCCAACGGAAACAAATGCCTACTTATAAATGGTGTTTTCTCGGAAGAGTCGCGGGAAGGCAGCATTGTTCTATTGACATCGGGAGGAGATGAAGTCATCATTGGTGACATTCTTCGCGGGTGGTGTCTACTCCATTAACACGGATGAAGGTCGTTGGAGATGTACTTCGTTTTCTTCGTGTTCTTCGGGGGAAGAATGCTCTCACTCTAATTCTCCAAAGCTTCACCAAGGTATTATGTGCCAACCAACATAAAATAAAATTACAAAACTTATTAAAAAGGATGCATTAATGAATTCAAAAAGATTTAAATTCATTATGTTAATCCATTAATGAAAAAGGTGGGTTTTCTCATTAATTTGGAAGGAGGAGGTGATGAGGATCCAAAATAAATAAAGGGAGAGTTTCATCCTCTTTAATTGGGGGTTGAAGGAGTTAAAGGGAAGTTAAGAGGTTTCAAGATAGTGGGCCCCTTCTAGTTATATCCTCTTAAGGGAGGTTTATGGTGTGGTGGACCCCACCACTAACCTCTAAATAGAGACTTTAACCACCTAAAATAAAAATAAAAAATCACTTATTTTTATTTTACTTTTTTTTGAAACCCAGGAAATTAACTTCCAAAAACGCTAAAACACAACTGCGGTAAAGGTCCCCTTAAGCGCATACCGGCGTTGCGAGTTCAATGGTGTTCTATGAATTCAATTCCGAGCACCGGTTGTAAAGATATAAAATCCCGCACGTACGTTTACTGAACGTACCCGAACAAAACTATAGAATTTGATTACGGGCACACCGGGCCTCAGAATCAGGCGCCGTCAGAAACCACAAAATCATAAAATTCCCAAGTATTTATGAAAAAAAATTCCATAGGATTTCTAGGTCTTTACATTCTCCCCAGCTCTGGGATTTACGTCCCTGTAAGCTACTATACACACTAGTGAAACAAATGGAGGTACTGAGAATCCATCTGAGCCTCCCGCTCCCATGTGCTCTCACGGAGGTTCCTGTGCTGCCAGCGAACATGCACCATAGGAATCGTCCAGCCACACCTGAACCACTCATGTCGATCCTCAATCTCTACTGGAACCTCTGTGAATGTCGCCCCATCATCGATGTCCAACTCCCCATGGTCGATGATGTGGGATGGGTCTTGCACATATATCTTCAGCTGAGATACATGGAAGACGACGTGCACCCGATGCAACTGAGGTGGCAGAGATAAGTGGTAAGCCACCTCGCCTACCCTGCTGAGGACCTGAAAAGGTCCGATGAATGATGGAGATAACTTGCCACCTCGGCCAAATCTATGTAGACCATGTTGAGGTGAGACCTGTAGAAAGACGTGGTTTCCATCCTCGAACTCCAATGGTCTCCATCTCCTGTCAGCATAGGACTTCTGCCTGCTTTGTTCAGTCTCAATCTGTTCCTGGTTGATTTGCACCTTCTCTGTCATAGCCTGCACCATCTCTGGTCCTACGAGTGCTAACTCCCCTGGGTCAGTCTAGCACAGATGTGATCTGCAAGGTCGGTCGTAAAGTTCCTTGTAAGGTGTCATCCCGATGGTGGAGCTTTAGCTGTTATTATACGCAAACTCTACCAAGGGTAAGTGATCCTCCCATCTACGACTGAAGTTGAGGACACATTCATGGAGTATGTCCTCGAGAGTCTGAATGGTCCTCTCAGTCTGACCATCCGTATGAGGATGGATGGTGGTGCTCAAGCGAAGTTGCGTCCCTAAAGCCTCATGCAACCCATTCCATAGTCAGGAAGTGAAACGAGCTTCTCGATCATAGATGATCGTCGATGTCACACCATGAAGCTGTACGTTCTCCTATACATAGAGGCATCCTAATCTCTCTTCTGAGCCTTGCTCTCTGATCGGTAGGAAGTGGGCCGACTTGGTGAGACATTCATTAATCACCTAGATAGAGTTGTTTCCTTTGGATGTATGTGGAAGTCTCATCACCAAATCCATAGATATCCTATACCACATCCACTCTGGAACATCTATGTGATAAACCAAGCCTGTTGGAACCTGGTGCTCTGCCTTTACTTTCTGACAAGTGAGGCATCGAGAGACAGACTTTGCTACTGTCTTCTTCAAACCTGGACACCCGTGCTATCGTTGGAGGTCTTGATACCTCTTCTCTACTCCTGGATGTACCACTAAAGAAGATGGGTTGAACTCCCTCAACACTTCCACCTGAAGTGCAACTGGTACCATGGTACGTCCTCTGAAGAGAATGACGTGCTCCCCACCTTCAGAAAATCCATCAGATTCCTTCCCTGTTTATATCTGAGCACGTCACATCTCACAGTCAACGTACCCATGTTGTGCCTCTCTGACTCGCTGAAGAAGTGGAGGGGTGACTGTGGGAGACTGCAAAAAGGCTGCCCCATCTCTATCCACAATGGATATTGCCAACAAGACTAGCTGCCCCATCGTCTCTCCAAGCAGCTGAATGCCTGATCTCCTGCTGAGATCATCTGCTACAATTTTCCCCTTACCAAGATTATAGACTATCTCAAAGTCATAGTCCTAGAGGAACTCGAGCCATTGTCACTATCTCAGGTTCAGGTCCTTTTGCGAGAAGATGTACCTGAGACTCTGGTGGTACGAGTAGACTATAAAACGCTTGCCCATCAGATAGTGTTTCCACATCTTCAAGGTGAATACCACTGCGGATAACTCCAGGTCATGGGTAGTGTAGTTCTTCTCGTGTTGTCTCAACTATCGTGAAACATACGCAATCACTGATCTCTCCTACATCATGAAACACCCGAGTTCGGTATCTGATGCGTCATAGAAAACTAAGTACCCAACGCCCTCCTCTGGTAGCCTCAAGATGGGAACACTAGTCAACCTCTTCCTCAACTTCTGAATGCTCTTCTGGAATCTATTTGACCACAAAAAGGGTTTCCCCTTCTTCTTCAATGCTAAAAGTGGTGATGCAACTTTGGAGAAATCTGGCACAAATCTCTGATAGTACCAAGCCAGTCCCAGAAAACTCCGTAGCTTCATCACACTCCTGGGTGGCTCCCAAGAAATTACTACCTCAATCCTTACTAGATCCACTACAAATCCAGCCTCCGAGATGACAAGTCCCAAGAAATGAGAATCTCGAATCCGGAACTGGAACGTAGAGAGAATACCAAAAATCTTGTGATATTGGAGTGTGTCTAGTACTACCCGCACATGGTAGGCATGCTCCTCCTCAGTAGTCGAGTAGATCAATATGTCGTCGATGAAGACTACGACAAAGATATTGAGGTAAGGCTGGGAGATCCTCTTCATGAGACTCATGAACACTGCTGGAGCATTAGTTACACCAAAGGGAATAACCATGTACTCGTAGTGTCCATACCGACACCTGAAGGCAGTCTTCTGCACATCCTCATCTCGAACTCTAAGGTGGTGATAGCCTGGCCTAAGGTCTATCTTCAAGAAGCATTGTGCTCCCTTGATCTGATAAAAGAGTTAGTCAATTCTTGGGAGTGGGTGCTTGTTCTTCATGGTCACCTGATTCAGGCGACGGTAGGCAACACATAGTCACAAGAACCCATTCGTCTTCTTGGAAAACAAAGTTGGTGATTCCCACAGTGAAACACTGGGTCGGATAAGTCCCATCCCCTACAAGTCCTCCAGATGTACCCTCAGCTCACGAAGCTCGGCGGGAGCTATCCGATATGCTAGAGTAGATATCGGTGTCGTCCTAGGGTACAGATCAATGTAGAAATCCACCTCTCTACGAGGAGGTATTCCTGGAACATCATCAGGGAAAACATCTGTGTACTGATCCTCCACTATAGAAAAGCTTGGACTCTGCACATCAACCGCTCTGAGGATATTACTAGTGAACTGATGTACGATTGGCTTCCCCCTCCGCTGTGTAAGTCCATCCTGCACTGAAAAGTCTCCCTTCCTTCCGATGAAGGTGAACCTGGTCCCATCCGTGCGGGTCCACTGCACTTTGCGCCTAATATAGTCAATCTGGGCTTGAACTATGGATAACCAGTACATACCCAAGATGACATCATAAGCCCTCCACGCCGCTACTAGAAGATCCCATACAAAGCTCTCTCCTCCTAGAGTAAGCTCACACTGCCGAAACTAGTGCGTAATCATCGAGTCTGCTCCCGTAGGAGTCTCTAGCCATAAGGATCGATCCAACAGCTCTGTCGGAATCTCCAAGATCCGAATGAGGGTAGTGGAAATAAAATAATGACTCACACATGTGTCTATAAGTACTATAGAAAGGGTGGAGTAGACATAGATTGTACCTCGAATCATCTCATGTGATCCATGGTCATAGGCCTCGACTACCTGGAGCTGAGCCCACCTATGTCCGCCATCTCCCTGTAGTCGGGGTGGACCTCTTGGTGGTGGTGGTGGTAGAGCCTCGAAACGTCGTCCACCACCCGCTGCTCGGCCAGCTCCTCTCCCACGTCCGTCTACACCTGGACGACCACCACGGTCGAACCTCTGCCTCTACCTGGGAGGTCCCACTACTTTCTACTGCTCATCTGCATGGCAGGTCGGGTAGTCAGGAGCCATGTGGCCCTACCCACCGCGTGCATAGCACTTCCAGCTCCTCGTATAACTGGATCTGTCCCGTGTGTCTGCCACAACCTAAACTATATCCTGGGGTTGTCCACTTGATAGCCTGGTCCGCTTGGACCTCTGCAACATCTGTCTACTGTCGACTGCAGAAGACTTCACTACATGTCTCCCGGTGGTGGGTCTCACTACTGGTGACTACTCAGCGAGAAAACTCTCCACTAGAAGGGATTTATCTAGCACCCCCACCTACGTCAGGATGCTGAGGGGAATCATCGAAGCCCTAATCTCATTCCTGAGTACCTACTCAAACGTTCGAGCCCTGAAGAATGGGTCCCACACCATATCTGTGGAGTAGCGTGAGAGGTCGGTGAACCTCACTGAGTACTAAGCTATTGTCATGTTGACCTGCTGCAGATGAAGTAACTCCTGAATTTGCACCATATGAAGAGCGTCCGAAACAAAATCTGAGTGAAAGAGACTCTCGAAGTCTGTCTAGAGTAATGATACCTGGTTATAAACCTAGACCATCAGGCTCCAACATCTACCTGCTGCTGCATGCATGAGAGTCGTGACAATGATCACCATGAGGTAGGTTGGTGTCCCTACCAATCTGAAAACACTCACGATAGCCTATAGCCAATCCTCAACTTCTTGTGGGTATGTCTCTCCCCAGAACCTGGGTGGCCTCTGGCGCTGGAACTTGTGAAATGTGCTCAGGTGGCGTGAAACCTCTGCTACTAGAGCTGGTGGTATTAGTGGCCCTATGGGTAGTAGTACTACTGGTACCTCCACTGTGATGGGTCCATGCACCGAGGCCTAATCACTCTGTGGGAAACCATCTCATACGTAACTCGGAACCCTAGCTACCTGCCTTCGTGGGGCCATCCTGAAAACAAATAAGTGAACCATGGTTAAAATAGTATATATGGTAAGTTGACACAAAGTAATCATGAAGAAGACTTTTTCAAAGAAAACATACATGAAATCCGTGTTTTCGTGCACTGAGTCGGAGATCAGAAGTCAGAGTCCCAATGTACGGATACGTTAGCCGCCGCACCAACACCGGTTTCCCTAAAATGATAACCACACCCAAAATACTTTACAATATTTACGTTAAAGGAATCAGAGTCCAAGTTCTTGTGGTATAACCGACTCCTCTGATACCAATTTGTCATGACCCGTCCTCGGGGCCCGTGTCGTGACTACACCAAGTCCGCCTTCTTTAGGCCAGGGACTGGCGACTAGAACCAAAGCCGAATCCCTGATAAAAAGGGAAGGAATTGCCTTTAAAAGTGTAACACACACGGTCTGAACACAAGAAGTAGATGCAACATGTACTAAAATAGAAAAGTAAGGTGTGATGAATGTAGTTGGGCCATTATACAAACCCTACTAGACAACATGTAAAAGTAAAAAAGGGAAAACAACACCTAGATTATCCACTGGGGAATCCTACCTGAAGGGTAGGTACAGAACTCGAAAAAATCATCCCTGTAGTACGTCCTGTCTAGTGCAGCTTCGAGCAACCTCTTATCCATCACCCTCACCCTCGATCACTGTTGCCCGTCGTCTGCACAAAACACAACAAGGTGTGGGCGAAGCCCATGCAGAGGTGAGAATAACAATACTCAGTAGGGGACCCCGCGACCCCCGAAGGTCTCCTAGAATCCACAAAGGATAAACCACAGAAGAATGATACAATCATGAAGTATCAACCTACCCTACATAGGTATATTCCCATACATATACCTAAGTTATATATCAAAATCCATCTCCAACTCTCGAGCCCAAGCACAAACCATTTCACAAAGGAAGTAAATTCAAACACCACGATGATAATGGTTGAAAGACATCACTCAGATCACACAGGTACACATCTTTTATAGAGTGATAGTGATGATAAGATGAAGTCACTGATTCATCTATGATGTCTGACCCACCTAAGATACAGGACCAACTAAGCTGTCAGACCCACACAACATACAGGACCAGCTATTCTGTCGGGCCCACAGAGGATATAGGAACAGGAGTCAGAACTGCCAGAACCAAGGAGGATCCATGTATAGTAGTCATCACAATCGAACCCATGAAGTATTATGGAAGATTAGTAATCGCAATCAAACCCACGAAGGGTTCTAGTACAGTAGTCGTTGCAATCGAACCCACGAATGATTCCAGTACAGTAGTCGTCGCAGCCAACCCTAGGGTTTCCGCACATAGCACGCTTTATTCCGGGAGGTTCCACTCCTCAAGCCATGTTTTGATACATAAAATATCCCAATGTCCTAAGTTGATGTATCCCATAGTTCCATCTCGTTATAAGGAACCCAACGTAACAGACGACTCGTCAATCGGACGCCCGGTCTGAGAGTTATTGGCATTTTTGTTCCAGGGGCCCCGTTGGATTTTACGTTCGATCCAACCTGGCCATTTTACAAAATTTACCAAAACTCACTTAGAGTATCAAAAAAGTTCCTCCTAGTCACGAGGGTCATAGGGCCGCATACGACGCATCAATCGGACGCACAGTATAAGAGATATTCTCCATTAAGCGAAGACAGGGCCCGGCCCGTCAGACCCAGTGGGCTGACGGGTCGGCCCGATCCGGTCCGGCAGGTCCGACTCAGCTGGGGGTTGGCCCGACCTAGTGGGGCGCGACCCACCCATGGACCTGGCCTGGGTGTGCATTCCAGTCTGGTTCAGCTCACCTTGCGGCGCCACGTGGCACCGCCTCCTCCTCTGCCCGGCCGACCGGTTCAGTCCAGCTTACGCAGCCCGCAGACGCGTGCCGCAGTTCTCCTTCATGCGGCGCTTGTGGGCGCTGTGCTACTCAATATCGGCCGGCAAATGGCCTACTGGTTCGCCCAAATGAGAGGGCCGCGGACACGGGCCACGTTCTCCTCCACACGGCCAGCGCGTGGCCACCGCCGCCGCAGCCGCCTCCGGTTGCCAGCGGCGCCGCCCGGCGACCCGCCTTCTACGGACCACCAGGTTTGATACGGTGGCCAGATGTTGGTTCCTTCTAAACCTAGGGTTCTCCCGTAATTCCATCCTCAGCGCTGTACCCTCTGGATTTCATCGCTACCACTTTGACTTGTCGCCTATGAAGAACGCAACAAGGCAGATCTGTAGAGGGGTTGGGCATTTTTCAGGTCGGCCCGCACCCTCCGCATTAGCATTCAATCAGGGGGGGGTTCACAATAAACTAATCACAAGATTAATAAAAAACGTTTTAACCCGCAACAAAAACCTCACACAAGAACGAGCGATCCACGGATCAACCTATTCATGGGTTGATCCGCGTTCATCATTTTCAATCACATGAAAGTGGAAAAACTCAAACGGAAAAAACCCCCTACTTATAATAGGTGTTCACTCGGTGGAGTCGCGGGAAGGTAGTGTCATTCCTTTGACTTCAGGAGGAGATGAAATTGTCATTTGCGACGTTCTTCACAGGCGGCGTCTACTCCTTTAATGCGGATGAAGGTCATTGGAGATGTTCTACGTGTTATTCATCGAAAGAATTTTCTCACTCTAATCCTCCAAAGCATCACCAAGGTATTATGTGCCAACCAACATAAAATAAAACAACACAACATATTAAAAAGGATGGATTAATGAATTCAAAAAGATTCAAATTCATTAAGTTACATCCATTAATTTAAAAGGTGGGTTGGCCATTTAATTAGGAGGGGGGAGGTGAAGAGGCTCCAAAATAAATAAAGGGAGAGTTTCATCCTCATTAATTGGGGGTTCAAGGAGTTAAAGGGAAGTTAAGGGGTTCCAAGATAGTGGTCCCCTCCTAGTTATATCCTCCAAAGGGAGGTTAGGGTTTGTTGGGCCCCACTTCTAACCTCCACTTAGTGACTTTAACCACCTAAAATAAAAATAAGCCATCACTTATTTTTGAAACCCAGAAAACTAAATTCCAAACACTCTAAAATGAAACTGCGTTAATGGCCCCCTTAAGCGAATACCAGCACTGCAAGTTCAACGGTGTTATCAGATTTCAATTCTGAGCACTAGTTCAAAATATATAAAATCATGCACGTACATTTTCGGAACGTACCTGAACAAATCTTCAGAAAATGATTTCAGGCACACCAGTCCTCAGAATCAGGCACCGTCAAAAAACCGTGGACTCGTAAAATTTGTAAGTATATAATAAAAAAATTCCCACTGCATTTTTGAGTCTTTACAATAAATTCCCACGCATTCCAAATCTATCATCCTCAATGATCTGCTATTTTTACCTCCCTAGTTGTCCGCCCTATGTTTCCTCTAGTCCCCAATATCCCCATATTCATGTTTTTGGAGTTACTCTAAAAGGTAATAGAATCTTACTCCCTTCTATATTTCAAGATTTCATTTTATGTTATTCTTTTGATTATGTTAATATATATGATTTCAAGTCCCCCTTACTATAGATATTATGTAATAATTATGGGAGTTCCCTTTTTTCTGTCATTAAAATATTTTATGAAATTTCATGTGAAACCGTTATGTTGCCAAATTTTCTAAGGGATCTCTAAAAATTTCTTTTATTTTAAAGATAATTATATTTCCTTTTTCATTCCCCACCTCCTTTAATACAAATGGTTTTATGACTCCAATACCATAAATTAACTGGAATTTTGTCATGATAAATGAATAATTCTTCATCATCTCTCATTTAAATTTCTTTTATACTACAAATGAAAACACCATCTGAGATGAACTAATTTACAAAATTCAAGGATAATGGATTTTTCAATTTCTATTAGCATCTTCAATTCTTGTCATGAAAAAATTCATATGGTAGAATTACTCTATATTATATTTATTATATATTATCTATGGATTTGGAATATTTTTTTACCCTAGGTTTTTATTTATAATGTAATGTGATTATGTTGTGTTCAAAAATTGTGAATTAACCTAAAAGGTTATCATTAAATAATTTGAATAATAATTCATCTTCAAGCCAAGTAACCAAATTAAATTTATAACCATGTAACCTTCTAGATGTTTAATAATAAAAAATAAATCCAATTCTTGAAAACCATCTCCATTTTTCATGATTCATAAACATGAATATATATTAACTGATCATTAAAACCAAGGAAACAAATGAACCTAAACAATAAAATTATACCTCATAACCAATAAAAGGTGTTATGAATGAATAAAAAATTGATGTACGTAATAATTTAAATATAGATTAACTTATGTAATTATTAATAAATTAACCTAATTTTTTTATAATGTTTGTTAATATCACGTGGAGAATATCATTAGACTGAAGGTAAGGGATCCCTTCTATTTATCTTTTATTCAAGAATGACCACTATGTTATGCCCTTTTACGTATAATTCCTACTATTGGGGGTATGATTTGTCACCATTCTTATAATTATCTCATGAGGAATAAAATATTTTAAATGCATTTATCTCTCTTTAAGACCTCCTATGTACACCTAATACCATGATGATATTCTGTAAGGGATTCAACCGGAACTGCCTTTATTCCTTCAGGTTTCCTTAGATTAATTTTACCCAAATGAAGTTGTATTTTTCTTTATTATGTAAAACATATAAATTATTTTTATATGATCTAAAATCATGTTTCGATATCCATACCTCATTCAATTTTAGGGATATACATGATTTTAAGTGTTTCCATCCTCGATGCTTCCCAATAAGAAAACTCCTTTTAAGGGAACTTCCCAATTTTTTACACAATTTCAACTACACTCTAAGAGTTGTTTTAATACTTAATTGTTTTAATAAAATCATTTTTTTAATTATGAAAACCTTCTTTTTTCACTCTTGGTTTTAGATAAAATAGTATTCCCTTTTCAACTTAAAATTCCCTTTAGTATTTTTTCTAAAACCGCACCAAGATGTTTTAATTCTATGAATTTCCTAAATACTCTTCTTACATGTTGTAACTTCTATTCAATATCACATAACATGATATATTTCTATTTTACATTATTAATTTACATGTAGGATTTAATTCCTTTCTCTCATGAACACATTTATGATATGCCCAATCATTATGCTTTATTACATGAATGTGATACCCATTTATCTCCACAGGTTCCCTTTTGTTTATGTATGATTTAATATTAATGATGATTTAATGTGGAAAAAAGATTTTGGAACATGTTAATATGGGTGTTCCTAGATATCACTCTAATTAATTGGTTATTGTTTAGTCTCATGAGATGTTATGTGCAACGGTTTTGGGGGTTAGCGTTGACTCGTGCTACCATGTGCAACGGTCCTAGTGGATAACCATGACATGTGATTCTCTATGTGAAACAAGCCTTGAATAATGATAAAGTCATGATTTATGTTGCTTCCACATCACTATGAATTCATGTTTATATGATCCCATGTTTACATGTTATGATTATATATCCCATTTTATATCATTATGTCAGGATCTCTAACCCTTGTGCTAAATCCATATTCCTATGTTTATTTAATTATTGGTATTTTAGCTCATAACATCATTCATGTGAGCCCCAGGTTACCCTATTAAAGTGTAAGGGCTCAAAAGATGTTAGGATATATTTATGAAGATTAAATAAAGAAGTGTTGTTTTAGTTCCTTTTTTTCAGATTTATGCACCTATTCTTCCAAGAATCTAAACTTTACGATCCGTGCCTTGTACTCTGATATATTATTATGCTGAAATCATGTAATGATATATGTAATAGGATATGGGCTCTATATCTACAAAAATAAATTTATTAGTCTAATATGTTGGAATATAGTTGGAGATTCATATCTATTGAGGATAGATATAGGTAATGAAATTCTAGAGAGAGTTATAACTATTCAAAAATACAAATGGAATATTATATTCTACAAAAATTTATGTTTCCAATAATTAGAAACATATGAATTTTGACATTGGTGAAAAGGTATTCCTATAAATATATACATAGAATAGAGTTTGGATATTTGGAATGAATGGAATGTTATGGCCAGATATATCAATCCCTTAAAATTTCATAACTATGATTGGATGGTAGCAAATATATTAGAACGTCCACCAAATATCTCTACGCTTTATGATGTGTTCCATGTATCTCTCTGATGGTAGTACATTCATGATTCTTCATATATACTGTACTCAGAGGTCATACCACTAGAGTAATATATATCTTATAAGGTATAGCTGGTGAAGAGTTAGCATCATTGAGAGAATGATCTATGAAACAATACCACTCACATGGTTAATGTTTTATTGTGAAATCTCCATTTTCAAGAAACTAAGTTGGAAATTGAGTATATAAGGGATCATATACTTCATCATTTGTTTGTATTAATGTAATTAATTTCATGTGTGAGATTCATTTTGAGGGGTGAAATTCACTCTAAAAACTACAAAACCTCTTATGTCACATGAAATTTATTTTTTTTCTTTAATAAAATTTAGGACCCAGTATAATGGGATCCTGTATCTTTTTAGTAGCTTCTACTATACACAATACAATGTTTAAAATAACTAAAATATACTATTAAAATATTATTATTTAAATTTAGTGTTTTCATTTATCCATTGTAATAGAGGGTATGAATATGAATAACAAAATTTTTGAAAATTTATTGATACATATGTAAAAATTAATTTCATTTGATATAAATTGATTATAAATGAAAATAAAAATCATTTGAATGAAAAATAAATATTTTATTGGATAAACTATCTTATCTATGAAATGTATTTTTATCTTAATAAAATTAATTATTCACCAATTTTTAATTATTTCAATGAAATATATATTATATATTAAATTAAATGATAAAAAATTTATTTAATATTTATTTTTCTTATCATTAGACAATAATATACCAGATTTTATTTTTAAAAACATATTCTTCTAAAAAATGATTTTCATCTTGTTTTGTGAGATTATTTATAGAATTTATTTCTTCAACATTTATAAATAAAATTTGATAAAACAGATTCCTTATTCGGAATCTGGAGTTATGAATTTGTTAAATAAGTCCACTTTTACTTTTGTTCAATATGAATAGTAACCATGGTAAAATTTATATCCTTGATAAAGAGTAAATTATGTTAATATAGTTTAAATCTATGTGATGAGGCCATAATATTTAATAATAATTCTTATTTAAGGTGGGTAATTCTACCCATATCATCATAAGATCATAAATTATTTATTTAATGGATATTTTTTTCGAATAAGACATATTTAATATTTAAATCAAATAAATTTACAAAATATCAATCTATTGAATTTAAATTTTTTTATATGTCCACATAGGGAAAAATGATGTTATAAATTAATATAAATATATTTTTTGAGATTAATAAAATTATTTTCATGATGAAAATTTATTTTTTACTTTTAGAAATTATAAATTTACCTAAAATGTCTGTGCAACACTAATACAATAATTATTTAAATAACTAAAAAAATTGAATAACTGATTTTAAAGATATTAGGATGTATAATTTGAATGATTTAATGGGTACCAACCATTTTATATATCAATATGAGAAATTAGGGTGGTGGGAAAGCATTATATTTGGATTTACACTTTGTTTTGAAATATTTAATGTGAAATTAAATGAATAGTTTCAACTGTGATATTAATGATAATTTATATTAAATAATATTTTTCAAAATTATATAAAATTAATAAATATATTTTATTAAGATAAATGAATGGATTATGGTAGAAACAAATCATACATTGTCTATTTATGGGTCAGTTGGCATTGTATAGTAACATTATCAACCCTCGGGTAATAAAACATTAATATTACAATAATTGTCAAAAATTTTATGAAAGAGTGAAACATGATAAGGGTAAAAATATATATCAATCTTGTAAAAACATTATTTTATGATAGGATTTAAAATCATCATCACCATAGTTTCAAAATTAATTATTTTGTGGCCATTTGAACCTATAATGTAATTTATATTAATTTAATTTTCTATGAAATTCCAAGAATTCCCCTCCCCAAAATTACAAAATGACATATCTTGTAACATCCTAGCACCCACTTTCATGTATTTTCCACAAATCACCTAGTTTTACTATTAACATTGGAGTGTCTTTAGAGTCCTGAGATAATGAACATTATTTTGATAAAATGACCAAATGTTCATGGGTGTGTTTTTTTTTGAATTATTGGAGTATGTTTATTAATGATTTATTGGATTTGTGTGGTTCACCCCGAGTCCAGAGAATGCCAGAGGTGTTCTGGGTTTTCATATAAGAATATGCCTTTTTATTTGTTGTAGTAAATTTACATGTTGTGAAACTTGAGTACCTGGTGCATAATGGTTTCTATGATCATTTAATAAGATTATTACACATCATGAAAGAATAAATTTCTTGTAAGAGATACATTCCATGTAAAATTAAATGATTAGTTTTTTAATAAAAATAAAACACGGTTTTCATCATATGTGGTCCCTGAGGATTACATGAAATGTAGAGGGATTTCATGCCATGTAAATGTTATAGACATGTATTTTATTGTGATGCATTTTTCAAATTCTTATTCATTATTCTATAGCTCTCTCCCCTACTGACCTAGGGATATTCTCTGACAATTTGGGGAGAATCCGTTCATTTTGGATTAATTTGTTTGGATTTTCTTAATATGAGAAGATGCATTATATAGCTTCTGGTGAGATATAATTTCTTCTTATTTGTTTCCTTTGATCAGAGTAGTGATGTTTCATTGTGTTATTGGTTTTCTCGATTTTTGGTGATGTTCATTCTTGAATCTGTATGGATCCGTTGTGTGATATCATTATGGGTGTCATTTTCTTGTTGGTTGTTGTGTTTCTAGTATAAATTCTTCTGGTATGTGTCATTTCCACATATTCGACAACCATTTTGTCAAAATGAATCATTTATATGATGTTTTGATTGATTACAGGTCCTCCATTGTCATTGTTTCATTCTTATTATTGGTGGATCACTTTTTAGTCTAGTGTGACCCCATGTTTGAGGTGGGTCGTTTCCTCTATAGACTTTGTTGATAAATTTTATTGCTTATATTTTTTATAAATATTTTTATGAAAATAAGTGGCATGATATGATTGATTTTTTTTGTGAGTGTGGAACTGGGTTTTCATAAAATATTGGATTCCCTTGGTTTTGGTAAATGGAACTGGTTTTTCAATGGATTTAGAAATGGTTTTGGTGTAACTCATTTAAAATCATGGTTTGATTGAAATATTTTGATGAACTAGTTTTGAAAATAAAGAACATGGGAAGCCACAGGTACTTTAGTTTAAGGTATAGTAATATGTATCATCCATTGTAAGAGGTTCTGTCAAGGGGATTTCTTCTTCTATATAGACTATTGTTCTAGGCACTAGTTTGACTTATTAGGGGGTTCACATGCCAGGGTGTTCCTCTGGTCTCTATACATAGTGATCACATATTTTGGAATGATCTATATGGGATTGTATATGTTATGTAATAGTGCCCTATATATCTTTACCTACCGAAATCCTTGTCATGGTGTTTCAAGTGCTTCTTATTTTCACATATAATAATTTGTTGTACTTCAATAGATTTGATATGAAATGTAATGAATGGTTTTTTTGACATGATATATCTACTGTGATATATGTTTAGTAAATGAATTAATTTTTTACCTATTTTAATTGGAAATGAAGAAAAATGTGTTATAAATTTTTTCCCATGCTTTTGATATAAAAATGGTTTACAATATATCCTATCTTGTTTTCTTTAAAGTTGATATTTCTTGTATTATTGTAATGAAACTTGATATAGATCATATGGGAGATACCCTATTAATCATTTTAGGTTACACCATGTGTACCCCTTCGATGGTTCATAGACATTGGTATGTATATCAATGTAGGGAAAGGCAATGCTCCATATTGAGAAGGAAAGGTTTTCTATCAGCTGAATTGGGTAGCTGGCAGTGAGATTGTGCGATTATGTCCATTCCATCACAAAGACTAGTCCGTTTTCTTATTTTTTATTTCCTTTGTGGTTGGACCTGTATTTAGAAATTATTTCTACACTTGATTCTTTTTCTTTCCATTATTTGTTTTCATTCAAGGTATACACACACACGCACACACACAGATATATATATATATATATATATCTTTTTTGATGTTTTATATATTATATATATGTTTCATGTTGTTGCTTCATGTTTGGAGAAATTATTCCTCATGATTGTTGTTTAATGCTCAGGTTCTAGTCGCCAACCTATGGGGACCAGGAATTCCCTTTAGGTAAGTGGAGGATCAGGTAGAGTAGTGGTTTGGGAGGGTATTTGGGTCAGTTCATTACACATTTTTTTCAGAGGAGGTCCCTCAGCAACAATACCTATCTTGGCATGTTCGGTAGACTGGAGATAATATTGTTTGGATTTGAGAGGTATACTACGGTGATTGCATGTTCATCTCTTTTTATGATGATACTCAAGTCACCATGGGATGTTTGGATGCATCTCTCTTATTTTTAGTTCTTGATGTTATTCTCTATTATTTTGTTTTGTTTTTCAATTTTCGAAAGATATTTTTTATTATAGTTTTTTTTGTGTGTAAATATTCCTTCAAGACGTGTTTATTGAGTTCATCAGGTTAGTGTAGCTGATTCTAATCATGGGAATCCTCCAATGATTCATAAATTTATCGAGGATATGGTGTTGTAAATGCGCAGTATGAATCAAAATGTGCATCAAGCATAGAACATAGTTTTTGAGGTATAGACTAGAGCTTTATGATAATGTAACTGGTTATGGGAGTTATTCCATGGGAATACACCATCCATTAAAGGTACAAATAAACCTAAATAGGTGGAGGATTGGATTGACAAGATTGTCCAGATCATCAAATTCTTAGATACACATGATATTATCAAGGTAAAGTGTGCAACATTCAGACTTGATGGTCATACCAAGATACTAACGGATTCTATGGTACAGGAGGACTGGAATACTGGATTTGACTGGAAGGTTATTAATAATATATTATTCAAGAAATTTTAATAGACATTATAATGATGTAGAAGTATCTAGAGTTCCTATCCTTGTTGTAATAATAGAATTTGGTGTCAGGATATACCAACCGATTACTTTAGTAGATTCCTTATTCAGCAGATGTTGTGAATAATGACCCACTAAAATATCAAAAATTAAATTCAATGATCATGATTGGATATCAAATTGTAGCTATTTATGATGAAGCTTTCATCATATGGGAAGAAAGTAGACTGAGCTATGATTTAAGAACTAAATATGGAAGGAACAGTTGGATATTATATCCCTTATCTTATACCTTATGAATGTTTCCATGTTGAAATGGGGAAAACAATTCAGTGGTAGGATCATCATAGGAGTGTCGATGGTGGATCATCATAGTATGAATCTCGGACACCTCCAGTAACACCTAGTCATGTGCCACTAAATTGTTGTTTGTGTGGTATGGTTGGACATAGACAACGTTATTATTTTTCATATGTAAAGATGTGTAATATCTATGGATATTTTGGTCATTTAAAATTTTTCTGTTAGGCTATTTCTTCAACTCAATATGGCCAGGGATCATTGCTTTGAAAGGATACTACTTCAATTTCATATGATTTAATGATTGCGGTGCTCTAGACACAGGATTTGAGAGTGATGCACCTTTAGGTACAAGATGATTTTATGGTGGAGGTAAATGTGAGTCCAAAAAAGTGATAGTTACCATATTTGTTTCATATTTGAGATCTGTTTCTTTATTAGATAATTTTTCTTCCAAATAATTTATATCTAACCATATTTTAGATATAATTAAGCTTAAAACAAGGCTCATTTCTTTTGTTATGGAGTTGGAGACACTTATTAGGAAGAGGAAATATGAGAGGTTTTGATATCATTCTTTTTCACTATTGATAGATGATGTAATGTTAGTATGGGATATTCTTTTTCTCGATTTAGATCTATTTTATATTATCATCAGGATGGTTTTTCATGTTTCTCAATATTATGAAGTTTATATTTATCATTAGTAAGTGTTATTTCATTGGGTTGATGGGAGCTCATTGGTGTTCCAAGGAGAGTGGGATCAAAGGACTGTCTATGTAGAAAGTTCTCTCTAGGAGATCAGAAGTTTGTTCGTTGAGTGAAGTAGTTGTTCCTAGTGAAAAATCTCCTATTGTTAATCTTCTCATTGTTGTTATGTTCTAAAAAAATTCCTAGAATATTTATTCATGCTTCCTCTTAATACAGATCTAAAGTTTATGATTTGACTTGATTTTAGGTATGCCATAACATCAATACCATCTCCATATATGACACCAACATAGCTGAAAGGGCATGAGATTTAGTTGTAAGATCATGTTAGGAAGGGTTTTGTTTTCTATAGTGTTTATCCTTGGGCAGTTGTAATGCCCGAACCCCAGAAGCACAGATTTGGTGCATTATTTTATTTCATTGGCATGTTTATAAGGAAATAAATTCAAAAGCACAGATTAGTTTAGCAGTCTTGGAATGCTAGATTACATACATGACAACCATAATAAATTGAGAAATATAAATCACAAACATGATACAAAAACAAATGATATAAATTATATCCTTGACAACTTATTCAAAGATTTTTTCTTTATTATCTGTAGAAATTAAATATAATAAGGGGGGATCAAATGCTTGGTTAATGAAAATAAATTTGAATAAATAATGAATAAATGAGAACAAATTAACTTGGAAAGGTAAATAATAGATAACACATGCCATTAAAATACAATATAAGGTAAAATAAATATGGGAAGGTAAGAAAATGAAACACATTCAATTTAATCAATAAACTAAACTCAAATCTACCCATAGATATGTCAATGAAAAATATCATGGATGAATAATAATTGATTCTAAATGGTGGAAAATACTAAATTATTTTACATCATTTAGAAAGAACATGAAAACCTATTACCATCAAGACCCTTCACAGAATGGTTTAGATCAATGCATAGAAACAAATTTAATTTTGAAAACAAATTTATCTCCTGATAACCTGTAGATGCATCGAGGGTCTATATATTGTTGGGACCCCAAAAATTAATACTAGTCCAAATAGTTCTTCATATCAAATAATCCAATTATTAATATGCCTTATTAAATATATTTATTTAATAAAGAATACAGTTTTATCAATGATTTTCCAAATAATCAAGTACACATCAAAGAAGATATCATATATAAAATGGTATATGGTTTAGGAAATATTAATATCCATTTAATGATAATATGGATACTAAAGTAAATTTCTAATGAAAAATGTTTAAAATAAATTAATTTTTTCATGATAAGGTTAAGAATCACCAAAGTAACTAATATTGAAAATATAATCATTAAGAATATGTTTTTGGAAATAAGTAATTAAACATACCAATGTGTCCCATACCATATAAAACATTTAATTAATAATCCACATAATGGATTTTATTTGTACAATTATTGTAAATGATTCATGATATAATTTCTCAAAGCGGTAGTAGATATACAAAACAAAATAAGTATTTCGTGTATATGGTGTATGCCTTACTAAAAGAAAAGTAAGACAAGAATATCACACCTGAACCTTAATTATCATGTGTGTTATTTATCCATCAGTATAGCGGTTAAAAATATGTTTATAACTTATAACATAACTTTTTCCATATTTATAATATCATATATTAAAATATCACAATGTTTAGGAACCTATTTATTAACAATATTTCATTAATTTCACTATTTCCAGTGTTAATTGCCTAGTTTTCTCGAGTAAGTATACCTTTTTACATTTTTTTATTATTAATTCGATATTAGATTAATATTATACAAAATTTAAACCATCAATTAATTTTCATATATATTCAGTATGTATGTATTTATATTAGACAGTAACATTTAGTGATTTGAAATGAAGTGCACTATTCATGGAGATGGTAGGTCGTACGTACGTATGAATGCTACATTCATTTATTAGTTGTATTAAAAGAATGAAAACTAAATAATACATATGTATATTATAATTCCAGTATCATAGATATGATATATATGTTATATAGGTTTATTAAAATCATCCTTTATAAGTTTCATGTAAGCAATAAATGATTCATATCGCTTTGATGGGTGGTAGTCCACACTTCCTCAAATGCATTTATCGTATTTAGAATGATGAAAATCGGTAAGGTATGTTTTAAATAAAAATTACCAAAGAATAAAGTAATTATATATTTCATATAAAATACATATATAAATATTATTTCCATCCTAATGGCCACCATGAGATCTGGTTGGGGAAAAATAATAATCATCATTTCACAAGGCAGTTGTTTGCGGTACACAGAAACAATATGTTCGTTACCTATTTGATGGAGGTGTGTGTATGTGTATGTCAAAAAAAGTGAATTATAAAATAATATAACATTTACAATACTATTTTAGTTATATAGGTAAGTAATAAAAGTGATTTTAGTGTGTGTATAATGTAAATGAAACCAGAGAGCTTGAGAGAATATGTTACGTCTTAATCGGGTAACTTGTTCTGGTTTGAACCGAAGGATTCATTGGATTTATTTCTCCCTAAGGGGAAAATTCTAGGTTGAGGGGAGGGATGATGGAAGAATATTTGGGAAGAGTTTCTATGAGCCAATATAGATTTATTTGTTTGAGGATGTGGGAGATATGGTGTCCTTTTATAGGGAAAGAAAAGGACTCACTTGTAATTTTTGGAAATAAGTTAGGTGTGCACATGTTCATGTCTTAAAAAATTAATAAAAAAATAATAATTCATCATTGTAAAGTTAATGGTATATTCATGTACATAAATATGGTTTTGGACGAGTGGCTTGGTCATTTGGACAATTATTTTGAATATTTAGTCCTTTATAAAGCTTAATTTTTCATTAATAATTGTAATTAATTTTAATCACTTTCACTAATAATTTTGGTCGAAAAACAAATTAGGTATTATTAGAAATTATAAATTCTGATTTTTCTAAATATGGAATCCATTTTTCCAAATTCCAATCAAATATGAGATATAAATTAATTTAAAATTCATCCCATAGGTTGGACAACAACAATGGTTTTTAAGTAAAATTGTCCAAATTGTTTCAATGTTTTAATAATAAATTTAGATTTTAAATTTTGTCAAATGATATAATTTGTATTAATTGAAAAATATATTATATAATTGAACCTTTAAACCAATTAAAATCATTATTTATCATTATAAATAAATTATATTTTAAAAAAAATAGACCTAAAATTCAGTATTTTTAACTATTCATTAAAAATGATATGTTTAGGAAAAATATAAAAAATATTTACCTAACATAGTAATTATATTTAAAATTAAAAGATATATTTTTTTTCAAATTAAATCAATAATATTTTCAAAATTCATATTTTAAATGTGTTCACCATTAAAAGTTGGTAAAATTTCCTTAATAAAATTATAGTATTTTATGCCAAAAATTTGGATTGTTTTTATCTTCAGACTATCAAATATTTTAGACAAATTAATAAAAAAATTCATTGAATATATAACATATATATTTCATTAATATATTTAAAAAATTGTAATTAATTATTTTTAGTAAGATTAAATTCCTTTGATGCATAATAATAAATTTTTATATCTAATTGGTTTTTATTTTAGTTTCTTATTAATTGTTAACAAATGAATTCTTTTTATATTTATATAAAGAAAAAAATTAAAAAGTTAGTTATTAATATTAGTAATTTATAATTTAATGGGTATTTTATAATATATTAAATAATAATATTTCAACAATATGTTTTTATTTGGTTAAACTAATTCTTGTGAGTGGCACAAGATTTTTAGGAAAATCACCCTTGCATGAATTGCAATTTTACTAAGTGTTGTGTAAATTATAAGATATAGAATATATTATATTTAGATAATAAATTAAATATTCTATAATTTTTTGGTTTTATATTTTCTATTTTTACACTAGGTGTTATGTGTCATCAACACTATTTAATATTATGTTTTACTTTTGAATTTCAGGTTGTTATATACTCCCAACCATAATTATACTACCTCCTCGCAATTGAAAACTTATCTCAGAAATATAGTTAATGAAAATAAAAAATTGTGGAAATACCCACATCATAAAAAGGATTAATATCATATATTTTTATTAAGAGAGAATGTAAAGTACAATGGTCACGTAACTAGGTTTTATATTAGGAGCACATAGTTATAAAATGAAAACATGGATATGGAAGAAAAAAACAAAACAATAAAGATCTAATAGAGAATTATAAAGAAAATGTTTAGATGAATGTTTTTACGCACAAGACCATAATCCATATGTGATAGTATGAGTCATTAATATCATAATAAATGATGATAATTGAAAAATGATTTTTTTCAAAACAATTGTTTATAGTTAAGAAATTCTTGTACTCTCTGTGTATATAAATAAATATATATTTATATAAATAGGATATTTTTATATTAATATGTCATGAACATATTCTATTTCATATCCCAAAAACAAGATACATCATTTTGTGATGTAATAAATCATTAAATAAATCCAAATCATGCTTTTAGCTTAATCTATTTCTTAAATGGTTAACTTTTCCAAAAGAGTTTTATTCAATATATTGGAAATAATGTCAATGAATTTCCAAAATTAACTTATCATTTTCCTATAGTCAACTTGAGGTAGCTCTAAATTTTGACATTCTAAACATGTTAACAATATAATCATGTATCCTCTTGAGATATGGTAATAACTTGAATTACTTTAAAACTTTATTAGAAACATGAAATCTTAGTTATTCCATACGAAAACATAGGTTATTGGATATATTCCATAAATACAAACAAAATTTTAAAACTCTATCCATGATAGCATATAAAACTTATTGAAAAAGTCAGCAATCTTATAAAATGTAGTCATAATTTATCAAAATGATTCATTTCTTCTTAATTATATCAACATCTTGTACATATTAAGGGTTTTATTTTCATCAATCATGTGATTTCCTATAAGTTTAACTTTCTACTGAATAATTTATATTGGTACCATTCAATATATGGTCTCAAAATTATTATATAAATTTACTATAGTACAATCCTTATGTTTTTCATAAATCAAAATATGAGAATAACATCTATAAAAAACTTTTACAAAATATTTATTTGATCCAAAAATAGAAATAAATTAATCATTCCACTTCAGTTGTGTCAATAACATATTATTGAGCTAGATCTGTTATCTTATTCAGAGGTATATTCCCCAAAATCTTGGGGAATTAGTTTATATATATACCCATATCCTCATATTTTTAGAACTAAAAATCATTAATTATCTCTCTTCCTAAGCATTCTTTTTATTGTTTTCCCTTTTCTTCGCACATATAAAAAAATCCCAATACTTTTAATCATTTACCTTGTTGATTATTTCCACAGTAATAAAAAGTTGTAAAAAACATTCTTTCCATTCATATTCTTTGAATCATTCCCTTTTTCATGGGGTTTTAAAGAGATATTATTCTCTTGGTTTCTATTTAATACATAAGATATAGAGAATTCCTTTAATGTTTTGATGGAACATAAAACTATCTCTTTGTTGGATGAGTTTTTTTTGAGAAACCAGTTCCAATTGAATATTTGGCTTAAGACCTTCAAATAATTGTCAAAATCACACTATATGTAACATATATATTCTATAGAAACCCTACCTAACCTTTTAAAGGTAACTTCATAATCTACAACAATCTCTTTGTCCTTTTTATTTATGCTATGAAACATTATCTTAATCTCAATTTTATGATCATGAGGGAATTATTTTTTCAAATAATGTATCCTTAAATGCTCTCCATTCCAATATTTATGTTTCTTATTTCTACCCATTTCTATAGATCATGGACCCCCATTTATCAGCATCACGTTGGAGACAATATACCACATTTGCAACATTTTACTTTTTTCTGTATTCCAATGCCGTAAATAAATTCTCTAGATATTTAATCCATTGATTAAGAATAATTGGATAAGTAATTCCAAAAAATAATGGGGCATTATATAACATTAACTAATCAAACATTAGAGATTATATCCAAAAAATAGGTTGCTCTATTAAGGAATGTTTATTCATCCTAAATTGACTACTCTTCCCTAATATATCTGTAATTTTCTCTGTTCTAATACAATATACAATGACTTCCTCAGAAGGGAAATCTCTATATTTTCCATGAGCTTGGAAAATATTCTTCCTTGAAGGATCCATTTCTTGAAAAATGTCATATACTAGATTGGGTCATGATATTATGATCATTCTATAACTTTAAACACGGTATAACACATTACATTAATTTATGATTCATAAATCTGTAAATCATAATGATTGGATAATTTCTGGATATTAATACTTTTAAACGGGTCAAAATTGTTGGTAAATAAAATGTGTACTATCCTAAGCAAATGCCACAAGAGTTTCAAACTAGGTGCATAGAAAGTCTCATTATAACGTACATGGTTACCCATAGTTAGGGCCGAAACACCTTTTTAGAGTTATTACTCCTAGGTACATATGTGGTAGAACACATCCACTTATAGTATTTAGATAGTGATGTATTTCTAGGAATACACAAAAATCACTACTTTATCAAAAGTATAGGATATCCTTGTATAACTATACTCAATATCAATATTAGGGTTGTGATCCCCAATCTATGTTTTATAAATCTAGTTTCCAAGGATATTGTGAAACTTTTTTTTGATGCCAACTATAATTCCTTGACCCTAGAAGCTCATTTCCAGTGCATTAGTTTATTACTTTAGCATGTTTTCAAGGAAACAAATCCAAAATAAAAAACTAAAGTACTGGAACTCAAAATTAAATACATTATACACACAAAACATTGGAAAATATAAATTACAAATATTAAACATCGATAAATGAAATAAATTTCATCCTTGAATGATTATTCAGTTATTTATTATCCATTACCTGGAGAAATAAAAAAATAATGGTGTGATAAAATGTTCAGTAAGGATAAATGAAGAGGAAGACATAATGAATCAATATGAAAAAATTGACAGGTAAAGGTGAATAATTTATTACACATGCCTTAAAAAACTAGATAATGGGAAAAAAATATAGGAAGGTACAAAACAAAAACACATGACATTTAATCAATGACCTGAAATGAAATTTATACATAGATATGTTGTCGAAGACTCTCATAAATGAAATTATAATTGAAAAAATGGGGGAAATGATTAATTATTGCACTTCATGTTTGAGGTACATTAAAACCAATTACCTGCAACAAATTTCCCAAGATATATTAAAACTAGGGATAGAAACCCATTTAATTTGTCCAAATACATTGTCTCATTAGGATATGAAAATAAATTGAGGGGATAAATAAAGTTTGTGACCCAATCGTAAATACCATTCCAAGGCATTACTCATATAAGATACTCAATTGAAGGACATTCCTTATCAAATATTCATATTGAATAATGAATACAGTTTTATGAATAACTTCCCAAATAATCAAATAACTACCAAAGTAGATACTATATGTAATATGGTATAAAATTTATCCAATAATAATATCTATTGTATGATAATATGGTTATTAATGTAAATATAAAATGAATAATGTATAAAAAAATTTATTTTTTCAAGAGAATTTTAACCATCAGAAAATTAAGTGAGATTTCAAATATAATCATTAAGAATATGTTTTCAGAAATTGAAAATTAAAAATACCAACGTGTCCCATACCAATTGAAAAAATTAATTCATAATACCAATGAAGAAAAGTTTTTCATTATATTAAGGAAAATTATTCTTTATATAATGTCTAAAATGGGATGTAGATACACTAAACAAAATAATTAAGTGGTGTATATATCGTATGGCTTATGAAAAGAAAAGACAGACAAGAATCCCATAACATAACCATCGTTTTGTTGTGTGGTATTTATTATCATGTATATTGTTTTAAAATATGTTAATAAATTATTCCATAACCATAATCATATTGATTATATCATATATTAACTTCTCTTAATACTTTATTTCTTTTTTATTAACACTCTTTCATTAATTTAACTATTTTAGGTGTTAATTACAATTTTTTTCTTGAGTAAAATTTAACTTGTTACTTATTATTATTATTAATTGTGTCATTGTTTCATATTTTCCACAATGTAATACATGAATTAATTATCATATATATTAATTATGTATGTATTTATATTAGTCAAAAATATTTGGTGATTAGAAATTAAGTGCATCGTTCAATGAGACGATAGGTCGTATATACGCATGAATGCTACATTCATTTCGTAGTTGTATTAAAAGAATCAATACTAAATAAAAAATTTGTATATTTTAATTAAAATATGATATCAATGTTATATATGTTACATATGTTTATTAAAACAATCCATTATATGTTCCATGTAAGGCATGAACGAACCATACTACTTTGAGGGGTGGTAATCGACACTTTCTCAAACGAAATTATAGTATTAACACATGATGAAAATCATAAAGGTATGTTTTAGATATAAGTTAAAAAACATAAAAAAATTTGAATACCATATATAATACTAATATAAACACAATTTCCATCATAATGGTCACCATGAGAGGTGGTAAGGGAATAATAAACAATCATCATTTCATGAGGCAGTATTTCGTCGTACAAAGAAATTAAATGTTTGTTAACTATTACATGGAGGTGTATATATGTGTAGGTTTAAAAATTAACAATATAACATTATATTATGTTTTCAATAATTATCTTTTTATATCGGAATTGAAAAAAGTATTTTAGGGGGTAGATAAATTGACTGAAACTAGAGATATTGATAGAATACGTTACCTCGTTATAGGGTAACTTCAATTACATTGAACAAAATGATTCCTTATATTTATTTATTCCCAGGTGAAGGATTATAAGATTTTGGAATGGATTTTTTTTAAACAACATGGCCATATTTTTTATTTTAAAATGTGTAATTATATGTTTTAGGAAGTGGGAGAGGTGATGACCTTTTATATGGAAGGGAAATGACTCACATGGAATTTTTGTAAACAAGTTAGGTGTGAAAATGTTATTAACTATTAAAAGTTATAAAAACAACATAAATCAAGAATGAAAGTTTCATAGACTATTTATATCCATCCAATTGGTGTAAGACAAGTGGATTTTTCATTTTCCTCTTAATTCAATGGCTTAGTCCTTTATGATGCTAAATGTTTCATTTATAATTTTAATAAATTTTAATCGCTTTCACTAATAATTTTTGTCAAAAACATATTTGGAATTATTAAGAGTTATAAATTATTACTATTACAAATATTTAATCAATTTTTCCAAATTAAAATAAATACATTCGTAGAAATTAACTTTAAAATGCATTCCGTAGGTGGGACAACAACACAGGTTTTAAAGAAATAATGTCAAAAAGATTGTGATGTTTTTAATATTCAATTTCAGAGTGAAATTTAATCTAATTACATTATTTTAATTACTTGATAAAAATATTATCTATTTAATATTTAAATAAAATTAATATTATAATTTATCCTTATAAAAAATTATATTAAAAATTATTTTTGAATTAAAATTCATTATTTTTTAATATTCATTAAAAATGTCATGTTTTCGAAAAATATAAAAAAATTATCTTAACCTAATTTTTCTGTTTCTATTTCAATTATTGTGTTTATTTTGAAAATTAAATCAATAATATTGTAAATATTTAGATATAATATGGGATTTCTATTAAAAGGTTGTAAAATTTCTTAAATAAAAATAGAGTATTTTATGTATAAAATTGGGTTTGTTTTTATCTTAAGCCAATAAAATCTATTGGATGAATATAAAAAATATATAATTGAATATATAAAATATAAATTACATTATTTTCATTAAATAATTATAATTAATTTTTTAAATTAAGGTAAAACTCTTTTTTAAGCATAAATATATTTATTTTTATATACAATTGGTTCTTATTATCGTTTCTTATTAATTATTAACCACCGAATTCATATTATATTTGTAAATTTTTTATAAGTTAGTTGTTAATATTAATAACTACTAATTCAACATCTAGTTTTTATTATATTAAATAATAATTTTTTATTAAATTTTTTTATTTTGTTAAACTCAATCTTGCATGCGACAGAAGCTATCAAGGAAGGTTGTTCTGGAATGAAATACAAGATAACTCGGTGATGTGTGAATTATAAGCTATATTATATGATATATTTATTTAAGATAGTAATTTTTTTTAATGTTATGGGTTTATTATATTCCCTTTTTACACTTGCTGCTATGTGGGATAAACAATATAGAATATAATATTTTACTTTAGAATTTTGGGTTGTTATAGCAGCCACATTGCACTTTACCAGGAAAGAAGATGGTTCATTAAGATAGTATATATATTATGATATTTTAACAAAATAAATGGTTATGAATTAGTTTACATTTACTTGTTTGGAAGATTTTTTAGATCAGTTGAATGGGGAAAAGTGGTTTTTGTAAGATTGATCCTTGGTCTAGTTATCATCAGCTCCGTTTTCATGAGTCTGATATACCAAATACGAATTTATGGAGCAGGTATGAACATTAATTATTTTTGTGATGTTGTTTGGTTTTACTAACCATCTTGATGTTTTCATGTCTTTGATGAATTATATATTCCATCAGTGTCACCAAATTGTTTAGTAGTTTTCTAGGATGATATTTTAGTTTATTTAAGATCTGAGCACACATTTGAGCAGTATAAGAGTTTTTTTGGAAATAATAGGGTGTCACCATTTTTAAGGAATGGTATAAAAATTAATTTTATTTATCTATGATGTTAAGGTATTTGGGAAATTATTTCTAATTATGGATTATTTTTTGATCCTGAGAAAGTTATAGTTGTCTTGTCATGAGAAAAGCCATAGAATGTCTTCAAGATTCAGAGCTCTCTTGGTATTTCTAGACACTAATGATGGCTCATCAACGATTTTTACAAGTTTTAATCAAAATTTAATACTATTACCAGGAATGGGGTTAAATTATCATGGGATTAAAAGTTTCAGTTTTCATTTTATGATTTGAAAAAAAAATTAAAATCAACTTGTATTTTAATATTACTTAAGCCTAGTAAGGTGTATATGGTTTTCTATGATGCTCCCAGCACTGGTTTGGGTTGTGTTATCATGTAGAATGATCAGGTGGTGGATTAAATCTCTTTTCAGATTCAACCATTTAATATAATTATCCCACTAATTATTTAGAGTTTATAATAGTTATGCATGTGCTTAAGTGGTGGCGGTATTGTATTGTTCTGAAAAGGTTCACAATATTCTCTGAACATGATTTTTTTAGATATATGTATTCATATTATAAATGGAATTTAAGAAATAAGTGACTGGTGGGATAGCTTCAAAATTTTGACATTAATATTTCTTACACCCCGAGGAAGGGGATTGTGTTCACATATTCTCTTAGTAGTGAAGGGCCATTATGAGATCTTTTGGAATCGAATGAAGAGTGTAACCTAATGAGGTTTTTATCGATTACATCTAATGTTTCTATGATTTTATGACCATTTTTTAGTAATAATATTATCTCCCTGGTTCTATTCTATATATTCGACAATAAGATGATGATTTTAGAGGAATTTGAGAAACCCTATATACTTGGGAGACCATTTGGGTTGGTCTCTCTCTACATATAGTATTATCTATTTTTAGATCATTTTGGAATCCTGTTATCTTTGATGAGATCTACTTTTTATCATCACAGTTCTTCATGGTCGATTCATCTAGGAACTATGACGATGCATTATGACACGATAAAGTGATTTTGATTGCAAGGTATAAAACCTGAAATTTCTATTTTGGTGTCATGTTGATACACCTACCAACCAATAAATTCAAAAGAATAGAAAATTTATAATTTTCTGCAATATCTTCTCGTTCTGGTTTGGAAATGAAATGAGGTATCCAAGGAATTGTTTATTCCCATAACATATACTCCCAATGGGATGAATTCTATAGGGGTGGTTATTGTTAGGTTTTCAAAGGTGACTCATTTCATTCCAACAAGTGAAACAACTAATGTTGAATATCTAGTTAATATGTATGTGTAGGATGTTGTGAGGTTACATGGGGTTCCATCAATTTTTTTTAAAAAGGATCATAGGATTACATCATGTCTTTTTTCGAGTCTTTAGGAGGAAATGATGACTTAAGTGAGTTTGAGTACAATAAATCATCCATAGATAAATAGCCAGATGGTGTGTTTAATTTAGATTATTGTAGATATTACATGTTCTTGTGTTATGGATTTAAATATATCATGTGATAGTAATCTAGGAATAGTTTATTTTTTCTATTATGGTATTAATAATTCATCGATCAAAATTGTATCTTTTAAGGATTTGTATTGTCTCTAATTCATATTAGCTCATTTTTTTGTAAAGGCAAGAGAAGCTTCTTTGGAGGGACTGAGTTTGATTCAAGGAACATCTACAGGGATTCCAGATATATGATTATGTATGGTTAAAAAATAGTGTCTTCATTAGTATTATCTAGAATAATGAAATTTTCCATTGAGTTTTTTTTCAGTGGTGACTAGGTTTTCTAAAACAATTATCCCTGGTTCGGGCACTATTATCTTGCAAAATAGGGAATGTTAGCTCCTTGATTTTTGGACCATTTGATATAACTGAGTGTCTTGGGAATATTTCTTATCTATTGTAATTTTTGATTTAGTTGAAACATACTCATATTATTTTCCACATAGAATCCATTGGAAATATCATCTAAAACCCTGATATATTGTTTGTTGGGAGGATATTATGTAAGAGCCAGACGTTTCTCTTTTTGAGCATCCAGTTGAGATAACTTAATCTCAAGGGAATTTATTGCATACGAAATATATTTCCTTTGTAAGAATGTTATGGTTGAACAAATTAGATTATCAGGAGACATGGGAGCATGATTCCTTGATGATGGAGTAGTGGCCTAACAACATCACTATAATTATTTCATCCACATGACTTTCTAGGTATGTAATGTCTTATAGTAGGGATTTTGTAACATCCCATTAAACACATTCATGCATTATCCACATATTTTATTTTATTTATATTTTATTTGGTATATCTTTAGACTCTAGATGATGAATGAGAATTTTCTATAAAAAATGTCAAATGTCCCGAGATATTTGTTTTTATTGAATTAATAGTGTTTGTGAGTAAATTTTTTAACATATTTACAAGGCTCTCCCTATGTTTAGGGGAAACCCATTATCCATTAGGTTTTTGAGTATGACTATTTAGTTATTTATCTCTCTTGTAAATTTACAAACCCTATAATTTGAGTACATAATGTATAATGGTTTCTATTATCATGTTCTGAGATATGTGGATAGTGTGAATGAATTCACACTGTGAAGAGAAACATTATGTTTAATGTTACAGGATTATTTTTAATAAAAACATGGTATGTTTTTCTATGTATGTGATCCTCAAGGATTAATTGAACATTAATGGTATTAGACTCTATATAGATAATATAAATAATGATTTAGGGTTATGTATATGCTGCATTTTTATTCATTCTTCCATATCACTCTCCCCTATAAACTTAGGGATCCTATCTGGTGATTTTGGGAGCCTTATTTGTTCTATAATGATTAGTTTGGCATTGAACCATTAGGAAAGTTTTATTTCATCTATTGGACTAATAGATCCTTTTTTATTGTTTGTTAAATTTGATAATGGTAGCATAATTGCATTGAAATTTTAATTTTACTAACCCATGGTGATGTTTCCTCTTGATTCACTCAAGAGTTATCATGGGATCTAATTATGGGGACCATTTCCTTGTTATATGTGGTGAGGATGGTGAATATTTATATGGTATGTTTTCTCCTCCACTCTGCTAATTTTTTTCCTAAATTGATTAAATTATAAAATGTGTATATTGATTCTATGGTCTCTATTGTATGTGTTGTGCTCTTCTTGTTGGTGGGTCACTTTTTGGGTATGTGTGATCATAATTATGAGGTAGGATGTTCAATATCTAGTCGGTTTTTGTGAAATATATTGACTTTACATTTGTTAATTTTTTGTATTAAATGAAATAAAATGGTATGACTTATTACTTTTGTGTATGTGGTCAAGGGTTTCAATAAAAAATTATTTTCCATTGGTTTTGGTTAATGGAAAAGTATTTTCAAATAATTGTTTAATGTTTTATACTACATTGTTTTAAATGAATGGTTTTAGGGAAAATATTTAATTAAATGTTTTAGAAAATTGGGCACATGGGATGAATTGGATACTTTGGTGGAAGGTATAGTAATATTCCTCATCAATGCCCTTGGGGTTTACTCATATGGATTTTCTCTAAACCCTATGACTATTGTTCTAGGGAAATATTAGACGTAAGTAAGGGTTTAATTTATTGGGAGTTCCTCCACTTTCTATACATGTTGCATATGTCCAGTGTCTTGATGATTACATTATTTCTTATGTCATGTATGAGTGTTCTAGTTCTCTTCATGTAGTATGATCCCAAGAATGATGTTACTTGTGATTCTAATTTGAGATAGTATTGATTTGTTGCACTATTTTAGATTTGATTTGATATGTGATTAATTAGTTTTTTGAAATGATATATCTATTGTGATATATGGTTATGAAATGATTTAAAAACGATTTACCATTTTTTAGAAATGTGTAAACATATAAAATAAATATTTTCCCATGAATTTTATATAAATGAAATTGTACTATTTTGATGCCTTATTCTATTTAATGTTTAAAATTTCAAGATTATTGTTTACATACTTAATATTTGAACCTTGGTCAAGAACCTACTCATCCCATTAAATCAAATAATGTGTACCCCTTCAATTATGCATAGACCTCTGTATATCTTTTGATGCAGGGAAAGGAATGGTGTTGTAGTAAGGATTTATATCATTTGAGTTATAGAAATTGTGGTGAGATGATGGTATTCTTCCAAAAAAATCACATAGAATTGTTGGTTTTACTGTTTTGGTTGTCATTTTTGGAGAAACATTTACCATGAAATTGTTTATACCCTTGAGTTGTTTGGTTTCCGCTATTTGTTTCTAGTTATAGAATATATTTAAACATTTTGATATTATATCGATTATATATATGTTTCAGGTTGTCTCATTATGTTGGGAGAAATAATTCCCTCTGATTTTTTTTGATTCTAGGGTGCTAGTCACCATCACATGGGGATCAGGAATTCCCTTAAGGTATGTAGTGGATCAGGCAAGGTTCCAGTTTGATATGTTATTTGTGTTAGTCACTTACACATATCCTTTCCATTACATATAAAAAATGGGACATAAGTCACAAACATGACCAAATAAATCCAATATAAATTTTCTTATAAAAATTATTGATGTTTTGGTATCCAGAAAATAACTACCCTTGGATATATAAGATGATATCCAAAGGAGTTCTTTCAAAGAGTAGGAAATCATCTTGACTAATAAATTTATTTTTTTTAACTTCATATTTTTTCTCCAACAAATTTATTCTATTTATCATAAAATAATTAATTTATTTCCATAAATATCTTGTAATTTCATTATGATTCTGAAACCACCATTATACCCCCAATTTTCCATCAAATGCTAAGTTAATGATTAGCTCGTGCATATTTAAGGCTTACAATCTCCATGTAGTGATATAGTTCAGTTCTCACTATAATATTTTATTAATGGACATTATGATGGGTATAAAGTCTAAAAATAATACATAAAACATGATATCACTTATAGATTAAAATATAACATCAACATCCATACCTTTCAATAACTTGGAAAATGATAATGTCACTAATGCATACACGTTGGATACCACCAGAACAGAGCGATGTGATTTGTTTTTCATTTCATTATACATGCATGGTAATAAGGATATATTTAACTTAGATATTATATATATATATATATATGATATAATAATGATTATGTATATGTCCATTATTATTTACCATTATTTAATACCATCACTCAAAAAATGAAAACAGAACGTATGAAACTTATTGTCTCCATGAATGATGAAATTTATTATTATATCCATAATTTTTCTGATGACAAAAAATATATTGATAATTATGACATATGATATTTATACTACTATTAAATTTTTTGAGGTGATGAAAATATGATAAATTTATAAGTACTAGAACCACCTAAACAAAAAATACATGAAAAACGAAGCAATTATCAAATTATATGGAGAATTAATAAAGAATTGTTAACAAATGAGTTATAAAAGGTTAAAATTAAATCATATATGGTTTTATGTATAAGATTATTCTTCTATAATATATGTATAATAATACTATATTTTTTTATAAAATATTTTTTAACATGTACAATGAAATTCTTATCAGAGGTAAATTGTTTATGTTATAATCTCATTTTTATTAAGATTCTTTATTACTATGGTGCGATGATGAAATATTAAGTTATAACTCTCAATATAGAAAATAATTTTATTTTACTATGTATATTTTTTTTAATTTTTTCACTTAAATTATCCTCATTTTAACAACAATAGAGAGTTAGAAAATGTTTCAATAGACAACACACATTATTTCATTATGTGGTTGAAAGACCTTTTTCATCCAAATCCATGTTTTCTAAAAATGTTTAAATTATGGTTTTTATTACTATACAATGAATTTTTAAATTCAATTTTTAACATGTTGGTATTATTAAAATATAGGTTGAAAAGAATATTCTTTCTGGCATATGAGGTACGTTCTGACATTTTACCAAAAATGTGATAGGAATGCTTTCTTTTTTACTTATAAAGAATTAACCAAATTTTACACTATCATAATTTACAAATGATTTTATACTTACAAATTCTTGAAGATTCTTATCAAGGAGAATGATTTAGTTAATATTTTTTTTTATTTTTTAATATTTTAGTTAATTAATTGTAAAATGGAATTGTTATATTCCTCAAGAAATAATCTGAGTCATCTTTCAAAATAATTTTCAATATAATATTAAATCCATTGATATTTCTTAATTTTTAATCAGGTTATGATATGTAGATAATATCATTATTCTCTCTTTGGATAGATTGTATTTATGTTGAAATTTTGGTTACGAAACCCATTACATTTGTATGGGTTATGCTGTAATGAAATGATGAAATATTTATGTAACTTGTTACATTTACATAGGTTATTATGTGATGAAATTTTTTAGAAATAAATTAATATTCCATGGGTTATTCAAAGCGGAAATTTTTATGAGACTCATTTCGTTTTTATGGTTTATTATATGATAAAATGTTTATGGAATCCATTTATTTTTCATTGTTTATTCTATGACAAAATTTTTATGAAACTGGCTTCATGTATATGGATAATACTATGATAAAATGTTTATTAAACCCATTTCATTCATGGGTATTGATATGAATAAATTTAATGATTTTTTGGAACATATATGTATGATTTTAATGATGTGATGGGTAGAACCTCTATATCCTTCCAATGAATTTTCTAATGATAGATATCTTATTAGATAAACATGATTAGAATGGAGAGTGAGAACTATTAATTAAGGTTTTATATCCATTATGATAGTCATGGTAGGGAACCATATAAACCAAGATCGTTTGGGTAATGAAAAAATCCACTATGACTGTATTTGTAGCGATCTATTACTACTGTGGAAATAGTTTTCTATACTTATTAGTATACCAAAATTCATTATCAAATTCCAAGGTCATGATATCATACATCATGATCTTGTATTTGTTTATGATTCACATATTATGAAATATTTATATTTATTCCATGACTCAAGATTATTATCCATGATATGATGGGTATAGAGTACAAATGTGAAGCTCACATTCTCATCCCTTGATGCTCAGGTTATACTTATATTACCATTGATATCTCATGAGTTTACTCTTATTGATCATATGAGCCTAACCATTCCTATGTTTTGTTTCCCCATGTTAGGAATAATTGTTTTAGAAATTATATTTCCATGAAAGGGCATAGTTAAGGTAATATAAATGTGAATTTATTATGAACTAGTTGTTTATACGACCATGTTTACAAAGTCACTAGACCTATACGATTCGGGATTTGATCATTTTGTTTTGTAATAATTATTCATCCATTAAGATGTGATATATATATATATATATATCAAAACTATGGGGTTTTATATATAATTAAAGAGATAATTTGGAACATATAATAAATTAAAGTGAAGCCGATAATTTATAATAAAATCACAAAAAAATGAATTATGACATGATGGCGTATAATCAGACCATAATGTATTTGACATAAAAAATCATTTAAAAACACTGGAAAATCCCCTTTATCAATCCTTAAATATCATAGTGAATATTAAATTAACTTAATAAAATAATGAATTAAAAAACACAACCATATCACCCATGATATAATAGTAAAACCCATGAGGATTTTGACATGACATTTACTCTTATCCTATTTAACATGAATATTATTAGAAAATCCCATAAATAAATGAAAATAAGCATGATTCAATGGACCCATGAAAGAGAGAACTAATTAAAACCATCAACTTGGTCGCTATGGAATTACGGTGATTGCCTCATCAAAATTTCACTCATACGATTTTAACAAAGAGCTCATATAAAATTAATCTCAATGACCCCATATGAAATAAAACATAGGTAAGGTAAAATTAAAACACATAAATACTATTACAGTGTTCCCTAAAAACATGGGATGCGACAAAAATCAAATAGGATTTACACTAAATACCATTTGACTAATCGTGATGCAATTCTAACCCACCTTGGTACAAACAAACACTGAAATTGATACAACACGGTACTAAAATCGCAAGGAATCGACCCCTCACTGCAACATAAGAACCATGAATCTACTAAGGACATAATTGTATGACACATCGTAATATATAAATACTATCCCCAATAGAAACATACTAATGTAAAAATATATAGGGTCCCACCACAACACATCTCCCTAGATAAAATATTAGATCTAAATCAATAATCATTCTAACATCCTTCACATGGAACATCCTAGACCAACAAAACCCAATGTATTAGTTCAAAAAGGTCTAATAAATTATACTATCAACCCATCCAGGAATTTGAATCTTATAGAACAAAAAATAAAGAAAAAAATACAACAAATGATAGTGAACCCAAATATCCCTAAGAGATAACTTTTAATGATGGATCTCACGATTACCAATGTTACATCCATGTTTTTATTTTAAATTTTATTTCCATATGTTATTTGTTTTACTCTTAAATATCTTTTTAAACATATGTTGTAAATAAATCAATTAAGGAACAATCAAAATTAACATCAATTTATACACACATAATGGAACATTACAACCAAAATTACATGAAGCCATTAATTATATACGATGGTTTTTTACAATCCTTGGATGATAACATCTATTCAAGATTCATAAATTAAAATTTTATAGTAAATATAAAATAATTACAACTTTATAAAAATATAATCTATGGAGTCATCATTACCCTTTTGTATCAATATTATTAAATCTCAAACTAAAATGAGGGAAAAACAATACCAATTGGGAAATAATTTCGTAACACCAAAAGGAAAATGGAAGGAATGAGAAGTGTGATTTGTTATGTTAAAATGGAAATAATTTATGGAATATTAGGGGGGTAATATTGTCATTACACTACTGTTATAAAAGGTTATATAGATATTGGGTGGAATACTAATAAACATGTTACCTGTTTGGAATTACTATTATCTTGATAAAATACATTATTCTTATTTTGATGTAAACAATACACATTTTAATTATAAATAATTTTGTTAAAATAAAATAAATTATTATTTAATTTAATTAAAATATACCAATTCACATTGGGAAAAAAAATTTCTCTACGAAAAATGTTTTCTTTAATTGTGTATTTTTTTTAAAATATTACTTTTAAATAATGATATCAATAATTGTATTAATTAAATTCACGAAATTATTATAAAATAATTCAATAACACACAAGAAATAATTAAGTAACCATAAAGAATGGTAATCAAATTATTAATTGTTTGAAAAGGTTTTTCTTATAAATACTATTTATATTATATGTTATTTGTTTTTATTATGATATTAAATTTCTCATTTCCAGAGTATAAAATTTAATGAAAAATACATTTTATATAAAAAATGACTACAAAATTCATTTATTTATTATTAACTAGTTTGTAATAAGGATAAACACATTTAATGTTAAGAAGTCATATGCTTGAATGATTTTTTTTTCTATATGTGGTGTTTTTTATTTTATTAAATTAAATAGATCAATATTAATGGATAATTATAATGAAATCAGTTATATATATATATATATATTTAATAAAATTACTAATAATATAATGAATATAAATTTTAAAAGAATAAGAATAAATTCATTATTATACTTAATTAAATATATTTTTCTATTTTTTATATGATATTAATTATTATATTAAAATAAACATTTAACACTTTTTAAAATTAAATCCAACAAAATTAATTTCATATTTTAAAAAATATCGTCAATTATAGGTATAAAATTTCAATTTTATTTTTATGAATAAAAATAATTCACCAAGGTAAATATTAATCACCATGATAATGGAAAAAATGTGGGAAATTGGTTTAATTCATGGGTAATGAACTAAAATTTCATAAAAATTTATCTATAAATGAGTGAATAAATGAATTATACTCCAACCCAAATCATATATATATTAATATTATACTCTACATGAATTTTTAATGACATTTATTTTCTATTGGGAATGAGTATTTACGAAAAATGCCACGCCTTATAACCTTTAAAAGGAACCACACATATACCACTTCATCCCATGCCTTTCCTTAAATGTTTACTTGAATACCTAACCAAATTATCTCCCTAATAACCCTATCCCAAATTGAGTAGACTATGATATCATGTGAATTCCTCAATTACTTCAAAACTAAGAAGTTTTCTAGGAGAAGATACTATTTTTTCATTATTAGTAAAGACTTCTTATCCTTATTTTAGAGTTAAATCATTCATATAACTCTCCATAATATAAATTTTTTACATTAATAAAATATTTATCAGATCATTATGATATATAATAATGTTATTTTAATTAAATAACTTCATAATCGTATTCATCCATTGATTATACCATGTTTTCATTTGTGTTAGTTTAACCACATACATTAATGATTCTATAAAATTTTTTCACAGGTGGTTAAAAAATTTATATTATGGTAATAGAATATTTTAATAATATTTTATTTATTATTATTTATTTGTAATATTAATATTTAACCCATTAATATAAATATTTATGTTCGTTAAGAAAATTTAAAAACTAGTTTGATATCAATTTCATCTTTATAAATCTTAATTTAAATTCCCATGGAATGAAAATTTAATTTAATAACTAATTATGTAAATTATATTATTTTACCATGATTATAAATATTTTTAACTCACGAACACACAATAATGGCCAAAATTGTTCTATAAAAACATACAAGTAATGATGAAAATTACAGACAACTAGTGATCAATAATAATTAAAAAATAAGTAATAACTATGTAACAAATTATTATAAAATGTTAATATACAGGAACAATTTTCATCAATATATATTTAATGATAATACTATTTCTATATAAGAATATTTAATATCTAAAAGTAAGATTAAATCCAAGGACTTTGTTTTCATGGAATCAATCTTCTTTCATTAGTACGTATTACTTGTTTTATAGATGTGTTCTTATATGTTTTGTTTATTTTATTATATGAATGAATAATATTGTATTTAATGTTTGTATTATATTTTTGTATATTTCATTCACTTAATCAACCCTTCAGTGATTCAAAATTTATAAATTACATGTGTATTAGGGTTCCTCATATCAATTTCCCTTCATTGAGATATAATTCATATTCTTCACTTGTTTTCTTTTATATAGTGTAAATTAAATCCCATTGATGTAATTTATCACAATTTTCTAGAAATTTTTGGTAATTAAAAATCCATAATGGGTTTTCAATTTTAGAGGCATTTTATTCAAATGTTTCTGATACCTTAAGGATTTCGTTTCTAATATCAATTTGAAATCAAGACTATATATGTTAAATTTACATATTTGGGAAATAACATGTTCATTATATTTTAAACTCCATATATTTAATTAATCTATATTTAATTCTTGGTTTTAAACGTCTCTATACAATTTCACATCCATTTGGTTAACAATTCTAATAAAAGGATATTTTTAAGTGGAGCCGACCGTATTCATTATTTTTTATCAGAATGTTTTATTCTCTATATCTATGTATTCTATATGATTTTATGGATATAATAATTATTACATTTATTATTTAATAAGATCATTTTATATGGTCTTTTATTTTATTTAAAAAATTGAAAAATTATCTTATTAATATTTTCCAAATAGTAATTTTCTCCAAATTTATTCTTTGTATTACTTTATAAGGTTCTCTTAAAAGTTTTTATGGTTTTATAAAGTAATTTTTATACTCAGAATTTTTAAAACATCTACTTTTGTAAATATTTTATTTAAAAGTGAAATGGTGATTCCTTATAATATTTAAATGTTATTGCATAACACTATGATGAATTTTTGTAACATTTTAAATTTATTTTAATGTTTATTTTTGTTCACTTATTATAAGATCCAATAATATAATCCTTCTTACCTCTCAAAATATGTTATGGTAAAATCATATGATGGTTTTTATGAAACCCATTTATTTAAAATGGTTAATTTTGATAATAAGAAATTATGAAATTTTTCATGTTCATGTGACACACACATATGTATGAAATTTCATTATTCGATGGGTATGATCAGAATTATATATCTCAGTAAAGAATGGGTAAGGCTTGATATCTCATAAGTTGGCATGAAGGGAAATATGTAGTGAATCCAATACACTAATGTTTAGTATGAATTATGAGTGAACCTAATCCAATATATAACTTTTTTCAACTATGTGGAGATGGTGTTGGCAGTGATCCATGATAATAGAAATGATTTTTTGTACTTATGAAAGTTATGAATAATTATAACACATATGTATGATATATAACGCACCTATAAAAAAATTTCATTGACATTGATTACTATCAAATTTTTCTACACTCATATGAATCATGTTTTATGCTATTCCCCGTGATTTATTCCAAGATTAAGTGTTTATGATCTATGCTTAAGTGGACACTATTTTTCTTCTTTATATTCATATACCTCGGTTATGCTTTTATACCCACATGATCATATTAATCAAACTATTAATAAATTAATGAAATCTATTTTGTTGAAGCCTTATTGAGTTTCTTATTTCATCCATTCATTTTTTATTCCCTAGGAAATGGAGATAAGTATTCAATATAACATGTCTAGAAGTGTACAAGGAATAATGATTACTAATGGGATAAGTTTAATAAAATTTTTATAATAATATTGTAATATATCTAATCCAAAAATAAAATAATTCTATATGGTTTTATTTTTGTTTTAATGTTTTTAGTATATATAAAATGAAGTATATTTTATTTTGTTACTTTAATTAGTTTAGGAGTTTGTATTCAAAATATAAGTTTTTAGCATTGGATTTGGGAATGTGGGATAACACTTCCATCAATTTTTATTATGGAATGGTTATGTTATTTAGGACTATGTCATTGGTATTAAGAGTATAAAAGTAATAGAAACCAATTATAAATTGAATGGGTTATCGATTGATCCCATTAATTAATAGGTTAACTAAGTTTTCCAAAGGGTGACATGAAGCCATAATAGGTCAAGACATCCTATGATTTATATTTCATATTCATATTGTGGTTTAATCTTATTAATTAAGATATTAGCACTATTCTTTATAAAAAAAATTAGTTTTGTATTTAGTTGTAAAAAGCATAGTAAAAATAAATATGTGGAATTTGTGTCTCTAGAAACATTTACTATTTATAACCAGCTAATATGGAATATTTAACACAAATGGTTATCATAAATGAAATTATAAACATAATAATATTACAAGGTAAAATATGAGTTTATTAGTCTTACTGAAGAGAGTATGTTATATATCAAATTATAGATTTTATATGGATTCATGACTATGTCAATTTCATTTGTGAGAGATATTAAAATTGGAAGAACAAAATTTATTTTGGGGGTTGTAAAATCCCATATATAAATATGAATATTAATTTCGAAATACATGTTTCTTTATGATGATTTGAAGCAGAAGTATGAAATAAATTAGATAATAAATGTGTTCAATTAAAAAAATATTCACTAAAAATGGAAAATTAAAAAAAAGTACATGATACCATATATAAATTACCTTGAATTATTACATATTATGGATGACTACATCCTATTAAAGGGAATAAATTTATATGGGAAATCAAATATAAATGAAGGATATATCTACAACTAGAAAATATCCCAGACCATCTTCACTCTTGAGAACCACTATTTGTTGTTCTAAAATTTCAATGAGAAAAAAACATTATGTTTGGAGGAAGAATTTAGTAAAAACCAAAAGAAAAAAATACAAGAATGAGTATCATTATTTTTTAAGTAAGAATGAAATGAAAGTATAAAAAATTAATGGGGGGGATATAGATGTTAGTTTAATGTAATGAATGGTTATATAGTGTTTTTTTATAACTCTAACAAAGATATTAGTTGTTTGGAAATACTCGTATCTAATTACAATACATAAAGTTTAATTAGATGTTAAAAAATATATATTTTCATTATAAATAATATATTTATGAAAAATAATTGAATTTATAATAGAATTAAAAGAAACTAATTGACCTATGAAAATATCATTGATTCTAAAGAAATATTTTATATGAATTACTTATTTTTGTTGAATTTATTTATTTCAAAGAATGATTTCAATAAAATTTATTGGTAAAAATATAAAAACTAATCGTAAAATAAGATAACAAAAAATACTTTAAAATTATATAAATATAAAGAATACTAATTTAATTTATAATGGATAAATGGAAATTATTTGTTTAAAAAAATTATTTATATTTTAAATTACTTTTTTTATTTAAAATTTAGATATATCAAATATTTTTTTAAGAAATTTAATGAAATTTATTTTTATATATAAATAAATGAATAAATATTTAGTAGTTTATTAATAATTATTTACTAATAAATATAAAATCTTTTATTTTTTAAATTCCCCTTTTTAGTGAATTTTTATCTGTATGTGGTGTGTTTTTATTTTATTAAATTTAAAAAATATTTATTAAATTATTATTTTAATTAATAGAACTTTATAAATTTGTTTTCATAAAAAAACAATAATATAATAATTATTAATTCGAAAGAAATTTGAATAAAATCATTTTTATACTTAAAAGAATACATATTTAAAAAAATGTTTTTATGCATTATGATATTTTATATTAAAATTAGTTTTTTATTAATTTTAAAAAAACCAATAATACAATATCAGATTTAGATTTGAAATAATAATGTGAAAATTATGTAAAGAGTGCAATTTAATTTCTATGCATAAAAAGTTATAAACAAGCTTAAATCAGTCTCAACGATAAAGGCTAAAATTTGGAAAAATGGAATAATTAAGCGGTAAAGAAGAAAAATATCATAAAAAGATGTCTCTAAATGATGGTATGATGGAATTACTAACATACCCTTATCAAATACCACTTAATTGTTCACATTAAAACCAATTTACATGAAAATTACATTATTTTTACATTATGGATTGGTATTGAAAAAAATTCCACACCTTCTAACCATTAAAAGGTCCCCTCTCTACCAATTTCATGAAAAAAATTTACTTAGGTTTTATCATAAATAATTTATCACATTATATTCCTAATATCCATATCACACATTTGGTATATTTTGGTCTACAATTAGTTCCAAAATTATTTCGAAATAAAAAAGGCTTCCAAGAGAAGATACAATTTATTATCTGTAAATAATGAATTATTATTATTATTTTTAATTTAGCTAATTACACTAAATATAAATAATTATAATATTTAATATTAATATATATATATATATAATATCATTATAGATATGTACTAATTATATTATAATCAAATCACTTCACAATCAAACTCATATGTGGATTATAACATTTTATTTTTTGAGCTGGTTTAACCACCTGTATGTACAATGCAATGATGTTTTATTATGGATGATTATAAAATTCTAATTAAGTGTTAGATATGAAATTAATATGGGTATAATGTTTCATTTATGCTTATCTAATGGTAATATTAATATTTATCTCATTATTAATATAACACCTTATGTTTGTTTTAAAAATTAACAAAACAAGATCATTATCATTTTGCACATTATGAATCACACTTGAAAATCCCATAGACTAAAAATAGAACATTATAACCTATTTTGTAAATTATATTATAGTAAATTGAGAATTTTGAATAATAATAACTCATGGAAATTTCAATAACCCGGAATTATGATGATGGAATTCCCCTTATGAATATATCGTTGAGTCATTTTAAGTAATATAGTATTATATAATGCATAGAAACCACATGATAAAAAACATCATTTTATTATATTTATTTTAAAATTAAATTTATAGAATAAAAATTGCCACAAAAACTGAAAATATTACAATGGGAAAAAATAAAAATAATACAACTTAAATATAAATATTTTGATATGTTCGATCACCAGGATAACCATACTCATGATGCACACTATTGAAATATAGTATAATATTAGTAAACAAATATGAATTTTTAAAGTGAAAATATAAATTACATTGATTAAAATTGGCGGTTAATAAATAATGAATAAAATGAGTGTTATTTATAGATATTAGTTAATCAATATGATCATTAGAAATCTAACTGTTGGAATTGATGTTTGCCATTAGAATAGTAACCTAACTATTGGAATATTAATTTGACCATTACGAATAGTATCATAAATATTATAATATTATCCTCAATTATTTTAGTGTATCATAATATTTATTATTCATATAAAATTGAAATATCATATAATTAAACTTGGGTACAATTAAATAAATATTTTAGGAATGATAAATTAATTATTTATATTTTTTTATAAAATAGAAAAGTAATAATTACACTTCATAAATAAATATAACTATAAAAAATAAAATTTATTTTAATAAAAGACTCTATAAATTAATATTAACTTTTCTTATAATGATAAGATAATTTTATTAGAAGATATTTACTTTTTCCAAGGGTCATAAAATCGATAATAATGTTAATATATGTACTTTTAAATAAATAAGTAATTTATTTAAAAATTAAATTTATAATATTTAAAAATATATTTTACTTAAATGGAATACAATTTTGGAATCTACTCAATGAAAAATTCTCAGGTTTAATATTTGGTAATTTTCTAAAAAAAATATTTATTTTTTAATAGTGAAATAAAGTAAAATCCTCTATTAAACATTATAATCTAAATACAAGAATTTTTTAGCCATGTATTATATAATAAGTGATTAGTTAAAACTAAAAGGAACCATCTTATTTATATATTTACTAGAATTTATAATATTGACATTCTTGGGGAAAAATAATAAACTAATTATTATAATGTCCAAAAACACCCATATACTTCCCGTATAAATACCACTTTCACCACCCCTTCTCCCTACATATTAAAAGTCTTATATCATGAAATATTTCTATGAAAAACTCTTCCAAACGCTCTTCGAAATTTTATAGTGCAGTTTTTCTAACTAAAAGCCCAATTCCTTGTTCCGTAAAGAGTATTTCATGGAGGAAACGCTTTAGAGGTATGATTCTCAATTTACTTCCCCTAAATTCATTACTTATTCTATATTTTCATCAAATCACTCACAAAACATTGAATAATAAATTCAAAATCAAATATATATTTGAATTATATATTAATAATTAAATATATATGACATCAATCCCTTTCTTATGTATTATTTTTTGTAAAAAAACTATTGTCCATATTTTGTCGGTTCACAACCTTCATTGACAATGAGTTTTCATTATCCACTACCACCATCATAGAAGGATTAAATTAACTAATATTGATTCAAAATAAACTAATCATGAAAATTATAAAGTGTTCAAATTTTGGAAGGAATATATTTATAGAACCCAACATACCACGAGCCATAGACCTTGTTAACTTACCCAATGGGTCTCCTATAATACCTTGGTTTCGTCCCCATAACAACACAAGTTATTACCCAATGAGGTCACTAAACAATCTAACGATTATCCTCATATTCAAAACATGTTCATTCTTTTTTCATTTTCCTCACTGACACTAACAAATAGAAACATACCATTTTTTCACCCATCCTATCCAATATTCCAAACCAAGCATGTTTATCTTTAGATTTCTAATATGGTAGGCTTACAAAAGAAAATATTCACTTGATTTATATCAGTGGTAAAAAAATTATTTTAAGTATCACTATTCTAGTAGTGTTACACTCTAAACTCATTAAATCATAAAGACCCCATTTTGGACCCAACACCTCAAACCCAAGCAGTTCCACTATACTTTCGGCTTGGTATTAGATTTGATACTATTTTTATCATCCTAAGGAGAACCACCAGGTCTGATCCCAAACAACACATGAAGTCATACACACCTTCCCATATTTTAGAGGATTTTAAATAGTTGTGAGGGTATTTAGTGGAACTACTGTGATATTATACCATCCATTTGAGTGAAAAAATAAATAATTAACCAGAATTATAGCTATATATTGTTTTCTGAGAGAACATGAAAAACTATATATGACATACAAAATATAATAACCTAATCATAAAAAGGATCCACTGTGAAAATATTTAATTCTAATAAAGTAAAACATATACTTCTCACTCAAAATCTATCCAGAAATTTCCAGACCCTCTTTCTTTAACTATCTAAACAACCAAATAGGGGTTTTTCATTTCATGGGATATTTTTTCACGAAATCTACATGTGCACCAAAATTCCCCAGTATGGTCTGAGTACAAGACTCCGTAGGATACCAATAATGTCCCTTAAAATCACTTAACATGATACAAAAGCGAATTAAATTTTCATAAATAAGGTATAAATTTAATTAAAAATATTTCACATAGTCATAAATTATATATTGGGTCCATTGGGACCACCACTACAAGATCTAAAACCATTATTGGATAACATTAATTATTCAGAACCATGCTTATTGAAAATCAATAACCTTCATGAAAAATCACTTAGTTGTAATATCCCAAAATCATGTATGAAAAATTTGCACTAAATATGATGTCCTTAGTTAGTACCGAAAAATATTAGACACCCCCCCTTAGTGGATAGTCCAAAAGCATGAAACATGATGACAAAAGGTTCACCATCCCTCTAAAGGGATATCCCAAAATTTATATGACACATCCTTTTAATAGGAATTGTTTATGTATATATCTACCTATTTCTCAAACAACCCCCTCAAGTGGATTTACCCAATAATGCGTAATATCCAACATTCCGACCAAATAGAACAAACCTTCTTTCTCAACTTTAAAATATTGAAATAAAATCAAGTACAATATAAAATACACATGAAAGATAAAATATATTTTCAATGAAAAGTATCATAATCATCACAATCCATTTTCAATAAACACAATTATAGGTAAAAGGAAACACACACACACATCAACAATAAAACTAATAACCTGTTGTAAAATATGTTCTAAATTAATGGAATTTGTAACCATTGTACAATGAATATTGATGATAATGGTTGAAATATGATTTCAATTTCACCATGGAATCCTTCTGACCTATAAAAATTAACACATGTGTAATATTTTAGTCATCGAGGTGAACTCAATAGTTCTGACGGTGCATCAATCCAATTAGTACCAAAAAATATTTTGAAGAGTTATTTTTGAAATAATAATAATAAAATAAATGAAATATTATAGACATGTAGTGGTGGGAAGACAGGGGGTGATAGAGGTGTGAGCGTGTGAGAGAGAGGTGTGGGGGTGGGGGGTGAAATTCCCCTATACTCTATGAAAATTTTATTTAAAACTAATGAAAATAGTCATTAAATTTATGCTAACATAATTCTTCTCATCCTTGAGAAGTGAATTAGATTTAGAGCCACTACTCCCCACGATAAGAGTTTTATTATTAAAATTAAATTATCAAATAAAAAAATATATTCCTTTCAATATAGATATCCTATTGTTTAAATTAGTGGGTCCATGTTCTGATGCCCTTCTTAAGGATGATACTAATAATTATGGGGAGATTTAAATTTCCAATTCCTTTAGTCATTAATTTTTTTTAGTTTTGGAGAATTATTTTAATGACACAATATATGCATGCGATTAAATATATCAAATTAATATGATTTTTTGAACTAGTAAAAATTAATTATAGCCTGATTTTTTGGAATGAATAATATAATAACAATTGCATAGTTATTATTATTTGTGTTGAAGAAAATGAATGGAAATTTACCTGACTAATTCCAAATTCCGTTATGTTGGAAAAAATGGTTTGGGGAATATATTATTTGTTGTTCAATTTAAAAATGGAAATATTATTAATTATTAAAAATAAATGATTTTTTGTGATTAATAAAATTTTATTAACCTATTATCATTATTTAATTATTGTAATAGATAAAATTACTATGGTGGTAATAATCAAAGAAATTTAGTGATAATTAAAATTATTGTTATTATTAATATATTAATTGGTGTCTATATACATATAACGAGTACATAAATGAGTGGAATATATATATATATATATATATATTTGTGTGTGTGTGCAAGAAAGTGTATACATGTATATGTAGGTGTGTATATGTATAATGTGTATATATATGAGTTATATATATATATATATCCCTATGTGCGTGTATGTATATATATACATGTGGGTGTATATATATTTTATGCATATATATATATATGTGTGTGTGGTCAACTAATAATATATATTTATTTAATGTCATAATGTTTTTAGATGATGAATTTTGGAAAACAATGTGTCCGAGTTGATATAGGTGGCACATGGGTTTAGAGGAGGGAGATATAAATAATGTAAAATAAATGCGATATATGTAAAAATAAAAAATAATAAAATAATTATTTTATAGTGTAATAAAATTATTTGGCATGACATATAAACATTAGTGGTTATTTCAAATGAGCATGTGTATGAAATGAGGAGAGAGAAGAATGAATGATGAAAGTGAATAGATTAAAAAAATTATAGAATAGAAGGGGGAGTTTCAAAACATACAATGGAATTTCACTACCCACCCTCAAACCCATATCTCCCACTCTCACACATAACAATATATTCCTCTTAATCTCTATAATATTTATTTTATTGAACTATTATTATTCCAAATTTCTATGCTTGATATCTTTAGTGAAATATATTTGATTGATGCATCAGTGGTACTGTTGGGTTCAAAATTAAATGTATAAATTCATCCCAATGATTATTCTTGTAGAATACATGATTTAGAAGTGAAATTGAACCTGGAAATCAATAATTTTTTAAACCATTATTGTACATATGGTTGGAATCCCTGGAATTTAGCACATATTTTATTAGGGGTTATTGGATTGATTTCAGGTGTGTGTGTATCCTTTTACACGTGGTTGTGATTATTGTATATGGATTGTGATGAATTTGGTACATGTTATTGAAGTGATTTTTGATATCTCATACATATTTTATATCTCATTTTATTCTTCTTGTATATTTTATTTGAGTATGTAGGTTTGGGATATTTGGTTTCCATGTGAGATTTGACAAAAGATTGGGACTCTCCCCTTGAATGGGATGTTTTATACATTTGAAAGAATATACATAGAATATTTTAGTTTAACAGATGTGTCAGATACTTCTGGTATATCCTTTGAGAGGGTTGTGTCAGACATTGGCCACTATGTCGCATGGTTTGGGACTATCCATAGAGGGGGATGTGCCAGACATTAGTCAGTATGTACTTGGGTTATCCTAGATGACAGGAATGTGTTTTACAAGTTTTTAGGAAATTATAATGAGGGGATGTGTCAGGATGTTTACCGATGTTCTTCGGATATGGTGCTGAAGCAGGTATATTCTCCTCGAATGAAGACAAAGTAAGTAGAGATGATTCTTGTGGACCAGAAATATGAATTTTGATTATGTGATATAGTGTTGTTTGTATTTGTAGCCATTTTATGTTCATAGGATGTACTTTTTTATCTTATTCTATGATGTCAAGGAAAATTGTTGTTGTCTTAATAAACATTATACTCAAATACCACTATGGATGTTTGGTGATCTTATAGATTTAATGACCAAGGATCTAGTAAAATGGAAGGACTATGAGGTGGAAAATTTAACATGTGGAGGAAGAGGTTGTGGTCATTAATGGATGGATTTTTATCAGGACATCTATTGTTTGGATTATTAACATGATTTTCCTATTTATTTGATGTATTAGGTGTTTCAATTATTATATTATGTTTTTCATCTTCAGTTTTCTACTTTTTCTCTGACTATACTATATATTTTTATACACATGGTTATTTATTTAATATGTTCACTTTGATAGAGAGTATATTCTTCCCATAGTTCCACAATAGAGACTTTCTAACAATCATAAAGCTCTAGCGTTTTGTAAGGAACACTTGAGTTCATTTAGAATTCCATATCAGACCCAATTCATTAGGAGAGGAAGTTACATATATGACCATAATATTAAAGAAAACACAACTAGTTCTTGATGATCTATTAAACTAAATTAATTTAAAAACTATATGAATTTAATGATTTTACTAAAATAATCGTCCCTATATCGAAACAGTTATAGGTATTTGGCACAACGTCAATTTAGAGATTTACATGAATACCAGTTAATTTTACTTATAGAGTGGTAATCCAATTTGAAAATAACATTATCAATTATCTATAAGGATTTCATCCTCAGAACCATGAAATAAATGCTAATTGAAAAAAATATCAAAGCATTATAACTCATCAAAATGATTATATATGGACATACTAAAATTATAATTAATAAAATACGGAGAGAAATGGTTCTGAATTAAGTAATTATCTACTCAAATTTTATCATCCCTTAGATTTTGTGCAATCGTATAATTGATTCATATATAACGTAATGGGTAACTTTGAATAACCATTTTTCTTTTAGTTATGTTCATTCTCTATCTCAATCACATCCCCCTTTCATTAATGTTATAAAAAGAGTTCAAGTTATATATATAAGTATCTCATATATATACCTTGATTATTATCCCCTGATTTGATAGATTATTACATTATTTATTTAAATTTTCTCAAAATCATTTTTCATGAAATATCAATTCCCTATGATATGAGGAAAGATTATAGGACCCATTTCTTTCCATGGATAATTATTATGTTTATTTATTATCATTTATTTCATTTATTTGGAAGAAATTATCATCTAAACATTAAGATGGGTGCCCCCAAATAGTTCTCTAATTAATTGGGTAATGTTTTCTCTCAATAGACAATAAGAATGTTATTAAAGAGTGAACCTACATAGTGTTGGGAATATGTTCACCATGAGACGTTGTCTTGGAATTTAGACATGAATTATGTTTATATCATGTTTTATGTTTCTTCTACATTCCTATGATTCCATTATAATATTATTACATGTTAATTATCTTATACTACTATATTATTATTCAAGAACCTTCACTTTTAGTTGGGGTTTGGCTTAGTGGTAATCACCCCATAATCCTACAAGAAAAATGGGGGTTCAAAACCCATTGGGTGCATGTTACTATTGTAGTACTATAATGGTACTATAAAAGGGGCGGGTACTGTTGATCGGTGAGTACTTTAGTGGTGGCAGGGCAATGTAGCAGTGGCGGTACTGTGCGGTACTATAGCATACGGGGTACTATTCACAGAATGGCAATTGGGCCAAAAATTTGGGCCTACGGGCTATGTAATGGGATATAAGCTCACTAGGCCTTCAGGCTATGTAATGGGTCTCCCTCTGCACTGTTAAAAATAGGTCTTTGATTTTCCTTAATAATAAAATGAGGCTTAGGACCCAACCATTACAAAAAATTCAAGAACCTTCATATTTATGATATAATTTTATGTCATTAAAATCACATGTTGTGATTCAATGTCATGTTTCTTTCCTTACTATGATTTTTAGATCACCACATTCTTTTAGGTTTTCCCTAGGTTACAATCTGTACTTTTATGATATCAAATGAATTTAGGATCTCACTATAGAGATCAAAATAAATGTTTTCATTTTTTTCCATGGGATGTATTGAGAACCAAGTCTTCTACTGAAAATATAATTTTAAAAACATTTTTTTATTTTAAATATTTTTATTTTAAAAATAATTTAATAATATTTTTAAAATTATTGGGTTGCTATAGTTTGTAATAAAGGAAGGAAACTGTATTATTAGGGATTTGGAAATTAATAACTAATAGAGAAACCTATGGATATGTATAAGTAAATGGAAATATTTTACAATTTTATTGAATTTTATAGAAAGTGATTTCAATGAAATTACATCCCTCTTTGGATAATACCATTGGATATGGATCTTGCATTGTTTTAATTTGGGGTAATAAAATAAAAAAGTTAAATCAAAAATTGACTTGATTAGCACATAGTGAATGATAAAGAGTCTTTTATAAACACTTGGGTTGGTACTCCTAGTGGATATTCATTGAAGGATTCCAAAACTATTTATGAACCATTATGAAGGACCCAAATATATTTTTATGTTATAAAAACATAAAAGGAAACATTACCACTGAAAAACTAGAGTGAAACATAGAGACTCATCAGTTAGTTTATAATAATCATTAAGAAGTTATTCATTCATAGTTTTTAGTTTCTTTATTTATATTATAATAGGTTATAGAGTTTTTATACATTTATCCATTATTTTAAAAAATGACAAGAAATAGGTGGAATTGTGACAACAACTGACGTGGTAGTAAATGTGATGATTTCAAAAAGGATATGCATAACCATATGAGATCATGATATGTGATTCTAATGGGATTATTGGATTAACCTACATAGGAAATGAATAATAAATTCAATCACGTTGAATGAACTCCATCTTCTATTAAAAGGAATGGTATGGTAGAGGCTTTTTTGTAAATAATTCCTCCAAACATTAGTAGATATTATTATCCCGTGACATGAAAAAATATATTAAATCCATTGAGAAGATATTCTCTATCATTCAATACATAAATGAACAAAAACCCATTTTGGAAGTCAATTATCTTGAAGGTGAATTGGATCATTGGAGGTCACTGATCATGAACTCAAAGTTCGGAGTGGAAATTCATTCCATGGAATAGAAAGAATTCAGGAAAAATATTTTTCATTATATATTTTCTCTGAACCCTCCATCATAAAATTGAGAGGGAGTTTCTTGACATAAGAAACCAAAATATTATTCTATTAGGATGTATGAGAAAAACATCACAATACTTCCATGATACGCCTCGAGCATTGTTATCAATACTAAAATTAATGTGGGCCACTTCATTATTACATTACATACATATATAGGGAAATTTTTATAAATTAATTATTATGATAGATATAAAGAGATTATCCATTATTCACTTAATGTTAAGATGAAGATCAATGACTCATATTGTTCTCATGGTATGAGAAACAAAAATTGATAAATGGATTTTTATATGGGATAATCAATAGGTCAATATCATGTAGGGAAGAGAATCAAACATCCCACATGTCAAAAGTTTGGGGAAAGTATCAAGGAAATTGTCTCAGTGGAATGATGAGACACTTCTAATGTAGAAAATCATGGAATAAAGATAATCAATTTAGAAGGGATATGATGAATCCCACTAATGTGATGCTTGAAAAGAAGGTTCAGAGCAACCCTCATTTAGTGGTATAATATTTCAACTAAAATTTTTAAGGAAAAGATGTGGACTAATTCCCTATGCTAATGGATATTACAGAAAATCAATGAAAACAACCTCCAAGGCCTAGAGAGAAATGAAGGGAATATAAAATAACTATTACTGAGGTGCATCCTGCCAATGATGTGTTGAATGGTATGCTATTTATTCATTCAATAATAGAAAATTTACTTTTTAATTCTAGTTCTAAACATTGTTTCATATATTTCATGTTTATTATAACTAATCAAAACAATCCTCAAAACATGGTGGATGAGCAATTTTTTATAACATTAAATAGATCAATTATTTCATCCCAAGCATTTAAGTCTTCAAAATTTAATATTTGTGTATTGAACCTTCCATAAAATCTTATCATACATAATTTAGTAGAGTTTTATACTATATTGGGAATGGATTTCCTATCCCCATATATGTTCAACATAAATTATTGGGAGAGGGAGATCAAACTTCACTTCCCAAGTCGATCTTCAGTTTTATATAATTGTATGTATATGGATGAATATCACTTGGAACTGTAATCTCATTTGTGTATGGTATTACCATCTGAGAAAGAATATCAAGTTAAAATTAATTTAAAAAATGATTGAATCACGCTTGATGATATTCCTATTGTGAGTGATTATACAGATGTATCCCCTAAACAATTTCACAACATTCCTTCTGATCAAGTGGTTGATTTATCAATTTATCTTAAACCTAGAACATTACAAATATTAAAAAATACTTATAAAATACATACTATTGAGTTCTATGAATGGAAGATGTAGTTTCAAGTGAATTTGTAAAAGGTATTTATATTTATGAGTGATTCACATTGGGGTGAAATGATACACTTTTTCATCAAAATTGATGTGAAAATCCACTTAGCTATTGATTATCATAAAAATAAAAGAATCGTGATACATAAAAAGTATCCACTTCCATGAATATATGACTTGTTCAATCAGCTATAAGGAAAGAATTATTTATCTTAGGCATAAATTTACTCAGGATATCACCTATTAAAGGTTATGAAGGATGATGTCCCCATGAATACCTTGCCAACAAGGTATGAAAACAACGAGTTCATAGTGAATCCCTTTAGACTGACTAATTATCCAAAATATTTTATGGACATAAATATAAGAGGTTTTAAATATTACCTTGAAATATTTATTCTAGTCTTTAAGAATTTAATTGTGATATACTCTAAATGTAAGAAGGATAAGGAGGGACTTTTTAATACTATGATAAATACATAGAAAATAGAGAATATATATGTAGTTTATAATAAATTTATGTTTTTTAAGGAGGAAGTATCATTCATGGGGAATGTTATCAATAGAAATATGAAATTTTTAGACCCTTCAATGATAACTAAAGTTGAGGAGTGGCCTAGGCCAATATCTCAAATGGAGACCCATAGTTTTCATGGTCTATATCGATATTACTAATTATTTGTGAGAATGTTGTAATGATTGTGAATCCCACATACCCAGATAAAATTGAAGGGAGTAGTTTTTTGGGATTTATGAATGTGAAATAAGATTTAAGGAATAAAAAAAGAAGATTATAACTATATGAGCCATCATTCTTCCCATAAGTGGGGATGTATGAAATATAAATAGATCATAAGAGCATGAAATATATATTTACCCAGAAGAAGCATAATATGTTCCAATGTAGGTTTTTAGAGTTGATCAAGGAATATGAGTGTTTAATCAACTGCTATCCTAATAAATAAAATAACATTGAAAATGATCTAAGTACATTGGATATAAGGAATATATCAAATATTATAATTCTGAAGGATTTAATATTGATAAATATTCAATGGATAGACATGGGGATCTTAAAAGAAGGAACATCATTATTCCTTTATGAAATTATTTCACAAATATTCCTATTAGACTAGGTAAAGGATTATCAAAGAGATATTATAGAAATATATAAGAAGGTGGAAGCTATAAGAAAATAGAAATCTATGGTGTTCAAAATTGATGAGAAATGGTTTCAAGATTTGGGTAATGAGTATGTGTACCATTAAATACTGAGATAAAAGAGTTGTTGAAATATGCACATAGAGTCAACTTCTCCATCCACCTAATGAGTATGAATATGTATATAGATGGATAAAATAATTTTTGGTGGGAAAATATGAAGAAATATATCAAAAAATAGACATCAAAATACTTTTTAGTTTAGAATTGAAGGAAAAAAGGAAAACCTATAAGGGGATGATATTAAAATTAAACATACCTAAATTGAATTGGAAAAAAATCACTATTGAAATGGTCACTCATGTTACAAATACATCAATAGGAAAAAAATGATAAATTGGTTGAGGTGGATCATCTTAAAAATACATTTCACGTTATTATAATTCAAGAGGACATATCACTTGATCATCCTCAAAGAATATAAAGCAGATAATTGGGGAGGCTATATGGACCACCAAAATCAATTATAACCATTTGAGATAAAAAATTTACATCCAATTTTAGAAATAGCCTCCATGATTATCTAAAAACATATTTTAACTTCAATATGAATTATTACACCAAAACTGATGGCCATTGTGAGTGGGTTATTGATACACATGAAAAAATGTTGAGAGAATGATTGATATGCATCGAAGCTGGATTGGATCAACAACTTCCATTGGTCGAATCCTATTATATTAATATATTTCAATCAAGCATGAAAAAGATCTACATAAATCCTTTAATTGGGAGAGATGTGATCCCCATGTGTGATGGGAGGAATTTGGTGAAAATAAGATGTTGGGACCTAAAATGGTAAAGGAAATACTGAAAAATGTTAAGACCATTAAGTAGAACAAATAAATTTCTCAATGTCAAAAAAAGAGCTACGTTGAACATCGTTGATGAGACCAACAGTTTGAATTTGGTGATAATGTGTTCCACCTCATATCTATATGAAATATAGTCATGAGTCTTTGGAAGAAGGGAAATCTATGGATGAGGTTTATTGACACCTTTTAGATTCATTATCAAATAACAGTTTCTGAAAAACAAATAGAACTCCCACCAACCCTTTCTCAAGTACATAATATATTCCAAATACACCCCTTGAGGAGGTATATACCATATTCCTAAAAAGTATTGAATTCAGAAGTAGTATAATAATAAAATTTATCTTTTTAATGAGTATCATTTTGTGAATATCTTTTACTATAGAGATAATGTTCTAGGAAACTAAAAAACTCACATATTCAATGTACTATACCAAAACAATAAGAATGAGTATATGTCATGGGAATTGGGGGAAGCGATGTAGGATAATAACCCTCCCATGTTTTCACCTTAGTATGTAAAATGAAATTTTGAGGGAAAAATTTCTTATGTGGGTAGAATGTAATGACCCCAAATTCCTTCAATGGAATTTCCCTTCTAAATATATAGTTGTATGAATTTATGTATTATATTATTATATAATTCACACACACCTAATGATAAAACGAACAATATTTTATTATAATGATTTGATAATTAAATTAAGATAATAAAAATGGATATAAGAATTTAAAATTCTATAATCTGATAACAAATTTAAAATAATATAACTAGAATATGAAATTTTGGATATTCTTGCTCTACTATAATAACCTCAATTACATAAAACACTCAAGAAACGAAGAAGAATTTTGGTAATCCTATATGAATTATCAAAATGAAATTATATATAACCAAGAGAGAAACTTTAATTGGATGAATAATGAATTGAAATATTGGTATTTATAGAAAGTAGGGGGCCCATATGACCATTAAAAATCTGGCCAGTGGAATAGTAATCTGACCGGTAAAATAATTATATTAATATTTAACTATTAATATGGCCATGATGAATAGTAAACAAGACCCTTATAATAGTTTACTCACCGATTTAAGTGTTTAGTAATATTTATTTATCACATTAAATGAAAATATGATATATTTAAACAATGGCAGAAGTAAATAATGCTTTAAAAATGATAAAATAATCATTTTTTATTTTAACATTAAAATATAAATGTTTTACTTTCACTCATATAATTAATAAAATTATTTGAAAAAAATAATAATTTCATAAAATTGATTTATAAATTAATATAATAATTTGTTATAGTGATACGATAATTTAATGAGATCATATTTAAATCTTAAAAGGTTCAAACAATCAATCGTAATATTAAAATTCATTTTTTCTTGAAAAAAGGAGTATTTTATTTAAATATTTATTCTATAATTTTTAGAAAATTATTTTCATAAAATAGAATATATTTTGGGAATATTCATACGAAAAAGTTTTGGTATAACTTTTGGTAATTTTCTAAAATAGTTTTTTTAATACGAACATATGGTAAAAATATAGTATTAGTTAAATACATCAATTTTGAGTAATTAATGATATAATAACGCATTATTTTTAATTTAAATACACCATTTACATTATATATTCAAAATATTCTATTCTATGTATTGTCATGAGCTAAAATAATAAACTAAGGAATGTAATATTGGAGAAAACTAATCTCATTCCCTTATAAATACTACCCCTCACCACCCCTTCTCATCACACCATTTAATATTATGAGATATCAAAAATTATAACCAATAATCTTACTAAACCTATCCCACATGTCATATTTTTCTAGACTCACCATAAAAAAAATTCAATGTTCTTTAAAATGTATTTTAATGAGGCAACATTTAAGAAGTAATATTCTCAATTTACCTATTTTTTATTAGTTTCCATGTCCACATTCACCTTTCCTACCACATCCAATATGGAATAACTACTCAATTATCATACAAATAAAGAAATTTTACATTATTAATTTAATTTTTACCAACCACCCATTTCTCATCTACTCTAATTCAAAAAAAAACAAAACCATTCTACCTATTATGTCAGTTCATCGCCTTCATGGATGATGAGTTCTTGTTTTTGACTAATGCATTCATTTAGGTTTAAATTTACTTAAAATGTATGAAGATGAATTCATAATGTATATTATACATTACATCACATTCAATAATGAATATATGGCCATAATATTAGATAGAACTAAACTAATTATTTATGATCAGTTAAACCACCTAATGACCTAACTATATAACATGAATTTCTATACTAAAATAATCATCCCTATGTAAGAAAAAATATTGTTATTTGGGGTCTTTAAAATTTTTTAAGTATATTAATACAATTTAATTTTAGTTCTTGAGTTGAATTCCAATTTTAAAACAACATAAATAATTATCAATAAGTTATATAACTATGGAAACATGAAACAAATGACCGCCAAACAAAGAAATAAAACATTATAACTCCTTGAAATGAATATAAATGAACAAAATAAAATTATAATCTATAAAATATAGTTTTATATTTTTTATAATTAATTAATTAGTTAGTGTAATTTTATTATTTGAGACATTAAGTGCATGTGAAGAAATGATTTAGATGTAAGGTAATGGATCACTATGAACCACCTGTTTTTCATTAGGTTATGAACATTATATATCTCATTCACTTTTACTATATAATAAATGTTATATAAATATTCATATATATATATATATCTCACATATATCTTTATGATTCTCCCTTCCAATGATGGGGTGGCACATTCCTTAGGTTCATCTTCTCAAATTCATTCTTTATGAAATCACTTTTGATTATGATATGAGAAATGATAATGAAACCCATTTCACTGCACAGGTAATTATTTTATTTATAAATTATGAATTATTTCTTTATGTTGAATAAATAATCATGTACATGTTTTTATCAATTTTCTTAGACCACACATCAATGCATAGGGTAATGTTTTTGACCAATGGGATGTCATGAATGGGATTATGATGTGAACCTACTCTATGATGAGACTATGTCTCCCTTGTGATGTTATCTCATATGTTTAACATGAATTATGATTATATCATATTTTTTCTTTCATACATTTTTCTATATCGACATGATCAAAAGATATTTTTTTGTTATTTTATTCCCCCATGGGAATATTCACAAGCCTTCTCTATTGTGATTTGATTTTATATCATTAGAATCACTAGTTATGATTCATTATCAGGTATATTCCATTAATTCATTTTATCACCCATTTATATTATTATTACCTAGGTTAAAATATATATTTTTTGGATCTCAAAAGGGATTTAGGATCTAATTATAGAGTTTTAAATAAGTTTGTTTTATTTTAGTTTCACTTTGATGTATTACGAACCTAGTATTACAAAGATGCTAGGAATTTAAACCCCTAATTTCTATTTAATTTTATTTGTGTTAAAAATTAATAATATGTGAAAAATAATTGGGTCACTATAAACATAGACCAAAGACCAAAACAGTTGTACCAAAATACACATTGAATAATAGAAACAACAAAAAATGATGATCAATATGAATAAAAACTAAGTAATAACTATTAAATAAATAAATATAAAATGAAATATACATGAATAATGTTATATAATATATGTTAAATTATTATTTGATTATTTTACAGTATGATAGAGTGTGTTTTAGGAAGTGGGAATCCAAGGTAAGGGTTTTTGTTGACTCAATATTATTTCATCGGGGCACACCTAGTCTTCGTTGAATATGATCTGATATGTTTTGTTTAATATATAATGTTATTTTATTTTATTTTATTTTTAAATTTTTTTTCAAAAGATTTAAATTTCCTCTCATGAAATCCTGGTTAAATGATTTTTTTGCTTCATAAATTACAATGCTAGTAGGGGTTCCTCATCACAATTTATATTCACTGTGATATACTCAATATTCACCACATGATTTATTTTATGGGATGTATATACTACCATATGGATTTAATTATTCATACTTTTCATTTAATTAATGTTATTTTGGAATATATATCAATTTATCTTGCTGAAATTTAATTTATTAAAAAGATACCAAATTCATAGTGGTTTCTTTTCAAATCTCACAATGAAATCATGAATTTCAATTTATACATTTTCATTGATTTGAACTTTGTGTTTAGTATCTCTAGAACAACACATAATTTCATATCATGTGGTTATTTATAGGTTTTACCTGTCCTCTTACCATTTCAAGTCCCTTGGGTTTATAATTTAATTGAACTGATGCTTGTATGTGGATCTGAAAAAATCAATTTTTTTGGTTGTGGATCTTTCTCTTCCATGTCCATGTTTTTCATATGATTTTATATATTTTATTTTCTATAATTATATGGTTTATGAAAGTAATATATTATTTAGTTTTTCATTACAAATTTGGAATGGAATATTTTTTAATATTTTGATTAAGGACTAACTATTTGGTAATTTTAATAAGTTTATATTTTGATGTTTCATTTCCATTTATTCATGTGTTGATAAATTAATTTTTATTCACATTGTTTCTAAATTATTTAATTTTAAAAATATTAGTTATTATATATTTAATATTAATTAATTAAATTTTTTTAAAATGGTGTTTTAATACATAACTAAATTAATTTTAATTTGTGCCTACATCCTTTAATGATTGTTATGCTTCATTGAAGATATTCTATAATGATATAATCCAAATTCTCTCTCTAAATTGATTATGAACATGTATTGTGGGACTTTTCATGAAATCAATTTATTTCCCACATTATAGTTATGATATGATGAAATTATGAATATGTAAAAAATCATATGGAAAAAATATGTATCATTTTTCATTACATGACTGGTAGAACTAGGATTATATATCACTCAAATGAATTTAAAAACATTTATATGTCATGAGTTTAAATGAAATGGATTTGTGAAAGGGTTAAATCCAATAATGTTTATAGGGAAAGCATAGTAAACCTAATCTACCATGAGACTGTATCCATAATATGATGATGGGAATAGTGGTGAGGATTAAAAAATTAAATTATTTTTATTCATATGAATATACCAAATTTATTTTCCACATTTCTATGTTATAAATCATTAAAATGTTATTTTTTCATGAATCTTGTGGAAACATGTTTCCACACCAATATGAGTAATGTATTATGTAATTCCAAAAAAATTATTTCATGGAACATTCTTTTTGACCCTTGAATAATTGGGTATTAATTTCTTATGTTATGTTCTTATAAATTGAATATTATCTCATATAAAAATTTGATTTTTTTTCTTATGATATTTAATTAAATTCTCTTATGTTTGTCCCAAACAGAATATGTCAGCACATCATTAATTTTTTCCATTACCCAATTATTAAATAACAATATTATGTATAATATTCAGAGAAGGGTACCATGGGTGGATATTATTTAATAGATATTTTTATGGATGTTGGTAAAATATGTTGGTTATGAATTTAATCATCAAATACCGTGAAAATATTTTTTATGTGATGTTTTCTTAATATTAATATGATATGTAAAATAATGAATGTATTTTTTGGTAATAATATTTCTTATTAGAGTATGTTTGTAATGTCTGTCTTCTTATATATAGATATGGGAGTATGGGTCGAGGGTTCCTGCAATATAAAATTGAGCACAACTCAAATAATTATATCATAAATCATAATAAAATAATGTCAATAAATATGACATCAACATAATCAAGGGAATATAACATCAAAAAACATAACCACAAATAGGGATTCCACCCAAACAAGTTTTATGAATTTCAAATAAAGTACTCCTTAAATCCCAGGACTATAATTCTCTAGGATCCACATTTTAATTTATAAGGATAATTATACTCAAGGGAAAACATCTATTATACACTTTTCACCACTTAAATAAAAATTCTACCAAAAAACATCCATTCTTTAATAGGGAAAACTATACAACCAAACAACCATGAGAAATACCTCTCAAATAAAAAAATTTCAATAAAAAGGGTCTCATTATAATATAAAGTGAAGGAGGAAAACATCAATCACTTAAAACATAAAACTACACTATCATATTAATAAAATATCTATTGATAACTTTGTTTTTATGTCTTTTTTAATTATTATTTAAAAACTATTAATTTTAATAAATATGAATTTATTCCTTACCAAATGCTTCATAAAATTTCAAAATAGTGAACATTTCTATAGTAAACCAAAAAATTAACATAATTTTATTTGAAAAAAATCTAATATTAAATCATATATGTCATTAAAAATAAAAAAAACTTCATTTTAAAAACCCCTTTAAGAGAAAAAAATGAGAATGTGACAAACAAATTTAAAATTTGAAAGTTAAGGATTATTAAAAATAGTTAACCATGAATGAAATAATGTAACTTTGACACAGAAATACCTACCGTTAAAAACCCAAAACTATGATAATTACACTATAACTAACTACTAACCGATATTCAATCACACAACCTGATAATAAAATATCCCTCAAACCAAGGAACACCAAGAACCATTAGATACTCACAGTATTTGATACCACCATATTCATAATGAAAAAATATCAGCATACCCAACCTATGGCATATCTAAATACAAAATAAATAAGAATGAATCCATTAATGAACTATAGAAGAATTCTTGAATGTCATCTTTAAGTTACTACAAGACATATAACTCAAGGCATCATCCTCAGTTCTCCAAATATCTTTAATAAAATAATCCTCAATCATCTCAGTATAGTTCCTCATTTATACCCATGATATCAACTATATTCTCACCACCCATCATCAAATACCTAACATTAAGGAATAATAAAAACAAAATTATCACACATATTCATGATCTTAGATATCAAAAAATTGGATAATAAATGTAAAAAAATTAATTCCAATATCATACACACAAAATTCTAAATGTTTTACATTAAAGAGTGATTTAAAAAATGTCCCCCTCCACACATGGGCAAAAAATCCATCATTTTTTTAGTAAACAAAATTATCCAAAGAATCATCTCTTGGATGACCATGGTTCCACATAAAAAAGAACTGAATCCACCCATAAAATATAACCCACCGCTACGGAATCTAAAAATTGTTATATAATGACTATAATTTTAAAAGAAACCCAAACAAATTATAAATAATTCTCCAACTCAAGGTCCAATATTCTAATAAGAAACATTGAAACTTCATGACACTATAATATATATAGAAAATTATACCATAACTCCTTCTCCAACATCCCCTGATCAAATAACATAACAGTTCTAGGATGAAAAGTCTTCTAACCAAACATAATAAACAATAATTTAAATTAAAACAATTTAATTACACAAAAAAATAGTGAAAATACCAATACACATATAGAATCACATATAGTTATACACACCTTAATCTCTAAACAAACCCATCCTCTATAAAAAATACAATCATCCCTCCAATTTAACACCATATATTCATTGAATAAACAACTGCCTCATCAATACAACACCAATATTCAACTCGTGACTGTGAAATAAAAATATAAAATATTCTTTTCCACAGAAATCAAGTTTAATATACATTGGGAATAAAAATAATTTTTAAATGAAGGACATCAAAAATTCCTTCCAATGGGAAAAAACTCACTTTGTATAAATTGAATAACATCAAATATGTCTTGATATAATATTAAAATAAAACAAAAATGTCATGACCCGTCCTCGGGGCTCGTGCCGTGACTACCCCATGCCCTCCTTCCATAGGTCAGGGGCTGGTGACTAGCACCAAAGGTGTAAATCCCGATAACTTGGAATGAATTTCCTTTATAAAACATTAACACATCTAACCAGAGTACAAGCGGAAGTAATACACTAAGTACAAAAGAAAGTGCTGAAATGTAAATGGTCGAGAATACAAACCGACGGAAAAGTATAGCTACAACTGAATGAAGTACAACAGAAAAGACTAATCGATGGAAGATAGAAGCAGCTCCTGGGTCGTCCACCTCGGATCCTACCTAAAGGGTAGGTATAGATAGCCTCCTCAATGCTCTCGCCCACCAACCTCCTCCGAGTACCGTCTCGTCGTGAAGTCCACCTCCGGGTAATGACTCGTCGTGAGGTCCACCTCTGGGTACTGACTCGTCGTGAGGTCCTCCTTAGGGTACCGTCCAGTCCTCGTAAACTCGGTCTCTGTCAGCGATGTTTGTCGTCTGCATCCAACACAAGGATGTGCTTGCATATCCCATACAGGGGTGAGTATAACAATACTCAGTAGGGACCCCGAGACCCTCAATATCCCACTAAATCCAACAAGGATAAACCACAAAGAATGATCTCAACAGATTAACTTTACTTAGGTATATGCCCAAACATATACCTATGTTATCAAGTAACCCATATCAATCATGAGGAAAACACAAAGGTCATGAAATCAATGGATAACTAATACTTAGGTATATGCCCATACATATACCTAAGTTATCAAGTGACCCATCTCAATCATGAGGAAAACACAATGGTCATTGACTCTACTCAAACCAGGATTTTCATTAATGATATCGATACCACAACTGCTGAAGTGATCCTCCTCTGTCGAGTACAGTGATCCTATGACAACTACGAGGCACTTCTCACTAACCTTAGACTACTAAGGTACTCCTCCTGTCGAGTACCGCGGGTCTACCACCTCACAATATAGTGCTCCCCACCATGGGTCTGCCACCCCAATACAGTAGTGCTCCCCCTAATACCCTACAGAGGTACTCCTTCTGTCGAGTACCAAAGGTCTGCCACCCAAAAACAGTATTGCTCCTCACTGTGGGTCTGCCACCCAAACACAATATTGCTCCCCATTTGGCAAGTCAAGTCACTCCGACTCAAATCGGACAAGGATTCATCAGGTCTCAGCTAGCTACAAGGTCTCCGTACTTCGTACACTCTTCTCCGGGAGGATCCTCTCCATGAGATACTGGTCGGTACTCCAAGTATCACAAAGTCCCATGAAGAAATATCTCAAAGGACCGCCTCGTCAAAGGGGTCTCAACGCATCAGACGGAACATCAATCAGACGCTCGGTCTGTGAGTTATTAGCCTTTTAGTCCCGAGGCCCGGTTGGCTTCGTGTATGAACAATCCTGACCGTATCTCAACTGTACCCCGAACTATCATGGGTATATTCAAAGGGACTGTTTCTCAACGTTATTATCAACGCTGCTGACGGTTCATCAAACAAATGTCCAGTCTGAGAGTTATTGGATTTTCCGTTCCAGGGGCCCGGTTGGATTTCGGGTACAATCCAACACGGACATACTCCAACTACGTCCAAACCTCAGATGAAGTATGTCAAAAGCACCGTCTCATCAAGAGGAATCGAACAAAGTCGAAGGCACATCAATCAGACGTATAGAGTTCAAGTTATAAGCATTCCCGTTCCGAGGGCCCCGTTGGTTTCGAGTTCAAACCAACCCGACCGTATTCAAACTTCGCCGAAATCTTGACTATAATATATCGAAACGACCATCTTGATCCGAGGAATCCTACGCAACTAACGATGCATCAATTGGAGGTCCACAACTCATGATATGTCTATTTAACCAAAAACAGTCCGAAAATAGGGCGTCTGGGCCCTGTCCGACCCGGCCCAACACCCCCTGGGACGGCCCGAACTGGGTCGACCCAACCCGGGTCCGGGTCTGGCCCGATAGGACGCGACCCGGCCCAGCGGGCGCGGCCCAGCCTGGTCGGCGCGGTCCGGCCCGACCGGCGCGGCCGCGGCTCGGCCGGCCCGACCGAGCGGGTACTGGCAGCGCAAAGCGCCTCCTGGGTCGACCTAGATCCCACTGCCGCATGGGATCTACCACTGCGGATCTTCTCCAGTGGCACACTGGGGCGCTGCCGCCTCCAGGCGGCTGGATGGCTCCGGCCGTCGCGCCGGCGGGGCGCACCGCCGCCACCTTCCGCGGACCACCAGACGCGCTCTGTTGGTCCATTGTTTCCACCGTCTGCGCCATCAGCTCTCCCGGGACATGCATTTCACTACAACGGCTTTAAATCACCACTGCACCTCGTTTCATCATCGCCCATCAATCCGTGCACATACAAACAATCTGCGGAGGGTCGCCTGGCCGTGTTTGTTTGGCCCACACCCTCCGCATTAGTCGATATAAAAAGATCGAACTACAATTATTTTCAATGAAAAACGAGGCACAATTTTAATCAATTAAAATTGAACTTAATTCCCAACAATTCCCCCACAAATAATTATTCCCAACCCGTAAATAAAAACATTCGCGGATCAACTTGATAATGAGTTGACCTGTGTTCTTTGTTTTAGAAGGGAACAATCATTGGAATATTAACACTCTCAAATCAAACCCTTACCTTGATTAAGGTTCGTGGTTGAAAAGTGTTATGGATTACGGTGTTGTTTCCATCGTCGTCAGTGTGCACCCGAGGAAGAGACATCTCCTCTTTTGTCATGGAGAGAAGAATAGGAGATGCACCGTCGCTAGCTAGTTCTCGCGTCGGTTTCTCCTACCTTGTCGTAGAGTAAGAGAAGGATGAAAAACCGTGGTCGCCAAGTTGATTTTCTTCGTCGGAGAGTTGGCATTCTTCAAAAAAGGAGAAATCCTCCTCTTCTTCACAAGAGTTCTCTCCCAAAAATTCCCCCCACACAACAAGCCAAAAACAATTAAAATAAGGCCACCCCTTATTTTAATTTAACTTTTCATGAATTTAATAATTCAAAATCCATTTCACTTAATTAATTAAATCAAGAGTTGGTTAATTAATTAAGTGATAGGTTGGAATGTTTTAATGGAGTGAGAGAGGGAGAGGATGAGTCCTCATTAATTTAGAGGAGTTGTCATGTTTAAAGGGGGAGTTTATGAGAGTTAAAATAGAGTTATGGGAATGTGAAAGGTTGGGGCTCGTGTGGGCCCCACCTCACAAATATCCTTACATGGGTAGTTAGAAGCTTGTGGGTCCCACCCCAACTCCCCCATGTAGGATATAACCACTTAAAATATAAAAATAAAAATGTTCCACAATTTTATTCACCTATCATTTAATCCACAAAATTTAAATTCTCCTCCCGTGCAAACGCAACCGCGGTAAAGGTCCCCTAAGAAATTACTGGGGATGCGGATTCATTGGTGCCCTCAGATTTCAATTCTGAGCACCGGTTCAAAAGATAGAAAAACCCGCTTGTTCGTTCACTGAACGTACCCAAGTTAAACTTCATAAATTGATTCCGGGCACACCGGGCCTCAGAATCAGGTGTCGTCAGATGCCACAGACTCGTAACATTCCATATAATTAAGGATAAATTTTCCTCGAAATTTTTAATTCTTTACATTACTCCCACCTAAGGGATTTATGTCCCCGTAAAGCTTCAACGCACACGAGGGAAAACTAAAGTGGTACTAAGAACGCATCTGAGCCTTCTGCCCCCATGTTCTCTCCTGGAGGTTCCCATGCTGCCAGTGAAAGCGCACCTGAGGAATTGACCATCCACATAGGACCTGCTCCTGTCGATCCTCGATCTCCACTAGAACCTCCATGAATGTTTCACCGTTATCGATGTCCAGCTCCCTGTGGTCGATGATGTGTGAAGGGTCATGCACGTACCTCCTCAGTCGAGATATGTGGAAGATGCCGCACACATAGTGAAACTTTGGTGGAGAGGTCAAGCAGAAAGCCACCTCGGCTACCGTATTGAGGACCTTGAAGGATCTGATGAACCTCGGAGATAACTTTCCGCCTTGGCCACATCTCTGTAGACCTCGTCAAGTTGAGACCCATAAGAAAACGTGGTCTCCATCCTCAAAATTCAGAGGTCCCATCTCCTATTTGGAACTGAAAACTGAAAACTCATGCTGCCACGAGGGTAAGGTTGGCCGACCCAAGAGTGATCGGCTGAACCCTCCCATGCATGAGTTTATCCTTTGCTTCCTTGGTTTCCCTTTTCTCCAACCAAGAGAAAACCCCATCCCAACATTATAGATAAACCACAACCTTTTTTCCTAACACAATCAATCTATGTATTAACTGTGGTTTCCCAGTCCATACCCAAACTAACGTCGTAAGGCCTCGATGCTGTCACCAAGAGGTTCCAACCGAAACTCTCACCTCAAGGTTCAGATCACACCATCATTGTAAGTGTAATTATCGAGTCTCCCCCCAAAGGTATCTTCAGACGTGAGGGTCAAGTCAATGGATTAAACGGAAACTCTAGGTCTGGAACAAGATTCGTGGAAGGAAGGAATGATTCATATCATGTTCTGTTGTTACGGAATCTAGTTGTAGATTCATATCGTTCCTCAAATAATCCCAAGATCCTTTCGGTCACACTCCTTGACCGCATGCAGCTACTCTCTTCTCCTTCCCTCAATCTCTCTGAGCCTAGCGGGGAGTACAAATATAACGAACCAAACATATTACATAAATAATCTTGATTTTAGTCAAGAAAGAACATAATTTTATATTGAGGATCTTATAAAGTTTATATCTTTAGATAATTGGGACATAATACATTCATAACATTACACATTGTTACATAGTGGATACCATAAAAACAGTTTCCATTTTTCTCAAAATATAAAACATTAAAACTTAAAACAAGACTCCTTGAAAATTCTTCAACATTTGACACGTCTTAATTCCTTGTATTACACATCGATTAACCTGTGAAAATCATTTAAAAACATGGGATGAGCACAAAATCTCAGTAAGGTATGGAAAAGAAGGAAAAATCACATTAGTCATGAATACTCATAACGTATGAAAACATTTTCAAAAGACATGATTTTCACCCATAAATACTTACTTCGTGTAACATGATATTTACACAAGATCAACACAAACATGAGATCATAAATATAATCATATAGGTATCTTGGGGAATTACTTACATAATCTTATAACCAACATGTCTACCTTAAAATTTATAACCCTCACGGTTACCTTACTTTGTGTAACCATCGCAGTTACACTTGGAGTTACCATACGGACGGCCTCCAACATACTCATACCCAATGCATTGGAGGGAAATATAGGTCCCACCCTTCATCAGAAACAATTCGCAAGATCCAAAACATAATAATAAGACATGAATAATAGCATAAAAACATTGATTTTGAATTTTGTAAAAACAGAATTTTAAAAGAGGGTTTTAGAAGAAAAGTCCTTTATATACATCATATACTTAAAGTGAGACTTAATAGAGTGGATGGAATATGTATATACTCTGTAAATACACATTATAAACACTTTTATAATAATAAGTTATCACACAAACAATTTAAATACCACATAAATAACGAAGTAGAATGTTAACCCAAAGAATGGAAACCGGGTTATGAATTCCATTAACTTAGGCTTGTATTACTTAAAAATTGTATAAAACTACTGTATAATGGTTAAAAAAGTGTTATTAGTATTTTATAGAAACATTTTCATGTTTATAACATCTTATATGGTCATTTCATAACCTCATTTCACCCCTTAATTGTTAGTATTTTGTTCCTTGCATTATTTTGGGTGAGTTCTTTTGTGATTTTCACGATCGGTTCATGATGAATAGTTCTTGTTGATTGGAAGTGAAACTCCAGAATTGGAATGGATTAGTATTTACATATTTCTAGTACCATAATCTATACCATTTATCACTTTTATTCTTTATACTAGAATGACTTATATGTTAAAACATTAATGATGTTTGTTTAGATCATTTTAGTGGTTCTTTGATAATAACAACGTCATTTTGTCTTTTAAATTTGAACCATGAGTACAAAATAATTCCAGAACCATATATGAGTCATAAAACATATATTATAACCTGGTTCAACCATATAGATGGTTTCATTACCAGACTTTAAATAATTAACAGAAATTGAAAATACATCATCCCCGATGTCGGTAATTCGACAGAAATGGTTAATATTTTTTTATTCTTTAAATAAGTGGAAGAGGAGAATAATACTGATGAGGAATTTTCCATAAACATGAGAACATAATTAATATACATTATTCTGGAGTTTTATGCCTCTTGGATAAGAGGGAGTGAGGAAAGAAGAAAAAGGAATCATGAAATAAAGGAAGATCTTGAGAAATTTCTCACGAAAATTCGGCAGCCTAACGGAGTCTCTTAAAATTTCATAAAAACATGATTGATGAGAGGAATGGAATATCTCATCATTAATAAAAAATAATGACATTAAGGGGGAGTATTTAATGAAATATAACAACAAAAGACAAAGGGAATGGAAGAGAATAACATAAAATGAAAGAAAAGAAAGAAAATAAAAGAGGTTGCTTACCTCTTGATCTCTTCTCCTTGAGATCCTTCTTAATGGATTTGATTTTGGTCTTTTGGTGAGATCAGCAGCTCTCGGACGTGGGGAATAATATTGGGGAGAGAATTTGGCAGAAATTAGACAATTTCAAGGCTTGAGTGGTGTGGGAGGAAGAGGGGAGTGAGGGTGGTATTTATAGTGGAGGAGGGGAGGTATTTTAGATTAATTTCATCATTATTATAATATTTTTATCACGACTATGAATACTCTTAGATAAAGTGGCCCTAAATAGTGATAATATCATGTGAGTTCGAAGAAAGTGGCCTTGCATCACTTATTATGTCATAAATAGTGCATTATTTCTGATAAATTGATTATGGGTATTTTATCGTATTTCACTATTCACCGAAAATTCAAGAGTTTCAACAAAATACCAAAAATTTACCCTAACCATTTTTCGACGTGTAGAATTCAAAAATGAACTCCATTTTTCAAAAATAATTTTCAAAATATTATTAATTTAATTTTCAAATAAGGTCACAGTTAATTCGAAAAATAAAAATATTGATGTGCAATTAGTTTTATATGACATTGGAAAATTAATTAAGATCCCAATATCCTATTGCGTTGGGAAAATAAAATAATAATATTATATAATATTCATGAGGTCATATTTCTATTAATATTAATGTTCATAAGGGTATGTTATTATTCACAAAAAAATCAAATTTGTTTCATCCGACTCTAAATAACATACTGAACACAATTGTAGATGACAGTTTCTTGAAATTAAAAACATAGAAGAAATAAAATTATTTTTAAAGGATTCATATAAATATATACCTTAAATAAAATTTCAAGAAATTTCAATTTATTTTTAGAAAACATTGGGATGTTACATTATCCCCAACTTCTTGAAATTGCGTCCTCGCAATTTTATTTACTTATTAAACAACTAAGGGTACTTTTCCCTCATAGCATTTTTAGAATCCCATGTTGCTTCTTCAACCACGTGGTTTCTCCACAAAACGTTTACCTGGTGGATTACCTTATTCCGCAATACCGGTTCTCTTTGATCAAGAATCTTAACCGATTTATCTTCATAAGAATGGTTCTCTGCCAGCTGAACTGCTTCCGGGATAAAGACATGTGATGAACTTGGAACATACATTCTCAACATCGAAACATGAAAAACATTTTGTACCTGAAACAAGCTCGAAGGCAAAGCTACACGGTATGCAACTGTTCCAACTTTCTCCAAGATTTCAAAAGGACCGATGAACCGTGGACTTAGAATTCCTTTTTTAACGAAACACATCACACTTTTCCATGTAGAGACTTTAAGGAAAACATGGTCACCTACCTCGAAAGGGAAGTCTTTCCTTCTGTTATCTGCATAACTTTTCTGCCTACTCCGAGTTGTCCTCATGTGTTGCTGGATCATCCTCACTTTCTCATATTCTTCTTCAACTAATTCTGGCCCCATCAACATTCATTCACCGACTTTATCCCAAAATGCAAGAGTCTGAAACCGCTTTCCATACTAGGCCTCAAAAGGTGTCATTTGAAAACTGGAATGAAAACTGTTATTATAAGAAAACTCAACTAATGAAAGATGTTGATCCCAACTTCCCTGATAGTTCATTGAACATGCTCGAATAATATCCTCCAAAGTATGAATTGTTCGTTCTGATTTCCCATCTGATTGAGGATAAAAAGCTGTACTAAAATTTAACTCTGTTCCCATCGACTTCTGAAGTCCCATCCAAAAGTTAGAAGTGAACCTATGATCTCAGTCAGACACAATGGAAAGAGGAACTCCATGTAACCTGACAATCTCTTTGAGGTACAATTAAGAAAGCTGATCCAAAGTCATTACATATCGAATAGAAAGAAAATGTGTAAATTTTGTTAGCCGATCAACAATAACCCAATTATCATTGTTACCTCCAGAAGTCTTTGGTAGTCCCACCACAAAATCCATGGATATATTCTCCCATTTCCACTCTGGCACTAGAAAAGGCTGAAGCATCCCCTTCGGTAACTTCCTCTCTTCTTTAACCTGCTGACATGTCAAACATTTCATTGTAAAATCAGCAATATCTATTTTTTCCCATTCCACCAATAATACTCTTGAAGGTCTCTGTACATCATAGTACTTCCAGGATGAATAGAAAATGGAGAACTATGAGCTTCACACAAAAAATATTTCTTCAACTAGGAATCACAAGGCACACACAACCTTTTTCTAAATCTTAAAACACAATATTTATCAAGATTGAATTCTGAAAACTTACCTATTTTAACTAATTCAACCATTTTCTATAGCTCACGGTCTTCCCTATACGCTTTCATAATTCTGTCTGACAACGAAGACTGCACTGAATCCTGAAACAAAGCAGATATATTCCCAGCACCAACAACATCTAAGCCAAAATTCATCAAATCATTAATCAAGGGATCATGTTCCAAACGTATCATGGTTAATGATGTATGATGTTTCCGAATTAAGGCATCCACTACTTTGTTTGGTTTTCCAGGATGGTAATTGACCATGAAATCATAATCCTTTATCAGTTCTAAACATCTTCTCTGCCTCATGTTTAATTCCTTATGAGTGAATATATACTTAAGACTTTTATGGTCAGTATATATTTGGAATTTGGTTCCATATAGATGATGCCTCCATATTTTCAAAGAAAAAACCATAGCTTCTAATTCCAAATCATGTGTGGGATAATTTATCTCATGAGTTTTTTGTTGTCTCGAAGCATAGGAAAATACATTTATCATTCTGCATAAAAAAAAACCAGGTCCCTTCAAAGAAGCTTCACTGTAGATGACAAAATCACCATTCTATGAAGGTAAGGCCAAAACTGGAGCATTCACTAATATTGTTTTCAATTCCTGAATCAGCTGTTCCACCACTGTAGTAAACTATTCTACTCTGATTCTGACAATCTCAGGTTGCTGATTTGGAAGGTCATTTTCCTCTGTATGCCTTTCAAGAAATGATGTTATGTTTCCTCTATGAAAAATAATTCTTAACACAGAACTTTCTTAGATGAAGCAACATGGTAATCTGTAAATGATATAACAAATTAAACATAGTGTGAAAATCATTTATGGTATTCTATTAGCATTACCCTAACCCCTAAAGTTTTCAAAACCATCCTCTGATACCAATTATAACGACCCAAACTTATTACATACATAATCATGAATTTAGAAAAAAAACACTACCTTTTAAATTGAGGATCTTTTCATGTTTAGATCTTTAAAGAATTGGGACATAATACATTCATAACATTACACATTGTTACATAGTGGATACCAAAAAAACAATTTCCATTTTTTCTCAAAATATAAAACATTAAAACATAAAACAAGACTCCTTGACAATTCTTAAACATTTGAAAAGTCTTAATTCCTTGTATTACACATCCATTAATCTGTGAAAAATCATTGAAAAACTTGGGATGAGTACAAAAGCTTAGTAAGGGATGGAAAAGAAGGAAAAATCACATTAGTCATGAATACTCATAACGTATGAAAACATTTTCAAAAGACATGATTTTCACCCATAAATACATACTTCATGTAACATGAGATTTACACAAGATCCACACAAATATGAGATCATAAATATAATCATAGAGGTATCTTGGGGCATTACTTACATAATCTTGTAACCATCTTGGCTACCTTAAAATTTGTAACCCTCACGGCTACCTTACTTTGTGTAACCATCGCAGTTACACTTGGAGTAACCATATGGACGACCTCCAAATTACTCATACCCAATGCATTGGAGGGAAATATAGGTCCCTCCCTTAATCATAAACAATGACCAAGAACCAAAACATAATCATACAATATGAATAATAGCATAAAAACATTGATTTTGAATTTTGTAAAAACAGAATTTTAAAAGAGGATTTTAGAAGAAAAGTCCCTTATATACATCATATACTTGAAGTGAGACTAAATAGAGTGGTTGGAATAAGTATATAATCTGTAAATACACATTATTAAACATTTAATAATCATAATTCATCACACAAACAATTTAAATACCACATAAATAATGAAGTAGAATGTTAGCCCAAAGAATGGAAATTTGGTTATGAATTCTCTTACCTTAGGCTTGTCTTTCTTAAACCTTGTTTAAACCTCTTGTATAATGTTTAAAAGAGTGTTATTAGTATTTTATAGAAACATGTTCATGTTTATAACATCTTATATGGTCATTTCATAACCTCATTTCACCCCTTAATTGTTAGTATTTTGTTCCTTGCATTATTTTGGGTGAGTTCTTTTGTGATTTTCACGATCGGTTTATGATGAATCGTTATTGTTGATTGGATGTGAAACTCCATAATTGTAATGGAGTAGTATTTACATATTTCCAGTACCATACTTTATACCATTTATCAATTTTATTCTTTATAGTAGAATGACTTATAAGTTAAAACATTAATGATGTTCGTTTAGATCATTTTACTAACTCTTTGATAATAACAACGTCATTTTGTATTTTAAATTAGAACCTTGAGTAAAAATGAATTCCAGAACCATATATGAGTCATAAAACATATATTATAACCTGGTTCAACCATATAAATGGTTTCATGACCAGACTTGAAAAAAATTAATTGAAATTGAAAATACATCATCTAAGATGTCGGTAATTCGACACAAATGGATAATGTTTTTTAATTCTTTAAATAAGTGGAAGAAAAGAATAATAATGATGAGGAATTTACATAAATATGAGAACATAATGAATATACATGATTCTGTAGGTTTCATGACTCTTGGATAATAGGGAGTGAGGAAAGAAGAAAAAGGAATCCTGAAATAAAGGAAAATCTTGAGAAATTTCTCACGAAAATTCGGCAGCCTAACGACGTCTCTTAAAATTTCATAAAAACATGATTGATGAGAGGAATGGAATATCTCATCATTCATACAATATAAGTATAGTAAGGGGAAATATTTAATGAAATATCCCAAAAAAATACAAAGGGAATGGAAGAGAATAACATAAAATTAAGGAAAAGAAAGAAAATAAAAGAGGTTGTTTACCTCTTGATCTCTTCTCCTTGAGATCCCTTTTATGGGCTTTGATTTTGGTCTTCTGGTGAGACTAAAAGCTCTAGGACGTGGGGAAGAAGATTGGGGAGGGAATTTGGAAGAAATTAAACAATGCTCAAGGCTTGAAAGGTGTGGGAGGAAGAGGGGATTGAGGGTGGTATTTATAGTGGAGGAGGGGAGGTATTTTAGATTATTTTAATCATTATTATAATATTTTTATCAATAATATGAATATTCTCAAATCAAGTGGCCCTAAATAGTTATAATATCATGTGAGTTCGAATCAACTGGCCTTGTGTCACTTATGACGTCATAAATATTCCATTTTTACTGATAAATTGATTATACGGTATTTTATCGTATTTCACTATTCACTGAAAAATCAAGAGTTTTAGAAAAATACCAAAATTTTTCCCTAAACATATTTCTATGTGTAGAATTTAAAAATGAACTCCATTTTTAAAAAATAATTTTCTAAATATTATTAATTTAATTTTTAAATAAGGTCACAGTTAATTTGAAAAATAAAAACATTGAAGTGCAATTAGTTTTATGTGACATTGGAAAATTAATTAAGATCCCATTATCCTAGTGCCATGGGAAACTAAAATAATAATAATATTTACTATTAATGAGGTCATATTACTATTCATAACGGTATATTACTATTCACCAAAAATCAATTTTGTTTCATCAGACTCTAAATAAATTAATTAATATCCCATTATCCTATTGCCTTGGGAAAATAAAATAATAATAATATTTACTATTCATGAAGTCATATTACTGTTCATATTACTATTCATAAGGGTATGTTACTATTTACCAAAAATAAATTTTCTTTTATCAGACTCTAAATAACATACTGAACACAATTGTAGATGACAGTTTCATGAAATTCAAAACATAGAAGAAATAAAATTATGTTTAAAGGGTTATTATAAATATATACCTTAAACAAAATTTCAAGCATTTTCAATTTATTTTTAGAAAACCATGGGATGTTACAACAAAGGCAGGTGGTTGTAACATGTTGAAATGTTCACCACCTCATGCTGCTCTTCTAGCTCTGCTTCCACGTCTGCTGCTCTGTAGATTTATCTGTTCTTAACACTTCATCTTCTTGAAACATTTTACATTCCCAAGTCTCTGATACTAGAACCTGTTTCATATTTCTTACTGCTTACATTCACTAGATATATTTTTTCAGCCAAAGTACATTCAACCACAATGGTTTCCTCTAGCACCGTCGGATAAGTAGGAATGCACAGAGGAAGATGTGCTAGCTCAAATATCCTTAAACAAACCACACTCAGATGTTCGATCTCTAAATCACTGATCAAATCGTATTCATCCAGTACCAGGAATGGTCGGTACGCCCCGATAAATACTCAACTACCGACATGTCATTCTGCTGAAGCTGTATAAGCTCTAGAAAACTCTCAGCCACCTCCTCAAGATAGTCCTCAGCCGCCTGTGAGTCGGGAACGCCTTGGAACCTGAGGGTATCTGATGTTGAAACACATGTAAGACACTGAACCTACATGTGTCATCTACCAGTACCACCAGTTGTAACTACTGACCAACGTGTAGAGATATAGCTAGAACACTACCTGAAGGTACTATATCAGGCATCGGTCCACGTACCGAAGCTTCATCTCTATGTGGAACAACCTCACAGTCACTCACTGGGGAACACCAGTAGCTAAGATCATCATCTGCTCTACTAGTGTCTAAACTATGTGTAGAACTCTAGCAATCGCCTCCAGCCAGACCACTGCTACCTGGGAATCTGTCTTGCCTCGTAACCTCATAGGCCTCTACTGGTGGAACTCGTACAACAAGCTCTGTCGGTGTGCACTATTCTCTAGTATGGCTAGTAGCATCTGCTGCCCAATGTGTGGTGGTGCTGCTGATACACCACCTGAGGGTGCAACATAGAAAGAGGGCCTTGCACTGGAGTCTCATCGCTCGGTGGGCTGTCATCGAGTACTCTCTCAAAACTCCAACTGACTGTCTGTGTGGAGACATCCTGAAGAGATGTGACACGGTAAAACGATTTAAACCAGGTGAGCTGACCTAGTTTGAGCTGAATTAAAGAAAACATTTGGAAACACACACGCAATCAGTGTTTTTGTGCACTGGGTCGGAAATCAGTAGTCAGGGTTCTAGTGTATGGATACGTCGGTCGCCGCACCAACACTAGACTTCCTGAACTGAAGACCACACTCGGTACCCTTAACACTATTTCTTCACAGAAAAGAATTATCAGAGTTCTAAGTTCTGCAGTAGAACTTCCCTTTGATACGAATTGGTCACGACCCTTCCTTAGGGCCCATGCCGTGACTACCCCAAGCCCCCCTTCCATAGGCATGGGGCTCATGACTAGCACCAAAGGCATAAATCCCAATAACTGGGAAGGCATTTCATTTATTAAACATAAACACATCCAACTAGAGTACAAGTGGAAGTAATACACAAAGTACAAAATAATGTTCTGAAAATTAAATGGGTCAGAATACAAACCCAACTAAGAAGTACATCTACAACTGAACGAAAGTACAACAGAAAAGACTAACAGCTTGAAGATAGAAGTAGTTCATAGCTCATCCACATCAGATCCCACCTGAAGGGTAGGTACAGATAGCCTCCTCAACGCTCTCGCCCGCCAACCTCCTCCGAGTACCGTCTCATCGTGAAGTCCACCTCTGGGTATTGAATCGTCGTGAGGTACCCCTCCGGGTACTGACTCGTCCTGAGGTCCTCCTACGAGTACCATCCAGTCCTCGTACACTCGGTCTCTATCACCGTTGTCTATTGTCTGCATTCAAAACAACGAGGTGCTGGCATAGCCTGTGCATGGCTGAGTATAACGATACTCAGTAGGGACCATGAGACCTTCAAGGTCCCACTAAATCCAACAAGGATAAACCACAAAGAAATATCTCAACAGATACCCTTTACATAGGTATATTCCCATACATATACCTAAGTTATCAAGTAACCCATCCCAATCATAAGGAAAACACAAAGGTCATGAAATCAACGGATAACCACTAATTAGGTATATGCCCATATATATACCTAAGTAATCAAGTGACCCATCTCAATCATGAGGAAAACACTATAGTCATTGACTGAGCTCAAAACAGGATTTTCATTAATGATATCGAAACCACTACTATAGAAGAGCTCCTCCTCTGTCGAGTATAGTGATCCTGTTACAACTCTGAGGCGTTTCTCACTAACCTTAGACTATTGAGGTACTCCTCCAGTCGAGTACCGCGGGTCTGCAACCTCACAATGTAGTGCTCCCTACCATGGGTCTGCCACCCCCTACACAGTAGTGCTCCCCCTAATAGCCTACAGAGGTACTTATTTTATCGAGTATCTCAGGTCTGCCACCCGAACACAGTAGTGCCCCCCGCCGTGTTTCTGCCACCCAAACACAGTAGTTCTCCCCACTGGGCTAGTCAAGTCACTCCGACTCGAATCAGACAAGCAGTCATCAGGTCTCAGCTAGCTATAAGGTCTTCGTACTCCGTACGCTCGTCTCCAGGAGGATCCGCTCCATGAGCTACTGGTCGATACTCCAAGTATCACAAAGTCCCATGAAGAAGTATCTCAATGGACCGTCTCGTCATATGGGTCTCAACGCAATAGCTGACGCGTCAATCGGACGTCCGGTTTGTGAGTTATTAGCCTTTTAGTCCGGGGGGCCCGGTCGGCTTCGTGTACGAACCAACCTGGCCATATCTCAACTGTACACCAAACTCTCATGCTTGTACTCAAAGGTACCGTTTCTCAACGTGATTATCAATGCCGCTGATGGTCCATCAAACGAACGTCCAGTCTGAGTGTTATTGGAAATGTGAAAGGTTGGGGCTTGTGTGGGCCCCACCTCACAAATATCCTTACATGGGTAGTTAGAAAATTGTGGGTCCCACCCCAACTCCCCCATGTAAGATATAACCACTTTAGATATAAAAATAAAATTGTTCCACAATTTTATTCACTTCTAATTTAATCCACAAATTTTAACTTCTCCTCCTGTGTAAACGCAACCGCGGTAAAGGTCCCCTTAAGAAATTACCGGGGCTACGGATTCATCGGTGCCCTCAGATTTCAATTCCAAACACCGGTTCAAAATATAGAAAAGCCTACTCATTCGTTCACTGAACGTACCTGAGATAAACTTCGGAAATTGATTCCGGGCACAATGGGCCTCAGAATCAGGTGCCGTTAGAAGCCACAGACTCGTAAAATTCCAAAGAATTAAGAAGAAATTTTCCTTGAAGTTTCTGGGTCTTGAAATTTTTTTTAAAACATTAATACATCCTTTGAAAACCAAACATGTAACAATTTTTAAGTCATCCATATGTTTTACCTCAAAACATACATTTTCAAATATAAATTTTGTTAAAAAAAATATTTCATCAGAACAACATATCCTAAAAAATCCTTCATAAGGCACTCAAAAACTATTTTCATGACCAATTTAAAGAATAAATCATTTATTGAAAAGAAATATAGATTTTAATTAAGAAAACATGTCACAAAAAATTAACATTATTATTTAATAAATTCATTTAAAAATCAACATGAAACCCTTCACATGTTATTACAAAAGATGAGAATGGTTCTCAAAATAAGTATGTTGAAATCTAAAAAAACCTATAAAAAACTCATTTGAAATTGAATAGACTCAAAGTCTTAATAAATTATCAAATTTAACTTATAATGATTAACCAGAAACTAATAGGTCAACCATAACTATATTAAAATATTCACATTCATTCTATTAATCAAATCGATAATCATAAGAAATTTAAGATATAGCAAAAATGATTAATATAATATCACATTAAAAATGATTTTCTTATTATCTCGCATAAAAATATAAAAGATTAAATTATTTTTTCATATTTTTTTGAATAATTCAATTATTTCATTATTTTTTAAATCAATAATTACATGCTTAACATTTTTTAAGAAATATAGATTTATCCATGACATGATATATTTAACATGATGATAAAACAATGGACCTTATAAAATTAAATGGTCTTTATATTACTTAAATAACATTAATTATAATGAATACACTAAGGGAAACAGTCAAATTATATATTTTATGAAAAATGTAAAAAACATTTTCGTTGGTTTCAACAATACCAAGGTCTCCAATTTTTAAATTGAAAATTTGTTTTAAGTAAATTAAAGTAAATAATATATTATTAATTTGATATTATATTTTTATCGATTAAATGATAGAAATTCATAATATGATAATCATATCTATATAATTATACATAAAATATTAAAAAATCAGCAAAGATAAGAATCAACTGAATTCATAAGAAAACATTAAAACAACAACATCATGATTTAGAAAAAGAAACTACAATGGAGATTTCAATAACCCCCTTCTATTCCCTAAGACCATATGAATGTAACTCCCATGATTTAAACCCATACGCCAAAAAACTATAAATTTACTAATATTATTTAATTATCTTAATATTCATTTTCCAAAATTACTATAATTAATACATATTTTCAATAATCCTGAAACATATCCTCTTCCAACGTTTCCACTATGTAATTAACATCATTGCACATATAATGTCATGTACCTCGGTTTCCACTAGGAAATTAATATCATCACACATATAATGTTCAGTAAGCTTATGGTCCTTGTTTTAGACCACATGTGGCCCAAAATTCATATGACCAAGAAGATATCTCTTTCTTAAATAAAAACTAGGTTACAATAAAACTATTTCCATACCAAACACATGAAATCTTTTCCAATTTTTAACACTAATATGAATTATATATATAAAAAACTGGAAATGATACAAATTTTTCATCACCCTCCCTCTCTATGAAAACCTCTCAATCATTTATTAAAGAAGAGTTTTATCGCAAAAACCCAACACCAGTATGTTGTGGTTAGGATAGTATCATTGGAGGTATAATCCATCATATATGGGATATATTACCCTCATAATCCACACCATATTATAAAATCATCAACAAACACTATATGATATGAAATAAACCCAAACTGTAATACAATTGAAATTCATACACAACCAAGGACTTCCAAGTTAATAATAACTATAGTGGAAATAGAATTTCATTATTGAGACCTAGCATAGTTTTGAGATTTTGGAGACTCGGGCACTCGAGTGTGAAAATATAAATTTACCCTAATAGAAAAGTAAATTACAATTATTTTATAGTCCAATTGATTTCAAGGATTATATATTACCATTTAGTTTAGATGACATAAGATAATAGTTGTGCAAGATCCTTGAGAAATATATAAAAAAATTAAAATAATAGTTCAGACCAAGGTCATGATTATTGTTAGACTATTTCATATTTTATAAGGAAAATTAGATTAGAAAAAATACCATACCTATGCCCAAATTAGGAATTCAACTGTATATGTGGTTTTATGTTTTTTCACATCGGGACTCGTAGTTGGTTTTCATCATGGGTGAATTAAATAATTAAGTAAAATGTTTTAATTAATTAGTATAGATAATCTTATTATAGAAAATAATATTCAATTTTCCATATTTAATCCCTATTATGTGTTCTTTTTTGTGGCTAACCCTCTTATTTTTCATGGACATAATACAAAATAGGGGAGGGGAGAGGGATTATCGTAGTTTTGATGATAAAAAAATTAAGGAATAAGACCATATCTATAACGATATCAATGAATGGAACCTTGATTGCCTAATGGGTCAAGTTGAACACCATTAGTCCAGGATATAGGTATTTTTTATTGTTTTCCTGTTGATTATTAAGGAATTATAAGCATAGATTAAAAATTATTTACTCGACCCTCTATTTTTATTGATTATTTATTTAGATTAATTTATTTTTCCTGAATGATTTTTTCACATTTTCATTGGTTATTCGTCAATATTAACACCCACACTTGATGGACGAGTTTATAATAACCATAACTGACAATACATTTGATGTTATCAGTTTTATCTCTCTATCGTTATCATGATCATCAATAGAATGTGGTTTGGACATCTCATCTCAGTAGTATTTATTTATTGAATAAAGAGAAACCGAAGTCCGGCATGAGAACGAAAAGAAAAACAAATCAAGGAGGTTTGAAATAGTGCAAGCCGAGGGAATCCCCTCTCACATGTTACTCTCCCTCATCATGGAGGGTATTCCTGCCCTTAGGGCCCAACAAAGACCAAATTTTGGGATGCAATGGAGGCTATAAGATCATCCACTTTGTTACCCTCACTCCATGTGTGAAACACCTTAATATTGCTATTCATTAGGCATTTTCATTTTCTGATTGTATATGATATAGACCATGGAATATTATTAGTTCCAGATAGAGCCTTAAAGAGGACCATGAAGTCTGTTTCCACTTCATCAATGAGGATATTATGTTGAAAGCATAGCTTAAGGGTAGAAAACATGGTTGAAGCATATTCTTGGAGTGAATGACCATTTCCATACTGAGTAGTGAAAAACAGGATGACCGAGCCACTGGAGTCGTAGACAACACCTCCACCCCACAAGCTGCCCTGTCTAGAAGAGACATCGGTATTCAGTTTGAGGCCCATGGAGGGAGGCCTCCAGCAGACCTAATGACCTGCCCTATCATTTAGAGGACTAGTGGCACCCATAGGTCTTGGATGGAGAGGACTGAGCATGGGGAACTGTTGCAACCGATCATTCGTTCTGGAAAAATCCATTAGCAGGAAGTAGGTTTTGATGATAATAAATCTTCCAGAAAAACAAGATTCCTCATATCTGGCTCTGTTTTGAGCATGCCAAATTCCCCAAAACACGACGGTTAACACCAGATCACGTGCTTTCCTCTCCAAACTACATTCAGGAACATCCTGGAACCAGAGGTCTATGAGTTCATCCGCAGAATGTGCTTGGCCATTGTAGGCAGTAAGGTCACCGAAGAATCTCCACACTGCATGAGCCCAGACCCCTTCAATGAAAATATGGAAGACACTCCCCTCCTTAGCATTGAAGCACGGGCATCTGGAGACAGAGGGTATACCTAGCTTTTTGATGTTATCACTAGTCGACACCACACCATTCATGATTCACCAAGAAAGAAAGTTAAACTTGGAGCGAACTTTTTTACACCACATAGTCTCATGCCATTGTTAAGAGCTGTCATGTGAAGCCAGACTTTCACGAAAATCATTGGTGGAGAAGATCCCTGAAGCATAGGGAGTAAACACACACTGATCAGGCCCCGTGTTCATCTCAACATTTATATAGGTTTCCATTTGTTCATTGTTCAACACTGCCTTGATAAAGGAATGGAACCTATTAGCCTCCCTGAAAGTTATATGAGGGGCCGAATAACTATGAAATCTGAGGATTGAACCAGCCCAATTATGGTTCCAAAAGGAGAGGTCCCCATTACCAATAATCTAGTGAGAAAGTTGTTAGAGGGAGGGAATGAAGTCAGCAATCATAGACCAAAGGGGGAGTTGTGACTATGCCTGGTAATATGAAATTCACTGCATCTACGGTGCATCATCTTACCCCACAAGGACCGGCCCTCAAGAGCCTCCCATGCCAGTTTGGCATTCGTGCATTGAATTGTTCTGTGCAGGTTTCTAACAACAATACCTCTATTATAGATTGTTTGTGCCATTATTTTCCAAGAGACCCAATGTCGTTTTCCTTTAGAGAGAGAATCCCAAAGAAAACCTGCAAGAATTCTATCAATGGATGTATTGACTCTCTTAGGAACTCTGATGGAAGCCATCGCGTGAACAAGAATGGATGACAGCACACTGTTAAAGGACATTGATTCATCTTTATTTGACCAATTTGAATCACAATTGTATACAAATTTGTGTGTATTTTTTTGAATAGAAATTCATATATTGGAATGAATAATGATCATTAAATGATAGTGGATCTTGAATGTAAGGATGTTTTGAATTTATCCTCATGAAGTGATCTACTTATGACAGGAGACTCACAGGAGAGGCAAATAATTTTGTTTTTTTTGCGATTGACTGTCAGATAACATCTTCCAATGATGGAACTTCATTCATCAGAAAATAGAATGATATTTCATGAATTAAATTATATGATATCTATGAAAAAATTATATTTTATAGTTTTTGAATGAATTTAGAAGGAAAAATTGACTACATAGGTTTTAATTACCAATAAGAGATAGCTTATATATTGGTTCCCATGATGGAAATGATTTCACGGTGAGTTAAATATCACACACCATTTGATTTATAGTACATGTTTTGTAGTCCCAAGACAACCAATGGCGTGTGCATGGGGTACACAACCAAGTGGCCATTTTTTCTTACACATGTGGTGTTTTAGGACCACACACTATATAAAAAAAGGAACAATACCTTTTCCCCTTGGGTTATACATGATGATTAATAAAATCAGTGTTATCTATCAGGTAAACTATATCACACATCATGTACTCATTATAGTCATTGTGACTAGATTCACCCCTTCTCAAAATATAAATTTAGGCATTCATATAGTTTATAATTAGTTCTTTTATATATATAATGCGACAATGGATTTTAATTTGACATCTGTGATGAGATAATATTTTTGAAAGTAATATACTCCCTTATGCTTTACAAATCCAATGATTGATATTATGAGTAGAGAGATTAAAAAATTATTAGCCTCAAGGTGTGGTATAGCATCCCACTTATTATCCAGGACTGAGGATACTCCATCTATAGATTAATTATAAATAGAGTTACGTGTCCCCCAATTTCTTGGTTGCAGGATCCTCTATCTCATCCAACGGGTAGGTTTATGTTTCAAAATATTACCCAAGGTGTGGGGTCCTCCTTGTGTATGTCAATTTAATGACATATTCATGTATCTCACAATAATTTTGGGTGTTATATCCTCTATCTCACCCAAAAGGTATTGTTATGTACCCCATATTTTCTTGGGGTGTTTGATCCTATGTCTATGGGTTAGACTCTCTCAAAAAAAAATTCTTCCAGTGAGTTGTGTATCGTAATTTGTGATTCTAATTAGGTTTTTATGTTTTTTGATTTTCCTAGTGTGTGTTTTTTTGAAGATAACATATTTATGTGAAAAAGGATGCCCAATACAATAAAATGGTGTATATACATCAAACTTTTTCAGAATATACTCCATAGATCATGGAAATGGAATAGTAGTTAGAAATTTTAATCATTATTTCATTCATTTAGGATTTTGAATTCATAGGAACCCCTATGTTTCCCATGAGATGAAATGTATAAAAAGATAACAATATCAGGTTTTATGAACTCTTTATGTTTTCCGGATCCATTATTTTAACATTGGGAATGAATATTAAGGGATAATTCAATAAGGATTAGGGCCATTCAGGAATCCTTGAAAATTCTTACTATAGGGAAGATCTATATTTTCATTCTTTTTGAATCATTTTTTTACTCTTTTAAAATAGATGTATTTTACAATGTTGGTGTATGATTTTAATTTTTGACTTCTTCTTAGTCACCACTCATATAAGGAGTCGAGTTAAATTATTATTTTGTGTTTACCTAATATATTTTTGGGAATCATACTTGGTAGGTTCATAATCACTCATGAATTTATTTTATGAATACACTTGTCTGATAAATGTAGTTAACAAATAGTTTCAAGTATTATATGGGAATATGTGTAATTATCATGGTTTTAGTAGAGCTGTTTCCTAGAGATTCATGGTTACACATTTTGGATCAGTATGAATCATGATGGTTTGGGTGACGACATTTAAAAGAGTGTAATCTTAGTGTACATTCACTACGGATGATCTTCTTAGTGATTCAAGTTTAAGATACTTATTAGATGTAAAATTTCAATTATATTCAGTTTTTTATACAATTATACATTTTATCTCAATAATTTATTTTTTTAAGTATATAAAATTTAGAAGAATATAATTTTATATATCATGTGTGTATTCGGGATTATCTTATGTATTGGAATTATATTTGTTGATGATTATTTTATGATAAATTTGATCATTTTGTGAGATATTCATACTCTATGATAGTCACCATCTCCTTGCCCCATGTATTTCGTATTAGATAGGAACTACCATCATACTTTTGTCCCACATGGGACCTAAGTGGGTTAGCTTTTGTGAATACCAAAATGTGATCCTAAGGTGAAAATAGAAACAGGAACCAAAATACCATTGAGCAAGTACCATCCAATTCAATCACCAACAACCTCATGAGAACCTATGAAAAATGTTTACATATAATGGTGAACATAAAAGTATAAATTTAAGGATCCTCTAAAAATATCCCTCAAAAATATCAAAAAAATATAACAAGGACTTAGTAGATAAACCGATGGACTATCTCGCACAGACATTTTTTCATCTATCACCAAACCTCAGTGATTCATCCTCACACAATATCAAATACATGTATAATAATAAAGTATCAATATAATATAATCCAATAAAGACCATAAATACAAATTCCCCTCTAGTTTTTCAAAATCACACCCCAAATACAAATACCGTGGTACATCCATCCCTTCTACAACCATGTCATCATAGATCATATCCCATATCACATCCAAATTCTATGTAACACCACCATATAATCATTAAATATTCACTAGAATATAAAACCACCAAAAACCAATATATTAATGATATAATCCGCTCCAACAACATATTAAAACATTATCATAATATAGTAAAATTAACACTAATGATATCAACCTCATTTCCCCTACCACTATGCTCATCCCTCAGCATGTTTCCAAATCAAAAACCTTATAATATTAATTTAATATATTAAACTCCACAATCTTAATCCATTATATCCCTTATATATATTACTATTTCAAGTCTCCACCTCCTACACTATAATTGGATGGGATATAAATATATAGGGAGCAGTCAAATACAAAACCCAAAGATTTTACAATATATTTCCATCTAAAGAAATATTGTCTATTTTATAACTTCTAAAAAAATTAAACTAAAACAATCCATGATGTAATTTATTGAGATAAAAATAAAATAAAATACATGTATAAAGTAATGCATTATGATAATAAAATATTAATCATCATTAAGGAAAGAAAACGCAGAATGAAACCACATTCAAATAAAAAAATGAAAAACATGAGATCCTCATACTTTTGGTTTGAATTGATGACCAAACAAATAATTATAAATTTTTAGAGAAGAAAAAATAGAATAAATACAATATTAATATTGTTTAATGATGGAAAAAATGAATTATTTTAGATATGTATGTAAGGATATATAAATGAATTTAATATAGCAATTATATATATAGTCATTGGACAAATGGTTATTAGATACATGGTGATTATATATAATGTTATTGAATTATTGAATTTATGTTTTACAATTAAAATTAACCAATTAACTATAATACAATACAAAAATAATAAAAAAAATTATCAATGAAATACAAATAATTAATAGAAATATTTTATTATAATTAAATTATTGTGTGTATATATATACATTTCATATTAATATTATTATTATTTTCAAATGTAATTTTTTAATGTGTTTAAAGAAATCAAAAAAAGTATTATAATACTAGTGTATTGATTAAAATTGAATAGTTAAAGGATAAATAATTAATTAAAATGGGATTTTATTATAATCATTTAATGATAAAGAAGATATTTCTTATCAGATAATAAATTTTAATTTCTGTGTATTTTTATCTTAATAAGCTATATTGATAACATTTAATAAATAATTTTTATAAGCTTCTTTAGTATAAAAAAGACATTATCATTTATTAAATAAATAATTGATGTAACATTTTATTTACAAAATTAATTTTTCACCGGCCATTTTCATTCAATATTTTTTTATACTATAAATTTTATAGTCTCATTTAAAAGATAAATTTCTCATATTCTGAAATCTTACAAGATTAAATATATTCTAAATAATTACTCATAATACCTAAAATAGTAAATAAGGCCAATTTCATTTTTAGTTATAAATGCATGATAACAAGGTAAAAAATAAGTTATTATTATAATTGAAATATGAGAAAAAAGGTATAAAGTATGTACGAATGAAATAACATAACATAAAAAAATATCAATAAATTATTTGAATGAGGAGTTTAATGAAAAATATTTTTTATTCTTGCATTTTAATCTACATTACATATAAAATGAAAACCTTATACCTTATAAAATGTGTATTTTAAAAATTTCCAGAAAAATATCTCTTATAAAAGACCCTTCTATAGGATCAATATTTCTAAATTAATGATTAAGATCATAAGAATACGCTCATAAAGAAAATACTCAGAAGGGGGGGGGGGTTAATTTTAGTTGAAAAACATATTTTAAAAAAAATTATGTAAAATAGAAACCAAGGAATCTTTAAGTAGGTTATCAGATTTGGCCATCAGTTTGATTACAAGATTGACAAAATCAGAATCATTGTATGATCGATTATATCAGAGTAAATATCAAAATCTTAATGGATCTGATTTATCAGATTATATTATCATAAAAAATGTTAATATGATTAAAACAAATAATGAATAAATTTAAATAAGATGAATAAATTTATATTAAATATGTATCATAATATAAATATGTATAAAACAAGAAAAAAAATAGATAAACAATTTAAGAATAAATTATAAGCTATTAAAAAAATAACTCTTTTAACCTCAAGAGAAGGTCAATATATAACCTAGACTAAAGGTATCAATTATTTCATAATTATATAAAAGTATATATATACATCCTAGGAAATTCATTGAAATGATTTTTGGAATGGAAATGTATTCCTATAACTGAAATCCTAAAGAAGATGATCTACATCAATCTACAAAGCCTCAGAAGCCCTCAATTTGATGGATATGATCTATTATACTATCCCCATAATCCCTAAATATCATCAATCATATTCTCCAGCTTCTTATACTTATAATACCATGATAATTAGGATGATTAGACACAGTTAAAATTACAAATTGTTGTATGGAAACCACATTATAATATTTAATTAGAATGACTCACTCTAAATAATTAAAAAATGATAATAATTATTTGTTCACACTAACTAATATTTAGAAAAATTCAATTGAAAAATCAATTAACCATATAAAAAATCATAAAATGACTTGGTATTTATAGGGGAGCATCCAATGGTCTTATTTCCCTCATAATGGTCATATTTTTTTGAGTTTGGTTGTAACGAACCAAGTCATGAAGTGATCCAAAAGAGAACTCGAACCGGGTTGTAGTAAGGCCCGAAGGGCGTTCCTGATCACTAAGGGCTGGCACAAGTGCCCGGGTAGAAAAAATAATGTTTGGGAATGATAGACCCAAATATATAAATATAAAACACCAGTAATATAAAATGAACAAAAGATGGAAGTCACAACCAAACTAGCCTATAACCAAAAACATATTTGAGTTACAGGTTTAAACCAAAATCGAAAAACTACTAAAAAGTTGGGCAACAAAAAAAAAACTCAAAAACCACCAACTAGGAAGAGGATAGAACCCTCAATCCATATCCACCGCACCACACCCAGAAGGACATCTAGCAACCCAAACCACCATCTCCAAAGGATTTCCCCTCACCTGTATAAAAAATACCAAATCTACTTACACCCAAAGGTGTAAGTAGGGTGTGAGATATCTCTCAATATGATTCCACTAAGAAAATTTTCCACACATAAACAATATATGAAAAAAAATTGAAAGTTTAATAAATGAAGAAAAATTGATCGAACAATTTTTAAATAACCACTTTTAATGAAAACAATTTCAATGAATTGATATTTAATAAAAAACACATTTACTTTTGAAGTAAACCAAATTCCAAAATGTATGCTGTTAGTGAGCATATAATTTTCAAAGTGCAGTAAACATGGGAGAGGCCCTATGGGTACTATCTATCAAAGAGACCCTAGAACCTGAATTCTTGGTGAAAAGTGGTATATGAACCATAAGAAACTGTGTTTTCATGCGTTAACCACTAGGGGGAATCACATCCCAAGGCCTAGTGGCCTCCAACCATATCACATGTTTAATAAAATTTTTTTTTCAGTTAATCATTCGAAGTGAAAATGGGCCGATGCCACATTTTTGTTACTTGAAAACTAGTCCTAGTCCACCCTCCTAACTACCCTAGCTTCCAATTTATGCTCAAACAAGTTCAAGGTTCATATAACATTTCATATTCAAATAATCAGAACAAACAAGGCACTATATATACCAAATTACTACTTTTAAACCCCAACAATATTTTAAAATCACACAAACACCAAATCCCTTCAAAACATACATCACATCACTTTCACTATCAAATAAACCTTTTTTTAACTACAGAAACCATTTTTAGAATTAAATAATCTACTAAGAAAAATTATTAAAAAATTTCAAGAAATATCACATTGATTAATACAAAAAAACTCACTAAAATATTCTTTTATGACAAAAGTCACATCGATGACACATAGAAACATAGATCGAATCCCTTTAATAGTAAAATAATTTAATTTCAAAATTCATAAATACTATTAAATTAAAAAGAATGGGTTTTCATCAAAGAACACACTCCATATCACTTAACATGAAACAAAAATAAATCAAAACATATTAAACATTCTTCAAAACTATGTTCACACCGAATAAATTAACTAAATATCATGATAAACTAATGAAATAGGAAAAATGATTCCTCAAATAATATTGATACATAGAAGCACCTAGATTTGGTGCTCAATTTTCCATAAATTGGTGCAAAAATAAAATCTCACCAAAATGGCACCACACACTGATCGAATTGAACCCTAATTCAAGAAATAAAACCCAAAAACATCATAATAGAACCCTACACCAATTGAAACCATAACTCGAAATCCGATTGAAGGGAGATAAAAAATTAGTGAGGTAAATATTCAACAAAGGGGGGTCACTAGAGTCCACACCAGCAAGGGGGATGGTCATCGGAGGTGAGACACATCGGAGCTTTGAACGAGAAGAAGAGTTCGGGTGATGCGAGGTTGAGTGTTGTGATATGACCTATAAGGTGATCAAGGTGTTGGTGAGATGTTTCTAGAGAGATGGGTTTCCTACAAAAGGGTCACTAGAGGGAGGAGTAGCGATGAGGATGAGATTTACCAAGGGAGAAGCATGCAGAGGTTTCTATGCTAGGTTAGGGGTGCGACAAAAGAGGGGGGTGGGTGAAGAGAAGAAGAAGGGCAAAAAAAAATGAAATAAATGAAGGAAATGAAAAGGAAATGGAAGAAATAAAGAAAAATATGGGGAACAGGAAAAGGAAAATACAACCTAAATATTAAATCGTAAAACATATATACAATCATAATAATAATAATTAATGATAATATATAATAATGATAATAATTAATGGTAATAAAAATAATAATAAGATTGAAATTCATAATGTTATAATAATAATAATACATTTAATTAAATATTATTTTTATATTGATAATAATAACATAATTAAAATAATAAGAATAAAAAAACATTAATAATATTCTTAAATAATAATAATAATATAAATAAAATAATTCTTAATTAATTTTATTTTTCATATTCAGTTTTTTCACTTATTTATTTATTTTGATAATTAGTTCATTAATAATAATATTTTTGAACACCGTGCTGGCAACACAATGACTTAAAGAATTCAAATGTCTTAGTCTGTGCCCTTCCAGTGTGGCTGATGTGTCCAAGCCCAAAACCATCATTTATAAAAAAACACAAAAAATGGGATCATCCCACATATCAATAATAAAAATTCAATGTAAGATAAAATTATGAAATTAGATTATTTAAAAATTATGGTTGTGACATTTTTTCAGCGACTTTAGACACTTGTCACTTTAAATCTCAATATAACTGAATATAGGACGTCATATTTATTAACACAATTATATTGATAAAAAGTTTCATTACATTATAAATATTTATTTTTTATTCATATTATTAATATAGGTCATTATAGTGGACTTCCTTAGGATTATCAATATGATAATATTTTTGACTATCAGTCAGATGTTATCTGTAGTAGTACCAGTTCGATTGTCATGATTTATTTAGTGTGATATACATGACTAATGTCTGAAAACTAGTTTTAGAAAGGAGAGCATGATTAATCAGATGCATACTCATTAAGATAATCATAATGAATAATTTAAATGTTATATCTTTAATACATTATAAATTATTTTGAATTTGAAGAAATATAATGTTTTCTACAAAAACATTCTAAAACACTGAAGACATAAATATTTATTAAACATATTTTAAGTATGTGTGTGTGATTTCCATAAAAAATATAATAAAGAAGTAATAATTATAATATCTAACTAAACAATCACCCACTTTTGGGAAATAAATACCCCCAAACATAAATGAAAATATAACTTTGAGAAACTTACATTCCATATTCTTTTAAGTACTTAGTATTTAGAGTTTTTCATTAAAACCTTAATTCCCCATGATTTTACAACTCATTAGAATATGATGAAGAGTATTATGTAGATTATGATAACACCCTAAAGGATATTACCTTCCCTTAAGGATCATATTCTCCCCCTTAATATAAGAATATATTAGATTATCAATTCATTGATTCTTGTTATAAATTAATCCATTGGTAATATTTTCTCCCCATTTATATAAAATTCACTCCCTTTTTTATTTAAAAAATGAAAGGGGAAAAGTTTGGTGTTTCCTGAAATTTTAGAGAAACGAAAAAATACATGAAGAAATAAAATGAATTAACTAATCATCCAAAAAATGAAATAAAACTCAACCAATTAAAATGGGAAAAAATTTAGACAATTTATATTTTGATTAGAACATAATTCATTCCTAAAGAAGATATCAAATTTTTTTATAAAAATTATAATGGGAGTTAAAAAAATAGATTTTAATTCATCAGGGATTTAAAAAAACCTTGATCTTCTTAATCTCATGAAGGCCTTTATCTAACTTCTCAACTTCTTCTTCCCATGATTTTTTCTTATTGACCTCAACTGAAAGAAATTTATTCTATTATGTGATAGTGAAATGTTCTTCTTCTATATATTAGAGTCTAGTGATCTCATGATCCATGTGTTAGATATTTTTCTTAATAGCATTAACTTATTTAGTAGGATCATTATCTTCATCTCAAAATTCTTCCTCAAAAATTAATCTTTCAGTCATGTGAGTTGATAAATCATTAAAGGAATTTACTAATTCAACTAGACACTCCATTATTACAATATACTGAATGTAATTCATAAAAATATCTACATAAACATTAAGAGACCATTTAACCATTTTATCATATTCATTTTTATTAGTTTGGGAACTTATCTTAAAAAACATTTAATTCTACTTCAATACAAATTACTTTTTATGTTAATTTTTTTGAGATTCTAATTTATGAGTAGTGATTTCTTGAAATAAATAGAATCAAGACTCAATGTTTGGAAAAAAGAATTGTTCCTTACAAACTTTTTAGATTATGAACAATAAAATTAACGCCTTTAAGATATATATTTCTAACATAGTCTAATTGATCTTACAGTACCTTAAGAGGTTTTATTCTACTCGAACCGGCAACAGTTTCCTCGACTTTCTTATTTTTAATCTTTTAAATAGCCTTTTAAACAAATTTAGAATTATTTTTTTATCATGTTCCATATAATCAAATAATTTCATTATATCCACATCATCGGTATTGGACTTTTCATCAACCTTTGTCATTGAATTCTGATCATCTTTCAGAATATTATATGATGATTTAACTTCTTCAATTGATGATGAATATTTTTTAGAAATATCACCTTTAAATTTATTATTAGTTATGGAAGTTATGTCTAATGATTATGATTAATATGAATATGATGATTTTTTTTAGTGATGGTTTTTCCATTACCAGCATATTCGTTTTCTTCTTCTTCTTTTTGTTCATGTGCTTATTCTTTAATATATTCCACAACCACTTTTTATTCTTGTTATTCTAATTTTTTTCAACCTTATTTTTATGGTTTTTCATCACTATCAACTTACTCATTTGCTTTCATTTGAATCTCTTCTTTAATATATCTTTGAGTTCTTAGAGATCACTTTTCAGTAGGTTCAAGTTTCGATTGAATTTATAGAATATGTTGCACTGATTCGTCACCAATAATTTTTTATTTTACATTTTTTGTAAGAGATAGAAAATCGAAATGTAATACATATTTTTATATAATAGATAATCCATCTCGCAAATTTATTTTATTGGTGTGGCTTGTTGGAAGAAAAACCTTCTTAGAGGCTCATTGCACTCCTTTTAACAAATTCTCTTAAAATACTGATTATATCAACATCATATTTTATTTCTTTTTCTTTGGTTATTATTCTATTATTTCAAAGTAATTTTTTTTTAAATATTTTTCTTATAATGTGTAGAGTTTTATTTCTAGATCCCCAAATTTTATATCAACCTTTTTTTCATAAATAATACTAAAACCTCATTAGGAACTTTATTTTTTTCTTCTTATTCAGAAGAGAGGTCGCATCATTCCTTATTTTCATCAACCCAATAGTTTCATTCATTATTGATGGTAATTTATATTAAGTGGATCCATTAACCCTTTCAAATAAATTCATATATTTTTCATCAGAAACTTAAATCATTCTCTTCATCGTATCTTCTCTTATAAATTATATATTTTTCCCTCATCGAATACGACTTGTTTGCGACATTCGAAACATTAATGCATTGAAAAAATAATTTTCATATCATTTCATGAATCATTTTCTTCAAGGATATGATTCTTCTGGTTTTGATGTGGTTGAAAATTTGAAGGAAAAAATGTCAAAATATATCCTTCTCATATTTACTAAATAGTCTAATATAAAAAAATCATAAACTTTTAATTGTATTGGTCTCGTTTCCTTAAGATAGGGAATATTTTAATCCATAATGAAAATAACTAATTATCCAGAGTCTATGGGACTCCTACATGAATTTCTCATAATGTGAGAAAAAAACAATCATCTAATATTTTCATATTAAAAATCATAAGATCAACATCAATTAGTTTTATGGACAATATTCCTGTCGTTCTGATGTTATTCCAACCAAGATAATACGATTTTCACATGAAACCCATAATTATTTTCCTACATCACGAATGAAATTTTCTATTTCTTATCCTCCTAGAATAACTTGATAGAAGAATAAAATTCATGAACCATATCATGATAGAGTAAATAAAATTCCATATCATGTTTCTGAACACACACTGACTTCCATACTTTAAAAGAAATAATATTTCTCATTGTTGAATCATAATTATGATAAAATGATCATTAAACTAACATTTCTTGGAAGATTATCCAGTTTTCAATAAATTCATTAATTACCATCATATTCTAATATGATACTACTGAATTGGAATGAAATATTATCTTTTGGAATGAGTAACTTTAAGGGTGAAGCATGTCGAGATTATAAACATAGAACAACCGATGTGGAATAAGTTTGTACCTTCATTATATAGGAATTTGGTGTGATGGTGAATATTCTATATAAAAATCAATAACTGAGATGAAATATATCTGTTTTGATGCTTGATAATGATATTAAGAAATATTTAAGAAGATTTTTGAATTCTCACAGTTTTTAAAAAATATATTGAAATGAGAATGAATACGATTAGAAAAAACTGTTATAAAAGTTAAAAAAACAATGTTTTTGTGAAACCTAAAACTATTTGAAAGATAATTAAATAACTAAAATAATAAAATAGTGTAAAAGTTAAAAATTACAGAGAAGTACCTTTCAGAGTGAATTGTTTCATCATTATGAATAACAAGTTATTATTGGATATTATTAACTAACCAGATGATGATTGTTTTGAAAGTCATGGTTAAATATAATTGTTTTATTTTAAAATTTAATTAGTATAGTTTCATTTGAATAAATAATTTTGATAGTTTTTTAATTGAAAAATGTTATTAAAAAAAGTAGTAAGTAGATTTTTATGATATATTCTGTGTTTGATTAACCATTTGAGTTTTATGACTCTGAATATTATATAATGAGACATGAGTGTAGAAAAAATCAATACATTAAAACATTTAAGAAAACTAAAATTTTTATAAAACTGAATGTTTTTGAAAAAACAAAAAAACATATATACTCGTAGAATAAGGATACTTGTCATCTAGAAGTAGATATGAATGATTACTTTATATTTATCATTCCAGTAATCTATTTAATATATTAAAATCTATTCAAAGGAAGAGGTTTTATAGAAATTAGATATTGAGTTAAAATGAATTGTAAAATTATGTATCCATTAATTGTGTTATCCTGAAGGAAATGGTGTCTTATATCTATGTTCATATCTTATGAGTGATAGTTTTGGGTTTTTACTTAAGGAAATGTAACTTTTATTATCATAACGTATTTGAGTTATAGTAAAACTAAATCCATAGTTAGTGCATGTGTGTTGAATCCACAACACTTGATCACAACAACTACCAACTAACACATATTATCTTTAACAATAGAATGTGCTACTATGTTTTGTTTCATACATGAACATGATCTAGATTAACCTCTTATAAATTTAAATGTTCTAGATTTACTTTTCCTACCAATTCTACAACCACTAATGTCATCATCCAAAAAAATTAGTTCACAAGAATTTAGAAAGAAAGAGAAAAGTAATAAATCTATAGTTACATTATGACACTCAAAAACTAGTTATATATATTTTTAATTGGATTTTTTTGATCTTATTGATATCTTCAACATAATAATAAAGAAAAAATTAATTTTGGTTGAAAAAAAATGAGGTAATATAAACTTCTTATCATACCTCTAAAAATATTTTGACCATATAGTTTCTCATCCTCATCAAGATCTAAAGTATTTGATGTACCAATGGGAGTAATAATACTTTTCATATTTTCATAACTAGATTTCCATATAAAATATTTTATATGAATATTTTGAGATATGAAATCTTCATCTCATTTTTGTGAAATTTGAAAACCAAGAAAATATGTTAACTCGCTCATAATTCTCATTTCAAACTCAAATTTCATACGATCAACAAAGGAAGCTGTTAATGGTTATTAAGTTGATCTGAATGCAATTTCATAAACATAAATATTTAATATCATACTATTCTTATTAACCTCTTTTATAAAATGGTATGGATCCCAATCTCCCCTAATAAAAACATTGGTAACAATTTTTTTTAAAAATAACATACCAAGCTATAGGTCCTTGTTTGAGTCCATATATTTCACTGGTATGTTTATAAAAATATTCATAATGTTTGGTATTTTTAATAATAAAATGTTTTGAACCTAAAATTCTTCCTAGAGAATCTACTAAGAAAATCACATTTCACATCCATTTGAAAAATTTTGAGATTAAATAATTTTAAAAAGGTTATATGTATTGGAATATATTTAAGTATTGCAACCACTGCATAGGATTATTCAAAATACATACCTTCTTGTTTGAAATATCCCTTAAAAACAAGTCTATATTATTTATAATTATTATGTGATTCTCATATCACTTATTCAGGGAAAACCTAGTTTACTCAATTTATAGATGTTTTGTATGGTCATACAACTAAAGTACGTATATTGTTCCCATCAAATTCATTATTCTCATAAAATATTTCCTTAATCTAATCCCCATCACACGAATCCCCATAAAGATTATTAGGATATAATTGGGATAAAAAACTAGATGTTCAATTTTATTTCATAAGAAAATTTGTATCCTAGCTTGTTCATCTACATTGCTAATGATACATTATCTTTGACGGTTCAAAAGAAACTATTGACATATTAGGTTAGGAAAATAATCTTTCTTAACAATAGGTTGAGAATATTCATATAAAATTACTTTAGAAACAACTTATGGAGTCATATCATTATTAGAGAATCCTTAAATAAATTATATAAAATCTTTTTTGAAATAGCATCAAAGGATTTTGGTTGAGGTTGTTAGAAAATAAAGGGATATGTTTCATCAAAAATAACTTGAACTGTTACCTCAATAGTAAAATAATTTTTACATAAAACACTATATGCCTTAGAATTAGTGGGAGATCCTAAAAATATACCTTTATTAGATTTGGGTGATGATTTATGTAAGTTAAATTTCACATTCAAGGTGAATAATTTTCAAGAAAAAAACTAAATGTAATGAAATTTTGGTTTTCTTCATATCCATAACTCATATGGAGTTTTATTAAGAAAATTTATAATTAATTTTTTTTAACATAGTAGGTTTTATGAAATTCTTTATCCCAATTTTTTTACAATTCATCATTTAATAAACCTGGTTCTAATTATTTCGAAATGACTTTTTCCTAAAACACCACCATTTTCCTGTGCGAGGGGGTTATAGGTGATGGAATTTTATTGCCAATACATTTTTTAATAAAAAATTATAATATCATACTTTACAAATTCTTCACCATCACAACTATGGATAGTTATCAGGGAAAGGATTTTCTCATTTTTATATTTGGGTACAATAGTCTTTTTTAAAGGATCATAATTCTTTGTGAGAAAATAATCTCATGTGTATCTAGTGTAATCATCAACTAAGACATATACATATTATTTTCCAACAATACTTCCAGTTTTTGTGTGGAAAATAAAGTCTATGTGCATGAACTATAAATATTCATAAGTTCAGACTTCAATAAATTTTTTAAAACAATATTTATTTTGTTTACAATATTGAAAAGTTTCTCAAAATTTTGAAGAATCAAACTTATGTTCTTATAAAAATACCTTTATTAGTTAACTTAAATACGTTTCTAAGGGTATATTCTCCGATAAATGTTGGTAATATCCTCGATTTACATTTTATTACAATTAATTAAACGAATTCATCGATTCTATGGTCTTATATGTTTTTTCTATAATTATTCTCTTAATGATTAGAAGAAATAATAAATTATTCATTGGAACCTTGTACTAATCATTCATCATTACTAAATATCACAAGGAAACCTTAAACACATAATTAAAATATGTATATTTGTTTTTTATTAATATAATTAACAAAAAACAATTGAAATATCATCTTTTCAATGATTAACAATGTTACATATTTCAATAATTTCTCTTTGATTATTATTTCAAAAAGTTACTTTAGCACCATTCATCTTGTTTGTATTCTTGAAATTATTTATTTCTATTTATGTTCATAGAACAACCACTATCAATGTATGATATATTCTTATTTTTGGACTAACATTGTTTTCCTGAAAAAACAAGTGATATTCAGCACCCATACCGTATTGGGTCATGTAGTGATAAAAAACCAATATTTTGGAATGCACATTTGTTTTGAAAAATATACTTGGTGAAATCCTAGGGAACGGAATTTTTATAATGAATTTATTTATCAATGGCCACTAGTTTGAAATTTTGTGGAAAATAGGTTATTTGGAGCTAATATAATGTTACTAAAATCATGGGATTAATATGCATAACCAATTACAGAACCATTACCATGAGTTATAATTGGTTTATACATTTTATAAAAAATTTCCTTATTATTTTTAATGTTTTATAATAGTATTATAGAACTAGATATTTCATATTTTATTTTCACAAGTAAATATTTATCCATAGTAGTATTAGTTTTAGAATTAACTTTATTTTATAAAACATTTTCCCCAGAAACTACATTCTCAAAATAATTATAAATACTTTCTTTATCAAAAATAATCTTATCATTCTCTATTGAATGAAATGATATTTCATTGATAAAAAAATTATTCTTGAATCAACAATAAGAAATTTTTCCTTAGAATAATCATTTTTTATTGAAATCATACAATTATCATTCTCATGAAATTTAGAAAAACGTTAAACTATTTAATAATTAAGAAGATTATTATCTTCTATAGATGAAGATTCTTTAAATGAAGATGTAGAATCCCTATCATTTGGTTAATTAGTATTTAAAAACATATTGGTATTGTTTTCATCTATTCATACTTTATCAATGAAATATTGATTAAAATTAAGTACTTTACAAAAAGACTTATGTTCCTCCCTTCAAAACCATCATTATCGGTAGAAATATCATAACATTGAACTCCACTAGCACTCCATGTGTCCGCAGTTTTCAGAATATTCATGACATTGGAATAATAATACTTCTTGGAATTCCTCTGAGAATTATATTCTTTTATATATTTCCTCTATATCTTTAGTAAATATTCACTAATGTGTTCTACTTTTTTACATTTGTAGGAAGTGAAATAATATTTTTATCATATATGTCATTTTGATATTTTCAAATTGGTATTGAAAATATTTGTTTCACGCTATTTTATTCATCCTTCTAGCCTCATTTTCTAATTGATTCTATGAATTTATAAAAATACATTAACCATATTAAACAACATCATTTTTATTTCTTTATTAGATAAAAAATTTCTCTACATATTTTAATTTTTTACATAACGTAGATGATATAATGTTGAAAAACCACCATTTTATATTTTTTTCTCATAATATCTTTTGAGACTATCCCTATACTACATATGGGTAGCAATAAGATCATATAAAGTATGATTATGAAACTTTATTATCTTATCAACTATTTTCCACTTATATTTCCACTCTTTGGGCCTGATATTAATTATATTCTCCACAAGGATACCATCATCAATACCATTCTCACTAATATACTATAAGTTATTTATAATATTGATGAATCTCTAATTCATCATTATAATAGACTGCGCAGGTAAAAACTCAAGGGCCTAGTATCCATCTTTGATAATTTCTCTTTCTATTTCGAAAAATTTATATTTAACAAAATGTGTGGTCTCAAGATTTTTCTAAACACTATTAGTATCTTAAAAAGTAGATATCTAACTATAGATACCTCCATTATAGGAAGATAATTTTTCCCATACTATGTATTTTAACTAAAATTCAAGTCTTTCATGATGCGTAAAAGGAATAACTTCCTTACTATAAATCTTATAATCTCTAATGAGAATAACATAATTTTCAACACCTATGTCATTAAAAAACATATTCATCATATCAATATAATGCACAGAATCAGTACCATTAACGATATGTGGTCTACTTGGATTGATATTTTCTATTTAACCAATGTTCATAACATTCATTATTAAATATAAATAAAATATTCCCTTAACAAAATACATGTTAGTGTAACAAAAGTCTATAAAAAATGTTTATATCCAAACTTTAAAAAACAATCAATATTTAATAGAATTAAAAACCTCAGCATGTATTTGTGAAGTGGAATCATAATATGGTACCTATTTTAGGACTAGTATATTAAAAATATAGATTATAATCATAAAATGATTCTCAAAATGGAAATAATCTCAAGAGTGGTGGTGAAATGTAGTTTAAAAACATTGTTGAAAATAAATAAACTAAAAAACATAAATCCTCTTTATATGGTATATCATAAATTTATATATCTCCGATCAACAATATAAGATAATATGAAGCATTGTATGTCCACTTATATTAGTAAAAAAGATCATAATTCTTTGGTATCCGATTTATGAGAGTATGTTATCAAAATTGGAGTTAATAAGATTAAAACCAGAATTATTGAATGATTAATACGATGACCATATTCCAATTAAATTTGAGGTGTAATATAAACATATTACAACAATAAAAATAATAGAAAACAAATATAATAATTAATTAAATTATATTAAAAATATAACACCTTAAACATTTTGAGAAATAAAGAATATAACCGACACTAAAGGTATCCAATGTTTTATTCGTATGGAAAATAATATTTCCCTTACAATGAAATCCCCCAATATGATGATAAGAATGTATTCGTCTTCTTCTCCTAGAAATCCATTAATATGAAGATCAGTTTCTATATTCATAACCTCATAATCCCTCCACATGATAGATCAACTCTAATTTACTGCACCCTTTAGCCCTTAATCTGAGGAATTAGAATATCATTATTCTTGTCCCTAGATTCCCTTTATAGTTATGATGATTATACAATATTGACATTAAAAAAGATTGAATGTAGAAAACATGACATGGTTTCCTTTGAAAAAATATTTATAAATTATTAATAAATTATAATATTGAGATGTTCACCCTAAGTAATATTCAAAAAAAATATGATAGAATGTTATCAACCTACACCAAACTCTTCAAATGACACAATATTTATAGTTGAGATTCCAATGGTAATATTAATATATGAATGGTCATATTTCTTTCTGATTTTATTGTAGTGGATTTGGAAACCAATAACTGAAGAACTCATCTAACTAATTCTCTGATGTTGTATTGATTAAAACCATTACAATGTTAAAATTTTCATAAAATATAATCAAGTATTCCATATTCTGATTATATAAATAGGTTAGATTGATGGACATACCTATTATTGTCAATATGAGAATCATTATGAGTATCAGTCAATTTTTATCAGTACCAGTACCATTCTGATTGTTCATAATTTTTTTACAAAAGATATGAATAATGTATAACTATTAGTCTAATAAAAGTGAGTATGATTAATCAGACACATACCCATTATAATAATTATAATGAAGATTGTAATGTTTATATCCATAATACATTAGAACTTATTCTATTTATGGTAACATTAATGTTTTCTACAAAACATTCTAAAACTCTTAGTATATAAAAATTTAATAAACTTGTTTTGTGTAATTTTTTGTAATTTCCCAAACAAATGGAAAGGAAAAGTAAGAAGTAAAACATTTAAATCAACACCTTCATCTATGCTTTCTAAAAGACATTGTAGATTTAGTTATATGAACAATCTATAACTATTTGTCATCTCTTAATTAATTTTAGACACTTTTTATAGTCTATTTATTATAAGGATTACTAAATCCATCATTCCAATGGTACCCATTTCGAGAAGGGAAAACTTCGTTAATGTAGAAAATTAATCACCATATTTTTTAATTACCTTACCATATATTCTATTTATAAATATCATTTTCCATGATAATGATGATATATAAATATACATAATTATTATTATTTAAAAATAATACTATTTTTATATAATACTAAATTCTTACTCATTCAAAAGAATAAGAAGTTATTTTCTCCTCCATTCAACCACTATAAAAATAATTCCATAAAACATGAACATTTTCATATTTAATAAGTTTATAAAATATGTTAAAGGTAATATAAATCATGATGGAGTAATTTATTTCATTAAAATTTTCCACAATATGTTACACAAAAAAAATTTCAAAATAAAGTAATATGTTGTAATCGTCAAATTAATCAAGGAATGCTAATCAGAGACTCCATTATAGAGAACCATGACATCAACATCCATTAAATGAAAATGATAGTATATAAATAATTTTAACACAATTATTAAATGACATAAAATAACCATAGAATGAATAATATTTTATCATAAAATATATGTTAACGTTTTTATTTAAAAACATGTACATAACAAGAAAATGCACTAATATTTGATGATGAATTTTTTCTAAAAAACTAACTAAAATATTTATAATAAATTGTTATAACTAAAGTGTAACAAATTTAATATAAAATAATAAGGTTTTAAATTAGGCGACTAATATTTTTTGGTATATAATATAAGAGGCTATATCACCATAGTGGAAACCAGGGGTATGTTAAGATATTTTATCATAATTTACCTTACTACCATATTCTTCATATTCACCACATTTTATGTTTCATGTCGTGTATACAATACATGTTGATTATTTATTTTAATTATAATTTAATTCATGGGATTTAAAAATCCATCATATGATCCCTCATTAAATGGATTTTAATTAAAATGATATAATTTCCATCTATGAAAAATGTTTTTTAAATATGATTATCTTATATTATATACATAAACCTTCATTTTTTATCATACCCTTATACTAGTCTTATTATTACATATTTTATTTTAGTGTGTTCTCTCATTTTTACCCATACTGATCATCTAATCGTAGATTTCTTCCATTCCCTATGACATGAAGAATAATATTATTTATGATATGTCAAAAAGGGTATCATATTTTAAGAAAATTTTGGGAGATGTTGAAGATAATATAAAATACATTTTCTATGTATCTAATATATAGATACTAAACTTATAGTTTCTAGGGTGTGATTTTTAATGATATTTAATGATTAAATTAGGTAAATGAAGTATTATATATATATATATATGTTTTCTTTTGGTAATATTAGTTAGTATCAGAGTTGAGTTTAGTTATTTTCAGGGATCATGTTTTTAATATATAAGGATTTAACTAGATATAACCTACGATGAACCAAAGGTGATATAGAATAAAAATAAAAATTAATATTTTTAAATGATTGTTTCATAATTTAGGATATGTTAGTATTTATTTCCTTATCATATGATTACTTAGTCAAATTATTAATTTTTTATACATATGCATATATTTTTTTTATTAGAATTTAAAGATATAATAATTATTCCATGATGGAAAATGATATGTGAAAACTATTATGAATTATTTAATATATTAAAAATCCAATTTGACTATTAAATCATTTCTCCAATAGAAATATATTTATATTTTACTGAAAGTTTCTGGTGGTATGATAATTTCATCTCTACTCTATTACTCCTCTCAAATAAAATAATTTGAGAATATGATTCTTGAAAATCATTCAATTATCCCATTAGTAGAAATTGATATTATTTTTCACACATATTAGATATTTAAATGAATACCCCACACTATATCTTTGGATAAAGAAGTCACATTCTATATTCCAAATCAACCAATTTTCGTCTATTAGTTCAAGGATGACCATTAACTTCCAATATAAATCACTTAAATTATATGTCTCTTAAGACCCAATCATGGGGGGGTGTAGAGACCCAAGCATGAAGTACATGGATGTTAAATTTATTTTCTGAAAAAATTAAAACATTACACACAAAGACTCCTAAAGACTGTATTAGTTTAGTGGCTTTGAAAACACAGAACAAAATATTATAATCATGGTGATAGAGCTTCAACATCTCCCATAATGATCATCCCCTTTTGTTTTCCAACCTAAAACCATCATTAATATGTTGGGGAAATGAAAACATGAAAATGATGAGCTAAAATACATATAAAGGTTAAACATGGAGGAAAAAAAATCAAAAAATAAATATTTGAACATAAAAACATGAACATAATGTTTAGATATCAAAATCGGGATTCATGAAATAAATCTTGGCAATATGTAAGGAATGGATCATAATGAAACATTAACCACGATAGAATATCATTGACATAAAACATGTAATTGTGGAAAACTAATAAGAAAATAACATTATTTCCATAGTAGCTAAGGAATTGCTTCCCATACCAATATAGTGGACCTAGTCCATTACTGAACCTGTTTTACTTGTTGTACCAACTATGTATTAATAAACCAGATTTACTTATCCTTCAAGCCCTGCATTACTTAATTGGATTTACATACCATTACAGACATGTCTATCTCATGAGATATTAATCTTTACCCAATTCATTGGAAGGAGATATAGGTCCCCATCATCTCATGACGAAATCGTTATTACATGTGCCACAATATATAGATCATTCCTCATAGAATAACTCATGAAATAAAATGGGATTTTTAGACATCATTTCATCATAACGTAATTCATATAAAATAAATAGACACCATAAAAATAATTACATCATAAACAAAATATAATTAATGTAATAATAGGGATATAGATATACCATATGTCATCTTAGATGGAAAATAATTTTGATAAAACACTTGAATATTAATTCTTGAGGAAAATATCCTTTCTTTTTCAAAACCTCCTTATCTTATCTAAAATCCAAACAATTTTAATGTAATATAATTTAGTGGAAAATAAACCTAAAATGATGTATAGAAAGATTCTATGAAATAAGGCATCATGAAAATGTAAAAATCCATTCATGTTCTACAATTTAAAAAAACATTCTTCAGATACTTTTTTCAGAAAAGTCAAATAAGTGCTTCGTATGGTAAACATAATAAAAATTCCTTCCATACCATGAAGTAATGTTAAAATATGGGTAAAAATGAATATAAAAATACATATATGAATAGTATATATTTTATGAAAATATATTTATAAAACATGAACATGGATTATAAATGTACCCCCATTAAATACTTTCATATAAACAATATTAGATAAAAATGATATTGCAAAATTATCCCTTACCTTAGGCCAGTTCTCATTTTTATGTGTATGAACCTCCTATATATTGGGTTTGAACATATTATTAACTTGTAAAAGAACCATAACAACATTTTTGATAACATATATGATTTACTTATGACTTTATATTACACATTCATTTATCAATTCCATTTTGAAGAAATGTTATGGGTAATAATCGTTTTATTTATCGTATGTGTTTTAAATTTTTATTCTTGATATTATTACATATATCATGATTTATATACTTCCAGAATGTAAAACATGATTTATATATTATATATATTTACTATATAAATATAAATATCATATATAGATAAAATAAATAGAGTAAACCGTTTATGGAGACTGTAGGCCATACGCACGCATGAACGCTATTTTCATTTCATTATTAGATTGAATAGAAGTAATAAAATGATATATATATATACTAGGCTTAATTATTATCTCATATATTTCATGATTATTTATTATATATACTTTATAATCTTTCATTAGTGGTTAACATGGAGAATGAATCTCTTCGCATCTTGGTGACAGTAAGCTGTAAGTATGCACGAGCAATGATATCATTCCCATAATTATTTAATGGAATTGAATTGGATGATGTATACTATTTAAGAATTATTGTAATTTTATTATAATCATATATAGTTATAAATTCAACCATTATTCCCGTCCATGTAAAGTGGTTGTGAAAATGGATTACACAACGACATGGAGACGGCGAGGGATACGTACACACGAGCAGTGATTTAGTTATTTTTTGGATGGATAGAAGATGAAATAGAGTTGTTTAATATTTATAATAGCATATAATTATATTATTTATACTGATGTTATTAATTAATAAATAAACAAAAAATGAGGTGGATGTATAATAAGAAATAAATTTGAAAGAATCGGTAGAAGAGATTACCTCTTCCTCGACATGCCTCCTTTAAATTCCATCGTATGGCTCTAGAGATAGCCTTTTTTGAAGATTGGAACCTCTATAATGTGAACAGAGATGTTTATAAGGGAAATGGTCAGGTTTTTTCTAAGCATAAAGGCTCAAAATGGTGTGATGTGGAGAGGGAGGAGGGTCTCTTTTATAAGAGAGGAGAGGGTCACATTAGGAAAGTCTCAAATAATAATTTATTATAATTTCAAATTTGAATTAAAAATGTCCAAAACATATTTAATTCGAATATAAGATTATTTTGGTTCGAATATCCATCATCCATTAATTTTTAGACATGTTTTTAATATTTCATTATCCTTATCTTTTTGGTTTTACCCTAATTTGACCCTTTTTAATCATAATGTGATACCATATTATTTACACATTGTGGGATTATTTAATTACCATACCAGGTCAAGAGACCCCAAAAAAGTTATTTATGAAACATTTGGACTTATATTAACCATTTTGACGAATATAATATTTTTAGGAATTTAATACCATTTAATAAACTATTTTATATTTTAATATATGAATTTTGTCAATTTTGGAAACTATTCATAGTAGAATTTTTTAAAAACTCATGCCAACCTGATTACTTCAAAAGAAGAATTAACTCATCCATTATATGTCAATATCATCCTGAAAATTCTTCTATGGCATCAAAATGTTCAAATTAAATTTATTTTATTATTTATAAGATCATTTATTTGATTCTTTCCTTAATGAGGTAATCACTACATCTTAATTGTGTCACAGATAAATATAATTATCTAATGTATAAAAATTATAAATAAAATACCATGATTTAGGAAATATTTTAATATTTATAATTAATATTTATAGCCATAGATATCAGTTATATTAAAATATATTAGATTCTATTTATAGAAAGATATATTTATAGGTTAAATTATTTTTAATTTAAATTATTTATTATAAAATGTCATTTCCACATCATAGTGAAAAAATCGGGTCCCAAAATAGTCAAAATGGTCAAAATGGATATAAATATCTCATAAAATATGATTATGACACTTTTTAGAGCAGTTTAAATTTAATTTAATATTATTTTTTACATTTATTTACCAGATTTACCCTTAACCGTGGTAAATAAAATAATTTGTGAATTTATTATTCCTAATTTATAATTATAAAAGGTACCTATTTACACACTTTTAAACTTATGATTCAAAATATGGAATCAATTTTTCCAAATTAAAAACAAATAAGTTATAGTAATTAATTCAAAATTAATTTATGTTCTCAAAACCAATATGCATGTTTTTAAGAAGTAATTACTATCAAAAGATTAACATGTGTTTATGAACAATTTAATAGTAAAATTTTGTCCAATGACAACGATTAGATTAAATGATAAATATATAATCCAATTAAAATTTAAAACAAATTAAAAATATAATCCAACTATATAAATAAATTAGATAAAAAGGAAGTTTCGAATTAAATTTCAGTATTTACCACAATTCATTAAAATTTTAATTTTATTATAAAAATATCATAAATGAAATAAAAGTAAATTTTTAGGTCCCAAATTCAAATAATAATAGTATTTTTTAAAAATTTAACTTATTAAAGTGTTAATAAAAGTGTCAAAGATTATATTTCAAATCTGTGCACCATCAAAAAGGCGGAAAAACTGCATTTTTTTTTAAAAAATACTTATTTTTTTCAGAAAAATTGATTTTTTTCTAATATATTGTTCTAGAAAATGTATATACTGAATTCTACTGTTATATAAACTTAAAAATTAGGTCAATACTATTCATAGAAACTAGTTATATAATATTTTAATAATATATCGTTGTTTAGTAAAACTCGGTATTGCGTATATCGCAAGCTATCGAGGAATGTTGCTCTTGCATGTAATGCAAGCCAAGTAAGTGTTGCCTGTAGTTAAAGCTTCCTCTAGTGTTGCATATAACATAATAAAATCATGGTTTATTTATACATTGAACAAAATCTATACTCGGTGTTGTGTTAAATGAATTCTATCAAATGAACTTGAAATTTTGTGTAACATAATCCAAGAATAGTGTTGTATATACTTCAAGTAAATATAGTGTTTCATATAGCGCAGGATAATATTACTGTAGAGTTGAACACAATAAATCGAGGAAATTAAAAATAATCCATCTCATAAATTCTTGAGGTGTTATATTCTACCTCCCAAAAATGTATTTCGCCCTCAAAACTCATCGAGGTTATAAATGGTTTACTACTTGAAAATTTCTTTCATTGAAACCCACATCTTAAAAAAAATAAAACTTCATTTCAAAAAGGAATGTTAGAAACAAAATGGATACCCAAATTAACTATTCACAAAGTTTCCACATAGGAGAACATAAGTAGGAAGTGGAAAAAAGGATATGGAAGAGAAATATAACCATCACGTTCTGATGGATAGTGATACAGAAAAAGGATTGAAGAATGTAAACTACTAGAAATACATAAATCTGCAATGATTTAAGGGACCATCAGATACGAAGCTACTCAGATAACATTTTTGGTTTTCCAGTTCCTTTTCCTAAAGTTAAAGAATTTTTGACGAGAATATATATTTACCTTATTTTAGTACCATTGATCATTACTGAAACAATTATTACTTCATATCTTATTTAATGAAATGAAGTTGATTTTTTCATTCTTAATGTGTCAGCAGACCATTTGATAGAATGACAGGTCATTCAATCCGTCTCAACAAAATGATTAGATCAGTTTATCTAATATGGAAAAGTTAAAACTGAATATAACATATACTATTCATAAATAGACAACATTACAATCTGCCCAAAAACTGAAAATATAAAACTTTATAAAGAGGTAGACAAAATTGACTTAAAATTGATCTCCCATATCTCATTTGTCAGTTTGTGGTTTTCACATTCCAAACATGTGAATACCATAATCATGTATTGTATTGAAACACAATAATAACATGAATTACCATAGAACATTAGTGAAAGAATGTATTCTGTCAAAAGTACCTCTTTCCACACTTCAAAAAAAATCAAAACATCTATATACTAAAACCACAATATCACATTGTCCTTGTATAATTCATGATATCATTGATAGTATCAAACATCTCATTACCTCCATATCCATTAATTATGAGCATATCATGTGATTTTCAAAAATTTCCAAATAACCATTAATGGTTACCTGTACAATTCAACATATACTTTAAAATACATAAGGAAAAACAATAGTGTAAAAATCCTTAGATGTTTCTTTATTCCATAATATAATTAAATTTCTTATACAACATTACTCTTGATAAAAATGTAATTATTTCAGTACCTTATTAACATATTGACCGATCTTAATAATTTTATTCATTAACACTTCTTTCATGTCACATATCATTTGTAGTCTCTTCATCCTCATCAACATAAATACTTCCCAAATGACCATGTTGACTATATTAATGAGATTTTCCCCTAGAGAATGAATTTTAATAATGCCTAAACATTCCTCAATTAAAAAATTTAATTGGCATTGATGTCTTAACAATACCATTATCCTTTTCCATTGAGTTAACTGAGTAGTTTCCATTTCAATTACCTGATTTGTGTATTTATTTTCCACAACCAAAGAATCATCCGGTTCCTTTGAAACAATATCCTTGACGCCACTCCCCGCATAAATTACATGAAAAAAATTGAACTTTCTTTACTATATGATCACCAAGAAACAAAATCTTTAACTAATTAGCTGCTTTAGGAGACTCACTAAAGTTGAGATTATTGATCATATTATGAGATTGCTAATTAAGAATAATAATGATATTTCACCTTAAAAATCCCATTTCTCTTGGTTTTTTTGTGAATAATATCATTCCATTTCATATCATATTATTCTTTAACATGAATCCTCATCTTTCTAGACATTTTCAAAACCCCTAAAAGAATAGTGTGATAGGAAATAATCATACTAAGAAAACAACATAATCAAGGGGGACTAAATTAAATCTCTGACATCTTAGGTTTAATACTTTGTTATTCATGACCATTTAAATAATTCTAGGATAGTAATATATTTTTAGACGTACCCATAGTCATATCGCTATAAATACCTTAGTAATATATCAAGGGATCTCACTAAAGTTTTCAAATCCTAAATTCTAATGATTAACTAAAGCTTCTCTCTGATACCAACTGCAGAGACCCGATATTGACATAAATAGACATTAAATTTGTTTTTAGAAAAAATTAATACATGGACAAAACAGATTCCCATGGACAATATTAGTATTTTTCCTTTGGAAACTCAAAACAGGATCTTCTAATCATGGTGAAAGAACTTCAACATCTCTCCTAAAGATCTTCCCATTTTGTTTTCTTACCTAAAACCATTCATTATATCCTAGGGTAAATAAAACCTAAAAATTTTGAGCTCAAGATCTTAGTAAGTGTAAACATGGAAGACGTAATAAAAATCATAAAAATTTTAACATAAAAACATGAAGATAATGTTAAAACATCATAATCATGAGTCATGAAATAAATATTGGTAGTACATAAGGCATAGATCATAAAGGAACATTAACAATAATAGAATAACATTGGCATAAAACATGTAATTGGGGAAAAATAATAAGGAAATAATATGATTTCCATAGTATCCATGAAATTTCTTCCAAGACTAACATAGTGGGTTAATTATATTACTGAACCGAGATACCTTTTCACTCCAGCCATGTATTACTTAATCGGAATTACTTTTCATTCCTGCCTTGTATTACTGAACAAAATTTACTTTCCATTCGAGTCATGTATATATCATAAGAGATAAATATTAACCCAGTGCATTAGAGGGAGATATAGGTCCCACCCATATCATAACGAAATCATTCTTACATGTTCTACAAAACATAAATAATTCATCCTAGAATAAACCATGAAATAAAATGGCAGTCTTAATCATCATTTCATCATTACATAGTCCATATAAGATAAATTGACATCATAAAAATAATTCCATCACAAAAACAATAAAATAAATATAATAATATGGATAGAGAGATACACTATGTCATCTTAGATGGAAAATAATTTTGATAAAACACTTTAAAATTAATTCCTGAGGAAAATTCAATTTATTTTTCAAAAACATTTTCGCTTCTCAAAATGCCACACAATTTAAAAATAAATAAATTTAGTTGAAATAAAAACTTGAAATATTCTATAGGAAGCTTCATGATAATAAGTCTTCATGAAACCATAGTAATCCATTCATGCCATATAAGTTAAATAATATTATCTTAATACTGTTGTATGAAAATTCCAATAGTACATCATATGGTAAACAAAAGAAAGATTCCTTCCACACCAAGTAGTAAAAGTCCAAAATGGGTAAAAATGACTATAAAAATACATAGATAAATATTAAACATTTTATGAAAGCATTTTTAGAAAACATGAACATGGATGATAATTTACCCCCATTAAATACATACATATAAACAATATTAGATAAAAATGGGATTGCAAAATTACCCCTTACCATATGTCTGATTTTTTCATGTATGTGTTTGAAACTCTGGTATAGTGGTTTTAAACATATTATTAACCTGTAATAAAAGCATAATAACATTTATTATATCATATACGATTCAATTACATCTTTATATTACCTGTTCACTTGATAATTCAATGTTAATGAAATGTATTGGGTAATAATCATTTTATTAACCTTACGCACTTTGAATTGTTGTTCATGATATTATTATTTATAAAATTATTTTCTTACTTCCAGAATTTAAAAAATGATTTATATGTTTAATATATTAAGTATATATATATATATATAATATAGATAAAAAATGGGATTCACCATTCATGGAGACTGTAGGTTGTACGTACGCATGAACACTGTTTTTGTTTCTTTATTCGATGGAATAGAAGTTTGTAAACGACATATATATATATATATCAAGTTGTTGTATTATGTCATATATTTCATGATTATTTATTATATATAATTTATAATCATTCATGAATGTATACCATGGAGAATGAATCTCATCACATAGTGGAGACAGTAGGCCATAAGTACGCACGAGTGATGATATTATTCCCATAATTATTGAATGGTATTATAGTGGATGGTGTAAAATAATTCAAAATTATTATATTGTAATAATAATCATATATTGTTATTATTTACACCATTATACCCATCCAAGTAAGGTGGTCATGAAAAACCGATTACACAACAACATGGAGATCATAAACCGTACTTACTCACATGCGGTGATTTTGTTTTTTGTAAAATGGATAGAAGGTGAAATAGGGGTTTTAATATTTATAATAAAATAAAAGTATATTAGTGATAATGAAGTTATTAATTTATTATTAAACATCAAATTCAGTGAATTTATAAGAAGAAATATATTTGAATGAATTGGTAGAAGAGATTAACTCTTCCTCGACGCACCCCCTTTAAATTTTTTATTAGGGCTCTAGTGTTAGTCTTTTGAATATACCAAAACCTCTAGAATTTAACTAGGAAGTTTAAAAACGAATTGTTCAAGGGTTTGCAAATATTTAAGGATCACAATGGGGGGAAGAGGAGAGGGAGGAGGATCTCATTTATAAGAGAGAAGAGCGGCACTTTTGGAAAGTCCTAGAATATTAATTTATTATAAATTAAACATTGATTTAAAATCTTCCAAAACTTATTTAATTGAATATATTAGATGATTCTGGTTCAAATAAACATCATAAAATAATTTTTAGACATGTTTTGTATAATTTTTTTGTCCTTATCGTTTTGTTTTAGCCCTTATTTTACTCTTTTTAACCTTACCATGTTGCCATATTATTTAAAAATTGTGGATTAATGTAATTACCATAACATGTTAAACAAAAAAAAAGTTATTTATGACATATTTTGAAATATATTAACAATTTTTCAGAATCCTATATTTTTTTAATTTAAAATCATTTAATAATCCATTTTATGTTTATATTATTAATTATGTCAATTTTGGACACTATTCATACATGGATTTTTCAAAAAATCTAAACAACCTTATTCCTTCAAAAAAAAGAGAATTAACTCATACCAAATATGTCAATGTAATCCTTAAAATTAGTTGATGAAATAAAAAATTTTAAATTAAATTTATTTTAAAATTTATAAATTCATTTATTAGAATGTTTCATTTATGAGGTAATCACTACATCATTATTGTGTCATAAAAAAATATATTTATCTAATGTTCAAAAATTATAAATAAAATACCATGATGTATTAAATATCTTTATCATTATAAATACTATTTATAGATATAGATATAATTTATATGTCCCTATATAAAGATATATTTAGTAAAATATATATGTTTATGTTATAATTATCATTACTTTAAATTATTTATTATGGACGGTCATTTTTACATCCAAGTAAATCCATGGGTCTCAAAATAGACCCAAGGATTCCCATGGTCGTAAATATCTCATCCAATAGGATTAGGACATGGATTAGTGTTGTTTAATATTATTATGATATTATGTTTTACCCATATTTAGCAGATTTACCCTTTAACCATGTTAGATTAAATATTTATTAATGTTACTATTCATAATGTCCAAAAATAAAAGGTACCTATTAAAATAATATGAACCTTATGATTCCAAATATTTAATCCATTTTTCCAAATTCAAAACCCATATGTTTCATAAATTAATTTTAAAATAATTCTTGTTGTCAAAATCAATAAGCGGGTTTTAAGAAGTAATAACTATCAAAAGACTAACATGTGTTTATGTCCAATTTAAAAGTGAAATTACTTCGAATGACAAAAATTGTATTAAATGATAAAAATATAATCAAATTACACATTAAAGCCACATAAAAAATAATCTATCTATATAAATAAATTAGATAAAAAGTAATTTTAAATTAAAATGTTATATATTTTGACTATTCATTAAAAGTTGAATTTTTTTAGAAAAATATACAAAATTCAAAAAATGTAAACTTTTAAGTCCCAATTCTAAATAGAAATTTTATTAAGAAAATTTAACTTATAAAAGTGTCAATCAATGTGTCAAAACTATATTTAAAATTGGTACACCATTAAAAGGCGGTAAAACTGAATTTTTTTTAAAACAATTATTTTATTTGAAAAAATGATTTTTTTTCTCATATCATGTTTTAAAATTTTGTAACATGAATGATAATGTTATATAAAATAAAAAATGTGGTTTATACTTTTCATAACGTCTAGTTATATAATATTTTATTAATATATCATTGTTTAGAGAAACTCGTTATTGCGTACAATACAAGCTATCAAGGAAGGTCTCTCATGCATGTATTGCAAGGCAGGCCAGTGCTACGCATAGTGCCAGATTCTTTGGGTGTTTCATATAATATAATACAAAATTAGTTCATTTATACATTGAACAAAATCTATACTCACTATTTCGTTAAATTAATTCTATTAAAAGAAAATGAAATTGTGTGAAACACAATCCAAGAATAGTGTTTCATATACTGCAAGCTAAAACAATTTTGTGTATAGTTCAAGATTATTGTGGTATAGAGTTCAACAAATACATAGCGGAAATTAAAAATAATCCATGAAATAATTTCCCAGGGTGTTATGGGGGGATTTATCTTGAATGGTCGGGGAGAAAAAAATATTTAGGATATGCCACTTTTTAATGAATAATTTGATGTTTTTATGGAAGAATTTATTGGGTTTCCCATACTAATGAGGTTGATTTTTCCATATACCTCTTACTTATTGTTATGATTATCTCAAATACTCCTTATAGAATGGCCAGAATTTAAATCAAATAATTAAAAAATAAACTCGATGAGAACATGGATACTTTTTTTATATGTCCATGTACTTCACAATGGGGTGGGACAATTTCCATTGATAAGATTAAATATGCATCAACTCACCTCATATTGATTATTTAAACTTAACAAAATCTTAATAAATAACATATATAATTTACCCATTATTTATGAATTATTCCTTATACAATGGGGGGATCATTAATTCATAATGAATTATATTCAATATAGATATAATTAATTAAGTGTGAAAAGGGAGGATATATCCAATATATCATCCTTTGCATAATCTATGAACTATATATTCATTATGATGCCATTTGGGTGCTTATATACTCTCATAATCTTAATTTATATCATGAATAGTGTATTTAGATATTACTTGAATCAAATTTTGGGATTTTTATTGATAATATTTTGATTTATTTTTAAAATGAATGAAGATGATGAAGATAAATTAGGGATTCTGTGGAGTACCTCGAGAAAGGAGATATTATATTACATGTTTAGAATGTTTTAATTTTGGATATAAAATGATTCTTTTTTTGAGTCATATAATCAATAGAGAGGTTATATATATGGATTTTAAAAATATATAAAACATTTAAGAATGTACTTGACTAAAAATAATAACATAAATGCAGCGTTTTATTTGATTGGATGAATACTATTGAAACTTATTCAGAAAATTCTCATAGAGGTCAAATCCACTAGCCATATTAGCTGAAAAGCAATCCATGTCACTCATGAAATGTTAATTGGAATATCATTTTGATGGTACTAATATAAAGTGGGAAACTACACCAATATTGATACTAACTTGTAGAGTACAATGTTTTTGGATAATTTTAAAAAAAGCGATTCAGATGTTTCCTTATTAAAAATGACATGTTAGTAGCCTATGAATAAAATAAATTAAGGATTCAAGAGAAAAAATTGATGATGTATGATTTAGAGATAAAAAATATAATATTATAATTATTAATATATATGAATTATTTATATTTTTAAAATTTGATATATGCATACTAATAAGTGGAGATTATAGTATATTTCTGCATAGAAGGAGTTGAAAATGAACCAAAATAGATGGTTGGAGTTGATCATATAATTTAACTAATGGATACATTACCAACCAATGAAGGTAAACAAGGTTGTGGATAATTCCTGAAAGGAAAATCATGATAGATTATCAATGATAAGGATTGAAAGACACCCAATACAATTGAATTTTAAAATGATGATCATTGATATAATAATGGATGAAGGGAAATCATATCTTTCCTAAAAAAATCATCCATCTAAAAATATATTGACCAAGGATGCCTATAAGGGAGATATGGATATATTGAAGAGGGTAATACATATTAAAGAGATCAACATTGATAGTGATGGAATTATGAAATTAAATGATTTTATTTTCTTTACATCAATACATTAATTGAATAAGGACTCATTGTATGATTCACATTGCTCTGCATTCTATATCCATCAATGAATCACAAATATTTATAGAGATCTCAATATTCATTTCTTGACTGATGATATAAAGGTGTATAGTTTAGATTTTATATCTTAATTCATGGTTTGTGAATAGGTTATGGATGAATTCTTGAGGCCTATGTGGATTACACAACAACTACCCAAGAATGTATTGAAATTTTAAGGACATTACTATGGATTTATTATAAGGCCTTATTAATTATTCTAAGAACCACAAATCTATATTTATTTTAGTTGAATGACTTATTAAAAAATTATATTTAAATTTTAATTCATGAAAATGTCTCATTTAATGAACTTTCCATGATACACATAAATGGTGTGGAAAGGGATCACAGATAATAACATTCCATTGAATTTAATCGGGATTCATGGTTTAGCTTAATGTTTTAGAGAAGTCATAAACAATCACGATATACGTTGTTGAACTTCGATTCCACTTATCATCCACAAACCAATAGTAAATAATAATAATAATTCAATTCTCATGGATATGTAGAGATCCATTTTAATTGATTTCAATGGGGGATTGGATCAATACCTTTCATTAGTAGATTTCTTATATAAAAATAGTTTCTATTCTATTATTAAAATTTCACATTATGAGGAACTTTATTGGAATTTTTATAGAACTAGAACATGTTTTCATAATGTTAGAGAGTGTAAATTTTAGGGATAAGATCAAGCTGAATCTTCGACAAAAGATACTCAAACCATTTAATATCATATTAAATCATTCTAAAGTTGATTGAATAGGTACAGTATTGATTTTCATGGGGTTTTGGATATTCAAGTTGGAGATAAGTGATTCTTTATAATATCACTATATAAGAGGGTGGTGATATTTGGGAAAAAGTGAATGTTTCCCCAAAGAGTCATTTTCGGTTTTTGAAATTATCTATCTAGTGTAGATAGTATATTATCATCTTAAACTTCCAAAAACCCTCTCTATGAGCACAATTTGTTCCTTGTATTTCGTTTGAGGAAGTAAAAACCGAACCATTGACCTAAAATTGTACAAGAATAACTAAAATTTATAATTGAACTCTATTTTGAGGAAAAATCTATAGAAATTACGAATCATGGTGATAATTTATTAAAAAAAGATTACCCAAATGGATAAATTTCTCTGAATGAATAATATCTTAGAGGAAGCTGTATATGAACCTGAAAATATATTACGGAATATGTATAATAATATATTTTTGTTTGATTAATGAATTTTGGATGGTAAAATAATTTTTAGGTGGTAGACGTTTTCATCCTAATATTTTAGTGAATATTTTAATTTAAATAAATACTATGTGTTTGATGGATTATAACCCAAAAAATAGAACTAAAATATTCAACAATATTTTTATTTATATTATATATTAAAATGTTTAAAAAAAATTAACAAATTATGATAATGAAAAATTAACCATCATTAAGAAAATTAATAGAGTAAAAAAAATTAAAAACACCATGAATATGAAATTATTTTTCTTGTTATTTTCATTGAATATAATACCACCAATTATAAATATGTAATGAAGGGAAAATCATTAAAAATAAAATAAATATTTTGATAATGAAATAAATTAATTAGATGAATGATTTTAGAGATGTAGAAAATGTAATATTTTAGAAGATAATATGTCTATATTTTATATGTCCATTAAATATATAGCCATTGGAAAATGTCTATTGAGGATATGGTTATTGGATATATTACCATTATATATATGATTGTCGGCCATATAGGCTTTGGAGATATGGTAGTTGGACATATGGTCATTCGATATATTTTCATTGTATATAATGGTATCCTAAAGGTACATTAAAGGTGTGCAATTTTTAGTAGAAAATAATAGTTAATATTGTAGATATATAATATAATATTTTTTAACAAAACCAAAAAAATTAATTAAAATATTTTTTATAAATATTTTTTTCTTTACATATTATTATTATTTTCGAAAATAATTATTTTAGTTTTTTAAAAAACTGAAGGAAATATTATAATACCAATGGATTGATCTAAATTTAATGGTTATATTTTAAATAATAAAACATTAATGAGATGTGATTAAAATCATATAATTCTAAAAAAAGTATATTTCTTATCAAAGAAATTTTTTTGAAGTGTTTTGTATTTTTATTGAAAAAAATCAATTTTATCACCTTTAAAAAACAATTCAAATAAAATGTGAAAATTTCAAAAATAATAATAAAACATATTTAATTAATATTTTATATGAAATATGATAATTAATGATAATTAATATTAAACCCATTTTTTATAAAAACTAATTTTCGATATATATTTTATATTTTCATTAAAAATAAATATCTATAATATTTTGATGATCAATTAGACTAAATAAAAAAATTAATTACATATTTTTTAATTAGATAATAATTTCAATTTAATTTTTATTCATTAAATTTAGTTATTGAGGACAATATAGACTTACTAGGATAAGAGTAATATGAGGTAAAAATCATTAATCTAAATCATAAATGTATAAAATATAAAGAAAAATTATCACAAAAATTTGAAAATATTTGTTTTCATAAACCAAATCCATTAAAAGTTTTACTTGGTACTAAATTTCCATTTTAATTTACCTCCTCATACATTAAGAAATGAGTATTTATAGAAATTCCTATAAAAAATCAACCATAAAAAGACCCCTCCAATACCACTGAATAATTACTATTTTACATAATTTATGTCTAATATACCTTTTAGTTTATCCTATAATTAATTCTTAAACATTTATTATATTGTATTTCATTATTTAGGAATAAATCCTCTTTTATGAACCCCCTATCAAGAAACAGTTAATTCATCAATTTAAATACACAATTCTTGAAAAAATTATTCTATTAAATTATCATCTACAATATTTATAAATATAATTATATAAATTAATCATTATTCATTACAATAATCATGATTCAGATAAAATGATACTACAATTATGTAACTATATACTCTTATTCATTAACTAATATAACATGTTCTTGTTTGGTTCATTTCAACCACTTAACTGAACATTGCTATAACAAGATTATAATTTCCTTTATGAATAAGTATTGTGAAATTATTAAAATTAATGTATCATATTAAAGATTAATATATGTCTTGAATATGGCTCATGAAGTTTGGAAAAAAAATATGTGGTCATTCTAAAATAACTTCTTATCGGTAAATAAATTGTAATATGCTCATCATTAAATAATTTCTAATAAACTATAACCATATATTCCCTAAAATGAAATTGGGAATGATTAAATCATTATTCTATAATTATTAAATTCCCTATAATAATATACTAATGATTAAAATTTTATAAACGAATGTGGATTACTATCCCCATTAAAAAATTTGCATGGAACATTAAAAATTACTAACTTCATATGATGAAAATAAATAATAACAATATAAAATAAGTTTACTAAATGATTATAATTAAATAGTATAAAAGGTAATGGATATTAAAAATTTTAATAAATAAGTTTTCAAGATGTAAATGATTATTTTAATTGAGTATATAGTTATTTTATATAATTCCGTAGAAAATTGGGGTTTTCATCTCAATGTCACATTATTGAGATTTTCATAATGTTTACTAATTTTTTGATTTATGAAATTTAAAAAATACCCATGGATTTATTTATATCATTCTACTCATTAAATTATTTGGATTTATCAATACATCTTAGGTTCTATCTTTCCATGGGTTTTTATTTAAATGTTACCTAATCCTTAAGGCTCTTTTTTATCTCACTTTAAAATCAATATTATCCACTTTTAAATTAATATTTGGGGAAATTTTATCCAATTTCTCTATAAAATCCTATATTTTTTCCTATAATATGATTTTCCTAGTTCATACACGTATTCATTCAGTTTCACGTCCATTTGGTTTATAATTTAATTGAATGGATGCTTATTAGTGGAACCAACCATATCTCTTATTTTGGTCAATATTCATTCTCCTCCATATCCATATTATATATATTTATTTATGGAAATCCTAATACAAACATATAGGATTAACTAATGTAATTTTATATTATATTTTAATTCCTTGAAAAATTCTTGTAAATAATAATATAGGATATGTTAGTATTTATTTCCTTATCATATGATTACTTAGTCAAATTATAAATTTTTCATACATATGCATATATTTTTTTATTAGATTTTTAAGATATAATAATTATTCCATGATGGAAAATGATATGTGAAAACTATTATGAATTATTTAATATCTTAAAAATCCAATATGACTATTAAATAATTTATCCAATAGAAATATATTTATATTTTACTAAAAGTTTCTGGTGGTATGATAATTTTATATCTACTCTATTACTCCTCTCAAATAAATTAATTTGAGAATATGATTCTTGAAAATCATTCAATTCTCCCATTAGTAGAAATTGATATTATTTTTCACACATATTAGATATTTAAATGAATACCCCATACTATATCTTTGGATAAAGAAGTCACATTCTATATTCCAAATCAACCAATTTTCATCTATTAGTTCACAGATTACCATTAACTTCCAATATAAATCACTTAAATTATATGGCTCTTAAGACCCAATCATGGGGGGGTGTAGATACCCAAGCAAGAAGTACATGGATGTTAAATTTATTTTCTGAAAAAATTAAAACATTACACAAAAAGACTCCTAAAGACTGTATTAGTTTAGTGGCTTTGAAAACTCAGAAGAAAATATTCTAATCATGGTGATAGAGCTTCAACATCTCCCATAATGATCATCCACTTTTGTTTTCCAACCTAAAAACAACATTAATATGTTGGGGAAATGAAAACATGAAAATGATGAGGTAAAATACATAGAAAGGTTAAACATGGAGGACAAAAAAAAATAAATAGTTGAACATAAAAACATGAACATAATGTTTAAATACTAAAATCAAGAGTCATGAAATAAATCTTGGCAATATATAAGGCATGGATCATAATGAAACATTAACCACGATAGAATATCATAGACATAAAATATGTAATTGTGGAAAAATAATAAGAAAATAACATTATTTTCATATTAGCTAAGGAATTGCTTCCCATACCAATATAGTGGACCTAGTCCAACACTGAACCTGGTTTACTTGTTGTACCAGCTATGTATTAATAAACCAGATTTACTTGTCCTTCAAGCCCTGCATTACTTAATTGGATTTACATACCATTAAAGACATGTCTATCTCATGATATATTAATCTTTACCCAATTCATTGGAGGGAGATATAGGTCCCCATCATCTCATAACTAAATCATTATTACATGTGCCATAATACATAGATCATTCCTCATAGAATAACTCATGAAATAAAATGGGATTTTTAGACATCATTTCATCATAACGTAATTCATATAAAATAAATAGACACCATAAAAATAATTACATCATAAAAAAAATATAATTAATGTAATAATAGGGATATAGATATACCATATGTCATCTTAGATGGAAAATAATTTTGATAAAACACTCGAATATTAATTCTTGAGGAAAATATCCTTTCTTTTTCAAAACCTCCTTCTCTTATCCAAAATACAAACAATTTTAATATAATATAATTTAGTGGAAAATAAACCTAAAATGATGTATAGAAAGATTCTATGAAATAAGGCATCATGAAAATGTTAAAATCCATTCATGTTCTACAATTTAAAAAAACATTCATCAGATACTTTTGTCAGAAAAGTCAAACAAGTGCTTCGTATGGTAAACATAATAAAAATTCCTTCCATACCATGAAGTAATCTTAAAAAATGGGTAAAAATGAATATAAAAATACATATATTAATAGTATATATTTTATGAAAATATATTTATAAAACATGAACATGGATTATAAATGTACCCCCATTAAATACTTTTATATAAACAATCTTAGATAAAAATGATGTTGCAAAATTATCCCTTACCTTAGGCCAGTTCTCATTTGTATGTGTATGAACCTCCTATATATTGGTTTTGAACATATTATTAACTTGTAAAAGATTCACTTATGACTTTATATTACATATTCATTTGTCAATTCCATTTTGAAGAAATGTTATGGGTAATAATCGTTTTATTTATCGTACGTGTTTTGAATTTTTATTCTTGATATTATTACATATATCATGATTTATATACTTCCAGAATGTAAAACATGATTTATATATTATATATATTTACTATATAAATATAAATATCATATATAGATAAAATAAATAGAGTACACCGTTTATGGAGACTGTAGTCCATACGCACGCATGAACGCTATTTTCATTTCATTATTAGATTGAATGGAAGTAATAAAATGATATATATATATATAAGGATTAATTATTATATCATATATTTCATGATTATTTATTATATATACTTTATAATCTATGATTAGTGGTAAACTTGGAGAATGAATCTCTTCGCATCTTGGTGACAGTAAGCTGTAAGTATGCACGAGCAATGATATCATTCCCATAATTATTTAATGGAATTGAATTGGATGATGTATACTATTTAAGAATTATTTTAATTTTATTATAATCATGTATAGTTATTAATTCAACAATTATTCCCATCCATGTAAAGTGGTTGTGAAAACGGATTACAAAACGACGTGGAGACGGCGAGGGATACGTACACATGAGCAGTGATTTAGTTATTTTTTGGATGGATAGAAGATGAAATAGAGTTGATTAATATTTAAAATATCATATAATTATATTATTTATACTGATGTTATTCCTTAATAAATAAACAAAAAATGAAGTGGATGTATAATAAGAAATAAATTTGAAAGAATCGGTAGAAGAGATTACCTCTTCCTCGACATGCCTCCTTTAAATTCCATCGTATGGCTCTAGAGATAGCCTTTTTTGAAGATTGGAAACTCTATAATGTGAACAGAGATGTTTATAAGGGAAATGGTCAGGGTTTTTCTAAGCATAAAGGCTCAAAATGGTGTGATGTGGAGAGGGAGGAGGGTCTCTTCTATAATAGAGGAGAGAGACACATTAGGAAAGTCTCAAATAATAATTTATTATAATTTCAAATTTGATTTAAAAATGTCCAAAACTTATTTAATTCGAATATAAGATTATTTTGGTTCGAATATACACCATCCATTAATTTTTAGACATGTTTTTAATTCTTCATTATCCTTATCTTTTTGGTTTTACCCTAATTTTACCATTTTTAATCATAATGTGATACCATATTATTTACACATTGTGGGATTATTTAATTACCATACCCGGTCAAGAGACCCCAAAAAAGTTATTTATTAAACATTTGGAATTATATTAACCATTTGGACGAATATAATATTTTTAGGAATTTAATACCATTTAATAAACTATTTTATATTTTAATATATGAATTATGTCAATTTTGTAAACTATTCATAGTTGTATTTTTTAAAAACTCATTCCAACCTGATTACTTCAAAAGAAGAATTAATTCATCCATTATATATCAATCTCATCCTAAAAATTCTTTTATGGCATCAAAATGTTCATATTAAATTTATTTTATTATTTATAAGATCATTTATTTGAGTCTTTCCTTAATGAGGTAATCACTACATCTTAATTGTGTCACAAATAAATATATTTATCTAATGTATAAAAATTATAAATAAAATACCATGATTTAGGAAATATTTTAATATTTCTAATTAATATTTATAGACATAGATATGAGTTATATTAAAATATATTAGATTCTATTTAGAAAAAGATATATTTATAGGTTAAATTATTTTTGATTTTTAATTATTTATTATAAAATGTCATTTCCACATCATAGTGAATCAATGCGGTCCCAAAATAGTCAAAATGGTCAAAATGGATAGAAATATCTCATACAATATGATTATGACACTTTTTAGAGCAGTTTAAATTTATTTTAATATTATTTTTTACATTTATTTACCAGATTTACCCTTTAACCGTGGTAAATAAAATAATTTGTGAAGTTATTATTCCTAATTTATAATTATAAAAGGTACCTATTTACGCACTTTTAAACTTATGATTCAAAATATGGAATCAATTTTTCCAAATTAAAAACAAATAAGTTATAGTAATTAATTCAAAATTAATTTATGTTCTCAAAACCAATATGTATGTTTTTAAGAAGTAATTACTATCAAAAGATTAACATGTGTTTATGAACAATTTAATAGTAAAATTTTGTCCAATGACAAAGATTAGATTAAATGATAAATATATAATCCAATTTAAATTTAAAAAAAATTAAAAATATAATCCAACTATATAAATAAATTAGATAAAAAGGAATTTTGGAATTAAATTTCAGAATTTACCACAATTCATTAAAATTTTAATTTTATTTGAAAAATATCATAAATGCAATAAAAGTAAATTTTTAGGTCCCAAATTCAAATAATAATAGTATTTTTTAAAAATTTAACGTATTAAAGTGTCAATAAAAGTGTCAAAAATTAGATTTCAAATCTGTGCACCATCAAAAAGGCGGTAAAACTGCATTTTTTTAAAAAATACTTAATTTTTTTCAGAAAAATTGATTTTTTTCTAATATAATGTTATAGAAAATGTATATACTGAATTCTAATGTTATATAAACTTAAAAATTAGGTTAATACTATCCATAGAAGCTATTTATATATTATTTTAATAAAATATCGTTGTTTAGTGAAACTCGGTATTGCGTATATCGCAAGCTATCGAGGAATGTTGCTCTTGCATGTAATGCAAGCCAAGTCAGTGTTGCCTGTAGTTAAAGCTTCCTCTGGTGTTGCATATAACATAATAAAATCATGGTTTATTTATACATTGAACAAAATCTATACTCAGTGTTGTGTTAAATTAATTCTATAAAATGAACTTGAAATTTTTTGTAACACAAGCCAAGAATAGTGTTGCATATACTTCAAGTAAATACAATGTTTCATATAGCGCAAGATAATATTACTGTAGATTTGAACACAATAAATCGATGAAATTTAAAATAATCCATCTCATAAATTCTTGAGGTGTTATATTCTACCACCCAAAAAATGTATTTCGCCCTCAAAACTCATCGGGGTTATAAATGGTTTACTACTTGAAAATTTCTTCATTGAAACCCACATCGTAAAAAAAATAGTAAAACTTCATTTCAAAAAATAATGTTAGAAACAAAATGGTTACCGAAATTAACTATTCAAAAAGTTTCCACATAGGAGAACATAAGTAGGAAGTGAAAACAAGGATATGGAAGAGAAATATAACCATCACATTCTGATAGATAGTGATATAGAAAAAGGTTTGAAGAATGTAAACTACTAGAAATACATAAATCTGCAATGATTTAAGGGACCATCAGATTCATCAGATACGAAGCTACTCAGATAACATTTTTGGTTTTCTTGTTCCTTTTCCTAAAGTTAAATAATTTTTGATGAGAATATATATTTACCTTATTTCAGTACCATTGATCATTACTGGAACAATTATTACTTCATATTTTATTTAATGAAATGAAGTTGATTTTTTCATTCTTAATGTGTTAGCATGACATTTGATAGAATGACAGGTCATTCAATCTGTCTCAACAGAATGATTAGATCATTTTATCTAATATGAAAAAGTTAAAACTGAATATAACTTATACTATTCATAAATAGACAACATTACAATACGCCGAAAAACTGAAAATATAAAACTTTATAAAGAGGTAGAAAAAATTGACTTAAAATTGATCTTTCATATCTCATTTGTCAGTTCGTGGTTTTCACATTCCAAAAATGTGAATACCATAATCATGTATTGTATTGAAACACGATAATAACATGAATTACCATAGAACCTTAGTGAAAGAATGTATTCTGTCAAAAGTAACTCTTTCCACACTTCAAAAAAAATCAAAACATCTATATACTAAAACAACAATATCACATTGTCCTTGTATAATTCATGATATCATTGATCGTATCAAACATCTCATTACCTCCATATCCCTTAATTATGAGCATATCATGTGATTTTCAAAATTTTCCAAATAACCATTAATGGTTACCTGTACAATTCAACATATACTTTCAAATACATAAGGAAAAACAATAGTGTAAAAATCCTTAGATGTTTCTTTATTCCATAATATAATTAAAGTACTTATACAACATTACTCTTGATAAACATGTAATTATTTTAGTACCTTATTAAAATATTGACCGATCTTAATAATTTTATTCATTAACACTTCTTTCATGTCACATATCATTTGTAGTCTCTTCATCCACATCAACATAAATACTTCCCAAATGACCATGTTGACTATATTAATGAGATTTTCCCCTGGAGAATGAATTTTCATAATGCCAAACCATTCCTCAATTAAAACAATTAATTGGTATTGATGTCTTAACAATACCATTATCCTTGTCCATTGAGTTAACTGAGTAGTTTCCATTGCAATTACCTGATTTGTGTATTTATTTTCCACAACCAAAGAATCATCCAGTTCCTTTGAAACATTATCCTTGACTCCACTCCCCGCATAAATTACATGAAAAAAATTGAACTTTCATTACTCTATGATCACCATGAAACACAATCTTTAACTAATTATCTGCTTTAGGAGACTCACTAAAGTTGGGATTATTGATCATATTATGAGATTGCTGATTAAGAATAATAATGATATTTCACCTTAAAAATCCCATTTTACTTGGTTTTTTGTGAATAATATCATTCCATTTCATATAATATTATTCCGTAACATGAATCATCATCTTTCTAGCCATTTTCAAAAACCCAAAAAGAATAGGGTGATAGGAAATAATTATACTAAGAAAACAACATAATCAAGGGGGACTAATATAAATATCTGACATCTTAGGTTTAATACTATGTTATTCATGATCATTTAAATAATTCTAGGATAGTAATATATTTTTAGACATACCCATAGTCATATCCTTATAAATACCTTAGTAATATATCAAGGGATCTCACTAAAGTTTTCAAATCCTAAATTCTAAAGTTTAACTAAACCTTCTCTCTGATACCAACTGCAGAGACCCGATATTGACATAAATAGACATTAAATTTGTTTTTAGAAAAAATTAATACTTGGACAAAACAGATTCCCATGGACAATATAAGTATTGTTCCTTTGGAAACTCAAAACAGGATCTTCTAATAATGGTGAAAGAACTTCAACATCTCTCCTAAAGATCTTCCCCTTTTGTTTTCGTACCTAAAACCATTAATTATATCTTAGGGTAAATAAAACCTAAACATTTTGAGCTCAAGATCTTAGTAAGTGTAAACATGGAAGACGTAATAAAAATCATAAAAATTTTAACATAAAAACATGAAGATAATGTTAAAACATCATAATCACGAGTCATGAAATAAATCTTGGTAGTACATAAGGAATGGATCATAAAGGAACATTAACAACGATAGAATAAAATTGGCATAAAACATGTAATTGTGGAAAAATAATATGGAAATAATATGATTACCATAGTATCCAAGAAATTTCTTCCAAGACTAACATAGTGGGTAAAGTATACTGCTGAACCGAGATACCTTATCGCTCCAGCCATGTACTACTTAATCAAAATTACTTGTCGTTCCTACCCTTCATTACTGAAAAAAATTTACTTTCCATTCGAGTCATGTATATATCATAAGAGATAAATATTAACCCAGTGCATTGGAGGGAGATATAGGTCCCACCCACCTCATAACGAAATCATTCTTACATGTTCTACAAAACATAAATAATTCATCCTAGAATAACCCATGAAATAAAATTGGATTCTTAAACATCATTTCATCATTACATAGTCCATATATGATAAATTGACATCATAAAAATAATTCCTTCACAAAAACAATAAAATAAATATAATAATATGGATATAGAGATACACTATGTCATCTTAGATGGAAAATAATTTTGATAAAACACTTGAAAATTAATTCTTGAGGAAAATTCAATTTATTTTTCAAAAACATTTTCACTTCTCAAAATTCCACACAATTTAAAAATAAAGAAATTTAGTTGAAATAAAAACTTCAAATATTCTATAGGAAGCTTCATGATAATAAGGCTTCATGAAACCATAGTAATCCATTCATGCCATATAAGTTAAAGAATATTATCCTAATACTGTTGTATGAAAAGTCCAAAAGTACATCGTATGGTAAACAAAAGAAAGATTCCTTCCACACCAAGTAGTAAAAGTCCAAAATGGGTAAAAATGACTATAAAAATACATAGATAAATATTAAACATTTAATGAAAGCATTTTTAGAAAACATGAACATGGATGATAATTTACCCCCATTAAATACTTACATATAAACAATATTAGATAAAAATGGGATTTCAAAATTACCCCTTACCATATGTCTGATTTTTTCTGTATGTGTTTTAAACTCTGTTATAGTGGTTTTAAACATATTATTAACTTGTAATAAAAGCATAATAAAATTTATTATATCATATAAGATTCAATTACAACTTTATATTACCCGTTCACTTGACAATTCAATGTTAATGAAATGTATTGGGTAATAATCATTTTATTAACCTTACGCACTTTGAATTGTTGTTCGTGATATTATGATTTATAAAATTATTTTATTACTTCCTGAATTTAAAAAATGATTTATATGTTTTATATATTAAGTATATATATATATATATAATATAGATAAAAAATGGGATTCACCATTCATGGAGACTGTAGGTTGTACGTACGCATGAACACTGTTTTTGTTTCTTTATTCGATAGAATAGAATTTTGTAAACAACATATATATATATATATATATATCAATTTGTTGTATTATGTCATATATTTCATGATTATTTATTATATATAATTTATAATCATTCATGAATATATACCATGGAGAATTAATCTCATCACATAGTGGAGACAGTAAGCCATAAGTACGCACGTGTGATGATATCATTCCCATAATTATTGAATGGTATTATAGTGGATGGTGTAAAATAATTCAAAATTATTATATTGTAATAATAATCATATATTTTTATTATTTACACCATTATACCCATCCATGTAAGGTGGTCATGAAAAACTGATTACACAACAACATGGAGATCGTAAACCGTACTTACGCACATGCGGTGATTTTGTTTTTTGTAAGATGGATAGAAGGTGAAATAGGGGTTTTTTATATTTATAATAAAATATAAGTATATTAGTGATAATGAAGTTATTAATTTATTATTAAACATCAAATTAAGTGAAAGTATAAGAAGAAATATATTTGAAAGAACTGGTTGAAGAGATTAACTCTTCCTCGACGCACCCCCTTTATATTTTTTATTAGGGCTCTAGTGTTAGTCTTTTGAATAGACCAAAACCTCTAGAATTTAAGTAGGAAGTTCAAAAACGAATTGTGCAAGGGTTGGACATGATTTAAGGATCACAATGGGGGGAAGAGGAGAGGGAGGAGGATCTCATTTATAAGAGATAAGAGCGACACTTTTGGAATGTCCTAGAATATTAATTTATTATAAATTAAACATTGATTTAAAATCTTCCAAAACTTATTTAATTCTAATATTAGATGATTCTGGTTCAAATAAACATCATAAACTAATTTTTAGACATGTTTTATATAATTTTTTATCCTTATCGTTTTGTTTTAGCCCTTATTTTACCCTTTTTAACCTTACTGTGTTGCCATATTATTTAAAAATTGTGGATTAATGTAATTACCATAACATGTTAAACAACAAAAAAAAGTTATTTATGACATATTTTGAAATATATTAACAATTTTTCAGAATCCTATATTTTTTTAATTTAAAATCATTTAATAATCCATTTTATGTTTATACTATTAATTATGTCAATTTTGGACACTATTCATACATGGATTTTTCAAAAAATCTAAACAACCTTATTCTTTAAAAAAAATAATTAACTCATACCAAATACGTCAATGTAATCGTTAAAATTTGTTGATGAAATAAAAAATTTTAAATTAAATTTATTTTAAAATTTATAAATTCATTTATTAGAATGTTTCATTTATGAGGTAATCACCACATCATTATTGTGTCATAAAAAATATATATTTATCTAATGTTCAGAAATTATAAATAAAATACCATGATGTATTAAATATCTTTATCATTATAAATACTATTTATAGATATAAATATAATTTATATGTCCCTATATAAAGGTATATTTAGTAAAATATATATGTTTATGTTATAATTATCATTACTTTAAATTATTTATTATGGACTGTCATTTTTACATCCAAGTAAATCCATGGGGTCTCAAAATAGACCCAAGGATGACCATGGTCGTAAATATCTCATCCAATAGGATTTGGGCATGGTTTAGTGTTCATTAATATTATTATGATATTATGTTTTACCCCTATTTAGAAGATTTACCCTTTAACCATGTTAGATTAAATATTTACTAATGTTTTTATTCATAATGTCCAAAAATAAAAGGTACCTATTAAAATAATATGAACCTTATGATTCCAAATATTTAATCCATTTTTTCAAATTCAAAACCCATATGTTTCAGAAGTTAATTTTAAAATAATTCTTGTTGTCAAAACCAATAACCGGGTTTTAAGAAATAATAACTATCAAAAGACTAACATGTGTTTATGTCCAATTTAAAAGTGAAATTACTTCCAATGACCAAAATTGTATTAAATGATAAAAATATAATCAAATTACACATTAAAACGACATAAATAAAATAATCTAACTATATAAATAAATTAGATAAAAAGGAATTTTAAAATTAAAATGTTATATATTTTGACTATTCATAAAAAGTTGAATTCTTTTTAGAAAAATATACAAAATTCAACAAAAGTAAACTTTTATGTCCCAATTCTAAATAGAAATTTTATTATGAAAATTTAACTTATAAAAAGTGTCAATCAATGTGTCAAAACTACATTTAAAATTGGAGCACCATCAAAAGGTGGTAAAAATGAATTTGTTTTGAAAACAATTCTTTTATCTGAAAAACTGATTTTGTTCTCATATCATGTTTTAAAATTTTGTAACATGAATGATAATGATATATAAAATAAACAATTTGGTTCATAATTTTCATAACGTCTAGTTATATAATATTTTATTAATATATCATTGTTTAGAGAAACTCGTTATTGCGTACAATGCAAGCTATCAAGGAAGGTCTCTCATGCATGTAAGGAAAGCCAGGCCAGTGCTATGCATAGTTCCAGATTCTTTGGGTGTTTCATATAACATAACAAAAAATTAGTTCATTTATAAATTGACAAAATCTATACTCACTATTTCGTTAAATTAATTCTATTAAAAGAAAATGAAATTGTGTGAAACAGAAGCCAAGAATAAGGTTGTATATACTACAAGCTAAAAATTTTTTGTGTATAGTTCAAGATTATTGTGGTGTAGAGTTCAACATAATACATAGCTGAAATTAAAAAGAATCCATGTCATAATTTCCCAGGGTGATATGGGGGGATTTATCTTGAATGGTCGGGGAGAAAAAAATATTTAGGATATGCCACTTTTTAATGATAAGTTAATGTTTTTATGGAATCATTTATTTGGTTTCCCATAATAATGAGGTTGATTTTTCCATATACCTCTTACTTATTGTTATGATTATCTCAAATACTCCTTATAGAATGGCCAGAATTTAAATCGAATAATTAAAAAATAAACTCTATGAGAACATGGATAATTTTTTTATATGTCCATGTACTTCACAATGGGGTGGGACAATTTCCATTGATAAGATTAAATATGCATCAATTCACCTAATATTGATTATTTAAACTTAACAAAATCCTAATAAATAACATATATAATTTACCCATTATTTATGACTTATTACTTATAAAATGGGGGGATCATTAATTCATAATGAATTATATTCAATATAGATATAATTAATTAAGTGTGAAATGGGAAAATATATCCAATATATCATCCTTTGCATAATCTAGGAACTATATATTCATTATGATGCCATTTGGGTGCTTATATGCTCTCGTAATCTTCATCTATATCATGAATAGTGTATTTAGATATTACTTGAATCAAATTTTGGGATTTTTATTGATAATATTTTGATTTATTTTTTAAATGAATGAAGATGATGAAGATAAATTAGGGATTCTGTGGAGTACCTCGAGAAAGGAGATACTATATTACATGTTTAGAATGTTTTAATTTTGGATATAAAATATTTCATTTTTTGAGTCATATAGTCAATAGAGAGGTTATATAAATAGATTTTACAAATATATAAAACATTTAAGAATGTACTTGACTAAAAATAATAAAATAAATTCAGCGTTTTATTTGATTGGATGAATACTATTGAAACTTATTCAGAAAATTCTCATAGAGGTCAAATCCACTAGCCATATTAACTCAAAAGCAATCCATGTTACTCATGAAATGTTAATTGGAATATCATTTTGATGGTACTAATATAAAGTGGGAAACTACACCAATATTGATACTAACTTGTAGAGTACAATGTTTTTGGATAATTTTAAAAAAAGCGATTCAGATGTTTCCTTATAGAAAATGACATGTTAGTAGCCTATGAATCAAATAAATTAAGGATTCATGAGAAAAATATGATGATGTATGATTTAGAGATAAAAAATATAATATTATAATTATTAATATATATGAAATATTTATATGTTTAAAATTTGATATATACATACTAATAAGTAGAGATTATAGTATATTTCTACATAGAAGGAGTTGAAAATGAACCAAAATAGATGGTTGGAGTTGATCATATAATTTAACTAATGGATACATTACCAACCAATGAAGGTAAACAAGGTTGTGGATAATTCCTGAAAGGAAAATCATGATAGCTTATCAATGATAAGGATTGAAAGACACCCAATACAATTGAATTTTCAAATGATGATCATTGATATAATAATGGATGAAGGGAAATCATATCTTTCCTAAAAAAATCATCCATCTAAAAATATATTGACCAAGGATTCCTATAAGGGAGATATGGATATATTGAAGAGGGTAATACATATTAAAGAGATCAACATTGATAGTGATGAAATTATGAAATTAAATGATTTTATTTTCTTTACATCAATACATTCATTGAATAAGGACTCATTGGATGATTCACATTGCTCTGCATTCTATATCCATCAATGAATCACAAATATTTATAGAGATCTCAATAGTCATTTCTTGACTGATGATATAAAGATGTATAGTTTAGATTTTATATCTTAATTCATGGTTTGTTAATAGGTTATGGATGAATTCGTGAGGCCTATGTGGATTACACAACAACTAACCAAGCATGTATTAAAATTTTAAGGACATTATTATGGATTTATTATAAGGCCCTATTAATTATTCTAAGAACCATAAATCTATATTTATTTTAGTTGAATGATTTATTAAAAAATTATATTTAAATTTTAATTCATGAAAATGTCTCATTTAATGAACTTTCTCCGATACACATAAATGGTGTGGAAAGGGATCACGAATAATAACATTCCATTGCATTTAATCAGGATTCATGGTTTAGCTTAATGTTTTAGAGAAGTCCTAAACAATCACGATATACATTGTTGAACTTCGATTCCACTTATCATCCACAAACCAATAGTAAATAAAAATAATAATTCAATTCTCATGGATATGTAGAGATCCATTTTAATGGATTTCAATGGGGGATTGGATCAATACCTTTCATTAGTAGAGTTCTTATATAAAAATAGTTTCTATTCTATTATTAAAATTGCACATTATGAGGAACTTTATTGGAATTTTTATAAAACTAGAACCTATTTTTATAATGTTAGAGAGTGTAAATTTTTGGGATAAGATCAAGCTGAATCTTCGACAAAAGATACTCAAACCATTTAATATCACATTATATCATTCTAAAGTTGATTGAATAGGTAAAGTATTGATTTTCATGGAGTTTTGGATATTCAAGTTGGAGATAAGTGATTCTTTATAATATCACTACATTAGAGGGTGGTGATATTTGGGAAAAAGTGAATGTTTCCCCAAAGATCCATTTTCAGTTTTTGAAATTATCTATCTAGTGTAGATAGTATCTTATCATCTTAAACTTCCAAAAACCCTCTCTATGAGCACAATTTGTTTTTTGTATTTTGTTTGAAGAAGTAAAAACCGAACCATTGACCTAAAATTTTACAAGAATAAGTGAAACATAAAATTGAACTCTATTTTGAGGAAAAATCTATAGAAATTACGAATCATGGTGATAATTTATTAAAAAAAGTTTACCCAAATGGATAAATTTCTCTGAATGAATAATATCTTAGAGGAAGCTGTATATGAACCTGAAAATATATTACAGAATATGTATAATAATATATTTTTCTTTGATTAATGAATTTTGGATGGTAAAATACTTTTTAGGTGGTAGAAATTTTCATCCTAATATTTTAGTAAATATTTTAATTTAAATAAATACCATGCGTTTGATAGATTATAACCCAAAAAATAGAACTAAAATACTCAAAAATATTTTTATTGATATTATATATTAAAATGTTTAAAAAACATTAACAAATTATGATAATGAAAAATTAACCATCAATAAGAAAATTAGTAGAGTAAAAACAAATTACAAACAACATTAATATGAAATTATTTTTCTTATTATTTTCATGGAATATAATACCACCAATTATAAATATGTAATGAAGGGAAAATCATTAAAAATAAAATAAATATTTTGATAATGAAATAAATTAATTAGATGAATGATTTTAGAGATGTAGATAATGTAATATTTTGGAAGATAATATGTCTATATTTTATATGTCTATTAGATATATAGCCATTGGAAAATTTCTATTGAAGATATGGTTATTGGATATATGACCATTATATATATGATTGTCGGCCATATAGGCTTTGGAGATATGGTAGTTGGACATATGGTTATTCGATATATTTTCATTGTATATAATGGTATCATAAAGGTACATTGAAGGTGTGTAATTTTTAGTAATAAATAATAGTTAATATTTTAGATATATAATATAATATTTTTTTAACAAAACCAAAAAAATTAATTAAAATATTTTTTATAAATATTCATTTCTTTGCATATTATTATTATTTTCAAAAATAATTATTTTAGTTTTTTAAAAAAACTCAAGGAAATATTATAATACCAATGGATTGATCTAAATTTAATAGTTATAGTTTAAATAATAAAACATTAATGAGATGTGATTAAAATCATATAATTCTAAAAAAAGTATATTTCTTATCAAAGAAATTTTTTTGAAGTTTTTTGTATTTTTATTGAAAAAAATAAAATTTATCACCTTTAAAAAACTATTCAAATAAAATGTGAAAATGTCTGAAATAATAATAAAACATATTTAATTAAAATTTTATATGAAATATGATAATTAATGATAATTAATATTAAACCCATTTTTTATAAAAACGAATTTTCGATATATATTTTATATTATCATTAAAAATAAATATCTATCATATTTTGATGATCAATTAGACTAAATAAAAAAATTAATTATATATTTTTTAATTAGATAATAATTTCAATTTAATTTTTATTCATTAAATTTAGTTACTGAGGACAATATTGACTTATTAGGATAAGAGTAATATGAGGTAAAAATCATTAATCTAAATCATAAATGTATAAAATATGAAGAAAAATTATCACAAGAATTTGAAAATATTTGTTTTCATAAACCAAATCCATTAAAAGTTTTAATTGGTACCAAATTTCCATTTTAATTTACCTCCTCATACATTAAGAAATGAGTATTTATAGAAATTCCTATAAAAATCAACCATAAAAGGACCCCTTCAATACCATTGAATAATTACAATTTTATGTAATTTATGTCTAATATACCTTTTAGTTTTTCCTATAATTAATTCTTAAACATTTATTATATTGTATTTCATTATTTAGGAATAAATCCTCTTTTATGGATCCCCTATCAAGAAACAGTTAATTCATCAATGTAAATACACAATTCTTGAAAAAATTATTCTATTAAATTCTCATCTACAATATTTATAAATAGCATTATATAAATTAATCATTATTCATTACAATAATCATGATTCAGATAAAATGATACTACAATTATGTAACTATATACTCTTATTCTTTAACTAATATAACATGTTCTTGTTTGGTTCATTTCAACCACTTAACTGAACATTGCTATAACAAGATTATAATTTCCTTTATGAATAAGTATTGTGAAATTATTAAAATTAATGTATCATATTAATGATTAATATATGTCTTGAATATGGTTCATGATGTTTGGAAAAAAAATATATGGTCATTCTAAAATAACTTATTATCGGTAAATTACCTGTAATATGCTCATCATTAAATCATTTCTAATAAACTATAACAATATATTCCCTAACATGAAATTGGGAATGATTAAATAATTATTCTATAATTATTAAATTACCTATAATAATATACTAATGAATAATATTTTATCAATGAATGTGGATTGCTATCCCCATTAAGAAACTTTCATGGAACATTAAAAATTACTAACATCATATGATGAAAATAAATAATAACTATATGAAATAAGTTTACTAAATGATTATAATTAAATAGTATAAAAGGTAATGGATATTAAAAATTTTATGAAATAAGTTTTCAACATGTAAATGTTTATTTTAATTGAGTATATTGTTATTTTATATAATTCCAGAGCAAATTGGGGTTTTCATCTCAATGTCACTTTATTGAGATTTTCATAATGTTTACTAATTTTTTGATTTATGAAATTTCAAAAATACCCATGGATTTATTTTTATCATTATAATCATTAAATTATCTGGATTTATCAATACATATTAGGTTCTCTCTTTCCATGGGTTTTTATTTAAATGTTACCAAATCCTTAAGGCTCTTTTTTATCTCACTTTAAAATCAATATTATCCACTTTTAAATTAATATTTGGAGAAATTTTATCCAATTTCTCTATAAAATCCTATATTTTTTTCTATAAGATGATTTTCTTAGTTCATACATGTATTCATTAAGTTTCACATCTATTTGGTTTATAATTTAATTGAATGGATGCTTATTAGTGGAACCAACCTTATCACTTATTTTGGTCAATATTCATTCTCCTCCACATCCATATTATATATATTTATTTATGGAAATCCTAATACAAACTTATAGGATTAACTAATGTCATTTTATATTATATTTTAATTCCTTGAAAAATTCTTATAAATAATAATATTAAACATTTCATATATGGTTAATTTTCTATAATGTTGAATTTCATCAGAAAAATTAGAAAATAATATTTCCTTTTAACATATTTTATATGAAAAAAATTATTAAAAATTATTTAATTTATATTAAAAAAAGTCGTAATTTTTTTATTTTTTTCCCAACTATTTTCAATTCAATTTTTTTTATAAATTATATTATTTTAAATGTAATGGTTTAAAAATTAAAAGGATATATCTTTTAATTTTGTAATGAAATTATTTATAATGTTAAAATTTATTTTTCATTTTCATAAAAACCCTTTAACATTTATTATATTTTAAATGGAATATTCGCTAATGATACCATCCACCTTCTTCAACTGGATGGCTCATTAGCCTGTCATGTTAAAATTTTAATGAATCTCATTTTTTTCCCTTGGGCTAATTAAGCTATTTTTGAATTATGCATATTTTTATGTTAAAGTGGTGCACAAGTCTATGGATTTCATTATTTGATAGGTGGTCGTGATATAACCCTCCTATTTATTATATAATGTTTTATATCTCTTGGGATGACTAGGAATGTGGAGTGAAACCAAACCCATACGAGGTTCTATCCACTACTACATGGGTGGGACTAGAATCACATAGCCCCCCCCCCCAATACATTTGGTAAGAATTTATATGTCTTTAGATGATATTTTGGGAAATGTTTAGTAAATAAAATAAATTAAAAGAACTCTATAAACATTATGTATATAGTGTTGGTTGTGAGAAATTTCATAATAAATGATTTCATATTCTTATTTTATTATTTCTTAGGACTATGTTATGTTTTCTTAAGTCATTATTTCTTTCAAATGTTTTCAAACTCCTATTATATATGTTTTAGTTTATTCAAAAATATTTATGCTATGTCTAATTATTTGTCATCTAGGTTTCATTTGGAATGATTCTGTTATGTCACGTCAATGCTCTTTGATTATGTTCTCCTAAATAGTGCCTCATTTTATAATCACTTATGATATTCAATAATTTTCCCTCTTATTTACTCTTATTGAGAAACTAAGCTCACGTATTATCAATTATACATTCCATAATATGAATAATAATATTATTCATGATTTGGTAAAAATGGCATAGTGTGGGAATAAATTTTCCTGATATATTGAAGTAGTTTAAGAATAAGATATTTGTGAATTTAATTTTTAAAGATAGAAAACCTGTAGTTTATTTGGTATGATTTATTATGAGATATAATATTTAAATTATGGATGGGATTTATTATATTTTTATGTTATTATTCAGTTCTATCATCATCATCCATCAATTCCCTTTTAAATATAGCTATTATATAAAAAACTTATAACATAAAGTATTTTATAATCCCAATGGGTTTCTGATTTTGTTGACGGTGCATGAGAAATCACAAGAAACTATAACCTATATAATTTACTCACATAAGATGATACCAAGGGTTCATACCGAGATATAACTGTTAATACACAAAACAATTACCACACTACCACTACCACATACTATAAACCATTTCCATCGCCATGAAACGAATCAACACCATCATTTCACATAATTAACAACAAAAATCAACATTAACATCCCATTTAATCACATCATCATCATTATTACTAGAATAAACCTTTAAAGACACCTTTAAATTCATGATTCCAATAAAATTACTATAATTTAATGTCAAATGATTCATTATATCACTTTTCACATCAATACATTCCATATTATATTTTCTATCAGTCATCATTGTTTACTAAATCCATCCTTCACCACCCTAATGAATCAATATGAATAATTTTAGAAAAAATCATTTTATAATTTTACCCCATTTAACATAATCAATTCAATTAAATCAAAAAACAGTTCATGCCACTAGGTAACTTTAATAAAACCACACAATAGCCAAAATCCATGCATATATAAACATCCAAACTAGACATTACAACAACCACCAAAGCATATGTAAAACCCCTTCTTTTACGAACATCCATCTATTCAACCAATGCTACATAAAAATCAATATTCCATTACCCAAAACAAAATATAATAAGAAAAAAACCAATGGACCGCCACAAAGTACCCAAATGATAACAATAAGATACAACACTTATATAGAAGACCATTCTATAGTCTCTTATATAGCAGATCATTCATGAGTATTCAATTAATTTACTTAGCAATCCAAAAGATAACTCAACTCTAAAAACACCTATAATTATTTCTAAGATTATATACAATTGGGAAGCTTAAAATTAATTCCTTTATTAGGTTTGTCTATGTGACTATCACATCATTTACTAATTCATTTGGTTTGGGAATATCCGTTCATTAGTGTGACACGGACCAGGGGAATAAAAATATTTAGTTCAATAGAGTCATAATCATTTCACTTGGTTCATTATTCAACCTTCCATCATAAGTAGAAATGGCTGTTATGGTATGCAACCAACAATTTATTTCTATTATGTTAGGCCAAGTCATATATATAATATTCATTCCAATTTAATTTAAAATTTATTAATCATGATGAAGAACATACCATAGGTGGTTTCATTGATAATAATTCCATGAAATTTTCACTTCAATTTTATATTCATTAAATAAGGATGTTTTACCATTAGAAGGGTCAATTAGAAACATACCTAGACAGTGGAACATACGATCATGTTAATATCCCAAAACTCAATTATGAAAAACACCATACTTGGGGTTGTAATAGTTGTGGACTTAACCACCAAAAATGAATTAAATATATTGAATGGGTATCAGAACATATATTTAATGACTACAATAATGACATATAAATTTAACACATGACGCTGATGAAATCTTCATGCCCACCAGAAAATTTATAAAATGAAGAATCATGAGGAGTGAGTTATAGACCACCTACCTAGTACTCGTATGACTCTCCTAATCTATTAACAAATTTAAATTTAGATCATAATAGAAGATATATGATGAGTGTATCAATGATATGAAAATAGGTCATATGATCTAGCATCTAATTAATATTTTTTATAGAAAGATGAATGATGAATGATTAAAAAGGAATCAAGATCTTACCGACAGAGATCCAATGCGATGAACAATAATCAAATCAGACTCCGAAGGGTAGATTGTTCTCAATAAATATAATAGGATTTAAATGTTCTCAAAAGATACTTAAATTAGGCATCAATCCCCTAGAAAAAATATTATTGGAGGGGAGAACATAAAACATCAATTTAGTGTAAAACTATTATTTGAACCAAATTCGGTCTTTACACGGGTTTTCCAAACTGTGTGAATACCAAGCATGGTCAGATATAGTGGAGGGGAACCAAACTATTTAGACAACATATTTAAGGAAATCAATATCCATCCATGGAGAATGACTCTATAGTTTTTATGTAGCATTTCTCATTGTTGTTAAAACCAAATCACATAGTTTGGGAAAACAGATTTTCCCGTATTACCCCACTATCTTGGATTTCGTGGTTATAACTTAACATGTGGCCTCCCTCACATGGTTTACTCTAACTAGCTGATCGTCCATTTTCTTTTACCAACTAATTTTCACTGCTTTTTACTCCCATGAAAAAATCATTAACTCATAAGGAATCAACATTAGTTTGAAAAAAATAATAATTTGAAACATATTTAATGGACCGATACCGTAGGTAAAATCTTGGTTCTTACAATCTTACCCATTTAAAGTAACTCATCCCCATGTTCACCTTCGGATGGTTGTGAAACACTATATTTGAACAACTCCAGCCACTGGGCACATACGTCAGCCTCTTGCTACCAAATCTCTTCTTATACATAGCAGTGATGCCATTACACCTGTACTGGTGGGAAAGACAGACCACAGAGAGTCTTCATGCTCTGGTCAACAATGCATATAAGATAATCTTCAAAGGAAGTAACAATAACTAACCCAACATCCCTTGGATAAAATGTATGATATAAGTCAGTATGATATAGAAAAATATTTCAAAAGGTGGAAGATGTCGTGTATGGAATGATATATATGAGTTCGTAATGACCAATAAGTTACATTCCCAACTCTCTCTAGAATAAAACGTAGCCCAGGAAATTATGATTATAGCTTCCCTTGATTCCATATCTTCGCTTTCCCTAACCGAGGAGATACCTATAGGAAAACAGAATCCCTGACCTCGATCTCCCGAGGCCATCAATGGGGATGAACATAAGATATCAGTTAAGACTGAGTAGTAGACCTAGACATCCTAATTAGCTAAACATGCACTGAAGTCTCATGAAAAATATGAGGGCCTAGTTTTGATTACTCTCCTACCTATATCCATCATATGGGTGAACAAAACAATATACCATACAAGGGATTAAATGGTTTCAGTAGAATCATTCCTTGAAAACTATTATTATGTGATAACCTGAAGAGAGGGATATGATTATCCCAAGAAACACCTATATCAAGGAAGAAAGTCTAAAGAATGTCCTGTTCAACCTATACCATTTGTTCTGACTATCCATTAGTCTGGTGGTGAAATGTTATTCTCAAAAACACTAGTGTACCCATAGATTTCTGTAACCCCTTTCTAGAACCATGATTCTAAACAAGAATCCATATCTGAAATGATAACATGAGTGACCCTGTGTATTTGAATGATCTAATGGATATACAATCTTCCCAGCTCTTCAACGAAGAATGTATTATAAATAATAATGATGTCAGATACATTTTTCAGTCTATCAATTATAACCCATACAATATCTCCACATCTAGGTGACCTTAGGTAAACCAAAAATAGGGTCCATGGAAACATCTTACCATTTCAATTCAAGGACTATAAGTGCCTATAACAATATAGTATGCTACTGTTGTTATGACTTCAACTACTAAAATGTTAAACACCTACTGATAAATCCTTCTATCTGATGTTACATCCCAATCCACAAATACTATCATCACATGTCCTAGTTAATTTTGAATAATATTTGATGAACTACCCACTGAATAAAATGGGACTCTCACCAAAACTCATCTCTCGTATATGTAAGATATTAGACACATACATATATATTCAGGATGTGATACCTATCTTCAAGACAATTTAGAGGCAGTTCATCTCAAAAAATTACCTCATAGAGAACCCAGCCATCACGATCTGGAAAATTTCGGGCTCTTCACATTCTCAAGGAGGGATGAAATAAGTGACGTGGACAATATGTAAGACTGATGATGACTATCATGAAACTCCAGATGTATCTCAAAGAAGAAGGCCATTAATTAGCACGAATTATTATCTTCCCACAAGGAATATGCTTGAGTTTTTTTGACCCATCTCATCAGCTACCACATTTTCATTTCCAGGCAAATAGTTAAGATCAAAATTGAAAGATTAATGATACTCGACCCATATTTGATTGATAAGATTCATGTAACACTATGTAACGATACCTTAGGTGAAATTGTGGCTAGTACACACCAAAATGCACTCATTGATTAGATAATTTCTCAAGTAATGTATAGAATGGACAATTACTACTAGCTCAAGGTCATGCGTCGAGTAATTTCTCACACGAGGCATCAAATTATGAGATACACATGCCACAAATATTTCCTCCTATATCAGAAATTCTTCTATTCCAATGCCTAATGCATCACAGAACATTGTATAACCACTTATAGGTTCTAGAAGAGTTAGACTATGTGTCGATACAAGACTCTCTTTCAATGACTGAATGGATTTCTCGCATTATTCTTAGCATAGGAACATAAAATCCTTCTTTGTAAGACCATTAAAAGGGGAATAGAGGCTTGATAATTTTTATATGAAATAGATATAATATCCAGCCAACCCTAAGAAACACACTATATCAAACATGTTTTTTTTCTTCCACGAATAAATATTGGTCACATTCTATAGGTAAACATTGAGTCTTTATTTTTAGATAATATGACCAAATATGTGAACTTTGATGATACAGAACTAGCACATCGAATTCTTGGAATAAAGATAATTATCGCTATGTCTTCCAAAAATGATATCAAGGTGCTAAAAATAGACTCTATGTGTGTGTAACTACACCAATATGTAGTCCACAAAATAAAAAAAGGAATCCATATAGGTTTGGAACATCATATTCATCAGATCCATGAAAACAACCAGGGGGTTTGTAAGGAATAACGAAATAATGAGGTAGTGATACAAACCATACTTCATCTAGAAACTTGTATGGTGTGCATCTAATGTCATGAATCACAACCGATGATTTCCTGATCCCATGTCAATCTATCCAAACACCATACCTCCTAAGATCTAGTCAAGTAGATCATCTATACAATGATGTGGATAAAGAATGTTGACCATAACACAGATATAAAATATATAATCCACACATAGAGGAAAGGTCCCACTACCCTCCTTGGTGGAAAAGTATTGGTGAATCCATATAGGATGTGATGTTCAATATAAAACCATTGGATACAAAATCCTCTAAATACTACGTGATCTCATAGAGATCAATAGGTACCATCCTATATGATGGAAGAGACACTAGAGATGCTCCTAGAATATGGTCGATCATAAAATCTACCTCTTTCATCAGAGGTATGCTAGAAAAATCACTTGGAATGATGTCCAAGAATCATTCCACTACTGGAGGGAAGTGAGATTGATATAAACCCTTATCGTCCATAAAGATATTGTTAATCAGGGTAGTCACATTAACCATCCTATGATGATATGGTTCATCTCTACTATCCTAGAAATTCCCCTCACACAGAGGTAACTAGAACCCCTTTCTTAGGTAAACTACACCCTAAACTAATAACGGTATACAAAGGCATGATATAAAACCAACCAATCCGTCTTTTGAATAAAATCAAAGCACGTCATCTCAAGAAACAAGAGGTACCATAAGAAGGGTAACTACCTAACTGAAGGAGACATTCCCTACATTGGATTATTCCCGGAAAACAAACTCCAAACTACATATCTAGGGTTATTACACCCTAGTAATACTGTATTATTATACGATGCATTTCCACTATAGAAAAAGAGATGAAATTTTTTAATGAAATTGTATCAAATAATTCAGATACTATAGTGAAGGCCATTAGATTAGTTCCTCATACCTTAATGACCATTCAACTAGATCCTTAGGTAACAACTATAATGCATGAACCCTTCCAAATCCACGAACACATTCTACAGCTAGAATTCCATGATCAAAAATCGTCTCCTAGTGTTGCTGGAGATCAGGGTTATAATTACTTTGGCCCCAACATTTTCATTTGCTAGTATTGTCGGTGAAACTGAAACTCCATGCCTGATGCAGTGTAAACAATACTTCCCCTAAAGTTGGAGCGTGTGAGGATTCTGTTCCAATTGATGTTGAAGGAAGGGTCTAAAAAAAATCTCTTAGGATTCCCCATATGGCCGCAAGCTCGTTATTCTAGATGGTATCTATCACACAAAAGAATCAAGTGACATTCTCATGCACACTGATGACACAACACAGAGCTACGAAAAAGGATACTCTGGACAATAATTACCTTATAAAATCTATTGGGTTATCACTTCATGTTACGAGAGGAACTTCAGGATTTCCTCAGAACAATTCCTCTTCGACCGGTAATATCACCATACCTCTATTTGTGTTTAGAGATTATAGTAGGATTTATTATTTCATAAATGTTAGATAAGAGAAATTAATCCACCTTAATATAGATGACATTCAATAGACCATCCTCTAAGGGTCAATAAATCTAAATATCATCAGTAAACAATAGTGGTTCGAAGTGTTGTAACACTGTAAAACATGTTGAATATTCGACAAATAACGTAGAACCCTACTCAAGACTCATGAACTCTCTTGATCTGGTATCTCTCAATGTTTGGGTAATGAAATGATCATAGAGGACTATATGGAAATCATCACATACATTTATCTAATGGTGAATACCCTGGATAACTACATCCCACAAAGTTCGGGGAGAGTCACACACCATGTATGCAATATGATTGAATCTATACTCTTGAGGCATCTTTATTAGAACAGATTTGGACTTGGTGGATTCTAGATAAGACATAGTAGCCTCTAGATTGACATCCCCCGAGAAGTTAGGAGGACATTGTTGCTGGAACTCAAACATCAGATGTACCATCATTGGTATTGCCCATGGAGCACCTTTCATAGACGACGTCAGACTTAGAAAATTGTCACGAACATGACAGTTATTTTTCAAATAAGGTAAAAAATGTGGTGCCTCATGTGGTCCTCCTAGTGATAATATTGGAATCTCAAGGCCCACCACATCTTGAGTATTTTTATCACAACCGTCTCGGTTCATGACATGAGGACATCATGGTGGTATTTATTAACAAATTCCAAACATATGAATTAGAACATTCTTTAAGAAGATAGATAACGAAACTGGTGAAATATGGACATAAGAAAGGCTCATTACCCATGGAAAACATCCCCAAATACTCGCATATAATGTCATGAATTTTTATGTGATTTATTATATGTTATTTGGGTTATACTAGGTGATAGGGAAAACTAACCATCTCCTCATTATTTACTGAAAACCGTTTGAGTCATTTCATATTTTATTTCTATGTTCACTTTTGTACATTTCATAATCATGACAGGGTGGGATATGGACGTGTTACCATTTCTCTTTATGAATCATGTTTCAATTTTACAGTTTTCATATTCTAATTACTTGTATCAAATTTCCTTAAAAATGGATCACATTTTCTAGTGAATCAGGTCCCATACTTATTGTCACTGAAACCGACAACCATTTGATTTTAATATAATGGGTCAATTCTTTAAATTACCAATTCCAAAACACAAGGTCCCATAAGACCTCATGGATTAAAACTAGAAATCACTCAAATTTATTTACAGTATATCACAACCATGAGATAAATATCATAACATCACTCAACAATCACAGGCATATCATGAAATCCACTTAGTGAAATTCTCCTATATGGCTTGGAAATATGCATGACACAAATATTCTATGTGGCTATAATGATGCATTAAACAATGATCCTTTTTGTTATAACATTGTTCCAAGAATGAAAAAATATCTTCAATCAAAATAATAATCAATAATAACACATATCATTTGATTCACCCCAATGGGGAGATTATATCAACTGTAATAGGAAAATTTTGAACAATGTCTATAATTCATGTAACTCAATATTTACATTAAATATGGGTTCACGATGAAATTTTATAAATTATGACTATGTTCTACATGTTCATAATCTCAAATTTATTTTCTCTAAATTTGTAGTCAAGAATGGAAATGTCTATGATACCACTTTGTGATCTCCCAAACATAGATACCACTTAGAGGTACCTCATGCAGGGTTGGCCACATTTCCTCAAGTGAATCTCCACAAATTCGAGAGGATATCGAATAATATTGAGGTCCTATGGTGTATACATGTGGAGACTATGAAATAATTAATAGATCATAGAAAATCCGGAGAATATAATAAGAGAAGGTAAATAATGGAATAAATTCAAGTAAATATGAAGATAACACCTTAGTAGAAGACTGAAGTAATAAACAATGTAATATTTGATCAAAATATACAACATCCGATGATGATTTATGCCAGGTATATAGAAATATATAAAACATGTATAAAATGGAATATAAAAGACATTTTATAATAAAGTAACCCATAGTTAATCCAAAAATTATCCCAAAAATCTTGATCTCCAGCTCAGTCATCTGCTACCAACTCCATCATAACAAATCAAATAGTAAGGTGTTTGAAGTAATATGTTTCCCTTTATCAATACCTGCATAAAAATAGATTTTCTGGGATCTAATGGAGTCCCGTATAGGGTGGGAGATAAATCTCAGTAGGCCACCCACAATGGTGTCTATCACCTCATATTCGTTTAATATAAAATTAACTTGTGCGAAACCATGCATATATAAAAATAATGAAGTAAAAAAAATGTAAATACACAAGTACTATTCCATCCCTCATATTGTGTTTGAACATGTAACCTATTTATTTATTAATTAAGTTTTACTTTATAAAATTATGTCCCATGAGTCATGGCCAACACTGATATCACATTGTGATAGTAATATTCGAGGTTCCACGATGTAATAGGACAACCTGTAATGATATTAATAATTAAAGTGTTTCATAGTAATAACCAAGGAAATATATACCTAAAATCTAAAAAACTCAGTAGTAAATTCATTCTGTCTATGTGGGTAAGAGTGTAATCCAAGGGGGATCATCAAAGGTATTCCAAAATAGTGTTATCTAATCATGTCCAAAGAGGACACCTAATGTAAAACCTGATAAGTTATGGAAATGCCCATGGATCTAAAGGAGGCAAATCATTTCTATAGAAGAAATAATAGATCCAAGAAATGAATCTGAGGAATCATGTAATAGTAAATGAAGGATCTTATAATGTTATTCATGGAAACCATTGATTGATGAGGCATAGGTTCCTAGGTGGGTCTCAACGAAGGCAACAAAATCCTAGTACCGGAATGGCTTCGACGAGTTATCAATGAATTCCCTTTGGAATCCAAAATCTCACTCAATCCTATACACTTTGATAATAATTTATAGTATCATATACGATTGGGTAACTTATAATTAATTAATTTAATATGTTATGCCACATGATTTTCATATCATTTACTAAGTCATTTAGTGGCATCATTTCCTGTTATTAGTGTAACAAGGACAAGGGTCCTGAAACCCTTCAATTAAATAGAGTCATAATCATTTCCTTTGGATCATTTTTCAACCTTTCATTGTATGTGGAATGGGGTGCTACTTCATGAAACAAGCAATTCATCTATATTCAATTAAGACAATTCATATATATATTATACAATTTCAAATTCCATTTATAATTTGTTAATCAAGTTGAATAACATACCTTAAGAGGGTCAACTTATTAGGATACATGGTTCTTTATATTTTAATTTAATATTCATTAATTAAGGAATGCCTATCATTAGAAGGGTCAATACGAAGCACACCAGATCAGTGGATCAGATGAACATGTCAAAGCTCTAAAACAAAATGAAAAATAACACACTACATGGGATGGTTGAAGTTATTCATGTAAATACAAAATATTAATTAAAAATATGGGAATGTCATAGAACATAGTTCCAAAGACTACAATAAAGAAATATAAATTAATAAAATTATTCATGGTAAAATGGATGTGCCCAAACTACTATTTTTAAAATAAAAAATCCGGCAGAGTCGGTTATATAGCACCTACCCATAATCATATGACTCTCCCCATTTGTTATATGCCTTTAATTATGACCTTATTTAAATATAAAGAATAGTTTATAAACAACATGAAAATAGGTTATATGATCCTACATATAAATAGCATCGTTTATAGGAAGAAGAATGATTAAGGATTAAAATTTTACTGAGATCTTACCAGCATTGATCATTTGAATAAAAAACGATTCAATCAGACTCCAGATATAAGCTTGATCTCAAATCAAAGACTATACATGAAAAGGGATCAAAATAGTGGAATGGAATGCCTTTATCCACTGAAAAAATCAGAGGAGGGAAGAACATAAAACATCATTTAAGGGTAAAATAGTCATTTCACCCAAATTTGGGCTTCACGCGGTTTGGTCAAATGGTTGCACCAAAATATGAAAACAACCATGCATTGTACTATGTAAAGGGTGGGAACCATCATGGTTAGACTTGATGTTTAGGGAAACTGTGCCCTAACCATAACAAATTCCTCAATAATTTGTCAGTAATTTTCTTCATGGTCATACAACCCAATTAAAACAGTGTGTAAAAAAAATCCACCCCATATGACCGCACTATTTATCCTTTCATGGTTAAATATAACAATTTGTCCCACTTTACAGAGTTTACTTTGACCATGAAACAAAACATTTTATCCCCTAGTTTGAGTTTCCAAGCTCTAAACAACCTCCAGACATTGATGACACTTTCACTAACTCATATGGAATCCACATTAGGTATAAAATAATGAATGAAACCATTATTTAAAGGATATGTACCTAAGTGGAAAACTGGGTGCTTACATTGATATTAACATAAACGTTTTCTATAAATAAATATTATTTTCGATAACTTTCCCTGTATAAATGCAAAACATTAAGAATTTTTTTTAAATGGAAAAAATATAAGTATTTAATATAAAAGCTAAAATTATCCATTTAATTTTAAGGTATGTATAATAATAAATAAATTATATAATATGGGTATAATGAAAATAATTTTTACATTCACTAATTATGAAATTTAATTACTATAAGAAAACAATTTTTATGATTAATAATATATTTTTTTTAAAATGATTTTTTATTTCAATAAACTATGTATATTATGATTACATAAATATGTAATATACTGATTATGTGAATAATAGATTACTAATAAATTAATTAGTATTTTATAAGAATTAATAATAAATAATTGTTATTTTTTTTAAAAAATATAAATTTCACAATACAAAAAGCTATCAACTATATTTTTGTATTTTAATTAAATATTTAATTTCAAAATGTTAGGAATCTAATTTGAAAAACAAGAATCATTTTTGTATAAAATGTAATAATAATAACTTAAAATGAGTTTTTTAGATTTTTATAAAAGGTATAATTTTTAGTTAAATAATGAAAATTGCCATTTTTACAAGCAACAAGACTTTTAGTACATTATGAGTATATATTTATAATCTTTTGAAAGCCCTTTAATGATAGTTATTTATTTTTTATGTGAAATTAAAATTTTGAATTTTTTTATATTATGAAAACCATATTTGAAATTTTATAATTTGAATTACATTTAAAAAAAATTTATCCTTTATTGAATATATATTTTATATATTTTTTTTATCAGGATAAAAAACGAATCAAATAAAATTAATTTTGATTTTGGAATCATTAAGTCCAAATTATATAATAAAGAAATTTTTTGGTCTGAAATGACAAATTACCTAGGTAAAAACAAGTTACTATTGTAAAAAATAAAATTATAAAAAAATTAAACCTTAGATGTAATGTACCAAATATTTTCATAATTGAGGGGTTGATGTGTTAATTGAATAATCCATTTCCCAACTCCATTATTTATCAATTTCAGATCTACTTTCATTGAGATTGAATTCCAGTTATTGAAAACTATTGGGTATTTAAAAAAAATCATCTCATTTTCACATATAATATGTGTAATCCTATCTTAACATTTCCTCACAAAAAATCCTATTATTTTCCGTCCAAAATATAACTAACCTTACCTTGATCATTCCTAATAACCTTAATTAGGTTCTAGTATTCTAAAAATTCCCTACAATAAAGGTTTAACCCCCTTTGTAATGGTGATAATCATGGATTTGAGGAGTTTATAATGCATCTGAAAAGGTGGGGAAACAAGATTTTTAAGATAATTACAACTCATGCATATACTAGAAGGGATTACTGAGGAGTTAAATTATGGGGAAACTATTTATGAATAAGATTTTGTGTAGCTAATCTCCAAGACACAAAATTTTTATTTACTTCGGTTATGTAACTATTTCTCAGATTTGTTAATTGTATCATGAAATTAATGAATTATTTATGTTATGTTTATCTTGTTTCAAAATAGTTGGTATTAAGGAATGGTTTAGTAATTTTTAAGGTCATTTTAGAGAAAATAGACAGACCATTATGGATAGTTTTCAATATAATATAAAATCACGATGATATGGGAAAATAAATAGTATATGATTCTCTTAGAAAATGCATCACTATTTTGATAATAAAAGTGAATATACTCTAAAAAATATTTACCTATGGGTAATAATTATAAAATTTAATGTTTGATATTTACATAATCATTACCTGATTTAGGAATAAAGACTTAATTTCACCCACAGTTCGACACACATGGGAGATATGATTTTTTTTAATCACATTATAATTACAATCCTGTGTAAAAGATTTATTATGTTATGGAACATGGATATGAATTTTAATATAAATAATCCTAAATAAATAATGATTAAATAAATTTGGATTTAGGTTGAACTAAAATATTTGTTATTCTATTGAAGTGTTTGACATTTTGAGGTTGATTTTTCCATAATTCAATCATGCTATAAATATTGATCACTCATGGTTAACAATTTGGGATTTAGAAATTAAGTGATAAAGTAATAATAAAGGTAATAATGGATGTTATGGATAAAATAATAATGAGTAACCATATGCAATAGAATCTATCATTGAAAGCATTGTTTTTATTCAAACAAATCTTTACTGAGTTATGACTAATAACAATAATCTTTAAATTTTTTTGATCTTTCCAAAGAAGATAAATATAATGTTTAAAATAATATTAGATATAGAATATGATGAAACAATGATTATTCAAATTCATAAATTAAAAAATGTGTAAATGGGAACATATGATAATGTGTTTGAGTAAAATGAATGTGTTTCCATTTGAGATGGATTAGTCATTGAGCTTATAATTATTGGGTTTGGACAAATAATCTGATCAATGAAACCGAGGTGAAGAATATCTGTTTCTTTATTTGTTTATAATTTTGGAATAATGAAAAACAGTTCCTAAACACAATATATGATTAGAATAACAAAAAATAGCATCATCTTAAACAAAATAAACAAGGGGGAAACTATGTTATCCCTATAAATGAATGTTAGTCAGGAAGAAGAAAAATAAAATGAACACTCACAAGTCACTTTATATTTTAGGATATCCAATTGGAATCATGTTATAGACACCCTAGTTTTAGTATGATATTAAATTATAGCATCATATCAACACTCTAATGATTTGATTTTATCTTATATTTTTATTATATCTAAATTTGAGGATTATGGAATATTAATAATGAAATTTTTTATCTCTACATTAGAGGAATTCATTGCTATTTTGGAAATGTGTTACTCATCACCACAAAAAATCCATAGAAATCAAGAAAAAGGGATATCATATTTCATATTTCAAACCCTCTTATTCTCATAAATCGATAGAAGGATGAATATTATATCTCTTGGAAAAAATACGATTATCATAGATATGGTACCTAATAATGAAAGATGTTAACTAAAATGATCAAAGAAACATTATTAATTAGGATTGAACTATTTTGTGAGAAAATAATATATTTCCTATGTTTATTGATAATACTCTAGAAAATATATCATTAGTCAAGTTTATCTCTTTTATAACCTATTTAAATTCATTATAATGTGATAATTGAAATTACAAGGATGTAATTTATTTAGGGGTGTGGGTGAATGTAATGATCCATGATTTACTATTGAATTGTTTTAATGAAATGATTTATTTGATATCTTTCTCTGAAATGAACATTGAAATTTAACAGAAAACCAAAATATATTGAGATAAAATATAAATATTTAATATAAAAGTTGACACCTAGTATTTTAATTTATGTGTATAGATAATAATAATAAAATTTTAAAATATAGGTATAATATAAATAAATTATTCTTGTAGTTATAATGAAATTAAATTTCAATAACATATATTTGAAAATATTTTTTTAGAATTAGTGTTTTATTTCAAGAATCTATGTATATTAAAAAAACAAAAAAATAAAACCATTAATTAAATGAATAATATATAACATGTGAATTAAAAGTTAATTTATATTAAATAATAATTTGTAATAGTAAATATTTTTTAAAAAATATATTTTACAATTGAATATTTTTCTACTCTATTTTTGGGACATTAATATAATATTGAATTATCAAATTTTCGATATTTAATTAGAAAAAACATGGTGAATATTAGGTTTCTTCAAAATAATATAACATTAAGATTATTTTTTGTAATCATATGAAATTATTGTTTTTTAGTTTAATATTGAAAAATACTATTTCGAACAAAGACAAGACTTTTATAACATTATTAGTATATAATTGTGAAATTTATGAATAATATTTTCAAGATAAAATATTCATTTAATAATCGAATTTATAATTTAAAAAATTTCAGTTTTAATTTATAAAACCATATTATGTATTTAACAATTTAAATTATATTTAAAAAAAATTGTTTTTTCCATTATATATATATATTATTTTAATATTAATTACTATCACATAAAAAATTGAAGATTTTGTTTTTCAATTTTGGAATAATAGGTTCTAAATTAAAAAATACTGACCATTTAATTATTTAGTAGAAATGAAAAATTTACATAGAAATAACTTGTTACTCTGGTGATAAATAATATTGTTAAATTGAGTAACATTAGAGGTGAAGGGACAAACTTACTTAAAAGAGATTTTAATTTAGTGGAGGAGGTTCTTATTGACCATATCTATTTTATAATACAGTAATTCTAAACATTTGATCCACATTCATTAGTAACGACTTCCCATTATTGATATCTTTTGGGGATTTACAAAATGGAAAACATTTTAACTTACAAAATGGGAACACATATTTTCACATACCATCACATAAAATCCTCTAATGTTAATCCTAAAATATTTTTAAACCTCACCTATACATTATAATACTATTAAAATAGGTTTTGGTCTTCTCAAAAGACTATACATCTATGATTTATTTCCTTTCATAAAAGAGATAATGCAAGGAGTGAGCAGTTTAGAGTGCATCTGACTACATGGGGTTACTAGGTAATAATGGTAAGCATAACTCATTGTAATTATATAATAAATTATAGATGAGATTGATTATGTATAAAATATTTTAGAGTCATATGTTTATATATCTTATCCCTAAGACCCTAAACCTTTACATCTTTGGGTTGTGGGACTATTTGTAATATGTATTATTTATATTATAAGATTAATGTTATGTTTATATTGGGTTGAAATATTAAAAATATATTACATTTTTTTCAATTTATTGAATAAGTCACTTTTATGAAAAGTGGGAACCACATGTAGACATTAGTGGGCTGGGAGAATAACCCTATTGAGGACAAAACCTGCCCCAAAAACACCATAAAAACAAGCCACCAAAACTATAATAAAAAAAGTTCATCTAAAGAATTCTAACAAGGACTGACCCCACCCAAAACCATTATAACCCACCATGATGTGAAATCTTCACCACCCAACACTGTGTACACATCAGAACCAACACACATGTCATCCTTCAGGACGCATCGCACTACCCATCCTTATCGGACAATAGAAACGTCGGAATAGAATCCAACCATTGGGAGAGCTATGAACAATTGGACTACCAGTACCACCCAAATCACCTCAGAGGACCTCTAACTGGAACAATGTGGGTCCAAGTGCACGATTATAGGGAAATAAGAGTAGAAGAGTTCTGTCATAGAAGAAAATAAACCCAAATGAGCAACAAAAGTAGATAAAAACACAATATTGTACCAGATCATCCACAGAGGTTGACTGATGAGTCGATCCTCATCGATATAACTCAATAATCACAGATCATATGAATGAACCAAAAACCATCCCATATTGTGAAATGTAATGTGTAATTAGACAACCTCTGACCTTCTATCACTACCACCACTCGACTACCATCGCACATGAAACCAAGATGGCGACAAACTCAGTGAGTAGTTGTGAACCCAAAAGAGAATTAGACTCCATCGACAACAAGTATTCCTAAGTGTTTCATTAATAATAATTTAAAAAACATTAACAAGGCCTCCCTTATTTGATTATAAAACATGATTTATATTTTTTTATTTCAGATTAAATAAAAAATATTCAGATTCATGACCTTTTTATTCAAAGATTTAATAATATTACAAAACATCATTACACGTCAAATTATTACAAAATTCTCCAGCAAAAAATTGAGATTCAATCAAGATATATTCTTAATAGATACAAATTTTTTTGATATCATACTCATCACTAAACCTATGAAAATCATTTTTAAACATTTGGTGAGAAAAAATTTGTTTGCTAAGGGGGTTTAAAATAATAAGAAAAAATCCTTTACCTTTTTCCTAAACATAATTTTAGGGTTTTCAAAATAACAAATACGTTATTAAATTCAGAAAATTTAGGATGAATGCATGAAAAACTAATATGCATTAATACCATCCAATATTATAATATATATATTGATATCTCTTTTTTAAACATTGAATCATTCCTCCCAACAATAATAAAACTTCGTTATAGAATATAATTATACATGGATTTTATTAAGAAAACCATGGAGTCACCAAAGATATTAAAGGCCACACTTTAGGAAGATATCCCATAAAGGGCATGGGTTTAGTCCCCATTACTCATCATCATAAATAATATCCATATTAGAATATTTTAATTAAAAAATTCTACAATGCCAACCATTCTCATTATAGATCCATCAAAAGAATCATTAAAAAACTTATATTTAATTTATTTTTAAAGAGAACAATAGGTACATATTTTATAAACATTGTCAAAGGTAACCTAAAATAAGAATCCTTATCATTAGAAATAATCCATTAATTTTTTGGAAATATTTATAAAAACTTCATGAAAATTTTATTTAAACAAATTAATTTGTAAACATGAATTAAATTTTAAGTAAAATAATAGTGAATTTGCATACCTGTAATCATGAAATTCATTTTTAGGAATAAAAGGGAATTTGACACAAAAAATAAAAAACTGTATCAATTTGGAAAAAAACATCCATCTAAAGGACTTCTATAATTTTATAATTTGAAAAATAGAATAAATTAAAATCCCTATAAACATGCTCCATTACAAATAATGTTTAATAATAATGTTTTTCACTTTGAAATAATGGTTTTCAAAAAAATAATTATATGTTTAGGAAAACATTATCTATTTTATTATAATGGGATACGAAATATATATATATATATTTAAGTAAAATGTTTTCATTCCTTACATTGAGTTTAGTAATCAAGAATTTTTCAAAAATAATTTTTTTTTAATTTCTGGATTTTAGGGAAACAAATAGATTTATCTAAGGAAGTGGTTCCCCATTTATTAAATCTAAAAAATAAATCAAGATTCGACTGCGATATTATCATCCAACTCTTTTTGATAGTATGGAATTAAAGAAAGGGAGAACCCATATAGTAAGAGTTGAGGTTTTAAAAATGAGTAAAAATAATGTCTATGTATATTTGTGTGGATATTAAAGATTTATTTTCATATTTATATTTTTTATCAAAGACAATAAAAATAGTATCCAACTAAAATAAAATCTATTTAATATTTGGATATTTATTTGATTCTAAAATCTAATTTTATATAGCAGGAAAAATGATTTTCTTTGTCTAATTTTATTATATGTTAGTAATTGTAGTGAAATTATGTTGTTCATAAGGACCAATATTGGATCTATCGATATAAATTCAACGAAATAAATTTTTTTTTAAAAAACAAACAAATACATATATATGTATATATATATTCATAGCGATGAATAGAAGTCTGAATATATATATTAGTGCTTTGTGATACTCAATCAGTATCTAATATATATTGATTAAGAATATTATATATATATATATACTCCATGTGTTTTTGACCAATGCACAATCCGGAATGTCGATGATGTGGAAAATATACATCACTAAATCCATTATTGTTCATATCAACAATAATTTAATTTAAATTGAAACAATTATAAATATATAGCCTTTTTATATCACATTTTTTAGCATTTTTGAGAATATTTCCTTAAACATGATAATACATGCTGATATTTTTTACATCACAACCTATTTTGGTGGAATGAAAGAATCATCTATTGTATTTCGTGATAGTTATGTTAATAAACTATGGTTTTAATTACTATAGGTTGAGTTAAAGAGACATTTTTAGTTAAAATAGATCGATATGACTTCATCTTTAAGGATTAACTATTTTATAGTTTGAGGACTATGGCCATATTTTTTATGGAGAATTATATTAGGAGAAGAAAATAAAATAAATTCTGGATATTTAATGTTACCTTAGTCATCGAATAATATGATTCATCAAATTGGAAAAAGAAGAACATGTGAGGTTGAAGATGAAAACCAAGATGATCAGACAGTTGATATAAATTCAAATGAATGACTCATATATAATTACATGTTTTTAAATAGGTGTAAAATACCTTGTGTTTTTGGTCCACATTGAACATTTAGACAGTATGTATACCATATATAATACCCATTGTTCCATCCACCACTTATGCCAGAATCATGGTAAGACAACCAAAACAATCACACAAACCACATGGCGTGGGCTGACACATTTCCCCATTATGTGCCAACACACACACACACACACACACACACACTCTCTCTCTCTCTCTCTCTCACTCTCTCTCTCTATTGGTGTTATACACTCTCCATCCAACCCATGAATGAACTCATATATTCATGGAATCATGGGAATTATTGGTCAACATTACTCCTTTATAGATTCTCCCTTGTTCCACATGTGGTTATGGAGGGTTATTTGGGGGCTTATGAATGGAATATTTTAACACTATACACAATTTTAAAATCTAAAAATGAAATTTGACTATTTTTTATTATTTTTTCTACATTAAATTTTTTTATTAAATATTACATTAAATATATTCTTTTCAACTATCATTGAATTTATTTATATTAAGAAAAAAATATATATATTTTTATATTACTATTTATTACCAAGGAATATTAAAATTTTCACAAGGATGATGGATTTAAATTTTAAATTGATTCATAACATAATTCTTACTCTAAATGAATCAAGAATGATCTAGAATTTTTCTTATTCAAATTCTATAAATAAACATTTAATATATATTTTTATAATACAGACATTATGTATTCCAGTGTTCTTCCTCACACTATTAGTTCCTATTTTTCCACCTCTCTAAATAAAATAAATTGATTTTCATTAAATAAATACTTTTTAGGAAAAGTGTAGAACTGCCAAGTTCAAAAAAAACATCAGAAACTACAATAGATGAAAACATTATTGAACGAAAAATAAAACCTGTCTGAAATATTTTACTTATATAATTTCCAAGAAATATCAGGTACCTTTTTATTTGGATTATCTTTGATCTTGTCGTTGAAATGATAATCCATTTTTCTAATGATTTAAGAAAATCATTCATTGTTAACTTCCTTACATTTCATCTTCATATCAGAATTATGTATTTCTTATCAATAAAATCACAATAGTATTTTTTGTGAACATTGGAATTAGTCTTGAATCCATCATATTTTCATTTTTATTAGAATCATGTATAATCAATGCCTCCTCCGAATTTATTTCCTCAGAGTGCAAGGGAAATTCCCAGTATTATACCCCAACCTCCACCTCAAAATCCCCTTATGATCCTTCCTTTATCTCTAATGGAGAATCAAAATTATTAGCGTACATGAATCACTTCCCCTAAGGAATAATCATGGCATCCAAACTATACATAGAGCCTGCTTATTTTTTAAACTAAGAATCTACCATTACAGTCATCTTCTCAAATTCATGTTCTGTAGAGTGATCAAATCTGGCCCTTCAGTTATACTCTTTAAAAATATGTCATCCATTGATTCATCTTTAGAGGGTTCACTCTCCAAATTAATGGACCCAACTTTTTTGATGGACCTTATCTCCATTGGTTTAGGTAGGTATGAGTAATCCTATAACCCCTTAAAATTACTACTCTTGAGCACTATGAAACTACACAGATCCCTATTTTATTTCTACTCGTCCATCCTTATAAGGATATGGATAACATTACCTTGGAATTCCCTTACACTATCATCGAAGAATTAGTCATAGATCTCCCCCAACTCTTACGCTAGATGTAACACCCCGACCCCTATTACCCAGAGTCGGTGCATTATTTTATTACATTGGTATGATTACAAGGAATCAAGTCCCGAAGGACCGATCAGTTTAGCAGTCTTGGAAAATAGATCACATACATGAATGTTACATTACACTTCATAACATACAAAACAACATAAATAATCCTTCACGAACGTCATTATTCCCTTGGATTACCCTTTCATATTAATCACAATAAACTTCTTGGAATCCTGGAAAAAATAAAACATAGAAAGGGGTGAGCTCAAATGCTCAGTAAGGATAACAATACAATGAAAACCTTCATAAATAAGCATAATCATTTAAGGAAATTTATAACTAAAACAAAATCCTTTTAAACATGAACTTCATAATAATATGGAAAAAAATAAAATGAAATAATGCCATTTACATGTTCACATGGATATTCTACTAGTCAAATAATCACATGCAATATCACTAACCACTTTTATAATGATGGAATGCATAATTACTGACTATCATAACCACATAGTCAAAGACTTATGCCAAGACACTAGTTTTTCTTATGAGACCTACCGATGCATCAAGGAGCTGTAGAGGGCTCCACCCATAACTTATTTTGTCCAATGTATTCCTCATATTAAAAGGTCTAAACATAACTTAAATATTCGTATTAAAACTAGCATATGAAATGTAAATAATTTACCCATAAACCATGTATGGTATAAATATAACACATCCACATTCAAACATATCACAAAACCTTCAACACAATATGGAAGATTTGTATCATGATAAATCAACTTCAAAACTAGTTTAAAATCCATTATATAATTTTGACATAGATGAAAATGATTTGTAAAACTCTTTGAGAGAAATAACCCTTTTCATGAAAACATTTAAATGTCACATAATTTAGAAAGGAAGACATGTAATGATATTTTTGAATCAAAGTATCCCATACCACTTTAAAACTTTTGAAAAGAATTATCATTTCAAAACATTCATGTCGATATAAATAAATCCTTAAAATCATTTTGAAAACATGGACATTAATTAAAAAGATTTATAAAGATAAATCTTTAAAACATTTAAAATTATGATCTTGATAAATAGTTCCTTTCACAAATCCTGAAAATATTAATTTTGAAATCATTTTTATTAAAAATGGACATTGATGATAAAAATGTCCTAGTAAATACATACACATAAACAATCTCGGATAATAATGATATTGAGGAATTAACCCTTTCTAATTTGGTAACTTACGAAACATACACACCATGAAAGAGGTATCATACAATTAAATTGTAAATACACATAAATTAAATTGTATTACCCAATGAATACAATTATTGGAAGTACATACACAACACAAAAGGTAATAGTGGAAATATGGTATGAATATCACGGGAATAAAAAGTGAGATTAAACCCCTTACCTTGCACTTTTCTTTAGTTGAGGGTAATTTTAACCTCCTGTATTAAAATTATAGTATGTTATTAAATTATAACAGAACCATATTAATATTTATGATATCATACATTATTCATATATGACTTTATACTACCCATTTAATAATAATTTCCATGTTATATTAATATTTTGGATAATAATCGCTTTCTTTATCGTACGTGTTTTAACTTGTTACTCTTGATTGTATCACTTAGATCATGATTTAAATAAATCTAGAATATAAAACATGATTTATATATCATATATATTTAGAATATAAATATGTATAATAGATTTATATATGAAATGGAAAACACTGTTTATAGAGACGGTAGCTCGTACGTACGCATAAACGTTGTTTCCGTTTTCATATAGTATTGAACGGAAGTAAGTGAATAAGATAAATGTAAGTACAAAAATACTTATATATATAAATATATATATCTCCAGTGGCATTATTATGTCATATATTACATACTTATTAGTAATATATATTTTTATAATGGTCTATGAATTGTGAACTTGGAAATGAATCCCATCGCGTCGTGGAGACAGTAATCCGTACGTACACACGAGTGAAAATATCATTCTTTTGATATTATAATAATATATAATTGGATGTTATATTATAAATACATAATCATTATCATGTTATATTTATTATTTACCTCAAATACACATCATTATTATACCCATCCAAATAATAATGTATTGAATAAGATTTACACCACGACATGGAGAGAGTAAGCCGTACGTACGCATGTATGGTAACATGTCATTCAAAGGGTGGATAGAATAATGAATTTGGTTGTACCATAATTATAATAACATAAAATTATATAGAATATACTGGAGGTATTATTTTATATTGGAAACAACAATGAAAAAGGAAGTGGAAGAAGAAAAGAAATTGAAAGAGGGCGGTGAAATCATTACCTCTTCTTCTAGTTCTTCATTTTGATTTGATCAAAAGTTCTCCCTAGGTTGGCTTTCTAATCAAACTAAGGCCTTTAGGATTAAGGGAGGATAGTTGATAGGTATTTGGGCAGGGGTTGGGCGAACCAATAGTATTTTAAGGTATGAATAATTGGTTAGAAGTGGTGTTCTTTTATAAGGGGGAGGAGGGGCTCTTTAGAAAAAACATAAATTATTAATTTATAATAAATTCATATTAGGTTCATAATGGATCTGAAGTGGATTATTAAAAGTCTAAGGTGGGGATCAAGCGAAATATTTTCAACCAATATATTTTAGACAGGTTTCTATCACTATATTAACCTTATCATTTATATTTAACTCTTTGTTAATTAGTTTGACACTTACCATGTCTCTTTGTATTTTAATATTATATAGTTAATAAACATAATATATACTTCAAAGAGACCCCCAAGTGGTCCATTAATGATACACATATCATTATATAAGTCCTTTGGCTGAATTGTATATTTTTAGGATTAAAATATGAATTAATAATATAAAATTTTTTTACAAACTCTTTTATGTCAACTTTGACACTATTTAATAATTGATTTTTGTAAAAGACTTAAAAACATTATTATTTCGAACCAAATTAATTTAAGAAATAAGAAAATGTAATATTAACTAATTAAATTTCGTCGATGGCATCAAAACTTTCAAATTATATTTATTTTAACATTTATAATACTAATTATTTGATTCCTTCATTAATAAGGAAAATACTACATCATTATTGTGTCATAAATAAATTTAGTTATTAAATGTCTAAAAATTATAAATAAAATACCATTATGTTGGAAATATTATTATATTTCTAATTAATATTTATAGTCTAAAATATAACATATATAACCCTATGTAAAAATTGTTTTTCTAAAAGATATATGCTTTTGTCATTTTGGTATTTACTTTTACTTAATTAATGTAAAGTGTCATTATCATTTACAAGTGGATCCATGGGATCCCAAAATCGACCCAAAGATGTAAATGGTTGGAAATATATCAACCAATAGGGTTAGGACTCGTTCTTGGTTAATTTATTATTATTATAATATTTTTTACCTTTATTTATAGGATTTACCCTTTAACCATGGTAAATAAAATATTTATCGAAATAATTATTCAAAATGTCTAAAAATAAATGTTACCAATTTACACAATTTAGACATCCTGATTCCAAATATGGAATCCATTTTACCAAATTCAAAACACATAACTGGCAGATATTAATTTAAAATTAATTCTAGCTGTCAAAACGAAAAGCGTGTTTTTAAGAAATAAGAACTATCAAAAGATTGACACTTGTTTATGTCTGGTTTAAATGTGATATTACATCCAATGAAAAAAATTGTATTAAATGGAAAAAAATATATTTTAAATATACGTTCAAACCACTAAAATTCATAATTTATCACTAATAATTATTTCGATTAAAAAAGTGTTTTTAATTAAAATTTAGTAATTTTCACTATTCATCAAATTATGAAAGTTATCCGAAAAGTTCCAAAATTTCAGCCTAATCTAATTTTGATATTACAAATCCAAAAATGAAGTTCATTTTGAAACATAAAATTTATAAAATTTCAAAAAGTGGGTATTTCTATTCTTTACTGCTAGTATGATTGCTTGTGGTGTGTTAGAACTTGAAGTTTTGTATAATACAAGCTATTGTATTATTCAAAGAGAAGCGTACCATGAAAGATTTGGGTGATACATTCTCCCCTCCTTCAATAAATTTTATCCCCGCAATTTATGTTCGGTATTGGAAACATGGGGATGACATTTGAAAATATCATAGTTGAAATCCCACATCGAAAAATGGATTAATGAAGCCTTTATTTAAAATAGAGAGTGGTATGTATGAAGGTTACCGAAAATAACACATACTAGGGTTCCATGTAGGAAAACATGGAAATGGAAGAGAAATCTAACCATAAATATCTGATGGATAGTGGTAGAGAACATGGCTATGAAAAGTCCATCAATCACAAAGCCATAAATTTGTGATGATCTAAGGTGCCATCTAGGACAACGTTTTTGTTCTAAGTTCCTTTTATTAATGTTGAGGAATTTATTTATGAGATTAGATAAGATCATAAGGAGATATACTTAATTTATAATTATATTTTTATCCATTATAAAATTTCTATCAAAAACTCATCTTTCACTACAAAACATAATACAACTCAAAAATACTCTATTTATCATAATCTTATTGGGTCCCAAATATAATGAATTTATAATTCACATATCAGACCCTTTAAAAAAAGAAAATACATTATACAATCTAGGGACTTCACGTAGTGTATTGGTATGAGATAAATCACAATGGAACTATGGTTGTGGGTTCGATTCCCGCAGCTTTGTCCGACGCGACGGGTTGTCACACGGTCTGTGTGTTTTCCTTTTATAAAAATAAAAAAAAATAACATTTCAAACATAATCCATTCCAACCTTTAGACTTATCCAAAATACTACTATCCAAAATCATAGTCCAAAATTTATAAGGAAGTTAAACACAATGATGATCCTTTTTTCCATTCAATAACATGTGAACACCTTCATCATGTATTATTTTAAAACATGGTAACTTCCGAAATTACCATAAAACCTTATTGATTACATTCATGCTCCTTTATTCTTTATAGAATACTGGATACACTACTTCTATCCAAAAATATTGTAAACTACGATGATGAAAAATCATTAATTAGTTTCAAGGTAGTCAAGAATATTCAATATAATTATTCAAATCAACCATCTCTTATTTCAAAATCACTACCTCATTATCGGGACCATATTAAGGTTTACCTTTCCTTCAACCAGGTATTTTCCAAAAAGTGTATCTTACTATTAAGTCAGTTTTCTTAGAACCATATAATCTCAAATCCTCAATAAAATAGTACTTTAGTACAATCCGTATTTATCTCCATAATTCATATAACCAGTATATTGTTGACACAACACTCAAATTAAATAACCATATAATAACAACACAAGAACACTAGTCATTCTTCTTCATCTGAGGTAGTACCATAACTTGATTATTATCCAATATCATCATTTGGGGCATACTCTGATGATTTGGACTTTGGTTCGCGTAGTGTACCAACTTCTTACAGATGAAGCATTGTACATTTGAAACCTTTTTCTTACCCTTTTAGTCACGTACTTGGAGTCCTTTTTCCCCACCCTTATAACAAAATCCCATTCCCTTCAGGAAAGTTCCAGGGTGTTTTTTCCCACAGTTATCACATATGGGAAAATTCATCTTTTCCCTCTTCACTTTATCCATATTTCTCTCTTCCATCCTTTTCTTCTCTTACATCCCATCGAAGCCATGGGACTCAAAGAATTATTTACTAATCTTATTAACACATCATACTATTTCTTTCATATGTTGAGAATACATGGGAGACTCTTTCCCTTCTTAATGTTGGCTTAATACCGTGAATGATATGATCCTTCTTACTCTCTGGATCATACATATTTCTTTAGTTCTCATTCCTTCTATTGGGCAGCATTTCTAAACAATGGCATACACTAGGTGAGTTTATGAATCACAATTGATAATTCCAAACATGTAAAATACCTAACATAAATTGAACAGTTTATGGATGTAATCTATAATCCAAAATGTTTTCTTTGAGGATATATATATTCATAAACCCTTCATATTGGTTTTTAAAGAAAAATAGAATTATCCTAAGCAAATCCCCCAGGAGTGTCATAACCAAGAGTGCAGCAAGGCCCATTGTCATGCACCAGTTCTCGTTCAACTGTAGCTCAAAGCTGTGATTTTGGATTTTACCCCTATGTACATCTATGCCAGAGCCGCCTTTACCTACTCGTATCCAGACAAGGATGTATTTGCTTGGAAACTCACAAAATCTATACATTACCAAAATTCAAGGATGCTCTTCTATATTAATCCTCAAAGTCTATCTTAGGTTAATGTGCTTTAATCAGAGTTTATCTAAATACAGTTTCCAAGGTTATTGATAAACTTTCTCTGATACCAACTGTAACGCCCTGACCCTAGTTACCTAGAGTCGGTGCATTATTTTAATACATTGGCATGATTACAAGGAATCGAGTCCCAAAGGACCAATCAGTTTAGTAGTCTTGGAAAATAGATTACATTCATGAATGTTACATTACACTTCATAACATACAAAACAACAAAAATAACCCTTCACTAACATCATTATTCCCTTGGATAAACCCTGTATATCAATCACAATACACTTCTTGGAATCCTGGAAAAAATAAAACATAGAAAGGGGTGAGCTCAGATGCTTAGTAAGGATAATAATACAGTAGAAACCTTCATTAATAAGTATAAACATTTACGGCAATGTATAACAAAAATAATAGCCTTTTAAACTTGAACTTCAGGATAATATGGAAAAAAATAAAATGAAATAAGACCATTTACTTTTTCACATTGATATTCTACTTGTCGAATAATCAAATGCAATATCACTAACCATTTTCATAATGATGGAATGCATAATTCCAGAGTATCATAACCACATAGTCAAGGCCTTGTGCCAAGACTACAAATAAGATTTTGTCAAGGCCTTGTGCCAAGACACTAGTTTGTCTCATTAGACATACTGATGCATCGAGGAGCTATAGCGGGATCCACGCGTTACTTATTAAGTCCAATTCATTCCTTATATGAGAATGTCTAAACATAACATAAACATTCGTATTAAAACTAGAATACGAAATGTCAATACATTACCCATAAACCATGAATAGTTTAAAAATAACACATCCACAGACAAACATGTCACAAAACCTTCAACACAATAGGGAAGATTTGTATTAAGATAAATCTACTTCGAAACAAGTTTAAAATCCATTAAATAATTTGGACATAGATGAAAATGATTTGTAAATCTCTTGGAGAGAAATACCCCTTTTTCATGAAAACATTTAATGGTAACAAAATTTTGAAAGGAAGACATTTAAAGATATTTTTGAATCAAAGTGTCCCATACAACTTTGAAAATTTGAAAAGAATTATCATATCAAAACATTAATACCCATACAAATAAATCCTTAGAATCATTTTGAAATCATGGACATTAATAAAAAAGATTTAGAAATATAAATCTTTAAAACATTTAAAATTATGTTCTTGATAAAGAGTACCATTCAAAAATACATAAAATATTCATTTTGAAATAATTTTTATAAAAATTGGAAATTGATGATAAAATTTTCCCAGTAAATACTTACACATAAACAATCTCAGAAGATAATGAGATTGAGGAATTAACCTTTACCAATTTGATAACTTACGAAACATACACCCCATGAAAGAGGTATCATAAAATGAAATTGTAAATACACATAAATTAAAGTGTATTACTCAAAGAATACAATTATGGGCATTACATACACCACACAAAAGGTAATACTGAAAATATTGTACGAATCTCATGGGAATAAGGAGTGAGGTGAAAACCCCTTACCTTCAACTTTTCTTTAGTTGAGGGTACGTTTAACCTCCTGTATGAAGATTATAGTCTATTATTAAATTATACCAGAACCATATTAATATTTAGGATATCATACATTGTTAATTTATGACTTTATACTACCCATTTAATAATAATTTCCATGTTATATTAATATTTCGAGTAATAATCGCTTTCTTTATCGTACGTGTTTTAACTTATAACTCTTGATTGTATCACATTGATCATGATTTAAATACATCCAGAATATTAAACACGATTTATATATAATATATATTTAGAATATATATATGTATAATATATATATATATATGAAATGGAAAACACCTTTTATGGAGATGGTAGTCCGTACGTACGCATAAACGAGGTTTCTGTTTTCATATAGTATTGAGCGAAAGTAAGTGAATAAGATATATGTAAGTACATAAATAGTTATATATAAAAATATATATATCTAAAATATCATTATTATTTCATATATTACATACTTATTAGTAATATATATTTTTATAATCGTCGATGAATTGTGAACTTGGAAATGAATCTCATCGCGTCGTAGAGATGGTAATCCGTACGTACACACGAGTGAAAATATCTTTCTTTTGATATTATAATAATATAAAATTGGATGTTATATTATATACAAATATTCTTTATCCTGTTATATTTATTATTTACATCAAATAACCATCATTATTATACTCATCCAAATAATAATGTATTGAATAACAATTACACCACGACGTGGAGACGGTAAGCCATACATACGCACGTATGGTGACATGTCATTCAAAGGGTGGATATAATAATGAATTTGGTTGTAACATAATTATAATAACATCACAGTATCTAAATGATTCTAGAGTTATTGTTTTAGAATGGAAGAAACTAAGAAAAAGGAAGTGGAAGAAGAAAGGAACTTGAAAGAGGGTGGTGAAATCATTACCTCTTCTTTGGGTTCTTCCTTTTGATTTGATCAAAAGGGCTCTGTAGATTTTATTTATGATCAAAATAAGACCTCTAGTTTTAAGGGAGGATAGTTGAGAGGATATTTTGGATGGGGTTGGACAAACCAAAAGGATTTGAAGGTATGAAAATTGGTTAGAAGTGGGGACCTTTTATAAGGTGGAGGAGGGGCTCTTTAGAAAAAACATAATGTATTAATATACAATAAATTCATATTTGATTTATAATGGCTAAAAAGTAAAGTATTCAAAGTATAAGGTGGGTATGGGTATAAATACTTTCATCCAATAGATTTTAGACAGGTTTGGGTCACTATATTAACTGTATTTAAAAACTCTTTTATGTCAATTTTGACACTATTTAAAAATTGATTTTTGTCAAAGCCTTAACAACTTCATTAATTATAACCAAATTCATGTAACAAATACTAACAGGTCATATTAACTAATAAAATTCTTGGATGGCATCAAAACTTTCAAATTATATTTATTTTAACATTTATAATACTATTTAATTGATTCTTTCATTAATAAGGAAAATACTTCATCAGTATTGTGTCATAAATAAATTTAATTATTAAAAGTCTAAAAATTATAAATAAAATACCATTATGTAGGAAATAGTTTTAGCTTTATAATGAATATTTATAGTCTAAAATATAACATATATTAACCTATGTAAAAATTGTTTGGTTAAAATATATATGCTTATGTCATTTTTGTATTTACTTTATCTTAATTAATATAAAGTGTCATTATCACTTACAAGTGGATCCATGGGGTCCCAAAAACGACCCAAAGATGCCCATGGTTGGAAATGTATCAAAAAATAGGGTTAGGACACGTTTTAGGGAAATTTATTATTATTATTATTATATTATTTTTCACCCTTATTTAGCGGATTTACCCTTTAACCATGGTAAATAAAATATTTACCGAAATAATTATTCAAAATGTATAAAAATAAAAGTTACCTATATACAGAATTTGGAAATCATGATTCCAAATATGGAATCCATTTTTCCAAATTCAAAACACAGAAGTGGAAGAAATTAATTTAAAATTAATGCTCACTGTCAAAACAAAAACCGTGTTTTTAAGAAATAATAACTATCAAAAGATTGACACTTGTTTATGTACAGTTTATATGTGAAATTACATCCAATGACCAAAATTGTATTAAATGGTAAAATATATTCTAAATATACTTTAAAAACACTCAAATTAATAATTTATCACTAATAATTATTTTGATTAAAAATGTTTTTTTAATTAAAATTTAGTAATTTTCACTATTCATCAAATTATGAAAGTTATCCGAAAAGTACCAAAATTTCAGCCTAATCTAATTTTGATATTCCAAATCCAAAAATGAAGTTCATTTTGAAACAAAAAATTTATAAAATTTCAAAAAGTGGGTATTTCTATTCTTAACGACTAGTATGATTGGTTGTGGTGTGTTAGAACTCGATGTTGCGTATAACACACGCTATTGTATTATTCAATGAGAAGCGTACAGTGAAAGCTTAGGGTGTTACACTAGAAGCACATAGAGACACCTTGATATAGTACTAAGTAAGAAGTTCTAGGGATTCACAATGTTTACTAACATTATTAGAGGACAATAACCTACTTGAATTTGTTCTTCCAACTGCATTCACCAAAACCAAATACACCTATGGTGAGTCCTTTATATTATTATTATATTCATTGATCTCCTTTACATAAATATAGGAACCTTTACATAACCGTGCAACATCTGCAGAAGAAATAACCTTTTAACTATTGATATCTTGTGGTATATGATCCATTACAGCAATTTACCAAATCATCAATAGTCAGTATAGTGTTGGATTATGACCCAAAAAATTTCTTCTCAGCATATCAAAGATATCCACCAACTTTATATGTTATGTTTTCAAGCAACCCTCCATTTGAATGGGATCTTCCTCCACAACTAGAGCACCAATGGCTTCTTGTGCAAGTGACATCTTAGAGAACAGATCTAAAACCCCACACCGAACCCTAGGACCTCGTCATCAAGAAAATTGCGAGTGGACTAGGTGTTTACAAGACGAGAAAAAATCAACCTAGGATTAAAAGACCACAACCTCTTTATATAGAATTATGCTCTCACAATTATTTCAATATAAAATTCTTTACCATTGAAGCCCCACATAAGTCAACATTTGTGTCTAAAAGCATATTATTCATATATCTAATTAAATATATTTCATGGAAATATCATAATATATATTTGTTCATACCTTTATCAAAGCATTAATCCATTTCTATTGTCACATTATTAATGATGATAAAAAACCCATGCATTGAAAAAATGTTTTCAAGCTCTTTTGAACTCCTGTGATTCCTTTGACCATAACCACATATAGTTTGGGTTATATTAATGAGGGAAAATTAATTTTTATGAAAATTCATTTCCAATGACATAAAATTTCAAAAAATGAAATTATATTATATTTTTATTAAAAAACATATACATTTATATTATGTATTTTTTTTAACTAAATACCCTTCCAAAACATAATGGGGATGTTGAAAAATATTGCAAGATAATATTAAGTTTAAATTAGTTTTACAATGGACCCCTTATTTTCTAGATATATTAAAATACTAATATACTTAAAAATATCCTAAAATGGTGAATAATTTGAAAATACATCAGTAATACCTCCCCTTATGTGATAGATGAGAATGTTAGGAATTTGGGATTTGGTTCAAATCATTCCATGATACATGTTGACATCGGTGTATAGAAGAGGTGGTTGATATTCCATATAATTTTTTGAACGTGATTTTTTCTATTGATGAATGTATGAAAATTAAAAGAGAACAGCTTTACAGTAATAAATGTATGAACGTCATTAGAAAGTGATAGATGTGTTTAATTTATCTTCTTTATTCTATATTAAAATTGTCTCTTCAATCTAGAAAAGTCACATAATTGAGAATTTACAAAAAATTAAAGTCCAAAGATACATCATCAATACAAATCATCATAATCTCTAATGTTATGCAATCCTTTCTAATGATATCAACTGTAACATCCCGAACCCAGACTCCCAAATCATGTGAAAAAACATTATGTATTATTTTAAAAAGTTTAATGGAAAAATATATATAACAGTTAAATTTTTTGTTCAGAGATGTGGTAATATAGGAAAAATATTATTTCATATTATAATTTACAAAATTATACATGAAACCAAGTTGCATCACTCATGTAATTTCATTAATTGAAACCATGAACCATGATCTATTACTCATCATTAAACACGTCAAAATAATTTTAAAATATATTTTGATCGCAAAAACACATGAGAAGGGTTTTGAAAACCTGTAGTAAAATAATTTAAATTATCCTTCAACATAAATTGATGATTTTTAAAATAAAAAAATTTGAGATAATTTTAAAAACATTAAAAATAACTATTTTAGAATATAATGTCCTTATATAATGTCATGAACCACCCTGATTCATCCCCAAATAGTACACCCAATCATCTATCTAGAAAGGCACAAAGGGTGTCCCCAATCTTCACTTGAAAACAACACGAATCATGGAATCATAGATAAATAATTGGGGATAATTTTACCAATAATAATTAAATTAAAATTAAAATAAAACATGAAACACTATATGAGGGTAAATAAATCATTAATCTTAAATAAGTTGACAAAAATATATTGATAAAAGATATGAAATACAAAACTAAAACCAAACCATAACCACACACAATCTCTACATGACATATTGTTCACCACCATCCTCAAGGCTAACCCACTCTATGAGAGAACCAAAAAATATAAGAACCTGTAAAATAGCTTGAGTCTATCGACGTTGAGTAGAAGATTATGGGCTGTGAGAATATAATATCTCATAAGGAAATAAATAAAGAATACATTTGTTTCCTTTCCCAAAATAGTTCATAATCTATTGATTAATATAAAAATCAAAAAAAAATTAATTTTTTAAACAAAAAAATACACATTTCAAAAGAACAACATTAAAAAACCCATGGTGTTCCTTTTTAAATATATTCCCATTTCTAAAATCTAGTTTTGAATACCAATTCCAATAATAAACCCACAAGAAACACAATTTCATAAACAAGAGGGATCAAAACTAGATAGAATTAGTTGATTGTATTATATGTAAAATGTCAAATTAAAAATAATAAACAAAAGGATAAGAAATAATATATAAATAGAGATTAAAAATATGGTTCCAAAAAATGATACATGAATATAATGTGTAAATAGTCATAAGAAGATACTAAACATCACTATAGATAACTCTAACCATACTTTGTTTTCATTTATCTGCCGACATATGATGGGGTCTACAATCATTCACCAATCTAGATGCACCACTATCCAAAATCCTTGGACACTACCACAATGAAAATTTGGCATCACCCCACCCTCTATATGATGTATGGGATCCCATGATAGTACTAAAAAGAAAAATTGAGTAGGTAATCACACCCATAAAATTAACTATAATACACATATTCACAAATTTATGCATTTACCTCTCCCATAACCATTCATGTAGATTCCCACTATTAGTAGGGGATAACTAAGGGAGTTTCCATCACACATAACACATTCGGAAAATTCTAATCAGGCTTAATCATTATGAGAGTTCGCAAAAATATTCCATGAAATACTTAAATCTAGAAATTAGTCCTTATGATTTTTATAGATTTGAATCATACCCCAAATAAAAATTTTAATTTACCAAATGGGACTTTGAGTATTAAATAAAAATTAATTTCCAATGAAAATAAAATGTCTTCTAAAACATTCTTCAAAACCATGTCGGTTATCTAAATACAACATAAAAAATTCCAAAAGGGCCTCTTAAACAAGATTTAGGAACAAAAATTTGAAACCATTTTTGGGGGACATTTTGAATCCAATAATCCACATAAAAAACATATGAATACATATGTAAATTGATAGAAACATGTATTTAGGAAAAATAATTCTAGTGGAGTTATTTAATTATATGCACAATAATATCAAAAATCAGAACTTCTATGCTTATGGATAAAAACATATCACACTGTAATATATTATAAAATCCATTTAAATCTCAAATGTTCTATAAAGGAAACACACTGAATCATTATAATGAAACAAATGAGGTAACTCATAAGAAATAAATCCATAATGAGTCCACCAAACCATACAAAAAACAATTAGAGGATCCAACTAATTTTATCATAAACCAAACAAGTTTAGACAACATTATAGAAAATACAAATCCATTTGAGAAGCTATGTAGTATATTAAAATATAATTATCATACATATTAATATAATAAATTTATGTTTAAACATATAAAACCTTTCAAATATTAGGTTACAATCAATACATCCTCATAGAAATATATGACAACTCATTTTATCAAATAATATTAATGAATAACAAACTAATGTTAACATGGAAATGATTAAGCATTAAATTGAATTTTTTTTGAAGGAAATGGTCGAAAACCCCTTCCCAAGTTATGTAAAAATTCCATGAATCACCAGAATTGGGATGAACTAGGACAAGAGAGAAATTACACACACTAAAATAAAAATAAAACAACTATACAAGCCTATCATTATCCTATGGTTTGTTAAATTTATAATGACGATAAGAATGTTGTATGAAATAAAAAGATTGAGAAACAATAGGGATAAAAGGAATATTTTAAGAGGGATCCACCAAATATTGAAGATTAGGACACCCAAAATCTAAGGTAGAGTAGAGGAGGATGTGTCCTAAGGTGCCCAAGGTCTTGAATGAATTAATGTGGGAAGAGACAACCCCTGTTATGTTTTATTTTAAATGGGGGAAGGGTGTAATTTCTTGTTTAGGGGAATTTGGGAAAGCCATAATGTTTATCAAACCATACTCCAACCATTCACACTATACTAGAATGATAAGACACACTTTTATATTTGGATGTGCAGTTTCAAAACCATTCCTAAACCATGAAAAATCATTATTTCCAAATAAAAGATACCACTACATGCCTTCTACATGGTCATCTCTTTCCATTCTAAAGGCATGACCTCAGTATCATACACCCCAATAAGACCTCATAATTAGTTCTTTGTCTCACATGGTTTTAGCAAAACTATGAATAGACAAGGAAAAACACACTATAATGAGGATTTTAATTGGATAATATATTTTGTGAAATAGGTCTCATGAATTCCCTCCAAACCATGTGCACTAACGATGAAAATAATAATAAATAGATAAAAAACAACAAAAACTCAAAAAAAATCAAATGGTATTCAACATTAATACCAAAAATGAGAACATGAACCAATTAATAAATAAATTAATAAAAAAAACCCTATTTTATGTTAAAAAAGTCTCTCTTAAAAAACACTTTATTACCCAATAAAGTCACCAATCCCAAAAATAAGAATAAAAAAGGACTCTCCACCTCAATAGAATACTGTCGGCTTGAAAAATCTCTAATGAGAGAAACCAAAAAACTTTTGTGATCACAATATCCACAGTTCACACTAAACTTGTTTAATGGAGACAAATAATGAGACCTATTATGAGTCACCATACCATTTAGTAATAATCAATCCAAGAGATTGATCTATGAAAAATTATCAGTGAAACCACCAACCAATATGACAAGTTTTTGACCCCTGAAACTCAAAAAAGCACTAGTTTATATCACAATTCATAATTACAAAAGAAATGTGAATAAGAAAATAAGAAAGATATCTTAAATCCCTATAATTGTAACATAGATAAAATATAATAGATATATCAAAGATGAAAATTTGAAAAATTACTGAAGAATGAAGAGAATGGAAATTCAAAACATTAAAATGGTTACCTTAATACTTAAGATAGGATGGGATGAAAAGTTCATGAACAATCCTGAAGTCCTTTAATTTCTAAAGATATATCACCCTGAAGTACTTCTAAAGATATCCTTGATAACCCAACAGATGGAAAGACTCTGGATCCCTATGGGAAGACAACTAACAATTCCAAAACTGACCACATTGAAAGAAAATTAGTGTTTGGTTTTTTTATGGGAATCGTGAAATAGAAAAAAAAAGACTCCTAGAGAAAAGGTTCATATTGTCTCCACTATTCACTATATGGGAAAACCATATTATCACCAATAGATATTGAGATTAAAACAAACATATGATACACTATAAAAAACAACATACCTAGAAATTTCTCATCCACCAACCTCTAGAATGAGATTTACCAAATTAAGGAACATGATCATTAATCGTTGGATGATGAACCCACATAAATATATGATATTTAAATAGATCATTTCTCACTAATTCAGAAGAAAGTGGAACATAATACTTGAAATGGTGAACAAACCAATTCACCGACTATTGACCTTACTAAATATCAACTAGCTCCACCACATTTCTCACCTACACCTCATTATGGATAAATATTTTTCATAAAGTGTGGTTAATGATATCCCTAGTAATCCCAATATGCAATGATGATGGAGTGACCAATTTACACTAGTACAAACTAGTTCCCTAGAACAATACCATGAAAGTCCCCCCTAGGGTTTCATGGGTATCCATATACTTGAATACACTTTCAATTTTCTATATCCACTCCACAAACTCTAACATATCTCATTCACATTGGAAAATAGTATCTGATTGACAAGAACACAACTTTACCAGTCCACATTGATTCAGGGTAGGTTCGACATCTATAAGTGACTCCTTATAAATCATTGGGACCTTACTGGGTGATAGTAACTAAAAAACATAAAACATAAAACCCGATCAAAAAATAAAAAGAAAACATCACAACAACCTATTTGAAATAAATCCTCTAACCAAATTACTTATCCCATAAAATGAAAAATGACATCAATTGAAATAAAAACCAATCATATTTCAAATTTCAAAACAATTTTCATTTTTAAAAACATCTCAGACTAATCCAAAACATCTAAAATCAATCAAAAACATCACTTAGAATTAAATATATAGAATATAGGATTGGTGGTAACACATGACTCAGACACATGGATTACAATACCATATTATAAGAATTCATCAAAATCTAGAAGTATATAGAACCATGATCATGGGATTAACATAGTTCTCTATGCAAGTCAAGCCTACTGTTTGAAATTGTATCATTTATATTTTCATTTCCCAAACACACAAAACATCAATCCAAACAAATACTTAACAACATAAACCCAAGGGAAATTTTATAAAAACAAAACCAAATTATCAAAATTAACTCATGATTATCCTTCAGTGGTGGTATCAACCAAAAAACATAAATTTCTTCAGAGGAATTAAATATCCAATATGCATTCCACCTGACATGATAATAAAAGATTTGCTCCGATATCATTTTATGTTGATCCATCAGGGGTCATCCAAAAACTGAATACTCAAACCACTCTATAGGAAGTCCAAAAGGAAATATACAATTCCCATTATCTAATGAAAATCATAAGCACATCATAAATAATTTATTCATATAATGTGACCTAATAGCCATAATAATAAAAATAAATAGGTCAGAAAACACAGAATGAGGATACAAAAAACACTAAAGATATAAAACAAAAAATATGATTTCAATAAAAGGTAAAAAACCAAAATAAAATGTTAAATAATTTTTATGTGACCTCTTCATCACCACCATCATTAAGATAAACCCTCTATATGATATAAGTTGAAAACAATTTACCTCATAAACACAACTTTGTTATCCTGACATGAAGTGTCACAAGTAGGGTTTGGGCCTATGACAAATGAGTAGGAAATAAATAAAAAAATCTATAAATTCCTGTATAAGAGGTATTTCATTAACTCTAGTTAGAATTTTTTTTAAAAAAATATATTTTATGTAACAAAAATAAATTAATATTTTCCAAAACCATCATTCAAAAAAATAATTTACTTTTTATATAGATTCCCATTTTAAAATATAGTCTTGAAAATCAATTCAATGAAGAAAACCAAAACCCATATAAGTGACAAATGAAGAGGGATAGAAATACAAAAAACTGGCTGAGTGTATTATAAATAAAATAACTAATTAAAATTTAGCATCAAAAGTATACAAAATCATATATAAAAATTACAAGAAAATAAGGTGAAAAAAATGATATATGGACACACAATATATATAGTCTTAGTGGATTCCTAGAAATTATTTCACATGACCCGTGATGTAATCATTTTAGATCTATCTGATGGAATATGATATAGGATATATTCTATTACTAACATTGTTTCTCTACTATCCAAACACCAATGGAACTACCACAATGGCCATGCACTTACTATGGGAGATCTGGTCCATCTCATTGTAAACTGAATATTAACCATCTCTCAACCATCAGGATAATGTCTTGGATCCCATGAAAATGTTATAAGGGAAATTTGATGAGGTGGTAACAAGATTGAAATTTACTATAAATCTCAAATTCCAATGTGAATGTTTTTTCCACTACCCTACACAATCCATTAACAAATCATTTCTAACTAGAAGAATATTATAAGGGTTCCTATTACACTGATTTTTTTACAAATGAAAAATAAGCTGGAGAATCCTGAGATTACCAAATATTTTTATAAAAATAATTAAAGGGTCCAATCAGGAATTACCATTATGATAGTTGGGAATCACACCCCAAAGAAACATCTTTAAGTACCAAACATTCCATAATATTTGAAATCAAAATTAATTTTCTATGAATAATAAAATTTATATGAAAATATGTTCTAAAATAGGGCAGTTATGTAAACATATAATTCATGGATCCAAAAAGTCCCTTTAGAAATGTTTTAGGAAACATAATTTGAATCAATTTTTGGGAGACATTTTGATTAAAAGGATGTAATTAGAAAAAATTTACAAATTGCGATTTTATTTGGGAAAAAAGGATTTAGAAAATGGAAATCCAATGGAAATATATATTTATATGAATACACATATCAATATGCCCACCCCATACACATATGTATTTTCATATATCAGATCTTCATATATAAGGGAATACACTTTAATTTCAAATGATAAATCTGATAAAAAAAGTAAGAATCATAAATAAGAATCAAAGGTATCACATAAGCACTAAATCCATAAAGATGGAAAAAACCATACAACTAAAATGTCAATATGCCACCCAATTTTATAAATATTGTTATAAGGGTTAAGATAAAATTATTATATCCAAATATATTTGAAATTCCACCTAGCATTTTAACAAACAAATAACATATATATAAAATTAATACAGGTAAGAACAAACCATTGAAAAACATTGAAAATCAGTTTTTTTCATCAGAAAACAGTCATAAAAATATATAAAAACAAATTTGAGAAAAGTACAATAATAAAGAACATAATAAAATTCATTTGTTAAATCTCAAGAATCATGGGGACTTTTTTGGAAAGTAACTAGATATAATCACCTACATCAACAATGTATGAATGTGGGAAAATAATAAAATTAGGAAGAACGTGTCCAAAGAGACAAAACTCACACCCTAAAATAAAACGAAATAATCCCAAAAAACCAAACACTCACACTAGGGTATGGCCAATGGAATACCAAGTCATGAAATAGGAATGAAATAAGAGGAAGAAGAAATATGAGGGAGAATAAAGAATACCTAAGGGGGAATCCACTAATGTATTAAGAGGAAGTTACCAAAAATCTAAAAGAGAGGAGTGGAGAAGGTCTCTCAATGCTCCAAAATGACTTCTAAAATGAATGGGTGAAGAGATAACCCCTGTGGGGTTTATTTATTGATGTATAATATTTTGAATTTCATGTTTTTTAGAATTTGTGAATGTTAAGTGGTTTAGATGCACAATTTACTAAACTGTATGTACACACTATTAGAAAGACATGACACCCTTACAAAGTTTATGTTCATTTTTTAGAATCAATGCGATAAATATAGAATATAGTTCTGTCCAGATGAAAGAAACTCCCAAATTCCTACTAGATAGTTTTTATTAAACATGCACAAGCTATGAGCCATGTCTCAGATACACCAAGAAGGAGGAATAGTTACTCCTTCATCATTTACGATTTGAGATAAACCATGCACAAATCATGAATGAAAAATAGTATAATAAGGATATGATCATGAATGTTCCATTAGTCAAAACGTTACACAGTTTCACTATTAACAGTTCACACTAAATGTGAAAAAAATATATTTAAAACTATCAAAAACTAAAAACTTTATTAATGGTTTTAAAGAAAACCCATCAATTTGATGTTGAACTAATAAATAAATAAAAAAATATAAAAAAATAATGCCCAATTATATTAGACAACATAAATTATTTTTAAATAAAACATTACTTTTCCATTTAAAATATCAAAACTATTCATTAAAATAATATTTATTATGGATGATAATGATAATAATGAAACATTTAAAAAATCAGAGGGGATACTAAGGATATTAGAGTTCACTATTTAGGATTATTCCCCCTTGTGTTCTTGGGTTCCCTCTCTATTCCTTATCTTCATAACTAGTACAAAAGTACTAATTTTTTTAATAAGACATTTTGAAAAGACTCCATTTTTCATTAAAGAATAAGAAAAACAATAATTAAAAAAATGTCATTTATAAGTAATTTAATTTCAATGTGGAAAATAGTAATATATTTAATAAACATTAACATAGGTAATATATAAAAATCCACACCATTTTAAATATTCTATAAATATATAGCTATCATTTATATAGACTTATTGAAAATTATATTTAAAAATCGTATCTTAAACACAAATGAAATGTCTAGTGTATGGACAAACATATAAACACAAAAAAAAAATTATACAAGAAAATGATTATTTAAAACATTAAATTATAATATTTTTTAATTTAGAAAACATAATCACTAATAAAAAAAGTGTATAATATTAATATTTTATGTTTTAAAAAGAAAATTAATTCAAATTGATAAAAATATAATCATTATCAAAGAGGGTACAATGAGAATAGTTTTTCCATTTTAAATAAGGGCTTTAGAATAATAATTGAATGCTTAATAAAAAATGTCTCTTTTTCGCGAACGGGTTTCAAATAAAATATGAATTAAAATAGAAAATTATATTACCATAATTTTTTTTGGTAATCATGATTTTATAAAAAATAAATTTTATTTACCGTATGGATTTTAGAGAAAAAATGAATCTAAAAAAGTATTTTCCCTTAACACAAATATGAAAAATAAATTGATCTTTAGTAGTGATATTCTCCACTGATAGTTCTTGAGAGCATAGAATGGGATAAATAGGTAACATAGGTAATAAAAGATGGGGTTCCTAATTAGTGAATAGAATATATATATATATATATATATATATATATATATATATTTGTGCTGACACTGAAAATTTATTTTCATATGTCTAAACTATTTTGCAACGTCAATAAAATATTCTCTGACAAAAATAATATTAATTAAATATAGGTATCTTGATATAATTATAATAACACTGTACTATATATCCGAAAAAATATTTTTCTTTTTTATAAGTTTGAAATAGCCATGACTTTATATATGTTAGAATAATATTCATATGATCTTGACTTATAAATCATCATGATTGACAACTATTTTTTAAACCCAATAAATATTGTCAATGATGAGTAGAAGAAAATTTTTTAGGATAGATTAACTATGATAATAAATGTATATGTAATACATATCTATGGACAATATAACACACACACACACACACCGAAATATATATATGTCATATAGTTATAACTTGTTCACAACCGGGGAAGATTAAAATAAGGAAAAACCAAAATATCTTTTCCTTACACTTTCATATAATCCATGATTTAAATTCATTTCATACAATTAATATACATATATATATAGATTGTATATATTGGGTATTTTGATCATCCATGGGATGTTTTCTTTACATTTTAAAATACCCCTGGTATTTTTTATCATAATTTATTTAGTCAGTGTTAAATAGTCACTCGTTTTATTCCATGATATAAATGTGAATAATGTATGGGTTTTATTTCTATAAATAAAGGAAATATGAATCATCGGTTAAAATAGGCGTAGTGTTTATCATGTGTATGGTTTCCCCTTTTTTTTCATGGTTTAAGATGTTTTTATAGAAGAAAATTAAAGTTGTAGAGTAAAATGGCATTAGATTGGTCCATTTATAGTTTTAGAAGGCTTAGAAGAAGGTGTTGACTTATGTAAGAATAAGAAAAAGGTGTGAGATAAAAGAAGAATGATTTGGTCATCAGATAATGGACATCAATTTGACTGAGTATACTTGATAAAAGTACAATTATTTAAAAGGGTGAATACTACTTTGTGTGAGCATCCCACATAAAAAGATAATATGCTAGGGATATTCCATATATTATTCACTATGTCATTCAGCACTTGAGATGGAATTTAGTCGTGAAACATGAAATCTTGACACACAACACATGGGGTGGGTAGACCCACTCACCACCTTATGCACTACCAAACACACTCTATAGCTCTAATTAACTCTCCAAACATCATATGTTGGAGATCATATCCTATTTCCACAATGTTCTTACATAGTCATCTTGGATCCTACCTGGAATTCCCTTAGTCTTGTATGTGGCTGAGGTGGGTCCTTTATGGGATTATTGTTAACCAATATTTACACTAAATAAAATTTACAAATATAAAAATAAAAAATAGAATATTTTAAATATTATTCTCCAAAATTTAATTTTTTTATTTCATACATATTTTAAATATTTTATTTTCCAAAATCATAGAATTTCTTCATATTATGGAAGCGTTTTATTTTTTATATTACTTTTTTTTTCAAGTAGTAATAAATCATACACTTTGACAAAGGGTTTTTATTTTAAATCAATTCAGAAATTATATCACAATCTAATAGACTTAAATGGTTATATAACAATAGTCACATTCACATTATTTGAATTCCCGTTTAATAGATATTTTTATAATCTACAGTCTACGTATTATTGTTTTCTTAGTCATTAGGATTGTTCCAAAATCTCCACGTCTATAAATTCTTACTCTCATTGTCTTTGGTGTATTTCTACTCATGGATGATCCAAAAAGGAGTTATATTATCTTGATGTTACCATACTTATTATACATTTCACCCTTTTATTTATAATGATCAACATATATTTAGTATTTTCAACTCCTTAATTATCATCAATGATATGAAGATATGTGGTTGTATTATGTTTAGTTTATTATTTTAAATAAAAAGTTCATCATCTTGTATTTATATTTGAATAATTGTTTATCTATTGTATTCATTTGAATTACATATATACATTAAAATTATAGGATCTTATAACAAAAAATATATAAGTTTGTGTTCATGAAATTTGTGATTAAGTTAAAATAACACCTCAATTTTTCCACAAATTTTCCCATTTTATATGGAATACACAATAGTTAAATCGTTAGTTTACATCAACACACTATAAAACATCAAATTATACAACTAGGTAAATAGGTTTAAATACTCATACATTAAAAAACAACCCCATGTTCTTGAATACCCAATAAACATGATTTACTTTTATCTAAAAAATTTTTATTTATTTTTCATTGAAATATAGAGATTTTTATGTATATGTAAAAATTACAATGCCACCATGATTGAAACTCCTCCCAAAAAATAGATTCAAATAGATAATCTGGATAGCCCGATATGAGGAACTCCAAAATATAGTTTTGATTTATATAACCTGTGGTTATAAATGTTGCATACCTTAATAAGGATTTGGTTCAAGAAAATTCATATGAATCTCTCTCTGAATATGGAAAAATTTTCATTCAATCCATCAATTAGGAAAAATAATTTATCTATTTTGGAAAGTTGATCCCCCATAACCTGAGATCATACAACATGTTAGGCCGATGATGCAGAGAGGGACTTATGCCTTCAAACTAAATTTATGTCCGTTTATTTTAGGGAGGCCCGATGTAATTTTTTTTTTTGGGATTTATGATAAAAAAATTAAATTTTCATATTGGATTAAAAAATAACTATTTATGAAAAAAAGTGCTTTATTGGTAAAATCCATCTTTACCTCTAAATTATTTTATTCCTTATTTTTAATCCAATTTCAAATTGTGATGATTAATAATGGAGATTCCTATATCAAAAGATACATTTGGAGTGGAATAATACTTGAATGAAAACTGATCATTGTTCTTGGGATTAATTGTTGTAAGCTATAAAGGGAGGTTTGTGTATCAAAAACATAAAACATTTTATTGTCTCTATCAATATCTAGTAACCATATAGCTTTCTTAATTGTAACTTAAATACTATCATAATTCATAGATCTAGATTTCTAAGAAGATTGAAGAGGAGAAACATATACTTCCATAAACTTTCAATATGGTTGACCATAAAATAATCATTTTACATTATCATGTTACACTCTTGATGGACTACATATTTGGAGGAAAGTCCCAATTTATTGATAAAAAATGTGACCGGTACTCTTCTCATATCTTATTTGAATATATTGTACTCCTCATGTGACTTACCAGTATCCATCATTGAATTCATGGACATATATCAATAAAATCATTTATAGGAGTTCAAAAGCCTTCTAAACAACTATTTCTTTTCATCTTCTGAAAATTTTCTAGTTTATGAACCTACTTAGACTAATATTTGGAAATCATAGATATTTTATCATTTTATAACTAAAAAATCATATCATTAATTCACCTAGATAATGAGATTCAAGAAGCCATTGATTCTTCCCTTGAGTCTTACACTTATATAGAAACATTCTCATCACATTATTCCCAATGATGTTTATATAAAATATTTTGGAATTCCTCTTTTTTCCAGGTTCTTCTATTTTTAACAACACATGGATGACTCATATAATCTCTTATTTTACTGTGTCATTGCCGCATCTCTATGTGGATCAACATTAGTACTCCATAATGTCCCCCCAAAAAAAAGTATCCCCCATTTCCTGATAAATTCATCTCTGTATATGAGTGAAACTCCCTCCTCATCTATGTAGCCTCATCCTTGTTTTTGTGGTTAATATTTATCATAATATATGGCATGGTAGAAACTACTTCATCCAAAATAAAACCCCCTTTATCTTTCTTCCTTATTTATTGAGGATTATTGTTTTGATTATAAATGATAATTTACTCCTAGGTGGTCATTGTTTCAACATTGTTCATTGTTTTATTATGATGACAAGGGTCAATACTATTTGAAAAAACAATCCATTGGTTGGAACATTTGAGTTATTTTGGAAGCACCCAATACCTAGTTGGATCTAAATCAGTCCCTAGGGAACCTCAAAGGAGAATATATGTCCTTAATGATACATTTCTATCATTCATGATCATTGTAAAGAAGGACATCATGTGCTTCTGTGGATAACGTTTCATAACATTTTCTATTAATGATGAATTTACTATTGTCACCACTTTAGTTTATTTGAAAAAAAAGAGGTCGGACCAACCGTTACCTGAACGGGGATCTACAAATATTTCTTAGCTGTCCATAATGGAAAACATCATCCATTATTCACTCCCACAACTTTATATTGGGGTTTATGTTCTTTATTTCCAAATAAAATTATATTATCAACCTTGTTTATAATGAGGGAATGTCTATGGTGGATGGTATTTCCAAAAAATCAGTCATCAATTACCTTACATGGTCGGATGATCTTTTTTCTGACTTCCTTTATCATGTTTAGAGGTATTGTAATAAAATTAATTTCTTCATACATATGGTCTAATTTTATTATTAATAATAAAACCATGTTCAATTTTGATAAGGTGGATCTTTCCATAATTTTTTATAATTTTTTCTAGATTGTGGGAAAAATAAAATTTGATCGGTGAATAGGAAAATCATTACAAAAAAATAAAAATTTATGGGTTAATGTGTTGAAGGAAATGCCTATTTTTAAGAAAATATAGTTCGGGGAGTTTAATAGAATAATTTTTTCCCTTGTTATTGTATTAAATTTTGATAAATTGAATTTTAATTGTTGCCTAAATTTTAATTATTTCACAAAATTATTAAAATTAAAAATTTCATAAATTTTTTATATTGATTCAAAATGTCCAAACCAATTTATAAAATTAATATCTAAATATTATAATTTTAATTATTGAATAAAAACCCTATTTTTATAATAAAAATCTGTTATTCTATATAAAAAATATTAATATGGAAAGTGTAAATAAATATAATTTTAATACATAGATTCCTAAATCTTAATTATTTATATCTTTTATTATATATTTCATAGTTACAAGAATTTATTAATGGTAACATGATGTTTTGCTCCAAAAGCCATGTAACAAATATTTCAATGTTAACTAAATACCTTTATATCAATCATACATAAAAAATAACCCATGTAGATTATTATTCATTCAATTTATTCTAATCCAAAAAATATTTGTTATCATTTTTTCAGTTTAATTTTCCATAAAAAAATATCTATAACAAATCTAATGATGTTTTTCATATAAAAATTTATATCCCAAAATCATTATATTTTTTGATGTATATGTCCCATGTATGATTTTATCTCCCTATCATGTCATTTATTTTTCTCTATTGATTACAAATATTATCTATAGTTATAATAAATTCATATATTTGATGGTTTTGATCAATAAATGAGAATATGTTTATTACTCCATCAAAAGTGGTTCCTGAATTATATATAAATATTTATTTTTCTAAGAAAAATTTATAATCTTATATTCCTTTTCCTAATAAATATAATATTTATAATTTATATTATTTCTAAAATTGATAATAAATGTGGTTACTTATTACTAATTTTCCCCTTAACCCCACATGTTTTTTTCAATAAATTTACATGTACACTATAATAACATCACTAAGTGGATTGATATATTACATAAATATTAATGAAAACGATTGAGGGTATGAAAAAATTCTTCTCCACATAAAAATTCAGGATTGTATTGGACTCTTTCAACCCAGATCACATGTGTTTCATAAGGCATGTACTTGCATAGTATAGACACATTAATTAAATCAGGTAGTTAGGATACACATGAGGACATATCAAACGAATATTCTATAACTTTTATCGATAATAATAATTAAAAATGTTTCATATATGATTGAATTAGATTCCCTTTCATTTAAAGCCACTTAAATCATTACATAATGATATTTCCAAGAAGCTATTCCCATGTAAATACATATGTAAAAGATTTATATTTAAAATGTGGAACATATTGATTGATTTCATTTTTGACACACACCACCTAATATAGAAGATATTGAATCTCCCCAAACATTAATTTCTTTTTAAAATAAATTCCATCTCTTCAATGTCATGCAATGCCTGCTAGACAAGGCTAGAACAAAATGTGATACACTTTTAGAATATTTAAACATGACCATTAGAACCTATATATTAATATGGAAGCAATGAGTACTAAAAAATAAATTATTAAAATTTCATGGTATACCCATGTACAAAATAAATTCAACAAAAATCTATTAATTTGAAATAAAATAATAGTAATTTTTAAAAAAAGAAATCTTTTATAAATAATTATATTATTTAAAACGGTGGTTCAGTCTTGCTTTTTGAAAATATTTAAGAAAATAATTTTTACCAATTTTAAAGAAAATAATTCAAAAAATAAACCTAATTATTTAAGAATACATTTAAAAATAATATTTGGGTGATTTTTTTTAAATTTTATAAAAATATTATTTTTTTTCTAATGGTGAATATCCTAATTTTGTCTTGATATTTTTTATTTATTTATATTATTTACAAGGAAAAATTAATTTAGAAACTATTTTAAAAGAAAAAGGAGTTAAATTATATTATAATATAAGTAATTGAAGTCATTTTAGTGAATTTAATATTTAGTTATGACCTGAAAATATTTTAAACCATGTAATATTAAAATTACAAATTTTTTACTCGCTTGTGGGTTTAATTTTAAATTCAATTATTATACCTATATGATTTGGATTCTAAAAAATGAATTCCAATTTTTAATTAGAATATTTTATATTATTCAAAAAAATTAATTTAATTTTTTTCCATAATTAATTGGGAAAATAGTAAAAAAATATACTTTAATTAGGGTTAAAATGGGTTTACCAGTGGGTTCAACTATAGAGATAAGTGCTAAAAATTATTCAATACATGTAAAAACAAATAATTGTCCATATTTAGATCTTACCACCTCTGAGAATTTATAATGACCCATTAATGTGATTTTTTTTAATTATAAAATCATGTATATCACATTTTAATTTCAAATATACCAGTTGTTTCCTCTCCTCTACTTTTAAAAGGCCACATACTCCCCTTTCCACTTCACGCATTAAAAAATTTAATTTAGACAATATATAACACGTATAATTTTTTTACTCCTATCCCAACATCCAAGAGTCCATGGTTTTATTATAAAGACAATGTAGGAATTAGTTGGTTATAAACTGAAATGATTTTTTCAAAGAAGAGATAGAATTCTTAAAGGGAATGTTAGTTTGCAATATTTTTCCACCTTCTAAAAATATTATGAAATGATGATAACATAATAAAACAATTAAAAATTTATACTGAGATTTTATTACATTAATTTCATATGATATATACATCTTCACTTCTATAGAATGGAAAAAAATACCATCAATAATGTGTATGGTGGTGTACCACCACACGAGCTAATGTAAATCATCTTCCTCCACCAACATTAAAGGTTTTATATAATTACTAATTTAACAATTTTTCATGATACATTAGAAAACATTAAAATATTATAATTATGATATCACATGTAACTTCTTAATTTCAATTACATGGTTGATATGATAACATCACTCATGTGTAAGGTGGACTACCACCTCACAATGCAATGTGTTTCGTAATTCACTTAATATTTATATGAAATTTACGAATGATAAATTTAATAATTATATGTAATTTATATTATGTCATATTATTTTTTTATAATTAACATATCATACAACTCCACACCATTTCATCCTTTATAGGAATGATATCATCACCCCTACATATGTACAACCGACCATCTCCAAGAAGAGATGAGATTCATTTTCAATGTCCAATATTCAAGAACTGTTCTATGTATATTTATATGATAAAATGATATGTATAAAATTAATACAATAATTTAGAATATATAATCATATCCTATTAAAAATAAAAATAACATTCATGAAAAACATACATGAGAAAACATGAAAATTAACACCTAAAATAAGGAAAATAATAATATATTATGAATAAATGGGTCGTAAAATGAAATAATAAAATCATCTATGGTATGTTATGAATGATTCTTATTATTTAATATATATATATATATATATAATTTATTAACTACATTAGTGGTTTGAACACATATTAATAAATTTTTACATCAGGTAAGGGTTTCTCATATCACTTTAACTTCAGTGAAACATATGTCAAATTAAAATATTATTCATTTATATAGTGTATATAATTCAAAATATGATATGTTTTATAATTAATATAATTATCATCATTGTATTTAATATTTCATTTTATATTTTTCATTCTCAGGGTTTATGATTCAAAAGCTACTAATGTGGTTAGAGTTTATTTCATAATGTCATTATTATTCAAGGTTGATTATGTATAAGTATCCCTTGGGAGAATTATTTGATATTTCTATTGTAAAATCAATAATTTTACACATACTTTATTTATTCATTATCTATTTATGTAATATTACTCTTTCTTATTTTTGTTAATTAAAATTATTGGAATTTTGTTTAGGAAAATCCAACATCATTTCTCATTGTGGTCGAAAATCATTTTTTCCCAAATCCATGTATCAAAAAATATTTCAAAAAATATTATTAACTTTCTCCAAATAATTTGATAACTATTTTTTTTTAATTTTTGACATTTTTAAATATTTTTGAAAGGAATCTTCATGTACTTTTCCAGACATTTCTCATCTGGATTTTACTAAAAAGATAAAATTTTAATTTTTACAAAAGAAAAAAAATTATTTATTAATTAGAAATAAATGTTTTATAGAATATTTTTAATTTTTTAAAATTTCATTTGCAATGAAAAAAAATTTATAATATTTTATGAACATTATATCGTAAAAAAATTTAAATTAAATGGGCATTTTTCATAAAAAATAAATAATGAATTTTTTATTATTGGCTATTCATGAATGAGATAAAATATTTATTATAGATTTGATCTACCAGGGATATATTGTTTTGATATCATCCTTATTCATTATTTTTATTTTTCAATAATTATTAGATATTTAAGGTACAATTTAATTACCAAAAAACATATGACATTGGATGGTTTATGATTATGTTTTTTGATTTGGATAATTATTAAAAAAAGTCTTCATTTTTTTAATAAAAAATTTATGTGGATGTTATTTCCCCCATTTCATAGGACTAGAGAATTAGGATTAGTATTCAATAAGTGGGATTCAGTTATAGATAACCCCATGATGCATCAAAAGGTCTCTTGGGGAAAATTACTTTCCCAAATTAGATGGGTTTAAACCCATGGACTTAAACTGAATCATGAAAGTTATTGAAAATATATTTCAGTTGTACGACATAACTAATTCCCTCATTATGAGATTATTGATTTATTTCCTTTTTTTTGACATTAGTTATAATATTAATAGATATGTTTCATGAAAATGTTATTATTTATATGGAATTATTTGATCATCATTGGTTCCTAAAATATTATGCCCATGTAATTTCTTATATGATGTGTGTTTCCATTTTTTAACATAACATATTGAATATTATTATTTATTAATTATAGATTCCACATTAATCATACTATTATTTAGCTTCTTATCTCACCCATTTCATATATTTTTCAATGGGATACGAGTTAGTTTATGGTTATTGACATATATTGATATTTTATGTGGGAATAATGTCATTATCAATAAAATCATTGTGTAATTTATGTTCTCAAATGTATGTGAAATTCTTGTATGTATATTTTCTACCATGTCTATAAAAATATTCATTATGTTGGGTTGTTATACCTTGTATCTAGTTCTAATATAGTGAAGAAGTTAAAAGCTATGGGCTACAAGGGTTGTGGTTGTAATAGTTTGAATTATAGGAATTTTATTGTTATCCTTGGGAACTACATTAATGAAAACCATGAGTAGGGAACTTATCCCTATGATATAATTTGAGGACATGAATAGAAGAACATATTAATGTTTATGTAATGAAGATATTATTTTGTTTTCTATAGACATACAAAAATGAATGTAAACTACAAGTAGAAATGGTTCAGGAATTGATGCAATTACATGTAATAACTCTATTGAAGGTGCATCAGTCATTAATTGAGAATAATCTAGTACATAAAATTATCCTTACAAGTCACATAGTTTGACACGTTTTTGGGGATATTGATATGTTAATTTACATTTTTATCAAAAACTATTATGAAGTATTTGATAATATTTTTATCTTTTGGAAACATTAAAAAATAAAATATGTTTATGATTTTAGGATTATCTATGAATTTTTTTTAATTTATGTTATGTGTTTCACTAATTTTGGGATTATTCATTATGATACATAATGTTAAGATCTGATCAAGTGTTTTCTAATATTTATAAATGTAACCTTTGAGAAGGAATGTTTACCATATCAAAATATATAATATAAAAATTACGAATGATTATTTCTTAGATGATATTATTCAAATATTTTAAAGGGATGTAGTCTCCAAACAAATATGGTAATACATGTACATATTTTCATGTGCTATCATCATAGAGAAATAATTCTGTAAGTATTATGGTTTTGAAGTATATAAAAAAAAGTAGCGGAATACAAAGAAAATGTATAAAGGGGAAGAAGGGAATGACAAATTTTCATAAATGTGATAATTTTGGAAATAAACACCGTATTACATTTTTGAATATAATTAGAGTTTTCTTATAGCGTGGGGATAAAGTCCATCATCGGTATGAATTAAAAGGGAAGAAAGAAACATTGTATGATTAGTGTTTCTTTTATAAGGACATGGGTAACTAAACAAAATAATTCTCCATAAATCAAGGGAATATATATAAAAATAACATGAGGGATCAAGGTCAGGGTTCTCCTATTACTATAGAAAAATTTAAATGATTAATTTGGTTGTTTACTTGGATTCAGGAATTATTTTATAAGCATATTTTATCAAGGCTATTTTGGCTATATGAATTATTATATGTGGACGTATTTCATTGAAATTATTTTTCATTAAGGATTTGAGAGTATATATGGGGGTTCAGGGGACCAAAAAATGTGATTCAGTGGAAAATTGAACTTCCTAGAGAATAACTGATTGAGTGAAGATAACCTTTGATATATAGCTGATGTTTAGATAATAATTACAGAAATGTTTTAATGGGATTATAGTGTGGACCAAAAAATTTGATAGTGATATTATGGTTTATCTTTTCCTTATAATATTTTTATGCATATTTGGATTTATGTAATATATTTTAATCATGAGATTTTATTTTTTTAAGAATGAATTTTTTCAATAATATTTTATGTTTATCATGGTATTCACATATTTAAAATTTGACATAAAGAACAACATTATATTCTTTTGGGGAATATAATGTTGATTTAGTGACTATAGAATTATATTTTTAGAATTTGATTTTGGTTTTATATATTATTTATTAGACATAAGGACATAAATTTATAAATTAGAACCTATTGAACTTTGTGAGTTACTTCTGAGGTATTAGAAATAGATTTATTATTAGATAAATATTTTAACCCATTTTGGTCATGGAAGATATATACAGAAATTAGGAATAACTTATGAATATTTTATGTAACTTAAGATTGAATAAAAGTAAATTTCTGTGGTTCGTGAACAAAATACTGATTTTTGGATGTTCATCTCTTGTAGTATGAGATGATGTGGAAATTGATAGGATTTCAACCAAAGGATGAAATTATTCATTCCATGTAAGAATATTTTATTATGATTTAGTATATATATTAAAGTAATTACTCAAATATTATAAAAGGATGTTGGAAAAAAAATTCTAATCACTATTATATTAAATGAATATAAATATTTCTTATATCATCAATGATTTATTGTTTTTTGGTAATTTATTTTCTTGGGATCAATGATATCTATCACTCTGTAATGTCTAAGATTCGGGTGATGCCCAATGGTGCCCCATACATTGTTGGTCACATGACATCAAGAACATTTCCCTTAATTTTAGAGGCTTCTAACTAGTAGTGAGTGAAAATGTCTGATAATGGGGAAATTATGCCCTCATTGGTAGAGTACACTCACCAGATAACTAATATTTAACAATAGAAGAAGCAGTTGTACCACAAAAGTAAACATCAAAATACTGAATGAAAACTAAAAAAATCCACAATAAATAAATGTATGATACAAGGAATATATATCTAAGGAAATATCCAAAAAAAGTCACAATACAAGAAATAAAAATAGGAACAAATTACAAAATAAATAGTCAACTCCATTAACATCACAAGCCTTGGCTTTGTCCCATACTCTCTAGCTCCAACAACATTCAAGTACCTCATGAATAAGGGCAGTTTATATTATCTATAACTATAACCATATATTCTATTTGGGTCGAAAACATGACCCAAATAGGGTGTGATACAAATCCCAATAGGTATCCACAAAAAGATATGTGAATACCTGTTAGTGAATATATATAACAGGAAATATGCATAAATGAAGAAATAAACTAGGAAGCACTCAAAATTAAACAGTTATACAGTTTCCAATTAAAATCATTTACTTTTATTATTGAACCATTCAATCATGTAAACTCAGGATCAATCGTAATCTCAATATCCCCTATGTTTGTAACAAAATAGATGTCTTAGAAGGCCATCTAAATAGAATAGGTATGATGGAGTACAAGATTGTTCTTTGGCTTGATAGGCTCATCACAATAATTCAATTCTTTAATAATGACCCTTGGGGAATATTCTCACATTCTATCCCCCCATGGGTCTAACATCGGAAAATTAATTTAATAAAAAACCTAGGGGAAGCTCTCACAGTCTAACCCCTTTGTTTTAACAAAGCACTAATTATTTTCAGAAGACCACATGGGCTGCTCTAATTATCAATATACTGTTGTCAACATAGAATCAATAAATTAAAAACAATCACCTAGGAAGCTCTCACGGTCTAAGCCTCAGGGTAAATGGCCACCTATTATCTCTAAAAGTTAATACCCCTATGTTATCATAATAGAAAAACATATATAAATGAACCTACCACAGGGAGCTATCACAGTCAAATTCCCCTTGGTCACAATTTCACAATTCATATTAGAGGAATCCGAAATAATTAAAAACTCCATACTAACAAAACAAGGAATGTAAAACAAGGCAATCCTAACAGGAATCCGAGTCCCAAAATCCATAATATAGTCAATCAAAGGATATGTAAGCATGGTGTCCCATAATCAAGGTATATAACCTTATACATAATAAACGACCAATTATCAATTATGTAAACCATAGTAGGTGATAAATAGGGTTAAATTCCAAATCAATAAATATTCCAAATGTGAGTATGCAGCTATTTATTCAAAAACAATACAAAACAACACAGCAAAAGTCACAAACCACCAACCTCAATGTTTCACAATTTATATACTTGAACGCCAGCCCTTGAATCGTCCTAGAACAATACATAAATACAAAAGCTGAAAACAACTAACCTTGAATAACTAATGACAGAGGAGAAATCCTGAATAAAGGTTCTAATGCAATTGAGAACTCACCAGTGAGATTCCAATGCACCCGACGACATCTCAATCAAAGGTCAGACATAAAATCAGGGGTAAGATCTTCATTCATCTTTCTCGAGGGCTACTGTATGAAACAACAGAAGAAGAAGATATTTCTAGACATGCGACGTGACCCTACTCTGATATATCAAATTAATAGAAAAGTACATAATGTGTTCATTAAATGTTCATGCCATGAATTATCATTAACTAGTCCCCCAAATAAGCAGTCTTCTAGAACATCACATGGCCATGTACTCATCCATTATAGGGCCAGTACACATTTGTATGCGGCAACCCAGTACATGACTTGTTCATGGAAGTACACCACATGTACTCAGAAAAACCAAATTTCTTGATTTTTCCTAAAAAAACAACCCAAAAATATTATCCATACCTAAAATGAAGTTCCGGGTTCTTAAAAAATCCCCCCATAAAGCTATTCATCCCCGAATTTCACATCCTAGGGTGGTGAATAAGAATTTCTAAACAACACCAGCCAATGTGATCGTACGCCGGCCTCCCCCTCCCATATCTTATCATGTAGTCACTCGTGCTGCCATAGCACCTATACCAGAGAAACAAACTCTCCATAGGTAAAATTCAAGTTGTGATCCAAAATCCAAATTGTGTGCTCCTTGAAGGATGCATCCACCTCAAACTCAACATCCTCAGGTTGAAAACATTAACGGTTCTAAAAAGTAACACTATAGATGAGAAAAATGAATTATGTCATGCATATACTGATACCTCTGATGTAACTATAGATGATATGAAACTGGTCCGACTATCCCCAAAACCTCAAACGACCCCACATATCTCTGTGAAAGATTCCCCAATCTCTTCATATTAATGTGTTCCAACATTGGTATGAGGCAAAAGAAAACCTAATCTCCGACCTCAAACTCTAGAGAATGTCTTCATTGATCATCACACGATATCTAGTGAGACTATGCAATATCTAGTATTTTTCGAATCAATTCCACCTACTTAGTGGTCTCCTGGACAAGATGAGGTCCTAGCTTAGCATCCTCTCCTACTTCCATCCAACATAGAGGTGATCAACATGGACTACCGTACAGATCCTCATAATGGGAAATCAAAATTGTTTCCTACAAACTATTATTATTAGAAAACACCACCAAGGGTATTTATATATCGAAATAACCCCTAAAATGAAAGACCTATGCTTGAAAAATTTCCTTCAAAAAAAATTGGGCGCTTAGACTAACCATCTGTATGTGGATGGTATGATGTAATCAAAAGTACATGTGTACCCAAAGCCCTCTATTGTCCCTTAAAGACACTTGGAGTAATCCGAACATCACTATGTAAAATGATTAATTGTGGAACCCCATAAAAACGTACAATCTATCATATTTACAAATTTCCATGCTCATCAAAACTAGTGGTTTCCTTGATTGACATAAAATGTGCAAACATCATGAGTCCGTCGATAACAAACCAAACCAAATCATTCCTTTGAGGAAACCTAGGTGAAACTATCCCAAAATCCATTATTACATCAATACAATTAAACTTGAGAATGGGTAACTACATTAATTTACCTATCAGTCATTGATTCTCCTCCTTCATTTGGTGACAAGTGGAACATCTCATAAAAAAACTAGAAACATCCTTCTTCATTCCTTTCCACCAATACTGATGATGTATATGTCGATACACCTTGGTGACCCCAGGATGAACTTCTCATAAAGAGGCATGAAAATCTCTCAAAATATCCTCACATATGTTTGCTAACACTGATTCATATCCACGAAAATGATAAGCAACACCCTCACCTACGATCCATCTTGTAGTAGGGTCCTCGCGTAACATAATCACACCTAGGAATAGGCCTTCAGAATCTGATAGCTACTTCATTCTCACTCGATCAAGAAGAGTAGTGGTAAGAGCTATAAAATAAAGAAACATCTACCTTTGTTTTTCATGAACCTCCAAATGCATCTAAGAGAATATATCCATAAGCCTTAACTCATAGGTGGCCTCATGAACTACCTATATCTGAGTTCTAATTCTCAATGCATCATCCACTGTGTTTTCATTCCCAGACATGTTGACAAGATCAATTTAAAAATATATAAGGTATTAAACCCACCTTCATTGTCTCAAATTTAGATCACATTGAGTAAAGATACACATAAGGCCTTTGTGGTTAGTGTATACAAAAAAATTCACTCCCAAAAGATAATGTCTCCAATAGTTCATGACATGCACAACTGCATCTACCTCGAGATCATGCTTTAGCTAATTCCCCTCATGTGTCCTCAACTATCGAGACCTGTATGTAATGAATCCTCCCCTGGATAAGCACAACTCCCGAAATGATACCTGATGCATCATAGTAAACAATGTAACTATTTCCCTAATCCATAATAATCTTTATCAGTTTTGAATCCAATCTCATTTTCAATTCTTGAAAGGATGAACTGCAGAAATCGGTCCACAGGTACTACACACCCTTCCTAGGGAAGCCCGTTAGTGGCACTTCTAAACATGAAATTTCTTGAATAAATCACCTGTAGTTACCAACCATCCTCAGAAAACTACGTACATCAAAGATGTTCTTTGGATGCTCCCATAAAATTACTAATCTCTCCTTCTCTGGGTCTACTGATACTGGTATATATGAGATAATTTGACCCATGAAATGAATCTAGTCCATCCAAAAGTTTTACTTTGAGATCTTTAAATACAACTGATGCTATATTAGTGTACTAAATATGATCTCAAGATGGATGGAATGGTTGTGTCTAGTATGAGAGTACACCAAGATATCATCCATGAAGACTAATAAAACAATACATGTAAGGATGGAACACTCAGTTCAGCAGTTCCAGGAAAACTGTAGGCAGATATGCGAGAATAAATGGCATAACCAAATACTCTTATATACCATATCTGATCTGAAAGTCTATAATATGTATATCTAATGGTCTAACGTGCAAATTATGATAAATGAATCTCTAGTCAAACATTGAGAACTCTTAGGTTCCTTGAAGATGATCAAAGAGACCTTCAATCCGTATAAATAGATATCCGTTATTGATGGTCAACTTGTTCAGATTTCCGATAATCCACACAATTTATGATGGTATTTTATACATTCTTTGAAAAAAGGATTGGCGAACCCCAAGGAGGTGTACTGGGTTAGATGAAACCCATCACCTAAAACACATGTATCTACTTCTTGAGCTCCTATAACTATGTTTTGTCCATCCAATAAGGACGAATGGACACTGGTGGTGCTCTTAGAACAATCTCAATAGATAATTATACATCTATATCTAAAGGTTAACCTAAAAATTCATCTAGAAAGACATCTCTGAAATGATCCACCACTAAAGGAAAGTCCATCTATGAAATCCCCTGGTCAAACAAATATAATATAACAATCTGGACTATTATTCGTCCTATCTCATGATGGTCAGGTATAACTCTTCTCACTTGAAAATCCAACTCCCCCTTGGGTAGAAGAGACCCTTCCTCTAGTGACGTGACATTCACCCTATGGCAACAACAATAAAAAATGGCCTGAAAGGAGACAACCTAGTCCATTCTGAGAATGAAATTGATGCAGTTCATCACTATGAAATAGAGGTCCCACGAGAAGTGACACCCACCATCCTCAAGAGGAAACACCTTGCACTAATGTACAATAAGCATCCTAATCCCCAACAGAGTTTCAAGAGTTATAACATCATTAGATATATAGATGTAGAGCCAAAGGCTCTCCAAAAAAATAGAAATAAAACTAATGGAATCACCTATATCAAAAAGAAAATAATCTAAAACCGAGAAAACTAGAATAGTACCTCTAACTGTAGATGGTTTGGGTTCCTACTCCTACTGGGTCTGTTCCATCTCAAAAGTATGACATATACTATAACCCTGCTACCCTACTTGGATACCCTAAGCCTATGCATGCTACTATCGCTATGAACCTTTCATCTGGGTACCACGACCATAACCAACACCATAGCCTAAAGAACCACAATTCCCTAACTGATGAGAAACTTGTGGTCCTACTTCTGAATGTGGAGTCATAACAGATCCCCTCTCACTCACTTCTGGTAAGAACTTCCTACAAAAACCCTAAATGTGGCCCATCCTGCCACAAGATCAACACTCAACTGGGTCCTTCGGGCAATGTGGTCCCTTATGACTACTCTTCTTTCACTAGTACCACCCCACATGGGTACCTGAAGACATATCCCATGAAGGATCCTTATGGAGAATCTTTATATCATTAGAAATATTACCAACCCTGGATGTCAAACCTCCATGTCTCACAACTCCTAACTTGATCAGATCATTCTAGGTAATTAGTGAATGATTTTCTACAATAGTGACCAAAGTCAGCCTAAAGACAGTCAACTATGATTGGATGTCATACTTGAGACCATCCTCAAACCTCTTAGACAATGATAACTCATCACCTGCAAAAGAATGTGAAAAGTGTTTATGATCTATAAAATGGGAAGGGTAATCCATAATTGAAAGGGAAACCATTCCCAAAATGCATAAAATATAGGGATCGATTAGCCCTCATCTTATAGGGGAATAATTGATCATAATATGTCCTCTAAAACTCTTCCCATGCCATATCTTGATGATGTCTTTCCATGTGAGATGACATCCTACCATCTCTTAGTGGTATCATGTAGCATGTATGTCGTGAGATTAACCCTTCTCTTTAGAGATATCTCCAAATGTTCATAGATAGAAAGAATGGCCTCCAACCATGACCCTAAAACATGTGGTCCTCCATAACCTTAAAAAGATAGAGGATTCTACTGTCGGAACACCCTCTTAAACTCTGCCATAGTTAGGGCAGGATGTGGGGATCCTTGAAAATAATTTATCATCCTCAAAAAACCATCATGGAAATATGCATTAGCACCTGCATCCCATATAAATACTCATTCCAATACGAGCCCGATGGGAGGATTTGATGGCAGTTTCAGATCTACTATTTCTGGTGTCTGATCACCGCCCTATACCTAGTGTACAAGTAGAGGATGCCTTGGTGGATTGAATCTTCAAGGTCAAGGGCGTATCATTGTTCAAGATTAAAGGAACTACAACTTAGATGTGTAATAATGGAACATGAGAAATAAATCATTCATTTTTTGAAAAATCGGGTTACTCATCGTGTAGAACCACTATATGGGATGTCCCATTTAGTCTTTAATATGGTTGTGTACCACTTCAAACCATTTCATGTAACACCCCATACACATGGAATGTTCATTATGATAAGAGGTGTGTACATGAATATTCCCTCCATCCGAGGTACTTCTACACGGTTAGAACTACACAGTTATGAAAGTGTAACACTACACAGTGTGCACACTCTAGACACGGTGTGTACAAAAAAAAATTCTATCGACCCATGTGATTAGTCACACGGCTAGATACATGGTTGATCACTAAACAGAGTGTACTAGACACGATCTGTGATGTTGAAATTTCATCCACATATGTCGTTAGTCACATGACTGGAAACGAGGTCTTTTACAGTGTGGCATGTACTCACATTACATGATGTGTTCTACCAAATTTTTATCAACCCCATGTATTTGATCACATAGTCAGTCACCTGGAAAAACTCTACACAACATTTACATATGTTACATGGATTTTACTTAAGAAAAGTCAGTTCTTCCAGAACAGAAGAACACATGAACTGTGTTTATAAAATAACAAATTGGGTTGTTTGGGATTCCAAATAGTAAGCCTCTGAAACTTCTCTGGAAACCTGAATATCATGAAATTTTGGCCAAAGAATTGCATGTTCTAATCCTTGAGATCTCATACTCCTTGAGAATCAATATTTTCAATCCTAATTTATTTCATATCTTAACATAATCCCAATTTTTATGATAAAATGATGAAAAAATTCTTATCCAAGAGGGATCATAACACCCAAGGTACCAAATTTTGGCATCCATCGAAATAAAAAACTATATATATACCAATACCCTATAAAAATAGAATGTATTTCTATGATGGAATCTATCACAACAGCATGAATATATAGCATAACATCTATCAAAACATCATGCAATCTATAATTCACCCTAAATGGCATGAAAAGAATGCATGAAATATGATGTATAGAAAATGCCTACAAGATGCATGATATGGAATAACCTCATCTAATTTGGTTGAAATAGAAGTAAAACCATAATGATATCAATATTAATATCACAAAACAAGTGTGCCACCAAATAATGAAATCAAATAAACCATGATAACTGAAATCGTAGAAAAATTTTAATATTCGAGGTAATGTGGTTGTTCCCTATACCGAAATTAGATACTTCAAAGAACAACTTGTTACCAACTACCTATTTTTTCATATGCCAATATATAGGCTCCAAATATTAAGGAAAAGCATAAAAGAAACAACCTTGGATACCACTTTGTAACATCCCAGATCAGGGTTCCACCCAAAGGTGCCTAGTACCCGATTGGTCACATGACCTCAAGCGCATTTCCCAAAATGCCAGAGGCTACCGAATAGAAGTGACAGCCTAGTATTGATAATGGGGAAAATATTCCTTTACTGAAGAGTATAAATAGAGGACAACAAAAACAAGAGAGGAAGCGGTAATACCAAAAAAGTAAACCAACAGAAGCCACAATACATAAATGTAAGATGCATGGTATATCTATCTATGAAAACAGCCAAACAAGTCGAAATTTTTGAAATAAATACAAAAACCAAATAAAAAGGAAACAATAAAATCCAGTAGCATCGAAAGACTCAGCTTGGACCCATGCTCTGCATCTAAAACAACAATCAAGTACCAGATAAATAAGGTTTATTTCCTTTATCAATACCTGCAACCATATAATCTATTTAGGTCCAAAAAATGTCCAAACAGGGTGTGAGAGGAATCCTATTAGGTGACCACCCAATGATCTGTTCTTATTTGTCAGTGAATATATCTATCTAGAAATATACAAAAATAAAGCAACAAGCTAGGATACACTCAAATGTAAACAGTCTTAGATTATTCAATTACATTCATTTAAATTTATTGTTTATACTTTCAATCTTGTAAAATTGAGATATATCCTATGATCTATATCCCCCTATGTAAGTAACAAATATGATGTCTCAAAATACCATATGAATAGAATATGTAAAACTATGTCCAAGCTTGTGATTTGGATTGACAGACTCATCAAAATCGTTCAATTATTCAATAATAACACTTAGAAAAAGTTATAATATTCTATTTACCCTACTATAACATAACAACACTTAATTTAAAAACTAACTTCATAGAATATCCCATGGTGTAACCCCTTTGGAATAACATTTCACTAATCAATTACAAATGATCACTTGGATAAATCTCACGGTCAATACCCCTTGTTCAACATAGAATGAATAAATTTTAAACGACCATGTGGGAAGCTCTCACGGTCTAAACCCCCAGGTCAATGACCACCTAATATCTCTCACTGTCAATACCCCTGGTTTAAGATAATAATAAAATATACAAAAATGAACCTGCCTTGGGATGCTCTCACAGTCAAATTCCGCTTGGTCAAACTTCCATAATTCATATCACATGCATCTCATATAATTAGTAACTCTATCTAAACAAAACAAGCCATGGAAAACAAGGATAGACTAATAGGAACCCTAGACTACATGATTAAAAAATATTTAAACAAGGGAAAGAAACCCATGGTGTCCAATAATCTAGGTATACAACCTTATGCATAACCAAATACCAATTATCATTTATATAAACCATTGTAGGTGATAAACATGGCTAAATTACAAATCAAGAAATACCCCAATCCTGGGTATGTGGCACATTATTCATATGTAATCCCAAAAAAAATTAATGAAAGAAAAAAAACTACATTGATATCGCCAGATCGATAGACTTGAATGTCTTCCCTTAAGTTGGGCTAGAATTACATAGATTTACCAGAAGATTAAAACATCCCAACTATGAATAACTTATGAGTGAGGAGGATTTAGAAAGGAAGTCTCTCGAGGAATTGATAACTCACCGATGGGATTCCAACACACCCAATAATGTCTCAATCGAAGGCCAGACGAAGAATCCGGGGTTTGATCTTCATCTATCGTTCCCAAAAACTCATGTACAAAGAACAAGAAGAAGATTATGATTCTGCAAATGAGACATGAACCTACTCTGATATATCAAAAAAAAGAAACTTACATGGTCTGTCCATTAAATGTACATGTCGTTTAGTAGCCTTATACAGCCCCCAACCTATGCAGTCTTCCAGGTCATCACACAGACAAGTTCTCCATTGTTACATGGTTAGTACACAGTTGTACACAGAAACTGAGTACATGATGTGTACATGAATGTACATGGTATGTACTTTGAAAAAACCACATTTCCTTTTTTCCTTCGAAAACATTCCGAAAAAAAGTTCCAAAACTTAAATGAATATCTAGTTTCTTATACACACTTTATAATTATTCAAAATTTTCTTCTATGTCCATATCTTTACTTCCCACCAATGTTAAATTTTTTGGAATCTTAGTACATGTTATTCTAGATGAAATTCAATCCTACCTTCTAATATTATCAAGGGTAATATTTAATAAATAATGTTTTTGATATGGGTTTTTAGAAAGGTTATTTTCAAAATTTAAATCTTTAATCTTTTAGATAAATATGATATTTTTGGGGAAAATTTTATTTATGTGCGTATAATGTAATTATTAGTGATTTGAAAATAGGATCCTCATGTTCGAAAACTTATATGGAATGTAACAACAATATTATTACATAATTTAACACCCCAATAATTAATAATAATTTTATATTGAAATAAATTTAACCTCGTTGAATGAATTCAATGCATGTGACACTAGGATTAAGTGAAACATGATACTATATTAAAATATGTAAACATGGACATTATAACATAGATATTAAGTTGGTGGGTATGAATAGTTAACTAAATTATGAATAATATATTGTATAAAAATGTATAAAATAAATTCAAGAAAATCTATTAATTATTTACAAGAGGAATCTTTATAATGAAAAAGAAAGGTATTTCATGAGTATATTTTTTAAAATGACGGTTTATAAACACTTTAGGAAAATAATTTATATATACATTTTGTTACCACTTAAAGAAAATTTATTTTATATAAATTTAATTAATTTTTATAATTGACATGCGAATACAATCATTGGGTTAATTTTTAATAATTTTCTAAATAGATTAATTTGACAATGAATAGAGAAAAATATTGATTGATGTTGAAATTTGTCTTTCCATTTTAATTATAAAAAATTAAAAATTTGTTATAAATTGTGTATTTAGTCACTATAGTTCAATTTTATTACAATTTAAGTAGTTTATTCTTTAATAATGAATTTAATATTTAATTCTAGCACATAAACATTTTATTCTTTTGTATGTTTTTTTAATAGAAGTGTTTTTTTATTCACCTTTGGGTTTAATTTTAAATTTGATTAATCCTATTTTGTGGATTTAATTTGTATTAAAAAATTATATTGTTGTAATAATTGTTATTATTATTTTATATTATGGTCTACATAATTTTTTCCATGATTAATAGTAAAAAAATAAAAAATTAATTATCATGCTTAAGGTAAAATGGGTTTATCAGTGAGATTAATTAGAAGATAATTGGTAAAAATACCTTAAATCTTGTCAAATAAATTTTATATCCCTATTTCGACCATATAATATAAAATAATCAATAATTATCCATTTTTAGTCATTATCCATGCGGAAAATGTTGGTGTAATTTATTTTTTATTTTAAAAATAACATGTTTCCCTCTCCCCCACTTTTAAAAGTCCACCCCCTCTTTTATCGTATTCACCCATCCAAAATCATTTGGTTAAAAAAATACATTCCCAAATCCCATCATTAATCTTCTGCCTAAATCTCGGAGGCCTTTTTTTATCATTAATCCAATATCAGAAGGAATTATGTATAAACCAAAAATATTTCTTCTAAGAAGTTGTATAATTTATAACATGCGTACTTTTTTTTATTTCTTCTTCCAAATACTTAAAATATTATCCGATAAAAATATTATAAATACATTATATATCATATGTTGTTTTGTTATTATGGTAATGAACAATATTATATAAATAGACACTCCCATTAAATAAATAATGAAACCATGGATCATGTGTATGGACGACAACAACCATGCAAACCTTTGTAATTCATTACCCCTCACCAACTTCTATGGCGAGATGTAACATTGGATTTAACATATGTTTATGAAGATTATAAAATTATTATACTTATTTATCTATTATATGAAATATTCCCTCTTATTTTTCATTCTTTATGTGGATATGATATCATCGCTCGTGTGTACGGTGGACTACCGCATCACTAGGAAAAGTGATTCGATTTCACTTATTTAATAATTAGTAGTTAATATGGATACCTTTAATGAATATATGTGATATATATGAAATTAAATAAATTATATAGAATTAATGTATTATATAATTTGTTACCATTTAACCTCTTAATGCAATGAAATTATCTCTTGTACCTACATATAACGTACTGTCTCCACAATGTGATGTGATTCATTTTATGTATCCATTTTTCATTAATGGTACTAAGGATGTATATAATAAAATAATGTTTTTATAATTAAGATAATTCAATAGATTATGGTCCAATATATTATGTATGAGATCCATAACATTAATGATAAAAATTTCATGAGAAAATAAGTCAATTAACACTAAAACAGAAAATAATGAATTTTTATTAAGACACTTGTGGAAAAATGATATAATAGAATAATATATAGAATTATATACATTATTATTGTTATTTAATAGATTAATAACAAACCTATATTTATAATATATGTATAATGACATATCTTTTTGAAAAAAAATAATTTTTATTTTTTATTGAGGACGTAATTTCTTCCACATTGAGAATTTTTTAAGGTTTCGAGTTTTAGAGAATTAGAACATAATAAATATATAAAATTACACATTCATAAAAAGTTGATACTACTAAAACTATATCCATTTCTTTTAAAATATAAAACATAAAAATTAAACATGATTTATTTTACAAATATTCATAATATTAGTCTTTATTTATTTATTTCTCTTACCCATCTATATTTCAAGTGAAAAAAATTTAAAATCATAGGATGGGAAAAATATCATTATGGGAAATAAATAAATAAATAATTATTAAAAAGAAAAAAATAAACACTATGAAATGAGTTTTCATAAAAAACACATTCACATACATAGAAATGTCATGATGTTTCCTTGGGACATATTTACCATATCACTCTTACATTCACCCATACAAATGGAATATCTTTTAGGGAAACATCCAACTTCGGAGTACCCAATGCATTAAAGAGCTATAATGGGTCCCACCCATCATATATGAAAATATAATGGACTATCACCCCCATATGTTGAGCTAAAATTGGATAAAACCAATGAAAACAATTTAAGAGGAACCTATCATGAATAAAACCATTTATAACTCATTTAAATATATAAGAAAAAAATATTCAGATATAATAATTTCTTTTTTCATAATAATCATTTTTAAAATATTAAATATCACACATTATAATGAAATAATATTGTTTAAAAATATCTACGAAAACATATAATGTAATAATTATAGTTAAAAAATTTCATGAAATCATAGAAACCACTCATGACATATATAAATGAAAGGACAATCTTTTAGAATTTCATAAAAGACTTTTAAAAGGATATTAAAAGGAAAGCCCCTTACCTCAGGTTTGACATTCATAAAATGTGTTCAAAACTCTAGAATAATTGTTTGAATAGTGTTTTTAACATATTATAGAACTAAACTCTTGTTTATAATATGTCAAATTATCTTCAAATAACATTTTACACCCATTTGTTAACAATATTTGGTTTTTTGCATTATTCTGTGTACGTTTTCTTCATGGTTTCAAAGGTTGGTTTACTTATGGTCTTCACCAAAAAATTAAATAATAATAAAAATTTGATACAATTATTTATATTTAGGTCATCATCAATAATTACAAGTGAATTTAAGCTTTCCATGATTTTGGTAAAAGTGAAATGAAAAATCATCATCCACGAAGGGGGTGAATTCAGGCACCACAGGCGGTATCTTCACAATTAATAAAAGCAGGATAAGATGCTAGATTTTATGTTTCAAATACCATAAACACAAGAAATATTATATTTTATATTCAATACATGAGTTTTCGTGAAATTTTGATAACATTTGGTGATAATGTAAAACAAATAATGATATTTAAAATAGAAAAAAAGAATTTATCTCTTAAAAATTATCCTTCAAAACATTAACATGGCTTTTTGAAGTGGTATTTTTGTGATACCAAAAGAATAAGAATGTAGTAAGATATGAGTAGAATGAAATTTGGATGAGATATTCTGATCAATAAATCTTCAGGTTATGAAATTTGTGAAGGAAGGAACCCTTATTTATAAATTATGTGAGAGGGTAACATATGAATAACTCGTATTATTAAAATATAATAAATATATTATTCTGTTGAAGACAATCAAAAATTCCAAAAAACTAAATTAGATTACATTTTAGACACAATATCATCACATTTTACATTCTTATAGATATTTTTTATTATATATATAATTTTATAAAATTGTTTATTTAAGAAAAATAATTTTTCCAAATGAAATACTATTCAAAATGAAGACTTTATATACAAAAAAGTTTAAAATGAGAATAAATTTATTTATTATATCATATAATTATAATATTAAACTTGGGAAAACCTTAATTACCTCAAAACCCTCATATTAAATTTCTTTTGTTATTTTTAGTACCAATAATTTGATTTATTCATTAATTGAATAATTACTACATCATAATTTATAAATCCATTAAAGTATTTATTTATTTCCAGAAAATTAAAAATAATATTTCCAGAAGAATATATTTTTTTTATTTCTCAATATGATATTTATTTTATAAAAAATATTTCTGGAATCCATACATTAAAATATTTTACAAATTGAAAACTACAATGCGACAAAATAACATAATTTTAAATGAAAATGTATTCATGGAATTAAACTGATTTTAATGGGACCAAAATGCTCCCAAAATCAAATAAAAACTCTATAATGGTTGAAAAATTATTATATAATATTTTTTAGAAACAATTCATTTCATTTAATAATTCAAATAAATATTATAAAAATGTTCTATTTATTTTTCATATACATGCACAAGCACTGCATCAATATTGCACATGAATAAATGATAATTATTTAATATTAATAATTTAAAACAAATTAATATCCAAAACATATTTTAATTTATATTATAACAAAATTCAATATTTTTTCATCATGTATAATTACTAATATACATGTCAAGACTACTTATTAAATTGTTTATTTTTTTATTTCTTTCCCTACACAATTATTGCATCAGAATTTGTATAAGAAGAAATCTATGTAACTATAATGTATTTAATTAATATATAAATATAAATAATACATAATAAAAAATATAATATTCTTGAAAATAATTTTTATCACTCAGTTTTTTTTATTTTGAACCAAATTTATCATTGTCGATGCTATAGAGGAACTGCACCACACTAATAATAATTTTAATACATTTCATGAATTTAATTTATTTTTCATGGTCTATGTTATTTCTATACAATGTTCCTCTAATTATATAATTATTAATTTTTTTACTTGATTTAATTAATTTTATATCACAATTATGTCTTTATGACGTCGTAAAAACAATATCGTATTTTAAAAAACTATGTGTTTTACTCTTCAGCAAAAATTTAAAATTTTCATTAAATTCACCAAAATTCATAGAATGATAATTTCATAATGATGTACTCAAAAAAGAAATTATTTTTTATCAAATTAGAATTAAATAATTTCAAAAATAATGTTTTGAATAAATATCCTTATAATAAATTATTTAGTTTTGAGTTACTATTTAATTCATGAATGGTTACAAATAAAGTATTCTAAAAATACCATGTTTCTTATATTATACCCCATTACGTGAAATTATATGCTCACAATTTTATTCGCTTTTAAATAAAATGGGGATAATTTTCCCTAATTTATTTTTAAGACTCACATATTGCTTCTTCTACCATGTAGTTTCTCTACAAAACAATAACCTAGTGGAGTAATAATTATTCCATATAGTTAAAAATATGAACTGAATTTTCCTCATATGGAATGTTATAATTTAGAAGAACTACTTATAGTCTAAAAAATTATATGGATCTAGCACATAATTTTTTATCATAGAAAAATGAAAGATGTTGTGTACTTGAGATAAACTCTAAGGAAAGGAAACTTAGTAAGAACTTGATCCAGATTTTTCTAGATTTTCATATGGTCTATAAGACCTTGGAAATAACATTAATTTCTTACCAAATACCATGATAATATTCAATGGAAAAACATTTTAACAAAAATTAACACAAAACACTAATGAAGGGCCATTGCTCCTGTTATCTATATATCGTTTCTTCCATATTGGATGTATCCCCATGTGTTGTTGAATTAACTGATTATTTTATTCCACTTCCTCTACCAAATTTGGTTCCATCAGCATCCTTTCCCCAACATCATCCCAAAATGCCTAATTTCGACACTAATTTCCATATAAATCTTTATAATTTTTCATCTTTATATTATAATGAAGTATATTGTTAAATAAAAACTCAACTAAGAATGATATTGATCCCAAATTCCCTAGTAATATATTGAAAAAGATCATTTCATGTCCCCCAATGTCTGAATTTTTCATTCTTACTGCACAAATGATTGAGAATGAAAAGATGTACTGAAATTTAATTCTATCACCGATAACTTCTAAAGGCCATTCCAAAAGTTATAAGTGAACTCGATATCACAATATGATAAAATGGAGAGAAGAACTCTATGCAGCCTAATAATTGTTTTGAGGTACAGTTGGGAAAACTGATCTTGAGAAATTGATTCTCAAACATAAATGAAATGTCTAGATTTACTAAAATGATCAATAATAACCCAGATTTCATTATTACCTTGACATTTCCTCAGTAGTCCCTCCACTATGTATGTTGATATATTTTCTTATTTCGACTCTTGAACTAGAAAAGACTGAACCATCCCCCTTGGTAACTTCTATAATTCATTAACCTACTGACATGTCAAAACATTCATAGTAAAATCTTAAATATCTCTTACAATTCCATACCACTAGTAGTACTCTCCAGGGTCTCTGTAAATATTTGTTTTACAGGATGAACTAAAAATGGAGAACAATGAGATTGTCATAACCATTCATTTATTTTCTGCTAAGAATCAAAATGAATGCATAATATCTTTACACACCTCAAAACATAGTATTTATCAACATTAAATTCAATTAACATACCTTTAATAACCATTTGTACCTTTTAATAAATCTAATTTTATTCATTATCCTTTGTCTTAATTCTATCTGATTGAGATGATTGCACTAAAACCTAAAAAACAGTGGTATTGCATACACCAACCACTTCCACATGAACATTTATCTAATCATTTACCAATGGGACATGTTCAAAATGTATCATAGATAATGTATAATTATTTTTCCTACATAAAGAATTGGACACTTTATTTTATTTCTTATGATGGTAAGGGATCATCCAAAAATAATCCATAATTATATCCATCTATATTTGTTGTATCATGTTCAATTCCTTCTATTTAAATATATTCTTCCAACATTTATGGTCAATATATATATATATCATATTTTACTCCTCACAAATGATGCCTCCTTATTTTTAATGACGAACTAGAAAATAATTCCAAATAATGTGTATGGTAATTTAACTCATTAGGTTTCAACTTATGTGAAGCATAAGAAATTACATAATCATTAGACATCAGAACACCAACAAGTCTTAACAAATGAATCATCACTGTAGATAACAATTTCACCACTTCTGGATGCTAGGGTATGAACTCGATAATTCACCAATCTTATTTTCAATTCCTGAAAATAGTAATCACATTATTTTTTCTTGATGAATTTAACTCCTTTTCATGTTAACATTGTCAGTAGGCTATATACCCAGGGAATGTTTTCAACAAACCTCCCATAATAGATTTCCAGCCCAAGAAAACAATGAATCATAGTTATATTTGTAGATATTTTACATAATTAAAAAACTTCTGTTTGAGTAGTATCAATAGTTATTCCATATTTAGAAACAACATAAAAAGGGGTCGAAGTTTTTTGTAACCAGATTTCACACATGCTAAATTTTCAATATAGTATATTTTTTAATGTTTTAAAAACAACACTTAGAAGTGTTTCATTCATCTCATTACTATAAAAATAAACCATAATTTGATATATAAAAAACCAAAATTTGTCAAAGAACTCATGAAATATTTTATAAATGAGATCCATGAATATAACAGACACATTAGTTAACAAAAATTACATAACAAAAAAATCATAACATCCATATCCAGTATGGAACACAATATTTAGAATTCTTGTTTCCTTTACATACAACTAAGGGTTCCCCAAACATAGGTCAACCCTTAAAAAATATAGTGCTCCCTAGGTCTGATAATAAATCATAGATATGATTCAAATGATACATATTATTAAGAGTGATTCTATTTAAGGATATATAATCAAGTAAAACTCTCATTGATCTATTTTTTAACAGAAAATATCAGAGCACCCCATGGCGAAGTGCTAAGATGGATGAATCTTTTATGTAACAATTCATTCAAAAACAATTTCAACTCAAGAAGATTCATTTGATCATTTCAATAAAGAGGTTCAGAAATTGTCTTAGCATTAGGAACTACCTCAATAATAAAATCAATATATTAAATAGGAATAACACAATGAAAATCATCAGGAAATACCTCAATAATCTCATGTACAACTGCAAAATCATTAATATTAGTGGTTCCCTTTCCTTCAATAACTTGTACAAGATAAAATTCATTTCCAATTTTTAATTCTTTCTTAGCTTCCTGATAAGTTATCAATGGTATGGATTTATTCTTGTAAACAAACTAAAACTATTTTTGAAAAACAACTTCTTTTCCTCTACAATCTATATTATCCTGAAAAAAGCTAGTCAATATGAATAATAACTTAAAAATAGACAAGAGAAAATAATACAAGGTTTATAGGTAAAATATTTACCCATACAATGATATATAGATTATTATAATTTCTATTTGCCTCAATATTTTCACCTAGTGATTTCATAATGAGTTCTTACATCATTTTAGGAAGTGGAACTCCCAATTTCAAATGAAATTTCCTAGAAAAGATAGAAATTTAAAGACCTTGAATCAAAAAAAAATTCACGAAATCTGTTAAAAAAATAAATGCACATGATAACACATTATTTGACGGCACAATATCTATCGAAGATGTTTCAAATGAAACTCCCACAAACTTATGTCTCCAATGTTACTAATTTGATGCATGGGTTACTATATTTGGACACACATTTGAAAAATTTCTCAACACATTACAATTAAATCATTTTTCAATTTGTTTCTCTATATTTTTTTGGTAATTTTCTATTCAATCATATGACATGTGTTTAAAAATTTCTACATAGGTTGAATTTACCATAGTTTATAAGACATTATCGAAGAAGTTTTTAACAACACATTCCATTATAAGGGAAAACTATTTTATTACCTCTTTATTTATTTGATTAATTATTCCCCAATGCCTACCATCCAGGAATCTTCTTATTCATGTCTTTAAGAGGTTAATAAGTGTAAAAAAACTAGATATCAATGATTTCAGCACAATAAACAAATTTCTCATAGATTTTAACCTCTCATGAATACAAAGATCATCGTAAAAATTTTTCAAACTAGAGTAATATATATTAATTTTACTATCAATATACCATGTAATATTTTGAACATACTAGACTAGTATAATAAAACTGAATTCATACATAGCGACAAAATTTTTGTGTTTCTACCTCAATCCCAATAAATGTTTCTTAATTTTGAGTAAAACTAATTTCAGAAAATAATTGTGCCAATATGAACCTCTAAAATCATCCAATTATTGAGTATGAAGCAGATCATTTTCTTTTGTATTCATTACCATAGACCAAAATTGATCAACATTACCGGAAAACCCATAAATCGCTACTATTAATTTTTGGTGTTCTGAACATTCGATGACATAAAATATCTTTCCTAGATCATTTATTCATCCTTCAGCTATAACTCGATCTATGGTTCCATTGAATTCTAGAGGTTTTTTCCAATTAAAATTATCCAAAAAAGACATTTTTATTCATGGTAGATCAGGTTACTCTCTAACATGGATTCCAAAACCATTTATCACATGAGTTAACAGATCCATTACAATAAAAATTGCTCTATTCTTCCCTCTATTCTAATATGTGTATTCTGAAAGATATCATCCTCTTTGTGCCTTCCTACAACATCTTCCATATTTATTCAAAATAAATCCATTCTGAATAGAAATATCTTAGACAATAAAAAATCGTAATATTCATAATCTGTACCATTTTAAATTAACCATAAATTAAAAAACATTTATGATTTTTATATTAACATCATCTTCACCCATAAGGTTATCCAAACCATCTACTGATACAAAATATATTGGATCATCATTAAGATATTACATAATCATGAATTTCACTCAAGAACATGATTTCTTCATCATTGATGTTCTTTTCAGGTTTTGAGTTTTAGATAATTTTTACTTAATATATACATAGCATTCCACATTCCAAAAAGTGTATAATACTAAAATACTATCCATTTTCCAAAATGTAAATCATTAAAAATAATATATAATTTCATCAAAAAAATAATCACCACTTTCATATTGAATCCATTCATTCTCTTACCCATCCTTATTACCTTTTAAATATTTTCAAAATATTTGGAGGAGAAAAAAATGCAGAGTAAGGGATATATAGAATGAAATTGTTAGTCCACTGTAAACATAGTAAATATTAAATCCCTTTACATAAAAAACTCATTAGCATTCATTGAAAAACCATGAAGTTTAATTAGGACATATTTACCATATCACTCTCACATTCTCTCTCATAAGTGGAATAACCTTTTGGTCAATATCTAACATCAGAGTACCCAATACATTGGTGATCTAAAATGGGGCTCAACCGTCATATATTGAAAAATAATGGGCTTAACCCAACATTTGTTTCTATATAATGGGATAAAAGTAACATTAAACTTGTATAAGGAAAATATCATGAATGAAACCATTGATAATTCATTTAAACCAATAAGCAAAACGCATTCAGATATAATAATACCCTTATTTAATAAAAATAATTTTTAAAATATAAAAAACGTGCACATAATGATGAAATAATATTATTAAGAAATAATTACAAAAACTTATAATGGAAACATTATATTAATAAAATTTCATGAAATCCTAGAAATAGTTCATTCCTTATATAACTAAAAGAACAATATTTTTCAATTTCATAAAAGATACATTTAAAAGGTTTTAAAAGGAAAGAATCGAACCTTCGGTTAAACATCCTTAAAATGTGTTTAAGCCACATATATAATGATTTGAATAGTGTAATTAATATATTATTGGACAAAAATATTTTTTATGATGCCATACATTATCATCTTATAATATTTTCCACCCATTTATTAATAATATATTTTTATTTTCATCATTTCGGGTGCATTCATTTCATGGATTCCAATGTAGGTTTATTTTCTAAAATAATGGTCAAAATTAAATAATAATACAAAATTAATAAATATATATATAAATATATAGGTCATTTAAAATAATTATATGTGAATTTAAACACTCCCTGATTTTTGTAAAAATGAAATGAAAAATCATTGCCCACGAAGGCGGTGAAGTGATGCGCCATAGATGACGATTTCATTATTTGTGAATAAAAGGAGTAGATGAGAGATATAATGTAGAACATAATATAAAAAATTATAGTAAATTTGTGATATTATAGGTTTCATTAAGAAATGGATAATATTAGGAGAAATTGTATAATTGATAAATAAATTTAAAAGAGAAAGTATAATTTACTCTTAAAAAATTCACCTTGAGAACCTTCTTAAGGATCTGGTAGTTGATATTTTTTTATGAGACATAAAGCCCAAGAATATGGTAAGCGATTAGTAGGATGGAATTTTTTAGAGGGTAGTCCAAAAAGAAGGCATAATTTTATGAAATTTGGGAAGGAATGTGCCTACTTTTATAATTTAAGAGAGGGGTATCTTATGAATTAATCAAATTATTAAAATATAATAAAAATATTATATTTTGTATGATTTCCAAAAAGGCAAAAAAAAATATATTTAATTTCATTTTTGACATAATTTATTCCCATTTGGTCTTATTATATAATTTTTTGTTTCTTAAATAATTTTTAAATATAATTTAATCATTAAAAATACTTTGGTCAAATTAAACATTATTCACAATGAAGACATTATACACATAAAAAAAATTTCAATTTTGAATGAAATTTAATATTATATCATCAAAATATCCAATTAATATGGGGAAGACATTAATTATCTAAAAACTCTCAAATTAAATTTATTTTTTTATTTTCAGTATCATTAGGTTGATTTATTCATTAATTAAATAATTACTACAACATAATTGATCAATAAATTAAGGTATTTATTTAGTACCAAAAAATTAAATATAAAAAATAATGAAGAAGATAAATTTGGTATATTTCAATAAATTATTTATTTTTGAGAAAATATTCTTGAAAACCATAAATTAAAATATTATAAAAATTGAAAAATATAACATGACAACTTGACAATCATTTAAATTAAAAAATTATAAAGGCATAAATATGATTCCTGTGGGTCCGAAATGGTCCCAAATTCAAATAAAATCATTATAATGTTCAAAAAATTATTACATAAACCACTTTATCCATAATTTGGAAAATTTAATAATTATTATTATTTAAAAAATATTTATTTATTATTGTTAAGGTTGAACATACACTACCTCACCGATGCATATACATTAATTTTAATTATTTAATATATAAAAATGAAAAATAAATTACTTTCATGAAAATAAGTTAATTATTTTCATAATAAATTTATATATTCGTTCATTTTTGTATAATTACAAATATAAATGTCAATAAAACTTCATAAATCTATTATTTTGTATTTTTTTACCCTAAAAATTTGTTGTACATGTATTTGGATAAAATTTATTTTATATAGCTATTAATTTCTAATTTAACAAAAGAAAATATCAATAATACATAATAATTAATAAAAGTGTCTTGAAAATAAATTTTATCACTCAATTAATATTTATTAAGAACTAACATAAAAATTTATAATGTTGCACATGCACTAATTATATTGTGTTGATAATTTTTATACATATCATGAATTGAATATAATTTTCTTGTTCTATGTTATTTCTATAAAATATTCCTCTTATTATATCATTATTTAAAATTTATTAAATTTATTAAATTTAGTACCATAATTATGACTTCGTGGTGTCATAAAAAATAAAGTATTTATAAAAAACTGTACTTTTATCTATCCACCAAAAATTATTATTTTTTAAATATTCCCAAGAATTCATACACAGATAATTTTAACAAGATGAATTCAATAATGAAATTATTTTTCAAAATTTCAATTATATAATTTTAAAAATAATTTTTTAAATAAAAAACCTTAAAAAATTATTAAATTTATGAATTACTATTTAATTCATGAATTATATCAAATAAATTATCCTATAAATACTTGGGTTACTAAAATATGAGTGGTGGGTAAATATAAAGTAATTTAAAACTGAGGTAAGGGTTTATTTTCTAACATTTACATCCGTAAGACACATTCTATATTCATTACGTATTAATTTGTGTGATGTATATACTTTCCATTTTTATATGTTATATCATGAATATATTTATATAAATTGAATTTAATGTTTCATTTTTTGTTATTTATTTCTTGGTTCATATGATTCAAAATTTACCAAACTGGAAATGGTTTATTTCCTAATCTCATCAATAATATTGATTGAATCTGATTAATTCTTCCATGGGATATTTATTTGATATTTATATCATAAGCTCAAAATATTTAATTACAATATGGTTATTCCAGAACTGTTCAAGTACAAGTAAAAATCCCCAACTCTCTCGTTCTCAAAAATATAGATAAAATGTTTTAATGATAATCCAATTTCACTTATTTATTTGGATGAATATCATTTTTCTTCCAAAACCATGATATTGAAAAAATATTTTGATTTTTCTTTTTAAAATTATCAGATGTTATTTATTAAATTAATTTTTCCCATGTATTTTATAATTTTTTTAAATGAATATTCATTTCATTGGTCTAATAATGTATATTTGGATTTTACTGAAAAAGTGAAAGGAATCATTATTTTATCTTGTATGAGATGAAAAAAAATTCCACTATCTTGACCATTCATCGATTTTAATATTATTCTTACAGATTTTTAGTTTTTTTTTCAAAATATTTTTTCAGGTTTTAATTTTAAATTAAATTCAATATAAAAGCATTATTTTCTTCAAAAAAGATTTTAATACTAATTTTATTGTATTTCTATTCACCAATTAGTAAAACCATTTATTTTTAATATGAACCATCAAGGATATTTTGTCTTTATATCATATTTAATCATTATTTGGATGGTTTATAATCACTTTGGATGAAGTGGTATAACGTTTTTACCATTTACCATTTTAATTTGGACTTATTACGATTTTATTTATTTAATTGGGGTAATTATTTTCATTTCAAATGTTAGTTTCTCAATACAAGTTATTATGTTGATATTTTTCACCCCATTAATATAAGGAAATTATTAGACTGAGTATATGAAGGTTGGGGAGTAGCTATAGATTTCTTCTTGATGAAATGAAATCTCTCATTAGAGAAATCATCTAGAGAAATTAGATTGGTTTATAACTACATATTTAAATGATCATGTGAATGGTCTTGACATATTTATTAGATTTCCAAAATTATTCATTTTCCCATTATGAGATCATTTAATAATGCCCATCTGATTATTGAATTAGATATAATATCCATGTATATGGTTAAAGATCACATGATCGATTATATAAAATTATTTGGTCATCCTTTATTCATACAATATTATGTTAAATATACTGTTTCAATTGAATGTGTTTTGTTATTTACCATAAAATATTGATATTTTTTTATTTTATGATTATAGATTATTCTATAGGCATACAATTATAAAGAATATAATCTAATAACATTCTTATGTTTTACATTCTGTAAAATACATAGAGGGGTTTTTAATCGATTTTGAAGGATATGGTAAGGGAAATAATGGATATCTAATTGAAAAAACATTTATTGTTTTATTATTTAAAATTTACATAAAATTGAAATATGTATCTAGTTTATGTGGACTACTAAAGTATTCTGCCCATTGGGATTTGATACTGTCTATCTAGAGCCAATTTAATAAAGTAACCATTGATCCTGAGCTATCAGGGTCAGTGTATGTACATTATATCCATCATTAATTTGATAAGAAAAATTTTATTTAAAATTTTTACTACCATTACATGCTTTTAAGTGACGATTACATTATATGCTCTTTTTTTTTTGAAAAGTTATGATTATTAAAATATTATTTTCATTCTACTCAACCTAACAAGTAAGAGTATTAAATTATTACATTATAGATACTGATAATAATTTTTTAATTATTGAATAAATTATTATTCTATACTATAATTCTTGAAATGGTAAATATTGATCTTTAAACCCTTAAAATAAAATCAATAAAACTATTTTTTATAACTTTGAGATAATAATTTCGGATTTTCTTTTCATTTAAGGATCAAAATAGGTGTTATGATTTACCTAAATGATATCTTTCCTTTGAATAATACTCCAAATTTATAATTTAAACCTTGAATCTTGATTAGATACTATTGATAATTTTATACCACAAAGAGTAATTAGTTTATTAATATAAATTATTACATGATGGTGAAGGGATAAATACTAATAATTTCTAAAAATTGGAAGCGCATAACAATTTAAACAATGATAACCTAAATATTACTATTTCCCGTGAATGTTTTTTAAATTCTACAATAAAAATATAATCTTATAATTTCCAACATCTTAGAAGTATATGTAAAAGTTTTATTACTTATTAAGTCTATTTTTAACATTATTTAATTTCTAGAAAACTAGGTATAATGTTATATAATCATCAATATATCATTTAACATTTTCCCCATCAATATTCTCTTATAGATCCCTATACATCATATTTTTAATGAGTATATGTTTTTATTACAACTAAATGAAGTGTACAATTTCATACTAATTTATTCCTTGATGAATATTGTAATATAAGTAAAAAATCATGAAATTATTTTTGTAAAATAAAAATATATTGTCAAACATAATTATAATATTTATTTTCTCTATATTATATATAAAAAATGGTAAATTTTATATAAGATAAAATAATTTGAAATTAAATAAGTGTATATTTTCAAAAAAAGTATGTTAAATAGAAAACATATTGTGAAGATGTTATTCTCATCAATAAAGATGTATGAAATTTTGATTTAATAAAAGAAAAAAATGGTAAGTTGTAATAAAAACTTGAGGGACTTTGGATGATGTTTTAGGAAAGTATTTATAGAAATATATTATGAATAAATATTTCGGAATGTAGATTTTAACGGTATATATACATTTGTGTAAAGTTCACACTAGTTCTTATTCTATTAAAATGATTATATGGATATAGAAATAAATGGGATAAGTATTATATTATGTTGATGATTGATTAGTAGTTATATGATTTATTAAAAAGCCTTAATTTTTTACTAGATAATAGAAAGAATTATTCACTATTCGAAATATTGAAATTAGACTATTGAAAATATACTCTTTATATAAGACCAATAGAATTATGACTTGACAACCCATGCTATTACATATTTTTGGAATCATAAACGGTTAATAATCTAGTGGGACTGGTTATGGGGAGAGTTTAAATTTTCTTAAATTTTATTGATAATGAGGTTATTTTAGTGTCTCTTATTTTTAATCTATTATTTAAAAGCAATGTTTTTCTCCCAATAATTTTTCGTTGTTGAATTTCTTCACATTTAAGAGAAATTGGGTTCATTGTGAAGTGGTATAATTATTCCAAATCCTTGGTAGTAGTTTACTAAGAGTTTTTATGTTAGTAAATGAGGATGTTCCTCTTATATTTCTCCTATGAACTCAGTTATAGGTTACGTAGATTGAGTTGAAACTAATTTTAAAATATAGTGTTGTATTTTATTTGTCAACCTATAAAAATATAATCCATAAGATTTAATCTAGGGGAATATTTGGATTTTTTTAAGTACATGTTTTGGATTATAGTAATGTTACTTGAGACATATTAGAAAATTTTAAAATTATTTGGTGCATATTTTGTGATATAGAATAAGTATTTATACAATATGTGGTGTAAATCCACAATTATTGTCATGTATTTTTATGGAAAAAAGGGAAAAATATTACATATTAATGTCTATATATTTTTCTTATGATTTTTTATAGGAGGTGATACATGTTTTATACATTATTTTTAAATATGTTCATAATAGTATATCGAGTCCATGTTTTTTCTTTATTATACTATATATATTTTTGGATTTTTTTTGTAATTATGAAAGTTTTTGTGTAATGAGTTTTATTATTATGACCTATTGATAAGGTATAAAAATAGAGATAGAATAGTACTTATGTTCTATGGGTTAATATATGATTGGAAGGAAAAATATTAATGTTGAGGATATTAAAAAATAATATATTATGTTTAATCATATAGCATATATTAATTGACCCATCATCAAGATAATTTGAAGCTAACCACATGATAAATCATTCATTACATCATAATGTGTATAATTATCATGTGATTTATGAATAAATACAAAGTTCTGTTATTTTGACGATTTAGGTTGATAAATTTCACATTATATAAGTTAATTGTAATCCCAAACAAATAATTTATGTATCCTAATTACTAAGAAGGTTTTATATGATCTTATATTTAGTATTGATGTAGGATAATATTGACGTGAATTTGGGAGCTGGATTTTGAATTTTATATTCAATATTCAAGGAGAGGGAATAGTAAGTATACATGGTCGAGTGAAGTAAGATACATAGATAATAATTATGGAAGAATACATAATATAATAATGGGAAGACAACCATGTAAGTGAATATTGAGTATTAATTTTCATCAACACAATCTTTAACAGATGAATCATTGGAAAGTGATTATTAAATGTTACCTTGAAGTGAATATGGACATATTTAGTTTTATTGGTTGGTGTTAAGTTTCTTCTTTTTTAGATAATTAAATGTTTTTATATAATCTAAATCTAGCATTTGATGATGAAGGATGATGTTGGGTAGTAGTAGGGATGTTTATTCACTGAATTATAATGTTATGGTGTTTGAAAAGATGATGATATTTCATACTAATTTGATAGGGTATTTTGGAGATTATTATAATTTATATAATATTCTAGATAAATTAAAATTGATGGGTTTTATTTTTCTCTTATGGAGAAATTTGAATTTATTTGGATATATTTTATCTTTTCAGAACATTATATTCAAATGAGTTCCAAAATACCATGGTCACTATATTAGTTATATAATACTATTATATTGTATTAAATTATATTAATAATTAAATACCAAGGATTATGTTTTTATATATATTTCCATACAAACCACTGTTTTGAATTTCGGTTGTGTGAATTTAAATATAAATTCACCAAATTAAATTTAATCACATGTCAAAATTCATTGGTGAGAAGAATAAATTGAATGATATCATGTTTACAGTAACATTAACAAATTATAAAGGTAAATTTGTGGAGAATCATAAAATATTATATTCACTAATTCGACCATCTCTCCATCAGTGAAAACATTGTGTCAGAACTCAGAACAAAAGTTTTTAGTTTTTTTAGATCATTTTAGATTAGTTCCCATACTTCTTTTGAAGACATTAAGTTGGTTTAAAGATGAAGACAGTGGGTACACTATTTTTTCAGTTGGTTTTATGGTGTTAAATTTTATAACTATTATATATCATATTAATTATATGAATAATAATTTGGTTTGCAATTTTGATAAAAAACATTTAATGGAAGTAAACAATGTTTCTATAATTCCCCTCATTGTGTATGTATGTATTGGGAATTATTTCTATTGATTTTACACATACCATGGAAGGTTCAATGACTACCCCAAAATATTGAAAAAATATTTATACTGATTATCATAAATAGAAATTTTATTATAGCACCAATTTATTAGAAATAAAATATAATGTATTGAGGATCAAGATAATAAATTGAATTTAAAAGATTCATTGAAATATTTATAAACATTATAATAGAGATAATTCATAAATATACAAAATATATGTGGGAAATATTAATATATTCATATTTTTAATAAAGAAATAGTATATAATTTCAATACTAGAGTTAATGAGATTATGAGAACTATAAAAGGTTTTCTAGAAACTATAGAATATTTTATTTTTATTAAGATGTTTAATTTCATTTTAATAGAAAGGATTGATGTTAATATATAACAATTGATGATCATGGTCCTAATTAGTTTCCACTTAATGATGTCCATAGTGTATTAGTGTCATAAAAAATTATAAATGAATCTAAACTAACTATAATAAGTAAATGTGATAAATAAATATCATTAAAATCCATAAATAATGTTATGACTTGTAATTTTTTCAAAGAGGATGATGAAAATTCAGATTCAGATATAGATATTAATTTTTAAAAGGCATTTTGATTTCTCTTATCTCAAAATGATTCCAAAAATTAGAATATTTTTATCTTGGAATAAAAACTATGAATTTTTTTAATTGTCGAGGTATTGATAATTTTACATCAAATTACATAAAACAAGTGAAATATGAGTGTCAGTATAGGGATTGATCATTAAATAAGATGTATATAAATAATAATATAGAATTCAATTATAAGATTTCACATTCTAATGTGAGAAAGATGAATATGAATAAATTAAAAAAATTATATTATTATTTTTAATAAAAGGTAAGAATATCATGATGAAAGTGAAAGTAAAAAATATTTATCACCTAGTGATCATGGTGAGAAATTTCTGATTACCAATAGTAATGAAGATGAGTTTTTTAGTGATGTATTTTAATATAGAATGCATGTATATTCATGATAATGGTTGAATTTAAGGAACATATTATGAAATACCAACAATAAATAAGGTTAATAAAAAATTGGAAATGTTATTAAAAAAGTAAATGTGAATGAGAAAGATCAACGATAAAGAGAGTGGGAGTTGGTGAAAGATGTTGAGAGTTTGAGTTTCTTACTTTACTAGGAGAAGAAGATAAATGTTTCACTGTAATAGAAAATTAATTAAAAAGAAAAATAACATGTTTATTTTTTAAATAATGTGTTACTGGGTTAGGGTCAATTGAGTATGACTATGTTTTATTTCAAGAAATATATACATTATATTAGTAAAAAAACTTATAGTTTCTAGAATAATTATAACTAATACAAGAATTTTGTAGGTCATTCTTGTCAAAAAAAATTATCTTTATATAGATTCAATAGGTCAAATATATTAAAATAATAAGGCTAAATATCATTCAATATGTAATAAAAAGACGATTGTACTAATAAAAGCTAAAATAAATTATTTGGATGATAGTTAAAGTGAATAATACTTTCTAATTAGTGATTATGGTGAGAAATTATGCATTAAAAGGTAAATGAACAGATGCTTTCAGGTGGTGGAAAAAAGAATAAATATGTGGAATAAATTTTTAATAGATAATTGAAGGAATATATCAAAAATAAATCTAAACTGTATATGGAGAATAAATAATTTTTAATTAAGCTTGAATTATAAAAATTGGAAAAGAAATATCAAGAATAAATAAAATTATATTTGGTGAATAAAATTGGGAGTTTGAGCATCTTAATTTTTTAGGAAAATGAGTAAAATATTTAACTAAAATAGAATATTACCAAAATTTAATTAATATATTTTATTTTTTGAAAAAATTATTATATGATAAAGGTAATTTAAAAGAGAGAATGCTCGATTTATAATGATATATATTTGATGATTAGGAAATTTCAAAGAGTAGTGAAATAAATTATAATGTATCCCTAAATGTCGGGGAACATTATTATCATAAAATTTATCATTATATATATTTAAAAGATTACATAGATGAAATGAAGAAGGTTAAAGATAAATTAAATGTTAATAAAAATAAGAACATACAAAAATAATACAAAAAACTAAATTTTAAAAATTATAGAAATTATTTATATTTTACAATTGGCATGGTGAAAAAATCTTTGAAAATGTTTTATGTATTGGAGAACATATTAGGAATACCATGTAATGTTGTTTTATAAAATATAAGTAAGACTATTTGTCATCTATTATTAATATCATGGAAGCAATGGGTGTTTAGAAATGATTTTTTTGCTTAATAAAAGATATAAAATTATTCTATAAGGGTTTTGGGGTTATTTTATTGAGTATGGGAACCCAATAAATGAATAAAATTTTAAGAAGTTGAAGGAAATTCATGTATCCAAGGGAAGATGAAGTTTTATGTTTTGGCTGAATCTTATAGAATATATGGTTATGCATCCTACATAAATGAAGAGATCCTTAGTTTTATTCACATAGTTTCATATGATCACAAATATATGATTCAATAATAAGATAGATATAGAAAATGAAAATTCATTTTATGGGGATTTTTCTTATATATATTCTCAAAATAAGCATCCATTTATAATTAATTTTTGGTATCTTATCCAATTTAATGGGTTATTTTGGTATACTTATGATAATTGAGAGGTGTATAGAGTGATATATCCCCTATAAAAATTACGGACTTCACAAAATCAAAGGGGTTAACCTAAAAAAACTTGATACATCTATTTTATGTTGTAGAGTATTTTAATTTTTATAGTTTTAATCATGTCCTAATATATGATTCAAAATTACTTGATTAATAAAATTAAATAATAATATGGGAGGAATAATGTTTTTCAAAGTAGTTGAAATTTGGATGTGTCCTTATATGAGAAAAATAGACCGAATGAAATCAATTTCATGTGGTAGAAGCTTAAAAGATAATAAAAATAAGAATCTGTTGTGGTATTAGAGTGTTATTCATGTTAACATAATAAACATGATCTAGATAAATTGTGGAGATAATTTTTTTGAGCTTTCATTTCTGAATAGAAAGAGAAAATCGGATAAAATCATATTTAAATGGAATATCTTATGCATTCTTCTGAATTAATAGTGTATATTCAAATAACTCATCCCCTATAACATTTATATTCTTGTATTAATGGATTGATGAAGACTAACTTAGTTACTAACTACAAATAATTTATCTAATATATTATTATCTTTTCTCAGATCACATGAATTATATTACAAATGAAAAAATTTATGTTATTTAAGAGGATTACGAGTTTTAGGGGAAGTAAATATAAGTACTTTGATTGTTACAGGAATCTTTTTCATTAAGATAATAAAAATATAATATAGATATGAATTGTTTTATTTTTTATTTGGAAACTAAATTTCTTAAAAACATTTCTAGTGCACTCTATGGACCACAATAAAATGATATAGATATGAAGAATAATAAATTTTTTATTAAGATAGATAAAATTTATTTTGTTGATCATGGTACTTAATACATCATATATGGTAATGTATTTGGGAAAATTATTACTAGATCCAATGGTTTTTGGTGATTGGATACGATGACAATACATAATTTTTATCTGTTAAGAATTTTCTGAATGTACTATAATAGAAATTGTATAATATATAAATGATAAGAAGAATATGGAGTTTTGGAAGAAGTCACATTGAATCCACATAAAAAGGTAATGTTTCAGGCTTCAGCTAGAGTTGATGATCAAAACTTTGTAAAAGAAATGGAAATTTTATAATGTTGATGAACTTACCACTATAAGATGATTTTGAGGAGTAACACACCAAATACCACAAGGCATAATGAAATAGTGTTTAGTGTTTTTAAAAAAAGGTGATAACCCATAAAATATCAGAGGAGAAAGGCACCATTATGTGGTGACACCAAGGTCAACAGTATTTCCAAGTAGGGTAGTGAAGTAGGTGACATCCCATTATGGGTAGATGTTAATTGGTATGTAGGACAATATTAAAGGGTAGAACTATTCATATGGGAACCCTATAGAGTGGCATGAAGACCAAAAATATATGTAAATACCTATTATAGTTTCTTAAAGTGGTAAATGCATAGATTTCATTATATATAAGATCAATCAGGAATCTATTTCTGGTGTGGGATTCAATTAATGTAGTCTATGTGGAAAGACTGGTGACTAGTCCACAGATTAAAAATAAACCATTTCATAAATGAGGATATGCGGATCGCCATATTCACTATGATATAATGGGTCTATATTTAGCATTGTGGATGATTGATTTTTTTCAATGTATATGGGTTTCCACATAGTAGAGGAAAGATTATTCCATATAAAGTGTGATAAAAAACCCATCTAGACCATAGAATGAGACTATTTTATGGAGATTCATCTATTTAAACTGAAAATATTGATATATATATTGTGTATAGATGAAATTTATCCATTATTATGTTCTCCATACAAAATCCACCATAGTAGTTAAAAAATTGTTAAGTCCAATATATCTAATTTGATAACAGAGGGGTATATTGGGCCATAATGTTTTTCTTCTTCTGAATTCAAAAAAATGATGATGTTTATTTATCATAGAAGATTTATTTTTATTTAAACATCATAAAATAGATCATTAAAATTTAATGATTGATATTTTATGAAAAAATATTGAATACAGTTATATAAAGTAAAAGAAACAAGAAAGGTAATTGATGTTTGAAATTTAAAATTGAAATTCTAATGTTCATTGGTTAATGGCAGTGTAATTTTGTAGAATAAAATTATCAAACATAGAATATAGAATTGAATGGAAGTATATTTATGATTAATGTAATTCTATTTTTCTTGAATACATTGATTAGATAAAATATGTGTGTGAAAGATGAATCACCATTGTTATATATGATAAATATTCAAGTGAAGAAACAAGAATCATAAAAAATAATCAATGTTTTTTATTTTTTATCTTCTATTGAAATATTATAATATTTTCATGTTATTAAATTAAATCATTATACCCATTTTGTTTGTAATGAGTTGAGTAGAGTAGGTGTTTACAGACCATTGGGGATTAGTGAGCTCTTCCTAAAATTTCAATCACATACTGGTGATGTATTAATTAATTGACATATCAACAAATTATTTCTATGTTCTTCTTATAGAATTATTTTATAGAGGATCAATGTAAAAGTAGTGTTTTATTAACATTATATTTATGCCTTTTATTAATATTGAAAAAATATAATGTTTTGTTTAACAAAATAAAGATGATATCTAATTTGATTAAGAGGGTATCAAGAAAATTTCCACCACGCTAATTCACCCATCTTTTTTCCATAATGGTACCAAGGTATGAGAAGTGATTTCAAATTCACTAAATTTTTATTTATTATACTGATAGATTTATCTAATCAGAGAAAATATTTGAAAGGAATATGGAGTATCCATATTTTATGGATAAAATTATTGTATGTGGATGAATGAGAAGATATATCTTTTATGTACCCTTACTATTGTTGTATATTATTATTATTTACACTGGATAAAAATATTTGTCCTCTGGGAATGGTCAAAATAATGGAAGATACGAAAAGGTTGATGATTAATAGTGTTGGAGATCATCATTGCATATTATGATAAATTTTTATTTGGATATATATAATGTTGTTGGATAGACCAACATCCATTTTTATATGGGATAAATAGTTTAATATGATTAAATGAGATAAAAAAGTGAAGGAGGAAAAGTTGATGGTCTTACAGAAAAGGCTTGATAATATGAATTATGGTTATAGAGAAAACATGGATGGTTTCTATATCTATATTTTAAATGTTTCTGGTCCCATTTGATTACTTGTTTAGGTATTAAAAAATCATACAATGTTTATAATATTATCAAAATATTTTCACTAATGTACGACATAAACGTGTAATCTGTTATGTATATGGATTTAGGTGAGCTATATCATTAAGACCTGTAATGTAATCTGATTACTTTATAAATTGTGGTTAATATGGAATGGAATATAGAGCCTTTTATAAGTAAATAAATTTAAAATGTATTGATTTGTAGGAAATCTTGGAGTCCCAAATAAAGATGATATATATGATGCTTTTCTATGAATTATCATAAGGATGTTTAAAAAAGGCATATACATATTTGGGTAAAAGATACCACTAGATTGATTTCATTTTAAAAAGGACAGATTTATCACAACATGATTTATATAGATGATTTATGATGAACCTAGTGAGTATGAGTAAATAAAAAAAATATAAATAGTTTATATCTAGAATTATCATCAATTTTGGAGACTCATGTGTTCATAATTTTTAAATGATTTTTCCTGATAGATATAATCATATGGATGGTGAAGAAGATCCATTGGGTTTCATTTAATCTAAATTTTCTAAAATGCCGAAGAATTTTTGAATCATTTGGTGGATAAATATAAAATTTTTGATGAAAAAGATAATAAAATATCTGGAGTTTTATATGTTCAAGTGAAATTAAAAGGATCACTTGAATAGATTTATTTAAAAGGAATTATCAATAAGGAATTTATATGATTCATTATTGATTATTCAAGATATGTTAAGAAACCTTAAGTTAATGTTTATCATCTTGGTATTGTAGGGAATGAATATAAACATGTAACAGAAAAATATAAAGATTTTTGTTTTACACATTGAATATTGAAGAACTGATTACGTCAATAATGACAAAAATTTATCTATCATGGATAATTTCAAGAAGATAGAGACTCTAAACGAATAAATTTTTTCTTCATTGAATAATGGTTAACTATAATTTAAAAGTGAAGGGTAATAGAATAATAAATGATTTAATTTAATTTTGGATGGAGTGGTGAATAAAGTAGTTTACGGAGGCATATGAAATTTTAAATAAATACTAAGTACCCAAATTTATAATGGTTAGGATAAATTAATATTGTTCTAGATTAAATATCAGTTAAAAAGATTATAAGAATGAAGAACACATGGAATGTGTTGAATAGAAAATTATCTCATACAATGATTAGAAATCAATAAACAATAAATTATTCAAAATTTAGATATATTTGGAGAGGTTAAAATAAGAATATATTTCTATTGATGAAATTTTAATTTTGTTGTTTTCTTAGATGCGTGACATGTTTTTATGGTGAATCAAAATTTTACATAATAGAAGAATTTATTATATTATATGAAATGAGAGATGTACAATACTATATATATACAAGAAAAAATTCTTTAAATGGTTATCATTTTAATTTTTCAAACATTATAAATAAATAATTTGATTACATGTAGAGAATAAGATTTCACTCATATGAAAGATAGTGAAATATAGATACAATATAGTCAAATCAGGTTACCATGAAGAACTAGTTTTATCCTCTTGATGTGAAATATTTAATCGTACTGTATTTTGATAAAAAATGAAAAAAAAAACTCTCATTTCATTTTGTAAATTCATGGAAGAAAATAAGGATGAATAATAAAAAAACATTGAATAAAATTCCTTATAACCTATAAAGAATATGAGAACCTAGATTATAGATAATGATTATACATCTCATATAAAAAATCAGAATAATTGAAGTAATTTTTATGTAAAAGTTGATTTAAATGTGTTTATTTTGAATTATAGAGTTTTTTGGAATAAATGAAGTGGAAAGACTTTAATAATTTGTGATTAAATGAAGGATATTAGTGTTCTATATGTTGATGGAATTTGCAACATTTTAATATGATTTAGTTAAAAAAATTGGATTAGGTTTGAGGGTCACATTTTATCAAAAGTAATATTGCGTCAATTGAAAAATTGAGAATTATGTGATGAATGTTTTGAATAATTGTTGTATATTAAATGAATTTACTAAAAAACAAAACATTTTCATATTGGAAATTGATGAAAAAGAAACATAATGTGGTATAAGAAGATTATCCAAATCAATCAATAATGTATGAAGGAAATATTAAAATTTATTGTAGTAGTGTATGTTCCTAACTTGAAGTGATAAGAAGTAATAATTTTTTGATCTTGTCTGTAAGGAAATATCATTTGAAATATCTATATACTCCAAAAATTTAAAAAACTTTTGTTTTATGTAATTTGTATAACAATGATGTTTGTGGTCTAGTCAACCCAAAAACAATCTATGGGGAGAGTCATATAGTTATATTTTTAAATTATTATATAAATAATAGGGTTTCATATAATTATATGTTCATTAAATAGATGTGTGTATTTAATAAATTTTTTTCAAGGAATATTAGAAGCAGAAACTATAAGAACAATGAAGATAATCATATTTGAAAATTGAATCAAGTACAAATATTAATAGGTTTAAAATTATAAAGAAAATAATTTAATTAAGTAAAAATTTAATTTAGTGGGGACCGCTCAAGAAAATATGATTTTATAAAGAATAAATTTAATGGTCAAGAATATAGAAAATACTTTATTGAACGATATTTTCATCTCATATTTCTACTATATTGAAGGTATTCAGGTGGATTTCTATGATCAAAATATATTATTAATCATTTTGGGAGTATATAATAATCCATATGATAGGTTTTATAGAAGGAAACCTCATTTTTACCTCATAAGGTATTTTGAAGAATGTGATTCATCTGAAATAAAAATGGAAATAAATGAATATATTATAATGTAGAGGATGAGTCTATATTATTTTTCAACTCAACAAATTTGGAGACCTGTAATATTTATAACAATATTCCCATCATTATTTTTAACAGAGGTGATAAAATTTTATAGAGAATAGAGAGAAAAAAAAATATTAGTTCAATTCATGTAGAAGTGTTTCATGAAAGAAAATAAAAAAATATATATTTGAGAATCACAAAATGTTTAATATGATTTTTGACCTAATAATAAATCTATAGAATAATAATGTGAATAAATAATTTAACTCTTGACTCATTAAAGGGTGGATAATGATAATGACAACCCATCTAATATCATTAGAAACAAATCTACTCGAACTAAAACTCAATTAATGAAGACTATAAATATTAATGATCAATTATCTTATATGTGGACCAATTATTTTGAATAATTGGTGAAATTGGATAAATGGGTTAATTATATGAATAATAATTTTGATCGTATTGATAAAAATCAGGTTTGGAATATTTTGGAACATCCAAAGAAACACAATTAAATTGGTACTAAATGTTTCTCCAAAAATAATCTAGAAGAAAATTGAATGATTATTTTTAATAATGATAAAAAATATAAGGGATATTATCAAATTAAATTAATTAATGTTAATGTGACTTTAACATTAGTGAAGATAATAGATTCTATTAGACCCTTTTTAGTAGTGTCTATCCAAAGTGAGTTAAATTTTCTTTACATGAACATGAATGCTTTATTTTATAATATAATCTTTAATGAATATGTATATAAAAAATATATTTTTACTTTATGGAAATAGTGATTCATATGTTTTTATGTTGAAAAAATGTTTTATGTTATTATGAATATTCATTTTTCTTAGTATGCACAACTGAATTCATTATTGAATTAGATGGATTTCAAAATTAGAATATCTGACCAAAATATTATTTTGAAAATTTCATAATGTATACTACTTCATAATTAGGATAGAAAAATGAATTTAGTGGAAATACATTATAAACTAATGAATAATATTTTTTACATAGAAATGATAAAATAGTTAAAATAATTTCATAGACCATATGTTAATTATGTTGATGTGAAGTAAATTATTTCGTAGGTGGGGTATTTAAAGGAGAAGTTGAATAAAATCAAAATTTTATAGTGAAATATTATTTAAAATTTTAAATTGAATGGAATAAGGGTATTAATACATGAAGAAAATGAGCTGGTATACTCAATTTTATAAAATTATAAAAGTTTTATCGTAGTAAATAATAGTTTTTATTGGATAACAATGAAACATGTGTTTTCTTCAAGATAAACATAGGTGTAATATATTTTAGTTAAAAAATATTATACACAAAATATCTTGATAAAGAATTATTTAGATGATATTGACGTTGTTTTTCAACATCCAGTGATGATTTAATGTTCCAATACAAGAATTATTGAGTGCTTAAATATCTAGTACCCCACAATATCTTAAATCCCATTGGGATTTAATAGCATTCCATAAACAATAATGTCTTAAAACTGATGGAGAAGGATTTCATTAGCTCTCAAGATCAAGTGTAAGATACTTTAAAAAATCCATTAATAAATCATGTATTCATATGGAAATGGTTAAAGTTTTGTTTTAACCAATTTCTAAAAATAATAGTGGTTTAAATTTCCCCACTATCAATTTTTTCCGAAATTATATCTAGAATTTGTGTGTTATTATAAGATTATATACTATATTTTGTGCTAAATAAAGGGTGATAAAATACTCATGGGGATTTTGTTAGGGAATATGGTTTGTCTACAATTCAGCAACAACATTTGTTCACATAATACATTCTCTTGTTTTCCTATACCAATATATGTCGCACGTAGGCACACACAAAAACTGAAGTAAATTTTCTTGTTTATAGATCATGAAAATATCAAATAACCATTTGAATTTAATTTCCAAAGGTGGAGTGAGAAATATAGTCATATCAATGTAAAATAGTGTATTATAAGATTTTTGAAATGTGAGCATTTCAAACCAAATCCAAAGGGAGAGAATGTTAGAATTTACGGTTTTTATTTATTGGATTTTTTTGTAAATATATCATTTTTATACATTAATAATTGATTGAATGTATTATGTTGAAAAATGAAGATGATGGAAATGGTATAAAAATATGGATTTTTTGATTTGGTAAGTTGAAACCAAGGTGTAAATATATGGACCACACTGTAATCGTATTTTATGATTCATTTTAAAAAAAATGCATTTAGATAGTGTATAGATCATATTCCCTTAGTTATATGGAGTTTATATATAACTACAGGCTGAAGTACCTCTTTCCACTCTAATAATGTTTTTTAGGGTTTGAAAAAAATGAGGATCAACCTTTTATGATACCACATGAGAGAGGCACCATTGTGAGGATTTTATATGCTCATCCATTGTGCCATGGAAAGTGTTGAAGGAGAAGAGTGACCAATTTGGGATCTAATATGTGTTAAGAGTAACAATTTCATATGGAGAAAACATAGATAAGAGAGACATGTGGGGAAGCATGGTGACCCACTGACCAGGGTCAGGACTAAGGTATTTTTTTAAGTGGTTGAGGCATAAATTAAATTATAAATATGTTCCATCTCAAATCCATTTCTAATGTGGGATTCAATTAAAGTAGTATAAACAACATTATTTGTGTCTACATACCATCGTAATGGTATTCAATTCAATGAATGAATAGATGAAGACCCCATTGAAACATATTACCTATGTCATGAAGGTAGTATTATTTAAGTGTGGATGATTGAGATTTTAATAGTTAAATGTCTATATATAGTGGAGGAATGAACATTCTACATATAGAGTAGAGAATAAAGTTTCGTGAGAAACAAAAATAGAATGTATTGTGGAGGGTCTAATTAGGGTGGTGTGACAGAGAATATCATTATCAAGTATATATTCCCTTTCTCTATGAAGATGTTTTCTTGAATTCATCACTTATATAATTTGACAAAAAGTTAATTCAACTAATCACTGCATAAAGGGGTATGATGCATTGTAATATATATATTCAACTAAATTCTAACAAAATTTATTATATGGATTTATAATGTAGGGTTGATGATTAGTTAAACATATTACACATTCATATTAAAATTGAATGATGGATATTTTATAAATGAATATTCAAGGGATCGATTTAATTTTTTATGAAATAATTAAATTGAATTTTAATTTCAAATTTGAAATTCAAACATTCATAAGATAAAAAGAATATTAATATGAAGAACAAAAGTATCATACCTAGATAAAAGATTATAAAGGGATCATAATGAAGAATATACAGATAATAGTTTCATTAAAAATATGGATTATAAAAGGGAAGTGTGTTTATAATTAATTAATTTGATGATTTTCTTGAAACAATATTTTGTTTTACTTTTCTCGAATAAATCTCAAATTAAAGTCTATAGAATCATAAAATAACACCTTGTCTGTTTGGTCATATAATAATGGATAAAAATATTGTAATATCAACCTATATTTCAATTAAATAATCATATCCCCCTTGAAGTAAAAGTAGAAGAGAGGAAGAAGTTATAGAGCTTAGAAAAGCAATTAACTCTTCTAAAAGTTGTATTCAAAAATTTGTGAAGTAATAATTAAAAAATATAAATTTACATAATTAATATTTTTCCATATAGTAACCTTTTATAGGAGAAGAATCTAAAAAAAATTATTCACTATGGTTATGTTTTTTCATTTTATTATTATGAAAAAACATATTAAAGTTTTCTATACTAATTTTAAGACATGATCTAATTAGTATTAATGATTAGAAGTAAATGTTTTCACCATAATTCATCCAATATTATGGTGAAAATCGGGAATAGGATAAAATAATGATATACATCCAAATACATTTATTGTATAATTAAAAATAATATATGTTTCCAAATAATGATAATGATAATAAGATAATAAGATAAGATGATTAACCATATAATGGTATTTCGTAGTACTTTTATCATTATAGTGAAAGTCACTAATATGAGTAAGTTTTAAGAAAATAATATTAAAGGGGGATTATTTACATATTTTTATAATATAATAGGAAATGATTCATTCAATAAATAAATTGGTGTGATTGTTGGTAGTGATTGTTTAAGGTGGTAGAACAATGACATTATAGGTGCGAGTAATTAGTATTAGTTTCCAACATTAAGGGAGTGGATAAAAAATATATTGGACAACATAAAAAAAATTTAGAATATGAGGGATACGTGTGATGGTAATAATAGTGATAATGATTCAAACTAATATAGTGATTAATAATTGTAAAATTAAATTCATTAAAGGTTGAGGCAGAATTTTGAGGCCTACAACACCAATGGTGATCATAGACAATCAGTTCAAAATATTATAACTTTGAGGAAATTCAAAACTATATTTATTTCTCAAGAAAAATTAAAGAAAATGAGTATATTATTGAAACATCATGGTACGATCTTTAACATTAATAAATAAATATATTAGAAAAAACAAAAAAAAAAATAGGATTTACTTTTTAATATATAAAATCGAATGTCATTGGAAGAAATTAGGTGTTCTGTAATATGATTGATGTTTGTGGATGATGAACAATGTTGGATTATTCCGAAATATATTACCATCATAAATGTATATAATTTAAATATACACTGAAATTAGTATATAGGATTGAAAAAATATGGATTTTTCGTTATCATAACACTCAATGAAGTTATAATATTTTCAATTGGATGTCAACTATCCCTTTATGAATGATAAAATTGAATAGGACGTTCACATAGATAAAATTGATGGTTTTCTTCTGAGTGATGATGAAATATGTGATTTAATTTTTCAGAAAGTCAAACATGGGTTACAATAATTCTATATATAATGAAATTCAAATATTCAGTAATGCTTGAAAGTATTATATTTTTTAAATGAGTATTATCACAATAATATATACATTAAAAGAACAAAATAAAATATTTTATTACTATAATATATGTCAACGATAGATTCTTTTCTAGTATTGAAAAATATGTTTCAACGGAATTTTACCGTTAGTTAATGTTGATTATTTATTTTTTGTTGATGAGAGAGTTGAAATAGTAATTTGGATACACAATTTCACAATGGAAGGATCATATTTTTTTTTTAAATTATATATATACAAATCAATCATTGAGGAAGATTGTAATAGCAGATCCAATTTTGATTTAATATAATCATAGAGGGAATAATATATCAAAAAATGATGAAGGAATGGAGTTTAGTTAAAATAATTTTTGAAAACATATTGAGAGTTATATCTATTTAATATATTCAAGACCATATATAGTCTATCATTTTAAATTTTTTTATATGATATCAAAGTGTGATTAATGAATCTTATTTAACAATAGGGGGAAAATTATTCAATACATCCACAGTAATAAAGATTATGATTTAAATTATAATTATAATGGAAATGTTTAGTTTCTTCGATATTATAATAAGTGTAATTTTCCCCTTTTTCATTAAATATTTCTTTCTTTATCTCTTCATAATTATAAATATTATTATGAATTTATCATTTAAATTATAATATTTATTCAATTTCTATTGTTATTATTTACATACATATTTATTATGTTAAAAATTATCAATATTTAATTTTTTTCTAAAGAAGTTCTTATAGAAGTTTATTTTTATATCATATATCCTCTTTCATTCCAATTCCCCCCCCCTCAAATTTCATTTTAGTAAATTTTCAAAATAATACTTATGTGTACCCAATAAAAATTTAATCCCAGCAACAAGATAAATATGATTAATAATACCCAAAAAATATATTCCCAACTCCCAATAACCAGGGCCAAAGAACCTACAATAACTAATGAGAAAAAATAGAACCACTATAAAAAGAAATTGATATACCAAACCAACCAAAAAATACAATTCCACTAGGTTGATATGAATATAGAAGAATGTTTTATTGGAAAAATATTAACATTTATTCCTCATTAGGACCCCACATAGAATTTCCATTAAGGTCATTAATCAATTTTTATCTAGAACCACACTAACTCTCCATGCCTCATTATGACCTATAACAACAATGAAAAATCTAGGTCCACCACTAGTACTAAAAATAGAAACACTTCCACTTACACTAGAGTAAAAAATACAAGAATAAATTGAACTAAAGATGATATTCCCACATTATTCTAGAAGTATATTCCTCCTTGAATATGTTGAGAGCTAAAATAATTTTATGTATGTATTTTTTGGTATAAAAAACTTTTTTTAATAAAATTATTGATTAAAAGTTTTATAATATAATTTCCATTATGGTTCATGGTATGTTATAGGGATTGATAAAAAATTAAGAAAGGTATGGAATGATATAATAATTTTTAATGTAGATTGATGGTTTAGTAGATTCAAGGATAAAACTCAGAGCTGATAATTGAGGAATCAGACTGAGACTAGGTGATAGTGTTTGGAGAAATAACATTACAAGTAATTTAAATATAAATCATGTTATATAAATAGAATTGCAAAAATATGTGAAAGAAGCCATAAATTATACATACTTCACAGTAAATGTAATTAATCAACTATTGATGATATGCTATTGTTTGTAAACAATAATATTAGTCCATATATTAGATGTTGAGTAACACTTAAACAACATGAAAATAGCCGAAGAACCAAAAATTTCTAGAATAAATAAAAATTAATTATTTTGACCAAGAGATGACCCATGGTCCATTATTTCCCATTTATGATTGCCTGGATTCTATTATATTCCTATAAATAATTGGATATGTTGTGTTGAAATGGATTTATTTGTGAGGGATGCTCTGGATGATAGATGAATTAAAATTTATTTACCTATATTTATACTCTTTTCTTTTCTTCATTCACTGAATTCTACCTTCTCCAAAACCAAATAGACATCCCCATAAATGGGGGTGTAGATCTAGTGAGTGATCATAAAATGGAGAGACTTTTACAAATTTTTTTTGAGTTTCTACATTTAATGAATTATTTTTTCCTTTCTTCTTCAAACTAGTTTCAAATATTAATTATGTTATAATTTTAAAATGAATATACATAAGGTTAGATTTATTTTATTTCAATTTTCTTTTTCAATGATCTATATCTCCTTCCACAAATTTTTTATATTTTTTTCTATGTATAATATTTTGGTTTTATGGTGAGTATTCAGCCAACACCAACACGTTTGATGAATTTTTAAAAGGACTGCTATTAATTATGGAATAATTATTCGGAATTGTAAATTGCCTTAATTAATCAAAATGACCCTATAAAATTACACACATACATGATATAAGGTAAACCAAATGGGACTTGATTAAGAATTTCCTTTCCATCAACATCTGGCCTAAAAGAGATATGAATCAATTAAGGAATATTTATCATTCCCTAAAATCTATATAGACTTGATAAAAATTAGAGCCAATGATTTCATACCACTACTATTAGCTGCACCAACATTGATCATACACACTGATCATCTGATTTAGTAGCAATTAATCTAAACACCTTTTAATCATCAATTTATGAAAGCAGACTATTTTTTTAAAAACAATGAAATGAAAAGTGAATAACTATTTCTCATGAACTAATCCTTAGGAGACTACATGGGGATATCAAACTATACTACACATATTTTATTATTATTTTTGAACCCCATGATAGGTCAGTGTAAAACATGCCATCATCTTCGGGGAGGTATTTACACAAAGCAACCAAATAATATATTTATGTTGACCTTGAATGACCCATAGTTCCAAAAAATAATTAATTATTTTTGATCCAAATATTAAAAAAATTAAATTAAGGAAAAAATTAAAATAAAATTTTAAAGAAATAAACCTGTCATATCCATGTGAAACATTTAGTGCTCACCATAAATTTGATGTTATGACTACTAATTCAATTAAAAACCTATGTGATCTGTGAGTTACTGAATTCACTATTATGAAAACCAAGTTATATAACCTAAATAACCAAATTATTTCGAATTACATGTCAATATGATTCTTGTGAATCCCAAAATTTAATGGTCTTACATGGGTAGAACTATATTAGAACCTCTAAAAATTCAATGTCATATGCTCAAGGTTTAGGCCAATAGGATCATATAATGACCAATTTCATTAGTTGGAATTTCCCTTTTAACTTAAAAGAGCGGCTAAGGAATTGTTGTACAATCTTCAAAAAGGGGATATTAGTGATTTAAAAGATTTAAAATGTGGTCTCATGTTGAGATGCATCACCACATCTAGGAGATCCACAATCAAAATGGCCATTTACATCATTCAATGATCATTTATAGAGACCCTATGTAGTTAAAGAAGTTTATTCCAACTTCCTACATTATGAAATAGTGTAAAAAAATTTATTATGGTATTCTATTAAGACCTTATCGAAAATGACCGAAACATACCTAATACAACATCTAATAGTGACTAGATTGAAAATCTACAAAAATATTCCCGAGGTCTGATAGAAAATATTATGTAGAACTCCAAAAAGAATTGTAACTAGAAGTGTATAAAGAAGTGATTTCCACGAGGTAAAAACTTATGATTTATTACCTTTAATTATAAATAAGATTAATGAGATGACCAATTTAATAAGAAAATATATTGTGAATCATATATGAAAAAATCATCCCTGCCTCAAGTATGTGGTATATATTCTTTAAAAAATCATTAAACTAAACTATTTTCCATGATACAGGGTATAGGGTGTTTTAAAGACTGATTCCATCCTGGGAAATTTTCACCAAATCAAGAATGGAGGGGAGGTTAGGCCCAAAAAGTATTTGGACATAAAAAAACCCTATATTGACCACCTTTTCCAATTTTACAAATTTTTAGCTCTAATATTAAAGCCTGATAACATTCCAAGGATCATTGAAACAAATATTCCAATAAAAACAAGCCTTTTCAACAACTATTCTAGAAAACTATTTATAATAATCCTTCCATTTGGTCACTACAAATTGAAGAGAAGTAGTTTCTGAACAACGTTGTGGTTTTAAAATAGAGGATTTATAATTTCATTGACCAATTCATATGTTTTATGGAAATTATGAAAAATAATTAAGGAAATCTACTAAAACATACAGATCCAACTCTCATAAAAAGCATGAGTGTTATTAAAAGATGATATGTAAAAGATATATAGACAGAAGAAAAAGATGAGGCTGATGAATCAATGATTAATTACTATGATTAACCAACCCATACAAGAGAATATGATAAGATACATGGAAATATAATGACTATGTTTAGAAATGAAAGGCTAAAAAATGCCCTTATAGAAGTAGCAAATGAAAAATAAGGATATCCACACACCATTACATTTTATATTTTCTAATTAAAAAAATAAAAAGACAGAAGACAAAAAAAATAGATTCATGAGATATTTCAGAAGGCTAGAAAAAACATCCATCAATAATAATAAATCCTTAAAATCTAAAAATATGAAATCTTGTTGAAGAAGATATTAATATAGAGATTATTATTTGATAAAAATTAATGAATCAACTTAAGAAAAATCACCTCAGAATTGATCACGCTATAAACGCCACAAAAATTTGGAGATATAGGGATGTTATCTATTCCCTGCACAATTGCTTATTTATATTTTTCAAATTAATTAAGTGATTTGGGTTCTTCTATAAATTTTATGCCTTACTCAGTTTTTTCCTCCTTCACATTAGTGAATTAAAAAATATATGAGTGATGGTATGATTAGAAAATATATCCAGTATTATTATAGAATAAGTCATATAAGAAATACTATTATGTGTAGGAGGATTGATTTTTCTATTTTATTTTAAGTACTTACCATGGAAGGGGATAGAGCACCCGGAAAATTTCCCATAATCCTAGGATGACCTCCCTTGAAGATAGAAAATACCATTACCAGTATCCACAAAGGAACACTCACTATTGGACTAGGAGATAGTATAGTACAATTGAAAATTCTTTCTGTGATGATTCATCCATCTATAAATCTCTCACATTATGTGATCTCCTATGAAGAAGGTAAAAACCCGAATAGAGATTCATGAATTCATCATGAAATCCCGCTTTTAAGGGAGAAATTATCATTTCAAAGTACTAGCTCATAAAAATAAAAACATTCCAGTTTCCAGTTAGAAGAATAGGTTACATATAATTTTTTTAATGATTTATTAATAGAATATGACATGATACATTAGACATAGGCTTTAAATGTTGGAATCCTGAATTCAATATCAACCTTCAAATAACCCCTATTCTAGGAGTTGTAAACTTTATGATGTGGTTTGATTTATTTTAAACTTATGGAGTGAAATAAATTACAATTGACTATTTTTAATAACATATCCCATTCAGATGAACAATGTTCGATTAAACTTATCAAATGAAATGTTCATGCAATAGGATAGGGTATAAGTGGTATACCTAGAATCAACCCCAATTTCCATTATCATAGAATATTTCTTGAAATTTATGCCCGAACAGTTATAAAAATAGAAATAATTCTTAATACCACCATAATAGAGGTTGCTAAGAATGGCATATAAAGACTGCTAATAGCTGACATCATTTACCCAACCTATGATTCAAAGTTGTTTACTCTAAAAGAAAACATGTCTATCCACTATTAATTATGAGGAAAATTAATCAGTACCCATTAGAGTGAAAAATGGAGGAAAATTGTAGATTATATAAAGCCATATCAATTTACTAAAAATACCTCTTTCCAATAAAATTCATAAATCAAATGTCGGGTAGGCTAGCAGAAAAGAATAAAAACTTTTTTAGATGGGTTCTCTAGATACTTACAGGAACCAATTCTATATGAAGTTTAAAAGAAGATGACCTTAAACTATCCTTTTACAACATTCACCTAAAATAAGGTACCATTTGGGCTATAAAATAGCCTAGGTACAATCCAATGGTGTATGGTGAGTTTTTTTATCATATCATATTGGGGGATACTTGGAGTAATTTCATGATGATTTTATTATTTTCAGTAGTACATTCAATAATATTGTAGGGAATTTTAGAAATGGTTCAAAAACATTAATTGAGAAAAATCGTGTTTTAAACATAAAAAAATTTCATTTCATTTTCATGGAATGATAATAGTTAGGAAACATAATACTAGAGAAAGTGATGGAGGTAGAGTAGTAAATGTTTTAAGTAATAAACTCGTTCCCAAATCAAACTAGTCTTAATCATGTTAGATAATTTTTACACCATAAATGTTTCAGCCAAAAAAATTTCAAATCATTTAGTGACATTTATCTAAATATATTAATATTTTTATTATAATAATTTGAGCTTCATATTGATGATGAGTGAGAAAAAAAGTTAATGAGTTGAATCAATGACTTATTACTCCACCAATAATGTAACAAATAAACTGAGACCATTCTTTTGGGTTTATATATGACCCATGATATGGGAGAAACATTATAACAGATAATTGATATAATGAATCAAGTCATCACCTATTTATTAAGGAAATTTTAATTGAATCTGATCAATTGCACAAATAAAAATATGGAGTTCCCTGTAGTAATCATTTTTCTAGATAAATTCAAATCATACCTACTGGGAATAAAAGATATTGTTGTTTTAGATCATGAAGCTCAAATGTATCTAATGAATAAGATTCATCACAATACATGATTTTTTATATATATTCTTATCTCACAAGTTTTATGCATGGAGATCAAGGACCAAAAGGGAACCAAAAATCAATTGGATGATCATATCAACAGACTGCCTTACACTGCTAAAGTGGTTGTTCTATAACACAATCCAATCAATGATGATATACCTAGAGAATAACTCTACATAATCAATGGTGAATTATCATGGTATGCCAAATTTTTTAGTTATTTGGTCAAATTACTAGCACAATATTTTTTTAACCCTTATTAGTAACCAAAACATAAATTTAACTCTATGTTTAATATTTTGGATGAATCATTCCTCAAGATGTTATGCACTGATTAGTTAATTAGAAGATGATTACGTGGAAGTGAAATTGAATAATTTATTAAATTTTCTCATACATTAGAATGTGCAAGCTATTTATTAATCCCATTGGATAGAAATTAATTTATTGGAATCATGAATTTATTAGTCCAAATTATTTAAATATGCACCTATGTTTTTTAAAAATGTGAAAAGTTTTAGTTTTCCTGAATCATGTAAAAAAGAAAATAAATTCCCCAAAAACTAACTAACATCTATGAAATATTTGATGTGAAGAGTTTATAATTCATGGTACAATTCTCAGTGAATAAGGAATCCCACCTTTTTATTATATTAAATTTCATTACATTTTTATAAATTGTGTATATTTATTCTTTAGTGTATCGGAAATAAGGTAAATAATAAATGAAAATATAAGGATGTATTATAATCCACTTATAAGGCTTAATCATAGGTTCATTTTAAGTACAATTACTGAATCTCCTAACCTGGGGATGTACATCAAGGGAAAGTGGGAGTAGACGTCCCAACAAGGGTAAACAAGGGAAATAATTTACTTTTGATATCAATAAAAATTGATAAAACACATAAAATAAAAACAAGAGAAATGGAAATAGAGGCATATCATAATATAAAAAATTTGAATAATTACTTGAAAATGTATCTCCGACATTTAATTTATCCATTCATAAGCATATCACTATGGTCCATCCCCAAGTTGTCCTAAAAGTTACAAAATTTATTCACAACGGTATTGTAAAACTTGTCATCCCTACAGATTAATTCCTTTATGTAATTAACTAGATAAAAATCAAGAAACACCATTAATATGTCTTAATTTTAATGTGAGACACATATAACATAATCAAAATTTTCATAAATAATCCAATGATAATAAACGAAATGGTTTTCATCTCAAAATCTTGACTTTTTAAAAAGTGTTTAAAAACATGATCATTATGTCATTTATAACCAATGGAAAGAAAATGTCAGTTTTATGTATGTAAATTAAATAAAAAAATAATATATATAATTTTTATTCCATTATTATTACACTTGGAAATGAAATAAGTTTGGTTTTTTAGATAAATAAAATAAGAGAATTTCTTGAGAAACAGATGGAGATTTTGGTACGAAAATCCTAAAGCATAATGATTATGGAACATGATTTTAGAAAGAATTAAAAAGAGAGGTGACACTAGTAAACCATTCACAATAGATTTATAATCTATTATAGGGAGATTAAAATATGAAAAATAGAACATAGTATGTGAATTTTAATGAAATACCACATAAAAGGTTACTTGAAAGGAAAAGATAAGTTTGAGAAATCCATTAACATGAAGAGTAACATCTAAAACACCGTGTTTGGTACCCTATGGGATTGAGGGAACATTGGGAGGACTTTTTGGGTGGTATTAAAACCATAAAACCATGGAAAATGATTTTGGAATGAAAGGAAATGAAGGAATGGGATGGTATTTATAGTAGTATAGAGGGAATATTTTATTAATTTCAAAGGACACCTCATTAGTGGTATTTGCAAACCCATGGGCTATCCTATGGTATTTTCCCATGGTATTTCCCACTTATGAGACCAAATATTATATTTTAATACACAAGGGTCAAACATCATCTTATCATACCTATTACATAATCACGATATAGTTATGATGTAATTAAACTTAATGAAAACTCAAAACTGTATTTTTACTATTTATAAATTTTTTTATTATTTCAGAGAAACTCAAAAAATTAACTTTTATCATTTTTGAGGCGTCGAACGAAAAAGTGAACTCTATTTTATAATGATTAATTTTATTATATATTAAGTTAAATAAATAATATAATTATACATAAATAATAATTTCTAAAACATTAATTTACTTATACTATGATATAATTATAACACATTACAACTTATGATGACTACAAAATATGTATACTTCCTTAGGTGATGTTATAATTCCATTGGTAAAATTATCATTCATAATGGTAAAATGACTATTCTAAATTCTAATGTTAATATTCACCAAAAATTATTTTGATCTTATTGAACCACATTTTTCACACTTATTATAGCCATGTATGTCTGATTTTCGAAAATCAATTCACAGAAAAAGTTATTTAATAATAAAAATTTTATTTACTATTCATTAAAAATCATTATTCATCAAATACTATTCATCATGAAATAATTTTCATAAAATACTATTTATCAACTTGAATATTATTTGATAAATTATAAAAATTCATCCTAGTTAATTTTGACATTTGAAATAAAAAAATTATATTTATTATAAAATAATAATTTTCTATGGATGAGAAATATTTAAAAAGTACATTTTTTACATAAAAAATAATTTATCAAATTTTTCTTAATTAATTATAGGCATAATTAAGAAATTCTATTATTGAAAAATGAAAAATGAAATAAAATTTTATTTATAGAAGGGATTACACATTGTGACTAAGGACTTGTTACATAACCCTTTACAAAGCTCGGGAAGGACCTAAGAGTAAGGTGAGAAATGGTGATTGAATCTTGGGGTGGCTCATAAAACACTTATCGAGTGGTGATTTATATCAACTTGATATTATCCCACAAGTGATTTCATTCAACCTTAACTTGATGAAGTTTGGCTAGGGCTTGGTCCAGAGGAATTCCTACTGACTCCACACCCTTCCCAATCTCTAACAAATGGGCTATGTATGGCCCGAGTCCACGAGATGTGGCAATCGACTCTTTTTTCTACAATAACAACCATGATCATTTAAATTTATAATCACTAATCTTAATGTTAAGAGTATCATTTCCAATAGTTATATTGAACAATGATCATATAACAATCAAAACCCAATCCCCTCATTTTAATTATAACCACTTCATTAATAAAGGGATTTGGTTTTGGGGAGTAAAGAATAACATAAAATACATTTTAAAGAAACAATTATTATTCAAAAGGATTGGGTCGTTATATTATCTCCCCACATTAAGAAATTCCATCCTTGAAATTTCAACTCTTACCCACACAATAGAAAAGGTGCGGGTACTTCTACCTCATAGTCTCCTCTGGTTCCCATGTGGATTATTCATATTTTTGGTTCCCTCACAAGAAATTAAAAATGTGGGTAGTATTGTTGCCTAGAACTTTTTCTCTATGTTCAAATATCTCCACTGGCTTCTCCTCATAATAGAAGTCATGTTCTAGTTGCAACACCTTATGATTCAGTACATGTGAAGGGTTCAACATATACTTCCATAAGAGGGATATGAGGAATACATTATAAACATGATCAAGATTTTGAGGATTTTCAAGATGATAGTCCACTGATACAATGTGATTAAATAATTTATAGGGGCTAATGTACTTGGGGTTGAGTTTCCCTTTCTTACCAAACCTCATGAATCTCTTCCATGGAGAAATTTAGAGGGAGAATTTTTTAGCAACATAAAATTTCAAGTCCCTTAGATAGTTTTCGGCATAGATCTTATGTAGAGTCTAGGATTCCTTAAAGTGTTTTTTTTATTCCATGAAGCTTTTCTGTCATATAAGCCCAAGATCAGGCCCAAGAAACATTCTTTCATCAACATCATCCCATAATAAAATTTCTACATAACATTCTTTATATAGCCTCATATGGTGCCATTTGAATTATAGGGTGGAAGATAGTATTGTAAGAGAACTCAACTAATGGGAGATGTTGATCTCATCTTCCAATAAATTCCAAAGATCATTTTCTCATCATGTTCTCGAGTGTCTAAATAGTCCTTTCAAATTGTCCATCATTTTGGGGATGACAGGCCATACTGAGGTTTAATTCAGTTCACAGGTCATGTTGAATACTTCTCTCTAATTTTGAGGTGAACCTTGGGTCACGATCAGAAAAGATGGAGAGTTGTACCCCATTCATCCTTACCACATCCCAAACATATATCCTCACATGTTGATGAAGAGTGAAAATCTTCATGAATAGAGATAAAATTGGTAGTCTTAGTGAGATGGTCCACTATAACCAATATCACATTGTTTCCTTTGGGTGTTCTGAGGATAACAGTGACAAATTCCACCAATAAATTTTCCCACTTCCATGCTTGTTTGGGTGGTGGATTTACTATCAATTTTAGAAGTTTTTGATCTTCCATCATGTACTAACACACAAAAAACCTAGAAGTGTAGTCAGAAATATCTATTTCAAGATTATCTCACCAATAAATATCATGAATGACCCTATACATTTTCATGCTTCCTATATGTATAGATAATGTTGATCTATTACCTTAATCCATCATCCCCTTCTTTATTTCCAAAATATAGAGAAGACACATTATTTTAAAAAATATCTGTACACCTTCTAGATCAATATTGATCTCATGATATGTCCCATTATTCAAAGCCTAAAACTTCTTCTATGAAAAAGGATCTTCGTTTTGATATTTCTTGATCTTATCTCGTAATGATGGTTGAGAAATTAGTTGTGATAGGGTTGATGATTTCTGTTCCATAGAATCCCATTTCCAGTTTTACTAGGTCACTGATCAAAGGATCTCTTGGAATTCTCATCATTGCTAGCACAATATGGTCTTTTCTAACTAGTGCATCTGAGACTTTGTTTGATCTTCTAGGAAGAAAATTAATTGAACAATCATAGTCTTTCAGATATTACAACCATCTCCTCTATCCCATGTTAAATTATTTTTGTGGGAAAAAATACCACAAAATTTGATGGAATGTGTATATACCACACTTCTCCCCATAAATATAGTGCCTTCATATCATCAAAGAAATATACTACAGCCAGCCCAAGATAATTTTTAGGATAGTTCTTCTCCTGAGTCTTCAACAGTCAAGATTCATAAGCAATCTCCCGGTCATATTGCATGAGAGCGCACCCAAACCATTTCAAACATTCGTCAATAAAAATAATGAATCTTTCTCCTCTTGAGGCGTGAGTTAACATGGGAGCACAAACTAATCTCTTTCATAGATCTTGGATGCTTTCCTCACACTCCTTTTTCCATATGAACTTGACGCCATTTCAAGTTAACATGGTTATTGGATTATGATATCAAAAATATTTTTTCACAAACTGCTAAAAATATAATTCTAATCCATGGAAACTAGGAATCTCAGTTACCAATATAGGATGATGACATTCCTCTACAACATTTTTCTTCATAGGCTCAAATGATATTCCTTCATTGGTTACAATGTTCCCCAAGAAATAAACTTACTGTAATCAAAACTCGCACTTTCTAAATATTCCAAATAACCTCTCCTTATTCAGAGTCCGTAATATAGCCCTTATAAGATATTCATGATCCTCCCAACTTTTCTAATATACCATAATATAATCAATAAAAACTACCACAAAGATATAAAGGTAGTACTTAAATTCTATATTTATCAAATCCAAAAAAAATAGAAGGGGAATTAGTTAATCCAAGAGGATTAAAAACAAACTCATAAGGCCCATATCTTGATCTAAAGGTAGTTTTTAGAATATTTTATTTCACTAACCTCAATTTATGATAACATGATCAAAGATAAATTTTGGAGTAGAATTTAGCCTCACAAAGTTGGTAAAATAAGTCATTAATTCATTTAAGAGGGCATTTTCCCTACATTGTCATCCCATTTAGTTATCTATAATAAATTCATAGTTGTATTGGTCTATCCATCTTCTTTATAAGGAGAACTTGCACTCCCTAATGAGACACAATTTTTTGGTTATAACCCTTCTCCAAAAGATAAGGGAGTTAGTTCTTTAATTTGTACAACTCTATATTTTACATTTTATATTGTGTTTTTGATATCAGATGTGATTGAGGTATGAGTTAAATGGATAAATATATCTCTCATTATAAGGGTGTTTTAGTTAAATCCAGGTGAAATAAGTAAATGTTTTAATGAACTATGGGACCACTCTCTATCCTTACATTCTAATTTCCTTATTTTTTGTCACTGATCAACTCCATAAAGAAGTATATAGGAGGTTGTTCTAGAAAATGATCTGGTTGATATATCTCTTCTTGGAAGATATCTGTAAGTTTTCCATTCATCACTACTAATATTTCCTTACTTCTCTATATTATGTTAGAATTATAATTTTAGAGCCTATCCATCCCTAGTATAATTTCTAATTCCAACATGGGAATGACTACTTGATTTGCGATAAGATTTTTCTCACTAATGTAAATACTAGTGCTTATACACACATTGAATTCTTAGAAAATCCCTCTAAGAGTCTTGACTGATAACTCTACATTTGGTGGTTCATGAACTTATTCTATATTATTTGAAAACATGGAGGAAATAAAGGAATTCATAGAACTAGAATGAATCAAAGTACTTACTAGGATTGAGATAACAACAAGTTTACCTCACAATATTGGTAGTTTCAACTTCAGTAGTTGTGACAGAAAAATTCGACCATTCTCCCTTGGCCTATGCAGAGGCTGATGGTAATTCCCCTCCACTACCCATGGATTTGGGAAATGATTGGAAATGTGCCCAAGTTTTCCACACATGAAGCATTGTAATTCATGTATGAATTGTATCAACTTCACTTTCTCATTAGAGTTGGGAAGTTGAGGCTCGACCTCACTATGAAAATTCTGAGCAATATGGACAAATCCTCCAAAATTATTACACATACTTCTCCCAAAATGGGAGTTAACTGAATGCTTTATCCCACATTTATAACATGTAGGTAGTTTCACATGATTTCCACCTCTTCTCTAATCAAAGATCCTACAAATAATTGATTCATTGATCTCTTATTTTCATTCGACTAGGGGTACCACTTTGTCTCACTAAACTCAAGATCAACTTTAATAACACTCTACATGATATTTTCATAGCAATAATAGTCATGGTTTGATAGATTATACTGAAGAAGAGGTCTTAGTCCACAAAAGAATTTATCAACCTTTCCATTAGGATATATAAAAAATACTTAGGTGTAATGGTAATGTCTTGGGATGTTCATCTCATAGTTTCCCACAGATTCATTCTCCATCTACATCAACTCGAGAAAATAAATCTATATTTTTCTCCACATCAAACTGGGGAAATACTTATTGAAGAAGATTCCCCTTAACTCTTATTAATCGATATATTGAATCTCTTATATTGGCTTCATGTTATTAATCAACGACCAGTGATTATCAGTTTCATCATATATGTAGTAAACAACCAAGGCAACATTATCTTATTCTGAACTAAGAAGTGCATAAAAAATCTTAACTACAGACCTTATGAACTATTCTTAAATCATTTGGTCAGTATATCCAATAAATTTTTGTGGTAGTTTATTCATAATGGACTCAATGGGATATTTTTCTCTTCCTGGTGGAATTGGTATCTCATCTGGATTCATGTTATTTCTCATAACATTAGTCATATGATTCATCATTCTTATGAAAGCTTCAATTATGGATTCCTTCGATGGGACATCTGCATATGGTCCATTGTAGTCACCATTTGAACAAATCATCCTATTTCTCGCCATTTTATAAATGAAGAAAACCATTTTCAGAAAATTGTTTCATCTATGAATCTTATAACTATAAAATATTTTTATGTCTTAAAACAAAATTCTTAAACACGTTATTCAATATCAACAATTACATTTCCTATAAATCATTCATAATTATTCATAAAAAACATGTGATTTACCAAAAATATCTCCCAAGAGGGTCAAACTAGGAGTGAAACAAAGGCAATTGTTAGGCACCAATTTTCAATTGATTCTTGACCAAATCAGTGTTTTAGTATTTAAACCCTAGATATATCTGTTATATATCCAAATCCACTTGTTTGTATCTAGATAAGGATTCATTTGGTTAAAAACCACTTACTTAATATTTCAACCAAATACCAGGATGTTTCCCCAATATTTTAAATTTTATATGGGTTCTTCCTAATTTTTTCATATACTAGATTCCAAAAATAACTTCTCTATCCGTTGATACAAACTGTGGAATCCTAACTTTTTATTAGATGAAATTTCATTAAATTTTACAAGCATGAGATATTTAAAGTTTAGTGTCTTGGAAATAAGGTACATAATACATAAAAACATAAAGAAACATTCAAATACACATGTGTGGATTCATCATAGGTTTATCCTGAGTATAGTAACGGAATCTCATAACATGGGTCATATATCAATGGAAAGCGTGAGCATAAGACCTAATAATGGTAAACAAGGGAAACTGTTTACCTATGATATCAATAAAAACATGGTGAGATACATAAATAAAGACATGAGAAATGAAAAAAGGGTCATATGATAATAAAACAAAAATTAATAATAACTCGAAAATGTGGCAGAAACATTTAATTTAGACATCCATAGGCATATAACCAAGTTCCATCCCCAAGTTTTCATAAAAATTACCAATGATATTATCTAGGTATTGTAAAACTATTCGTCTCTATAGATTAAATTCTTTACCCAATGCACTAGAGTGCTATTAGGGAACGCCATTAATATGTATTTATTTTCATGTGAACAACATAGAGCAGAATATAAAATTTCATAAATAACAAAATGATATTAAAATAAATTGGTTTCATATCAAAATCGTGACGTTTTAACATTTTCATAAAAACGTGATTATTAGTCCACTAATAACCCTCATAAAATGAATGAGGATTTAATGTGTTTAAATTATAGAATAATATATAATATTTTTCATTTTAATGTTTTTATAAAGACCTATATATATTAAATTTATTTGGGTTTTCACCTAAATAAAATAGGTGAATTTCTTGAGAAAAATAGAGAGATTTTGAGACCAAAATTCTACCGCATAACGGTCATGAAACATGGTTTCAAAAAACATTAAAAACTGAGGGGATACGGTTAAAAAACTAATAAAAGTATAAAAATATATTAGGGTTATATAATAAAATAAAAATCTGAAAACAGATTCAAGATTTGAAATATATACAATATAAAATAGAACATCGAAAGAAAAGGGAAGTCTATGTATTCCATTGCCTTGAAGAGTAACTTATAAACCTATAAGATCAGAACATTGGGGGATTCAGGTAACATTTAGATAACTACTAGTGAGGTAATACAACCAGTAATTCCTGGAGAATGATTTTTGAATGACTGTAAAAGATTGAATGGGTGGGTATATATAGAAAATGTGATGGAATATTTTATTAATTTCCAAGGACACCTCCTTGGTGGCATTTTCAAAACCATGGGATTTCCCATGGAATTTTCCCATGGTATTTCTCACTTGGGAAACCTAATATTATATTTTAATACTTAAGAGTTAACTAGAATCCTATCTTACTCATTAATTGTTTTTATCTAGTTATGATTTCATTGAACTAAGTTCAAATTGAAAACTGTGTTTTTACTATTCCCCAAAAGTCAAACAATTTAAAAAATCCCAATAATTCACCGTAAACATTTTTCAACAAGTATAATTAAATAGTGAACTCCATTTTATAAAAATTAAATTCATTTTAAATTAAATAAAATAAATAAAATATTATTCTTAGTTAATAATTTCTAAAACATTTTTTTACTTATAATATGATATAATTATATCACATTACCACTTAAGATGAATAAAACATATTAATACTTCCTTAGGTGATGCTACTTTTCCAATGGTAAAATTACCATTCATAAGGTAAAAAATAATATTCCCAAGGGTAATGTTACTACTCACCAAAAAATTATTTTGATTATATTGAACAAACATTTTCACCATGATTACAACCATTTATGCCCAATTTTCAAAAATCAACTCACCGAAAAAGATAATTGGTAATAAATTTTTTTATTATTCATCAAAAAACATTTTTCATAAAATTATATTCATCAAAAAATACTATTCATAAAACAATATACATCAAATTGAGCCTTTGTAGAAAACTTCTAAAACATCAGCCTAGGGTAATTGTGACATCTGAAATTCAAAAAAGATGATTTTTTTACCATAATAATTCTCTATGTTTGAGAAATCTCAAAAAAGTGATTTTTTTTACTTCTATTATCAATTTATCAATGTTTTATTAATTAAATATATACATTATTAAGATATGTTATTCCTAAAATAGGAATGATGAAATCAAATTTTTATTTAGAGCAAGGGATTACACAATGTAACTAAGGCCTCTTACATAACCTTTTATAATGCCAGCACTGGACCTAAGATTAAGGTGTGAAATGGTGATAGAAAATTGGGGTGTCTTACCCAACATTTCCCGAGTTGTAATTTATATCAACTTTAATTTCCTATGTATGTGATTCCATTCATTCATAATTTGTTGAAGTTCATCTTAGGCATGGTCCAGAGGAAAACCTAGCGACACCACCTCATTCCCAAGAACATGGTCTGAGTCTACTAGATGATTCTATCAACTCTTATTTTTGAAATAACAAGCATTATAATTTCTATTTATAATAACTAATTTTAACGTTAATTGTAAAGTTTCCAATGATCATATTGTCCAATGATCATATAATTGTCAAAACCCAACAGTCTTATTTCTATTAGGCCCACTACATTAATAAAGGGATTTAGTTTTACTGATAAAAAAATAATATGTCATAAATTTTAAGGAATCAATTAGTATTCAAAAAGATCGAGTCATTAAAGTGAAATTTATTTATTTATATATTCTACTGGCTATAGACTATGTTTCAAAATAGATGGAAGAAAAATCCACAATGACCGTGATGTAAAAGTTGTCTACATTTTTTTCAAGGCTATAATATTCTACAGGTTTGGAGTATGACAAGACATCATCAATGACCAAGGGACCCACCTCAAAAATCATAAATAGGATGTATTACTAAAACTCTATTTGGTGCACCACAAAACAAATAACATTTATGATCCATAGAAAAAATTCCAAGTTGATGTTTCCAAATGATAATATAAGGGGATAATTGAAAGGAAAGTGAATCCAAACTACAAAGAGTAGATATAAATTTCATATGATCCCATTTAGGATTATACAACTTACTATAATATTCCCATATGAATGATCCCCTATAGATTAATTAATTTTAAGATAGTCTACCTCTTAGTGAAATTGGAAGACAAATATTTTTATGTTATGAGACAAATGAATATAGAAATTCACATTTCTGGTAAAGAAAGAATATTGAAAACAAAAGAGTTATAATAAATAAGGAATGTATATTTTATAAAATAAAATATTTTAAATTAATGAACAAGGATTCCCCATGATAATATGATTTAAACTAGAACACTCAACTTTCAAGATTGAGTGCTTTTTTACAACTCAAAAATAAAAGTTCTTCCTTATAGATTTCAATCCAAATGGGAATGAAATTTTATTATTATTATTGTAATTCCTATGGTGTTGTGCTGATTGAAAAGGAACGAGGAGGAACCCCATTCACTGTAAATGGGGAGAAGGTAATTAAATACCATAGTATCATACCTCAAGAACATTGAATAAGATTACACTCGTTCAATCTAATTTCTAATTGTGACATAATAAGTTTTACCATCCTTGTACATTTGAGTAAATATAGTAATTACATCTTAAATTTAGTTACACGAAAAATAAATTTGACTGCATTTCGAAAACTACATTTTTAAATTTGTGGGAGGGAATCTTGTAGTCTTGTATTTTTTTTAAAAAAATTACATTTCTGAGTCAATCCAATGATGTTAACAAAAACACTATCGGGCGGAAGCCTATATTATTTCATATAGTCCACTCTCCCCCTCAGTCCGACATATGAATGATTGAACATGCCTCCACTATCATTTTTTATTCATACTGATTTATTACATAAATAAAATCAATTCATTAATGTAGAACTAAACAGAATACACATAATGAATGTGATACAAAATAGAACAGGAGGAATATAACCTACACAACCCAACAAAAGTATCATTATTAAAGGGATTTTCCTTTTATAAAATAGATCTTTTAAAATTATTATATTTTTTTAAGATAAAAGTTTGACCTTTAAAGGAAAATTGAATACAAATGATATATATATTTCTTTACTTGATAGATACGTGAGATATGTATATCTTAGGAAACTCTTGGTTCCATGTTTTTGAATTTCAAATTGATGATATTTAATGTGAGAAATATATAACATAGTATGTAGTTTGAATCTCATATTTTGAATTAATGATTCCTCATTTGATGTAGTTACTTGATTAAAGAAAAAAAAAGTTCCCTTTAAATTTAACAATTTGAATTTTTGAAATTTATTTTTATTGATTTTTTATTTTCATTACTTTCCTTTAGTTAATGACATAAGTTACATGTTCTATTCCTAATTGGATTTCAATAAAAAATTCTTCCTATACATAACACCCCAAGGATTTACAAATTGATTTATTATATAATGAATTTAACACTGAGTCTATGAAAAACCAATACTTTGAAATTTATATGAGACAGTTATAAAATTGTTGTGAGACATAATATTTCCACTTATATGATTTGAATTTCCAAAATATAACATACACAGTTGCAATCATTAAGATATTTAGAGTTTGATAGGATCAACATACATTTTTAATGAATAATAACTTACCCTTTTAAATAGTACTATACCCTTATGAATTGGAACCTCACCTAAGTATGTTTAAATAATATTTAGGTGCCATATAGATGAGAGTGAATATTGTAAAAATTAATAATTATTTTTTGACATTATTTGTGAGTAAAAAATATTTAATATCAATTAAAAAATAATAAATTTATTTAATATAAAATTTATTTTCATAATATTTATTCTTAAATAAAATTTTTGTTGTCCTATGATTTTAGGATAATTTTAGTGGACTTTAGTTAATTTTTTAATGTATTATGAAATCAATATTAAAGTTAATATTTTTATTTTTCATATAAATAATGATTTTATTTAAAAAGTAATTTTATCTTATTTATAATTTATTTTATAAATGGGGTAAATTTTGGAAATATACATTTTTATAAATGGTTAGGGTGATTTATTTTGAATTTTTCTGATGTATATCATTTTTTGGTGAATAGTAAAAATCGATAATTTAGTAAATATACTAAATAAATAGATTTCTACATCATGCTTGAATCATAGATGATGTATGTGGCCATTGGTTTGAAATAAAATCCAATGATTAATGTTTTGAGTCACATGAATAAATAAAATTGGTTATCTTGATCAAAATAACATAATAATGAATACGATATTCAAAAATCACCTCTCTTCTCCAATATAAATACCACCACTCACTTCCTCCTATCTTCGCACCACTAAGCCTTTGAGCTTATGAAATTTCTTCCCAAAAGCTATTCCCTAGTACCTACACACTTATAGGAGATCTCGGTCTTTTAAAAAGACAAAAACACCTTCCCTTAAAAAGGTTCTCAGGGAGGACATTTCAAGAGGTAACCCCACTACCTTTTTCTTTTCTTTTCATTTTCAATTTATTTCATTTTCATATCTTCTCCCCACGTACTCTATAAAAATGATCAAAATAAATAATTTATAATCTATATTATATAATTATATCATGTTAATTGAATATGATTCCTCACACTACTATCTATCTCTCTTTTATTATATAAATGAAATCACTGTCTGTGAGGTGCAAATTTTGAACCTTCATATATGATGATACTTCGTTCCTCAATTTATCCTACATGGATGTTCATGAAAACATTTTTATTATTTAACCATACTAAATTATGTTTATAATAACATATTCAATGTTCTATAACCAGTATATATACATGTTACTAATTCATATAATGATGTAGTTTGTAATAATCGAAATACCAACAAGATAATATAAATGGTTATCACTAATGATCTATAAAAATAAACCATCATGATACCATGTAAAAAATTATATATATAACCATTTATAATTATATATGTTCATTAATAATATATAACATCAATTATGGGGAATTATATCCATTCCACATGAAATCTATTACTTACAATCAAGCGAACCGATCATGAAATCAAGGAAATGAACACTCCAGACCGACAAAATTATATCTTATAACTTATCAATAAAGACATAAATAAACATAATAAAATGTTAATGAATAAATTATATGTATATATGGTTAAAAATTATTTAATTAATGGTTTTAATTTGATTATCCAACATAATAAGGTCTAGTGAAGAATACATTAAGACAAAAGGTAAAGATGTTCTACCCGAACATCCATTTTCTTTTGGATTACTCTTATTATTTACATACCACAATGAAATTATTTTTTATTCTTATTTACTCATAATTAATTTTTTTTATTTTTTTTATATGTTTACCAACCATAATAATTAAATATTTATGGGGTTTTACATGTTTTTAAAGGATCTTCTAAAAATTCTTCTTGAAATACATGCTCAATTCAAGGAAAATTCTAGAATTCATACTTATGATCAAGTATAACATAAAATAATATTTTGGCCACCATTATTTTTCTAAAAAACAATTTTTTATGAAAAAAACTATATTATTTCACTTCTGTTTTTATAAAATGAATTTTCCAAAAGAAACCTCTTTTCAAAGTAAAAGAGCATCTATTTCATGAATTACCTAAGGACATTATAGGAGTATTTTCAATTGTGTCCACAATCTTATTGATTCATATGATTAATTATGAATAATATTCTATGATATCATATACCATATTTTATTTAATGTTTTATGATTAGTTTTACTATAGATGTGATATCATGAAACCATTCAGCATTTGACTCAAAATGGTTAGTTTTTATGTTTCTGTAATTTTAATAATATTTCATATATTAGTATCAATACGAATGTATATGTTGTATTTGTTTATACCCATTCGTATGAGAATTGAATTGGAAATTTTATATAATGGGTGGGACTCTTTAAAGACCCTTGATGCATCGGTAGGACTCAATAAAGGAAATAGATATAGAATTTCACTAGGCCTTTCACAATTTTAGATATCGATATTATTGAGGCCTTAATCAATTTAAAATGTATTGGCCGAGGACATGATTGTATATTCTAGAATATAATTAATTTTGAATTTCCATCATTATGAAACAAGTAATTTATATGACATGAGGTTATTCTTCTAGTATAATTCCCATGATTGTTCTGTATTATGGAATTATTTATTCATCCCTTATTTCATCCATATTATGTTGAGTTCATTTTTAAATGCATGTGTTTTTTATTATTCACCTTGTATAATTTTTATGTTTATGATATCTTCCATAGTATTTATTACTGAGCATTTGAGGTAACCACATTCTATTTTTTTGTTTTCCTATGAGGTGAAGAAGTAAATTATAAATAACTTATAGGGGTAACCTAGGAGTGATGGATATTATCAAAGGAATTTCAATATGGTATTTCAATTGATGTTTTAATTTTAACCTTATGTATGTATGTATGTTTCCAAAACTACTAAACTAATTTTTTCCACCCAGATATGAATTTCTTGTAATCATTCCAATGTATTGAAATAGGGCACCAACTCCAAGAAACTGGTGTCGAGTCTTTAGAGTTTCTGTGAGAGGATGTTTATTAGAAACACAAGAAAGTAGATTGAGAAAACGTAGATTAGGGAAAATAAAGAAGATAAAAATTAAGGATAAACATCCATAAAATCCTAAAATTTTGGTATGAAAGAGATTATGTGGATATTCCTAGAAAATAAATCCGAGCCTGGATACTACATGTGGATGTGGTTCTGGTACAAATGTACCTAGGAGTAACAAAATTGACATGGTGTTTCAGGCTTGACTCATGGAAACCTTGTACATGACAAAGGTCATTGCCGGTCACCTGGTTGGACATTAATGTGGGATATGTTTAGATAATCCACATGTCATTAAAAAGATATTATGAAGTGTTTAATAGTAAATATTTCTTCAAATGAACCATGTTTATGATTATGGGATTTTATCTGCATAAGATTTAAATTTATGTTATGTATTATACTACTTGATATTATGGAATATGATTCATAACATAATATAGTTTATCCTATCATTTATAAATGTTTTGAAGTGTACGAAATGGAAACCACATGAACGCATTTACCCCATGTAGGGATTTCAACTATATGCAATAGAATGATGTTGGTTCTAATGATTTGAAGGGTGTTGAGCTACTTAAAACTATGCTGGGATAACTCAAGTTATAAACGATAACCTTATCTGTATTGACCACCTTGAACCACAATGTAGAGGATTAATGTTATACTGCTTTATGTGAAAAAAATATCCATTATTTAATGGGACTAAAAACCCATTCGTAACAAAGTAAGGGATAAGTTACAAAGAGAAGATATTTATCTATTTGGGAAGTAACGAAATAGAGAAGGTATCTATGGTAGTTTTTTGTTTATACATAAATGTTGATCTATGGTCATCACTAATTAAAATAAAAAATTAGGATGAATAAATTTAAAATATTGAATGGAGGGATTTTAAGGAAATATTATTAGAAAAATAATTTCCTTGTGAATAGTGAGAGGATATGGAAAGGAAATATCTAAATTTGAGGGAAAAGAGGATGAGAATGTTGGGATGTATCAAGCTTTCATCACAAGTATATAATTGACTGTTTTGGACTATATAAGAAATCCATGGGAAAAGATTGAATGATTATTTGATGCTTTGAAACCATTCCTCTGAAGATCACATGTCTTACAATTTTTCTTATCATATAAAGATATTGTATATGGTGATATCAAGATAAAGAAATAAATTAATATGTCTTATGTATTTAAGGGGGAAAAGGATAATAAAAGGTTTTAAGAGGATAAAAAGTTTAATGGGATGAATACAAATTGGAATTTTTCAACATGCTATACTTATGGAAGTAAGCACCATGGTTCTTGTATAAAAGGAAAATGAGTGTTCTAAATGTGTCGATAGAAATGACATCACACTTGTGATTATTAGTGAAAAAAAGAAGCTATCAATGATATATGCTATAATTGTAGGTAGATGGGACACATGTCTAATTAATTTTCCAAGTACCAAGGAAAAATGCCTTAGAATATGTCAATAAATAACGACAAAGGTTATATAATCACAACTGCAGAAGTTGAACATCCAAACGATGTGGGGATAGGTACTATAATATTTTCCACAAACGTGGGCAATTTTTATTTTATTTTAGGTCATCATATTTCTTTATATCCTCCCATTTTTCTTTAAAATTTAAATATTTCCATTTCTCCTTATATAGGGTTTTTCTAGTAAAAACCCCGAAGGGATGTCTCATTACATCGAAAATGTGTCAGGTAGTCTCCATTAGGGAATATAAATATTCTTTATCAGATGATTTTATCTTCACACCTATGTTTGACTTTGATATAATCCTTGAAATGGATAGGATTTGAAAATATGATAACAAAATCTATTGCAAGAAGAAGGAAATTACAATTTGTGAGGAAGGTGTTGAATCTATTATCATTATAGAAGAAACATCACTATTAGATTATTATATGGATCCTACCATAGTAGCTCTACTGAATGAGATTATTGGGGAAGATGATAACTCAATATCAATTAGTTAGGAAATAAATATGTAAATTGAGGATGTGCCTATTGTTAAATAATATAGTAATGTATTTCCAAGGGATTAATCTAGACATCTTATAGAGTAGGAAATTCAGTTTTCTATGGATTTAATTTCTAGTGCAAGGCCTATATCAAATATTCTTTAGGGAATGACCACAATATAATTAATCAAACTGAAGAAACAACTAGAATAATTGAGTGATAAAAGATTTATCTACCCTAGTATTCTTTTTGGGTATCGAATGCTCTATTTTTCAGCAAGAAATATGGACCGATGATACTATGAATTGACTATAGAGAAATGAATGTTGTTACAATAAATAAAAATTATCTCAATCCTTATATTGATTACTTATTTCATCAACTCCATAGATCAAAATATTTTTCTAAGATTGACCTTTGGTCTAGATATCATCGGTTTCATGCGAGGAATGAAGAAATTCCAAAGACATCATTTTGAACAAGGTATATGCATTTTGAGTTTACAAAAATGCCTTTTGGACTAACTAATACAACCTATAATTTCATGGGTTAAATGAATAGAGTTTTCAATGAATATATTGATAATTTTTTGTGGTATTTAGTGATGATATATTGGTATACACCAAATGATATAAATATCATGAAAATCATTTTCACATTATAGTGAAGTCTCATAGAAGAAATGAATTATATAAGATGATTAAAAAGTGTAAATTTTGTCTTCAATCTGTTTATTTTCTTAGATACATTGTCTCTAACGATGGAATATCTATTGATCCTAGAAATAAAAAGGTTTTTCATGAATGTATTACACCAAATAAACTGAGGTACATAGTTTTATTGGTTTAATAGGTTATTATTAGCATTTTTTCAGAACATTGCCAGATTATCCAAACAATTAACCAGTCATACTCACAATGGGGTCAAGTTAATTTGAACAAAATAATGTGAATAATGTCTCGAAGAATTTATGTTGTGATTAGGGAATTCACCTGTCCAAAATCAACTATCTGGTAATGATGGATTTGTGATCTATAGCGACGCATCAAAGAAAGGATGTGGTTTTGTCATTATGAAGAATGATAGAGTTACTGCCTATGCATCATGGTTGATAAAAATTCAGTAACAAAACTATCCAACTCATGATATTGTATTAACAGCTATGATTTTTTCACTGATGATATAGAGACATTTTCTCTATGGCGCAAGATGTGAGGTATATTCAGATCCTATCATCTTGAAATATATCTTTTCACAAAACGAACCCAATATAAGGTAAAAAGTATAGCTCGAACAACTCAATGATTTGGATTGTTCTATAAACTACCAACCACAAAAGGAAAATAAAGTAGATTATGCATTAAGAAGAAAGGATTCCAGAGTTATAAAAATTTTAGGATTGAAAAGGATACTATGTAAATGGATCTAGTTAGTATGGATATGGGAATTTTCAAAGAAGGTGATACATCATTACATTTTCAATTGTTTTCCCAGCTATCAATATTATAAGGATTAAAATTTTTGAATTTGGGGATAAGAATCATCAAAATAATATTAAAGATGTTAATTACAAGAAGTTAACTGACTTCATGTGTGTGGATGGAATTCTAAAATTTTAGAAGAGGTTACTTATTCCCTCTATAATAGTTCTAAAAATTTATTTATTAGATTATTCCCATAGCTAAAATTTCCCTATAAACTGTAGTATCACTAAAATGTATTGATATTTGAAGGAACGTTTCTGGAGGGAAAACATGAAGAGGGAAATTTATGATTATGTATCAAGAAGCTTAGTCCAATGCCAGGTAATGGCCTAACAAAAACATCCTAGAGGAGTCATGTAACCTCTACATATTATTACATGGAAATGGGATGAAATCACGAGATATTTTCTCACCAGATTTCCCAAAAATCCATGAAATAATCATGTAATATGGGTAATTGTTGATTGAATTACAAAATATACACATTTGATCTCTATAATTGAGGATTTTCCACTAGATTTCCACGCACGGCTTAATATCAATGATGTTGTAAGACTTCATGGATCACCTCTTTCAATAGTGTCAAATAATGATCCTATATTTACATGAAAATTATGAAAATGGTCTTTATAAATATTTTTATACCGATGTTTTCTTTAGTAATATTTATCTCCCACAAAATGATAGAAAATTCGAAAGGATATCCAAACCTTAGTGGACTAGTCGAGATCATTCTTAGTTGATTTTCCAAGTATGTGGGATTAATATTTAACTTTTGTGGAGTATTCCTACAATAATAATTTTCATTATATAATTAATATGGATCAATATGAAGCATTGTATGGAAAGAGATGGAATACACCAACAAGGTAAGATGATGTTGGTGAAAAGAAGATTGTGGGCCCAAGTCTTGTATATGAGGAAATATTAAAGGTAAATACTATTTAAACCCATATCAAAATAGCTCAAAGAAGGATAAATACCTCTACTATTAATCAAAGGTAATAATTTTAATTTCATCTGGGAGATCTGGTTTTCTTAATAGTGCGTCCAAGGATGGGTGTTAATTGATTTGGGAAGAAAAAAAATTGATCCCTTGGTAAATTTATCCTTTTTAAGTACTAATTAAAATTGGAGTTGTGGCTTATTATTTAGAAATACCTCCTGACATTTATAAGGTACATAATATTTTTCATGACTCATTATTGAGAATGTTTATGCTAGACCCAACATAGATACTCACATATAAAGGTATAAATTTGAAAGCTGACATATCTTACTATGAAGAGCCTATCTATATTCTTGACAAAAATGAATAGGTGTTGAGGAATAAGACTACTCGAATAGTAAAGTAACATTGGAAAAATAATAAAATTGAAGAGGGTATGTGTGATCACAATGGGAATATAATGATGAGTTGCCCAAATATTTTATGGGGTAAATTTATAATAATTTTGAGGAATAAATTTTCGAATGTGTAAAAGAATGTAACATGATAATGATTTACTAACATATTTATTATATAATTCACTCAACACTAAGAAAATTAAAAGAAAACACTATGAAATTTAAGTAGATAATTATAACCTAGCTGTTAGACATAATTTTTTTTCCTTCTATGATTTATGTTTTGATAAAATGACATACACTGTTACGATTAGTAAGATATTTTTAGTCAGATAATATCACCATAAATTTTTTTGTTAATATTAAATTACCCTTATAAATATTAGTGTACCCTTATAAATATAAGCCTCATATATTTATGTAGAAATAAAATTTAGGCACCATATAAATGAGAGTAACTATTTTTAAAATTAATAATTAAGTATTGATATTTTTGTGAGTAATACATATTTAATTGAAATTTTTAATTAGTAAATTTATTTAAAATAAAATTACTTTTCCTATAATTTATTAAAAAATAAATACTCATTTTTCATATTATTTAACGATAATTTTCTAAGACCTTAGTTAATTTTTGAAATTATTATAAATTCATTTTTAATTTGAAATTTTAATTTTTCAATTAAATAATGATTTTATTTAAAAAGTAAATTTCTCTTAGTTAAAAAATCATTTTTATAAAATTGATTTCTTTTTTTAACTCTAGAGATTGATAAATGTTTAGGGAGATTTTTTTGAATTTTTCTAAAATAATTGATATGTTTTGTTGACAATGAAATTCGATAATTAAAGAATTTTCTAAATAAATGAATTTTTACATCATTATTGAGTCATGGATAATGTAAATTGAGATTAGTACGAAATAATATGCACTTAATTGCATTTGAGATAGAATAATCCAAACAATTGGTTGTCTAGATTAAAATAATAAAATAAGGAATAAGATATTCAAAAATCACCCCTCTCCTCCACTATAAAATCCACCAGTCACTCCCCCCTATTTAATAATATTTTCCTTCACTATTTTAAGTGTTACTAAAAATTAATTTAAACTATTCCTTACTCAATTCCTAGATAACTTTTTATTTCCAAAATCCCAAAACATATACTCATAAGGAGGTTCTCCAAGAGGATATTTGAAGGGATAATCCCTCTTCTTTTTTCATTTCATTTATTTTTCAATTTACTTTTTTTCTTATATTTACTCACCTAAATTGTAAAAATTATCATGATAAATATATTATAATAGATATTATATAATAATATCATGTTAATTTAATAAACTTCCTCAATCTACAATCTCTCTCTCTCTTTTATTTTATAAACGGACTCATCATCCGGGAAGTGCAGACTTACAACCTTTATGGATGAAGAACCTTCATTCCTCAATTTTCTCTTCAAGGAAGGTCATAACAGAATTTTAATGTTTAATCAAGACATTAATATGTTTTACATAACCTATTAAATTTTATTTAACCATTATATATACATCATACTAATTCATACACCAAATTAGTTTGTAACAGTTGAAATATCTCCAAAATAATTTAAATCGTTATCACTAATTTTCAATCAAATAAACCATCCTCATACATAGTAATCAATATATATATAAATATAACCATTTACACTTAATTATGTTCATTAATAATATATAATTTCAATTTTTTGGAATTATATCCATTCCACTTAAACTCTGTTGCTTATAATCAAATGAACAGATCATGAAATCCAGGAAATGAACACTCCAAAACGAAAGAATTAAATCTTATAGCTTATCAATAAGGACATAAATGAAATTAATAAAAATATAATGAATACAATATATTTTTATACGGTTATTAATTATTTTTTCAATAGATTTAATTTTATTAACCAGGACATTAAGGTCAAGTGCAGAATATATTTAGAAATAAGGTATGGATTTTCTACCCAACCCACCTTTTTTATTCGGGTTACTCTTATTATCTACTTACCTCAATTAAATAATTACTTATTATTATTTACTCCACATAAATTCTATATTAATTTTCTATATATGTGTACCTTCCATAAGCATTTTCTAGGGTGAGTTACATGTTTTAAAAGGATATTTCAATATTTCTTCTTGTAACACAAGCCAGATTCAAAGGAACTACTCTAAGTCTTAGCTATGTTCAAGTAAAATATATGACATGTCATTAGAAAAAATTGTTTTTCTAAAATCAGTCATTTTGTTATGAAAAAATACTATATTATTTCAATTTTGGTTTAAGAAAATATTTTTCCAAAAAACCACTTCTATTCAATATAATAGAGTATTTATTTCAAGAATTACATGATGCTTTTAAAAGAGTATTTTCATTTTTCTCATCACTCTTATTTTTCATTATGTTTACGTGAGACTAATATTTTATGATATCATCTAAAATATTTTATTGAAATGTTTATTATTAGTTTAAATATGGATGTGCTATCTTGAAACCATTCACCATATCACTCTGAATGGTTAGTGTTTATGTTTGGGGAATGTTATTTACATTTCATATGTTAGTTTCAATATGAATCTATGTATTAATTATATATATCCACATTAATATGAGAAATTTATTGTAATTAGAAATTTCTAATTTGGGACCCCCTATATCCCCTCGATGAATTGTTAGGTCTCATCAGACAATATTGATATGGATTTGGCCGAGTCCTTTTCCATTTTTGAATAAGGTTTTTGCCAATGACATAATCATTTCAAGATGTCTTGGCTAAGGAATAGATGGTATATTTTATAATTTCTCACATTATGAATTTCCCTCATTACAAAAGAAGTAATTGATAGTCCATAAGGTTATCCGACTCATAGAATACCCATGATTATTATTTATTATGTTCTTATTATTTATCCCGTAATCCTTCCATATTATGTTCAATTTATATTTTAATGGCATGTTTTTTATTTATTCTCCATGTCTAATGATTATGTTTGTGATAAAATGTGTCTTATTTCATACCCTTTCTGAGCATATGATATCCCCCCTTTAATTATGATTTGTTTTCCTAGTATGTGATGCAGTAAATTATCAATGAACTGCATGGGTAACCTATGAGATGTGGATGTTATCAAAGGAATTTCCGTATTTTATTTTTCTTCAAGTTGTAATGTTGAAATTATATATAAAAATGGATTTCCAAAAAACTAATAAACTAGTTCATTCATTCAAGATATGTCATTATTGTACTCATGGAAATGTAATCAAGTAAGGCACTGGCTCCAGGAAACTGGGGTCTAGCGATTAAATAATATATATATCCTAAAAATATTTATTGAGAGGTATTGGGGAATTTCTCCAGCTTTAACTTGCATAGGAACTTATCCAAATGTTTATTTTGAAAAACAATAATAAAAATTAGTAGGGAGATTTTTTTATAAATATCTTATCCTTAGACCCACCATGATATTAATAATTTTTTATCCCATTGAATCCAAGAATTATCTCTATAGGAATGAGCCACATTACAAGAAAGTTTTATCCACTCCAACTATGATATATTTATATTGAACGGTATTTAAATCATTATGTGTGGGGGATGTGGTATATGTTTGAAAAAGAGATGTATTACATTTCATGTACAAATTTCTGGGGTTATATTTTTTTTATTAGTAAGGTATCATGTTACATCCATTATCATTATTATTTTCCCATCAAAATAAATGAATAAAATATGTGTTATGATTTTGGGAAATTAAAAAATCAAAATTAATACAATGATTATCTTTCAATCACATGTGATTTTGTACTGGATGAGGGAGATTTTCTATGATTAATTTTCAAAAAAAGTAAAAAATGATAAAAAACAATAAGGTGAAAATATTTCATTACACATCCACTACATTTTAACTTACTATCAGTTCTGGGGATAAAAAATTTTCATTTTAAAAAAGATAATTTCAATTGACATTAAATTTTATATAATGAATTATTATTTATAGTTAAACCTCCTTTTGAATCGTAAAATTTTAAACATCAACCCAACCATCATGGGGCCTAATATTTATCAAAGCCATTTTATTAAAATTCCACAAGATTTTATGATTTTTTCCCTATACGGTGTAGAATTTTGTTCCTTTTCAATCCTGTTGAAAGAAAAAATGTAATAATGAGATGTGAATAACTCTACTTGAATTTATTTCATGTGTGATGATATAATGAAATTCATTCCAAGGTAAATCATGACTTAGAATATGTGATAATAATGAATTGTGAATTATTATGAATACGAGGAGAAAACCCACTAGCTATCAATGGGAAATAGTAAAATAATTAGGTAGATTATTTTTTTAGAAGAGTGTGATGTTGAATTATGTATTACTTTAATATTGAATGGTTGACCCCCATTTATAATAATTTTATTTAATTTCATGTGTATTTCAATGTAGGTAACATGTTATTCCTATTATATTTATGTTGAGATTTCATGTTTGATGATACATAAGTTATATCTATGGGAGAATTGACAGAATAATTGTACACATATATTTTTGGATATCAAATGTCCCATTTGTATTTTTTAATTGATTAAATTTTAGAAAAAGATTGTTTTTAGCTTTTGTTAAAGGATAAATAGTTTGATAAAAAAATAATCTAAAAGAGATGTATAAAGTAAGAATAAAAAATCATCTATTGTGGTAAAATGTAGCATGAAACAACAACAGAAATTTGAAGGTAAACTGAAGTTACAATAGATTCATGATCAAATATAAAGAAAATAAATGGTCAAACAAATTGAAACTAGGATAAATTGGCTGAAAAAACCATTTCACATTGTGTACTTGTAATTCATGATGCGTATCTAATAGGGAATAATGTCTTGAAACGATCCATGAAAAGTTCACCTTTTATATTAAATATCTTGAATCAACTATTAGATTTGTGAAATAATTTATAAATCAGATGTTCAACCAAGATATTATACGTTGAATACCACATACATTTCATGATAGTAGATGATAGTCTAACAATTTTATGATTAATTATGAACTAAGGATTTGACTATGGGACATCTCTGGGTTTATGATTTCCAATTTCTCACACCCTTAAGGATCTTCCATGAATATAAATAGGAGGCTAGTGATGGATTTAAATGGATTGATCATAATAGAAAGATCTAGATGGTAACCTTTTGCAAATTTATTTCCATTTATTTATTTTCTTCTATTTTCCTTATTCTAAGATTTATTTTGTCTCCTATATCAACATGAAATCCCAACTCATGGAACTTTAGTTTATATGAGTGATTATGAGAGTTTTAGGCATTAAAAAATAATATTTTTTTAGTTTCACCATTAAATGTGTAAAAAAATTGTGTTTTTTCTATAAAATTTTTTCAATTGTTAATCATGTCTTTAATTATTAATGCATCTAGACTATGGTAAGATTTTTTTTATTTCAATTTCCTTTGTCGATAATCCATATCTCCCTTCACACAATTCCTAGATATTTCTTACATAATAAATTATGGTTGAATGGTGAGTTTCAATCGATTTCCATCATGTTAGAAGAATTTAAACGTGGACTATTATTTATTATGTAATAAAAAATAGAAATTGGGATTTTCTCAATTCCTTAAAAGGAATCATTATAATTCCAAACACTCCCACACACACACGAAGGTGGGTATAATGACTGATACTTGATTAGGAATTTCCTTACCATCACAAAATCTCTGAGGGGGAGTAATGAATAATTTAAGTAATATATATATTACCGGACAAAAGATTTTGAATTGGAAAAAATCGGAAACGATGGGAGCATAGTAAGAGGTTTACCCAATCCTTCTCGGATCACCACGCCCTGTCTCTAATTTATAATCAATAAATTTAAAAATATTTATTTATTCAGTGTTTTTAACAAATAAAAAATAATATTTATGAAAATCAATCAACATTGAAAAACAATATTTTGTTAACCATTATTTGGGAGACTAAATAGGTTTATCCAACTATGCTGATTCTACCTAATTGAAATTTTATTTTTCCATTTCACATGAAAGGTGTGTTTTTGGGGCGAACACTTCATATACACTAAAAAAACATCACCTAGAATGAGTGTATGACACCAAAAATTTGAATCGTTTAACACCAATAGAGGAAAATATATCCCCATAAATAAAACCTTCCATTCACCATCTCTATCATATCTATTAAATGTAATGTGTGGTGAATTTACATACCACTTATATTAAGAGGAAGAATATGATATTCCTAAATATAACATCATCACCTTAAAACACAAAAATTGGAGGACATGGTAGATTAAAAGAAAACCATGAAAAAACCACACCAAATAAAGATCAATGTAAAATTAAGTGAAGGCAGCAAAATTATAGGTACATGATCCACATCATTAGAAATGATAAGAGAATTCGTTTTTTTCCTTTAATTTGTTCTTTTCCTCGTTAATTCCAACTTTTATTATTTATTATAAATCTTGTAATTTTATTCAAAAATTTAAATTGGTCAATGTTATTTTCCATTGATCTAAGGATTTTTTGTTTTTATACCATCCAATAACTTTAGTTTTCATTTAAGAGATATCTCATTAAATTGTAATGTAAAACATTTTTCATTTGTTAATCATGATATACCTTATAATTGGTGATTGATTACTTTTATTATATTATTAAGGTATGTAAGACAAATGTGAGAGAATATTATGATATTACATATTTGAGTTATTATTATATGGGACTTCATTGCATTGGAAAAAACATATATATCATGATATCATATATATTGGACAGTTTTAATTTACACAATGTACCTTTTATATAAAATATTGATGGGGATACTTGACATTTTATTATGATGAACTATGAATTTTTATGTTACTAATTATTTTACATATTACATGATTATCATATTTTCATTATATTATGATATACAATATAATATTTTATTCATGTCCATTATAAATTGAGGCCCACAATTGGATTTGGTGAGTGATATTAGGGGGGGGGAATCCCAAAAAGGAACTAATAATAATTTAAACATTTATTTAATATCTCATCACTTCCACATTTTATCATGAATTATTAATTGTACGGGTCACTTATTTTTATCTTGTTAAGATGTATTGATCCAATTAACTTTTTACTTATTCATCCCCAATAGTATATATTATCAATGGTTTCATTACCAACATTATCATCTTATGACATGTAGAATGTAATTAATTTAAATATCACAAAGAATATTGGATATAAATGGAATACCAATACCATGTTAATCAATGTAGCATGTATTCAAACATGATGTACACCAAAATCCACTCAAAACATTGGTGTTACGATAGGTCAGGTTATTCCTGGTGTCCCTCCACTTACAATTCTTATAGTTGAATCACTATCACCTATAGATAACATCCCATACACTTCATATCCATTTTCCTCACCACCTAAACAAATTACTAAAGAGTATTAATAAAGGTCAATAGTATTATAAACTATTCAATATATATTTCATATATTGTGTATTAATACTCTTTTATTCCTCCAAGTTTCACCTTAATAATTATTTTTTGGAAAATTCGTAAAAAGTCATCTTAATCTTCCAATTTTATTTAATTGAAAATCAATCACATTTGGAATGTTATTCAAAATATTTCATGATCTATTTGTTTTATTCTTCCAATAGTTTTTATGTAATTCCCTTTTCTTTGTAGTCTTAAAACAGAAATACATTTATATTTCTAGGTGAAATAATATTATAATTTTTCATAGAGGATCAGATGAGGTAGTAGAAAATAATTTTTTACGTTTCTACTATTGATATGGAATCCCTCCATTTTGTTACATACTTTTTCATTATATTTTACAAATAGAGGATCTTTAATATTTAGTTTCTTAGAAATAAGAAACATAATACATGAAAACATAAGGAATTATTCTAATACAATAGTAAGGCTTTATCATAGATTCATCCTATAAAAAATTACTGCATCTCATATCCTTGGGACATACATCAAAGGAAAGGGTGTGATGAATGCCTAGTAAGGGTAAACAAGGGAAACATTTTACTTATGATATCAATAAGAACCTGATGAAATGCATAAATACATTAACAATTAATTAAGGAGTATATAATAATAATAAAACATGAATATTAAATTGAAAATATTTATACAGTAATTAATTTACTCATTCATAATAATATCACAATGTTTGATCCCAAAGGTGTCATAAAGATTACCAGGGTTATTCACCAAGGTATCCTAAAACATGTAATCTGTAGATATTCATTTCGCTAACCAATAAATTGGAGCACTATCACGGTGAAGCCATGATATGTATTTATTTTAATGTGAGCTAAATATATCATAACTAATACTTTCATAAATAACCCAATGAGAATACAACAAATGGGATTCTTATCAAAACCATGGTGTTATATAAAGTGATTAAAACATGATCATTATGTAATTTATAACCCAAGAAATGGGAATTATGATTTTATGTATGTCAATTAATGAATAAAACATATAATTTTAATTTCATGAAGAATACCCATGAAAAAAATAGGTTTGGTTATTCGAATAAATAAAATAAAATAATGTATTTAGAAAAAGAGTGAGATATTGAGACCAAAATTCAACAGCATTACAGCTATGAAACATGGTTTTAGAAATCATTAAAAATATAGGGGAAAAGGGACACCCATTCATAAATTACTCATAATATAGAATAGGGAAAAAATAAAATGGAAATATAAACATGATATGGAATTTTGAATGACATACAACATAAAAGCGGGCATGAAAGGAAAATGGAAGTGGAGAATTATCTTATGTTGAAGAGTAATTTCTAAAACTCTACGATCTGGACCATGGGTACTTGAGGAAACCTTTGGATAACTCCTTCAGAGGAAGAACTTGCAGAACATCATGGACAATGACTTTTAAATAATATAAATGAAAAAATGGGTGATTATTTATAGAAAAAGTGAAGGAATATTTTATTAATTCCAAAGGACGCCTCATTAGATTTATTTGAAAAAACATGGGTTTTACCATGGTATTTTACCATGGTAATGGCCAACTTGAATAACTCATATCATATATTAATCCATAAGAGTTGAATAGAATCATATATTACTCATTAAATCATTATGACATTTTTATGATGTCATTAAACATACTAAAAACCCAAAATTGTGTTTTTACTATTCATTAAAAATTCAACTATCTCAGAAAAATCCTGAAAATCAACCCTAAAAAATTTTCTTTGTGCAGAATTAAAAAAATAAATACTATTTTGTAATAATAAATTTAACTTTAAATTAAATTAATTAAATATAAAATTAATACTTAGTTACTAATTTCTAAAACATTTATTTATATATACTATGATATAATTAGATCACATTTCTATTTTAGATGAATATAATATATTTATTCATTCCTAGGTGAAGTTACACTTCCATTGGAAATATTACAATTCAAAGGGGTAACATTACTATTCCAAAGTCACTATTCACCAAAAAAAATATGTTGAACTTATCAGACTCAAATTATCTTACATAACACAATCGTGTATGTCCATTTTTCAAAAAACATTTCACACAATTAATTATTTAAAAAATCATTAAAACCTTATTTCTTTACTATTCATAAAAACACTATTCATAAAATATTTTGATCAAGAAAACACAATCCATCCAATAATATTTATTAAGAAAATACTATTCATTGAAATATTGAAACTTCATAGAAAACTTATAAAAATTCACCCATGACTAATTTTGAAATTTGGAATTCAAAAATGATGTTTATTTAATAATAATAATTCTATAATTATGATAAATACTCTAAAAGTGCCTTTTTTAATTGTAAAACCAATTTATCAAATTTACCTTAATTACAAATATATCATATTAAGAAAAACTACTCATAAAAATGAAATTATGACAGAACAATTTTATTTATACAAAAGGATTACACAATGTAACTAAGGCTTTGTTATATAAACCCTTATAACACCCTCATTGGTCCTATGAGTAAGGTATTAAATGGTGAAAGAATCTTGGGCTGGTTCAGATAATGAAAAATCCTATAGTCATATTGTCCCACATCTATGATGTTATGGTTATTGGTTGTAATAACCCTTTAGGAAGTTTCATATCTTCCTTCACTTGCTAACACACTAGGTACCTTGTAGTGTAATCGGAAATTCTCATTTTCATGTTATCCCACCAACAATGATCACGAAGGTCCATATAAATTTTTGTGATTCCATGATGTATAGAAAATATAGATCTATGATATTCATCCATCAGATCCTTTATTCCTATAATAGATGGAAAAAATATTCTTGAATAAAATTTCAGTACAGATTCTTGATCAATATTAAACTTTGAAAGCATTGAATCCTCAAAAACCTCAATCTTCTATTGTTATAAATCATCGTTTTCTTAGATTTCTTGATCTTCTCTTGTAACGATTATTGAAAAATCATTTGGGTTAGGGTTTATAATTTACCTTCCCTCAGAATTCCTATGTGCATCTTTACTCATTCATTGATCAATGTATCACTTTCAATCCCCCTCATTGTTAGCACAACATAGTCTTTCCTACTTAATTCATCACTATAATTGTTTTCTCTTATAGGATGATAATTAATTGAATAATCATAGCCTTAATGAAGTTCCAACAATATCCTCTATATCATGTTCTATTCCTTTTGTCTGAATATATACTTCAATCATTGATTGCATTTGTATATAAACACTTCTCCCCATAAAGAGAGTTCCTCCATATCATCAGAGAAAAAATAACCACAAACAACTCTTGATCATGCGTTGAATTGTTTTCCTTATGAGTCTTCAACTGTTGAGATTCATAAGAAATAAATTTGTTATTTTTCCTAAGAATTACCCCAATCCCTTTCAGATAATCATTTCTAAAAATAACGAATACTTATCCACTTGAGGGATGTTTTTACCTGAGTGCAATAACCAATCTTTTCTTAAGCTTGTGGAAACATTACCCACGCTCCTTTATCTAGATTAACACAACCCATTTTAGAGGCTACATGGCTGGTGGATTAGAAAATCATGATAGGGTTTTCACAAACCTCCTATAATATCATGATAAACCAAGGAAACTATGAATCCCAGTTATTGATGTATGTTATGGGCACTCTTTATCATGAAAGTTTTAGTTTAGATTCCTTAATTGGTTACAATGTTCGACAAGAATGAAAATTTTTTTTAGAAAAATTCACATTTGCTGAACTTTCCTAAAAGTATTTCCCTCCATTGAGTTTTCAAAATAACCCTTATATTATCCACTTTCTCCACACAACTTTTCAAATATATAAATATATCATCAAAATAAACTACCAAAAAGTCATCAATGTAGTCCCTAATGACTCTATTCATCAAATCCATAAAACAATCAGGAGACTTATTTCAACCAGAGTGAATAAAACAAAATCATAATACCCATATCTTGATTGGATGGTAGTTTTTTGGAATATATTCTTTCTTTACCCTCAAATGTTGTTATCCATATCAATGATCAATCTTAGAGAATAATCGAGTCCCACGAATCGGGTCAAATAAATCAATAATTCTTGGAATAGGGTAATTTTTAATTACAGTGATCCAGCTCAGTTATCTATAATCAATGAATAACCTCATTATACAATCCCTATTAATTAAAAAAAGAATATATTCTCCTAATGAGACACATATATACATATAAACCCCTTCACAAAAAAACATGGAGAAACTTCTTTAATTCTTCTAGCTTTACATTATCTATTCTATAAGGGGGTTTTTGAAATTGTCTTGGAACTAGGAATGAGTTCAATGGAGAAATCTACCTCTCTTTATGGGGGAGTTCCATGTAAATCCTTAAAAAATACATCTATGTATTCCTAAATGATGGGGACATTTTCTGTCCTTAAACTCTGATTTCATTCTTCTTCTTCACTAAACAACTCCATAAGAGAAGGCTATATAATGTTATTCTTGAAAAAGATCAGGTTGAGATATATGTCCTAAGAATATAATTGTAGGCCATCCTATAAAGGTTACTGATATTTTGGTTCTTACATATTGGATCAAAACATTATAATTTGAGATCCAGTACATCACAAGTATAATGTCGAATTCCAACCTGGTAATCCCTACTATATTTTCAATAATATTTTGATCACTAATGAAAATATTAGAGTTTCTAAATACTATTGATGGTCAGATAACTTCTATAGGAGTCTTGATAATAACCCTATATTTAGTTTTCCAGGACATAAATATATATTCTTTGCAAACATGGAGGAAATAATGGAATGTGTAGAACTAGTATCAAACAAATCACTTTCTTACATTGAGAGGACAAAAATAGTACCTACCACTACATCATTTGGAGCTTTAACTTCAGATATCATGATAGAAAAAAAAGTACCTCTCTCTATTGGCCTTCTCTATATCTGGTGGAGATTACCCTCCACTCCCCCCAAATTTTGAAAATGATTGAAAAAGTACCTTTAGTTATCCGCACATGAAGAATTGTACTTCAGGTAGGGAATATATGATATTCCCTTTTTCTTTAGTGTTGGGATGTTGAGTCATCACCTCACTATGACAATTATGAGTGATATGGACATCTCTCCCACACATGTAACACTTCCCACTCCCAAGTTTTTAGTTCCTAAAATGCTTCTTCCCACATTTATTACAGATGGGATGTTTCACTTTCATTCCTCTTCTTCCCTAATGAAATATCCTCCCCAATCTTGGATCCACCGAACTCTTATTTTAATTGGATTTTTGATACAATTAAGTCTCACCGAATAGTAGTTCTACTATCATTGCACTTCGCACGATCTCCACATAGCTATCATATTAATTTTTTTCAAGATTAAACCATAGATGAGGTCTTAGACCATCATAGAATCTATAAATCATACATTTAGGATCCATGAAAAGTCTAGAGTTTTAATTTTAAAGGCTTGTGAATTTCATCTCATAGCTTCCCACCAATTCATTCTCATTCTAGTTCAGCTTGAGAATTTCCTTCTCCATTTTTGATCTCATCAAAAGAGGGAAATAATTATGGAATAAAATACCCTAAACTCTTTCCAATCTATGGATTCAATCTCCCCTCTTGGCCACATTTTGATAATTTGTTCTTACCACTGATTAGCTTCTCCCTTTATGAGGTAAATATCTGAGGTGACATTCTCTTATTCAGAACTAAAATGTACAAAAATTGTCCTATCTATAGAGATTATCCACTATTCCACAATGAATTTTTCAATAAATCCACTTATAATTGGTGTTCGTTGATGCACAAAAGAATCGATGTAATATTTCACCCTTCTTGGTGAAATTGGACTCTCAGTATGATTCATGTCATTTCACATAACTAGAGTCATTTGATTCTTCATTATAATTAATATTTCCATTCCAGCTTCCATCGGATGGCCATTTGTGCAAGTAGTATTTTGGTCAACATTTTCACAGTTCTTCCTATTTCCCACCATTTTTTAAATGAAAAAAACCATAGCAATAAACATTTTTCATTTAAGAATATTCATACTCTAAATGATTTTTACATATTAAAACATTATTCATAAACATGTTATTAAATATCAACAACTATATTTCCTATAAATTATTTATAATGATTCAAAAAAATGTTGTTATTAACACAAAATATCCATAGAGAGTGTAAAACCATGATATTATAAATTCCCCTTGTCATGCCTCAGTTCCCGTTAATGTCTAGATCAAATTAGTTTTTTCAGGTTTTACACCAAGATAATGATGTTTCAGATCCACATCTTCTTATTTGTGTCCAAATATGGATTTATTTGTTCAAAAACCACTTACATAATATTTCCCCATAATAATAGGAAGTTTTCCAATATGTAAAATTTTCTATGGGTACCATCATAAAGTTATCATTTCTCAATTTCCATAAATAACTAAACTATCCTTTTATAAAAAATATGGTATCCAACCCTTTTATTATTTAACATTTCATTAAATTTTACAAATAAAGGATATTTATATTTTATTGTCTTTAAAATAAGGTACATAATACATGAAAACATAAGGTATTATTCTAATCCACTACTAAGGATTCAACATAAGTTTATCCTATGTATATTTACTGCATCTCATAACCTGGGGACATACATCAATGGTATGGGAGAGTAGATGACCTATTAAGGATAAACAAGGTAAACAGTTTACTTGTGATATCAATAAAAGCTTGACGAAATGAATCAAGACCTTAGAAATGGAAAAAGTGTAATATCATAATAAAAATTACATGAATAATAACTATAAAATTTTTAAATCGAATTTAATTTAAATTTTCATAAAAATATCACCAAGGTCCATCCTTAAGGTTTCATAAAAATTACTAAGGTTGTTTACTAAGGTATCTTAAAATTGGTCATCAATTGTGACTAAATTATTTACAACATTAATTAGAGATATATTAGGGAAAACCGTTCATGTGTACTTATTTTCATGCATTTAACAAAGATAATAACCAAAAATTTGATAAATAGCCCAATTAGAATAAAATATATGGCTCTCATATCAAAATCATGGCGTTTTAAAAAGTGCTTAACAACAAGATCATTTTGACATTTATAACCCACAGAAATGGAATTTCGGTTTTGTGTATATCAATACCAGAATCATACATATCATTTTTATGTATTTATAAATACATTTTGATATTAAATAGGTTTGGGAATTCACATAAATGAAATAAGATAATTTCTTTAGTAAAAAAAGAGATTCTAAGACGAAAACTCTATAGCATAACGACTATTCAACATGGTTTTAGATAACGTTAAAAAAATTGGGGATATGTTTCACTCATTCATAAAAGACTCATAATATTTTATTGGGATAGAAGAAAATATAAATTGAAACATGATATGGAAACATGAAAGACATACAACATAAAATAGGACTTGAAAGAAAAAAAGAGATTTTGAGAATACCTTTACCGGGAAGAGTAACTTCCAAAATACAATTATCAAGACGTTGAGGGATTGAAGAAACCTTTGGAGGACTCCATGGGAGTTACAAATAGAAGAAAATTATGTTGAATTATTTTGGAATTAAGGGGAACTATGGAAAGGGTGTGTATATAAATCTAAAGTTTGTGAATAATTTATTAATTTCCAAGGATAACACATTAGAGGTATTTGCAATACCATGGTATTTACCATCATATTTTCACATTGTATTGGAAAAATGGGAAACCTAATATCAAATTTTAATCCATAAGAGTTAACCAGAATCATATCATACTCATTACATCATTATGATAGATCTTTTATTTCATTAAACATATTGAAAACCCAAAACTATGTTTTTACTATTCATTGAACATTCAAGTGTTTCAGAAAAACACCCAAAATTCTCCATAACCATTTTTCAATGTGTATAATTCAAAAAAACTCCATTTTATAAAAATAAATTCATTTTAAATTAAATTAAATAAATAAAATATTAATACTTAATGAATAATTTCATAAAAATTTATTAACTTATAATGTGATATAATTATATCACATTACCATTTAAAATGACTAAAACATATTTATATATTCTTATGTTAGGTTAATATTTCATTGGTTATCTTACTATTTATAAGGCAAACTTTACTATTTCATGGTTACTATTAACTAAAAATTATTTTTATCTTATTTGAATGTAAGTATTTTACTTAATGTGACCGTGTATGCCAATTTTTTAAAATTGATTTTAGAGAATTATTTTATTATTATTTTTTTGTAAAATTATTTTTGAACTATTCATTAAACACTAGTCATCAAATATTATTCATATAAAAAACACTATATTCCCAATATAACTCATTAGGAAAATAAAATTCTTTGAAAAATTGAATCTTCTTAGAAAACCATTAAAAATTCCCCCATGATTAATTAGGACATTTCAAATTCAAAAACAATGTTAATTTGACCAAAAAAATTCCCTATTTATGAGAAATATTAGAAAATTAAACATTTTTACTTGTAAAATCAATATATCAAATTTTTATTAATTAAGTACACATCTTATTAAGAAAAAATATTCATAAAATATAAATTATGAATTAATAATTTTATGTATTCAAAGCGATTATAGAAATCAACAAGGCCTCGTTAAATTCCCACATATAATGCCTACATAAGACCTACATGTATGGTGTGAAATGGTGATAGATTCTTGGGGTGTCTCAAACAACATTGCATGAGTGTTGATTTCTATCAACCTGAACTTATCCGAGAGGCAATTCAGTTCAAGATTTATAAGTTGAATATTGGGTTGGGCTTTGTCCAAAGAGAAGCCCAGTGATGCTACCACCTTCCCAGGCCCCAACAAATGGGCTTCTTATGGCCTGAGTCTACTAGATGATGCCATCAGAAGTTCTTTATGTTATAATAATGACTATCATTTCTATTTATAATCAATAATAATAACGATAAGAGTATAGTTTCCTATAGTCATATTGACCAACAGTCATATAACAGTCAAAACCGAATGATATAATTTCAATTAGACTCACTTCATTAATAAAAGGGATATTGTTTTGTTGAGTAAAAAATAATATGAAATACATTTTTATGAAACAAATATTATTTAAAATTTTTGGATCGTTACAATGGATATCTTCTTTTCTTATGACAAAAAATTGATGGATGAATTATCTTCCCTTTTTTATAGTTTTTCATTATGTTTGAGATTCAATGTCTACTTATTTCTTCCATCTCCAGATTTTTTATACTCTTATTTCTATGAATAAACATCTGTGAAAAATGATTCAAAATGAATCTTTAATTCTATCCACATATCATAGATCATTTTATTCTTCAATGTTAATATATTCAATATTTTCTCATTTTAAAATATGAAACCATCAATAATGAATCATTGTAAAATTATTGATACTGCTATATGAATAATTATCATATTTAAAAATATAAAAACCAAAAATTACAACATATTAAGATCCCCCAACCTAAAAATCCTCTTATTTCAATGATCAATATTCAAAAAAAACATTATTGAATTTTTATGGAATCTTAGTGTCTTTAATATATAATATTTTCAAGGCTTGACCTGTGAAATCCTTGAATATATTCAATTAAGTCTTTATAAACATGTTTTCTAAATAACTCTAAAAATGAAATGTATCAATAAAATAGTGTTCCTTTTATGTTCCGTGAATTTCATAGCTATATATTTAGAAAAATAAAAAATATATTTTATGTAATTATTTCTTCGAAAATACTCATACATGCATCTGTGATGTTTTAGAAACCATTAATATGATTATATATTATTTGGCATGCTATTCATCCCATTTAATATTTCAAAAACAACTATCTCATCATGTGGAACAGTGACATCTTCACAAGAGTATCAAAATCACCATGATCAATTCTATTGCAAGGTATATATAGATATGGTGAGATATTAAAGATTAAGACATTTAGAATCCTTTCTACCTTTACACATCATTTTCTACACCCTTATTCAATGAAAATTGTGATCAACCCTTATGCGAGGCACACTGGGATTTATAATTATTCAATGTTTCATGAGAACTGACATTAAATGAGGAACGCTGGGATATTAAATTATGCATGGTGTTTTGGGATCGACCCTCACATGATAAATTATGAGATCTCCCCATATGTGAGTTTTGTGGGACTATACCCTTACACAAGGAGCACTAAGATCTACCCTTATGTAGTATACAACACTCTTATTTCATACATACCAAATTTCAATTTCCTAGTTTAACCTTTCACCAAATCACTAGAGATCAAGTGTACCTTTAATTAATTTTACAAGCTTCATCAATTTAAAATTATATATCCTACATATTTGGATTTATACAGATGGGCTTTTCTAGTTCCATTTGACTCTACATAGATCTATATTTATTTCCTTCATATATAGAAACTGAAACCACTTAATCTTTATCAACCTTAATGGATTTAATATATCCACAAAAATCCTTCAATTATCACAAAGAACCTTTTTTATATTTTATTAAAATCAATTTTGTATATTTTAACAAAATCCAATAAACCCCATTAGGGGGTTAACATGTTATATACTTTTTTATTCCACACTAATCTCAAAGCTCAAGCATTACATTATTTTATTGTGTCCATGTGGTTTATTATGAAGTGATATTTCTATAATGAATAAGAAATTTTAAAAAAATATAATCTAATAAAAATTTTTTCATTGGAATTGAATAATGTTTATTATAGTGTATAGACTTTTTGTAGAAGGATTTTTCCTTATAATCTCATTAATCTATAGATTTCTATAAAGAAAAATAATATATTGATAATAACTAGGGGAAATACAATTTTTGGTTTATGGTATGAATTGTATACTTAAATTATTTTTTTATTTATGGTAAAATAATTTAAATATCATTTATATTATTTATAGTAAGTCAAAGTGGAGTTTATTTAGATGTATAGATAAATTTGAGCTACGAGAATTATTTTACAACTCATTATATATTTCTAGTACCCATATAATAAGAAATCAAATTTCATAAATATAAAATACATTATCTTCATTGTGAGACATTATATACTTCACACTTTTCAATCATTATGCCTTATTCTATAATATAATGCCGACTTATTTTGGTTTATTACTCATTTTTTAGAAAATATAGTTAGGGAATTACATGGGAATGTTATTATATTAAAAATTACTGCATAATTTCTAGGTCTATCCCTATGATATACCTATGTATTTTATAATTACAATTCCACGTTTTTATAGTGTTTCCGGATCTATTATTCATTGTTCCTCGTCTACCTTATATATATATATTCCATATTTATTGTCTAAACCATTATAAAATCATTAGAAAACTCCAATAATCCAATTTAATTCATATTCATATAAATTTTATTTGAATATATACATTAAACACTTATGGTTCATTTTAATATCTTATATCTCTCCACAGTTTCAATGAATTTTCCAATATCTAACTCAATTTATTGTCTTGAACATCCAAAAGTGCACAAATGAATAAAAATCATCATCAGCGTCTTATTACAAGGGTTAAGGGTACAAATACTATCAATGGGAAATGATTTTCCCTAATATTGGACCATACGCTGGTAAGTAAATTATACTAGAATTTGTTTTGGAAATATATAGATTAGATTATTGTAAAACATAATTACAAAATAAGGACATGCTAAATGGGATAATTAGACATAGAATAATAGATAAATAATGTAAAATATTATAGAAATTATATGAATGAAATATATCATTGTAAAAAAATATATTATCACTACAGTACCTCTATATAAATTCAATATAGTTATATATAGAGATAGTTAATAGATGTTACCCAAACAAACATGCTATCATATACTTATTAAATATACAATATACATTATGGAACCTATATCAATACATGACTATAATAAAATATGATAAAAATTATAGTACACCAAGGATCTATATTATGAGTACACTATAAAAAATGTATCCCACTCACACCTTTTTTCACCCATGAAGTTTTTTTTACCTTTACCCACATCACGAAATATATAATTTCTATATGAACATGGTGTATATATACATTTTTTTGTGTATAACACTTGATAAAATTTAAAAAATGAATCACCAACATCCATAAGTGATTATATTTTTTTATATTTGACTCTCTGAAGGGATGATACAAATCAAATTAAAATTATGAACATGATAAAAAAACTTTTCTAACTCTCATTAGTAAAATTTAAAATGTTGAGAGTTATTCCTTATAGACATTGGAAAACCAATATCTCAACACATATAAAATTATCAATATTTATTACAACATATGTAAAGAGATTAAATTTTGGTCTCCCATACATAAATAAGGACTAATTTGATAGAAAATTATACTAAATCTACGAACACTATATATTTCTATTAACAAAATCATGCTTTGTATTAGATTAAACCATATAAAATTGATGGTTACCATGTCATGGTTCTATGCATAATAGTGAATATGTAAAATGATAGTATAAGTAAATTTATTATTTCAACCACTATATGATATCATGATTAAATTAAACATAATAGGGTGATTTTAAGAAATCTTCAAATCAATATAATGACATGAAAATAATAAACAATTAATGAAGGAATTAGGTCATTTTTTTGGGAAATTTATTAAATTATAAACACATTGGGAAACGATTCAATTATGGATTAATGTATTTACGATGTTTGGGAGTCCAAGGAGTTTCCTTGGAGTCTATAACATGTTGAAAAATACTTGTGCTATAATTATATTAACATGTTTTTGAGTGTATTAAAATTAAAATCAAAATACTTTTTCTGTGTTTCTATTTATATAATGTTCTATCCTTTTATGACTAAGAGAGTTTCACACACAACATTTCATTATTTTATAATTAATTTATCATTTGTGTGATTTAATGATGATTTTAGATTTTTGAATTTTTTTTGGATTCTTTATTATACCCATTGTCTTAGAGGCCATATATACTGACATTACGTAGTGTTTTAGAGTTATTATCTCCACATGGTTAGATGTATGGTCAACTGAAATATGATACGAACTATGAAAAACTAGAATTATGAACTCTATTTTCTTTTGTTCAACCATCAAAATTCCCTTCTTAATTGATTTATATAATTTTATTTTGATATGTAATTTAATATTTATTTTCATTATATAATTTATGGAATTATTTACCTATATTATTGTTTATTTTTCCGTTAAATAAATGTGTATATGATCTATTATATATGTCTACTAAAGGGAGGGATCACCCTCACCCTTCCCCATCTTCCTATCAATCATTATGGAGGATATATCATAGATGGTGGTTGGTAATCATTTTCTTCTCCCTTTTCCTTCATCCTCTACATCCACGTTTTCCTTATTTCTTATTTTAGTCAAGAATTATTAAAGAACATAGTTTTGAGAAACCATGTGAAAACCTACTTATATAATGGGTTCTTTTTTTTGTTGGTGAAATGTATATTTTAACCCTATTCATCTATGTTTCCTGAATTAATTGAATTTGTGATGACTTTTAGTTGATGATTTTATCCCTTTACTCTTAAATAATGAAACTACGAATGTTCTTTTCTTTTTGAGTGTTTATTTAATTTATATAAAACCAATATTAAATACTAAAAATTATTATATATTGTATTTTCCATATTTATTAATAATTACTTTTGATATTAAGGGTTGTTATATATAGAACATATACAACAATTCTCTTATGGTATTACAAAAAAGGCCTTAATGAAATGTACAATCTTAATTTAATATGAACTAATTATTTCTGTTTTAGTAGAGAAATTTGGTTATGATTTTTAGAAAAAATATTATGGAGACAATTTTTAAAAAAAAATTAAAAAAGAATGTTTATCATGGAAGAAATTATTTTTGTGTATCATTATCATGATTATAGTGTTTTATCTCACCATGTTATCTATTCGAAATATTGTATTATATTATATAATATTGATTGATTGATATTTGATATTAGTTAGAAAATGGATTCATTGTTGAATGGTTCTCAAAGGAATGTTGTGAGTTTATTATAAATATTTTTATTTAAATGATATATTAAATTATTTTCTCACCTTGATTATAGAAACCATAATGGGAACAATGTTAAGTGATGAGAGAAACCAAGGATTAAAGTTATAATAATATAGAGTGTACTCTTTCTATAGTTCATGTTATTTATAGGGGATTTCAAATAAAGGATTATTAAGCAGCGAATCATGTGTAAGTGTTTTGAATCACATCATAGGATATAAACTGGTTTTACTTTTTGGGGTCATATATTATCTTTTTTCTCTCAAGGTAATTATCCCATCATGCATAGTTTGTTTTTTTTATTTTTAAATTGTTTAATTTTTTAATGATAATTTATTATTACAATATGTTTTTTGAAATGATGATTATTATTTTAATTTTTATGTAGACATTTAATTATGTTGATCTTCATATTCATTTTTTGAATAACTCAATTTTTTCAAAATATAAACTGAAAAAGTGTTTTTAAATTTGGTTTAAAAAAGTTATGTTTTTTACATTTCAAAAAATATACAATTCCATGATTTTTATAGTTTTTGAAAAAATAAATGTATTTTAAATAATCAATTAATTTTAAAAAAATATTTAAGATCTTCCTTGAAAAATTACATATATAGAATCTTAGTGGTATCCTTCTGGGATTTCCCTCACCCTTAATATACGGACACCAAGGTATACATATCATCATGAATTATACTATTTACCTTAAAATTATGATTGTTTTTTTTATTTATGTATATTAGAAAACTATATTTCTTACAGATAAATGAAGGGAATTAAAAATGAAGTTGTTTGTGTATCATATAAATGTGGTTTGGTTTTTTTATATTTATATTTAGTATGGTATACATTCACGTATAATGTGTCATGATATTATTTATTCATAATATGTATCTTGTATAAATGATTTTTTGTTTCTTTAGTATGTATATATTGGTTATATTTATTCTTTAATGTTAAAAGGGTAAATAGTTCCCATGAGAACATTTTATATCGTCATCACATGGGATGGGATCTGAAGGATGGAAACCCACATTAAGTAAGTTTCATAATGGTTTTAGTATATTAGAAAAATATTTATGATTAATATTCATTGAATTTTTATTAGGGAAAAAGAAGATAGTTAGTTCATTATTAGGAAGAGGTGAGATTTTTGTAACATTATATGTAACACAGAAAAAGGGGTGATCGCCCTATTTATAGTGGGTACTCATGTAATACTCTGACATACATGACCATGTGTTTACATCAACCATTTATTGGATAGTATCTTCATCTTATATTCCTTTTAGAAGTATCTTTTACTATATCATTAATGAGAGTTCATGGTTAATCGGTGTTTTACAAATCATGGGTTATTTAAAAAATGTTATGTGATTCTTATGTATAATCATTATTTTCAATAGATTGTTATAAGTAGTAATATATTTAATTGGAATATTCCATGATGTTTATTGATATATTTATATTTCTCATTAAATGATCTATGTTATTGATTTCTTCATGGATTGAGTTATATAAAAACAAAAACACCTAAAAACACATTGTAATATATATTAAATAATATAGGATTTATTTAGAAAATTTAATTTTTATCATTTACATAGTGGTTTTTTCTCAATCAAATATAAAGATATATATTTCTTTAGGATTACCTGAAATTTTAAAGGAAATTCTATTTATTTATGCGGATTTTTAATATTTTTAATAAAACAATTATTTAAATTTTTTTTAATGTTTTACTATAACAAAAATGTTTTGAAAACCAAATTTTAAATTGAATTAGTTATAACTTTCTTTTAAAAAAGTGTTAATATGAAGCGAAATTTTTGCTACTGAAAAAGTGCCTTTTAATTTCTAGTTTTAATTTAATGTTATCTCTTTTGATAAAGAATGAAATTTTTGTCAGTGTTGACTTTATTGAATGGTGTTATTATATGAACGATTTTATTTTGAAATTATTTAATATGGTGATTTATTATAGGATACAATATTGGTTAATAAAAAATGATTATATCCATTATCATGATGTTTTTGTTATGAACTCTATTTAATAAAATTTAAATAAATAAGTTATATATCTAATTCAGAATGGGATTTGTTTGTTAAAACATATTTTGAAATGATTTTCAAAATAATTTTATGGAATAATATTTTTTATGAATTAATCTAGTTGAGGAAATTAGTTTCTATGAGTTCATTTTTTGATGTAAAAAATATATATTTATTTTGTTGTTTATAATTTTTTATGATCATATATATTTATGAAAAAATATATTTTAAGGGATAAAAAAAAAATATTTTTTTTGTATAATGTTATCTTTATAATTAGAGTTCTTAATACTTTGTGAAATGGGTGTTTACATTATGCTTTCATGGGAAAAAAGTAAGCATTTTTAAATAAGAGGATATTAAAACATCCTTTATGATCAGGTTTTCTAAAATAATATTCTATTTTACTATATAGATGATTTTCTATTTAGTCCTATTTGGGAAATGAAAAAAATATTATTTTGTGTAATTTTTTAATTTTTATGATAAATTGTTGGAATGTACTTATTTTTTGATATGTATTCTTTTGATTATTTATTTCATAAGAAATGTTTTTGAATTCTAAGGTTTCTAGTCAATAGAAAGGATTTTAAGTTAACTTATTATTTTATCCAATAAAATTTGGATTATATTTCTAACAATTTTGTTTATAAAATGTTTTAATATGTTATATTTTGTATTTATGAACATGTTCATTATTTATTAAATTATTATGTTTCATTTTAAAGGGGATATTATATATTTATGATATATAATTTGATTAATTATTCTAGTTTCGAATATTTTTTATAAATATTTTTTAAAATGATCAAGTATATAATTGAAAATATTCAGAATAATGTTTCAAATAATGGTTTTAAATTTTATTATGAATATATTATCTTATAATGAAATATTTTTATTACAATACACAAAAGAAATAAATCGGCAAAAGGACTGGACAAGGATACTGCCACTGTAATCCCCTAACACTCTGCCACCATAGGTGCATGTGCGAGGATAAGTTATCATATAATGGTAATTGAAAATGATAAGTACTATAGTTTTTGTGTGAATATGTAATTTTTTTAATTTTTCAACGTGACATATTGTGTTTATGAATTTTTATGTAAATTTAAACTAGTGTGTCATATATATTATATTTGAAATGATAAATAATATAACATATTCTTGCAATTATTTTTCTGTGATGATTGGAAGTGTTTTGTGAAATAAAATCTTTTATGATATTTTATATAATTTAAATTATATATAATTGTTATGGTTTTGGAATATAAATTAATTTTGAGTTTAATGGATTTAGAGTACTTTTTTATTTCAAAATGTTTCATTAATTGTATTTTTAACACTCATAATTAATATAAGGAATATGTCTGTGTTTTGTTGATTTCATATTTTTTAAATTATTTTTTGCGTTGTTATAGTCTCGATGGATGATTTAAAAAATGTATTGGGTGAATACATCATTCAACAATATGAATATATTTTGTATTGTTTATTATTTTTATAATACGAGCTATGTTTTGATTTCGGAAGTTTTTGGAAAATTAGTCCTACCTTAAATTGTGTCCATTGTAATTTTTAGGATATTTAAATGGTTTATATTGGTTTATTATTTTAATATATTAAAATTTGATAATATAAATTTTATACTTGTTTATTACAAACAAATATTAATATTATTAAGTGGTTACACACTCTGGGATTGTGAATTATGGAATTGAAATTTTGATTTGTCAGATATTCAGTAGCATGTAATGTTTTCTAAAAAAAATTTGATTGAATGAAGATAAATATTTTAATATTTTTTCTAGAAGTTATAAACCCTCTTTAATATGTGATTATAGTGTTTGAATTTGGTTTAGAATATATGTAATTGAAATTGTAGAATTTTATTATCATAAAGATAATTTTCGTGAATGTTGTGCATATTGAACATGAACAATTATTTGAATCAAATTCTACGATATAACATGTACAACATTCATATTGTTATTTTGGAGGTAGTTGTGAAACATGATTAGTAATATATTCATAATAACAATACATAATAAAAATACCACCTTCTTGACTTTTAGAATCTCTTAAAATCACAATTATGGAGTATTGAAATTATATATGTTCAAATATTTGTTGAAGGTATTGTTTTATATTCATGTAAAGAAAGTTTTTCAACATGGGGTATCTTTGGTATTTTTGAGATTTAAATTCAATACCAATGATGTGATCAATACAATTCAATAATGTTGAAACCCAATACCTTTTTTATGTAGTAAAAAATATTCCGGAAGACCTCAAAAAGGTGCTTGAAGCTCAAATAAAAATATTTACATGTAAAGTTTAAATTTTGGGGAAATATAATCTAAAATTTTGTTTTCAAATTTCTTATTTTTTATTTAAGATTGTTTTTTATATAGTATATAGTATTTTTAAATAAATATCTATTTAAAATGGGGTTTTATAGAATCGTAATTTTAAATTTACGTATATAAATATTTTTGTGGAATTTGTGCTTCAAATTTTATCATTTTATGTTAATTTGAATAAGTTTTAGTTTAATGGTGTTTTCATTTTTTTTGATAATTAATTATATTGAAATCCTTTATGGAGTGGGGGAGCATCCATTGGTGAATGGATTTTTAATTTTTTTTGAATAGAGAGATTGGTGCTTTTCATTTTGAAGTAAAATAATAACTTATGTGTTGTAAATATTTTTAAATGATATAAATTAAGAATGTAAATTAATTTTTATTTTAAATAATATAAATTAGTGGATATTTTATGTAATTTTATATATTGAACTCCACAAAAGATCAATTAATATGATCATTTACCCTCACAACATTTGACAGAAAGAAACAACGGGGTCATATAAAATTTAGATACAGTAAGTATGGGTTAAATAACACTAATATTTTTGGCAATTTAGTCTATATGATAGGTTTATCATTGTAATTTCCAACTAACATTATGCTTGTATTCTAAAGTTGAGTAATTTGATGATTAATCATAGATTTGAGAAGAATGAGACTTTTAATAACACTAATATCGACGAAATTTATATATTATAGGAGTTGAATATATTAATCACAATCGTAATGATAATATTAATATATCTATATTTAACAAAAAAATATGAATTATCATTAAGGTTGAATGCAAACATTACCATAAATGTGGAAATTATGAAGACCATTTTCATATAAAAATAGCTCATGGAGGGGAATTGGAATACATCCCTTTTCATTGATCATCAAAAGGGTGGGACGACAAATAATCCTATTACCTATTTTACTAATGGTAATATATTTATCATTTTTTGGAAATAAGGGAACATTGTGGGATATTACAAAAGAAATATTTAAAAAGCACTCACTAGTGAATTTCACATAGACAATGGATATTTTCCCAATTTTTCTTAATGAAAACCATAAATATATGCCCACCAAAATTCTTGATTAAAGGGAAGTTAATTCTATAGTTCATTCAATAAATCCTTAAAATTATATTTGTTTAAATGGATTCATTAAGATATTATTTAACGTATTTTAGTACCATATGAATAATGATTTCTAAAAGATTATTTGCATCTTATTTATAAATGAAATTATTCTTGAAGGAGTCAATTCTCAGTTTCTTATTCTATTTCTTAATGTCAATTCTATAGATTATATTAACATATTCATGAATATTTATTTAGGTAATAATTTTTAAAAAATTATGAGAAAACTTCTTCCAATCAAGATTCCACTTTTCATTAGTAGGGTTATTTCAAATAATAGGTTTAGTTTTTTTCATGTAAGGAAACGTCATGATATTATGATTGTATCCTATGAATGAAAAAATATATAGAATAAAATGTAAAATAAAATTATTATTCATCACATTTTTTATACCATAAGAGATTTTTTCACCATATATTTAGATTAAATTTATGAATTTCTCCACAAGATTTTTTCAATAATATTTTTATTTTATGATTTTGGATATTAATTGATTCTATTAAGATTTAAATTCATGTAATTTATAATATAGAGGGATATTTATCTTGTTCATGTGATTATAGAAATGATTTTATATTATCTTATATCCTCTTTATAACTTTTATGTATTATCATATAAGATCAATTATTGAAGTGGATGAGAAATTTTTAATTAATAATATTTAGGATGATATAGTTTTTAAATTTATCCCAAATTTATTTCAAAGAGATGATATCAAAAATTATATCAAGGGATATATTGAAGTATTAAATTACACATGTACATTATAAATCATTTTGGATATATATATATATATATATATATTGATTTTTTAGCTACTCCAAGTCTCTTTTTATTTTTTTAGAACAAAAATAGTTTGAATAATTTTATTATTTATTGTAACTTATGTATGAAATAAAGAAAGATTCACATAAACTAATTTGAAATACCTATGTTATTTTTCAGTCCAAATGTAACATTATTAATTTATATTATTAAAGAAATCAGGTAATAATTCTGACCCCTGAATGGAATCCCTTATCCATTTCACGTGTAATCCCTATTGTAAACATAAATTCCATTACCAAATTTTTTTATGGTGTATAGATGGCCTCTTTCTAAAGAATAAAATTAATGATTAAAATTTTCATTTTGAGTGGGAATATATTTCATAGGAAAATTTCTATATTCCCATATAGTGTTTTTTAATCCAAATAGGGATGGAAGTATGAGTCTCAGGAACATGGGTCTCATTAAAGAATAATTTAAAGATCATGTTATTTGGAGACATTTATATAAAAACGTGTTAATTTCATAGCCCATAAATAGGATTTTTAATTCCATTTGTTTCAATTTTACATTCCCATTATTTTTTATTTTTAAATATTTATATAATTAGGGAAAATATTATATAACATTGTAAAAATATCCAAATGTTGTACATTTTATCTAAAAAAATATTGTTTTAGGTTTAAATCCCTAGTTTATTCGATACATTACATAATCATATATAACATTTAACGAAATGAATGTTTTACAATTATATTTTTCCAACCCATCATTAGATCTAGTGAAAAACATTAGAAAATGTGGGTTTCTGTCAAAAAATATTACTAAGGAAGATAAAAAATATAAACCTATTATTCCATTAAAAATATGTAAACCTATGAATTGTTTTAAATATTTCCAAAATAAATCATCGATCAGATAAATAATATATTTCTACATATAAAAATTTAAACATAATTAATGAATTAAAACACTTTTGTAATTATAGTAAAACATTAATGGAATAATGAAGAATATGAGAAATCATGGGAACTTCCCTTGAAATAAAAACCATTCACAGTTAAATGATCATAAATAAGTATCTCATTATAACCAATTATTTCCATAAATCCTAATTATGTGTGAAATCTATATCTTAGATCATCATAATAAAACCTATTTCCAAATAACTAATTCCTATTTAGATCCATAAAAGTATCCTACTCAGTTATCTCCCTTATTTTTCTATTGAAGGGTAAATCATTACTCAATTAATTAGAGAACTCTATCAAAATCACCCATCCCCAAGAGCTATATCGGGCTTACAGACAACATCTATAATCCTTAAGTTCAATATTATGAACAAAAAATTATGGATTTTATATATAATTCAAAAAATGTTTAAAGGAGTCATTTGATCCCATTATCAAAATAGGTTTCCATTTTGTATAAAATTAAAGATAAATATCACTTTATTTGGAAAAATATAAATGAAAAAAATTCAAAATGAATTAGAATATGGTCATCCTTTAAAAACCATAAATACACCTAGAGGATTCTTGATAAATAATAATGAATATAAAAGTGTAATTTTTTTCATGTTGAATAAATTAATGAATATTCGTTTTTTTCAATTTTTAAATATCTAAAAACGATTAAAGCCATTATATTGGATAGTATATAAAACAATAAACACAGACCTTGAATGAAGCATTAAATATTATGATTTAAATTTAACAATTAGAACATATCCATTAAATTACAGGATGTGATGCGCCCGTAAGGGGCTCTCCCGTCCTGGTTTCCCCTCTCGCCGCCGTCGCCCCTTCGCTGCGGACGGCGCAGCGTTTCCCTCTCGTGCTTAGTGCGTCGGTCAGGGTCTCTGCAGCATCACACGGATTCGTGGTCTTTCCTTGCTGTGGGTTTCATCTTTGGACTTCGGCAGCGGCTGGTTCGGACCTACGGCTGTAAGACCGGTCCCCGTCAACGGCACACTCTTCGGAGCGCTTCCGGGTTTGTTCTTGGTAGCTCACTGGTGTCTTGCGGGGAGCTTCTCAGCATCTGATGGTCGCATTCCTGCGTCGGCGGTGCTTGGGGTTCCGACCTTCCTCGGGTGGGTACAGTGGGGTTTCTCTGTGTCTGAAGCGGTCGTGGTGGTTGGTGGCGGCGGGATCTTGAAACTAATGTTGGCGTTGGAGACGGCGGTTGGCTCTCGCCGATGATGGGTGGTTGCTAGGTTCAAGACCAGTTGGTAATGGTGTTGAAATTGTAGATGGAGAAGGAGACGATGTTTGACGTTCGCCGGTGATGTTGTAGAAGGTTTGTGTATGTTTTTTCTCCCGCTGTGTTTCTGCCGGTGGTGTTATGTGGTGTTGCCGGAGGGACGTTGGCATCGCGGTGTCGACGGTGGCCGGAGTAAGCGGTGCTCTCGCAGCTCGGGATGACGTCGATCCCGTCGCCGGTGGGGTGGCGCGTGATGTGGCTCGGGCGGTCGCGTGGTACTCTAGCATGCGGACTGACGGATTGAGACGGGGGACAGTTGGCAGGCGCGTGGCACGAGCTTTGTCAGCGCAGTTGGCAGGCGCGCGGCACGAGATTTGGCAGGCGCACGACACAGTTTTTTGTGTTTGAATTTTGAAATGGGTGTGGCTCGAGGGGGGACACGTGGTCAGACCAGATGTTTTATTTTTGTTTTTTTTAACCTGTTGTAATCGTTGGAATGTTGGAATGTTGGTATGGTTTCCGGTTTCTCCTCAAACCGGGCTCATGGGAACCGGCTACCCACAAACCAGCTATTTGAAAATCAAAAAAAAAATGATTGTCAGCATCATTAAATTACAGAGTATAAATATAATTTCCCATATTATAAAATATATATAATGGCCTAAGTCATTTCAAATTTATTGATAAATTTTTACAAAATAATAAGTAAACTTTTCTGTAAATCAATTTATTTCTTCAAATAGTTTTCTATTAAAAATGAAGTTTAATGATTTCTGTCAGAGAATATTATAATTAATTTAAAAAGATATTTGAAAAAAAATTTGAAAAAAAATTTATTGTTTAATTAAACTTTTATAAATTATCGTAATATGACTTCTTGAGATTTTTTTGAAAATATTTCGTTTCCTATTAACAGTGAAAAGTATTATTATTATTGAAAATTGTATTTTATTTTCATTTATATAAATAGTAACAGTCTATTTTTTCATATAATTTCATTATTTAATTCTGATTAAACATTATATAATAAATATCATTAGAAAAAATTTTATGATTGAATTTTGTATGGAAATAATTATTTAATTAAAATGTATTTCTATCAAAAACCACTTTTTATCACATTTTGTGTTTTTAATTTTTAATAATGTTACGAAAATTATATGAATTAAATTTTATTAATAAAAATTGATACTTTTAATAATTATAATAAATATTATGTACTAAAGAATAAATAATTTTTGGTCAATATAAATAGAAACCTTGTTAAATTTTTGATACCATGGTAAAAGTAAAATTGGTTAATTATGGTAAAAACTAATGTGATAAGGACTTAAATTCATTACAATACATTCATTAATTTAATTATATTATTATGTTTAATCTATAGTAATATAAATTATAAAATATATTCTTTTCCATTTATATTTTATTTTTATCTTTATAATATTTAAGAAACAGAGAAAGTCAAAAATATCACTTTTTTCAATATTTTTTATAATTCTTTATAGGTATAAAAAACTATGTTTTTTTGGAAGAATATATCATATATAAATGGTTTTATTATAATGATAATTTATTATTATTTGTTTGGGATGAAATAAGTACCTTAAATGCCCATGCAACACCAATGCAAGACTTGTGTAATGAGTGAATATTTTAATAAGTTATTTTAAAAACACAAAAAGTAATACGTCTTGGGTGAGTTAAAGTTCCACATTAATTTTTAGGATACATATAACATTTTTCTATTTTGTTAAGAAAATATATTAGAATTATATTTCTATCACGTTGTTTTGAAAGTGAAATTATGTGAAATGTTCATAAAATGACATTAATAGTATTTTATGTTAAATATTATTTATTAATGATAAAAAATTCATAATAACCCTATATTTATCCAAATGACTTAGTCATTATTGGGAATATAAGAAATTTTCCCATAATGAGTCAATGTTTTTTAAAATAACATAATTTATAGTTAAAGAGTAAAAAACATTGATATTAGAGTAATTGTCAAAAGGGTAAATAGAAGGATAAAACAAAGAGAAAAGTGGGTAAAATAATCCTCAATAAGAAAAAAATTATTCTATGAGATTATTTATAAATTTAATCATCCAATAATATAACTATATCAATTTAAATTCATTTATTTAGAAAATTTATTTGTATTAATTTAATATTTTACAGATTCCCATGGATGTCCCTCCCCACCATTATAAAAGTGCAAAACGTATCATATCCTATATATATGTCAAATGAAATTAGGTTTTTATAATACCCACATAAATACCTTTATAACATCCCTGTTCATTTTTTAAATTTATTATTTTTGGAATAAAAAAATCATTGGAGGTTTTAATGTTTATTGAATTGATAATTTTTCTAATAATAGGTGTTTCTTTTACTTGGATGTCTATGTTTTATTTATTAATCTAGCTCTATAAAATATTAATCAAAAATTATAAAATAATAAGAATATTATTTTTCATTTAATAATATTTTCTTATATCAATTAAATGATATATATTAATATCATATTGCACTAAATGATAAATTAATATATTTTATATGTGTACGACAGAATATTTCCTTGCAAACTAATATAATTTATTTTCTATCATCGCCTATCATACCTATTAATAATTATGAGTTTAATTTTCATATATATACATGTATATATATATATCATATTTATGACATATAAAATATTATAAAAATATTTATATAAGGCTTATCATATATGTATATTACATCATTCTCAGTGAATATTAATTACATTACATAAACATATAACTAAGGACCATAATAGATTGTTTTCATTGGAATCATAGAAAAAAAATCTAATCTGGTGATTGATCTTTAATATTTCCAAAAAAATATTTTTTAATTTAGTATTCCTCATTGAAATACTCGACATAAAAATATTTTTTATACCCTTTGTAAATGAAACATAAGAAAGGGTGACCAGAAATGCTCAATAAAGTCAAACTTGAGAGATATAAATCAATACTCATGTGAAGGAATACAATATGAATAAGGGTATGAGATAATGAGCATAACTTATGAAGTTCACACCCAACAATTCATATATCATAAACATTAGTCATGGATTATAGATTTGTATTTCATAATACATGAATCATAATCATGTCAAAGAACATGAGCCACAAGATAATAACATTTACATAAACTATATATGACTGAAATACACCTAAAAATATAAACAACGTGTCAATTCTACCCATAGAGATATTTATAACATGTAATAATTGGGCAAACCACCTATATAACTACTACAGTATTTGGATAACCATCCATGTACCCTCTTTTTTATGACTACATTAGTTGGGGGTACATTCCATGACAACTAGTGGAATCCATTTTCTTTGTTATATAATGGGTTCACTCCCCAAGCTATCATGTTATCCAGGATTCTCTCTGAAGTCTATCATCGTGGAAAAATACCCATACTGAACTGATTTTAGTCCCCATTACAGTCCTATTTATCTTATGAGTTATAAATCCATACTGAAATCATTATAGGGAGATATATGTCTCACCCATCATTGGTTATAACATAACCACCTTCCTTGGTTAAAATTAACTAGCATACTTGGTTATAATGTAACCACCATAAAATAATAGAAATCATATATATGTGTTCTAAATAATAAAAAAACATCCTTCATATTTGAACCCATGAAATAAAATGGTTTTTCTAAACATTTAACCATAACATAACCTCTTGAAAATAAACATGTTTTAGAATCATTTTATTATTTCATCATTTCATTACTCATTGAAAAATAAGTGGATCTCTTATGTATTTTATCATGGAATAGCCTGTGGAAGAGAAATAATTATCATAAATATCATGTAATCATAAAAATAAACAATTCCTAAAAAAATTGAAAATATTTCCCTTGAATCATTTCCCCCCAAAAAATATATTTATCATCAAATAATTTTATATTATATAGAAAATAATTGTGAGGGAAAACGTGGGACTTTTCGTGAAAAAAAATTGCTTTTTAATGAAAATAAATGTTTCAAACTGAAAAAATTATGAAAATAATTTTCATTTCAAATATACATTAAAACATATATATTAATCTATTAAAATCATATTAGACATGTCTTGATGAAAGTATCTTTTCCTATTAAAAAGTGAATTTTAAAACATAAATGAATTTAAAAATATTTTTACCTCTAAAATCAGTCAAATAAAATAAGTCAATATTAATATTTTTGCTAAATAAATTATATTTAAAAGGAACATTAAAACATGTAATGGGAGATTCAAATAATTTTGGGGTCATGAAAGTGGGAAATATTGTTCATGTTTTTCATTAAAAAAACAATTATTATTTTAACATTTACAATAATGTCCACACAAACAATGTTTTTTGAATAAAACATGATGATATTTTATAATAAAATTTATAAAAAAAGTGAATCCTGTGTTGAATTTTATTTAATAAATATTTTTTTATGACATTTTATTCTTTTGAAAATACTTTTATAAAACATGGTTTTGGAATGAAAATGGGTTTTGACTAAAATGTCGATTTTCCTAAAAATGATCTTTTTGAACTATTGAGTACATAAAGAGGGGGAAAAAGATAAAAATGTATTATCAGAAAATAACCATTTTAGAAGATAATTCATGAGTTTATTGAGATATATATCATAATATTTCATTATTGGAATCATTATCGTAAACAGTCCCGATAAATTATAATATTGTGGCATAAAACTCGTACTATTTTAGTAACCTTAAAAAAATACCAAAAGAATGAATAAAATTAAATCGATGTTAAAAAATAAACAGGTTAAATAAATTCCTTATATTACTTGTATAAGGGTATTTATATACACCTCAAAAAAGATTATAGGTGAATAACATAATTATATTTCTAAATGAAGTCAAATTGAGAAAATATTCCCTTATCATTTTGGTAACTTTTGAACGACAAATACCATGATAGAGTGTTGAGAATATATATTTTTAAATAAGAATAATATAATTTAGAATTATTATAATATAAAATCATGAAAATTATAAATACCACTTAATTTAAATGTGTGTTGAATATGGAATTTGTCTCACATAAAATAAAAGTGAGACGGATATCCATTACCTTAAGTCTTGACATCCATTTCACTTATTCAAAATTATTTTATTAGAAATATAATTTTATTATAAATATATTTTATAACCAAATTCATATATATAATATGATCTCTTATTTTCTTCTGATATATTATTACCCATTTATTAATAATTACTTGTTAAAGATACATTTTGTGTAATAACATCGTTGTTTTTTGTATCTGTTTTGACTTTTTATATTCTCTCCCCAAAACAATATCATGATTGAATTATATCCATAAATTAAATCATTATATATATATATATATATATCATATATTTAGTATATATGTATTTATATTAATCCGTAAAATTTATTGGAAGTAAATGAAATACACCATTAATGGACATGGTAGTCCATACATATGCATGAACGATGCTTCCATATTCTTATTGGATTGAAGGAAATAAATGTAAATGATATATTATAATTCAAGAATAATTATTATGAAAAATATATAAAATATTTTTATGAAAACAATCCTTAATACATTTTTTGAAAATCACGGATGAATCATATCGGTTCATGAGGAAGCAGTCCCTTGTACACATAAACGCTGTTATCATATTCCCAAAAAATGAAATTTATGGTGGTATATGCGATATAATTATTAAAAATATATATCATCATTTATAACCTAAATATAATATCTAAAATATAAATCCATTATTATTTCCAACCATAATAGTTGGTAATGGAAAACTAACAAAAAGACATCATGAAGAGGTAGCCCACCGTACATACCAATGATAATTGGATAACCCATTGGATGGAAGTGGATATGGTTTTAGGTCATTAACCTAACATAACAAAATATTTGTATATATATATATGATAATTTGGTTATTATATATGAATGGTATAATAATAATTTATGGAGGATGAAGAAGAAATAAACCAAAAACATTACCTCTTATTTGAGTATCCTCCTTAGGATTGTATTTGAAGCCTTATTATGTTTGATTTATGTCTAAAAGAAGGCATATAGAATGATATTATTGATTAGGGTATTTTTTTATTAGTGTGGGAGAGGACACACATGATATTTTTGAAAAGAAATAAGGGATCCCACTTTTTTAATTATTCACAATGGTGGAAATGAGGAAATTATAAACCCTTATATGATTAAATGATTAAATATTCAAATAATGAATTTTTTATAGAATTTTAATGGAAATATTTACACACATCATTTTAGTTTTACCACTCGTAATCCGTATTTTTACCTTAATTATGATAATTTATTTTTTACTTCATTCACTATTAATTATAGAATAAAATTTAGTTGACCATATTATATATTATAATATAATGTTATTACAATTATTTAATCAATTTCAAATTACATTTATATATGTGGTTAAATTTAGTTTTATATAAATCCCTCAAATGTGATGGGAAAGTGGGTTTTTAAAATGAACAAGATCAAAAGATTGAAAAGTTTTTATATAAAAATTCAATATGAAATTTATTCAAATTACCTATATGGATTAATTGGTAATATATATATATTTTTAGTTTAAACATATTAAAAATATAATTTCTCTTTACAGAAAAATATAATCAAAATGGTAAATTTAAATTAAAATTCATTATATTTCAGTGTTTGTGAAAAATAGAAAATTTTCATAAAAATTCGAAAAATTTAACCTAAGTAAATTTTTAAATTATGATTTAAAAATGAATTTTATTTTACCCAATTAATCTTTTGATAGTATTAAAATATTAATTTTAATTTTATTGTTTAAAAAATCAATAAAACCATTTCTTATTAAAATATAATATTTAAGAATAATTTTTTTTATTTATTATCTAGAAAATATATAAGACGAATGTAAATAATTTTGTTAAATATATAATATTTTTTAAAATTAAAATAAAAAATAAAATTGTTTTGGTTAATTTAATGACATAAAAATACATTTTTGTAGCGCCCTGACCCCAAAACGCACAAATACAGTTTCTACTATCATTAAATTGACATTGTTAAAAAGAATCAAATATCGATGAGCCGAAGAGTTTAGGTGCCTTGGTAAAAAAATTAAAAACATGATTATTGTATTATAAATAAAAATAATAATTATAACATGAATTATAAAGGATAATGCCCTGACCCCAAAACGCACAAATACAGTTTCTACTATCATTAAATTGACATTGTTAAAAAGAATCAAATATCGATGAGCCGAAGAGTTTAGGTGCCTTGGTAAAAAAATTAAAAACATGATTATTGTATTATAAATAAAAATAATAATTATAACATGAATTATAAAGGATAATAACTTCATTGTATATAGCGTATCGATGCGTTTAATTCTTATTAAACTTTTTGTATCAAGGGGAAAATGAAATAAAATATGGGTGTGCTAAAATTCTTAGTAAGGGTAAGTAAAGAAGAAGAAATAATGAATCAATGAGAGTAATATTTATAGTATGATAAATAAATGGATACATATTCCATGTAACTCTATAAACTAGGAAGGAAGTGTATATAAAATATTGTAGGGAAAATAAGTGAAAATAATTCCATTAAAATAACATTATAAGGAATAATCAATAATGAATGTTAAGAAACTAAAAATTCATGGCATTAAGTCAATATACTAAAAATTAAATGAATCTATAGATTTTTTATTGGTAAAATAACATGGATATTAATCACTAAATCAAAATAAAGGTAATGATTAATTACTTCACGTCATATGTAATGCACAACAAAACCTATAACTTCAAGACCTTTCAGAATACTTTTTTAAACTATATGTGTAATCCCATTAAATTTTCACAAATAATTTATCTCGTGAGAATATGTTGATGCATTGAGGGAATATATAAAGACTAGGCCATGCCCATCAATACTTCACCAAATCATTTCCCATATTGAGTAATCGATTTTATTATTAAAATATATGACTTATCAAAAATCAGAATTAAATAAAGAATAATGATTTATGAATATTTACCTAGATAATTAAATAACAATCAACAAGAAAATTGTATGTTAAATGATATAAGGATTATCCAATACACATATCCACGATAAATGGAATGGAAAATTAGGGTAAAATCATTTTTCAATGATCATAGTAAATGAACAATTTCATGTGGACATAAAAAAGGAATCAAGGAAGTGAATTTCAATAAAATACTTGGAAAAATAAATAAAAAACCATTCAAAGGAATAATAAGGATGGTATCAGTAAAACATATCACATATGGAGAAAATATTAATTGTTGTTTTTTGGGTTGAATGGAAATACAATAAAATAAAATTTTAAAAACATTCTTGAGGAAAATATCAATTCGATTTTTATTTTTTAAAAATAATTCATTTTGAATAAAATTTTTAAAACATTTCATTATAATTTATCCATTTAAACATGAAAAATAATATTCTAATAATTTATAGTGTGTAAATACTTATATGATGTACATGGTAGAAAATAACATTCCTTTTGCACATAAAAGGATAGTAAAATTTATTGTTCCGAAAGAGGGGTAAAGATTCATTTTGAAAAAAAAAATTAGAAGAAATAATGGGTAATCTTTTTTTAATAAGTAATTAAGTATTTGTTCAATACATTTTTAAAATCCTTTTTATAAAATCATGTTTTTAGAATAAAACACATTCTCCGACTAAAGAGGAAAATAGAGTCTGATTTTAATAAAAATATCATATAGAAAATTTTATATACCAAATAGTAAAGAAAGAGTAATATTAATTGAAAAATATCATGAATAACTATAGGACAATAAAATAGTGTTTTTTATTTAACAATGATCCAAGTATTTCCTCTAATTAAATTTCAACTGTAAGTGATCATGAGAACAAGAAGATTGTGAAGTAAACACTTAAAAATAACATACCATTGTTGTGGGAAAAAATAAATTAGTAGATTATGTGTGTCAAGTTTAAATAAACATAAAATAGTGTAAATAAGAAAATATATATGAAACATTTATTAGATGAATAATTATAAAATATTAACGACCAAGAAGATGTAATATAACCCAATGAAAACTAATTGGGCTGTCCATTTTCCCCCTTGGTATGTATTAATTCAAATAATCTTTGTTGAAATAACTAAATTTAAGACTCAGAATAACATTAATAATTAATGAATAACTATATTAAATTTCAATGTTTAAATATTAACCCCCTATATAAGAAATTAAGTGCACACAAATAAAATATGTCTCATAAAATGGAAATTGAGATAAAGGACCTTATTACTTGGTAACTTTTGAATTATAATCCCCATGTAAAAAATAATTTCAAATAAAAAAATAAATAACATGAATATAAATTTATTTATGATATAAAATACATTAGAGAAAATATATATATCATAAGATATAATTAATAAGTGAAAATGTTATATACCTCACAGAAAGAAAACTGAGGAAAGAATCCCATAACTTGAACTTCCTTTAAATATCATATCCTTTATAATCATGTATAATTGTATTACATATGTTAATAACTTATTAAAACCCCATAATCCTATTTATATTATTATATATTATTTTTTATAGCTTTTTATTACCCATTTGATAATAATCTTTCCCCATTTTCATTATTTCTAATATAAATTGACTAGTTTATTAGGTATATTTTAACTTGTTATTTCTGTTCCTATTACATAGATCGTGATTTATTCATCTAAATAATTTAAACTATGATGTAAATAAAATATATATCTATTATATATGTATTTATAATAATATATAATGTTTTAGAGATAATAAATGAAATTCATCGTTCATAGAGACGGTAGGCCATACACGGGCATGAATGTTACATCCATTTCATTGTCATATTTTAAAATAATAATTAGTTATATATATATGTGTGTATATTATAATATAGTTTCATATTTACAGAATATATTTAACATGTTTTCTTAAAACACTCATTTATACATTCCATTATTGTGTGAATGAATCACATATCTTTTAGGAGGCATTAGTCCACACTTCCAAAAACAGTGTTATCGTATTCAAAAAAATGGAAACCATAAAGGTATTTGTAATATAAAAATGATAGAAGTATAATTTCATAATAGATATATTATATATCATATATTAAAAGTATAAGGCCCCAGCCTTAAACATTACTTAATCTTGAGTTATTACAAGATTACACCTTGAGGATCTTTTCAGGTTTAGAGTTTTAGAGAATTAGATCATAAAACATGCATTACATTCCTCATTTAAACAAAGTGGTTACATAAAAGATAGTATTCATTTTTCCAATCAATGGAAAAATATTTAAAATAAAACATGGATTCTTTCTTGACACTTCCTTGACACTATCATCATATCATGTACCTTTCCCTTGACCTGTGAAAAGCATTTCAAAAACATAGGATGTGCATAAAAAGCTTAGTAAGGGATATAAAAATATGGAAAGGAAACATGGTTACATATATACATAAGAATGAAATCATACTTTACCCATAAAACATAATCACTTTAATATACCTCATAAAATCATGAATAAATCATAGAAATCAACAGACATAAAGGTAACTTGAGGCATTCATAACATTCTTACGTAGGGAGTAACCCTATTGGTTACATTTGGAATACCCATCACAGTATATTCCCTAAATCTCTTCGGAGAAACCTTAACGTTTCACTCCTTCGCGTTACCCAATGCATTGGAGAGCTATATCGGGCTCACCCGCCCTTAGTTTATTACGGAACCACCCGTCTTCATAATAATTCCCAAGAACCTTAACATAATCATATCACATAAAACATGCTTAAAGGAAACATAACATTTCCACCTTTCAATCACAAGATATCAATACAACACATTTATATAAAAACATTATGAAAACCATTTTAAATACCAAAATAAAAGAAAATTAAAACATGGTATTTATTTTTCCATTAAAAAAAAGGTATGGCTTGTAGAGGAAGCCGAAACTCAAATAATGGTCACGGCGGCGGAGAAGTCGTTGTTGCCGCATACGTACGACAAAAACATTCCCTTTTGTCATTTAGTAAAAACTTCATATAAAAAAATATTCCTTTTGAATACACGTAAAAGTCAAAGGGGTTTATACACCGTATAAAATAAGGTTGTGTATAAAACAAAATATGCCTTAATGAAAGGAGATTGAGACGAGGTCCCATAACTTGGGTCTGACTTGACACGGTCATTCTTTAATCTCCTGAATAATAAACATGAGTTACTTTCTAATTGTTTATGATCATTTTTCAAGTTCATTATTCCTTTTATATCACTTATTTCCATGTCATGATCACTATGTAATTATTTAAGTTAATAATAGTCGTTTTAACGATCATTGGTACTTGAGTCAAAAATAAACCCTTTATAATTACAAGTTTTTCATGTATACATTATATCCAGAATGTTATTCATGATTTAGATATTATATATATCATATATATCCAGTAAATTCATGCATTTATAATATTATATTACATTTAGAGGTAAGAAATGAAATGCACCGGTCATGGAGACGGTAAGCCGTACGTACGCATGAACGCTCCTTCTATTTCTATTTTGTATTTTATAGAATTGAATCATAATGATATAAATGTATATTATAATTACTGTTTAATATCATATATAATATCATAACTCCATCCTTTATACGTCCCACATATGGTATTAACGAATCAAATCACTTTTAGGGGGCGGTAGTCCGCACTTCCTTAAATGAAGATATCGCGTTTACCCATAATGGAAACCATAAATGTATGCCCAAAATGAAAAATACATAAGCTTAAGGAAAACATAACCATATTATATATCATATATAAATATATTGGAATCTTAATGACCACCTTTGATGGTGTTAAAAGAATGTTGAACAATCCTCGTTTCAGGAGGCATAAATTCGCCATCCACGGAAATAGTATGTTCTTTAACCATTAGATGTAGGTGTGTGTAAGTGAATCTCGAATCCTTATTATAAAAATATCCTAGTATATGTAAGATACTGGTGTTGTTACAAAAGAAATGAATAAAAAGAGTTTAGGGGTTGGAGAAGTAAAATAATACAAAAGGACTCAAGTGAAGACATTACTCTAAAATCGGGTAACTCCCTTTGGTTTGAGCTCAAAGGCTTCCTTGGAAAGACTTCTGCCCAAAGTGAGGCTTCAAGGAGTAAGAGAGGGAAGTGGAGAGACAAAATGGTCAGGGGTTGGCCGAGCCAAATTCTTTGGAAGTGTGGGTAAGGAGGTAGAGGTGGGGGCCTTTTAGAAGAGAAGAGGAGGGGCACTCTTGGAAAGTAAAGAAATGTTACATTATTTTAAAATGAGTTTCAGATTTAAAATGTCCCACATTTATATAATTCGAGGGTAAGGTGATAAGGGTACTAAATCCACCCATCCAATAGGTTTTGGTATTGTGTAGGTCACAGATTTTAAATTATCTTTTCATTTTATTTAAATCCTTTATTAATGAGGTAATCACTGCATCATGATGATGTCATAAATAATTTAACTTATTTAATGTCTAAAAATTATAAAAAAATATCATGATGTAGTAAATATTTATATATTTCTAATGAATATTTATAGTCAAAAATATGACTTGTATAACCCCATTTAAAAATAGTTTTAGAAAAACAACTCATGTTTGTGTCATTTTAATTTTAACATTAAATAAAAAGATATTAATGTCATTTCCCTACCAAACTAGCTCCATGGGGTCTCCAAGTTTACACATGGCTTGTCTTGGTAGGCCATGACACATACAATAATGGTAAGACATGTTTCTAGGTATTTTCATTTTATTATAATATCATTTTTTCCTTAAATTGCACTAATTACCTCTAATCGCGATTAAAAACTTAAAAGTTACTATTCACCAAAAAATTATTTTCATCTCATTGAACCACATTTTAATTCTTAAGGAAAACCATGTATGTCGGATTTTTGAAAATCAAATCACAGATGTGGAAAATATTCATTTAAACGAAAAATCAGTTTCTTTAACTACCACTTAGTGGTTTCACTATTCATCAAAAATTGAAGTTTTTCAGAAAAATACCAAAACTTCACCCTAAGCTATATTTGATATTCTGAATTCAAAAATGATGTCTATTTTACAAAATTGAAATCATATAAGTTACATTAATTAATTTAATAATTAATTCCCGTTTTCATGACAAATAGCGTGTTTTTATGAAACAATAAGTTTCAAAAGATTGACACTAGTTTAAGTCCAATTTCAAAGTGAAATTGATTCCAATGACCACCATTGGATTAAATGGTAAAAATATATTCTAATTTCACTTCAAAAACAATTCAAATGATAATATAATCATATAAATAAATTATATTAAAAATAGGTTTTGAATTAAAATACAACAATTTTCTCTATTCATTAAAAAATGAACTTTATCAGAAAAATACCAAAAATTCACACAAAGTAAATTCTGATGTCCCAATCTTAAAGAATAAGTTTATTTTGACAAACATAGCTTATAAAATTGTCAAAATATAGATTTAAAAATGGTTTTCCATCAAAAGGCAGTAAAACAATCTTTTAAAAATATTAGTGTATTCCATGCTTAAGATTGGATTTATTCTCATTTTAAGCCTCTAAAACACTATCTAATTCCCTAATAGACATAGATAAAAATATCTATTATTCATTACTTACTTGGGATGTTACATCCTTCCCCCCTTTAGAAAATTGTTTCCCCGTAATTTATTTACTTATCGAATAAATGGGGGTACTTATCCCTCATTGCATTTTCAGATTCCCATGTTGCCTCTTCCATCATGTGGTTTTTCCACAAAACCTTTACCAGATTAATCACCTTATTCCGTAACACTTGCTCCCTGTGGTCAAGAATCTCGACCGGTTTTTCCACATATGATAGGTTCTATTCCATCTGAACTACCTCTGGACTCAAAACATGAGATGGATCTGGAATATACTTTCTCAACATAGAAACGTGAAAAACATTGTGTATCTGAGATAAAATCGGAGGTAAAGCCACCCGGTATGCAACTGATCCAACTCTCTCCAAAATTTCATATGGTCCAATGAACCTTGGACTCAGCTTTCATTTTTTACCAAAGCGCATTACACTTTTCCATGGGGAGACATTGAGAAAAACATGATCACCTACCTCAAAAGATAGATCCTTCCTCCTGTTGTTCGCATAACTCTTCTTCCTGCTCTGAGTTGTTCTCATGGGTTTCTGTATCAGCTGAACTTTTTCTGCCAACTCTTCTACCAATTCTGGTCCCATGAGCTTTCTTTCACCCACTTCATCCCAAAATGTTGGCGTTCAACACCGCTTCCCATATAACGCCGCAAATGGTGCCATCTGTATACTGGAATGAAAACTGTTATTATATGAAAACTCAACCAAAGAAAGATGTTGGTCCAAACTTCCCAGATAATCCATCAAACAAGATCATAGCATATCCTCCAATGTCTGAATTCTTCGTTCTGACTACCCATCTGATTGAGGATAAAAAGCTGTACTAAAATTTAATTTAGTACCCAATGACTTCTCAAGGCCTTTCCAAAAGTTAGATGTGAACCTGGTATCACGGTCAGATACAATGGAGAGGGGGACTCCATGTAACCTGACTATCTCCGTAAGATACAAACGGGAAAGTTGATCTAGGTAAAAAGTATCTCATATAGCAAGGAAATGAGCATATTTAGTCAAGTAATCAACAATAACTCAGATTGCATTATTACCTTGAGGGGTCTTCGACAATCCCACCACAAAGTACATGGATATATTCTCCCATTTCCACTCTGGCACTCGTAAAGGCTGAAGCATCCCTTTTGGTAACTGCCGCTCTGCTTTAACCTATTGACATGTCAAACACTTCACAGTAAAATCAGCAATATCTCTTTTCATTTCATCCCACCAGTATTACTCCCACAGATCTCTGTACATCTTAGTACTGCCAGGATGAACTGAAAACAGAGAACTATGAGCTTCACATAACAACTCTCTCTTCAACTATGAATCACAAGTCACACACAATATCTTCCCAAATCTCAAAACGCAATAATTATCAATGTTGAATTAAGGCAACTTACTTTTCTAAACCAGCTCTACCTTTTTCTGCAACTCACTGTCTTGCTTCTGTGCTTACTTGATTCTGTCTGATAGAGAATATTTCACTGATACCTGAAACAAAATAGAAGAACATCATGCACCAACAACTTCTATTCCAAAGTTCACCAAATCCTTAACCAAAGGATCACGTACCAAACGCAACATTTCTAATGAAGCATTACTTTTTCGACTCAAAGCATCAGCCACTTTATTTTATTTTTCTGGATGGTAATGAATTGTACAATCATAATCCTTGATTAATTCTAGCCATCTCCTCTATCTCATGTTCAATTCTTTATAAGTGAATATATACTTTAAAATTTTGTGATCAGTATATATTTCACACTTTACTCCATACAAATGATGCCTCCAAATTTTTAAAGCGAAAACAACAATAGCTAATTCCAAATCATGTGTAGGGTAATTTACCTCATGAGTTTTCAACTATCGTGAAGCATAAGAAATTACCTAATCATTCTGCATTAGGACACAACCAAGTCCTTTCAATGAAGCATCACTGTAGATAAAAAACTCCCAATTCCAGGAAGGTAGTGCCAAAACTGGAGCATTCACCAATCTTCTTTTCAATTTCTAAAAACAATCATCACATTCTTTTGTCCAGATAAACATAACACCCTTCCGAGTTAGCTTAGTCAATCTTAGCATGGTAAATAGAGAGCCAATCCATACCCAGGATAACATCAAACTCTACTAGAGGTAGAACAATAAGGTGTGCAAGTAGGTTCTTTCCACAGATAAGGATAAGAAGATTCATATAAATTCTTTTTTCCTCAACATTTCCCCCAGGTGTTTTTACCACAAGTTCTGGAGTCATTTCTTGAGATGGTAATCCCATTTTACTAGAAAAGGTTTCAGATATGAAATAATGTGTGGACCCCGAATCAAACAACACACTAGAATAATCTGAAAAAACAAACAAAGTACATGATACAACTTCATTTGATGGCCCAACATCTGCTGAAGTAGTTGAAAAGGATTTCACCACCCCTTTCTGCTTATAGTATAACTGCTTCCCATCACTCAAGCTCTTTGTCGGAAACTCGTTTGCATAGTGACCCATCTTATTGCACTTAAAACATTTCACTAACTGTAAATCAAATTTGGACTTACCATCACCTTGATATTTTTCAGTGAAATCACGAGCCTTATGTCCCATATTACCATATCGGTAGCACTTTCCAGAATTCAGAAGACATTTCCCAGCATGTCTTTTACCACATTTATCACAAACTGGAAACTTTGTTTTCTTACCATCAGACTTTTTTGAGAATTCTTTCCTTTCTCCTTCCACCTCAGTCTCTTCTTCTATTGGTTGTTATAGAACACTTGATCATAGGCAAACTCCATTTCCACCTTCTCAGCACATCGAACAAGCTTTTCATAACTTTTAAACTCACGAGAAGCTAATGCCATTCGATATTTTTGTTTTAATCCTGAGTAAAAATGATTGATTTTACTATCAAGGTCTCGGATAAAATTTGGGGTATACATTGCCAAACGAGTGAACCTCTCTTCATAGGCAGCCACTGAGTCTTCCTCTTGCCTCAATTCCAAGAATTTTTTTTCCATCATAAGTCGAACAACCTTAGGAAAATACTTCTCCAGAAACATACCTTTGAATTCATCCCAGTCGAGAGAATAAATCTCATCAGCGTCCCTGATATTTTTAACCATCGACCACCACTGATCTGCCTCACCCTCCAAACGGTAAATAGAAAGACTAACCTTTTGATTGTCTGAACACCCCATGACATCGAAAATCTTCTCTAGTGCTTTAATCAACCCTTCAGCTAGCACATGGTCAGATGATCCTTTGAATGATGCGGGATGTTGGCTCATGAAATATTCCACCACTGACTTGTTCCTCTGCCGTTGATCTGGCTGATCTCGTGCATGGATACCACCACCATTTATCGCCTGAGTCAACTGCACCATTACTGCAACAAACTATTCAGTTCCAATTCCGACCATCTCAGGATGCTGATTCGGAAGGTTATTTTCTTCTTAATTCCTTCCTAGTACTGATTCCCTGTTTCCTCTGCGGAAAACCATTCTGAACAAACATGTCTTAGATGAAGCAACATGGTAATCTTCAAATGCTATATCATTTCAAAAAAAAATATTTTTGGATAATAATTTAATATAATTCTAACTCATAAAGTTATCTAAACCGACCTCTGATACCAACTATAAGGCCCCATCCTTAAATATTACTTAATCTTGAGTTATTACAAGATTACACCTTGACGATCTTTTCAGGTTTAGAGTTTTAGAGAATTAGATCATAAAACATGAATTACATTCCTCATTTAAACAAAGTGCTTACATAAAAGATAGTATTCATTTTTCCCATCAATGGAAACATATTTAAAATAAAACATGGATTCTTTCTTGACACTTCCTTGACACTATCATCATATCAAGTACCTTTCCCTTGACCTGTGAAAAGCATTTCAAAAACATGGGATGAGCATAAAAAGCTTAGTAAGGGATATAAAAATATGGAATGGAAACATGGGTACATATATACATAAGAATGAAATCATACTTTACCCATAAAACATAGGCACTTTAACATACCTCATAAAATCATGAATAAATCATAGAAATCATAAGACATAAAGGTAACTTGAGGCATTCATAATATTCTTACATAGGGATTAACCCTCTTGGTTACGTTTGGAATATCCATCATAGTATATTCCCTAAATCTCTTCGGAGAAAACATAACGTTTCACTCCTTCACGTTACCCAATGCATTGGAGAGCTATATCGGGCTCATCCACACTTAGTTTATCACAAAACCCCCCGTCTTCATAATAATGCCCAAGAACCTCAACATAATCGTATCACATAAAACATGCATAAAGGAAACATAACATTTCCACCTTTCAATAACAAGATATCAATACAACACATTGATATAAAAACATTATGAAAACCATTTTCAATACAAAAATAAAAGAAAAGTGAAACATAGTATTTATTTTCCTTTTAAAAAAAAGGTATGGCTTGTAGAGGAAGCTGAAACTCAAATAATGGTCACGGCGGCGGAGAAGTCGTTGTCGCCGCATACGTACGACAAAAACATTCCCTTTTGTCGTTTAGTAAACGATTCATATAAAAAAAGATTCTTTTTGAATAAATGTAAAATTAAAAGGGGTTTATACACTATATAAAAGACGGTTATGTATAGAACAAAATATGCCTCAATGAAAGGAGATTGAGATGAAGTCCCAAACCTCAGGTCTGACTTAACTCGGTCGTTCTTTAATCTCTTGAATAATAAACTTGAGTTAATTTCTACTTGTTTAAGAACATTTTTCAAGTTCATTATTCCTTTTATATCACTTATTTCCATGTCAAGAACACTATGTAATTATTTGAGTTAATAACGGTCGTTTTAACGATCATTGGTACTTAAGTCAAAAATAAACCCTTTATAATTACAAGTTATTCATGTATCCATTATATCCAGAATTGTATTCATGATTTAGATATCATATATATAATATATATCCAGTAAATTCATTCATTTATAATAGTATATTACATTTAGAGGTAAGAAATGAAATGCACCGTTCATGGAGACGGTAAGTCGTATGTACGCATGAATGCTGCTTCCATTTCTATTTTATATTTTATAGAATGGAATCATAATGATATAAAGTTATATTATAATTCCATTTTAATATCATATATAATATCATAACTCCGTCCTTTATACGTCCCATATATGGTATTAACGAATCAAATCACTTTGAGGCGGCGGTAGTCCGCACTTCCTTAAATGAAGATATCACGTTTACCCATAATGGAAACCATAAACGTATGACCAAAATGAAAAATAAATAAGCTTAAGGAAAACATAAACATATTATATATCATATATAAATATAGTTTCATCTTAATGACCACCTTTGAAGGTGTTAAAATAATGTTGAACAATCATCGTTTCGGGAGGCATAAATTCGCCATCCACGGAAACAGTATGTTCTTTAACCATTAGATGTAGGTGTGTGTAAGTGAAGCTCGAATCCTTATAATAAAAAAATCCTAGTATATGGAAGATACTGGTTTAGTTACAAATGAAATGAATAAAAAGAGTTTAGGGGGTTGGAGAAGTAAAATAAAACAAAAGGACTCAAGTGAAGACATTACCTTAAAATCGAGTAACTCCCTTTGGTTTGAGCTCAAAGGCTTCTTTGGGAAGCCTTCTGCCCAAAGTGAGGCTTCAAGGAGTAACAGAGAGAAGTGGAGAGACAAAATGGGTAGGGTTTGGCCGAGACAAAGGCTTTTTAAGTGTGGGTAAGGAGGTAGAGGTGGGGGCCTTTTATAAGAGGAGAGGAGGGGCACTCTTGGAATGTAAAGAAATGTTACTTTATTTTAAAATGAGTTTCGGATTCAAAAGGTCCCACATTTATATAATTAGAGGGTAAGGTGATAAGGGTTCTAAATCCACCCATACAATAGGTTTTGTACATGTGTAGGTCATAGATTTTACATTATCTTTTCATTTTATTTAAATCCTTTATTAATGAGGTAATCGTTGCATCATCATGATGTCATAAATAATAGGATTTATTTAATGTCTAAAAATTATAAAAAAAATATCATGATGTATTAAATCTTTTTATCTTTCTAATGAATATTTATAGTCAAAAATTTGACTTTTATAACCCCATCTAAAAATTGTTTTAGTAAAACAACTCATGTTTGTGTCATTTTAATTTTAACATTAAATAAAAAGATATTAATGTCATTTTCCGAACAAAGTGGCTCCATGGGGTACCCAAGTTTACCCATGTCTTGTCTTGGTCTTCCATGACACATAAAATAAGGGTAGGACATGTGTCTAGGTAGTTTCATTTTATTATAATATCATTTTTTCCTTAAATTGCACTAATTACCTCTAATCGCGATTAAAAACATAAAAGTTACTATTCACCAAAAAATTATTTTTAATCTTATTGAAGAAAATTTTACTTCTTAATGACAAACATGTATGTCGGATTTTTGAAAATCAAATCACAGAAGTGTAAAAGTTTCATTTAAACGAAAAAACAGTTTCTTTAACTACCACTTAGTGGTTTCACTATTCATCAAAAATTGAAGTTTTTCAGAAAAATACGAAAACTTCACCCTAAGCTATATTTGATATTCTGAATTCAAAAATGATTTCTATTTTAAAAAATTCAAATCATATAAGTTACATTAATTAATTTAATAATTAATTCCCGTTGTCATGACAAATAGCGTGTTTTTATGAAACAATAAGTATCAAAAGATTGACACCAGTTTAAGTCCAATTTCAAAGTGAAATTGATTCCAATGACCACTATTGGATTAAATGGTAAAAATATATTCTAATTTAACTTCAAAACCAATTCAAAAGATAATATAATCATATAAATAAATTAGATTAAAAATAGGTTTTGAATTAAAATACAACATTTTTCACTATTCATTAAAAAATGAACCTTATCGGAACAATACCAAAAATTCACACAAATAAATTTTGATGTCCCAGTATTAATGAATAAGTTTATTTTGACAAACATAGCTTATAAAATTTTCAAAATATAGATTTAAAAATGGTTTTCCATCAAAAGGTAGTAAAACAATCTTTTAAAAATATTATTGTATTCCATGTTTAAGATTGGATTTATTCTCATTTTAAGCCTCTAAAACACTATCTAATTCACTAATAGAAATAGGTAAAAATATATATTATTCATTACTTACTTGGGATGTTACAAAAAGAGTGTCTATATTAATTCCCAACCATGATATGTGGTAAAGTAAAAACAAACAATCATCATTTTCTAAGATGATAGTTCCTTGTACAATAAATGTATGTACATAACCATTAACTGTGATTGGGTCCATGTTTAGGGGATACATTAATATAAAAAAATATTAGTATTTTTAGGTTTCCTAATTAGTTATATAATCATGTAATTTTAATATTTTTGAGGGAGGAGAAGGAAAATAAAATAACAAAGTCTGAAGAAGGATATTACCCCATCTTTAGTAACTCCTTTAGGATTGCACCAAAGGGCTTCCATGAGTGGATATATGAAAAAAAGTGAAGATTATTATAATAGGGGGTGAGATTTTTAGGATCCATTTATGTATATCATGGTCGGTATAATGTGCCGTAAAGTTGTGATATAGTTGGAGTGGTGAGTTCTTTTTTATAGTGAATGAGGAGTGACATTGTTGTTAATTTTTTATGGGTAATTTCATCCATGTTTTTACTGTGAGAAGGAGATAAAATAATGATAAAATTTAAATCTATGTGATTAATGGGTTTAAATATGTCCGGAATATGATTTTGGACATGTTTATATGTCATTTAGTCACTTATGATTAATGTTTAGACCCATGTTAAGACAATTGTCCTCTTAATCGATGTAATTAATTTTAATTACATTCACTAATATTTTTGGTAAATTAATAAATTGGAAGTATTGGAAATTATAAATCATGTGTATTCCAAATATGGAATCCTTTTTCAAAAATTAAAATCATATAAGTTGAAGATATTAATTTATATTTAATCTTGCTGATGATACGGCTAATTAGGTTTTTAAAGTAAAATATATGAATGTTTTATTTGTTTTTATATTCAATTTCAATGTGAAACTGATTCTAGTCAAATACATGGATTAATAGATTTCAAATTTATCTGAATAAAATTTAAAACCCTTAAATATATAACTTATCATTATAAATAAATTATATGAAAAGGTAGTTTTTTAATTAAAATTCATTATTTTTAGTATTCACTATAAAATGAGACCACAAAAAAACAAAATTCACCCTAGAATTTTCTTTATGTTCCCATTTGAAAAATAATGTTTATTTTTACATATATAATTTATATATGTTCTAAAAAATATATCTACAATAGCTTCTCCATTAAAAGGTCGTTAAATTTCCTTTAAAAAAAATACAATTTCTATGAATAAAACCTGATTTATTCTCATCTTATTCTTATAAAACCTATTGGATGAATATAAAAAATAATTTATTGAATATATAACATATATAATTCGTTAATATCATTAAATAAATATAATTAGTTATCTTTTGTCATCATACAAATAAAATGATATACTTTTTTGTTTAATAAGTTTATATTTTCATTTCTAATTGATTGGTAACCAATGAATTCATATTATTTTTGTAAAGAATAACTTTTCACAATTATGTAAATAATATTATTAAATTATAATTTCACAGCTAGGTTATGACTTATAATATTAAATTATAATATAATAATTATATATTTTTGTTCTATAGAACTCATTTTTCTATGTTACACAAGACATTGAAGAAACATGTTGTTCTATGCGACAAATACTAAATCAGTAGTGTGTTCATTAAAAGTTATATAATATATTGAATTTATTTAAAATAGTAAATATATTATAATATATAAGGATATTATATTTCATTACACACTTAGTATTGCATGTCTTACAATATATTGAATATAATGTTCTTACATTAGATTTTTGTATGTTACAATCTCCCCACCTTAATTAAATTTCACACATTCAATTTAAAAGCCACATTAGAAATATATTGTTTGATATTTTTTATGTTAGATTCCCACATCATGGGAAGTGTTTATAAAGCATCCTATAGAAAAGATAGAATTCTATGTAAAAAGGTTACATGGAACAACATATAACTTTGTATCAAAGTAGGAGAACATTAGTGGAAAGTGGAGATAAGTATATGGATGAAAAGAATACATATTTCTACGAAGTGATTTTGTTCATCATCTTCTTACAAGTGAATGATCAGTAGAATAATGAGAACCTTAAATCCCTAAATCTATTATGATTTAAAATACCATATGTTTTATAAAAATTAGCGTGTAAGGGAAAAAATTATTTTATATGACTTTTCCACAGGTTAAGGAATTAAAATATTAATCAATAATATAATGAAATATACGTAATTTATATATTCATATAAAAATATTTCATATTTGGTTGTGCTTCATTTAATTTTCAATTCATCCAATATATCATGAAATGGATATCCAAAAAAATTAATTTTTGATGCTCTATAATACAATTATAACAGATCATAGGTTCAATAAAAGAGTGAAAATTATAAATATTTGTCTCTAACTATTATAAAAAGTAAATATGGTTGATACATTTACCTATAAACCCAAAATTTAAAACTATTGCTTCATCGTGAATATTTATTCATCAAATCGTTTGACTAAAAACAATTACATATAAACTAGGAAATTGTGTAGATAACTTGTTTTCATTAAACCATTAGCATCATTTATTCATGGGTTCAGGTCTCACAACACTACCAGACAAGATGAGTTATAACCCGACATACATGTTTTCATCTTCTAAAACCATTTAAATACAATATAAGAATTAATATTATTGAGAAACATGAAATTTAGTCAACAAAGATTCTTTTAAAAAATGTTTTCATAAACCCCTAATACAAAAATACTTCATCCATTTATTTCAATGTAGGTCCTTCCCTGGCCTATGATATACCCTTCAAAAGAGGGAATTTCTTAAAACCGATAAACATAGTTGGAGAATCAATTATCATATTTAAAAAAATATATAGTAAATTTTTTGATGTCTAAATCATGACCCGATTTTTTTACTCTACGTCACCACACTTTTAACCTAGATCATTCATTCTCATTATAACTTTGAATCCTCCATAATGGATTATCATTTGAATGTGAATTATCCAAATAATAACCCCAGGGTGTATCAAAATAGTTGTACAGTAAGGCCCATTATTATGTACTAGTTTATGCCTGAGTGAAGGATGAAAAACCTTTTAGAGTTGTTACTCCTAGCTTCATTTGTGCTAGGACCATGTCCAAATGTAGTATCCATACCTAGATGTATTTATAAGAAGACCCGTAAAATTTATATCTAATTAAAATAATATAATGTTCTTTTATACATATCCACAAATTATTCCTTTGAGCTATGATATTATATCTATGTTTTGATAAATCTAGTTCCCAAAGGTACTACTAAAATTCCTCTAGTTACAACTATACTGACCCGCCTCTAGAAAACATGAATCTGGTGGCTACTATCATTATATTGTCTTGAATAAAAGGAATCAAATACTAATGGACCAAAGAGTTTAATAGTCTTATAAAACTGGAAACATACATGATTATTTTAATAAAAATGAGTATACTAATTAAAACATAATTTTTAATGATAATTAATGTATTCCATCTATAATATCCTTTCATCAATTTCTTAAAACCCTTCCTTTATTCTTTTTGTAAAATATATAAAACAATTTTGACCTCAAATTCATAGTATGGGTATGTATATCATTATCAATAATGAATAAATGTGGATAATCATTATGTCATGGTAAATACCTAAACACACACTCCATGTAATTCAGTAAACTTTGAATGAAGGGAATATAGAATACTAAAAGGTAAATAACTAAAAAAACATTCCATTTAAATAACTAGACAAGGAATAATCAATATGGAATGGTATGAAAATAATGACTTAGGTAATTAAATAAATAGAATGTAAAAATATATATAAATAGATGTCTTCATTATTAAAATGTCATTAATAATATATACTGAATCAAACTAAGGGAAATAATGAAATTTTGGATGTATTATATGAGGTACATGACATCAAATACCATCATGACAATTCACATGATGGTTTAAAACTACAGGTAGAAACCAATCTAATTTTTGAAAATAATTTTTTCCATGCTAAATATTATATGCATCGACGATCTAAATAAATATTGGTCCCCGCCCATCACTACATGTATAACTCATTCCACATATTGGGTAATCAATTTAATTAATAAGAAATATAACTTATTAAATTTTTATATTGAATAAAGAATACATATTTATCAATATTTTCTCAAAAAATCAAATAACTGTCAAAGTGAACACCATATGTAAAAATGATATATGGTTTAGGGAAATACTTTTCCATGATAAAGGATATGGAAAAGTTGGGGAAATTAAATTTTCAATGATAATATCAAATTGGATATTTCATGGGGACTTAATAAATGAATCAAAGAAGTGAATTTCAATATTGTCCTTATTACCATAAATAAAAAACCATATATACAATGAATGTGGATAGAATCAAGAATATATATCCCATGTAGATTAAAAATAATGGGTTTTGGTCATTTATGAATATAAATACTATAAAAATATCTTTTAAATTCATTCTTAAGTAAAATAACCTTTTTATTTTTAAAAACATTTTGAAAAATCATTTCCTTAAAATTCAATTTTGAAAATATATTCTTTACAAATTATTCTTTTAAACACAATAAATAATTCCTCAAGGAAGTGATGATGAGTAAATTTTTAATTGACTTTCAAGGTAAAAATAACATTAAATTTTCATGGTAAAAATGAAAAGATAATGACTTATACAGAAAGAGATAAGAAAATGATTTTGAAAAAAATATGTAAAACACAATTGGTTTAAAAATTACACTAATAAATCATTACAAAAATGTTTAAAAATTATTGAAAACATTTTTATTAAATTACGTTTTTTTAAGAATACATGTCATCCTATTAGAGAAGGAAATGATGTTTAATTTTCTTAGTTGTTTTAATTATTATATATAAAAAATCAGTGGGAAATATTAATATAACATGAAAAAGGTCCTAAATAACAATAAGAGATTAAAATTAAATTTTTTATTGAAAAATTATGTAATAAAATCCTCTATTGTAAATTCAAGTGTAAGTAATCTCGAATAAAATGATATTATGAATTAAAACCATGAAAAGGCCATAACATTGATGTGAGAATCAATAAATGAATTGATTATGTGTTTCCAATTTAAATCCAAATAAAAAAACATGAAATAAAACTATAGATATTAAAAGGTGATTACACAAATAATCCTTCAATATTAACAATAATGAGGAAGTAATATAACCCAAATAAAGGAAGTTGGGTATGACATTATTTTCTGCATAGTAAAACAAAATGAAAATACCATTTGTTAAAATAATTCACTTTGAAACTAAAAACAACATGAAAATGAATGAATCTTAAGATTTTATCCTAAAGTGGTGTTATTCACACCATATATAATTAATTATGTGCACAAAATATAATATGACTCACTGAATGTAAATTGAGAAAAATTCACTAATCACATGGTAACTTTTGAATTATAATCCCCAAAAAAAGAAATAATTTCAAATGAAACTATAAATAAATAAAGGTAAATTTATTAATAATATACAATTAAATAGGGCCATTATGTACAGCACATAATATAAATAAGTGGTGAAAATGGGGTGTGCCTCACCAAAAGAAATGTGAGACAAGAATTCCTTATCTTGCATTTCTATTCTGATGAATTTCCATTAACATACTATATAATAGTTTTAAACATGTTAATAACTTATAATAGAACCATACACATATTCATAACATCATTTATTAACTTCTCATAATATCTTATTACATATTTGTTAATAATCATTCATCATTTTCACTATTTCGGGTGTTAATTGCACAATTTGTGGGGTATGTTTTATCTTTTTATTTTAATTACTATGATATAGATAATGATTTAATATTCTATAGAATATAAAACAAAATATAAATATCTTATATATAATATATAAAAGTATTTATAATAATTCGTAATGTTTGGAGATATGAAATAAAATGCATCATTCATGAAAATGGCAGGTCATGCGTACGCATGAACACTACTCCATTTTCATTTTTTGTATTTTAAAATAATGAAAAGTAAATCATATATATGTTTATTATAATTATATTATAATAAATATATCATATATATCATATGATTTTATTGAATCCATATTTTACACATTCCATTTATATTGTGAATGAATCACATCACATGGAGGAGGTTATAGTCCACACTTTGAGAAATAGTGTTATCGTATTCTCATAAAACAAAAAGAATGAATGAATGTATTATATAAAAATTATAGAAGAATAAATAAATAATTAATATGTTATATATGACATATAAATAGTGTGTCCCTCATAATTACCAACCATGATATGTGGTAAAGAAAAATCGACAAATCATCATTTCGCGAGGTGGTCGTTCACCGTACGTGAATGGTATGTTTTTTACCAATTATATGGAAATTCAATGTACATGAACTTATTATTTTCTTGTAGTGGTATTGAGACATTATTTGGCATTATGATACATCACCAATATTCCAAAGGATGGAAAAAATCTAGAGGGAATCAATATACATGGGGGATAATTTTCACATTGAAAATAAAAAAACAAACAACAAACCATAACTAAATAAAAAAATATATGATTCATGATAAAACAAAAGAAAACACATCAATATTATTTATATGAAACCTACCAAATTATACTACGATATAAGGAAAACTAATAGCAAAGGAAACATAAGAGGACAAAACTATTAAAATTCAAAGACAACCACATGACTCCATGCTCTACATGATGTAAACTTCAACTCACCAAAAATCCCATGTATCAAAATGTAGTACTAGTGATGTGTGATACTTTAAATATTCACAAATCTCGTTAAACTGCAGCTGAGAATGAAATAATTTTCATATGTAGGGGTGAGTATTAAAATTTAGTTGGTTTTCCTCTATGAATTCCCAAATCACACCACTAGGATATAACAGGCTCAAAAAAATTCAATAAAACAATTTATATTACTCAATTTATAAAAAATTTTGTAATTAAATATAAATAAGTTCCACTAAAACCATTTTTCAAAACAACATAATTCTCTAATGAATAAACCCATGACACAATTTAAACCACTTCCAAAGTTCCATTCTTTGAATAAACAATACATTCTATATATCCACACAACCAACCATGCATGTATCACATAGATAGTTCCATAATCATGAATAGTTTCTCATCAATCCACAAAGTCATAATAATGCAATTATATCACATGATCCATTACACCATTCTCACTGAGCATGTGGTCATATTTCAAACAAGAATAATAATGCAATCTGAACACACACCACTAAAGTTTCCCAAAAACCATTTTAATAAAACCATTTCAAAAATTATTCAATGACCAAACCATATTAGTAAAAAAAATATTTTCTGAAAACATTTTCCCATAAATTGAGTTCGTTAATTATTTTATAATCACTATTTTGAAATCATTTATCAGTGAATTTTCATAATAATATCACAATTTCGACCATAATACAAAAACCAACTCTAAAGATGGTTTAAACCATGATTTTCACACTAATTTAATTGTCAATTTAAATCAATTAAATAAATTTTTGACAAAAAGAATCATTTTTAGCAAGAGGATTTGGGATTTAATCCACCTACTTCAAGAGTTTTGGTGAAACCAATATTATAAATAAAAAACATCAGAAACATATTTTTAAAACTCCATAAACCATCATTAGATATCTTACTCTATCATCATCAATTACAAATATTATCATCTTTGGAATCCATACATTGAGATATACCCACAGTGGGCACAGATTTATGCAACCAAAAGAGAGATTGAAGTAGATCTAAGAAAACCAATAGAAATAATGAAGAACAAAGTATTACCATAAGAATCCAGATTCAAATACCAAGAGAAGCCTTCATATTTTTATTGGAATGATGGGAGAACCTTCCATGGCCTTTCAAAGGGAAAATTCCAATTAATGCATGTTTTATTGGGGAAAGTGGAATTAAAACATTAAACAAACCTATATACACTTTTTAACCATCTAATTTCATTCTATTCCTAGATTTGTCATACGGTTAGTCAAACTATGTGGTAACCATGTGTTAACCACTACCTTAAGAATAGAAATTGTGTGGTCATATCACACAATTTATAAACCATGATCCAACGATGATGAATCCACTTTATCAATAAGCCCCAACTACTTTTAAAGAGCTCAAAGATTCTCCTTAGTGGATTCTTAGTTTGGGTAAACCATGCACAAACCGTGTACCTCCACTTTTCCCCTATCCCTCTATTCAGAGTTTTGTGGAGGTTTTGATTAGTTTTCTAGAACTGTGAACAACCCCTAAACCAGTAGAAAATCTATAAAATGAGAAAAATATTCAGTTATCTCTCCCAAGCATCACCCATATACATTATGTACTTATAAAGAATACTGAAATGGTTAGTTATATGAAACTGGGGGTGCTGAATTCTTCCAACCATTTTAATTTCTATCCTCTGAATGTTCAAAACCAATGATTCCATGAAAGAGTTCAATGATTTATATTTCATTTAATTCTTGTTGTCCCAATCCACTTCCTGAATCGGACTATGATTCCACAAAACCCGCAGTGGACTAATGTTTTTTCCACATAATACATTCTCTCCCCTATCAACAATTCTCACTGGGATATATAATAATGAGTCATCTTGTTCAAATTCAATCTAGTCCCATTTTATCATATGGTTTGTGTTAGGATTATATCTATTCAACTGAAATACATAGAACACATTATTCACCACACTAAATAATGGTGGTAATGGCCACTTATATGCCACCACTCTAACTCATTCAATTATCTCTAATGGGCCTATGTATCTAGGGGATATCATTCCATTAAAAAATTATTTCCAATCCTTAAATATATCGTCAAGAACACATGAGCACTCATTGTGTAGGACAATGACTCATCGATGATGTCTCCCATATAGTGTCTAACAAATCTGATCCATCTCCATAAAATTTATTATAAATGAAATTTTAATTGTTGTTTCTTGGAGAAGTCTTGGAATAACCAATAATGTTGCGCACAATTCAACACAGAATTGTGGAGAAAACAAGGATTCAAATACAAATCTTCAAAAAAATCCTTATGTATAAAAGCCTAAAACAATTTTTATATGATACCTGAACTAATAAAACATTAGCTTCACATGATTCTCCCAAATACACGGTATAAGCTTGTAATATGTATTCAAATGATTTTATCCCCCTTTTAGATTTCCCATCCATATAAGGATGATACTTTGTACTCATTATCAACTGAGTCCCAAGGGATTTCTATCAGGATTTCCAGAAACAAGACGCAAACCTCAAGTCTCTTTCTATCATTATTGAAATTGGTATTTCATACCTCATTACCACTCCTCAAATATAGATTTTTGAAAATTCCCCCACCACATGAGATTCATGAATATAGATTAAGTGAGATGACTTGGTAATCTGCTCCAGTATCACCCATATGAAATAGTTTTTTCCAAACCATTATTCGGAGGCATGATACAAAGACCATGGTTATCTGATCCCATTTCCAAATTGGGATAGGTTAATACTGTAACTACATGTTTTTCATTGAGGATCAACCTAAGATGTCGTACAAGTTACGAATCATTAAAGACTCAACCACCTTATATTACCTGTTATCCCACTAAAAATGTTCTATATTAACACCTTATACATCTTCTGTATTCTATGAGGAAAACCCATTTCAAATGGTAATAATCATGGATAATTAGTTCTTGAAATGATATAGGTACAAATATCTAACCTTGAAACAACATAACTAAACCATCATTCAGCTTTTATGAATCAATGGTCCCCCTACCATTATATTTTAACTCATTGAATCACACTCTAAATCAGACATATGTTCCTCTATAACCATATTTAACAAATTAAGAGTTTGAGAAAATATAAATATAACAAAAAAAATCCCCTAGGTCATCACATTTCATATGCATGTCTTGTAGGACTGACTATATCTACCACTCCCTTAATGTTTATTTTTCAAACTGAGCATATGACATTATTATTAATTCATCAGCCACAGAATTTCCATTAACTAGTGTATACATCAAGTAAAACATGAAAATTGGAAGATATTTAATCCATCTTATTTATCTCATTTTAAAACCCCATTGTCATAAAATATGTTTTAATCTCTTATCATCCCTAAAAATAGTAAATTTCTCACCAATGTGAGAATAATTCCAAGTATTCAAATTATAGATGATTGTAGATAACTCCGAATCATCTGTTAGGTAGTTCATCTCATTAACTAGCAACATAATTGACCCAAAATAAACAAAATCATTCCCATGTATGAGAACACATCCCAACCCAAATCTTTTAGCATTATAATACACCACATACCCTTGTACTGATTCTTGAAAAATCATGATTGGTGTACATTTAAGGTGAACCTTTATATATTTAAATGATATCTAATATTCCAAATCCCATTAGAGTGCATCATTATTAGTTTTTAAATATTTAGTAGGAGATTCTAATCATGAGAATTAATAGACAATGCATTGGAAATACCTAGCTAGACCAATAAAACAAGGTATCTCAAAGATATTCTTGGGTGGTTGCAAAGAGATAATCACTTATATCATCACAAGATCCACTGAAACACCCCTTTCAGAAATTAAATTTCCATGAAATCATACAAATTGTATCAAAAAAAACATTTTTATAATTTTTCATATAAATGACTATCTCTTATGAATTCCAACACTATCACCAAGAGTTTCTAATGATCAGCCCTTATCATTGAATACACCAATATTTCATCCATAAATACCACTACAAATGATTCTAGATATCGCTGAAATATCTAATTCATCAATTCATTATAGACCACAACTACATTCTTAATACCTAATGGAATTACCACATATTCATAATGAACACATATGCTTCTAAAATATATATTCAAAAATCCCTCCTTCCAAACTCAAAATTAGTGCTTTGTTGATAAGAAATATGTTTTATAGAATCACTAAGAACTCATCAATTGATTGAAAAGATCATCAATGCAAGGAATTGGATACTTATTTTTTATCATAAAATGGTTAAGGTTGTGATAATCTATACACATCCTTATAGTTCTATCAGAATTCTTCACAAAGAAGACTAGTTCTACGCTTGGAGACATTCATGGTCTAACAAAAACCATTCATTCCAAATCTTATAACTACACTTTCAAATAACTTAATTCTTTTGGTTACATCCTATAATATAGAAGAGAAATTGGAGTGGGTAACTGGAGGAGATAAATCACAAACTCAACTTCCCTTATATGTTGTATCTCAAAGAAATGTTTTGGAAACACATCCAAAAACTAGTCCACCAGTGATACAAAACTAGTATTATTGATCCCTTTTAGTGATGTTAAAGTAAACACCAAAAACTAGTAAGAGATTAATACTGTCAATATATACAATAATTATTTTTCACCTATCTTTATATTCTTTTTTCCTCTAAAGATATTCTTGATGCCATCCCCAATCAAAAAACTAACTGTTCTGATATAATAGTTAATGTGATCCTTAAACATTTTCAATAAATCCATATATAGGATTACATCATACATGTCCATACCTTTTGTCGATAAGTCCCATTTAAATTCATCTCCATCAATAGTTATAGAACATTCTATACACAAAAGGATAGACATTCAATTTGACCAAGATGAGTTTGAAGTTTCATCACAAAATTCATCATTTTAGGTTTTAAACTCAATAAATCAAAAACATGAGAAGAAATAATAGAATATTATTCCCCAATATCAAACAACACTTCCAAAAGGGTAAAATTAAATATTATTTTACCTATCACCATAGATGGTCACTCTTGATCACACGAAATCACCTACTTAGAATCATATAATTGCATTGTCAATACACATTGTTCACCATTTCTCTACTAATATTTCCATTATTAAGGAGTCACAATACTCCTAAAATTACAATGGTTATCACTGTTTTCAGATGATATTGATTCTTCCACCCTATCCCCATCAAAGCATAAGATGTGTGTGATACCTAAGAAGTGTATCATGAATTTTACGTTAGAGAACATTGGAAATATTGGGGATGATGGCCCATTTTTTTGGAATTGTGGCATTCTATTTGTGGTGTCACACATTCTAGCTTCATGTGGTCGAAAGAACCACATTGAAAACATCTATATTTAGAAGGGGTCTGATAGGAAGACTCACCAATCTATCCATTTCATTCTGATTCATTTTCCCACCATAGAAGTAGGTGACACACTTCGCTTTCCCTAGACATTAGAGTTCTCATTGCTTCCCATGGGGGTAGAAATACTTCCTCTTCAATAACACTTTAGATGTACCTTTCATCCATTTTCTATCTATTGACCATCTCTATATAGTCTGTAATACAGAGCATGTCGATCATTGAGGGAAACCCTTTCCTTACAACAAATTAAAATATGTGTTCCTTCATGGACACTCTAGACACAAAATTAGATGTGAAGTGCACTAAATTCATTAATTTAGCCACAAAATCTTTGACATAGATACTTTTATTGCTTCAATATGTATATTTTTTATTCCATTGAATTTTAAATGTGTGATGATAGATATTTTTCATGAAAAAACTCTTCAAAATCCATCTATCCAAATCCCAAGAACACTTTAGCTGGTACAAATATATCCAACCTATAGTGTTAAATATCCTTTATCATATATGTTTCTTTATTTACATTCATCCCTTATATTATTCTGATTAAATCAAAGATACAATTCACCCTATTCAACCACACCTCTTCCTTTTCTGGTTCTAAATCACCCTAATAGATTGGTGGATTTTGGTTCTAGAATTAGACTTAATGATCCACCATCCATGGCTCATACCTCTACTTCCATGTTTCTGTTGCCTAAAATTATTGGATAATACTCTAAACCAGTTATTGATTCACATGTGGCTCCAGATTAACTATATATAAAACACCTTATTCTGGTTGGTTTCTGTGATGCCTGCTGAGTTCCAATTTATACTACTAAACCAAATAGTATAAGTCTCCCTATGTGTCAAATCAATGCTCGGAATTTCAAAATCTATCCCATCAACTATCATAATATTGATTTCCAAAATAAACCTTTACCATATTCAACCATTTTGTAAAATTCTGAAATTTCATTTTAAAATCTAACCCCTTTAAAAATAACACCACAATGTTATTTTTCAAAATAATTCATTTGAAAATAATGTCAACATTTTTCAAAAATTTCACGTTGCATCAAAGCGTATATCATTAATAAAAAATCAATATGCACTATTAATGGGATGAAATTTTTATAATTTATTTCATGCTATTCTAATTGGATAAACCCATGGGAATGGGATTTCAAAATCCTATATGTGTCTCTAATAAATTTATATACCCAACTACATGGTAAATTGTATTTCAATATAAAATGGCTAGCTATTTCTTTTTATGACCTTCAATTTATGTCCGAACAATCCTACTTAATTACTTGATCCCTACTCATGGAATATAAAAGAAAATAAATTTAAACATCGAGACCAATAAAAAATACCATTTCAATGACCAATTTTTTCACGTTGAAATTTATAAGGACCATGCAGATACCATTTTTAATTTATTTCCACTTTTTAGTGGATTGAGAGTGTAGTAGGATATTATTTTTCTTTAAGAGTCATACCCAAGTTTCCAAAGGTTTCAACATACATGGGGGATGATTTGGACTTTGAAAATAAACAACTGACCAAAAAACCATAACCATATAAATCAAAACATGATTCATGATAAATCAAAAGAAAATAGAACCTTGTTATTTATATCAAAACTACAAAATAGTTTCAAAATAGAAGGAAAAATAACCAGAAATTAAATAGTGGAAACAACTAAGAAAACTCAAAGAAAACTCCAATACTCTCTGATCCACTGGCTCCAAGATCCACCTCCAATAAATAGCCCATGTATATCAGAGTAGTACTAATGATGTTTGAAGATTTTCCTTTTTGTGTATCATGATATACAGTATCTAGAAAAGAACAACATTCCAATATAGGGGTGAGTACTAAAACTCAATATGTTTTCCCCGATGACGTCCCTACTCAATCCCCTAAGATATAACATGTTAGAAACCATTATATAAAAAAAATTATTGAATTTTTTTTATAAAATAGTTTATAAATAAATATTATCATGTTCTAATAAAACTATTTTTCCAAAACATAATAATGTTCCAACAAAACCAACCAAGTGATACATTAAACCATTTCACATGTTCCATTTTTGTAATAAACATTCCATTCCACATATCCAGACATCCAAACATGAATTAATCGCTATGATAGTTCTATACTCAAGAGTGGTTTCTCAATGGTCTACTATTTCATCAGAAGGTAATAATACCCCGTGTTTTAGTACACCATTCGAACTGAGAAGAAGGTCATATTCCAACAAAATTTAATAATTCAATATGAACACACACCAAAATGGAGGACAAAAAACAATGGCAATACAATCATTCCAAAACCATATCAATGCCAGAACCATTTAAATAAAAATAATTTTTACTGAATTTTTTTTCCATAAATCGATTCAAGTACCTATTTTCAAATCATCATTTAAAAATCATTTATCAAGGCACTTTCATAACAATTTCACAATTTGACTGAAAATCCCATTGCTACGCTGAAGAAGGCATCAACCATTCCTTTCACACCATTTTCACAATCAATTTCAATAAGTTAAACCGATTAAAAACTAATACAATTATTTATATCTTGAGAATTCAATAGTGAAGCTACATGCATTGTGAGTTTTGGGAAGAAGGATTAAAAACATGAAAACCATCACAAAAAGTGGGTTTAAACTCCACGAACATGCTTCAAATTGTTTCCCTTATCATCAATAATGCTAAATTTAATCATATTTGGAATCCAAACCCATTGATATACCCTATTCCAACATATATAAAAGAAACCTAAATAGATAGAGATGTATATCTAGAAAATCAATAAGATCAAAATTGAACAAATCCTTACCATAAGAATTCATCTTCAACTCGCCAAGATAAGACCAAAAATTGCTTCTAGAACAATGAGAGAACCATCATTCACTATTGAGAGGTCAAAACCAATGTTATGGCCATTTTGGGGAAAATTTATTAAATAATTAAAACCTTTTAGATACACTTTTTAAAGATATTGATTCTTATTGTGCACAGTTTAATCGAATGATTAATCAAACAAAGTGCTAACTGTGCGCCAACCACCACCTCAAGGATGAACCATGTATGATCATATCTCATTGTTTCACATATTTTATACCAATAATTCAGAAGACTTATTTTTAAAATTTCAAATCCAATTTTACAAAGTGCAAGGTTTCTCGTTGGTGGACGCACCGTTTGGTCAAACTGTGTGCCACATGTGCACCTTCTCTTATGCCCATGTGTCCCGATTCATAATTTCTAAAAGGTGTTTCACGGTTTAGACAAAACATAAACCAAACATAAACCTATAAAAATTCCCTAAAACAATCCAAAATATTTCCATACTCTCCCAAACATCACCCATAATATTTAATTACTTAAAAAGAATAAAAGAAGGTTTAATTATAAGAATGAGGGGGTTCTACACACGTGAGTGTAAGTATTTGTCGAACCATTAATTTAATAGCATATTAGAATATTAAATAAACTAAAGTTGTTATATAATCATGTTATAATAATATTTGGGAGGGTGGATAAAGAAAATAGTACAAAAGAACTTGGGGAAGGATTTGACCTATTATTTGGTTAACCCATTCTGGTATGCATAAAATGGTTCTTAGGATTGATTTTTTCAAAAATGGAGGATTATTAGAAGAGGTTCGGGATTTTAATGATCTATTTGTGTATATATTGGTCATTTCATTACATCTTGAGGGGTGAAAGGAAGTGGTAGGGGTGAGTTTTTTTCATAGTTGGGGAGGAGTGACTTTCTTTCAAATTGTTGAGATGGGAAGTCCACCTGTGTTTATCAAATGAAAATTGTCTCTAATAATGGATCCAATTGAATCCATTGGGGTATAGTATTGAAATATTTCCATCAATTTATTGTGGACATTTTTTCGGTCATTTTGGCTCATATTTTTAACATTTATCCCATTGTTATGCTTATTTTCCATTTATTCATTGTCATTAATTTTAATTATATTAATTAATAATTTTTTGATAAAATAATTTGAACCTATTAAGAATTAGAAATAAATCTAATAAAAATATTTAATCAATTTTTAAAAATTCTAATCACTTTGTTGGTAGAAATTAATTTAAATTTTATCCCACAGACGGGACTATAAAGCACAGTTTTAAATTAAAATGTTCAAAATATTACAATTTTAATATTCAATTTTAAATCTAAATTTATTCCAATGATTGAAATATGATTAATATAATTACATTTTATATAAATAATCATTAATACCAAAAAATATAATTTATCCTTATAAATAATTAGAAGAAAAAGTAGTATTGAATTAAAATTAAATATTTTTCAGTACTCATCAAAAAAAGGAAAAAACACAAAAAAACACACAATATTCACCCTAAAATAATTTATATATTCTGATCACAAATATGATATTAATTATTGCATTTAAAATTGATAAAATTTCAAAAAAAAATGGATTTAAAAGAAGATACCCATTAACGGCGGTAAAATTAAAATTTTAGAAAAATATAATTTCTAAGCATAAAACTGGATTCAATCTTATCATATTCTTATGAAACCTATTGTATTAATATAAAAAATATTTTAACATATATATAAAATAATTTATTCATTAATATAATCCAATAATTGAAATTAATTTAAGTTATTAAAATAAAACAACTTTGTGAGCATAAAAAAAATATGTCATTTATGTTCAATTTCGTTATATGTTTATTTCAAATTGATTTTTTTAGATAGAATGAGATCTTGAACAAAATTAAATTTCAATTTAATTAAACGGAAAACAATTACTTGAATCTGAAGTGTGACTTCCTTTTATAATCATTATTCTTGAAAAAAAGGATTTCTACATTACCATCATTATGCCATGTCATCTCACTTGCCACTACCCCTTGCTTTCTAGTCTACCAGATACAAAATTTTCATCCCAAAATTCATGTGTAATGATGTAATTCATAGATGAATGATATTCCAATAAAATTATCCACCTTGTAATATGTATCCAGTATAAATGAATTATTCCATATCTAATTGTCTGCATCATAGTGGTCAAGTCACATTATTGAAAAATATTTGACCAAAAGTTCTTATCATCCATTTTAACTCCATTAATGATTATAATAACTTTCACATCCATAGATTTAGTGCTACGAAATGATCTATTGATATAGCCAAATTCATTTCTTTTGTTATCGCTGAAGATATCACCAAACCTCATAGGAATTGGATTACCAATCACAGCACCGTATGTGTTGCACGTAATCTATGTTAGAAAAGAAGAGACCCATAAAACATTTATAGAATCACAGGGAGGATGACAATTAACTATGATTCCAAAGTGTTTAAGAATACTAAAATCATTCAAATATTTTTCATAAAATCCAGACAGAGAATAATTCACCCCAATAGAAGATGTAGTATTCTTTGTGAGAGGAGGTTTTGGGAAGAACCACAAGACTTCATGGATGTACACATTGTGTATTGTCTATAGGATATGAATTATTTCCAAGAAAGTCACCTGTAGAAATTTTTAATGATGATGTGATATCTACAAATGAAAATTTCATACCTAGAGATCATGTATAAAATAAAAGTAAGGGAACCAAACTTGGAAACGGTGAACCAAAAAAGACCACAAGTAATATGTTATGCCAATGATCAAGTAGATATGATCTATTTCATTATGATTTTGATTACACAAAACACACATGAAATGTTTATTTGAATAAATTTTAGGCAATTATTTGTGGGTATCATTCATCGAAACACTCTCCGTTCAAGAATAAAAAAGTGATGTAAGAACCCAAGGCTTGTTGAGACCCTTTATCCAACAATTATTATGTTCCAAATAATTCTTAAGATATTATGATTTTGAAGATTACATTCTATTCAGTGTGTGTTCCCATATAATTATGTCATTCCCATCAATGAAGTTATAGTTAAAAATAATTTATTTAATCTAGGTATGAATATTATCAAGAGACATTCAAAGTAGTTATTTGATTAAAGAACTAGTGTCCAAAGACATGTCATGGGAGGAAAGTTTCTAAAAAAACAATATCCAGTACAATTATCCATCTAGAAATTATGGGAGAAATGATAGCTCAAAATAATGTTTGAGTCAATCATGATAGTGGTGAAGGAAATCATAAAGGCCTAAAAATGGATGAATCCATATACATACTATTTATACCATTATGTTTGTCAAGAAATTTTTCTCATAAAAAATAATTTCCATCACATATCCCAATGATAAGTCTCCACATCATGATGTCTTGAAAATTATGACTGAATTTAGTGAGATTCTGACTTCATAGCCATCCACAATAAATCAGTTGAAAACAATTACTTCATGGGACAATATCAATTAGTATTTGAGAATATAACAACTCTAAATTAAATTCATAATAAAGGTTCTAAAACATTTTAATAGGGATATGTATATTTATAATAAATAAAAGAATAATAAAATTTGAGATAATTCTAGATTTATGAAGGCTAATGTGACTAGTTATCAATAAAAAATTAACTTTCTATGACAATAATTGTTTTTAGATGACTTATAATATGAGTGAAATTACATTCTAGGGATTCCACAAAAACATAGGAACACCAAGATAAGTGATGGGTAAATTTCTTTCTATAATCCCTAGCTCAATGATAATTCTAACATTTCTAGCTAAACACAATTTCTTACTAATATTTAGAAATGATTTATTCCATCATTTTTCCATCCCTAAAACATTATCATAGTGGAGGAGAGTATTTTTGTAAGATTTTGATGATTCTTTTTTGGTATGAATAAAAAGGATGTATTCATCATCTTCAAAATGTAATATGGATCAACTAGACCACTACCAGCTCTGATATGAGTGGTATTATTTTCAAACACCTCTTTAAGAAAAGTACTACTTAAATGGTATTCATCAATGGATAGAATAATGGTTGAAAGGGTTTTCCTTTTCTAACACAACATGAATAAGATAACTGTCCTTTAGAGGATCCATTTATCAAAACCAAAATGTGGGATGAGATCATGAGGAAATTCACCCAATTAAAAAATATTTCACTGAAATAAAATCTAGTAAAAACATTACTGATGAAACCCCTGTAAATATTCTTAAAGGATTTTTTGAAAGCATAAATTGACAGAAATTTTACCTTCTATAGTGGGTTTCCTATATAGGTTAAGATATCAGAGGTATTTATAAGACAACCTTTTATTGTTTTTCCTTTGATAATTTAAAATTTATTTGAAGGAATAATCTTGTTATATATTCTAGAAAATATGTTAGGTAGAATCTTTCTATTAATATTGTATGTTGTGTTAACAAGTGAAGCCACACAGAAGAGTTGTATCTCACTATATTTCTATATATTAGGGATATGAGATATGAATTTGAAATTTATTCCTTTAGTAAGATATCCTCCTTTGAAAAATTGATTAACCAGTCTACATGGATCAACATGTATATCATTACAAAATTTTTATAAGATAGAATTAGTAACACCATCATAAAAAGGGGATCTTCGATAATTTATTCTAAATGTAAACTTATTAATCTGAAGATTAAGATGAATATTTGAGAGATATGAGGCATCTTCTTGGGTGAAAAGTTTATGAATAATTTCATTCAATGGTTCAAATTATATTTCAAAAGCAAAACAACGATCATGTAATAGGAGACATCATGAGCTGAAAGGTCTTCCTTCTTTTAAAAGAAATTAAAATTTCACAAACAGGGGATAAAGTCATGTTAATTTTTATACATATTTGATGAAAGTTTAATAAATTTGTATTTTTATCACAACCCTTGAGAGGTTTTAATTTTAAATATTCCCTCTTAATGTTTTCATTAAGAATGAGTAATACATTCAGGTCATGTGTGTCCTTATTTTCATATTCAAGACCAAGAAAAAAAATCATTGCTAGTGTTCCACTCTCGGATACCAATAAAGAGTAACGATATGATATTTTTTGATCTATTTGACTGAGAAAATTCCTGATCGATAATTTATGTTCTTTCTTGAGGATCGTGATCTCTAAAACACAAGAAAATCCATCACCATTGATGTTTAAGTAATTCTATGTGTCTGGACTAGAGTTCTACAATCAAGGTGAGTATTCCATGTATTATTATATCTAAAAGTTAAGGGAGGCTTATCTATTTTTGAAGAAAATAATTCCAATATGGGGTGGTGATCATAGTTGAATTTATCAAAGGTGGAACATGATATATAGTGGACCATTCATTGATAGACACTTCATTGATCAGTGCTCTGTCCATTTTGCTGGAAAGAACTGAGTAAAGTTGTTTTTATATACATAGTATATTTTTACCAAACATGGTTGATTTAATGTAGATTAATACTATTAATACTTGATTTAAATTATCAATTCAAATTAGAATAAATACATTTTCCATGATACTCATCTGTATTTAGTATAGCATTAAAAATCCCATAAGAGTCCATGGAAAACTTATAATGTTATTATTTTACGATATGGCCATCCAAAGGTCTCTTATATCTTGAAATAACATATGCGCATAAATGAAAGAGAAATATTTAATCATCCCTTTATAGTAATAATTAAAAGTAACCATATTCACAGAATATGTAATAGAAGAGAATACCTTCAACCTATAAAGAGAAAAAAACCAAAGCCTATTAATGAATTTATTATATAGTTTTTTCCCATTTTAGTGAAAACATACCTTATCAACAGAAGAAAAATGTTATGAAAAAATTATTCTTTGGATCATATAGAACTAAAAACTATTTTTATGTACAATAATAAAAGGTTTAAGAGCTCTAACTAATTTATGATTCAGGATTCCTTGAAATTCTAATAAAAGGATCCTCATTTAAAAGAGGATTTTGGGGAAGGAACTACTTTATTCGTTGAACGTGTTTTTTATTTCTGATTTATTGCCTAATGAAAATGGATTTTTATCATCTTTTTAGCATTATAATCCTTTTTAGGGTGTTTTTTTCTGTCATTAAGGAATACGATGAAAATAATTTATTATAATATTTATCAAAATCCAATTTAATATCTAATGGTTCAGAATTAGGAATCTTTAACTTATTATTAGGGCTATATTCCTGATTGATCACAAGATGTGAGACCATTGTATCAATATTTCATTTCACTAATATATGGAATAGTATAATAATTTACAGTATGATAATATTTCATGAAGGGGGTTCTGGATATCTCATAAATAAGGAAAGAATATATACATAGATTTTATGCAATGTTACCAGGTACGTTTGTATGAGGAACATTTCTAGATCTTTAATACATATGTTCCACATCTATATAATTATTAATTTCAAATTCAATGGATACCAATTAATTCATCTTAAATTTTATGAAATCATATATTGTAATAAGTTAGTTTATACTATTCATAGTTGCTAATTTTACCCCTAGGTTAGGTCTTACTATATTAAATACTAATATAACATTAATATATCTTTCTTTGGTAAACCTCTATCTGTGTGTAATTAATTATATTTAAGATTATTATTGTTTTTTATGACACACGCTGACTTTGTATCGTGTGAATTATAAGTTATATCATTGATTGAATTAATTTGAAATAGAAAATATATTATAAAGTCGAAGGTTATTTTATTCTCTTATACACTTGGTTTTGGGTTTCGTACACTATATTGAAAACAATGTTCTAAATTTTGAATTTAGGGACATTACAAATGCACATAAATATATTTTTTCAGTGAAATATTTCCTATTATTTTCAAAAGTGTTGTGTTTTCATTACTAAAAAATGTTTTCAAAATTTAGGTAATCATATTCATAACCTCAAACCGAATAGGTTGGTGAAAACTATCATCTTAAAGAATTTTAATTTTAATTTTATGACATGTTTCATTTAAACTCAATGTTACATGTAACTTATGATAAGGTTTGTTTTATGTGTAACATAAAGAAAAAATAGTGTTTCATATAATTCAATCTATACAAAGTACTCGTTTAAATCAAAGTATTTAAATAAAGAAGTTAATTTGTATATAAATTCATAAAATCTCAGGGTGTTGCATTCAACCCACCCCCCATAATATATATTTCTCCCATGAAATATTCCTTGATCATCAAATAATTAAAACATTAAAATTACTTCATAGAGACACCCATCCTTCCCATAAATGAAAAAACCCTAAAAAAGGGAATGTTTGAAAATTAAATGTTACATAAGGAAACATGAATATATGATTCCAAATATGAGAATATAGGTGGGATGTGAAGGTTTTTACATAGAATAAAACTATAAATAATTTTATACAGTGATAGAGATCAATTTCTCTAAGAAATTGGGAAATCTAGAGAATTTTAAAAACCACAAAACCTCAAACACATTATCATGAAAAACATTCATTAATATCATAAAAAAATATGGAATTTTTTTATTTCAGTATCACTTTCCTAAAGATAATAAATTTTCATGAGATGAAATACTTACCAGATTTCATTCCATTTCATAAGCACAATATTACCTTTCAGTTGTGTCTTCATCTATTTCTACATCATCTCTTACTCTATGATATTAAGGTGGATTTGTTACACCTGAATAGCTAACAAATCATATAACCCATAAATCGAATGATAAGTCCATATGTAAGTATTTAGTTATCATCACTTAAAAATTGCTAGCATATGGTATGGATAAATATTCATATTTTGAAATAATACAATAATATATAAATAATAATCCAATGTTCAACAAAAACCATTTCATAAATGGTTATAATTCTAACACTTCCAAATGATTAAAATCCAAAAAATTATAAATAAGGTCACTAAATTTCAAAAATTAACTAATCATTATCCCCAAATATCAAAATGTAGCTATTTATTGTCAAATAACAAACATGTGAAACATGGTAATAACCTAAATTACCATATAACCTCTATTAAATGATATATTCTTACTCATTGATTGAATAAAACCATATATTACTAAATATATTCCACATAAAAAATAATGTTGTAAATTAAATCAATGATAACCGAAAAGATTTTGTTAATAAATATTTCATAAGGTGTTAGGATATAAATACTATCCAATTTAAATTATTCATATTAATAATATCGTTACCCAAACTATACACTATTTTCTCAACATCATAAACATATTATAGACTACCTTCCCAAAATCCAAATATCTCCCTACCATTGAATCATTCTGTAAGTACATAGACATCAACAAACATATTATTTCCAATACATTAATAAAGACATATATTTAAAAATAACTATATATATAATTATTCATTTAACATAATATTTCATTTACAATAAAAAATCACTTCATTTACCTCGCATATTTGTCAAAACATTAACTATGCTCAATCATCTCATTCCTTAAAATATATATCCTTTCATATGACATTTTTAGTCTATTAATCATCATAAATATAACAATTAATCCTAAAACCTTGGTGATATTCCCCATTTTATTTTCCCATAGGACATCAATGTACATAATTATTATAATTCCCACATTTATATAATTCATCAGTTAATGATATCTTCGGGAGACCAATATTCCCATTCATTGCATTAAGTAAAATATTCATTTTTTAAATTGAAAATAATTTCTCTATTTCTTTATTTTACATAGTAAAAAAATCTTCATATTCCAATGAAAATTCACATGTGTTCTAATTTCAACATTACTGACATATCAGAACCTGAATCTTATTTTTTTCCATGGTTACCATCACCCTAATTCTCAGAAAACTCTCTCCTTATATTCATTTGTTAGTCTGAGAGTTGGTCAAGGTGCACATTGATAATCATGTTCCCATATTATTTCTCATAAAAAAATTATGTCACATTCAATGTAAACCAAGAACATTTTTGTTCCCACCACTGAATAAAACCAAGAATCATAGTGTGAGGAATGTTAATCGTAATGGATAACCCATTGTTTGAAAAATAACATTGGATTTGTATATAAAGACACATTATTTTTAATATATGACACCTTAGGTATATCCTAGGTCACTCATAGTAATCTATTATTGAAATCCTCAATGACTGTTCATAAAGAGTCTTTAAATTTCCTAAGAATATGACCTAGGTGTGTCAAACTATTTGTGAAAAATGATTATTGTCATGCACTAGTTCTGGATCATTTCAAGACCCACAAGGTGTTTTTTGTGGTTTATACCCTTAGATACATATATTCTAGATCCACGTCTATCTGTAGTACCCATATAAAGATGGAATTTCGCGGAAAACCACTCACTATATCCTTTAAAAAAATTGAAATACATTTTTTCTATACTTTCAATAATTCGTAGACTTATCCTAATAAAAACACATATACATATATTAATAAAAGTTCATAGGTCTATTAATAATGTTTTCACATTCCAATTTTTAAAGGATAACTAATGCATTCATCTGATACTAACTACAGTGACTTAGGAATCTCATACATGGATATTACATTTGTTGAGATGAATATTCATTAAATTAAACAAAAATAACAAATTACCATAATATTATAGGCTATTTGGAAACAAAGAACATGAAATTATAATCCTGTGAATGATATTATATGTTTCCAACTAATTCCATCCCATTTTTTAATTTATAGGAATACCCTATATATACAATATCTTCATAAAATTGGGAAAATAAAAACAATTGGTGAGGTCTAATGCTTCTTTAGGTTAAACATTATATATTATAATCAATTATATTAGTTATAATAATATATTCATTAGGGTTAATGATAATGAACATAACTTACAATGTTTATACAAAACCATTTGTAGATTAGAAACAAGTGTCATCGAATTATGATTGGTCATTCATAATGCTTCAGTCATAATGGAATCAATGAAAATGAGACATGAGAGAATGACATTGTCATAATACATATATTTTCAGCATACACGTAAGAATAGAAAATCAAATGTCATGGTTATTCCCCAATACATTCATAACATGTTATGCTTGGTCTAATAACCCGTGTTCCAGCTTCATCCCTGGGTAAACCACCAATGTAGCCCTCTGTTTAGTGTCTACACCTTTTTGTAGGGATACAACACCATCACTATTGGTATTTTTTCCTCATAGTGTAATTATTTGACTCCCCAAACCATAATGGTATCCAATGTTCACTCCAAATATCGTCATAGTGTAAATAGTCCTTTAATGAATCGAGTTCACTCCCCAGTATAGTCTTATTTACCTTATCAAATATTATTAATTGCGGAATGAATTGGAGGGATATAAATGTCTTACCTATATTTTTTTATAATGTAACCATTATCCATGGTAATAACATATTTAGTATCACTGGTTATAATGTAACCATGACCACATAATAAAAATCATACATATGTGTTCCACAAGATCATAAAACATAATCATATCAGAACCCATGAAATGAAAAGTGTAGAATAAATATTTTCCCATTACATAACCTATATAAAATAAAAAATGTTTCATAATCATTTCATCTTTCCGTAAAATCACAAAAATTGTTAAAACAAGTGAGTTTCATGATCATTTTATCATGGTATAACCTTTTGAAGAGAAATGAGTTTCATATACATCTTGACAACATAAAAATAAAACAATTAGATAATGGATATGAATTGAATTCTTGGATCATATACAATGTAAATAATAATTAAACTCATAGAATTTCATATCAGATGAGAAATAATTTTGAAAGACAACATTGTACATTTAGTAAGGTATGTATTTTTCAATTTAAAACAAAATTTTTGAAACCTAAAACATTATGAAAATAAATATCCTATAAAATATTGTTGTAATCTAAAAAGTGAATCTTTTATAAATCATCTGAAACATTTCCTGAGGAAAATATGTTTTCTCCTTTGAAAAAAATCTTCTTAAAACATAATCCCTTTCAAAATTCTATTTGGTTTGAAATAATTTAATAAATAAATAAAAACTTCACAAATCATATAAAAAATCATTGAATAAAACAATGGAAACCTATAAAGGATTATTGAAATAATTAGCAGTTATGATGGTGGTAAATACTATTTTTGTCACATAATTTAAAAGCACTAAGTTTTTTAAATTAATAGTAAAATAAAAAAGGGCGTTGTATTTTTGAAATGATCTAAATATTAGTCTAAAAAATATAAAAATTAAAATATATGTAAAAATTCGTTTGATAAATCATTTTTTAAGAAAATGTTAAAAAATTGAATTTTTCATAAAATTGTATTTTCATGGCCCGTCCTTTGGGGCTCGTTCCATGACTACCCCAAGCCTGCAATCCATAGGCCAGGGGTTATAGACTTTAACCAGAAAAGAATATCCCTCAAAATGGGAAGGCATTACCTTTAAACCTACAAACAGATAAACTAGGAACACAAAAAGAACACACAACGTAGTATTACTTATGAAAGTAAATGTGGGAACTGAAGATTAGTGGGCCAGAATACAAACCCAACTAAAAAAATATAGCAAAAAGGAAAAAACAGCTCCAGAGGCCATTCCCCAAAGATTCTACCAAAAGGGTAGGTAAAGCTTGTCACTGCGGATATCCTCGTTAACCAGTCACCTCCGTACACTGTTTAGACATGGATCCAAAATCTTGGTCAAGGCATTCCTTTTTTTGCCCAAGACACAACATGGTTTGGAAAATGTCTGTCAATAGATGAGTATAACAATCCCCAGTTGAGAACTTGAGACCCCCAAAGGTCTCCTAGAATTCCACAAAATAAAAAACCACAAAACCTACTCTCAATCACAAAGAAAGAAGTAAAAGATAGATCACTCTAGGTATAAAACATAAATAACATGAATAAAGATGATTAGTCATAATTCTATATGATTTCATTCTGTTGATAAGATTTTTCTACAAGACCACACAAGGTTGCCAGGTGCTGACCCACAGAGGATTACTCTGTGCTGACCCACAATGGATCGTTAGGGGATGACCCACGGAGGATCACAAAGTGCTAACACACAGAGGTTCTCTTGGTTCTGACCCATAGAGGATTGCTAAATTCTTACCAACAGAGGATTTCTATGAGCTAACCCACATAATATTGCTAACTGATGACCTGAAGAGGATCGCTAGGTGCTTCATCACGTCACTGCTAGCCACTGGATTCCCTCACTTAGCACACCTGATTCCAGGATGATCATCTCCTCTTACCATTAGACATACCTCAACATTTATGATGTCCCACAAAGTAGTTACCCGAAGAATAACCATGTAATATGGGTTCCAACGCAACATATGGAACGTCATGTGGAGGACCGGTCTGTGTGTTATATGCATTTTAGTATCGAGGGCCTGGTTGGATTAGGGTTTGATCTAACCCAGCCATAACCAAACATTAAACAAAACAAAGGTAGAGTATCCTAAAAGTAATAACTCATCCTAAGGATTCAATTTCCATAGAAGGTTCATCAAATGAACTTCCGGTTTAGATGATATGGATCTTTAAGAATAAGTTGGTCAAACTAGGGTCGAGGCCCGTCTGACCCGACCTGGTCTGGGGTGACCCAACCCGGTCAGGGTTGACCTTATATGGACCCATCCTTAAAACATTAAATATTTAGTAATTAAATTAATAATTCACCTTGAAGATCTGTTCAGGTTTAGAGTTTCAGAGAATTAGGTCATAACATATACATAACAACTTGAATGTTACATGTAGACACTTCTACAGAGTATCCATTTTTTTCATAAAATAAAAACTATTAAAAAAGATCCATGCATAGTTCCATGATTTAGGTAACATGACTTTTCCTTGATCCCATCCTTGACCCTATTCATTTTTAATTCTTGTGAAAAACAGTTCAAAACAATGGATGAGCATCAAAAGATCAGTAAGGGTAATAAAACAAATAAAGAAAACAATAGTTCATCAATACATACTTAACATAATCTCTTTAACAAATGTCATGAAATCATAATATTTATAAATAAATAAAAGTAATCACAAATCATAAATGTAACTTGTGCCATCCATAATATACTTACGTTGTACCTTTCATAGCTTTATAGGGAGTTACATTTGGAATACACATAATAGTATATTCACTAAATCTCTTAGGAGAAACATTGATGTTTACATCTGTCACATGACCCAATGCATTAGATAGATATGTTGGGATCACCCATACTAGGATTATCACAGCACCACCTGTATACGTAAAAAATTCCCATGAACTATAACATATTTATAACACATAAAACAAACATAAAGGAAAGATAACATTTCCACATATCTCTCACAATATATAATTTAAATAAATTGACATAAACAATCCATTATCAAAACTATTTTAAATACCAATATATGTAAAATACTATATATAGTATTTAATTTCCTTTTAAAAACATTATAACATATTAAGGAAGTCAAAGATCAAATAATACTCACGGTGGTGGAAAAAGGTCATTGTCACCACTTATGCAAAAAAGAAATATTTTTTTTGGTCATTTAGTAAAATGACTCATAGAAAAAAGATTCCCATTTAATGAAATGAAAATTCAAAGGTGTTTATACACCATATAAAAAGAAATTCATTTATAAAATAACATATGCCTCAATGAAAGGAGATTGATATGAAGTCCCTTACCTCGTGTCCTACTTGACATGTCCATTCTTTAATCTCACGAATAATAAGCTATTGTGAATTTATACTTTCTTAAGAACCCTTTTTAAGTTTATTATTCCATTTATATCACTTATTACCATGTTATAAACATTATGTAGTTATTTAAGTTAATAATGGTCCTTTTGTCGATATTTGGTACTTGAGTCAAAAATGAACTCCTTATAATTATATGTTGTCCATGTGGTCCATAGTCCATTATCTCCAGAATGATATTAATGATGTAGATAACATATATATCATATATAACAAGTATATATATGTATTTATAATAGTACATAACATTTGGAGATAAGAATTGAAATGCACCGTTCATGGAGACGGTAAGTCGTATGTATGGATGAACGCTACTTTCATTTATATTTCAAATTTAATGGTATGAAAACATAATGATACATAGGTATATTATAATTCCAATATGATATCATATATATAATTTCATTATCTCCATCCTTTATATGTTCCGCATATGGCATGAATAAGTCATATCATTTTTTGAGGGGGCGGTAGTCGACACTTCCTCAAATAAAATTATCGTATTTAACCACTATAGAAACTGTAATGGTATTATATAAATATAAAATAAAGAATCCTAGAGACAATATAAATATAATATGTACCACATATTAATATAGTATCATCATAATGTCCACCATAATATGCAGTAGGATATAATTGAACAATCATTGTTTCGTGAGTCATTAGTTCACCGTCCACGGAAACAGTATGTTCTTTACCCATTAGATAGAGGTGTGTGTAAGTGTAGTTCGAATCATTATCATAAAAACAATCTATTATGTTGAGTGTACTGGGTTTTTATAAAATAATGGAATTAAAAGTGTTTAAGGGTTGGATAAGCATAATAAAAGAAAATAATTTAAGAGAATCTGTTACCTTTAATTAACATAACTCACTTTTGTTTGAACCAAAATGATTTCTTGAAGTGTCTTCTAACTAAGGTAAGGCTTCTAGGTTGAATAGAGGGATGTATGGAGCTTAATTGAGTAGAAGTTTAATGAGCCAAGGTTTTAGATAGGTTTGAGTAATGGGTTAGATATGGGGGCTTTTTATGGGGGGCTCTTTAGGAATGTTTGAAAATATTATTTTATTATATAATAATTTTATTTTTTTAATGGTCCAAATCAAATTAATGCCGAAGATAAAATGACTCTTGTTCAAAATAAAACAATCTAATATGAATTGGACATGTTTTGGATATCTTTTTAATTTTTATAATCTTATTTATTTAAATCATTCATTAATGTGGTAAACACAGCATCATTATTATGTCATAAATAATTTTATTTATATGATGTCTAAAAATTATAACAAAATACCATGATATAATAAAATAATTTTAGCTTTAAAATGAGTATTTATAGTCGAAGATGTAACTTATATATCCCCATGTAAAAATTTATTTACTAAAAGTTATAAGTTTTTGTCATCTTGGTCATTACATTAAATTAATTAATATAAAGTGTCATTTTAACTCCATAGTGGCTCCATGGGGTCCCAAAATCAAACCAAGGATCCCAAAGATCAGAAATGTTTCAACCAATAGAATTAGGACACATGTTAGGGTAATTTGAAATTATTATAATATTATTTTTACCTTGAAGTACCCTATTTACCTTTAATCGCGGTAAATAAAAGTCAAAAGTTACTATTCACCAAAGAAATATTTAAATCTTATTGAACCACATTTTAGTTACTAATAACAACCATTTATGTTGGATTTTAGAAATTAAATTCACAGAAGAGGTAAAATTTCATTTAAATGAAAAATCAGGATTTTTTTACTAATACTTTGTGTTTTCACTATTCATCAAAAATCGAATGTTTTCAGAAAAATACAAACAAAAAAGGGTAAGATATATTTGATATTGAAAATTAAAAAATGATCCCTATTTTACCAATTTAAAAACATATAAGTTTCATTAATTAATTTAAAATCAATTCCAGTTTTCAAAACAAAAGGCGTGTTTTTAAGAAATAATAACTATCAAACGATTTACAGTTGTTCATGTACAATTTTAAATTGAAATTGCTTCCAGTGACTAACATTGGATTAAATGGTAAAAATATAATCTAAAAACACTTTATGATGAATTAAAAGTATAATCAATCCATATAAATAACTTATATTAAAAGGAAGTTTTTGATTTAAAATAGAGTATTTTTCACTATTCATAAAAAATGAATTTTATCAAAAAAATATCAACAATTTACCCAAAGTAAATTTTGATGTCCCGAAAAAAATAAGAATTTAATTTTTTTTCATATAGAACATTTAAAAGTGACAAAACCTAGATTTAAAGAGGGATTTCTATCAAATGGTGGTAAGTTGACCTTTTAGAGAATATTATGCTATTTGTGCATAAAATTAGATTCATTCAGATTTTAAACCTCTAACATTTATTCGATAAATGAAAAACATCTACCAAAAATGTATAATCATATTTTAGTTAGTTCTATTCATTCTTTCCAATACAAAAGCTAGGATTTAACTACAGTTTAAAATAATATTATATTACTATTTTTTAGTATGACTCAGCATTGTATAAAACATAATATTTCAATAAAAATCATTGTTGTGTATCAGGTACTCCATCAAACATAGAATCCCATTTAAAGTAAAATTAATATTTAATTCACAAATATAAAAATAAATATAAAAATTTCTTATTCATTATATACCTGGGATGTTACATCCTTCCCCCTTTTTGGAAATTGCATCCTCACAATTTTTTTCACTTATCAAATAATTGGGGGTATTTAACCCTCATAGAAATTTTAGATTCCCACGTTACCTCTTCAACAATATGATTTTTCCTCAAAACCATTACCTGATGAATTACTTTATTCAGCAACACATGATCTCTTCTGTTATGAATATGGACATGTAGTTACTCATAAGAGAGATTCTCTCCCAACTGAACAAACTCTATGCTCAAAACAGGATATAGATCTGGCATATACTTTCTCAACATTGAAACAGGAAAATCATTGTGTACATGGGATAAATTTGGATGTAAACCCACTTTGTACACAACTGATCCATCATTCTCTATGATTTCATAAGTTACAATGATCCTCAGACTCAACATTCCATTTTTACCAAAACATATCACACTTTTCCATGGAGAAAATTTGAGAAAGACATGATCACCTACCTCAAAAAAAATATCATTCCTCTGGTTATCCGCATAACTCTTCTACATACTTTGAGCTATTCTCATGTGATTCTGAATCAACTGAACTTTTTCTTCCATCTATTCTACCAATTATGGTCCCATCAACTTCCTTTTACATACATCATCTCAAAAATCTAGAGTTATATATCACTTCTCATATAATGCCTCACGTGGATCCATCTATATAATAGAATGAAAACTGTGTTATAAGAAAATTAAACCAAAGAATGATGTTAGTACCAACTTCTCTGGTAATCCAGTGAACAAGCACGTAACGTATCCTACATGGTCTGAATTGTTAATTCTGAATGCCCATCTGATTGAGGATGAAAAGCTATACGAAAATTTTATTCAGTACCCAAGGACTTTTGAAGGATTTTATAAAAGTTATATGTAAACCTGGGATCATTATCATATACAATAGAGAGGGGAAATACATGAAAACTTACTATATTTTTAATATACAACAGAGAAAGTTGATCTAGAGGAAAAGAATCTCAAATAGGAAGGAAATGAGAAGATTTAGTCAATCGATCAACAATAACCCAGATTTCATTTTTACCTCAAGATGTCTTTGGTAATCCCACAATGATGTCCATGGATATATTTTCTCATTACCACTTTAGAACTAATGAAGTATAATTTATATCTTTTGGTAATTTCCATTCTTCTTTAACTTTCTAACAATTCAAACACTTTATAGTAAAATCTACAATATCTCTTTTCATTCAATCCCACCAGTAATACTCCCGAAGATCTCTATACATCTTAATACTACCAGGATGAACTGGAAATAAAGAACTATGAGTTTCACATAATAACTCTTTGTTCAAATATAAATAAAAAAGAACACATAATCTCTTTTCAAATCTCAAAATATAATCATTATCAATGTCAAAATCAGGAAAATTACCCTTCTAAACCAAATCTACCTTTTTCAAAAACTCACTGTCTTCCTTCTGCCCTTGTTTAATTCAGTCTGATAGAGATGATTAAACTAACACATGAAACAAAATAGTGGAATTGTTTATACCAACAACATATATTCAAAAGTTTATCAAATCATTAATCAAAGAATCTTGTTCTAAATTTTTCATGGTTAATGTTGCATTACTCTTTTGACACAAAGCATCAGACACATTATTTGCATTCCCTGGAAGGTAATGAATCGTGCAATCATAATCCGTGATTAATTCTAGCTATCTCTTCGGTTTCATATTCAATTCATTATGAGTGAATATATACTTAAAATTTTTTTGGTCATTATATATTTCACATTTTACTCCATAAAAATGATGCCTCCAAATTTTTATATAAAAAACAACAGCATCTAATTCCAAATCATGTGTTGGGTAATTTAACTCCTTAGATTTCAATTGACGTAATGCATAAGAAATTACCTAATCATTCTGCATAAGGACACAACCAAGTCCTTTAAACAAAGCATCGCTCTATATAACAAACTCAACAATTCTAGAAGGAAATTCCAAAATAGTAGCATTCACCAATCATTTTTTCAATTCTTGAAAACAATCATCACATTCTTTTATCCAAAAGAACTTAACACTTTTTCATGTTAACATAGTCAGTGGGATAGATAACTGTGAAAATATTTCAACCACCCTCCTATAATAACCTACCAAACCAATAAAACTATGGATCTTGGTTATATTTGTGGGTCTTGGCCATTCTACAACAACATTTTCATTATTAGGGTAAATATTTATGCCATTTTTTGAAACAATATGACCATGGAAAGATATTTGTTCTAACCAAAACTCACACATACCGAATTTCCCAAATAGTTTATTTTATTTTATGGTTTGCAAGAAAACCCTTAAATGAATTTCATGATCTTTTTTACTTTTGGAATAATCCAAAATTTCATCAATGAACAAAACCAAAAATATATCCAAGAACTCATGGAAAATTATATTATAAGATCCCAGAATACAGCAGGGGCATTGGTCAATCCAAAAGGAATAACCCAAAATTCATAATGGCCACTTCTAGTTCAAAATGCAGTCATCAGAATGTCTTCTTCCTTTACATTCAACTGATGGTACCCCAACCTAAAATCAATCTTTGGAAAATACTTATCTCCATAGACCTGATCAAAAAAATCATCGATATGGGGAAAAGGATACCTGTTGTTAAAAGTGATGTTATTAAATGATCTATAATCAATGAAAAGTATCATTTAACCATCATTATTTTTAAAAAACAAGATAGGGGCACCCATTAGTGAAGTTCTAGGTCGAATGAACCCTTTATCTAATAACTCATACAATTGCTTCTTTAAATCTAAAAGTTCAATTTGAGCCATTCGATAAGGTGGTCTTGAAATCGGCTTCTCATCATGAACTAAGTCAATAGTAAATTCAACATCCCAATCAGGTATAATACAATGGAACTCTTCAGGAAAAACATCAAGGTACTCATTTTCCAATGGCACGTCATTAATCTGAACAGTTCCTTTGTTTTATACAATATGTGCTAGGTTACATTCATTTTTATATTTTATTAGTTTCTCAGATTCATGATATGTTTTCAAAAGTAAGGGTTCATTCTTGTGCCGAAATATAAAATATTTCTAAAAATAAACCTCTTTAACACTATATTAAATCTTAGAATGATAAATATAAATCCATTCCATACCTGAAATAATTTCAAAATCTACTAGAATAAAAACAATAAGGTTTGTAGGAATATTCTTTCTGCACACAAGGACATGAAGGTTCTTATAATTTCTTTTTATCTCAAAATTTCCCCCGGTGTTTTTACCTTATGTTCAAGATTCATATATTGATATGGAATTCCAAATTTACTAAAAAAACATATCAGAAATTAATGAATGTGTAGACCTTGAATCAAACAACACATTAGAATAATCTGAACCAACAAGGTGTATATGATACTACTTCATTTGATGGCCCAACATCTGCTGAATTAGTTGCGAAGGCTTTCACCACCACTTTCTACTTGTAGTTCGGTTTGATTCCCTTATTTGTGTTCATTATTGGACATTAATTATTACAATAACCCATTTCATAGAACTTATAACATTTTACTGACTATAAATCATATTTTTCCTTACCATTCTCCTGATCTTTTTTAGTGAAATTATGAGCCTTATATCCCATTTTAGAACATCGGTAGCACTTACCAAAATTCAAAAGACATTCCCCAGTAAGATTTTTACCACAATTTTCACAAACTACAAACTTAATTTTCTTATCGTATGACTTTTTGAAGAATATTTCCCTTTTATTTTCCACCTCAACCTCTTATTCATTTATTTGTCAAAGAACACTTGATCATTAGCAAACTCTATTTCCCCATTCTCTGTACATTGAACAAGTTTTTCATAAATTTTGAACTCACATGAAGCTAAAGCCCTTCGATACAGTAGATTTAATCCTAATTAAAAATGGTTGACTTTACTATCAAGATCTCATATGAAATTTGGATCATACCTCGCTATTCAAGTGAATTTTGCTTCATAAGCATCCACTGAGTAATCCTCCTGCCTTAATTCTAGGCATTGTTTTTCTGTCCAATGAAGGGAAACCTTGGGAAAATATTTCTCAAGATACATACCTTTGAATTCATCCCAATCAAGAGCATCAATATCCTCACTATCTCAGATATTTCTAACCATCGACCACCACTAATCAAAAACACCTTCAAAACGGTAAACAGTGATACTAGCCTTCTATTATTCTAAACACCCCATGAAATAGAAAATCATATCTAGTGCTTTCGTCCACCCTTCTACAAGAACATGGTCAGTTGATCCTCTGAACAATGGGGATGTTTCCTCTTGAAATGCTCCACTACTGACATGTTCTATTGTGGTTGATCTGGGTGATCTCATTCATGGATACCACCAACATTTATATCTTGAGTCGACTATGCCATCACTACAATAAACTATCCAGTTCTGATTCCAACCATCTCTAGTTGATGGTTTGGAAGGTTGTCTTCCTCTTGATGTCATCCCATCATAGATGCCCTATTTCCTCTGTGGAAAACCATTCTTAACACAAAAATATCTTAGGCGAAACATCATGGTAATCTGTAAATGAAATATCATTTCAATATTAACATAAATTAATTTATGGATATTAATTTAATAATATCTTGACGCCTAAAGTTTTCTAAAATGATGATTGATACCAACTATAAGGACTCATCCTGAAAACATTACATAATGACGAATTAAATGAATAATTTACATCAAGAATGTTTTTAGGTGTAGAGTTTTAAATAATTAGGTCATAACATATACATAACAACTTGAATATTACATGTAGAAACATCTTTAGAGAATCTATTTTTGTCTTAAAATAAAAACTATAAAAAAAGTTCCATGTCTACTTCCATGTTTTAGACAGCATGACATTTCCTTGATCCCATCCTTGACCCTATTAATTTTCATGTCCTATGAAAGACATTTTAAAACATTGGATGAACATAACAAACTCAGAAATGGTTATAAAACAAGGAAATAAATCATTAGTTCATTAATACATACATAACATAAGCTCTTTAACATAACTCCTGAAATCATAAGATTTATTAATAACACATAGAAATCACAAATCATAATGGTAACTTGTTGCATCCATAATATACTTATGTTGTAGCTTCCACAAATACGTAGGGTGTTATATTTGGAAGACTCGTAACCGTATATTACCTAAATCATTTGGAGAAACATTATTGTTCACCTTGTCATGTTACCCAATGCATTAGAGACATATATTTAGCTCACCACCACTAGGTTTATCACATAACCATCCATATACATAAACAATTCCCAAGAACCATAAAATAATCCTAACACATAAAACAAACATATAAGAAAGAACACATTTCCTCATTTCTATCACAAATATAACATTTAATTATATTGACATAACCAATCAATTATCAAAACCATTTTCAAAACCCAAATACATAAAATATTATATGATAATTAGTTTCCTTTCAAAAACATTACTACTTGTTAATTAATCCAATGATCAAATAACACTCGTCGTGGTGGAAAAGGTCATTGTAACTGCCTACGATAAAAAGAAACATTTTTTTCGTATAGTAAAACTACTTTTAGAAAAAATATTCCATTTGAATGAAATGAAAACTCAAAGGTTTTTATACACATATTAATAGAAAATCTTGTATAAAACAAAATATGCCTCAATGAAAGGATATTGAGATAATGTCCCTTACCTCATGTCCGACATGACCCGTTCGTTCTTTAATATCTTGAATAATAAAATAAAGTAAATTTATACTTTCTTAACAACCTTTTTAATGTTTATTATTTCATTTATATCACTTATTTCAATGTTATAAACCTGATTTAATTATTTTAAGTTAATAATGGTCGTTTTGTCGATATTTGGTACTTGAGTCAAAAATGAACTCCTTATAATTACAGGTTGTCCATGTGGTAATAATTCCATTATCTCTAGAATGATATTAATCATGTAGATATATTATATATTATATATATCTGGTATATATATATATATGTATATATAATAGTACATAACTTTTGGAGATAAGAAATTAAATGCACTGTTCATTGAGACGGTAAGCTGTACATACACATGAACACTACTTTCATTTCTATTTCATATTTAATGGAATGAAAACATAATGATAAATAGGTATATTATAATTCCATTATGATATCGTATATATAATTTCATAACACCTTACTTTATATATTCCACACAAGACATGAACGAGTCATATCAATTTTGAGGGGGTCGTTGTCCGAACTTCCTCAAATGAAATTAACGTATTTACCCACAATGGAAACCATAAATAGATTATATAAATGAAAAATAAAGTAGCATAGAGAAAATATAAATATAATATGTATAACATATAAATATTGTTCCATCCTAATGACCACCATCAGAGGAGGTAGGATATAATTGACAATCTTCATTTCGTGAGGCGTTAGTTTTCCATCCAGAGAAACAATATGTTCTTTATCCAGTAGATGGTGGTGTGTGTAAGTGTAGTTATAATTCTTCACATAAAAACCTCCTAGTATATTTACTAAATTTGTGTTGTTATAAATGAAAGGAATAAAAAGATTTTAGGGGTTGGAGAAGTAAAATAAAAGAAACGAATTTATGAGAAGTCGTTTCTATTAATTCGGGTAACTCCCTTTGGATTGAACCAAAAGGATTTTTTGAAGTACCTTATGACTAAGGTATGTATTATAGATGGAAGATAGTGATGTAGGGAGCATTCTTTGGTAGAGTTTGGATGATCCAATGGGCTTGAGAGGTGTGGGAAATGGGTTAGAGTGAAGGTCTTTTTATAAGGGGGAGTAGGGGCTTTTTAGGAATGATTGAAAATAGTATTTCATTATATAATGATTTTCGGTTTCTAAACGTCCAAAACATATTAAAGTCGAAGATAGGATGACTCTTGTTCCAAAAAATCATTCAATAAGAATTGGACATGTTTTGTGTATTATTTTAATTTTTATAATATTTTTTATTTAAATCATTCATTATTGAGGAAAACGATGCATCATTATTGTGTCATAAATAATTTTATTTACTGACGTATAAAAATTATTAAAAAAAATACCATGATGTTTGAAATCCTTTTAGATTTCAAATTAATATTTATAGTCAAAGAGATTACTTATATAAGTCCATATAAAATTTGATTTACTAAAAGATATACGTTTATGTCATTTTTTCCTTAATTTAGAATAATTAATATAAAGTGTCATTATTACTCTTAAGTGGATCGATGGGGTCCCAAAATAGACCCATGGAATCCAATGCTCGTAAATGTATCAGAAAATAGGATTATGACACAAGTTAGAGTAATTTATTATTGTTATAATATTATTTTTCCCATAAACTACCCAATTTACCTTTAATCGCGGTAAATAAAAGTCAAAAGGTACTATTCATCAAATAATATATTCATCTTATTGGAAAAAATTTTACTTAATAATAAAAATCATGTATTTTGGATTTTCTCAATTTAATTCACAGAAGTGGTAGAATTTCATTTAAATGAAAAATTCATTTTTTTAACTACTACTCAGGGTATTCAGTATTCATAAAAAATTGACGGTGTTCAGAAAAATACCAAATATTCAGCCTAAGATATATTTGATATTCTGAATTAAAAAATGATGTCTATTTTAACAAATTTAAATCATATAAGTATCATTAATTAATTTAAAATCAATTTTTGTTATCAAAAATAAAATCGTGTTTTTAAGACATAATAACTATCAAATTATTAACCGTTGTTTGTGTCCAATTTCAAAGTGAAATTTCTTCCAATGAACAACATTGAAATAAATGGTAAAAATATAATCTAATTACATTTTAAAATCAATTAAAAAGATAATCTATTGATATAAAAAATTAAATTAAAAGGTGGTTTGAAATTAAAAATAGTATTTTTCTCTAGTCATTAAAAAATTGAATTTTATTTGAAAATTAACAAAAATTTACCCATAGTAACTTTTGATGTCTTGATTATAAAGAAGAATTTTATTTTTTCAATTTGAACATATAAAATTGAATAAAACTAAATTTAATGAGGGTTCATCATCAAAAGGTGGTAAATAAACCTTTTAAGTATATTAGATTATTTGTGCTTAAAATTAAATTCATTCGCATTTTATGCCTCTAAATTTTATTTGATAAATGAATAATATTTAACAGACATGTATAATCATATTGTAGTTAGTTTTATTTATTATCGCCAATACAATGGCTATTCGTTAACTAAAATTTAAAATAATATTATATTATTATATTTTAGCATAACTCAGCATTGTGTGCAATATAAGATGTCAAAGAAACCCATTGTTGCGTATCAGGTATGCCATCAAACATAGCATCCAATTTAAAGTAAAATTAATATTTAATTAAAAAATATGAAAATAAATATTAAAGTGTCTTATTCTTTATTTACCTGGGATGTTACAGACCTAACCCAACCCAGGTCTTACCCGAACTCGGCCGAACCATCCTGGATTGGCTGGACCTAGTCTGATCCACCTACTAGGTGCGGTTTCCAATGGGGTGCGACTGCCAGTTGTGTGCAATCCTAGCTCCCCACTGAAAGGACATAGTCTGTTTGGTCATCAACTAACAACACTAGGATGGCATCATCCCTCTGGTTGACCTGTCTGGTGGACACATCTAAGGGGGGACCTGCGGTCGGAGAGGCGGTGTATCCTCCACTGCGAGCCACCGTGGAACTTCGTCCTCCAAAAACACGGCCGGAAAAGGATGTTTTCCCCTATCCCTTATAGCTTCTATCGGCGCCACATCCCCTCACTATGGAATTTCGCCAGCACTGCTGCACTGGAAGTGCCACCGTGCTGGTGTCTCCATGCCGGCAGTGCTTCCATGGGCCACCGGTGAAGTTCTAGTGGTCCGATTTCCTTCCAGACAACGCCGACGGGCTTCCCAAGACACCACCTTTACCACGCGACCCTTAATTTCGTCATGACAAATAAATTTCATGGTCACCCACCAAGAATGCATCAAACCGAGATCAAAAAAGGGTTTGGGGCTTGTTCGGTTTGTCCCGTACCATCTACGGTATCAACATAATATGGGTAGGAATTAAAATATCATCAAATCATAGTTTAACAATAAAAAACACTACCTTGAACTCATTGGAAGACACTGCAGATGAGGAAGAAGGCTCTGTGTTCGAAGGTGTTCATCAGCATTCATCGATCTGTGGATCGAATCCTCAAATGGCTTTATCGAATCTCCATTCTTTGTTGGAGCATGACGTTGCCAGTAATTATTCTATAGTCCTCCCATGGGTTCCCAAAACCCACACCAAAGATTTGATTAAGTTGAAGGATGGATAAATCCCCACGTTGGTTCATTAATATGACTCATTAATGAATCATAATTAATGATCATAATAAACAACTAGTATTTCAGTTACATGACAATAGGTTCAAAATGTTAAATTACCAACATTTATTTCCCGATGTTACCATGTGGTCCCACTATTGGCCTCTCAATGGTTGCAAAAAAATAGAATTAAATATATAGTTATTTTATTATTTTTTCTAATGTCCACAAAAAAAACTTTTTCATCAGTCTTTTTCCGAAAAATATTAAGCTTCCCTTTAATGAATCTCAGTACTACGAGTCCAATAGTTTCCTAGGAGTTTTAATCGAATCACCGGTTCAAAAAATAGAAACTTTCCCCCTCATGTTTATTGAACATACCATAAAAGAAATTAAAATTTTCATTCCACGCTCTCTGGACCTCGGAATCGTGTGCTGTAAATTTTTTAAGTCTCATAATAATTCAATATAATTAAAAAATCATGTAAATTCTGGGTCATTACATTATCTTCACCTCAGGGATCTTCATACCCAAAAGCCAGAACAAAAGCTAAGAAAACAATTGGGGTTACTAAGCACGTATATGTTCATCTCCCTCCCATTTTCTCTCTTAGAGGTTCACATGTTGCCACTGAACACACACCAAAGGTATTAACCAACCATGAAGGGCATGTTCCTATAAATCCTCTTTCTCCACTGGGAATTCCTTAAATTTCACCCCATCATCAATCTCTAGCTGTCCCTAGTTAATGATATGTGATGGATCATGTAAACGTATCCTCATACATGACACGTGGAAAAAGTTATGCACTCGGTGCATCTCTGGGGAATGAGTTATGTGGTATTCCACCTTTCCAATGCTGCTGGGAATATGGAAAGGTCTGATAAACATCAGAGATAGCTTGAAACCCCATCTAAATTATAGCAATCCTCATTAAGGTGAGACCTGAAAGAAAACATGACTGCCCTCCTCCAACTCCAGGGGTATTTGTATCATATTAGCATAAGACTTCTGCCCACTCTGTATAGTTTTCATCCGCTCCTAGATGACGTGAACCTTTTTAGTAGTAGCTCATATCAACTCTAAAACCCATAATTTCTGAATCCCCTAGCTCAATCCAGTACAGAGGTGATCTTCATGGTCGCCCTTACAAGGCCTCAAATGGCGCCATGACAATGGTGGAGTGATAGTTTCTGTTGTATGAGAACTCCACCAAGGGAATGTGATCCTCCAAAATGCTTCCAAAATCAAGGATGCAATCCCAGAGCAAGTCCTCAATCGTCTGTATGGTCTGCTTCATCTAACCATCTATCTAAGGGTGAAAGGCGGTGATCAAGCATAGATAAGTCCTGAACACCTCTTGTAATCCATTCGACAACAGGGATTTAAAATGTGTGTACTGATCTTAAATGATCATCAATGTCACCCCCTGAAGCCGAACAATATTTTGTATGTAGATACGTCCCAATCCCTCAATTGATCCCTATTCTTGGATGGGTAGGAAGTGGGCCAACTTGGTAAGCTGGACAACGATCACCCGGATAGAAACATGTCCCCTGGACATTTGTGGTAGCCTTACCATGATTTCCAAGAGATATACCATCCCATTTCTACCCTAGTACCTCGAGTGGTTGAGTCAAGCCTGCTAGAACCTAGTGCTCGGCATTCACTGGAAGACAAGTGAGGCATCATGAAATGAACTTCGTGACTTATTTCTCCATCCCTGGACACTAGTACAAATGCCGGAGGTCCTGGTACATCTTTTCCACACCAGGATGTACCAAAAAAGGGGATGTGTGGAACTCCCATAACACCTCCTCTCATAACATCATGGGTACCATGGTGGTTCAAATGAAAAGAACAATGCGCCCCTACCTTCAGAACATCCTTCAAGAGCCCATCTTGAGGATATCAGAGCATCTCGAGCCTCGCAGTCAATGTCCCCAAGATGTGCCTCCCTGACTCACTGAAGTAGTGGGGGATTGATTGACATAGATTGGAGGTATGCTTCTCTATCACTATCGACAAAAGATATATGCAACGCGGAGAGCTGTTATGTCTCCAAAATATGCAGCTCTAAATCATAAATTTTTTTATGTGTGTATGCTACTATGTTTCCCTTCTAAGGAGTGTAGACTATCTCAACATCATTTTCCTATATGAGCCCCAACCATCTTTGTTGTCTCAGGTTCAAGTCATTGTGTGAAAACATATACCTAAGACTCTTGTGATTAGAGTAGATGGTAAATCGTTCACCCATCACGTCATGCCACAACATATTCAGAAAAAATACTATTGTTTCGCACTACAGGTCATTGGTAGTATAGTTCTTCTCATGTTTCCACAGATTCCATGAGTTGTAGGAGATAACAACTTTCTACTACATCAGGACACATCCCATTCTTGTCCCTGATGTGTCACAGCATACTACACACCCAACACCCTCTTCTGGTAGCCTCAAGATAGGGGAACTTTTTAGTCTCCAACTCATCTCCTAAAATACCTACTAGAATCTCTATGCCACAAGAAAGGTTTTCCCATCTTGGTCAATCCTAACAAGGGTTCTAAAACTATGTAAAAGTTAGGTATGAATCTTCAGAAGTACCCGAACATCCCCAAGAAAACTGTACACCTTGGACACACTTCTAGGTGGAACCAAAGAAAGAACTGTATCTATCTTCTTTGGATCCACTGGAACTCTTGCCTCCATGATAATGTGTCCTAGAAGGTGTAACTCCCATATCCAAAATTCAAACTTTTTAGAGCATACCATAATTTTGATGGTATTAGAGTGTATCTAGAACTATCTGTAGATGAGTGGTGTGCTCCTCCTCTGATGTTGAGTACACTAAAATGTCATGAATGAAGACCACCATGAAGTGATCAAGGTAAGGCTAGAAGATTCATTTCTTGAGTCAAATGAACACTACTAGAGCGGTGGCAATGACAAAGGGCCTCACCAAGAACTCAGAGTGTACATAGAAAAACCTGAAGGCCATTTTTGGTAAATCTTCATCTCGTACCTTGAGCTGATGAGATCTTGATCTGATGTCTATATTTGAAAACCATTGATCTCTCTTTATATGATAAAATTGACCATGAATCCTCGGGAGTGGATACTTGTTCTTCACGATAATCAGGTTCTTGTGCCGATAGTCTACGCAAAGTCTCAAACTTTCGTATTCCATCTTGGTGAACAAAATCAGGGCTGACCAGGGAGAAACACTGGGCCTTATGAACCCTTTTCCCCTAAAAGCACTCCAACAATACCCTAAACTCACCATGATCTATAGGAGCCATTTGATAAGATGGTGTAGATATCAGTCTTGTCATGGGGTACAGGTCGATGTAGAAGTTTACCTCTCTACAAGGAGTCATTCCTAGAACATCCTTAGGAAAAACATGAGCATAATGGTCCACAACTACAGCTTAGGTCAAACTCCTCTTTTCAACCACTCTGAGGGTAAGGGTTTCCAGAAAATGAGTGATCGGGTGCACCCTCCTACGAGAAAGTCCATCCTGGGCTGAAAAGGTTCCCCTCTCAATAGTGAATGAAAAACGGGTCCCATTATCATGGAAACATAGAACATTGTGCCTAATGCAGTCGATCTAAGCTTGAACTATGGATAACCAGTCCATACCCAAGATGACATCGTAAGTGCTCGATGTTTCTACAATGAGATCCCAATCGAACCTCTCGTCTCCTTGAGTAAGTTCACACCAATGGCACCAGTGTTTCATCTTTGAATCTTCTCTCGTAGGAGCCTCTAATCATAAGGATCGATCCAATGTCTCTATTAGAATCTACGAGATCCGAATGAGAGTCATGAAGATTAACGAGTGAATGAAACGTGTGCCTGTAAGAACTGCAGCTATGATAGAATAGACATAGATCTTACGTTGAATCGTAACTAGAGAACCATGGTTGTTGGCCATAATAGCCTATAGCTAAACTCATTTGAGTCCACCTACTGCATGTTGTCGGGGGGGGGAACCTGGGGGTGGTGGTGGAAGAACATCAAATCATCATCCATCGACTACTCCAAGACTTACTCCTCTAAATTCTTAGTCGCCATGCAGACCACCTTGCTCAAACATTTGTTTCTTACTCTACGGCACCACGACTGTCTACTGATCTTCCACGTGCGGAGTCGGACAGTTACGATCCATGTGCCCCTATTCGCCGAAAGAGTAATAGACTCTTTTCGTCATATGACCTTCTCAGCCTCGTGATCTCTAGACCTCCGACCCTACATCCTATGGTCATCATTTATAAGGTCTGTCACACTTGGACATCTGCATCATCTTTTTACTACCTGCTACAGATGACTCGGCTACTTGTCATCCAGTGGAGGCTCTCACTATCAGTGCCTGCTCAGCTATAAAGCTCTGAACTAGAAGTGCTCGCTCATGCACTACATCCTGCATTGATATGTTGAGTGATATCATCAATGCTATGATGTCCCATCAGAGACCCTGCTAAAAGGTTTTGGCCCTGAAAAAACACCTCGTACCATATATATTGAGTAGAGGGAGGTGTCAGTGAATCTCACCAAGTACTAGGCTCAAGTCTTGTTTCCCAACTATATTTATAGTTTCTCTTGAATACTCACTAAACACAAAGTCTCTAGTACGAAGTCCACCCTAAAAGGCTCTCAAAGTCCAACCAGGAGAACGTCGCCTCATCGTGTTTCTAGAGAATCGGGATCTACCATCTCTCTACTATAACCTTTAAATGGATAACACCTAGGATCACCATCTGGTCTATTGGTATCTTAACCAAGTGGAAGTCCTATGCCACAACCTCTAGCTACTCCTCAAAAGCCTGGGAATCTGTCTCACCTAAAAACCTCAGAGGCCTCTATCTCTAGAAATCGGGCAATGTGCTCAATCGGTGTACATGGTCTACTGGTGGGGCTAGATACATCTTCTACCCAACAGATAGTGGGGAAACTGGTACACCACCCGAAGGTGCCATCACTATAAGAGGGTCCTGCACCAAAGCCTCATCACTCGGTGGTCCATCAACATGATCACTCAATAGAATCTTGGATGGTTGTCTTCGCTACAACATCCTGTAAAGAAAGAGATGTGCCACGATCAAAAATCTATAACTGGTGAGTTGACTCAAAAAGTTCAAAAGTAAAACAACATTTTCAAAACCCAGGAAAACAATGTTTTCTTGTACCGAGATGGAAATCGGAATTTTGGGTCCTAGTGTATGGATACGTCAGCTGCCACACCAAAACTAGACTCCCCAAACTGAAACCCAAACTCAAGACTCTTAACACTATTACTACATTAAAAACATATACTCTTAGTTCTTCTAGTAAAAACAACCTCCCTTTGACACAAGTTTTTCATGACCCATCCCCCAGGGCCCGTGTCGTGACTACCCCTAGCCCACATTCCTTAGGCCGGGGTTGGCAACTAGCACAAGAAGTTCATATCCCTAAAAATTGGAAGGCATTTCCTTTAAACCTACAAAAACAAAAAGAAGCTACACAACAAGAAAAAACCATGTAGTATGAATTCCAAAAGCAAAATGTGTGAACAGAAGATGAATGGGCCAGAATAAAAACCCAACTAAAATATAATACAAAAAAAAAAGAAAAAAACAGCTCCAGAGGCCATCCGCCTAGGATTCTACATGGAGGGTAGGTATAGATCATCACTATGGATCTCCATGTCAATCGATCACCTACATACACCATCTAGACCTGGCTCCTAAAACTCGGTTAGGGCTTCCCATCATCTACACAAGATGAAACAAGGTGCGGGAAATACCTGTGCATGGGTGAGTATAATAATATCCAGTAGTGACCCCGAGATCTCCTAGGGTCTCTAATAATTATAAAAAGGAAAACCATAAAGAGTTATCTCAATCACCACAAAAAAAGTAAAATACATCTCACATTAGGTATAGAACTTAAAGTACGTGAATAGAGATGATTAGTCATAATGCTAGATCATATTATTCTCTCATGATTGGTTTTCAGCTAGACCTCACATGGTTTCTAGGTGTTCACCCATAGAGGATCTCAAGGTGTTGGCCCACAGTGGATTGCTTGGTGCTGAACAAAGAAGAATCACTAAGTGGTTACCATAGAGGGTCTCTAGGTGTTGACCCATAGTGGATTTCTCAATACATAACCACAGATCCCAACTACATGTTGAATCAAAAAAGAATCACTAACTGCTAACCCACAGGGAATCTCAAGGTGCTTCATCACATTACAGTCAGCAATTGGATTCCCGCACTTATCACGGTTGATTCAGAGAGGATCTTCTCCTCAAGATATCAGTCTTATCTCAACCTCCATGAAGTTACAAGAATTTGTAACTCAAAGAACCACCATGTCATAAGTGTTCCAACTCAATATATAGCATGTCAATCAGACACTCGGTCTGTATGTTATAGGTATTTTAGTATCGAGAGCCATGTTGGTTTTTGGTTCGATCCATCCTAGATGCACTCCAACATTATACAAAAATCATGTGGAGTATCTAAAACGTACATCCCCATACTATGGATTCCAGTTCCACAAACGGTTCGTCAAATGGACATCTGATTTAGACATTATAGACCTTAAAGCATAATTGGTTCCAACTGGGTCTGGGTCCGGTCCGACCCGGGGAGGCCGACCCGACCCGACCCGGTCGAGGTCAAATTAACTAGATCTAGGTCCAACCTAGTTTTGACCTAACCCATGCCTACTCAGCCCCTAGGGCAAGCCCGGCCCAGACTGGCTCGACTCGGTCTAGTATGCCAGCTTGGCACATCCGCCAGGTAGGTGCAGTTCCAGCACCCCACTAAACGAATAGAGTCCGTTTGGTCTTCAACCGGTGGCACCTGGATGGTGCAACCCATTCTGTTGACCATTCTGGTGGACCAGTCTAGGGAGGGACCGATGAATGCAGGTCCTCCATTGACGCAGCCGGAGCCATGACGTCTCCTCCACAGCATGCCACTGTAGTTCCTCGTTCGCAAAGAACACAGCCGACAAAGTTCATCCACCCTTATCCTTCGTGGCGCCTGCGGGCAACGGAACGCCAGTGGTGCCTCACCAATAATGCATCCACGGGCCACCAGTTAAGCTCTGGTTATATGATTTCTTTCCTGAATGCGCCGGCGTGCTTCCTGGGACACCACCTTTACCGCATGATCCTCAGTTTCGCCTTCCCCTCAAAATTTCTTCGTTACCCATGAAGAATGCATCAAACTGAGATCGAATGAGGGTATGGGCCATGTTTGGTTTTTCCCACACCCTTCGCTCTAGTGTAATAATATGGGATGTAATTCAAATATAATCAAATCATAGAATAAAAATCAAAAACCCTTAATTGAACACGTTGGAAGATGTTGTGGATGAGGAAAAAGGGTCCGTGTCCGATGGTGTTCATTGGCGTTCATCGATCTCTAGATCAAAACCTCAAATGGAATCATTGAATCACCATTCTTAATTAGTAGATGACATCTCTAGAACTTCATCAATGAGACAAAATTGTCGGATCCAAAAACCCACGCCATCAATTGGATTAAATAAATGAAAGGATAACTCCCCACGTTGGTTTATTAATATGATACAATATTGAATCATAATTTTTAAACCTAATAAACCACTAGCATTTCGGTTACAAGATGATGGGTTTAATACATTAAATGACCCATGTTTATTGCCCGCCATTACATTGTGGTCCCACCATTATCCACTTAGAGGTTTTAGAAAGAATAAAATAACATATTTATTTATTTTATTATTTCGTTCTGAAAGTCAAAAAAATTAACTTCTCCATATGTCTTCTTTCGAACAATGTTATGCTCCCCTAAAGTGAATCCCAGTTCTATGGGTCCAATAGTGTCCTTTGTTTTTTAAATTTGAGCACCAGATCAAAACATTGAAATTCACACCAACACATTTACTGAATATACCTTAAAAAATGTTCAATATATAATTCTAGGCTCTCCGGGCCTCGAAATCACGGGATGTCAATTTTCACAGTCTCATAATAATTCCATATATTGAAAAAAATTACATGGATTATCAGGGTCTTTTCAATTCTGGGATGAAATAGGGTTCTCAACAAAAAAGGAAATTTTCATTAAAAACGACATTTTTGAAATATTGAGAACATAAAGAGGATAAACATAAATATAAATTTCAATTCTGATTAAATATAAATAGTAGAAGAAAAATTATGAGATTATTTATAGATAGATTGTTTTATTTTATCATTGTAAGCATAAAAAAACAAATCCTGATAAATGGTGAGATTTTAACATAACGAACTTAAAACATTTGTAATTTTGAAACATAATCCAATTTAATCAATAAAAATAAATGAAACATATAATATAAAATGGTAAATAATTTTATAATATTAAATATTAAACATTATGTATATAAACCTCATAAAAATAAAATTGTTGCATAACAAAATAATTTTCCTCAGTGAAGAAAATTGTGACAAAAATACCTTACAGTTTCGGTAATATTTGAACTTTAAAACCAATAACAGAGTGACAATAAAACTATTTTATAAATATGAAAAAATTTAATTAGAATTATTTTAAAATAAATTATTTATAGTAATTTACACCACAAAAATGAATCATGTGCTGAATATAACATCTGTCTCATAGAAAATATAATTATGATAGAAATAAAATACCTTAAGTTCTGAATTCCTTCATACTAATTCAAACAAAATATATAATAAATATAATATTATTATAAATATATTATATATCCAAATATATCATTTATAACACATTTAATTTTATAGTGACCATTTATGATTATTTTATTATTATTCAATTTTAATGTCATATTTTGGGTAAAAACCATTTTGTTTTCTGTAAACATTTTGAGTTATTATTTTTTGTCCTATTCCTTTGATCAATATCTAACCACATCCTGAATATAAAAAATGATATAAATATCATATATAACAAATATATCTGTATTTAATGTAATCCATATAATATATTCGTAGGAAATGAAATACATCATTCGTAGAGATGGAAGGTCATACATAGAAAAAACTTTTTCCCTTTTTTTATTAGATTGAAAAAAAATTAGGGATATATTTTCATTAAAAAATACTTTTTATGGAAAATATATTTTATATGTTCAAAAAACCTATTCTTAATACTTTTCATGTAAAGAATAAAATAATCACATCGCTTCACAATATGATAGTCCAAAATACACATGAATAATGTTATAGTATTCCAAAAAAGGGGATAGTATGAAGGTAAATGGTATATAATCATTATATAATAGGAATAAGATAAAAAATATCTTTAATATCCTATATAAACTATAAATACATCATTATATCCAATAGTGAGATATGGTAATGGAAAAAAACAATACTGAAAAAGTAAATTACTTGGGAGATTTTACTGCCATTCCTTAAGAAAATATTAAACTCTAACACGTTTATAATTATACCCATTTATTTATCATGGATAGAAATATATAAGGGAATAATGTTTGTAAAGATAATTTAATCCAAGCACTCTATGGGAAGAAAAATGATTTTTTTTTCGTGTTTTTGGCTTTTAATTTTTGTTTGAATAAATGGCCCTTTAGTAGTTTTGTGTGTCTTGGGTTGGTAAATCATAATTTCTTGGGTTTCATGGTCATATTATTAATTATTTTTTATACCTTTTTATTTAATTGTGTTGAATAAAAGTTATTATGAGTTGTAGGGGGACTATAGTTTGTGGTCCAAGTTACCTGTGAGAATTTTTTACTAATGGTAATGTCGTTTAGAATATCCATCTCACAGGGAAGATGAATTTCAAATAACATTTGATAGCACATCCCTCCAACAAAAATATACTCAATTTGAATTTTGTTTTAAAATTATTCATTCCTATTTCACTTTGCTCATTTTTTGGTACATTATATTCTGAACAAGATTATTTATAATTGATAAAAGGGGGGTTATAATCTTAATCTTCAACATTGAACAGATCTTCTACATATTTTTAGACTACTTGTTTCAATTTATTAAATATATTTTTTAGTGATTCTCAAGATTTCATTAATTTAAGGTGATATTTCATGTTAATTTCTGCTACTCCATTGAAAATCATTCATTACAAAGTCTAATATATGAATTTTTTTGATAACACTATTTTTTCCTTGATTATTTGGTGGCGGGCAGTGATTTATTTTATATAATATATTTTTTTTTGGAATATGAATTTTTGAATTATCTAGATCCTCCCTCCTTAATCATTTTCCACATAATTGTAATATTTATTTGAATGAAAATTCCTCCCACTCTCATAATAATTATTGGAGAAAATGAAATATTGTATTAAAGGGGGAGGGTTATTCAGTTATCTTAACCATGGATCATGGATTACACATCAAAAATACATATTTTTTCATATTTCCACCAATTGAAACTATAATTTAATTTTTTTTAAATTGACGCCCTGAAAAAAAAACAAATAAAAAACGAAAAAAAAGTAACATATTACAATTGTTACAAAAAAAAAGAAAGACATAAAACACAATTTTTTCTGAAACTAAATATAATTCTAAGGAAAAATTATTGTATCATGCTTAGGTGACAACCAAATTATGGGTTCAAGATTTTAAGGTGTCTGAAATTGTTATAAATGTATGATTGTTATGTATTTTTTCCAACAAATTTATTGGATGTTCACTTTAGAAACTATGAAATGGTGTCTAATATGGGATATCTTTTTGGAATATTGATTTGAATTTTAAAAAACCAAAAAAAATCATGAACCTTGGAAAATCACTATTTATGAGTAATAAATTTAGGGGAAAAACTCTACTAATAATCATATAACTCAACTGAATATACAATAAAATGGAAAAATGGGATCCCATGTCGAGTCTCTAAGACAAGGGTGCTGGGTTCATTTCTGTTAATAAATAGATATTATTTATAATTTCTAAAGGTTTTTTCACATTGATTTTCACAAGAATTATTTTTGGGAAAAGATAAATTATTGAAACATGTAAAACAATTATCTCATTTAGGTCAGTAAATTTTTTTGACCCCAAATGGATAAGGGGACAATTACATTATTTAATTATAATTTGAGTTGAATAACTTAAGTGATATAAAATTTAGCTTCAATTTTCTAAACCTAGGGGATAGTGAAAATTGATGGTTTATATTTTAATGTATTAATTCAACTATTCTCTAACATACTAATGTCTTAGAACTAGAAACCATTTTAATAGAAATAAAGAAGATGGTAATATTCACATTGGATTCATGATTTTTTGTGTTCTAGATGGATTTTTGATCTCTATAGAGATGGAGTAATTTAGAACATTGGTCTGATGCTCTTTTCTTCTTCTTTAGTTTTTATACAAATAAATAAAAATGGATTTCTCATTATTGTAGTTGATTATTTGTGGGGGAGTTCAATGTGGCCTTAATTTCACCCCTCATTCCTTATTAATTTTCAATTTTCATTCAATTTTTATTATTAAAATAATATATTTTGTTTAATAAATAACAATTTTTGCCTTTTGTATATTTAAATTGTTAAAATGAAAAATTATTGTAAAATTAATGCATTTTAGTGTTTTTCATAATATTTTTATGAATAACTTAAAATCATTTAATTAATGTATCATTTTATTTCAATTTTTATAATGTTTTTTGGATTAATTTTTATTTTTTATATTGTTATTATTTTAATTATAGAATTATTTCATTTAGTATTTTAAAAAATTCATTTTTTCATATAATTCTTTCATTTGAATAATTTTTTATTTAATTTAATTTATATTTTCTAAACCTTTTTCTAAAATAATATTTTTCTTTCATTTATTTAATTATTTTCATTGTTTCTGTCATTTTATTATTTTATTATTATTTCAAATTAGATTAATTCATCAACTTAATTAATTCTTCATTTTTTATTTGTCAATAAATAAATTTTAATTTTTTTTTTGAAAAATTAAATAATTAAATTAAGACAAAAAATTTAGTTATTTTATTTTTAATACTCAATTATATTATTTTAAAATATTATTATTTGGTTTTCATTTTTATTCTTATAATTAAATAATTATTTAATTAACATAAGCAAGCTGACTTTTAATATGTTTAATTGTTTTGAAATAATTTATATTTTACCTTATTTTTATCTATATGAATATTTTATTGAATATTTTATAATTAAGATTTTTTGGTTTTAATAAATTTAATGTAAAAATTTTCATATTAATCTCGACTATAATTTTATAAAATTTATTAATATAATGTTAAATGATTATTCTGAATTGTTTTATATTTTTAATATTTTCGTTTTTTATTCATTTCTATGTGTTGTCGTTTCCATCACATGACACCAAATAAGAGTAGCTACACCCACTGCCAGCCTTTACCCACCTCCAACCACTTTTCATGCCAAACTAACATTAGACCTCCAACTACCATCTGGAGAAGTGAAATGGTGACTCTTTTGAGTCACCATTAAAACCCCCAATAGTAAATATTTTGAGTCAACACGAAAACCCCCCAATGATGATTCCCTTGAGTCATCACCAGTGACCTCCCAATAGTATAATCCTAAAATAGAATCCACAAGGATTAAATTAATCCATGGCCCTCTACTAACACAACATTCTAACTACCCACGACCATCTCTTAGTCAACCATCAACAAAAGAAATAGAAAAATAAAATTGGAGAAGAAGAAAATAAATAAAACATCAATATGATTAAAACATAAGACATGAATCAGCATTGAAGAACCGCAAAAATATTTCCACTCATTTTAGTTTTGAACAACAGGAATTACTAAAATCAAATATCTGATAATACCGATACAGAGGAAACCTGAAGCCGAGCCACAACTCAGATCTAGAAACCACTCTCCCCCTCTGATGAACTAATCTTTTCAATCCAACACCGCCTTGAATTTGAGACATGCTGCAACTCATGAATTCCACTGAAGGCTGAGACTGATGTTCCAGCTTTTGTGGAAATTCTATAGAATGAATTTTTTCTACCTGTTATAACCAGAAGAGACACTCCACGAGTTGGCAACTTCCAATCCCCACCATCTATTCTCCTACCTAGGCATGTGTCACCCTTCCTCCCTTCCCGATACTGCCGTAACCCTCCCATTTCCACTTATTTATTCCTGAGCTCTATATTCCATCACCAAAAGTGGGAAATCCACCCCCCTTGGCGTCTACCTAGTCCCCTTTCCCTTTCATATAGAGTCAAACAACCGCACCCCCAATTATTTTATTTAATAAATATAACTATAATAATAATAATAATAATTAATTAGGTTATTTTATTATTATGAATGATCAATGATGCTGTTTATGTTAATAAAGGAATTATACTTGACTCACTAGTGGGTGATGATTCCTATTAGAATGAATCACAATTGGACGGAAGAGAGTAGTGACCTACATGTGACAGTGAGTTCATAGAGGGGGTGTTTATAATTATTATATTTAAGTAGGAGGGATACATGCCATTAGAGAACCATCCACATGAGTTATAGAACCATTTGGGAGACTCAGAAAGCATGAGTTATTCAATCCAAATTCTTGATCCATCCATACATTGACTGCAGAACCATTTTTCATATCTACCACTTACCCATTACAGATCTAACCATATGATTCATCTTCTGATCAACCATTCCATAGACCTCTGGATAATCATTCTCCATAAATTCACTATAACATAGAGAATATATCACAATCCTAGCTGAGAAGAGTATCAAAGGAGGATCAAGATGAATGGAGTCGTCTCATACGAGATGTTTTATATTCTCTTTCTTCCACTTCTTATCATTGTTATTTTCATTTTTAATATTTTTTGTTAAATTTAACTACGGGGATTGGTTTTTTAATTTTTTAAAATTATTATTATCTCCTAATATTAATTTCCACAATTTCATCGATTCACTTTATGCTTAGAGATCACATTTTATTTTTAATGAGAATTATTTATCCACTATTATATGTGGTGACAAGTGAAAATTGTGATCATTTTTTCATTTTATTCGAACTAAATCACTGAAAATTGAAGAAGTTAACATCATCTCCTCCATTATGAGCATTTCAACTCCCTATTAATGATCAACATATCATTTATAGGGAAATATAGAATTAATTTTTTACCCTAATGAAGTGAGAGTTTAGTGGATTAACATCCATTTTTATAGAATTATTTCAATTATGGTTAACTAGAGTATTAATAAGCAACAACATAATCAATTCATGGTAGTCTAAACTCCCTAATATCATCCACTATGTTTATATTTTCTAGCTGTAAATTTTTTCACTATACCCCTTTATCATTCCATTTTCGTCAACTACATTCCAATTTTTATGGTTATTTTTTATTTTTCATTATTTATTATATTTTTAGTTGTATTTTTTTATTACATCTTAGTCATTATCAGTGGTACGAATCTTATTATCATAGTTCTAATGTATGTAGGATTAAAAAAAATTAATTCGATAAAGACCAATGACCTCACTGTCAAATGTTTCTTCCTTTTCAATAGACAGAATTAATTACCAATTAAAAAGATATTAAAAAATAAATATAATAAAACCTAACAGATAAAACAAAAAAAATCATAATATAAAAACTGTACAAAACAATTTTTGAGAACTATCAATCAATTTGGAATCATAATAAAGCTTCTATGAAAGAACTCACAATTCCACTATCTGAAATCAATAATCATTGTTCTTTTCTCAAAAATGAAAAAATATTTTTGATTTGATATTATGGAGCTGAAAATGAAATTTTGAATGGAAAATTTTGAAAATATGGAATGAGGAGCTAATAATAAAAAAAATATTGTTCTACAGCCCATTGTTCATACCCCTAAGAGTTTTAGGCCTAAAGATTTTCAATTCTAAATGTGTTCAGAAACCAATCTTGTATAATGTTTCCCCCTATGTCTATGGGTAATGAAATTAATCACACACATATCCATAAAAATACTTCATTAAATGCACTCCATGTAAAGGATTTACTCAAGTTTAATAAATAATTATATGGCTCTGTTCCAAAATTTCATTTAAGAGATCTATGTGTGATGGAGTTGAGGTTGAGAATATTTGAAAAATTTTAAGGGGAAGTCGAAGAAATTGTTTAAGAATAATGTGTACAAGTTTTTTGCAACCTAAGTGGTGGTGTTCAATGATTTTTTCCCTAAATTCAACCATACGAACTCCATCATTGTGGTTTGGAACAGGAACACCCACATTGTCCAAGATGAGGGAGATCATTTTCTAAAAAAATGAGATTGGTTTATAATGATTCTTAGGCAATTTCCAAATCCCCAGTTAGATCGCCATCTACTCATAGAAAATTTTGGCAATTCCCTCCCCCCATACAACCAGAAATTGTTGACATGTCATGTGGGTGAGATTTTTTTTATATCCACTATTGATGAGAAGAAATAATTATTTGATATGCTTTCCAAAAAAATATCATCACATGTGAAAAATAAAAATATACATACATGGAGGAGAAATAACCCCTGATAATGTTATTTTTTTTATTATAGAGTTCATAGGGAGTAGTACTGTCTGTGTGGGAATTTTGGTCATACTCAAAGATGATTTCCCAACATTTATTACCCTCTCTAATGTAACGATAATGACCAATTAATTAATTATATATTTTTGGAATTTATGGAAAAATGATCATTTCCCAAATTATTATAATGTTGGTTACTAATATACTGCCAATATGTCAAAGAAATTAAAATACATGATGAAATTTTCCACTTCCCCAAATTACCAACCACCACCCAGTTTTTTAAAAAATAAACATTGGGATGATTCATCAAATTATCATGGGAAAATGAAGGTAAATTTTTAATAGGTATTGGGTATGATTATTAAACTGTGGACATATATATATGATAATTTTCACAATTTTGGACTTCACTTGGGTTAAATGGATGGATATCTAGGTGGTAGGGAAAAGGGAAAGATTCACAACATGAAAATTAATAATTCAAGAGAGAATCTTCTAGATGTCACCACCAGATCAGGCCTCCAAGACTATGGGAAAATAAAACTAACATAATGGAGAAACAAAAAATGATGAAATTAATTTATGAAATTGGAATTCTAGAAAAATACTAATCAAGAAATATATACAACATAGTTAAAAAAGATAAAAAATGTCTAACCAAGCACTAAAAACCAAAAAAATAAGAAAATATAAAATGGATTTTGATAATGCAAGAAATAATAATATTTTATTTGAGGATCATGTGAAAAATAATTCCCTTTTAAAAAAATTATGCCCCCCATTATTTTCCTAGAAAAATAGGAAACGAGTAATGAGCCCGACTAACTAAGGTTTTTGAAAATGATTTGAAGATTAAAAAATAAAATGGAATTCTTAGAATCCTTGGATAAAATCCCATCAAATGGGAAACAAAAAAATATTTTTTTTTCAAAATCAATAATTAAGGGAAGAAGTTAGACACAATCCATCTCAATAGGGAATGTATTGAAGTTCTTTTATGGAAGTAGCATCCAATGTGGAAGGTCCATAAAATCATTATTGTTCAATGTAAAATATTAGGATCTGAGAAACATAATTTTAAATTTTGATTTTAGAGTGAATATTATCCTGATTCATACTACTTGTTTAATAATTTATTCATTATGAATTTGAAACAAATTTCACTCTTCATTCCACTGATAAGTCACTCAGTCAATCATATGGTAGGGTGGATTACAAATTAGTTATTCTAGGGAAACTCACAGCGACCAAATATTTTATTATTTAATATATGGATTGTGAAAAAAATTTCACAGTAATATTAATAAGGATAATACATTCCAAATGATATTATAAAATAAATGTTTCCAATGGGAAACATATCCTCCACGATGTTTATGTTGCAGAGAAGATGATGGTTTTTAAAAATCTAAAACCTCAGGTTAGATGTGTCCTAATTGATGTTTCTGAGAATCAGTGTTTTAAAATTGATGATAGATAAAAGTATGTTTATTTCCCACTATATATCTATGAAATAAAGATTCTTCGTCCCATTATAAATTTCTCTCAGGTCACTACCCTTTCCCTTCACCCTCTAGTTATGAGGACGTTCTTTCCCAAAAAACCCATTCTTGAGCTAGAGTAACAAATAAGCCCTAATACATCTAAGCCTATTTCAATTTCAAGTTTCTCTACAAATTATTGTACATATCTAATTTTTTAGATTTTTATATGTGATCTTAACAGATTAAAGGATTTTTTTCTATAAAATTTTATGGTTTAAAACTTGTTTAAAAAAATGATGATTTCTACGTTGAACACGTTTAACTCCTTTAAAATTGACTTTATGATAAGTTTATTTCATTATATGATGTCTTTTAATAAAAACAGAAAAATATAACATCATTGGTGTTCTTTGTGGATATCAGGATGTATGATTTTAAATCAGAATACAATTCCTTAATATGTGATTATTCTATGTTATCTTATTTAAGAGATTCGTTAGGCTGTTATCTAAAAATCCTGAGGAGTTTCTTATGGTGTTTTCTTTTGTCTATGGGATTTGGAAATCAAATAAGTGGTGGGGGTAGAGATTTTTAGAAATTTTATAATTTTATAGGCTAATTTTATCTTTTTTTGAGTTATGGAAGTGGGTTTTAGAGGCCATGTTGAGCTAGAAAACATATACCCTCTTTGTTGGGCATGATGAGTTTTAGAGAATTGATCTTTCTACTAATGATGTAAATGTTTTATCATATTTTTTTCAATCTCTTACAAAATAGTGAGGTAAAAATAATTGATAATTCAAACCCATTTAATGATAATGGTTCAATATCTTTAGTGGAAGAAGTTATAGCTAGGGGCATTATCCCTACCACTACATGGGAGGAAACCAACATTTTTCTTTTTTTTCTATTTTTTATTAAATAAATACTCATTGGTGATTTGGGAATATCCTAGGATTGGTGAATCATAATTTCTGGATATTTATGGTCATATTCTTTCTTATGTTGAATTTCTTTCTATTGTACAATGTTTATTACAAGTTGTCATTAGCTGCAGGTGGCAAACAGTTTGTTGTACCAGTTGACGGGGAGAATTTTTATCTAGTTGAAACCTCATTTAAAACATCAATGCCTGAAAAAAGCTACTAGTTTAAGGAAATTGGAAAAAACGTCCCACCACTCATTCTATAGTGAAATTTAATTATTCTATTTAATTTTGTACTCTCATGTCTATTTGTTCATTTTTTAGGTAATTTAAATTTTCAATCAGATTTATTTTTTATTTTTTATGGGACGTTACAAAATTTATGTTCCAAATTGAAGATAGATTTTAGATATTTTGAGAGTATATGTTTCACTTTATTCTACCAAAATTTTTGTGTTTAATTTGGTTTCAATTAATTTAATATGAAATTTTATTTTGATTTCAGAAACATCTTTTAAAATCATTCATGAAAACATATGTTGAATCAAAAAAATTGGTTAATAATATTATATGCATGGTTTTTTTCTTGTGGATACTGGTTTATTTTATATATTATTATTTTATTTTACAATTTTTTGTAGTAAATAAAATTTTGAATTACCCTCAAACCTCCTTCTAAATACTTTTCCACTGAATTGAAAAAAAACTGAAAAAAATGCTCCCAACTATAAGAATCACCGTTGGAATAAATGATACGGTTTAATCGTTGGGAAGTGGTATTCAATTACCATAACACAACTTCATGGATATAACATATTTTTTCAAATTTAATCCCTTATAAATTGTAAATACTACCAATTTTTCTAAATACAATAACAAAAAAGTAATAAATAAAAAAACAGAAGATTTCTTTCCATAATACAAAAAACATGAAACACAATAAAATTGAGAAATTAAAAACATTTCAATGAAAAGTATTTGTATCCTATTAATTTGAGAACATCATTTATAGATGAAGAGTTCAAGGATTTAAAAATTTTATAAAAATGATGATTGCTGAGTGTTTGTGCCTACTACTTTTATAGAAGTTCAATTTTGGATCTATGAAATGGAATATGATATGAAAGCTCATTCTTCAATTTTGACATTGAATTTAGAAAAAAATTAAACATAAACATATGGGACACACTCTTTTGGATAAATCACATTTTGGAGCCAAATAGAATGATAATCATGTAATCCCCTTGAAGCTAGAGTAAAATGGGAAATTTGGATCCCATGATGAGTCTCTGAGACAAGGGTACTACGTGTGAAACTATTAATAATTAAAATCCATTTTCAATTTTTCTATGGGTTATGTATACTGATTTTTACATTGAATATGGATGGAAAAAAGTAAAATAAACTCCCTTGTAAATAATGAATACATTTAGGTGAGGGGAATCTAAAACCCAAATGATGGAGATAATTGACTTATTTTATTACCATTTGAGTTGAATCATTGAATTCATAAAAAATGGATCTTCTATTTTTGAATCATATGGGGGAGTTAAAATTTGTGGTGTGTTTTATTAATGTTTTAATTACACATTTATCTAGAAAATTATAATTGTTGACCTGCAACACATTTTTAATGGAATCAAGGAAGTTTCTATCATTCACATAAGTGGCAAAAAAATTTCAAGCAGTGGAGGGATTTTTTATCTTCCTAAATTTGGAGTCAATTAGAACTCAGTATGATAGTTTTTTGGTTTCTATATATAAATAAAATATAATGAACATATAGGAAGTGAAATTTACTAATTGTGGTGTGGGTTTATGTTCCATTTATTTCTCTCTTTTTGCAACATTTTATTTAACTTCTCTATCTCTTTTTATTATTAAAATAAATTATTTTGTTTAATGATTGTCAATTGTTGTCTTCTGTATATTTAAATAGTTAAAATGGAGTCTTTTTTGTTAAATTTATATATTTTAGACTTTTTACATATTTTGATTATGAATAAATTAAATTCTTTTAATTAATGTGTCGTTTTCTTTTATTTTTATGCTATTTTTTAAAATTTAATTTTATTATTTATTCTTCTAAGTTTTGTTTTAATTTTTTTTGGGTTTCAATGTAATTTATGTTCATATCATTCTTCTATTTTATTTATTCTCTACTTAATTTAATATAAATTTTCCGAGTCTTCTATTTTTTAAATAACATTTTTTAATGGATTTATTTTTCTCAATATTTATGTTAATTGTTTTATTATCTTTTTTTATTTTTTGTTCATTCCATCAATTTCATTAATTCATCATTTTTATAAATAAATAAATTTCAATTATTTTTTCCAAAAATTAAATAATTAAAATATGTTTATCAACTTAATTTTTTAAGACCAATTTATAATTAATTATATTAAAATTGTTTGTATTTATATTTATTAATATGATTAATTAATTATTTAAATAAATTGTGAAAATTAAATTTAAATATGTTTTATTATTTTTAAATTAATTTATATGTTATCAAATTTAAATATGTATTAATTATTTATTGAATATTTTGTAATTAAGATTATTTTTTTATTAAAAAAATTCATGTAATATTTATTATTAACATTTATTTTTATTATATTTAATGGGATAATTCATTATTGAAATAAAAAACAGCATTGGTTTATAATTTTTAATTTTCAAATTTATTCATTTTATAGGTATTGTTGTTTCCATCACCCATCACTATATCAATGAAGTTGCACCCACCGTTTTCCATTACAAACCACCAAAATTTTTCCTTCCCAACACACTATAAAACCTATACTTACCATCATAATTATAGAAAGGATGAGTCTTTTGAGCCACCATCAGAACCCCTAATGGTGAATATTTACAGTCACCACAAGAACCCCCATTGGTGACTCCCTTGAGTCTTCTACAATGACCACCCGACAATAGCAACCTTGACTTTCCATCATGTGGAGTCTCCACTACATCAACCCCTGGTTGTTGCTCCTTCCTCACTACACATTGATATCTCAAAGAGAAACATAAAAAAATAAAACATTATATAAGTAGAAAAAAAACAATAACATGATTAAAACACCATACTCGAACCATCATTGGAGAACCCAAAAAACTCAAAAAAATTCTATTTTTGAACACAAATAATAGTAGAAATCGATGATCTAAAAATAACCATACAGAAGAATCCCAAAGATGAGCCTAAACTAAATATGGAAACTACTCACCACCACTGATGAAAAAAGATGATCGATCTACCAATTCTACCCTTAATCTAAGCCACACCACCACTAGTGAAGTGCAATAATGGATAACATTACTCTGCATTTTCTATTGATATTTTACTGAATGAAGTTGCAACCCCCGCTCACACCAGAAGAGTCATGTCACCAGTTAGTTCCATCCAAGCCCCACACCTCTTCTCTGGCCTTTCTTATTGTCACCCATACTCCCCTCCTGATGTCATCACTAACTTACCATTTACCATTATTTATACTAGATCTCTAACCCCCATAATCAGAAGACCAAAACCCCCTTCCCCCTCAGCCTCTATATGAGAGCCTCCCACATTATTTTGAAGAAGAAAAACCCAACCATAATTTGGTTTATTTTTTTTGTTTAGTTATAATAATAATAATAATATTTTAGTTTATGTTATTATTATATCGGTTCCCAGATGAGGATGAAGCTGATGAAGGAGTTTTATTTGGTTCACTAAATGGGGGGATGCATAATTACATGCATCACACATGGAAGATAGAGATCTATGGACTACTTGTGATAGTGATCACAAAGAGGAGGTTCATTGAGTTATTCTATAAATGGTGGGGGGAGCAAGGCTATTCGAAAACGATTATAACTATTTCCAAAAACAATCTAGTAGACTTGGATAAAAGGATAGAATCAATACACATTCTAGATTCATAAATTCATTTACTCTATACGAATTTTCCATTCCTCCAACTCACCCATTCCATATCGGTTCATCTGATTCATCTTCAGATATTCCATTACACCCCGCAATATAATCATTTTATATCCACTCACTAGGACATAGAAAAAAAAATCATGTAACCGAGCATGATCTGAGGATCAGAGCATGGAAATGAGGAAAGAATCCATCACGGACAAGAGGCTTAATATTCTCTTTCTACCTCTTATTTTCATCATTTTTTATAATGTTTTATTAAAATTTATATCAGGAATCAAATTCTTATTTTCTGAAATTCTTATTATATTCTACTCGAAATTTATACAATTGGATTAGTGCACTTTATGCTTCTTGATGTCATTTCTTTCATGATGAGAATCATTTATCCACTATTATACATACTGACATGTGATTATTGTGATTATTTTATCTTCTAATTTTAACTTATGAACAGATAATTTAAAAGTTTAACATTCTCTTCTCTATTTATTGAATTTCAATTCCCTAGTAATGATCGGAAAAACTTTCTATGGAAATATCGAACATATGTGTTGATCAACTAAATTGATATCTCCGAGGCTCAACACCATTTTTTTGCTCTAACACAATTTTTTATGGGATTTAGTATAAATAGAAAATACTTAAATCAATTCACGAATGTCCAATATACCAAATATCTTCCACCCATTATTTTATTTATATTGCATTCACATTTTTCAATTTACCCATGGATCATTCAATTTTCATCCACTACATTTCAATTTTAACATTTTATTTTTGGTTTTTTTTTATTTTCAATTATATTATTATATTTTTTACACTGAAAAAATTAGTACTTCTCTATTTTTCGACCCTTCGTAACACAATACTAGTGTAAGTATGTTTTAAAAATTATAAATTTTCATGATTCGATTGATCACATAGTCATCCTCTATATGGATGAAAGTTGTTTTGTAACTAATTTAATGGAAGGGGATATGGTTATATGTACTGACCTTAGAATAAAAAAATCTCAGTATATGAATGAAATTAAGCATATTATATAATCATTCTATAAAAACAAATGAACTAGCTATAGGAAGAAATAAAACTAAAATTATTTTTTTCTAAACTTTACCTATTCTTTTGGTATCCTCCATAGGTTTGCACTGAAATGATTTCTCAATTGGATTTATGTTTAAAACACGGCTAATAAGATGAGAGAAGGGAATTTGGTATGTTATTTGGGCCATATATGGCTGAACCCAAATGGTTTTAAGATGTGATGAAGGGAGGATATGAGTGGCCTTTTATAAGAGGAGGAGAGGACAAAATTGGTATTTTTGAATAAAAATAATTGCTCCCATGTAATTAATTTATCACATGGGTAAAAATAGAAAATTATAGATAATTTTAGGTGTAATGGAAAAAATATTTCAATCAAATTATTTTTATACCAATGTATAGGTCATTTCCCCTTATCATTTTAATTTAACTACTAGTAAACCCATGTTTATCTTTACTATTGTAATTAATTTTAATTTAATTAAAAATTATTTATGCTATTTTTTTTTGTTAAAATTATAAGAAATTTAAAATTTTTGTTATTAAATTTATGTAATCCAATTCTCCAAACTCTATTAATTAAATTAAGAAATATTAATTAAACATTTACCCCACATATGTGATGAGAAAGATGGTTTTTAAAGTGAAAAATACAAAGATGAAATGTTTTTATATCAAAAGTCAATATGGAATCGATTCCAATTAAATAATTTAGGTTAATTGATATAAAATTAAACTTATTTAACTTTTAATTAAATTCAATGTTTTATTTAAAATTATAAATAATTGAATCGAGATAGTCATTTTTCAATTAAACTTTAGTATTTTCACTAATCATCATAAACTAAAATTTTTATAAAAATCCCAATAAATACATGTCAGATTATGTTGGATGTATGCGTTGAAAAAAAAGTATATAATCAAATTATCTTTAATAATTTTTTAAAAAATTATTTTATTAATACTTTGAAAACATCCGACAAAACTATTTTTTTGTAATATATTGTTTTTAATCATAAAATTGGATTTATTATTATTTATCTTCTCGAAAAAAACAAAATTAATGTTAAATGTTTTATAGAAAATAACATATATATATATGTGTGTAATTGTTAAATGAGGATTGTTTTCTTTTATTGATATAATACACAAAACTTCATATAATAATAGTTTTATAAAGAAAAAATTCCTTTTATTTTCCAGATGTTTTAATATTCATTTATAATTAATTAGTTAACAAAGAATTAATTTCAATTAAATTTGAAGAAAAAGATTCATAATTTAGTTAAACTTATTTTTTAATAACACTTATAATGGATTTTTGAATATTATCATATTAAAAAGGATTAAATTTTTTATAATATATCAAATTTCATTTAATCTTAGTGTTGTTCGTACTACAAGCTAATCTAGTTGTAGAGTGTAACACAATATAAAATGAATTTTTCATGTACCTAATTTTAAATATAGTTTTTTGTGTTAAAAATGTATTTTTAATATTATATTAAGATGAAATAAAATTTCAAAAAATATCAGGGTGTTACAGGAAAGATAATATATAATCTTATTTATCCCCACTCTCTCCATTAAAAAAATCATAATATCATTTATCTTTACATATATATTATCAACTATAAGAAGTGATATTATTTAGTTAAATGGTATTATATTTATGATATTTTCATCAATATTGAAATGTAAAATGATACTTGCCTTCTTTCCATCATGTTCATTAAAAAATGGAAATGTTAGTCGTGCATACATATGACCTACCATATAAATGATTGTAACATAATTTATTTATCATAATGATCAATCATAAATAGTTTTAAAAATAATATTAATTTATAAAATTTATAAATATTACATGATTATTATTCTGGTTATGATGGAACAATTACCCCATTGATTGCAATAATTATAGCATGGTCATTTTGAAACTATGGACTAAAAGTCTTTAAAACACATGAAATGGAAATAATCTATTAACAAATTAATTATTTTATTAAAATTAATGAAAACTGTTTTAATGGTAATGAAATCAACCCAAAAGGGTGATTTTATGATATTTTATATATATTATTGATACAATTATTTAATGTTTATTATTGATTTATTCGATAATTCCCTGATTTTTGTATTGTTTAAAAAGGAATTAGGAATTTTGGAAATAAAGAATAAATAATTAAAAAGTTAAAAAATTTCTTTTATAATTATTGTTAATTGAATTTATTAAGAATTTATTTTGTGTGAATTTATCTGTAAATTTTTTAGGTTTTATTAATACTTTTTTTATATGAAATTACATATTCAAACATAATATATTGCTCAATTTTTATCATTTAAAAATTTATGATCCTTATAAGTATTTTATTTGACTCAATCTAATTTTCTTGGGAAATGATTCAGGTCATGTACCACAATTTACTATTATGAATTACCTAAAACCCTATCAATTAATTTTGACATATTAATTCATGAAATTCATTTGAATTTTTAAGTTCTCTTATTCTATTCTTTTATATGACTTGTGATTTTAATGTTTCCAATGTGGTAAAAGATTTATGTTATGATCTAATTTATTTACAGATGGATTATGTTTTTGGTTCCACAAAGGGGAAATTTATATGATATTAATATATTGAACAATATATTTTTCTTCTCGCCTGGTTATTAATGTGGTTTTCATGTTTAGATTCAATATCAATACTTATTCAATATGTAATTAACATGAACAATTTTTTATAAGTGAAAATGAATTTGCATATTATTTTTTATTACGAAAATTTCTCCGGTAAATACATTATTTCTATATATTTTTTAAGAATAATATTTTCTAAAACTAAATTCTTTCTTAATTTTATTTAATATTTAATTTTATATTCATCTAAATTTTTTAAAAAGTAATTTATTTTGGATTTTATGCATGGGTAAATTTTTATTATCTTTATAGATTCTTATAATGATTATTAATTTTTATTGTTTAATACGGGAAGTTATTTTCCCACCATTATAACCGTTTCTTGATTCAAATATTACATTTTATGTTTCTTAGGATATTTTAAATAAAACTATTTTTCAAACTGTTATGTGAATTTTTTGTTTCGAAATGTTTTTTAAAGTGGAATGGGTATTTTCTTAATGAATATTTTAATTATATTATTATGGTCTTAATATTCACTAATGACCCAAAACCATGGTATAAAATAAAATCTTGTGGTTACCACGTGTAATTTTGCGATCATTACTCATTCTCTTGATCGATTATGATTGTTTCAAATGAATTTTCAGAGAGCATATCTATTTTCCATGGATAAATAAATCTATTAAATAAAATGAATATTATGATATTGTATAAAGAATGAACATCTATGTTATTATAGTGTAATGGTTATTGGAAAATTTTAATGATGATGAATGTGACTGATATATGTCAAGATGGCTGATGATCCATATATAACTCTTTATGACGGGTAAACCTGATACATATCATGATGAAGTGTGATCCTAGTATTCTTATCCAATGCATTGGGTAATGTTTATGTTCTCTAAAATAATTTTTTTTTGATTTATATGAGTTTTCAATGTCTCCTTTGAACAATATTATTATCACATGTCTCATGATTATTGATTTCAATGACTCTTTACTTTGATATTTCATTATGCTATGTCACATGTTTTTTATCTATGTTTTTATGTGTATAGATTCTCTTAAGATTTTATCATGTACAATAATTATTTCATCATACACTTATTCCCATATTGAACTGACTGATGCAATTCAATTGTTATTGCTTATGGATACCCTTACCGAGTGTTTGAGATAATCATACCTATTTTATCCATTTCCCCATGTTGTAAGGAAATATTTAAATAATGTTATTCCTTATAAGGTTTTATGTGTGATAAATTTTATGGGATATATTCACGACAAAATATGGAAAATAGAAAAATATTTATAAGTGGAAAAAATAATCATTTAAATACATGGGTATTATTATATCATTGTTTTCTAAATTATTTAAACCAATAATCCTAAAATGTCCAATGGTATGCAAGTGATCCAGAAGTATATTTTGATGTTTAATGGTTTGGATGGTTTAAATTTCATCACATTTATTGATATCAATGATTCAAATGTATATATTATACTTTACTCACTAGATCCATAAGTGTTTGTATTGGGATATCACTATTGATATCATAGCAATATTTTAAACATCAATTTTTATTAGTATTTTTTTTAATGAGAGGTTAAATTAAGAGCCATTGTTAAATTCATGGGTTGATATGTTTGAGGTTGACCATATGTTCAAACACATATATAGCCCTTTTTAAGGTTTTAATTCATATAAGGAAAATTTGTTTAATATCATTATTTGAGACATTTATGGTGATAAAACCCTTTGGTTTAGTATATATTTAAATAAAAATTCATTTGTTTAATTTTTCCTTTAATGTTTTTGGAAAAAAATTTAAAATTATTGATAACCATGATGGTCTATATTATATTTGAAGTTGAGGTAATTATTGTTTTTTACAATTTTGGAATATATGTGTTATCAGATTGAAATGTGTTTTGTGGATCAAGATACTAATTTTATTTCGGAATAAGTTCACTCTTTTGAATATATTACATGATTCAAGAATAATTAAAATATTTATGGATAATTTCAGACATTATTTATGGAATAATCATTGAATAATATTTTGGAATCATATTTGATTTTAATGTGTAATTAGTATTATTTAGGTTATTTATGAAAATAATTAAAATACCATAGAGATTATATGATTAGAAAAAACTGTTTTTTGTGTTTAAAATAAATGAGTGATTAATGTTATTTGTAGATAAATTTTAAATTCATCATGTAAGAATATTTTATCAAATCATTCTAAAATTTTAATTTCTTTAATTATCCTTAATAATTTGGTGGGTTTTATAAATAATTGTAAATTTAATGATTTAGTTTTATATTTCCCTAGAAGTTATGAATATTTTATTATACTGTATTAATTTTTCATCTAAATGATTACCGATTTTTGATATTATCAAAACTTATAATAAATATTTTTTTCCATATCTAAATACATGAGTATTATATTTTTATCATTTTATTGACTATGTGATCCTATAAATATGGATGTTTCTAATTTAGACCTGAATAAATTCAAATTCAAAACTAATCATTTCGAGAAAAATATGAGACTTTTGGGGAAATTTAATAAAGATGGAAATTATACTTTTCAATAATTATATACATATTTATTATTCACAGTTGAAATATAATTAATTTCCTTTAAAAATCGATGTGGAGAGAAAAAAGATATCTTATTGACATTGTTTAAAAAAATTGATGGCTTTTCACAACACATTTATTTAATGTTATTTGGTAAATTGAATTCTCAAAATCATTCTAATTTTTTTATTTTCTCAATCTCAAATAATAATTATTTTGACAATAATGTTTCTTCCATATCTATATGATAACTTTCCAATAATAGCCTCATATTTAGAAACCTAGTATGTGTTATTCTAGATGGACTTCTTTTTTCTATTTTAATATTTTTGAAATGGATGTTTTATTAACCCTTATTTATGATGTGGGATTTCGAAAAAAGAATTTTGAAATTTAAAACCCATTATTTATTAGATCGTTTTTAAATCGCGATGATATGATTTTTAAATGAAGGAAAGAATGTAATTTCTATATATTTTAATTGAACAATGAAATGTTTTTATTTAAATTTTAAAGTTATAAAACATCCATTAAGAGTATGAATACAATTAAACACATAATGATATATGTATAAATTCCATACACAAGGCAAATATATTTATTAATGCATCGGAATCAAGAAAAAATTATTTAGTAAAGTCATATTACGCTTCAAATATATTATATCTTCATAAATGAGTTTTCATTGATTTTTCATATTGAATTTTATAAATAAATTATGGAACATTTAGAAATAAAATTTGAGAGAAGAAAATTATTTTTTAGTTCAACATGTCAACATTCTGTAACAATTAATTTTTAATAATTTTAGGTGATGTTTTATTTTTAAATGAATATAAAATCATTGAAATTTTTAGTGGTAATTATGCGTTCTTTTCATGTTTATAAAAATCCAAATTTTAACATTGATTAGTTTTAAAATGTCATTATTTTATTTTGATAAAAAATAATCCAATAATTTTTATTTGAATCAATGATTGACTTGAATATGGAATAAAATCATTACATAGATAAAAATGATTTTTTTAGAAGACTGATTTTGGTTATATTTTCTTGGATTAATTTTAAATTAAATTCTACACTTATATGAATTTATTTCAAAAAATACATTACATATTTGGAATAAGAATTATTAATATTAGATATTATGTATTAAATAATTTTTGTTAATTTTGAATAGTAAACATAGTAAACTAATTATTACAATGATAAATGTAAAATGTGTTAAAAGGAGATAAAACAATTTTGATAAGGATTAAAATTTATTAAAAAAATTCTATGATTTATTGGATGATTTTATTTTATCTATAAAAAATGAAACATAAAACATTTAACTGTTTGTTTTAATTTAGCTTCAATTTTTACTTTTATAATAATTATGTAAAAGGTAAATTTAAAATTTACACTTTTATTAATATATATAATATTTTGTGATTGGAATAATCTAATTTATGATTATAATTTTTTATTTTAAATATTAATTATTTTTTTCACATTAAATTTTTTTTAGTTTTTAGTGATGAAATAATTACCTTGAAATATAACTCTCGAATGACACAATGCATGTGAAAGTAGTTGAGACATCTTTTAATTGATTATATGAAGTATAAAAGTACTAATATATGAGTCAGTAAATGTTTAACACTAATATTTAAAAAAATTATAATATTTATGTGTTATGTGAAAGGATTTTATTTTAATTACAATATTGTTATATTGTTTTCAAAGTCGAAATCCATTAATAGTTCATAAAATGATATTAATATTATTTTAGGTTAAATATATTTTACTAAATTATTTAAAAGTCATAATAATAATTCATTTAGATTATTGAATTATATATGCATTAAATATAATACATGGTGAATTTATGGGTCTCTTTTCCTTTTATTGTATCATTACTGACCCCTAGTGTTTAAAAAATATTGAAATCAAGGTAACTGTGAAAAGAGATAACATTGGTTTAAAATAAGGAGATATGGGTAAAAATGTCCTAAAAAAACTCACATGGGCCCTACTAGATAGTGATAAGACAACTTAAAATACCCCAACAGAACCTCTAATGGGATAGGTTATGAAAACAATCATTGTATAGACATAACACTCCCATGGGAAGCATTAGCCTTTTATACCTGTGTGCACACATACACATCTATATGACCATACTATGTTGGATTGGAAACTAAATCTAATACAACAGGAATTCACCCATGAAAAAATCACAATAAATGTATTATAAAAAATAATGAAAATTATAAAGGAAAAAAATACATGCCCAATAAAAATATAAACAACTATACATTGAAAATTATGGATGACTATAGCCAAGTGAGACTCCTCGAACATACCATAGCATGCCTAGACCTATTATAAGACCATTCTATGACTATTCCACCAAGACACCCATTAAATGTATTTTCATCCACATAAGACATGAAACATATAGAAATATCTCATGCATGGTTGAGTATAACATTACCAAGTAGGAAACCCTAAAATCACAATTTATAAAGCATCAGGTTTATTCATCTCATCACATAATATTAAAATAAAGGATACATATAATAAAACTCCTAGATATAATTATAGTATAAAAAAGTCTCAAGGAAATTTCACAATAACTTTTCCAACCAATGATTTTGCTCCAAAGTCCATAATCACAATCACATAGGGGAACCCACAATATGAGTCTAATTTCAATCTGGGAATCAATCTGGGTTTTCATTCTCATCAGGTCTCGCCATAAAGAAGTAGACAATGTACGATTGAATATATATATATATATATATACATTTATGGGGATCCAAACTAGGTATATATGGTATACTGACAACCAAATATAAATTAAACTACTATGTGACAAACATTCTCTTGATTTCAAGTAATTATATTCTCACTACATGTTTTCTAATTTCATTTGGTGTGTTTGGGGAGTCCCAATGATGCAGAGAAATTTCAATGACATATGACTTAATATACAAGGGTGTATTTTTTTAAAAATTAATTGAGTCCAAGTATAAATGTGTTAATTTATTTGCCTATTTCTCACCATGTTTGGGGAACACTCTTATTGATTTCACTTTTTGTGTTGGAGTATGGGTTTTCTGCTACATGATGGGAGATATAATGGTGTGTAATGGGGTTAAATGATATATACATGGTCACCAACAAAAGCTGTCAATTTTCAACACAATGTGAAAGGAGTGAACTCATTTTAATAGATACACATCAACTAATGATAAATGATTGGTTATTAATAAAAAGGTGACATGTTTTTAGGAGTTTATAATCCACATGTATTACATGATGGTTAATTAGATTAAATATCTTGTAAAAATCATATGGTTGGATTTTAGGTTGCCATATCTTTTTATTTTTCAGTCATTCTTCTTCCTCACTCCTTTCTCTTGACCTAGATCCCATCTCCGTTGATTTTGGGAGTCCCCATATGATCTTGATTGATTTATTCAATGAATTATCACTATTATGTTTTGATTCTAACTACCCATATGGGTAATAGTTTCTAATTATTTGTTACATTTACTGTGAGAGCACCATTCTATTTTTTTATCATATTCTTTTATAGATGGATACATTCCTATTTGATTATATATAGATCTATTGTGTGATATTCATTCATGTACTATTTCCTTTTATTATTGGTGGTGAGGTGGTTGTGTGTTCTTGAGGTATGTATTGTTTCCTCTTATATTCGAAAAGAATTTGTTAAATTGGATGAATTATGAGATGTAGGGATTTGTTATGGGGAATACTTCATCATTTTGGAATCCTTTCCTATGGTGGGTTTGTTAAATATTTAATGAAAAATGGATATTGAGATAAAATATTTTAATGTAATACAATAAAACAAAGTTTTAAAAAATATTACCATACATCTCGTTACAAATAATTCATTATATAACTCAAAAATAATAAAATTATATTTTTTTAAAATTTCATTCGAAATTTTTTGAAACTAATTCAATTATCATTTTTCTATTTATTTAATTTTTACCCTGTAATATTTAGTAAGTAAATTAGTAAAGGTTGAAACAGATGTTTTGAAGACATTTAGTTCTTACTTCCAAAACATATTTAATAGGTTAAGCATGGTCCTAGGGTTAATTGTTATATAAAAAATATAAATGTAATAATTAAACAATTATTATTCTTATACATTAAGTAAACTTTTATAACAATCCTTAAAATTCAGTCTGAAAAATGTAATACATTTTATCATTGAGGCTGTAGTCCACCCATAAACAGGAGATACATTTTAATTTATTGTAAATTATATAAAAGAAATTAAATCGATAAATAATTACCATTATATAATCATTATAATATTATAAATAACCCATTCATTCATTAAATCAAACCTTATAACCATCAATGTAAGGCTACAATGAAAACATAATCACGACGTTGTATAGAGGTGATAGTCGATAGATACAGAAGAATGAAATTATCATATTACATAGGATTGATGGGTAAGATGATAACTATTATATTAAACTTATAGAACCATGATTATTTTCTTATTATAATATATATTTATTTTTCCCGTAAAAATAATCATCAATGTGAGATGATGAAGAATAAAAAAACACATTGCATCATAGAGGTGGTAGTCCATAATTATGCACAAGCAACAAATTAATTTCCCATTGGTATTAAAAGGATTTAAAAAATGATTACACCATAAAAATGATAAAATTAAAGTGCATTATAGAAAATGATTTTATTGTATAACCATGGTTATGATTGGTTTTTAGTAGGTATAAGATAAATAAATATGAATGAACATTTTTAATAGTTATACATCTTCTTGGTAAAACCACATTTGAAATACACCCTAATCATTATAGGTTTATCTTTTGGTGATACTAAAACCTCCAGAACATGTATTGGAGAGTTAAGAGGGTATTTATTTAGAGATTTCACAAGATAGAGTTATCAAAGACTGTGAATATATTAGGAGAAGAGGCCCCCTTTTAAAAATTAGGGGAGTTAAACTCATGCAATTATTCATAAGTTTTAAATATTATATATGTATTACTTAAAGTAAGGTTGATTTCAAACAGTCCAATTTTTCAAATACGTTGATGAAATTAAAATAATTATTCAATAATTTTTTATATGATATGTTTAACCATAACACAATGTTTTTTACCCTAATTTGCTCATTTTACCATTTTCTATGGCGGAAATAATTTATGGTGGTTACTAATCATAAAGGAATAACTAAAACTGAGATAATTAGAAAAAATTCATATTATCATTACAAATATGAATTATGTTTTTCAATATTAATTTTTATTAACTCTATGAAATTTATTTAAATAATAGAATGTAAAACATAATGTAAGCTAACTTTTTTTTAAAAAGTTATATTAATCATAAAAATGAATTTCTTCCAAAATAAAATAGAATAATGATAACATTGGAATTTACTAGACTATGTTATGTAAAATTTAACTAATGTTAATTTTAATCTATTTTAAAATGGATTGGGGTGTTTAAATAATTTTAAAATTAATTATAGTTTTGTACAATTCAAAATTTTCACTATTTACCAATAATAATTAATTTTAGAAAAGTTCCAAAATTATCTCTTTGCTAAATTTAATATTTTTATATAAATAAATTTAAATTTTGTGAAAATTAGATTTTATAATTTGTTAATTTATATTTTAAAAAAAATGACATAATTATTGGAAAACAATTTAGTGATAAATAATCTTTTTATTTTTTCAATTTGAAAATAATATATCATTTTTTTATAAAAATATATTGAATATGAATCCATAAAATTATTAAATATAAATGATATGTTTCATTATTACTCAAATTAATTTTATTTATATTTTTCTATGAAAATTATGATGGTAATTGTTTTCTTATGTCAATGTACCTTGGTATGTTTAAATCAGGGAAACTCCACACATAATAACCCTACCCTTTAATCCATATTTAAACATGTTTTATTAAATAAATTTCACTTAATATAACTCAAAATATCGAGAGGTCTAGTGCCTTTGGTGATTAGAAACATTACATTACATATTAATATATAAAATACAACATGTTTATTGAAAACATCTTTTACATCACCATAACATTCCTTCATACATAATAGTGCACATGATAACTTGAGAACATACATAAGAAATGGGTGAGATATAAAGCACGGTATGGGTGTAAACATGGAAAAACATGTTGATAAAAATATTTTTTAGACATGGAATATCAAAAAGTCATAAAATAATATGAATATAATGTTATTATATCACATGATAACCATAATATGGGAATGTGGCAACAACATAACACACCACATCATAAAGATAAATTAAAGATAAACTAAAAAGGAATGATAGTGGAAAATTTTCCATAAAGTAGTAATGTTATCCCTTATCCGAACATGATTTATCCTGATAATAAACATTCCCCAATCCAATGGAGTGTGGTCCGGGCGCACCCTTCATAACCATTTCAATCTCATGCCTAAGTGTTCCACATATATCATATAACATGGAATTATTAAAAAATCACAATTCAATAAAAAATCAGGTAATGAGGAATAAATTCATGTATTTATTCAATCAACGTTTATATGTTCATGAAAGTGAATACACTTGATAGAGGAATGAGTATGGTATTCACAACACAATGATTTTTGGAATAGAAAATTGAGGTGGAAATTCGGAAGAATAACGATGTCATATGGAAAATAATGAAATGGGTTGATGAGAGAGAAATGATTATATCATCACTTATATTTTAATTGGATATTAATGTTACCATGTAATGTAATATTCCAACATGTGAAATGAAATTTAAGATGCATAATATAAAAGATGTGCTTGAATGGAATTGAGAAGATAGAAATCACTTACAGAATATTAGCATTGTAATGACATAGGAAATGGTCCAAATGAGGACAAATAAATGATATATAATCCAAATAACAATAAATTGATATTATGGAAATTATTAAAAACGATTAAAATATAACCAATTGAAATTTATAAGACGAATTTCAAACAGGGCACTTGGATTGAAATGAAGAGTGGAAGCTGAAGAATCCTTACATTGATGTGTGGCTCTATAGGCTTGGGAGAGGCTTCTTGTGAGTTTGGGGGATTCCTTTAAGGACTATATGGAGTGGGGTCATCTAGCTTCAAATAGTTTCAGTTAATATTAATAGGATTTTGGTGGGATTATATAGGAAAGGAGGGGGATTTCATTATTATTCTAGTTTTGGACAATACACAATAAAATATTCAAACCCACAAACAATCCCATGATTTTACCATATGGTTTCTAGAAAAAGGGAGTGGTATACATTATTTTACAAGGAGAAGGGCCAATGATATTAAAATATTTCTCTTTCTTATGTGCAGATTAGTAACACTTTTGAGGAAAAAATTTTAAAATCTAAAAATATATTAGAAGCTTAGAGGATTCACTTATGATTTATAGAATAGATCAAATAAACTTAAAATTGTATTATTTTAAAGGAAAAATATATATACTGAGAATATGATACCATTTATGGAAATTATTACATCATTATTGGGCCATTATGATGTCATAAAACACATTGAATATTGATACGATATTTAATTTTTACCCAAAAAATCGACTATTTTAGAAAATTATGAAAAATTCATCATTGGAAAATTTCATCATCCAGAGTACCAAAAAACTATAATTCTATATAAATAATTTTCTAAATATTGGAATTTTTATTTTTAAATTAAAAAATGACTTTTATTGAAAAATAATGGGGTTTGACAAAAACATTTTTCAAACATTATTAGAAATTACGTTGAAAATAATAAAAATTATATGATCATTTATATTTAATATAAATATTTTAATAAAAATATTTTTTTATAATATTATATATTTGAAAATTAAATAAATTAATCAAAACATATTTCTTGATTGAATTTTCATATTAACCAAAAATAAAACATTTTCTGTAAAAATCAGTTACCCAATAACTATGATAGGAAGAAAATATATCTATCATTCTATAAAAAATAATTTACATATTACTAATGGTTGGTTATTTATACATTTGCTTCTATTACAACAGCATGTACCCTCTATGAAAAGTGCATCAAGGTGGGGATTTCAATCATCCTTTCAGTGAACTTGGTTTTGGATGTGATCTCGATGAACATGAATTCCTCACGTAAACGGTTTGAGTCATGATTAAGTTGTGGAATCTCAACTTGGGCTTGACCTCAGGAAATGACCCGAAATGTTATATTCCATGGATTCTCAAATAAATAGGCTTCATAGGGGACTATCCTACTAGTTGTGGACATCAATTCCTTTGTCTATGCCCAATGTATTTTTAAAATCCCATATTTATTATAATCATATGATCTATATGCAATGGTAATATTATCAAAGGTAAAGATATTGAACAGACATTTAAAATCCAATTGTGTAATGCCCTGACCCCAGTTACCCAGAGTCGGTGCGTTATTACATAACATTGGCATGATCACAATAGATCAAGTCTCGAAAGACTGATTAGTTTATTAGCCTTGGAAACACTAGATATATTCATCATTTTTACATTACATCAATAAGTGAAAAACTACAACAATATATTGTCTTCGTATCCCCTCATACTATCCCAACAGGTCATTCATAAAATACTTCTTCACATCCTAGGAAAAATAAAACATAGAAAAATGGGTGAGCTCAAATGCCCAGTAAGGATAACAATATAGAGGAAACATTCATAAATAAGAATAAACATTTAAGGCAATGTATAACTAAAACAAAATCCTTTTAAACTTGAACTTCAACAAATTATGGAAAAAATAAAATGAAATAATGCCATTTACTTATTCACATGGATATTATTCTAATCGAATAATCACATTCAATATAAATAAACCCTTTCATAATGATGGGATGAATAATGTCAGACTATCATAACCACATAGCCAAGGCCTCGTGCCAAGAATACAAATAAGATTTTTCCATGGCCTTGTCCCAAGACACTAGTTTGTCTCATGAGACCTACCGATGCATCGAGGAGGTATGCGGGATCCACCCGTCACATATTAAGTCCAATGCATTCCAATATGAAAAGGTTCAAACATAACATAAACATTCGTATTAAAACTAGCAAACGAAATGTAAATACTTCATCTATAAACCACGAATGGTATAAGAATAACACATCCACAGTCAAACAAATCACAAAAACTTCAAAACAATATTAAAGTTTTGTATCATAATAAATCAACTTCAAATAAACATAAAATCCATCAAAGTATTTTTACAATGATGAAATCAAAACTATTTGAGAGAAATATCTATTTTTTGAAATCATTTAAAAGTCACACATTTATTAAGGAAGTAATTTAAAAGAGATTTTTGGATCAAAGTGTCCCATACCACTTCGAAACTTTTGAAAAGAAATTTCAAAAAATTCATGTCCATATAAATAAATCCTTATAATCATTTTGTAAAAATGGAAATTAATTAATAATATTTAGAAAGATAAATCTTTAAAACATTTAAAATTCTAATTTTGATAAAGAGTACCTTTCATAAATTCATAAAATATCCATTTTTAAATCATTTAAAAGTCACATAATTATAAAATAAAACATTTACATTGAAAATATCCTTATAATTTTGTAAGGGAAGCTTCGAAAATTTTATAATGGCCGAAAATAGCCGCACCCACCGTATAAGTTAAAAAAACATTCCTACCTTAATTCTGTCGAAAAGGTTAAAAAGGACCTTGTTTGGAAAACAACGGAAAGATTCCTTTATAAAATTATTATAAAAAAGTTAAAAAATGGTATAAATGACTTTAAACCCTATTCTTTAAAATAGTAATAATTTTTTGAAATACACTTTCAAGAAACATGGATGTGGATGATAAAGAGGTCCCAGTACATAATTATGTATAAACAACCTCAGGTAATGAAGAGATTGTGAAATAACCCTTACCTTGTACGTTTCCTTGGTTGGGGGTAGGTTAATATCATGTATAATGGTGAAATAATTGTTATTAAATTATACAGGAATCATATACATTATTATGTTATCATATATGATCTTTTAACATTGCTTTGTTAATAATATCTTAGTATTATCGTTGTTTCGGGTGTTAACTTACTCGTTTTCTTTTATATGTTGTGTTACGTAAGCAATATTTTTTATGGATAGGATGTATATTATTCATATACAGAATTATATTAAGTCCTTAAACATTATTTTTAAATCATCAGATGATAATTATACTTGATTGGATACGATGGAGAATGAATCTCATCGCGTTCGTGGAGACGGTAGTCCGTACGTACGCACGAGCAACAATATCATTATTTTGATATTAAAATAATATATAAATGGATGGTATATATTATATAGATAATAATTATAATGTTATATTTATTATTTACATGAATTGGACATCATTATTATACCCATCCAAATAATAATATATTGAATAACAATTACACCACGATGTGGAGACAGTAAGCCGTACGTACGCATGTATGGTGACATGTCATTCAAAGGATGGATAGAATACTGAATATGGTTGTACCATATTTATAATAATATTACCATATATAGGAGATACTGGATTCATTATTTTAGAATGATAATAACAAATAAAGAAGAAGTTGAAGAAGAAATGAATTTGAAAAATGGTGGTGAAAACATTACCTCTTCTTCGGGTTCTTCCATTTGATTTGATCAAAAGGGCTCCTTATGTTAGAATTATGATCAAACTAAGGCCTCTAGGTTGTAGTGAGGGAATTGAAGAGAGTATTTGGTCAGGGGTTGGCCAAACTAAAAGGCTTTGAAGGTGTGAATTAATGAGAAGGGGGAGTGCCCTTTTATAAGAGGGGTGAGGGGCACCTTTGGAAAAGCTAGAAATATTATTTTATAATAAATTCATATTCAGTTTCTAATGGATCCAAAGAGGATTATTTAAACACTAAGGTGTGGATGGGTCTAAATCCACTCAACCAGTAGAATTTATACAGGTTTGGGTTGTTATATTAACCATTTCTTTAACTATTAACTCTTAGTTAATTAGTTTCACATTTACAATGTCTCTTTGTATTTTTATTTTATATGGTTAATAAACTTACTATATACATCCAATAGTCCCCCAAGTGGTCCATTAATGATACACCTATCATGATATAAGTCTCTTGGACGAACCTTATATTTTTAGGAATTTAATATCAATTAATAATATAATATCTGTTTTAAAAACTCTTTTATGTCAATTTTGAAACTATTCAATAATTGATTTTTGTAAAAATAATAACAGAATGATTACTTCAAAAAAAGTTATTTAAATAAATAATAACATGTAATATTAACCTAGAAAATTATTTTTATTTATAAAAAGTCTAAAATGACATTTATGTGGGTATTTATAATATCAATTATTCTAATTTTTCATTAATTAGGTAATTACTCCATCACCATTTTGTCATAAATAAATTAAATTATTTAAGGTCTAAAAATTATAAATAAAATACCATTATGTATTAAATATTTTTATCTTTCTAAATAATATTTACAATCGAATTTATCTTATCTATAACCCTATATTAAAAAATTTTTATTAAATAAACTTTGATTTTAACTCTTCTAACTCTTCTTTGAATTAAATAATAATAAATGTCCTAATCTAATAAAAGTGGACCTAAATGATAATATTTTACTGCTAAGGTTATTTTTGGTCAAGATAAACTTGTCCAATAGAATTTGTACATGTGTTAGGTAATATTAATATCATTTTTACCCTTAATTACCCTATTTACTTTTAACAGTGGTAAATAAAAGTAAAAAGTTTCTATTCACCAAAAAAAATCATCTCATTGAATCATATTTTACTCCATGATATTAACTATGTCTCTCGGATTTTCAATATTCCACTCATAGAAGCGGTAAAATTAAGTTTTATGAAAAATTCAGTTTTTTAACCACCACTTAGTGGTTTTACTGTTCATTAAAAAATGAAAGTTTCCAGAAAAATACAAAAAATTAGGCCTAAGATATATTTTATATTATGAATTCAAAAATTCTTTCTATTTTACCAAATTAAAAACATATTAGCTGCATTAATTAATTTAAAAATTAATTCTCGTCGTCAAAACAAATAATGTGGTTTTAAGAGATAATAACTATCAAAAGATTGACACTTGTTTATGTTCGGTTAAATTATGAAATTATGTAAAATGACCAACACTGTATTAAATGGTAAAAATATATTCTAAATATACTTTAAAACCACTCAAATTCATAATTTATCAATATAAATTATTTCGATTAAAAAAGTTGTTTTTAATTAAAATTTAGTAATTTTCACTATTCATCAAAATATAAATGTTATCCGAAAAGGTCCAAAATTTCACCTTAGGCTAAATTCGATATTCCGAATAAAAAATGAAGTCCACTTTGAGAGATAAAATTTATAAAATTTCAAAAAGTAGGTATTACTATTAATAATGGCTAGTTTGATTGGTTGTGGTGTGTGTTAGAACTCGAAGTTGCATACAACACACACTACTATATTATTCAAATGAAAGCATACCGTGGAAGCTTGGGATGTTTCATTGTAAATTTTTTTGATGTACCCATTCTAAAAAGTAAATTTATTTAGTCAAATTTAATACATAAAAGTTTAAAATATTGGATTTAAAAAAGGGTTCACTATTAAACGTTGGTAAAAGTGCAATACTGAAAATGAATTTGTTCTTACATTATGTCTAAGAAACTCATAATATGGATTCTAAAATTATAAGGATTATATAAAGTTTAAAATATAGTTAACACTATTCATAACCTCTTTTGAACAGCTTTTTTGGAAAGTCATGGTGTGCTTGAACTCGGTGTTGCGTGTAGTGCAAGTTGTTGAATTATTTTGAAGAAATAACACACTATGAAATATTGGGGTGTTACAAATTCGATATAATGAAATAAGTTTATTTTTTTCTATAACTATAATAAAATAAATTATATCAAAAAGACTAATTTCATTCATAATATATTTGGTTGTTACTACCATCCCCCTTTACAAATTTCCCCATAAAAGTTACATTTTCCCACATTAATGTAGTTTGGGTTAAAGAGGCTTCATCACATCCTCTATACCCCACATTGCCTCTTCAAAAATTTGTTTTCTTCATAACACTTTGAGGAGGGGTATTGTCTTATTTCAAATAAATTTTACATTATAATGTAAGATTTCACCAGTTTCTCATAATAGGAAAATTCATTCTCTAATGAAACCACATATGAATTGAGTACATGTGATGGGTATGGTATGTATATTATTAAGAGTGATACATGGGATACATCATGTACTTGAAATAGGTCTGGTGGGACTACTAGTTGATAGGCCACTGCTCTGATGTGATCAAGGATCTCAAAAGGTCCAATGTACATTGGACAAATCATTCCATTATTCCCAAATCTCATGACTCCCTTCCATGGAGATATATATAAGAATATCATATCTCTATCATTCAACTCTAGGTCACATCGAAAGTTACCAACGTAGCTCTTTTGTTGTATTTCAGAAGCCGTTTTGTTTTTTTGTATGTTATTACCCTGCTCCACCATTTCTTTGACCATTTTAGTTCCTTGTAGTTTTTTCCCCGAACATCATCCCAACATGTAAGTGATCTACCTCTCTTCTCATAAAAGGGCTTCATAAGGGGTCATTTGGATGCTCTAATGGAAACTATTTTTTGTAAGATAACTCCATCGAAAGAATATATTGGTACCATCCTACTTTCAAGTCCATTGATCAAGATCTAAACATATCATTATGTGTTGGTATAGTCTCCATATATTGGACATCAGTTTTAGGGTGATAATCCGTATTGAAATTGAGAACATTTTTTAAAGCATAATGGAGATTTATCCAAAATCATAGAATTGATTCTTGGATCTAGATCAAACATAATCAATTGTGGTACTCCTTGTATTCTTACCATTTATCTGATATATATCTATACTAATTTATCAAGTGATAAATCCTATTGAATCTCAATGAAGTGTTTAGTATTTGTAAGACAATTATCAACAACCCAGATACAATTGTTTCCTTTGGAAATATTTGGATGTCCGGTGAAAAATTCCATGGTGATGTTTTCCTATTTCCTTGTTCTTAAGGGTAATGGTTTCATTATCCCCTTATACATTTATCGTTCACCCTTCACTTGTAGATAGACCAGAAAATTTGATGTATATTTAGTGATCTTCTTCTTCATGTGATCCCACCAATAGTGCTTTTAGAAATCATGATACATCTATTTGTTTCCTAGGTGAATGGAGATAGTCTAAATGTGTGAATCATAAAAAAGTTCATTCATTATCTAAAAATTTTATGTAACACATAGTCTTGACCAAAATAAGATAATTCATTCCTCATTAACTTTGATCTTTGGTGATTTCCCTTTTCTGATTGATTCCTCATTTTTCTGAATTCCTAGATCGCCTTTTTGATCATCTTTTAACGTTTCCCAGAGAGATGGTTGGGAAATTTTTTGTAAAGGGATTGATGATATTTCGTTCTTTATGATCCCCATTTACATAATTTTTAAATCCAAGAATATTTGACCATTTTCAATTGTCATCAATGATAGAATCCTTGGGTCCTTTCTTATTAGATCATCCACCACATTGTTCACTTTCCTAGGATAGTAGTGGATTAAGACTTCAAAATCCATGATGAGATCAAACCATATTTTTTGGTTCATAATTATCTCTTTTAGTGTGAATATATATTTGAGACTTTTCTAATCTATATATATTCCACATTCTCCCCATAGAGAGAATGAAACCATATTTTTACTGAAATGATCACTACTACTAACTTCATATCTTGTGTGGGATATGTTTTCTCACAAAAGTTTATCTTCCTTGAGGTGAAAGAAAAGAATTTGTCGTTTTTCATCAACACACATGCCAATGAATCCTTTTATGCATCCCTAAAAATTACGAAGATGTTCCCACTTCTGGGTAGTGTGAGAATAAGGGAAGCGATAATCATTTTTTAAAATTCATGAATCTTTCTTCACATTCATCATTACAAGAAAACCTGACTCCCTTCTGATTTATCTATGTAAGAGGGTTTGTGAACTATAATAATTTTTTCACAAAGTGGAGATAATATCCATGTATCCCAAGGATGATATTGATATCCTTCAAAAATGTTGGCCTCAACCATTACTCATTTTCATCTTTCATGGAAGGATCCAAAGATATATCATTGTTTGTGGTGATATGCCCAAAGAATGAGACTTCATTCAACCAGAAGTAACAAATATATTACTTTTCATAGATCTTATCCTTGCACAAGGTCTTTGTAATAGTGATCAGATGATCCTTAAGTTCCTCCTTGATTTTGTGCTATATTATAATTTCATCTATAAAGACTACCGTAATTTTTTTGAGGCAATCCCTAAAGAATATATTCATCATCTCTATGAAGTTTTTTGGATCTTTATTGAGTCTCAATGGTATCACTATTGTGCTCCACATAGTTGATTTAACAAGTCTTAAATTCGTGGTAATGGATAAATTTTCATTATCGTTCTTTTTTTTTGAGCTCATGATTATCAATGAAAAGGTACATTGACCCATCCTTCTTCATGACTAAGAGGACTATGGCACACCATAGTGAATCGCATGGGCATATAAACCATTTACCGAGATTATCTTGTAGTTATTTCCTTAAATACTCAATTCCCAATATATCCATTTTATAAATAGTCTTGGATATTGGAATTTCCATAGGAATAATTTCATTTGAAAAATTTACCTCTCGTTTAAGAGGAGGACAATACAATTCTTTAGTAAACAAAACAATGAATTTCTTCTTAGTAGGCATGTCATTGTGAATTTTTTGTTTAATAGACTCAATAATTTTATCAAGATACATATTCTCATAAGGAAATAATATCCCTATGTGAGATGATAGTTCCAAAGAAGATTCATCCTACGCCTTTCACATGTATAGAATCGAATGTCGATTCACAATATAGAGAGCTATTTCCCTCTTGCAGAAATTGTTGTTGTTTCTATATAGGGAATGTCAATCCATGAGAAGAATTGGATAAAATTCATCTAAAGAAAGTATAACAAGGCTCACTAGGAAGTTCAATCCACATGTAGTGATAGGATGGATTTACATTAATGGGGTTCAATAATCACCACATTTTTCACCTTCACCGACATGTCTAATCCCATTCATTGTAGTGATGTTTGAATAGTTCTACTAACCATGAATGATATAATGGACTACATAGAACCATAATAAAAAAGAATGTTAACTATTCATGAATGAATAACTATAATACTTATCACAACTTAGTGGGCGTGATTACATTTTCCAGTAGTGATTCAAAAAGGGATTCATTTCTTCCATTGAGGTTTTTGGATGACTCCAAAAATCCTTCTCTTAGAACACTGGTTTGTAAAGTTCCTTGGTTCATTGAAGTTGTAGTAGTGGAAAACACATTGAGGATTGACTAGATCATTCATTTCTTTTGTCACATTGGCGGGTTTCTCCAATCAGTAGTCATTGTCTACATTCCCTTATCTTCCCCACCAAAATCATTTCATTTTCACCTTAGGAAATTTTTAAGGTTCTTCTTTCTGTACATTTGACAAGTGGGTGAAGGAATTTCATAGCACCATTGGATTTACCCATCAGACCACCAGAATTAAATTTCCCTTTCAGCTTCTTATCCCGATGATACCCATGAGATTCACCGGTCTCCATCTAAACTTTGATGGGACAACAACAAATTTCCTTATAGTTTTCATAGTCAGAGAATTCCAAGGATTTCTATAGGTTATGATCTTCCAAACAAAGATGTAGTAATCTTTCCATTTCGGGGTAATGAAAAAACTAGTGGCATATCATGTCACGAACCAACCCGGGTCGACCCTGAACCGGTCTCCTGATCCGGCACCCGGCGTGGCCCGAGGGGAATCCCCGATCTCCGAAGGATGGAAACTAGTTTCGGGCATCAAAACTAAATAGGTGGTAATGATTTGGCCCATAAAAGGAAGACAGATAAATTAATAAAGAATAAGAAAAGTGAAAGAAAAATAGAAGCGGCAAGAAATCAAGACTGCACATACCTCCATGTCACCTCTTGGTCACCTCCAACAACTAACAATATGCTTGAAACAGGCAGACAAAACAAGAACCTAAACCAAATAGCTAAACCTACATCTGAAAAGGTAAGATTGGTGTGAGTATAAAAATGCTCAGTAGGAATTCCAAAAGTGAACCGCAGTATCCATGCATTTTCCAGTTCCAAAATAGCCAAAAAAATAATAGTTTGAACTAATTTTATAAAAATAAGGTTTTCATATTTACACTACATTTTGAAAGCTAACAATAACAATTACATTGCCCTTATAATTTAAAAACAAGTAAAATAAAATTTAAGAGGGGCTCACTAAATATTTTCCAAAATAGCTACTTTGAAGTTCATTTTATAACCAACCTTACACACAAAACTTTTCAAAGAAAACACCAAAACCAAGTTCAAGGGTATGATTTCCACACACAGAAAGGGAAATGGTACTAATAGTTCTCGTATCAAAGGATCAAAGAAAACCTAGGAACTCGGAGGAAGAACAGAACATACTATACATGTGACTCATCCTAAAGTCATGCCTACTCTTGAGGACGTAATAACGCTCTAACACCCGGGGTTTCCCTACATAGCCTAACCAAGGGTACCAATCCCCTAGTAGAGTATAATCTGTACTAGGGGCCACTAGCCAGTGCGTAATCTAAACTATTGCAGCAGTCATTCTCAATAAACCCCCTTTCTATGCTAAGTTTCTATGCTATATTAACAAAGAGACATGCCACACATTCAAATAACAAGCCGTGTATTTATAATCCAGCACGCAACACATATTGGGACCACCCCGACCACCTCAAGGTTGGTTCCATGCCATAAAATAAATATTCAAAAAAGGAGTCTCATATCGAGAACCCTCTAGTAACATGATCGACAGATGAGGCAAGGGTCCTAACCAAGGACGGGTTTTCCAAAAATACAATTTCAAATATGCCAAATGGGCCTAATATAATTCACACATATCAATCCTTTTTTAAATAGCCAATCCAACATTCAAAATGGGAATTTATCATCACAAAGATCATATTTTATCAAAACATTTATTAACCAATTGAAAACGACCATACATTACTTTCATTATACCAAAGTGACCAAACGGTCCCTTCAATAAAACATTTACCAAAACATGCCCATGTTCACTTTATGTCAATTTTAAACAACAACACCTATGAGAGTGCCAAATGGGCATTCACAACACTTAAAAGACAAAAATCTTTCAAAAAATGTCAAACAGGCTTCAGCTTCCACATTCACCAAATCACACCCCAAAAAAACAAACACCCCTTTCATTTTCCAACAACTCGCCCAATCATGTTTACAAGCCCAACCAAACCAAACTAAGAGGAACACTCTAAAACCAACCAAAACATTTGAAACCAAAATTTCATAAATACACCCTTTTCTTTCAACCCAAAAACACCCATATCACTCAATTATAAAATACCACACAATTTCATAAACCAAAATCCTGTTTCTAGACAAACATCAAACCACAACTAGGGAAAACACAACATTTCATACCCGAAATCCAAAAAATATTTCAAACCAATTTAACAAAACATTTTTATGGGAAAAACCCCACCCAAACATCCAATTTCACTCAAAAAGAACAAGTGGAAATTTAGAAACACAAAAGATGATCATATACAAGGCTTAAACCAAGATTCATGTAAACCCTATCTTTAACAACACCAAATAATTTTAGACCACCACAAGAAGCTTTAAAGAGGTACCATAAAGATGCATAGCAAGATAATAATATAATGAAAACTTCAAGCATTAAGGAGAAGCAATGTAAAGTAAATGCATGGATTTGCCTACCTTAGGGAAGTCCAGTCGAAACATTCTAACTCAAGAAACATCCTGATCACACGCACGCACAAACTTCCATATATATATATATACACCTTTAAATGGATGCGCGTGTTCCCCACTCCATGGGGGAACACGCACTCATAATGAATGTATATATATATATATATATATTCATACCTCAGAAAATAGTTTTGTACACTCGGAAATGTTCTCGACTCCCTACAATAATTTCCAACACCAAACATAATGTGGCACTGACCAATGCAACTATCAATGAAAACCAAGGACTCAAAGATATAAACATGACCCAAAAATAAAGTGTGCAACAAAGAAAGGCATTAAAAACATCACCTCAGACAGTGGCGGTGATAATGGGAACACGACAAGGAAAGATTTCACACCAAAATAATTATTCAGACTTCAAATAAAATTTAAGGAATTCAAAACACAACAGAGACAATAAAATAAATGTGTGTGCGATACTAAAAATCAATTTTGATGGTGTAGGTGAACCCAAACATGTGGCAAGGCCAGATGTGCCCCGTGAATAATGGCGGATGATCTGAAACTATCTAAATTACTTTGCCTTTGGCCGCGGCGGACCAAACGAGGTCCGATATGACCCGAGACACCCCTCGCAAAACCAACGATGGAATTCACGGTCACGTCGGAGCACACTGAGGTCCTACGCAATAGAATTTGAGATTGCGCTGGAAGATCGTTGGACACCAGGGGTCGGTTCAATGGAACGGCACCGGGAAGGGTGGTCGGGTTTGATGGACAAAGTTGCAGGAGAGAGGGGAGTGGCTTCCGCTGGTGGGTCGCGCCAAGGGAATAATGGAGGGGGAATGGGGATGTCATTATGGCTAAACAGAGTAGGGGTTGAGGTGCTGAGGTCATGCAATAGGCCAGGGTTGCGCTTCGGCGGAGTGGTCAGAGGTTGGGCGGCGTCCGGATGGCCGGACGGTGTAGGGAGGAGCTACGACGGGCAGCGGTGAAGGGACGAGCAAGGTAGCAGGCACTACGGGAGGTTAACGCAATGGTAGGTAGGCCATAGTAGGGTGGCGTCAGGAGGGAGGTCGCCGGAGGGTGAAGCGGCGGAAGGGAGGCCGCTGGTGGGTGGCACGATAGAAGGGAGGCCGCATGAGGTTGGCGCAGTGGAAGGGAGGTGCTGGGGAAGGGGGGGTGGCCTCCTTGGGTGAGCAACAGGGACCCATAGGGAAGGGGGGCTGTGGGTAGATCTAAGGATTATTATTTTTAACATATAATGATATTGATAATAATAATAATAATAATAATAATAATAATAGTCTTAATATTAATAATGTAATTATAGTAATAATAAATGTAAGAAGAAAAAAATAAAATCATGTTCATTTGATTTCTTTTTGTTCATATATATATTAAAAAAATTAATAATAATTATATAACATTAATAATTGTATTAATTATAATTTTATCATAAAAATATTAAAACCACTTTTAAAAACCAATTAATATTAAAATATTAATTACAGCAATAACAGTGCCAATAATAATAACATCATTATTATCTACACAGTAATATTATTATCATTATTATGTCGCAAACGTTTAACCCATTTTATTTTTTTATATAACTTTATTTATTTTAAACATTAGGTAACTGCATAAGTGTTTGGAACGATTGCGCAGCTACCACTGATAGTGTGGTGCCCATGCACCAACCCGAAACCCAAGAAAACATTAAACGTTAAATATAATAGACTCATGCTCACCCTGCACCCTGGAAAGGCTAACCGAAACCAATAAATAATAAAATAAAATAATTAAAAAGGGGTCGTAGTGTGACAATTCTCCCCACCACATGCACTTTCTACCCCCAGAAAGTCACCAAGCCAATAGTTGACACCACTATAGTCCATGACAAAACCAAACCAGATTAAACCGAGAGGCTCGGTGTGAACATTACCCACACACGTCACACCCAACGAACTCAAAAACAATCACTCCACACGGTTCAGTGGAGAACATGGTAGGGATCTCCCCACCACAAGAATTCACTAATATGGAAACCCTCAAAACCTGAACACACTACCCCCCCGCCCCCCACCTCGGGGGAGGGAACGCGGGAACTCCCAAACAAAACTCGTTCATTTACCCCACATAGACCAACCAACACACCTGAGCCTTTGTCAAAAAGTTTTATATGAAACAACCCAGAAACTTAAGGATGAAGAATTAACTCAACACCTCCAATCAATTTCAAGAAACAAACATCCCCCTAATGAACACCATTGAGACCAACTCAAATCAGAATGGGGATATTTATTCAGGGGCCCACACCATTCAAGGAGGCCCAACAATTTAAAAAAACACTAAGAGTAGAGAAGACCGCTTAGATTGTGGGGGGATGATCTCATCACTCCACCACAACAAGGATTATCTTATGAAAACAATGGGAATAGAACAAGGAATATTTTGTATATTTCCATCCCAAAGTTTAAAACATTATCTGGACTGAGGTTCCACACACCCTCGGCAACTCCTGACTGTGCACGTGCTTCACCCTGAGACCTATGGATAGGTCCCTGATGGCTGAAGCATCTCATGCCTCACAGTTAAGAATTTTCATCCCCCAGTCCCTAACTCCTTCCTCAGGAGTGACACATCTTTCAAAACTCTCACTGGTGTCCCGAACAGTTTCATGGTAGGAAGACTTTAGAGGGATGAGACAAGGCAGATTAGAATTCCTGAACTGGCCACTCTAGTGGCACACAAGGTAATGGTCCGACAAACAACAAGTCGGCACCGATGATCAAAACCCTACAAAAACAAGTTCCTCTAGCACACCTCGCTCACCAGATGTGGAACCCTCACAAAGACTGACCACACCCCAAATCCTAATGAAGATGAGGTACCTAACCTCCACTACTCCATAACTAGATCATCACACTACCCGAGATGACATGAACCTTAACAACCCTGGGAGTTACGAAGAACCTGAAGAAACATTATCTTTTTGAACTATACAATTGCCTTTAACTGAAATCCATTACCTCGATAAGAAGGCAACAAATATAAGAACTAAGAACTGAGGCATAACTCATTAACATCTTTTGGAGGATTTCTGGGCAACATACTCATAACCACACAAAAAACACCAATTAAACCAGCATCATGCCAAGAATCAATCAAAGTAGAAACACAAGACAAGGGAAATAGGCCTATAACCCAAACATATACAAACACAACCAGAAAATACTATTCTAAAACCGTGATTTCCTTAAAATTTTAAAACTCACCTATGGCACCTTATGAATAGTCACATATGAGTTCATTCAATCTCTCTCACATAATTTGCAAACAAGTGCCCCTACGCACTCTCCATACATACCCAAGCAGGTGTGACCCTCCATAAGGAGTGCCAAGGTTCGAACACTTATTTTTCTTACCAAATCTAAACACCTACCAAGTTTCTCCAAACTGATACACTTTCTGTTTAAAACCCCACATTACTAATTTCAAAAACAATCTTAGAGAAACCCCTTTTTTCATTTCGAAATCGCTTTCATTTTTAATATAAACTCACATCAACTGAGTTCAAAATGAATCACAACTGACTATAACCCATCGGAATGAGGAACTAGTGTATGTGCCAAACTCGGTGACATGGTGATGAGCCATGCCCTAAGTAAGGAATAATTCTAAGAAGACCTTATACTGGGAAATTGGACTCCACATGGGTCACCACCCCATGTGAGACCGCAATGTGAACTAATTTTCCCCCATTATCATACGTCAATCCAAAACAACCAAAGGCAAAAGACTGAAATCCTGGACTACCCCTGGTAACTTAGGTCTCGTTGCTAGTGGTGGTGATCAGGAACCGACCCATAACCTACCTCCTGAGCACCGACAGTCCTAATACCTTTCTACTAGACACCCCAAATAACAATAACCACCTCTAATACCATTTTATCATGAACCAACCCAGGTCGACCCTGAACCGGTCACCCAAGCCAGCCTACGACATGGCCCAAGGGGTGTTCCCAATAACCGCAGGCTAGGAACTAGTGTCGGGAAATCAAAACATAACAGGTTTGAATGATTTGACCCATAAAAGGAAAACTAATAAATTAATAAAGTCTAAGAAAAGGGAAAGAAAACTTGCAGCGGTAAGAAAAAAAGACTGCATATACCTCCATGTGACCTCTTGGTCACCTCCAATAACTAACAGTCTACCTCACATGGGTAGATGAAAGTATAACCTGAACCAAATAGCTAAACCTGCATATGAAAAGGTAGGATTGGCGTGAGTATTAAAATTCTCAGTAGGAATTCCAAAAGTGAACCACATAATCCATGCATTTTCCAGTTCCAAAATAGCCCAAAAATACTAGTTTGAACTACATTTATAAAAATAAGGTTTTCATATTTACAATGCAATTCAAAAACTAAGAATCACAGTTCCATTTCCCTTATAATTCCAAAACAAGGAAAAGAAAACAATAGAGGCGCTCACACAGACTTTTCAAAAACAGCTACTTTGAAGTTTGTTTAAAACCAATCTTACACACAAAACTTTTCCAAGTAAACACCAAAACCAAGTTCAAGGGTATTATTTCCCCATACAACAAGGGAAATTGTACTAATAGTGCTTATAACAAAGGATCACAGAAACCTAAGAACTTGGAGGAAGACCAGAACGTAATATACATGTGACTCATCCTGAAGGAACGCCTACTCTAGATGGCGTCATAACGTCCTAACGCCCGGTGTTTACCTACATGGCCTAACTGAGGGGACCAATCCCCTAGAAAAGTGTAATCTGTACTAGGGGCCCCTAGCCAGTGCGTAGTCTAAAATAGTGCAGCAATCGTTCTCAGTAAACCCCATTGCTATGCTATGTTTCCGTGCTGTGTTCACTTTGAGGCGTGCCACACATTCCAATAAAAATCCATATATATATAATCCAGCACGTGACACAAACTAGCACCACCCAGACCACCTCGAGGTTAGTCCCATGCCTTAAAATAAATATTCTCAAAAAGAGGCCCATACTGAGGACCCTCCGGTCACATGATCAATATATAAGTAAAGGGTCCTAACCAAGGAGGTTTTTTTCAAACATACAATTTCAAAGATGCCAAATGGGACTCATAAAATTTTCACATATCAAACCTTTTGTAAACAGCCAATCCAACATGTCAAATGGTCCTTTGTCTTCACAATACTTATCTTTTATCAAAACATTTATTAACCAATTCAAAACGACAACAATTTACCCTCTTTATACTAAAGTGACAAAATGGTCTCTTAAATAAAACGTTTACCAAAACATACCCAAGTTCACTTAAAGATATGTAAAAACAACAACACCTATGAGATTTCCAAATGGGCATTCACAAGACTTACAATCCAATAATCATTCAAAAAATTTCAAACGGGCTTCGACTTCCACTTTCACCCAAACACACCAAAAAAAAACACCCCTTTCATTTTCCAACAACTCACCCAATCATGTTTCCAAGGCCAACCGGGTCAAACTAAGAGGAACACTCTGAAACATTTGAAACCAAAATTTCATAAATACACCCTTTGCTTTCAACCCAAAAACACCCATATGACTCAATTATAAAATACCACACAAGTTCATAAACCAAAAACATGTTTCTAGACAAACACCAAACCACAACGAGGGAAAACACCACATTTCATTCATGAAATCCAAAAAAAATTTAAAACCAATTTAAAAAAACATTTTTATGGGAAAACCCCCACCCAAACATCCAATTTCACCAAAAAATAATAATTGGAAATTTACAAACACCAAAGGCATCATATACTTGGCCTAAACCAAGATTCATGTAAACCTTATCTTTAAAAACATCAAATAATTTTAGAACACAACAAGAATCATTAATGAGGTACCATGAAGATTCATAGAAAGATAATAATATAACGAACACCACAAAAATTAAGGACAGGCAATGGAAAGTAAATGCATGGATTTTCTTACCACAAGGAAGTCCATTCGAAACTTTCTAACTCAAGAAACATCCTGCTTTCGCGTGCGCACACACTTCCATATAAATATATATACACCATCAAACTGATGCACGTGTTCCCTGAGCCATGAGAGAACACACACTCAGAAGGAGTATATATATATATTCATACCTGGGAAAATGTGTGTGCACACTCGGAAACGATCTCGACTCCCTGCAACAATTTCTGACACCCAACATAAAGCGGTATATACCAATGCACCTCTCAACGAAAACCATAGACTCAAAGATATAAACACGAACCAAAAATAAAGTGTGCAACAAAGAAAGGGATTCAAAACATCACCTTGGATAGCGGCGGTTATCATGAGAACACGACAAGGCAAGATTGCACACCAAAATAATTATTCCTACTACAAAATAAAATATAAGGAATTCAAAACACAATAACGAAAATAAAATAAATGTGCGTGAAATAATAAAACTCACTTTGGATGGTGGCGGAGAACCAAAACATGTGGTGAGGCCAAATGCGCCCCTCGAACAATGGTGGACGATCTGAAGCGATCTGAATTACTTTGTCTTTGGTGGCGGCGGACAGAACGGGGTTCGATATGACCCGAGACACCCTTTGTGAACCCAGTGAGGGAATTCGCGGCCACTTTGGAGCACATTGAGGCACTGCGCAATGGAATTTGGATTTGCGTCGGAAGATCGTAGGACGACAGGGTTCGGTTCACTGAAAGTGCATCAGGAAGGGGAGGTCATGTTTTCCAGAAGAAGTTACTAGAGGGAGGGGAGCGACTTCCTCTAGTGGGTCTCACCATGGGAAAAAGGAGGGGTTAGAGGGATCTCGTGCCGGATCCACAGGGAAGGGGTCGAGGTGCTAAGGTCGCTTAATAGGTTGGGGTTGTGCATCGGCAGAGTGGTTGGAGGTCGTGCGGTGGTCTGACGACCGGACGACACAAGGAGGAGCTACGACAGGCAACGTTGAAGGGAGGAGTCAGGTAGCAGGCACTATGGGAGGACAGCGTGACGGGAGGCAGGCCACGGGAGAGTGGCGATAGGAGGGAGGTTACAGGACGGTGGCGTGGCAGAAGGGAGGCCGCAAGAGGGTGGCGCGGCGGAAGGGAGGTGCTGCGAAAAGGGGGGGTCGACCACCTTGGGTGAGCAACAGAGACCCGCAGGGAAGGGGGATGTGGGTAGATCAAGGGTTTATTATTATTTTTAACATATAATGATATTGATAATAATAATAGTAATAATAAAAATAATCTTAATATTAATAACATAATTATAGTAATAATAAATGTAAGAAGAATAATAATAAAATCTAGTTCATTTTATTTCTTTTTATTTCATATGTATATTAACAACATAAATAATAATAATAATATAACATTAATAATTTTATTAATGATAATTTTATCATAAATATATTAAAACCACTTTTAACAACCAATTAATATTAAAATATTAAATACATCAATAATAGTTCTAATAATAATAACATCATTATTATCTACAGAGTAATATTATTATCATTATTATTCCGCAAACGATTAAACCATTTTATTTTTTTATTGAACATTATATATTTTAAACATTAGGTAACTGCAGAAGTGTGTGGACTGATTGCATGGATACCGCCGATCGTGTGGTTCCCGCGCACTAGCCCAAACCCTAACAAAGCATTAAACATTAAATATAATATACTCACGGTTGCTCTGCACCTTGATGAGGCTAACTAAAACCCACAAATAATGAAATAAAATAATTAAACAGGGGTAGGGGTTTGACAATTCTCCCCACCATAGACGATTTTTTCGCCCATTAAGTCACCAAGCCAACGGTTGACACCACTAGAGTCCATGACCAGACCAATCCAAAAAAAACGAGAGGCTCGGGGTGACCATTACCCACACATGTCACACCTGACCAACTCAAAAACAATCGCTGCACGAGGTTGAGGGGAGAACCCGAGATTGTTCTCCCCATCACAATAATTCATTAATACGTAAAACCTTGAACCCCGATCACCCCCCGGGGGGGACCATGGGAACTCCCAAACAAAACTAGCTCATTTTCCCCACATGGACCAAACAACACACCTAAGCCATTGTCAGAAATTTTTCTATGAAACAACCCTACAACATAAGGATGAACAATTCACTAAACACCTCCCATCAATTTCACAAAACAAACATCCCCCTAAAAAACACCATTGAGACCAACTCAAATAAGAATGGGTCAGTTTATTCATGGGCCCACACCATTCAAAGAGGCCGAACAATTTAAAAACCACACTGAGAGCAGATAAGACCGCTTAGATTGTGGGCGGATGACCTCATCACGCCACCACAACATGGATGAGATTACCACAATGGAAAGAATATAACAAGGAAATTCTTTGATATTTCCATTACAAATTTGAAAAATTTATCCGGATTGAGGTTCCACACACCCTCGGAATCTTCTGACTATGTGCGTGCTTCACCTCGGGACCTATGGCAGGGGCCCTAATGGCTAAAGCGCCTCATGCATCACAGTCAAGCATTTGTATCCTCCAGTCCATAACTCCTTCCTCTCGAGTGAATCTTCATTAAAAACTCTCCTCGTTGTCATGAACAGTCGCATATTAGGAAGACTTCGGAGGGATGAGACAAGGCTGATTAGAATGCTTGAACTATCTACTCTAGTGGCATGCAAGGTAACAGTCTGAAAAACCGTAACCCGACACCGATGAACAAAACCCTTCAAAAACAATTTCCTCTATCACACCTCACTCGACAGATGGGAAAACCTCACAAAGACTGACCACACCCCAAATCCTAAGGAAGATGAGATACCCAACCTCCACTAGTCCAAAACTAAACCCTCACACAACCCGAGATGAAACGAACCTTAATAACCATGGGAGTTCCCAAGAACCTGAAGACACATTTTCTTTCTGAACTATACAACAACCTTTAACAGACATCGATTACCTCAATAATCAAGCAACAAACAGAAGAACTGGGAACTGGGGCATAACTCATTAACATATTTTGGATGCTTTCTAGGAAGCATACTCATAACAACACAAAAAACACCTTAGAAACTGGCATCATTCCAAGACTCAATCAAATCCGCGACGCATGAGAGTGGAAACAGGCCCATAATCCAAACATATACAAACACAACCAAAAATTACATTTCCCAAAACGTTATTTCCTTAAAATTCTAAGACTCACCTATAGAACCTTATCAACTTTCACATGTGTGTTCATTCAATCTCGCTCAGATCATCGGCACAAAAGTGCCCCTATGATCTCTTCGTACATACCCACGCAGGTGTGGCCCTCCATAAAGAGTGTCAAGGTTCAAACACTTATTTTCCTTACCCAATCCAAACACCAACAAAGTTTCTCCAAACCGATACACTTTCCCGTTAAAACCCCACATTACTAATTCCAAAAACAATTTTGGAGAAACCCCTTTTTTCAATTCAAAATCACATTAATTTTTAATATACACTCACATAAACTGAGTTCAAAATGAAACAAAACCAACTATAACCCAACGGAATGAGGAACTAGTGTATGTTCCTAACCCGACGACATGTTGGTGAGCCATGCCCTAAGTAAGGCATAACATTAAGAGGACCTTAAACCGAGAAATTGGACTCCACATGGGTCACCACCCCATGTGAGGCCGCAATATGAACCGATTTCCCCCCATTGTCATCCCTCAATCCAAAATAACCAACAACAAATGACTCAAATCCTAGACTACCCCTGGTAACTCAGGTCTCATTGCGAGTGGTGGTGATCAGACACCGACCCATAACCTATCTCATGAGCCCTAAAAATCCAAATCTCTTTATTGAGGACATCCAAAATAACAACATCCTCTTTTTATACCATTTTTTCGTGAACCAACCCAGGTCAACCCTAAACCGGTCACCCGAGCCAGCCCGCGGCATGGCTCGAGGGGCGTTCCCGATCCCCGCAGGATGCAACTAGTGTCGGGCATCAAAACTAAATAGGTGGGAATGATTTGGCCCATAAAAGGAAGATTAGTAAATTAATAAATACTAAGAAAAGTGAAAGAAAATTAGAAGTGTCAAGAAAACAAGACTTCACATACCTCCATGTGACCTCTTGGTCACCTCCAACAACTAACAGTCTGCCTCACACGGGCAGACGAAACAAGAACCTGAACCAAATAGTTGAACCTGCATCTAAAAAGTTAAGATAGGCATGAGCATTAAAATGCGTAGTAGGAATTCGAAAAGTGAACCATAGAATCCATGCATTTTAAGGTTCCAAAACAGCCCAAAAATACTAGTTTCCACTACTTTTATAAAAATAAGTTTTCATTTTTACACTTCATTTTGAAAACTAATAATCACAATTACATTTCCCTTATAATTAAAAAACAAGGAAAAGAAAACAATAGAGGGGATCACACAAAATTTTCCAAAATAGCTACTTTAAAGTTTTTTTTAAATCCAACCTTACACACAAAACATTTCCAAGAAAACACCAAAAACAAGTTCAAGGGTATGATTTCCGCACACAACAAAGGAAATGGTACTAATAGTGCTCGTATTAAATGATCACGGAAAACCTAAGAACTCGGAGGAAGACCAGGACATTCTAAACATGTGACTTATCCTAAAGGCATGCCTACTCTCGATGACGTCATAATGCCCTATGACCCAGTGTTTTCCTATATGGACTAACTGAGGGGCCCAATCCCCTAGTATAGTATAATCCATACTAGGGGCCACTAGCCAGTGCATACTCTAAACTACTGCAGCAATCGTTCTCATTAAACCCCCTTTCTATGTTATGTTTCTGTGCTATGTTCACAAAGAGGCATGCCACGCATTCAATTAACAGGCCATGTATATATAATCCAGCACGTGACACAAACTGACACCACCCTGACCACCTCGAGGTTAGTCCCACTCCTTAAAATAAATATTCTCAAAAGGAGATCCATACCAAGGACCCTCTGGTCACATGATCGAAAGACGAGGCAAGGGTCCTAACCAAGGAGGGGTTTTCCAAACATACAATTTCAATGATTCCAAACGAGACTCAAAAAATTCGAACATATAAAACCTTTTTTAAATAGCCAATCCAATATTCTAAATGGGAATTTAGGTTCAAAATGCTCATCTTTAATTAAAACATTTATTAACAAATTTAAAACGACCACAATTTACCCTCTTTATAACAAAGTGACCAAACGGTCCCTTAAATAAAACATTCACCAAGACATTCCCATGTTAACTTTAAGTCAAGTTAAAACAACAACACCTATGATAGTTCTAAATGAGATTTCACAACACTTACAAGCCAACAATATTTCAAAAAATGTCAAACAAACTTCGGCTTCCACATTCACCCAAACACAACCCAAAAAAAACAAACACCCCTTTCATTTTCCAACAAATCACCCAACAAGGTTTCTAAGGTCAACTGGACCAAACCAAGAGGAACACTCTAAAACCAACCAAAATATTTTAAACCAAAATTTCATAAATACACCCTTTTCTTTTAACCCAAAAACACCCATATCACTCACTTATAAAATACCACACAAGTTTATAAACCAAAAGTCTATTTCCAGACAAGCACCAAACCACAACCAGGGAAAACACCACATTTCATACACGAAATCCAAAATATATTTAAAACCAATTTAACGCAACATTGTTATGGGAAAAACCCCACCAAAACATCCAATTTCAGCCAAAAACAATAATTGGAAATTTACAAACACCAAAGGCATCATATACTAGCCCTAAACCAAGATTAATGTAAAGCCTATCTTTAACAACACCAAATAATTTTAAAACACCACAAGAGGCATTAAATAGGTACCATGAATATGTACAGCAAGATAATAATATAATGAAAACCTCAAGCATTAAGGACAAGCAATGGAAAGTAAATGCATGGATTTTCTTACCTCAAGGATGTCCAGTTGAAACATTCTAACTCAAGAAACATCCCGCTCGCACGTGTGCACGCACTTCCATATATATAAACCTTTAAACTAATGCACATGTACCCTGGGCCATGATGGAATACACACTCAAAAGGTGTATATATATGTATATACATATATATTCATACCTGGGAAAATGTGTGTGCGCACTCAGAAATGATATCAACTCCCCCCAACAATTTATGACACCCAACATAAAGTGGCAGAGACCAATGCACCTCTCAATGAAAACCATGGACTCAAATATATAAACACGACACAAAAAGAAGTGTGCAACAAATCAAGGGATTCAAAACATCACCTTGTATAACGGCAGTGATCATGAGAACACGAAAAGGCAAGATTGCGCACCAAAATAATTATTCGTACAACAAATGAAATATAAGGAATTTAAAACACAATAATGACAATAAAATAAACGTGTGTGAAATAATAAAGCTTAATTTGGATGGTGGCGGTGAACCAAAACATGTGGTGAGGCCAAACTCTCCTCGTGAACAATGGTGGACGATCAGAAGCAATCTAAATTGTTTCTCATTTGGCAGTGGCGGACGAAACGGGGTCCGACATGACCCCTTAGACACCCTTCACGATCCCAGCGAGGGAATTCGCGGACACTTTGGAGCACACTGAGGCATTGCACAAAAAAATTTGGTTTTGTGTCAGAAGATGATTAGATGGCAGGGTTTGGTTCTCTGGAAGTGCATCGAGAAGGGGATGTCGGGTTTGTCGGACAAAGTTGCTGGAGGGAGGGGAGCTACGTCCATTGGTGGGTCGCAGCAGGGGAAAAAAAGGAGGGGTTAGGGGGATATTGTGCCGACTGAACATGGAAGGGGTCAAGGTGCTGAGGTTTCATAATAGGTTGGGGTCGCGCATCGGCAGAGTGGTCGGAGTTCGGGCGGTGGTTGGATGACAGGATGGCACAATGAGGAGCTATGATGGGAAACGTTGCAGGGAGGAGTCAGGTAGCAGGCGCTACGGGAGGTCGGCGCGATGAGAGGCAAGCCACAAGAGGGTGGCAATAGGAGGGAGGTCGTAGGAGGGTGGTGCGACCGAAGGGAGGCCACAGGAGGGTGGCGCGGCAGAAGGGAGGTACTGCGAAAAGGGGGGGTTTGCCACCTTCGGTGAGCAACAGAGACCCACAGGGAAGGGGTTTGTGGGTAGATTTAGGGTTTATTATTATTTTTATTATATAATTATATTGATAATAATAACAATAATAATCTTAATAATCTTAATAATCTTAATATTAATAACATAATTTTACTAATAATAAATATACGAATAATAATAATGAAATCTTGTTCATTTGATTTTTTTTTTCATATATATATTATCAACATTAATAACAATAATAAAATAACATAATTAATTTTATTAATGGTAATTTTATCATAAATATATTAAAACCACTTTTAACAAACAATTAATATTAAAATATTAATTACAGCAATAACAGTGCCAATAATAATAACATCATTATTATCTACACAGAAATATTATTATCCTTATTAAGCCACACACGATTAACCCATTTTATTTTTTTACAGAACTTTATATATTTTAAACATCAGGTAACTCCACAAGTGTGTGGACGGATTGCACGGCTACCGCTGATCGTGTGGTTCCCGCGCACCAGCCTGAAACCCAATAAAGAATTAAACGTTAAATATAATATACTCTCGCTCGCCCTGTACCTTGGCGAGGCTAACCGAAACCCAAAAATAATAAAATAAAATAATTAAAAAGGGGTTGGGGTGTGACAATGCTCCCCACCACAGACACTTTTTTCGCCAAGAATGTCACCAAGCCAACAGTTGACACCACTAGAGTCCATGACCAGACCAATCTAGAAAAAAACGAGAGGATCGTGGTGACCATTACACACAGACTTCACACCTGGCTAACTCAAAAACAATCACTGCACAAGGTTGAGGGGGGAACACGGGATAGTTCTCCCCACCACAATAATTCATTAATACGGAAACCATTGAAACCGGAACACACCCCCCCCCCCCCGGGTGGGGGAAACTTGGGAACCCCCAAACAAAACTCGTTCATTTTACCCACATGGACCAAACAACACACCTGAGCCATTGTAAGAATTATTGCTTTGAAACAACCCATCAACTTAAGGATGAAGAATTCACTCAACACCTCACATCAATTTCACGAAACAAATATCCCTCTAACAAACACCGTTGGGACCAACTCAAATCAGAATGGGTCAGTTTATTCACGGGCCCACACCATTCAAAGAGGCCAGATAATTTAAAAATCACACTGAGAGTAGATATGATCTCTTAGATTGTGGGGGGATGATCTCATCACGCCACCACAACATGGATGACATTAACTAAATGATGATAATAGAACAAGAAATTTTTTGGATATTTCTATTACAAAGTTGAAAAAATTATCCGGACCGAGGTTCCACACACCCTCGGCAACTCCTGATTGTGTGCGAGCTTCACCTCAGGACTTATGGTCGGGGCCCTGATGGCTAAAGCATCTCATGCATCACAGTCATGAATTTTCATCCCCCAGTCCCTAACTCCTTCCTCACAAGTGAAACCTCTTTCAAAAATCTCCCATCTGTCATGAATAGTTGCACGGTAGGAAGACTTCGGAGGGATGAGACAAGGCTGATTAGAATGCCTGAACTGGCCACTCCAGGGGCACACAAGGTAATAGTCCGACAAATCGTAAGACGACACTGATGAACAAAACCCTTCAAAAACAAGTTCCTCTATCACACCTCACTCGACAGATGGGGAACCCTCATGAAGACTGACCACACCCCAAATCCTAATGAATATGAGGTGCCCAACCTCTACTAGTCCAAAAATAGACCCTCACACAACCCTAGATGACACAAACTTTAACAACCCTGGGATTTCCCAAGAACCTGAAGACATATTATATTTCTGAACTATACAACAACCTTTAACAGACATCGATTACATCAATAAGGAGGCAACAAATTAAAGAACTGGGAACTGGGGCATTACTCATTAACATATTTTGCAGGCTTTCTGGGCGACATACTCATAACAACACAAAAAACACCATAGAAACTGGAATCATGCCAAGAATCAATCAATGCCACAACACTAGACAAAGGAAACAGGCCCATAAGCCAAACATGTACAAACACAACCAAAAATTACATTTCCAAAACTGTTATTTCCTTAAAATTCTAAAACTCACCTATGGAACCTTATGAACTTTCACATGTCCATTCATTCAATCTCGCTCAGATCATCTACAAACAAGTTCCCCTATGCACTATTCATACATACCCACATAGGTGTGACCCTCCATAAAGAGTGCCAAGGTCCAAACACTTCTTTTCCTTACCCAATCCAAACACCTACCAAGTTTCTCCAAACCGATACACTTTCCCTTTAAAACCCACATTAATAATTTCAAAAACAATTTGGGAGAACCCCCTTTTTTCATTTTGAAATCACTTTAATTTTTAATATACACTCACATCAACTAAGTTCAAAACGAAACACAACCAACTATAACACATAGGAATGAGGAACTAGTGTATGTGCCTAACCCGTCGACATGGTGGTGTGTCATTCCCTAAGTAAGTCATACCACTAAGAGGTCCTTAAACCGGGAACTTGGACTCCACATGGGTCACCACCCCATGTGAGGCCACAATATGAACTGATTCGCCCCCATTTTCATCCCTCAATCCAAAACAACGAATCAAAAATGACTCAAATCCTGGACTACCCCTGGTAACTCATGTCTGATTGCAAGTGGTGGTGATCAGACACTGACCCATAACCTATCTCATGAGCCCGAAAATTCCAAATCTCTTTATAGAAGACATCCAAAATAACAAGATCCTGCTTTGATACCATTTTGTCATGAACCAACCCGGGTCGACCCTGAACCAGTCACCCGAGCCAGCCCGCAGCATGGAAATAGGGGCGTTCCTGATCCCCATGGGCTGCAACTAGTGTTGTGCATTAAAACTAAATAGGTGGGAACGATTTGGCCCATAAAAGGAAGATGAATAAATTAATAAAGACTAAGAAAAGGGAAAGAAAACAAGCAACGTCAAGAAAACAAGACTGAACATACCTCCATGTGACCTCTTGGTCACCTCCAACAACTAACAGTCTACCTCACATGGGCAGACGAAACAAGAACCTGAACCAAACAGCTGAACCTGCATCTGAAAAGTTAAGATAGGCCTGAGCATTAAAATTCTTAGTAGGAATTCCAAATGTGAACCACAAAATCCAAGAATTTACATTTTCCAAAATAGCCCAAAAATACTTGTTTCAACTAGAGTTATAAAAATAAAGTTTTCATATTTAAACTGCATTTCGAAAACTAACAATCACAATTCTATTGCCCTTATAATTCAAAAACAAGGAAATGAAAACAATAGAGGGGATCACAAAATCTTTTCCAAAATAGCTACTTTGAAGTTTGTTTTAAAACCAACCATACACACAAAACAATTCCAAGAAAACATCAAAACCAAGTTCAAGGGTATGACTTCCACACACAACAAGGGAAATGGTACTAATAGTGCTTATATTAAAGGATCACGGAAAACCTAAGAACTCGGAGGAAGACCAGAACGTTCTATACATGTGACTTATCCTGAAGGCATGCCTACTCTTGATGAAGTCATAACACCCTAACACCCAGTGTTTTCCTACATAGCCTAGCTGAGGGCCCCAATCCCCTAGAAGAGTATAATCCATTCTAGGGGCCATTATCCAGTGCATACTCTAAAATAGTTCCGCAATTGTTCTCAGTAGACCCCCTTGTTATGCTACGTTTCTGTGCTATGTTCACAAAGATCCATGCCACGCATTCAAATAACAATCCATATATATATAATCAAGCACGTGACACAAACCGACACCACCCTGACCACCTCTAGGTTTGTCCCATGCCTTAAAATAAATATTATCAAAGAAAGGCACATACCGAGGACCCTATGGTCACATGATCGACAGACGTGGCAAGGGTCTTAACCAAGGAGGGGTTTTCCAAACATACAATTTCAAAGATTCCAAACGGGACTCATACAATTCGCACATATCAAACCTTTTTTAAACATCCAATACAACATTCCAAATGGGCCTTTAGTTTCAAAATGCTCATATTTTATCAAAACATTTATTAACCAATTCAAAACGACCACAATTTACCCTCTTTATACCAATGTGACCAAACGGTCCCTTAAATAAAACATTTTCCAAATGATGCCCAATTTCACTTTAAGTCATGTTAAAACAACAACACCTATGAGAGTGCCAGATGTGATTTCACAACACTTACAAGCCAAAAATCATTCAAAAAATGTCAAATATGATTCAACTTCCACTTTCACCCAAACACAACCCAAAAAAAACAAACACCCCTTTCATTTTCCAGCAACTCACCCAACAATGTTTTCAAGGTAAACTGGGCCAAACCAAGAGGAACACTCTAAAACCATCCAAAACATTTGAAACCAAAATTTCATAAATACACCCTTTGCATTCAACCTAAAAACACCCATATCACTCACCTATAAAATACCACACAAGTTCATAAACCAAAAGCCTCTTTCTAGAAAAACACCAAACCACAACCCGAGAAAACACCACATTTCGCACACGAAATCCAAAAAATATTTCAAACCAATTTGACAAAACATTTTTATGAGAAAACCCCCCACCCAAACATCCAATTTCACCCAAAAAGAAAAGGTGGAAATTTAAAAATTCCAAAGGCATCATATACAATCCCTCTGTAAACCCTCTCTTTAACAACACAAAATAATTTTAGAACACCACAAGAATCTTTAAAGAGGTACCATAAAGATGCACATCAAGATAATAATATAATGAAAACATTAAGCATTACCGAAAATAAATGGGAAGTAAATGCATGGATTTTCCTACCTCAAGGAAGTCCAGTCAGAACTTTCTAACTCAAGCAACATCCCGCTCGCACGCATGCACACACTTTCATATGTATTTATATACCTTTAAACTGATGTATGTGTTCCCCACACCATAAGGGGACACGTACTCAGAAACCATGCATATTTATGGTACCTCAGAAACGATCTCGACTCCCAGCAACAATTTCCGACACCCAACATGAAGCGACATAGTCCAATGCACCTCTCAATAAAAACCAAGGACTCAAAGATATGAACAGGACCCAAAAATAATGTGTGCAACAAAGAAAGGGATTAAAAACATCACCTCGGACAGCGGTGGTGATCATGAGAACACATCCAAGAAAGATTGCACACTAAAATAATTATTCGTACTACAAATAAAATATAAGGAATTCAAAATACAATAATGAAAATAAAATAAATGTGTGTGTGATACTAAAACTTACATTGGATAGTGGTGGTGAACCAAAACATGCGGCAAGGACAAACGTGCCCCGCGAACAATAGTAGACAATCTAAAGCGATCTGAATCACTTCGCCTTCAGCGGCGGCGGACGGAACGGGGTCCGACATCACCCGAGACACCCTTCACGAACCCAGAAAGGGAATTCACGACCATGTTAGAGCACGCTGAGGCGCTAAGCAACAGAAATTGTTTTTTCACTGGAATATTGCTGACGGTAGGGGTCGGTTCGCTGGAAGGGCACTGGGAAGAGGGGGGGGGGGGTCGGGTTTGTTGGACAATGTTTCCCGAGGGAGGGGGTGGCTTCTGCCAGTGGGTTGCACCAAGGTAAAAAAAATATAGGGGTAGGGGGATCCCATTCTTGCTGAACAGGGAAGGGGTCGAGGAGCTGAGGTCATGCCACAGGCCAGGGTAGCGCGTAGGCAGAGTGGTCAGTGGTTGGTCGGCGGTCGAATGGCCGGACATTACTGGGAGGAGATATGGCGAGCAGCAGTGCAAGGAGGAGCTGGGTAGTAGGCGATATGGGAGGTCAGCGTGATGAGAGGTAGGTCATAGAAGGGTGGTGGTAGGAGGGAGGTCTCAGGATGGGGGTGTGGCAGAAGGGAGGCCGCAGGAGGGTGGTGCGGCGGATGGGAGGTGAGGCGGAAAGGGGGGGTCTGCCTCCTAGGGTGTGCAATAGGGACCCGTAGGGAAGGGGGCTGCAGGTAGATCCTTGTTTTATTATTATAATTTTTACATATAATGATATTGATCATACTAATAATAATAATAATAATAGTCTAAATATTTATAACATAATTATAGTAATAATAAATGTAAGATGAGTAAAAATAAAATCTTGTTCATTTGATTTCTTTTTTATCCTATATATATTAACAACATTAATAATAATAATATGACATTAATAATTTTATTAATGATTATTTTATCATAAAATATTAAAACCACTTTTAAAAACTAATTAATATTAAAATATTAATTACAGCAATAACAGTGCCAATAAAAATAACATCATTATTATCTACACAGTATTATTATTATCATTATTATGACGCAAACGTTTAACCCATTTTTTTATAGAACTTTATTTATTTTAAGAATTAGGTAACTACACAAGTGCGTCGCCCGATTGTGCGGCTACCGCCGATCGTGTGGTTCCCACACACCAGCCCAAATGCCAACAAAACATTGAACGTTAAATATAATAGACTCGCGCTCGCTCTGGACCTTGGTGAGACTAACCGAAACCAGAAAATAATAAAATAAAATAATTAAAAAGGGGCTGTGGTGTGACATATCATTGAAGTCTTGTGATGTTTTCTTTATACTCCACAATAAATTTTTCTTCCTTTTAAATGTGTTCAGAGAAATATCTTTTCAACTTATGATGGAGGGTACTGGGAAAATATTTATCAAGAAACAATTTCCTTAATTCCGTCTGCTTCATTGCTTCGATCTCTTAATCAAGGATCATATTCTTTGTCAAATCCCACAATTGACCAGCTTCACCCTCAATACGATAACCATCCCGAATATCCTTCTCTTGTTCAGAACATTTAATGATAGAGATGATATTGTAGATGTAATTGATCCATTTCACCATGATTAAGGGATCAGATGATGAATTGAATGTAGGCGGCCTTTGTCGGAGGAAGCTCTCAACTATGGGTTTCTCTCTTTAGGGGGGAGAACTCATCTAGGACCAAAATTATATTCATACCATGAGTTAACTAATAGATCATCATGAAATTTTTTTAATTCTTGCTCACATTGAGTTGTCCATCTCTTTGGGGAAATCCTTACACTTCCCTTCGCATATATGATTAGCATGATTCCTCCTATTTATAGCCATTTCCTAGAATAAAAGTAAAATTCTGGTTGAGTATCCTAAACAATTAAACACATAAACAGGAATATAATTACATTAAATGGATTACATATAAATTACACTTTTCTCCAAAACTTTTGAGTTTTTAGGATTTAATATATGTTATCCATGATCAACTTCTTAAGATATATTCTTATGGGAATTTTTTTGTTCCCTTAAAAATGGTATGAAATGAGTGTATAAATTTACATAAGCATATCCTCCAAGAGGGTCAAACTAGGTGTATAATAAATCACATTGTTGTGTACCATATTGGCCCGAGTAATGCTTGGAACACCTTATTAGAGTTGTTACTCAAAGGTACATCCATCCTAGAACCACGCCAACTTGTATTATCAAAAAGTGGATGTATTTTCTTGATAAAAAATTTACTCTATACATACCAATATAGAGGGATGGTTTCATACACAGAGTCTTATCCCTAATGGGTTTTACTAGGGTTTTGTAATCCTTATCCCAAAAAATAACTAAACCTATACTCTTATAATAACTATAACAAACCTTCTATTTATTTTATATTTAAAAATGATTTTCTACAAAAATTTATATTAAGAAAACTCATAAGATTGTGAGGCCTAGTGACTTTTGGGCTTAGGAACATTACACAACAACTTAAAACATAAAATTCAACATCTTTATTGAAAACATCTTTTATATGTCCACAACCTTCATTCATACTTAACACTGGATAACGTGAGGAAATACATAAGAAAAGGGTAAGCTATAAATCCCATTAAGGTAGTAATCATAAAATAACATGAGTATACCAATACATTTAAGACAAGTAATACCAACAAAGAATAAAGGAACATGAATATAATGTCATGATATAACATGATAATCATAACATATAAATGTGGAAATAGCCTAAAACACTATATCATAAAAAAAAGGCAACACCAAACCACCAAGATATCATGTTGGAAATATGTCCCATAATGGAATCAGGTAAAACAATGTCAAAACATGATTTATCATGATACTAAACATTACCCAAGGCATTGGAGTGTTATCAGGGTGCGACCTTTATAATCATTTCAATCTCAGGCTTAATTGTGCTGCATAGATCAAATAACATAGACTCATTAAAAATCATCATTAATTGAAACATAAATGAATATGAAATACATACATTTATGTACTCAATAAATATGTATATTTTCATAATGATTAATACCTATTATAGAGGAATGGGTATGGTATTCACTACATGATAATTTTGGCATGGAAAATCGTGGTGCAATTTCGGCAGTATATCAATGTCATATAGAAAGTATTTAAATGGGTTGATTAGAATGAATGATGTCTCTCATAATTTATACATGAAATTTATTTTCAGGGGATCATGGAACATAATATACCAATATATGAAATGGAATTTAAGATGTATAATATAATATAACTTCTTTAAAGGAATTTAGAAGAGTGAAATCCCTTACAGAATTTTGGCATAGTAACGACTTAGGTAAGTTTCAAAATGGGGGTGAATAAATGACCCCTCATTCACATAATAATCAAATGGCTAATTGTAAATTTATTAAAAAAAGATGAAAATATAACCAATTGAAATTAAAAAGGGAAATTTCAAACAAGGCACATGAATTGAAAGGAACAGATGAAGGAAGGATCCCATACATGGATATGTGACTCCAAAGGATTGAAGGAGGAGTGTTGGGAGCATGTCGACATGTTGGTACGACTCTATATAGTAGGGGTAAATTTTTATTATAGCTTCATAGTGTTTTAGTAAAGAAAAATTTGAGTAGGTGTGGGATTATATAGGAAATGAGACAGATTTTTCTATTTTTTTGGACACTACACAATAAAATATTCAAAACCAAAAACCATCCCACGGTTATTACAATGGTACCTGGAAAAGGGGAGTTGTATACATTAGTTCATAAGTAAAATGGCCTAAGATATTATGATATATCTCTCTATTATTTGAAGATGAGTCACACATTCAAAGAAATGATTTTAATATCTTAAAATATATTATAATTCATTGAGGATCCACTTAGGATTTATAAAAGAAATCAAATTTATGTAGAATCACATTATGTTAAAGTTTAAACATATTTATTTCCAAATATTACTTTTATTGTATTTATTACATCATTATTAGGCCATTATGTTGTCATAAAACACACCCTATATTTCCAAAGTATATAATTTTATCCAAATAATTTGACTATTTCAAAAAATAATGAAAACTTCACCATTGGATAATTTCTATGTCCCAATACCATAAATAATATTCATGTTATCAAAATAATTTTCAATATATGGTAATTTTTATTTTGAAAATAATAATCGACTATTATTGAAAATTAACGAGTTATGAAAAAATAGTTTCCAAACCTTAATAAAAATTAAATTTTACTTAATATAAATTATATGATAATATATATTTAATAAAAATTATTTAATAATAATATTTTATAAAAAAAATTATTTCAAAAATACATTAATTTCTCAATGTAGATTATGTTATTCAATTTGAATATTAACCCAATGTATTAAATGTTCTTTACAAATCATTTTCAAAGTAACAATATGTGGAAGAAAATATATTCATTATTATATATCAAAATAATTTACATATTATTATTACTAGGGCCTTGATATATATCCATTTTCTACACCAGAATACGCCCTAAGAGTAAGGTGAGTGATGATGATGCTTTTATGGGGTTGTTCGGTGAATCTGGTTTAATTCGTGATCTTGTTGAGATTCAACTTCTCCCATAAATAGTTTCTATCATGATTAAGTTGTTGAATCTTAGATTGGGAATGGTATAATGAAAATTCGAAAATTTCTATCTCCGTTAAAAGAATCGATAAATTTTATTCATATGGTACAAATTACTGGTTGAGGCCATAACATCACTTATCTGTGCCAAATTGATTTGTTAAAATCCCATATTTATACTGGTCATGTGATAACTATTAAACAACTATATTATCAATGGTGAAGATACTCAAATTCAATTAAAATACAATTGTATATAATAGAAGGAGTGTATGTGTTCTCTATTACCATAAGATGTTTAATTAAATCAAAAAGGGGAATTTTATTCATAATAGTTTGGGTTATTACTCTACAATATCTGGTCCTCTATTTGGTTAGGTATGGTAACATCCTATTTCTATTTTTAGGTTTTCCTAAACCCCACATTTTTAAAATTTCTTTGGATAGGTTTCAATTGGGATTTTTTAGGAGAAATTATAAATATTTTTAAAATTTATGGACTATGGACAGTTGGGGAATTGTTTTTCCAAACCATACACCCTCTCATAGGAACCCTCAAAAACCAAAATAGTGTGGTTTCTATGGATTTCACATGATTTTAAAAATAATAATCCCTCATAAGAGAAACCTTATAACCCATTTAAAATAGGCACATGAACTCGGTTCATGATTTGGTCTAACTATCCGACCATTCCAAATAAACCATGCACGTATGTTTTTCTAACCCAAATATATGTTTTAAAATAAAAAAAACCCATATTTAAGGTACCCAAAAGACTAGTGTCACCCAAAACTAATTTATCCATCCAAGAGATCACCCTATAGCAGTTTTTTGGCTCATAGACACCCACCTAGATGTGGTTCAAATGTTGAAGAATTTGGTTTGATATCCACCTAGTAGGTTTTAGCTTCCTTTTTCAATCACCCAAACACTCTTTATTCCTCCAAAGGTATATCTCTATGTTGGATGAATGATTTAATACCCTTTGTTTTGGGATCTAAAAGCTAGGGTTGATTCCGTATTTTCATTTTCACTGTTTTCCATTGGAAGCTCTTGATTAGGGTTTAGCATTTTCGGATTCATTGATCATGGGGAAGGTTGTTCTATAATGATTCAAATTTTTTATCAATCCTAAAATAATTTATTTAAATTCAATTTTTTATTGACACTCAATTTATATTATAAATTTAATTTCATTATATGGGTTAATAAAAATCAAATTCCATTTAATTGGGGTTTTTTGAAATTGAAATTTTTCATGAAATTCAGAAAACCCTTAATTCCTTTTATTTGGGTTGTGATTGTGAAATTTATTGAAAATGGTGGACATTAAAATTTTGAAATTTAAATTTATAAATTGATGGAAATTATTTCAAAAAAAATTTAATTTAATTGTGGAAATTGAATTATGAAATTGAATTGTGAATTGATTTCAGATAATTATTTGGAGATAATGTGTTAATATAGTTTTCATATAAACCATTTAGTTTAATATTGGAAAAATTCTTGTTTATATTAAAAACCAGTTTGGATTTTGAAATGAAAATTATTAATTTTTAAAATGGTGGAATGAGATTTAATTTTATTTTAATGTTTCTTCAAATAAATTTTCCTTAATTAATTTGTATTATATAACGTGAAATCCAATGTATCTAGTGAGTTATTAAGGATAAACACTATAGAATGGGAATTCCCTAGCACCAGTTCGACAGTTTGTCACTCTAATATAAACTATTTGGAACATTTTATTACATAATAGGATGTCTGTAAGTACTCCTTGAATAGGGTCATCAGACATGTGTACACATTTCCATTATCATTATGTAAGTATTTGTGGATCCCATAACATGGAACTATTATTCCTCTAAGAAGGTAACCACGATGCTAGCTTGCATATATATGAGATATAAATCTATACCATGTTTTCTAATATTTTTTACCTGGATTCAATATTTATATAAACTATTATATATAAAATGATTAATAATCCATTTTTATAAATATACCATCAGTTGAAATGTTATTCTTTTGTTTAAATGTATTTCCTTCATTTAAAATGTAAAGCATAATTTTTTTGAATATCGTGTTGATATTTTAAATTTTTTTATTTAATATAGAAATCTCTTTATTTGGTTAATTAAATGTTTCATCAATTATATAATCCATGGGGTGACCATACTGGGTGTTTAGTTCACACCCTACCCATATATTTGTATGTTTGTAGATTATGTCCTTCCAGGATCGAGTAGGGGTAATGTACCACTTGTAGGTGGTTTTAGATGTTGATATGTAGTATTAGTGAGTGTCATCTGTTGGGTCATGGGAAGTTCTACCAATATGCTTGTAATTTTCTCTAGTAATTTGGATTTTCATAGAAATTTTACTTATAGTACAATTCTACCTTTAGATTTTATGTATTATCTATGCCGATTTTTTTCATTACCAGCACAAAAAAATTTTAAAAATCATTCCCACATACATTTCATGAAATTCTAGGGGTTTTTTGCGGACCTGTAGTGATTTTGAATGCCCTTCGGGCCATGTCAACATAGGCTCAGTTTTCTGTTTACCAAGGTACTTGGGATAGTTCATGAAAACGTGATATCAGAGATTGTGTTTCAGCTTATTTTGATGTCTAAATAAATTTGTTTGTTCTGGTTGGATCATTAGAGAATATTGCAATTAATTTCTTTGCCAGATATCAGCATAATGAATGATAAGTCCCCATGGGATGTCTGGGAAAGATTCCTTGAGGATTAGTTCTAGTATTTTCCATGATCTTTATTTGGGTATGTTGAAATGAAAATCAATCTTTTCTATATGTTGTATTTTATTTCCCTTGTTTCTCAGTTTGAGTGTTAATACAACATCTTATTTGTTGTATGCTGATTTTTTGTAGAATCACGCCTTTGAGAAGTTGTGTGAATCAAATACAGCATGAATATTCTACGTAACCAAAATCCTAGAATCTTATTGAGCTTCAAAATATGGTTGAAGTGATTGTGCGTACTATCCAAGATTTCGAATAGGTACCTTCACCAGCTTTTGTTCAGGCTCTATCTATGAAACCTCAAAGGGATTATCTCCAGAATCATTCTCAAGAAAACATTCACCATAACAATGAAGAGTAAAAGGTGTGAAATGATCCTCAAAAGGTATTTGAATGGTTGAGATGGAAGGAATGTTTTTTGGGGTTCTTGGATACCCCTAATGAAATCAAGGTGAAGTGTGCCAGCATCATGATGGAAGGAAAAAGAAGAATATGGTGAGACACTATGTTGACAATGAAGATGCATGAGGGATTAGAGTACAGTGAAATAAAATTTATTTTCATGGATTAGTTTTGTCCAGAGTCAATCCTTTTTAAAAAGGCTATGGATTTTTTCAAACATTAGTAAGATGATAAGACTATAAAAGAATTTTCAAATGGTTTTACATAGCATGTACAATTTAAACATGACATAGTATCGAATGAGAAGATGAAGGCTCAATAGTTCAAGTTTGGAATTCGGATTTCTTTTCCATCTCATGTTTTATTGGTAAAGATTAACTCTTATGGTGAATTATTGAATAGAGTGAAGATGGGTGAAATGGACCAAACTTGAATGGTATGGTTTTCATGAGTTTATTTATCTCCCAGTGGTGGTGAATGTTATTTAAAATCATAGAAGAAGCATGATGAATCTCATGGTGATTCATGACCAACATGGTTTTCTAAACATACTATAATTCTTGGAATATGTTCATTGATTTTTTCCAATGGTCGAGAGTTGATAAATTCATAGAGGGTTTTCACAGAGGCATTCTAGATATGTTTCCCTTACAGAAACATGGTTTCCTAACCAAAGATCTTCCATATCTATTCCACTCCTCTTTGTGTAATGTGACAATTATCTCCTTCTAAAACTATGGAGATGTCAGAGGAATATTGAAAAAATGGGGTCTAACCACTGAAAATTGAAACAAATTTTAACAATGTAGTGTTAGAATCTTCAGAGGTATCAAATACAGGTCCAATGACTATTAGAGGAAAAAAATTTATATATTCATCATTACTGCCTGCTTTTTTTGATACTGGTGAATATTCTCCACTCATTTCAACCAACATTTTTAATCTACTAAATCATCCAATGAATATTTTTTTCTTTTTTAATGGATATTTCTACACCACAAGGAATGGGGGGAGAGAAAGTTCATTATAGCCCCTATAGTGCTTTATCTCTATCAAATGATGATCATTCTGGGATTTTTCTAGTTCACAACATGAAATTTCTATATTTCATTTTCTGGAGAGATTTGATCATTTACAACAATGCCAAGATTGATTATTATCATTGTTGGGTCTCCATTACTGCACATGATAATGTTTTTGTATCCTTCATGGAAAATGGGACCCAACGATGGGTACAACGATTCCTTATTATCTATAAGTGGGTGGTGTAATATTACTGTTTACTTTTGATATGGATTGAGATTCATTGAGTGGTGATCTCCATCCAGTCATCGTCGATATTACCGATTTGTTTCCTTGAGAATTATATGGATTTCCACGGGTAAGGGGAGTATATTTTTCTATTTATTTTTTGCATGGTACTCGACCAGTTTTATTAACTCTTACCACATGGTACCAGTTGAAACGAAAGATCTGAAGACTGATTTTGATGATCCTATAGAGAAAGGATTTATAAAACTGATTATGCCGCCTTAGGAAGCACAAATTCTCTTTGGTAAAAAGGTCGATGGTTCCCTTGGTCTTTGTTTCCATTATCGAAAAATAAACCAAATTATGATAAAGAACATGTATATATTTCCACAAATTGATGATCTATTTGACCCATTGAAATCATCATATTGGATAGAAAAGATTGATCTTGGGTCCTAATACCATCGGTTGAAGATAAAAGAATCAGATGTTCAAAAATCCATCTCTCATAGAAGGTACGCCCATTTTGAGTTCCATTTCATGCCCTTTGGTCTAACCAAACCTCATACAGTCTTCATGGATTTGATGAACATGAATTTTAACAAGTATCTTGGTATATATTAGGTAGTCTTTGTGAATAACATCTTGGTTTACTATATTTTTAAAGAGTATTATGTACATCATCTGAGATCAGTTATGGAATTCTTGATAAATTAGATACATTATTCCATGATTTGGAAAAAAAAATTGGATTTGTTAAGTAATGTTAATGGGAAACATGGTGTCATAACATAGTATTTCAGTTTATCATGAGAAGATAAAAGATGTTATGACATGGGAGAAACAAGAAAATGTATTCATGTTTTAGAGCTTCTTGTGTCTAGCTGGGTATTGTTATCAGTTCACTAAGGAATTCTCAAAGATGTATTCTATGGTGAATTAACTAAATCATAAGGGTGTAATTTTATTCTAAGATGATAAATTTCAGAGTCATTTTGTTGATATAAATTGACTTTGGAATACTACACCTATGTGGACACTTCCAGAGGCTGGTCAGGGACATGTTGTATTCTACGATGCATCAGGTTTAGGCTTGGGTTGTGTTCTAATGCAAGGTGATCATGTCATTTCTTATAGATCTCATAATATTTCTACACATGAGAATAATTATCTAACCAAAGAACTTGAACTCGTAGATTTGATTCATGCACTTATAATTTTGTTTCATTACATTTATAAAGAATGTTTTTCCATAGATCCTGACCACAAGAGTTTGTGTTATATCTTCTAGAAAAATATCTGAATCCTCTCCAGAGTTATTGGGTAGTATAACTATAATCCTTCAATTTTAAACTCACATATTCCCCAAGGAAAGTGAAAATTGTTGATAATTCATAGAGCATAAAAAATATAACTCAATTAGTGAAAGAATCATCAGACGAGTGGAAATTTATCACTATTTTTTCACTGTTTCATATTAGAGATCAAGATTCATGGGATGAGGTTTCCTTGGACAGTGTTCAGTTGTCACCTGCTCTTCTTGAGATGGTGCATCAGGATTAAAAGATTGTTGATAAGATCTATAGAATTAGATACTCTATTTATTATGGGGAGATAGTGTGATACTGGTCATTCACCACTAAGGTAATTCTATTTAATTCGATTCACATTGTTATGCCATCTGAGGTAAGGAATGGTGTTATGGTGGATTCCATATTTCACAATGGACTATTCACCATGAAACCATAAATATGTTTTATTAAATGTGGTATAAACTATGGTGGCCAGGTTTTAGATGGGGAATTTCTGAATTTTTCTCTCATTGTTACACTTTTCATCAAGTCATGTTCAAGAACCAAAATTCTTCAGGTTTTCTTCACCAACGTCTATTCCAATATGGAAGTGTGATTATATATTTATGTAATTTTGGGTTGGGTTTTCACATACCTAGAAAGGGAATAATTCAATATGGATTGTGATTGATCATCTAACATTATACCCATTCATGATGAAGCAATAATAGTGGTGTTTTAAAAAATCTATGTGAAGGAGATTGTTCACTTGTATGTATTTCCATCTTCAAGAGTACCTGATAGAGATATGTGGTTCACTTCTCATTTTTCGAGAGGTATTCAAGAGGTATTGTGATCTGAGGTTCATTTGAGCACAGTATACCATCTACAGTAGGATAGCTAGACATAAAGAGCTATATATATTAACGAGGATATTCTTAGAACCTATATTATTTAATTTTATGGGGATTGGGATGAATACATGGGGTTGTAAGAGTTTTATTATAACAATATCTAACAGTATATGATCAGGACAGGTCCCTTGGATGACTTGTATGGATGAACATGAAGATCTCCATTGTGTTGGTCAGATATTGGTGAATGTTCTTTGGATGTACCAAGAATTGTTACCGTGATGATAATAATGATTCAGTTGATTCATTAGATAATTTGTATTCTATAGGTTCAATGTAAATCTTATGCTGATCATCATAAAAAACCGCTGAAATTTAATCTTGGTGACTATTTATTCTTGATTGTTTAACCATATTAGGGTCATTATATGCTTGGGAGGAAATGGAAGCATTATATTAATTTTGTGGAACATTTTGAGGTAGTTGAGAAGGTGGGGATAGTTTCACACTAATTGGAACTTTCACACCAGATGACATTGATTCATATCATGTTCCATTTATATCAGTTGTGAATGTATCAACCCAATCTATCACATGTTCTTTGATGGATTGATCTTAAGGTCGATCCTAATTTATCTATGAAAAAACGGCCAATCAGGATAGTTGATTCTAAAACCAAAGAGCTTTGTGAGAGGATGACACATTTCTTTTAACTTCTAAGATAGCATGGTTATAGTAGTATTTAGACATTGGATTGGGAGTCACTAATGAGAGTGCAGTTGCATGATATTTTTTCATACAAGATTTTTAGTTGTCATTCTAGGAATAGAATGTTTCTACGGTGGTGACATTGTAAAATCCTGTTACTATTTTCAAGTATTTCAAAATCCAGCATTATTCATAATCATCATTATTTATTTATTGAATGAGATAATGTAAAAGCATGGAAATGGGGGAAATATTAAAACAATGATTCATGTTGTCAAAAAATAGAGAATACTGAGTGAATCCCCTCTAATCAGATTAGCTCCCTCAGATGGGAGAGAAGCCACACTATGGAATTAGATAGTGGTGTCAGCATGGGTTGGCATAGAGGCTCGAAAATATAAATAAAAATTTCCCTCAAAATAGGTGTGCATGATGTTCCCATGATTATTAATAAGCTTTCGACATCATCTGATGATATATGAAACATCTCAAAGAGATCTGACCATACCTTGTAGAGAATCGTGAAGAATTTTGGAATCTTTTTCCACCACCATGAGACTGAGGTTCCTTTGAATGTAGAGATGTAGACATATAAGCATGGCCATAGAATCACCTAAAAGGGACTGGAAATTCCCCAATTGTAATGAAAAGAATGAATTAGGGCCCCTGTATCATCTCAGGAAAAACAACCCCCATTGATATCCCCATCCAACACGAGCCATCAACACTAAGTTGGAAATTTCAGTGGGGGATGCTAGCACACCTAGTGTACATGGAAATCTCTATAAGGTTGATGATCACGCGATGAAGTATAAAAAGGGGGCTAAGGGTAGGGGTGATATTCAAGTTTTTAATTAGTCGGGTCAGATCATACATGAGATTCCTTGTCCGGAAAACACATGATTTCCCTGAGATGAAGGTTTCATCAAAGCGATCCATGTTCCTTGCCTCCAAATAGTTCAGAAAACTGCCACCAACACCATTCCATAGCCTTTAATTCCAACCCATCTGATCCTGCACCGTGGAACCAACGACCATGGAAAAGAATCCCCCAAATCTCGTTAAGAGAGAATCCAGTGAAATCTCCAAAATCCCACCAAAATTAGTTTACCTTTTCCCCCTCGAATAATAGGTGTTTGATATTCACCTCACAAGGATACCTACAACACAAGTACCTAGAAGCTATACTATTTGCCTTATTCTTGTTGTTGTCAGTAGGAAGTAGTTGATTTGTAACCATCCAAACTTGAAAATTGAGATTTTTAGGTATTTTCATACACCATAGGTGGTCACCATAGTTGTCTAAATGATCTGAATGAGAAAATATGTTACATAAGTCCTTCATAGAGAGGGCACCTAAAGATGACCCGATGAAGATGCATTTATTGGGATCATTATTAAAGATAATGAGATCGAACATGGAATTCTGGTTATTATCTAAGATGCTGATGAAAAAATATGGGTGCCTACTAGATTCCCTGAAGGAGATATTTGAAACCGAGCATCCAAGAAACTCATGTTAAGATCTCACCCAGTTATGATTCTAAAAGGACAAGTATCCCCTCCCAATAATTCATTGGTTTTGACATTGAATATATGGGATGATAGCATAGAATGTGGGTCAGATAGAAGCTGAAGACCCTCATGAAGAACAAGCTTCCCCATTACTATTTTGAACCATAAATTATGACAAAGATATTGGTAACCTTGATTCTACCATGTTTAGTAGGTCTGGCCATCCTTGATCAAGAGGTTCGATGATGATTTCCCTCCTCATGAGAATCTAAGATGAACATGGAAAAAATCATGACAATATTTGAGATGACACTTTTGTGGACCTTGATAGCTAAATGGGCATGGATTTCCATCGACTAGAGGATACTATTAATCAGATCAATTCTACCTCAAAAAGACAGGTATCTGTTTTTCTATTTCATATTGCATCCTGTGATCCTCTCCACTATGTGGTCAATGTGGGAAATGAAAATCCTTCTAGGGGATATTATGGAAATAATATATTCCTTGGGAATGGACTTTTACTACATGTCTATACCAGAGTTTATGGTATAGAGATGACTATCAGTGCATCTGTTAGAGATAGAAAAAGTACACTTTCCATGGTTTATAATTTTTAAACACCGTTTGTAGTAGTCTTCGATGATTTAATAAAATCTGGAGTCTGATCTCTTGCTTGTATTCATACAGATTATATTTTCATCTACAAAAATATGATAAGAGATAGAGGGGGAGTTCCATATGAAACTGAATGGATGAATGTTACCCATAACAATGTTTGTATTGATTAAGTGACTAAGAAAATTGTGGGAGAGAATAAAGATTCATGGAGATAAAAGTTACCCTACCTAAGACCTCTTGTTTCTTCGAAGAAGCCAAATATCATTCCCAATATGAGGATGGAAATCCATGAGGAACATAAGAACCTTAAAATTAGACCAACTACCCTTGAAGAGAAACCCATGTTATTTAGATCCTTGATGATGTACCCCCAATCAACCATGTCCTAAAACATATCCATACCAAGTTTGATGACCATATTTGACCCTCGATCTTTCTGATTGATATCACCGAACATTTCTTGAGAAATATAGGTTACATCCTGGATCGATCTCCCTATCACAACCCAATGATGATTCTTGGAAACCCAACAATTAAGATGGTGGGAGAAACATCAATTAATAGAAAATTCAAGTATCTTATATGTGTAATTACAAATTATAATAGGTAGATAATGATGGATGTAGGAGGGTTGTTTAATCTTCAGAATGAGCACTAGGGAAGCAGCTGTAGTAACTCCTTAAATGGAACCACCTCTGAATATGTCTTGAAAATCCATGATAATTTCCGTCATAACCACATTTCAAGTACCCATGTAAAATGACCCTATAATTCCATCTAATCTCGATGCACTCTCTAGGTTATAGAAAAATATTTCCTCATAGATCTCCTTCTCATAATGGATTACTTCAAAGGTAAAATTATTAGTAATGGACACCAGATGAGGGACAACATTTAGAATATCAATCATATATCATGGAATACCATAATGAATATGAGGATTGGGGTATAAAAGTAGATAACTAAACTGGGATTCATCCAAATCACCAACAACATCCGGAACAATAGTTTAGGAACCATACTCAAGAATAAAATTTGGACTATGAATGTGCCACTTCTCTTTAATAAAATCATGTAAAAAAGAAATGTTACGATGACACTCCCAAAACCATTTGATATTGGCCTGCTAATGGGCCAAGAACTCTTTCCTTAGTATCATATCCTCCATGAAATATTTTTTGAAAACGATATCATTAAATAAACAGAAAATCCACACATCGTCCAAGGTAGATTCTAGCAGATCAATATATTGATTCATTTCATCCATGGCATGGGGACAAGGGGTTGTTTTTTAACCCATGCCAAAAGATCACATTTAAGATGCATGCCATTATTGTGAATATAAATCCATATAGTTCACTGTGATGACTTACTCCAAGAGTCATTGGCTTCTGGAATAAAGGCCATATCATCAATCGATAGGTTTGAGAATAGGAAGTGGCCCACTCCCACTTGTTGGGATTGAAGAGAGACCTGGAGTGGAGAATTATTAGATTGAATTCGAAGAAGATGGGTAACCTGTGAATTTAGAAATGGAGATATAGACTGCTCATTAGGAAGACATCTTTCAGGATGGAACTAGGTGTATATATTCCCTTTCTATTTATTACACCACGTAAATCGGTTCCCTATGAATCCCATGTCCATAAGACAATTACTAACCATGAACTTAGTGAAATCCATGATAGACTTATGTGGAATTTCCCCTCTCTATTTCTTAATGTTTTTTGAAGAATAGATATTAGAATTTCGATCTGCAAACCATGGGTGGTCTTCCGAATCAAAGGATCTTAAATCATTCCAAAGTCATTCCTTGATGTGGGCATCATAGCTACCATAAATAAAGGATTCAAAACAATATGGATTCTATTAGATACCATTGAATCCAAAAATTGATCAGATGCATTTATTAAACCCACTGAGATGTAGGGGTCCTAGAAGAGACAGATATTATTATTCTTTGTATTTTCATGCATGAAAGTACACATATTCATCCTATGTGAAAACATAAAAACATAGGAATAGAACTATATGGTTTAATGGAAACCCCCGAGGGAAGGCTTATTATTTTGAATCTAGGATGATATACAATTCATTTTGACCTAGTCACCTAGACTGCAGGCATTCCAGATGTCGAAATAAAACATCAATCAAGTAGTTCCTGAACATAGCCTTCAGAACCTTGGTGCTTTTAAAATTAAAAAGAGATTGATAATGAATTCTTTTGAACTGAGATTTGGTGTGGACTCCATTATGCACCAGTGTTGAAAATTATTCTTGAGAAAGATAAATATTATGAAAGCTCCCTTTGGAACACCTTGGAATAGCCATTTTTAAAGGATAAAATCTTATAGAGGAATGAGTAGATGAGATGGGTACTGGAATCATTGAAATAGGAATAGGGATTCAAGTGGCCTTCAAGGAGGAAGAATCTGCTTGATCAGATTGATCACGAGGACCTTCTAAAGAATTCTGGATAACTACCACATAATATAATACATAGGTTGCAGAGGGAAGAATTTATGTTGTCTGATCTGAAGACCCTATATCATGTGGAATGAAGACCACAACACCTTTCCCATGATCCTTCATGGGAGAGGCTACACCTTTACTCTTGAAAAAAAAATTCATTAGAGACCAAAGAAGGATGTTCTTGATATGGGACTAGATCCATGCAAGAGGAGATGATCTCATCCAAAGAAATGGGAGTATTCTCTAAAGGAAAAAGTGGTGAAACATCCTGATTAGGGAAAACCACTATATCTTAGGAGTTATGAGTACAAGACAATAACAAAGAAGGGCCGTAAGAATTGTTTTATTTCTTCCATGGAACGTACCCACCCTATGTGTACTTCCTAGAAACTACTAAAGAGTGTCCATGAAGAGAACACAATTTGAAGTAGTTGGGAAATAGTTGGTAAAAGATGTCCTAGGTCCACTCGAAGGAGTCATGAACATGAAAGAAGATGATGTCTGAGAGAGGAAGAGAGGCATCATATTCAATACAGCTCTTGGAAATAGGTAAAACATCGAGTCAAAGGGTACGAACATCCACACAAAGGAAGGAACCTAAAGATTCACCATTATAATTCAGGAAAGTAATGTTCTAGAAGGTAATTGGTATCCCCTATAGGAAAATCCAAACTACCACTTCAAAGGATTCCTGACTTTGGTGATAGTCCATCGACCAATGAGAATTAATGAACCTCCATCATTCCATCGACCTCGTGGCCGAACTCCAAGCCAGTGAAAAAAACCTCCCTTGAATCCAAGTCCACAAAAAAAGGATATCCTATTCAGAATAATGATCCTCGCATGACAAGACATACCCCACTAATCCACAAATCTGTGAAACAAGGAGAGGTGGGATTCATAGGTCCAAAGTGTGCAACTAGAATCAATTTGAGGTAGTATGAAGCTTCCGCAAAAGTAGAATCTTATCTCCAAGATAGGATGATATCCATGATGAGAATACAGGACTGTTGATAATATCACGTGGAAAAATGATGAATAAGATCTCTGACGAGTGTGGTGGATGGAATCCTTGAAATAAACTCCATGATGTGGGGTCGCTCACAGTAAAGATAATGACACAACCAGAGATAAAATAGGGCCAGAGGAATCCGATGGAGAAAATACCACTAAAGGATGAGCATGCATCTATGGAGGAGAAATAGCACATTCGAAGGAGATGTATCTGACCATGAGGGAACAATTGGAAAATTTGGAAAACAACCAAGCGTTTGAAGTTCATTATCTTGGGAATCCATCTTCATCGCCATAATCTTATACCTCTAAATCCATATTATCAATCCTACAATTTTTGGGTTTTTTGGATTTTTTAAGGAGAAAATTGAAATATTTTAAAATTTTATGGGCTATGCTTGGTGGAGAGAATACTTTCCCAAATCGTGGACCCTCTCAGAGGAAACCATGTAAACCCAAAAAATGGGGTTTGGCCTGGAATTCACATCATTTAAAAAGCTACACACCCAATTAAAAGAAATCATGAAACCAATTTAAAAAAGGTTAATGACAAGGGAACATAGATTGGTCATATAGTATGTCCCTATCTAGGAAATTCATAATTTTGGGTTTTTAATCCGAAATTTAGTTTTAAAATTCTGAAACCCCTATTTTAGGCACCTAGTGGACTGGTACCACCAAAAATTGATGTATCCTTCCATGAGATCCCCTAAGAAAAATGTTTTCCCCTCTTCAACATCCAATAATTAAATCAAGGCATGAAGAATATCATTCAATATTCATCCTCTAGGATTCCTCTTCCCAAAAGTTATCCCCCATTATCTACTATTTTCCCCCTTGTGTTTTGTATATTTTCATATTGGTCGAAAGATCTGACACCCTTTATTTTGGGATCTTAAATAATGGTGTTATTCTTATATTCCATTTTATTCATTCTGATTTGGTGAATCCCAATTATGGTTTTGTGTTTTTGAGATCTATCGATCCAACGATAGGTAGTTCTGACATGATTTCCTATTTTTATTAACCCTAAATTACTTGATTTAATCCAATTATTGATTTAAATTTAGTTACTTCTATAAATGAAATTTCATTCAATTGATTTATTATGAACCCTATTACTTTAAATTGTGATTTTTGGAAATTTAATTTTATCATGAAATTGCACAAACACCCAATTCCATTGAATTTGGGTGTGATTATGAAATTGAAGGGAAATTGTGAGGATTTAAATTTTTTAATTTAAATAATTTTTTTTTGGAAATTAAATCAATTAAATTTTTGAATTTAATCATTGAAATTTAATTTTGAAATTGAATTGTTAGTTTATTTCAATTTTTTTTTGGAAAATTGACCAAAGATGTTTTTGGGAGAAGCCTTTGGTCTTTATATTATAAAAATGAATGTTTATATTAAAAACCCATTTTGGTTTTTAAATGGAAAATTAGAATTTTATGAGATTTGAGAATGGGATTTTAAATTATTTTATTTTTTCTTAAAAAACGTTTCCCATCCTTAAATTTCACAAGAGAACATTTAAGCCTTGTAAACTAGTAAGTTATTAGGGGGAAAACACTGGGATGGGAAGGCCCTGGAAACAGATTGACACTTAATAACTCTAACATAAATTGTTCAGAACATTTTATTCTTCAAAAGGATTCATATGATTTCTCTTTTACTACTGTCAAGGGAGCCATGTACACATTACAATTATAATTATAAAAGTGTATAACGATCCCATAACTTGAAGTATCATACCTCTTGGAATATGACCAAGTCGATCACTTGTTTATATATGAGATTTAAATGTATCCCAATGTTTTTAATCTATTTTACATGAATTATGTATTTATATAAAATGTTTTATATAAAAAAATTATTAATCAATTGGTTTATAAATATTCCCTCAATTTAAAATAGAATCTTTTGCTCTAAATTATATCCATCATTAGAAACATAAAACATGATTTATTTAAATAGGTTTTTGAAATTATAAATTTTATTATTTAAAATTGAAATCTCTTTATTTAGTTAATTAATTGTGGCACCTTAAATGGAATACTTGGAGAGCCCCTATAATTATTTTACCTCACACTCAACATGTGACTTTGAGTGTTTGTAGATTATCTACTTCCATGTTCATGCACGGGTAAAGGACCACTTTGATTTGGTTAAATATATTGATGCAAAGACATTTTGAGTTGAATCCATTATGAATCAGAAAATATTTCTTGTTTTCTAGTACATTGTTTTAGTTATTTTTTTTGTTATACCTATTTGACATATGATATAATTCTCCCTCTAGGGTTTATATTCTATACATATTGACTTATTTTCTTTTACTTATGAATTTTTTTGGAACAATAATTCCCAAATTCATTTTTTAAGATGAAATGTGATGGTCACCAACCCATGGGTATTGGGTACACCCTACTGTCCATGTTAGGAATACCTTGGTTATCAAGTTACATGGATAGCTAGGATAGTTTGTGACATATAATAAGAAAGTATTTTATACTACTATATATTAATAAAGATGTATTTCATTTATGAAATTATATTTTTCCTTATTTTTATGATAACTATTTATTTATTCCCCTAATATAAATTATTCATTCATACGTTTTGGAGTAACACATCAGGATTAGGGAAAAAGTTTATCTTCATTAGATGAACACCCTAATTCATAAATATAGTAAATAAATTGCTATAACATTATCCCTAATATGTATATGCTGATATATGAGTTATTTATACATGTGAATCTTACTTTAATGATTTATTATAAATTATTTACTTGCATAACTATTAAAATATCATGACATAAACAAAATCTCAACAATCCATTATTTTTAGCTCTAAATATTTTCCTCTTTATAGTGTAGTTAATGAAAACCATAAAATGGTATTTACTTGATAAAAAATTACACTTTTTATATGGTAATATATTACAATGTCTATTAAAATTCCATGTTTTATATATTTTTCTAATGAGGTTATTAGAATGAAAATTGGTCATTGTATTTCAATGATATCAAAATTAGGTGCTTTGATATGACCAAATTTTTTCATTTTCATTCATTATGTAATAATATATCCAACAAAAGGTAGATTTAAAACCACTTTATAATGGAAGAGGTTGAAATAGTTCATAATTTGTTTTGGAATATGAACTTCTCAATGTTCAACAATTAGGAAATCAACTTATGAATTTTAATTATTATAAATTTAGATTAAATTAATATTGAGGACATTAGGTATTATGGTTTTTATGGTAACTCCATTAAGGATTAATATATTTTTAAAATACAATGTCAGGACCCCCTTCCATCAAAGATTCCCCTCCTGAGCTGGAAATGGTGAAAGGGATATAATGACCCCTGAGTCCCGCCTCCAGTAGGCCCTGGAGTGGCGACTAGCACCAACGGTATGAGTTTTCACAAATATGAGAGGCATTACCCTTTTTATTATTTATGATAGGGAAATAGGACAAGTCAACTACCAAAAATAAAAAGAAAAAGTTTATAGAAAATAAAACCCAAACCAATCACACATGCATGTTTAAACAATTTTGAACCAAGGTACAAGTATAATAAATCTCAAAAAAGTACAATGCCAAAAGAAACAAGAGTACAACAACTACAACAACTCCAACTGTCCCGACTAGTAGGGTCCTGCAAAGCCCTGGTAGTCCTCCAGGAAACCAAAAAGTAAACGTAGGGTGAGCATACAAGTATACTCAGTAGGGAAACCTAAAGCTCTCGTGCACAAGTGGGGAGACATCCTAATGTCCCGTGAGAACAACAGAAGAAACCAACCTAACAAAGAAATCTATCCACCCAACCTCACCAGCCACGCTCACCAAAAACACAAAACAACAGGTAGTAGTATATAATAACAAGAGTATTGGGAAATCCACACCATTTTCCACTAGTTAGATACTCTTCCTAATGGAAAACGTCCTGACGCTACCACAATTTTCCCACCTGCACACACCTGGGCCTCAAGAACCACATATCCCACCTGCACACACCTGGGCCTCACAAACCACAATCACATCCCCGCTCAAACACACCTGGGCCTCATCCCGATGGTTCTTGGGAACAGTAAACCTGCCCGAAGAGTCTTGGGAAAAAATCACACCAATCGAAACCTACCCGAAGAGTCTTATGTGTAAGTTCACCTCAAGCCATCACAGCCTATGGAAGAAGGAGTAGGAAGAAGATAGTAACTAAGTGGAAAAAACCCTCTCCCATGAAATGGGAGTGTTTGGAACTAGGTGATAAACATGGGTGGGGTGTGACAAAACACAAAGATATAGATATATATGTATTCCAAACACACAACCCAACCTATGGCTTCTAAACAGAGAAACTGAGAACATGCCTCGACACTGCTACTACAAAGCATGCATACAACAAACAACCCCAACCCCATTTAGGTTTTCAAGTTTCATCAGTAATAGTTTATAAGTTCCTTAACTACTGGGAAACTATCAAACCAGATCAAGAGTCTCGTAGAACAAAATCCCTACCAACCACAAATTAAGATAGATAAAACACAAGCAACACAACCCAACCTTTTATCATCAATCAAACCCCATTGATTTTTCCCACGTTCATTTTCTTTCCCCACAGTTCATTTATCAAATTTCCACTTTCTTTTAAAAACACAACCCATTACAGTAGCCTTACTACCTCTATAACCACATCTCCACCACCGTATCACAAAACAAGGATTATGCCACATCATCACCCCTTTAATATCATTTACCATAGCCCTGGTGCCCATCCTATTCGTAACAACTCAGGATCCACCCCCCCCCCCCATTTCACACACCACATAACCAAGCCAACACCCACATGTTCATTATTCCATTTTGTTCAACCAGGGTGATCACAGAAGGGTTACAGATTTTAAATCAACCAACTTTATGTGATTAACAAAATTCCACATTCCACAAAGTTCCATCCAAAAAAATAGTCTAGAAAGATAGGGCAACATTTATTTGTGAAAGAAAAGGCCCCCAATGACCGTGATTTTTAGTAGGCATAAGCCTATTCAATTCTCAATATAACATTAGGATAAATAAAGATAAACATAATAACTTCCCCATCCCCATTCTTTACGCCAGTTATTATCATTATTTATTGGTTCAACTGTATCTCAGGGAAAGAATAGGATACCTACCCCACATGATGCACAAAAAAGAGATATGAAGGTAAGATCCCTACCTCAATTGGTTCTGATCACAACGCTCCCCTTGATTAGCTTTAGAAGACGTCTGTCGGCGTCCGTCACTTCTGTTTAAACCCAGAAAACCCTCCTCGGGTGAAATCTGGGAAGTAAAGGCCAAAGTGAAAACAACAGATCCAAGATCAAAAGTTCCTCCTCACCGTTACGATCCCATGTCCGCTAACGGATCGTAAATAATAGGTCAGACGAAGAAGTTATGGAGGAAAGGAGCTTTAAAGTCTCTCGGGAGAGCTCTGCTCAAAGGAGAGGGGAGGAGAGGAGTGATTTGAAAAGGAGGAGAGGCCCCCTCCTTTTATAGGTGAGAAAAACTAAAGTAAACGGTGTGTACTCGGCCATTTCACACGGTCTCCACGCGGCTTCCAAAATGGCATTCAATGCGGAACATGGTTGTTGACTTGTAAACACACGGTTTGAGGGTAACGCGTACGCAGGAAGGAACTACACGGCATGTAGTATGGGATACATGATGTGTACTCATTTATTTCACGCGGCAATGACACGGCCTTAACACGGAACATGGTCGTTGACTGGTCAACACATGGTTTGAGGGTAACACGTACACGGGAAGGATCTACACTGCGTGTAGTATGGGCTACATGGCGTGTACTCATTTATTTCACACGGTAAGTACATGGATTCAACACGGGGTATACCTGACAAGGTGGTAAAAGGCGTGTACTCAAACTACACAGCGTGTAGTTACAAAATTCTTAAAAGTGTGGGAAAAGTCCCTTCTACCCTCCAGAACACTTCATGACCCTCTTTTTGACAAAGGAAATGGCTAGAAAGGTCTGGGCCATTACATCAGATACCTATTAAAACATTATCGTCCCCGAGAATTTAGAAACCAACCTAGAGGAACCCAACAAGATACCTCTTAGGGCTCTCATTATAATAGGAACCCAACCAACAACCCTAATCACATGTGTTAGGAATTCCCTCTCCTATGTCCAGATATTATCCGCTTTAGGTGGCACTGACTCGTCTGCATGGGTTTAATCGCATCCGCATTAATGCGTCTCGATTAAGAATTGCATCTTCCCACTTCCATATATTAGTATTTTTCAACTTACACTGCCCCCAACATCATACAACCAACACACTATCTGAACACGTGGCTTGGGTAAATTCCTTCTCCCGTGTCGAGATATTATCCACTTTAGGCGGCACTAACTTGCCCGCACAGGTTCAATCATATCCGCATTAATGCGTCTCGATTAAGGATCAGGTTTTTCCATTTCCAACACTTCCGGACACATTACACACTTCCATAGAACAAGGAAACAAAACTTCTCACAACCAACAAGCCAAGCATTCCATATATCAAAGGTATAGAGCATAACAGAAAAACAAAGCCCAAAAGAACAAAGCAAAACACAAGTCAAAAAAACTCCGGGTACTGAGCGTGAATCTGAGCCTCCCGCTCCCAAGTTCTCTCCTCGAGGACGCCATGCCTCCACAATACACGAACCAAGGCGATGGTTCAACCATGGAGAACCTTCTCTTTACGATCCTCAATTTTGACTGGTCATTCCTCGAAGGTCACTTCGTCTCCCATATCTAACTCTCCCCAGTCGGTAATGTGAGAGTCATTGTGTAAGTACCAATAAAGCTGGGAGACATGGAAGACGTCATGGACCTTCTCTAACTGAGGTGGTAGGGCCAGCTGATATTCCACCTCTCCAACTCGCCTCAGCACCTCGAAAGGTCCAATGAAACTAGGGGAGAGTTTACTCCCCTTCCCAAACCTCCACTGCCCCCGTCGAGGGGAAACCATCAAGAACACATGATCTCCCACCTAGAACTCCAATGGCCTCCTCCGACGATCACCACAAGACTTCTTTCGGTCCTGAGCCGCTTTCATCCTCTCACACACAAGCTAGAATTTCTCTGTTGTGCTCTGTACTACCTTGGGCCCAAGAGCACCTGTCTCACCAACCTCTACCCAGCAAATGGGTGAATGACATGGCCTTCCATACAAATCCTCAAATAGTGCCATTCCAATATTAGAGTGGAATCTTTTGTTGTAGGAAAACTCTACTAAAGGCATGTTTCACACCCATGATCCTCCAAAATCCAGAACTCATTCTCACAACATGTTCTCCAACGTCTGGATAGTCTGCTCAGTCTTCCCATTGGTCTGGGGGTGGAAAGCAGTGATAAGGCGTAGCTGGGTTCCAAAAGAATGTTTTAACCCCCTCCAGAATCGTGAGGTAAACCGAGTATCCAGATCTGAGACGATATTCTTTGGAACTCCATGCAACCGCACCACCTCGTTTACGTACCTCTGTGCTAAGGTACTCATCGGAACTGACTCCTTAATTGTTAAGAAGTGAGGTGATTTCGTCAGTCTATCCACCACTACCCAGATAGCATAATAATCTCCCTGAGCTCTGGGTAGTCCTGTGAAGAAGTCCATTGAGATTTCAGGTCATTTCCACTCAGGGACATCCAAGGGGTGCAACAAACCACTGGGAACACGGTGTTCAGACTTTACTTGCTGACACACTAGGAACATAGCCACAAACTCTGCCACTTACTGTTTTACCCTGGGCCACCAAAACTATTCCCTCAAGCCTCAGTACATTTTTGAAACTCCCGGATGCACCGCCAAGGATGAGCTATGGAACTCACGGATAACCCCCTCACGCATCGCCTCTAAAACAAACAACCTTCCATGAAAGTGCATCTGATGTCGGCTGTCCTCTGACCATCCTTCTGCCGCATTCCCCTGATCAATACGATCCCGCATTACTTCTACCTCAGAGTCTCCCTACTGAGACTCTTCCACCTACTGTAGCAAGGAGGAATGCACCGTCATCTGAAGAAAACAGCCTCTAACACCTTCTACCCTTGCATCCAAGTGCAAGGAAGCCAACTCTCCCATCGCTTTCCAAGCATCAGTGGATTCTCGAACCTCTTTCTGATGTGACTTCCTGCTTAGGGCATCAGCCACAACGTTTCCCTTACCTTCAATGTAAGAGATCTCGAAGTCATAGTCTTGGAGAAACTCGACCCATCTCTGCTGCTATAAGTTCCGGTCACGTTGGGAGAAGATATAACATAAGCTCCTGTGATCTGAGAAGACCCCAAAGTACTCCCCAAAGAGGTAATGTCTCCATAACATCAGTGCGAACAATACTGCTACAAGCTCTTGGTCGTGGGTGGCATTGTTACGCTCGTGAGGGCACAACTACCTAGAACCATAACAAATCACACCCTTCTTCTGCATCAATGCGCACCCCAAACCAAGGCCAGAAGCATCACAAAACAACTCATACAACAACCATTCCTCTGGAAACCTGAGTACTAGAGAACTGACCAACATCTCTTTCGGGTAGTCGAAAGCTTCCTGGCACTGATCGCTCTATAGGAAGACCCGTTTCTTCCTAGTAAAAGCTGTCAATGGCGCAACAACTCGAGAGAAGTCCGAAAAAAACCTCCGATAATAGCCTACCAACCCCAGGAAACTACGAACTTCTGCCATTCTCTTGGGTGATACCCACGAAACAACTGCCTCCACCTTTTACGGGTCCACTGACACTCCATTCTGAGACACCACGTGCCCAAGGAAGTGTACTTCTTGCATCAAGAACATACACTTCGACAATTTCCCATAAATATGGTGGTGCTGAAGGAATTCCACGACTAACCTGAGATGCTCGACGTGCTTCTCCTCTGATCATGAGTAGATCAGGATGTCATCGATAAACACAACGATGAACCGGTCCAGAATCTCTCTGAAGACAATGTTCATAAGTCCCAGGAATACAGCTGGTGCATTCGTAACTCCAAATGGAATCACTAAAAACTCTATGTGCACATACCTACACCTGAAATCCTTCTTCGAGATGTCACTATCCTTTACCCTCATCTGATGATAACTAGATTATAGATCGATCTTAGAAAACCAACATGCTCCCCTCAGCTGGTCGAAGAGATCATCTATCCTTTGAAGGGGGTAACGGTTCTTGACCGTTACCTGATTCAACATTCAGTGGTCTATGCATAGACTGAGACCACCATCTTTCTTCTTCACGAACAAAACTTGAGCACCCCACGGTGACATGATGGGTTCAACAAAACACTTCTCCTTCAGATAATCAATCTGAATTCACAACTCCCGCAACTCTGAAGATTCCATCCAATAATGGGACATCGAAATCGGACGGGCACTAGGCTGTAATTCTATCCCAAACTCAACATCACGTCAGGGGGGTAGAGTCTCAACCTCCTCAGGAAAGACATAGAGGAACTCCCCAATAACCTCTGGAACATCCATCATCTCTTTATCTACTGGAACCACTGATAACCTGCATAACAAGGAAAGGAGAGGCTTCGCATGCCAGCTTTCCACCTGGTAGCTCCTCTCCCCAACAAAAGATACACGCTGCCCGTCCATGTCGGAGAAAACGAATATTCTTTGAAAGCAGTCTATAATGACACTAAAAAAATAGCTAGTCGATTCCTAGGATGACATCGTATGGCTACATCTGCAGTAGAAGAAGATCCCCACTAGATCGATGTGGTCCCAACGTCAGCCCACATCCCCGGAAAACACAGGATACGTTGGTCTGACATCCAACTAGTGTACTCAAAACCATGGGTACTGAAGGTCTCTCTACATCTAGACCCAAATCATGGGCTATACCAGGTGCAAAAAAGGAGTCCGAATCTCCCAAATCGAACAAAGCAGAAACAAGAGTGTTGAACAAACAAATAGTACCTCGCACCACATCTGGTCCTATTGGAGATTCCAACTCTACTGCGTGCAACTGTCCACGCCCAGCTCCCCGGCCTCTCTGAGGTCGACCACCTCCCTGACCATGCCCTGGTCGAGGTCCCTAAGGATCACCCAGAGGTCGGCCTCCTCCTGCAAAGTCTGCCCTTGGAGGAGAAGGGTCTTGCTGATGCTGGAAGGGCCTCATCGGCAACTGGTGCTGTTGAGGCAGGCGCTGAACCTGGCCACCTCCACCGTACTGAGCTCCGGTCGGGCACTGACTCTAGAGGTGCCTAAAACCTCCACAAGAGAAACACTTTGGTCATGGGATCGTGAAAAATGGACGAGGACCTAAAGATCTGAACTGGAACTACTGGGGCCTGCTCCCCACTGGCCTGAAACTGGAAGGTCCCGTCATAGGAGACCTGTTGTTGACTGCCTTCCCTTTCGAAGAACCTGGCTGGATCCCGTCTCATGGTGCACCTCCCTACGAGTAAATCCTCTCTACAACCTCTACCTTCTTCTGTACTACCAAGTATGTTGGAAGGGTGAAGGGGGTGACAGCATACTGGAGCAAAGGATGAAGTGCCTCCTCAAACGCCTCGCCCGAGACTCCTCATCCGGAAAGAGATCCTGAGAAAAGCATAGAGGATCCTTGAACTTGATCCCAAACTCTAGTACTGACATACTCCCCTGCTAGAGGGGGAGTAACTTCTTCCTCTTCTCCTCCTTGATCATGGAAGAAAGGAATTCCTCTCGGAACTCCTTCTCAAAGTCAGCCCACGGAACCTCTGCCTCTGTCATCTCCTCGAGGTAGAGTGTCCACAACTGGTGCACCGCACCTCTCAATTGACTGACTTCTAGGGGAACCCAGTACTCCCTCAGAGCATGGATCAAAGTAAAATTGATCCCTATCTTTTCAATTCACCCCTTTGTCTCTATATCTGATGTACTACCCTCATACTCCTTGAGGGTTTGTCGCTGGAAAGAACGGAGAGTCTTCTGCCATTGGCTATCCTCCTCCTCTCGGTCAACCCTTAACTGATCGACCACCTAAATCTGCTAGGCCTGGGCTATCTGAGCCACCCAGGGATGACTCCATGTGCCATAGCTATACAGAAAACAAAGAACGCATAAGCCCGAGTAGGAAGGAAATTTCTCAAGGTTTCATTTTATTACTTTATTTCTTTCCCAGAACACCCAAATCAAGTAAAACACAATCATGATGATGCATTTACCTTCCCTAGGGTCTCTACCCTACGATCAATGTAGTCTCACTTTGTTATTTGGTAGGCTCAGAGTCCTTGCATTGGATCACGGGGGGCCCTAAAATCCCGTGTCCAAGCCGGACTTCCTTGGCCTATGTCACGCAACAAGATCAGCCAACACTATCACCCTACCATCCCATGCAATCCTCATTGTGCCTAACTCTAGACTCTATCCTATATCTCAACCTGGCTCTGATACCATTCTTTCACGACCCTCTTCCATCAAAGATGCCCCATCTGAGCTGGCAATGGTGAAAGGGAGATAATGACCCCGAGTCCCGCCTCTAGTAGGCCCCGGAGTGGTGACTAGCACCAAGGGTATGAGTTTTCACAAATATGGGAGGAATTACCCTTTTTATTATTTATGATCGGGAAATAGGACAATTCAACTACCAAAAATGAAAAGAAAAAGTGTTTAGAAAATAAAACTCAAACTAATCCCACATGCTAGTTTAAACAATTTTGAACCAAGGTACAAGTACAAGAAAGCTCAAAAAGTACAATACCAAAAGAAACAAGAGTACAACAACTGCAAAAACTCCAACTGTACCGACTAGTAGGGTCCCGCACGGCCCTAGTTGTCCTCCTAGAAACCAGAACGTAAACATAGGATGAGAATACAAGTATACTCATTAGGGAAAACTAAATACCTCGTGCACAGGTGGGGAGACATAATAATGTCCCATGAGAACAAAAGAAGAAACCAACCTAACAAGGAAATGTATCCACCAATCCTCACCAACCATGCTCACCAAAAACACATAACAACAGGTAGTAGTATATAAGAACAAGATTATTGGGTTCCCCGCACAATTTCCCACTAGTTAGCTTCTCTTCCTAACGGTGAATGTCCTGATGTTTCCACACTCTTCCCGCCCGCACACACCTGGGCCTCAAGAACCACATATCCCACCCGCACAAACCTAGGCCTCACAAACCACAATCACATCCCCACCGGAACACACCTAGGCCTCATACCAAAGGTTCTTTGGAACAGTAAACCTGCCCGAAGAGTCTTGTGATAAAATCACACCAATTGAAACCTACTCGAAGAGTCTTAGGTGTAAGGTCGCCTCAATCCATCACAGCCTATGGAAGAAGGAGCAGGAAGGAGATAGTAACTAAGGGGAAAACACCCTCTCCCATGAAATGGGAGTCTTTGGCAATAGGTCCTCAATATGGGTAGGGTGCGACAAAACATAAAGATACAGATATATATGTATACCAAACACACAACCCAACCTATGGATTCTAAACAGGGAAACTGAGCATGTGCCTCGACACTGCTACTACGAAGCTTGCATACAACAAACAACCCCAACCCCATTTAGGTTTTCAAGTTTCATCAGTAATAGTTTATTAGTTCCTTAACTACTGGGCAACTATCAAACCTGATCAAGCGTCTCGTAGAACAAAATCACTGCCAACCACAAATCAAGTTAGATAAATCACAAGCAACACAACCCAACCTTTTGTCATCAATCAAACCCCATTTATTGTTCCCGTGTTCATTATCTTTACACACAATTCATTTATCAACATTCCAATTTCTTTTAATAACACAACCCATTATTGAATCCCTGCTTCCAATATAACCACATCTCCACCATTGTATCACAAACAAGGCTCATTCCACATCATCTCCCCTTTAATATCATTTACCGCAGCCCCGCTACCCATCCTATTCGTAACAAATCAAGATCCACCCCCCCCCTTTTACACACCACATAACCAAGGCAACACCCACATGTTCATTATTCCATTTTTTTAAACCGGGGTGATCACACAAGGGTTCCGGATTTTAAATCAGCCAACATTACGTGATTAACCAAATTCCACATTCCACAGTGTTCTATCCACAAAACTCTCTATAAAGATAGGGTAACACTTAATTTCACAAGCAAAGGCCCCCAAAGACAGTGATTTTCGGTAGTCATAAGTCTATTAAAATCTCAACATAAGAATAGGATAAAAAAAGATAAACATAATAACTTCCCCATCCCCATTCTTTAAACCAGTTATTATCATTATTTATTAGTTCAACTGTATATCATGGAAACAAGAGGATACCCACCCTACATGATGCACAAAAGAGAGAGACGAAGGTAATATCCATACTCTAATAGGTTCTGATCACAATGCTCCACCAGATCAGCTTTAGAAGACGTCTGTTGGCGTCCGTCGCTTCTGTTTGTACCCAGAAAACCCTCCTCGGGTGGAATATGGGAAGGAAAGGCCGAAGGGAAAACAATAGATCCAAGCTCAGATGTTCCTCCTCATCGTTATGATCCTATGGCCACTGAGAGATCGTAAATTGGAGCTCGGGCAAAGAAGTTATGGAGGAAATGATCTTTGGAGTCTCTTGGGAGAGCTCTGCTTGAATGAGAGGGGAGGAGAGGAGTGATTTGAAAAGGAGAAGAGGCCCCCTATTTTTATAGGTGAGCAAAAATAAATTACACGGTGTGTACTTTCTAGTATATGGCGTGTACTCAGCTATTTCACACGGTCTCCACGCGGCTTCCAACACGGCATTCAACACAACACATGGTAGTTGACTGTTCAACACATGGTTTGAGGGTAACGTGTATGCGATATGGAACTACATGACATGTAGTATGGGCTACATGGCTTGTACTCATTTATTTCACTTGGAAAGCACACAACCTCAACACGGCACACGGCTGTTGACTGGTCAACACATGGTTTGAGGGTAATGCATATGCGGGAAGGAACTACATGGCATGTATTATGGGCCACACGGCATGTACTTATTTATTTCACATGGAAAGTACATGGCTTCTACACGGGGTATACTCGGCAAGGTGGTACATGGCGTGTACTCACACTACACAGTGTGTAGTTACAAAATTATGAAAAGTGTGGGAAAAGTCCATTCTACCCTATCGAACACTTCATGACCCTGTTTTTGACAAAGGAAAGGGCCAGAGAGGTTCGGGCCATTACATACAAGGAATATATAGAAACTATATAAAGTAAATTGGATATACTTCAATTATTTGGATACATTTTTGTACAGTTCCGATTAAAACCAAGTCTAATAGAGCAGCTAATGGTAGCTCAAGACAAAAAATAAGTAGTGATATCATTATATAATTTTACTGGGGGTGGGGGAGGGGGTTAATAATTCTTTTATAGATATTTTTGAATTTTAGAGTTATATGAATTTTGGATGGAGGCTATCATCCAGATGATTCAAATTGAATGGTTCAACAAATGGATCATGCACTAGAAGATTAATGAATCTAATGTTATTTCATATGAAATAATGTTTTTTATTTCACCCATTTTATAAATAGTAAAAAATGGAATGTGAGGTATATATGAACTATTATAATAACATTTATTTTCATTTTTCTGATACATATAAATAGGGTAATTGTGTTAGTGACATTTCTTTCAATTTTGGCATGAGATCATCTAGTTTCGTTTAGTCTTTTATATTTCCAAAGAAATTATAAGAGGCATTATTACTTGAAATCTATAAAAGTAATTTTACTTTTAACAAAACAATTAGACCTTATATACTTCCACTAAGGTGATATTTTTTTATTATTTCTTGAATTTGATAAAAATATGGAAATGATGATTACTTATAGGGTTCGATTCCCAATCATATAGACTCTACATAATAAACATGTATAATTATTATTTAGTAGTAGTGTTTACACACGGTTTCATTCGTGTCTGAACTAAAAAATTCTAATTACCATTAAATCATTGAATTTGGACATTAAACTACAGTTTTTCTATATATAGTTACTCATACTCATCATAATTAATTTATATGTTATTATAATGTTGTTATGAAATATTTAATATTATTATAAAATTTAATAAATTTGAAAAAAATAATCTTGTTTTCTAGAAAGTAAATTTGTATATGATTGTTTATTTATTTGTAATTATTTATAATTATATGTCATCATAATCAATGAATCTATAAATATATTAAAATGATGATAAATTAGATACATTGGTTATGTGATTTTTTTTGTTATAGTAATTATTAATGGTGAATTTATATTTGGGAAGGAAAACCAGTATTTATCAATTTCCCTAAGTCAAAAAAAGAATAAAGTAGTCACACTATCCCTTAATCCTCTTCTCTTTAATATTTTATATTATTTTTTAGGGATGAAGTTTGTTACTCATATTATTCTCCCATTCCTTCATATTCTCTATCTTGAACATCCTCTAAAACAATTCTCCCAATTAGCATCTATAAAATATTGAGGTTGTCCAATATTAATTAAAATCCCTTTCATTTAATTGTAAGTGTGTTTCTATTATGATACAAACTAAATTTACAACTATTTGACATTGTTATTTAAAAAATTAATCAATGTTGCAATTAATTTTAGATATTGATTCGAAAAATTTCGTATTCATTGAAATAACATGGATTCTTTCTATTCTCATGTGTTATTTACATTCTATAAATCCTATATTCAATATTAAAAAATTATTGATTTTAATATTTTATTTCTTTATAACAGAATTTTTCATGATGGTGTTGTTATATATTGTTAATATAAAATCCAACTAATGTAATATTTTATAAAATCACATCTCAGGGATATTAATAATGTTTCTAAATGTCAAATAAAATTATGTTTTCTATTATAATTAATTATATGATTAATAAATAAATAATAGTATCTTTCCAATAATTCCTTCAATGTATAAATGTGTATTTGGAATATAATAAAATAATTTTCAGGTATATTTCTTATATCATTATGTTGTTCCCCTTTATGACTTATATTTGGAATGTAGAATAATATTATACTATACAAAATAAAAAATATTTAATATAAACCTGAATGGTTTTATTTCAATGAATGGTGTTATGGGTTACAGTGTGACTTTATTGGGTATAATGATACTGAAATGATAAATTGAATTGTTTTATAACATAAATATAAGAAAAATTAATGATAACCTTATTTAACTAAATGTGAATTTAAGGAAGAATAATTCCATAAATTATTATTACTCTCTAACTATTATACCCTTCTGTGTATCATTCCATAACTAGGGAATTCCATCTGCGTAGGCTTTAGGGGAAAAATCAGTTGTATGATCCGATGTTTGAATCATAGGAAAATCGATGGGTTTAATTAGTAGTGTTATAGATTTTATCCTTAATCCTTAGGATATTTTATAATGATTCATAATGTGTGGATTTAGATACTTTTTATTGATTTAGTTTAAAATGGATTTTATTATTACTCTATTATGTTTTGAATTATTTCAATTTGTTGAATTTCCTATCAACATCAAATTTTATTTGCTTTAGATTAAATTTTTTTGAAATATTTTTTATTTAAAAATATATATTGTAAAATGTTATGAAACGTCAGTTTTGAAAACTGTACATTTTAGTTTTTTGAAATAAATACATATTTTCGTCATTTTATTCTTTTTTTCTAAAAAATAATAAGGGTAACATCTCAAATATAGAGTATTAGTAATGATGGAATCTAAACAAAATGTGTTATATTGAGATAGTTGGGTTGTTTTTATTGATGATTATTATGTATATTAATATATAACTTATCTGAATATTTTTAATTTTGATGATATTTTTCATCATATGATTATCATTTTATTGAAATGGTTTATACTAGAAAATATATTCAAATTATTAGAAATGTAAATCATTAATATTATCACATTTTAGAGATTTAGTAGTTGTTCTGTCCTATTAAAATGAAGAATTTAGGTCTATAGAATATTATTTCAGGTATATTTTATAGATATTTTAGAATAGTATGTTACCGATAAAATCATTACAAATCATTAAATGATTAGTATATCTTAAAAATTACCCTCAATGGGGGATTCCTTTTTTCCTCCCGGTGTCATTTAACAATATTTTGTGGGGAATAATGTAATTCATTGTTAGATAAAGGAATATGTTCTTCATTAATGAGTTAATAATTTGAAAAAAAATTGTTTAAATCATGTGAAAAGATAGGTCTAGTGTGGTTTTATCATCATTTCGAAAATTATTTAATCATTTAAACACCATCACTGATATCTGTGTGACATTTTTTACGTTTCTATTGAGTATTTGAATATCTAAAATATGGAAAATTAGTTTTTCAGAAAATAGGACTTGAAATATTAAAAAGTTCATGGGTCATGAAAATTTTCAAATATTTAACATGATTTTAAGAAAAATGGGATCAGTATAGAAGCTTTTATAACCATAACTTGGATTATGAAAAAAATCAATTGAAATCAGTTTCTAAAAACCGAGGATCAAAAAAATATTTTATTCCTTGGTGTATTTAGATAAAAAATGTCATTGTTTATATGGAAATGAGATTTCTGTAATGAATACAATGGCATAACAAATAGACAACTTTGTTTTTATAATAATACAACTTTTAGAGGTATTCATAAAATGGATTAACCAATAGAAAATATATTTTTTATCAGGAAATAATTATCATATATTATAACTAATGATTTTATTATAGTGAAATTTAACCTGATTTCTTGTTTTATATGAAATGTTTTTTTATATAAATAAATAACATTGTACCACATAGAATATAAAGGGACATATGGACCACAAATTTATTTCTTGTGTATACAATTTTGGTTTAAAGTGGATTTATATGGTAAATTATTTTAAAATGTGACTGTAAAATATAAAATAATTCTAAATATAAATGTTTTTTATTAAATTTTTAAATGATTAAAAATATTATTCTTAAATGTTCAAATTAGATGGCCTAGTTTTATAATTTATATGAACCATGCCTAGGCCTATTTTGGTAGATTTTATTAATACTGATGTTTAATGAAATATATGGTATTTAAATTATGTACATTATTCATATGAAGTAAAAAATATTTATTTAAAATATGAAACATTTTAATTTTATTAAAAATTATAAATTTTATATTTGAAATATCACTTATCAAATTTCATGTAATTAATGAAAAATTATGTGCTTATACTGGTAATATAATTTAAAAGTGTTTATATTTTTGTATTATAGAATATAAATAAAAACTTATCCAAATTATATTTTATTAATAGTTTATTTATTTTTAAAATACTTATAAATATTTTTTCATGTATTAATATATGAATTTTAAATTTATTTTGTGATCCAATAACTGTTTATTTAATTTTAGAATATATTGCATTAAATTATGAATGAGTATATGCTTTATATTAAAGTGTTATGTTGATTATTATAAATGTTATACAGTGTATATAAGGGGTAACATGCTATAAATGATTTAATAATTTATTATATTTAATCCTGAAATTGTTTTTTTGGGTTATTCCCATGATATTAATGGTTGGATTGGACTTAATCATATTCGGTATTCCAATTATTTTAGAATTAAAATCAATGTTGAATATTAATATATGAATAGTCAGATTTTAGGTTGGACATCTCACTAGAATTTGAGATTTTTCACATGATACTTTCCCTTTTAATATTTTTTTATTTCTACTATCCTAATTATTTAAATAAAAATTATTCATTTTAGTTATTCATTGGATTCATTTGGATATGAGTAGATATAATTTGATCCTTTTTCTTAAGCAAAAAAATTAGTAGTTATACTTTTTGTGCATTAGTTTGTTTCAAACATATTATTTTTTATGAAGGTATAACATTAATAAACTAAAAAATTAGAAATAATTATATAAAAATAAAATTCATGAGATCATATGATGAGTTGTTGAAAAAATCTTAAATAGTACTCATTATTTTACACACAATGTCTGAACATGTCAATTGGGAAAACCATCAATATTACAAACCCTATGATTTTTATGTCTGTGTAATATTTTATATATGTCATGTAATATGTTGTTAACCGTAAATCAATTTTTGGTTAAAAAAACATCAAGAGAAAAATGACTTATGTTTCTAGAAATAAGATAAAACGGAGAAACCTAATGAAGAAAAATAAGTGAAAATAATGATTTATATGTTTTAGAAAAATAATTATGAATGGGGTGATGCATAATTGATTTCAATATTTTGTGGACCATAGTTATAGAGATAAGAAGCCACAAAAACCCATAGCTTATAAATTATCCCAAATAAACTGTTTGTGTATAGTACCTTACATTGGAACCATATGAAAATTCATTATATGTCTACTATGTTGCATTAACCCACGTATGCATTTTCTAACTGACTACAGTAACCATTTTCAATGCATATAATTAAATTTTCTATAGTAAAATTCCTTTCTATGTTGATGAACATATCTGTAATATTGTTCTATAATAATTGAACTAACCACATAAAATTTTTTAGGATCAGTTATTCAAACAGTATCCCTCATGAGGAAAAATCTAAAACATGACCTCAATCCTTTCCATCAACATATGATTCCATATTATTCTTCCCATCATTTTTTCATCAATCATATCCAACATACACACAATAGTAACTTGATATCTAAATAACTATTTTATTCATCATTATAATATGTAATGGTTGGTTCCTTTGATATTATACTATGTTAGTATCACATTCAATATGAAATATCTAATAATATTTCATTTTAGATAAATATTGATATTCCTGAAATGAAACAATAGGTTCTTTAAAAGTAGTACTAAAATACAAATATGGTTGAGTAATATATTTTCATTTCACTTATTATTGATATCCTCAAATAATTTTATTTAACCAATAGATCCCATTCCAAGTTCTTGTATATATTAAGGAATTTTTCATCAATGTTAGATAGTTCCACACCTTCTACAACTGAGATAACCAACTTATGATAAATCATCTTTATATAAACACATTATCTATTTACACCCACTTTTATTAATATCACCTCCATGGTTAGTTACCATTTTCTCCTAACTTGAATTTCATTTGAAAAATCATTTAGAAAATTCCTTTCCACATATTATAAACATCAATATCTACATCAAAGTGTTCCAAATTTTATTTCTATATTTTTTATATATCTAGTCACAACATCAACTTCATGAACTGTATTTTATTGGGTAAAAATCTTGTCATAAAAAATCATTTATGAACTGACACATATGTATATCTTTTTATATATTCAACCACTTCTTTTATAATTGGTAAATTATCCATTAATAACATAAAATAATATTCAAGTGGAATAAAAAATTGTTTTTTATATAGTATTCCGAAAATATTAAAAACCTTCTAATGCAGTCATCTAATGAAAACATCGTGGTTATGGAAACATATTATCTATTAATATTAAACTTCATAATCATTTTAGTTTATATAATATATTTCTTCTAAAATTTTTTATCCCTCAACCCATTGAGATCATAATTTTATTTCTTGGATAATCCTTTAAAAATATTATAATCTATATATAGAAAGAATATGAAAAATTACTCACTAAATAAAATGAAATGAAAAATTGTACAATGACCCTACATTTGTGTGCATTCATACAAATAAATAATCCAGCTTCATTATCCATTATCTTGGTCTTGTTTTAAACCATACAAACATCACTAATGTATTCACAACATGTTTTATTCCTAAAAACTATGAATCTATTATATTTTTCCAATATATATTTAGTACATTAACTATTTATATGGAAATATATTATTTATATCATTTTTCTAAAAAAGTTAAATATTATGATGTATATTACTATTAAATACAAAAACATATTGAGATTTTGAATAGGTATTAATTCTTATATGAGATACACACTCACATTTTATAGAAATACATTCCTAACTTTTCATCCCATATATCTCTTCATACCATTGTTTTCTTCCTTGACATGGTATCCCAAATTTCCTTTGATTTTTTTTTTCTTATGATAAGGTATTAAACTCACATGTATTGTAAGAATATAAAGATAATGTCACCTCCTTTATAGTTGTATTCTTGTTTTAACTCATCTGTATTCATTACTTTATCAATGAATTATATCTATCCACCATCAATTAAATTTTTTTTAAGGATACTAAATACCTCAAAATATGTCTTCTCCCCATAGTAGGTCTACTTAATTTATCCCAAGCTACTTGACTAGCTATTTTACTTTTCTCGTTTTATTGTATCCTTTGAGATCAAATTTTCATGACACTTAAACAATTTACATAGATTAAAATATTTAACTACATATTTATCTTTATACATGTTGAATTTATTAAATATCATATTTTTTATTCGAATAATTTTATATTTCACATCATCATAAAATTCATATCTCATCTCCTAATGACTAAATCTATTAGAGACATATTCCTTGGAATTAGTATCAAGATTTTACATCTAATGTATACATTCAAATATAATATAATAAAAGAGTAATAAATGAATGATTCTTAAATATTTAAATATTCATTAATAAATGTATTTGTTTACTTATATAGGCATAGATGTACTACTATTTTATTGATACACTACCATATTAACTACCCCATAATATAATATCTTGGGTAGTCCTATGTGCATGTCAATATCATATCACATTTATTCAATATACCATTATTATATTCAACTACAAAAATATTTTATGGTCTATGAAGAATTATTTTCTCACACAATATTATATTATTAATATATAATTTCACGAGTGATATACCATTACACTCACCCTCATTTTCTAACCATAGTAATTTTAAACTTGAACTGAGATAATTCTATAATATAACCTTCCAAATATAAAACATAATCTGTAACATCCAAGGTAAATAAAGAATAAATAATTTTCATATTTATTAATATTTACGAATTATATATTAATTTTACTTTAAAGGTGTTTCTATGTTCGATAGCGTACCTGATACGCAACGATGAGTTTCTTTGAAAACATACATTGCACACTAGTAATATAATAATATTATTTTAAATGGTAGTTAACATGTAGTCATTGTATTGGCAGGAATGGATAGAAATAACTAAAATATGATTATATATGTTTTTTAAATGTTTTTACATTTATCCAATAAAATATAAAGGCTTAAAATACGGAAAGAATTAAATTTTACGCATTTATACCCGAATTTTCAATAAAGGTTCACTTATCACCTTTTGATGGCGAACCGTCATTAAATATAGTTTTTATCACTCTTATAAATTATATTGGACCAAATATAACTCTTTTTTAGAATCAGGACATCAAAATTTACTTTGTGTAAATTTTTGGTATTTTCCGATAAAGTTCATTTTTTTAATGAATAGTGTAAAATGTTGTATTTTAATTCAAAACCTCTTTTTAATCTAATTTATTAAGATTATTAGATAATCTTTTGAATTGTTTTTTAATTGAAATTAGTATATATTTTTACCATTTAATCCAATAGTGGTCGTTGGAATTAATTTCACTTTGAAATCGGACTTAAACTAGTGTCAATCTTTTGATACTTATTGTTTCATAAAAACACGCTATTTGACATGACATCGGGAATTAATTATTAAATTAATTAATATGACTTATATGTTTTGAATTTTGTAAAATAGACTTCATTTTTGAATTTGGAATATCAAATATAGCTTAGGGTGAATTTTTGGTATTTTTCTGAAAAACTTCAATTTTTGATGAATAGTGAAACCACTAAGTGATACTTATAAAAACCGATTTTTCGTTTAAATGAAATTTTACCACTTCTGTGTTTTGAATTTCAAAAATCCGACATACATGGTTGTCATTAAGAAGTAAAATGTGGTTCAATGAGATTAAAATAATTTTTTGGTGAATAGTAACTTATTAAGTTTTTAATCGCGATTAGAGGTAATTAGTGTAATTTAAGGCAAAAGTGATATTATAATAAAATGAAAATACCTAGAAACATGTACTACCCTTATTGGATGTGTCATGGCCGACCCAGAAAATCCATGTGTCAACTTGGGGACCCCATGGAGCCACTTTGGTTGGAAAACGACATAAATACCTTTTTATTTAATGTTAAAATAAAAATGTCACAAACATGAAGTGTTTTACTAAAACACATTTTACATGGGGTTATACAAGTCAGATGTTTTATTATAAATATTGATTGGAAAGATAAAAAGATTTCCTACATCATGATAGTTTTTTTATAATTTTTAGACTTTAAATAAATTAAATTATTTATGACATCATGATGATGCAACGATTACCTCATTAATAAAAGATTTAAATAAAATGGAAAGATAATATAAAATATATGACCTACACATGTACAAAACCTATTGGATGTGTGGATTTCTAACCCTTATCACCATATCCTCGAAACACATCAATGTGGGACCATTAAAATCCGAAACTCATTCTAAAATAAATTATCATTTTCTTACATTCCAAGAGTGCCCCTCCTCTCCTCTTATAAAAGGCCCACACCTCTACCTCATTACCCACACTCTCAAAGCCTTTGGCTCGGCCAAACCCTGCCCACATTGTCTCTCCACTTCCCTATATTACTCATTGAATCCTCACATTGGGCATAAGTCTTCCCAAGGAAGCCTTTGATCTCAAACCAATGGGAGTTACCCGATTTTAAGGTAATGTCTTCACTTGAGTCCTTTTGTTTTATTTTGCTTCTCCAACCCCCTAAAATCTTTTTATTCAATTATTTTTTTAACAACTCCAGTATCATCAATAGACTAGGATGTTTTTAAAAGAAGGATTCGATCTACACTTACACACACCTATATCTAATGGTTAAAGAACATACTGTTTCCGTGGATGGCGAATTTCGGCCTCCTGAAACGATGATTGTTCAACATTATTTTAACACCTTCAAAGGTGGACATTAAGATGACAATATATTTATATATGATATATAATATGTTTATGTTTTCCTTATGCTTCTTTATTTTTCATTTTGGGCATACCTTTATGGTTTCCATTATGGGTAAACGCGATATCTTCATTTAAGGAAGTGCGGACTACAGCCCCCTCAAAGTGATGTGATTCGTTAATGCCATATGTGGGACGTGTAAAGGATGGATTTAAAGTTATTATATTTTATTTTATACTAGAATTATAATATACCTCTATATAATTATTATTACATTCCATAAAAATATGAAATAGAAATGAAAGTAGCGTTCATGCGTACGCACGGCTTACCGTCTCCATGAACGGTGCATTTCATTTCTTATCCCCAAATGTAATGTACTATTATAAGTACATGTATATAATGGATATATATGATGAATGATACATCTAAATGATGAATATAATTCTGGAATTAAAATATACATACCTCTCATTTAGTTTTAATTCCATTAATATGAAAAAGAAATGAAAGTAGCGTTCATGCGTACGTACGGATTACCGTCTCCATGAACAGTGAATTTCATTTCTTACCTCTAAATTATTATGTAATATTATAAATGCATGTATATACTGGATATATATGATATATATGATATATAAATCATGATTATAATTCTGGATATAAAGAACCTTTGACCACATGAACATCATGTAATTGTAAGAAGTCCACTTTCGACTTAAGAACCAAATATCGACAAAACAAACATTATTAACTTAAATGGTTACATAATTTTTATAACATGGAAATAAGTGATATAAAAGTAATAATGAACATGAAAAAGGTTCTTATCAAAATTGAAATTAACTCGAGTTTATTATTCAGGACGTTAAAGAACGATCAAGTCAAGTCGGACCCGAGGTAAGGGACTTCGTCTCAATCTCCTTTCATTGAGGCATATTTCGTTTTATACACAGCATTCTTTTATATGGTGTATAATCCCCTTTGACTTTTACTTTTATACAAAAGGAATCTCTTTCTATGAAGCGTTTTACTAAATGACAAAAAGGAATGTTTTTTAAACATACGCGGTGACAACGACCTTTTCCGCCGCCGCGAGTATTATTTGGTCTTTGGCTTCCTGAACAAGCCATAATGTTTTTTCTAAAAATGAAATGAATACCATATACTCTTTTATGTATTTTGGTATTGAAAATGGTTTTTATAATGGATTTGTTATTTCAATATATTTAAGTGATATATTGTGATCAAAGTGTGGAAATGTTTTCTTTCCGTTATATTTGTTTTATGTCTTATGATTTTTATAATGGTACTTGGACATTTGACGAGTGGTTACGTGATAAACCATATGATAGGTGGTGCCATGAATACCAGGACGGGTGGTTATGTTATAACCTCTAATGCATTGGGTATGGAAGTCGGTTTTATGGATATTCCATTAAGTATATATGGAAGTTGGTCGTATGGCTATTCCATTAAGTGATATGTGTGGAAGTCGACCGTATGGTTATTCCACTTAAGTATGTTTATGTCCTGAGATACCTTTATATGTTATGTGTTCTTTATAATGGTTTTATGGTAATCCTTTGGTTATAAAAGGGTAAGTAATGATATTTTATTCAGTGAAGAGTTTTTACTACTTCATGAAGGTGAGGGTATTACATTGATAAAGTATACATGGTTTACGTGATTTTTGAAAAACTAACAGTTTTCATTCTTTGTGTATCACTTACTGAGATTTTTATGCTCACCCCAAGTTTTTTTTGAAATGTTTTTCACAGGACTTAATGTGGAATGGGGTCAAGGATGGGATCAAGGGAAAGTCATGCTATATAAAACATATAACTGGACATGTTTCTTTTTAAGGGTTTTTTTATTCTATGGAAACTTAGTAGAAGTGTCTACTTTGAAATATTTTGATATGTAATAGTTATGTCCTAATTCTCTAAAACTCTAAACCTGAAAAGATCGTCAATTTGAATTATTCATTTAATTAAATATTAAGTAATGTTTAAGGTCGGGGCCTTATATATTCAACATGTAAAACATATATATTATAATATAAACAAATTACTTCTTTTATTATTCATTGATAAATATAATACAATATAATGAACCTAGAAGTAAATGTAATAGTACAGGTCCCCAAATCGTAGTGTACCTTAGGTAAAAACAATTATCCATTTATGTTTTACCTCCTTTTAAAAAAATTAATTTTACTCCCAAAGATATAATATTTTAGTAGGGAAACCATCCCCAAATTCAATTATCACAACATTACATTTATTTTTAGGATATTTTTCCACTTATCCCTTATAAATCCTTAACTATAACACCACTATTATTAATAAAAAAACTAATTTTTATTTGTCTACCTTGTTAATGAAATTTTCATCTATATTTTATAAGGTTCCAATAATTATCCCATGAGTCATGACCTTGGAATCCTTATTAATTTTCCATGTAGCTACAATGAAAGTAAATCAACTGCATTTATAGTCATGATAATTAAATAAAATTTTTACCTCTACTAATCATGGAATATTTTACACATTAATTATAATGAAAAAAAATAAATATTAATTATATGTACATCAACACTTCCCATATGTTTCAGGGGATAATAAAAACAAAACTTACAATTTCCAAATTCCCTAAAATATAAATATTTCAAAGGACCTTCCTTAATTTATTTAGGAAGGATGAACCTTTATCCATAATAAAAACTCTATAGTACTATCTAATCAGAGAAATAAATCTTTATTAGTTCCAATAAGATATGTCAATGTAAATTTTTTCGGGTTCCATTCTCTATACATACACTCTATTTTTGTCTCGTCCTTTTGCCACACCTACAGTTTTATTTTAACCCTTTGTTCAAGTACATTATTAGATCTGAATTTTTCTCTTGAGTTGTGGGGGTGATATGGTTTCATATTTGATGTTTTTTTATATTTTTGATACAATGGTTATTTCTCAGGGTTTTTATGTGCTCCTAGATAAAAGATTTATTTTAGGGAATTTCAATATCCTATGAAAAGATGGTGCATGGTTTGGTAAAATGTGTGGCTCAGACATGGTAACATTTATTCTAGGTGAAATGTTGGGGTAGTGTCATTTGGCACAGTTGGAAAACAGTTTATAAACTATTCATACAAAACATATAGTGTTCCATGTGATTCTAGTGAGGGGTCCATTGTTGATGCACAGATTGTTAAACTGTGTAACCGAACTATTTGAGATTCCCATATATATATATATATATATTTGAAATTCAAAGTATACCCCTCATAATTTTTAACAAAAAAATCCTCCCCTCTTCATATCATGATTATTGCGACCAAACAAGATCCCCTACCTCACTATGCCAGCCTAAAATCCACAATCCATAGTGGATCGAAGGTTATTATTCATGATTGAGGATAGATTTCTCTAGGTATTTCCCTCTTATCTTCCCTCACATCCTCTTTCATCCATTTTCTATATGGTTTTATTCTCCTATTGTCTCTTGGATCTAGGTTTTTTGTTTCCATTGATTTATGTTAGGGGTTTTTCTTATGTATGTTTCTTATTGTATTATCAAGGGACTTGGAACCTTTTTGATGTGTTTTTATGTGTGCTTTATTCAAGTTATATGAATTTTATGTAGGTTTCCCATTGAAGATTAATATTTAATTTATAAATAATTGATTTCATGCATTTCACACCACCATTATATGACAAATTTTTATGTTTGACCTTTGAAATTTTTCTTTGGTTTTCAAAGTGGTGTTTTATACCATGATATGCGATAAATAGAATTGTTTTGTTACTGAGTGCCCAATAAGTGTTCGATTAATATCACAGTTGGATTTTTTATATGATTTGTGAAATTTATATTATGTTTAAATTATGTGAATATATTTATAACATGTCAAATAATGATTATTGTTCCATGAATGGGTTCTCAAATTGGTTTTGGATTTAAAGGAAAGGTTTATTTGGTTTTAATTAATGGTTTGGCATGTAATGATGATGAATTTTCCATTAGTCATCTCTAAAAAATGGATTTTTCATGAATGTGTGATGTAAATGTTTAAAATAAATTAGTAAAATGGTTATGATAGGGTAAATGGTGCATTTAAAATTTCATGGAATGTTATATTTTTCTCTTTTAAAATAATGGTTTTGTGGGGAATTCGTAAAGGCCCATTTCGAAACTTTTCGAAAATAGTGAAAGTGTTTATTATTAAAAAACAACATTGGACAATAAAGTTTCATTGATTATTACCATTTTGAGTGTGTGTTATGTGCTCGGTATGGAATGTTTGTGACCAATTTACTTTGGTTGGAATGGGACATCCTCAGTGAAAACTCCTTTATTATCTATGAATTAAATGGCCATAAATTGATCCTTGTAGTGACGTGGTTGATTCTAGTTGACTAAGTTATTATATATCTATATGTGATTGGATCCCCTATTGGAATTTTTTGGATCACCCTATTCAATACTATCAACATAGATAACCTGGAATAGAAATTGAGATTCTTGAGAATGATTGTTTCACTAGCATGAGTATGCACTTATTAGTGTCCAATAGGAAGGGATGTTTGTTATTATTGATATGGGATTGTGCCCCTCATTTTTTACTAGTTATGGTGTGTAAATTTTTGTGGGTGTATTTGAATTCATCAAGTGAGGTATGCTTTTTGGGATGAGTGATGATGTATAGTATGTTACAGATTATTTGCGACCTCTTAGGTTCCTACCATGTTTACACTACTTAGTAACATAGATTGATGATTTTCTACATGACTGGTTTGCTACTCCTATTTTATATATTTCCATTTACCTTGTTTCTAATTTTATTTTCATGTTCCTTTGTGTAGTGTGGCTTCAATGTAAAAATGATAAACATGTTTTCTAATATTTGTGGAAAATGTTTTCTCTTTGTAAATTTATATGTAATCTTGTTCTGGTTATGAAATGAAAGCATCAGAGTCCTTATTTAAATTTCTAATTGTTGTTTCTAGGAAATAAAAATGGAAATAGGTTAGGAATAATTTTAAAAATTGATAATGTGTGTGAAAAACCAATTTTGTGTGTTGTAATTCAAACTTGAAGTTAAAGATTCTTTTATTTTATAGGATGTACCTTTATAATTGATTATTTAGGCATTCCTACTGAGTTTCAAAAATTACACATATAGTTTCATTTATTTTTAGTCTTTGTTATAGGTTCAACATGGTCTAAATAGACATGGGTGATGGTTGGTTTTTTAATCGGAGAGTGACCTTCAGGGTAACGTGGATATGTTTTGGTAATCTAGTTATGATTGAGATTTTGTTTTGTAGTTTTTTGTATTTTTAGTTTTTAGTAAAAGATTCTCAGTTGAATATTGATAGGTACACATATATATATATTGGGATGTTTTATTAATCCTCGTGTTTATTAATTTATTTAATTTACATTGCGAGAAATCGTTCCCTCCAATATATTTAATGAGTCCTAGAACTAGTGTCCAGCTCGTTGGGTTTGGTAATTCCATTTAGGTATTATATCGGGCTTGGACAGGTACCCGATTTGGTGGATTCCCTGTATGGTTCACGATAAAAAGGTATCAAAAGAGGATTACACTTAATGGGACCTTTCTCTATAGAGTTCCTTATGTTTTTTAGAGATGTGAAGGTAGATGGAGTAGGATTTTTAAAAATACAAGGGTTAGGTATGGGGGACTTTCTAGGCAATAATTTATTGATCAAACATTGGGTTTCCATGGTAGGTTGGGTATCTTTTAGTCCCCTTGGTTCTTTTTATTGATTGGAGTCTGGAAAATGAAATGGTAGTCAAGACAGTGGTCTGAACGATATCAAAGGTATTGTAAATCCATATAGAGATGGGGAAATTTTCCTAGAATGCACTTTGTGATTGTGGTGTGATTGGCTTATGGCATCCAACCAAACGGCCAAGACACTATCAGTAGTAGTTTTCTATTGGGAATTGTCTATTGTCTTATTAGGTTCAAAAACATATTTTGAAAACCATTTTGAATTGTGAAAACCAGAATTTGAAGTTGATATCGTTTGGTTTTGGGAATATGGAAAATGATTTTTAGGTTCATTTTTATGATAAATCGTCCAAATAGAGGAATTTTATTTTGTCACTAGTTTTAATGGAAAAGGAGTGGGGGTTTTAAGATAATGATTTTGGTGGAATGAAATTTTCAGGCTCCTAAAAATGATTTGAAATGAATGAATTGAGATTTTAAATGTAAATAAATTAGATTTATGGGTGGAGTTTGAATATGGTTTTTGACATAGTGGTTAGTGATCTTTTTAAAATCATTATGAATATTGAAATGAGGGTGTTTTTCTTTTACACTTGGTATTTTCTATGGGTGATCACATGAATTAAGATGTGTGGATAGTGGATGGATGATTGTGTAGGTGGATGAATGCCTTGTATGAAATGAGTTGATAGTGACTTGGGTAGCAAGGGAATGTGCATGTGAGTGAGACTCTAAGGACTTCCATTGCTGTGTGTGAAAATCGACAAATTTTCTTTATTTTCCAAAATTATTTTTAAGATGATGATTTTGATGTTTGATAATGAACGGTTATGAGTTGGATAGGATTTGGCTCTTCATTTTCTTTTTTACCAGTGTTTCCCCCTAGAGCTTCAGTGGATGTTCATGGTGAAACTATAGAAAACCCCCCATTAGTAGGATTTCCTATTGATCAACTGAAATATTTTTTTCATGAGTTTCGAAAGCTAAATCCACCTATATTTTATTGTTAGTAAGATCCTCTTGAGGTGGAATAGTGGATGAAGTCAATTCAAAGGATGTTTAAATCATTGATTATCCTAATTCGTTAAATGTGATGATTGGAACCATTATTCTTGAATATTTCACCTAGAAGTGGTGGAAGTCGGTCCCTCGGAAAAATTATCAGGAAATTATAAACTGTGAGTTTATCAATGATTCATTCATCTGATAATACTTTTATGGGATGGGGATTGTAGGTAAGGGAAATGATGAGTTTTTTCTGCAAAATAGTGATAGGTCAGTGTTTAAGTTCTTCTATCACATTGTAGACCTATTTCCATATGACATTGTGTATGATGTGGATGATTCCTCAGAAACTCAGGATTTTGAGTGTGGGATTCATCCTGATATATAGTCGAAGGTGTTAGAGTTCAATCAAATCCGTTTTTCTGATATAGTAAGGAAAGAAATTTGTGTGGAAGCTGTGCAAGGAGTGGTTACAGTAGTATTTTCTCAATCAGTTCTTGGAAGCTATGATGGGAATTCTAGTAGGGATATGGGGAAGCAACCAGATGCTGTTGGATCTTTTCGTGGAATTAATAGGCCATGAGATCTTTTTTCAATTTATTCTAGGCTTCGAATCATGGTTTTTAACCTGTATTGAAAGTAGAATCCTAATAATTCATCATGTCCAAGTGCATGAAAGACCTATCATTCTTGTGGGCGCCTAGGCCACATGAAGTGGTTCTGTTATGGTGTTTCCAGGAAGCAATATGGATACACCTCATAGGATTATAGTTCTCTTTGGTCTTGGTGTAAATTATCATTCTATTGTAGTGGTTCCTTCTATTATGATAGTTCCTCTCATTGGTTTCCTGTTTTATTTGAAATGTAAGGGGTTTTTGTAGATCTCTATATAACTACTATTTCAATGAATTTGTTTTTGGAATTTTTGGATCTTCTATTCTATGTGGTGGCACATTCAATGTGTGAATCTTATAAGTCCCTTTTTTGAAATATCTTTTGAAATAGACTTTCATTCATTGCATCCTAACTGCAGTGCAACATATGCTTTAAACTTCAGAGGTCTATCTTTCGGTTATGGAGTGAAACTTTTGATGCAATCAGAAGACTGTTAAGGGGATGGGGAGATTTGGATGAACTCATTCTGGTATCATTCTGGTGGGTGTATTTTATATTATCTCTTTATTTGGGTTTCTTTATCATGGTTTAGTTTCCACTAATCTTGAGTTTCTATTGGTAAAACCACTTGTGGTAGTGGTGTTTAGTACGTGATGGAATGTACATATGTGGTTATGTGTTGGTTTTCCAATATTAACCTATGTTATCAATCTACTGTAGTTCATTCTTAATAGTGTGCAGACCCCTTGTGGGTCTTATTGTGGTTTTATCAAGAAATACTCAATGAAAGTTGTTTTCATCTAGCGGGGAGCCCTACCGCCCTAAAATGTTGAGGATTTGATTAGATTTCTAATGGTGGTCCAGTGGGATGTGGATTATTTTATATTTTCAATTTGGATTTTTTTTAGTTTGGGTGAGTGTTGGGATCTATATGAATTATTCCCAACAGTACTATTTGACGAATGGTTTTGTATATTGCTTTTAAAGATTCCATTGTTTCCTAGGAAGTGTTTCTAGATTTTTGTTTTGTTTCAGGAAAGAGGAATATGTTTTGTTAGGCATGGGTTGAGATGTTCATGGTTGATGTTGATGGATTAAGATGTTTTGAAAATATTTTCATTGATCAATCAACTAGAATATGATGTGGAAATCAATGGGAGGAAAGTGTTATGCAGGGGAGGGGGAGAATTATCCCACACATGTTTTTTTCATCCTTTCTTCCAGTTCATTATTTGATTTCAGTTTTTCTCATGATTTCTGGGTGTGATGTGGTTTTTAATATGATGTGTTCATTTGTATATTTTGTTCATGGTGATATTCCTCGGGTTTTAGAGTATTAGGGTGAAATTATGAGTTTTTTATCTTGGAAGTTGCCTACACATGGTTGGCCCATGGTCTACTAAACCATATGGCTCATTACAAGAAACTATGTGGCCAAGTGAAATTATGGGTTAATGGAACTTGTCATGGATGGAATAGAGTTTGTAAAAAATTCTGCAAAACCATGCAAGTTTCATTGAATTTCTAATTTGGTGTGAATGGTTGGATCAGGGTTTGGTATACCGTGAAACCAAACTGTGTGAGATGCCCAAATCTCAATTTTTAAAAATTAAATGTACTCCCCCTCATATTTTAAACCAAAATGCCTCCCCTCTTCCTCTATTAGTTTAAACAACCCAATGAGAGCCACTCCCTTTCTCTCCATTTCTCCACTCCTCCTACCATGGTATATATATAGTGATTCATTATGTTTGGGGCTAGATTTATCAAGGTATTCCTCTCCACCCTTCTCCCTTATCCTCTTTCCTACATTTTACCTTGATTTTTTTTCCTATGTTCTCCTGGATATAGGGTTTGGGTATCACATGAGTTATTCTAGGGGCTTCTCTTTTTTAAGTTTCCAGTTGTAGGTCATGGCTTCTGGAATGACCATGATGTTTTTTCAGGATTGCGTCATTCAAGAACCATGGATTTGAGGTGGGATTCCATTTGAACATGCCTTTTTAATTTAATAATCATTTATTTGATGCCTCTCACACCTCCCTTATATTCTAAATATTGATAAATGGCCTTAGATATATTTTTTTTGTGTGAAAATTTTTATTTTATTCATTTTTATATGATAAGTAACATTGTTTTCATAATTATTTCACACAATGCGTTCAATTAAATGCTTGATTTTCTTTTGCATATTATTTGTGATATCAAAAAATGGATGTTTTGGAAAATATATTTATAAAATGTGAAATTAGGATTTTTTATTCCATGAATGGGTTCTCAATGTGGTTTTAGATTTAATAGAATGGTGTATTTGGTTTTAAATAATAGTTTGGCATGTGATGATGATAAATGGACAACTAGACATCTTTATAAAAATATAATTATCTTGATAGTCTGATGTAAATGATTAAAATGAATTTTAAAAATGGTTTATAAATGGTAAATTATGTGTTTGATCCTTCTTGGAATGGTGGATTTAGATAATTTAAAATTATGGTTTAGAAAAGATGTTTAAATGCCCGTTTGGAAACAGAATTAAAATAGTGAAACGGATTATTATGAAAATCCCCCTTGGGAAATCATTATGAATTGTTTATATAAATATTGAGTTGGTGGGATGTCCTCACTATGGAATCCTTGAGACCCATTGACATTCAATTTAATGGGAGATCCTTGGTGTGGGATCCTTTGTGTTATATAAATTAAATTGAATGATATTGGTCCTATGTGTGGCTTGGGTGATGCCTGTTGAATAATTTACTTATATGTGTATGTGATTCTATGCTTCATTGGAATCTGTTGGATCACCCTATTCTATACTCCTAACACGGAGTACCTATCATAACAATTTAATTTTCGGTGAATTATTGGTGCATTAGATAGATTCTGCACTAGATAGTGGCATACAGTATGGTGATATTTGTTATTTAAATTATGGGATTGTGCCCGTTGATCTGTTTTAGTTAGGGTGTGGCCCACTGTGTGGGGGTATTAGATGACATCATGTGAGCCCTGATTTCAAGGATTATTTAATATTTATAGTATTTTCTATATTTCTGACGAACTTCTAGGTTCCTCCTATATGAACTGGTACATAGTTATTTACGAAGGATGATTTTGTTGTATTACTATTTTGCTACTCCTATATGATATCTTTCATTTCCCTTGTTTCATACATGATGTTCTTTTTCCATTGAGTATTTTTGATTCTTACTAAAAATGATAAATGGATTTTATATTGTTAATGGAAAATGTTTTCTCTTTGAAACATTATATGTATTCCTATTCCAGTTTTGAAATAAATGTATCAAATTTTTTCTTGAAATTATAAATGGTTGTTTCATAGAAATGAGGAGGGAAATGGAATGAGATCTATTTAAAATATGAGAAAAGTGTGTCAATAAACTTGATTTGGATATTTTATTTCAATCCTGGTGTTGATGATTCTTAAATATTAAAGTTAGTGCATTGGGAATATATATATCGGGCACGACAACTGAATTTTTATACTCTGGCCTATAGTTCCATCTCAATTTTATCATTTTGTCAAGTTTTATATTGGTATCAACCACCCTATAAAATGGTTGATTTTTTGTATTATAATTTGACCTTAAGTATCACATGGAGATGTTTTCATTATCAGGTTTGGTTTGAATTTTGTTTTTGCAGTCTTTTGAATTTTTAGTTTTCTGTAAAATATGTCCCATTGGATAATGAAATGAATATATATATATATATATTGAGATTTTTTGTTTATTTATTCATTTTTCTATTTATTTAATTTATATTGGGAGAAATCATTCCCAAATGTTACTATGTTGATGCTCGACACTAGTTTGTGGCCTGTAGGTATCAAGAACACTCTTTGTGCCTTTTCTTGGGCTGAGCCGGCTACTAGATTGTATGGAATCCTAGTTTGTTTAATGAAACCTCTATTCCTCAAACTGTAGTAGGTAATACAAGGGAACTTTTTCATTTAAACAGACATTAATATTTATTTATATCATTATATAGTATAATTAGGATACAAAAAAATAACAATTGCATTATCGATTAGAGAAAAACTAGAGAATATACCATACTATGGTCCCAAAATATCTATATTGTTGAATCAATTTCACACAAAATTAAATTTTATTTTTTAATTCCATAAGGAACTACTCATTTTATCCACATTATATATCCTTCTATTCAAAAATTAAAACAATAAAAACTATGAACATACATTTAAATATGTTCCATTTCTCAACGAGGCTATCTAACTTGTAACGGTGTTGAAATCACCTATATTATTAGAAATATCCTTATGATCACTTAAATTTATATTAAATTACTATCCCATTTTGTATGCATTATTTGATATATATGTAATCTTGTATATTAATGAAATTGGTTCCCCTAACATGGTTTTTTAATTCTTTTCTCTGATGTTGGGGTTTTTTGTAATCTAATATTTATACCTCCAAAAAATAATTTATTTAGTTGCATCAACCTAGACATGTACATATCTATTGGTTTTACTACTAGATGTAGTATGTGATTATTTTTATAATGATTTCCCAAGATCATTATTCTTAAAAAACTAAATTTTGAAACATAAAAATAATCTTTATTCATGTTTCCTAAATTTATGACCATTATCCAATTTAGGAAATATAAAATTTTTCAGTTTAAAAGAAGAATTGACACCAATTTTAATAAATAATTGGGAGATCAAATGAAAAATAAATCTTGAAATAAAATTATAATGGAAAAACTATAGAGTAATAATAATATACAAAGATTTATTTTTTTGGAAATTATATTTCTATACATATTGTGGTACAATAAATTTTATTATATTGGAGAGCATAATAATATGGAGAGGATTTCATACACATTCACCAAATCAAAGATGACATTATAATTAAACATAGTTTTATAATACGCCATATTGAAATAGTATAATGTTTTTTTAGTGGATCACTATACTACTCGACCCATAGATCATGTCATCCAATGATACTATAGTTACACATTCAGTGCTTCAAGTTAGTACTGATGTAGTATTAAACATTACAATAATTCTAAAATATTTTTCATAATTTACATCTCATAAGTATCCTAAAATTATCAAGAAAAACCATGATCTACTATTATGATAATATAATCATGTACTATTGAAGAATTTGGGTCACACATAATTATGAAAACCAAATCATTAGGATCATAATACAATAGATTAATTAAAATCAAAATAAAATGTATGGTAAATAGGTTATATACTCTTTTATCATAAATTCATATATGATTTAATTAAAATGGAGATCTTGGAAAATAGTCATTCAATATGATAATTGAAAAAACTACTCAAATGTATAATAAAATATAAAAATTTCCACACAGGTATATAAGATCAATATTAAAACTAGATTAATTTAATAAGGAATAAATTTAATAAAATTAATTATTAAATCATTTTTAAACATGAATATTATATGATATGAAATTATATTTTGGGTACAATGGGAATATCTTTAACATTGAATTTGATATAAATTATGGATAAGGATATGTTTAATATAATAGAAGTATTTTTCTATTACATAATCAAAATAATATTTATTAATAATGAATAAATGTTTTATATGTTAGTAAAACTATCATGAAACCCTCCTATCAATGATGTCCTTCCAAGGATGAAAATAATAAAATGGATATAATGACCTTCGACTCCCGCTTGTTATAGGCCCCAGGTCGGTGACATGCACCGTGGGTATACAAATCTCATAATATGGTAGAAAATAACTTTTTTGGAATTATGATCGGGAGATATGATGGATCATCCACAAAATAACTCCATGAAATATATTAAAGGAAATAAAAAAACCATCCCACATTCATATATTAAAATAAAACTATTAAAAGTAAAAAAAACCCTTTGTAAACACAAAATGTAAAGATAACAAGTGGAACATCAACTATTCCATACCTGAACTAATAAGGTCCAGCACATTCCAGGATATCCCAAGGAAACATGAACACAGATTTATATCCATAGTGTGAGCATACAGGTATACTCAGAAGGAAAACCAAATTCCCTCGAGCACATGTGAAAGAAGAATACTGATGGCCAGGTGAGAAAACAACAGATCCAAATAGCGCCTAGTAGGTATACTAGCCATCCCAACCTCACTGAGGAATGAAAATCAAATAACAAAAGTAATGTAATGTAATGTATTGAATATCCATTACAGGGAACATAATACTACTTCTTATTAGTTATCCACTCTTAAATAATAGAAAAAAATCATCACACTCCCACATCTTTCGAAGGTGCCACATCTCAACTTTCCAACAAACACACATGGGCCTCAAAAACTACACCACATCCCGCCTATAGACATCTGGTCCACATACCCCAGCATATCCCTTCCATAAATTCTGATGTGAAAACCCAATCACATCCCTTCTGTGGACACATGGGATACAAATCAAATCACATCCCGCTTACAGACACTTGGAGGACATGACACATCACATGCCACTAGCATAAACTAGGTCCACAAACCACATCTCATCATGAAGACACCTAGTAAATCATAGCACAATTCCACCTAAATAAACCTAGGAATTCCCAAATCTCCCTCAAAAACCTGAGCCTCATAAACAACAACATTCCAAAAAAAATAGGGTCATCACTACTTAAAATAGGGAGCAGGGAAGAGAGAGTGTCCAACCATCCACCCTCCCACTAGGATGTTTGGGAAAGACTCTCTCCCTCCTGGTGAAGGGGGTGCTAGGAACATAGTTCTCAATTCGTATGGGTTGCATATATAAATAAAAATGAAAATACTAGTATATTCAATTATGATACAAAAAACTCATGCCAACCAATGGGTTCTAAAAAAACCAACTCACAACACTGTAAACATCGCTTCTACCTCTAAATGAACAACACTACACAACAAGAAACCAAACCCATTCACATTCTAAACCAATTTAATTATCAATTTCAATGATATCATTCAAACCTACCAAATACATCCCATTATATATTAATAAATTATTTATTTATTCTATCACTACATAGGGAACCAGTAAGTCTGACACACCACATGCAACACAGAAATATCATTTAGAAGTAGAAAAGACCAATAATTTATGGTGGCTCCACATTAAAGACACATCATTCCACATTCTCCATGTTTAATACCCATTCATGGTATATAATAAATAAATCTCTTAGATATGGGGTGAAAGTTTCTTTTTGTTACTCAAGGAGAGACTCTCGAAAATTTAACCATACCAAACACTACTATCCTCCCTTAAACTCATCCTGATCAGGCCACATACAATCATAACTGACCCAAACTCACAGCCCCAACCGATAACACATTACCACACAACTAGTTTTTCATCCCTGATATACAACATGCCACATCAATTCCACAATAAATAAATATCTCATCCTAATATCCCGTTACACCACCCAATCCATCCCATATCACGCAAACTAGAGCTCAAATAAAAGAAAACCCACACATCACGTCACCCCATGTAACAAAGAAAATCATAAATTTAATGATTTTACAAGGAATACTTTGTTTAATTACACTTGTTTATATTTTTTGTTTGTTATAGTATTACATGATTTTGGGGGATGTAATCATTAGTCAAATTCATGTGATTATCTATTTTCCAAACAGAAGCATTCAAAATGATCCAAAAAATATGAAACCCATTTTTTTCACAAATAAGGCCCCCCCAAAAAAGAATTTTCCATAGTGAATCAATCCAATAAAAAAATCAAATTCACAATATCCAAATTGTAAGGGAATTTAAAATGAATCCCTATACCCCTTTCAATTTAATTTAACCGATTTTTATCATTTATTAGTTTGAAACCACCAAAATCTATAGTTATGAAAAATCCAACCCTCCCACATGACGCAAAATTATGAATAAATGAGAAATACTTCCTCGAAAGTGTTTCAATGATCCTCACATAAGAACTGGCCAAGAAATGGATTTTTGATCACATATATTTCAAAATATGCATTCATCCGAGGATTTCACGACACAATCTCACAATTAATAACTAAACAAAATATGATTAGGACCATGGTATATCATCTACCAACACATGGATGAAATAAATTGGTGGGGAATGTGTCCAAATGAGAAGAAACCATAGGAATGGATAAATAATACACCTTATATCGAATATGGATCATTGAAGATCAAAATAGGGATTCTAGTAATTGATCTTTGATGATGGAATCCCCAAAAAGAGAAAAGGGGTTGTCGGGTCACCTCGGGTCACGGAAGGGTTGCTTCAGCCATAGGTTTGGACAACTCGAGCAGCAGAAAAACAATTAGAAACATTTAAGCAGTGGGGAATTACATGATGTTTAATAACATTTCACGTTGTGTAATGCCTCATGCCAAATAACTCATCACCCCTCGATTTGTTTTCATACCCAAAAAAATTTAACACCTTGAATAAACCTAGAAAAGTTATGAAATAAAATATCACACCATGTAATATTGTTACACAACTTATAATCTCCCTCCTTACAATGTTTTTCAACATAAATTCTCCATACTCCTATGACCCTCCTTTGTACATCTCCAATAACCAAAAATAATCAATGTAATAGACTGGGAGGCACATGTAGTTACAACAGATACCCCTCAAAATATTTTCTCCATCAAGAATCAAAAACCAAACCTAGAAGAAAAACGGCCCTGAAAAAACTCCCCTCCTAACACCATTCATGGATCTTATTATTCCTCAAGAACTAACACCGTCCAAAAATTTCAACTCATAGGAACAAAACCACATTGCACATAACCACCAAAAAACAATCTCAACTTATACATAGGACAAAAAATCAACCACGACAGCTGAAAAAGTACATTGTTCCATACACATGAATCAGGGAATTCTGTTGTTGAGGTTATGATAATATCTACTCTAGGTATCACATACTAACCCCCATGGGTTTAATCACATTAAAGTTAAGTTTCCTTGATTAAGAGTCTGGTCGTCCCCTCATTGTATTTCATCAATCCATCAAATATCACACCACACACACCTAAAACCAAAGGAAAAAATAATGATCCAAAAAAAAGTTTTACAAAATACATTTAAAAGCAACACAAAACATGGAAAAACTCAGGACAAATCTTAGTACTGGGAAGACATATTTGTTTTTCTCTTTCAAGTACTCTCTTCTAGGACACCATTCCTCCACAACACTTGAACCAAGGGAATGGTCCTTCCATAGAGAACATACTCTTTATGATCCTATATTTCCAAAGTTCGCTAGATGAATATAGTGTCGTCTGCGGCAGCCATATCTCCCTAGTAAAGAACACGGATGTCATCTTTTAGATACTGAAGAAGATGAGACACATAGAATACATCATGGATTCTCTCCAACTACGGTGGAAAATCCCATCTGTATGCCACCATTACAACTTCCCCAACACATTAAAGGGTTCAAAAACATTAAAGAAAGTAGTATCTGTCTTCCAAACCTCTACTACCCATGTCAAGGGGATCCCTTCAAGAACACTTAGTCCCCATCCCCGAACTACAATTTCATCCTCCTTAGAATGATATAAAACTTATGTCTATCCTATGCTGCCATATTTTTATCACAAACAGGTGGAACCATCTCTATCTCGCTCTTCACTACATCAAGACCAAGAATAGATGTCTCCCCAACCTCTATCAAGAAAAATGGTAAATGAAACTATCTTCCGTACATTACCTAAAAAAGATTAATTCCATTAGGAAATTGATATCAATTATTATAAGAAATATATACTGATTGTATGAGTCATAAATATGATCCACCAAATTCAAGAACACATGACCATAACATGTCTTCAAATATCAGGATAGAAAACTATGTATATCCATCTTTTGATGGGTGAAAGGAAGCATTGAGGTGTAACATGGTTCAAACATAATGTTGTAATCCCTACCATAATCATGAGGAAAAATGTGTGTCCTGATCTGAGACACTGGATCATGAAACACAATGTAGCATCACCACCTTGTCCACATACCTTTTTCCCATGGCATACAATGTGCTCTAATCCTTGATTGCTAATATGTGATCCAACTTCACCAGTTGATCCACTACTACATAGATACCGTACCAACCTCCCTGAGCTATGGATATCTGTATGAACAAATACATCAAGACGTCATCCCAATTCCACTTAGGATCATCCAAGGGATTAAACAAACCACCGGTATCATGGTGCTCATAATTTTTCTCATGGAAGACCAAGAATATTTCTACAAACTCCACTACAATCCACATTATCACAGGCCCCCAAAATTACAACATCAAACCACTATATGAATATAAACTCCTAAGAGCTCCACTAAATGTGAAATATCAAACAAAAATAGACTCCCTCATGCATCACCACTGGGAAAAACAATATCCTATAGAAAAAAAAACTTGATTCTTACCATCTAATTACCATCCCTTTGGAGTATCACCATAAACAACATGATTTAACAACACCTCTACCTATGGGTCCCCCCAATTACACTCTTTAACCATTCAAATCATAACAGACAACTCTATCTTCTAAAAAAATAGACCTTTCCGCCATCCACTCTTGCCTCCATGTGAAAAGTTGTTAACTCCTCCACCAATCTCCATGAATTTGCTGATTTGCGAACAACATCCTTATACGACATATTTCTTAATGAATCATCCAAAAAATTTCCCTTTCCAAAAGTGTAAAAGTTATAAAACTAGTATTCATGAATAGACTCTATTCATGTCTTCATTATCAAGTTTATATCTCTCTGGTAAATGACGTACCTCAATATCTTATGATCTTTGAAGACCACAAAGCGCTACCAAATGAGGTAGTTTGACGATAACATCAAAAAAATTGATCACTGATAGCTTTATATCATGGGTGGAATAGTTATTCTCATGGGTACATAACTTCTTGGACCTATAAGAGATCACTTCTCACAGCTGAATCAAGGCCCATCTCAATCAATGATATGAAGATTCACAAAACTCCTCATACATAACCCCTTACTTAGGAAACTAGAGCACTATAGTGCTAACCAAATATTCCATCGGGTAGTTGAATGATGCCTAACACTGGTCACTCCACAGAAAATCATGGTAAATCCGGATTAAAGATGTTAATTGGGATACAACTCTAGAGAAATAATTTACACACCATCAATAATCACCTACATGACAATAAAAACTACGAACATTTGCTACATTATAGAGTGATTCCCAAGGAGAAACTGCATCCAACATCGATGGGTCTACATCTACATCCTACAGGGACACCTCATTCCTAATGAAATTCCCTTCTCATGTCTATAACATACAGATGGACATCAATCCATAGAGATGGTGGTGTCAATGAACATAAAAGATACTTTTGAGATGCCCAACATGCTCCTCCTCTGATATCAAGTATATTAAGATAACGTTGATGTACACAATGATAATCCAATTGAAGAACACATGGAATACATATTTTATAAGCCCCATGAAAATAGCTAGTGCGTTCATCACTCCGAATGAAGTTACAAGAATCTCAATGTTCCCATACCTATACATGAAAGAACTCTTCGAGATATCTCTCTCCATCACCCACAACTGGTGATATCCCGAATTCAGATCGATATTTGAATATCAACTCATCCATATCAGTTGGCCGAAAATATTTTTTATCCTTGGAAGAGGGTATCATTTCTTGACCATTATTTGATTCAAAATACAGTAGTCTATACAAATCCTCTGACTACAATAGGCCCTCTTGAAAAAAACACCATAACACCCCACAATGACACATTAGGGTGGATAAAATCCTTCTTTATCAGATTTTTTATCAAAATTCTCTACTCCCATATCTCATAAGGTGACATCTAATAATGAGACCATTAAATTAGAGATGAAACAAATTGTAAAAATATCCCGAACTCAACATCACGTTAAGAGGGTAGCATCAGAACCTCCTCCGAGAAAAATTACAAGAACTCCCCAATGACCCTAGGAACCTCTACCATATCAGGATTCACCGATTAAATAGATATATCATCCAACAAGGAATTAATAGGTTCCATGCACCAACTTCCCACTTGACAACTCCGCTCTCCAATTGAAACCACATGTTAGCCATCAATATCTGAAAACATGAATATCCTCTAGAAATAGCTGATAACAGAATTCAATAAATATAGTTATTCGATGATGATAATGAAATTTTATGGTTATATATGTTGAATAAAGAGACCTCAAGGGATTGAATCCATCTCATCATCACTCTACATCCCCAGAAAACAACAAACAAGATGTTCTAGCTTCTGATAGGCATACTCAGCAACATGGGGGTGAGAAACCTCACATTTTATTTTACTAGATAATGGTCTAGAGGAGGTGGAACAAAGGAGTGAAAATATCTTGAATTAGTAAAATTTCATGAAAGGGTACCAAAAAACTGTTTGTATATATGATGATTCCTGAACCTACTAGAAATGCCACCGTAACCACGTGAAAATGACTATGCCTGAATCCTCTACCCCTTAGTTAATGACAGTCTCCATGACCACACTCAGTTCAAGGCCCTTGAACGTGAGGAAAATCTAGAGGTTGGACTCAACCTCCCCCATATCCCCATGGGGGAGAAAAATCCAACTGCCCCTACTACTAAAATGGTCTCACTGACAACTACTACTTAGGCTAGTGTCGAACCTTTCCACCTCCACCATACTGAGCTCGAATGGATGGTAGACACTAGTTCGGATGATTTCTAGAAAATCTACAAAACAAACACCTCATCACCAAGTTTAGAGGGAGGGAACGAGGGCTATATGTTCTAAAAGGGAATTGTTGATGTTGACTCTTGGTCAAAACCTCAATGTTCTTGGCCCATGAGTCCTACAACCAGTAACACCACCTCTTGATGAACTATAATAGCTCCCATTTCATGGTATACCACATAATTAGTGAATCTTATCATCAACTACAACTTTCTATAAACCTCTATGTATGTTGGAAACATAAATGGATAAGCCTTATACTAGATACGAGGATGAAGGGCCTCTTAAAGGAATCTTGCATTTGATTCCTCATCTGGAAATAGATCTAAGGATAAAATAAACAGGTCCTTGATCTTCATCCCAAGATCCCACACTGATATAATACCCTTATTAAGGGAGAGGGGCTCATGCCTTTTCTCATCCATCATGGTCAATGAGAGGAACTATTCTCAGGAATCCTTCTCAAAGTAGACATACAAAATGTCTCCTTTCATCCACTCTCCTATATAATGTGTCCACCACTAACATGAAAGTCCTCATAGCTGAAAGAATACCAATGGAAACTAGTACTTCATCATGGATTGGATCAAATTTTTTTGTTCTCTACCTCCTTGATCCACCTTTCAGTATCAATGTACGAAACATTTCCCTTGTACTTTACCAACAATTTATGCTGGAGAGAACACATCATCCTCTTCCCCATGTAATCCTCCTAAGTAGGATCAACCATTCTTTGATCAACCGAATCAGCCTACTTAGACTCAACGTCTTAAAACACACAAGGATTCCAACAAACTTCCATAATAGAAAATAAATCCAAGAGTTCCTAAGCCCGAGTAGAATGAAATTTATATTTTAGATTCATTTTAACTCATTTAATAGATTTTTTATTCAGTAAAACTTTACGAAATCAATACCTTCTAATATGAGAACATGTCATTATGATGAATGTACCTTTATTCGGGTCTATACCATCCAATAGTTTTATCCTCACTTTGTTGTTTGGTTGTCTAATAGTACATGCGTCAGATAAAGGGGGGGGCATAAAATCCTATGTCCAAGTCAGTCTTCCATAGCCTTTTCCACGCACCTAGATCACATGACTTTGATTCTATACCATCCCATAAAAACCTAATTATTACTCACCCCAAACTCCATACAATATATTAAACATCAATATGTTAAAATTCTGTCATGACTCCCACCATGTAATGATAACTCTCCTGATCTAGAAATGGATAATGGGAGATAATGATATTTGAGTCCAGCATCCAGTTGGCCCCATGTTGGATACTTGAACGATGGGTATATAAATATCAAAATATTGGTGTAATTGCCTTTCTCAAATAATATCTTTAGATATAATGGATCATCTGCAAAACAACTCCAAGACATATATTAAAAGAAAGATAAAACCCATCCACCATGAACTTTTTTCAAATAATACTTCAAAAAGTACCAAAGTCTCTATGTAAATACCATAAGTAAAGATATGTAGCGATAGAATAACTATCCCATTCCAGAAATCATTAGGCCCAACATAGTCCATGTTTCATAATGAAAACATCCATGCTCTCCCACCTCTTCCAAAAGTACTACATAAAAACGAACTCGCACATTCACCTAGGCCTCACAAACCACACCACATCCCTCCTACAGACACCTGGTCCAAATCCCTCATTACATCCCACCCGTCGACTAATAGGCCACAACCCATATATAATGCTAACCATAGAAACCTAAGCCACAAAACACATCTCATCTTGCTAGAAGGTACCTGGGCCACATATTACATCATATCCTGCAAACAGACATATGGGTCACAAACCAATTCTCATCCAAAAGACAGCTGGGAAACCACAACACATCTCATCCTCAAGACACCATAGAAAGGAAAACTCAACCTCACACACCTGGGCCTTACGAACCAGAACCTACCTGAAGAATCTTGGGCTATCACTGCATAAAGGATAGAGCATGGAAGATCGGCTGGCCATCCATCCATCCGCCCACAGAGATGTTTGGGAATGACAACATCCCCCTTAACGATGGGGGTGTTTAAAATATACTTCCCAATGAGCGATGGGTGGGTATAGAAATATCCATGATAATACAAGTATATATATATATATGGTACCAACCACTCATGCCCAACCAATGGGTTCTCAAAAAAACAACCAACTCAGAACACTCCCAACTTCACTACTACCTCTAAATGAACAACACCAAACCATAATTCAGAAAACCCATTCACATTCCCAACCAATTTAATTAACAATTTACATCATATTATCCAAACCAAACCATGGAATTATAGGACTTATTAATCAGTTATTTGTGTATTCCATCACTACAAGGGAATCCACTAAGCACAACGAACGAGAGGAAACACAAAAAAACCATTCAGATGGGGAAATTCTTGATAATTTAAGGTGACTGGATGTTGAAAATACATCATTCCACATTATCCTAGTTTAACAACCTTTTATGGTATATAATATTTAAATCTCTTAGATATCAGGTGATTATTTATTCATGTTACTCATGGGGAGACTTCGAGTGAATAACCCATACCAAAAAACTATTGTCCTCCATCAAACTCATCCCGCTCACACCACATACCAATAGAACCAACCCCAACTCACAAACACAACTGATAAAACATTTCCACATATTCAATTTCACAACCCCACTACATAAAACTTCTCATACATTCCAAAATCATTCAATCTCTCAATTTTAGATCCCATTACACCACCCAAGGCATCAGAAAACATGTAACCGGGCTCAGAACCAAACTACTATAGAAACTAGAGAAATCTCACACATCACATCACCCCATATACCATGGATGAAAATAAATTTATAGATTTAACAATGAATCCCTTATTTAATTACACTTTTTTAAATTTATGGGTTGTCAAAAAATAGTATGATCTTGGGGAATCTATTCGTTAGTTGAATTTATTTGATTATCAAATTTACATATATAATAGTTTAATAGGAACATAACAACATTCAACCCATTTTGTGCGCAAATAAGTTCCAGCAACATCCATGTTTTTCATTAGGTCATCAATATCATATAATTCAAAAAAATCACAATCATTATATAAAAATTGTAGGGGTTGGAAAAAATTATTCTCTCTACTCGTTTCAATTTCATTTATCTGATTATACTTTGAATTTCTCTGGAATAATCACAATAAAAATATAACCAAAATAGATTACCTACTATATCATGCATAGTTATGATAAATGAAGGAAATACTACCATGAAAGGGTTTTAATGTTCTTCTAAAAGTAATAGTCTATGAAACCTATCTTTGATCACCTCCTTCATAAGATCTGCATCCATACAGGGATATCCTAAAACAATAACACCAATAAAAAACAAGTAGAACCCCATTAGAACCATGAGAAATCATGTAAAATATTGTTGAAAGAAAAAAATGGAGGGTAAAGAGACAATATCGCATGAAATTAAGATAATAGTTGAAAAATTCACCTTTAATTTATAATGGATGGGTATGGATTGAAGGAGAGAATATCGGAATCAGTAATTGATGAGAGAATCCTCAAACTGATGATGAGGGGTCATCAAGTCAATTGTGGTTGAAGAAGGGTCAATACAGCTATTGGGTTTGACAACTCGAGCAGCTGAAAACACACAAAAAGTTACAATTGTAGTGTATTACATGTTGTGTAATACCCTATAAAATTTTGTAATTCCCTAGGGTCAAATTTTGCTGAAAAACCTATTACCTTTCAATGTATTTTATTTATTTCTGAAAACTGATACATTTCATGTTGTGAACTACCCTGGACATGCCATGAACCAAAACCCCACATCGTGTAATATAGTAACACATCATGTATTCCCTATTATTCAATCTTTTTACAACCTAACTTCTCCAAACTCCTTCTAGCCTCTTCTAAACATCTCCAAAAACAGAAAAATGGACGGGTAAAAGATCTCGGGGGAAACACCATTAAGAAAACCCATCTATATTTAGATAATTATTAAATATATTTAATAAATAGATTTAGATTATTATAATAAATATAATAATAATTCATTATATGTCACCATTATCATGCATGTATCTATTGAATATACTTTTAGATGGAAACACAATAATGTTAATGTGTTCAAGATGATTGATAATTTAAAAAGGATCTATACAAAAAATTTATTCCATAGAAATATGATGTTTTAAAATAATTTCAAATAACCAAATGATATCCACTATTTTATCAAATACTAAATATGATTTTATTTATTAATTACATGGAAAGGGTATGGAATATTTTAGGGAATCAAATTTATAAAAAATTCATTTTATAGTCATTTTTAGAAATTATATGATAATTTTTTATGAAATAAAAAATATTATTTCACTACGCTTTTTTCAATCCTTTTAATATAATAATCATAATAGTGTAGGATATATGATATTCTAGATCTATTTCTATAAAAGAAAAATTGTAAAAATATTATCTATAAAAATAATATATGAGTGTATAATAGCCAGACATAGACATTAAATCCTAAATCATGTTCTGGGGAGGAGGGTTAGTATTAAAAAAATTTAAACATTGGACACTAGGGGTTAAATTTATCAGAATACCAGAAATGGTGTTAGATAATTCTTAGAGACTCCACGTATTGAATTAATATTATAGAAATCAATTAATATTTTTATGTTTATATGAAACTTTATATATATTGTAAAAATGTTCTAAATAGATACAAGAGTTCAAAATTAGGGATGTGTTGGTGGATGAATCCTTATGTTTGAATTGAAGTGACAATATTTGTGTTGTATCTTGTTTTCATTTGATTGAAGAAAAATAAATTAATTGTTATCAAAGAGAGTTTTTTTTGAAAAAAAATAATATTATTATTATGATATACATGGAATATGACTCATTAAATTTTAGAATATGATTTAAAAAAAAGAAAAAAGATTTTTATCTCTGATAAAAGTGTTTTAATCATGTGATTTATTAAAATATGTGGGAAATAATTCACACCACAAAAATATATCATATACTTTAAAAAACAACCTTTAAAAATATTTTTATAATTTTATATAATTCCATATAATATATTTTTTTTAATTTTTTATTTTTTAAAATATTTTCATAAATAAAATTAGTGTTTTTCTCTAAGAGGGTGGAATATTTTTTCTAAAAACACATTATAGAGAATGAAATTTCTATGTGCAAAGTGTTAGATCATTTGAACTTAGAGAAGATGATAGTGTATCAAATAAATTATTATACCAATCCAATTAAAATATATTGTAAATTTTTATTATAAGATATTGTAGGTGGTATTTCAATTGAATTATATTTATATGAGTAAAACAATATTCACTTCAAAATTTCTTGAAAATGATAAAAAATTATTAAAAAGTTTCTATATGATATTGATCATTGAATTAACTTTATATACTAAAATAAAAAAATTATTAACAATTTAGCATTGGATATTGTGAATAATTAAAAGTAAATATTTTTTTGTATGGTTCATCAAGAGGATTACAAATCATAAAATCAATATATTTTAAACATTCATATTTCGTGGGTATTAAAAAATCAATAGATCTTAGTTATAGAATTTTTCAGATGTTCATATATATATTTGGCTGAAATTATATGGTTATTTAATTTTTTTACCAAATATTAGAAATGAAACAAATGTAAGGTTTATATGGGTTCTATCATATAAAAAATGATTATATTGATTATTATGTATAATTTTAAAAATATTTTTAAATAATATTTGAATATGAAAATGTATCATGTTAAATAAAAAAAATATACTCTACAATTTTTTCATGTTTGATACCTATTTAACATGATGTTAAATGATAATTAACATCTCAATGTTTGGTTTTTTTTTCTAATTTATTTTCATAATAGGGTTTCAATTATTTTGATAATTCATAATTATTATAAATTCATATTTATTTTTAAAAGTAACATTTATTTATTATGAGGCACAAAAGAGGTTTTTTGTTAATAAAATAACAGAACTCATAATGCTTGGATGGTGATATATTAAATATTTGGTTACTCTAGGGTTGAATGTTTGATATTGAATCCCCATTACATGATGCTAAAAAATACATAAAATTATAAATTATATAGTTTTATATGTTTTATAATGGAGTAATAAATTAGTGATAATATGGAGTGATTGGGTATTCTTTTGATCATATAATCAATCGTGGTTTTATCAAAATACACTTTTTTGCTCTTCTGAATAGTATAAAATTTTGTTAATCAACTAAGATATATTGTATAATTTTATTTAAGTAACCATATATTTGAAATTTGATGTGCTGATCTATTTGGATTTGGGGAATGTGATGTCATTATAGCTATAATAGAATGATATGTGATGTGTTCATCCATTATTCTGGTCTATAATTGGAGAATAAAGAATGAATGTGTAACCTATTTGATATTTACATAATCCATTATTGATTGTTATTTATGTATTATATGATAGAATTATTTGAATAGAAGTATTTTTTGTGGTATAGTTGATGGAAACAGTCTTGGAGACATATGTTTTTAATAGAGATCATGCTTGGCCTGCATAGATTGATTAATATAAATTCTTCTCTACTGTCTAATCTTTTTTAATATTTATGGAATAGATAATTTATAATTATTTTCAACACTAAAAATGTGTGTTTGGTAAAAATTATGTTTGAATCAATGTAGATTAGATTTTTTATAATTTATTTCTAAAAAACATTAAGAGAACCCCAAAAAATAGTTTCGGAGGACTTCTAAAATGAGTTTTGGAAAAATTATCAAAAGTGGACACATATGATGACACATAAAGAAAAAATGAATGATTTCTTAATTAAAAGTATTATTAGGATATATGAAAAAAGATTTTTTAATATTTTGTATCAACTTATTACATATCATGTGTTGTAAGGTGAACGTGAAAAAATCCTATGGGGATATAGAAAAAAGTAATAGACAGATAGGAAAAAATAACTAATCGTAGAACCATCAAATTATTTTAATAACCGTTTCATAATTGTTTCTTGGGAAAACTGTATCATACTGAAGGTTACTGTACCATGGTTTTGTTCCCGAAAATACTTAAATAATTTAATAAAAAAGTTTTATTTTATATTTATATGACTATAATATATCAAGTTCAATTGAAACTTCTTTTGATGGTTTTTACAATGTTTAAAATTACCATAACGATTGTTAAATATTTATGAATTATTAAATAAGTTTAGTATTAAATTTAAAAAGAGTGAAATTTTAAAATCTATTGAAACATGATTAAATAATTTCCAAACACATGTGATCCATTAGATAATCTATGGAGTTATTAAATCTTCATTTAATTGATTAATGAGATGTGTGTATTAATGTGTGAAAAAATCTAAATTCAATGATATAATTCTCTATTTATGTCGAAATAACGTTGTAAGAGAGGATTAATTATGATTTTAATTCAAAATCATTCAAACCTTCATTCAAACCATGGATTATTCTCTGAGGATGGGATATTTTACCTCTTTGTAATCTCTATCAATGTTCAATGATAATAAAGAAAACAATCGATATAGAAAAATGTAATATTTCTCATTTATGTTTTATTTAAATAAATTTTTCTATTTTATGAAAAAATGGTTTAGTGGATTTTTTTAATCTAAATTGAATCAAATATTATCCTTTCTTAATCCATAAAATATAATCATTTTTTCATGATCTATAATTTCATAAATATATATGTTGGGAAATGTTCTTGAGAACCTTTCCTTACAACCATACAAGAATCATTATTAACATGTATTGCTTTCTTTATGAACTAGAAAAAATACCCCATATTGTAAAAAATAGAATAGAAATTTCAAAAAAATAACTTATAACAAATTTTATGAATAATATAAACATGCTACGTGGGATATAATGTTATAGGAGGTCAAAAAATATATTTTATAGAAAAAAAATCTAATAAAAATTTTAGTTATCAAGGAAACATTTATCCTTCAAGAATATTAAAAAACTACTTGTATCACCCTAACATACAAATAACTAATAAATTTCCCTAAGAACACATTTTCCTTAAATATATTGAAAAAATACATGAGATTTACCTATCATAGTAGATACATCATTATATGCATGAATCGTCATTCCCTAAGACAAATAACTATGATGATTCATCATTATATCAACACAACCTCACTATGGTATACGCTAATATACATTTTTTACTTCATGAAAATCAATAAAAAATCATACAAATGGCTATTAAATGGATCAACATTATATAATAGATAAAATAAAATAATTAATAATTATAATAATAAATGATATATCATTGAAAAATAAAATAATATCATATAATCTATTGATATTCGAAATTAATAATTTCATGAAAACATCATTACAGGGATCATTAAATTATATAACTTATTTATATTTGTTTTATCCATTTGGTGTTAGATTATGTTATCATGGCATGGATTACTCATAAATAATGAAATATATAAAAAAATATTCTTTTCTTGAAAATATTATGTGATCTGGAGCTTATATTATCTATAAGTGTTGAGATGTATCAAATGAGGTGGGTCACCTCTTATTTATAGTTTTCTTCGACTCCTGCAGGAAAGATTCACCATGTGGCGCAGGATTCACTTTGAGTGTGAAAAACCCCATTTGACATTGCATTGGGCACGCAAGTTTCTTTCTCACAACCACATCTTTCGTGCAACATCGATTCTTTCGCGCACTTCATGCCTTTTCCATTTTTTGACTTTATGATCCCAAACCATGCCTTGCACGCAAGATTCTAAACCACTATAAATATGTTCTTTTTGTACTGCCTCCAGATCATCCATTCATTTATCATCACTGTTTGTAAAGATAGGTTATCAACAATATCTCTAGAATCTGTCAACTCACTATGGAATCCCTCTTTGTCAACAAAAAATAGCTTTTTCCACAAACACAAACACCAGAAAAATGGTTTAATGTCACCTAGAGGGATTTTTCCCAAAAATGATGAATGGAAATTTATTCCTCTCTTATATGACTTTCATTTGGAGTTTTATGAAAATAAAAATCATTTATATATCTCAAACCAGATAGATTGTTCTTCCCTCCTTGGGAAAGTAAAGAGTGTGAAATTTTCATTTCTTAGAGGCTTGGTTCTCCAAGAGAGTATTTTAGGAGATGACCTGCATCTACATTGGTATATGGATAGAGATGAAATACATGGTATTCATGTATGTGTGTTAGTTCATATATATATGAGAGTTGGTCTAATTAATGAGTCTCATTCTTCATAGTGAGTATTTAATCAAGGAATCTCCAAAATGTGTTGACATACTTGAAGCTAGTATTAGTGGCTTGGGATGAAATCCCATATAGAAATAATTATTATAAGGTGTTCCACCTATCAGTTGTTGAGGGTTGATCACTAGTCATCTTTAGTCTCGTTACATCCTATTCCTATCCTTGATTGGAAATGGGAAGATATTTCCATAGAATATTTATTCATATTACTGATGTCAACAAGAGGTAATAATGATGTATGGGTTTCCATTGAAAGACAGATGAATGTATCCCAATTCCATCTTATCTATGAGAAATTCTAAATTAATGAGATGAGAAGAATATAAGTCCATGATATCAGCTTACTATATTAGATCACTCAGAATATCATTTCATATATGAATGATCTCTTCACATCATGGTACCTGTTGGGTTTATAGAACTTTATTGGTATGCATGTTCTTCTAAGCGCAACATTTCACCATCAGACTGATGGACAGTTGGAACTGATGATACAAGTTCTAGTGTACATTCTCTGGACTTACATCCTTGATTTTGGTAGTTCTTAGGAGAATAATATCATTCTTTTTGAGTTATCATATAAAAAATATTCCAAGCTATGATTTAGATGGTTCTTATTAAGGCCTTGTATGGATGGAAGTTTCGTTAAAAATTATGCTAGCTAGAGGCAGGTGAGGCAGCCCTACTAGGTACTTATTGTTTGCTAGATACCTCTGAGAAGGTTTAGTTTACTAGGAAGAATATGTATTATACTCGGTATAGATATTTTTCTTAGGATAATCACCATAAATGACCTATGGGGTTCGATGTTGGGGTTCATGTTTTTCTACTGGTATCGCCCAAGCTAGGGCATAGACAGATACAGAGGCGAGGGATGTTTTCACCTCATTGTGTAGGGTTTTTTTGTGATTTTGGAGAGATTTGGTCTAGTGGCCTATCAGTTTCTATTAATTCATAGGTATTGTTCCATTTTCAACATCTTCAACATTTCCAATCTTCATCGGTATCATGTCGACCCAGCTCATACTTTTTATCATAAGGTAGTTGAGTTAGATATTAATGCTTCCTTTTCTGAGTAAATTATAGCAATCATTGATCAAATAATAATGTCTCTATTTAGCCAGTTTTTCCTTTTAGTATAGTTGTTATGTCAAAATGAATATGTACAAGATGAGACATGGGAATGTTATGGTGATGTACATGGATAGTTACCAATATAATTCCCAAATAGTATTTCACTACCCTAGGAAAGCGAACTTATGGAAAAGTTCCTCTAAGGGGGGAAGACTATAAGGACCCTATTTTGAATCATGTATGGATACTTTTAAATTTAGTCTAATATTTTTGGGTGTAATATGGAAGACAAGTGGTTTTATGGGTGTGTCAGTGGTGTCATGGGCTGGTTTAGAGCCAGGAGAAGAGAATTATTGGAGGAAGGGCATGTCATATGGTTAGTAGAAATCATACAGGGTAGGCCACGTGATTTTTTCTAAATATATGAGTCTAGATAATGGATTCCAATAGGAATCACGGTTATAAAAATCTTGTGATTTGGGGTGCATGACCATGTCTAAAACTATAGGGATATTGTAGAGTTGTTTTTCTTGTTTGGAACACAATTTCTCTAACTGTGTGGCCTAACCATGCGAAGTGCCCCATTCCTATAGAAGAAAGCACATGTTTAGGCCACATTTTGACCACTCGTGTGGCCCAACCACGTGATTCTTGTGTTTTGGTGATTTTTCAAAAATACCATTAATAATATGTTTTTTTCTCCCCCCATTTTTTCTTTTTATATTTCTAGTGGATAAAGCCTCTTTATCTACATTTTTGGGCCCTTTTCGATGCCTAATATGGGAATTGATCTCATTAATGCATTTGGAGTTTGATCGTATCATCATTCATCTCATTGGAATTATGATATTTATACCTTAATTCATTTTCAGTCATTTTTTCTTCATTCTATCGACAATGTTATTTATATGATAGCTTATATGCCCCATTTTTAGGGAATTGTTCAATTATTCATATCAATTCCAATCCATTCCAAACTGGAGGCTAATACTAGATTTAGAAAATTGTACGAGTATGAGGAAGGTGTTCTATAACTTATCCCTTGTGTTTATTCATTTTAGAAATTTTTGTTTCTGAGAGTTGACTTTATTGGTAGTCGAACGTTTAATTAGTGTGTCTTTATTGTAGTAATTATATCCATATTTTATGAATATTGTTATAAATTTCATCCATCTTCGGTGGTTACGCACACAATATTGACCACCCCATATGGGGTGTTTTCAAAAATTATGATTTTAGTTCTTTGGAATGCCTCTCTACTCAACCGTTCAGGTGTTTTTCTTGACCTAGCTATTGGCAAGTCCCTTTAATTAAATTTATTATGTATTTATTAATGTCATAAAACATGAATTATCATCACCTGACCTACCTAAGGTAAGTGCATCCACATGATACATCAAAATCAAAAGGTTATATTGGGAAGTGTATTATAAACATGACTTTTCCTAAATACATTTAATTAAAGAACTTGGATTAAAGTCTATATCACAACTTCACATTTCTATGGAAGGTACTATATTGAACCGATTTAAATGAATATGAATTATATGAAATTATAAATGGTTAAATGTCTAGTTAGAAATATGACACTAATGAAAGTAAATAGATTAAACCTAATGGATTATTAAATGGTATGATTAATACTGGATATAATTAATTTAACAAATAAATTATAGAGTTCCTTATATAGTAATTGTGACTTCAATAAAGGATTTTTTAGACTTGAGAATGCCTTCAATTCCTAAGGGAATCCCTTGAGCCCTCGTGGATGTCATTCTGATTCAGAGATGTTGGTTTCCGAGGGTCAAAACAACCATGGAACCTAATATTTATATAGTAGTGGATGTATAATATGACATTATAAGATCCCCCCATTATAATTATATGATGAATTGGGTACAATCTTTGTATCTATAGTGACTTCTATAGACATGATACACCTTAGATACACCCATAGACCTAGTCACTACTTATCAAATTTTTCTCTAGATATTTTCCTGGGACTCTGTTAAAATTTCATTTTTGTGGAATACCTTGGAAGACACTCATTGTATTACACTATTAACCCTATATCTAAGATACAATTTCTACCTGAGTTGGATCAAACTTTCTGATGATGATTTCCTTTGTTATTACCTTAGATCCGCTTCAATATTATTTATAACATTACAGGATGACTTGATATGTCATAGATCCTTTCACTATCATTATCTTGTTAGGATGTCAGTGTTGGTATTACCTGATGTGACATATTTCTGTAAACTGTAACTAATTAATTACTGAATAGGTTCCAGGTTCAGACACTATATGATGGATGAATTATATACATGGGTATTTTTGAAATTTTATTGCTTCACTTTTATTTATGAAATATTTCACACTGTTTCAGTTAATAATAAATATACTGGATGATATAGAATCCATTTGGGGTTTCCTACTTAGATTTATATCACACCCTATTTGGGCCTCCATGGGAACCCATGATGATTGTATGTATGCAGCTTTTAATAAATGTAAGGGTAATGCAATAGACACTTAATTTCATGCATGCTTCAGACGGAGCTGGTACAAGATGAAAAATCTAGAAATTGTGATGCTAGGGATAGTTTTTTATTCATTTTTTATACTTTTCTATAGCATGTATTTTATACTTCATTGTATCCATTTTTTCCAGGTTATTAGATGCATGACAAATAATCATCATCATTTTCATATAATTATCAGTTTTTTGTTTTTTATTACTCTTTAATTCTTCTTTTGTGTTTTCATTTTACCTATATTGATTCCTATATTAACCTTTTTATATTCATCCATTGTTCTAGAATCTTGTCATAAGGGAAAAGTCACCCCATGCAGACACCATAGGCCATTTCTACTAGTTGGTATCCCCTGGCATTCTAGGAGAAATGCTTGAGGCTAGGTGGCTAACCGGGATTGAGGCACCTATAAGTGGGATCTAGGTCCTAGACATCATAATGATTACAACCACACACCATGGATCTGTCCCTAATGGACTACATCAATTATTCCAAATGAGGGAATAAAAAAAAGTATAATGAAAACAACCATGAATAGAGACTTACCATGGAATTTGGGCATACAACCCATAATTAATAACCAAAAAAAATTATCTCAGATCAAGGGGAAGGATAAAAAATGGCCTTTGGGATGATAGGAAATCATTTTAGGGTCATAATAAGGGGAAAATGAGGGGTTAAAGGGATAAACCAAAAAATAACCAAGAAATATAGTTCTCATTTTTAATGTTTCCTGATTTAGGTGCACAGTTAAGAAAAATGTGTGAGACCTTTGCACTAGCCACTTCCTCCAAAAAACTCTAACATGGTTGAATCAGATGATTAGACAACACATGAACTGACTATACTAAGACCTTATGATCAGTAAATAATAGTTTCAACTAGGGAACTGCATTGTTTTTTTAAACTGTTTTCCAACTACGCTCCTACCCACTATCCAATATTTCCCCTTTCACAATTTCCTAGAGGTTCTCCATGGTTTCTATTAATAGTTATCAACCCATGTTCATCCATTAAATCACCAAAAACATTCCAATACTTTTCCAAACCAAACCTAATTATTATATATATTTAAAATTCAACAATAAAGTATTATCTACCTAAAATAGATAGTGATAAATTCTCCCTATCATTGGTCTTTCCATCCCTAGATAGTTGAAAGTCACCATTTTCATGAAAGAGTATGGGACCCCTATGACAATTTCATTTTCCCATTCCCATGTTTATTCCTGAATCTGACTATGTTTCCATAATACCAACACTTGAAAAATTCTTTTCCCTAAGAAGAAATTCTCTTGCCTTTACAAAATATGTACTGACACATGGGGAAAGGTAAAATCTAGATCAAGGTCAACATTGTCTCATCGAATAACATGATAAGGACCAAGCTAATGCATTTTATATTGAGTTGCATGAAACAAATTATTAAATGATTTTCTCCAATGTGCAAATGTCAACTAATATTCCACCCCACCAACACGTTCATGTATATCAAAACTGCAAATTTATTGAGGATATGACTTTTTATTCTTCCCAAAATGATGATTCACAAGCCTTTGATAGATCTTCAAGAACACATGATCACTCACCTTGATCAAAAATGTTCTTCAATGATGATACACATATGATTTTTGATGACTCTTATCCATCTCCTATATTTTTCTTGATCAACTAGATATTCTTCATTATATCTTTCACAATGTTCAGTCCTACTTATGAAGTCCAACTTGTTTCCACCCAACAAAGTGGAGAACATGAAGGAAAACAACAAAATTATTTAAAAGTAGATATATTTATCAATGAATTATGATTATCGTTATGAATGAACTTTGCTAATGGAATATGCACCTCCCATGATCCACTAAAACCCATTATAAAATAGTAGAGCATGTTTTCCAACAATTTTATCATCCTCTAAGATTTTCCATCCATCTGAGGATGACATGTCATGTTTATAGTCAACTATGTCCATAGGGACTGTTGTTGAAGCTTTTTAAAATGATATATAAAACTTATAATTAGGTCTGATACTTTAGAAAAGGGTACACCATGAATCTTTACAAATTATCTGATGAAGATTTTAGAAAATTCCAACACCGTAAGATATTCAGGAATAGGGATGAAATTTTAGGACATTGTGAGTTGATCCACTATGAACCATATGGTATCATGTTTATGATCCTTCATTGTGAGAACTATAAAAATATTGTATACCTATCTTCTCTGATTAATAAAAATTAATAGGTAAATATTTCAAAATACATATTTTCCATTGGTGCTCTTCCTTAACATAATGTAAGTTATGAATCCTTAAACAAACTCAGACAATTTTCCATTCATGTCAGAAAACCAAAACATTGATTTCATTTCCATATAAATCTTCTATATTATAGGATGAACAACCAATCTTGAGTGATGGTAATCATGAAGAATTATTTCCTTGTAGAACAATTTTATGACTATATGCCCTCCAAAAAACAATATAGAACACCCATCCAGCTTCCATATATAAATGGTCTCCACACCATTGAGTTCTTACCTCATTAAAACACATTCGGTATTTGATATATGAGCCTCTTTAACCATCTCTACCAAATTAGGAAAAAAAATAAATTTTGAATTAAACTATAACATGATCTCTTTCATCGCAATCCGAGTGTTTGTCATATATCATTGACATCAACTACTGCTAATCTGACGGTTCTTTTTCATAATGACCATATGACTTTATTGTTATCTCATTTTCCACAAAATTTACTTTACCTGGTGAAAAAATTAAGTCAAATTAAAAAATTTCTATATACTCCATAAATATTATTTTTCTTGGGTTCAAATATATTTATGATAATATTTTTTAGGATCTTATAATCCGTAAACACTATAACTTTTTCACCAAAAGAGGTACTGATTCCACATCTTCAAAGCATGCACTATAAAAATGGCTCTAAATCATGTGTATGGTAGTTCTTATAGTGAAACTAAAACTTTTGTGAGCCTGAAATAAATAAATTATCAAGTTTTAGATGAATAAATCCTAACCCAAATCCTAAAGCATCACAATAAACCACACACCCTTTTCCAAATCCTTGAAATATCGTGATTGGTGTTCACGTTAGACAAACATTAATTTATTGAAAATATATCTGACATTACTCATTCTATTTTAATAGAAAAGTTTCCTTGTAAAATATATCATTGTTGAATATAGTAATAATAAATCAGGGACAAAACATTGAAAATAACTATCATGATCCATGAAAATGTGTATCACATCTATATTCATTTGATGTTTCCAAGATATCATATATTTTATCTTTTCTAGATTGATAGAAACAAGTCTTTGAGATATTACATGGACAAGGAAACATGCCTATTGTATCCAAAAATCACACTTTTATTATTTTTATTATAAAAGATGATCCCACAAGATTCCCAATACTACCACTAAGTGATTCTCATGGTCAGACTTTTTTCCTTGATTACCCTAATATATCATCCACAAACACCGCCATAATAAAATCAAGTTAACTTTGAAATATATGATTCATCAATTCTATAAATATAGTTAGTGAATACATAATACAAAAATTCAAAACCACATACTCGCCATGTGTATATCTACTCCCGATATCTATTTTTTGAATATCATCCTTCTGAACCCACAATTGTTCATATCGTAATCGCGATTAAATTTTAGCGAACCATGATAATCCTTTTAATTGATCAAATATAAAATCAATACATGGATGTAGATGTAATTTCACTAACAAAAATTGGATAAGCATAAAATAATCTATGCATAGATGAAGATCTCCATCCTCAATTTTCAAAAACACGACTGGTGATTCCCACATATATATACTTGAAAAAATGAACCCTTTTACTTCATACTCTTTCAAATATATTTTCAATTATAATAATTATATTAGTGACCTCAGATAATATAGAAGTGAGAATGTAATGGTCCCCGGTAAGAGATCATATATAAACTCCACTTCTCTTCTGGGGGAAACCCGTATAAAATTTCCAGAAAACACATCTACAAAGTGATAAATAATTGTTGGAAAATAGTAACCCCTAATATCATCCACTGATTCCAAGGAGAACACTACCAATATGTATGATATAATTTCAAAAAATCATTCTAACAAGACCTTTTCACCTTCCTTTACATTCTATTATCCTTTAAATAGATTCTTAATTCCATCATCACTAATAAAAATATAACTTTTCCCATAAAAACAATCTAAGAATTGAACAAAGTCAACTAATACATAGCCATGACTATGTCATAGATATCTATATCATGCATAGAGAAATCCCGACTCAATTCTTCTTCTTCCCTTGTTATAGATCATACATTGAACACAAATGCACATCATTCAATTCGACCTAGTGTTGTTTCATGTTTCAAAACAAAATGTATCATCTGAACATACAAAACTAAAAGATCAACAACATGAGAATCAATAAAATAATTGGATGAAACTATATCAAACAATGTTTGAATAATGGTATAATTCAAAATAATTTTATCTATCACTGCTGATGACCCCAATTGATCATCCACTATCACCTTCTATCTTCTATATACTTTCCAACACTCTACATGTTGGTCTTTATAACCATGTTTACATGACCTTTGTGGAGGTGTCCTGGTAATTTTATAATCACCATATATTGATTGAATATGCTAATGAAATGTATTCTTCTTCTCTTACCCCATTATCATACAATGTTTTCGAAACATGTGGTGTGTCCCTAGATTTCACACTGGAAGAATAGTGAAAATAGCACTAAAGGGGCCCTATCTGGTTACAATAATGTCATGATCTATATGGGTTCATACAATCTCAATTCATGTGATCAAAATAGAAACATTAAAAACATTAAAACACATTCAATGGCTTTGGAAGAAGATTCACAAATTTAACTATATGATTCCAATTCATTCCTCTAACTTATAAATTGGATTCACTCATCCACTTATTCTCATCATTAGAGTTCCCACTACTTACCTTATGCATCAGCATACCTCATCAACCAATAGTTACTAAGATATCCATTTCTTCCACAGTCACACTACTGACTATATTTTCATAATCCATTATACAAAGCATGAAAATCATCATGCGAATATCTATCTTAAAACCTGATTACAAAATACATTATTATTGGATGTACATATAAAAACATTCGATGGTAAGAGGATTAAATTCATAAATTTAGTTTCATACTCTATCACTAAGAGATTCTATTACTTCAATATGAAAAATTATTTCATTCTACAAATCATGAACATGTGAGGATAGAATTTTTTGGTGAAAAATTCATATAAATCATCCCATGTGATTCGTTACTCTAATTTAACCTGTATTTACAAATCCCAACATTGATGTACATAATCATCTAGAATAAACATTTCCAAAATCACATTATGTTCTTATACTATTCCAAGAAGACCAAAGATTACATTCATCCTATTTAGCCACAACTCGTATTTTTATGGTTTTAAATCACCTTAAAAGATGAGTGGATTATTTATTTGAAACTAAATGTAATTATCCACTTATTTGTGATCATCACTCATGTTCTATCTATCCATGGCTTGGAAAATCTTGCACAATAATCTATACTAGTTTTTGGTTCGTATATGGCTTATGTGCAACCACATTCTTAGTAACCTTCTCTGGTTGGGTTATTCTAAGACTAACTAGTTCCATATTCTGTAAACACAAGAAAATTATTTTTAGTCTCTCTATATAGAATCAAAAGGCTAATGAATTAGTAATTTTTTTCCAAATTACACATATCACGACAATTCCGTCAAAATTTACAATTTTCCAATTTCAAACCATTTTTGAAAAGTCCTTCATACTTTTGAAAATTACACCATTATCAAAATATCACTACTATGCCTTTTCAAAATCTCACATTTGGAAAAACAAATCTCCATTTTTCATAAATAAACTCTTTTGTACCTAATGATTAATCAAAATGATATATGTACTCACAATAAATCATCATTTATATCAATTCATTTCATGATCTTCTCTTTATCTAAACCCATGATAATGAGATAAAAACTTCCAGAAGTGTGTCAAAATAGTCATGTACCCAAATCCATTATAAATTTATGTTCAACATATATAGGTTAGCTACACCTCATTAACCTATACATTTCACATTCCAAAAATCTTATTCTTTTTTACCATCCAAATTTGACAATTAATCAACAATTATTTTCCAAATCCTAGACAAAAAAATACCATTTTTTCAGAAATGAAAGAAACATGGTACATGACTGATACAATTTGTAAAATACAACCCCTCCTCAATATCTTGATAAGTGAGAGTGGGAAATTACTAGGCCTTAAGTGGCATCCCTAAGATAAAAAAGGCTAGAAATAAATTCAAAAGGATTTATTAAAATTTGTGGTTAATTTTCCATTCGAATGTAAAACAACCAAATCAAGAATACCATAATCATTAACCCCCATATGATTCATGAGAACAGTGTAATACAACTCAATGAAATACCAACTAAAAATAAAACCAAACTACACACATTAACCCTATCAGAGTACAAAGAAAAATCTAAAACCTACAGCTCAACAAAAACCAAAGATAGAAACTCCATATCTCCCAAGGATATCTAAGATCCATCTCCACAATATATGCCATGGAAACCAGGTTAAACAATGAATGAATTAGATACCTTACCTTCAACTATGATTCCATAAATTATATGTAAAACAACATAAAATTCGCATAGTATTGGGTGAGCCTAAAACTGATTAGCATTTCTCCAAATTACATCTCTACTCAATACACTAGTATAAAACATTTTATATAATTCTAAAAAATAATTTAAAGATATTTAAATTGGTTTATAATAAATCCAACCCCATATGAAAACTGAAATAGTTTCCTAAACTAAAACAGTTTTCATAGAACATAACCAAAAAATTATTTCAATCCCTTTCCAGAATACATTTGGAATAACTAATTCCACTCCAAACATCCACATGTGGATGTCCATGTCATTTCTCCATACTGATTAGTGGTCTCTTTCTGATCTATTGTTCCATCAAAAGGAAACTGCCTACCATGTTCCCCAATGAAACATTCCTCATCCACAGGGACGTGTCAATAAAAATGAGCACATAAAAACCATTTATTCTAAATATGATGCAGAACCAACAATCTAAATACAATTCAACAAAAAAATATCTTCTATTGAAGAAAATTCTATCAATCCACTTCCATGAATCAAAACAAGACACATTTTAAATTAATAATTTTAAAATCATGAATCACGACTCTTGGCATAACAATGAATTTCCATCATTTCTTAAACCATCACTAATGAGGTTCTCCAATATTATTTGAAAAAATATTTTCCAATTAAATAAATTTGAAAATATTACTTCATTTTTTAATAATATGATTCAATATTTAATCAACTTACCTCACAAACTAAGGAAAAAAATAATAAATTACATAAATTCTTTAACAAACCTAGTTGAAACTCCAAAAATCAAAACATAAATATTGTTCACTATTAACCCAAAAAATCATATATTACAATTACTTTATCCAAACATCATTGATTTATCAACAATAGAAAATATCCACAATACAAAATAGGGAAGAAGACTGAATCTAAGGAAAACAACGAATAATGGAGACATAACAAAGAGTTTAGTCCTCTAGTGCACAAAAAATCACTAACAGATTACTCTTGGATCAAGGGGAAGGTTATTCAAAGCCTTTAGGATGATAGGAAATCATGTTAGGTTCAAAAGAATGGAAAAAAGGCCTTAAAAGGATAAACTAGATTAGATCTACAATAGTTGGATCTCAACTATAAAACTATATGATTTAGGCACACAGTTGGGAAAACCATATGACAACTGTGATCCAGCCACTACCTCCAAACACCCCTCACGCAGTTGGAACTCATGGATATTAAAACCTTCATCCAACCATGATGAATGCCTCTATTTATAAAATAATGGTTTCCCCTGGGTGGATTCATTGTTTTTCCAAACCGTTCACAAATTGTGTGCCTCTTCAGTGAACATTGTTTCTCATTGCTCAGTTTCATGGAGGTTTTGAACTTTTCTACTGACCATGATCCAAATTTACACCTCCATAAATTTTTAAGAAACATAAAAAATAACTTTAAACCTTACCAAACAAATCCCAATTACATTAAATATTTAAAATACATAAATAATGGGTCATTTACTTGAAACAGTTGGTGCAACATATGCGGTGTGATATTAATAAAAGATATCATTTTTGATATCAAAAATAGGAAACATATAATATATATCTTAAATCTATTGATCCTCACAAATATTAATATTTTCTCCATATAAAATATTCAAACATTTCCACAATTTTAAAATAATTTAAAACCCCAATAGACTCCTTATTAATAAATATAGTACTGGTTGAGGAACTCATTACAATATATCATTTATTAAAACATTTCTCACTATAAAAACACCATTTGTGAGAGAATAAAAAGATGAAAGTTAATTCAAACATTTCTGAGACATTAGTGAATCATTAAATATTCATCTATGATGAAACATCAGTCCACCTGAAACCTTAGGTATCCACAAACATTCCCTCCCAATCCACTACGACTTATTCCTTACATTAAAATTCCAAAATAATAAATTTATAAAAGTAGAATGATATTATTAAATGCGGTTTAGTATGAGTTTAAAATATTGTATAGACATAATGGAATATATTTTCTCATTTCATTAATCAATACTTCCTTTCATACTTATTTAAAATTATTCCTCCACCATCCCCATATAATATTTCCAGTTATTTCTTGAATTGAAGGAAAAATAATCCTATATTAACCACAAAAAAACAATTGGAATCATGAGATATTTTTTATGATTGTCAAAAAAATTAGATTGTGAAACGATAGAAACATATTCCTTTAATCTAGATAAAATAGATAACTAAAGTATTCCTCCATTTTTTGAATTTTCTCCTTTTAAAACAAGACCTTGTAATGAAAATAAATAAGATTTTATACAATATTAAACACAACCATTGTTTCCTTAGTAAAATAAATAGAAACATATTTAATAAAAAGATTTTTGAAAATATCCCATTATGGATAAACATCATGACACTCTAATATATTGGTTCATTTATAATAATTTTTAATAAAACAAATACCATAAGAAGGAATAAATAAATGGAAATTACATCTCATGTATGTAACTCCCTCAATGGAATAATTTTACTTATAAATCCACAATTGGTAATAATTCAATAAAAACATTATATAGATCATGATATTTTGAACATAGGTTTCATAAAATTCACACATGGAAAAATTGAATTCCAAAAGCTCCACTCCACTCTATGTTATGCTTTAATCATAAGAAACATTAATGTTGTTGATCCACCTTTAGAAATACATATAATATCTATCATGTTAAAAACAACATGATCAGGAATTTAATTATTATTGTGTAATCTATGTTTCATAAAATTAAATTAAAAAACTAAAATGGTCATAATTAATACATTTCTTATCCTATTATAGATCGCATTTGAGTAATATGTTCATATTAGTACATTTATTGGGAGACTTAGTAACATTAAATATTATGTTCAATAGATAAAATATATTGTCCAAAAAATTCCCAAATTTAATATATATGTAGTCATAAAAAACCTTATGAAAAAAAGAAGAATAAATTAAATTCATAATATTAAATCCATCAATGAATCTTCCCTAGTAAGGTTTTTTAAATCCATTGAATTAATTTTAGTTAAAACCATGGATCTATTTATTTATTTGATTCTATCAAACCTTCGTTAGGCTAATACATAATCATTTTTATAATAGAATATAATTAGAGACTTAAAGATCTATTTATTGTTTACTTTGTAAGTATTATTAGTTTTAATCACAAAAATTCAAATTTTCATAAATAGAGAAGAATACTTATGAATGAAAATCATGTTTTTGAAATCCCCTTCATGTACATAATCATACCTTGATCATATAAAACAAGATCTATCCATATAATAAAAAAACTAACTAATTGTTACATAAACTAACTTTTTGAAGGGTCACCTCCAACAATTATGATTTGTACAGATGTCATAAAACATATTACATTTTTAAAAACTCATATCAATGTTTTATTAGTGATTTTTACCCCATAACATTAAGAAAAATGACACAATCCAAAGCTTTGTGGAATGGTTTAAATATTCTCTCTCCATCTCACAACCACTTTCCCCTCACACTAAATATTGTTTTGAAAAATTATATCTTTTTTTATGTTCAAATAATTTCTATTTATAAAATTGAATTAGAGAAAATATATCAAAATCTTTTTATCTAAATAATGACTCGTAACAGAATTCTATAAATATATCCAACCCTACAAAAATTATTGTTTTATATACTCCTCTCAAATACTAGGAAAATTTGTGGCCTTTAAATAAAATTTACTTATGACCCCTAAAATTAAATATGAATTAAAAAAACATCACATTTAGACTCCTATAAACACATCCAATTTTCTCCATACCACATATAATTTCATTGAAATTATCACTAACCACTATAATTCAATTGTACTGTATCAAGACTATTCAAAATATTTTTTCATTTATTTCACTAGTCATTGTATATCATATATCATTATATACACACACTAAAGACTCATGCATTGTTTCTCACACACATGAGATGTAATATTATTTAGTAAAAAACAATGAATAAAATTATTAATATCACCCTCTAAAATAAAAAGAGTCATTTTGTATATCAAATTTTATCCACTAATACGTCACATTAAAAGCATAATGTATACATAAAATGAGAAATATCATTATTATTAGTCTATTCCTAGATATGAAGACTATATCAAGGGTAAAATTAAAACTAATATGATAGATAAAACTAACATCCTAGGTTTTCAAATACACCTCTATTTCCAATATTATTTTTCATGGATCATATTGGATCACATCTATGTTAGAACCCATATGAATTTAATCATATTTCATCTTAGTAACTATTGTTTTCTTTTGATATCCATGGGATATAGTTATATAATAAACAACTTCATTAAGCCTAGTTTTAGTCATGATATTGTTCACTAGAATACATTGTCCATTTTTTATGTTTCCACTTCCATGTGGATTCTTATGCACCAGCGTCAAATGGGAAACTACTAACCACTTCATTTATTAATGAAGTGTAATAATTTAACATTTCATCAAGAACATTGTATGTTTATGACCCCACTCAAATCATAAATATTTCAAATGGGATATTTAATATCATGTTTTTAACAACTACTATATCCCATGATGTACTAGGTTTTTCATTGGATTAAATAGTATCATTATACTAAACTACATGTAATAACATTTTTAAAAATACATTGTGAAACTATGTGTAATGTCCTTTTGTTGTTATGAACAATATGAAAAAGTATAAATTTAATTTTTTTATGATATGATAGCTTATCATGAATCCTCTTCAACATTTTTCTATGATTCCCATTTTTATAATATGAAGAAAAAAATAAACCATGTACATTTTCATGTAACATTACCTACATTATTAAATGAATATTAAATCTACATTGGTGATTTTAGTATCACGATTATTCACAATATATAAAAATAAACTATAGAGAAATATAATTGGGATGGATACTCATATTTTAGATTTAACAATTATTTATTATCATTAATAATAAAATTAATAATTCATATAAAGATATAATTCATAAATTAGTTAAAATTTTCATTGGGTCAGAATTACAGCACTCCATAAAAACTCCAAATAGGTCACTATGTTTTGCAACAACATCTATATTTTTTAGAAATTGAACAACCTTAACAAACACCCAAAACACAGATCTCAAAATACTAAACTAGTGAAATTTTCTATCCCCACAACCAGAAAAATATAACATTATGATTATAAAATAGTCATGGACACCAATAATGAAACATTATTTTATCTTCCTCCATTTATAATTGGAATAACGATATCCTTAGCATCTGTACCCAACCATAAATAATTATATAATATTAAATTTAATTTGATAATTCACTTACTTTAATTTTGATTATCTATTTTGGTTAATATTTATAGATAATTAGCGTGTAACTATTAAAAACACTTATTTAACTATTTGGAATCATCAACTAAGTATCAATATTCCGATATTAAAAATATTTAAAAATAAATTATTTTTTCTTTTCACGAAAAATCATCACGATATTTAATGTGGCTTCTTATTTTTCCCTTTCCCATCCATAAATACAATTAAATGAATTTTATAACATGGGATGACCAAAAAAATATCATTATGGGAAATAAAAAATGAATCAATTAGTTTATTATAAAACATAAAAACCCCTAAAATATTTACATTTATCTAAATGTTCCTTGAGAAAATTAAATAAATCCTTTCCATAAGTAATCCAAAAAAATCATATAAAAAAATAAATATTTAAAACTAGTTGAAGGAAAATAAAAACCCCATTCATGAAACACAGATATATTATATTCCTATCCCATTTCTAGATAACTAGATCCAAGTTAGATACCTAAGAAATAGCTCCTCAATAACTCCATATTAATTTTATATTATTACATTTAGCATTACCTAATGAATTGTAGAGTAATATTTTGGTTTAAACATTATATAATCTATATTAAGAAAACGTAATCACCTTGATCTATATTGGGTCTCAATCCATATTATATGTTTTATCAGGATTTCCTTTTTCACATGATTTATAATGGGGATTATCCATTCCTAGAAGTTTTATTAGTCTCACATGTTCATCATGATACATAATTAGGATCAAAAACTCATATAATTAGTATCATGCTAAATAGATCCACATATATAATGCTCAAGTATGATATCATGATGTATTTTTTTCATTCACATTTTAATCATAAAATCCTTCAAAAAAGATCTATTAATCACAAATGAAAATAAATTTCAGATTTTGAAATACCATTTTTAGAGAAAAACAATTTCAAAATTAAAATACTCATAAGGAAGTGAAATAATATTTTTCATTCAGAAAATAAATGATTATTTTAAAGGATACCAAAAATTAAATAATAATAACTATAGTGGGTAAGTCATTGTCACTTTATGTTCTAAAATAGAACATTCTTTTTGTCTTTTTAAAAATATTTAAAACATTATGTAAAAAATTACTTTTGAAAATCATTCTATGAATTTCAATATAAACATAAAAATTATTTTCTAAGTATTTTATTTTCATTTAAATTCCTAAAAATATATTCTAAAATAATATTTTAATAGATAAATTAGAGTTTTGAGGGAAACATTAGAATATTATTTTTAAAAAGAAAGTCCCAAAAAATAAGTTTGACTAGTCTTGTATGATCATTATCATCCGGAATAAAAAAACATGTTATTTATTTATTTTCTAGAGAAAATTGTGATATTTCTTTATTTATTTTATTATATTTAATACCATTTAATATAAAATAACCTAATCAATTAAAACCATGTTATATGTTTTGAAGAAATTTGGATTTAAGTCTAAACTTACTTTGGTAGGATGACTATGATAAAAGATTTTATTATTTCATCATATCAAGAATAATAATCATGAAAAAATTAACATTGATAACCATAAATTATACTTTCAATACCTTCCATGATTTATGGTTATAAAAAATTAACTATGTTGTAATCATGGAGACCTTAGGTCATACGTATGCATGAGTACTGTTTCTATATTTCCATTACTATTATGGAAAGAATGTTATTTTAATACTATATTTAAAAATTGATCATCTTATCATAAATAACATATCATTTAATTAAATATACTTATATATATGTTTTATGTTATATGGTGATGTAAAAGCATTCACATTACTTTATAGAGGTGGAATTCCACACATAGGCACTAACAATGTTATCATTTTCTAGGGAATAAAATGGTAAGAATGTAAATGATATATTATCTTTTAAGAATTAAAAAATATAACGAATATCATATCTATGTATATTACATCCATCATTATCAATATCCATGATATGTGGTCATGTAAAATGAATTACATCGCTTAGCGTTGCGGTAGTCCACCGTAGACACACGTGATGGATTTCATTCCTATTTGTTGGAGAATAGAGAGGGATATATGTAATTACATTAAAATAAAAACATAATATTTTGTTTTAGATATATATTGTATAATATATTCTTTTTTAAGGATGATTTTAAGGAATTTAATAAATAAATAAATCATTTTTTGATTATGAAAGATTCATATTCTTCATATAACCTCTTATGGTTTATAATAAAATACTTCCTAGGATGGTTTTCAGATTAAAACGATACCTCTAAGATGTTAAGATGGATGAAAGGAATGTATTTTGGTTGGTAGTTTTAAAAAGAAAATGTTTTTATGTGTAAATGAAATATAACATGAGGATCCTATCATTTTATAGGGTAGGGGTATTCTTCGAGTTTCTTATAATTAAAAATTAATATAAATTAATATTTATGTAAAAATTAACCCAATCGAATTTAATTAAAATATATTATAAGGATGGGTCTAAATAAAATCATATAATTAAATTTTTATAAGTATTTAATAATCTTCTTCCATTATCATTTTTATCCCATGTTAGCCATTTTGACTATTATATTGAAAAATATTATATTTACCATTTAAGGGTCAGTATAGTTACAATAAAAGAAAAAATTGACCATAAATGGATGATAGATGATTTCATAAACCAAATCCCATTCACTTGGGCCAAGATAATTTTTTTATATTAAAACTTTTAATAAATCATATTTTATTATAAATATCATTAATGACTATTTTTGAACAATTCATTTAATTAGACATTTAAAACTACAAGAAAAATATTGAATTATAATATAATGCATTCAAAAATATCTAATATGCCATTTTTATATAAAAAATATGAATAAAACATCAATTATTTAACATCATATTACATTAAGAAGTTTAATTTTTTTTTAATATTTTTATTAAATGGATAATTACAACATCAGTGTTGCATAATCTTTTAAGGTAATTATTTAATCACTAAAAATTAAAAATAAATTACCATGATAAAAAATTTATTTTACATTAAAAATAATATTTATTACTGACCATATCCAATAAAAACTACAATCTTTGTATCCTAGAATTTATGATTACTTTATTATATTAACCAAAGAAACATGGAATCATATTTCAAATGAATGGATTTGCTTACTTTTATTGGTTAAACTAGATAAATAGATAAACCTGAAATGACTTTTGAGAACATAAAACACTATGTTGCATTTTTTTAGAACAACATTATTCCCTTTAGGATATCCCTTCATATCAATCATAACACATTTACTATAATCTTGGGAAAAGAAAACATAATAAAGGGATGATACCATATGCACTATATTGGAATTCATATAATGAAAGTTATCATGAATAAATAAGGAATAATAAACATTTAGCATAGGTATAACTTCTATTGAATGTGCCTCAACCTCCTTCATAATAAACATAGATTAATTTTAATTATGTTATGGAACCATGATTTTGTATATCATATCTTAAAATTTTAATTATTATCTTTTATCATCTGTTATTAACAATTATTTGATAAAATAACTTTCTTAAGTAAGAATTGATTCATTTTTCCTGTACATTTTGGTTCCTTAGTTTTGATCATAGTACATTTAAAATGGTAAAATAATCTCCAATATTTTATTAAGGATGTAAATATCATATTTATTTATTTTATATGTATGTAGACTCATCCATAATATTTTGATCTTGAAAATTGAATGACACTATTGATGGAGATGATAAGTCATACATATGCAAGAATGTTGATCACATTTCATTCAAACTAATCAAAATATTAAAGGTAAAAAATAATTTAATTTTATAAATTCATTATTATATCATATATGTTATATATATTCATCAAATGTATCCTTTGTAATATATAATTTTAAATAAAATGGAAAATATAAAGTATCTCTTAATGGAGATGGTAATGCGCTTGTAGACATCAGCGATGTTATAATTTTCCAATGAATAAAAATTTTAGAATCATATCTGATATAATATTATTTGAAGTAAAATTATTCCATTAATATGATATATATCCCTTAAATACATCATTATTTCTATATGTGAGAGATGATGATTGAAAATTTTATATATTGGTTTGTGATTTTAAAGTTTATCGTACGCTGGATTGATTGAACTATTTCCAAGATGATTTAATAGGGGATGTATATTTTTAATTAAATTAACCTAATAAAATCACAATATAATGACGATATTGGTATTATTATTTTTCCCAATATATAGAATATTTTAAGTGGTTATCAGAACAAGAAAAATGAGGGAACATGGTTAAAAATTATACCCCTTTTTCTATGAACATTATTAGGTTTAGAAGTTATTCCTTCCTAGGATATTTTTGTGATAGAAATAGGGAATCTTGGTCATGCAAGGGGATTTTAGGATAGGATTTGGTAAATTAATTGATGATAAAAATTTCATTTTATGTATAGAGAAGAGTGGATTGAGGGTATCCTTTTATTTGTGATGAAGGGCCCACCATGAAAATTTCTAAAAAGAATACAAAATTTAAGAGTCATTATCCTAAAAAATCCATGAAAATAGCCATATATTCAATTTTGGGAGAGGAAAAATTCTAAATGTGGAAATTAAAATGTATTTATAAATTTTGGGTCTCCTAAAAATACCTATATCATTTTGTTAATCCCCGATAACCATGACATACCGTTAACTGATGTAATTATTCTTCTAAATTATTATCAATTAATTATTTAATAAAATTAAATTGGACTTATTAATTAATATTAATCATTATGACTCTAAATTTAAAATATATTTTAATATATTTTAATCATTTAAGTGGAAAAATGTAATTTAAAATGTAGCAAGAAAGTGCGATAAAAATACAGTTCTCCAAAGAAATGTTTTCTTAAGTTAGAAGGGTTTTTATATAAAATATAAGTATAAAATTAATTCAAATTATCTATTATAGATTAATACTATTATTATTCTAAAAATTTTACATTTAAAACAATTCTAAGATAATAATTTATATTTAAATATTTTTTAAACAAAAATGTCGTTTTCCATAAAAATTAGTAGCTTTCAGTTTTAATCGAAAAAATTCAATATATTCAAAAAAATAAAAAATAATCACAAGAATATAATTTTAAAAATATTATTTATAAAAATATTTAATTTTTTAAAATAATTTTTATTAAATAAAACAATGTGAAATAAATAAGTATTCAATTATTTAAGAACCCACTTTTATCAAAAATATATAAATTTTTAAAAATATAACCGGTTTTTTTCCCATTCCTAGAAAAACAATTTGTTGAATGATTAAAATTTTTATTAAATTTTTAATATTTGAATTTAATTTTAATAATTTTACAATAGTCATTACCTTATTTTTTTTAAGACAAAAACACCTTTCTTTCATAAAAAATTATTTTTCTAGAAAAACAATTCTTTTACTTAAAAATTATTTTCATTTTCATTTCTAATCAGTTGATCATAAATGAATTTATTTAAAACATGAGACAATAAAATAATTTTCATTATTTATTTATTCCTATTCATATAGTACAATCTAATGGATATGTAATAATGGTATATTATATTATTATTTATGTTGACTTAGGGTGGAGAATATCACATGATATTGAACTCTCTAAACTTGATTAAAAATAAATATATCATAAAATATGAAGGTATGAAATTCATACATCCTTTAAAAAACTCGAACCTAATATTTCTAGAAATTCAACTCATGTGATGATCTCAGGTTCCCTTCCTTGTAATTTCATCAGGTCCCCACATCGTCTAATCAATCAATTTATTTCTACAATGAAACTTTACTTGGTGAGTCATATGATTCCTCAAATTTTATTCAATTATGTTAAAAATATAGATAATCTATTTATAATAATATAGATAAATTCCAAAAACTATTAATTCAGAGGTGATTATATGAATCGGGTTTGACATCTACTTCCTAAACAACGATATCACTAACACATCTTTCACTTTATTGAGACTTGGTGGAATTCAAAAAAATTTAGCCATATCTCCAATTCTTTCTAGGATTTCAAATGTACTTATTTACCTAAGGGTCAGTTTACATTTCATACAAAACCTTATAATAGTAATACTAATTCTAGTATCCCAGAGTCAGTGATTACATTATTAAATTGGAAATATATATAAGAAATCACATCATGAAGTACCAAATAGATTAGTGGACATGAAGATCTAGATAAATATATGATTCTCATATTATATTGTAATTAAAAAACAAAAATAATAAAAACATTTCTTTCTCCACTATATTTTTCATAAAACCATTATTCATGTTATGGGGAAAATAAAACAAATAAAAGTGTAATATAATATTCTTAGTAAGTGTTATATAGAGAATAACTTATAATGTGTAATTAAAGAATACTAAATATAGAATAGTAAATTAAAGGAAACATATTCCATTTAATAAATAACTTGAGAAACAATTCATATAGGGATAATTTAAATTCATAAATCTTATGAAGTAATAACATAAGTGAATTATCAATGAAGGAAATGCTTAATATTAGACCCCATGATCTCAGACATAATGTAATATATACAATCAAGGGATTATTCCAATATAGTTTAAAAATATGGTTAGGAGTACACCAAAAAAAAATTCCATAAAATCTTACAAATCTTTTCATGGTAACTATAGATTCATTGAGGGGATATATAATTATGTTCCACATCCATCACTGTATTTTTAATTAATTCATCATATATATAATGATTGATTTTATTGATGGACAATATGACATATCAAAAAAATATATTTTATATAAATACTACTAATATTTCAATAATTACCAAGTAAATCAAATACTATCAAATTATAACATAGTATTTAGAAATTTTATATGGTTAAAGTTATAATAATATCCATGACATAATTAATATTGATATTTAAGAGAAATTTAATATCCAATATTCAGATGTTTGTGAATGTTTTAAAGTATTGTCTCATTAAAAAATATACCCACTCGTGAATATGAAAAATAATTTTTTTAAAATTTATTAACATAAATTTAATTAAAATATTATTAATTAATTCTTACGTAACATAACACTTAAATTCATTTAACCAAATATTTTAATAAACTATTAAATTATAATGAAATTTTAATTGAAAAGAAACATTCTAAAAATGTTAGTTATGATTAAAATAAAATATAATTCACGATGGTGTGAATATATTTTCAGGAAATATAAGTTAAAATACATTACTTCAATACTTTTTAAAGAAATTTCATAATGAACATCTTTTGTAAAATTGAAAACAATTCTATTCAAACCATTTTGTAAAAAGAAAAAAAGTGATTTATAACACCTTTTCCATAAATAATTTTAGAGTGGTAAAATAATATTTTATAATATATTATAGAAAATATGGATAAGAAATAAAAATAAATTTGATCGAAACTCAAAAAACATTGGGTTTTTTAAACAATAGTTTTCTTGATTAATGTTCCAATGCGATGAAAAGTTGAAAAACATATCAAAAACTTTTAAAAGAATACAATTAAAAATAAATTTAATAATAATGAATAAATAAATTTTCATTTTAAATACTTAAAATTAGAATTATATAAACTAAATAAAAATAAATCCGTTCATAATACCAAATATGTCTCAATTGAGTAAAAATTGAGATGAAATCCCATACCTCAGTTTCGACATATCATGTATATGATGGAACCACCTTTATAATAAATTTAAATATATTATAATTAAATTAGAGATACATTATGTGTTGTATCATAGATTACACAGTTATAAAATTTTAAAAACATTTTTATAATAATAATTTATTGTTATAATTGTTTCAGGTATCGAATTTTTTGTCTTTCAAGAATATTTTGATTCGTTAGTTCATATAAAAGTATATTTTTGGTGGTTTCAACAAATATAGGATATTATTAATGGTATAAATAAATTCTATATACAAATTACAGATAACTATATTAATTTATAAAACATGGATATTGAAAAATGAGTTATATCATTAATAAAGATTATAGGTCATGTGTACGCAAAAACAATGTTTTCATTTTTCGACCCATTAAAAAAATAAAGTTGAATAAAAATTAATCATTATGGAAAAATAATCATATTCATTAAAAAAATATTATTACCATCCATAGAAAATTTGAATCAAAAAAAGATCATATCTCTTTATGTAGGTGGTAGTCTACACTTACGCACAAGCAATGTTATCATTTTCCCATATATTGGAAGGTAGGTAGTTATTTATGATGTAAGTCATATATATGAATGGGTAATTTTTTGTTATTTTTTAGGAGGAAAATGACTTTGAATATGGTCATATCATAATAATAATAATAATATAATTATATTTTAGAGTATATATTTGTTATTTATAGAAGGTTAAAATACTTAAATAGGGTTTATAATAATATATAAACATGAAAGACTCGGTAAAGATGACTACCTATTCTTCAGTAGAGGTCATATAGTTATTGCCATAATGAACTAAGGGTAGGTATTTTGGGGAGTCAATTACCTATAGAAAATGTATAAGGATATTTATATTATGAATGGAAATGGTTTGGGATGTTATATTTTTCAATGTAGTGTAATTTAGTGAATAAAGGGTTTTTCTTTTATAATTGCGGAGAGGGGAAGGTCTAGAATTTCTAAAAAAATCAGTTATAAGAAAAATAGTCTAAATCCAACAACATGAAAATTTTCATGGATTCAAATAAATAGTGTATAGGGTTATATAAACATCATTAAAATTAATTCATAATTTTTTTGAATTATTTTAATCCCTATACGATCTAATGAACCCGTTGGTTAATACTTTTTTACCTTAATTTCTATAAAACTATTTTAATCAAAAATGAATAATAATATTTTTATATATGTCCCAGTATCTCTTAAATTTACCATGGATAATTTTATCAACCATTTTACATTTTAATTCTAAGGATAATATTTTATGAATTTTAAATATTATCATGAAATATTATTTTTATAAAATATCATTACTTTTAATTTTGACACTATTCTTTAATTTCTTCTTAAATACATCAAGAAAAATTTGGAATAAAAATATAATCCTTTATCATTATTGTACAATTTAATATCGAACTATATTCATCTAGGTACAAATTATTAGTTTCAAATTATATCATCTTTAATATTTTAAATTCCTATATTTTATTTTTATATTAGTTAAATAAATACTTCATCAGTGTTTTCCAATAGTTTATGTAAATAATATAATTTAATAAAATAAATAAATAAAATTCTACCATTATATAAATATAATTAATCCCAAAATATAAATCTAATTTCATTTATAACTTGATTTCATCCCTATGTGGATATATAATAGATATTGAAAACTTAGAGAGTGACATTTTGTATGGTTATTTGATTTAAATACTATAATGGTCCTCTACATTTAAATTTATGCATTAGAAAATAATATTTCATGTATACGGTGATAGGGGTAAAGTCATATTCATCCAATATGAATTATGATGAAAAATAATGTCCTTATAACATACTTTATTCTAGATTAATTCAACTTACCCTTTGTTGATGTGATAAAGTTTCCCAAGGTTAACATGCATACTGATTAAAAGATAGAACTATTTTAAAAAATCTAAAATATTAGTAATAAATATTTTATCCATTTTATAAAATTGAGTATATATAATTTTCCTCATATAATTTAAAAATAATTTCACAAAACGTGAAGAGAATTTTTTTTATTTTTTTACATGAATAAACTGGATTTATTCTTATCTAATACAATGAAATAATATTATATTAATGATAAAATATTGTATTAAGTATATAAAATATAAATACTTTAAAATCATTCAACATGAGTGATCAGAATGAACACATATTGTGTGAAAAAAATTAGTCTTTTATAAAAATGTATTTTTACATATTAACTGTAGGGTGAAATTACATTAAACACACAAACACCACACACAAAGGCTGGAAAGGTCAGATATAAGCCCCATAAACGATAACCCACCCATCAAAAATTATTTATTCAATAAATAGCCGTAAGGACCAGTGGTAATGAATCCCATTAAATTTCCCAAAGGTCCACCAGCTGGCCCGAAGGCCTAGTGGAACAATCATGCATCATATTGAAAGTTTCACGTGGACTACCTCATGCCTTCATCACAGCCATCCTTTGGAAATTCTCCCCCATCAAAATTTTAACTTGGTTCTGATATAGGATTACATGGATCCTTTACCACTCAGGTAATCCCCCAACTGCAAAACAATTTTTTGGGGGAAATGAGGTATATGTGTGTGTTATACCACGCTTATCCTAAGCTCAACCCACCACTTACGTATTGCACACCACATCAAAATCTGATTGTGGAACCCATGCTAGTTTGGTTTCCAGGGCACAGTCACCTTACACGATACCAATTAACTAACCTTATTCATAAAAAAAAGTTATTTGGTGATGAGGTATATGTGGGAACCTCACAATTCATGTGCTAAGAAAAACCCACAACTTATATGTCTCATGCCTGAGATAAATTCAAGTATAGAAGGACCCGAACAAGTGAACGCATTATATGATACCACATAAAAAAATACTTTTGTAAACATGTTAATGGGTAATGAGGTATATGTTTTTGTCACACCATGCATTTCTTGAGCCCAAATTAGTGCATACGCGCCACACACCCCAGCCAAATTTGATTGTGATTAGACTGAAACATGTGTTAGTTCCATTTCTAGGGAGTGGCCACCAAACACATTTCCACATAACCAACCCCAGTCTGCAATGTGTTATTGGGTAATGATGTATATGTGAATTCCACACCACAACTATCTTGATCCCAACCCACATCTTCTACGCTTGATTCCCCCTACTAAATTTGAGTTCGGTAGGACTCGAACCTGTGCATGTTTTGTTTCCAGGGAGTGGCCGATGCATTTTTATGTATAAAAATGTTTTTATAATAAATTTATTCATATAATTTGTTCTAATTAACTAAATTGGATTATTAATTATATAATATAAATAATATTTTACTTTTACTCAATTATAAAATAAATTCAATCTTTTCAAATGGTTGAAGAAAATAGGTATTTTCCAAAAACAATCAGTATTTTTCCCTATTCAGGGAAAACGAATCATTTCAGAAAAATATAAAAAACATACGCTAAGACAATTTTGGTTTGATTTTTTCAAAAATCATATTATTTTTATGAAAAAATATATAGAATCTATATACATTAATTATAATATTTACTAAAAAATGAAATAAAAATCATCAATGATAAAAACTTATTTCCAAATCATGTCTGTATTATAAATTGAGTATTGATATGTGAAGAAATAAGTAATGCATTTTTATTGAGTAGGTCATATAAATATATATTTCATAATTCCATTAAAACTATTTAAAACTACCAATTCATTTTCTATGTGATAATTTTTACATTAAATACTAATACTTTAACAATATATTTGAGTTATTTTACACTCAGTGTTTCGTGTTGCATACATTATCAAACATAGTGATCTTATTTTTAACTCTCGAGGTGACACAATCTACCACCCCCTTAAATAAATTTAATCCTTTTAATTTTAACTTTTTCATAGTAATAAATTGTTTGAATTTTGTAAAACCCACCTCCTAAAAATGTTTAACAAAATATCCTCTTGAAAAATGAAATAGGGATGATAGAAGGTCACCACAAAACTAGGTTTCCAAATAGAATAACATCAGTCGGAGGTGATGATATGGACATGAATGGGAAATGTAACACCCAAGGAATAATATAGAGTGTTAGAGAATATATTCATGAAAATGTTAAGCCAAAAAATCAATAAAATGTGATTGGTTAAAATACCATTGATTTGTAGGTAATAATAGTAAATGGATAATGTCTTCATTTCACGGTACACTTACTATTTTCGATAGATCATTTTAATAACCACATATATAAATGAAGACAATAAATTACATAATTTATTTCTATGGTATTAGGATAATCTATCCATTGGTTGGGATTGAATAAATTTCCAGTTAATCTCCTTATCCCAGAAATAGATATTAAAAATAATTTTTTTAATACCTGAATTGATTTTTGATAAATCATAAGATCCATAAGTCATTCAAACATCTTATAAATATTTTCCATATCCATAATTTTTATAACATATTATACCATATTATATATCATTCATTAACCTAAAACAATAATACCCAATTAGCTTATTAATCCAGACAATAAATAGTAATCCTTACATCTCCACCAAAGTGTTACTAACAATTTTTAAAACCCAAATATTTGATCAATAATTTTTCCCTGTATAGTATAAATTTCACTTTGCAAATATTTTAATACCTTGATAATATATAATAAAAACCCAAATCATTATAAACATTATACTTATTCCTTATAACCAATAAATCCAAAAATGCAGTAACCTCCATCATAAATTACTTTATCATCAAATCACTATCCATTTTTTTTCACAAATACTATCACATTTACTTAATTTTTGTCAAAAAACTTGTTATCCCAACTAAACAATATTAACTCAAAAAGAGTAAAATATTAAGTTTTTTTCCCATTCATTATTTATTTTCCAAAAATAACACTTTACCACTAAATCATGTTTTATTATAATCAGTACCATTCAAAATATGCTTATTATACTCAAAGAAAACAAATATAGAACAATAATTGTATCATCCAAGATTATCATGACCTAAATATACTTGATATAAAATTAATACACAATTATTAAATCTAAATACATAAGAACATTTTTCATTCTATTTCAGATTCTATAACAGATTAACCATTTTCATCTCCCCATGTATTCTCCTATTTTATGTTACCTTAATGATTAGGGAACCAATTTGAATAATGATCCACCTCATCATGTTTTTATCCATTTATTTTAGATTACTTTTACTTATCTTTTATGTAATTTTCCAGATGACCCTTATCTTCATAATTTCAACAAGCTCACATTACCTTCATGAATTTTCTTATTCATTTGTTTCCAAAAAAATTACATTAATGAAATTTATTCATTTTATTTTTATCCTTTCATTATTTCTCTTTTTTCTGGGTTCTTAGTTGAACTATTATTTTCTTGATTTACCTTGAATGTATAATATCCAGAAAATAACCACACTTTATTAATGGGACTTGATACTATATCATCATAATATGATAATGTTTTTGAGAAAAAAATTCCCTCCATTGACTCATTGAATTCCCATAAATGAAGTAGTAAATACTTCTTCACATATTATGTATCTAATATGACTCACTCATTGATAGTATTGTAATGTTATTATCACACTATTTCATAAATTCTTCTTCCAAATACATTATTGTAGAGGAAATTCTCCCCATTTTATATCATCATCCTCAATGGAATTTTTCCCCAGAAAAAACTTATTAAAAGTTATCAATTCAAAAAAAATACTTATTTCCCTTTTTAGTACACTAGATCAATGTCCATAATTGATTGGAATATCCTATCAAATAGTAAATATCTATACTATAATTTTTAGCTTCATTATATCCAAATTCTTTTAATATAATTTCAAGATATTTTATATATTACTCTTCTACCAATGGATTTGTATTTCCCCAAAAATATGGAGCCTCTTGTCGCATAATGTGAACCAATATAGGTTTTTATGTATAGGAAATGTTATTTTTCACTCCTAGAGTTATCTTCCATATTATAGGAATTATACGATCAGTTATAAGACCATTTATACTGGTATTTTCAGTATATAAGTACCTACATTGTTAATTAGTGTTGATTTCCTTCCATAAATTAGGATCCATCACTAAATAATGGTGCAGACTTTGTTACCTCATAATCATCATGAACTTGATGTTATAAAATAAAATCACTATAATGGTAAGAGTTCTAAAATTTTATAATGGATAATCATAATTCCCATGTTATCTATATCTATTAAAAATACAGTTCCAAGGGTTTCTACTAAACCTAGCTCTAATACAACTATAAAAACTCCAACACTAAAATCCCAGAGTAAGTTGTTACTTTATTACATAGGAATTATAGATAATTAATCACATCCTAGAGGATAAAATATTTTATCAGTCTTGAATAACCATATAAATACACGATTCACATATTTATTTGGAAATATAAAATAAATTGAACAAAATATTATTGCATCATAAATATTTTTCATAAAATATTTCTTCATGTCCTATAGAATATAAGACAACGAAATGGGTGATCTAAAATCCTCAGTAAGGTTTATATAAAATAAAATCATTAATTATTTAGTGAATAATACTTAATATATAAAATTAAATATATGAAAATAAATTTATATAATCAATAAATTAAGAAAAACATTAAATAATAATACGAATGCAGTGATATCATGGATGATATCAATAATATATTCTCAATGAATGAAATGCTCAATAATGTACACCACGATCTCAAACATAATTGTATATATACCATTGAGGCCTTATTATAAGATAGTTTAAGAATACGAGTAGGAATACACTGAAAACCCATATAATTCTGCATTTCTTATTTATCTCATGAGTCTTATTGATGAATCAAGGGGATTTTTAATTTCTTACATCACCCATCACATTATGTCCAATGCATTATTCATATATCAAATGGTTGATTGAATTCATGAAAAATATTACTTATCAAATACATTTATTGAATAAGTAATATTTATTTTCAATAATTCCCTATTAAATCAAATAATTTAAATGTATAACACCATAAGTAGAAATAGTATACCTTTTAATTAATTACAATATTAATTATTCAATTGATATGGATATTTAATAGAAATAAAATATCTAACGATCAAATGTAAGTTAATACATTAAAGTATAGAATCATTAAAACATATCTCCAATGCTGACTATGAAAAATAATGGGTTTATATAATTGATTAATTTAAATTAAATAAAAAATAACATTAATATATTCTTGGGAAAAATAACCATTGATTTTTTAAACTTATTTGTGTAGAAAAACTGTTCAATTATAAATAAAACAATTGTTTTAAAGTTGAATTTTAATCATATAAATAAATATTAATATAAATTATTAGACATGAAGGAATAAAAATAAACCAATGTTTTATAAGTTAAAAACATTCCTTCTATTCTTTTTTTAGATAATTCCCATAGTATCTCATCTAAAAAACAATTAAAATATTCCGTTCAAACTATTCAATAAAAAGATAATCATCTAAAAATGTATTATGATATATTTGTATAGATGTGTAAAAATATATTTGAAAACACTTCTAAAAAATATGAAAATTAAAAAAAATATCTAATGAAAATAGAACTAGGATCGGTTTATATTTTAAATTTTTTTATCTTGATTCGAGTATAATAGAGGGGAAAATTATAAGAAAATTTGAAAACTTGTTAGAAGAGTAAATTTTAAATGATATATAATCATCATGAATTAATATATATTCTTGTTAAATTCTAAAAAAATTAATCTATACACACGAAAAATAAATTGATATATATTACAAAATGTATCACATTGTTGTTGAAATTGATATGAAATCCCTTACATCGGGTTTGGATTGTCACACAATTTCTCTAACCTCCTATATAATAAATTCAAATTGATTATAAATATATATAATAATAATATTTATATCTATTATATCATTTTTGAATAATTTTTAAAATTTTATTGACCATTTGTATTAATATTCTTTTATTTTCATTATTTTGTGTTTTAACTACTTTTTTTACTTTGTTTTGGTTTGCTAGTTCTGGTACGTGTACATTTATTACAATTAGATCATTTAAAAAATATTATTATTTGTAGAAATATCATATATATTCAATATATATAGATAGACTCATCCATATACTATACATATAGAAAAAATTTCCATTTTTCATGGAGATGGTATGCCATGAGTTTTCATTAACATTATTTTCACATTTCAAAAAACGAAACAAAATAAAGGTGAATAATAATTAATTATTCAAGTGTCATTATAATATCATATATATCATATATATTCATCAAATCTATCCCTATTACCATCCACATAATATTTAAATGAAAAAGGATTCCATCACTTTATTGAGGTGGAAGTCCACATGTACTCACGAGCAATGTTGTCATTTTCCAACGGATTGGGAGGTAAAGAGGTATGTATGATATTATGGTTCTATAATTACATTTATTTCAGAAATATCATTTATACTAACTAGTTATATATTTATTACTATCCAAGAATCATGGTGAGGAAAAATTATTTACATTATTTTGAGGAGATGGTATGTCATACGCATGCTAGAGGGATGTTTTTAATTTTTTAAGGATGGGGAAGAAATGTAATATGTGAAACCAAGATAATTTAACAGAGTAAAATATTATTTTACCATGTGTGTGATGTTATGAAAAATTTATATATTCATTTCACTAGCTTATAATTTTTTATGAATTTCATAAAAATTAATTTAATCTCTTCTATAGTTTCCGATGCACAAAACAGTCGTTTTAAAAGAGACATGATTCTCTACAAAAATATTATTTAAAAATGAAAAATATAATATAGCGTTAATGTTTCTCGGTATGAATACAAATAAATAAATTAGAAAATATATATGTTTTATTAATTTTAATTCTCTATATATTGATTTTAAATAAAAAAAGAATCATTTTAAATTAACAGAATTGTATTCTGAAAGATTCTATTTTTGTCATAGAAAAAAGATTAAATGCTTCTTGGTAAATTATGATGAAAATATTTTTTTTCCAATTTTGAAAAAATTATTTTATAAAATTAAAATAATCTATTTAATAATTATATTTAAATTATATTAAGGTATTTTTTGGAAATTTTATTAAAGGTCTCATTTCTGATACAAAGTGAACATTTATGATTTTTATTAAAAAATGCCTTTTATTATTAATTTAAAAGAAAAAATTATATTATAAATTTTATATAAAGAAGAATAAATTTAATTATGTTACATATAATCTAATTTATTTCATTGGATTCAATTTCATATAGAATTTTTATATGAAAACTATTATATTTTGTCAAAAATGTTTCCTGAAAAAATAGGTTTTCAACATTACAACAAGTTAACTTATAAATTGATTACAGAAACATATTTGAATTTAAATTTACAAAATGGATTCCATATTTGGGAAAAGAATAATTAATTTTTTATTATAATGAAAAAATCTTTTTTTCTCCTAATGTATTGTGAAAACATAAAAAATTAATTATCATGGTTAGGTTAAAATTGGGTTTTTATGGGGTTAAATATAGAGTATAAGGGATAAAAATTACCCTAAAACTATAGAAACACCCATTTATAGAAATATATTAACCTTATATCTTCTTAGGTTTTATAATTTCCCATTTTTTGACGATTTTGGCATGATTAAAATACAGGTATCAATTTTTCTATTAAAACCCCTTGTTTTTACTCTCCCACTTATAAAAGGAAAACCCCTCCACTCTTATTAACATAGCAATATGAAGCATTTTTTTTATTTTTATAGTGATTGTAAAAAGGATTTATATTATTAAGATAAATTATAAATAAATAATAATAATGAAAATTTTTATGTGAAATAATATTTATTTTCATTTTCTCAAATCCTTCAATAAAACATGGAAACAAATTTCATGCGTACATACGGCTTGTCGTCTCCATTAATATTGAAACCCAATTTCTATATCCAATTTTTTTATTAATATAAATTAATATATGATTAATATATATGATATTTACATCAAGTTTAAAATTATGTATAAGAAAAAATCATGATCGGTGAAAAAGTAATTAAATTACTAAAATTGAATATATTTGAAAAATGAATCACTTATCTCCAGGAAGAGTGAGTTTAATAATTAATGGTTCATAAAAAGATAATAAATGGGTATAAATAAAACATATATGATTTTAGATATATAAATATATTTCAATAATACATTTATAATAAATGTAATTTTGTTATACAGTATTTTTGGTAATATATTATTTAATTTGAACCTATGGTATGGTTATCTCATCTAACATTTACATTCTTGAGACATACTCCATATTCACTATTGTACTGCATACGAGGTTGAGAATTTACGGGTGGTGTGGAAATGGCCGACGAGGATCGTCACCTGTCCCCTTTTCAATAGATTTAGGTTCTCATTGAATTTACCATTCCTTTGTTTCGACTCGTTCAGTGTCGTTATGCTTTAAAGAAGGTTGAATTAACCCTAAAGGGACTTTTAGTCCCAGCAAGTGATTTCTTGGGAGTCAAGTAATCCTCCATTCGGTCCTTCTCAGATGTAACTTCCTCGGATGGTCTCCAATGGGTTTATTCAGGTTTCTTAGAAATCAAAACAGCCTTAATATCCATGATTCATGGTCCTTCTTTAGAAAGGCAAGTGCTCATCGGCTGGAAATTTGGCCAACAACACTTAAGGACTCCATTGGTCGAGAGGATGGGAGGTCAGGCTCACTATTCCCTTTCAGGGGAGGGTTTTTCCTATTTCAAGACAATCTTATAGATTTATTTAGTGTTCATATATTTTTGAATCCCTAGTTCGTTCCCGAAGAGTGTGTCCACAAGCTACCCATGCCTTGCAAAATCTTCATAAGCATGCATATATTTTATTCTACAGAGGTGATGTTTACTTGAGCCATAATATAAGGCACTCTATATTTTATCATTATCTAGGGGTGGAAGTTGACTTAATGTTGCGATCAGGCCCACAAGGAGGGATTCATATATATCCTTGAGAGAGGAATCGAAATCCATGTATTCCAGATTTTGTGGGGCTTACTCAAGGGATCATCCCATTGGAGGGGGCATGGTTGGGTGTACCCTTCATGGGATGGACCCCTTTTGAGTTTGGTCCTTCTGGTAGGAATCCTATGTATCCTATTTTGATCAATAATCAGATTTATCATAGTTCAGAATGTGTGGATGTTTTAATCTTCCAAAACCTCTAAGACCACGTGAGTCATGATCGCTGTGAGAAAAAGAGGATTTGAAAGATCCAACAATGCAGATGCCTCCTCTTCTGTTGGTGGGGGAGGGAGATATCAGGACCGAAGTGGTGGGGGTGATCGTGGGTGAGGGCATGAAGGCAAGAACCATTCCATGTGAAATGTAACTAAAGGTCAACTGTCCTGGACTAAGAGGATTGGGGATTACCATAGTGGGAGGGCCCAGACCATGTTCTGGGAAGAAGAGGAGTTTTGTCCTCATCAAAAGGGGGGAGAGAACATTAACCCTTTGACTGATCACTATTCATCATTGAATGGTAAAGGAAGTTATCACCCTTAGTTCTGAGAATAGGGAGGTTCACCTCAGCATCCCATGGTTGGGCTTCGGGTTACTGTGGGAATGTAGCCTCACTGCCATTCCTGAAGTTTTCACCTTTGTGTGGAGTGCCTTCGTGACTCTACTAACCATGGGTATGTAGACTCAATGGTCTGTGTTGATGCACCTGATGGTCTGATCATACAGTTCTATTGGCTTTAGGGGATGATTTGGCCTATAGTTGGAGGACTGGTAAGCTGAGGGACCATGGAAGACTAGACAGTAGTTGAGGGGTGAGGTTGGAACCTGTGGAAACAATACCTGAAAACACCTCATTTCATGTACTGAATTCTTATGCGGGATGGGGGAGGCTCTGCATACCATAGTGATATACGGGCAGAGGGTCCATCAGAGTACCAATGCGGTATGAGGAAATGGGTATATTCCACTATGAACCATAGTGTTATGTGGCCCATCATTCCACATAGGGTTCCATCTGCGTACTGATGTAGTACGTGGTGTCAGGTTTAGTCTACGTAGCGGTATGCTATGTGGAGCACCATATTGATGGGGGTCTGGGAGATCATCGTTCATGGAGAGTTCATCCCCAAGGATCCCTTGGTTTCTAGTTCACCATTTAGGTTCATGGTTCCATTATTATTCTTCAATTCCCTCATTTTATGGTTCGTGGCCGGATGTACCAGTGGAGAAGTCTTTTGAGGTTCTTGTTTCGTCGATGAATCAAAATGGAAGTTGGAGTGAAACCTCTAAGTCGTCTTCAATCATTTGTCATTCGTCATTCTCTCTAGTTTTCTCCCTCTCTATATTTGTTTTTTACTTCTATTATGATCCTTTTAAAAATCATTAAAATGATCGTATCTATGGGGCATGTGACACAATTTGAAGAGGCCCATTGAAGTAACATCCTGACCCACAAAAGACTTAGTCAACCAGGGTTTGTAGAGGCTTTAGACTACGATACTAGTTTGTGGAACCCAACCTGTACGTGCCTTCCATGAAATAATTTCTTAATGGTAGTGTACGCAAACTGGCCTTACACGCACAACACCTTCGGTTGACGCAGCTCATGGTTCTTCTTCCTTGTAGGCCATCGTCGCGTTGTCCAGTGGTTCGGGGATCATCTCACATTATTGGTGGTTCAAAATCCAACTTCTACACATACCATTCCCAGTGATGGTATGAGGGACACTTAAAAAACGTGAAAATATGAATTCCTTCAAGTTACATTAAATAATTTCAACTCAATTCGAGCCCCTTCACCTTAATAGGATTGTAGAAGCACTTGCATCCTTCAGCAAAGAGATTGTGGGGGATTTTCTGCTCTTGGAAGAATTTTTAGGACCCTGAAAATTCCCCCCAATCGAAATGGTTTATGTTTAGAATGAAAAGGGGACTATTCTGATGTAGAAATGGTCCTGAACATAAATGGTTCATTGTAGAATAGGTAAACCTAGTATGAGGGGACCCCCCATAAATATAGGGGGCCATTTCAATTGCCTTTCACCATTTCTCATAGCTAAAAGCACTCTCGATTTCCCTGGCCTATTTTTCCCTTGCATACCATGTTCCTTCCAAAAATATCATTTTTGAACTGCTCCGTAAATTCCCAAATGGATTTCATTTCTATTTCCTCATCCGCGTACCATAGTTAGGATTTTGTGAATGCTGTTGTGGAATTTTATAACATAACATCTAGATTCAGCATGAAAGAATGCTACGTAGCTGTCTTGTTCACATACCGACCTTGGATCAACGAATAGAACTTCCAAAACTATTAATACATAATTAAATTTTAATCCACCACTTCTGGAATCGAACTTAACTAAGGCTGAGGTTTGTGGATTCGTTATTCCAAGAACTGTTATATTTACCGGCCAACGGTTCATGGGCTTGTGCCTTGCAGTTATTTTGCATACCATGATTTTACATGGTGAACTGTGTTTGTTTACTATAGTTGTGGGCGTAGTATCTTCCGTGTGTCATGATATACGTGGAATGATCCTCTTGCATACCATTTCTATGATCAGTACACAGAGCCTTTTATATACATGATTTAACTCCTTCATCCTTTTTTTCATAGCCTTTTCCAAATAATTGTTTATTGGACTGACTTCTCAACAACTTCTAGATTTTCCTATGCATTCTACAATGGCTGATTCACAGGCTGCTACAAAATTGGTGAAGACAAGGGAAACCATGGAGAGGGATAACAAGAACCATTTTCATGCCCACATCATTTTCCATGACAACTTTTGATGGTCTTTATGATGCTAGATCTCTTACCTGATCTGTTATCCATACAGTTTCCACTTTACTTCTTTGGTCTTCCCAACGAAGATCCTCTTCCATTTCCTAACCTCGTTATCCATTTCATCCTCATGGAGTCACCGTAAGGTCATGACTGTGCCAACATTTTCCCTATAGGGGAAGTCATCACCACTCCACTTCAGGATAACATCTTCATACTGTGAGGCTCGGTATGGACTCAGGGAAACCGTGAGTACTGCGATGGTGTCTCGATACTATAGGCTCAAGATTACCCATCAATCTTTAGCATCTCTCGAGAGAATCCAAGCAGCGGATGTAGATCTAAGTGGTATTTTTGGTCTAGAGGATGTTTCTCTTATGAGTGGGAATGGGAATTCTTGGTGCATCACACATACCTAGGGTCTCCCTACCAGCTGCAGGCAGTGGAATTACACCAAGAATCCTGGGTCTCTCAATTTGAAATCTTTTCTCTATGAGAAATCCTTCTGGAATTTCTGAGCCACTGGTGTTCGAGCACCAACACCTTCCACCTAAAGTATAGGGAGGTGGTAATTTTTCTATAGGATATATACCATCTTGGGGGGCTCCCCATTCTTGGAGAAATGTAGGACGAGTTCCTCCTGGTATCCACAACATGAAATGACACCAATCACATGTCTCCTTTGACAAAGAGATTACTTGTCATGGAAGCCGGATCACTAGATCATCCCCGTGAGGCTTGTTCCCTCATCCCATTCGAAGCATGGATAAGGCTATTCTTACAGATGATTGGGCCCAAATGAAGGGCTCGCCACAGTCAAAATCATACCACTCGCTAGTCCCACCAAACTCCAGGGTCATATTGTGCTACCCATGAAACAGGGCGATATACCACATGGGGATATGAGCTTCGGTCAGACGTCTCCCCAATTCTTAGACTGTCAGATTTCATTGCCATGTTTTTAAGTGTATGGCTCTTCCTACCTCGTGATGTATATACTGGGGTTTGGGAACACACTTTGATGATGGTGGCCATGTTGGTAGAGGGTCAACCAATTAATTTGTCCCTTCCTACCCTTACCCAACTTTATGAATTGTTGGGACAAATACAAGAAGGCAACACTCTACATCATCTCAGAGGACCGTTCAAATTCATGTATGGGAGGATGGTAGACCACTTCCCCTGTTATGAATACCAACATAACTTCAGGGTTACCCATTTTTACATTCGACCTACTCCTCTAAACAATTCTAATATTTTCCCAGGACTCTGACTTTTACCGATGTGGTTGGGATACTGAACGACGCCTCTTATTTCTTGTTCGCACCATATCCTACACCTCATGAATCATTGAGATGTGATAGAGGTGGTTATTTGGAAAAATACTCATACCTCATCAACCTTAAAGGAAGGATGCTCACTATTCGAGTAGACAGAGTATTTATTTATCACCCATACCACTCATACCTGTTTTCCAAGCTATTCAGATGCCTTTAGCAGACTACACTGCTTCTGGTCATTCAGTTAATCGGAGAATCTCATTCTCTGGTTCTCTGCTAATTATGTCTTATGAATATTTATTAAGGGGGATTCTAGGGAGATTATCAATCTTAACAAGATGGTTCCCACCTTTCTATCGATGGATTATACCCAACTATGGGTAAAGTGTTACCCTAGAAGAATGTTCAATGAACCCGTTTAGTAGGTGCAAAACACTTTGACCATTTCCTACCCTGTTCTTACCCCCATCGACTACATGAATCATTCCTTCCTCTACTAAGAGTGCAAAAACTATGCCTTCTACTTCCGTACCTACAACAACCATGATGGATACACATCATGATCCTGCTTTTGTGGTAAGAAGGTGTTCAGTCTATTGTCAAAAGAATCTGGGATGGGTTTCATCAGTACAAACCATATCTATGAGAAGTGATTCCAACTACTTCCCTACTATGTATATTTCCCAAGATATTAATGAGACAGACAATAGCTGAGTATCACCGATAATCTTGGAGGTTGCGGTTATTATTACACATCCAGCTCCTGTGGCTGGGCCATATGAGAGAAAAGAGAGTCTCCTGTCTCAGGTGACCTACCTTAGGTCACTCCGCACTCCAATGATGATGCTTCTTAATTACACAAACATGGAAATAGGGGAGGATCAAAGTACTGCTATTGTGGTAAGGCACCAGGAAGTGCGAAAAGAGGCATGGCGCCAACTATGTTCTCTTGCTTCGGAAACACCCCTGGCCAATTTTCCTGAAGAAGGTGCCAATTTTATGCATTTATTTATAGATATGGGTTCCGGCGGCATTGATTATCAGAACATAAACCTCCTCATTTACCAGATCATCTTTTATTAAGAAGACCTCACCACCTATGAGGACATGCTTGCCAGGTTTAATTCTTACCATCACCGGGTGGCGACCAGCCGAGATATTTTAGAAGAATTTGATCATCTTACAGCTAAGAAGGTTACGGCTTGTGATTTGGTGGAAACCCAAGAAGAGGAGATGTGGGAGTGTGAATCCTATGCAACCAGGTTGAGGGGAAAACTAGCCTCCATGCACACCAACTATGAATCCATCCAAATGAAGGGCTTGGACCGTTATTCTATTCTAGAGTGGGCTCATCCGATGGTCAAAGCTGAAATAGAGGAAAGAACATACTTGGAACAGACTACAGATGGTCCATGGTAATCTCTTGCCAACAATTTGGAAATGGATAACCGGGCCCTATTGTAGTTTTGTCCCAAATTTAGATATGTACTTTATTTTTTTTATACTCTAAAGAGACTCCAAAATGGGGATGTTCCACCATTTTTGTTGAATCCAATGGAATATATTTGGATATTAAACATCTATTCTTTGTCTCTTTCTATCAACATCATTTCAATTAGGTATTGGTTTTAAACCATGATTGAAAATTAACAAACTAAAATAATCGAATCGATCTCTAATTTTTTTTATGACAAGGGACTCAGCGAGTGTAGTTCGACTACTGCTGAGGTTTTATGGAACACCTCACAAACATTTATTCCTTTTTCATTATAACCCTAATTTTTTCCTAAGCCTACTTGACATGGGCTTAGCAGGTATAACTTGACTTTTTCTTTGGTCATCCTTTGCGGGTTTTTGACGTACGAAGCTTTACACCTTTTCTGATGGCTCAATGTTCTACTCTTTTAACAAACTGATACTTGAGTTTTTATGAGAGGTTCCCTTTAAATATTTTTCCTCTGGAATGTATGGCATCTTTTTTCACTAGCAGTTCACAATCCTTCCACTCAAACATATTTCTAATGATTTAGGTTGAACATTATTGACTAGACATAATAGGGAAGGGGTCCAATTCGATACCATCTGCCTGGAATATTCTAATATCCTTCAGGAATTGATAAGGGATTTTTTTAACATTGATTCGTGGATTCTAGGAATGAATGTGTCTTGCGAGCCACATTTAGGGATATAGAGGTAGGAAATGACTCTCATAGAGATGATTTTTTTTTGATTGACAGTCATTTTTGGGGGGCAATGTATACAGGGCCACTAGGGTATAATGTGCATGGTCAATCAAATGTGCATGTAGGAAACTTGCCTTTAATTTCTTATGACCTAGTGGGATTTTCAACATTTTGAATTTATTTTGATTTTGGGAGCCACAATGGGTGGCCAGCCTGAGTAGTGTTGTTTGAACAAATTATGAACATTTATATCAGCTTTGAGTGGGAAACTATTCCTGCACCATTCTTATTTTCATGAGGGAGAGTTGGTGAATGGTCTCTTCATTTAAGGGTCTTTTCTTGTTAGGGGAACTTGGAAAGAAGAATGTACGTAATCTGTCATCCATGAGTTTTCCAAATCCATATTTGTGACCAGAAATGAATGTAATTTGAGCGTACAGAAGATGGAATGGAATCTCCTAGAGACCAAATTTCCATTGATTGATGGCCATTTTTGTGGGCAATGTATGTAGAGACACCAGGGCTTGATATTCATAGTCATGAAAATGTGTCTTCAGGACACTATCCTTACATTTCCAATGGATATTAATGATTATAGGGATTGTGATATTTTTGAACACGATATCTGACCTTCAATGAGGGGTTCACTTGAGCATCCAAAAGGATCATTTTTACTGATCTTCTCTGACAAAAACCAGAAACAAGTGGGGAAACACTTCTTCTGTATACTGATCAACTTCAAACACATGGCTGGGATATATTTAAAATTCTCTAAAGAGATGAGAGATGAATTGATGCCATATATTCTGATATATCCAAGAAATATATATGGTGGAAACTGTAAATGATGACTCTAAGGGCCCTTGAATCACGAGGGATTTCATGAGGCTTGGTAGTCGTTGGGCGTACTGGGATAGGATAGGACACTCCTGGGTATGAATTTTCTTTTGAGTGGCAGCTATTTTTGTGGGCAACATATGCAGAGAAATCGCGGTATGATATGCATTTCGGAGCAAATGTTTCCCCATGACATTGGTCCTCCATCTTAGATGGCCTTGGAGGGTTATGCAGATTCGATATGACTCAATGAACGGAGTCTGGAGTACATTATGAGTTTATCGGAAAATATACGGGCACTTGGACCGTGATTTGCTCAAGGAATTAATTGTCCCTTACTTATATCTGACTCATACGTAGTGTGAGGTATTCATTCCATCTTTGGGACACCTGGTTATTTAACATCACATGGATAAGACATATGGTTCCTCTTAGGGGAGGAAATGATGACATTCCTTTTGGGGTCATGATTCTAGGACCAAATTCGTGGAATATTTTGTTATAATTCCACGTAGGATCTATCATTGAAATCCCTAAGCTCAGGTGATCCATTCTCGGTGTGAGAACGAAGGGATTATGAAGATTTCGTTTCATTGATTTGGAATAGAAAAATCGGCATTAGTGGGAACTTTTAGGATTAAACCACTGCTATGATGTTTAACATCATACAATGGGGATGATTTGGGCCTTGTAGTTTGACATCATGAGGTGAGGACGATTTGGGCCATGTAGTTTAACATCATACGGTGCAGAACATTTGGGCCATTCAGTTTAACATCAGGTGGTGAGGAAGGTTTTGGCCTTGCAGTTTAACATCGTGCAGTGAGGAAGATTTGGTTGTCATAATGATCTTCAATAATTTTAGATTAATCTCAATAAGGATGATCTTAACATTCCTTATAAGTTATTGATGATAGAAGGTGTAAACCATATTCCCAAAGGAAACACTAATCAGGAGGGATGACATGGGGCTTGGAAGCCATTGGGCATACTGGGATAGGAGAGGGATCTCATGTGGGTGAATTTTCCATTGATTTACGGCCATTTTTGTTGTCAATGTATGCAAATACACCAAGGCATTATATGCATCATCAATAAAAGGTGTTCGTAGGGCACTGGACTTCCACCTCAGATGGCCTTGGATGATTATGTGGATCCACGCTTTCTTGAGGTACGGAGTGTGACAAATGGGAAGGATATGCCTGGGAATGTGAGTATACCCTAACCATGATTAACCGTGAACTACATGAAGCTTCTACAGAGGTCTGGTTCATATGTATAGGGGGATGTAGGATCTTTTGACTCCACATGGCCCAGAGGCATCTGCGAAATCTCATAATACCAAGGACTGGAACACAGATAACTCTCAAATAATTTTGTTGTATATTATCATGTGGTAGGAACTTTCATAGACTCTTCATACAAATCTGACCTATGTATGTCGGTAAATGGCATTTTATGTGGGTGTCTTGGCCAGGATTCCAAATATGAGCATCACTACGTATCCTATGAAGGTAGGAATCAAGCCACACATAGTTCTATTTGTTTCCTATACTGATTTATCTTGGTCCATGATTGAGGATATGTGAGGGAATTTTGGTTTCACTTGATATGGGTGTCGGGCATATCATATTCTACAATGATTTATCTATGTAAGAGAATCCTCACCACTGATCCTAAGCTCAAGTGAGTTATATTCAGTGTAATAAATAAGGTGTGGTCGTAGAGTCTCCTTCGCAAGTACGGGGAAGTAGAGAATATGAAGGGGGCATTTTCTTTTTCTTCCCTGGTGAGGATGGGCCTAGTTCAAGGATCGATGTGTTTCTACATTTCCTGTGAGAGCATGAATCATGCTGCACAAAGCTCTATATGTACCCTATTCTGATTTGGCTCAATCCAAAGGGTAGGGGCACTTTCATTCTACCCATCACATTTTCTAGGTCTACCATGTTACCCCATAATTGACATTCCCAAAAGAATATCTATGACCAATCCTAATCTCATGGGAGTTTTACTCGACATGAGAAAAAAGGAGTGATAAGGGTTTCCTCTAAGAATATGGGTAGATAAGGGGCGTGATGGAGGAATTTTTTCTAGGGGCTTGGCCAGGACCCCAGATCGATGCATCACTACGTATCCGGCAAGGGCAGTAATCAAGACACACATAGTTATGTGAGAGATCATGCAGTTTATTGTAATGAAATTAGGATGTTTTATGCTACGTAGTTAAACATTTAATGGAGAGGACACGATTCATAGTTTAACAGCATGTTTCAGGGATGAGTTTCTTACATGTTAACATCACTTGGAAAGGAATATGTCTCATAGTTTAAGGTCTTAGAGTTTAGACCATGATATGATAGAATTTTTTTAACTCATAGTTTAATGTCAGAGAGTTTGGACCATGGAATTGGAGTCTATTCTTAGGACTCATAGTTTAGGGTAACAGACCTTGGGCCTTGGCTTCATGGTGTTTTACCGTTACTCATAGTTTAAGGTCATAGAATTTGGACCTTGGAATTGGGGGTATTATAACTCATAGTTTAGGGTCATAGAGCTCAGGTCTTAACATTATGGGGGATTTTTTATCATATTTTAGGTTCATATAATTTGAACTATAACATGGGGTGAATTTTGATGACTCAAAGTTTAGGATCATAGAGTTTTGGACCACATTTTTGGGAAATTTTCTTATGACTCATAGTTTAGGGTCGTACAGCTTAGACATGATATGGGAGCATTTTTTAACTCATAGTTTAAGGTCTTATATTTTGGACCTTAACATTGGGTCACATTTACTCATAGTTCAGGGTTATAGAGTTTGGACAATAACATTTGGTCACACGAAGAATTTCTTCAAGAACATTGCATTTTTATGAGCTGTGATGAGTTATCTGCCCATTGATAATAGGGAGTATGCTCTATTGGAAAAGACCCTACATATAACGTATGGTCCTTACCACTTTGGATAAAGATTTGGGGTCTTCATATTAAGTATCATGGGGATTTTGAGGACTAACTTCGTTACTCCTTCAAGAAAATATCATAGTTGAAATTTTTTTTGATGACTCGTGCAATCCAATTTTTCTAGATTTCTAAATTGTGAAGAGTTTGTAGCCTTTTCTCATATAGTTGTTCCAACTCATCAAACCATGTTTGGGATTTCTCATCCATGGATAGTTGATCAAAAATGTCCACATGAAGTGATATCACTTGGATTTATATAGTTAACACAGCCTCGGCCCCATATACAGTGAGTACATGGTTTCCTGGGTGGTTGTGCGGTTTGTGGTCTAGTAATTTTATAAAGCATTAAAGAGATTGTATGGCCATGATTTATTATCCTTATCAACCAAATTTTGGAGAATGTTCAACAGAGTATTGTTTAAATCCACTATCTGACCATTGGCCCCCACGTGGTAGCGGGAAAACATGTTCCTTTGGATTCCATACTCTTGGTACATATTGTCCAACTCAACAGAGCAGAAGTTGGGGTTGTTATCCATCAGTAGTGTGAGGCACATCAAAGTTGGTGATGATGTTATCCTTTAAAAAGATAGAGATTTTTTTCTCCCCGACATCATTATGGTTTAGGGCTTCGGCCCATTTGTAAAATAAGTCAGTTTTCATGAGTATGAAAATGAATTTTTTGGAATTGTTTGGAGGATATGGTCACACAACATCAATCCCCCAAGAAACGAATGGCCTGGAGTACTTAACTGTATGCTGCAACTCTAGATTGGTGTATGAAATTAGCATGAAATTGGTAGGAATAGAACTTCTTAGTGTATATGGTACAATACTATTTCATGGTAGGCCAGTTATACTCAAGACTCTGAATTTGGTTACAGAGCGTGGTTGCTGATTGGTGCGCTCCACAAGCTCTGTTGTGCACATCTTTCATGAAGGAAACTATTTCTTATACATCATTTCACATGACAAGGACATCGTACTGGCCTAATTTTAATAGAACCATTCCTTGATTTACCCCATTTTATTGGAAGATGTTGACTACCCATATTCAGACCTACTCCCTTTCAATCCTATCTGGTGGGAGTTCCCCATTCCGAAGGTATTTTTCCATGGGCGAAATCAAACTAGTGGTATGACCATGAGGATTAGGAAAATGACTGAATTCATATATTTTCTCTATATTTATCTAGATGAATGGAAAGACTGTCTGGCAGTGGGAAATGATAATGACTGTTTCATCCAGGTCAAGATCGAATAAGGATGTGGTTTCATTTTCCCAAGCATCAGCTTGAGCATTTTGTGACTGGGGGACAAGAGTCAATGTTGTCCCTGTTGGGGATTATACCATTAGTGCTCGAACATGGATCATCAGAGGAACCAAGACTTCTTTCTTGAAGTCATAGTCACCTTTCACCTATTTGATGACCAACTTTGAATCACCCTTTATTTTTAGGTGTTTGGCTAGAACATGGAGTGAAAATTCCATGCCAACAATTAGGTCATGATACTCCACTTCATTGTTTGTGCAACCTTCTGAAAGCAGTAAATAGTAAGGAAATATGTCCTTTTTGGGAGATACGAGTATAACTCCCAACCCAAATTTCTACGCTTGGGATCCTCCATCCTTTTCCCTTTCAGGCTTTGGGAAGCACCATCGAAGTACATCTCCCATGTATGGGGGTTTCCTTAAATGGAAAACACTTCTTTATTCGGATGTTCAGCATCCAATGGTGTTGTTTCTTCTGAGGGGTGCTCTGCTAGTATGTCAACAAACACCTAGCCTTGGATATCTTTCTAGTTCAAGTATCATATGTAAAACTATTGAAGGATGACTGCCCATCGTTATAGTTTCCTATTTAGCATGGGACGGTTGAGGATATTTTTTAGCGGGTTGTAGTGGGAATCCAAGTGGACCTCATGATTCTACAGGTAATTTCGGGGCATCTAAACATCGAAGATTAGGGTTAGGTAGTTCTTTTCAAAATTCGAATACTTAATTTCTGCATCGATCATTGTCTGAATGAGGTTGTAGAGGTTTTTCATACTACTGGCATTATTCTTATACACAGGCAAGGCACCTAATGACCATTCCATGGCAATAACATATAAAATGAGAAGTCTTACCTCGACTGGTGGCCAGATAACTAGAGACCATAGTAGTTATCTTTTAAGATTTTCAAATTATTCTTGGAAATCGTTATCCAACTCATACGTAACTCCTTTCATCATGAGCATTGTAAAAATGTAAACATTTACCTACCTGGTTTTCTATGAAGCACCTAATGTAGGTGAGGTTCCCCTGGATACCTCTTAACTCGGTGAGGTTGCGAGGTGGGGATATTCCAAGAATGGAGTTTGTCTTCTCGGGGTCAACTTCTATGTTGCAATGGCGTACAAAGAAACCGAGGAATATTCTTGAGGTAACACCAAAGGCACATTTATGGAAATTAATATTTAAGCTATCATATCTCAATTTGATGAAGATTGTTTCAAGATCATATAGGTGGTTATAGAATTGACGTGATTTAAACCCCAGGTTGTTGATATAACACTCAACAAATTTTCCCAAGAATGGATTGAAGATGCGTTGTATGGAACACTGATATGTGCTTCCAGAATTCATTAGACCAAAGGGCGTCACTTTTTAATAGAACAATCCCTAAGGGGTTCTAAAAGTAGTTGTTTCTTCATCTCCTTGGGCCATCCAGATTTGGTTGTTTACAAAATATCCATCCATGAAGGAGAGTGCTCCATATCCAATTCTTGCATCGATAAACAATTTTGTGATCGGGACCGGGATTCTTCATTTGGAAAATACTGATTAAGGTCCCTGAAGTCAATTTAGATTCTCATCTACCCATTCTTATTCTTGAAATGGACTATGTTCACTATCCATACCGGATATTTGACCTCCCATATGAAGTTGGCTTTGATCATCTTTTCATCTTTAGCCTCTATTTTGGAAGCCTACATCGGGTGGGTCCTTATGTCTGCATGTTCACAGCCCCAATGATCTTATGGTAAGCCTAGATGATGGATGGAGACTTCATTATTTAGGCCTAAAATCTCTATTTAATTCGAGGAAAACACATCTCAATTATTCTTTATGAAGGAGTTGTATGCCACCTGCTCCTCAACAGGCATGGACACACTAATCAATGTGGGTGCGGGTCGTCATCGGTGCCCGGATTTATCTCCTTAAGTTTATCGATTGTGGTGGAGGAATTTTATTAGAATAAAGGAGGGGAATCTTTGTGTCCATTCCCCTCTTCTTCATCTTCTTCATCTTCTTCATCATCTTCTTCATCTTCACCTTCTGGTGGAAAGTGGAATTTTGAGACGAACATTCTGATGTTGGAAGAGAAATCATTTTTTTCCTTAGTTTGTGAGGAAAGGGTATTTTGAAGTCCCTAGGATGGTTCATGATCATTTTCAATAGGTATTTTCCTGAAAACATGGGAGTTATCCCTATTTTTTTGTCTTTGAACTTGGTGGTTGTAATAGAGACCATGCAGACCACTGAGACGGTATTTGGTCTTTCATTTATGAATTCAACTTGGTTGATGGGTATTACGTACTCTTCCCCAAGTTGTTGGATGGGGTCAGTGGGAGCCTTCTCCAATCCATTCGGGGAATTGATCCAATCAACGTTGATGGCCAAAATATTTTTTTCTTCTAACTCACAGAACCCTACATCGATATAATGTGATTCACAATACTCAAACAGGGACCTATTGGCATGCAATGTCCCAGTTTTTAATTAGTGAAATATATGATGCACTGATGGTATGAGGATAAAATTCTGGCATGCTGATGCAGCCAAGGCCTCCCTGAAAAGATATTGAAGTCCAAACTTTGATGCATCACCAGGAACTCTGAGTTTGATATGGGATATCCAAGCCATGTATTATGCTTGATTCATCCCAACAGTTTTTGCTCCCTTTTTTCGTATCCCATCGGAGTTGTAGTGCTGGATGCCAAGCTGTCCTCATCATATCCTAGTAGAAAAAGCATTCCCAGTAGGAGGAGGTTAACTCCAAAGTCGTTGTCGATGAAGATCGTCTGAACATCAATTCCATTTATCTTGCTAGACGCCTATAAGGGTTTTATGTCTCATTTTATGGTGGTGTATTCATCTTTTCCGGTGAAGGAGATGATGACGTGACATTATTCAGGACTATTCTTTGTCTAGTACACTTAATCTACTACTTCTTCCTCCTTGAACTCTTGCGGACTTAGTAAGGCTTTGTTGAGTGCCTCCCTAAGATCTGCGGAAAGGCTCAACACATCCAGGATTGACAACTTCACTGGTACTTAATACATATGATTCAGAATATCATATTTCTACTCTAAAGTTCATAACATCCCGGATCATGGTTTCTCTTTTAAGACACTTTTTGGGTTTGATGTTTTTACATAGATGGTTCGGCCTCTTTAGAAAGGGTCAGCGATGCTATAATCCTTTTCATGTTTGGGCAAACAAGTCCTCCTGTATGCCTTGGGAGATTTGGTATTTGTTAAACCAGTGATGGATATTCCATAATATCTAGGATTTCATTTCTATCTACATGGCAGAAGGATCATTTAGGTTCTTATTTTGTCTACTGGAGGGTACTTCTGCAAGTTTTCATGATGTTAATGGTTTGACGTTTTGTGTGGCTTGGAATTTAACTCCTGCCATGATCATACCTTCTAGGAAACCTTCGGCCTTTGTGGCCTCCTCCTCTAGCTCTCCAGTTGGGCATGGTTAATTTGGGTTTTTTTCCATAATCTTTATCAGAAAAAGGGTCCATCAAGTGTATGTAGTTAATGGAGTCGAAGATCATTTCATGATATTACATTGTTTCTGTCAGACTATCTCTGTCTGATGGTGTTGTTCGGTAGGACAGTGCCCATTGTACCATTTGGTGGGGCGGTGTTCGTTGAACCATTTGGTGGGGGAAATGCCAATTTTACCAAGATTTTTGTCTTGAAGTCAAAAAGCATCAACACTGACTTCATCTTTGCTGTCAGCTCATCTTCCTTCTGTTCGTTTTTTCCCTTTTGGACTTTAGAGGACCGTGGGGCTAAGAAGGATGGATGTCCTATACTAGGGGCTTTTGGGGGCATATTTGGTTGTTTCAACTACGCATGGATGATTTTGTTGACTCATTTGATCGTATTTTAGGTCATCTAGCTATCAAACTTTTGCTTCTTCTTTCTAGTGACTGTTTCAACTCCTCTTTCTATCTTGAGTCTGAGGTGGAAACATACCCCACTGGTGCTTGTGGTAGGCCCAACTTGACTTTCCCAGAATCCATCATTTGTTGTATGAGATACTTGAAAACCAAGCCCTCCTAGATGGTATGTAATACTATTCAGTGATACAGACAATAATTTGAACGGTCGTCAAGACCTACTTCATCGGCTCTCTTTGCCTCTTGCAGCTGGAGAAAATTGAAATTCATGGAGCTATGAAATAGTCGCAAACCTAGTCATCCTGGAACAAGTAAACATTATTTCTTTGTTCTACAAACTGATTTCTTTTAGCACCTCATCACTCATATTATTGAGGTGGGTGTGGTTTTTAATGTCCAAGAGGTCCCACATAGTTTTGTGGGGGCCACCCAACTAGAGATTGTGATGGGGGTGGCTTAAGCATGATAGTTATTGCTTCATCTTTTCCTGTTCTTTTCCCTGGGGTTTATGGGTTTATTAGGGACTTGAGATTGGTATGTTTCAAGGAGTCTTTTATCCTTAGGGAAATGGTAGAGAAGTCTCTAAATCCAAGGGTGTACTTCACCGAGATGATCAGTATTCGCAATTCATTCTAAAGGTTATCGATGCACTTTTCAAACATCTCATCCTGGGGGAGTGGCTAGTTAAGGGAATATGTCAGGACCTTCCATCTAGAAATAATGTTTGAGACTCTTTAATTCTCCAGTTGTGAGCAGTTCATGAATTCACTAACCGTCGTCTTGTTAAGCGTTGAACCGAACAGGAAGAGAAACTATTGTCGGAGGTCCTCCTAGCATGTTATTGAATTGGATGGTTGGCTAGTATACAATATTAAAGTCGATACTTTAAGGGTTTTTATGAATCACATGAGTTTTATGAAAATTTTCTGATCTGGAGTGGCCATCACGGGATCACAGTAAGAAGAATATTGCACCAAATGTTGTTCCAGGACCCGTGATCCGTTAAATATTGGGAATAAGGGATTCCCAAGGTTTTCCTGTGGTGGAACATTGCTCACTCACTCAGGGTAGAGTTTGCACTCTGGCTGTAGCAGAGCATGCCACCCCTCAATGGCTTCTAGTCATGTTGTTATGTTCTCAAAAGTGTTTAAGATCCCTTGATGCATGTCCTGTTAGACTTGAGAAAGAGCTGGTGCTGCAGAGGCTAAGACTATGGGTGCCGATGCTACAGGAAAATGCGGTTAATACCCAGATGTTGGTATCATTTGAGGGTTTATGTAGATATATTTTGGTTTCCCTCCTAGTGGCAGAAGTCTTGATGTCCTTCCAGGGTCATGTTTAATAGTCTTATGAGGCTGTATTCATTCACCGGAATGCGTTCTTAGGGAAGGGGAACACCTTCTGGGAGAACCTGCTGACATTCAATGGGGGAACACATCTGGTGAGATAACTCCCTCAAAGTAGTTTGGCATTAATTCGCGTGAGCTCTTCCATTTCTTCCCCCGTCCAGGTGAACCTTTCCTTGAGGGTGAGGGACAAATTCTCATTGGGAGGAGGAGGTGGGTCACATACGACCTTGGATTTATTTTTCTCCTTGTTGGAGTTTCACATGGGAGGTTGCGATGGGTTAGTTGAAGGGGCACCCAAATATTGGATCACTCTAGGGTTTCAGGTATGCACTCCATCAGTCATGGAGGGAGATGCCTCTATGAGGGAGCTATCTTCCTTCATGTCTCCTCCCTTCACATCATTTCTTGTGAGATCCGTGGGGTTTATTTTTACAATGTTCACTATGTTGTACCGCATTGGGGGTGGTGTTCCCGGTGTCAAATGGTAAGAATGATTTCTTCACTCTTTTCTAGACTATATCCTTCCATTATGTGGTATTAATTGGAATTGCTAGTGATGATTGACCAAAAGGGTGCCCAGGTCTGACCTCATAATCCTCTTTTCACTCGGAGGGTGCGAACCATAAGAAGGTGTGGAACATGTCACTCCTATGTACATCTTCTTCCTAGACCGTGGAAGATAGATTTCCATTGTGTGAGGATTTCAGTTAAAAATTCCAGTACCCCTGGGGGATGGGGTTTTTCCCATTCACCTGTTGATGCTCTATAGCCTAGATTTTTTGGTCTTATGGGGGAATTTTGATTTAAAAGCACATCCCTTTCGGCTGGGGTTATTATCATATCATGGTGGTAGCCTATGATATTTCCACCCTTTCAATTTCATGAACTCCCGCATGGGTGTGATCCAATGATGGCATTGGGACTCTACATAGTCTATGGCCTTTTGAAGGCATGAGAAATGCTTGTAGGTTGGCTTCCCTAAGGTAGGAAGCCAGCTGGATGTTCCTGGTTGCCTGAATTTTAAGCTTTTCGTTGGCTTGATCCCTTTTTCCATGATTCTTTTGAGTCTTACTCCAGGATGGTTTTGGTTGAGTATCTCATCTTCTCTAAGTATGGGTTTCATTTGATTGTTTCCTTTCGGTGATGACATTACAGGATTCCATTTCTAATGGGGTGTGTTGGATGAGGCGTGGAGTGAAGTGTATAGCTCTATGTTCTCCTCATCCCTGAATGTGAATTCTAGCAGAGGCATTATCGATGAGGCAACGAAATTTATACAGTGCATGGAAGTTATTCAGTTCATGGTTTTTCATTCATCATTCTTATTATGGATTCCTCGTGAATAAGAGGGATTTCAGGTTGATTAGATGGGGAAGCTCCCCTATCATGTGACTTGGTTGGTGTACCCTTTGTACGGTAGGAATTTTTCTTTAATCTTTCGAAGAGTCATCCATATGTTGAGTCAAATGTCATTTGTGCATTCCCTAGACAATTTTCCTTGTATTTCGAAGTGAGAATTTGTCATAGGTCAACACATCATTGGTATATTATCCCAAGATAGTTGTCTTCTCAAAAGAAATATACCATGTTGTTGTTCTTCTAGAGGCTCTTCTACATAATATTCCATGATCAACTGCTTCATAATAATTTATTTCAAAGAAACCATATTGGTGGGAGACTTTTTGATTTCCAAACGGCGCGGGGGTGGATCAGAAGATGAGCATGGCCCATGGCCATCCTCAGGTTGAGAAAGAATATCACTCATTACAGATGGAGTGCCTGATGTTTCTGACTACTTTGTGAGTGCCACATCATATGTGGGATTTCTCATATTTTTTCTAGCAAGGGGATGACCTTCTTTCCATTATGGATTTTTCTTATGAGGAGGACCTTCTCAAGTGGTGATGCGATGGCGAGGACTACCATTTCACCTTTATGCATGATCATAGGAATTTTCCTTTGGGCGTATACCCTAGGGAGAACCATCAGGGAAGTATGTATGAAGGGGAGGACCTTCTTGCAGCTTAATGTTACTATGGGGAGGACCTTCACAGAAACTGTCATTGCATGGAGGGACTTCGCAATGACCGTCATCATGGTGAGATCTACCATCATGATTTGATAACTAGCTGCAGGGAGAATTTCTGTAGTGTACATCCTAGGGAGGGCCTTCAAAATGTACTGTAATGAGTGGAGGACCTTCTCATTACTTGTTGTTACTGAGGTGAGGACCTTCACAACATCTTCCATTATGGGTACGGACTTCACAATGACTATCATTATGGTGAGGAATACCATAATGTCTTGATGTATAACTACAAGGAGAAGTATATATGCATTGTATACCCTGGGGAGGTCCATCCGGGAGGACGACAGGAATGGGAGGTCCTTCTTGCTATTTGATATTCAGGTCGATGGAAGGGCTACCCCGAAACGCATCAGGAGATATGCTCTCATGATTGACCATTCTTGACCCACATAGTGAGTCCTCGTGGTTGCTCTATGGAGGACCTTCAGAGTTGCTGGTAGAGATATCTCTGGGACGAACTTCTAAACTGCTACTGCCAATTCCGTAATTTGGTACTGGAATGACAGGGTCTTGAAACTTTTTCAATATATGTTTGAGGGAGTCGTGAACCCTAACTTATAGGAGATAAGGGTCATATAGGTGCTCTTCATTTTCCAATTTCCTTTGGTGCCTATCATTTTTAGGGGATCTCTGTCAGGTAACCGGGTCATATGCTATTAGTAATGGACTTCATATATGGTTCCATGTATTCTTGGGTCCTGTGATGTTTCCAGGATATGTCAATAGGAATTTTGAGTTTTGGAAGGGATATACGTCGACCCTGGATTTGCCACCACGTTGGACCGACATCCCCTAGTTGGAACATGTATTTTTTTCTGATCTGTTTGTCCGTATGTCACAGGATAATGTCCTAGACCCTCTTGGACTGGAGCAGGGATGCATAACTACTCTGGTGTGACTAACTCATTTTGTGAGTGAATCATTCCATTCAAGGGAACCAGGTAGTGGGCTTGATTTCTATCTTTTTCCACGGATGCAATGATATCTTGGCATGTTTGAAGGATACGGTCTAGATTCGATTTCTGATCATCCATCATTTCCAGGATGTGATGGGATAATTCTTTGGGTGGAACGGTTATGAAGGCCCATTATGATGTTGGAGTAGTAGTTGGTGCCTGCTCTGGTCCTCTATGAGTTAACAGTAGATACTGGCGGTTCTCCACCACCATGATAGAAGAACAAGTCTATCGCTGGTTAACTTCTTTGGTTGCCACCATATTTGGCTGGTGTTCTTCATATTGACAAGAATTGATTTTCATCTGCTTGATTGCAACTGTATTTGTCTCGCGAGTGTTTTATAAATCCATAAGAAATTGAATCTACTTATATTTAGTTGCTTCCCTATTTAGATGGTGGGATACTAATGAATTAGTAGGTATTTATTCCTGTGAATAGCTAGTTGATGCACTATTTATATGAAAATCATTAAATGCATTAGTAGGTGCTTGTCCCTGCATATAGCTGGTTGCTGCCCAATTTAGATGGTAGGTGTGAAATGCATATGCAGGTGTTTGTGCCTACGTATAGATAGTTGTAGCACTATTTTGATGGTGGGTTTATTGTGCATCGCCAGAAATCTATAGATGCATATAGCTTGCAGCTCCATCTGTACGGCGGGACCAGTGAGCACTAGCAGGAACATGCGTGTGCTTGTATTGTGCAACCCTAGTTCTGTGGTGGGATTGATTGGAGAAGGTAGAGTTGTGTGTCTTCCCATTGAACATCGCCGCATTAGTACGGCGAATCTGATCCTCATGAAACATGGTGATTTTGTGTTCCTGGTAATATATTCTCCACCCTTGGTGGGCAGCTCGGGGGGGATCTCTTGTATTTTGGTAGGTGCCCTCTGCATAAGGTCCTCCTTAACAGGAGGAGGCTTGGTCATCCGGTGTTAGCGGTGATGCTCTCTGGTGGGGGCCTGTGAGTAGGACCCCTATACAATTGAGATGATGTCATTAGCATTAACTTCATTGGCCTCTCTAATTTATGGGAGGTACTCATTTTCACATTCTGGGGACAGGCTTCTAAAACAGTTTGAGAAGACCACAAGGGGCCAGCTGGTGTTGGGGGGCCGGTAGCTGCTAATGATGTGACTGGCAGACCATTATAGACTGGAGGGCTTGTCTTGCAACCTTCAGCCTGAAGAGAGTACCATTTTGGTGGTACTATTTGATCAACATATTAGATACCCAGTGTTGAAGATGCTGGGTAGGCAAGGGGGTCCTGGTCTTTTTTGAGGCCCTGGCTGCCTGCGGGATCGTGGATGTGCATGTCTGCATGGATTGTGGTGATGTCATTTGGATCATAGGTCGCTATGTGGGAAACTTAAATTTACATATATGACAAAGAGAGAAAAAAACATCATCACATCAGTATTCTTTTAAACATATTCATATTTAGGGATTCATCTTGGCCCCTTCCCCTTTTCTTTTGTTGTAGGGAGAAGGGGCCCGAGTGGGGTGAGTCTGCCACCTTGGTTTTAGATTCATGTTGGGTTCACCATTTTTATTCCACCTCCGAGGTGGTGCGTTTTTCATGTACTAGGGCGAACAAAATGGTCTGACATGAAGTGGGATTTTTCCTTTTATCATTTGGGTGGAACTGCCACATTGGTTAAGGATTCACATTGGGTTCACCATTTTTGTTCTGCCGTTAAGGTGGCGCAATTTGTGCGTACGAGGGAGAAAAAAATTGTCTCAAATGTAGTATCTTTTTTTTGTTTTATCATTTGGGTATAACCACCACCTTGGATAAGGATTCACATTGGTTTCACCATTTTTGTTCCGCCTCTGAGGTGGCGCATTTACGGGAGGAGTGGTAATGGCTGACGGGGATCATCACTCGTCCCCTTTTTCTAAAGAGGAGGGTTCTCATAAAATTCACCATTCCTTTGTTTCGACCCATTTAGAATCATTATCCTTTAATGAATGTTTAATTAACCCTACAGGAACTATTGGTTTCAGCAGGTGATTGTGTGGGGGTCAAGTACTCCTGAAATCAGTCCTTCTCGGATGTGACTTCCTCAGACGATCTCCAATGGGTTTTTTTTGTGTATCCAAGAATGCCAAACGACCCTAGTATCGATGATAAATGGATATTATTTCCAAGGATAGTGCTAGTCTACTGGTGATTTGGCCGATAAAGCTTAAGGATTCCATTGGTCGACAGGATGGGAGGTCAGGCTCAATGCACCCTCCCAGGGGAGGATTTTTTCATGATCTGGGACCCTCTTATAGACTTAATTTGTGTTCATATATTCAAGAATCCATGGCTCATTCCCAAATAGTGTTTCCACAGGCTACCCTTTGTATGGAAAAATGTCGTAAGCATGCATATATTTGATGCTACGGGGGTGATGCTGACATGATCCATATTATAAGGTTCTTGGGAGTTTATCGTCATCCAGGGGGATGAAAGGTGACATTATGTTGGGATCGGGCCCACAAGGAGGGCTTCCTATGTATCTTCAAGAGTGGAATCAAAACCCACATAGTTCAGATTGTGTGGGGCTTAGGCATATGATCTTTCCATTGGAGGGGGAATGGTTGGGTGTAGCCTTCATGAGAGGGAACCCTTTTGAGTTCGGTCCTTATGGTAGTTATCCTACGAATCCTATTTTGATCAGGGATCAGAGTTCTCATAGTTCAGAATGTGTGGATGTTGTAATCATCACAAACCTCTTAGCCCACTTGAGTCTTGCTCGTAGTGAGAAACAAGAGTATTTGGAATATCCAATAATTCACATTCCTCATCCCTTGATGGTGGCTGAGGGAGAGCCTGCGGAGGAAGAGGCCGGGGTGACCGTGGGCATGGGTGTAGAGAAACATAATTTTCCATGTGATATGGAACTAAAGGTCATGCAGCTGGACCTTTGTGGATTGGGGACTTACCTCAGTGGGTGGGCCCGGGAGTATGCTCTTGGAAGGGGAGGAGTTTTCCCTCTTCAAAACGGGGAAGCGCAAATAACCCCTTCAACTTATCACTATTCCTCATTGAATAGAAAATCAAGTTATCACCCTTACTCCCAATAACGTTGAGGTTCACGTCGGCATCCCAAGGTTGGGCTCTGAGTTACCATGGGAATGTAGCCACACAGGCATTCCGAAAGCTTGTACCTTTGTGGGTAGGGCCTTCATGCCTCCACTTACCATGAGTATGTAGACTTAGTGGGGCACGCGGATGCACATGATAATCTGATCATACTGGTTTGGTGGCTCTAGGGGAGGCTTTGGCCTCATGTCAGATGTCTGGATAGTGGAGGGACCATGGAGGGCTGAATGGTAGTGGAGGGGTGAGGTTCAAACTTGTGGGAACAATACCAAAAATAACCCCATTCCGCGTAAATACTTTTTATGTGGGAATGGGGAGTCATTAGATACCATAGTGGTATGCATGCAGTGGTATAAGGACTCGACCTTAAACATTACATAATCGTGAGTTAAGTAAATAATTCACATTGAGGATCTTTTAAGGTTTATAATTTTAGAGAATTAGGTCATATATATTACATTATATTTCAAAAATTACAATGTAGACACTTCTACTAAGTATCCATTTTTTCATAATATAAAAACTCAAAAAAACATGTCTAGTTCCATGTTTTAGATAGAATCACTTTTCCTTGATCACATCCTTGACCCTATTCATCTTTAAGTCTTGTAAAAAAACATTTCAAACATTGGGGTGAGCATAAAAAGCTCAGTAAGGGATATAAAATAAGGAAAGGAATAATTGACCCATTAATAAATACAAATCAATTAAACCATACTTTTCAATCATAACATACCGCATGAAATCATATGATTTATGAATAACACATAGAAATCATAAAACATAAATGTATCTTGGGGAATCCATATCATACATACATTGTATCTATCATAGCTACATAGGGAGTTATGTTGGAATACTGTTTCCCTCTGGAATTGGGGATGACCTCATCGATTTAAGGTTCAAACATTTCAAGCGGTTTCTAATGGGTTTGTTCGTAGAACCGGAAACATCCAATTATTCCATATCCATTTGAACCTACTTTCGAAAGATATGTCCTCATTAGTTGTGGACTAACGAGACTTATAAATTTGCATTGGTCGAGAGGATGGGAGGTCGGACTCATCACACCTTTTTTTAGGGGAATTATTGTCTACTCTGGGACTCTCTTTATAGATTGAAGTTATGTTCGTGAATCCTTATTACATTACCAAGTATAAAATGAGCTTTTCATTAGATCTGACAATCAAGGATTGATATTTAGGAAATTTAGAGAATGTTTTATCTGTATTCTAGGTTCTTATTCAATAGAGAATCATCTGTATTTGTTAGAGATTCTTAGTCAATGGTATCCTTTGATACATAAAAGTCTCTTGGTAATTATGATGACCGTACTAGTTTTAAAGCCACTCAGTGGGGCACTTGATGTTTATTGTCATTCAGAAGAAGATTTATTATTTCAGAGTTGAGATCGTACCCGCTGATGGGCTACCTACATATCCTTTGTTTTAGAAAAGGAATCATAACCCACGTAGTTCGAGAAAGGGGGCATGATGTTTATGATTGAGGGCTCAAAGAAAGATTTCATAATTATGTTTACACTCTAAGCTCATGTGGGTCATGATCAGTGTGAGAAAAAAGAGGTATTTGTAAAGTCATACAATTATGCCATGAAAGATGCAATCATAAGAAATGATGTGGGGCTTATGTACGTAAGACTGCCCAAACAAATGAAGACGAAGATTTACTTCAGGGAAGAAATCCAAGAACATGGTCCATAAAGGTATATGTACTTTATGGAGATTTGGATACTATAACTTGGGGCTTACTCCTGAAAAGGAGGCCCAAATTAGGAGGGGAACTATGATTGGATTTTACTCTAGAGAAGGAATCCCAAATCAAAAGTAAATTAGGACTGGTTAAGGGACTTGGGGCTTACTCCTAAGGAGGATGCCCATATTAGGGAATTTTAAGACTGGGGATTACTCCTAAGGAGGATGCCCATATTAATGGGAATTATGACTGGAGATTATTCCTGAAAAAGAGACCCAGGTTAATGAGGACATGGGGCTTACTCTTAAGGAGGATGCCCAGTAATAAGATTCTCTCATCTTAAAAGATGAGGTTGAATGAATGAAATCTCAATCATTAGTGACATAAAGATGTGTAAATCACTATGTTTTGAGAGATTTTCCACGGAATTCCTTTCAGATAATGAAGTCAAATCCAGAAATCATGCCATTAATGGCTTTGAAGAGTGTCTTGAAGATTGAATCATGAATAGGAGAGGTGGAATGGCATAAGATGGGTGAAATGACTAGGAAAGGCACCCAAAAAGATAGGGGCGTGCAAGCCCTGGCAGGCGCGCAGGTACTGCGTGGGTGTGAAAGTCCTATTCACGTAGGTATACCTACGCGACACATGGGTACTTGTGAGATTTTTAGTCCTTAGGGTAATACATGGGAGAGACTTGGCTCAAACCCTTGGTATTATCCCTAAAGGCTTTCTAGAAGAGGGCGCGCATGTTCTGGTGAAGAAGTAGGGTGGTGCTCAAGTGTGTCCATTTCTTTTAAGGGTAAAACAGTTAGGAATGCAAGTTTTAGTAAATTATAACACTTAGACCTTTCTCTTCTTGTTTAGACCATCCATTCTAGGTAGTTAATTACCTTATAAGTGTTCGGAAGACCTGAAGAAGAGAGTTGGGCGTTCAGAGATCTGTATGTGAATTCTGGAAAAATTTCCTCCTCAAATGGGGGGCCCACCGGGGGTATTTATAGGCTGGATAAGACCCTGAGCAGTTATCACTTAGGGTGTGAAAGTCACTTGTGTGACCATTAGGCGCCGCGCTAGTGGACTTGCATGACAGTGATGGAACTTGCACGACGCATGTGCATTTGAAGCCTTGTTCATGCTATTGTCAATTTTTTTTGTTTTCTTCAAAGGGTGAATCACTTTGTGCTAAGTCATTTTCCTTTACATTCCTTTAGACAATGTGATGGAAAGGAGAATCAACAAGAGTCTCCCCTCAGAGTTGGATCCGAAAGAATAAGGATATGACTCTGAGGAAAAGAATAAAACCAAAGGGAAAGAGGCGCGCAAGTGTTCAGTGCGCAACACTCATCGCGCAGGTGCGAGTCACACAGGGCTGGAGCGCGCTGGCTATAGGCGTGCAGGATTCTGGCCTGGACTATAAATTTGTGCTCATTTGGAACAAATAACACTGACTTCAGTATTTTCGAGCTCTCACTATGCAAGTCACCTTCACCGCACAAGTTCCTCGTTTTCTACTATTTTTTCGATGTCGCACTCCTGTCAAGGTATTTGGACTTGCGCAGTTTATACTTGTGTGCCAAAAACATGTGTGGCACATTAACACTTGCGTGACACATCCATACTTGCACGCCAAGTTTAGACTTGCGCGCCTTAATGCCTTTTCCATTTTTCTGAAATTCCTTCACAAATTTTATGAAAAATCAACTTACTTAAGAGTTAATTTATTCAACTTTTGTGTAGAATCAATGGAACTTAGAACTGGAATAGCTGATGAACTGGAAAGTAAACTTCTTGATGATATGACGAGTATCATAGGCCATGATTACTATGATATCTGTGACAGAACTCTCCCAGATTTGGATAAGTACTTGAAGAAATATCATCTTAATTTCCCACAGAGCATCTACCTGCCTCTGTATGGTCATGGTCATCTGCAAGAATCCAATGTTATAGATGCAAAGAACTATATTCCTGAGATGTAGCTACACTGCTACTCCTCTATTTCGGTTATGCTGTGCATTAAGAGCAAAAACATTGGTGTGAACTTTCAAATCTTTCCTCCATGCCATTTCCTTGCAGATATGAAAATGGAAAATCCATGGGTTGAAATGTTTTCCGCTACCGCTTGGTGGAGAGAAGACAATAATGGCATTAGAACAATATCTGAAAAGAGTACTCTCTCCAAATGGATCATTACTTCCAATGCTCCATTCTCAAATCCATGTATCCATCTTGAAAGTTTCTTGGACAGAAACAGAGTCATTGTTTGATCAGCAGAAAATTTTCTCAAACTGCACTAAAGAACATTCTTTTACAATTGTTCCAAGAAGAGCTGGTATCACTACATCTCTTATTGTATCCAGATGAATGAATGAATTCCAGGTGGCTACTGATGAAGCTCGGGATGCTGTAAATCAAATGAAGAATTATGTTGAAAGTCTTTTGTAATTCCTGAAAAATAGAATAGACTCTAGTCTGTGGATGTCGTTCTAACTCTTGTGTATCAATAAAAAACACTTTCACCTTCAATAATTTGTACCTGCACTCTCTTTTTCTATCTACTTAAATTTTACCTAAGCCAATGGGCCTAGTAAGAATAGTTTGATTTTTACTAGGATTATTATATATAACCCTACAAACTTTGAATCTTTTAATTGCTCAATATTACCTAAATCATACACAATGTATGTTTAGTGAGCTGGAACTTGAATTTTATTCAGAGTTCCCTTGTCTTTTGTGGGCACTTTAAAATCGTGCACGTCAGACATAAAGAGGCTAATGTTTATGGTCTAAATAGATATGTCCAAAATGGATTAAAATTGACTCAATTCCTTGAAAATTTATCTAAAAACATATTACCATACTCAAGTATGAGGGAAAAAATGGAAACTATGACTTAAGAATATTTGAATACGAGGAATGATATGAAAAAGAGCTAAAAGGAATTAGAAGAAGTAGTTCCCAAGAATGGACTTACCATTATTTAACAAACCCGTTTGGGGTTGAATTATGCAGGTCCACCAAAGGGAATTGACTGCATAGTTAAATAAATAACTTCTTTTCGAGGACAAGTCCATTATGTAGACTACTTATGCAGGGCGACCTAAGGGAACGTGTTGTATAGTCAAGAAAAAGAACTCTCAGAAATTTTACATTCCTAGTGCTAAAAATCTAGTAAAAGTTTATGGAGATTCAAATTTTCCAAAGTACAGTGTTTGATTTATGGAAAGAGGTACTTGAATATGGAGAAGATATTTCGAAACAAGATTATCGAAGAACTGGATGTATATCACTCGTACGAAGGTCTGACCCAAACGTAGGGAATGAGAATATAAACGATAGACTTGAATACTTTCAGATCATGAAAAAGGATATGGGACAAGTATGTTAATGATGGATATTTTTGCGGATCCCTACATATTGTCATTAAGACAAGTAAGGAAAAAATATGCTTTCTTCCCAAGAATGAAGTTACCAGTATTTAACAAACCTGTTAGGGTATTGAATTATGCAGGGCCACCTAAGGGCATTGACTGCATAGTTAAATAATAGCATCTTTTGGATGACATGTCCGTTATGTAGACTGTTTATGCAAGGCCACCTAAGGGTACGTGTTGCATAGTCAGGAAAAAGAACTCTAAGAAATTTACTTTCCTTTTTTTATTAGAGGTTAAGAAAAGGGTTATGAAGATCTGAAAATATTTAAGGTTAGGATTATGACACATAAAGATGGGTATGTAGATATACACAGATCAATACTAACCATAATCATGTTGTGACTGGGTCCAAAATGGAAATTTTGGACTTCACTACGTATCCCATAAAGATGGGAATCAAGCCATACGTAGTTCTTGAACTACATTTTAACATCGTGTAGGACATAAGGATTGGAAATCTAAGTTTAGGGTCTTAGATCTTGGACCATTATAAGAAATACACAGTGTGTGTTTTCATGGGGACTTTTTAGCCAGGGGACTGAAAGAGGAATTTGGGGTTAGGCCCCAAAGACTTGGGGCTGGATTCAAGGGACACTCGAACATTCCTATGTATCCCATGTGGATGGGAATCAAGCCCACGTAGTTCTAGAAATACCCTCTTTACAAATTTAGTTCGTACATGTGAAGGGTCAAAGGGGACTTTTGTGCAATGATGGTTTAACCCAAGATAAAAGGTTCATGTATTACCATGTATGCAAATAGTCTTTGAAATGAAACAAGATTGAAAATCAATGTAAATAATTATTCCCTCTCAGGTGAGAGTATCAAAGAATATTGTAGTTTATTATCATACTGGACAAAATTGTTGTATAGTTTAACATCGTATAGAAAGGACGAATGTGAACCAATGTAAATATATTGATTCCAGGGGCGGTTTCACGAACCAACATCGTATGAGATGGAGGTGAACCAATGTGATGAGATTGGTTTTGGGCTTGAAACTTGGGAGGATGCCTACGTACCCAGCCTAGAAGGTAAGGATCAAAGTCCGCATAGTTCAATTAAAGAATGAATTATTGATCAAGTTGTCCTTGGGGACAAAGACCTAGAAAATAGTGTTGGGACTTACACATGGTTAGTAGCCCAGAGAGAGTGTTATGGTTGAAGTTTTCTCTAAGATCACATGAGTCATACTTAGTGTGAGAAACAAGAGGTAGCAACAACCCTAACGATGCACAGTTTAATGTCATGTAGGACATATGAAGGGACTATGCAGTTTTAAAGTCTTGCAGTTAGGACTATTGGTGCTTCACAATTTAATGTCATGTAGCAGGGACAATGTACAGTTTAATGTCATCTAGGACGTATTAAAGGACTTTCTTTACAGTTTCGCATCATGTAGTTAAGACGATGGGGACAATACAGTTTAATGTCATGTTTGGAAAAAAGAGGATTGTGCAGTTTAATGTCATGTAGTGAGGACAAAAGAGGACATATTTTAACATCATGTTGGATGTATTAGGGACTCTTTCACATTTTAATGTCATGTTGGATGAAAAAGGGATGATACAGTTTAGCGTCATGTTGGACGCAAGTGCCAATAGTTTAAGGTCGTATGCATGGACCGTTGGTTATGCAGTTTAACATCTTGCTGGACGTAAGGTACTTCTATAAAGTTTAACGTCATACAGCAAGGATAATGAAAGGGGACACAGTTTAACGTCATGTTGGACCAAAATTCAAATATTTTAAGGTCATATGCATTGACCCTGGATGGTGCAGATTAACGTCATTCTGGACGTAAGGGATGTGAAAATAGTTTAAGGTCGTATGAATGGACCGTTGGTTATGCAGTTTAACGTCTTGATAGACATAATAGACTTCTGTACAGTTTAGCGTCATGTATTTAAGAGGTCATAGTTTAATGTCGTGTGGGAAAAGAGTAATAAAAATAGTTTAAGGTCATATGTACGGACCGTGGATAATGTATTTTGTGTTTATAAAAAATACTTCTTCATAAATATAGCATTGGTTGGAGTAGTGATGAGTTCTCCATGCATTGATATTAACGAATAAGCTCCATTGGAATAGACCTTATGTATTGAATAAGGTCCTTCACATTTTGGCTCAAGCTTGGGAGGTTTCATTCCTGGAATCATTGGAGTCCTGAGAACTAATACCAATTCTCCCTGAGTGAATGAACGAAGATGAACTTTTTGGTTGAAAGTTCGTGCTATTCGATTCTAATAGACTTCCAAGTGGTGCAATGTGCACAATCTTTTCTCATCTAAATGTACCAATTCATTCAATCGCTTTTGAGATTGCTCATCTGTAGATGACTGATCACAAATGGATACTATGAGCGAGGGTAGTTGAACTTTAATGGGAAAGATGGATTCCATTCCATATACCATTGAATATGGAGTTGACCACGTTGCAGTGTGGGTGGTAGTCTGATAAGACCATAAAGCATGAAAGAGTTAATCAGGCCATGATTTCTTATCTTCATTCACCATCTTTTGCAATATATTTGAAAGAGTCTTATTTAAGGCTTCTATCTGGCCATCGGCCGCTGCATGATACTAAGATGAATGATTGGATTTGATGTTGTATTCATGATACAGATTCTTCACCTCGGATGAACAGAAGTTGGTGCTATTGTCTGTCAATATGGTATGAAGGACACCAAATCTAGTAATGATGTTAGACTTGATGAAGCTAACAATGCATTTAGAAATGACTTCCTTGAGAGGTACTGCCTCTGCCCATTTGGAAAAGAAATCAGTAGCAGTAATGAGTATTTAGCTATATGAAGCAACTCTAGAGGTTGATTAATGAAGTTGGAATGTACATGGCATGAATGACACTTCTTTGTGAAATCAACACAATCTCATATCATTGAAAGCCAAAAGTATCCAAGCCTTCAAATCTGATTAGACAGTCTATGTCCAGACTGCTGGGCACCACAGACTCCTGCATGCACTTCTTTCATGACAGCCATTGTTTCTTCACCATCAATGCATCTGAAGAGAACTCCATCAAAACCACGTTTGTATAGAATTTTCTCTAGGTGATCTGGGTTATCATAAAGAGTAAAATTGACCACACGTCGTCATATTTGTTCTTTCTCGGCTCTATCCGGTGGAAGTGTTCCATTTTGAAGGTATTCCCTGATAGGTGACATCCATCCTGTAGTATGACCATACAGTTCTGGAATGGGACTAATTTCATTGATCTCCACTATTCTGGTTCAAACATAAGGTGAAATTGTACGACGTTGGGCAATACTAATGGTTGTCTCGTCCTGATTTGGATCTGCTAGAGCTGTGGCTATATTAGCCAGTGCATCAGCTTGAGCATTTTGTGATATTGAGATATAAGAAAATGTCAGTTCCGAAGGAAATTCCGCCATTAAAACTCTGACGTAATCATAAAAATGGATTAGTTCTTCTTTTCTGATGGAATAATCTCCATTGACTTGTTTGATTACCAAGTCTGAATCACCTTTCACATTTAATTGATTCATTTGTGCTTGAAGCGCCAACTCCAAGCCTGTGATGAGAGCTTGATATTCTGCTTTATTATTGGTACCACCTTCCCACAATAAGAAGGAATAAGGTAACACTGCCTTTTCTGGAGAAATGAGCACAATTCCTAAGCCAACTTTGTTGAACTTAGGATTTTCAATTTTCCTCCCTATTGGACTTCTGGAAGACCCATCAAAGTAAATTTCCCATATCTAAGGACTATCCTGAATAGAGAAGACTTCCACACCAGCGAGTTCAATATCTGAAGATGTGTCTTCCATTGAAGGGAGTTTAGCCAGGAAATCAGCCAGAGCTTGGCCCTTTATTGCCTTCTGAGACACATACTAAATGTCGAATTGCTGCAAAATAACTACCCACCTTGCCAGACGTCCTGTAAGCATTGGACAACAAAGGATGAATTTGAGAGGGTTATTGCGCAATACCAATTGGACCTCATGACGTTGCAGGTAGTGTATCAACTTTTGAACTACAAAGATTAATGCCAGGAAGCACTTATCAATACTTGAATACGGGGTTTCTGCTTCAAACATAGTCTGACTGAGGTAGTAGAGGCTGTTTTCATTCCCAGTATCATACTTATGAGCAAGAAAGGCACACAATGATCACTCTAAAGATGTCACGTAGAGGACAAGTGGTCTTCCATACACATGTGGCATGAGTACTGGTGGACCCAAGAGGTATTTCGTGAGAATATCGAATGCTTCTGGACATTCTTCAGTCCACTAGTAAGTGACTCCCTTCTTCATCAATTTAGTGAAGGGTAAACTTTTTCCTGCCAAATTGGCGATGAAATGCCGAATATAGGCTAAATGTCTCTAAACCCTCTCAATTCGTTCAAATTTCGAGGAGGTGACATACCAAGGATTGACTTGGTCTTCTCAGGATCGACTTCAGTACCACGGTGGCTTACAAAAAAGCTAAGAAATTTTTTTGAGGTTACCCCAAAAGCACATTTTAAGGGGTTAATCTTCAAATTATGTTGTCATAGCTTGCATAATATGACTTACAAATCAGCCAAGTGATTAGAACATTGTTTGGATTTGACCACCAAATCATCCACATAACATTCAACAAACTTCCGTAAAAATGGCTTGAAGATGCGATGCATTGCACGCTGATATGTTGCGCCTGTATTCTTTAATCCAAAGGGCATTACCCAGTAGTAAAACACACCCTAAGGGGCTCTGAAGGATATGGATTCCTCATATTATGGGGCAATTCTGATTTGATTATATTTGGAATATCTATCCATGAAGGAAAGCACTTCATAGACAGCTGTTTCATCAATTAAAAGTTTTCTAATCAGAACTGGGAAATCATCCTTAGGACAATGCCGATTAAGATCTCTTAAATCGATGCAAACTCTAATTTGTCTGTTATTCTTTTATAGAGGGACAATATTATCCAACCACTTGGTATATTGAACTTCTCTGACGAAGTTATCTTTGATAAGATTATCCACTTTAGCTTCAATTTTGGAAGAATAAATTGGGTGTGTTCTTCTCGCGGCTTTCTTAAATCCTTGATTCTCTTCTGGTAAACCCAAATGATGAGTAGAAACATCAGGATCAAGCCCAGGCATTTTTGTATAGTTCCAAACAAATATGTCTCGATTTTCCTTTAAAAAGGAAATATACATCTCTTGTTCTTCAAGAGTCATGGCCACACTGATTAAAGTGGGGCGTGGATCTTATTTTGTACCTAGATTTATTTCTCTGAGTTCATCCACAGTGGTAGAGATACCCTCTTCAAATGATGGAGGAGCATCTCTGAGATCTTCCTCTTCTTCTTCTTCATGTGTTATTTCTTCCATTTCTACTTTCATAGTAGATGATGAAGCAGAATTTCCATGATCATAAGAGATGTTAAAATTTGAACATCTTGAAGAAGAAGCTTCCATTTCTGACCCAATTTATGATGAATGGTCTTCCTTGGGAAATAAATAGGAGATGATGGATTGAGAATAGACATAATTGTTCACCTCCGATGTTTCTATAACTTCTTCTGGCCTAATTGGCGAAGTATAGACTTTCTGGATTTCAGTAGATGAAACGAAGACATCTCCATTTGAGCTTTCATCATTGCCTGGAGGATCACCAATTTCTCCCATGTTGACTAGCTCGATTTCCATAATTGACATTATGGATCTTTCCATAAGAGTATTTTGATTTGGGTCTATCCTGTAAATTTGACTGATAGGCAACACATAATCTATACTCACATGTGTAAATGTATTTACTGGAATCTTCTCCAAACCATATGGAGCATTAACTTTTGTAATCTCCCTAGTTGTGGATTTATCCTTTCCCTTCATGTGATAGAATTCCACCTCAATATATTGAGACTCACATGTCTTGAACGGGGACTTATCACTATACAATGTCCCAACTTGACCATTGAAACAATATTTGAGACATTGATGGTATGATGAAGGGATAGCCGCATGTTGATGTAGCCAGGGTCTTCTAAGAAAGATGTTGAAGGTTGAGTATTCATCAACAACCATGAAATCTGAATTGGAAACAAGATCTCCAAACTGAGTTCTGAGTGTAACTTCGCCCAGTGGGTCTTGTTCATTTTTATCATATCCTTTTAACATCATGGTAGAAGGAGATAAATCAGATTCGGTGAGGCCCAATCGACGAAGTGTATGAATGGTCATTAGGTTGACTCCTGAACCATTATCAATGAAAGCTCTTCAGACGTCTATGCCATTGACCTTTCCAGATAAGTACAAAGGTCTAATATGTCGATGCACGACATCATCTTCATCTTCATCAGTAAAAGATATTACTGCATGGCACTCTGAGGGATTATTTTCTATGTGATAGACTTCAGGTGCAGCAATTTTAGTTTCAAAATCCTAAGGACTTGACAAGGCCTCGACGAGTGCCTTCCGAAAATCTTTTGACAGATTTAAAGTATCCAGAATTGATAACTTGGCTGGTACTTGATCCAGGTGTTTCAATACATCATAATTTTGATCCATAGTTCTGCGTTTCCCAATAGGAACATGGGGTTTAGTAGGAGCCTTGGAAGTTGATGTTTTGGATGTTGATGCATCTTGTATTGGGATAGGATTTGCCAATATTCCTGGCCTTGGAAGATCGGACCGATTAGGTCTATTTACCTACTGAGAGTATGAAGGTGGAACCTCCAACCGATCCTCCAAAATAACTATTTCAGGACTGAATTTTCTATTGGTGGAAGAACTAGCTTGTTCTTGCTAAGCTCGCTGATGGGATCTACCACGAGTTTCTGTTGAAAACACAATTCTAGCAGGGGTAGAATTAGAATAGTGGCTTCTAAAAGATCCACGTCTTTCCCTGTATCCCAAACCCCTGGAACTTCCTCTGATTCGTCTATTTTATATATGGAATTCAGGCTCATCAAAATGGAAACTTCAACTAACATATGGATCTGTTAATTGAATCATATTAACAGAACTGAAAATCAACTCTTCATCCGATGAAGACTCTAGCTGATTAGCCTATTTAGGCTGTGCCGTTTGGTGGGATGGAGACCGTGGATTCGATGTAGATGGCATGAAATCTTCCAGAGTCAAAGAGAGATTATTCTTTGACACATACTCATCTTCTTCTGATCATTCCTCTTTCTTGGAACTGTGCCATTTCTTTGAGTATTTTCCCTCTGATGAAGAGGGTTTTGCTGCAGCATTCATGGTAGAAGTTACAATTGGTTTCTTCAATTGTGTTCACAAAATAGCATGAGTTCGGTTGATCATCTTTCTGACCAACCAATCATCATATTTCTGCGCATTTTTTCTTTTGACTTCTTGTCACTCACCTTCCACCTCTGGAACTATAGTAGTGACACATGATACCTGAGCTGAAGAACCTTTTATTTTGACTTATCCTTAGTCGACCATCTTTTGTAGGAGGTCTTTGAAGACAAAACACTCCTGGATGGGATGCCCTAACATTTGATGAAATGGGAAATAGTTGGGAGGGTCTTCATCTCCTTCCTTGTTTGGACTCTTGGGCATTGGAAATTAAGCCAAATTATTTTCCAGAGCCGAAATGAAATAACCAGGAACTTGCCCATTTCGGAAAGAGTAAACTGTGCTTTTCAAATCCTCAAATTGTTTTCTTATTTGATCTCTTTGATTATCTTGATGAAACAGCCTCTGTTTTTGGTGCTCAGGAGGAGGAGCCCTTTGAGAAGATGAAGGTTTTGAGGTTGAAGCAAGTACAGGTGCTTGTTTAAGCATAATTGTAGCAGTCTCTAATTTACCCATTCTCCTTCCCGGAGCTGATGGAATTACACAAGATTTAGCCTTAGTCTGTATAATAGAATCATCAATCTGTTGAGTGATTGAAGTAAGGTCTTGAAACCCTGCTGTGTATTTCATAGGGATCAGCGGTGTGCGTAATTCGTCACGCAGATTTGCCACACAGATTGGCAACAGTTCCTCTTGAGTGAGTGCTAAGCTTAGAGAATATGTTAATCCCTTCCTGTGAGAAATGAAATCAGAGACCCTTTCATTCCCCCTTTGCTTACAGTTTGTAAGATTGAAAACTATTTTCTTCGGCAAAGTTGAGATGAATTGAAGAAGAAATAGTTGACCGATATCTTATAATTTGGTAATTGTCCGAGATTGCAAGCTTGTTTACCAGACAAAGGCTGGTCCTTGCAAGGTTCGCACAAAGCATCTGAGTTTCACTGCTTCCTACTGCTCTGGAGTTCCTATCATAGGATCGCAACAAGACATGTAATGCGTCAAATGCTGTTCAGGGTCACCTAATCCATTGAAAATAGGGAATATAGGGTTCCCAAAACTTTATGGGGGAGATACTGAATCTACCCATTCAGGGTAAGCTCTCTTGTATGGTTGAAACTGTGCACGCTTCCCTTCTATAGTCTCTAACTGAGCTGTTAATGACTCAATGGTAGTTATTAACTTTTGAGAAACATTTGGTTGAGCTTGGACCTGAATAGGTGCACTGACCGGAGCTTGGACAGGTATGGCAGCTGGTACTGCAACTGATGGCAGCACTGCCAATTGTTGTTACACTTGACCTGTAGGATTAGACCTATGAGGGTGTACTGATAGGGGAGGATATTCTTGATCCATCTCAGTAGCTACAACAAAGTCCCTTGGCTGACTGAATCCACCATGTTTAGGAGGAAGTCTACCCTGAAGTAGTTCTGCATTCATCCCCCTCAATTCCTTCATTTCTTCCTCCTGTTGTGCAAATATTTTCTCTAGTGAGAGCGATTGGCCTTCTCCAGAGGAAGGATATGTAACCTGATTCTTTCCCTTCCCCTTGTTTGATCCCTTTCGGAGAGGGGGAAGTGGTTTATTTGAAGGAACATCCAGATTTTGGGTAAATCATTGATTTTGTATACACACACCTTCTTCATTTGTGTTTGTGCATACAACTTCCTAAGTAGGAACCTCTTTATCTGAGTCCCCTGAGTGAGCCTCATCCTGTGGATCAACAACAATGGAATTGATGAAATTAATTGATGCATAATTCATTGCATCCCTTCTATCAGCATTTCTGTGATATTGTCTTTTTCCATGCCTCTGACGAGACATTGCCTTTTGTGTTATTGATCCCTCAGGAACTTCTCAACGAACCGTAATTTGGAGAGAATCTCCTGATAATTTGGATCTTCGTTCCTCTTGGGGCTTCTCCCCCAATCGATAAAAGACGGAATTTCTCTGAAGAGGGGATTGATGATTTGAAGAAGTCCCCAGTCCGGTAAACTGGGGTAGTTCCTGATGTCTTTTCTCAACTCCTCGAATCCTATTTGTTGATTTTGAGGGTTGGATTAGAAGAGTCCCTAGTCTGGCAAGCTGGGGTGGCTCTTGACATGCTATGTCTGAAACTTTCTTAAAAGATCACTTGATCTTGCGGACCATAGTCCGAAAATTAGCTGGATGCATCAATCGGCATCCACTTTTATCACCCGTCTCAGAAGACCGTTGGATGATTTCCGAAACTTCTGTCACTTGATGATGTGCTTGCTCCATACAAGAGGCCTGTTCAATATTCTCGTTTTCTTGATGTAGGATTAATTCAATAAATTGTTCTCTTTACTCTTGATTTTGAGAAGAAATAGTTGAGGCATGTTCTTGGGCAAGCTTTTGATTACAAACAAAACCCATTGACTGTAGCCGGCCACGGGAAATAACATTGCATGAGACCATTTTCGGCGGGCTTTGCTGACTGGAAAGCACAGTTAAATGTAGTGTTCCATGAACACCCCATCCTCTAACATGAATACCAGATGGGGAATTGGCAATTAATTGGTGCAATCTTTTTAGTGCGCCAAGGCATGTACACTGAAGGCCTCTCTGCTTCTTTTCAGCCTTCAGATATTGAGAGACTAATAGAGATGCCAAATCAATTTTGCATTGTAACCCTTATATTATCTTAACAAGATTTTCATATTCATCATAAGATAATACTTTCTTTGTCGACTGACAAAGTGTTTTCCATATGTTGAGACGAATATCATGAATTCCATCTTCCATCAAAATCTCTGGAATGTCATACTGAGAGTCATCCAGAGGCCCAAACATGACTGGCACTTCACCTTTCGCCAGTTGTTTTCTCATGTTCAGCATTTCCTATTTATCATTTAATGAAGATTCTTCTACCTGATTTGACCATAGGTGGTGTTTCCTTCTTGCTTCATCGGATTCAACAAGATTGGTAGAGAAATTACTGATCAAACTAGAAGATGCATGACATAGGGGTGATTCGGAGAATGACCTACACCCTGGGCTATCTTCCAACTGATAAAGTATTTCACATTCTAGTGATGAATCATTAGACATGACTGGTTTTGCATTTTCAAGTGCATCAAGATAAGAGGGCTTTCTCAGCACTACATTGTCCACAAGAGCAATTTCCAGGTAATGTGCATCACTACTACGGAGGGGACTTGTGTAGAAAAATTCATCATCATGGGGAGGACCACCATGGTAAATTATAGAAAAAGTTGAGATCTCTTTCTCCTTGGAATTCTGACCACACAGAGGGTTCCTGTGGCTCGCATCTAAAGATGAAACTTTGAGATCGACCGAATTGTCTTGAAGCAAGACTTCATGAGGAAGTCTCTATTGAAGAGCATCGGAATTAATATTCCCACTATTGGGAAATGAGGGTGTAGAATCTTTAATTCCAATAGATAACTATCTGAGGGCTTCAAGAACTCCAGCATCAAGCAAGGGCTTGTTACAAATTGGATCTTGATCTCTTGAATGTGCTGGGAGGGTCTTCTTCCTAGATGCCTTATTACTCGCCTTTGAAACTACCTGTTGAAAAAAGTGGCTAATCTGAGCAGGTGTATGTGCCTGATTAGGAGAAATGATTAGGTTACGCTAACGATCTCTACTCAAATCAGGTGTATGTGGCTGACTTGGTTGTCCGTATGATATGGGGGAGTTTTCCCCACAACCCTCTCGGACTGGAATAGATGTGTGTGTCTATTCTGGAGTGAACTGTTGATGTGTCACTCCACTGGTAGGGATAGATTTATGTGTATAGCATCCCTTGTTTTTGTCACATAAACTTTCATTACATTATACAAAACTAAGGATCTTTAAGGTTTAGTTTCTTGGAAACCAGGAACATAATACATGAAACAAAAACAAACATTTTTCTTAAACACTTGAAAGGGTTCTCCTTATGTTCATCCTAGGTTCATTACTACATCTCATAACCTGGGTACATACATCAAAAGATAGGCTGAGCAGAAGGCCCAGTAAGGGAAACAAGGGAAACATTTAACATTTGAACTTGAGATACATCAATAAAGTCATGAAAAGAACTTTAAGGCATGAAAATGAAATCATGAGACATATCATAATAAAAATAACGTATTTCATAACTTGAAGATGTGGCTACAATATTTTACAAAGACAATCACTTTGGTTTCACCAAGGTCCATCCCCAAGGTGTCAACAAAAATTGCCAAGGTTATTCACCAAGGTATCAGTCTAAGTGGTCATCTCTAGAGATTAAGTCTTTACCCAATGCATTGGAGCGCTATCAGGGCGAACCCTTAAAATTGCCTTTATCATCATGTGAGCCACATATATCATCATCAATAATTTCATAAACAACCCATATAGCATAAAAGAAATGGGTTTTATTTCATAATCATAACGTTTTTTAAAAACTTCTTTAAAGACATGATCTTTGTGTCACTTTAAACCCCACAGAAAAGGAAGGTGGGTCTCATGTATGTAAATCACATAATTTAAAATGGAAAATTTTGGAATATATGTGAATACCCATATAGAAGAGAGAGATTTGACTATTCACTTAAAAAAATAAAAGAACTTTAGAAAAAGAGAGAGACATTTTAAGACGGAAATTCTGCAGCAAAACGACTATGTTTCAGGGTTTTAGAAAACATTGAAAAGAGAGGAGACATGGGTAAAACATTCATAAATGACCCATAAAATAGTAGAGAGACATAATATGAAGGATATATGAACATGGTAATGAAATTTTAATGATATACCATATGAAATGAAGAACTTGAAAGAAAGAAAAAAATAAGATTTCTATTATGAAAATTCGGCAACCTAACGGCATCACTTAAACATCAAAAAATAAATTGACGACATCAAATAGGGTCTCTCATCATATGAACATAAAAGATAATTATGATATATTTAGAGATCATACCCAAAAAAAATAAAAAGGAACTTGAAATATTTGACATGAAAGTAGAACTTTAAAAAAAGAGAAAGGTGAACGAATCCCTTAAAAATTCGGCAGCCTAACGACGCCACTTAAAACATCAAAATACTGAATTAAAGAGATAAAATAGGGTCTCTCATAATATTAACATAAAATATCATTATGATATATTTATAGATCATACCCCAACAAAATAACAAGGAACTTGAAATACTTGGCATGGAAGTAGAACTTTGAAAAAGGGTGAAAAAATCCCTTAAAAATTCGGCAGCCTAACGGCGCCACTTTAACATTCTTAAAATTAAATGATGAGAGAAATAGGGGGTATATCATCAAATGAACATTAAGGAAAGTATGATGAATATAAAAGAACATCCTCTAACATAAGATCATGGAGCATAAAATAAATGACATAAAAGAGATTACTTGAAAAGAAAGAGGGAGGTAGGATCCCTTACCTTAAAACGTAACTCTTAAAACTCAAAGGTTTGGACCTTGAGGGCTTGGGGCACCTTGGGAGGACTCCTGGAGAGGTAATGAGACCATAGCATTGTTGGCGAAGAGTTGGGAGTGAAAAATAAAGGAGTAAATGGTGGGTATTTATAGGGAAGGTGAGGTGATAATTTAATAATTTCAAGGGACACCACACAAGTGGTTTTCTCAAAACCGTGGGCTCTCCCATGGTATTTCCCATGGAGTTAGGACACATGGGGCCCCCAATACAATAATTAATCACCTTTGGTCGGAAAACACTGAAAATATCTCATGGCATCATCATGACATAGTTAGGATGTCATTAAACATACCGAAACCCTAAAATTGTATTTTCACTATTCATTGAAAATTCAACTTTCTAAGAAAAATCCCAAAATTTCACCTTAACCAAATATCGATTCTCTGATTTCAAAAATGAACTCCATTTTATAAAAATAATTTTCTAAATATTTTTAATTACATTTTTAAATAAATACAATATTCACCGAAAATTCTTTTTTTTCAGAAAAAACCCCAAAAATTACCATAACATAATATTGATGCTCTGAGTTCAAAAATAAAGTCCATTTTATAAAAATATTTTTATAAATAATTTTAATTTAATTTTTAATTAAAAACACTATTCACTCAAAAAACTTATATTTCACTAAATATTTATGAAACTGTTATTTACCCATTTTATTGAATCACATTACTTAATCAATGTGTCTAAATTATGTTAATACTTTCTTTAAATGAGATTACTAATACATTTGGTCACATTACTAATCCTAAGCATAAAATCACTATTAATAATTTATTATTCATCAAAAATCATGTTGATCTTATTAGACTCTAAATTTCATACTGAACATAATTGTAGAAGACCATTTTTTGAAAATCATTACACATTTTAAATTATTTAAGGTTTACATAAACATTATTAAAATATCCTTTTCCTAAAATTCATCAAAAATATGCATACTATATTTATCTGGTCATTTGAAAATTCATAAACATCATCATAAGATGAAATCAAAATTTTTATTTAAAACAAAGGATTACACAAGGCAGTTACGGTCTCCTTACATAGCCCCTTATCACACCCGCATAGGACCTAAGTGTAAGGTGTGGTAAGGTGAGAGAATCCGAGGGAGGCTCGGCCAACATTGCACAAGTAGTAATTTCTATTAGTTTGAACTTCTCACAAAGGCGATTCCGTTCTAGCTTTACACGATGATGTTTGTCTTGGGTTTGGTCCAGAGCAAAGCCCAGTGGTGCTACCTCCTTCCCAAGTTCCGTTAGATGGTCTTGGATTGGCCCGAGACTACTGGATGAGGCCATCGAATCTCCTTTCTATATTAATTAACCAAGGTCACTTTTATTTAGAGAAAAAAGTCGCAACATTCAATTTTTAATGGTCATACTGACTAACAATCATATAATAGTCAAAACCTAACAGTATCATTTTAATTATACTCATGTTATCAAATGAAACAGTTTTGTTGAGTATGAAAAATAAAATAACACACAAAATTAGGAAACAAGGTTTATTCAAAATTTCGGGTGGTTACAATCTTTCCCCCTTAATAAATTGTGTCCTCACAATTTTTAAAATTGGGTTTTGAAATTTCATTAAAAGTCCCACATCAGAAAAAGAGTCAGTAACACTATTACTTTAAAAGATAGAAAAGGAAGTACAAAGGTCACCCGAGTTAACCCATACTAGGATTCCATGTAGGAAAACATGGATATGGAAGAAAAAACAAAGGGTCATGTTCTGAGGGAGAGTGATAAAAAACATTATTAGGAGAAAGTTAACAATAAGAAAATCAAAAACTTATGATGTGTGTAAACGGTCTTTGATTACCCAGTAGGAAACATTAACAAACAACATTTTTGTTTTGTGTTCCTTTTCATAGTTTTGAGGAATTCATTTACTACATAGAATAAAAACATAAGGAAATTTACCTACCTTCATGTAGAGTTTCATCCTTTAATTAGTTTCTGCCAAAACTAATATTTTCTACGAATGATGAGAATTCAAAACAACTTGGTCTCATCAAAGCACAAGAATCATCTTATAGAGAATCACATAATCCACCAAAGATTAACTATCTATTTCTTCTATCTTTAAAAATTATCCCAAAAATAGAAAGGGTAAGATAAAACAACTCTTCCAATATAAATAACCCCAGAGGATGGCAAACTACTTTAAATCTTCAATGTTCCATGGTACTACCCAAAGTTCATCATAGACCATTCCATAAATAACTGTCCTTTAAATTCCTCAAAATAAACCAAACTATGATTGAAACCCAAATACAAGAAGGATTTGATAACATAGTCTTCCAAGATAAATTTTATCACTCATCTCCAAACAACATCAACCACTCCTAACATCTTATAACAAAAGTAGCTAGCCTAAACATATTTTACTTAAGATAGGTTAATCATTTCCATATGTAACCTAAATTACTATAAGTCCGCCTTAAATTCATCAATTCTTCAAAATATAATTCAACCTTTACTCCTCAAAGAAAATACCGTCGTATTCTATTTACCTCAATCAAATAGGGTTCCCAAAGTAGTTAACGTCTTCCAAAATAATAATCATCTTTTAATCCCCTAATCACCATTTTTTAGAAGAACAACTTTACTACATCAACATGTGGTACATAACAATAGATTTTTTCCTTAATGATATAAGTGAATCGATGATCTTAGAAAACATAAAAGATATCCTCATAAAGTATGAACTAAAATACAACATGACATAGACAATTATTGCGAAGAATTTACATGTACTTCAGTCATCATGATCCATCTCAGCATTGAACTTGCATTGTTCCCTTGTCCTCGAATATTGTTGATGCTTATCATGCTTCTCACCCATTCCAAGAAAGTATTGTCTCAGATAATGTCTAACTTCTCCACATTTATGACATCGAAATGTATAAGGCACATTAGATCGAACTTTATCTCCATTCATCACATTATCCATTTTTTTAAAGCAATTGACTACATTATGCCCTATCGTCCCACACTTAAAACATCTCCCGGTTCCTTTGTGACATTCTCCTTGGTGCCCCTTTCCACACATTTTTCACAAAGGAAATTGGGTCTTCTTTCCCTTATCAACTTTATCAGATGAACATCCTTGAGACTTTGTCTTCTTCTCCCTTGATGAATTTGGGCATTCAACTAGGTACCAATTATTAATTGTGTTTTTTGATAGCTGGTTCGACATAATCACAATATGTTCAACTTGATCTTTCGTCATCTCTATCACATCAATAGGTAAATCAACACATTTTCTATCACATTGGTAGTTGGGACATGTTCTTCCATTTCCCACCATTAACTAAGAAAAGAAAGTATAATTAGGGGCTTTAATTCTTAGCCAATAATCATTAAAAGGAAACTTTAAGCATAGAAGGATAAAATTGTAGAAGGAAAGCATACCCTAACTTGTGCTCCCCTAGGTTCAAATCTATGTTATCAATGATCATATATTCTTATATGAATTTTTATTTTATTTTATCTTTGTTCCTTTAATAATGGTTCATACTAAGCTTATGAATTTACCAAATCATATCCCCCGGGAGTGTCGTAACCAAGAGTGCAACAAGGCCCGTTGTCATGTACTAGTTCTCATTCGAGTCTAGCTCAAAGCGGTATTTTCGGGTTTTACCCCAATGTACATCTATGCTAGAGCCACCTCTACCTGCTCATATCTAGACAGGGATGTATTTTCTTGGAAACCCCTTACTCAATACTCAACAAAATACCAGGAAGATTTCCTATATTTAAACTTTTCTACTGGGTTATTCCTAATGTTTTCATTTCCTAATTTCCACAAATAACTAAACCATCCTTTGATACCAACTATAGCATCCCGCCTTTTTTAAACATAAACTTTCATTGCAATATACAAAATTGAAGATCTTTAAGGTTTAGTGTCTTGGAAACCAGGAACTTAATACATGAAACAAAAAAACATTCTTCTTAAACACTTGAAAGGATTCTCCTTATGTCCGTCCTAGGTTCGTTACAGCATCTCATAACCTGGGTATATACATCAAAAGAAAGGGTGAGCAGAAGGCCCAGTAAGGGAAACAAGGGAAACATTGAACATCTGAACTTGAGATATATCAATAAAGTCATGAAAATAACTTTAAGGCATGAGAATGAAATCATGAGGCATATCATAATAAAAATAACGAATTTCATAACTTGAAGATGTGGCTACAACATTTTAGAAAGAAAATAATTTCTGTTTCACCATGGTTCATCCCCAAGGTGTCAATAAAAATTACCAAGGTTATTCACCAAGGTATCAGTCTAAATGGTCATCTCTAGAGATTAAGTCTTTACCCAATGCATTGGAGCGCTATCAGGGCGCACCCTTAAATTTGTCTTTATCATCATGTGATCCACATATATCATCATCAATAATTTCATAAAAAACCTATATAGCATAAAATAAATGGGTTTCATTTCATAATCATAATGTTTTTTAAAAACTGCTTTAAAGACATGATCTTTGTGTCACTTTAAAACCCACAGAAAAGGAAGGTCGGTCTCATGTATGTAAATCCCAGAATTTAAAATGGAACATTTTGGAATATATTTTAATACCCATATAGAATAGAGAGCTTTGAATATTCACTTAATAAAATAAAAGATCTTTAGAAAAAGAGAGAGACATTTTGAGACGGAAATTCTTCATCATAACAACTATGTTTCGGGGCGTTAGGAAACATTTAAAAGAGAGGATACATGGGTCAAACATTCATAAATGACCCATAAAACAGTAGAGGGACAGAATATGAAGCATATATGAACATGGTAATGAAATTTGAAAGATATACCATATGAAATGAAGAGCATGAAAGGAAGACCAAAATAATATTTCACTTATGAAAATTCGGCATCCTAACGGCGTCACTTAAACCTGAAATAATGAATTGATGATATCAAATAGTGTATCTCATCATATGAACATAAAATATCATTATGATATATTTAGAGATCATACCCCAACAAAATAAAAAGGAACATGAAATACTTGACATGAAAGTAGAACTTGGAAAAATGAGAAAGGTGAACGAATCCCTGAAAAATTCGGCAGCCTAACAGCACCACTTAAAACATCAAAATACTGAATTGAGGAGATAAAATAGGGTCTCTCATCATATGAAAATAAAATATCATTATGATATATTTAGAGATCATACCCCCACAAAATAAAAAGGAACTTGAAATACTTGACATGAAAGTAGAACTTTGAAAAAGGGTGAAAGAATCCCTTAAAAATTCGGCAGCCTAACGACGCCACTTTAACATTCTTAAAATGAAATAATGAGAGAAAGAGGGGGTCTCTCATCATATGAACATGAAAAAGACAGTAGGAGTAATATACAAGAACATCCTCTAACATAAGAGCATGGAGCATAAAATAAATGACATAAAAGAGATTACTTGAAAAGAAAGAGGGAGGTAGGATCCCTTACCTTAAAACGTAACTCTTAAAACTCAATGGTTTGGTCCTTGAGGGATTGGTGGAACCTTGGGAGGACTCATTGGGAGGTAATGAGACCATAGCTTCGTTGGGGAAGAGTTGGGAGTGAAAAATAAAGGTGTAAAGGGTGGGTATTTATAGGGAAGGTGAGGTGATACTTTAATAATTTCAAGGGACACCTCACAAGTGGTTTTCTCAAAACCATGGGCTCTCCCACGGTATTTCCCATGGAGTTAGGCCACATGGGGCCCCCAATACAATACTTCATCACCTTTGGTCGGTCAACACTTAAAATATTTCATGAAATCATCATGACACAGTTATGATGTCATTAAACATACCGAAACCCTAAAACTGTATTTTCACTATTCATCAAAAATTCAACTTTCTCAGAAAAATCCCAAAATTTAATCTTGACCAAATATCGATGCTCTGATTTCAAAAATGAACTTCATTTTATAAAAATATTTTTTGAAATATTTTTTATTAAATTTTTAAATAAATACACTATTCACCGAAAATTCATTTTTTTCAGAAAAAACCCCAAAAATTACCATAACATAATATCGATGCTCTGAGTTCAAAAATAAAGTCCATTTTATAAAAATAATTTTCCAAATATTATTAATTTAATTTTTAATTAAAAAAACACTATTCACCCGAAAAACTAATACTTGACTAAATATTTATGAAACCGTTATTTACCCATTTTATTGAATCACATTACTTAATCAAGGTGTCTAAATTATATTAATACTTTCTTTAAGTGAAATTACTAATAAATTTGGTCACATTACTAATTCTAAGCATAAAATCAATATTCATAATTTACTATTCATCAAAAATCAAGTTGATCTTATTAGACTCTAAATTTCGTACTGAACATAATTATAGAAGACCATTTTTTGAAAATCATTACACATTTTTAATTATTTAATTTTTACATAAAATTTTTTAAAATATCATTTTACTAAAATTCATCAAAAATATGCATAATATATTTATCCGGTCATTTGAAAATTCCTAAACTTCATCATAAGAAGAAATTAATTTTTTTATTTAAAATAAAGGATTACACAAGGCAGTTATGGTCTCCTTACATAGCCCCTCATCACACCAGCATATGACCTAAGTGTAAGGTGTGCTAAGGTGAGAGAATCCAAGGGAGGCTCAGCCAACATTGTACGAGTAGTAATTTCTATCAGTTTGAACTTATCCTGAAGGTGATTACGTTCTAGCTTCACACGATGAAGTTCGGCATGGGTTTGGTCCAGAGTAAAGCCCAGTGGTGCTATCTCATTCCCAAGTCCCGTTAGATGGGATTTGATTGTCCTGATACTACTAGATGAGGCCATCGAATCTCCTTTCTATATTAATTAACCAAGGTCACTTTTATTTAGAGAAAAAGTCGCAACATTCAGTTTTCAACGGTCATATAATAGTCAAAACCCAACAGTCTCATTTTAATTATACTCATGTTATCAAATGAAATAGTTTTGTTGAGTATGAAAAATAAAATAACACACAAAATTAGGAAATAAGATTTATTCAAAATTTCGGGTCATTACAATGTGTCTTTCCCTGAGATGTTGCTGAAGCTGTTATAATTTCCTGACAGGCATCCGGGATATGAGCAGGGATTTGCTTCTGCTCTTTCACTAATGGTAGAATATGCTTGGTGACTTCAGCTGCCGAAACGGGGATATACATTCATTCCGTGCCTAGAGTAGGTGTATGTGCCGACTCCTGTCCTCCTTTACCAATCAGTGAATCTAGACAATACTCAAGTGTAGGGGTAGAGAGTTGAGTCTGCCTCCTGTTTGTTGTCGGAGATTTCTGACTGACTTCTCTGAATGCTACCAAGTGATACTTTTGGTAGGCTTGATCAGTATAAGTAGGTGTATGTGCCTGCTGATTGCACTTCACCAAACGTGGTTGAAAAGCTCCATCATATGTAGTCAGACGAGCCTGCTGACTGGCTGATGACATTTAAAGAGGTGTATGTTCCTGTCTATAATACTCTGCCAAAATTGCCTGGCGGGATTGGCATGATGCTACCAGACGAGTCTGTTGGACGGTAGAATTAAAATGGGCAGGTGTGTGTATCTTCTCGTTTCTTGCCACCAAGTTAGGCTTGAGAACTTCTTCGAAGATGGAAGAGATGAGAACCTGATCATTGTTAACTGGATTTCGCCTCTGACGATTCTTCTTGCCTTCTCAGGTTCGAGGAACCTAAGCTGAATGCCTGGAGTCGACACCCTCATCATGTTGAGGGTGCACTGCCGCACGAGTCTGGCGGCAATTGTTAATAGGATCCCTTAGGGAAGAACTCCTGTCTGATTGAATTAAGGCCCTGAGGGGCCTGCTCATTCACCTCCCCAGAATATGGGAGTGAATGGTGATTGCGGTCTGGGGATAATGACCTGAAATGGTTGGAGACAATAGTTAGCACCGCTTGCTTCTTGATCACTGGTCGTCGTTTTCCAGACGACTGGTGTGAATTGTTCACTTGGAGGGCTTGTCAGGCAGCCTCCAGAGTTGGAATGGTACCATGTTGATGGTACTCTTTAACCAGTGCGTTTGATACCCAGCGTTGAAGACGCTGAGTAGGTGATGTCATCCTCAGAGCGGACAACGATCCAGCAGGAGTAGCAGTAGTGGCATTCACAGCAGCGGAATTTACAGGTGTGAACTTGAGAGCAGCCAATTCTTAGAATGCAGAAATTCTTGGAAAAGAGTGACTATTTGATATAACAGGCGTAATCAAGATAAATTCAGCCACTACATCTTTTGGATGAGCACATATGTCAATTATTGTTTTTTTGGACCTCTCATTGAGTTTTAAATAGGGGCCTAACAAATAAGTAAAACATCATTTTAACTTGGTTAAGGATTCACGTCGGGTTCACCATTTTTTTTCCTCTGGAATTGGGGATGACCTCGTCGATTTAGGGTTCAAACATTCCAAGCGGTTTCTAATGGGTCTGTTTGTAGAACCTGAAACATCCAATGATTCCATATCCATTTGAACTTACTTTCCAAAGTTAGGCGCACATTATTTGTGGACTGATGAGGCTTAGGAATTTTCATTGGTCGAGAGGATGGGAGTTTGGACTCATCACACCTTCTTGAGGGGAATTATTGTCTACTCCGGGACTCTCTTTAAATATTTAAGTTATGTTCGTGAATCCTTATTACATTACCAAGTATAAAATGAGATTTCCTTTAGATCTAACAATCAATGATTGATATGTAGGAAATTTAGAGAATATTTTATATGTATTAGAGGTTCTTCATCGATAGAGAATCATATGTATTTGTTAGTGATTCGCAGTCAATGGTATCCTTTGATACATAAAAGTCTCTTGGTCATTATGATGACCATACTGGTTTTAAATCCACTTAGTGGGGCCCTTGAAGTTTATTATCATTCAGACGGACATTGACTATTTCAGATTTGGGATCGTACCCACTAATGGGATACCTACGTATCCTTTGTTTTAGAAAAGGAATCAGAACCCACGTAGTTCGATAAAGGGATCATGATGTTTATGATTGATGGATCAAAGAAAGTTTTCATAATTACTTTTACACTCTAAGCTCACGTGAGTCATGCTCGGTGTGAGAAACAAGAGGTATTGGTAAAGCCAGACAATTGTGCCATGAAAGATGCAATCATAAGAAATGATGTGGGGCTTATGTATGTATGACTACCCAAACAGATGAAGATTAAGATTTACTTCAGGGAAGAAATCTAGGAACATGGTCCATAAAGGTATATATACTTTAAGGAGATTTGGATACTCTAACTTGGGGCATACTCCTGAAAAAGAGGCCCAAATTAGGAGGGGACTTATGATCGGGTTTTACTCCTGAGAAGGAAGCCCAAATCAAAAGTAAATTATGACTAGTTGAGGGACTTGGGGCTTACTCCTAAGGAGCATGCCCATATTTGGGAACTTTAAGACTGAGGATTACTCCTAAGGAGGATGCCCATATTAATGGGAATTATGACTGGGGATTATTCCTTAAAAGGAGGCCCAGGTTAATGAGGACTTGGGGCTTGCTACTAAGGATAATGCCCTATAATAATATTATCTCATCTTAAAAGATGATGTTGAATGAATGAAATCTCAATCTTTAGTGACATAAAGATGTGTAAATCACTAGGTTTTGAGAGATGCTCCACGAAATTCCTTTTAGCTAAGGAAGTCAAATTAAGAAATCATTCCATTAATGGAATTGAAGAGTGTCTTCAAGACTGAATCTTGAATAGGAGAGGTGGAATGGCATAAGAAGGGTGAAATTAGCAAGAAATGCACCCAAAGGATTGGGGTGCGCAGGTCCTGGCAGGTGCGTAGGTTTTGTGTGGGCGGGCAAGTCCTGGGCCTGTAGGTATACCTGCGCGGCACATGGGTACTTGCGCGATTTTTAGTCCTTAGGGTAATACTTGGGAGAGACTTGGCTCAAACCCTTGGTATTATCCCTAGAGGCTTTCCAGAAGAGGGCGCACAAGTTCTGGTGAAGAAGTAGGGTGGTGCTCAAGTGTGTCCCTTTCACTTAAGGGTAAAACACTTAGGCGCGCAAGTGTTAGTGAATTCTAACACTTAGACCTCACTCCTCTTGTATAGACCTTCCATTATAGGTAAAGTATTACCTTATAAGTGTTCAGAAGACCTGCAGAAGAGACTTGGGTGTTCAGAGATCTGTATGTGAATTCGGGAAAAAATTCCTCCTCAAATGGGGGGCCCATCGGGGGTATTTATAGGCTGGAGAAGACCCCGGGCGGTTATCACTTAGGGCGCACATGTCACTTGCATGACCATTATGTGTCGCGCATGTGGACTTGCACGACAGTGATGGAGTATGTGCATTTGAAGCCTTGTTCATGCCTTTGTCGATTTTTGATGTTTCTACAAAGGATGAATCACATTGTCCTAAGTCATTTTCCATTCCATTCCTTTAGACAATGTGACAGAAAGGAGTGTCAACAAATACCCATAATAGTATATTCCCTAAATCTCTTTGGAGAAACATTAACTTTAACCGATGTCACATTACCCAATGCATTGGAGTTCTATGTCAGGCTCACCCGCCCAAGGTTTATCACAGAACCACCTGTATACATAAACAATTTCCAAGAACCATAACATAGTCATAACAGATAAACACAAGAATAATGTAAAGATAACATTTCCACATCATAATATATCTTTTCAATATATTCACATAATCAATGCTTTGTTAAAACCATCTTCAAAACCATTGAAAACATTTAGTAATGGGATTTTTGAATCAAAGTGTCCCATACCACATTGAATATTTTAAAGGAACTAACATTTTAAAAAGAATAATGTCCATATAAATAGATCCTTAAAACCATTTTGAAAAGATGGATATAAATGAGAAATATTTTTAAGAATAAATCTTTAAAAACAAGATTTCTGTTAAGGAGTTCTTAACCAAATATAAGATGCTTGAATACAAATAATTGAGGAATAACATTTTATCAAAACATTAAAATATCATGAGAATAAATGGATTCATGATATTACATGCCAAAATACAATATATACACCCTATATAAGTGAATTTGTGTATATCAACAATGAACTATTAATGGAATGCAAATTGAGATGAAACCCCTTATAAATACAGTATCCTTAGATTAAGGATAAATCAATTACATAATTATGTGTAACAAATATATATACACTTAATATTATTGCATATTCAGTTTAAATAAATCAGAGGACATTCACACATGTTATTTTAAAAACAAAACCAATGACTTGGATATTTAACTCAATGAATGAAAATTGAGTTAAAATTACCCTTACCAAGTTCATATCAATGACTTGAGAAATTATCAATGCAGTGATTATGTGTATCAAAAGTATATCCACACAATGTGGAGTGAAAATTATTACATAAATAAATAAATAGTGATTCCACACATAATCATATCATGAAATAATCAATAAGCATAAGATTAACCCAAAGAATGGAAATTGGGTTTAAAATTCCCTTACGAAAATTCAGCTGCCTAACAACGTCAATTAAAAATTCAGAAAATGAGTTGATGGGAGATAAAAGGGTATCTAGTCACATGTACATAATATTTAAATCAATAAAGATATATAATATCATATTCCAACATAATAATATGTAAATTAAATGACATAAAAATGAAGTCTTTTAAAAAGAGGAGGGTTAAAGGTTCGCTTACCAATTTGGTAACTTACGAAACATACACCCCATTAAAGAAGGATCATAAAATAAAGTTATAAATACCGATAAATTAAAGTATAGTATAGAAAGAATACATTCATGGTAATTACTTACACCACACAAAAATGAAAGTGGTAAATATAGCATGAATCTCATGGAAAAAAGTGAGATGAAAACCTCTTACCACGTTGTAATCAATCGAGTCGTATGATCAAAATATAATAACCACAAAATGAATCAAAAAAATACCATGAATATAAAGTGAATCAGGATAATATATATTAAATGGAAGTACACAATAAACTGCATGCAATAAAAAAGTGGTGGACAATGGAAATCTCATGGAATTAAAAGTGAGATAAGATTCCCCATACCTCATGTCCAACTTGACCTGTTCATTCTTTAATATCATGAATAATACACTAATGATAATTTATAATTTCTTAAAAACCTTTTCAGGTTTATTTTTCCTTTTATATCACTTATAACCATATTATAAACATTATGCAATCATTTAATTTAATAATGGTCATTTTGTCGATATTAGGTACTTGAGTCAAATATGAACTTGTTATTTTTAAAAGTTTTCCATGTGGTCAAAATATCATTATCTCCAGGATGATATTTAGGATTTAGATATCATATGTATCATATATATCCAGTATATATGTATATATATATTTATAATAGTACACACTACTATAAAATGGGATTATACCCACGGTTTTAGAAAACCGAGGGTATAGGGATAATATGGGGACCTATACCCACAATTTTGTGTGAAACTGTGGGTATATATATTTTTTAAAGACCAATACCCATGGTTTTGAAAAAACATGGGTATAAGTGTTTTTTTTTCAAGACGTATACCCACGGTTTTGGCCAAACTATGGGTATAGGGTTTTCTCGAAAGACATATACCCATGGTTTTTCAAAACCGTGGGTATTGGGGTTGTTTTTGATGACCTATACCCCCCGTTTGGCCAAACCATGGGTATAGCTTTCCCTCATTATGGAAGGGAAAAATAATATGGGAAAACAAAAATATTTGGTGGGAACATAGTTTTCATTAATATAATTACAAATATACACATATAAATTCAAGAAATATCTATAGGTTGGTTGGTCAGATAGTCTGTGTTGTTGAAGGCGGTCCACTGTTCGAATCTTGGCTAGTTTTTTTTCAAATAATAGAGTTAAAATTATTATATGTATATATATTTATGGATATATTAACAAACATTCCACATCCCAGTTTTTTAGGTGACATATCCTTCTCCAGCCGGTCGTGTGTTCGATTCTCACTTTCCTCATTTTTAAATTACCAGATATATTAATATATTTATATAAATATCTATATATTAAACATGTGGTTGGCTCGGTTGGTCAGAGAGGGAGGCTTGATTTTGGGTTGTCTTATGGTCGAATCCTGTTGTCTTCATTTTTGGAATATAAATCCCCATGGTTTTAAAATCATGAGGGATGTTTTGTGCCGCGCTGTACAGTGGTGTACCACACTGTGACACCCCTTTACCCACGATTTGGAAAATCGTGGGTATAGGCTCAGACCCCTATTGCAATGCCTCTCACCCCCACTGTTCCCAAAAAACAAGGGTATAGTCTATACCCATGGTTTTGGGGGATATACCCACGGTTTTGAACCATGGGTATAGGTCGTCTCTCCAATAGTGACATAACATTTGGAGATAAGAAATGAAATGCACTGTTCATGGAGATGGTAAGCCATACATATGCATGAAAGATACATTGTTTTATATTATATATTTAATGGAATGAAAAATTAATGATAAATAGGTTTATTATAATTACAGTATAATATCATATATAATTTCAGTAACTCCATCCTTTATATGTTCTACATCTGGCATGAACGAGTCGTATCATTTTGAGGGGGCAGTAGTCCACACTTCCTTATATAAAATTATCGTGTTTACCCATTATGGAAACCATAAAGGTATACTATAGATGAAAAATAATGAAGAAAATAAAAAATATATATATAATATATATCACATATAAATACAGTTCCATCTTAATGGCCATCATTAGAGGTCGTAGGAGAATATTGAACAATCATTGTTTCGTGAGGTAGTTGTTCGTCGTCCATACAAATAGAATGTTATTTACCCATTATATGGAGGTGTGTATAAGTTTTTTTTAATCCTTCTCATAAAAACAACCTACTATTTTGAGGATATTGGTTTTCTTATAAAATAAATTAACTAAAAGAGTTTAGGGGTTGGAGAAATAAAATAAAGGAAAAGAACTTAAGAGAAGACATTACCTTTAAATTGGGTATCTCCCTTTGGTTTGAACCAAAAGGTCTACTTGAATTTACTTCTTCCTATGTTAAGTCTTCTAGGATAAAGAGAAGGATGTAGGGAGCTTAATTGGGTAGGTATTGGATGACAAAAGGGCCTTGAGAAGTGTGTAAAATGGGTTATAAGTGAGGGTATTTATAAGGGGGAGGAGGGGCTCTTTAGGAATGTTGGAAAATATTATTTTATTATAAAATGATATTTGGTTTCTAAAGGTCCAAAAATCATTAAAGTATAATATAGGATGAATATTTTTTGAAATAAAATCATCCATTAATAATTGGAAAGGTTTTGGATATTATTTTTAATAATTTTAATCTTATTTATTTAAATCATTCATTAATAAGGTAAAAACTACATCATTATTATGTCATAAATAATTTTATTTATTTGACTTCTAAAAATTATATAACATATATCATGATGTCGAAAATCGTTTTAGATTTCAAATTACTATTTATAGTCAAAGATATAACTTATATAATACCATGTACATATTGATTTACTAAAAGATATATGTTTATGTCATTTTCGTCTTTACTTTAAATTAATTAATATAAAGTGTCATTATCCTTCCCATGTGGCTCCATGGGGTCCCCAAATTGACCCAAGGAATCCCATGGTCGGAAATGTATCATCCAAAAGTATTAGGACACATGTTGGGGTAAATTTAATAATAATATAATATTATTTGTTACCCTTATTTACTTGATTTGACCTTTAATCATTTTAAATAAAATATTTTTCGAAGTAAATATTCACAGTGACTAAAAATAAAAGTCACCTATTTTCACAATTTGGACCTCCTGATTCCAAATATGGAAACAATTTTTTCAAATTCAAAACCCAAAACTGAAATAAAGTATTTGAAAATTAATTCCCACTGTCAAAACAAAACGCTTGTTTTATAGAAATAATAACTATCAAATGATTGACACTTGTTTAGGTCAAATTTCAATGTAATAATACTTATAATGTCCAAAATTGGATTATTTGGTAAAAATATAATCTAATTAAACTTTAAAACCAATTTAAAAGATAATCTAAAAATATAAATAAAATAGATTAAAAGGCAGTTTTGAATTAAAATACAATATTTTTCACTATTCATTAAAAATGAATTTCATCCGTAAAAATACCCAAAAGTTACCCAAGGTAAATTTTGATGACCCAATTATCTAGAAGAAATTTTTTCTATAAAATAAAACCTATAAAAATGACCAAAACTATATTTAAAAAGGGTTCTCCATTAAAAGGTGGTAAATCGACCTTTTAATATATATTAGAGTATTTATGATTAAAATTAGATTCATATAAATTTTAAGCTCCTAAAATGTATTGGATAAATGTAAAAACATTTAACAAACTTGTATAATCATACTATAGTCAGTTCTATTCATTCCTTCCAATACATTGACTAGGTATTGACTACCATTTAAAATAATATAATATTATTATTATTTAGTATGACCCAATGTTGTGTGCAACATAAGATTTAAAAGAAACCGGTTGTTGCGTTTTAGGAACGCCATCAAACATAGAATCCACTTTAAAGTAAAATTAATTTTTAATTTATAAATATTAATAAATATTAAAATTTTCATATTTTTTATTTATCTAGGATGTTACATCATCCCCCCCCCCCTTTGGAAGTTGCATCCTCGCTATTTTGAAATTTGGATTGGAAACTTCATTGAATGTCCCACATCTGAAAAGTGTCAATAAAAATATCACTTTATAATAAGGGAATATAAGTACAAATATAACCCAAGAAAAAATATACTAGTATTTCATGAAAACATTGATTTGGAAGAGAAACTAACTCTCATAGATTAATAAATAGTGATAGAGAACTTGATCACAGAAGGTTAACCACCACAATACCATAAATTTGTTGTTTGAAAAAAGTCTAATGATAAAAGAGAGCTTGTCATATTTTTTATTCAAGATCCTTTTAAATTATTTGATGAATTTTATTAAATACTAGACCAAGATCGTAAGGAAATATACTTACTTTTCATGTAGTATGTCATCTTTTAATAAAATTCCACCACAAACTCATCCTTTCACCAAACGGTATGTATTCATGATGACTTGGTCACACCTGAAGTGATAGAATAAACTTCTAGAGTATCATATAATTAACAAAAGATAAACCATATATTTCATCTACCTTTATACATCTACCAACACAAAAATTTTTTAGTACAAGATCAGATAATCCCTAGAAGGATAATCCTTTATAAAAAGAAATACTACTCTTAATCCCCAAAATTCAACAAAAACAACCCAATGTTCAAGAAATACCATTCAATATACAATTGTCCTAAAAATTATTCAAAATAATCCAATCTAATTTTGAAACCAAAAACTCAGAAGGATTTAATCACATAGACTTCTACAATAAATCTTAACATTTATCTCCAAAAACATCGACTACTCTTAAAGTATCATACTGAAGAGTAATTAACCTAGTCACATATTCTCTATAATAGGTTAATTATTTCCACAAATAACCCAAATCACCTAAAATCTATAATAAAAACATATAATCTTTGAAAATAATATTTCAACCAATACTCCACAAAATAATAGATAACTATTTATTGAATAACATTTTCACTTATCAAACATAATGGTTACCCATACTAGAAAAAGTCTTCCAAAGTAATCCCATCATTAATAGATCTTTAATAATTTTAAGCATTTTATCATCCTAAAATGTACCATAACTCACAAATCCCTTATATGTAGACATTTTACTCATTCAACATTCTTCATGATCCGTTATCCATTCTTTTCCAACATATTTCATAATACTTCATTCCTACAACCAAAATCATTAATCATATCCTAAGATTCGATAATGTCAAAAAAGCAGCTAATAAATAATTCGTACCATTCGTAGGTCATTGTCTGTTTCCTCATCTTTAATTGCAATGGCATTAGGAATTGGTAAGAATATATTTTTACAATCTTGTTTATCCCATTCCCAGACCTTATTCGTAGGAAATCTATTTGTATAATGACCATGAGCACCACATTTAAAACATTCAATTGATCTTTCAGAAAGAACTTATTTCCCTTTCATGGAGTCAACTGGATGTTTCTTTTTTCCATGGTGGGTTCTTGATTTATTACATTCATTACCACATCTATTGCATATTCCCACCCCTTTGAAGCATTTTCTTAAGTGTTTCATTCCACATCCTTGAAACATATGTTTTTTAATATACTTACCTTTATAATTATTACTTGAACATCTGTAGGAATTTGTTTCTTTTATATACAATGAATTATAAAAATCTCAAAGGTTCAGGTGGTCGATCATGACTCTATACAGTAGGTTGATAATAACCACAAGAGTTCTCATTGCAACATCTGTTTCATTCAGTTGAATATTTAGAAATGCATTACAGTTTTATTTACATCCATTTTTACATTTATGCCTCCTAGATCAAGCCATTTACTAAAACCAAAAAGTTCAGTGAGAGTATATCAGTAAAATAATCATATAATATCTTATGAAGAGGGTATATACTAATATAGACTTATTTATGTTATCTTAAAATCAATCATTTTATTGAAAATAACTATGAATCTTTATAATATACTAACCATTATGGTTAGGTAACTTATGCTTAAATAACACCCTAACCTCTAAAGTTATTTAACCAACCTTTGATACCAACTATAAGGGCCCTAATTAAACATTACATAATATTGAGTTAAGTAAAGAATTCACATTGAGGATCTTTTCAGGTTCAAAGTTTTATAGAATTAGGCCATATCTATTACATTACATTTCAAAAATTACAAACTAGACACTTATACTAGGTATCCATTTTTTTATAGAGTAAAAATTGAAAAAACATGTCTACTTCCATGTTTTAGACATCATGAGTTTTCCTTGATCCCATCCTTGACCCTATTCATGTTTAAGTCCTGTGAAAAACATTTCAAAACATGGGGTGAGCATATAAAGCTCAGAAAGGGTTATAAAATAAGGAAAGGAAACATTGACCCATTAATAAATACAAATAAATGTAACCATACATCTCAATCATAACCTACCTCATGATATCATACGATTTATTAATAACACATAAAAATCATAAATCATAAAGGTAACTTGTGGAATACATATCATACATACATTTTAGCTATCATAACTATGTTGTGAGTTATGTTAGAATAATCATCAAAGTATATTCACTAAATCTCTTAGGAGAAACATTAACGTTTACCTTCGTCACATTACCGAATGCATTGGAGAGCTATCTTGGGCTCACCCGCCCTACGTTTATCATGGAATAGCCCGTATACGTAATAAATTCCCAAGAACCATAACATAATTGTAACACATAACACAATAATAAAGGAAAGATAACATTTCCACATCTCAATATATCATTTCATGATATTGACATAATCAATGCTTTGTCAAAACCATTTTCAAAACTATTTAAAACATTTAGTAAAGAGGTTTTTGAATCAAAGTGTCCAATACCACATTGATGATTTTAAAGGAATTAACGTTTTAAAACATTAATGTCCCTAAAAATAAATCCTTAAAACCATTTGAAAAGTTAGACATTAATGATAAATATATATAAGAATAAATCTTTAAAAACAATATTTTAGTTAAGGAGTTATTAACCAAATGAGAGATTCTTGAATACAAATAATTGAGGAGTAAAATTTATTAAAAAAATTATAATATCATGAGAAGAAATGGATTCATGATATAATATTCCAAATGACATTATATACACCAAATAATATTGAATTGGTGCATAACAACAATTAATTCTCAAGGGAATGTAAATTGAGAGGAAATCCAACATAAAGACGGTATCCTTAGATTAAGGATAAATCAATTACATAATTATGTGTGAAAAATATATATACACTCAATATAATTGGGTATTGAATTTAAATCAATCAGAGGACATTCACACATGTTAGTTTATAAAAAAACCATGGAATTGGATGTTTAACTCGATGAATAGAAATTGAGTTAAAATTACCCTTATCAAATTCATATCAATGAATTAAGAAATTATCAATTGAGTGATTATGTGTATCAAAAGTATATCCACACAAATAGGAGTGTAACTTATTACATAAATAAATATATCATGATTCCACACAAAATCATATCATTTCATAATCAATAAGTATAAGATTAACCCAATGAATGGAAATTGGGTTAAGAAGTTCTCTTACGATACTTCAACAACCTAACGACGTCAATTAAAAATTCATAAAATGAGTTGATAAGAGATAAAAGGTTATCTCATCACTTGGACATAAAATTTATAACAATAAGGATATAAAATAACATATCCCAACATAAGATGTAAAATAAAATACATAACAAAAAAGTATTTTAAAAAGAGGAGGGTGGATTGTTCCCTTACCAATTAGGTAACTTACGAGACATACACCCCATGAAAGAAGTGTCATAAAATAAAGATTTCAATACACATAAATTTAATTATATTTCACAAATAATCCAATCATGGGTAGTACATACAACACACAAAAGGAAATAGTGGAAAATCTAGCACGAATCTCACAGGAATAAAAAGTGAGCTGAAAACCCCTAACCACGTTGTAATCAATCGACTCGTATGACCAAAAGTTAATAAACACCAAATGAATCACAGAATAGAATGAATATAAAAATTATATTGATAATATATATCAAATTTCAGTAAACAATACATCACAAGCAATAAATAAGGGGTGTTAAATAGAAATCTCATGGAATTATTGGCGAGATAAGAAACCCCTTACGTCATGTCTGACTTGACCATTTCTTTATTTAATCACTTGAATAATAAACTAAAGTAAATTTATACTTTCTTAAGAACCTTTTTCAAGTTTAATTTTCCTTTTATATCACTTATTACCATGTTTTAAACATTATTCAATCATTTGTGTTAATAATGGTCATTTTGTCGATATTTGGTACTTGAGTCAGAAATAAACTTGTTATTTTTACAAGTTGTCCATGTGGTAAAACGTTCATTTTCTCTAGAATGATATTCATGAGTTATATATAATATATATCATATATATCCAGTATATATATATATATGTATTCATAATAGTACATACATTTGCAGAAAAGAAATGAAATGCACTGTTCATGGAGATGGTAAGTCATACGTACGAATGAACGCTACATTAATTTCTATTTCATATTTAATGAAATGAAAAATTAATGACAAATAGGTAAATTATAATTCAATTATAATATCATATATAATTTCAGTAACTACATCTTTTATACATTCCATGTAAGTCATGAATGAGTCATATCACATTGAGGCGGAGTTAGTCCGCACTTTCTCAAATGAAATTATCACGTTTACCCATTATAGAAAGCATAAAGGAATGATATAAATGAACAATACAGAAGAAATGAAACAATATAAATATAATATATATCATATATAAAGATAGTTCCATCTTAAATTCAACAATAAGATGTGGTAAGAGAATATTGAACAATCATCGTTTCGTGAGGCAGTAGTTCACCATCCACAGAAACAATATGTTCTATATCCATTAGATTGAGGTGTGTGTAAGTGTAGTTTGAATTATTATCATTACAAAAACACAATATAGTGATAATACTTTTTTTATAAAATAAATGAATAAAATGAGTTTAGGGGATGCAAAATTAAAATAAAATAAAAGATCTTAAGAGAAGACATTACCATTAAATTGGGTATCTCTTTTAGGTTTGAACCAAAAGGTTTACTTGAACAGCCTTCTCCGAAAGGTAAGTATTCTAGGAGAAAGGTAGGTATGTAGGGAGATAAATTGGGAAGATTTTTGATGATCCATGGTGCTTGAGAAGTGTGTGGAATGGGTTATAAATGAAATCTTTTTATAAGGGGGAGGAGGGTCTCTTTAGGAATGTTTGAAAATATTATTTAATTATATAATGATTTCCCATTTCTAAATATCCAAAACTCATTAAATTAGAAGATAATATGACTCATGTTCAAAATAAAATCATCTAATAATAATTTTAGAGGTTATGGATATTATTTTAATCATTATAATCTTATTTATTTAAATCATTCATTAATGAGATAAATACTGCATCATTATTGTGTCATAAATAATTTATTTATTTGATTTATAAAAATTATAAAAAAATATCATGGGGTAGGAAATATTTTTACATTTTAATTGAATATTTATATTTGTTGAGATAACTTACATAACCCCATGTAATAATTTATTTACTCAATGATATATGTTAAAGTCATTTTTTTCTTTACTTTGAATTAATTAATATAAAGTGTCATTATCACTCCCAAGTGGCTCAAATGGGTCCCCAAATTGACCCAGGGATGTACATGGTCCACCATATATCATCCAATAGGATTTAAATTTATGTAAAGTTAAATTCAATATTATTATAATTTTATTTGTTACTCTTATTTACCAAATTTACCCTCTAACCATGGTAAATAAAATATTTGTTGAAGTAAATATTCATAATGAATAAAAATAAAAGTTGCCTATTTAAAAAATTTTCACCTCATGAATCCATATATGGAATCCATTTTTTCAAATTCAAAACACATAAGTAACAGAAATTAATTTAAAAATAATTCATGTTGTCCAAACAAAAAAGTGTGTTTTTAATAAATAATAATTATCAAAAGGTTGACACTTGTTTATGTCCAATTTCAAAGTGATATTACTTCCAATGACAAACATTGGATTAATTGGTTAACAGATAATCTAATTACACTTTAAAAACAATTAAAAAGATAATCCAACCATATAAATAAATTACATTAAAAGGATTTTTTGAATTAAAATACAATATTCTTCACTATTCATTAATAAATAAATTTTTTCAGAAAAAAAAATACCAAAAATTTACCCAATGTAAATTTTTATGTGCTGAATATATAGAAGAATTTTATTTTGTAAAATATAATATATAATAGTAACCAAAACTAGATTTCAAAAGGGTTCTCCATCAAAAGGAGGTAAATCGACTTTTTTAAAAATATTAGAGTATTCATGCTTAAAATTAGATTCATTCACTTTTGAAGCCTCTAAATTTTATTGGATAAATGTAAAAACATTTAACAAACTTGTATAATCATATTTCAGTTAGTTCTATTCCTTCTTTCCAATAAAAATACTAGGCGTTAACTACCATTTAAAATAATATTATATTATTATTTTTTAGTATGACCCAACGTTGTGTGCAATATAAGATTTCAAAGAAACCCTTTGTTGTGTATCGGGTATGCCATCTAACATAGAATCCCCTTTAAAGTAAAAATAATATTTAATTTACATATATTAATAAATATGAAAAATGTCCCTTTCTTTATAGACCTGGGATGTTACAAGAGGGGTTGTCCGCGTACCAATGTTGTATGTGGGCATGGGTATAGGAAACCACATACCATAGTGGTACAAGGCCCATCATGCTACTTTTGGTTCTATCTGTGTACGGATGGGGTATGCAGTGCCATGTTTAGTCCGCATAGTGGTACGCTACGTGGAGTACTATATTGAATGGGGGTTCAGGGGATCATCGTTCATCCGGAGTTCATCTGCGAGGAGCCCTTGGTTCACAGTTCACCAGTTAGGTTCACAGTTCCATTATTATTATCCAATTCCACCATTTTATTGTCCGTGGCTAGATATATATGTGGATGAGTGGTTTTCGGTTCGTGCTTCGCTGATTAAATAAAACAGAAGTTGGAGTGAAACCTCAGGTATTCCTCAAACTTTCATCATCTGCCTTTCTCTCCATCTATCTCCCTTTATATGTTTGTTTCGTACAAAAAAAATATTCTTATTTTATAGAGCATCGAATCGATCGTACCTATAGGGAATGTGAGGCCATTTGAGGAGGCCCATTTAAGCAACATCTTGACCCATGGAAGATTCAGTTAACTGGGGTTTCCAGAGGCTTTGGTCCGTGATAATGGTCCTCTGAACCGAACGTGTTCACTCCATCCAAAAACTGATGGGTTCATGGTATGATATGCATACTGGCCTTATGTGCAAAATTCCTTCGGTTTATGTCGTTCATGGTTCATATTTCTTGTTGGCCATCAATTCACAGGACAACAGATTGTGGACTGTCTCGTGTACCTAGATGTTCGTGATCCATCTTTTCTGGGTACCATTCTCGATGATGGTATACGGGCCATTTAAAACCTTGAAAACTTGAATTCTTCAAGTTCTTTAATGAATTGAATCTAAATATTATTGCCTTTACCTTAATAGACTTTCTAAAAGCACTTGCTTCCTTCCGTAAAGTGATTGTGGAGAATTTTCTCCACATGGAGGAATTTTAAGGACCCTACACCCACTTCTTCATTTGTCTGGTGTATCTAGTGCCCCTTTTGATATGTTTTATCATAAATATATTTAACATCACATTATTTAATGTTTCATTTTATGTTATTCATTTCATGTGGATTATGTACCAAAAATTACCAAAGTGGTAAGGGTTTATTTCACAGTCTCATCATTTTTGGGATTGTTTTTCATTAAGTCTCCCTTAGGGGAAATATGTTTTATTTCTATTAAAAACCATTATATTTCCATATACTAGGGATATTCATGAACATTTCATGTAATTCAACTATATTTCCAATATTTGGTACTTAAAATGACTTTGAAAACGTTTTTGAGAAAATATGTCTTTATTTATAACTTTAGTCGAAAAAATGGATTCATTAAAATCAATGTATTATTAAAATATTTTCAAAAATGATTTCTTCCTTTCGAAAAATATTTATTAATGTGATTTATACCCATTCATTCTGTTAGATTTTTTTTGAAACGAATCTCCATGTCTTATTAAAAACAAGAACCATTGGGCTTTTATAGAAAATTTGAATATAATTATTTTTAATGTGAACATCATGAATGGAATTTTCATCTGTCAGGGCCAATCATCATGAAAAATATTGTTTTACATATTTGAAAATATTATTTTTAATATAATTTTTTTTAATTTTTTTAACTTTTTGATTGAAAAATATTTTCAATTTTAAAATTTATTTTCCTCAAAATTGTTTTTAATAATATTATTGTGGTATTCCAATTCATTAATATCATCAACCCTTTCTTTTACATATGATCCAAAGAGATTTGTTTAATTTATATCATACTTATTCATTGATTTTATGTTTTATAATTAGTTCAATAAAGTATATAAAATTTTATTACCATTCACCACATTACTCTGGATGGTTTATGATTATATTTATTTAATTCGGGAAAGTGTTAACATTTTGTTTGTTTTTTTCAATAGGAATGTTTATGTTTTTTATGCTTCACCCATTTTATATGAGAAATTTATTAGAACTGGTATGTGACATGTGGGGATGAATTATATATAGACCCTCGATGAATCAATAGGTCTAATAAGAAAAATATGTTCTCTAAATTAGACATGTTTCAACCCACAACATTAAATTATCTAGTGAAATATCTTGATAATATATTTTATATGACTTAAATTATTAATTACTTCATTATCATACCATTTATTAATATCCAAGTGATTATTAGATTAGTTATAATATACATGGATGATTTTCATTCCCCTTTTATTATTGATATGGCTTTATTTGATCATTATTTATTCCTATCATATTATGTTCAAGTTATTGTTTAAATTGAATTTTTGCAGTTAATCCCATTGTCATGTTGATTTTTATTATTTATTCATGATTTCTTCCACAATTTTCTTATCTTTACTAAGAATCATATCTCACCCCTTTCATATGATTTATTTTTCCCAGTATATCATGAAGTGTTTTTAAATGATATTCATGGATATTCTAGGGTAAATTTTACTATTCTCAGTGAAAATAATTCATATATTTTATGTTTACAATTTTAATGTAAATTTGAAGTATTTATCTTATTTACTAAGACATAAAAAAATATAAATTCATTCAGGATGTGATTTTTTGTATCTAATTCCAATGTAATTATCTTACCACTAACTCCAAGATAATATTGTTGGGGTCATTACAGTTGGCATCAAGGTTCATTTTTTAGAAACTTTGAGAACTAGATTTCAAAAAATATAGATGAATAAATAAGAGTATATGAATTATGTTAAGTATTATTAAAATTATAAGATGAATAATATCTTGTAAATGTATATATTATGTGTAGTTACAAAAAAAATACATCAGTATTTCAATACTATAAGTGGATGAGATTCTGGCAGAGATGTACTTGAGTTAATAACTCTCAAAAAGGCATTTTTAGATTCATTTGGGCATTACATGGTACATGTCAATAGAACTTACTGCACACCTGGTTAGTCACTCCCAAGGGATATTTGTTGTCTAATTCACATTTTAAATATAACCCATTATTAAGAATTTCAAAAAATTTATGGTTTGGAAAATTTACCGAAGAAACCATGTGAATAATTAAGGTATTATCCAAACATAATAATTTCCACATTTGTTAAACATTTCACTAGTTATGGTATTATAAATAATGATAAACAATTAATGATATATTCTAGTCTATTACATTATTTTTAAATTCTTCTTAGTATGAGGAATTGTACCTCTATTTATGAATGTAAAGCAAAGTGTAATAATGGTTTTATTAATGATCGTATTAAGATAATATTTAATAGAGAAATAGTCACCCAGAAATTATCCTCATATGAGGAAATGATATCATGTGTTATAAAAATATAGAAATAACTCTATATGTATTATGTATTTTATATGATGAAATAAAATAGGTATATGGTATAGAAAAATATAAATAAAGGGAAGGCAATAGAGGCAGATTTTCCCTCATGTGATAATTGTAGAAAGAAACACCCTGGTACTTTCATGAAAGGAATGAGAGTTTACAATTATTTTGGAGATAAAGGACACCATGATAATTATTGAAATTTTTTTAAAGAAACATATTATGTTCAATGATTAACTATAAGGATATGGGGTACTTTGAAAATGAATTTCCCAAGAGTCATGTGAATATAACATAGAAGAAGCTAAAAAATCCACATCAAGATAACAATTTTACTAAGGTAGAAGTGTAATGATGTAGTTTTGTATTTGAATTAAATAATTTTAATTTTATTAAGGACATTCTCATTATAATAATATAAAATTTAAAAGGATTTTGTTCCCATGATTTTTCTTTAATCATCTGTAAGAATTTAATGAATTTTCTCGATGACCTAAAAAGAGATTTTGTTGCATGTAGATCCTTTGGAGAACAAAATATTGAGGAAATATAACCATTAATTTTTTCTTGTAGATGAGATAACAATGATAAATGGATGTTTATGGGATAATATTGGGGATATTGAAATTAGGGAGGTATTTGATGGTTTTTGCAATCTTTGCTATAATTAATTGTATGTTTAGATTTATGGAATATATTTCATAACCTACGATTTGATTTTTTATAGTTATATATTATTTCATTAAGGTTATATATTGATAATTATATTCATATAGCTTTAATGTAACGTTAGAAAACTGTTATTATTATGCACTAAATATAATGTTGATTTATTTACCTTCCTTTTACAATTTTTTTATTTTGATTTAGAATTTTGTGAGACATAGTTTAATGGAATCCTAAGGTTATCTATTTATGGAAATATTGTGTTGAACTTTTGAGAGTTACTAATTATTAATAATAAATTAATTTATAATTAGTTAACTCATGTTAACCAAATTTTTCTTGGAATATATCTAGAGACATAATGAATGACATTTCATTTGTTTATGGATATAATGATCCATTAAAACTAAATTTTATTTCTTTAAGAATAACAAGTTAAATTTAAATATTCATTTATTATACAAATACTTGAAGTGAAAATAGAGAAATGAATATATAATTGTTGAAATTATACATGATAGGTAAGAATATTTCCCTATGTCCAAAGTCTAGATGGTAAAAGAATTCATCAAACCTACGAAAAGTAAGTTAAAAAAATGTTATCCTATATTGTCCATTTCTAATTAATAATGTTTTACCCTATCCTGTAACATATTTATTTAATTTTGGAAATAAAATTTTCTATATCATTCATACACTTAGGATCAATGATCTCTATCACTCTCTACAATTATTTACACATTTCTTCTATTTCCATATGATCATATGCCACCAATTATCTCATATTTGCAAAACTGGTTTGTGATATTCAAGATGAACGTATTACGTCTATTCATCTATTATCAAGGGGATATAAAATTAATTCTTTATAGGTTTTCGAGTTTCATTATGGGTATATTAAAATATTAATCCCATTATTATTATGATCAAGATTAAACTGTGAGGATTCAATTAATTTAGGGGTATAATGTAAAACCATGAGATTTTTAAAATGGAACGTCATGTTTTATAGTATGTGTGACACAAATAAAAATTATTACAATAAAATATTTCACCATAAACATTTATGATAAATTTATTTTCAAATAAATTCAATCTCTTAAATTACTTGTCATTCATGAAACCTCAGGTTTTAACGAAACATGATAATCTATTAAAATATTATTTAAAAATGACCATCATAATCTAGATGTTAAATTGTATTGTCTGAATATGACTAGTTAAATTATGAAAAAATTATAGTTTCCATATTTTTATTTTTAATTTTTTTATTATATATAAAAAAGAATAATTTTAATGTAAAATAAAATTTTACTGAAAAATACTATTTTTTCAAACAAAATGGTTTAATTACTTCTTGAAAAATTATAAAACAATGAGTTTTTTTAATATAATATAATTTTTTTGAAAAAATAAGTATTTTTTTTCGAAATAATAATTTAAAAATTGTATTTGGTTGAATTTTTTGGACTTTTTTGAAATGAGTAATGTTTTTACGAATAATGAAAAATAGTGAATTTTATTAAAAATTGGTATTTCTATTAAATTATTTAAAAAGTAAAATTATATTTTAATTTTTTTAATTTAAATTTCATTCAATTATATTTCAATATAACTTATTTAGGATATTTTGATAAATTTAATATTGAATTTTCATATAAAAACATTTTTATCACTTTAATGTTTTTCTTCGGGAATCCTATTTTTTCGATGCACCTGTGGGTTTTATTTTAAATTGAATTCTACCACATCTGTGTATTGAATTTGGGAAAATGGATATTTTTTTATTGAGAATAATATATATAATGTAATAAGTTAATATTAATTATTCACTGTAATGTTTTTTGAAATTAGTAAAAATTAATTGTCACTGTTAATGTACAAATGGCTTTATCGAGGAAATAAACTAAAAATATATATGTGTTAATATGATGTATAAATTATGAAAAAAAATTATAGCCACATTTATACCTCATAACCTCTAATAATTGGTAATTAATTATGTTTTAGCCCTTTTTATGATAAAATGTGTGTATCAAGTTTTCCTTTCAAAAATATCAATTGTGTCCTCTCCCATACTTATAAATGAACACCCTCTCTACTCTCTTCACTACACTTAAAAAACAATTTTTCAGCTAAAACTAACACAAATTCAATCCTTAAACATATCCCAAGATCCTAAAGTCCTTATTATGATCCTATCAGCATTCTTGGATTGCTTTATGTATAAACATAAAAGAGTTCATTGATGTCGTGGTAAAATTCATAATTGTGTAATTTTTTATATATTATTCCACTCAATTAAAATTATATTAAATGAAAAAAAATATTATAAAATCATCATATATCATATAATTAAATTTTATTATGACAATTTATTAATTTATATCCATTTATAGTTGGGTCAAATAGAAAATGAAAAGATCAATTATGTGTATGACGGACTACGGCCTCATAATCCGGTTCAATTCATTTTCCATAACCAAATTTCGATTACCATTATAATGATTGATTTAATATATGAAAAGTATAATTAGGAAAATATTATAATTATTTAATTATTAATTATCCTATAAATTCATACTTTTTATTCCATAGTGATGAAACGATATCATTTCTCGTCGATACGGCTGACTATCCCCTTGCAAAGTGATCAGATCTGTTTTGTAATTTCTATTAAAATGGAACTTTATAAGGATAATTTTAAAAAATATATATGATATTTATGACCTAAAAATAATTATATAATTATAATATCACATCTAAATTATTACCTTCCATTCCATTGAAAATTAATAATGTCGCTCGGGAATATATGTACACTACCTTCTCTAATTAGCGATGTGAGATGTTTTTTATTTTATTTTTATATGGATAGTAAAAAATATGTATTTATTAAAATTAAATTCTATATGTAAAATAATAATTATCCTTAAATGTTTAAAATATATATATTTTAAATTCATTATATATGTTTATAATAAATTGAAACATCATTCATGCATACGTACGACCTACAATCTCCAATAATAGTGCAATCCATAATCTATTTTGATCTTTAATAGATTAAACTAAATAGTAAAAAAATTAATTTATATGATTTTAATATAAAGTATAAAAATTTGGAGATAATTGACCAGTTATGAAATTAAAATGGTCAATATTAATAAACCAAAATATACAAGAAAAATGAAGTAGTTGTCTATCAGAATAGTTGTTTTGATAATGAATGGTTAAGAAAATACTGATAAAATTCTATAGGTAAAACCTATACGGTATGTGATATATAAATATGGATCTTTAATAGATTTATAATAAAAAATATTTTTTATACTGGGGGTTCTGACACATACAACGAAAGTCAAACCAGATCTAAGATTTTATGGTCTAACTTTTACTTCCATGAGTGATACACCATATTCAACAATTATTTCATTATATAGGGTATATATAGAACTTTTTATATTATAAATCATGAATATATTTATAGAAATAATAAATAATGTTTAACATTATTTTATTTCTTTAATAGGGCTTATGATTCAAAACTAACCAAAGTCATAAGGGTCTACTTCGCAATCTCATCATAATTTAAGATTATATTTATTCAAGTCTCGCTTAGGGAATTATTTTATATTTTAGTCATAAAACCAATATATTTCTTTATAATTTTGGTATTCATGAACTTTTAAATTAGTATTAATGTTTCCCACATGTTGGTACTTTAAATTATTGAGAAAATGTTTTTTAGAAAGTCAAGCCTTATTTCTCTCTTATTTCGAAAATCCATTCTCATCAAAATCCATGTCTTCTAAAAATGGATTCCAAAACGTTTTTACGATTTTATAAATTATTTATTAAATAAAATTTTACCAACACATGGATTTAAAGAAAAATTGAAATGAATAGACATTTTTTTTCCAGATCAAGGCGTGTTTTTTATTTAGCAAAAATGGGAAAGTAGTATTTGTTTTCACATGAATGGCATGAATTGTATTTTTTTTCTATTAGGGAAAATAAATTTTTAAAAGAATATTTTATAATTATTAAATTTTTTTTAATATATTTATTTTCAAAAACATTATTTTTTTTAAAATATTTTCAAAATGGTAGGTTATCTTCCTCATAAATGTTTGTAATGACATTCTTATGTTATTTATATTCATCAATGACATAAACCATTTTATGTACATATGATAAAATAGAAATATGTTGTGTTAATATCATCCTTATTCTTTATTTATATGTTTTATGATAAATTTTACTAAGGATGTTCATTTTTATTACAATTCACCATATTAATCTGGTTGGTTTATCATTTTGTTTATTTGAATGGGGTAATTGTTAATATTTAATATTTTAGTTTTTAAATATTATTTGTTATATCTATTTTTTCACCCCATTCATATAAGTAATGAATTATACTTATTAAGTGATGGGTGACTCCTGGTAATAGATATACCCTTGATGGTTTGATACGTCTCCTAAGACAAATCAGTCGACAAAATTAAAGGAGTTTCTACACATAAATATAAAATTTGTTCTAAAATATATTTAAAATATTTTTCAAATATCCAACATTATTCACTAAATAAGTTATAGTCCAATTATTCAAATACATTTGACTAATCTATAAGTTAGAATATACAAGCATATTTTTCAAGCTAGTGTGATTAATGATATGGATTTATTTGATCATCATGTATTCGGATAATGTTATCACCAAGATATTGTATTAATGGAATGTTTTTAATCTAATCACCTGTAGATGTTTACTATGACTATTTATTAATTAAATCCTCAATATTATTCTAACCCCTACATAGAATTTGAGGTCCTCTGTTTCTTAAGTTTTATTTTCCCCATACTTCCGAGATGTGTTTTGTAATTGTTACAAAGGGTTATTCTTTGGGAATATATTGTGTTTTTAAAGAAAACATTTTTTATTTTATATTTTCAATAATAATATGAATTTCAAGTATGTATATAGTTCAACTTGACTACTAAACTATATGGCCATCTTGGATGTGCTTTTTTGTATCTGACGACATTGTAATAATGTAACCAACAACTCTAGGCTACTGGGGTTAGGGTATTTATTGAAAAGAATTTTCCCATAATTATAATAAAATATCAATATATATATATATATGTATATATGATACTAGATTAAATATTTTAATATGGGTACAAACCTTTAAGAGGAATTAGTAGAATAAATAAACTTGAAGGACTCGGTAAAGATGATTTCCTCTTCTTCGATAGAAGTCCCCTAGATTTCTCCTTAAAAGACCTTATGTGGGTTTTTTCAATGAAAAAGAAATCAAGAACATGAATAAATATGTTTAAAAGAGTAATGTGTGGGGTTTTATTGATCTAGGTAGCTCAATGTGGTGTATATAAGTGAAACAAGGGATTGCCTTTCTTAATCGAGGTGAGGGGACCTTTTTGAATTTCACAAAACATTTAAAATATAATATGACTATTATAGATCCTAATTATTCCAAATGGTCATTAATTAAAATAAAAAGTAGAAAAAATTGTAATATAATCATACAAATAAAATTATAAAAAAAATTATATTATTATAATAATTATATATTTTTTATGAACGGTTTGGTTAATTATTTTTTACCTTAAATATAGTATCCAATATTTTAATCACAATTATTTTATAATATTATTGTAAATTTCCAAGTGACCCAAAAATGGACCACGAATGATCTTTCAACCAATTTCCATTCACAAGTATTTTTATAATATTTCTATGAATTTTAAAAAACTTAATAAAAAATTATTTTATGAAATATCATTAACATCAATTTTAACATAATTCATTAAATTTGATTGTAAATACGGCATGAAAAAACTATATTTTTTATATAATCATTTAAAAATAAAAAAAATTAATATATATCTATGAAATTATAGGTATCAATTATCTTATTTAAAAAATATAATTTTAATGTTATTACTAACAATAATTTGATTTTTTAATTAACTAAATAATGTAACAGAGTTTCAAAATAATTTAAGGTAAATATATAATTTATTGAAATTATAAATAAATTTTAAAAATTAAAATAATTTTACTAATATAAAATTAGAGATTTATTATCATTCGTATAATGATTTCTTTCCTACGTGGAAACACATTAAATAATTAAAACAAAGAGACTAATATTTTGAAACCTTAGTTTATTAAAATATTATAAGGTTGTTTTAAAGAATAATTTTCCTTATATAACTCTATATAGAGCCTTACGTAATAAAGGAAAAACTATATTCACCATATAAAAATTAATTTGAAAAATTACATACTTAAAACATAGTTTTATCCTCGATTTATAGAATTAGCCCTTTACTAGTGTGATAAATTACAAATGGTTAATATTCTTGTTGAACAAAAATTGAATATGAAAATTACAAAAAAAATCACATCCTAATTCCCAATATGGAAACCATTTTATCAAATTCAATACCAATAACTATATTAAATTAGTTTTAAAATACGTTTGAAAAAATTTCTGGAAATCTCTTTTTTGAGAAATGTGGTTTTTAACATAAACTAGATTAATTATTATCCAAATAATGGTAAAATGATTATTTGAGATATAAAATATTTGATTTAATATATTATATATAAATTTCATTAAAATAATTCCCAAATATTTATAAACAAAAAAATCAAGTTGCGAACATATTTTTTTTCAAAAATAGCATTAATTGTACAAAAATGTTTTTATAAAAAATTTAGATAATATAATTGCCTCCAATGAAATTAATTCAATTAAATATAATATAATAGAACTAATTTTAATTATTAAATCATTTTAAAATTAAATTTAACTTGGAAATGGTATAAACAAAATTATAGTTTTCAATAAAAATCGGTATTTTTCACTATTCACTAAAAATCAATCATTTTCAAAAGTCTAAAAAAATACGTGATAACAAATTTTTTTATTTTAACTTAAAATTTATAATAGTTATATAAAATAAATTTAAAAATTTTATAGAAATTACTTACCTAATTTTCTAATAAAAATTAACAAAATATCTTTTGGGGGGAAAAAATATTTTTGATTTTTAAAATCAATGTACTGTATACTAATTATCAATTTACTAATCCTTAATAAATGAATTTTTATTTATTTAGACCGATCAATATTTTTCATATATTAGTTAATACAATTCATTTAGTCCAATTCAACAGTTAAGTGATAAATTTTACATTCAATAATAATTTTTAATATTATATTAGGGTTTGTTTATCCTCTTTATTGCATGTTTTATATGATATCAAATGTAGATATATTATTCTCAATTTTCTTAATTTTACAATAATAACCATTTGTAGAGATAATTTCAAAAAAAATGTAATATCCTACTTTAATTCCAAATCATTCATCTTTTTATTGTCATTTCAATTTTTCCAAATTTGAGTTGTTTTGTTATGTGTTTGATTATTCATTACCATTTTCATTGTCTCATCAATATGTTATAGTCCAATAAGCTTCCAGTCTCCAGCTTCATCCTAACAAGATTTATTAAAACTTCTATTTCCATATACCAAATGGAATACTTAATAATTCTAAAAAATATGTCTAACAAAATTTAAATCCCAAATATATGAGGGATTTGACCAAACATGTATCCCCAAACAATATAAAGTTTCTTGTAATATAACAAAAAAAATATGTGAATAAATTTATTATATATTCTCCTAAGACATGATAATAAACATAATTACTATATATTCTTAATTAAAAAATTCATGCATCAAAAAATTAACTCTCCCTTCATTCTATAAATAATATATATTATGTAATATATTCCATAAATCACAAAATTGTTGTAAAATACATATGAGAAAACATAAACATATTTATCTTCATGTCACTAAATATTTTCAAGGCCACCAACAATGTCAAAATTACCCCATCAGTGACAATCATCACATTATACCAAATAAACATCATTAAATCAATATTAGGTTTATATTATGTTTTATATTTCCCTTAATTATTTGTTCTCAAAAAATATTACCTTACGAGTAAATTAATTTTCATGGTTATCAACACAATATAATGAATGAATTTATTTATTTAATTCTAAACATCATTTTAACAATACTTACATATTTAAACATTATTATGACTATAATATCAATTGTATTAAAAAACTACAACATAATTCGGGAATCCCAATACATAAAACATTAAATCATCACACTTGAATGATTGGCATAATATAAACCCTTTCGTGGCATAATAATTATCCATTAGAATAGGTAATTGATGATGAAAATTCCTAGGAACCCCAAATTTAATACATTGAACTATAAATAAATCCCTAGGATAAAATTTATTTCCTTAAATTATACTATTCATTTTTACTCAGAAATTCATTTTTAACACCCGTTTTTAAAAACATAAAAATTTTTCACATCCTTATGTGAAATTCATAGGATTTATCTTTCCAAAATTTTGAAATGATAGAAATTGATCCAAATTTCCCCCATGGTCTCCTCTACTAGACCACTTAGTGAAATCCAGTATTCTCTTATTTTTTTAGTCTGAGAGTTAGTAGAAGTGTATGTTCTTAATAAAATATCATGATAACTGATTATGAATAACTAGGATATCCATCAAAAAAAATAATAAACCAATTAGTTTACACATAATCACTACATTTTGTTACACATTATGTTTTAACATGAATTCTTTTGGTTTCATCCATTTACTTAAAAAATATTTGTATGGGAAACAATAATGATAGTGGGGAACCACTTAATAATTTATAAAATGTCTAAATCATGAAAACTTCATTTAAATTATATTATTCTTTGGTTTAACCTATGTTATTATTTATAATAATTCAAATCCAAAATAAGGATTCAATAAAAAAATGTAAAATAACATAATCATATCCCTTATTAGTGTCAAATCGAGAGGGAGGTAAGGCTCATTGTCCTTTAAGATGTGACGATTAAGTCAATACCCAATGTTTCATTCTCAAAGTTATTTCCCTTATGTAAAATAGTGAGAGAGGCACATCCATTAGTTGAATATAGATAAGTATGTATTAATCATAAATCAACATGATCTCTATCTTTCTTAAACATTAAGATCTTATCATATACATTCGATTTTTTTCTAATTCATACATAGGTTTATATTCCAAAATCTATGTATTCCTTAATAAATTTTCCAAGGTTTCTACTAAAATCACTATGATTCAAAATATAAATGCATCAGCCCTGGAAGCTAGGGAATGGTGGTGACATTATTACATTGGTATAAGATATAAGTGACCACATCCCAATAGAAGGAATGGTTTTATATTCTTGGTACACATGATACATAAATGAACCCAAAATAACTTTTTAAAAAATGAAATATAACACACTACTATTGTAATGTCTTAGAATTTCTATATATTTTCTTTTGATTTATATGGAATTAATTTGAGACTGCACACTTCAACGGCTTGTTATTCCGTGGCCTAGTGAGTCCGAAACAGAATTATGAACTTTTTTAAGCTACGTTTAGTAAATAAGAGAGCATGATTTTCTATCATTGAACTCGTGCTTGGATCAATAATATGAGGAGATCGTCCAACTAAGAATGCCAGTATTCTACTATAAAGGACTTAACTTCGAATTTAGTGGGTCAGATGGAAAATTTAGTTTCTTGAATTTTCAAAAAATAATAAAATAGCTTAAAAGTTATTTTATTTTATATTCTCGTCATTGAGCAGAAAACTATGGCATTAAAGTGCGGTGATGAGGCAACGATGAGGCGCGTTAAATGGGCATCTGTAATGGATCATTTTGCTTTTGTAACTGCTATGCTATTTTTTAAATGAAACAGTGTAATGAGGTAAGGTTATTGAGTAATAGAAACGATGTGATGTGTTTATTTTTATTGAACAAATGCATTGGAGAGTTGAGAATTAAACCACTGGAAATTCTCTAACGAACCTCCAGTGACATTCCTTCCCAAAAATGAACAATAAATGCCAACAGAACATCATTTAAATCAACGTACCCTAAAAAACAATGCTGAGAAACGATGAACGATATAGACCTCATGAACCATAGAGGACGGAACACTCTGGAAACGAACGTAAAACAAGGTAAGGGTTTTGTTTTGATTCATTTTTTTCTTTTTTCTTCTTCTAAATGATTAACGTGGATCATCCAATGAACGTTTTGATCCATGGATTGTCTGTTACTAGGGGAGGGTGATCATTTAGGGTTTTCATTTTTGGTATTGATGTATTGTTGAATGAACATCATTCCTGAGATTCCCATGTTTTAAACATCTAAGGCAGAGGGCGCAGGCCGACTCAAACAAGGTCTGACCCCCTCCCCCTTATGCATTCTTTGTGGATGAATTTTTTTGAAATGGATTCAAGGAAATATCAAGGTAGTATCGGGGAAGATGGAAGCCCTATGGTCCAGTAGGTGTACACTGTAACACCCGAGACTTTTATGTTATCTAAATCATCAAAGGAATATTTTTCTACACAACACTTTCTTGGCTTTCTTTACATGAAATCGTGACCTTCCTCGATAGCTTGCGTCGTACGCAATACTGAGTTTCACTAAACAACGATATGCTATTAAAATATTATTAAAACTAGCCGTTATTAATAGTAATAACAACTTTTTGAAATTTTATAAATTTTATTTTTCAAAATGGGCTTCATTTTTAGATTCGGAATATCGAAATTAGCCTAGGGTGAAATTTTGGTATTTTTCTGAAAACTTTCAATTTTTGATGAATAGTGAAACCACTAAGTGGTAGTTAAAAAAACTGAATTTTTCATAAAACTTAATTTTACTGCTTCTGTGAGTGGAGTTTCAAAAATCTGAGAGACACGGTTAATATCAAGGACTAAAATGTGGTTCAATGAGATGAAAATAATTTTTGGTGAATATTAACTTTTTACTTTTATTTACCACGGTTAAAAGTAAATAGGGTAATTAAGGGTAAAAATGATATTATTATTACCCTAACACATTCCCTAATTCTATTGGACAAGTTTAATTCCACCAAAAACAACCTTAGGAATAAAATATGACCATTTAGGTCCACTTGGATTAGATTAGGACATTTATTATTAATTTATTTAAAGAAGGGTTAAAATAGTTAAAATCAATGTTGAATAAGTAAATAATTTTTAATATGGGGTTATACATAAGATAAATTCGACTATAAATATTCATTAGAAAGATAAAAATATTTACTACATAATTGATTTTTATTTGTAATTTTTAGACATTAAATAATTTAATTTATTTATGATACAAATATGATGCAGTAATTATCTTATTAATGAAATATTGACATAATTAATGTTATAAACACCAAAATAAATGTAATTTGAGACTTTTTATGAATTCCACTAATTTTATATGTTAATATGACATGTTAGTATTTATTTAATTTACTTGTTTCGAATTAATATTACTGTTATGATTTTCACAAAAATCAATTACTAAATAGTGTCAAAATTGACATAAAATAGTTTTTAAAAAAAATATTATATTAGTAATTGTTATTTTATTCCTAAAAATATATGGTTCAGACAAATGACTTAGATAAGGTTATATATATTAATAATAAACAACTTGCGGTTCGTTTGTCTACTTATAGTAAGTTTATTAACTTTATAGTATAAGAACACAAGAAGACACGGTAAAAGTAAACTTATTTAACATAATGTTAAATCTAAATGATAAGGTTAAAACTGGAACCTAAACTTGTCTAAATTATATTGGATGAGAGGATTTCGACCCATCCCCACCTTAGCTTCGAAATATATCAATTTGGAGCTATTTAAAACCGAAATTTACTTTATAATAAAATAATATTTTTAGTTTTCCCAAAGGTGACCCTCTCCTCCCTTATAAAAGGGCACCTCCTCCCCCTCTTCCTCACACCACTTTGAGCCTTCAAGCTCAGCCAACCCCTGCCAATTCCTCCTCTCCACTTCCCTATATACATCCTAGAGGTTCTGGGATTCTTCAAAGACCCATTTTAGTTCCCTAAAATGAGGTCTCAAAGAATCACTTCAAAGAAGAGGAGGTCCGGACACGTACGAAGAAAAACGGACCTCAGGTAAGGGAAATATCACAATCTCATTTTTATCCGAGATTGCTTATAATTTGGTATTTAATGGGGTGTATTTTATCATCCACATCCATTTTTCCTCGATATTTAATATTATTTCCATCCACCTACAATTGTTTAAATCCTATATTACCCTTCGGTGAGTTTTTAGTAAAAGATATGAAAGGAATCTTTTTTCGTTTTTCGTACGAGGTACTTTTTTGACTTTTCCGACAAAAGTATGAGAAGAATGTTTTTTTTAACTTATATTGCCTGAATGTATTTTTAAAACATTATTTCCAAGAATCTTCCTTTACAAGTTTTCAAGTTTATTTTTAATAAACTTCTTTTAGTTTAAAATTGTAAGACATGTTAAGAAAGGAAAATGTTTTTGAAGTAGAAAGGATATTTTCCTCAAGAATGGAGTTCAAGTATTTTATCAAAATTATTTTCCATCTATGATAATAAAGGGTTCTGTTTCTATCCCTATTATTACATGGATTTGATTATTTTGTGATGGAAATATTTTTATGAATTCCTTTATCTTATATGAATTGTTTTATGATGTCATGTTGTTTAAGAATCCCATTTTTATTACATGGGTTATGCTATGATGTATGGTTTATGATTTTGTGGAACACATAAGAATGGTATCATTATGAGATGGGTGGGACCTATATATCCCTCCAACGCATTGGGTAAAGATTTTATATCTCATGAGATAGACATGGATGGAACGGTAGGTTATACCGGTTCAGTGAAACAGGACTGAAACGAGGAGTGAACTCGGTTCAGAAAGGGACTTTGTCCACTAGGAGAGTCTTGGAAATGAGTCTTGACTAATAAGAAATGATTCTCTATGATTATGTGTGTATGGCACAAAGTTTAATGTTTTATGTTATGATTATTGGGATTACATTTCACTACTATGATTTATCCCATGATATGAAATTATGATCTCTTTTGCAGGTTACGATTTCCAAAAGTTATGTGCTTATGTATATGATGTGATTGATATTTATTTTGTTTAACCTTACTAAGAATTTGATCTCACCCTTTTGTATGTTTTATTTTCCCAGGTCAGGAAGAAGGTTATTAAGTAGAATATGCCAAAAAGGGAATCTAGATATGATGAAATAAATGGGAGGCAAAGTAGATGCTTTATGAACCAGTTGTTTATATTTCCCAGTTTCTAAAGACACTATACCTATACATTCATTTCTTGGTTTTGTTATATGTTGTAATAAGTGTGATTCAATTCTGAAGTAATAACAATGTATGTAAAGTATGGGTCGTTATAGTTGGTATCAGAGGAAAGGTATAGTCAACCTTTGGAAACTAGGATGTGAAATCCTTAGTAAGAACCATAAGCATAATTCTAAGCATAGAACACAATCTTAGTGTTTTATAAATGGACATGAATAAACTAGGATAATACCTTAAGTGTGAAATTTTATTCTTGAGTATGTTGTTTTCCTATTATAATTAGTGTTGCTCAAACTATTCTTCTTGGTTTTAGTCAATGGCTGGAACCCGAAGGAATCGTGTTAATGCAGAATGCGACGGGAAATTCAATGATTGTCCCCCTGAGCAACCAAACGTTATGGGAGCTGGAATTGAAAATCTTGTAGCCATGCTCACATAACTTTCTCAAGCTATGAATCATGCAGGACTTCCAAATGAGCAAAGGAAGGAGCAACATTCTATTGAATCCTTCATGAGGCAGCGTCCACCTTCTTTCAGCGGGTCTACTGATCCATTAGTTGCTGAACAATGGATTAGTACTACTAAAAAGATATTTTCAGTTCTTCAATGTTCTCAACATGATAAAGTCATCCTAGTAGTGTATCGTTTGGAAGGAGATGTTGATCAATGGTGGAATCTTATTAAGAATACGAGGCGAAGAGATGAAATTGAGTCCATGGAATGGGACAAGTTCAAGAACTTATTTTTCAATAAGTACTTCCCTCGTATTCTCCGAAAAAAGATGGAGACAGAGTTTCTTTAACTGAAGAAAAAGGATGATGAATCTGTTGGTACCTATGAAGAAAATTTTACAAGAATTGCAAGGTACGCTTCTGGTATTATTACCCAACCTGAGAGTAAGATCGATCGATTCTTTAGTGGCTTAAAACCAAGTCTTCGAAGGGCCTTATCCATAAGGGACTTCAATAGCTATGAGGAAATCATTCGATGTGCTCTCAAAGTTGAGATGGAAATCAGAGTAACCCGTCAGTCATATGGGTTTGATAAGAAGAGGAAAATGGAATTCAAAGGAAAATCTAAAGAGCACACTGAAAAGAAGATGAGCTTTCCCTTATGCTCAAAGTGTGGAAAGAAACATGGAGGGAGTTTTCTTAATGGGACAAGTAAATGTTTCAAATGTGGAAAGTAAGGTCATCGAGCATTTAAATGCCACGATGATGGGAAGAAGATGTCTAATGATGCAAACAAAGGAAGGGATACACAGAATAAACCTACTACACTTCAATGTTTCAAGTTAAAGGAGATGGGTAATTATGACAATAAATTCCCTAATCCAAGGGTTGATGATGATGACCGACGTCAACAAACTCTTAAGGCTAAAGACAAAGGAAAGTCACATGCAATTTCTATCAGCGATGTGGAGTACGATAACGATGTGGTGAAAGGTACAGTTACCATCCACTCTAAAGTAGCAAATGTTTTATTTGATTCTGGATCCACCCACTCATTTATTTCTAAAGAATTTTCTAAGGGTATCACCGTATTACCTCAACAATTAGATGTTGAGTTAGCTGTGACAACACCTAATGGAACAACAGTCGCATCAAAAGTTTATAATTCTTCTCTGATCGATGTTTGTGGGAAAGTGCTTCCTGCAAATCTTGTAATCCTTCCTATAGTGGAATTTGATGTGATTCTTGGCATAGAATGGCTTTCTTTATATGGATCTCATATCAATTGCCAAATAAGGGAAGTCACATTTAATATTTCAGATCAATCTATCATCGTCTATCAATGCAAGGATGAATGTAACCTTCCAGTGGAAATTCCTTCTACCTTATGGGTCTTGATTCCACTAAATGAAGGTTATTTATCTCAAATGGTTGGTGAGAAACTCACAATTAAGAATATTCCCATTTTATGGGAGTTTGATGACATCTTTCTGGAGGAATTACTGGGTCTTCCACAAAATCATGATGTTGAGTTTTCAATAGAACTCGTACCAGGTGCTTTGCCTATTTCAAAGACACCTTATAGAATGGCCCCAATTGAGTTGCAGGAATTGAAGAAGTAACTCCAAGAGAATATTGATAAGGGATTCATACGCCCTAGTGCGTCACCTTGGGGAGCACCTGTTATATTTGTTAAGAAGAAAGATGGATCAATGAGACTCTGCATTGATTATCGAGAACTTAACAAAATCACTATCAAGAACAAATATCCTCTCCCATGCATTGATGACTTATTTGAACAACTACGTGGAGCTCAATACTTTTCCAAGATTGATCTTCATTCAAGGTATCATTAATTAAGGGTCAAAAGGGAGGATATACCAAAGACGGATTTCCGTACAAGGAATGGACACTATGAATTTATAGTGATGCCATTTGGAATTACTAATGCCCCTGCTATCTTCATGGATCTATTGAATAGAGTCTTTAGAGACTATCTTGATCAGTTTGTGGTAGTCTTTATAGACGATATTCTTGTCTATTCAAAGAGCAAGGAAGAACATGAAGACCACTTGAGAATTATATTTAAGACCCTGAGAAAGGAGAAGCTTTATGCCAAATTTACCAAGTGTGAATTTTGGCTTCCAATAGTTGCATTTTTGGGTCACATAATCTCAAAAGAGGAGATATCTGTGGATCCAGCAAAAGCAGAGGTTATCGAAAGATGGTCGAGACCAACAACAGTGACTGAGATCCGAAGTTTTCTTGGTTTGGCTGGATATTATCGACGTTTTGTGAAAGATTTTTCACGATTATCTAACCCACTCACCAAGTTGACTCGGAAAGGAGTTAAGTTTGTTTGGACGGAGGAATGTCAAGGGAATTTCAACGAGTTGAAAAGAAGGTTATCCAGTGCACCTGTTCTCACACTGCATTGTAGTGGAGAAAGGTTTGTGATCTATAGTGATGCATCCAAGAAGGGATTGGGGTGTGTTCTTATGCAAAATGATATGGTGATAGCTTATGCCTCACAACAGTTGAAAATCCATGAGAAAAATTACCCAACACATGATTTGGAGTTAGCTGCAGTAATCTTTGCATTAAAGATTTGGAGGCATTATCTTTATGGTGAAAGGTGTGATATTTATACTGATAATAAAAGTTTAAAGTATATTTTCACACAAAAGGAGATGAATATGCGTCAAAGAAGATGGTTGGAGCTGATTAAGGATTATGACTTCTCAATCCATTACCACCCTGGGAAAGTAAACAAGGTGGCAGATGCATTAAGTCGACAAGACCATGCAAGTTTATCCATGATGAGGATCACAAAAGATCCAATATTTATGGATTTACAAAGGATGGATCTTGGAATTATAATGAAAGGGGAAAAATGTTATCTTTCTCAAATTAATGTTCAACTATCTATACATGTGAAGATTAAAGAGGGACAGAAAGAAGATGTCGAGTTACAAAAGAAGGTGAGAAATGTTCCTGAATTCAACCTTGATTGTGATGGGATAATAAAGTTCATGAATTGGGTTTGTGTTCCTCCCATCCCCGAATTAAAGAAGGATCTGCTGGATGAGGCTCATAGTTCTTCATTCTCTATTCATCCTGGAAGCACGAAGATGTATAGAGACCTAAAAGAGTACTTCTGGTGGGATGGCATGAAAAGAGATGTTGCTGAATATGTCTCTCGATGCTTGGTTTGTCAGCAAGTTAAAGCTGAGAGACAGAAGTCTAAGGGGATGTTACAACCATTACCCATACCCGAATGGAAATGGGAAAAAATCACTATGGACTTTGTCACAGGACTTCCTAAAACATCCAAGGGAAATAATGCTATCTGGGTCATAGTTAATCGTCTTACCAAGTCTGCACATTTCATTGCTATTAGAGAGGATTTCTCTCTGGATCAGCTTGCCAGGATATATATAAAGGAAGTGGCAAGATTGCATTGAGTACCACTTTATATTATATCTGATCGGGATCCGAGATTTTCCTCGAAGTTCTGGCGAAGTCTTCATCATACTCTGGATACAGAGTTGAGTTTCAGCACTGCTTATCATCCTCAGACAGACGGTCAGTCTGAGAGAACAATTCAAACCCTTGAAGATATGTTGAGCGCTTGCTCTATGGATTTCAAAGATGGTTGGGATCAACACCTACCTTTGGTGGAATTTTCTTATAATAATAGCTTTCACTCCAGTATTCAGATGGCTCCTTATGAACCTCTCTCTATGGATAGAAATTCAGTACTCCAACTTTCTAAGATGAAGTTGGGGAAATAAAGGTATTAGTACCTGATCTCGTTGATGAAATGGCAGAAAAGGTCAGATCTATTCAACAACACATAAGAGCAGCTCAGAGTCGACATAAAAGTTATGCCGACAACCGATGAAAAGACCTAGAGTTTGATGTGGGTGATAAAGTGTTCTTACGAATATCTCCCTGGAAGAGAGTTATGAGATTTGGAAAGAAGGGGAAGTTGAGCCCTATATATATCGGTCCTTTCGAAATACTGGATCGTGTTGGGAAGGTAGCTTACCGATTGGTGATTCCACCAAATCTCTCTCAAGTTCACGATGTGTTCCATGTATGTCTCCTGAGAAAGTACATACCTGATCCTTCACATGTACTTAGCTCAGAAGTTGTACCACTGGAGCATGATCTTTATTATGAGGAACAACCGATAGTGATTCTGGATCGTAGAGAAAAAGTCCTATGAAACAAGACCACTTGATTGGTGAAAGTTTTATGGAGGAACCACCAATTATAAGAAGCTATATGGGAGCATGAGGATATGATGAGGGAGAGGTATCCTCATCTGTTTGTTACAAAGTGACAAATTTCGAGGGCGAAATTCATTTTAAGGGGGGTAGAAAGTAGCACCTGAGACTTTTATGTTATATAAATCATCAAAGGAATCTTTTTCTACACAACACTTGCTTGGCTTTCTTTACACGAAATTGTGACCTTCCTCGATAGCTTGCATCGTACGCAATACCGAGTTTCACTAAACAACGATATGCTATTAAAATATTATTAAAACTAGCCGTTATTAATAGTAATAACCACTTTTTGAAATTTTAAAAATTTTATTTTTCAAAATGGACTTCATTTTTGGATTCTTAATATCGAAATTAGTCTAGGGTGAAATTTTGGTATTTTTCTGAAAACTTTCAATTTTTGATGAATAGTGAAACCACTAAGTGGTAGTTAAAAAAACTGAATTTTTTATAAAACTTAATTTTACCGCTTCTGTGAGTGGAATTTTGAAAATCCAAGAGACACGGTTAATATCAAGGACTAAAAAGTGGTTCAATGAGATGAAAATATTTTTTGGTGAATAGAAACTTTTTACTTTTATTTACCACAATTAAAAGTAAATAGGGTAATTAACGGTAAAATGATATTATTATTACCCTAACACATGTCTTAATTCTATTGGACAAGTGTAATTTGACCAAAAGCAACCTTAGGAATACAATATGACCATTTAGGCCCACTTGGATTAGATTAGGACATTTATTATTAATTTATTTAAGGAAGGGTTAAAATAGTTAAAATCAAAGTTTAATAAGTAAATAATTTTTAATATGGGGTTATACATAAGATAAATTAGACTATAAATATTCATTAGAAAGGTAAAAATATTTCCTACATAATTGTATTTTATTTGTAATTTTTAGACATTAAATTATTTAATTTATTTAGGACACAATGATGATGCAGTAATTATCTTATTAATGAAATATTGACATAATTAATGTTATAAACACCAAAATAAATGTAATTTGAGACTTTTTATAAATTACACTAATTTTATGTGTTAATATGACATGTTATTATTGATTTATTTAACTTGTTTTGAATTAATAATTATTTTATGATTTTTACAAAAATCAATTACTAAATAGTGTCAAAATTGACATAAAATAGTTTTTAAAACAAATATTATATTAGTAATTGTTATTTTATTCCTAAAAAACTAAGGTTCGGCCAAATGACTTAGATAAGGTTATATATATTAATAATAAACAACTTGGGGTTCGTTTGGCTGCTTATAGTATGTTTATTAACCTTATAGTAGAAGAACACAAGAAGACACGGTAAAAGTAAACTTATTTAACTTAATGTTAAATCTAAATGATAAGGTTAAAATAGGAACCTAAAATTGTCTAAATTCTATTTTATGAGAGGCTTTCAACCCATCCCCACCTTAGCTTCGAAATATATCAATTTTGAGGTATTTAAAACCGAACTTGACTTTATAATAAAATAATATTTTTAGTTTTCCCAAAGGTGCCCCTCTCCTCCCTTATAAAAGGGCACCTCCTCCCCCTCTTCCTCACACAACTTTAATCCTTCAAGCTCGGCCAACCCCTGACAATTCCTCCTCTCCAATTCCCTAGAGACATCCTAGAGGTTCTGGTCTTCTTCAAAGACCCATTTTAGTGCCCTAAAAGGAGGTCTCAAAGAAGTACTTCAAAGAAGAGGAGGTGTGGACACTTACGAAGTAAAAGAGACCTAAGGTAAGGGAAATAACACAATCTAATTTTTATCCAAGATTTCATATAATTTGGTATTTACTGGGGTGTATTTTATCATCCACATCCATGTTTCCTCAATATGTAATATTATTTCCATCCACCTACAATTGATTAAATCCTATTTTACCCTTCGGTGAGTTTTTAGTAAAAGATATGAAAGGAATCTTTTATCGTTTTTCGTACGAGGTACATTTTTGACTTTTCCGAAAAAAGTACGAGAAGAAAGTTTTTTTTAACTTATATGTCATGAATGTATTTTTGAAACATTATTTCCAAGAATCTTCCTTTACAAGTTTTCAAGTTTATTTTTAATAAACTTCTTTTAGTTTAAAATTGTAAGACATGTTAAGAAAGGAAAATGTTTTTGAAGTAGAAAGGATATTTTCCTCAAGAATGGAGTTCAAGTATTTTATCAAAATTATTTTCCATATATGATAATAAAGGGTTCTGTTTCTATCCCTATTATTACATGGATTTGATTATGTTGTGATGGAAATATTTTTATGAATTCCTTTATCTTATATGAATTGTTTTATGATGTCATGTTGTTTAAGAATCCCATTTTTATTACATGGGTTATGCTATGATGTATGGTTTATGATTTTGTGGAACACATAAGAATGGTATCATTATGAGATGGGTGGGACCTATATATCCCTCCAACGCATTGGGTAAAGATTTTATATCTCATGAGATAGACATGGATGGAACGGTAGGTTATACCGGTTCAGTGAAACAGGACTGAAACGAGGAGTGAACTCGGTTCAGAAAGGGACTTTGTCCACTAAGATAGTCTTGGAAATGAGTCTTGACTAATAAGAAATGATTCTCTATGATTATTTGTGTATGGCACAAAGTTTCATGTTTTAAGTTATGATTATTGGGATTACATTTCACTACTATGATTTATCCCATGATATGAAATTATGATCTCTTTTGCAGGTTACGATTTACAAAAGTTATGTTCTTATGTATATGATGTGATTGATATTTCTTTTGTTTAACCTTACTAAGAATTTGAGATCACCCTTTTGTATGTTTTATTTTTCCAGGTCAGGAAGAAGGTTATTAAGTAGAATATGCCAAAAAGGGAATCTAGATATGATGAAATAAATGGGAGGCAAAGTAGATGCTTTATGAACCAGTTGTTTATATTTCCCAGTTTCTAAAGACACTATACCTATACATTCCTTTCTTGGTTTTGTTATATGTTGTAATAAGTTTGCTTCAATTCTGAAGTAATAACAATGTATGTAATGTATGGGTCGTTATAGTTGGTATCAGAGGAAAGGTATAGTCAACCTTTGGAAACTAGGATGTGAAATCTTTAGTAAGAACCCTAAGGATAAGTCTAAGCATAGAACACAATCTTAGTGTTTTATAAATGGACATGAATAACCTAGGATAAGACCTTAAGTGTGATATTTTATTCTTGAGTATGTTGTTTTCCTATTATAATTAGTGTTGCTCAAACTATTCTTCTTGGTTTTAGTCAATGGATGGAACCCGAAAGAATCGTGTTAATGCGGAATGCGACGGGCAATGCAATGATTGTCCCCTTGAGCAACCAAACGTTATGGGAGCTGGAATTCAAAATCTTGTAGCCATGCTCACATAACTTTCTCAAGCTATGAATCATGTAGGACTTCCAAACGAGAAAAGGAAGGAGCAACATTCTATTGAATCCTTCATGAGGCAGCGTCCACCTTCTTTCAGCGGGTCTACTGATCCATTAGTTACTGAACAATGGATTAGTACTACTGAAAAGATATTTTCAGTTCTTCAATGTTCTGAACATGATAAAGTCATCCTAGTAGTGTATCGTTTGGAAGGAGATGCTGATCAATGGTGGAATCTTATTAAGAATATGAGGCGAAGAGATGAAATTGAGTCCATGGAATGGGACAAGTTCAAGAACTTATTTTTCAATAAGTACTTCCTTCGTATTCTCCGAACAAAGATGGAGAAAGAGTTTCTTTAACTGAAGCAAAATGATGATGAATCTGTTGGTACCTATGAAGAAAATTTTACAAGACTTGCAAGGTACGCTTCTGGTATTATTACCCAACCTGAGAGTAAGATCGATAGATTCTTTAGTGGCTTAAAACCAAGTCTTCGAAGGGCCTTATCCATAAGGGACTTCAATAGCTATGAGGATATCATTCGATGTGCTCTCAAAGTTGAGATGGAAATCGGAGTAACCCATCAGTCATATGGGTTTGATAAGAAGAGGAAAATGGAATTCAAAGGAAAATCTAAAGAGCACACTGAAAAGAAGATGAGCTTTCCCTTATGCTCAAAGTGTGGAAAGAAACATGGAGGGAGTTGTCTTAATGGGACAAGTAAATGTTTCAAATGTGGAAAGGAAGGTCATCGAGCATTTAAATGCCACGATGATGGGAAGAAGATGTCTAATGATGCAAACAAAGGAAGGGATACACAGAATGAACCTACTACACTTCAATGTTTCAAGTGAAAGGATATGGGTAATTATGACAATAAATTCCCTAATCCAAGGGTTGATGATGATGGCCGACGTCAACAAACTCTTAAGGCTAAAGACAAAGGAAAGTCACATGCAATTTCTATCAGCGATGTGGAGTACGATAACGATGTGGTGAAAGGTACACTTACCATCCACTCTAAAGTAGCAAATGTTTTATTTGATTCTGGATCCACCCACTCATTTATTTCTAAAGAATTTTCTAAAGGTATCACCGTATTACCTCAACAATTAGATTTTGAGATAGTTGTGACAACACCTAATGGCACAACAGTCGCATCAAAAGTTTATAATTCTTCTCTGATCGATGATTGTGGGAAAGTGCTTCCTGCAAATCTTGTGATCCTTCCTATAGTGGAATTTGATGTGATTCTTGGCATGGAATGGCTTTCTTTATATGGAGCTCATATCAATTTCCAAATAAGGGAAGTCACATTTAATATTTCAGATCAATCTATCATCGTCTATCAATGCAAGGATGAATGTAACCTTCCAGTGGAAATTCCTTCTACCTTATGGGTCTTGATTCCACTAAATGAAGGTTATTTATCTTAAATGGTTGGTGAGAAACTCACAATTAAGAATATTCCCATTTTACGGGAGTTTGATGACATCTTTCGGGAGGAATTACTGGGTCTTCCACAAAATCTTGAAGTTGAGTTTTCAATAGAACTCGTACCAGGTGCTTTGCCTATTTCAAAGACACCTTATAGAATGGCCCCAATTGAGTTGCAGTAATTGAAGAAGCAACTCCAAGAGAATATTGATAAGGGATTCATACGCCCTAGTGCGTCACCTTGGGGAGCACCTGTTCTATTTGTTAAGAAGAAAGATGGATCAATGAGACTCTGCATTGATTATCGAGAACTTAACAAAATCACTATCAAGAACAAATATCATCTCCCATGCATTGATGACTTATTTGACCAACTACGTGGAGCTCAATACTTTTCCAAGATTGATCTTCATTCAAGGTATCATTAATTAAGGGTCAAAAGGGAGTATATACCAAAGACGGCTTTCCGTATAAGGAATGGACACTATGAATTTATAGTGATGCCATTTGGAATTACTAATGCCCCTGCTATCTTCATTGATCTATTGAATAGAGTCTTTAGAGACTATCTTGATCAGTTTGTGGTAGTCTTTATAGACGATATTCATGTCTATTCAAAGAGCAAGGAAGAACATGAAGACCACTTGAGAATTATATTTAAGACCCTGAGAAAGGAGAAGCTTTATGCCAAATTTACCAAGTGTGAATTTTGGCTTCCAAAAGTTGCATTTTTTGGGTCACATAATCTCAAAAGAGGAGATATCTGTGGATCCAGCAAAAACAGAGGTTATCGAAAGATGGTCGAGACCAACAACAGTGACTGAGATCCGAAGTTTTCTTGGTTTGGCTGGATATTATCGACGTTTTGTGAAAGATTTTTCACGATTATCTAACCCACTCACCAAGTTGACTAGGAAAGGAGTTAAGTTTGTTTGGACGGAGGAATGTCAAGGGAATTTCAAGGAGTTGAAAAGAAGGTTATCCAGTGCACCTGTGCTCACACTGCATTGTAGTGGAGAAAGGTTTGTGATCTATAGTGATGCATCCAAGAAGGGAGTGGGGTGTGTTCTTATGAAAAATGATATGGTGATAGCTTATGCCTCACGACAGTTGAAAATCCATGAGAAAAATTACCCAACACATGATTTGGAGTTAGCTGCAGTAATATTTGCATTAAAGATTTGGAGGCATTATCTTTCTGGTGAAAGGTGTGATATTTATACTGATCATAAAAGTTTAAAGTATATTTTCACACAAAAGGAGCTGAATATGCGTCAAAGAAGATGGTTGGAGGTGATTAAGGATTATTACTTCTCAATCCATTACCACCCTGGGAAAGTAAACAAGGTGGCAGATGCATTAAGTCGACAAGACCATGCAATTTTATCCATGATGAGGATCACAAAAGATCCAATATTTATGGATTTACAAAGGATGGATCTTGGAATTATAATGAAAGGGGAAAAATGTTATCTTTCTCAAATTAATGTTCAACCATCTATACATGTGAAGATTAATGAGGGACAGAAAGAAGATGTCGAGTTACAAAAGAAGGTGAGAAATGTTCCTGAATTCAACCTTGATTGTGATGGGATAATAAAGTTCATGAATTGGGTTTGTGTTCCTCCCATCCCTGAATTAAAGAAGGAGCTGCTGGATGAGGCTCATAGTTCTTCATTCTCTATTCATCCTGGAAGCACGAAGATGTATAGGGACCTGAAAGAGTACTTCTGGTGGGATGGCATGAAAAGAGATGTTGTTGAATATGTCTCTCGATGCTTGGTTTGTCAGCAAGTTAAAGCTGAGAGACAGAAGTCTAAGGGGATGTTACAACCATTACCCATACCCGAATGGAAATGGGAAAAAATCACTATGGACTTTGTCACAGGACTTCCTAAAACATCCAAGGGAAATAATGCTATCTGGGTCATAGTTGATCGTCTTACCAAGTCTGCACATTTCATTGCTATTAGAGAGGATTTCTCTCTGGATCAGCTTGCCAGGATATATGTAAAGGAAGTGGTAAGATTGCATGGAGTACCACTTTCTATTATATCTGATCGGGATCCTAGATTTACCTCAAAGTTCTGGCAAAGTCTTCATCATACTCGGGATATAGAGTTGAGTTTCAACACTGCTTATCATCCTCAGACAGACGGTCAGTCTGAGATAACAATTCAAACCCTAGAAGATATGTTGAGCGCTTACTCTATGGATTTCAAAGGTGGTTGGGATCAACACCTACCTTTGGTGGAATTTTCTTATAATAATAGCTTTCACTCCAGTATTCAGATGGCTCCATATGAAGCTCTCTCTATGGATAGAAATTCAGGACTCCAACTTGCTAGGATGAAGTTGGGGAAAGAAAGCTATTAGGACCTGATCTCGTTGATGAAATGGCAGAAAAGGTCAGATCTATTCAACAACACATAAGAGCAGCTCAGAGTCGACATAAAAGTTATGCCGACAACTGAAGAAAAGACCTAGAGTTTGATGTGGGTGATAAAGTGTTCTAACGAATATCTCCCTGGAAGAGGGTTATGAGATTTGGAAAGAAGGGGATGTTGAGCCCTAGATATATCGGTCCTTTCGAAATACTGGATCGTGTTGGGAAGGTAGCTTACCGATTGGTGCTTCCACCAAATCTCTCTCAAGTTCACGATGTGTTCCATGTATGTCTCCTGAGAAAGTACATACCTGATCCTTCACATGTACTTAGCTCAGAAGTTGTACCACTGGAGCATGATCTTTTTTATGAGGAACAACCGATAGTGATTCTGGATCGTAGAGAAAAAGTCCTATGAAACAAGACCAATTTATTGGTGAAAGTTTTATGAAGGAACCACCAATTAGAAGAAACTATATGGGAGCTTGAGGATATGATGAGGGAGAGGTATCCTCATCTGTTTGTTACAAAGTGACAAATTTCGAGGGCGAAATTCATTTTAAGGGGGGTAGAAAGTAGCACCCGAGACTTTTATGTTATATAAATCATCAAAGGAATATTTTTCAACACAACACTTGCTTGGCTTTCTTTACACGAAATCTCGACCTTCCTTGATAGCTTGCGTCGTACGCAATACCGAGTTTCACTAAACAATGATATGCTATTAAAATATTATTAAAACTAGCCGTTATTAATAGTAATAACCACTTTTTGAAATTTTATAAATTTTATTTTTCAAAATGGACTTCATTTTTGGATTCGTAATATCGAAATTAGTCTAGGGTGAAATTTTGGTATTTTTTTGATAACTTTCAATTTTTGATGAATAGTGAAACCACTAAGTGGTAGTTAAAAAAACAGAATTTTTTATAAAACTTAATTTTACCGCCTCTGTGAGTGGAATTTCGAAAATCCAAGAGACACGGTTAATATCAAGGACTAAAATGTGGTTCAATGACATGAAAATATTTTTTGGTGAATAGTAACTTTTTACTTTTATTTACCACAGTTAAAAGTAAATAGGGTAATTAATGGTAAAATGATATTATTATTACCCTAACACATGTCCTAATTCTGTTGGACAAGTGTAATTCGACCAAAAACAACCTTAGGAATAAAATATGACCATTTAGGCCGACTTGGATTAGATTAGGACATTTATTATTAATTTACTTAAGGAAGGGTTAAAATAGTTAAAATCAAAGTTTAATAAGTAAATAATTTTTAATATGGGGTTATACATAAGATAAATTCGACTATAAATATTCATTAGAAAGATAAAAAGATTTCCTACATAATTTTATTTTATTTGTAATTTTTAGACATTAAATAATTTAATTTATTTAGGACACAATGATGATGCAGTCATTATCTTATTAATAAAATATTGACATAATTAATGTTATAAACACCAAAATAAATGTAATTTGAGACTTTTTATAAATTAAACTAATTTTCTGGGTTAATATGACATGTTAGTATTGATTTAATTAACTTGGTTTGAATTAATAATTATTTTATGATTTTCACAAAAATCAATTACTAAATAGTTTCAAAATTGACATAAAATAGTTTTTAAAAAAAATATTATATTAGTAATAGTTATTTTCTTTCTAAAAGACTAAGGTTCGACCAAATGACTTAGATAAGGTTATATATATTAATAATAAACAACTTGGGGTTCGTTTGGCTGCTTATAGTATGTTTATTAACCTTATAGTAGAAGAACACAAGAAGACACGGTAAAAGTAAACTTATTTAACTTAATGTTAAATCTAAATGATAAGGTTAAAATAGGAACCTAAAATTGTCTAAATTCTATTTGATGAGAGGATTTCGACCCATCCCCACCTTAGCTTCGAAATATATCAATTTGTAGCTATTTAAAACCGAACTTGACTTTATAATAAAATAATATTTTTAGTTTTCCCAAAGGTGCCCCTCTCCTCCCTTATAAAAGGGCACCTCCTCCCCCTCTTCCTCACACCACTTTGAGCCTTCAAGCTCAGCCAACCCCTGACAATTCCTCCTCTCCACTTCCCTATATACATCCTAGAGGTTCTGGGATTCTTCAAAGACCCATTTTAGTTCCCTAAAATGAGGTCTCAAAGAATCACTTCAAAGAAGAGGAGGTCCGGACACTTACGAAGCAAAACGGACCTCAGGTAAGGGAAATATCACAATCTCATTTTTATCCGAGATTGCTTATAATTTGGTATTTAATGGGGTGTATTTTATCATCCACATCCATTTTTCCTCGATATTTAATATTATTTCCATCCACCTACAATTGTTTAAATCCTATATTACCCTTCGGTGAGTTTTTAGTAAAAGATATGAAAGGAATCTTTTTTCGTTTTTCGTACGAGGTACTTTTTTGACTTTTCCGACAAAAGTATGAGAAGAATGTTTTTTTTAACTTATATTGCCTGAATGTATTTTTAAAACATTATTTCCAAGAAGCTTCCTTTACAAGTTTTCAAGTTTATTTTTAATAAAATTCTTTTAGTTTAAAATTGTAAGACATGTTAAGAAAGGAAAATGTTTTTGAAGTAGAAAGGATATTTTCCTCAAGAATGGAGTTCAAGTATTTTATCAAAATTATTTTCCATCTATGATAATAAAGGGTTCTGTTTCTATCCCTATTATTACATGGATTTGATTATGTTGTGATGGAAATATTTTTATGAATTCCTTTATCTTATATGAATTGTTTTATGATGTCATGTTGTTTAAGAATCCCATTTTTATTACATGGGTTATGCTATGATGTATGGTTTATGATTTTGTGGAACACATAAGAATGGTATCATTATGAGATGGGTGGGACCTATATATCCCTCCAACGCATTGGGTAAAGATTTTATATCTCATGAGATAGACATGGATGGAACGGTAGGTTATACCGGTTCAGTGAAACAGGACTGAAACGAGGAGTGAACTCGGTTCAGAAAGGGACTTTGTCCACTAAGATAGTCTTGGAAATGAGTCTTGACTAATAAGAAATGATTCTCTATGATTATTTGTGTATGGCACAAAGTTTCATGTTTTAAGTTATGATTATTGGGATTACATTTCACTACTATGATTTATCCCATGATATGAAATTATGATCTCTTTTGCAGGTTACGATTTACAAAAGTTATGTTCTTATGTATATGATGTGATTGATATTTCTTTTGTTTAACCTTACTAAGAATTTGAGCTCACCCTTTTGTATGTTTTATTTTTCCAGGTCAGGAAGAAGGTTATTAAGTAGAATATGCCAAAAAGGGAATCTAGATATGATGAAATAAATGGGAGGCAAAGTAGATGCTTTATGAACCAGTTGTTTATATTTCCCAGTTTCTAAAGACACTATACCTATACATTCCTTTCTTGATTTTGTTATATGTTGTAATAAGTTTGCTTCAATTCTGAAGTAATAACAATGTATGTAATGTATGGGTCGTTATAGTTGGTATCAGAGGAAAGGTATAGTCAACCTTTGGAAACTAGGATGTGAAATCTTTAGTAAGAACCCTAAGGATAAGTCTAAGCATAGAACACAATCTTAGTGTTTTATAAATGGACATGAATAACCTAGGATAAGACCTTAAGTGTGATATTTTATTCATGAGTATGTTGTTTTCCTATTATAATTAGTGTTGCTCAAACTATTCTTCTTGGTTTTAGTCAATGGATGGAACCCGAAAGAATCGTGTTAATGCGGAATGCGACGGGCAATGCAATGATTGTCCCCCTGAGCAACCAAACGTTATGGGAGCTGGAATTCAAAATCTTGTAGCCATGCTCACATAACTTTCTCAAGCTATGAATCATGTAGGACTTCCAAACGAGAAAAGGAAGGAGCAACATTCTATTGAATCCTTCATGAGGCAGCGTCCACCTTCTTTCAGCGGGTCTACTGATCCATTAGTTACTGAACAATGGATTAGTACTACTGAAAAGATATTTTCAGTTCTTCAATGTTCTGAACATGATAAAGTCATCCTAGTAGTGTATCGTTTGGAAGGAGATGCTGATCAATGGTGGAATCTTATTAAGAATATGAGGCGAAGAGATGAAATTGAGTCCATGGAATGGGACAAGTTCAAGAACTTATTTTTCAATAAGTACTTCCCTCGTATTCTCCGAACAAAGATGGAGAAAGAGTTTCTTTAACTGAAGCAAAATGATGATGAATCTGTTGGTACCTATGAAGAAAATTTTACAAGACTTGCAAGGTACGCTTCTGGTATTATTACCCAACCTGAGAGTAAGATCGATAGATTCTTTAGTGGCTTAAAACCAAGTCTTCGAAGGGCCTTATCCATAAGGGACTTCAATAGCTATGAGGATATCATTCGATGTGCTCTCAAAGTTGAGATGGAAATCGGAGTAACCCATCAGTCATATGGGTTTGATAAGAAGAGGAAAATGGAATTCAAAGGAAAATCTAAAGAGCACACTGAAAAGAAGATGAGCTTTCCCTTATGCTCAAAGTGTGGAAAGAAACATGGAGGGAGTTGTCTTAATGGGACAAGTAAATGTTTCAAATGTGGAAAGGAAGGTCATCGAGCATTTAAATGCCACGATGATGGGAAGAAGATGTCTAATGATGCAAACAAAGGAAGGGATACACAGAATGAACCTACTACACTTCAATGTTTCAAGTGAAAGGATATGGGTAATTATGACAATAAATTCCCTAATCCAAGGGTTGATGATGATGGCCGACGTCAACAAACTCTTAAGGCTAAAGACAAAGGAAAGTCACATGCAATTTCTATCAGCGATGTGGAGTACGATAACGATGTGGTGAAAGGTACACTTACCATCCACTCTAAAGTAGCAAATGTTTTATTTGATTCTGGATCCACCCACTCATTTATTTCTAAAGAATTTTCTAAAGGTATCACCGTATTACCTCAACAATTAGATTTTGAGATAGTTGTGACAACACCTAATGGCACAACAGTCGCATCAAAAGTTTATAATTCTTCTCTGATCGATGATTGTGGGAAAGTGCTTCCTGCAAATCTTGTGATCCTTCCTATAGTGGAATTTGATGTGATTCTTGGCATGGAATGGCTTTCTTTATATGGAGCTCATATCAATTTCCAAATAAGGGAAGTCACATTTAATATTTCAGATCAATCTATCATCGTCTATCAATGCAAGGATGAATGTAACCTTCCAGTGGAAATTCCTTCTACCTTATGGGTCTTGATTCCACTAAATGAAGGTTATTTATCTTAAATGGTTGGTGAGAAACTCACAATTAAGAATATTCCCATTTTACGAGAGTTTGATGACATCTTTCGGGAGGAATTACTGGGGCTTCCACAAAATCTTGAAGTTGAGTTTTCAATAGAACTCGTACCAGGTGCTTTGCCTATTTCAAAGACACCTTATAGAATGGCCCCAATTGAGTTGCAGTAATTGAAGAAGCAACTCCAAGAGAATATTGATAAGGGATTCATACGCCCTAGTGCGTCACCTTGGGGAGCACCTGTTCTATTTGTTAAGAAGAAAGATGGATCAATGAGACTCTGCATTGATTATCGAGAACTTAACAAAATCACTATCAAGAACAAATATCATCTCCCATGCATTGATGACTTATTTGACCAACTACGTGGAGCTCAATACTTTTCCAAGATTGATCTTCATTCAAGGTATCATTAATTAAGGGTCAAAAGGGAGTATATACCAAAGACGGCTTTCCGTATAAGGAATGGACACTATGAATTTATAGTGATGCCATTTGGAATTACTAATGCCCCTGCTATCTTCATTGATCTATTGAATAGAGTCTTTAGAGACTATCTTGATCAGTTTGTGGTAGTCTTTATAGACGATATTCATGTCTATTCAAAGAGCAAGGAAGAACATGAAGACCACTTGAGAATTATATTTAAGACCCTGAGAAAGGAGAAGCTTTATGCCAAATTTACCAAGTGTGAATTTTGGCTTCCAAAAGTTGCATTTTTTGGGTCACATAATCTCAAAAGAGGAGATATCTGTGGATCCAGCAAAAACAGAGGTTATCGAAAGATGGTCGAGACCAACAACAGTGACTGAGATCCGAAGTTTTCTTGGTTTGGCTGGATATTATCGACGTTTTGTGAAAGATTTTTCACGATTATCTAACCCACTCACCAAGTTGACTAGGAAAGGAGTTAAGTTTGTTTGGACGGAGGAATGTCAAGGGAATTTCAAGGAGTTGAAAAGAAGGTTATCCAGTGCACCTGTGCTCACACTGCATTGTAGTGGAGAAAGGTTTGTGATCTATAGTGATGCATCCAAGAAGGGATTGGGGTGTGTTCTTATGAAAAATGATATGGTGATAGCTTATGCCTCACGACAGTTGAAAATCCATGAGAAAAATTACCCAACACATGATTTGGAGTTAGCTGCAGTAATATTTGCATTAAAGATTTGGAGGCATTATCTTTCTGGTGAAAGGTGTGATATTTATACTGATCATAAAAGTTTAAAGTATATTTTCACACAAAAGGAGCTGAATATGCGTCAAAGAAGATGGTTGGAGGTGATTAAGGATTATTACTTCTCAATCCATTACCACCCTGGGAAAGTAAACAAGGTGGCAGATGCATTAAGTCGACAAGACCATGCAATTTTATCCATGATGAGGATCACAAAAGATCCAATATTTATGGATTTACAAAGGATGGATCTTGGAATTATAATGAAAGGGGAAAAATGTTATCTTTCTCAAATTAATGTTCAACCATCTATACATGTGAAGATTAATGAGGGACAGAAAGAAGATGTCGAGTTACAAAAGAAGGTGAGAAATGTTCCTGAATTCAACCTTGATTGTGATGGGATAATAAAGTTCATGAATTGGGTTTGTGTTCCTCCCATCCCTGAATTAAAGAAGGAGCTGCTGGATGAGGCTCATAGTTCTTCATTCTCTATTCATCCTGGAAGCACGAAGATGTATAGGGACCTGAAAGAGTACTTCTGGTGGGATGGCATGAAAAGAGATGTTGTTGAATATGTCTCTCGATGCTTGGTTTGTCAGCAAGTTAAAGCTGAGAGACAGAAGTCTAAGGGGATGTTACAACCATTACCCATACCCGAATGGAAATGGGAAAAAATCACTATGGACTTTGTCACAGGACTTCCTAAAACATCCAAGGGAAATAATGCTATCTGGGTCATAGTTGATCGTCTTACCAAGTCTGCACATTTCATTGCTATTAGAGAGGATTTCTCTCTGGATCAGCTTGCCAGGATATATGTAAAGGAAGTGGTAAGATTGCATGGAGTACCACTTTCTATTATATCTGATCGGGATCCTAGATTTACCTCAAAGTTCTGGCAAAGTCTTCATCATACTCGGGATATAGAGTTGAGTTTCAACACTGCTTATCATCCTCAGACAGACGGTCAGTCTGAGATAACAATTCAAACCCTAGAAGATATGTTGAGCGCTTACTCTATGGATTTCAAAGGTGGTTGGGATCAACACCTACCTTTGGTGGAATTTTCTTATAATAATAGCTTTCACTCCAGTATTCAGATGGCTCCATATGAAGCTCTCTCTATGGATAGAAATTCAGGACTCCAACTTGCTAGGATGAAGTTGGGGAAAGAAAGCTATTAGGACCTGATCTCGTTGATGAAATGGCAGAAAAGGTCAGATCTATTCAACAACACATAAGAGCAGCTCAGAGTCGACATAAAAGTTATGCCGACAACTGAAGAAAAGACCTAGAGTTTGATGTGGGTGATAAAGTGTTCTAACGAATATCTCCCTGGAAGAGGGTTATGAGATTTGGAAAGAAGGGGATGTTGAGCCCTAGATATATCGGTCCTTTCGAAATACTGGATCGTGTTGGGAAGGTAGCTTTCCGATTGGTGCTTCCACCAAATCTCTCTCAAGTTCACGATGTGTTCCATGTATGTCTCCTGAGAAAGTACATACCTGATCCTTCACATGTACTTAGCTCAGAAGTTGTACCACTGGAGCATGATCTTTTTTATGAGGAACAACCGATAGTGATTCTGGATCGTAGAGAAAAAGTCCTATGAAACAAGACCAATTGATTGGTGAAAGTTTTATGGAGGAACCACCAATTAGAAGAAACTATATGGGAGCTTGAGGATATGATGAGGGAGAGGTATCCTCATCTGTTTGTTACAAAGTGACAAATTTCGAGGGCGAAATTCATTTTAAGGGGGGTAGAAAGTAGCACCCGAGACTTTTATGTTATATAAATCATCAAAGGAATATTTTTCAACACAACACTTGCTTGGCTTTCTTTACACGAAATCTCGACCTTCCTTGATAGCTTGCGTCGTACGCAATACCGAGTTTCACTAAACAATGATATGCTATTAAAATATTATTAAAACTAGCCGTTATTAATAGTAATAACCACTTTTTGAAATTTTATAAATTTTATTTTTCAAAATGGACTTCATTTTTGGATTCGTAATATCGAAATTAGTCTAGGGTGAAATTTTGGTATTTTTTTGATAACTTTCAATTTTTGATGAATAGTGAAACCACTAAGTGGTAGTTAAAAAAACAGAATTTTTTATAAAACTTAATTTTACCGCCTCTGTGAGTGGAATTTCGAAAATCCAAGAGACACGGTTAATATCAAGGACTAAAATGTGGTTCAATGACATGAAAATATTTTTTGGTGAATAGTAACTTTTTACTTTTATTTACCACAGTTAAAAGTAAATAGGGTAATTAATGGTAAAATGATATTATTATTACCCTAACACATGTCCTAATTCTGTTGGACAAGTGTAATTCGACCAAAAACAACCTTAGGAATAAAATATGACCATTTAGGCCGACTTGGATTAGATTAGGACATTTATTATTAATTTACTTAAGGAAGGGTTAAAATAGTTAAAATCAAAGTTTAATAAGTAAATAATTTTTAATATGGGGTTATACATAAGATAAATTCGACTATAAATATTCATTAGAAAGATAAAAAGATTTCCTACATAATTTTATTTTATTTGTAATTTTTAGACATTAAATAATTTAATTTATTTAGGACACAATGATGATGCAGTCATTATCTTATTAATGAAATATTGACATAATTAATGTTATAAACACCAAAATAAATGTAATTTGAGACTTTTTATAAATTAAACTAATTTTCTGGGTTAATATGACATGTTAGTATTGATTTAATTAACTTGGTTTGAATTAATAATTATTTTATGATTTTCACAAAAATCAATTACTAAATAGTTTCAAAATTGACATAAAATAGTTTTTAAAAAAAATATTATATTAGTAATAGTTATTTTCTTTCTAAAAGACTAAGGTTCGACCAAATGACTTAGATAAGGTTATATATATTAATAATAAACAACTTGGGGTTCGTTTGGCTGCTTATAGTATGTTTATTAACCTTATAGTAGAAGAACACAAGAAGACACGGTAAAAGTAAACTTATTTAACTTAATGTTAAATCTAAATGATAAGGTTAAAATAGGAACCTAAAATTGTCTAAATTCTATTTGATGAGAGGATTTCGACCCATCCCCACCTTAGCTTCGAAATATATCAATTTGTAGCTATTTAAAACCGAACTTGACTTTATAATAAAATAATATTTTTAGTTTTCCCAAAGGTGCCCCTCTCCTCCCTTATAAAAGGGCACCTCCTCCCCCTCTTCCTCACACCACTTTGAGCCTTCAAGCTCAGCCAACCCTGACAATTCCTCCTCTCCAATTCCCTAGAGACATCTTAGAGGTTCTGGTCTTCTTCAAAGACCCATTTTAGTGCCCTAAAAGGAGGTCTCAAAGAAGCACTTCAAAGAAGAGGAGGTTTGGACACTTACGAAGTAAAAGAGACCTAAGGTAAGGGAAATATCACAATCTAATTTTTATCCAAGATTTCATATACTTTGGTATTTAATGGGGTGTATTTTATCATCCACATCCTTGTTTCCTCAATATGTAATATTATTTCCATCCACCTACAATTGTTTAAATCCTATTTTACCCTTCGGTGAGTTTTTAGTAAAAGATATGAAAGGAATCTTTTATCGTTTTTCGTACGAGGTACTTTTTTGACTTTTTCGAAAAAAGTACGAGAAGAATGTTTTTTTTAACTTATATGTCATGAATGGATTTTTAAAACATTATTTCCAAGAAGCTTCCTTTACAAGTTTTCAAGTTTATTTTTAATAAACTTCTTTTAGTTTAAAATTGTAAGACATGTTAAGAAAGGAAAATGTTTTTGAAGTAGAAAGGATATTTTCCTCAAGAATGGAGTTCAAGTATTTTATCAAAATTATTTTCCATCTATGATAATAAAGGGTTCTGTTTCTATCCCTATTATTACATGGATTTGATTATGTTGTGATGGAAATATTTTTATGAATTCCTTTATCTTATATGAATTGTTTTATGATGTCATGTTGTTTAAGAATCCGATTTTTATTACATGGGTTATGCCATGATGTATGGTTTATTATTTTGTGGAACACATAAGAATGGTATCATTATGAGATGGGTGGGACCTATATATCCCTCCAACGCATTGGGTAAAGATTTTATATCTCATGAGATAGACATGGATGGAACGGTAGGTTATACCGGTTCAGTGAAACAGGACTGAAACGAGGAGTGAACTCGGTTCAGAAAGGGACTTTGTCCACTAAGATAGTCTTGGAAATGAGTCTTGACTAATAAGAAATGATTCTCTATGATTATTTGTGTATGGAACAAAGTTTCATGTTTTAAGTTATGATTATTGGGATTACATTTCACTACTATGATTTATCCCATGATATGAAATTATGATCTCTTTTGCAGGTTACGATTTCCAAAAGTTATGTGCTTATGTATATGATGTGATTGATATTTCATTTGTTTACCCTTACTAAGAATTTGAGCTCACCCTTTTGTATGTTTTATTTTCCCAGGTTAGGAAGGAGGTTATTAAGTAGAATATGCCAAAAAGGGAATCTAGATATGATGAAATAAATGGGAGGCAAAGTAGATGCTTTATGAACCAGTTGTTTATATTTCCCAGTTTCTAAAGACACTATACCTATACATTCCTTTCTTGGTTTTGTTATATGTTATAATAAGTGTGCTTCAATTCTGAAGTAATAACAATGTTTGTAATGTATGGGTTGTTATATACACGGTTTGAAAAATGGACCATCGGATAAACTTCGGTTAGCTGTATGAGGAACGGTCGGCGCGCCCGAGGTAGCGGCTATAGGAAAGGGTAGAAGTCACACATGTCGGTGTGCCGTGGTAGTACAAATAAGTGGTTGGATGTCCGAAGTAGTGTGGATACGTGACACCAACTGGCGCCGCGTGGAGGTGACGACCCATGTTGGGCCGCCCGGGTGAGCGACAGAGGTCACGACCAACATGTCTGCAGTGTTGGAGACCCGTGGAGCCATGATGGTGTTGAGTTTATGAGTTCCCAGGAATATTGGGTCTTTGGTTGATGTGGTAGGATGCAGCCTCATGGACTCATTGAAGGCTGTATGCGGCATGGAACGTGGCTGGCCGCGGTCGCTCGACCGCAGCGGAAGGGAGGCCCCGTGTCTGCAGGGCAGCAGAGGAGCTAGACGCAGTTCCCAAATACGTCCCAGCGAGGCCAAAGGCCAGTTCCCCTCTGGGGGACCTGAGTCAGGTTGGTGGACCCCAAGCTGGGTTAGGTCGGTTCGGTGCGGTCCGACTGGGTCAGACCGGACCCAAACCCCATTGGTCTTTTTTTTTTTAAATGTCAATAACTTGCAGATCGAGCGTCCGATTGACCCGCCTTCTATGGTACGAGGATAGTTGCGATGATTCGGTCCATCTGAGATAATCTAAATTTTTTTTTTCTATAGGTAGCCATATGGATGGGTTGGATTTGACTCAAATATAACTGGGCCCTTTTTACAAAAAATATCATAGCTTACAGACCGTGAGTCTATTAGACGTGCTGTATGTTGTTTTGGGACCGTTACGACAATATTTTCCATTGGGTTACTATATGTGGGAATTTGTGGAGGGTGTGGTATAAAAAATGGATTTATGAGAGAATTCTCCCTGAATCAATCTTGCTAAGTGCTGGAATCCAGTTGTCGGCTTTGATATAAAAATGACTCGTGAACCTTTCTGGATCAGCATACAAGCGACCCTTCGTGGATCAGAATACTATCATCCCTTCGTAGATCAGAATACTAGGTAACATTTGTGGATCAACATACTATAAACCCTTCATGTATCCGCATATTCGAGGCCCTTCCAAGATTATCATACTAGAGACCCTTTGTGGATCAGCATAATAGCAACCCTTTTTGGATCAGCAGTAGAAAGACTCATCGTAGATCATCCCTAGAGAGACCCATTGTAAATCTGTAGCAAATTGAACCTTTTTTGATCAACAGTAGATCTTCTCAATAGAATAAGATGATATTTCTTTATCACTAATCATCTTTAATACTGAACTGATGTTATACCTGGTGGGACTCATGTCATTTTTTTATTTACTTGAGATCTTGATTTGTGGTACTTTTCCTTTGGGGATTTCTTAGAGACCTGAGTTGGTCCCAGGGTCCCTGCTGAGTATTGTTATTCTCACCCCAAAACAATCCTTTCCTACACCTATAATGTCTTGTGCAGATAACTGATAGCTTTAATTTTTAATTTGGGGAGACAGAGCTAGACCGTGCTCGGAGGTGGTTCGATAGATTTCTTGTGCTGCAGTGACATATGACAGAGATCTATACAGACCCTTCAGGTTGGATAATTGGTGGATGACCTCTGAAGCTTATACTTCTTTTTCTATACTTTCCTTTCAGTTGGGCTTGTATTCTAGGCCCTTTAATTTCAGTTTACACACATTTATCCTAGTGGAGGTACTTTGTGGTAGTTGTACTATTTTCTTTCTTTTGTGGCTTTCTTTGTGTAGTATGCCCAATCTTTCTGTGCACAGATTTAAAGGTAATGTCTTTTATTTTTGGGATGTGAATTTATAATACTAGTAACCATCCCCTAGCCTATGGAAGGCGGGATTGTGTTAGTCATGAAAAATGCCCTAGGGAACGGGTCGTGACCATTCTTCCCTTATTATATCACAACGTATCAATTATATTAAACTTCAAGGAATTTATGGAAGGAAAAAAATAATAAATGGGTGATAACTTATTCCGATAAGTGTGTGTGTAAATTTAAAATATATCTATAATAAAAAATTAATAACCAATACGGAACGATAAATTTCATTAAAACATGAAATTTAACCAAAAATTGAGATTTACGAATAATATTGCAGGAATGAATGATGCCAAAATAATTCCATATAATTAATCACATAAGATTTAAACATATCAATGAATATCATAACTACTCAAATATCACATAACCTATAATAAATAATATCATAATAGTTTGATATATAATTTTAGAGATCATAAACATACCATCTAGGCCTTGTTCCATGGAATCATACATAAGTGTGTAATGCCTTAGCCAAATAACCAAGAAAAGTTTCCTCGTTAGACATCATGATGCATATTGGGGATATAGAAGGACCCTAACATCAAAAAATAAGTTCAAATAATTCCTCATATTATGATTAGGAAACATAACTAAAGAAAATATTCCTATTGAAAAACTGTCAATGAAATGGTCATAATTTCCTCAATCAATAAATGTAATCACAAAGCACCCCATGTTATAGGATGAATGGTATTTAAATTGTATTTACCCAATAAAATATATCATCTAAAAACAATATAAATGATAAGGATTGTATGATTAAAATATTTCCATATTTTATAATAAGTTAAATAAGGATTTTTTTCATTTTAAGAATTAAAATACCATAAATAATTCATTCAAAAAACATATTGAAAATACTTTTTTCACATTAAAAGTCACTATTAAAATCTATAAATTCAAATAATTTTTAGAAAAAATATTCATTAGAAAAACATAATTGAAATTTTACTGGAATACATAAATCATTGAGAGTTTGTGGTGGTATTAAATTCTATCCATGTCGAGTAAGTCAAATTGATGAATCCATTCTCATTGTTTTAAAAATTAAAAGGTACAACATTTCAAAAATGATATGAAGGTTCATTTTAACCCATATTTTAAATAAATGGGTATTAATATAATTAATAAACCATTGAGAAATATTAAAAATATTTTCAATTATATTTAATTAAAAATGTTCATATGGAAGTAATGATTCCCAACTGTGTAGAAAAATAAAGACGGTATTCAATAAAAACACTATTTTGGTATCATGATTACGTAAAGAATATAAAAAAAGAAATATTTTAATTTAAAAAAAATATTTATAGGATATGAAAATATATTTGGAATACTAATGAATGAACAAATAATTCCCTAATAGAGACATAAAAGAAATAATCCCAAATAATGATGAAATTGTGAAATAAACCCTTACATCTAGTTTGACTTCCTTCGAATACGTCTGAACCTCCTATATACTAAATCTATATTTATAATAAATATATTATAGAGCATAATAAATATATAATACCTCAAATTATTTTCTTATAATGTTTTATCACCCATTAATTAACAATTCCTTGTTAAAATCTTTATTCTGTGTAATAATTGCTTCTTTTTTCAAGTTTGTATTGCTATAGGAGATTAGGTAATTGTACATTGATCATGGTTACATAATCTTTTGAATTGTAACCATGATTTAAATATCATATATATTCATTATAAAATTAATTATTTTGATCCATAAATTATAGATATATAAAACTAATATATATTGTTCTGGGAGATGATAGGAATAACATAAACATGAATGTTGATTCCATTTTTCAGCGAATAGAACAAAGTAATGGTAAGTATTAATTCACAATTATAGAATCATTATTATATTTCATATATAAAACATATTCCAGACTCATATCCTTATCTCCATCTATTGAAAAATAAAATGAAAATCTTATCCCATATCTTTGTAGAGGCGGTAGTCCACATATACACACGAGAAACGTTATCATTTTCCAATAGTTTAGAAGGTAAGATGTTAAATGTAATATTATAATTACATAAACATAATTATTTCTTAAATATAATATATATAAATATAATAAATAATAATATCAATTTATCAGAAATGGGGATGGAGAATGAATTATATCGGTTGTCGAGGGGGTATTCCTCCATAAAAACGACGACAATTTTGTTCCCATTTGATGGAAGAGGGATGGATATAGGTTACTCCATTAACATTACAATATCCAATTTTATGTAATATACTTTCCTTACTATTTGACCATAGTTTTTTAATATTTCAAGGGAATATATGAATAAATTAAATGAATATTAGTGATTAATAATTATATCTCTTTGTTGGGGAACCTCTTTAGGATTATAACTAAAGACATCCTCTAATGGTATTCTGATCAACCCAGAGACTCTAGGTCATAGGGAGGTATTTAATTATTTTATTTAGGAATTTAACTTCTGAACTAAAATGTATTTTATTTTTGGAGGGTTGGGTGTATAGGTTTTTTTATAAGTGGGGGAGGTGACCACCATGGACATTTCATGAAATAATACAAAATGATAAACTCACTATGAATCCAAATGTCTCTAAAATGCCTTATATTTAATGAGTACATAGTTTTAGGAAAAATATTTCAAAAAAAAAAGAATTTAGAGAATATTTATTTTCAAAATTACATTTATATTTTTTTTAACCCCATAGTAAAATTGTTTTAAAAAACATATTGGTAATTAATTTTTCTATTTTTTCACAGTTCATTATGAAGAAATAAAGTTAAAATTATTACCTAATAATAATTATTCTGAATCCAAATATTAAATTCATTTTTTCCAAATTCAATTCAATATATTGGTATATTTTTTTAAAAAAGTAAACATGCATGCTCGATGAAAATGTCCTTTTCCAAAGATATTTTTTCTTATGTACAAAACGTATTTATATTGAATTTCAAGAAAAAAATTATTTTAAGGAAATAAATTTTATTAATAATTGTTTAATTGAAATATTATTATTTTTTCACATATTTAAAATAATATCAAATATTTTAATTTTTTTAAACAAAATTCTTTTTTAAATAAAAATAAGTATTTTTTAATATTCAATGAAAAAAGTAATCATTCCAAAAATATCTAATAATTTCAATATAAAATATATGGTACATGATTATTTAAAAAATTAATTTCATTTTAATATTATTTAGTAAAAATGATGTAAATTAGCAATTTAATATGTCCTCAAAACCCGATGATTCCACACTTAGAAAAAATAATGTTTTCAATCATTTATCAGGATTTATTAATATCTCTTTTATATATAAAACATTATATTAATGATAAAATATTACATTGAATTTATGATATATAAATTTTATTTAAATCATTTACTAGTAGTGACACATCTAATTTATCAATATAAAAACACTTTTCTTACATAAATGTTTTTTAGTAGTACTATAATTTTACTCCTAAATGTTTTTTATTTTTATTTATAATACAATAATTTTAAATTAACTTATTTAATACATTACTTAACTAAATAATTTTCATTATTTAGTATTCACTTTTCATACCATCAAATTTATTGACTATGCTATAATAGTGAACTATATTACTTTGCATTTTTCCTCGATGTTGAATTTATCACAAGCTATCGAAGTTGTCAAATTTATATAAACTGAAATATATCATAAAATATAGTTGTGTTATAGAGACTCTATTTATCTATAACTAAACTGTAACGCCCCGACCCCAGTTACCCAGAGTCGGTGCATTATTACATATCATTGGTATGATTACAAGGAATCAAGTCCCGAAGGACCGATTAGTTTAGTAGCCTTGGAAACACTAGATATATTCATAAAGTTTTACATTACATCATAAAATGAAAACTACAACAATATAGTCTCCATATTCCACACTCTTATCCCCTCATATTATCCCTAGAGGTCATTCATAAATTACTTATTTATATCCTGGGAAAAATAAAACATAGAAAAGGGGTGATCTCAAATGCCCAGTAAGGATAACAATATAGCGGAAACTTTCATAAATAAGAATAAACATTCAAGGCATTGTATAACTAAAACAAAAGCCTTTTAAACTTGAACTTTAACATAGTATGGCAAAAATACAATGAAATAATGCCATTTACTTATTCACATGGATATTATACTAATCGAATAAACACATGAAATATCAATAACCTCTTTCATAATGATGGAATGCATAATGCCAGACTATCATAATCACATAGCCAAGGCCTCGTGCCAAGACTAAAAATAAGATTTTGTCAATGCCTTGTGCAAAGACACTAGTTTGTCTTTTGAGACCTACCGATGCATCGAGGAGCTATAGTGGGCTCCACCATCCACTTACTAAGTTTAATGCATTCATCATATGAACAGGTTTAAACATAACATAAACATTCGTATTAAAACTAGCATACGAAATGTCAATACTTGATCCACAATCCATGAATGGTACAAAAATATCACATCCACAGTCAAACATAACTCATTCGATACGATATGGAAGATTGTATTTTATCATATTAACCTCAATCGAGAATGATGAAGGATATTTACATAGATGAAAATAATCATCAAAACAATTAGAGTAAAATATCCCCCTTTTTCTTGAAATCATTTAAAAGTCACACTATTTGTCAAGAATCCATTTAAAATAGATTTTAGAATCAAAGTTTCCCATACCACTTTGAAATATTTAAAAGGAATTTTGATTTTAAAACGTTAATTTCCATATAAATAAATCTTTAAAACCATTTTTAAAACATGGACATTAATGAGAAAGATTTAGAATAATCAATCTTTAAAACACTTAAAAATTTATTCTAGTTAGAGTTTCTAACCAAAAGAGAGACACTTGAATACAAATAATTGAGGTAATAAAAACTTTATAATATCATGATAATAAAGGGATTCATGATATACTTGTCAATGTACATTATATACACCATATAAAAGTGATTTGGTGTATAACAACAAAGAAGTCTCAATGGAATGTAAATTGAGATGAATTCACTTATAAAGACCGTATCCTTTGGTTAAGGATAAATCAACAACATAATTATGTGTGAAAAATATAAATACACTCAATATTATTGGATATTTAGTGTAAATCAATCTGATTACATTCACACATATTCTTGTAAAAACAACACCAATGAATTGGATATTAAACTCAATAAATAGAGATTGAGTTAAAATTACTCTTATCAAGTTCATACCGATGACTTCAGAATTTATCAATGGAGTGATTATGTGTATAAAAATTATATCCAAATAAAGGGGAGGGGAAATTATGACATAATCAAATAAATAGTGATTCTACACATAATCTTGGAGTAAAATAATCAATGAAGTATGCGTAAAGCCGATTGAGTGGAAATTGAAATTTAAAATTCCATTATTGATTTGGTATAATACAAAACATACACCCATGAAAGAAGGATCATACAATTATGATGTAAATATTCATAAATTAAATTATATTACACAATGAATACAAACACGGGTAGTACACACACCACATGTAATAAATAAGTGGTGAACAATGGAATTCTCAAGGAATTAAAAGTGAGATAAGAAACCCCTTACTTTGTACTTTTTCCTTGGTCGACGGTAGGTTATCCTCCTGTATAATGGTGAAATAATTATTATTGAATTATACAAGAATAATTTACATTAATATGACATCATATATGATCTTTTAACATTGATTTGTTACTAATATCTTAGTATTATCGTCATTTCGGGTGTTAACTTACTCGTTTTCCTTTATATTCTTTGTTACGAAAGCCGTGTTTGTTATGGATAGGTTGTATCTTATTCATATCCAGAATTAAATCAAGTCCATACACATTATTTTTAATCATGAAATGATAATTATACTTGAATGGATACGATGGAGAATGAATCTCATCACGTTCGTGGAGACGGTAGTCCGTACGTACGCACGAGCGACAATATCATTCTTTTGATATTAAAATAATATATAATTGGATGGTATATCATATATACAGAATCATTATCATTTTAAATTTATTATTTACATGAATTACACATCATTATTATACCCATCAAAATAATAATTTATTGAATAACAATTACACCACGACGTGAAGACGGTAAGCCGTACGTACGCACGTATGGGGACATGTTATTCAAAGGATGGATAGAATAGTGAATATGATTGTACCATATTTATAATAACATCATAGTATATATAAGACACTGGAGTTATTATTTTATAAAGGTAATAACAAAGAAAGAAGAAGTGGAAGAAGAAAGGAACTTGAAAAAAGGGTGGTGAAATCATTACCTCTTCTTTGGGTTCTTCCTTTTGATTTGATCAAAATGGATCTTAGGATGGCTTTCGGACTAAAGTAAGGCCTCTAGGATGAAGTGAGGTAAGTTGAGAGAGTATTTGGGCAGAGGTTTTATGAACCAAAAGGCTTTGAAGGTGTGAGTTAATGAGAAGGGAGAGTTCTGTTTTATAAGGGGGGTGAGGGGCACCATTGGAAAAGCTAGAAATATTATTTTATAATAAATTCATCTTCGGTTTCTAGTTTCTCAAAAGTGTATTATTTAAATTTTAAGCTGGGGATAGGTCAAAAACCACTCAACCAATATAATTTAGATAGGTTTGGGTTACTATATTAACCTTATCTTTAGTATTAACTCTTAGTTAATTAGTTTCTCTTTTACAATGTCTCTTTGTATTTTTATTCTATATGGTTAATAAACTTACTATAAACATCCATGAGACCCCCAAGTGGTCCATTAATGATACAACTATCATTATATAAGTCTCTTGGACGAACCATAGATTTTTAGGAATTTAATATCAATTAACAATATAATATTTGTTTTAAAAACTCGTTTGTGACAATTTTGAGACTATTCAATAGTTGATTTTTGTAAAAAATCATAACAAAAATATTTCTTCGAAAAAAGTCAATTAAATCAATCCTAATATGTCATATTATCCTATAAAATTAGTTTAATTCATTAAAAGTCTCAAATTATATTTATTTTGATATTTATAATATCAATTATTTTAATTTTTCACTATTATGGTAATTACTGCATCACCATTGTGTCATAAATAAATTAAATTATATAATTTTTAAAAATTATAAATAAAATACCATTATGTAGGAAATCGTTTTATATTTTTAATAAATATTTATAGTCTAAAATCCAACATATATAACCCTATGTAAAAATTGTGTTTCTAAAAGATATATGCTTGTGTCATTTTTTGTATTCATTTTAACTTAATTAAAATAAAGTGTCCCTATCACTTACAAGTTGCTCCATGGGATCCAAAAATCGACCCAAAGATTCCCATGGTCGGACATGTATCGACCAATAATGTTAGGACATGTTTTAGGGTAATTTGTTATTATTATAAAATTATTTTTTAACCCTTATTTACCGGATTTACCCTTTAACACTAGTGCAGAAAACATTTTTTACGTCACCATTTTTTACTTCGGTTATATATAACCGACATAAAAATGCGGCGAGTAGATTTTTAATGTCGGTTATTTTAATAATGGACGTTACAAATTGCGCCTGTTCAGTTTTTAGGTCGGTTATCTTGTAACCGACGTAAAAAACTAATGCACGGGGGGTTTTTTACGTCGGTTATCAAATAACCGACGTAAAAAACCAAAGAGCGGGGTTTTTGACGTCAGTTATTTTATAACTGACGTAAACCCCCCCCCCCCCCGTGCTTTGGTTTTTTACATTGGTTATTTGATAACCGACGTAAAAAACGCGTAGATATCGGGTTTTTTATGTCGGTTTCCAAATAACCGACGTAAAAAAACCCCCGCGCATTGGCTTTTTTACGTCGGTTTTAAAATAACCGACATTATAAATTTAAAAAATAGTTTATAACGTCGGTTATATAATAACCAAAAATATAAAACTTTTAAAGAAATTAAAGCCCCGTGGACTGTCATTTACAATTTTTCGATTGACAGTCCGCCGGCTCGTCTCTCTCGCGCGGTAAACCCTAATCGGCTCGTCGATCGACCTGCGTTAAAATCATTTTGGATTCATTGTTTATCTTCTTCACTCCTCTCGGATCTATCATCTCATCTCGCAACATTCAAGTAAGCCTTCCACGAATTTATTTCGTTCGTTTTTTTCACGGATATTCTATAATTATGTTTTGCGATTTTTGTACATTTAATGTAAACAAGATGTAGTGGTTTCCAAGTATGCACCTCATTGCTATTTTGATAAGATGGTGATGAGATAATCTAAGATACATATGATTCATTGATGGAAGTGATACAATTTCACATGGTGTAGGATGATTTATGGGCGGGGTGAGACCATGACATTAACATTGGGGTGTGAGAGGAAATCTAGTGGAGAAGTGGTATCCGAGAACCTTAATTTTAATATATATATATATATATATAATTTTTTATACGAAAAGGTTTATTTATATGGATGATTTTGTGAGTGATCCATAGTGAGTATATGAAACTATTTTTCCTTGTTTAGGTGATGATTTAGATTCCTTTTTTTATAGGGCTTTAGTGTGCTTCCTCAATATTTTCATGAGATGTTTTAGGGAGGATCTTACTATGTATACATGTTATGCCCACCATACATAAATATAAACAATTTTTTTGGTTTTTAAAATCAATTTGTAGTTTTTTATAGATTTTAGTAGCATGGAAGTGTTGTGGAGTAGCTTTCATGAGTATATAGAGTTTATTGTTTCTTCCTAGTTTTACTTTTAGTACTAATAATCTTCTTTTTGGTTTATGTACAATAATACATGTATGAATTCATGCATAATTATCTAAATTTATTCATTTCGAACTGAGGAGGGTTACTTTTGGTGGTAGAAGATCCTAAATGATATTGTATGAATTCATTCTTTCATTACCATAAATAAAATATAGTTGTATTTTATTTATCATATACATCAACTTATACTCTTCTTTTTCATCACAAACCCTTTGAGAATAAAAAACCAAAATAAGGGCTTTGGTATCCACATTGCCTTTTGTTATAGAATATGGGACATCAAAATAAAATGATTGATCATATTCCTCCCAAAAAAACTTCCATTGATTTTTATAATTCTGTGAAAATATTTACCAAATGGATTTAGGGTCTACAGAAACCATTAATAACATGTTAAATAGGTAGTTTATCTAATATATTAAAACTTCAAAACCGCAATCAATATTAAACTATGTAGGCATCATGGTTTTATTTGATTCAATGAAATTTAAAACTGTTATAACTAACTATATTTTGTTTTAAAAATAATATTCAAGAATATTTTTTTAAATACCTATAGATTTGTTTTATATTTTAAATCGTTTTACATTCAAATTATGATTTTTTTCATATAAACATATATTTGTCTTGTCTTAAAAATATATATTTTTTGTTGATATTTGTTATAGGTAATAATGAGTCGAGGTTGGATTATGGAACATCGAATGAGAAATGAATTTGAGGAAGGTGTTGATGCCTTTTTGGAATTTGCAAAATAAAATGTTCCAAGTAGTGACATTTTTTTCTGTCCATGCCTGAAATGGTTGAATATGAAGAAGTTGAAAAGTGGAGAGATAAAAGATCATCTGATTTGTCATGGTTTTAATCCAAGTTACATACCTTGGATTTGGAATGGTGAATCTGGATAGAATGTCACAGATAATGATGATTCGCAGGATGGTAACTCTGATGGAATTGAAAAATGATTCGCGATATTGTAGAAGAACAAATTGAGATAGAACTGACAGTTGCGCGTCTATATGGTGATGCTGAAAAACCATTATATCCTGGTTGTATGGATTTTACGGTTTTGTCGGTGGTGTTAAGATTGATTAACCTGAAGGCGAAGCATGGATGGAGTGACAGAAGTTTTACAGAGCTGCTACAATTGATGAAAGGAATTCTTCCAAAAGATAACGAGCTTCCAGATTCACATTACAAAGCCAAGAAAATATTATGCCCGATGGGATTGGGATACAAGAAAATACATGCCTATCCGAATGACTGCATTATATATAGGAATGAATATGAATTTCTGTCAGAGTGTCCTAAATGTGGGACATCACGGTATAAGGTGAAAGAAAAATCACAGGCTGATGTAGAGATTACAAAGCACCCATCAAAGGTATTTTGGTATCTTCCTATAATTAATCGTTTCAAACGTTTATTTTCTAATTCACATGATGCAAAAAGGTTAAGATGGCATGCTGAAGAGAGGGTATGTGATGGAAAAATACGTCATCCAGCTGATTGTCCACAATGGAAGAAAATTGATACGCAATATTCTACATTTGGAAATGAAATTAGAAATCTCAGACTAGGTTTGTGAACAGATGGAATAAATCCATACCAAACACTCAGTAGCACACATAGTTCATGGCCGGTTTTATTGGTAATTTACAACCTCTCTCCGGAAGTTTGTATGAAGCGCAAATATGTCATGTTGAGTACAAGGATCTCTGGTCCAAAGCAACCCGGTAATGATATTGATGTTTACTTTTCACCGTTGATTGATGATTTGAAACTGTTATGGGATGATGGTATTAGGGTGTATGATTCTTATAAAATGGAATATTTTCAACTGCATGCAGTGCTTCTGTTCACTATAAATGACTTCCCAGCGTATGGAAATTTTTCTGGATACAGTGTTAAAGGGCATAAAGCATGTCCAATTTTCGAACAACAGACGTCATATTGTCAATTGCATCATGGGAGGAAAACAGTGTACATGGGTCATCGAATGTTTTTTGCAATGGAACACCCTTATAGAAGACTAAAAAAGGCATTCAATGGCTCACAAGAATTTGATACTACTCCAAAACCTTTATCCCTTGATCTGTATTTTGAGAGGGTGAAAAACCTTGATGTGACATTGGGAAAGACACAAAAATCTGGTAATGATAGACATATTTGGATGAAAAGGTCATTTTTTTGAGCTACCATATTGGAGGTATCATGAAGTTAAACTAATATTGATGTCATGCACATGGAGAAGAATATATGTGATTCTTTGATTGGAACATTGTTAGATATTAAAGGAAAGACTAAAGATGGGTTGAATGCAAGATTAGACTTACTATCAATGGGAATACGTTTGGAGTTAGCTCCCACTCCTAAAGGAAGACGAACATTTCATCCCCCGGCTTGTCATACATTATCGAAGAGGGAGAAAATTAGCTTCTGTCAGTGTCTTCATGATACCAAAGTGCCTCAAGGTTATTCTTCAAATGTAAAAAATTTTGTCTCATTGAAGGACTTGAAGTTGATAGGTATGAAATCACATGATTGCCACGTCATGATGAAACAAATTATACCAGTTGCATTGCGTGGAATATTCCCCATTGGTGTCAGAAAGACTATAATGAAGTTGTGTTATTTTTTCAATTCAATTTGTAACAAGGAGATTGATTTGAATGATTTGAACATTTTGGAAAAGGATGTAATTTTTATACTTTGTCAATTGGAAATTTATTTTCATCTAACTTTTTTTGATATAATGGTGCATTTAATGATTCATCTGGTTCGAGAAATAAAGCTTTTTGGACCTGTATATCTTCATTGGATGTATCCTTTTGAAAGGTATATGAAAATATTAATGGGATATGTCAAAAATCTATATCGACATGAAGCCTCCATTATTGAAAAGTATATTTTTGAGGAGGTAGCAGAGTTTTGTATGAGCTACTTGGCTGCGACGCAACACATAGGTTTTCCTCCATCTCTCCATGAACGAGTTAATAATGAGGGAAAGGGGATTCGAGGCTTGAAAGTCAAATCATTGTCAGCTGAACAGATGAAGAAGTTAGAATCATACATCTTGAATAACATAGCTGATGCTCAATCGTATATCACATTGCATATTAATGAGTTGAAACAATGTCATCCAAAGAAGAAAGAAATGTGGATTTTGAATGAGCACAACAAAACTTTTTTGTCATGGATTAAAAGGACTTTGCGTGGTAGATCAGATGTATCAGAGACATTAAAATGGATAGTGGGTGGTCTATGTTTAAATGTGATAACATGGTCCGGTTATGACATTAATGGTTATACATTTCATACAAAAGCTCATGACAACAGAAGTGCAGTTTAGAATAGTGGTGTATTGGTGTTTGTAGAAGCAATGCATTTTTCGAGTGCTAAGGACAAAAACCCAATTTCTGCATCAACTGCATATTATGGACTGATTGAAGACATATGTGAGGTTGATTACTTTAAAATTAAAGTTCCCATTTTTAACTGTAAATGGTTTAACGGTAACAACAGTGTCAGACACGATAAATTTGGAATGACACTTGTAATCTGAATAGATTGGAAGACACAGCTAATTATTTTGTAATGGAAACACATGAAAAACAAATTTTCTATGTAGTAGATCAATCAGATATGCAGTGGGCTGTTGTTTTACAAGGGAAAAAAACAATATGTTGGTGAGGATGAACTTGATGAATATGATGATTTATGTGAGATCCCTACTTCCATGGAAATATTAACAGAACATAATTATGATCATGTTGAAGACATAGTTTTTGCCATAAGGAACGATCACGACGAAGGAATTTGGGGAAACAATCCATTTTTACATTCCTAAAATTACAGGTACCATATGTTTATTTCTTGTTTACAATTATTTTTTCCATAAATGTTAGATATTGTAAGTTTTTTATTTATTAAAACATGTTTTAAAATAAAATAATTATATGTTTTTGTTTTTGTTTGTTTTAAGATTGTTTAGTATACTTTATCATGTTTATAACCATTACATGAATTTTAAAATGATTATTTTTGTTCACTGAAAATTACTTTACCATGTTTACAATGTTTACCAAGTTTACCATTTTTACCATTTTTACCATATTGACCATATTTTCCATCTTTACCATTGTTTAACATGCTTACCATATTACCAATGTTTACTATTATCTAAATTAGTACACTTTTCTATTTTCTGATTACAGTAGTATTAAAATATTTGAATTTGTATATTTGTGAACTGACATTTGTTATTTTGATTTGAAGGATAATGACAGATCATTCAGATGATCTACCACATGATTCTGGAGAGGAACATATTGCTGGTCATACCTCTAGGGATGAACATTAACATGCTCCTATTACGACAAAGAGTTCAAAGGTTGGTAAACGTGGGTGCACACGTTTACCAAAATTATCACTTGCCCGTACGTAGGATCAGAGGATAGTCGTTGAGTTTGATGATGATGATATTCCTAGAGGTCTGAATGCCAAAGATTTTAAGAGTTTTGTTGCAACTCAGGCTAAGACCAAAGTAAGCATTTTGTATGATGATTGGAGAGGTGTGGATAAATCGATTATCTCTCAGTTGTGGGAGATGATTTTGGTAAGATCTTTTGCCATTGTTTGACCATTCTTTTAATGTTTCTAGTATATATAATATGTTTAACCTCTTCTTTATCAGATGACATTTGATATTCCTGACACTGGAGGAGTCAGGAAGAAATGCTTATTGTTGGTTTCCAGGAGATGGTGGGATTTCAAATCAACCCTCTCATCTGATTTCATTTATGGTCATAGGATTCACGAAAATCCATGTCGTATATATCCTTTTATAGATGAAGACACGTGGAGACAGTTTTTTGAAAGTAGAAAAAAAGAGTCATTTCTAGTAAGGGAAATGTAAACTTTTATAAACATTCTTATATAAATGATTTTATTAATGTTTTGTAAATGATTTCTTATTCTTAAATTACAGAAAATAAGGATATCTCATCATGAGATCCAATCTAAAAATGTATACCCTCATAGTTTATCTCTGGGAGGGTATGCATTATTAGAAGAACAAATGATGGCGGAAAAATTTCAACAACTAAGAGCTGAGTCTTCAAGCTCTGGAGAGGTGGCCCATCCATCCCCTCCATCTAGACATGAAAAATGGAAGAGATCTTGGAAGGGAAAAAAAAGGGCAATATCTTTCGGAAAAATCGAGAATCGTAGCTGAGAGGATTGTAAGATATCTATTTAATTTATTTAAGTTAAATTTTTTCTTCATATAAGTTTCAATCATTACAGAAATGTTCAATTAATTAATACAGGACTTTCTTGTGGAGCAGAGTTCAGAGGGGACATTTATAGCTACTAGGAGGGAAGATATTTTATTTGCAGCATTGGGAAGGCCCGAACATCCTGGTTGTGTAAGAGGATATCCGGCAGGTGTATCAGTAAGAAAAGTGTTTCCACGTTCTTAAACTTCTAACATTGAGGGGGTTTATAAAAAAATAGAATCCTTGGAGGCTGAAGTTCAAAATATTAATGCGACGATGGAGGACAAGATTAGGGAGTCAGTGCAGTCTATGTTTGCAGAAATGCAAAGACAATTTCAGAATGCAGCTCCAACTCCTCCACCTCCCACTGCAGACCCCATTATTTATCCTCCAACTCCGCCAGTAGCTCCCACTCCCCCACCTCAGCCTGCGGACCCCATATTTTATCATACACCTCTGCCGCAGCTTCCTACATATTGCGAGTTGTATGTTGATGATTCTCAACATCATATAGTAGCATACGGGTTGGTATATTGTATAGGAGATACAGTTCATCATAAAAAATTAGAGGTAGAGAATTAGAGGGTCACTGTACAGGATATTATAGATAGATCAGCTAGGGTACCAATACCTACGGGATGAGGTGGAAACAGTTGGACAGAGTATCAACCATTTTTTAATTTGGCCATCCATACTTCTTCAACTCATTACCATAGAGGTATGAATGTTATATATTTTATTTTATTTTTTTATTAAAGTTGTTTTATCATTTGAAAACTACTATATTTTTCAAAAAAAATTTCACAGGAATACTTCAAAGGTAAAGAAATACTGTATAGACAACAACAAAGACAACAGGTTATGACATCAGATATAGATTCCAGTGGTCTGGACAGATTGTCAAGATATTCACATTTGTTATTGGGTTTTTATGAGTTTCCAATGGAATCTCATTTTTTTGGATGTGAAATAAGTTTGGGGATTACAAAAACAGATATCATGGAGCTTGTTACTGGAGATAAGTTGGGCATCAATGTGGTGCAAATTATTTCCATGTAAGTCTTAACACCTCTTTCCTGCATTATATTTATTAAAAATGTATACTTATGTATGTTTTGTATTAGGTATCTTTATAAAATTTGTGAGAGGAATGAGCTGACAGAAGTATATGGATTCATGGACCCGCAATTGATTTCCCCTGAATCATGTGCATTGAATGAGGAACAAAGAATGGTTTATATTGCTGAAAGATTAGAAAAGAATATAATCACACAATCTTGGATGATGCCTTTTCGTGAGAGGTATGAAACACATTTCTCTCAAAGAGTTAATTATCTTTTAACATAAAAAACCACTAACATTAAATTTCCTTATATCAGTGATCATTGGATGTTAGGGATTTTTTGCCCAAGGGAGAAAGTTCTTTATTGGATATGCTCTGTTCATGGTGATGTGCGGGAATGTTTTAAGAATATATTGGAAAAGTAAGTTTCAATTTCTCAGAAGTTTTATATATTATAATGAATCTTAAATTTACCCCATTCGTATTATTTTCTAACAGTGCATGGGTCTACTTTCAAAAAAACACAAAGAAAAGAAATGCAAAGATCAAATATGTAAATGCGAAGGTAAATTTCCATTTATAATTTTTACTTTTTGATTTATTACATAAAAATAATATATTGAATTTACACTCATTCGAACAGAATTTTCATGAACAACAAGGCGTCATCGAATGCGGATATTATATGTTTTGATTTATGTATGAAATAATAACAACTCGGACAGTTGTGAATTTTGACCTGGTACAATTTCCTCTTAAACTTTGCCATAATATTTCAATTTGATTTATTCATTATACACTTTAACTATCTTCTTTTTCATTTGTAGCTTTTTGATGACCCTCAAACCTATACTGCTAAAGACATCAAACACGTACAAGTGGAGTGGTCAAATTATTTTACAGGTTTTATTGAATTTTAGTTGTTTGTAATGTAAAATGTAATTTTGAATATTGTCATTTTAATTGTGTATTTGGTAGTTTTTTAGGTTGGATTTAGTATTTTTTTTGAAGTTGATAGTGTAAGTTTTGAATGTTATATAAGTGAATGTTTAATTTTTCTCTACTTCTTGTTTTGGTCTACTTTTGATGGTTTTTCTGGTATGGATTTGGGTCTATGGGGGAGGGGTTCCATGGGTGTGGGGGTGTGTTCAGTGGGGTTGGGGGGTGTCCAGCGGTCTGGGAGGGCTGTCCGGTGGGGTGGGGGGACAGTCCTGGGGGTTGAAGGGATGTCCAGGGGTGTGGGAAGGCGGTCCAGGGGTGTGGGAGTGCTGTCCAGGGGTGGGGGGGGGGGGTTGTCCAGGGGTGTTTGGGGCTGTCCAGGGGTGTGGTGGGGGCTGTCAAGTGGGGTGAGGGGTGAGGGGGTCTGTTCAGGCGGGTGGGGGGGGGGGGGTTGTTGAGGGGTGTTTTGGGGTGTCTCGGGGTCAGGGGGGCAGTCCAGGAGTGTGGTGGGGACTCCAATGGGGTGAGGGAGGGTTGTCTAAGGGGTATACATGAGGGTGGGAGCTCCAATGGGGTGGGGGAGGGCATTCCAGGGGGTATACATGAGGGTGAGGGCTCCAGCGGGGTGGGGGAGGGCTGTCCATGGGGTATAAATGAGGGTGGGGGCTGTCTAGGGGGTAAGTTTTATATGTTATCTATGTGCATGCTTAATTTTGATCTACTTATGTTTTTTTGGTACGATTTCTTGATTTTTTTTCTGGTTGATTCTGGTGGAGAGAAGATGACTGCATTCTATTTAAAAAAAATTGGGTTTATCACGTTGGTTATTAAATAACCAACGTGATAAAATGTCTGGAAAATAGTTTATCACGTTAGTTATTTAATAACTGACATGATAAAAGGCCTGGAGAATGGTTTATCACGTCGGTTATTTAATAACTGACGTGATAAAATCCCTAGAGAATGGTTTATCACGTCGGTTATTTAATAACCGACGTGATAAAAGGCCTGGAGAATGGTTTATCACGTCGGTTATTTAATAACCGACGTGATAAAAGGCATGGACAATGGTTTATCATGTCGGTTATTCAATAACCGACGTGATAAAAGGCTTGGACAATGGTTTATCATGGAGGTTATAGATTAACCGACATGATAAACCCCCCTCCCCTGGTTTATCAAGTCGGTTTTATTAGAACCGACGTGATAAACCACGGTCACCCCGGTTTATCAGGTCGGTTCCTATAGAACCGACGTGGTAAACCACCCTCACCCCGATTTATCACATCGGTTCTATATGAACCGACGTGATAAACCCCCCTCTCCACTATTTATCATGTCGGTTGTTTAATTACCGACGTGATAAACCATTTTCCAGGCCTTTTATCACGTCGGTTGTTAAATAACCGACGTGATAAACGCTTCCCATTTTCTTTATCACGTCGGTTCTAAAATAACCGACGTGATAAACATCGCGATTTTATGTTTTTGACATCGGTCTTTAAATAACCGACGTCAAAAATCTTATTTATAACGTCGCACGTATAAACGTCGGCTAGAAACCGACGTAAAAAATGAAAAATAAACGGCGTAAAAAACGTTTTCTGCACTAGTGTAACCATTGTAAATAAAATATTTACCGAAATAATTATTCAAAATGTCTAAAAATAAAAGTTACCTATTTACACAATTTGAACATCCTGATTCCAAATATGGAATTCATTTTTCCATATTCAAAACAAAGAAGTGGCAGAAATTAATTTAAAATTAATTCCCGCTGTCAAAACAAAAAGCGTATTTTTAAGATATAATAACAATCAAAAGATTGATACTCTTTTATATTCGGTTTAATTGTGAAATTATTTCCAATGACCAACATAGTATTAAATGGTAAAAATATATTCTATATATACTTTAAAACCACTGAAATTCATAATTTATCACTATTAATTATTTTGATTAAAAAAGTTGTTTTTAATACAAATTTTGTAATTTTCACTATTCATCAAAATATGAAAGTTATCCGAAAAGTACCAAAATTTCACCCTACGGTAATTTAGATATTCCGAATCCAAAAATGATTTCCATTTTGAGAGATAGAATTTATAAAATTTCAAAAAGTATGTATTACTATTCATAACGGCTAGTTTGATTGGTTGTGGTGTGTTAGAATCTCAAAGTTGCGTACAATGCATGCCATTGCATTATTCAAATGGAAAAGTACCGTGGAATCTTAGGGTGTTACATTCTCCCTTCCTTTAATAAATTGTGTCCTCGCAATTTTTTTAAAATTGGGCTTGATAATATAATGGAAAGTCCCACATCAGAAAAAGAGATAATAAAACTATCACATTAAAAGAAAGGAAGAGAGGTATAATGGTCACCCAAGATAACCCATACTAGGATTCCATGTAGGAAAACATGGATATGGATGATAAACTAAGTGTTTAGTTCTGATGGAGAGGGATAGAAAACATGATCAGGAGAAAGTTAACAATAAGAAAATCACAAAATTGTGTTGGGACAAACTGTCCTTAGTCTCCCAGTAGGAAAAGTAAACGGACAACATTTTTTTTGTTTTAAGTTACATTACATAAGGACACAGAAATCATTTATGATATTGACTAAGAATATAAAGAGATATACTTACTTTTTATGTAGAGTTTCATTCTTTAATAACTTTTTACCACTAACTCAATTTTTTTAAAAAATGAGTATTCAAGAAGACTTGGTCACAATGGAAGAGCTAGAATAATATTCTATAGAAATACATGATCCACGTAGGATAAACTATATATTTACCTTGTCTTCAAGGATTAATCAAAACCGAAATGGTTAGTATAATATCTGATGATCCCCCAAATGGATATTCCATTAGAAAAAATTAATCTTAATTTCTAAAATTAAACCATCAATACCCCAAAGTTAAATAAATACCATTCAATAATCAATTGTCCTTAAAATACTTCAATATAATCCAATATAATATTGAAACCCAAAACGTATAAGAATTTAGTCTTCCACATTAAATTGTATCTCCAAATGACATTAATTACTCTTAAAGTCACATACTTAAAAGTAATTAACCTAATCATTTACATAAATAACCCAAATCACTATAAATCCACAATAAAAACATAGATAAAAATCCACCATTACTCCTCAAATGAAATCCCATAATATTCTATTTTCCTTGGGCATATAGTGTTCACAACAAAGCAAACAACTTCCAAAATAACATTTATCACATAATCACCAAATCATTTTCTGATATTAAGGGTATTCATTTGATAAGACACAAGATCCCAAATCAAATTATTATTGATCAATAAAATCATTTAACTAAAAATAATAGTCACACTAACCAGGGACTTCACGTAGTCCAGTGGTAGGTGATAAATCCCAATCGCACTTTGGTTGTGGGTTCGATTCCAACAGCTTTGTCCGACGCGACGGGTTGTCACACGGTCTGCGTGTTGTCCTTTTTCAAAAACTATATTTTATAACATTACCAAAATGAGATAAATTACTCAAAATAACCATAACATAATTTAACCACAAATCTTATCTCATACCTTGCATTTTCATCCAAAATTATAATAACTTATAATTGCCTCAAACCCAATGATCATATAAAACCAAATGGTTATTTATAACTATATCCACAAGAGAAAATATACTTCTTCCTCAAATATCATTCTCAAATGGATAACTTCGGGGTTAAAAATACAAGAGAAAATTATTCCAAAGTAAACCCATCAACAAGGAGCACTAATACTTTTTAAACATCTCTCCAACCATTTATATCCACATAGCTTCTTCTTTGACCAAGAAAATATCCTATAGAATAGGTCATTCACTTGGGTAATGGCCAGGTCCCGTACATTTACGACAAATGACTGTAAATGGATTCTTGGGACCATTTTTATCTTCTTCCATAGTACTCTTCATTTTTCTTCGGAAATTATTCACATTATGTCCTTCCTTCCCACACGTAAAGCATTTCTTTGTCCCATTAAGACACATTCTTGGGTGTCTCCTTCCACATTTCCTACATGATGGAAATTGAGGATTCCTTTCTCCATGGTCTCCACTGCTGGAGCTCTTATCATTCATCACCTTTCTCTTCTTTGTTGAGTCCGAGAATTGGTTAATATATATATTGTTGATCATATTTTTGGAAAATTGATTTGGAATGAAGACGATATCTTTTATGCCTATCAACATTCCATTTTGTTTCTCATTTCAACCAACGTTCCCACCTTGTACATCATTCTCAAAGTCACTATGACTTCCTTGGAATCTAGCCACTGACTAAAACCAGAAAGCATTGTGTGAGTAACAGTAGTCATAAAATCATTTAGAGATTAACATGTCACCATATTCTCAATTTGAAACACATTAAGATTAACCAAGGTCATTTACTCTCATATTATATATAATACATCAAATCGTTTTGTAAATAAAATGTAAATTATTATAAGCATATCCCCCGGGAGTGTCGTAACCAAGAGTGCAGCAAGGCCCGTTGTCGTGCACCAGTTCCCATTCGAGTCTAGCTCAAAGCGGTGTTTTCAGGTTTTACCCCTAGGTATATCTGTGCCAGAGCCGCCTCTATCTGCTCGTATCCAGACAGGTATGTATTGCTTGGAAAACTCACAAAATCTCTACAATACCAAAATTTTAGGATGTTATTCTATATTATTCCTCAAAGTTCATCTTATGTCTACGTGCTCTAATCACATTTTATCTAAATCTAGCTTCCAAGGTTTGTACTAAACTTCCTCTGATACCAACTGTAACACCCCGACCCCAGTTACCCAGAGTCAGTGCATTATTACATAACATTGGCATGATTATAAGGAATCAAGTCCCGAAGGACCGATTAGTTTAGTAGCCTTGGAAACACAAGATATATTCATAAAGTTTTACATTACATCATAAAATGAAAACTACAACAATATAGTCTCCATAGTCCACACTCTTATCCCCTCATATTATCCCTGTAGGTCATTCATAAATTACTTCTTTATATCCTAGTAAAAATAAAACATAGAAAAGGGGTGAGCTCAAATGCCCAGTAAGGAGAAAAATATAGCGGAAACCTTCATAAATAATAATAAACATTCAAGGAAATGTATAACTAAAACAAAATCCGTTTAAACATGAACTTCAATATAGTATGGCAAAAATAAAATGAAATAATTCTATTTACTTATTCACATGGATATTCTACTAATCGAATAATCACATAAAATATCAATAACCACTTTCATAATGATGGAATTCATAATGTCAGACTATCATAACCACATAGGCAAGGCCTCGTTCCAAGACAACAAATAAGATTTTGTCAAGGCCTTGTGCCAAGACACTAGTTTGTCTCATGAGACCTACCGATGCATCGAGGAGCTATAACAGGATCCACCTGTCACTTACTAAGTCTAATGCATTCCTCATATGAACAGGTTTAAACATAACATAATCATTCATATTAAAACTAGCATATAAAATGTCAATACATGATCCACAAACCATGAATGGTATAAAAATATCACATCCACAGTCAAAAATAACTCATTCAATACAATATGGAAGATTTTATTGTATCATATTAACCTCAATCGAGAATGATGAAGGATATTGATATAGATGAAAATAATCATCAAAACAATTAGAGTAAAATATCCCCCTTTTTCTTGAAATCATTTAAAAGTCACACTATTTGTCAAGAATCCATTTAAAATAGATTTTAAAATCAAAGTGTCCCATAACACTTTGAAACATTTAAAAGGAATTTTTATTTTAAAACGTTAATGTCCATATAAATAAATCTTTAAAACCATTTTTAAAACATGGACATTAATGAGAATGATTTAGAATAATCAATCTTAAATACACTTAAAAATTTATTCTAGTTACAGTTTCTAACCAAAAGAGAGACAATTGAATACAAATAATTGAGGTAATAAAAACTCTATAATATCATGAGAATAAATGGATTCATTATATACTATGTCAAAGTACATTATATACACCATATAAAAGTGATTTGGTGTATAACAACAAAGAAGGCTCAATGGAATGTAAATTGAGATGAATTCACTTATACAGACCATATCCTTTGGTTAAGGATAAATCAACGACATAATTATGTGTGAAAAATATAAATACACTCAATATTATTGGATATTTAGTGTAAATCAATCAGATGAAATTCACACATATTCTTGTAAAAACAACAGCAATGAATTAGATATTTAACTCAACAAATGGAGATTGAGTTAAAATTACTCTTATCAAGTTCATACCGATGACTTGAGAATGTATAAATGGATTGATTTTGTGTATAAAAATTATACCCACAGAAAGGGGAGTGGAAATTATGACATAATCAAATGAATAGTGATTCTACACATAATCTTGGAGTAAAATAATCAATAAAGTATGCGTAAAGTCGAATGAGGGGAAATTGAAATTTAAAATTCCCTTATTGATTTGGTAACATACAAAACATACACCCATGAAAGAAGGATCGTACAATTATGATGTAAATATACATAAATTAAATTATATTACACAATGAATACAAACATGGGTAGTACACACACCACATGTAATAAATAAGTGGTGAACAATGGAATTCTCACAGAATAAAAAGTGAGATAAGAAACCCCTTAATTTGTACTTTTTCCTTGGTCGATGGTAGGTTAACCTCCTGTATAATGGTGAAATAATTGTTATTGAATTATAAAAAAATAATTTACATTAATATGACATCATATGTGATCTTTTATCATTGATTTGTTAATAGTATCTTAGTATTATCGTCATTTCAGGTGTTAACTTAGTCGTTTTCCTTTATATTATTTGTTATGCAAGACATGTTTGTTATGTATAGGTTGTATCTTATTATTATCCAGAATTAAATCAAGTCCATAAACATTATTTTTAATCATCAAATGAGAATTATACTTGAATGGATATGATGGAGAATGAATCTCATCGCATTCGTGGAGACGGTAGTCCGTACGTACGCACACGCGACAATATCATTCTTTTGATATTAAAATATCATATAATTGGATGCTATATCATATATACAGAATCATTATCATGTTACATTTATTATTTACATGAATTACACATCATTATTATACCCTTCCAAAAAATAATTTATTGAATAACAATTACACCACGACGTGGAGACGGTAAGTCGTACGTACGCACGTATGGTGACATGTTATTCAAAGGATAGAAAGAATATTGAATATGATTGTAACAGTTTATAATAAAATCACATTATATATAATATACTGGAGTTATTATTTTTGAATGGTAATAAAAAAGAAAGAAGAAGTGTAAGAAGAAAGGAACTTGAAAAAGGGTGGTGAAATCATTACCTCTTCTTTGGGTTCTTCCTTTTGATCTGATCAAAAGGGCTCATAGGTTGGATTTATGAATAAAGTAAGGCCTATAGGATGAAGTGAGGGAATTTGAGAGAGTATTTGGGAAGAGTTTGGCCGAACCAAAAGGCATTGAAGGTTTGAGTTAAGGAGAAGGGAGAGTGCCCTTTTATAAGAGGGGTGAGGGGCACCTTTGGAAAAGCTAGAAATATTATTTTATAATAAATTCATATTCGGTTTCTAATGGCTCCAAAGTGGATTATTTAAATGTTAAGGTGTGGATAGGTAGAAAACCACTCAACCAATATAATTTATATAGGTTTGGGTTACTATATTAACCTTATCTTTAAGTATTAACTCTTAGTTAATTAGTTTCTCTTTTACAATGTCCATTTGTATTTTTATATTATATGGTGAATAAACATACTATAAACATCCAAGAGACCCCCAAGTGGTTCATTAATGATACACCTATCATGATATAAGTCTTTTGGCCGAACCTTAGATTTTTAGGAATTTAATATCAATTAATAATATAATATTTGTTTTAAAAACTCTTTTTTGTCAGTTTTGAGACTATTCAATAGTTGATTTTTGTAAAAAAATCATAACAGAATGATTGATTAGAAAAAATTAAATTAAATCAATCCTAATATTTTATATTATCCTATAAAATTAGTTTGATTCATTAAAAGTCTCAAATTATATTTATTTTGATATTTATAATATCAATTATATTAACTTTTCACTATTATGGTAATTACTTCATCACCATTGTGTCATAAATAAATTAAATTATCTAATTTCTAAAAATTATAAATAAAATATAATTATGTAGGAAATAGTTTTAGATTTCTAATTAATATTTATAGTCGAAAATCCAACATAAATAACCCTATGTAAAAATTGTATTTCTAAAAGATATATGCTTGTGTCATTTTTGTATTTATTTTAACTTAATTAAAATAAAGTGTCCCTATCACTTACAAGTTGCTCCATGGGATCCCAAAATCGACCCAAAGATGCTCATGGTCAGACATGTATCAACCAATAATGTCAGGACATGTTTTAGGGTAATTTGTTATTATTATAATATTATTTTTTAACCCTTATTTACCGGATTTACCCTTTAACCATTGTAAATAAAATATTTACCGAAGTAATTATTCAAAATGTCAAAAAATAAAAGTTATCTATTTACAAAATTTGAACATACTGATTCCAAATATGGAATCCATTTTTTCAAATTCAAAACACATATGTGGAAGAAATTAATTTAAAATTAATTCCCACTGTCAAAACAAAAAGCGTATTTTTAAGATATAATAACTATCAAAAGATTGATACTTGTTTATGTTCGGTTTAATTGTGAACTTATGTCCAATTAACAAAATTATATTAAATGGTAAAAATATATTCTAAATATACTTTAAAACCACTCAAATTCATAATTTATCACTATTAATTATTTTGATTAAAAAAGTTGTTTTTAATTAAAATTTAGTAATTTTCACTATTCATCAAAATATGAAAGTTATCCGAAAAGTACCAAAATTTCACCCTAGGATAATTTCGATATTTTGAATCCAAAAATGAAGTCCATTTTGAGAGATAGAATTTATAAAATTTCAAAAAGTAGGTATTACTATTCATAACGGCTAGTTTGATTGGTTGTGGTGTGTTAGAATCTCAAAGTTGCGTACAACGTACGCCATTGCATTATTCAAACGAAAACGTACTGTAAAATCTTGGGGTGTTACATAAAAAATTTGGAGGCAATAAAATAATGAGAATGACATTTTTCACTTTTATTTATTTAAATAATATAAAGGTCAAAATTATGAAAAAATGGAAATAAAATGTCTTATATAAAACTTTTGGATTATTATTCTAGAAAAATAATCATCCAATAAAATTTAGTCAATATTTATGGTCATTATTTAGTCTATATTATATTATTATTAACCCATAATTATCAGATTTATCATTATCAAGTTAGAAAATATTCATTAAAGTTACAATTCATTATAACTAAAAATAAGTGAGCTATGTTTACAAAATATGAACCTATTTATTCTAAAAATAGAATCCAATTTTCTATATCAAAACCCCTAAAATTTAAATACTCATTTTAATATTACATTGAAGAAAGGTGGTAAAAAATATATATTCAGAAATAAAATTTTTATGTGAAGAATGTTTTTATTATAAATTCATGAATAAAATTAATTTGAAAACCCATAATTTGATTATTTTATATCAATATAATGTATTCTATATTTGAAGAAAGTAAAATGTCGGATATTATTTTCTAGATTCTTTAAAAATACTTTTATCAATAAAAATCATTATTTTTTCGATTCTCCCTTTCAGAAATCTCTCAACTATTCATCTTAAAATATATTTTGCAAGATGAATTAAATAAAATAATTCATTTTATAAAATTAAATTTCAATATTATAAAAATAAAATTAAATCTAAAAAATATGATAAAAGATTTTATAAAAACTATTTCCTTTTTTATTTTAAAAATTACATTATATTTTTATAATGAATATAACTATCTAATTCATCAATGATAAAAAAGAATGGGATTTTACTTTATTCCCCCATTTTAAAAATTCCATATACAAAATATTATTTAATTATCAAAAAATAGGGCATATCATTTCCTCATAGAATTTTTAGATTCCCATGCGGCTTCTCCAAACATCAAATTTTCCACAATACCTCAACTTGATGAATTATTGTATTCCATAACACTTAATATTTATGGTTATGAACTTCAACTGGTTGTTCCCAATATGAAAGTTTATTTTTATGATTAACTATGTTAGGGATCAAAACATGATACAAATATGAAAAAAAAATTATAAACCTCGAAACACTAAAAAGGTTTTTGAAAAACTCATTTAAATCCACTTGAATACACTTTTAGATAAAAAAATCACCATTTTAAAACCAGATTTAAAATAAATCTTAATGTAATGGAAAGAGGATTTTTCATTTAAAAAAACATGATATCTTGTAATGGAATCCAAAATAAGTAATTTTTATGGTAGAAATAAAATTCATTTTAACTAGAAAAGTTAAAATAAAACATTTATTTTTTCTTTTGTAAAGAAGGTCTAAAACTTTTGAAAAAATATTTCTTTAGAATATAAATTGAAAACGAGTAAAAAAATATTTTAAAAACATTTTATTAAAATATAAAATTATTAATTATATATTTTTAGAAAATAAAGACATGGAAGAAAATTATTATAAAAGGAAACATTATAAGATTATTTTTAATATAAAATCCCTTACCTCGAGTCTGATTCATCACATAAATTCATTATTTTTCAGAATCAAAAACTTCTGTTAATTATTTATATTCTTAATAACAGTTTTATGTTCATAATTATAACATCCCAGGTAAATAAAAAATATTAAATTTTCATATTTATTAATATATGTGAATTAAATAATAATTTTACTTTAATAAAGACTCTATGTTCGATGGCTTACCCGATACGCAATAATGAGTTTCATTGAAATCTTTAATTACACACTAATAATATAATAATATTATTTTAAATGTTTGTTAACCCCTAGATGGTGAAATAGGTGGAATGAATAAAACTAACTAAAATATTATTATACATTTTTGTTAAATGTTTTTACAATTATCCAATAAAAGTTAGAGGTATAAAAAGTGATTGAATCCAATTTTATGCACAAATACTCTAATATTCCATAAAAAGTCGATTTACCGCCTTTTCATGGAGAACTCTTTTTAAATCTAGTTTTGGTCACTTTTATATGATCTATTTGACAAAATAAAATTCTTCTTTATAATCGGGACATCAAAATTTACTTTGGAAGAAAATTTGGAATTTTTATAACAATGTTCAATTTTTATTGAATAGTGAAAAATGTTGTATTTTAATTCAAAACTACCATTAAATCTAATTTATTTATATGGTTATATTATATAATTAATTGGTTTTAAGGTGTAATTAGATTATATTTTTACCATTTAATATAATTTTATTCATTGTATGTAGTTTCACTTTGAAATTGGACATAAACAATTGTCAATCTTTTAGTAGTTATTATTTCGTAAAAACACACCATTTGTTTTGACAGTGGAAATTAATTTTAATTTAATTTCTACCACTTCTATGTTTTGAATTTGGAAAAAAATAATTACATATTTTGAATCAGGTGGGTCAAATTGTGTAATTATTTAAATATTATTTTTAGACATTAGGAATATTTACTTCCATAAAAAATTTATTTACCATGGTTAAAGAGTAAATCTGGAAAATAAGGGTTATCAAATATTATAATAATAATTTAAAATCATCCTAACATGTGTCCAAATACTATTTATTGATACTTTTCCGACCATGGGAATACTTGGGATGATTTGGGGACCCCATAGAGCCACTTGGGAGTGATAATGACACTTTATTTTATTAAACTTAAAGTAATGGAAAAAATGACTTAAACAAATATATTTTTCTAAATAAATTTTTACCTGGGGTTATATAAGTTATATATATGAATATAAATATTAATTTGAAATAAAAAATTATTTCCTAAATTTTGGTATTTGTTTTTATAATTTTTAGGCGTCAAACAAAAACAATTATTTATGACACAATAATGATGCAATGTTTACCTCATTAATGAATGATTTAAATAAACAAGATTATAAATACTAAAACAATATCCAAAGCCTGTCAAATTCTTGTTGGATGAATTTATTTCGATCATGAGTCATCTAAGCTTCTACTTTAATGATTTACAGACATTTTGAAACTGACTATAAGTTTATAACACAAATATTGTTTCAAACTTTCCTAAAGAGCCACTCCTCCCCCTTATAAAAGGACACCAATTCTAACCCATTAATCCCACCTATAAAGCCCCTTGGATCGTCCAAAATCTTCCTAAATAATATCCAACTTTTTTCTCCTCCACTTAGAAGCCTAGCATTAGGCATAAGAAACTTTATGTAAACCTTTTGATTCAAACCAAAGGGAGATACCCAATTTAAAGGTAATGCCTTCTTTTATGTTTTCTTCTTTTATTTTACTTCTCCAAACCCATAAACTATTTTTATGAATTTATTTTATAGAAACCATAGTATACTAAATATACTAGTTTTTTGTTATGATAAGGATTATTTAACACCCCAAACTTCTACGGTACGCTTCTCTTTGAAAAATACGATAGCGTGTGTTGTACGCAACATCGGGTTCTAACACACCACAATAAATCAAACTAGCCCTTATGAATAGTAATACCTACTTTTTGAAATTATATATATTTCATATTTCAAAATAGACTTCATTTTTGGATTTGGAATATCGAAATTATCCTAAGTTGAATTTTTGGTATTTTTTTGAGAACTTCAAATTTTTATGAATAGTGAAAAATACTTAAAAACAACTTTTTTAATCAAAATAATTTACAGTGATAAATTATATTATTGAGTGGTTTTAAAGTATAATTAGAATATATTTTTACCATTTTATCCAATAGTGTTCATTAGAATTAATTTCACTTTGAAATTGGAGATAAACAATTGTCAATCTTTTGATATATATTATTTCTTAAAAACAAGCTATTTGTTGTGACAAATGGAATTAAATATAAAAATAATTAATGAAACATATATGTTTGGAATTTTGTAAAATATACATCATTTTTGAATTTGGAATATCAATTATAGCTTAGGGTGAAATTTTGGCATTGTTCTGAAAAACTTCAAGTTTTTATGAATAGTGAAACCACTAAGTGGTAGTTAAAAAAACCGAATTTTTCATAAAACATAATTCTACCGCTTCTGTGAATGAAATTTCGAAAATCCGAGATAAACGGTTAATATCAAGTAGTAAAATGTGGTTCAATGAGATGAAAATAATTTTTGGTGAATAGTAACTTTTTACTTTTATTTACCACGGTTAAAAGTAAATAGGGTAATTAAGGGTAAAAATGATATAAATATTACCCTAACACATGGCCTACTTCTATTGGACAAGTGTATCTCGACCAAAAACAACCTTAGGAATAAAATATTATCATTTAGGTCCACTTGGATTAGATTAAGACATTTATTATTATTTAATTCAAAGAAGAGTTAAAATCAAAGTTTATTTACTAAATCATTTTTAATATAGGGTTATAAATAAGATTAATTCAATTTTAAATATTCATTATAACTCTAAAAAGATTTAATACATAATTAAATTTTATTTATAATTTTTAGACATTAACTAATTTAATTTAATTATGACACAATGATGATGTAGTAATGACGATAAAAGTGAACAATTAAAATAATTGACATTATAAATTCCCAAATAAATATAATTTGAGACTTTTTATTAATTAAACTAATTTTCTAGGTTAATATGACATGTTAGTATTGACTATATTTACTTTTTTGTAAGTAATTTTTTTGTTATGATTTTCACAAAAATTAATTATTGAATAGTGTCTAAATTGACATAAAAGAGTTTTTAAAACAAATATTATATTATTAATTGATATTAAATTCCTAAAAATCTAAGGTTAGGCCAAGAGACTTATATCATGATAGGTGTATCATTAATGGACCACTTGGGGGTCTCTTGGATATATATAGTAATTTTATTTACAATATAATATAAAAATACCAACTCACATGGTAAATGTAAAACTAATTAACTAAGAGTTAAAACTAAAAGATATGGTTAATATAATGCCCCAAAACTATCTAAATTCTATTGGTTGAATGGTTTTAGACCCATAACCATCTAGAAATTTAAATAATACACTTTGGAGCTATTATAAACCGAATATTATTTTATTATAAAATAATATTTCTAGCTTTTCCAAAGGTGCCCATCACCCCTCTTATAAAAGGGAACTCCCCCTTCTCATTAATTCACACCTTAAAAGCCTTTTATTTCAGCCAAACCCTGCCCAAATACTCTCCCAACATCCCTCACTACAAACTAGAGGCCTTATTTTGATCAGAAATCCAACCTAAGGGGCCCTTTTGATCAAATCAAAAGGAAGAACCCGAAGAAGAGGTAATGTTTTCACCACCCTTTTTCAAATTCATTTCTTATTCAACTTCTTCTTTCTTTGTTATTCCCATTATAAAATAATAAATCCAGTATCTCCTATATACTGTAATATTATTATAATTATGATACAACCATATTCAGTATTCTATTCATCCTTTGAATGACATGTCACCATACGTGCGTACGTACGGCTTACCGTCTCCACGTCGTGGTGTAATTGTTATTATTCAATATATTAATATTTGGATGGGTATAATAATGATTTATAATTCATGTAAATAATAAACATAACATGATAATGATTTTTTATATATGATATACCATCCTATTATAAATTATTTTAATATCAAAAGAATGTTATTGTCGCTCGAGCGTACGTACGGACTACCGTCTCCACGAACGCGATGAGATTCATTCTCCATCATATCTATTAAAGTATAATTATCATTTGATGATTTAAAAATAATTTTTAAGGACATGATATCATTATGTATATGAATAAGATACAACCCATCCATGACAAACATGGCTTATGAAACGAAACAAATAAAAGAAAATGAGTAAGTTAACACCCGAAACAACGATAATACTAAGATATTATTAACAAATCAATGTTAAAAGACCATATATGATATCATATTAATGTATGTAATTCTTTTATAATTTAATAACAACTATTTCACCATTATAAAGGAGTTTAACCTACCCCCAACCAAGGAAAATTACAAGGTAAGGGTTTATTTTGCAACCTCTTCATTATCCGAGGTTGTTTATATGTAATAATCTACTAGGACTTCTTTGTCATCCACATCCATGTTTCATAAAAATGTATTTCAAAAAAATTTTATTTTTTACTAAAATATGGGTTAAAGTCATTTATACCCTTGTTGACTTTTATAAGTGGTTTATAAAGGAATCTTTCTGTCGTTTTCCAAACAAGGTCCTTTTAACATTTTCGACAGAAATAAGGTAAGAATGTTTTTTAACTTATACGGAGGGAGCGGCTATTTTCCACCATTATAAAATTGTCGAAGCTTCCCTTACATTCTTATAAAAATATTTTCAAAGAAAATATTTTATTTTATAAATATATGACTCTTAAATTATTTCAAAATAGAAAGAGATATTTCTCTAAATAGAGTTCTGATTTCATCTATGTCAACATCCTTTATTGGATTTTACGCTTATTTGAAGTTGATTTATTATGATACAAAACTTATATATTGTATTGAACGTTTTGTGATATGTTTGATTGTGGATGTGTTATTTTTATACCATTCATGGTTTATGGATGAAGTATTTACATTTCGTATGCTAGTTTTATTACGAATGTTTTTGTTATGTTTAAACCTTTTCATATGGGAATTAATTGGACTTAATATGTGATGGGTGGAGGCTGTTATAGCTCCTCGATACATCGGTATGTCTCATTAGACAAACTAGTGTCTTGGCATAAGGCCTTGAAAAAATCTTATTTGTATTCTTGGCATGAGGCCTTGGCTATGTGGTTATGATAGTCTGACATTATGCATTCCATCATTATGAAAGTGGTCACTGATATTGAATGTGATTATTCGATTAGTAGAATATCCATGTGAATAAGTAAATGGAATTATTTCATTTTATTTTTTCCATACTATGTTGAAGTTCAAGTTTAAAAGGCTCTTTTTTGAGTTATACATTTCCTTAAATTTTTATTCTTATTAATGAAAGTTTCTTCTATATTGTTATCCTTACTGGGCATTTGAGCTCACCCCTTTTCTATGTTTTATTTTTCCTAGGACGTGAAGAAGTAAATTATGAATGAACTTCAGGGATAGTATGAGGGGATAAGAGTGTAGAATATGGACACTATGTTGTTGTAGTTTCCATTTTTATGATGTAATGTAAAACTTTATGAATATATCTAGTGTTTAAAAGGATACTAAACTAATCGGTCTTTCGAGACTTGATCTTTCATGTGATCATGCCAATGTTATGTAATAATGCACTGACTCTGGGTAACTGGGGTCGGGGCGTTACAGTTGGTATCAGAGGAAGTTTAGTACAAACCTCGGAAGCTAGATTTAGATAAACTCTGATTAGAGCACATAGACCTAAGACGGACTTTGAGGATTAGTATAGAAGAACTTACTAGAATTTTGGTATTGTAGAGATTTTGTGAGTTTTCCGATCAATACATCCTTGTCTGGATACGAGCAGGTAGAGGTGGATCTGGCACTGATGTACCTAGGGGTAAAACCCAAAAACACCGCTTTGAGTTAGACTCGAACGGGAACTGGTGCACGACAACGGGCCTTATTGCACTCTTGTTTACGACACTCCTGGGATATATGCTTAGGATAACTCTCATTTTCTTTACAAATCATTATGAAGGGTTTATGAGTATATACATTCTCAAAGAAAACATTTTTATGATTATGGATTATATCTGTAAATATTTCAATTTATGTTAAGTATTTTATAAGTATGGAATTATGTATTTTGATTCATGAACTGATCTAGTTTATTCCATTGTTTAGAAATAGAGCCTAGTGGAAGAAATGGAAACCGTATCAATGGACGCAGTCCATGTAGGGATTTCCCTCCTACTCAAGATAATTATAGTGGAGCTGGTGATGAAACTAGTGCCGATCAGCTAATCACCATACTGGGACAACTCACTCAGGTTTTGAATAATATCCTTATCCGTACAGAGCACCCTAATCCACAGCATGGAGGATCAATGTTAGATCGATTCATGAGGAAACAACCACCAAAGTTCAATGGGATTACAAATCCCTTAATAGCTGAGCAATGGATAAATTCCCTAGAGAAAATATTTCAGGCTTTGGAGAGTAGTGACAGGGAAAAAGTTATCACGGCAGTTTACTGCCTCACTAGAGTTGTTGGTCAATGGTGGTCATTGATTCAAAACACGAAGGAAGATGATGAAGTATCAAATATGGAATGGAGGGAGTTCTAAGATCTATTTTTATAAAAATACTTTCCTCACAACCATCGAGCAGATATGGAAAGGCAATTTCTGATTCTGAGATAAAAGGAGGATGAGAATGTCACCGAGTATGAGGCTAACATTACAAGGTTAGCAAGGTTTTCTAGAGATTATATACGTAACCCAAGAAGTAAGTTTGATAATTTCTTTTATGGGTTAAAACCACTTCTCCGTCTAGCATTAGTATCACAAAGCTTCTCGTCGTACGAAGACATTGTCTCATGTGCTATTAAGAACGAAAAGGAATTCTCTAAGTATTATGACTTTAAAGAAAAGAAAGAGAAGAAGAGATCTGCTCATCAATCTGGGAGTGGAAATAAGGGGAAGAAGGGAAAGGTTGAATATCCATCATGTGGTAAATGTGGGAAGAAACACCCTGGTTCTTGCTTGAAGGGAATGGGTGTCTATTACAAGTGTGGTGAAAAAGGCCACCAAGCTCGTGATTGCAAAGGGAAGAAGGAAGCTACCAATGTTAAATGCTACAATTTCAGGGAGATGGAACATTATTCAAATGAATTTCCTAAGCATTAGGGGAACTTACCTCAGAAAAGGAAAAGGGATCAAGGCCAAGCTTATGCTATCACTACTACTAAGGTAGAAGCTCCGAAAGACGTGGTGACAGGTAATTTAATGGTTTCCTCAAGTTTAGAAAATGCATTATTTGATTCTAGATCATCGCATTGTTTCATATCTTCCCAGTTTTCTAGGAAAATTATATATTTCCAATTTGATTTAACAAGGGAGTTGTCAGTTAAAACTCCTAAGGGAAGTATCATTGCAATAATGTTTTGTGAATCAGTCCCCATTAGAGCACATAAATGTTCGTTATCTGCTAATCTCATCGTCATACCTGTGATTGAGTTTGATATAATCCTTGGTATGAACTGGATTTTGTACTATGATGCAAAGATTTATTGTAAGAAGAAAGAGGTTACAATTCTTGATGATGATGATAAGGAACACCTTATCATTAAAGCAGAATCGTCACCACCTAAATCTTATCTAGATCCACCCCAGTAGCTCAACTAAATTCAATTATTGGGGAGGAAGATAATGAAATGACTATGGGTGAGGAAACGAATCTTCAAATAGAGGATGTACCTATTGTTAAAGAATATGTAGATCTGTTTCCAGACGATTTACCTGGACATCCTCCAGAATGAGAAGTTGAGTTTTCCATTGACTTAATTCCTTGATCAATGCCTATATCGAATACCCCTTATAGAATGGCCACTATAGATTTAGTTGAACTAAATAATCAACTAGATGAATTGAGTAATAAAGGATTTATTCGCCCTAGTGTTTCTCCATGGGGATCCCCTTTTCTTTTTGTTAAAAAGAAAGATAGATCTATGAGGTTATGTATCGACTACAGGGAGATCAATGCTATAACAATAAATAACAAGTATCCCCTACCTCTCATTGATGATTTATTTGACTAACTACATGGATCTCAATACTTTTCAAAGATTGACCATCGATCTAGATATCATCAGTTGTCTGTGAAGAAGGAATACATTCCGAAGATAGCATTTCGAACCAGGTACGAGCATTACGAGTTTACGGTAATGCCATTTGGATTGACTAATGCACCCTCTGTATTCATGGATCTTCTAAATAGAGTTTTCAAGGAATATCTTGATGAATTTGTGGGGGTATTTATTGATGATATCTTGGTATACTCCAAAATCTACGAATATCATGAAAATCACTTGTGCATTATCCTAAAGTCTCTGAGAAGACATGAATTATATGGGACGTTTAGCAAGTGTGAATTTTTGCTTCAGGAGATTTCTTTTCTTGGCCATATTGTCTCTAAAGATGCAATCTCTGTTGATCCTTATAAGACCAAGGTAATCCAAGAATGGCCAACACCTATGAGTATAACTGAGGTGCGTAGTTTTATTGGTTTAACCGGTTATTATCGACGTTTCGTCCAGAATTTTGCCCAATTGGCTGACCCATTAACGAAGCTCACATGTAAAGGGGTTAAATTTGTTTGGACAAAAGAGTGTGAAGAATGTTTCGAAGAACGGAAGAGAATATTAGTCAATGATCCTATATTGACTCTACCATCGGGGAATGATGGGTTCATTATTTATAGTGATGTGTCGAAGAAAGGACTTTTTTTGTGTCCTTATGCAAGAATGATAGGGTTATTGCCTATGCGTCACGATAGTTGAAAATTCACGAACAAAACTATCCTACTCATGATCTCGAGTTAGCAGCTGTGATCATTGCTTTGAAGATATGGCGGCACTACCTCTATGGTGAAAAATTTGAGATTTATACTGATCACAAGAGTTTGAAGTATATTTTCTCACAAAAAGAACTCAACATGAGGCAAAGGAGATGGCTTTAATTACTCAAGTATTATGATTGTACAATACACTAACACATGGGGAAAGCAAAAAAGTTGGCACATGCTTTAAGTCGAAATGACCATGGAGTTTTGAACAATATGAGAATTGAAAAGGACCCAATTTTCATAGATCTAGTGAAGATGGACATGGGAATAACCATGGAAGGTGAAACATCAATTATTTTTCAAATGGATTCCAAACCATCTTTACTAGAAAGGATTACGAGTTCTCACACCGATGATGAAGAATTTCATAAGAAGATTCAAGCAGTGAATGATGGGAGATTGAGAGACTTTGTGTATGAAGATGGAATTTTGAAATTTGGGAATTGTCTTTGTGTTCCCGATATACCTGATCTAAAAAGGGAATTCCTGGATGATGTTCATAGTTCCAATTTATCTATACACCCTTGGAGCACCAAAATGTATAGAGATTTGAAGGAACATTTTTGTTGGGACAACATGAAGAGGGAGATTGCTGATTTTGTGTCAATATGTATGGTTCGTCAACAAGTGAAAGCTGGAAGGCAACAACCTGGAGGAGTCGTGCAACCTCTTCCCATACCGGAGTGGAAATGGGATAATATTACGATGGACTTTGTCATGGGGCTACCAAAGACTCCTAGAAGGAATGATGAAATATGGGTTACTGTTGATCGTCTTACCAAGTCAGCACATTTTCTTTCTATAAGAGAAGATCTACCACTGGAACGTCTAGCAAGACTATCTATTAATGAAGTTGTGAGACTTCATGGAGTACCCCTATCGATTGTTTCTAATCGTGATCCCCGTTTTACTTCAAGATTCTGGAAGAGTCCTCAGAAATACCTGAATAATGAACTTCATTTGAGCACTGCCTACCACCCTCAGACGGACGGACAATCAGAATGGACTATTCAAACCTTAGAAGACATGTTGAGATCTTTCTCACTTGACTTTCAGGGTATGTGGGATCAATATTTACCTTTGGTAGAATTTTATTATAACGATATGATCCATTCGAGTATTCAGATGGCACCATATGAAGCGTTATACGGAAACAGATGTCGCACACTAACCTATTGGGATGAAGTTGGTGAAAGAAGACTTGTAGGTCCAGAACTGGTAGAGGAAACAATGGAAAAGGTGAAGGTAATCCAAAATCACATCAAAGAAGCTCAAAATAGGCAGAGAGCTATGCCGATAATCAAAGGAAGGATTTGGAATTTCTAGTCGGTGATCATGTTTTCCTAAAGGTATCTCCATGGAAGCGAGTCATGCATTTTGGTAAGAATGGTAAATTGAGTCTCAGGTACATCGGACCTTTCGAAATTCTAGAACAAATTGGGGATGTAGCTTACCGATTGGAAATGCCGCCAAGTCTCTCCAAAGTTCACAATGTGTTCCATGTATATCTGTTGAGGAAATACATGCCTAACCCAATGCAAGTACTCACCTATGAGGAATTAGAACTGGAACCCAATCTGCCTTATTACGAAGAGCCCGTCATGATTTTTGATACGAGAGAACAAGTACTGAGAAACCGGACGAGGTGTCTGGTAAAAGTTTTGTGGAGAAACTATAAGATGGAAGAGGAAACGTGGGAACCTGAGGAACTTATGATGAAGTACCACCCAATCCTTTTCATGCGGTAGTATTCTAGAAATTTCGAGGATGAAATTATTTGAAGGAGGGGAGAATGTAACACCCCAAGCTTTTACGGTACGCTTCTCTTTGAATAATGTGATAGCGTGTGTTGTACACAACATTGAGTTCTAACACACCACAATCAATCAAACTAGCTGTTATGAATAGTAATACCTACTTTTTGAAATAATATATATTTTATATTTCAAAACGGACTTTATTTTTGGATTTGGAATATCGAAATTATCCTAAGTTGAATTTTTGGTATTTTTCTGAGAACTTCCAATTTTTATGAATAGTGAAAAATACCTAAAAACCACTTTTTTAATAAAAAAAATTTATAGTGATAAATTATATTATTTAGTGGTTTTAAAGTATAATTAGAATATATTTTTACCATTTTATCCAATGGTGTTCATTGTAATTAATTTCACTTTGAAATTGGACATAAACAATTGTCAATGTTTTGATATATATTGTTTCTTAAAAACACGCTATTTGTTGTGACAGCGAGAATTAAATATAAAACTAATTAATTCAACATATATGTTTGTAATTTTGTAAAATAGACATCATTTTTGAATTTAGAATATCAATTATAGCTCAGGGTGAAATTTTGGCATTCTTCTGAAAAACTTCAATTTTTTATGATTAGTGAAACCACTAAGTGGTAGTTAAAAAACTGAATTTTTCATAAAACATAATTTTTCCGCTTCTGTGAATGTAATTTTGAAAATCCAAGAGACACGGTTAATATCAACTAGTAAAATTTGGTTCAATGAGATGAAAATAATTTTTGTTGAATAGTAACTTGTTACTTTTATTTACCACGGTTAAAAGTAAATAGGGTAATTAAGGGTAAAAATGATATTAATATTACCCTAACACATGTCCTACTTCTAATGGACAAGTGTATCTCGACCAATAACAACCTTGGGAATAAAATATTATCATTTAGGTCCACTTGGATAAGATTATGACATTTATTATTATTTAATTCAAAGAAGAGTTAAAAGAGTTAAAATCAAAGTTTATTTACTAAAATATTTTAAATATAGGGTTATACATAAGATAAATTCGATTGTAAATATTCATTAGAAATCTAAAAATATTCCTATATAATTATATTTTATTTATAATTTTTATATATTAAATAATTTAATTTATTTATGACACCATGATGATGCAGTAATTACGATAATAGTGAGAAATTAAAATAATTGATATTATAAATACCCAAATAAATATAATTTGAGACTTTTTGAATTAAATTAATTTTATAGGTTAATATGACATGTTAGGATTGACATAATTAACTTTTTTCGAATTAATAATTCTGTTACGATTTTCAAAAAAATCAATAATTGAATAGTGTCAAAATTGACATAAAATAGTTTTTAAAACAAATATTATATTATTAATTGATATTAAATTCCTAAAAATATTAGGTTAGGCCAAGAGACTTATATCATGATAGTTGTATCATTAATGTACCACTTGGGGATCTCTTGGATTTATATAGTACGTTTATTAACTATATAATATAAAAATACAAAGAGACATGGTAAATGTCAAACTAATTAACTAAGAGTTAAAACTAAACGATAAGGTTAATATAATGACCCAAACCTGTCTAAATTATATTGGTTGAGTGCTTTTCAACCCATACCCACCTTAACCTTTAAATAATACACTTTGGATCCATTAGAAACCGAATATGAATTTATTATAAAATAATATTTCTAGCTTTTCCAAAGGTGCCCCTCACCCCTCTTATGAAAGGGCACTCCCCCTTCTCATTAATTCACACCTTCAAAGCCTTTTGGTTCGGCCAACCCCTTCCCAACTACTCTCTAAACTTCCCTCAATACAACCTATAGGACTTAGTTTGATCAGAATGCCAGCCTATGGAGCCCTTTTGATCAAATCAAAAGAAAGAACCCGAAGAAGAGGTAATGTTTTCACCACCCTTTTTCAAATTCATTTCTTCTTCAACTTCTTCTTTATTTTTTATTCCCATTATAAAATAATAAATCCAGTATCTCCTATACACTAGAATATTATTATAAATATCATACAACCATATTCAGTATTCTATCCATCTTTTGAATGACATGTCACCATACGTGCATACGTACGGCTTACCGTCTCCACATCGTGGTGTAATTGTTATTATTCAATATATTAATATTTGGATGGGTATAGTAATGATTTATAATTCATGTAAATAATAAATATAACATGATAATGATTCTGTATACATGATATACCATCCAATTATATATTATTTTAATATCAAAAGAATGATATTGTCGCTCGTGCGTACGTACAGACTATAGTCTCCACGAACGCGATGAGATTCATTCTCCATCATATCCATTCAAGTATAATTATCATTTGATGATTTAAAAATAATGTTAAAGGTCTTGATATAATTCTGGATATGAATAATAAACAACCTATCCATGAAAAACATGGCTTACGTAACAAAACATATAAAAGAAAATGAGTAAGTTAACACCCGAAACAATGATAATACTAAGATATTATTAACAAATCAATGTTAAAAGATCATATATGATATCATATTAATGTATATAACTCTATTATAATTTAATAACAATTATTTTACCATTATACAGGAGGTTAACCTACCCCCAACCAAGGAAATATATAAGTTAATGGTTTATTTCGCAATCTCTTCATTATCCGAGGTTGTTTATACGTAATAATCTACTAGGACTTCTTTATCATCCACATCCATGTTTCTTAAAAATGTATTTCAAATCATTTTTATTACTTACTAAAATATGGGTTAAAGTCATTTATACCCTTTTTGACTTTTATAAGTGGTTTATAAAGGAATATTTTTGTTGTTTTCCAAACAAGGTGCTTTTATCCTTTTCGACAGAATTAAGGTATGAATGTTTTTTTAACTTATACGGCGGGTGCGGCTATTTTCCACTGTTATAAAATCGTCGAAGCTTCCCTTACAAGCTTATAAGAATATTTTCAAAGAAAATGTTTTATTTTATAAATATATGACTATTAAATAATTTCAAAATAGAAAGAGATATTTCCCTAAAAAGAGTTTTGATTTCATCTATGTCAACATCCTTTGATGGATTTTACACTTATTTGAAGTTGATTTATTATGATACAAAACATCTATATTTTATTAAAGGTTTTGTGATATGTTTGATTGTGGATCTGTTATTTTTATACCATTCATGGTTTATGGATGAAGTATTTAAATTTCGTATGCTAGTTTTATTACGAATGTTAATGTTATGTTTAAACCTTTTCATATGGGAATGCAATGGACTTAATATGTGACGGGTGGATCCCACTATAGCTCCTCGATGCATCGGTAGGTCTCGTGATACAAACTAGTGTCTTGGAATAAGGCCTTGACAAAATCTTATTTGTAGTCTTGGAACGAGGCCTTGGCTATTAGGTTATGATAGTCTGGCATTATGTATTCCGTCATTATGAAAGTGTTTACTGATATTGCATGTGATTATTCGATTAGTAGAATATCCATGTGAATAAATAAGTGGAATTATTTCATTTTATTTTTTCCATACTATGTTGATGTTCAAGTTTAAAAGGATTTTGTTTTAGTTATACATTTCCTTAATTGTTTATTCTTATTTATGAATGTTTCTGCTATATTGTTATCCTTACTGGGCATTTGAGCACACCCATTTTCTATGTTTTATTTTTCATAGGATGTGAAGAAGTAAATTATGAATGACCTGAAGGGATAGTATGAGGGGATAAGAGTGTGGAATATGGACACTATGTTGTTGTAGTTTTCATTTTTATAATGTAATGTAAAACTTTATGAATATATCTAGTGTTTCCAAGCCTACTAAACTAATCGGTATTTCAAGACTTGATCTTTCCTGTGATCATGACAATGTTATTTAATAATGCACGGACTCTGGGTAACTAGGGTCGGGGCATTACAGATTATAACTACACTTACAAACATTTCCATCAAATGGATATGAACATACTATTTCTTTGGATGGCGAACTATTGCCTCACGAAACGATGATTGTTCAAATATCTCTGACCGCCTCTCATGGTGGCCATTATAATATAAATGTATTTATATATGATATTTATTTTGTTTTGGTTTTCTTTGTGATTTTTTATTTTTCATTTATAGCAAACCCTTATGGTTTCTATAATGGGTAAATGCGATAATTTCATTTGAGGAAGTGCAGACTACCACCCCCTCAAAGTGATAAAACTTGTTCATGACATTTGTGGGAACTATAAATGATGGAGTTAAGAAATTATATATTATATTATACTAGAATTATAATATACCTATTTATAATTATGTTTTCATTCCATTAAAATATGAAATAGAAATGAAAGTAGTGTTCATGCATACATATGGATTTCGTATGGTTATTCCATCTAAGTATGTTTATGTCCAAGTAACCTTTATATGTTATTTGGTATTTCTATGGGATTTATGGTAATTGTTTGGTTAAAGAATTGTATGAAATGATATTTTATTCAGTGCAGAGTATTTACAACTTTTTAAAGGAGAAAAGTATTACTTATGATAAGGTATTCATGGTTAACTTGCTGTTTTGAAAAACTAACAGTTTCCTTATTTGTTTATCCCTTACATAGATTTTTATGCTCATCCCCTGTTTTTGAAATGTTTTTCATAGGAAATAAAGTGGATTAGGGTCAAGGATAGGATCAAGGAAAAGTCATGCTGTCTAAAACATGGAACTAGTCATGACACTTTTTTTTAATTAGTTTTTATTTTATGAAAAAAATGGATACTGAGTAGAAGTGTCTACATGTAATACTCATTTTTTTATGTTTATGTTATGACCTAGTTCTCTGAATCTCTAAACCTAAAAAGATACTCAATTTGAATTATCCATTTAATTCAAGATTATGTAATTTTTATGGTCGAGTCCTTATAGTTGGTATCAGAGGTCAGTTTAGAAAACTTTATGAGTTAAGATATTGCTAAATTAATATCCATATATTTTATTTATTTTAAGTAATGATTGAAATGATATAGCATTTATAGATTACCATTTTGCTTCGCCTAATATTTTTCAATGTTCAGAATGGTTCTCCACAGAGGAAATAGGGAAACTATGTTGGGAAGGCATACATAGGAGAATAACCTTCCAAATCAGCAAATTGAGATGGTCGGAATTATAACTAAATAGTTTTTTGCAGTGATGGAATAGTTGACTCATGATATAAATGTTGGTGGTATCCATGCATGAGATTATCCAGAATAACCACAGAGGAAGATTTCAGTAGTGTAGCATTTCATGAGGCAATGTTCCCTATTATTCATAGGATCATCTGACCTTGTTCTATATGAAGGGTGGATTAAAGCACTCGAGAATATTGTTGATGTCATGGGGTGTTCAGAGATTCAAAAGGATAGTCTCGATGTTTAATGATTTGAAGTTGAAGCTGATCAGTGGTGTCAATGGTGAAAAATATCGAGGATAGTGAGGAAATTGATTCTCTTTATTGGGAAAAATTCAAAGATATGTTTCGTGAAAAATATTTCCCTAATTTGCTTTGTCTTAGGATGGAAATTAAATTCTTGGAATTGAGGTAGGAGGATGACTCAGTGGCTTCTTATGAAGAAAAATTCACTCGATTCCCAAGGTATGCTCCAATTTTCATCTGAGATCTTGATAGTAAGATAAATAAATTTTACTCTGGACTGAAGCTGTGATATTGAAGAGAATTATCATCTCATGAATTCAAAAGCTATGAAAAACTTTTCAGATGTGCTGAAAAGGTAGAAATAGAGATTTCTTATGATCTGGTGTTCCAAGAGAGCGAATAAAATAAGAGGTACATTTGGCAGGAAAATGGAATGAATTCATCAAATAAGTATAGAGGTAAGAAAATTAAATATACATCTTGTGAGAAATGTGGTAAAAAGAATCCAGGAGAGTGTTTGTCAATGTTTGGAATGTGATTCTAGTGTGGTAATTATAGTCATATTGCTTGTAACTGTAAGTAATGTGATAAATCAAGAAATGAAAAACCAACGGTAATATGTTTTATGTTCAATGAAATGGGTCATTATGAAAATGAGTGTCCAATGAAGAATTCAACAAAGGGAAAGCAGTCGGACTACAAGCCAAAAGTGGTTGTGAAATCCTTTACAACTGCTTCAGCAGGTGTTGGGCCATCGAATGAAGTAGTATCAGGTACACTATTTGTTTGTTCAAGTTATTCCAACGTTTTGTTAGATTCAGGGTCTACCTATTATTTCATTTCAGAGGAGTTTTCTAGTAAATTGGGAATTCCATCTCAAGATATGAATACAGAACTTATGGTAAAAACACCTAGAGGAATTATTGAGGCAAAAAGAAATATAAGAACCTTTATGTCCTTGTGTGTGGAAAGAATCTATATGAAAACATTATTGTTTTTCCTCTAGTAGTGTTTTATGTTATTTTGGGTATGGATTGGCTTTCCATTTATCATGCTAAGATTGACTGCAGAGATAAAGAGGTTTCTTTTCAGATATATTTTCAGTTTGTGAACAAAAATGAACCCTTACTTTTGATAACATATCTGGAAGCTGAGAATCTAGTAAAATATGTAAATGAAATTTACGTGGCACATATTGTAGAAAACCAAGGAACTATCTAGATTAATGAAGTTCCAGTTGTAAGTGAGTATCTTTATGTTTTTTATGATGAATTTCTAGGTATTATACCTGACCGAGAAGTGGAATTTAATGTTGACTTAGTTTCTACTACTAGGAAAATTTCGAAACCCCCTTATCGAATGGCTCAAATTGAACTTTTATAGATAAAGAAGCAATTACTGGAGTTTTTAGATAAGGGTTTTGTTTGACCTAGAACATCACCATGGGGTGATCCTATCTTGTTTGTTAAAAAGATACATGGTTCAATGAAACATTCCATTGATTATTGAGCATTGAAAAACATCATTGTTAAGAACAAGTATCATTTGGGTCATATTGATGAATTTTTTGATCCCCTCTAGGGAGATCAGTATTTTTCGAAGATTGACATGAGGTCAGGGTACCATCAGTTGAAAGTAAAGGAATAAGACATTTCGAAGACCGTGTTTCATACTAGATATAGCCATTATAAATTTGTAGTTATGCTTTTTGGGTTAACCAATGCACATGTGGTATTCATGGATCTTATTAATAGACTTTTCGGTGATTTTTTGGATAAGTTTTTGGTTGTGTTTATTGATGATATTTTGGGTTATTCCAAAAGTAAATAGAAACATGAAAGGAATTTAAGGGTTGTTTAGAAAACCTTAAAAGAAAAGAAACTGTTTGGGAAATTCAGCAAGATTGAGTTTTGGTTACAAAAAATTTCATTCGTTGGTCACATTATTTCAAAAAATGGCATTATTTTTTATCCTTATAAAACAAAAGTTGTTGAAGAATAGCCATGAACAAAAAATATAACTAAGATCTGTATTTTTCTTGGTTTATCAGTTTATTACTAGAGGTTTGTTGAGACTTTTTCGTGGTTTTCTAGTCCATTAACTAAGTTAACTCGATAAGGTGTTATATTCATCTGGACAATAGAATGTGATGATTGTTTTCAGTAATTGAAGAGAAGATTAGTTAATGCTCTAGTTTTTCCACTGCCTTCCAGAAATGGGGAGTTTGTTATTGACAATGATGCTTCGTTGAATGGACTGGGTTGTGTCCTAATGCAGAACGATCAGGTAATTTCTTATGCTTCACGTCAGTTGAAACCTCATGAGTTAAATGACCCTACACAAGATTTGGAATTAGATTTTGTTGTTTTTCTTTAAAAGTTGTGGAGGAATCATCAGTATGGAGTAAAATGTTAAATATATATTGAACACAAAAGTTTGAAGTATATATTCACACAAAAAGAATTGAATACGAGACAAAGGAGATGGATATAATTACTCACATATTATGATTGAATGATCCTTTTCCATATGGGAAAGGAAAATAAAGTAGTAGATGCTTTGAGTAGAAAAAAACTAAAGCTACGTTAACCATGATATTTTTGGGATGAGATCCTTTGGTATTTGATTTGATGAACTTTTTCATAGAATTTGTTGGTGCATGAAATTCCTCTGTTTTTTTTTCAGGTTTCAGTGAAATCATCTCTACCATGCAGAATAAAGCAAGTGCAGAAAGAAGACAATAAGTTACATAAAATGTAGAGTTGGTTCAGAAATGTATGTTGCCTAAATTTAACATTGACAATGATTGTGTTTTGAGGTTTAGGAAAAGATTATGTGTTACCTATTATTCATAGTTTAATAACAAGTTGTTATGTGAATCTCATAGTTCCCCATTTTCAGTTCATTATGGTAGTACTAAGATTTACAGAGATCATCAGAATTATTACTGGTGGGATGGAATGAAAATAGATATTGCTGACATTACTATGAAGTGTTTGACTTGTCAAAAGGTAAAATCAGAGTGACAGTTACCGAAAGGAATGATTCAGTCTTTAATATTTCTAGAGTTGAAATGGGAAAATATATCCGTGGACTTCGTTGTGGGATTACCGAAGAAATATTTAGGTAATAATGCAATCTGGGGTATTGTTGATCGGATGACTAAGTTTTCTCATTTCCTTCTAATTTAATATACTTTGTCTCTTGATCAACTTTATCGGTTGTATATTAAATAGATATTCAGGTTTCAAGGTGTTCCCCTCTCCATTTTATCTGATTGTGATCCCAGGTTTACATCAATCTTTTAGAAAGGCCTTCAGAAGACTTTGGGCACTGAATTAAATTTTAGTACATATTTTCAGCCTCAATCAGATGGCTAGTCAGAACAAACAATTCAGACCTTGGAGGTTATGCTATGCACTTGTTCACTGTGATTACTAGGGAAGTAGGGACCAACATCTTTCTTTGGTTGAATTTTATTATAATAACAGTTTTCATTCTAGTATACATATGGCTCCATTTTAGGCACTATATGGGAATCAAGTTTGAACTCTATATTTTTGGAATGAAGTTGGTGAAAGGAAACCGAAGGGAGTATAATTAGTTGAAGAGATAGCAGAAAAGGTTCAGTTGATTCAGAAGAACATGAGAACAGCTCAGAGCATGCAGAAAAGTCTTGCAGATAACCAGAGGAAGCATCTTTCTTTTTAGGTAGGTGATATTGTATTTCTCAGAGTTTCTCCATGGAAAAGTGTGATGTTTTTTGGAAAGAAGGTAAAGCTGAGTCTGGGTTTCATTGGACCCTATGAAATCCTAGAAAAGGGTGGATCAGTTGCCTACAGAGTAGATTTACCTCCAAGTTTATCCCATGTGCACAATGATTTTCATATGTCAATGTTTAGAAAGTATATGCCATATCCATCGCATGTTTTAAGCCCAGAGGTAGCCCAGTTGGAAGAGAGTCTCTCTTATGAGGAAAAAACTGTTCAAATTCTTGACCGACGATTGAAAGTGTTATGGAATAAGGTAATTCATCAATTAAAGGTTTTTTTGAAAACCCATATGTTTTAAGAGGAAACATGGAAATCTAAAAATGCTAGGAGGAATAAATACCCCCACTTATTTGATAAGTGAATAAAAATTACGAGGAAACTACTCCCAAAAGGGGGGAAGATGTAACATCCCAAGTAATTAAAGAATATTACATTTTCATATTTATTATTATTTTTGAATTAACTATTAATTTTACATTAAAGAGGATTCTATGTTTGATGACTTACCCGATACCAAACAATGGGTTTCTTTGAAATCTTATATTCACAAATAATAATATAATAATATTATTCTAAATGGTAGTTAACACCTAGCCGTTGTATTGGAGAGAATTAATAGAACAAAATAAATTATGATTATACATGTTTTTAAAATGTTTTTACATTTATCTAATAAAAGTTAGAGTCTTAAAAGGTGAATGAATCCAATTTTAGCACAAATATTCCAATATTCCTTAAAATGCTGATTTACCACCTTTTAATGGAAAAATATTTTAAAATCTAGTTTTGGCCACTTTTATATGATCTATGTGACAAAATAAAACTATTATTTATAATCAAGAAATCAAAATTTTGTTTGGATAAAATTTTGGTATTTTTCTAATAATGTTAATTTTTTAATGAATAGTAAAAAATACTGCATTTTAATTCAAAAATACCATTTAATATAATTTATTAAAATGGATAGATTCTATTATTAATTGTTTTTAAATTTTTATTAGATTATATTTTTACCATTTAATTAAAATTTGGTTAATCGAAGTAATTCCACTTTGAAATTGGACATAAATAAGTGTCTATCTTTTGGTAGTTATTATTTCTGTAAAAACACCTCTATTGTTCTGACAATGGGAATTTATTTTTAATTAATTTCTGACACTTCTATGTTTTGAATTTGGAAAACTAGATTCCATATTTGGAATCATGAGGTACAAATTTTGTAAATATGTAACTTTTATTTTTACATATTATGAATATATACTTCAGTAAAAAATTATTTACCATGGTTAAAGGGTAAATCTGGTATATAAGGGTAAACAATTATTGTAATAATAATATAAAATTACCCTAAAATGTGTTATAATCCTATTTTTTGATACATTTCCGACCATGGGAATCCTTGGGTCTATATTGTAGTAAATAAATTTTTATATGGTGTTATATAAGTTGCCTCTTCAGCTATAAATATGAATTCAAAATCTAAAAATATTTCCTATATCATGGTATTTGTTTATAATTTTTAGACATCAAATAAGTAAAATTATTTATGGCACAATAATGATGCAGTGTTTAACTCATTAATAAATGATTTAAATAAATAATATTATAAATACTAAAACAATATCCAAAACCTATACAATTCTTATTAGATGATTTTATTTAGAAGATGAAAAATCTAATATATCACTTTAATGATTTTTGGACCCTTTTAAACTAAATATATGTTTATAATAAAATAATTGTTTCAAACTTTCCTAAAGAGCCCCTCCTCCCACTTATAAAAGGAGACTACTTATAACCCACTCCTCACACCTTTCAAGCCCCTAGGCTCGTCCAACCTCTACCTAAATAATCTCCCCACATCCCTATACTCATCTAAGAATCCTTACCTTAGGCGGAAGGCACTTTACATAAACCTTTTAGTTCAAACCAAATGGAGATACCTTATTTAAAGGCAAAGTCTTCTTTTAAGTTCTTTTCTTTTATTTAACTTCCCCAACCACCTAATTTCATTTTATTCATTTCATTTAGATTAACTCTAGTATACTCAATATACTAGGTTGTTTTTATGAGAATTTTTCTAACTACACTGACACCCACCTTCAACTAACGGATACAAACATACTGTTTCTATGGACGGCGAACTACTGCCTCACGAAACGATGATTGTTCAAAAATATCAAACGGCCTCCCATGGTGGCCATTATGATGGAAATTTATTTATATATGATATATATTATGTTTATTTTTTCTTTATACTTTTTTATTTTTCATTTATGGCATACCTTTATGGTTTCTATAATGGGTTAACCCGGTAATTTCATTTGAGGATGTGCGGACCACCGCCCCCTCAAAGTGATATGACTCGTTCGTGCCTTATGTGGTACTTATAAAGGATGGATTTAATGAAATTATATATGTTATTATACAACAATTATATTATACCATTGTATAATTATGTTCTCATTCCATTAAAATATGAAATATAAATTAATGTCATGTTCATGCGTATGTACGGCTTACCGTCTCCATGAACAGTGCATTTCATTTCTAATCTCCAAATGTTATGTATGTTTTATAATTCATATATATATATTGGATATATATGATATATATGATATGTAAATCAGGAATATAATTCTGGAGATAATTTAATTTTGAACAGAAGATCAATTTATAATTATAACAAATTCTTTTTTAACTCAAGTTTCGAACATTGATAAAATGTCCGATATGAACTAAAATAATTAACTAATTGTTATATAAAGGTAACAAGTGACATAAAAGTAATAATAAACGTAAAAAATGATCTTAATAAAGAATAAATTAACTTATTTTTATTATTCCTGAAATTAAATAATGAAGGGGTCAAGTTGGACATTAGGTAAGGAACTTTATCTCAATCTTCTTTCATTGAGAAATATTTTGTTTTACACATGACTTTATTTTATACGGTCTATAAAATCCTTTGACTTTTCATTTCATTAAAAGGGAATATTTTTTTTCTACGAAGCTTTTAACTAATTGAAAAAATTAATGTTTTTAATGTTTGTGGTGACAATGACCTCTCCACCACCATAATATTTATTTGGATTCCTCTATAAGTCTTAATTTTTTTAAAAAGAAAAAAATCCCTTATTCTATTTTTGGGTGTTTTGGTATTGAAAATGGTTTCTGAAATGGATTTATTATTTAAATATCTTGGTTTAATTTCTTTTGATTACAAATTAAATGATATTAGACAATGTTTTATATTTTCAATATTTTATATGTTATGATTTTATAATGGTACTTGTACATTTGACGGGTTGTTACGTGATAAACCAAATAACGGGTGGGGCCGTGATAAACTAGGATGGGTGGTTACGTTATAACCTCTAATTAATTGGTTATGAAAGTCTGCCATATGGCTATTCCATTTAGTGATATGTGTGTAAGTCAACCGTATGGTTATTCCATCTAAGTATATTTATGTCCTAAGTTACCTTTATATGTTATTTGTTCTTTCTATGGGTTTTATGGTAATATTTTGGTTACAAAATGGTAAGAAATGATCTTTTATTTATTAAAGAGTACTTACTACTTCATAAAGGTGAAATGTTTTACTTATGATAAGGTATTCAGGGTTTACTTGTTGTTTTGAAAATCTAATAGTTTTCCATCATTGTGTATCCCTTACTGAGCTTTTTATGCTCATCACAAGTTTTTGAAACGTTTTTCATTGGAAATAAAGTGAATTAGGGTCAAGGATGAGATCAATGAAAAATAATGTTGTATAAAACATTTAACTAGACATTACACTTTTTTCGATGAGTTTTTATTTTATGAAAAAATGTATACTATGTAGTGGTGTCTACATGTAATATTCAAGTTGTTATGTTTATGTTTTGACATTATTCTCTAATGCTCTAAACTTGAAAGTATTATCAATATGAATTATACATTTAATACAATATTACCTAATTTTTAAGGATGGGTCCTTATAATAAATCATTTTATTTTATGTAATAGAATGTTATATACAATTACTTAATCAATTAAATTCAAGTCGGATGATTGGATAATATTTGGCTCATATGTCCAAATTGACATTCCTAGTTAACTGTGTGAAATTTTTCATTGTTCCATCTAATATACAATAAGAAAAATGAAATAAATATAAATTTTATACATAAATTATATTGTAAAACCGAATAATGAAATATGGTGGTGAATAATGAACTTAATGATAATTATAGATATGGTTCATCATATATTCTAATGAGTAACATTTACGTTTTTCAATGATCATTATAGAAAGAAGGTAATTATTATTTAATATTTCTATAATTATATTTATATAATAAATATCATATTATTTCATTACATATTCTTATATATATTATCTATGTGATGGGTGATAAAAAACGAATCAAATTGCTTCATGGAGACAGTTGTCCACATGTATGCTAAAATGAAATCATCATTCACCATGGAATAGAAAATCTTGAAAGTATATGATTTTTTATGTTCAAATAATGTGACATAAATATAATATATTTATATAAACATTATATTACTAATAATGACATGATTAGAAAGGACCAAATCTTAAGCATCGCATGACCTAATGAATATAGACTAGATTTCTCCTTCATTTATTCCCAAAGGTCTTTTAGGATTATTATTTTAGAGAATTATGTAAAACTCTTACATAGTAAACCCATACATTAATAGTGGATAATTATACTTAGTTTCCATAAAATCTATCAATCAAAACATCCTAAAATAAAACATGATTTGTTTTCATCATAAATATTTAGATATTTCAATGCGACCTCATGTCCCTACTCATTTCTACATCCCTGTGAAAAATATTTTTAAAACATGGTGTGAGAAGAAAACACTAGTAAGGGACATAAAAAAAGAAAATTATTTTCCAACTCAAAAACATGAAATACAATTTAATTTTCACTAATAATTTGAAATAAATTATATCCGCATGAAAAAACACACACATTTTTTTCTCAAATAAAACCATTCAAACCTATAACAGGAAGACAAAAACCTTTTTTGGTAACTCAGAAAATTACATTCATAAAATAATGTAAACCATTTATTTAGTAATTTTCATATATAAATATTCTAATATATTTCAATGGATAAAATAATCATATACTAATGCATTTGAGATCTATAATGGGGATAACCCTACCTATAAGCTATATCTGGAACAACTATTTTTTATAAACTATAATGGGGATCATCCCACAGTGTAAGCTATATCAGGATCAAATATGAGATATAATTGGGAACAAATTTTTTATAAACTATATAAAGCTCACCCATTTTATATATATTCTCAACTACAAAATTAGGAATAAGACATTTTATGTTATCAATTTTTATCATACAACCTTAAATATCCATTAAATCCAATATATCAATAATGTTCTGATATAAAAATAAAAATTTCATTGAAAAACTCATTTTCAATACCAAAATACAAATAAAAAGTGAGATAATGTTTTTATATGAATAAAATGTCATTACAAACAATCTTGATAAAAATATAATTTTTTTAAATAATTTCATTTTTCAAAATGTTGGGCCCTTTGAACATAAAATGTTTTATTTGAAAATAATCTCATAAAAATATAAATTAAAAATAGAATAATTTAGGCATAATAAAGGTGTTAAAATCATCTCATTCCATATAATTTCAAAAAAAACATTCCCTTTGAATATTGTAAAAATTGTTGATAGGGTAGCATTAAAAAAGTATTTTTAAAAGAATACCTCCTACCAGGCGTCTGAATCATCACATATATTTTTTATCATAATGAATAATATAATTAGTTTAAATATTTAATTAAATTACAACCTTTTCATATTTATTATTCCTTTTTTCACTAAATAAAATTTTATAGATACCACTTAATTATTTATGTTCACTTTAGTCACATTAAGGTTATTTAGTAAAAAATTGCATGATGAATTCATTGTGTTGAATGTAGTCAAAGAGATCAAAATTAAATAATCTATAGATAAATAATCATGAAATAATTATTTTATTTAGACATCAGTTATACTTTTAAATCCATCCATTAAATGTGGTTATAAAAAATCAATAATGTTACAATCATCGAGATGGTAGGTCGTACATACGCATAAGTAATTGTTCAATCTTTCAATGATCACTATATAAATGATGTATGTATTATTTTATATTTGAATAATTATTATAATATAATAATATCGTATTAAAAGTTTAAATATACTTATATATATATTCCATGGGATGTGGGGATGAAAAACATCACATCGCTTTTTGGAGGTTATAGTCCACACTTACGCAAGACCAACATTATAATTTTTTTGAGTTGAATGGTAAGAACATAAATGATATATTATATTTTCATAATTATTAAAAATCATTAATATCTTATATAAAATTAATCCCATCGTTATAACTATTCTTGAGGGATGATTATGGAAAAAAAATTACATTGGTTGGCGAAGCTGTAGTCTGTTGTGCAAAAGATTGAAGAATTATTTTCTTATTTGATAGATGCGTATGTGGATATTGGTAATGAAAATAACATAATAAAATATTATTATATGGAAAATACTAGATTAATTACCATATAATTATTTAATAAGGTTTTAAAAATGTGTTAGAATAAAAAAAACTAATACATATAGAAAAATATTATACCTCGTCTTTGGAAATGTTATGTTACTTAGCATCTATAGAATGCTATTTTTGGTATTATTCATAAAACAAGACCTCAATAATGTGGGAATAGATTCTATAAATGTAAATGGTTAGTACATTGATGAATCAAAAAGTTTTTTATGTGTTCAGGATTGATAAGAAATGTTTCCCTTTTATAAGAGAGCAGATGGACACTCTTGAAATTTTTCAAAATAATAAAATAATATAAATTAATTGCCAATTATTAATAGCGAAAAAGTGATTTATTTATAAGATAAGATGATGATGGTTAAGATACCTTCATCCAATTTTAATTAGGCATTTTATATCTAAATTTCTAGCCTTATTATTGGTTTTCAACCCTTTTTGATACATTTAACTTGACAACATTGATTTTTATTCCTTGAGGGTCAATATTGTTACAATAAAATGAAAAACAATAAAAAAATAGATCATGGATAACATTTTGAATCTTATCCTAAATAAATGGTAGAATTTATTTTTTTTAGGAATATTATATCATTTAATAATTTATTATTTACTATAAAATATCAAAAATGTCATCTTTAAGAAATATTCATTAAGTTGGGTTTTATATTATCCAGATAAAACTTATAATTCAAACCAACCATTTTATTGAATGAATAAAACTTCATAGTAATCTAATAATTTTTAACACATTTATTGTTTGAAATTATATTTATTTTAATATTTTTTATATCAGTTATTTGATTTTTTTTATTACTTGAATAATTACTACATCAGCATTGGGCATGAAATTTAGGTAATTATATTTTGAATAAAATATTAACCTAAATTACCATAAGGAAGATAAACATTTTATATTTCAAAATACTATTGATAATTGAACATGTCCTCTAGATTAAGATATATTAAAATATGAGTGTAGCATCTTAGACTTTTTGTTAAATAAAATATTATAAATGTCATAATCAATTTAAAATAGAAATAAAGTTCAACATATTTTAGAATTAAATGATTATTGATGATAATTACTCATCCAATGAAATTGAATAAATAATATAAGGTAATTATAAAATTCTAATCATATTATTTTTACCTTTAATTTCTTGATTTTCCTATTGTAACATCTCGGATCTGGAAGCCACTCTACTGGTGCCCCATACCTGGTTTCCCTCATGGCCTCAAGCACATTTCCACAAATGCCGAAGGCTGCCAACTAGAAACAAGGGCCTATGGTGTGATAGTGGTGAAATTATGCCCTCATTGGAAGAGTGTAACACAACAAAATAAATAATAACAATAGTGGAAGCAGTAAATAGCATGAAACTAAAGTAAACAATAGATGATTGAAAGATTAGGATAACCAAAAGGAATAAAATATCAAAATGATGTAGTGTGTCACATGTTCTATGAAAATAGTGAAATATGATACAATACAATCAAGTACAATACAATACCAATGTGCGGTAACACAAAATGAAACTCAACAGCATCGTATGCCTTCACATAGTCCCTTACTCTCCTTATCGTAATCTGCAATCAAGTTCCTAAAAATGGGCCTTTCCACTTTTGACACCTGCAGCTATATAGTCTTCTTGGGCCCAATAACATTACCCATACAGGTTGTGAGAAATACATCTCAGAAGGAAACCACCAAAGGTTGGTCCCATCCACCAGTGTGTATATGTAGGAATGGTGTACAAAGAGAATTGAATTAATTAGGAAATACTTAAAAGTAAACAATCATAAAAGTCTTGTTTCCTGTTTTCATTCATTGCATTCAGTCCAACCATTTAATTATATTAAATTATATAATTCTTGATATATAGCCTAATCTCGTCAATCCCTCCTATAATAAATCTTAACAGATACCTCAAAATCTTTCCATTAGGCATGACGTATGCATAATTATATCCTCATCCTCAGGCCTAATTAATCCTCACCCATAGGCATAATGCCTCCTTGACCATTAGCATAAAAATAATCACCGAGAGGCATAAAAAATCCTTATCTACTGGCTTAACAAATCAAACAGAGGAAAGCGAAGTATATCAGTAGTTCAACATATTAAACAACATATGCATTCTTTACACTACTACATGGTTAACATGAAACAACTAACTTTGTTATACATTTAATTAACCAATCATTTCAAAGAACCCATAATAGTAAATACAATGACATACCCAAAGGTATCATAATACAACAAGATCAATAACAGTTATCCGAGGGAAATGCGCCTGTAGGGTGGTGCTTAATAAAAACTAGGAGTTTCAAACATTCAACAATATATATAAGTAATTGCATAAATATTTTTATCTTTTAACATGGTTAGAGTATCAACAAAGTGACACCCTAAAGCTGGGGACACAACACAATGACACTTATAAACTACTTTACATTAACCAATAAGCACATGATCACCTACCTCGTCATAGTATGACTCTCCTCATCTAGCCTCGACTTCCAATTCACGTTAGAACAATGTAGATCTATGAAACAGGATTAAACTTTCAACCTTAAATAACTTCTTTGGGAGAAGAAATCACCAAGAATGGATCTAGAGGAATCGAGCACTCACTGAGATGATTCCAATGGATCCAACAGTGTTCAAATAACCTTCTAAACGATGAAACATGAGTGGAACTTAATCTTGTTTCCAGTTCTTCATCCCCCCAACGACCCCTCTATCCAAATGATAGAAAAATGAGGCTACTTCCTATTTTAACGGAAAACCCTAAAATACACGGCGTATAATCAAATATACACTGTGTTTGTAACATTTAACTATTCATTTGGCGGCCGAATATCAATGACTTACTTTCCAGGACCATCTGACATGGTTTTATGGCGTGTATTAGGAAGTACACAGTGTATAGTTAGTTTTTCCCCTCTTCCTTGTGGACATGCCAACACACCATGTATTCCCATCATACACGGCCAAAACTATATGTCATGTACTTAGGAATACATGGCGTGTAACCCCTGATTCCTGTATATTTCCCAAATTTCCCTTGTTTTCTCAAAAACAACACAAAGTAAAAAAGAATAAAATAAACACGTACCAGCAACTCTGAACTGAGTTCTTACACCCTTCACTGTTGTAAAAAAACTTACCAAGGATACTATCCATATTGAAAACAGGATACCATTTTATATATTTGGACCCAATGATTCAAAATATGGAATCAACATTAATGAAATAAAAATATTGATTTTAAACAATTTAATTTAAATTTAAACTGGGAAAACGTAATTAAAAATGTTTTTTAATGAAATTATTATTTAGAAAAATAAAATTTGTTATAATTAATTCAAATATAAAATTCGTTTAGAAATAATAATTGGAATATTTTAGTTAAAAAATCACTAATTATATTTCAAAAAAATCATAATAGAATATTATCTTCTTAAGTACATTAAAAGAAAATACATTTTCCAATGAAAAATAATAATTTTTACAATTTCTTGAAAAATCAATTCATTTAGAAAATTCTCGAAAATTAATCCATAAATAACTTTAACATGATAAGTTCAAAAATAAAATTAAGTTTTAAAAAATTAATCTCATAAAATATTAAAAAATTAATTATAATATTCCATCTTAAAGAAAAATAAAATTCATTTTTAAGAAAAAAATATTTTTTAAGAATAAAAAGACTTTACTATATATTAAACTGATTGCATAAGAAGAATTAATTAATACATTTGAAATTAGTATGATGATTATATATTTCATATTTATTTTAATAATATTCATTCCATTCTATTTAATGGATAGGTTAAAATGGTCACATTTAAATATAAATATTCCATTTTTAATTTATAATCGATATTACGTATCATATACACAATTGAACAAAAAATTTATTTTAAAATCATGGGATGTAATGTTGTCACACCATTTTAATAAATTTAATCTTCATAATTTGAACCCAATATTAGTAACTAGGGTTCAATTTTTCAAAATTCTTTAGTTGAAACCCAAATATGTAAATATCAAAAATAAATCATCCTTTTGAATGGAGTGAAATGAAGGTACAAAATTTACATGAGAAAACATATACATAGATTCCAATAAGGAAAAAATGGACATTGAATAGAACAAAAACTCACATGGGCTGGTAGAGAGTGATAGAAAATATGGTCATGATAAAGTTGATCATTAAGAAACTGTAAATCTTGGATGGGATAAAAGGTTGTTAAATTTTCAGTAAGAAAATGAAAAATATATTTTTTTTATTTCTTTATCCTTTAACTATAGTTGAGGAATTTATTTACCATATTTACTAATATCATAATGAAATTTAATTACTTGAAAATTTTAGTTTTATCCTTTAACAAATTTCTACCACAAACTAATATTTTTCTTGAAATGATGAATACTTTTTTCTCATGATTGATGAACTATAATAATCATCTATAGATAAGAGAATCCCAAAAATAAAACAAAATATCCCACCAGCCTCAACACATTAATTAAATCTAAATTTTTTTGTAGAATATAAAATAAATACTCAAAATGAGTAAACCTTAATACTAAGAAAAACATCATTAATCTCAAAAATTTAATAGTAATAACAAACCATCAAATTTGAAATATATCTATCATCAGAATTCCTTAGATAAAGTATATAATAATATTGAAACCCAAAAATTAGATGTATTTGATTACATCATCTTCCATTATATATTTAGTATTTAACTCCAAAAAACATCAATCAATCCCAATACTTCATTGAGAAAATGTAATTGGCCAAATTACATAATCTTGAAAATATTCTAATTATTTTTATAAATCAAATAAATTAACTTAGAGATGCATTGTTATCATATATTCATCCAAAATATAATTCATCCTTTATTCCTCAAAGAATATTTTTTAGTATCTTATATGGTTCCCAAAATAAATTTGACCACTAACAGTTTTTGATAAAACCTATATTCCCAAATTGTAACAACACATACTTACCTCACAATATATGACCATTAAAAACATATAGGATGCGAGTAGATTTAAAGATATATCTTGAAAATTTATGTTCATTGTTCCTAAAATAATGTTTTTCATATAATAAGCTTATGAGATATACATGCCTCAAAAACTAATTAGTACTATAAAAATATATACTAAATTATTTTCATTGTTGAAAAAAACCAATGTGAATTTCCTAATAATTTGAACATATGATCATCCTTCGACAAATATTGAGCTCCCGAGAGTTCTCATCAGTTCACTGGATGGACAACATCATCTGTAGTAGTATACAATGATTTCTACACCCCCTTTTTCATCAGATCTTCCACACTATGTAAATAACTTCATACAGAAGTTAGCTTAAATTCCCGACTCATTATAGCCAAAAAAAAATTATACCGTTGACAGGATATCTATTATCTTATTCATGGTTTTTTGAATAATTTTTTCATTATAATTAAGAACCCTATTTCCAATCGAACCACACTAGAAACACTTCCCAGATCCTCCAAAGCATTCTCCAAAATTTATTTAACCACACATATAAATTTTTTGGGGCTTATCTTCATACTTCTTTTTTTATCTCCATTTCATCCCACATTCACTTTTTATTTTTATGTTTATCTCATATAACATAAGTGTCGGTAAACTCAATCACAAATTTCTCAGCACAATGAACAAATTTCTCATAAAATTTAAACTATCATGTGTCCAATTCACTTTGAAAACATAGTTTTAGTGCTATATAAAATCTATTAATTTTATTATAATTTTATTCAATAATAAATAGAACAAACCCAATAATTATCGTGAATTATTTTCATACATGCTAAAAAATCATCATCTTTGACCATCAATTCAAAAATTGTTTCTCCATCCTAATCCAAATAGTTTAAGGGAAATATATCATGAAGAAAATACTCTTGAATGTGTCCCATTTAATACAATATAGATAATATTTAACTCTATTATTCTTAGCCAATGACCAAAATTTATCAGCTTTATGTTCAAAATGATAAATTAAAAGTGTTTTTTATGTTATGAATATCTCATGACATCAAATATATTTCTCAGAGCATTAATCCACCATTCAGCTACCATATGGTCAGATGACCAAATAAACGATGTGGATGTTGTGTCAAATAATTTTCCAATGATGTTATATTACACTTTTGTAGATTTGGTTGGTCACTATAATGGATTCCACCAGCATTTGTAGCTTTTTTCAAATGGAAAATTATTTTAAAAAACTTCTTTGTTCCAATTCCAACCAACTCAGGATGCAGATTTGGAAGGATATATTTCTCTTAGTTTATTCCTATTTTAGCCTTCATGTTTCCTATATGTAAAACCATCATGAATAGAAATAGTATATATTGGTAAACATGATAATCATAAAATCCTATATCCTTTCAGTATATATAAAAATTAATATATTTTATTGAAGTGGTATTAACATTAAGCCAAACACAAAAGCTTTCTAAAACACCCTCTGAAAACAGTTGTATGTTCCCACCCTTAAATATCAAGTATTATAATGAATGTATACAAGAATTATCATTATTCTTTCCCCAATATGTTTTTATTTTAGTTTTTTAGAGAATAGTACAAAATCTATCATAGTAAAAGAATACATTAAAAGTGGAAATTTCTATTCAGTATCTATTTTCCCACTAAACTAGTCTCCATAAAATAAAAAATGGTTTATTTTCATAAAAAAATAAACAAAATATTTCTTTGGACCTCAACCTTAAATTTATTCATCAATAAATCCCTATAATATTTTTAAACATAGGATGAGCACAAACAGATATATAAGTTACATAAATAATTAAAACTTTTAGTCTAGTTAAATCTTGGAAAACATAATTAATGTTTTTTAGTGTATGATATAAATCATTTTCACATGAAAACCATCATACTTTTTGATCAAATAAAACCTTTAAATCCCAAAATAAGTATATAAAAACACTTTTTTGGTAACTCAAATAATCAAAGTAATAAAAACCCTTCAAAAAATGAAATTAGAATAGCCATACATCTGATTTCCAATATAATTCTCCATAGAATGTAATCATTTACAAATAAATTTTAGAGCTACATTGGGGCTCACCCCTCATATAAGATATTTCAGGTTCACTTAATTTTCATGACCTATAATGGTCCTCAACACTTCGTATAAGCTATATCAGGCTCTCCATGAGCTATAATGTGGATCAACCCTTAATGTATGATATATCTGGATAACCCATTTTATATATAATTATTATGTTACAAAACATGAATTAAAATTTTTTAATTTCACTTTTCATCCTAAAAGCTATAAAAACATACTAAATTTCATATAAAAACACATTAGGATATCCAAAATACCATTTTATTTAAAACAATATATAAGAGAAAACCTAAAACAAGGTAAAGTGGGTTTTCATTTAAAAAAAATTATAATTAAAAAATTATTTAATAAAATAACATTTCCATTTCAAAAGCATTCATTTCTTGGAAAAACTGGGAAATTTTAAATAAATTCAAATTATTTAAAAATAAACCTACAAAATTATAAAGAATACTTAAAAGTTATGAGGATATATGACACTGGGAATATCAACTCATGTGATATAATTTATAAAAATAATTCAATTATTCTATTGTAAAAAGAGTTGAAAGATATACATTAAAATGTGATTAATAAAATAAATTCAATTACCTTGATTCTAGCACATCACCTGAATTTATTATCTTCCAGAATATTAAACTTAAATTAATTATTTAACTTCTTGGGAATTTTTTCCATGTTTATTATTCCATTTATTTTATAAAATCTTTTCTTTTTATAAATAAAACATTTCATTAGATTATACTAAATAGAGGATATTTTAATGTTTATTTTCTTGTAAACAAGGTACATAATACATGGAAATATAAAAAATTCTTCTAACATATAATTAAGGATTGTTAATTTATTAATACTAATTAATTTTACTAAATCTCATAACATGGGAACATACATCAGTGGAAAGGGTGATCATAAGCCCTAGTAAGGTAATAATCAAGGGAAACGGTATAGAAGTGATCTTGAAGAATATCAATAAGAACCTAAGGAATAACATTATGGGTTGAGTAATATAAAAAACATAAATGATGACATGTAAATGTGGCTAAAATACTTTAACGATAAATTCATAAGAATATCCCAATGTTTTTTTCACTGAGGTTTCATAAAAATACCAGTGTAGTAAGTAAGGTTTCATAAAATATGACATATCTGGATGATAGATTATTTACCCAATGCATTAGAGCACTAATAGGGAACACCATTCATATGTATTAATTTTTATGTGATCTATAGATTTCATAATAATTAATTTCCTTAAAACCCCATCGATAATAAAATAAAATGCATTTCATATCAAAATCATGGAGTTTCAAATGTGATTTAGAAACATGATCATTATGCCATTTTTAACCCATGGAAAGGGAATTTAGGATTAATTTATATCAAAAGTCGAAAAAATAAATAATTTTTACATATTTCTAAATACCCCTATAACAGAAATATGTTTTTTTAATCAAAAAAATAAAATAAAACGAAATTTCTTGAGGAGAAGGTTGAAATTTTGAGAAGTAATATCGGTAGCATAATAGGTATGAAACCTAGTTTAATAAAATTGAAAAAGAGACGGAATATGGTTATATCATTGATAAAAATTAATTTCCCAAAAATTGAATGGATAAATATAAAATAATATAGAGTGGGAAAAACATTTATTATACATATAGAAATAATTGGTTCTTGAAACGAACAGAAATGGTGGATATTTCCCATACCTTGAAGAGTAACTCCTAAAACTTGAGAATTGGGACCTTGGGATCTTGAGGAATACTTGGGAGGAAAACTTGGGGGGAATAATTGGGTTGAAACATGGTCACATATTAATGGAGGATGAATTGTGATTGAAATTAAATTGTTAATTAGGAGTTTATTTATAAAAAATATAGAGGATTTGTTTATTTATTTCCAAATATATTCTTTGGAAACCTGGGTAGTGGTAAATTAAAAAGAATGGGCTTGCCTTTGGTATTTTAAAATGGTGATGGAAACTTGGGACACATTTTATGTTATTTCAGTCCACAAGAGTTGGCCATAATTTTATATTAATTGTTTTTAATTGGAAAATTTATGTTTTCCCACGATAACATTTTTAAAGTTAATGTTTTCATTTTTGAATTTGGAATGTAAATTATATATTTGGAAATTGATTAAAATCATTGAGAATAACTCTGATTAATAAAATAAAATAATTTCTTTCTTTTATTATTGTTAATTAGTTATTAAATTATTATAAAATAATTCAAGTGGCATTAACATATAGAAACACTCAAACATATTTTTACAATTAGTGAAAAAATAAAATATTTTAGAAAATTTTCATAAATTTTCATAAATTCACCCTAAAATAATTTCAATGCACGTATTTCAAAAATGATTTTTATTTAATCATAATAATTATATAAATATGATAATTTGAACTTTTAAATATAAAAATATTTATTTATTAAAAATAATTGCAGATTAAAAATGCCTTGTAAATTTTCTAACATATAAAAAAATAGAGTTATTTAATCATTTATTTTTTAATAAGAGTGTTTCAATCATATTATTTCATTAAAATAAACATTATTAATAATAATTTATTTTATTATAACATACTTTTCTTTTTTTAAACTTAAAATCTCAATCTGAAAAATCAATTTATCATATTCCATTACAATTTTATAAAAAAATATATTCATAAAATGGAAATCATGGAATAAATTTTTTTATACAATGGAATGACACATTATGTCATTAGGGACTTGACACAAAACCCCTTATATCACCTCACATATGACCTAAGGTTAAAGTGTACAATGGTGATAGATTCATGGGGTTGATCAACTGACATTGCCCAAGAGGTAATTTAGACTAAGTTGAACTTCTCCTGTAATAGATTTCAGTCAAGCTTCATGAGTGGAAGATCAGCATGGGCTTGGTCTAGGTAAAACCCCAATGAGGCTACCAGTCACTGAAGCTCCAATGAATGTTCTTAATACTACATGACTTTACATGTTGAGGACATCATTTCTCAATTCTTCATTGATTATACTTTTAATTTCAACTTATAAATACAAACTATAAGGTTAAACTTTTTTATGTGTATAGATTAGAAGGGTCATATTTACCAATGGTAATATAATGGTCGAGCCCTAATAGTCAAATTTCACTTTATACTCACTTAATTATAAAATATATATAGTTTTTTTGAGTAAAAAATAATATAATACACATTTTCTTAGGAAAAAAATTTTATTGAAAAACTCTAGTTCGTTACAGCCTTCCCCCTTAAGAAATTTTTCAATGAAATTTTAAGTTAACATCTCAGTTGAGAAAATTTTTGGTTACTTATTCCCCATTGTATCCCCAAGTTCCCATTTCACTCTTTCAAATTTATGGTTCCTCCATAACACTTTGACAAGGTTGGTAGTCTTTTTTCATATAACCTTGTCCCTATAGTGCATGATCTCCACCAGATACTCTTAATAAGAGAATTAATGTTCCAGTTATACAACCTATGGATTCACTGCATGTGACGGGTCTGGTTTTTATTTCCTCAAGAGAGATATATGAAATAAATACTGAATATTTGCTGGATTCGGATGAAGTACAAGCTGATAGGTCATTGCTCTTTTGTGATCAAGTATTTCATAGGTGTAATGTACCTAGGGATTTTCTTCCCTTTCTTTATAAACAACATGAATATCTTACTATGTTAAATTCTATTGATGAAATTTTTTTCCAACATCAAACTCCAAGTCCCTTCATTGGATTTTAAAATAGTTATTCATCCAATACTAAGTAGGATTTATGTTTTTCTGTATAGAATAATCCATTTCTATCATCTCTTGCACAAGATCTGGACCAATAATCATTCTCTCACCAACATCATCCCAATAAGTATGAGTTATATATCACATCCCATATAGAGAATTAAAATAATCTAATTGAATACTCGATTTGAAGCTGTTCTTGTATGAGAACTCAACAAATTAGAGATGTTGATCTCATCCACCAATAAAATTGCATTGAGAATGTTATCAGTATTTCTTCGAGTGTCTGAATATTCATTTCATATTATCAAACTGTTTGGGGTGATAAGTCATACTAAAACTCAATTTCTCACTTTTATCATGTTGAATAATTCTCCATAATTGTAATATGAACCATGGATCATCATCAGATATGATATAGAGTTGTACCCTATGAACCCTTACCACTTCCATCACGTAAATATTGTATTTTTTTCAATAGATAAATCTTCTTGAATAGTGATTAAATGGAAAATATTTAAGAGAATATCTATGATAGTTTAATTTTCATTGTTTCCTTTATATTTTTTTAGAACACCAGTGACCAAGTGCACAATGATATTGTACGACTTAAATATTGGTATGGGTAGTGGCTGAAAACCCCCTTTGGGAATTTTTCTCTCTTGCATTACTTATTGAAACACCAAACACCTTGTATTTTACTTGGAAATATCATTTTTCTTGTTATCCCACCGGTAATGATAATAAAGTTCCCGATACATTTTCAAACTTCCATGTTGTATAGATAAAAGTAGATCTATGAGGTTTATCCATAAATTCCTTCTTTATTTTTGGAAAAAAACGGAACACAGAGTCTTATATAAAATTTCAATACACCTTATTGATCTATATTGATCTCAAGAAACGTCTCTTTCTTCACACCCTATATCTTCTTCTATAACAAAGGAACTTCTCATTTAAATTTCACGATCTTCTCATTTACTAATTATTGAGAAATCATTTGGGATATGTTTGATGATGTAAATTCTCTTATGATCTCAAAGTTTATTTTTAATAGGTCATTGATCAAAGGGCCTCCTTGAATCATCATCATGTCTAGCACAACTGGGTCTTTCCTACATAATGAATTAGTGACACGGTTTTCTATTCCGGGGTGATAATGAATTGAAAAAACACAATCTTTAAGAATTTTCACCCATCTCCTCTGTCTCATGTTAAATTACTTTTGTGGGAAAATATATAAATTTTTTTTTTCAATGTATATATAATATTTCTCCCCATAAATATTGTGCCTCCATATAATTGCAAAAAAAACAACCACAGCCAGCTCCAGACCATGCATAGGATAATTAATCTCATGAGGATTCAATTGTCAATATGCATGATAAATATACATGTCATTTTGAATTAGGATTCAATCAATCCATTTTAGAGATGCATCACTAAAAATAATGAATCCTTCCCTAAAAGAGGATATAGTTCATAAAAGATCACTAAAAAATATCTTCTTCAAATCATGGAAAATTTCTTCACACTTATTTGTCCAAATGAACTTGGCCTCTTTTTGTGTCAACTAGTTTAGTGGATTAGAAATTAGGGAAATGTATTTCACAAACCTCCTATAATATCCTGCTAATCCAAGGAAGATAAAAATATCAGTTATTGTTGTAGGATGAGACCACTCTATCCCAACCTTTGTCTTCATAGTTTCAGTTTTTATTCCTAACCAATTACAATGTGACACAAGGAAGAAACATATTGTAACAAACTTTCACTTTTACTAATCTTTATAAATAATCTCTCCTCGGTCATAATTTTCAATATAACCCTTAGATGATCATCATTCTTCTAAAAAATTTGAAGAATATATCAAAATATCATCCACAATAACTACAAAAACTTTATCAAGGTAGTTTTTAGAGACTTTATTTACCTAATACATAAATATAGCAGGAACATTAATCAAGCTAGAGGAAATAACAAAAAACACATAATTCTAATATTTTAATCAAAATGTAGTCTTTGGAATATCTTATTCGATCACCCTTAATTGATGATAATCAGATCAAATATAAATATTAGATAATAATTGATCCTCGTGAAGATGGTCAAATAAATCATCAAACCATTAAATTTGGTACCAATTATTCAGTGTGATCCCATTCAGTTCTCTATATTCAATGCATATTCACATTGATCTATCCTTTTTCTTCACAAATAGGATAGGTTCTTTCCCAAGAAACACACTTCATTGCATAAAACCCTTCTCCAAAGGTTATTGAAGTTGTTTCTTTAATTACTCTAGCTCTACATTATCCATTATATATAGGTTATTTTATATCTTCTTGGATCCAGGCATGAGTTCAGTGGAGAGCTATACCTCTCTTTCAAGGAGAGGTATGAGAAACTCTTTAGTAAATAAATCAATTTATTCCTAAATTATTGAGAAGTTTTTTATACGTACACATTCATTACCTTCTTTATCTTCAACGATAATTTTCATAAATATAGACATGAGATGTGATTCTATAAAAAGCTTATCATGACCCACCTTCCTAAATAAGAAAGAGAGATAATGACCGCAGAGTCCTTCCCCAAATAGGCCCTTGGTGGAAACTAGCACCCATGGTAGATAAAAATTCACAAAAAATGGGAGGAATTCCCCTTTTTGATGAAAATAGGATTGGTTGATAAGTTGTATCCACCTCAAACAACTCCAAGAAACATGTATATATATAAAACCAAAATTCATACCACAAGCATGTTTATAGTAAAACTATTGAAAATACAAAAAAAACTCCAATGTAAGAACCAAAATGAAACTATGAAGTGACACATAAACTATCCCCAACATCCGATATACTATGGTCTAGAATGGCCCATGTAATCTCCCTAGAACCCTACAACTAGTTTTATACACATAGGGTTAGCATGAATGTATACTCAGTAGGTAAAAAGAAAAGTCACCCATGCACAAGTGGTGGATTATACTAATTCCCCTATGAGAAAACAGTGGAAACCAACAGCACCAATCAAGGAATACAAACCACCAAACCTCACCAAGGAACACTCACCAAGTATTACAGATCATGTAATGTGAAATAATAAGCACATTGATATTTGATTTCTGCGCACCACTTCCCAGTGTTTAAATAGAAAATATTGACGCATCTACCTCTTCCACAAGCCCCACTACCAGAACCTTTATGTACACACCAAGGATACAAACCAAAAAAGTAATATCCTTATAAACATGGGCCCCACACATACCACACCACTCCCAAGGACACCTAGGTCATATCCCAATGACACGTGGGAAAAAAACCACCTCTCACACATCGAATACCATAAGTCTTGTATCAAACCACAAGAAATAAAAGCCTTTCTGGATAAGTCATGGGAAATAATAAACGGCATACCATTATAGACTACCGGTAGAGTCTTGGGTGATAAATTCTTAGAAGACGGAGCAGAGAATATCCAATGACCATCCATCCATCCTCTCACCAGGATGTTGGGAAATACACACTCCCCCATAGTAATGGTGGTGCTTGGCACAAAGCTCACAACATGGGTGAGTGAATATAGAAAACACAGTGAACAAAATGTATACATATATGTACCAAACACTCACCCATACCTATGAGTTTTCAAACAAAAAAATATCCCACTCAAAACCACCTCTACTGCTACCCCTAAATGCACAACTAGAAAACAACCTCAACTAAAACATCAACCCACCCCTTTTAATTTAACCATTTGTCATTATATAATATAATCCCATTTATTTATTTATTTATTCCATAATTGTCCAAGTAGATAACAACCAAAACATCTAAAACCATTTTTAGAAATCTAAAATCCACTAAAAACTTCCACATCAAATAAGGAAGAAACATCCATCATCCTTCTTCAAATTTATCCCTCTCAAGTCATGCCCTCACTACCAAACCATGTTGCCCTGCTTCACAACAACACCACACATGGCACACCAATAAACAGGAAATCATGAAAAAACCTATTCATATAGCCCCACTACCCATCCACAACCAAGATGCAGTGTCACCACATCAAAAGTCCAACCACTCCACAATCAATCAATCTCTTAGACTGAGATACCATAACACTTCCTGTAATGCCCAATACACATAGTCACACCTCTAGCCTAGGATCCAGACTACCAAAACCCACACGAGGCACAAAATCAAATAGAACACAAAAAACAACCACACCAATTAAACATGGTATATTTAGATTCAGTGAGCACTGTTATTTAAATTCCACTTTGATAAATAAGGGTGATAAAAATATGGTTTTCATCATGGTGAATTCATTTAATTTGACGAGGTTTATGGGATCAATAATTTTAATATTTACACCAGTTATTCACAAGGAATCAACAAAAATTATAAAGAATCCCCCACACATAGATAGAGACCAACAACAGCACTAATTTTCATAATCCACACAACCACACCAGATCACATTATCAAAAACGATAAAAAATAAAATAGGTGATCAACATGAATCCACCTCATAAAATTATCGAGTTTGTATTAGAATTTATCTTCATTAAATGACTGAATTTATCTATTTTCACATAGGACAACTACTATTCCCACCCCGCATGATACAAAAATAGAAGGGAGATGAAGCAAATCCCAACCTGGATTAACAGAAGATCAATAACTCATCATTTCATCTAAAACATAGGATTTTGTGAGAATCATGAAAGAATGCAAGGGGAAAATCGATTGATGGATACATAAAAACATGAGGCTCCATGTGACCAGAAGACAATAAGCATTCCAAAGGAAAATGGAAACACATGGGGAAAGGAAGATCTCAGTTCAGAAAGGAAATATCCAATATCAATAGAATGAGAAACAGTTTAAAAAGTCCTTTACATGGGATCACGGTTAAGATTACGTGGTTTTAAGTTCAAAAAGACTTAGGAACATTAGAATATTAATGATATAATTAATATCCTTTCAGAAATCCTTAGAAATGTTTAAAATAGGCTTTAAAATTTGTTTAAGTCAGATAAAAAGTAAAAGTGTGGAAACTAGAAAAAATGGGAGTGAGTCCTTGATGGGTGAGTCCATGACAAAAATAGTGATATACTAAAGGGTGAGTAACTGATAACAAGACACCAACATTGAGCCACAGATGCACCCTAACGTTTTCGGACTCACCAACGCCCTGACTCACTGAAACTAACACCCTGAGTCACTGACGCATGGACTCACCAACAACGACACCATGAGTCACTGATACTAACGCCATGAGTCAGTGACACCAACTCTATGGATCACTGACATTGAAACCCATACTAATGGACACTAACTCCCTGACTCACGTACACTTCCACCATATCTCATCGACACTAACACCATGACTCAACAACACTGATTCCCTTGAGTCACTGACACCGACACCCTTGAATCACTGTCAAAACAGAAAAATTGGGAAATTTTAACCCTCTTGAATTGGTCTACCATTGTCTCCCAAAACATCCCTAACATTGGATTCTGAAAAAGTAATAGACCATGTAGGTTTGGTCCATTATATATGATACATCACTAACTATTCTCACCCTCGATAATTTTCAATGAAAACCCAGAATTAAGAGGGGTCCAAAAAACACCTTATAAGATACCTAACAAGGATAAACCATATAGGGTTACTGGAGTGAAACCTCAACATCCAATACTACATCCTTCCATATCTACTTACCCAAAAAACTGAAATAAATTCCACACAAGAAACAAGTATCCTGATAGATGGAGTATATAATTCTGTCTTCCATGTAAAGATACTATCCGCTTTAGGTGTCACTGACTCACTTGCACGAGTTTAATCACATCTTAATTAATGAGTCATTATTAGGCATCAGGTCCTAACCTACTCATACATAATAACTTTATCATATGTCACATTACTAAGATACAAATCAACTCATATAAAACATGTTTCAATCCTTACATCACAAAGAAAAACACTAAAGAAAAATTAAAAATAACAGTCGGTACTAGGAACACATCTACATTTCTAGCTCCCAAGTACTATCCTCTTGCCCACCATGCCTCAAAAACATGTGAACCAAGGGAATGGTCCATCCATACAACACATTCTCCCGATGATCATGGATATCCTTTTGATGATCCACTAACATTGTGTCATCCTCAATGTTTAACTCTCCCTAATTAATAACATGTTAGTCATCATGAAGATACTGAAAAAGCTAGGAGATATAAAAGATGTTTTGGATCCTCCCCAACTATCATGAAAAGATATGTGATATTCCACCTCACAAACTAATACCTACTCCTTGAAAGGTCCGATTAACCTTGGAGAAATATTACTCCCTCTAGAGAACCTGTTTTTCCAACATCGAGGGTAAACCTTCCAAACACATTGTCCCCCACCTCAAACTCCAAAGGCCTCCTCCTCTGATCAGCATGGGACTTATGCTGGACATATGATACCTTTATCCTCTCTTGGGAAAGATGCACCTTCTATATCGTACTCTTCACCATTTCTAGACCAATAAAAACTTCCTCCCCAACTACCTTCCAACACAAGGGTGAACGACATGACCTCCCATATATAGCATCAAAAGAAACCATACCAATGGAAGAGTGGTATATATTATTGTATGAAAACTCTGAAAAGGTAAAATGTCTCTCCCAAGACCCACTAAATTCTATAACACATGCCTGTAACATTTCCTCCAACATCTGGATGCTCTTATCTGTTTGTCCATCCGTCTGAGGGTGGAAAGTAGTGAAGAAGCGTAATTGGGTGCCAAAGTCATGCTACAATCCCCAAAAAACATGTAACATAAAATGTGAATCCTAATTGGAGATGATGGATTAGGGAAGCCCATTGAACTGCACCTCCTCATCCACATATCTCTATGTAAGGAATCCAATGTGATCGACTCCTTGATCGCAATGAAGTGAGCCGATTTCATCAACTGATCCACTAATACCCAAATATCATCACGCCATCCCTCAGAATTGGGTAATCCCATGTAAGCTCAATAGATATTTCATCCCACTTACACTTAGGGACACCTTGAAGACACAAAAATCCACTGGGAACATGGTGCTCATCCTTTACTTGCTGACATACTAAGAACTTCTCCACAAACTCCACCACTACCTGCTTCTTCCCGGTCCAAACGAACTGCTCCCTCCAGCCCTAATACATCTTCTAAACACATTGGTGTGCCACTAAGGGTGGGATATGAAAATCTAGGAGAATTTCCTCACACATTTCCACTAGAAAAAACAGATTCCCACAAAAAAAACATCTGATTCTGACCATCCCCTAACCATACATCCAGAGCGTCACCCTTGTCAATGTGATCATGCATCACATCCGCCTATGATACCCCCCACTGAGACTCCTCCACCTTCTACCTTAGAAATTATTATACCATCATATAAAATAGGCAGCCTCTACCACCATCTATTCCTACACCTAAGTGTTGGGAACCCAACGCCTCCATTGCACTCCAAGCATCTGTAGATTCCAGATCTACCTCATTCTACGACATATTACTCAAATCATCAGCCATAAAAATTTGGTTTAGGCCTTAGTAAATTCATTTTAACCTTAACCACTGTAATTAATGAAGCCCTATTTTCACTATTCATTCTAAAAAAAATTAATTTTAACTTATTAAATTATATATTTTATTATTATTACCAATATGTAATCCATTTTATCAAATTAAATTCTTATTATTTTATGAATTTAATAAATACTGATCTTGCAAGTGTTATGAAAATGTAATTTTCCAATGATAGTTTTTCATAAGTAAATAAAGTTTCTTTATAAAATATCAACCTCAAATTGACTCTAATTATTTAAATAGTATTAAAAACAATATTATTTTAGTAATTTTACTTTGAAAATTATTTCTAAACCATATGTAACTATGTAAATTATTTTAATTAAAATACAATTTTTAATAGAAATTTGTATTTTTCACTATTGATCGAAAACAATTATTTTGTCCCCAAATTCTCATAAATTGTATCTGATTTAATTTTTACAATCAGATTTCAAAAATTACTCTCAATTTTTTATTGAATATCCAAAATTTTAAAAAAAATAAAATAACTGAGAAAAATGAGACGAGGCTAATTTTCATAAAATATAGTTTTAAACATAAAATTGGATTTATTATAATCTATTGTGTAGAAGTAAAATAATTTGAATAATAAGAAATTTGTTTAGATATTTAATATATAAATTTAATAAAATAATTAAACAATAGTGATTTATGTAATTAGTTAAGATACAAACACAATACGTGCATAAAAATGATTTTTTGGAAAAACCAACTCTATTACTTTAGAGTTGTTTTTATTTTAATTATGGATCAATTGATAACCAACGATTTATTTAATATATGTATAAACAAAAAATCATAATTCATATATTCATATTCCTACCATAAAATTTAACAATTATGTTATAATAATATATTGTATTACTGTTCATTTCGACTCGAGGTTTATTTTATCGCATGCTATCGAAAAGGTTAAATATATATTAAAGGGAATATTTTAAAATATCAACATGGTATATTCTTACTTGTCTAAAAAAATTCAACCTTAAAATTTCATAAACATCATCTCATGAACAGATATGGTTAGTTCTTCATCCTAATGTTTTCATGTTCAGAGATAACCTCTATTTTCTTCTAATTTCCCCAAAGAACCATTAATGATTGAGTGATGTAATTCCCAAACACTTGTTCTTAGGTTTCCAAAATATAGATAGGACCTTCACATTAAGATATATTATACCAAAATTATCTTTCTTTAGAGGTGAGGAAATGTTATTGGTATGGCATGTAATTCCTGAACAATGATATATGGAACACATCATTCATATTATAGACACTTAGTGGAATTTATATGTGTAAAGACACACCTCTAATTTATTCCATAATTTTATGAGGTCTAATTTATATTATCCTTAGTTTCCCTTTATTTCCAATCCTTTTAACACCCTTACACAATGATAATTTCATGAAAATGTAATATCCAAAATAAAAAATCTTCTATTGGGTTTTGAGCATAGGTATTTTTAATTCTTTGAAATTCCTTGATATGTATTTTATTAGACTTTATGTTTTTTCCTCATCCTCTTGTTCTGGGCATATAGTCTTTTATTCCCCAACATAATTCAAATAAGACAAAGTATTTAATCACTTTCCATATTGATATTTTAATACTTATGACTCCGAAAAAATATATCTGAGAACACTAAAAACCCAAAATTTTGAATGATTTTATCAAACATTTTTCTCCAGACAATATAATGTTGCTCATAATATCATACCAAATATGTAAATTTCTAGGTTATATATTCTCATGGGACTTGGTAATAACTTGAATTACCATAAATCCTTAGTAATAACATCTGTGATTCCAAAAAAAACCTCGATATTCATTTCTAAAATAAAATCATAGATTATTAAACATATTCCATAAATCCAAAAATAATGTAAAATTAATCGATGTTAACATGAACCACATTATTGTAAAATCAGTAACTAATTTCAATTTTACCAATACTATCCCATTTAATTCACTAATATAAAACCCCTCTTTATCCCAACTAAACATCACTAACTCATCATTAGTAATATATTAAAAGGTTCCATCCACTTTGGCATGTGTTACTGAAAAATATTATCATACCACTACATTGCTTTTATTAGTTATTAGTACTATTCAGAATATGCTTTAAAATAATTAATTAACAATATATGAAGAATAATCCATATATTTGTGGTTATTTTTATAGCTATAATATCATTTGTATAACACTTTTACATCATAATTCTTGAATCCCAATACATAAATAGTTCAACCACTCCACTTCAATGATTGGCATAACATAAACCTTTATTTATTATGGGGATTAACAATTATTAGAGGGAATTAACTCAGATAATTATTGGGTTTGAAACATTTATGGAAAGAAACTATAAATAGATCTATATGATGAAATTTATTCTCTCCCATTATACACTCATTTTAACTCATTAATTCATTACTTTATAAACATAATTTCTACACATAAAACATTTCGTATTCTTTTGATATATGCTCCTTTGTCTTTATTTACACATTTATAACATAAAGGAAATTTTTCATTCATTCCACCATGTTCTCCATCACCTGAGTTCTTAGTGAACTCCATTATTAGCATTTTTGGTGAGTCTAATTGTTAGATAATGTGTAGGTTGTTAATTGTATATAAAGGTAACTGATGAAAAAATCATGATATCATTCACTCTAGTTGTCATATCATAGTTTTCATCATAATCACATTGTTACCCATTACATTCAGTATTAACATGATGCTATTTGGTTCCAATAAATGACTAAATTAAAATAAAACCTATTATTAACTACAATAATCCTCGTGGGAAACCACATTATCATTTATAGGATATATAAATCTAGAAACATTACTCCAATGGCCCTAAGGCCTTCATTTTTTATTTATTTTTTATAATCCACCTTTCTAGGGGTGAGTTGGAACCCTTACAAGGCCCGTAGGCCTTAGAGGAATTCATTGCCTGTAGGATTCAAACATTATGTACAACCCAGAATAACTACTTGGAACTATATATCTAGAAACAGTATTTTCAATCTAAGACATGTTTGGTTTAACCTAGTTCATTCACTTTCATCATTCAAATCCTTCATAATTTTTAATAATGAAAATGTTTATTATCCAATGCATATACACCAAGAGTTTGGAATTAGGTGTTCAATATAGAATATTGATGTGTACTCAGTGAAGATCATGTCAAAGTCCAATGTTCTATTTTATAAGTCATTCCCCCTAGGTATAACTATTTTAGATCCAAATACACATATATTATCTACACTAAGATGTATTACTAGGATATCCAAAAAATATCTCTCTTAACAATGTAGTAGGATGTTATCCAATACATAGACTTGTCCTAAAAGTCCATAATAGCTTTATATTATATAATATATGTTTCCTTAAATCTAGTTTATATGGATTTTCCTGAAATTTATATAATACCTCCAATGGCCCGAAGGCCTTCATTTTTTATTGATTTTTGATAATCGACCTTTCAAGGGGTGAGGTGGAACCCTTAAAAGGCCCGTAGGTGTAGGTATTACATAGCCCGTAAGTCTTAGAGTAATTCATTGCCAGTAGGCTTCAAACATTACATAAAACCCAGACTAACTACTTGGAATAAGATTCATGTGGTCACATAAAAAATGAATGAATTATTTAGTAGTATTGGTAAACTAGATACATACCTGAATCCCAAATTACATTTAAAATCATAAAATAAAACATGGTATTTTTAATTTTAATACGTTTATTACCTTTTTTGTATCCCTACCAATCAATCATTAAAACAATGTTAGAATCTTGGGAAAAGTAAACAAAATAAATGGATTCCTAGTAAGGGTATTCATAGAGTGGAAGAAATCATTAAAATAGAAAGAAAAATCTATATAATGAGTAAATATAAAAAAAAATTCTATTTAAACAATATCTTGAGTGTAAAGATTAATATGTAATGATAAATTGATGATCAAATAATGTCAAATAAATAATCACATTTTATTGAAACATATCCCTGGAAATTATAAAATATATAATACTAACATGCAACTCAACAACTAATCTCATAAGTAGGAAATAAACAATTTCAGACATTAATTGCATATAGTTAAGGCCTTGTAAAAAAATATTAAATAAGTGAGTATGGCCTTATCAAAATACCCAAGCTAGTTTGTATCGTGAGACCTACTAATGCATCAGTGGGATATAGGGGAACCCACCCATTATGTTATGATTCAAATTCATTCCACATATGAAATTAGTGGAAAATAATTAATGTGAACATTCACAATGAATAATAATACTATTAAATATTAATAATTTCCTCAATAAATTTTAATAATAAGAAACCATCGAGGGTAATGTTTTTAATTTTATTAAGACAATAAATTCCATGTTCAATTGATAATAAAAAATTTCGAGAAAATATACGGATTTTTTCATTATAACATTTTCCCACTAGAGAATACAAAAAATAAGGGTTATTTTAATTACAATGTATAAATACCATAAATATTTCATTAAAATCATTCTTGAAGAAAATACGATTTTAACATTAAAAATCAATTATAAAAAATAAAATTTCTAGAATATTAAGGAAAATAGTTTATTTTAAATCAATCACAGAAAAGATTAAATTATAATTCATTTTAATGATTTTTCATGATAGAGGTAAATCAATTTCATTCCAATTATATTAAAATAAATATTCCTTTATCATTTTTAGAAATAAGTAAAATGAACACCAATCAAAAAAAATAAAAGAATATTCAAAACCATTTTGAAAAAAAAATTAATTTCCTTTAATAAATAATTAAAAAATATTAAAAATTCTTTTAAAATATTTTATGTAAAATATAGGTATAGGAGAAAAAATTCCCAACAAAGTAGAAATATAAATCCATTTTTCCTGAAAAACATGGTTATAATACCTTCAGTACATTACAATTTAAAAATGATAGAAAACCATTAATTTCTATAAATTACCAAGGGAGAAGAATATATATATATATATGTAAAATAAATCATCCATTATAGAACTCAACATATACAATCTTGAATGATGACGAGATTCGTGAAATAAACTCTTACCTAAGGTTTTACCTCATTGAAATGTGTCAGAACCCACATTATAATATATATAGATTAATTTCATATTCCAACTCATATATATCAAACCATATATTATTTTCTTAAAATCCTTTATCACCATTTTATTTGAAATTTATTGTCAAAATTACTATTTTATATAATAATTGCATTAATTTTCATATATGTTTTGGTTCAGAAGTTTTGGTCCTTATGAATTGATCGTGGTTCTATCATATCTATAATTATTATAATGATTTAAATATATTATTTATTTGTTATATATATATAGTCATCCATAAATATTAGAGATTAAAGAATGAATTTCATCATTCAAAGAGATGGTTGGACCTATGTATATATGGAAATTGTTTCCATTTTTTACTCACAAATAGAAAAAAAAAAGTTAAATAATAACTCACATCTCAAGAATAATTATTATATCATATATATCATATATAATCATTAAATGTGTCCTATATTTTGATCTATTTAAAAACAAAGTATTATTGTGTCATATCACTTCATGGATCCAGTTACCTACATGTATGCATGAGCAATGTGAGTGTTTTCCAATGGATTGTAAGGTAGGAATGTATATATGATATTATAATTATATACATATATTTATATATATCTGTGTCATTAATAATTATATATATATATATATTGAATCCATCATTATTATAATGATCCATGTTTCCCCTAGTGTTTAAAATCAGTGTAAATTTACACCTTTTTGTTCCCATAAGTGATTCAGGGGGAAATGTAAATTTATCCCCTATGATGATCTCTGATAATTTTTCAAAAAACATGTTTTCTCCAAATAGGGTTTTTACCCAAGGATGTCAGTTTTTGTTAATCTGAGACATTATAATTTTCATATAATGATTATTATTTAGTTCATTAAATTTTAAATAATTCACTCATCTTTATTCAGTTTTATCATTTAGATATATATTCAGATTTAGTTTTCTTCTCCAAATTTGAGTTCAGAATAGGGAACCTCATGTTGGACACTAGGGCAGGGTCTAGGTGTCTTTGCTTTTTCATTTCTTTTTCATTTTCCTTTTTTTTATTTTTATTCATTGTTTCCTATCCATTACATTGTCATTTATGATCAAGGTCCACCACCTTTGAGGTATTCTACCAAGAGACGGATATGGACAAAATAGGTAAACCAAAAGAGAATTCACCACTAGGGGATCCTTTGGTGGTTGATCAATGCTCGGTGGGTATAGGCGTGGTTCTGGTATTTATACTTCAGTTGTTTCCACCATGAGGCATTATCATTTAATTTTTATTTACATAAATAACTATAGTATATTTTGTTTACAATTTAATTAATTTTATAGATTTTTGAGAACCCTTCTGGGTCAATTATGATGATTTAGGAATAAATTGGTCATTTATGGCCATTTTAGAGATTTTTCTTAGATAAAACTAGTGCACATGTCATGTGGTTTTATAAACACACTTATTGTATTATTATTTTTTTGGGAAGATGAGTTTTTTGGAACTGGACATTTTGTAAAAGTGGTACATTCCAAGTAGTGGTCTTGGGTGTGTCACTGGGTAATCTTCTAGAAAACCCCATATATGGGGGTACCTAGTTGTGTTGGATACATGGTCAAACCATTGGTGGGAGTAATTACTTATAGTGGTACCTGGAAATAAGGAGTACATGGATAGATACATTTATGGATACCCTGTTGTAGATAAACACTATTTATAGGGATTTCACACAATGTATTATGGGAAAGTACAAAACGTTTGGCATGTGGAATATGGGATACGAGAAATTTTTTTATACACTCAGTATAAATACCATATACATTTTCATATCATGGATCATTTTTTCTATTTTGACCCTGATGTTAGCATTGGACATGTGAGTGGTCCATTTTATTTTTTATACATAGATTGGGATTTTGGAATTCTTTACACATTGAGAGTCCATCTGGATGGTGTTTTAGACTGTTAGAGTTCTGTTGGAGGATTTCCTTGAGAATTTTTTTAGAATCGTCTTGGGGGGTTTGGGTTGTGATCTATAGGGCCTGGGTGAGGGATGTGAGATTAGTGATCATCCAAGATCATGTTTGTTTTATATATCAGTTTGATACTCTTAGAAACAATTCAGATAAGTGGGGTTGAGAGGCATCTATAAGGATATCAGAATTTTTCTTTGCATGTTCAGACTAGTTGCTAAAGGTTAGATAATAATAGGATTATATTTTGTTTTTTGAGCCCTATTATGTGGAAGAATATTCATTTTTATGATACCTTTGGGTTTTTTTTATGACTTAGGGTCGATGATAATTTGATATGAGTCTGAGGGCCCCTTGATGATACCATTTTTTTCTAGTTTCTAATTAAGTGATCAGTGGTTAATGTAGTTTTCCATTGAGAATACCCCAATTGATTATTATTTATTGGATTATATTGAGGAACCCTTACGGAGGGTCTCCAATATTTTAGTTGGTCATGGGGACCATTTTGAATTCCTCTATTGGTGGGATTGTACTTCTGATTAACCATTGGGAGCATTGTTGATAAAGGGAAAGTTGGAGGCCATATAGGACCATTCTGGGTGTTTTAGAACTAGGCATGTTTCTTGTTTCATGATGATCTATGGTAACCCATTAAATGGTTTAATGATTTTACTATCTATATTGGAAATGATGTGGTTGTTTATTGGGGTGTGTTCTCAGATCATCGGTGTAGCATTTGAGTCACATGGGTGACATCAATTTATGGCTTGACCCTTGGGATTGTAGTAGACTCAAGTTATGTTTTGACCCTGATGTGGGTCGTTGAGTCCCTTGGTGGCTCTTTGTTGGATTTCAATTCTAGGTTGCTGAAAGAGGCCCCAAGTCTGGTTGGATGAGAGTGTATTATTACTTGCAGTTCATCTATTTGAATGATGGGTTTGAGGTTGTATTATCTCATGTTATGTTGGCCTTTAGGCATAGATTTTGACATAGTTTCAACTTTTATCTTGTTTTAATATTATAACATTTGGTATATCATGGATCGATTGTTAGTTTAATATTAGTTTTGGGTGTCAAATATAATTTCTAGATATAGTTTTACATGATTATGGAGATAATAGAAGATATGGATGTGTGTGACCCCAGTCTAGTTGATTGTTAGACCAGACTAGTGTGGAATTTTCATCATGAGGTTTTTAGGGACTCATATAATGGGGTTTTCTTGTCTTGGATTTCATTTGTTTCTACCATTTTTATGCATGATGTTAACTCTTTACTTTTTTTGGATCATTTCGGAATATTTTTTAAGTTCCATTGATGGTGTCGAATTCATTCTAAGGGACCATTGGAACTAATAAGTTCTCTAATTGTGTCTAACTAGATTTCTTTTTCACCAATTCATATATTTATATTAGATTAAAAGTGATGGGTACATGTATATTTCATTTATTGATTCATATTGTTAATCCTTGGTGTTTAGATTTTGTGAAACATCACTTACAAATCATGGGGATCATTTTTAGATTGGGTAGCTTCCCCAGTTGTGGTGTGAAAAGGTGAGACACATACTATAATAGTTATGGAATGGGGCCGATTGGTTGTATATTTACCTTAGGTGTTAGAATATAACCCATTTTGGTTATTTTTTGTGTTTTCCCCTATTTTTTGGAACTGTTTCTTTTATTCCAATATCTTTTAGTTTTCATCATAGATGAGAATATTATATGTGCATCCAGTTTCAATGATAGAATATTTATTTGTTGACTTCTAGGGGTGGACTACTTAGATTTGTTTCTCACCCACTATACACTAACATTGGTCTGTGTGAGTAACTGATTTCTTCTTTAAGGTTGGAGTACTAGTTTCATAGTATATTGGGATGATGCCCACTGTGGCATAATCAAGAATAACCATTCATGTTTAGTATCTGAGTTGGACTGGTGCAACACGAGCATCATGGAGACCTATTGTTGTATATATTTACATTGTATGTTGAGAATGTAGTATATATTATCAGTCTGCTTATTTTGTATACATGGTCATCCTAGTGGGTGACCATTTTTGGTATGTACTTCATGAATTTAGTCCTATGATTGTATGCTATATTCCATTTACTATAGCGTTTTTTGTTTTTGTTTATTCATTATCTGTACTCTAATGTTGATTCCTACATTTGAGTTTGGTTATTTTCTACTATTATTTACCTCTAACCAAATGGTATAGTCTTGCTGCAACACCTTTTGGACCCTCACTTCTAATCAAAAGACATTAAAATTTGGGGAGGTGGACTTAAGGATTATGGAGGTATAAATCTAGTGACATGTCAGGTCTATACGGTCAAATTAATTATAAAATGGTATGAGATACTTTTTTCATTATAATATTGGTATGTGGTAGATAGGGGGACTTGGAATGTGTCCAAACATGTGATGGGTATTGAAATAATCTATGATGAACTATTTCTTTGACAGAAAGTCCCAGATGATGGGGAATGGGATTACTATCCTCAGATTCATCTTTATAGTTTTTTGATATCACATAGCATGATTTTTTTGGGTTATTGGATTTTGGATTTATTCTATTTTTTTCTCTTAGCCTGTGAGAAAGAGGCTAGTGATCATTTATCATTCCTGGTATATTGGATTCACTTGACATATTCTTATCTATGGTGCTTTATATATTTTTTGATCAATGGCCTTTGGATCATGTGGCGAGAGGTTCATCGATGGGCAAGATGAAGTCCCTTTGATGAGGGATACATGGAGACCAGTGTGGGCAAGAAATGCTCTACAAGTTCCATATTGAGGTAATGATAAGAAAAAAATTCCTGATAGATCATTGTATTAGGCTTGATTTCCCCAATGATGGTGGTTCCCCTAATGTTAGAGGTTCATGTACAATGGGGGAACTATTGTTTCCACATGTTGTCTACTATGTTATGTTGTGGGGACCATGTCCCTGCCATCATCAATGACTTGGGTGGTAATGGAATTTCTTAATTGGTACATTTGTTCAGGTCCTCTATCACAAGGGTTTCCATAGGCATGAGTATGCTTGGTTTTTGAGTGGTGGAGTGTTGTATGATCTCACTACCTCTTGGATGGCTTGAGAGGGAAGCATTGGTTGGACATCTGGACCTTCCCATTTTTTATTTCAATTTGGGTAGCCCAGTGTGAGCATTGTTGGATTATTTTTAGTTTATTATTTATGCCCAATTGAATGATAATTATTTCGTCAATTGTGGCATGAGTTAGATGTGATGTTTTATCGGGGAGGGTTGAGGGTTCTCCAATTTGATGGAACCGACCTAGTTGTGGAGTCTAGATAGTTGTTTTAGGCAAGTTATCCTAGTTACATTAGGACACAAACCAAATGATAATGAGGCATGTTGTTTGTTTTTTGAGTGGTTTAAAGAAATATCTATGGTGGGTAGCTCACTGTAGTCTATTGAATTTCATGGGCCTCATTTCGGTGGTTTTTTTATTATAAAGGTTCAAATATTTCATAATGGTTCTCTGGTGATAATGGTTTTTTGTCTCAATCCATTATGATCATTAATTGAAAATGTGTGGTCCATGTGGTTTCCTATTTGGATAGAGAGGTTAAAATAGGGATACTCTTATGGTGGGGAGGATTGGATCTATCATTGTTGAAAGTAATTTTTATTTTTTGAGTTATGGAAACTATAGGACTAGTAATGGGATGCTCTATACAGTTTTCATTTTACTATTTTTTGGGTCAGATAATGGTTACCAGTTTTCCACCCAGGATTCTCATGGGTGATAAGCATTTTTTATGTGGATTTTTTGATGACCTGCATTATCATAGGTTACAAAAATCATGGGAAATGAGAACCAATTAGTTATCATAACCATTTCTGGGAAAATATTAATTTCACTTATAATATCATATTGTATTATTTTTATAACCACTCCATTGGTCTTGTAAGAGGGTGTTTAATCAAGGATAGAAGTTCACTAGAAATTCAAGCCATCTGAATTTTCATGGAATATTCATTATATAATTAATTAAATTTAAATTTATTTATTATTTTTAATTCTTTTGTATTTTTTAAATGTAGAATTGTATTAATTTTATTTCCCTAAATTTGAGTCTAGAATGTATGGTTTTCCCTAGAAGAGACATAACATGCCTTTGGCCACTAGGCTCGGCCTCCCCCCCCCTCCCCGCCCTTTCCAGTTTTTCATTATTTATTTTTTTCTCTACTTTCCCATATATTTTCACATAATACCAAGGGGTCTTCCCATTGAGATATTTTTTTCAAGAGATTTATAGGGAGATTAGAGGGATATAAAATGAGGAGTCACCTCTGATAACCTCATCAAATGGTATGTTGAGGCTCGGTTGTGTCATGGTGTAGTTTTAGGATTGAAGATTCATTTTCTTCCACTCAGAAGGAGGATTGTTTAATTTTTTTTGGCTAAAAATCCCCATAAAATATTTTTAAAATCTTTAAAGAGATGTATGGATTTTTGAGAGAATTTTTGGTCAATATGGATGATTTTATGATAAATTTGGAGGTTTGGGATGTTTCGGGGTATTGTATTAGGGAAACCCATTAAAAATACTGTTTGGTTTTATGAACACACATATTGTTCTATTTATATTTGGGGAAGACAATTTTTTTTGGAAAAACATGCCATTTGTCAGGGGTAAACACAATGTAGTGGGATTGGTTCTGTGGGAGAGTACTTGGATAGACACCTCGTGCATGGGGGTACATGGCCATGTAGAATACACGACCAGACCCCAAGTGGGAAACACACCTTGATGGTGTATACGGCTGGGAAGGGTACCTATCTTGGTACATGGGAGGGTAGCCACATGGGGGTAAATTCAAGGTAAATGGTTGACACAATGGGTACATTGGGAAAGTAAATTCTGATTGTCATGTAGGGCATTCCTAAATATGAATTTTGGGATACACATCGTATAGATTTTCTTTCCTTGACCAAGTTTTTAGTTTTCATCATAATACTAGTTTTAGACTTGTTAGTTTTCCATTTTGTAAAATTTTTCACAATAGACTATGATGGTGGAATACATACATCATTTAGAGGATATTTATATGGTGATATGGACTGAGAGAGCTTGATATGGTGACTTTTATGAGTTTTGGTTTTGGAATCCTCTTGGGGGGATTGGGTCACCTGCTATGAGTCATGGGTGAGGTTTTTAAGCTCGATGATTGGCCTTAGTCAAGTATTACATGGAAATTTATTTTGAGATTATTAGGACATAATTTAGTATGGGGGATCTAGTGTCATATCTGGGAACATAATTTTTTAGCCCTACATGTTCACAAAAGTTTCTAGAGGTTAGAGCAGTTGAGGATTATGTTCTGTGTTTGTATACAAGAGATGTTTAAGATTTTGGGATATAATGATTTCATTGGATGGATAATATATAAAGTCGATATTGATATTATATGATGAATATAAGGGTATCTTGATGAGGCCCTTATGTGTAACATCATATGTTTTTATGAAGCTTTTTTTGAATAAATTAAATTTCAATGATGGCTAGTGTTGCATGCTACACCAATTCAAGATTTATTTATAAAAAACCCCAAGTTAATCATGATCTATATGAAACACATAGTTTTTCCAAGGGAAAATGAAAAAATATTTATAACAGTACACACAACAAATATTTCCTTTAATAGATTATGTCAAACACAAGGCCGAGTTTTACTAAATAACAATATACTATTAATATTCAATATGATAGTTATCACCTAACTTTTCAAATAGAGAGAATTAATATGATTAATTAAATTATGAAAAAGTGATTCAAAAATGTTTATAAAATTAATACTTTGGTGAAAATTTAATTACAAATGAATATTAAAACAAAATGAAAATATGGATGTGTTTTTATGGAAAACAACTTTTATCCCACTAAAGGTGTTTTATAGTAGTAAATTAATTTAGTAAATATTATTGACTTATATTAATAAATTTTATTTTATATATATTTAGTTAACTATTTTTAAAGTAATCCAGTATGTTTTATATGAATGCAAAAGTGAAGAAATCCATTTATAAGCATTAAAATCACTATTTTTTTAACTATTAGTTTTGGTTCCTTTTAATGAAAGACATTATTTCAAACTAAATTTTTAAACATTTATAAATTTAATTTTAAAAAATTAGATTCAATTTTGAAATTTTAATATCAAAATTAACTTTGGATGAATTTTTTTATGATATGTTTTATTTTTTGATGAATAGTGAAAAATTCTACATTTTAATTGAAAACTGACTTTTTATCTAAATATTATATAATGATAGGTTATATTTAAATTTTATATTTTAAAATAAGATCAATAATATTTATATTAATACATTTTAGCTCTTTTTAATTTTTTCTATATTAATTATTAACATAAAAATATTTTCACCATTTGAACATTTTCACTTTAAAACCCCTCTTTCTCACCCTATCCACAAAATTAATTTTAAATTAACATTAGCCAATATTATGTTTTTAAAATTTAAAAATCTCTATTATATTTTTAATTATAAGGTAAAAATTTAATAAATAGTTCCCTTTATTTTTGAACAATATTAATAGTAAGTATAGTATTTAATTACCACTATTGAGGAAAATTCAGGTAATTACGGGTAAAAATAACTCTATAAACATTAGAAATTTACCCTTAAACATGTAAATTTTTTATTTTTTGTGTTAGTGATGACAAAACTCATTCTTGGGAATATTTTATGTCCCATTTGACCATCTTGGATGACTTTAAGCCCCTTATAGTATTTTAATTTAAGAAAATTCAAACTTATCACACTAATGATTTTAATATGTATATCATTTTTAATATGTCATAATATAGACGATATATTCTACCATATATAATATTTGGAAATATAAAAAATTTATCTTCATCATGGAAATTAATTTTAAATTTTTACTGAATAAATAAATACCTTAAATAATAACACAACGATGATGTAGTAATTATTCCATTTATGAAAAAAATCAAAAAAATGATTTTAAAAATATTAAGAGAAATATAATATTAACTAATAGAGGTTATAAAGAAATTTTAAATACTATTATTACATTTTATAGATGTATTAAATGATTTTTTCGAATATATATTATTTTCATGTGTTTCTTAAAGTCAATGTAAGGAATAATGTCAAAATTGACACAAATGATATTTTATAAAAATATTATTTTATTAAATTATTTATAAATATTATAATACTAAATAAAGAAAAATATGATGATATATTGTCTAAAATTTTATTAAAAATCCCATTTACGTAAAAATTTAACCTTATATTTAAAAATTACAACCTTTTAACATTGAAAAATTATTACTGTAGTTTATATTAAAATTGGTTCAATAAGGCTTAATCATAATTATAATGTTTAAAATAAAACCAAAAAATGTATAAAATTTATTTTTTTATGATATTACAACCTTATATTATTTATATTTAAATACAATGTTTTAGGAGTTTTTTGGATTGATATTTAATTTATTATAAATTAATATTCTGAGAAATTCCTAGAGTGCCTCTCCCCTCTCTTATAAAAGGGTACTTAGGCTTCTCATTTCATCACACTTAAAAATCCATTTTTTTATCCATCCATTTTTCAAATACCCTCCCAAAATCCATCCCACAATCCTAGAATCATTCCTCTTGGCATAAATTCAACCATGTATTTCCTTTGGTGCAATCCAAAAGGTGATACTCAAAGTAGCGGTAATGTTCACCAATAAACATTTTTATTTTAAAAATTCCTTAAAATAGTTAAATTATAATTATATAATTTTTAGACAAAAACATCAATATATTGAATATATATATATATATAGTTTTTTTACTTTAGGTTTATAAACTATAACTTCAAACACAACAATAAATTGCATTACACAATCATAATTTGTGTGTACGACGGACTGTCGCCTCACGAACTGATATTGTTTTATCTTCCATTAAAACCCTTAAAGGTTAAAAATAATTATGTATTTATAGTTTTTATATTAAATATATAATTTTTCTGACTTTATTATTATTCTGTAATTTTTATATCACACATACCTTCATTTTTTCAAATTTTTTAGAATACGATATTGTCGTTCATGTGTATGGCAGACTACAACCTTATGAAGTGATGTGACACCTTAATGCATTATATGAATTGTATTAAGGATTATTTTTTTAATAAATATGTCTTATATATAAAATAAAAATTATTCTTAAAGGAAAAAATATCATACAATTTTATTTATTTTAATCTGATAAGAAAACAAAAACAACAGTCATACACACGTATGACCTACTGTCTTTATGAATAGTGCATATTATTTTCTACCACTATCTTTTATGAAAAACAGTAAATACATATATAATTTTTTTAAAATATTTATATAATATTTATCATTATTTATATGATAAAACAATGGTCTATCTAATAGGATCAAGAATAACAAGTCAAAACATGTATGAAAAGAAAAGTGGTTATTAATCGAAACAAAACTTCACCCTCTAATTGATAATAAATGAGTAATATAAAGTCTTAAAAAATAATATATGATATTATATATATATATATATATTAAGACAATTATTATTTATATTTATAACAACAATACATTTATTAAAATGGATGTTTAATCGTATATGAAAGAAGTCAAGACTTAAGGTAAGTGGATTTCTTGTCTCACTTTTATTGCTACGAGACTTATTCTTTATTAAAAAATCCTTTATTTTATGTGGTGTATATAAATACCATGAATTAGAAATATTATATTTATCCTTAGATTTATGGGTATTTACATGTCCATTTGATGATTTCCCTTTCATACAGATTACATTTCCAATGTTACCTAATCGATAAGGTATTTTTGTCTCGATTTTCCTTCATTGAGACACATGTTATAGTATGAACCTATAATATCTTATGATATGTATATAAATTCATTTGAAATGTTGTATAATGGATATAATTATTTTTAATTTATTATAAGTTTCATGTAATTTTAGTCTCTCTTTGGTTTTAAATACATTTTATTCATAAAAAATGTTTTTAAAAAATGTTTTTTAATTTCTTAAATGACATTTTAATAAATTTATGATAAAAGTATTTCAAATATGTTTAAAATGTGTTTCAAATATTTCACTCTAATTTATGATGTTAATTTTCAATAAATTATATTACTGATTGTTTAATTTAAAACCCGTTTTTTTTTCAAGGTGGAAAAGATATATTACTCAAGAAATGTTCTAAAAAGATATTTAAAAATTATATTTCATCTAGGGTTAAATTTGATGATGCTAATTATGCTTCACTAGGGATATGATCTAAGGGTTCCATTAATATTATTTCTATGAATGGTTTATGTTTATTCCTGGGAGAATTATGAATTCTTATACTTTTGTACAAGATGTTCTAAGATGGAAGTTTTATGAATACTATTTATTTTAATGATTGATGTTGTTTAGGATCTTGTGGAACATATATATATATATATGTGATTTAATTATTCTATAGGTGGGAGATATATCTCCCTCTAATGCATCGGGTAATGATTTTTTCTCATGAGATAGGGATGTTTTTAACGAGTATTGAACCTAGTTTAGTAACAGAATTTGTCCACAAAGATAGTCTAAGGAGTGAATCTTGACTACTAACAAAGTATTGAATGTAAACCATGAATAATAATATGGTAAAGGGAGTAAAACAAGACTACTGAGATGGTTTTTTGAGTAAACCCATTCCACAAATATATCCTTGGTCCGGATCCTTGACTACTATGGAAATAATTTCATATATTTATTTGTCATAAACTATTCAAATTATTATTCCTTTGTAATGAATTCATGGATTTTTTTTGAATCACATATTATTCATGTCTTTGGAATTTCCAAAAATGTATTCCATGATTATTGTATACGATCTTTTACATGAAGGTTATTATCTTCAAATGTTATTCTTTTGTACCATTATGTTTAAGTTCTTATAACATATATCTCTTATTTACCCTTCCTAATAATCTAAGCTCACCCCTTTCTTTTGATTCCTTTTCCCAGGTTATGCAGAAAGGTATTAAGTAGGAATACATAAAGGGATTATATTTAGGGGAAACATTAAAGATATTTCACCATACTAGAAGATTGTATTCTCATTTTATGAAGGCATAAAACTACTACACTCTTTAATAATTTGTTCATGTAATGTAATGAATATTCATATAAATATATTTTATTTCAGTGAATGTTAATCCTTAATCATTATATATAGCTTAGAAGGAATTTTTTAGTTAACCATCAGAAACTATAATGATAAAACCTTTGTAAAAACAATGGGAATGTATAGGATTTAATCCTATAGTTTTGGGAATGATCATGAATAACCTATGTTGAACCTATGGTTTGGTAGATTTAAATGCTATGAGTAATTTACCTTGATTAGAAAGCTTTCCATTATTATTACTGTTTACTACATTATGTTTTTTTGTTTTAGTCAATGGAAGAAACCTTAAGAATCAATGAAAATGATGAATTCAATTGGAAATGAAACACTTTTCCTCCTAAAAGATAGAATGTTATAGGATTTGGAATGGAAAATCTTATCACTATACTCACACAAGATATGAATCATGCTGGAATTATAAATGACCCATGGAGGGAACAAAATTATCTTGATTCCTTTATGATAAAACATCTACTTTCATTTATTGTGTCCTGAAATCCCATAGATACTAAAAAATGGACCAAAACCAATGAAAATATAATTTATGCCTAAGTGTTCAGAACATGAAAAAGGCTATTTTGGATGTTTATGTTTTACAATGATAAGTGGGAGAGTGGTGGAGTCTGATTAAGAATAAGAGGCAACAAGATGAAATTGAATCCATGGATTGGGATGAGTTTAAGAACATATTATTCAATAAGTACTTTCCTCATGTCCTTTGGATAAATATAGAGAAATAATTCATTTTTATAAAGAAAAGTGATGATGAATCTATTGGTACCTATGATACTAATTTTATAAGACATGTGAGGATCACTTTTGGTATTATCATCTAACCTAAAAGTAAGGTTATCATATTCTTCATTAGATTAAAAAAATTAAATGGTGTTATCCATAAGGCACTTTAGTGGCTATGAATAAATCATCTAACGTTCCATAAAGGTTGAAACAGAAGTTATATTTATGTATCAATCATATGGATTTGACCATAAAATGAAAATATATTTTCAATGAAAATATAAATTCCATAGAGAAAATATGATTTGCATTATTTTATGATCAAAGTGTCAAAATAAATACAAATAAAATTGTCTTTTAGGGACTAATAAATTTTTAATATGTGGTAATAAAAGTTATTAGAAAATTGATTTCTGGATTTCTTGGAGATAGTTTGTTAATGATGTGAATAGGGAAAAGGTTGTACTAAATAACCCCCCCCCCCCCCACACACACACACTTCAATGATTCAAGTGTCTGAAAAACTATCATTATGTTAATTTGTGTCTGATTTGAAGGGTTGGTGATGATGATCGATGTTAGAAACATTTTAAATCCAATGTCAAATAGAAATCTACCTTGATCATTATAGGTGATGATGAGTATGAAAACCATGTGGGGGGGGGGATTTTTGAGTGTCTATGTATTTGAATTCAATAATAATATTTAAGATATAATTTTTTAAATTAAAAATATAATTAATCAGATACAGGTTGGTCCACTATATCTTTTTCCATAAGTATTGGAAACAATATGTTTAATGTTACTTGTAACCAACAAATGTGATTGGGGTGGTATGCTGATATTAAATAGGAAGGATAATCCATAAAATATGCAAGATATTGGGAATATAAAGAGAAAATAGATGTTTTTATTTTAATAAAATAAATGGGATAGTGTTGATAACCTTATAAATTATTAGTAATAATATCACTAGGTGTTTTATTATATCATAGATTCAGTTTATAGATATTTTGGATTTCTGGTGTGGGGAAAAAGTTAATTTTTTAAGTGACGCATGTTTTAACTATGGTTTTATTATAATTCATGTTATTACCATGTTTCAATAGAATACATGATAATTTTATTCACAAGTATCATTTTTTAAAATTATTTTCTACATAAATAGGTTTTCATGACAAAGAATAAGTTGATTTTGGAAATTTAGTGGCCTTCTTTCGAACGATTTGGATTTTAATCTTTTTTAGGGTTCCTATGTTTAAGATAATAATTCTTTGTTGAGGTATAAAATTAGTTAAATCTATTAGATATGTGTTTAAATGTTTAATATGGCATAATATGAATTCCCTTTGAGTTAATAAATGAATAGGTGGTTTCTAGGGCTTGATTTGAGCCCATAACCCATCCTTTTGAGGGAAATGGACTAGTGCACTTTTACATTAAACCGTACGTGATATGCCTCCCAATTATATAGAACCATGAGATGATAGATAGTAGAGTTATACATGTCACATGGATATACTAAACTATATGATTTGGGATACATGGTTTCTTTGGGATTGTCTGTAGTTTTTACAATTGAGTTATTCACAGTTGGCAAATAGGTAGTCAGACCATGTGAACAAATTGTGCGATGTTACCTTCCCTACATCTATGAAATCATTATGGGCACACGTTTTGTCCAAAAATTTCATTTGAACCATGAAACCTTGTAATTATTGGGAAATTTCCATTTTATGCGTGATTAATTATATTTCTAATCCTAGTCTCCCATTTCTCTAATGCACAGAAGCTCTACCTCTTTGAAGCCTTTTGGAATTGATAGATGTTCTTTATTTGATAAGGAAATCGATCACAATATATCTCATTTTATCCAAATCTGTAATATCTCAATTCATTTACAGTTCTTACTCATTTAATTTGATATCAGATGCACTATTTAAGAGCATTATAAATTCCTCTATTGTTAGGTTCTTCATTCGTTCAACTATTTTCTTCTCTTCTAAGTCAAATCAGTAGCTAATACTTGAATAGATATCCACTATGGACCAATTATAGATTGTTTTATACGTTTTTTTTAAAATTTGATGAGTTTATATGTGACATTGTGCCACACACCCAGTTCTTAGGAAATGCCTTAAAATGAATTCAATCCTTGATTTTATGGTTATAGACTATGTAACTAAAGAGGTATGTTAATGATTGATTATAGGATATGTACCTTTTTTGGAACCACCAATTTCGTTGTGCTGTGTATTTAACCCGGAAATTATGAGGGATTAAGAATTTGGATAACTTTTTGGTGTTTTCTTATTCCCCATGTTGGGGGAAGTTAATATTGAATTGTTGAATTGTAATTTGAATCAGAATTTAGATGATTAATTGGAAGTTTTAGATGACCATGCCCTTGGACATAGTTATATACTAGATTTTTCAGTATAATATTATAGTTATAATTAATTTCCTATAAGATTTAAACTAAAGGTAAGCCCTCTAAGCTTATCCCATGACATGATTCACCTTTTTAGGTGAGATTTAATTAAATTATTCTTTGTGACGGCCTGGAAATGTTAGATGAAATTTATTGAAAAGTATTTATTTAAGATTTTGAATGTTTAGATGCCTTGGGTGACATAAGGATTCATTGAAAAATTCCATGGATGGAATAATTTGGCCTGGACCATGCTTATTCCCAATTGAAACTAGGATTCCCAATATGGACTGCCAAGGACAGACTCATTTGGGCTGACTTTTATATGTTGAGTGACAAATGGAATTCCATATGGTTTATCAAGGATGGACTAAAGGGTAATTTGATTATATATTCCATGGGTGACACATGGGTTCCCTTAGTGGACTACTAAGCTCGGACTCGAATGGCAGAGACGTATACCAAACCTAGAGTGATTTCTAGGTTCTTATGAAGATCCCCATGGATGGGTTTTAGCGTATTGGTTTATATTATACCTAGATAAATAATCAGATACCAAATATAGAATGTAAGGGAAGATATCATGTTCTAAATGGAATATTTGATGAATTTAGTTATATGACGCATCTTCTAAGCAAAACCAAAAAATTAAATTCTGTCTCAATATTACACATTACAGATGGCTAGTTTAGGAATCCTTTGTTTATGTTATCACAGTGGATTCTAGGAATTATTCCTTGTCATGATACTTATTAATTAAACTGAATTTCAGGTTTAAATGTATATTTCTATTAATGAGAACTTTTAATTAATTGGATGTTTACTTTTAGTTCTTATGTTACATATTTTGTCGATGCCTACACATAGTTACTCTTATTTATTCACTCGCTACATGGAACTAAACCATGGGTGCTATCTTATTGTAATTATGTCTCACATCGTATTAAATATGCTAGGGTTCCCCAAATATACTCTATAAAATCTAGTATGGATAACGGAATGTTCCCTAATATAGGTTTTTGATCAATCCTTAAAAGTTGGGGAGCCTGGGACCGAGTTGAGGCTCCCAATCCTAGCTTAGATACTTTTTGGACTTTTTTACTTGTGACTCGTGTATTTTACTAATTTCATGTATATCTATTTTGGATTTTTTGTAGAGTAATTTTACATGAATCATCATAATCTGTATATGTTTAGGCCTTGAGGAATTGTTATATCTTCTTATAATTTATCTATTGTTTGATAGTAATACTATTTATGCTACATGAATGATATTGATATTCAGCTGTGGTAAAATCTTTTGATGAGTTCATAGTCTATAAATTGTCACACTTATTCCCTCTCTACTAATAGAAGCCTCTAGAATTAGAAGATATGTGCTTAAGGCCACGTAACCCAGCAAGCTTGGGGAACACGTTATGCGGCATCCGGGTTTGGGATATTACAATGTGATATCAGAGCCTCTTTTTTATTTGATTTATTATTTGGATATAATATAAATGGATAGGTATGAAAGTGAATTTGGAAATGAGATGTGTCTAGGTGTATCTAACATGCATTTGGGAAACAACTAAATTTCCTCAAATGAAATTTCTTTTTTTCAGGATTTTTACTATTATAACTAATTTTATTTTACTTTTGGGAGATGAAATTCAATTGTGATGTTATTATTGATGTGATTGCGGTTTCTATTTTGTAGAAACCTGATGATATTAGGGTGTTCCATCACGTTATTTATGTTAATAACATTTTTAGAATCAAATAGCATCGATTATCCCATTCCATTTAGGATGAATTACTTATTTGAAGTTTTTTGTGATAGGTACTTTGATATTTATACCTTCTATTTGGATTGAACTTCTAGAGTGGCTTAGATAACGAATCAAGTTGACTCCATACTTTGGTTCCTAAAGATTATTGGCCTGCATGGATCATAATTTGGAGAACCATTGGTTCAAATATTTAATGAACTATGATACAAATTTGAAATGACAATGAATTAATGTTAAAATGAATATATGAATTCAAGGGAGGATTAAAATGGAAAAAAAACTACTAAAGAAGAGAACATGACCTTGACCTTTCCTTGGTAGTGCTAAGTATGATGTATCTCTATCTTTTATATAAGATATGTATGTTTCCCAAAATTAACACTATGAGAAAGCTGAGTGGGGTTGTCTTGTATTTTAAGGATTTTACATATCTAATTTTAATTTTTCTTCTTCTTAACTATGAATATTGATAATGTTATTCATCTAAGGAGTGAACCTAACATTTTTAGATGTATGATGACAGGATTTTCTCTAGTCATACACTAGAAAATTGGATAAGACTACACTTCTGATGTGGTGGTCCAGGGAATTATAGTAGATCATTATGTAGTTCTAGATGTGTCCCCATTAGTTCTATTAGACACTAGTTCTTAGGCCTAGTTTTATGAGGGCTTCATTCGATTCTTGCAAACATTTCAGGGAGCAACACAACCTACCCTAACTATAGAAGGGTAGACATGTGAGTTACAGTAGTATCACCCACCCACATTTTTTGGGGATGGTGGGGAATGGTATGTGGAGTAATGGATGGAGGTCATGCTATCAGTTTTGAGAATCTTGAGATGCTTCCCAAAAGAAGGTTAAAGTTCTTTATGTATATGTTTTGTGATACAGACAATAAATGGTTTGAAGTTATTACTCAGAAAGAGTATCATCAAGTGATATCTTGGATGTATTTTCATATAACATTCTATTAATACCTATATCCTGAGATGTCGAGGGCCAATAGATCCCAGGAGTTCTTACTCATGGAGTAGGGCACACTATTTTTTTATGGATTATCCAATCCAGTTTTCTATACTCCAATCCATCACACCTATTCTGATGGGGGATGATTTATCTATTGACAAAATATTCAAGGGTGGTCTTTGGTATGATATTCAACCATAAGTGAATTTATTTTACCTGAGAACTGTTTCAAGAATAGTGAATCATTATCTTATCACAAAGTTTAACCTGAGAGGGGATGGAGGTGTGAGCTGGGGAGGTTCATTATCTAGATCTAGTGTTACATCGACCTGTAGTATATATTGTCATCAGGAACTTCACATGGTGATATTAGTTTCCAGAAAAAATATATAGGTTTCCAGGTGAGGTGCTACTAGTGTGGTAGGCCAGGAAATACGAGGCCTTAGTGAACTAGGGTCCTAGTCAAGTTTCGATCATATGGAAAGATAGTTCATCAAAAATTCTATTTCAAAACTTTTTCTATAGTAACCAGTATGAGAGGTTCTGCACTGAATTTAAATTGTAGATTGGGTTCATCATCTTCACATCAGGTAGGGGGTTTAGTATAGCCAACCAATCAGGCCAATATAGTGTTTGGGGCCATGGTAGTCATATGACAATTTTACAATGACCAAAAAGTATACCTACTCAATGTTTCTAGCCAGTATCATAGGTATGTGGTTTAGGCTAGGTATATGTAGTGTAACAGACTCTTAAAAAGCACGATCCTAGACCTTCTGCTATTATAGGAACTTTTCTAGAATCTTATACATTAGATTATTCACTTTTTGATATAATAGTTTCTCATAGATTTTTATCTATATGTGTTATGGTGATCATTAAAATCAATATTCAATGTTTTGATGGTGTTTTGATGATTATTAAACAATTGGGTATTATAATGGAGGAATTATATCAGTGAAGGGAGTTCACCCTTAAGATTGTTAGTTGTCACTTCATATGGGACCTATTTTTCCTCGAGATGACTAGTTTTTACATCATTATAGGTATAGACTGGTTGGTTTTCTTTCATGGTTTTGTTGATTTATATCATTGAAGGGTGAATTTTACATCACTAGACGAGAGAGAGTTTATTAAAAATGGTGAATGAGATGTCCATGTGATCCTAGTTAGACTTGAGAATCATGGGCATGGCGGGATGACATCCAAGAGTGTGAGTTTATATCTAGATGATTAGGGAACATGTTAGGGAAATTTTCCTCCTTTGGTTGATCATTTTGTGTATGTTTTCCTGGAATACATTTTAGGATTAACTCAAGTGAGAGAGGTGGATTTCCTTATGGATCTAGTTCTATAAGCTACACTCGTATCCATTTATCTTAACATAATAGCTAATATTGAGATGCATGAACTTAAGAGGTGGTTTGAGGATTTAAAGGAAATGGATTTTATCTAACTCAGTCCTTCTCAATAGGGTTCACAGATCCTTTTTCAAAAAAGTAGGATGGAACACTTAGGATATGTCTTGATTATTGGATATTGAACCAACTGATGGTTAAGAATTGGTATCCTCTTCTGTATATAGATGAACATTTGGATCAGCTTAAAGGATCATGGGTTTTCTCAAAGATTGCTTTGAGATCCAGTTATCAATTGGTTCATGTTAGAACATCATGCCTAATTCACAAATCCTTTATTATAAGGTATAGTCAATATGATTATTTGGTTATGTTGATATGTCTCATGAATGCATCAATGGTATTCACGGTAATGCGGAACCATGTTTTCCATCCACTACTAGATTTATTTTTCGTTGTCTTTATGGGTGATATCTGGATGTATCTCACAATCGACACAACCGTGCCAAACATCTTTACACCATATTGAATACATTGGGAGATCATCAGTTATATGATAATCTCACAATGTTACACTTTTGGATGGACCAAACTAACTTTATGGGTTGCATTATCTTAGATATTGGTGAATCAGATGACCTATAGAAGGTGAGAGATCTCTTTTCTTGTGAGTATCCCAAGAACATCATTTAGGTAAAGAGTTTTTTGGGGATATCCAATTACTATAAGCATTTATTATAGGACATCTCGAGCATAACAGTACTACATATGGGCTTGAATAAGAATGGTGTGATGTTTTTGTGATCAAATTCCTAAAATAAAGCCTTTTAGGCCTAGAAAGGTAGATTAATTTCTTTATTGATACTATTTTTTTGAGTCGGTCTGGAGTTACACTATATTCTATGATGCATCAATTATCACTCTATGAGTAGTTCTTATATAGTGAGATAGAGTTGTTTCATAAAAGAATTGGTATTTGAGGCCACATGATAGAAATTACATGATGCATGACCTTGAGTTATTATTGGTTATCCATGCATTGCATTGTTCAAGACATTACTTAAATGGATAGCATTTTGTGGTGTAAAAGACCCACAAAAGCCTCAAGTACCTATTTACATATCATGATCTAAACCTGAGTAGAAAGGGTGAATGTATTACCTATAGTCTTTTAATTTAGAGCATGCCTTCATTCTTGGTAATGGAAATGTAGTTGATGATCCACTGAGTAGGAGAACTCAGATACATGATTTTTAGTAGGTCAACAGTTATTGGAAGCTCATGGATTTGTTCTATGAGATGCACATTGAGGTGCCGGAAAATTAGGGAAATTATTTTCTATTATCTTTAGTTGTTACCTCTACCCTTATGGATAGAGTGAATTTGAGGAAACTATTTGATTCTAAGAGCCTAGTCCCATGGGATATTGTGTTAGGTGATGAACCTCCTTCTGTTTGGAAAATAGGAGACTATGAGATTATCTAATTATATGGGCGTGTATGGGTTGCAACATACATGTGTGAGTAGATGATACTAGACTTCCATGCTTTATCTTAGGCAGTTCACCCTACTGTCACCAAGATGTATCTATATTTACCTTTCTAGTACGAGTGGTCAGGTATGAAAATATATTATTTCTAGTTTTTTCATGAGATTTTCTACTATTTAGTTGGTGAATATGGAACACTTGTGACAATCTATACTTTTATAGAAGATTCTCATTCCCAAGTGGAAATGGGATGATATCATGAAGTATTTCATGGGAGGTTAACCATGGTCACCTCGTGGTAATGATGTCGTATAGGTTGTTGTTGATAGGATCATGAAAATTGACCATTTCCTTTGGAAAGAAGAAACATTCCATGTTGGTGAGCTTAGGATGTTGTACATCCATGATATAGAACTACTTTACAAGGTCCCACATACTATTTTTCTGATAGGGATTACCATTTTACTTTACAGTTCTAGAAAGGGATATAGAGGGCGTTGGAAACATAGGTGATTTTGAGCATCGCATACCACCCCCAAATAGATGGACAGTCATAGAAAATGATTCAGGTGCATGAGGACATGTTGTAGTCATGTTTCTTAGATTTTGGGGGATATTGGGAGAGTAATATAACCCTAGTTGAACTGGCCTATAACTATATTGTTCACGATACTGTTCAGATGGAACCTTATAAGGATTTTTACAGTATGCCATGTCGATCAACCTTATGTTGGTTAGAGGAAGGATATGAATCTATGATTGGTCCTCATCTTCTAATACAGATCATAGAGGATGCTCAGTTGATTTGGATGTGGATGGATATTGTACAGTCTTGATAGAAGTCTTACACTGATCACCATAGATGACCTCTATAGTTCAATGTCGGGGATTAGGTTTTCTTATGTGTTTCACTGAGGTTGGGACAAATGAGGATCAAGAGACATTGTAGGATTTCACAGCAATATGCTGGTCTATTTGAGATTCTCGAGATAGTTAGGGTGTTATCCTTTCAGTTGTAATCACATCGGAGGTCATCCATGTATCTTAACTGCAAAGCTATTATTCGGACTCATCTTAATCATTTCAACCCAATGACATTGAGTTATAGGTATATGAATCCTTTGAGTAAAATCCTATATGTATTATGGATAATTTTAAGAAGGGTATCTGAGGCCATTCAAATCCTTTAATATGGGTGTTATGACAGCACAACTGAGTATATGACGAGACCAGGTAGCAGGAGGCTGGTGTACTGTCATAGTATTCAGAGTTATTATCATATCATGCTTTACCACCCTTGGAATGGAAATTTAGGGATGAATTTGGGGGGGGGGGTGTTTATAAGAACCAAGTTCTTTTTTGAGGTGTATAATCTATTATTTTAGTCAAATTTCAGTATAAATGTTTACGTATAGGATAATGTTATTTCCTTTTGAGGTTATAAATGTATCGAGAGTCTATAGGGATGGTTTGGATTTCAGAACCCATCCTTTTTGGAGAAAATGTCCAAGATAATGGTTAGATTAAACCATTAATGGTAGGTTTTATGGTTAGATAAAATTGTGTGAGGATAGAAAGTGGATTCCTACATGTCGTACGGTTATACTAAATAATGCTATTTTGGGTGCACAACCATGTGGACCTATCTTTAGTTTTGAAATTTGAGGTTTCACAGTTTTTTAATGGTTATTCAAACCTTACAGACAAGGTATGTGATGAGTTCTTCCCTAAATCTAAGCATTCATGATTTTCACAAGGTTTTTCCAAACCGTGCGACCCTATAATTCATTGGAAATTACCATTTTACCCCAAATTAATTTCATTTATAAACCTATTATCCCATTTATCAAATGTCAAACAGCTCCATCTCATGGAATTCCTCATTGGGGGACTATTCATTTAATCAATAGAACTTCTTTGTCTGATACTAGAATCAAACGACATCTATATCATTGATTAGAATTGGTAAGATCTCAATTAATTTTTATTTGTTATTCATTTTATTTAGTATCATCTATACTATTTAGATGCAATCTAATTTTCACTATTAACATGTTCTTTATCCATTATTCAGTTTTCACTTAATTTGAGTCGAATCAACAACTGATTTTGGAGGATAAATCAACTAAAAACCTACGGTATGTGGTCTCGTTTCATTTATTAAAATTCAATGTTTTTATATATGTTGTCGTGTTGTGTTCCCAATTCTCGAGGGAAGTCATGAAATGAATTAAATCCTTCAATTAATGGGTATATTCTATGTAATTAAATAGGCATGTTGATGATTGAATATAGTTTATGAACCTTGTATGGGACCACCCCTTTGAGTGAGTTGTGTATTTAAATAAACCATTATGATCGCTTACAGATTTTGATACCATTGTATTGTTCCCTTCTCCCCTGACATGGGATGTCAATGTTGAATTGTTGAATGGTAATTGAAATTGTAATTTATTTGATTAATATGATGGTATGGATGACCATTCCCATTTCCATTGATATGTGATATCTTTTTCATGTCTATGATGATTATTATAATTAATTTATAAAGTGAGCTAAACTAAAGGTAATACTTTTAATATTATCTTATTACTTGAGTCACCTTTTGAGGTAAGGTTGAATTGAATTGTTTTTTGTGATTTCCTGGACATGTTAAATAAAATTTAATGAATGATCCTAATTAAATGATATTTAAGGTTGATATACCTTGGGTGAAACATGGATTTAATGATGAGTTCCATGGACGAACTCATTTTAATTTGACTATGCATGTGCGTGAGTGACACTTGGATTCCTTATATAGATTTTTAAGGATGGAAATATTAGGGATGGATACTATTGGTCGAGTGATACATGTAATTCCATATATTTTTCCATGGATGGAATTTGATAATATATTCCATGTGGGATTCTTGGATTCCTTAGAGGACCGCCAAGGATGGACTCGAATGGAAGAGATTTATATCACACCTAGAGTGATACATGGGTTTTTGGGAGGATCTCCTTAGATGGACTTGTAGTGTGTTAGTTTATATTGTACCTGGAGCTATTTCCGGATTCCAAATTACAAATTTCAGGGATGGGATCCAGTAATAAATTAAATAATGAATGAATTGAGTTATATGATGCGTACTTCAAACCAAATCACATGCTTGTATTATATCTCTTTCTTACATTGTATTGATGGACTGTTTAAGAATCCTTTGTTTATGTACTCAGCAGGGACGATGGGTATTATTCAAGGTCTCAAGAATTGTTAATTAAATTTAATTGAATGGTTAAATGAACATGTTTGTAAAATCAGAACCTAGAAATTACATGATGAGTAATTTTAGTATATTTATTACATATTATATTTATACATTAAAACTGTGATTGTTTTATATTCACTGACTATATGGTACTAAAATATGGTTGGTTTCCTACTAGTATTATGTCTTACACCATGTTCGGGTCACATTGGGTACCCGATTAGACTATATGATTGTATGTATGGATAAGGTAATGCTCCCTAATACACGTTCTTAATCACTACTTATGCTCAGTGGAGCATAGGACCGATCTGAGGCTCACAGTACAAGTTGTGATACTTTTTTCCTTTTTGTAATTGTGACATATTAATTTAACTAATGTTGTCTAAACCTATTTTGGATGATTTGTAGTGCAAAATGAAATGAATCATCCTCATCTATATATGAGTTTAATTTCTATAATTATTATATATTCCTAGAATTTATATATTGTCTGATTGTAATATTTCTTCTACTACTTATATAATATTGATATTCCCCCATGCTAAACTCTGGTGATGAGTTGAAAGACACCCCACAGACACACCTAGGCCTTCACCGCGTGTTGGCAACATCTCGTGGTTAGGGAGATGCGTTTGAGGCCATGTAACCACATGGCCATGAGGCACCTATTGAGTGTCATCTAGTTCTAAAATTTTTCAGTAAGGGTAAATATTTTTTGAATTTTTTAAGTTTGATTTAGAATTAGGTTTTAAAGAGTAATGTTTTGTAATCTGTTTATTTTTTAACATTAGACAACATGTTCTAACAATATTTTTGTGATAATAACTATAAATATAAGGAATGACTCAAAAACCCATTGTGGATTTTAAAATACAATACTTATTCAATTATTATAATTCCATCTTCATTTCATGGAGTAAGAGATGATGTATTAAGTTGATCAAGGCACAACTGATGGATGATATTTTGTTTATAAGATGTAATCAAGTAATTATATCTTTTTGTGGAAATTGGTCAACATTATGAAAGGTATCTTGAAACAAAAATGTCATCCAAGTTCCTTCATTTGTAATGATTCAAATGGTCCCTCAGAGCATCATATATTTAGTATTTTGTGATAGTTAAATTTAAAATGTCCATGTACCCTATCACTATACATTAGAACTTGATAGTGTGTTTTCTCTTAAATTTCTATATTTTCACTATTCACTAATGTTCCCCTATGTGGAAACATAGTTATGAGTTACATAGGGTAGTCGTTAAGTTTCAAAAAATCTATTTTTAAAGAACTTTTTTTAATTCAATTTTTACAATGTTAGTTTCTAGGAAAGTAAAATTAATTTATTAAAACCATGATAAACCAAAATAATTTGAAGGGAGAAATTCATTTTAATGGAGGTACAATGTAACACCCCTAGTTTTTATGAAGTATTTTCGAATAAATTAAAATACTTTGGTCACATTCATTGTATGCTACATCAAGTAAAAAATTATTTATACACAAAACCAAGTTAATCTTATGATACACACAACACATAGTTTGGAATTTGGTATATAAAACACTAATGTTGGGTTACAATACACACAGAATTGAGTTCCTTCGACAAATTTTGTTATATGAAATATCATGTTTTACCGAATAATAATATACTTTTAATATTTAATATGACAGTTATCACCAATCTATTGGGGTGGAAATATTGAATATGATTAACTGAATTACGAAAATATGGTTTAAATATATTTATAGAATGAGTTCTTTGGTGACAAATTAATTCAAAATGAAGACAAAAAAAAATTGGAAAGTACGAATATGTTTTTTAGGGAAAGCTATTTTTAACACCATAATGATGTTTTAAGATAATAAATTAAGATAATAAATATTTTTTAATGATACTAATGAAATTTATAAGCAATATATTCATTGAAATTTTATTAAAATTATCCAATAATGTTAATATCAACAAAATAAGAACAAATCCATTTTTAAACATAAAATGTTGAATTGTTCTAAAAGATAGTTCTGTCATTTTTTAATGACATACTAGATTTAAAACTAAATTTTGATTCATTTATAAATTTTATATGAAAAAATAATGTTCAATTGTTTAATTTAATTATAAAAAATTTACATTTTTTAAAATATTTGAAAAAATTATGATAAGTTTCATTTTTTGATTAATAGTGAAAAATACTACATTTTAAATGAATACTATTTTTTCATCAAAATAATTCATAAGTTAAATAGAATTTTGAATTGGTTTTAAAGAAACATTTGAAAATTTATACATCTATTTATTCTAGTGATGTCATTTTAATATTTTTTATTCTAAATTTTCATATAAAAATTTCATATACTTGTGTACTTTCACATTAAAACCCTACTTTATCACAACATCTATAGGATTAATTTTAACATAATTTTAACATTGTATCTATTATTAATTAATAAAAGAATTCCTTATTTTGAATTAGAAGGAAAATGTTTAGTAAATTGTAACATTTTATTTTTTGGACAATGTAGATAGAAAATATAGTAATTTTACGACCACGGTTAATCATGAATTAGGTAGTTGAGTGTAAAAATAATATTATAAATTTTAGAAAATTACCCTGAAACTTGTCGTACATTTTTTTATGAGGTCATATGGACTGAAACCATCCTTGGGTATAATTTATGGCATTTTGGAGCTGTTTGTATATTAGTAGTCTACTTATAGTATTTTAATTTAAGAAAAGTCAAACTTGTTGCAGTAATGTTTTAATCATTATAAATTTTATAATATATATTAATCTATAAGATATCATTAGCCAAAAATAATATTTTAAAATATAATATATTTATAATCATATTATAAATTTATTTTAAATTTTTAGTGAATAAATATTTACCCTAAAAAATTACACAATGATGATGCAATAATTATTTAATTATTGATATAAAAAATTAAATGACATAATTTTTTTTAAATTAAATATAATTTTATTTAATTAAGGAAATAAAAAAAATTAAATTAATATGGCATATTGTGTGTGTATTAAATGATTTTTTTTCGAATATATCTTATTTGCATGATTTTATAGCATCAATGTAATGAATCATGTCAAAATTAACACCAATGTTATTTTATGAAAATATTATTTTATTAAATTATTTAGAAATCATAATAATATTAAATAAGGAAAAATTTAATGATATATGGTCTAAAATATCATTAATTGGATATTTATGGTCCAATATTTACTTTATATATAAAAATTACATCCTTTTAATATTGAAACAGATGCTATAAATGTTAATATTAAAAATGTTTAACTGATGGTTAATCGAAGAGATATGGTTTAAAATACGACCTATACAGGTAGAGAATATATAATTTGATTACATTGAAACCTTATATTATAAAATATTCAAGTAAATTTCAATTTAGAGGTAATTTGATTGAGATTGAATTTATTATAAAATAATCTTTTGAGAAATTCCAACAACAACCCACCACAATATTATAAAAGGGAACCAATTATTATCATTCATTTTCACTTAGAACCCTATTTTTTCCATACCCTTTAAACAACAACTCCAAAATTATCTAACTTCATCCTAGATTCATTAATTTTGGTTTAAATCCAACCAAGTAGCATAAGGAGTACCCGAAGAAGAGGTAATGTTCATCAATGAACATTTTTGTATTATTTCTTCCTTAAACCATTTAAATTATTTATATATAATGTATATATAATAAACATACAATATTCAACATAATTATATATTTTTATTTAAATGTTATGACCTATAAATTCACATACTTCAATCAAATGGGATAATAAATGATTGTTCTTGTGTTCAACAGAATACTTTAGTATGAACCAATGTCATTCATTCTTCCATTAATGCCTCTAAAAGATGGGAATAATGATTTATTTATAGTTTATATAGGATATATATAATTTTTATGATTTTATTAGGATTATATAACTTTAATATAAAAAATATATTCATTATTTTTATTTTGTGGGAATATTATAATGTCATTCATATGTATAGAAGACTACTACCTCGAGAAGCGATGTGATTCATTCACTTTTTAAATAGAAGTCATTGAGGATAGTTTTAATAAAAATATTTTATATATGTTTAATAAAAATGATTATTTAATGATAATATATCAGATAATTTTTTTCATTTAATCCTATACTAAAATTAAAATTGGGTTCAAGAATACGTATGTCCAACCATCTCTATGAAGGATGTATATTATTTTATAAATGTAAATTTTAAAAATAACCATAAATAAATATATAATAAATATATATGGTATTTATATAATGGTTATTTTAAAACTTCTTTCTTCCACAGTATGTTTCCCTTTGAATAATGTAATAGCTTTCATTGTACGCAACTTCGAGATTCTAACACACCGCGACCAATCAAACTAGCAGTTATGAATAGTTATACCCAATTTTTGAAATTTCATAAATTTTATATTCCAAAATGGACTTCATTTTAGGATTTGGAATATCGAAATTAGCTTAGGGTGAATTTTTTGTATTTTTCTTAAATCATTCAATTTTTGATGATTAGTGAAAAACACTGAGTTTTACATTAAAACCAAATTTTTATTTAAATAATTAATTATTTTATTTAAATTTATTTTAGGTCAAAATAGATACATAATAGCTATATATGTTCAATGTAAATCATTGGAGTCATTTTGTAGTAATATTAGATATATAAAATATTATTGAACTTTTCACCGTCTTTTACCCACCTTCTAGGAGCATTTGGAAATTTACTTAAAACTTAATTTTACCGCTTCTGTGAGTTGAATATAAAAAATCTGAGAGACACAGTTAAAATCAATGAGTAAAATTTGGTTCAATAAGATAAAAATAATTTTTGGTGAATGGTAACTTTTAACTTTTATTTACCACGGTTAAAAGTAAATAGGGTAATTAAAGGAAAAAATGATATTATTATTACCCTAAAACATGTCCTAATTATATTGGATAAGTATAATTCGACCAAAAAAAAACTTAGGAATAAAATATGAACCTCTTTTTTCCACTTGGATTAGATTAGGACATTAATTATTAATTAATTCAAAGAACAGTTAAAAGAGTTAAAATCAAAGTTTAATAACTAAAACATATATAATATATGGTTACACCTAAGGTAAATTTGACTATGAATATTAATTATATAGATAAAAAGATTTCCTACATAATGGTATTTTATTTCTATTTTTTAGACTTTAAATAATTTAATTTATTTATGACACAATAATAATGTAGTAATTACTTAATTAATGAAATATTAAAATAATTGATATTATAAATATCCAAATAAATATAATTTGAGACTTTTTATGAATTAAACTAATTTTCTAAGTTAATATTACATATTAGGGTTGGTTAGCTGAATTTTTTTTAAAGTAATAATTCCGTTATGAATTTATAAAAAACAAAATACCAAATATTGTCAAAATTGACATAAAAGAGTTTTTAAAACAAATATTATATTATTAATTGATATTATATTCCAAAAAATATAAGGTTCATCAAAAAAACTTATATAATGATATTTGTATCATTAATGAACCACTTGGGGTTCGTTTGAAAGTAAATTGTATGTTTATTAACCATATAGTATAAAATTACAAAGAGACATGGTAAATGTCAAACTATTTAACTAAGAGTTAAATCTAAAAGATAAGGTTAATATAATGACCCAAACCTGTCTAAAACCTATTGTTTGAGTGTTTTTATACCCATAACCATCATAGAATTTAAATAATCCACTTTGGAGTCATTAGAAACCGAAAATGATTTTTATTATAAAATAATATTTCTAGCTTCTCCTAAGGTGCCCCTCACCCCTCTTATAAAAGGGAACTTCCCCTTCCCTCAAATTAACACCATAAAAGCCTTTTGTATCGGCCAAACTCTGCCAAAATACCCTCTAAACTATCCCCCATTCATCCTAGAGGCCTTCCTTTAGTCATAAATCCAACCTAATGATCCCATTTGATCAGATCAAAGGGAAGAACCCGAAGAAGAGGTAAATATTTCATCACCTCTTTCATGTTCATTTCTTCTTCCACTTCCTCTTTCATTGTTGATTCCATTCTAAAATAATAACTACAGTATATTATACACACTTTGATGTTATTATATTTATGGTATAACCATATTCATTATTCTATCCATCCTTCGAATGACATGTCACCATACGTGTGTACCTACGGCTTACCGTCTTCACGTCGTTGTGTAATTGTTATTCAATACATTATTATTTGGATGGGTATAATAATGATTTTTAATTGATATAAATAATAAATACAACATGATAATGATTCTGTATATAGGATATACTATCCAATTATATATTATTTTAATATCAAAAGAATGATATTGTCGCTCGTGCGGATGTACAGATTACCGTCTCCATGAACGCGATGAGATTTATTCCCCATCGTAATCCATTCATGGATAATTTTAATTAGATGATTAAAAATAATGTTTAAAGACATAATATATTTCTTAATATGAATAATATGAATCCTATTCATAACAAACACTACTTACGAAACAAATCATATAAAGGAAAACGAATCAGTTAACACCTGAAACGACGATAATACTAAAATATTAATAACAAATCAAAATTAAAAGATCCTATATGATATCGTATTAATGTATATTATTCTTGAATAATTTAATAACATTTATTTCACCATTATATAGGAGGTTAACCTTCCATATACCAAGGAAAAATACAACATAATGGGTTTCTTATCTCACTTTTAAATCCATGAGATTTCAATTGTTTGCCACTTATTTGTTATAGTTGGTGTATTGTGTATTGCCATTTGATATATATTATCATGATTCTACTTATATTGATTATATTATGTTATTATTTTGGTGGTTATTAACTTTTCATCACATGACTATATTGATTACATCATAGTAAGGAGTTTTCATCTCACTTACTATTCTCGTGAGATTCATGCTATATTTCCACTATTTTCTGTATTGTGGTGTATGTACAACCCAATGATTGTATTCATTGTGAAATATAATAAAATTTATGTTTATTTACATCTTCATTTTATGATACTTATTTCATGGGATGTATGTTTCTTAAGTTACCAAATTGGTAAGGGAATTTCAAATTTCAATTTCCACTCATTTGGTTTTACGCATACTTCATTGATTATTTTGCTCCAAGATTATGTGTGGAATCACTATTTTTTATTTATGTAGTAATTTACACTACCCTTTATGTGGATATACTTTTGATTCACATAATCACTCCATTGATAAACTCTCAAGTCATTGATATGATCTTGATAAGGGTAATTTTAACTCAATCTTCATTTATTGAGTTCAACATCCAATTCATTGGTGTTCTTTTTACAAGAATATGTGTTAATTTCCTCTTATTGGTTTACATTTAATATCAAATTATATTGAGTGTATTTATATTTGTCACATATAATTATGTCATTTATTTATCCTTAACGTAAGGATACAGTCTTTATAAGAGATTTCATCCCAATATACATTTCATTGAGACTTCTTTGTTGTTATAAACCAATTCACTTTTATATGGTGAATATAATGTACATTGACATAGAATATCATGAATCCCTTTATTCTCATGATATTATAAAGTTTTGAGTACCTCAAATATTTTTATTCAAGTGTCTCTATTTTGTTTGGGAACTCTAACTAAAATATCATTTTTAAATGTTTTAAAGATTTATTATTATAAATCTTTCTCATTAATGTCCATGTTTTAAAAAAGTTTTAAGGATTTATTTATATGGACATTAATGTTTTAAAAATAAAATTCCTTTTAAAAGTTTCAAATTGGTATGGGACACTTTGATTAAAAAATCTATTTTAAACGACTTCTTGACAAATACTGTGACATTTAAATGTTTTCAAGAAAAAGGAGGATATTTCTCTCAAATAGTTTTGATGATTATTTTCATCTATGTCAATATCCTTCATTATACTCGATTGAGGTTAATCTATTACAATAAAATATTTCATATTGTATTTAATGAGTAATTTTTGGCTTTGGATGTTCAAACTTTATACCATTCATGGTCTGTGGATAAAGTATTCATATTTATTATGCTAGTTTTAATCCAAATGTTTTTGTTATGTTTCAAACTTTTCATACGAGGAATGCATTGGACTTAGTATGTGACGGGTGGAGCCCGTTATAGCTCATCGATGCATCGGTAGGTCTCATTAGACAAACTAGTGTCTTGGGACAAAGCTTTGAAAAAAATTTATTTTTAGTTTTGGCACAAGGCCTTGACTATGTGGTTATGAAGTCCGGCATTATGCATTCGATCATTATGAAAGTGGCTATTGATATTGTTTGTGATTATTCAACTACTAGAATATCCATGCAAGTAAATAGAATTATTTTGATTTATATTTTCCATATTATGTTTACGTTTATGTTGAAAAGTCTTTTGTTTTAATTTTATATATTGCCTTAAATGTTTATGCTTATTTATGAAAGTTTCCGCTATATTGTTATCCTTATTGAGCATCTGATCTCACTCCTTTCTATGTTTTATTTTTTCTAGGATGTGAATAAGTATATTATGACTGACCTACAGGGATATACTATGGGATCCCATTTTTGTCTATGGAAACAATGTTGTTTTAGTTTTCCATTTTATGATGTAATGTAAACTTTATGAATGTATCTAGTACTTCTAAGGCTACTAAACTAATCGGTCTTTCGAGACTTGATCTTTTTTTATCATGCCAATGATATGAAATAATGAACCAACTATAGGATTATAGGGTCAGGTTGTTACAGTTATAATTTTGAAGAAGATTAAATCATGATATATATCTCAAGATAAAGAATAACAAGTCAAAACATGTACAAAAAACAAAGCAGTTATTACCCGAAACATAACTTTAACATAGAACTTTTTATAAAATAGTAACATAAAGTCATTAATAAACATATAAAATATTATGAATATTAATATGTTTTTTGGTAGATTTATAATATAATTATATTTATTAGACATGAAATTTTAATTCATAAGAAGGAATTAAAGAATTAAGATAAGAGGATTTTTAGTTTTAGTTTTATTTCAGCAAGACTTATGCCATATTGACCACTCCATTATTTGTTATGGTAAATATACTTCCCATGAATTTAATATATGAAACATGTAATTAAATTTATGGGTATTTACATATCCATTTTATTATCACTCTCCAATTCGGTTTACAATTCAAATGTTTCCCAATCGATAATGTAATTTTGTCTCAATTTACCTTCCTTGAAACACATGTTATCTTATAAACCTATATTATTTTATAGTATTTATTTAATTACCCTTGACATTTTATAACATGAGTCACCTTATTTTAATGATATTATAATTTTCATGTAATTTTATTATCTCTTCAGTTTGATTTTTTTTCAAAAATAATGTTTTCTAAAAATGTTTTCAAAAATGTTTTGAAATGATATTTTAAGAAAATTAATTAATAATTATTTCAAATAGGTTCAAAATGGTTTTCAAAGATTACATTCTATTTTTTAAATTTTATTTAGAAATAAATTTTTTGCTAAATATTTTTTTATTTAGAAAGTTTTTTTCCAGGAGGAAATGATATTTTCCTCGAGAAATGTTTTAAAAATATATTTCAAAATTATTTTTCTTCTAAGATGGTTTGTATTGATGTTTATTTTCATTTATTTGATATATGATCCAAGTTAACTATTAATATTAATTCTCTAAATGTTTTTTTGTTTTTTACATGATTTTTAAAAAATCTATTACTTTTTAATGTTTTATGCTATGATGAAATGTTTTTTAAAACAATTTATTTTCATGATTTTGGATGTGATAAATGATTTTTGTTATTGTGGAACATATATGAATTCTTTCATTAAGTGATGGATGGTACCTATATCTCTCTTAAATTCATTGGTTATATTATTATATCTAATGATATAGACATGGATGGAATGGGGAGTGAACCTAGTTCAGTAAGGGACTTTGTCCACTATGATAGTCTTGAGAATGATCTATGACTAGTAATATGGTCTTGGGTGTTAACCTTGTCAAATAATATGGTATTTGGAGTCAATCTTGACAACTAAGATGGTTTTGGTTGTGAACCCATTCCACTAAGATATCCTTGAATGTGATCTGTGAATATTATAGAAATGATTTCATATATTGATATTTCTTTTAAAATACAATGTCTTGTTCATATGTAAATGTTTAATGGATTATTCACTTTACTCTCTCATGATTCATATATTATGAACTACCAAACTATATTCCATGATTTTTGTATATTACCTTGGAAATGATGGGTATGAACTTAAAACATTATACATATATACACTTATTTTTATGAAATTCTTATATATATATCCCTTTTCTACCCTTACTAAGAATCTAATCTCACCCCTTTATTATGTTTCCTTTCACCATGTTATGAAGAATGGTTTTATGTTGGTGTAATAAAGGTTGTGATATTTTTGGTAAACATTGAGGATATTTCATCAGATTATAATATTTTGTTCTAAGTTTCCAAAGGCACTAAACTATTATAGTTCTTGGGCTTCTGTTAGGAATAATCTGATAAGGAAGAGTATAATATTCATTTTTTTTATTTTTTTTCAAGTAACTTTTAGAACAAAATAAATCACCTCACTTTTTATAAGTTTATGATTAGAATGATCATCATATTCAAGATATTAGATTCAAATTTCTTAATAAATTTCATTTGATTAATAAATAAATATGTTACAGGAATACAGGAATGTAAAATACTTTCCTCTGTAAATCTTAAATTTCTAAAGGTGATCAATTAAAGTTTAAATATCATGATAGATTGGGTTCATGATGAAAGAAATCGATTGGTTTTAAAATGAAGTGAATTTTGTATGGAAGATAGCTAAAGCTTTAATGATGTATCAATTTTTTTCCTGATAAATCCAGATGACAATGAATCTATATGGTTCGTGTTTCTAAAGAAGATTTTTAATGTACCATCATTTCCAAGTGTTTTCCAAATTTTTGGGATTAAAAATCAGGAGGAATATTCTAGCATAATTAATGTTTTTTTATAGTAATGAAACATCATAAAAATGGTAAATTAATTTGTTTTATAAATTCTAGGATGATATTTACGAATATTTGGAGCATCTCATATGGTGAGAGTGATCTCCATGATTATTATAAGTGTAGAATCATGATCACATGATGGTTTTGTAGAGATCCCTACAATAATGAAAAATATCAAAGGAGCATTGCCAATAGAGGAGCACCAGAATGATATTTTTGAGTGATCCAAAAAATGAATATGAGGTCGTGTATAAATATGAATGGGTGAGCCTATAAATATAAGGTGACCCCCACTTCATTTATAGAGAAAATAATTATAGAAAATCCATAATTTATCTGATTTCGTAGAGGTAGAGGAGATCTATGAAGATAGATTTATATTTGAGATTGAGCATCACGAAAAGACTTCGTATGTCTTCACTAATGTCAATGATTACAATTAATGGGTACTTCATAATTAAGGGATATTCTATGTTGACTTAGGGTACTTCAAAAAGGTAGTTAGTTTCGTGAAGGATGTTTTAATCGCAATGGCTGTGAAATTCACAAGAGAGATTCACGAACGTCAGTTTTGGATATCTTATTTCAGTGAATAGATATTTGAAATTGAAATAAATTAGGTCTATGTGAAAAATGAAATAACATAGGGGTATCAAACTGAGTATCATTAAAAAGTTTAATAAGTTCTTACTAGCTTCTGGGTAATAAAGTGAAGAATTATTTTGAAAGAAAACATTTGTGAATGATGATTAAGAAGAACTATAACATTATATTACAACATTTTGTGATCAAATAATAAAGTGAACTATTATATTATTTTCATAGTGCTACAAAAGTGTTATGTAATATTTTACTCATTGTATTCTATACAAAAAAAAATTATACTGGATTGTGTTGTCTTGGATTGATTCCAAACCATACCTAGGAGATAGCTACTATTATTGAGTGGCGAACATTGTAAGTCCTTGTGTTCCTCTAGTTGGGTGTTTTAATTTTTTTTAGTAGGGAAATAAATATTTAAATTTAGTCTAAAGTTTTCCCATAATTAATGAAACATAAAAAGAAAAAGATAACAGTAATTAACCCCTTCCCCTTCTCAGTGATACTAGAATTCTGATGGGGAAGCATCAATTGGTTTTAGAGTAAAGGTTCCATTCATTTATTTTTTGATTTAATTTGGAATTTAATTTGTGATGAAGAATTTGAATTGTGTAAAAAGTAGTGTTCATGTATTTATAGAAATATTTACCATATCTATAAAGACCGAATGATGTCTTATCTTATATATCTTAAGTATGAAATTTTTCAAGCAACAATAGATGGGTTTCTAATTATTATTGAATAGGTTCCTCTAACACCTATCGAGAAGAAGAATCTTGAGAATGATGGAAGATATAAAAATGATTTACTCTCATTGCTTTCAAAATGTTATATTTTAAGTGTGAAATTTTCTTTATAGCTAAAGTAATATTGGATAAGATTAAAAACACCAATGAAGGAAATAAAAAAGTGAAAAAGGAAAAACTACAAATCTGAAGACTGAAGTATGAGGATTCAAAAATGGGAGAGTATGAATCTATTGGGGACTGCTTTATTAGGTTAAATAATATTTTATACACTATTATATGTCTTGGTGAAATGATGTATGATTCTATAGTTGATGAAAAAAATCATAAGAATTATTCAGAAAAAGTTTGATGAAAAAAAAATTCATTAGAAGGAAGATCCCTTGAAACATTATTTATTGATGATTTTCATAACACTCTTATCACTTGTGAAATGAGAAGGTATAAGGAATTGAAGGTAAAAAATATATATGAAAATTACTTTGAAAGCCTCCAAGAAAGAAATGTCTAATAAGGTTCTTTAGGAAGATGATGTTGATGTCTCTTACTCTGAAAAATGAGTTATGTAAAAATATTGATGAAATTGTATCCATATTTTTTATAAATGTGATAATAATTACAGGTATAAACAAAGGGAAAATTCCCTTTATTTTTTTTAATGTACATATTTTGTCCACTTTGTGGCTAATTTTCATTAAATTAAGAAAGAATTAGATAGTTGTAAAGATGAAAAAAGGTCAAGAAGGTTGTAGAATAAACATTGTGATAATGATAAATATTTTTCTAGAGGGAAGGATACTAATTTATTCAAATCAAAAAATACTAATATTTTTTTTCTAAAGATGAATAATAAGAAGACAATAGTAAATTTTTGTTCTAAAAAATATTTTTCTGAGAAATATGGAGCAAATACAGTTATTACTATAGTGAATAATGAAGATTTTGGGTTCAATAGTTATGAATAAGAAGAAAATCAACTTAAATACCATCTAAAAGAAGAGTTTGAATAATGTCTATAAAATATTAGAATGCATGAGATGAAAAATGTGATGCTTATAAATAAAAATTTCTCATTAAATAACAATGTAGGATTTCATTATTGGAATGTAAATCAGATAAAATCAATTGATTATTTAAAGAAGAATTTTGTGAAAATAAATAATCATAGTGAACATCATAAAGTTAAGCTAAAGTCAAAAGAAGAAGAGGTATAACTTGCCAAAAAAACATTCTAAATATGAATATAGTGATACAAGTTTAAAAACCTTATCATAGAAGTTGGTGAATTTTCTAGTAAGGATGATCCTAAGAAGAATCAAAAAAAAATTACCTTTAATGTTTGTGAATAAAGCTAGAATTGGTTCTAATAATAATGGAGCTATTAAAGTTATGTATGTGGAAAAAGATAACAATGTTAAAAAATCACAGGTTCCAGAAAACCCTATGTCTGGAAAAAATTATATTACATTTGGTTTTGATAAGTCATGAATGAAACCTAAGCTAAAGAATAAATTTACATTTCTAAACCGAAAGGTTGGTGGTCAGCACATTTTTATTAAGATGGTTTTTGAGAAACGTACTCACAACACCGATCAATTGAAATATTTCATAATAAAATACTCTTTATATGGATACTAATGGTATTGTGTCGGATTTGGACATATGGTAAATATTAGTTTGTTCAACCAAAAACATTTCTATTATTCCATAGTTTATGTAAGTTAAGGTTTTAGGGGGATTCAATCCTATCAAAAGAAGAAGTCTGAGAAGGAAGTTTAGAAGAAATGTGAGAAGTTTTGTGTGAAAGTTGAGAATTTGTTCTAACCAATAGAAACTATTTATGAAATATTTGAACAACCTATAAATATTGATAAGGGTTTTCTTTTTTTCACCATCATGACAAAAGATTATTTAAAATTATAATTATTTATAGGTGAAGAAATAAAAGGATTAAGAAAAATCACTTTTGGTTGAAACAGATTTGAAATATTAAAAAGGATAGATACCATTGATTCTTTAAATTAGGTGTTCTTCTTATATGGCAGGAGACATAATGATATTAAAAAATGTGAAATAATTCAAATGATTAATGGTGGAATTTGGAAATGATTTATATTTGAGAATAAAAGTTGTTGTATCATCCATAATTAGGAAATAAAAAATGAAATCCAGGAAAACAACAATGTTTATGGGATGAAATAGAACCTGCTAAGTTTTTCAAAACTTTTTTATGAGGGTAATAATTTTATCTTCAGAAAATATTGGTTTTTTGCCAAAAGCTGGGAAGATGGAAAGATAGTTCCCTGAGGACAATGTAAAAAACAAAACTTCTTACTAGTTGGTGAATTACAAAACTATTATTACTTGAGAATGGTGGAAGAAAATTACTATGGAATAAAAGTTTGAGACAAATTTTTTTGAGAAATATGAGCAATTTATCAATGCAAGATAGTTTCTGAGATATTCATGATATGTCAAGATGATGTTTCTCATGTTTCAAAAAAAATTAGAAGTAAATATTACAAATTCTGTTCATACAAAAGTTTAAATTTGTTCAAAACAACCCTAGAAACACATTCATTATGATATTTGTGGGAAAATGATAAAACAATAAAAATGTTGAGATATGTCTTCATCACTTTTATTTATGACTTTAATCACAATACTTGTATTATGTACATGACACATAAGTCAGATGCTCTGAAAATGTTTAGATGTTTATGGTGGAAATCTGAGAAGAAATGTGAGCATTTAGTGAATAAGTATAGAACTAAAAATGGTGGTTAATATAATAATGGTGAATTTGAAAATTATCTTGACAAGCATGAAATTTTTAATGATTTCAGTTCACCATACACACCTCAACAATCTGGGGTTGCTGAAAGAAAGAACAAAATTCGGGTGGAAATGGGGAGAAATATGTTACTTGAATATGGTCACACTCATTACTATTGTAGGAAAGCAATGAGTACTATTGTGTATATTAAAAATTGATTTTTCAATAGAAAAAATTCATATATTAATCCATATGAAATTTTTTATGGAAAAACTCCATGTTTGAAACACAGAAGAGCTTTTGGGATTCCACCCATTATAAAAAAGAAATGTAGAATCCTTGAAAATTTTGAGCAGTTGTAAAGATTATATTTTTCTTCGATAAGGTCTGGAATGAAGAAGATATAGATGTTTCAAGAAATATATGGGAAAAATATTCTATTCTAAAAATGTGTGTTTTTTAAACGATTGAGGAAGAATAACTGACTCATGCTGATATGGAAGTTGAGCAGGATAAGGAATGTTTTGTTAACAATTTTGATAATTCATCTGAAAGTGGTAATCCTATATAAGAATAAGAATCAGGCTCAACTATTTTATGTAATGTGTAGGATACTAAATAAATCATCCATTTATAAGGAAGAAGTGAAGGCTCAAAACATTATTCATTAGGATTAAACAATAAGAATTTAAAATATTGTTACCCACACTTCTATGTATTCAAAAGTCGAGTCGAATGATGTGAATGAATATTTTGAGAATCAAGAATAAAATTGTTCTATGAATTAAGATCTCAATTAGATAGAGAATAATGATAATTGGGAATCCATACTAAATCTAGATAACAAAAAATTTATTGGATAAAATGGTTCTTCTTGAACAAGCTGAACAAATAAGGCGAAGAGATAACAAACAATGAAATATTAGTGTGAAAAGTTTACTCATATATTGAAGGATTATATTTGGATGATAATTTTTCACTGGTGACAAGGTTATAAAAAATTATAATATTTCATTCTATTATTGCGCAATAAAATTAAAAAAAATCAAATGGATGTGAAGTGTTAATTTGTAAATGGGGATCTTGATGAGAAAGTTTACATTGAACAAACATGTGGTTTTTTATTGGGAAATATGAATGTCATGTGTTCATGTTGAAGAAAGCTTTTTATGGGTTAAAATAATCTGTAAGGGCATCGTACCCGAAGTTGGATACATTCTTAAGAATCATTAGTTTTATGAAAGGAAGAGTTGATAGTAATATTTTCCTCAAATAATTTCTGGAGTATTCTCTCATCACAATTGTTTATGTTGATGAAATTATAATTACTATAAATTATGAAATATCATATGAAGGATTTTCTGAATAGATTAAAAATTTGGTTTAGATTTTCATGCTTGGAGAAATTATATACTTTTGGGGCTGGAACTTTTACAATATAAGAAACAAATTTTTCATTCAAAACAAAATTATGTTATAAAACTTCTTAAGAATATTTGAATTGAAAATTTGAAACTAGTTTCCACACTGATTTCAGTGGGATCCAAGCTGTATAAAGATGGTGAAGGCTAAGAATTTGATCAGAATATGTTTTTAAAGCTAATTAGATGTTTTTTATATTTTAAAAATTCAATACGTGACATTGTTTATGTTGTTACCTTATTTGTAAGATTTCATAGTTCTTATAAAGAATCACATTTAATTTCTGGAAAAACAATTCTCATATATATCAAAGGCACCATAAATTTTGGAATCAAGTATGATTTCTTAGAAATTATTGAATAGTTTGGCTATTTAGTTGGTGATTACAATGAAAATATTGATGATAAAAGAAACATATCTAGAGGATTTTTCATTCTAGGAAAAAATCGTGTCTGTTATCATATAAAGAAATAGATTTTGGTGACTCTTAGAATAAATAGTGTTGAATATTTGGCTTCCACTAAAACTACTACACAACTCAGATAGATGAAAATCAATTAGGAAGATTTAATTGATGAAGTAAAGTTACCTTTCTCTTGGTATGTGATAATAAATGTTAAATAAACCTTACAAGGAATCTCGTACATCATTCTTAATCAAAAAATATTTACTTAAAGTACAATTTCATTAAATAGTAAGTGGAGAATAATAAATTTATTCTATAATATATTCCTATGTCACAAAAAGTTTTTTATATATTCACAAAACCATTACCAAAGGAACCATTTTATAAATTGAGGAAAAAATGGGTTCCCTCATATTTCTCATCACATATGAGGTATTGTTTTATGTCCCCTCTCTCTTATAACATTTGGATAATATTTTCAAGGGGTATAACTGTTTCATAAATCTATATTTATGGAAGCATTCATAGAGGGGGAGTAGTGGGTAAGCTTGGAATCCAAAATGTTAGCGTATAAACAATTTTTACATTTTGTTAGAGTGGTAGTAGGAAAAAAAATATTATGTGTTCTAGTAAGGTGGATGGGGTGAAAACTGATGATGAATAACTATGAGGTTGAAAGATAAGAATGTTATGCAAAAATTGAGAAAGAATGTTGTGGATAAAGTTAAGGAATAAATGAGTTACTACTTTTGGAAAAATGTTTTTTTTCAATAATTCTTATTTCCTACAAAGAGTTAGCTTATGTAGGCATAAATATTTTGATAAGTAATCCACTCCTTGATGTTACCAAGTTCAGTGATTTATAAATCTTTGTTGACATAAAAATTTAAATGGGGTATTATTAGGACCATGTTGATAAGAAAGAGTATCATAATCAGGATTTATATTATTTTTCATGGAATATTGTAAAAAATAAATTACCTCACTTTATGTAAGTGGATTATGGGACTGAGAATCATATTTTTGAAATCATATTCCTAATTCTTAATAAATATAATTTCATTAAGAAGGAAAGATGTTTTTATTATACTAGAAAGTTACAGTACATTCCATTGCAATTCTAACAATGCTAAAGGTGATTGATCAATGTTTAAATGTCATGAAAAATGGAATTTGTGATGATAGAAATTGAGAGATTTTGGAATGAGGTAAATTTTAGTAAAAAGATAGTTTCGGCATTGTGATCGCTTGATGTTTTGACAGAGATCTATGTGACAACGACTCATATTGATGGAGAATCATTAATGGAGGAGTGTTGCGAAGATATTTTTGAGTGATCCAAAAAAATGAACTATTGATAATGGATAATCACAAATGGGTGAACCTATAAATAGAAGGATACCCCAAAATTATTTACCTTAAAAATTATCTGAGAAAATCTATAATTTCTTTGATTTCGTGGAGGTTTAGGAGCTCTATGAAGTATTATTTCTATGTATGACTGAGCATCAAGAAAATAATTAAAATGTATTAATTGATTCCAATGCTTATAATTAATATGTGATTATTGATGATAGTATATTCAATGTATACTTAGTGAGATTTATTAATACAGTCGGTTCTACAAAGGAAGTTTGTTCTATGAAGGTTGTGAGATTCATGAGGGAGCTTTTTGAACATTATTTTTAAATATCTAATTTAAGTTAACATAGATTTCAAAGAGAATCAAAACAGGTCTATGAAAACAAGAAAATCAGACTTAGTATAATATCAATGTTTGGGATGTTTCGAGTAGGTTTTGGGAAAGAATGTAAATAATTGTTTTGAAATGTCAAATTTGTCAAATTTGATCAAGAAGAACCAAAATATTGTGTTACATAATTTTCTACTAGAATAGGAATATGCACTATAATATTTTTTTCATAGAGATACAAAAGTGTAAGGGAATATCCTATTCACTGTATTCTGCACAAAAAGATTTTTTTCTTGTGGATTGTGTGGTGTTGTATTATTTCCAAACAATACGAAGGATGTAGATACTCTTGTTGAGTTTTGAAACTTGTGTGTTCTTGTGTTCATGTGGTTGTGTGTTGGAATAATGTTCAGTAGGGAATGAAATTTTTATTATGAGGTGAAGGTTATTTCATATGTAAGGAAACATAAAAAAAGATAAATTTGATTCACCTCATCTACTACTCAGTGATACTTGAATCCTATCAGGGAAACATCAGCACGTGTTTGTGTAATGTAATGAATATTCATCTAAAAAGATGTAACATTCAGGAATTTTTTTCCTAGGTAATTAAATTATGAGCTTTCTTATGATCAAGTGATCACTGATCATTATAGTTAGATGTTTAGATTGACTAAATAAAAGGTTTTTTTGTTTTTTAGGAGACCTTATGGAGTGTCCCTTTATTTTAAAGTGGCATTTAGGATCATTGTGAATTCCCATGTTAGTGGTTCTATGATTCTGGATGTATGTTAAGTGGGTTATTGATCAAGGATCCATTAGAGTCTGATGATGGAGGTTTTTTTATCACTGGTAATGTATTATTTTTTTATGGGCTAGAGTAACCAATCATAGGGTATCCTTATCTTGATGTGTCCATTAAACCAGTTGAGGATTTTTTACACTGGTGTGGCATGAGATCGTGGGTGAAGTAGGGTAGTCCTGTGGTGCACGTCACATTATTTTGTGACCACATTGGGAAAATTATAGATTAAGGATCACATGAAGGACACTAATTCCCATTTGGAGGGTTCTAACACGATGCATGTCTCATGTTTTTTGATGAGTTAAAAGAACCCCACTTAGGGTGACTTTTTCTTTCTAAATCCATTTGGATGGTTGATTCTTTTTCTACGAAGGTGTCTTGAGAACATGGGTGTGTACAAGGAATCCTAGGGTGAATTTTTATTTATTTTGTGACACTGAGGAATGTGGTAGCCTCTTGTTTTGGTTTAACCTAGATGTGTTTTTCGATGATAACATAGTGTTTGTTCGTTGGTTGCAGAGATCCATGGTACTAAATTAAGTATCATGATTTATTATCTAAGAATAGATTCTCACAAATTATTCAGTTGTCTAGATGTTGGGTTTGATGATATATTATCCCATTTTTAGTTTCCCTTTGGTTATAATGTTTCAGTTAGTTTTTGTTCGTGAAATTTGTTTCAGGATGATACCTTTCGGATATAATTGATCAAGTGATGGCACTAAGTTTTCATCTAGTTCTCTCCTACGCATATTGGGAATGGTTAAATGGGATAAGGGATATAATATATGATAAGAAGAAGTGTAACCTCCATTTAGTTTATTTTTAACCCACATTAGTGTGTCTTCAGTCTCGGGAGGTTATGAGGCACTTAGAGAGTGGGTTTTGTGTGTCATGGATGCCTATGTTCTTCTAAGGCCATCTATGTTTTTTGGTCTTCGATTTTAATGGAGACTATGGGATATTTTGTAATAGTCCATATGGGGTTCTTGATTTGTTACAAGTTTCCTTGGATACTAACATGTTCTCTAGTTGTATTGATCTTGATGTTCATGTCACTTGTACAAATAATGCTATTGGATTCCAATTGGCTGATAAATCCATGTTTCAGGTGGGGATTCCTATGTTTGTGTCCCAGGGTTCGACTTTCATTCTTCTTCATTTATATTTCCTTCATCTCAAGTGTAAATCTAGCAGATTTTCTGGTTGTTTTGTGGGTGGGTGAACCGCATGTTATAAATCCTCTGGCATGGCCAAGATTGGGTGTTGATTTACCTGATGTGCCATATTAGAACGCATGGTTGACAATTTTCTTTGAATTTTTACCCCTTTTAGTTATATGATTATTTTATGAAGTATTAGAAATAACATATTTAATGTTGAAGTAATGATGCCTGGTTTTACTAGACCGATGCCAATATTATGTGTGATAAATTTTAGGTGTCAGTTATTCAAAAAACTAACGCCGAAAAAAAAACATTTTGGCGTCGATTTTTAGAAAAATAGATGCCATTAATCCCAAATTTGGGATCTTTTAGTGTTGGTTTTTATAAAAACCAATTCCATATATCAAAAAAATATGTATGGATTCAGTTTATTAGATAAATGACACCATATATTAAAAAATATATTTTCGACATACCGACGTCGAAAAAAAATTTCGGACTCCTCGGTGTCGGTTTTCGTAAAAACTGACACCAAACGACTTTTAAAATTAGTCGGGATCAGGAAACCCTCATGTTTTTTGATCTTTAAAATCTAAACAATGATGGATCCTATTGAATTATGGAGACTTTGAAGGATTATTTGTTATCTCAAACCACCGTTCTTGTTGATTTTCTTCTATTTTCTTAATCTATAGTCTGATTTCATGATTATATCCATGCTTTCTTATCATATACAGGTTTTGTTTTCTTCAAAAGATTATTTTTGTTGACATTAAAACACTTTGAGATTTTAGTTTGTTTTTCACATTTATTTTTCGTTTTTATAATCATTTTTGGTATAGATCTTTCTACGTTTAATCTTCCAAAGCATTCTATGGAGCAAAGTTCAGATATGGAAATATTTTCATATTAAACTATGAATTTTTTATGTTTTTTTTAATTTTTAAGATAATTTAGTTATCATTTGATTATGTTTTTTATTTTCTTCAATTATTATTTTATTATCTATTATAAAAATTTTAAACATGGTAAATAGCAATCCTTAAAAGTGATCATCCCATATAAATTTACTTTATTTTTGTCTAATTTAGTTTAGATTTAGATATTTCAATTTAGTTCTAATATGGTTGAGTCTATTTTGGACAAGTTAGTTTGATTTGGTTCAATTCAATTCATCATTATTTTTTTAGATACAATCCACTTGTTAATGTAGATTGAATATGTATCTAAGGGTTTCTCTTAAACAAACAAATTTTGATCAACATTCTCAATTATAGTGAAATAAAATTCATAAAATTATCTAATAACACAATATATAAATTATTTCCCAGTATGTTTATAATGAATAAAAATCTGTAAAGTCCTTCTTTGAGTTAAAAAAACGAATTATTTTTGTATCCCTTTACTCAGAACATGCAATAACTCATGGTACTACTACTGCTGCTGCTTCATCTTTTTAATATAAAAAATCATAAAAAATTTATCTCTATAATGGCTCATTTGGAAGTCCATGTGACTCATTCATTGCATGATATCACTTATTATAAATGATAGATGAGTTGTTCATTATTCTAGATTAATCATAAACTGTTCACAATTACTTATACGCTATTTTAAATTACTCATATAAAAATTGAAATAACTCATACATTGGTCATGAATTTTCCTAAAAATTTCTCATATAGAGTGAGGAATAAATCATATGTAGATAAAAATGACTCATAAACAAATCAATACATAAAAATATATGCAGCCTCAACTTGAGATTCTAGTATTTCTTAAAAAAATACAATTGTTGCTTAAATTTTCAATATTCCTATTAAATCACTTCAAATCACTACAAAATAACATAAAATAATATTGGAATTATCATAACAACTACAACCCCATCGAGAACATTTACATTGTACTTGGAGAAATATATATATTGAACTAGAGCACTTCAATGAAATGAACTAGCTTCATATTTCTAACTTCACTTCATTCATTAACATCCTTCATCTAGGATATATTTATCACTAAATCCCGTAGACATATTTCTAAATAATCCATTAAGGATTTCTCAAGAGTAATTCAAGATTTTAAAAAATATATTAAGAGGTGTTGTGACCTTTAAATGGTGTATTTTACTAGGATATATATTTCATATTAATATAAACTAATTTGAAAATCAATGTATGTTTTCATTGGGTTTCCATAGTTGGTATAAATGTTATCTTTATTTTTTATAATAATAATAATAATAATTTAATGATAGCATAAAAAAATAATGAATCAAATGTGTTGTAAGATATAACAATTAATTTATGTATTTAATTTCATTTGTCATAATTTTTGGAGTATTATGATTGATTTCACTTATAATATAAAAATTTACTCTAATTATTATTTCATATTACTAATAAAAAGAATTTTTTTCACCCATTAAATTAATTCAATTTTTAATACTTTTGACACATGAAAAATTAAAATTGTGCAACACAAATGTAAAATAAAATAATAAATTTTATAAGATTGATATTCTAATTAATTTACAATATCAATACAACACACGTATATAATATGAAAAAAAAAGTTTATTATTTGTAAGTATGTTTCATATCTGATGTTTTTTATCTTATTATCAATACTTTTTATTAAATATGTTTCTATTTAAAATTTATCTATATATATATATGTATATATTTTTTTAATATATTCATTAATTATATTTTTATATCAGGTATTTATTGGATCATAATAGGATACATTTATGAATAACCACTAGTGAATATGAAAAAGGAGTTGATGAATTCTTGGAATTTTCTAAATGAAATCTTAAAAACATTGATTTAATTTTTTTCCATGTGTAAAGTGTTTGAATATGATAATGTTAAACACTAGAGAAATCATTGATTATCTCATTTGTTATGGTTTTATCCTTAATTATTCACATTGGATCTACCATGGTGAAAGAACTGATAATTCAACATCCAATGTTGATGAAAATATTCATAATGATGTAGAGGATCATGTTAAAGAATAAGATCATGATTTAGGTGTTTAAATTATCAAGAAAATATCAATTATTTAATGATTTTATAGATATTCTAGGAAACCATTATTCCTAGGTTACAGTAAATATACAATGTTATCAGCAGTTTTGAGATTAGTTAAATTAAATGGAAAAATGGGTCGAGTGATAAAAGTTTCTCCAGCTTACATGATCTTTTAAAATAGATACATCTAGAAGGAAATAGGATTCTAGATTCCAATTATGAGGTGAAGAAAATATTATTCCCAATGGTATTCAGGTATAAAAAGATACATGATTTCCCTAATGATTGTGTACTGTATATGAAAGAATATGAATATTCATCACGTTTTCCTATATGTGATACATCACACTATAATATACATTGGAAAGTAAACTCAGATTCATTATTAGGTATTGTCATCTAACATCATGAAAAATAAGATTTCAAAATTATAATGATATCAACCAATATTTTTTGCAAAAATTCTTATAATTCAACTGTAATTCAATATTAGGTTCTAGAATCAAAACTCGGGCTAAATAAATTTGGTACCTTTAAATAATTATTTGTTTGAAGCACCTATTTTCAAATTCAATTGATTAAAAAAGTTAATGTCGAATTCATATGAGCTCATCTCTAATGGTAACTTACATAACCCTACTGATTCACTATAATGGAAGTGTTTTGATAAAAAAAATTCCTGATTTTGGAAGTGAAGTTAAAAATATAAAAATGGGATTGCCTACTGATGGAATGAATCCATATCAGAGCCTTAGTAGGCAACATACTTCATGGAATGTTTTTCTCTTAGTTTTCAACTTTTCCCCACATCTATGTATGTAGAAAAAATATGTTATTTTGAGCTTTATGATTTATAGACCAAAACAATTGGAAAATGATATTGATGAATATCATTCACCATTGATTGATGATTTGAAACTGTTATGGGAGGAAGGTGTTAATGTTTTCGATGCATACAAGAAAGAGTATTTTATTTTTCATTCTATGATAATGATCACTATAAATGAATTTCCTTCATATGGATACTTATCTAGATATAGTGTTAAGGGATATAAAGCATGTCCAATTTATGAAGAACAGAGGTCAAATTATCAATTGCACAATGGAAGAGAGATAGTGTACATGGATCATCAATAATTTTTTTGAATTGATCATCCTTATTATAGATTAAAAAAATAATTTTAATAGTTTACAAGAATATAACCTTCCCCCTCGGCCATTGTCAACTTAAGAATATTATGACAGGGTGAAAAATATGGATTCAATATTTGGAAAGAAAACATGTTCTTGTCTTTAATGAAATATCTGGAAGAAGCAGTATATTTTAATTGAACTATCTTATTGGATATTTTTAGAGATAATACATACCATCGATGTTATGCATGATGATAAATACATATGTGACAATTTTATTGGAACTTTGTTATACATAAAAGGAACGAAAAAAAGGATTTCATCGTAGATTGGACTTTATATAAAAGATAATACATTTGGAGATAGCTTTTAGTATGAAAGGAAATAGAACATATTTACCTCCATCTTTTCACACATTAATCAAGATTAAAAATATATATTTTCATCAGATTATTCACGGTATTAAAGTACCAAGTGGTTTTACTTCAAATGTGAGTAATTTGGTGTCATTGAAGGATTCCAAATTAATAGGTATGAAATCTCATTATTTTCATGTATTGATGCTACAACATGTACCAGTAGAAGTGTGTAGTATATTTCTGAAAACTGTTAGAAAGACTATCATAAGGTTATGTGATTTTTTCAAATCCATTTGTATCAAATTCATTGATCCAAATTTTTTAGATGTGTTGAAGAATGAATAAACCCTTATTCCTTCTCAACTATAAATGTATTTCCCACATACATTTTTTGATATAATAGTTCATATGCTGATTCATTGGGTATGTGAGATTAGAATATGTGGGCCAATTTATTTACGATTCATGTATACTTTTGAATGATAGATGAAAATTTTGAAGGGATATGTTAAATATACATATCAACCAAAGGCTTCTATTGTTCAAAAATATGTATCAGAAGAGGTGATTGAGTTAATTACAAATTATTTGTATACGGTGGAGCATATTTGTCTCCCTATATCTCGACATAAGAAAGTTGATAGTGAAGGTAGAGGGGTTTGAGGCTTAAAGGAAAAGTACAGTCCTTGCTTTGAAGTGATGAAGGAAAATTTATATACTTTGAACAACACGGATGAGGCTCAATCATATATATCCTCAAAAATTGTTGAATTTGTTTTACGATGACAGAAATGGAACAAAAAGTGGATAATGATTTAGAATAAAGAGACATTTGTTTTTTGGTTTCTATATAAGGCCACCATAGATATATCTACATCATTCATATTTATGTGGATTGCAGGAGGACCATCTCTTAATGTGATCACATGGTCTGGTTTTGATATTAATGGTTACACATTTTACACAAAAAATCTAGATGAAATGTCTGCCCTTCAAAATTGTGTTGTGATGGTTTTCACTGAAGTAGTGCATTTTTCAAGTGTGAAATATAAGAACCCAATTTCTGTATCAATGCCATATTTTGGAGTTCTTGAAGACATATAGTAAATTGAGTATATTAAACTTTGATTCTAAATTTTTAAGTGTAATTGGGTTGATTGTTAGAGTTGTGAGAAACATGATGAATATTGGTTTAAACTAGTTGATTTGAAAAATATTTTATTATAGTGAGGTATCATTTATCATGGAGACACATGAAAAATAGGTATTTTATGTCATTGATCTGTCGAATGGTCAGTTTTCTGCCATTTTGAAAGGAAAATATAAACCATTTTGGTGATGAGGATGATCTGATGATGTTATTGATTTACATGATCCTTATTCAACTATTACACAATAAAAGGATTAATATAATGAGTATAAGATGGATATAGTGCATGAAATATGTAAGGATTGTGATAAAGGCATGTGGGAAAACATTAAATTAGTCTCCTAATTTTTCTAGTAAATAATTATATTTTGTTCCTTTTTTAACTTACAAATTCTTTCTTATTTTTATGTAGTTATTTTTTTCCTTATTTCTTATAAATATTCAATTTTCTAATGATATGAAGTACACAAAATTTCATTAAACATTATAGTAGAAATATCAAATATAGATAGAGAGGAGAAGTTACCGAGTTGTATCTATTTTTTCATATAATTAAATATTCATTAATTTAGTTATTTAATAAAAGAAAAATGTTAACTTACAAAAACAATTTATAACTACTAATGAAACCTCGGCAGAGGAGGCAGCTTATGTTTCTACTAAAAAATCAAGTTCTCAAGTTTGTAAATGTGTTATTACACATTTATGAAAACTGTCACTTTCCTGTGACGATGACCAATTACACATCCATTTTGATGATAACAATAATGAAACTAGAAATAATGTATTTTAGTTTTTCAGTTATATATCGATATAGAGCCATTTCAGGATTAGTATTTTATATCCTGATTGAAACTCAGTGAACGGGATGGAAAAATAACAACATCGGGAGGCCATGATGGTAAAATATCTTAAATTATTTCTTTTATCTCGTTTTTCAAATATTAAATATTTTAAATGAAATATTTAAATTATTCAATTACAGATGACATTCAATTTTGAGGAAACCAAATAAATTAAGAAAATACCACCCTTTTTAGAGGCTGTTCGAGTGAGAGATTAAGAAAACTAACAAAATTATTTATTTTGGAAAGAGAAGGTTTGAAATCCCATGCCTCAAGTATTAGATGATAGATGAAGATTCATGGAAGATATTTGTTGAAATTATTCATGAAGATAAATTTTAGGTATGATAATAATTTTATATTATAAAATTTATTATATATTTTATTAATTACATAGTAGTTTATTTTTATAAAATAGGAGTCTAGGATATCTCATCATAAGCTTCAGTTGAGAAATGTATACTCTTATACTTTATCACATGGAGGGTATTCGTATTTGGAGTATAAAATGATTGAAGAAAAATTTGAAGAATTGAGAGCTTGATCTAGTAGTCGTTCAGAATAGGTTCAACATTGTCCTCCATATCCTTTCACTCACCATGAAAATGGAAATGATAAAGAAGGAAAAAATGAACAGTATCTTATAATGTAAGCTAAGCAGGTAGCTGATAACATTTAAGTAAATATTATTTATTTGTAATATTTTTTTATTTTATAAATTTTTAACACTAATATAACCTTTTCATTTTCATTTTAGGATGATCTTCAGAAGAAAGAGACACAAGGATCTTTTATCTCTAAGGGAAGGATGTATATCCAAGCCACCGCTTTGAGAAAGGCAGAACCCCCTAGATGTGTTAGAGGATATTAGGCAGGTGATAGTATTCTGATGTTTTTTGGTCAAAGTAATAAATAAGGAGACTTGAAAATAGAGTCATTAAATGTAAAGATGAAAAATATGAAACAAACTTTGTGAGATCAAATTCAAGTAGTCGTGCATAATTCTTTGTTAGAAGACTTGACAAAAGTCACAGTCTATGCAACCTTCCCTAGTATATTATTTATTTTTATTTAATTTTTTTCTTTTATAAATTATAAACACTAATATAATTTTTCATTTTTTATCCTTCCTAGCCTACTCACCCTGACTACCCTTCCCCATATGAGCATCCTTCCAAGGTATATTATTTATTTGTTATCAATTTTTCTATTTTATAAATTATAAACACTAATATAACTTTTTCATTTTTCGGCCTTCCCATTATTCTCACCCGAACTACCCTACCCCATATTCCTACCATGCCCCATATAAGCATCATTCACATGTATATTATTTATTTTTCATAAATTTATTTATTTTATAAATTATAAGAACTAATGTAACTTTTTCATTTTTCAGCCTTCCTAGCCTGCGCACCCAGAATACACTACCCCGTCTGCTTACTTCGATCCTCCAGCTCCTCGCTCAGACCAACAAGTATATTATTAATTTTTCATCAATGTTTCTAGATTAAAAACAACAAACACTAAAATATTTTTTAAAATTTTCATCCATCCCAGCCATCACACATAGACTACCCTGCCCCATCTTTTTACTTTGATCCTCCACTACCTCGCCCGGACCAGAACATATATTGTGAGTTGTTTGATGGAGATCCTCATATATATATATTGTTGTGATAAGACTCGTGCATTTTTTAGGGGGCTTTGTAAATCATAAGCCTATGCACATGGATCTGGATAGAGAATCATTACACTATTCTATAGATCCTAATGCTCTACTACCATTACCTATTGAGGAGATCACTATAGATGGGGATTGTCTGGGTAATTTTTTACCCTGGAAAACTGATATTCTTTGTTATATTTCAAATGACGTAAGTGGTTTTTTTAATACTAATTAAAAATTATTCAAAAATACTTATAATGTTTTCGGACATGTAACTTATAAAGGATTATCTGAAAGTAAATGAATCTAGACAAAGGATACAAAATGTTTAGGAACAATTGACTATAGATACTTTAGATATTTCTTATGATATTCAAAGATTATCTCAGGTTTATTCTTCACTAAATTTTATCTATGAGTTTTGGGTGATGGCCGATATATGTGGAATAGAATATCCATTGATATTACTCTAAGAATATCTCCTACATCTAGTTTATTTTGAAGATATTGGCCTAAATGTGATGCATTAGTTTTCTATATAAGTAATTTTGAATTTTGTCTTTTATTTGTTTAATAAAAGTTGGTTTTAAATTGACTAACTCAAATTTTTTTATTTAGGTATCTACGCACACTTCATCTACAAAATTAAGGTAAAGGAATTTATAGTTTTATAGATCTAGAATTCATATCCATGGAAGTGAAACATGTGAATAATCCAGATAAAGTTGCATATATATGTGAGAGATTTTCACATACGAAGATTGAGTATTGGCTTCAACCATTTTTTGATAAGTAATAATAGAAACATAATTATAAACTAATGATCATTATAATGTAAATAATTATGATGTTTTTGTATTGTAGGGGGAATTTTATGTTAGGTGTCATGTGCCCAAGTGAATTCACCTTATATAGGTTTTTCCGATTATTATGTAATGTTCATGAAATATTTTCCACCTTATTTGATGTTTAATATTTTTTCTATTTTTTATAAATTCATTATATTTAATTATCATTGTTTATACATGTATTATTATATCATATATATGAAAATGCAGTTCATGAAAAAAAATAACATCAAATACATGTTGATAAACACAAAAAATAAAACCAAATATGTTGAAGTACATGTAATTAGTTTTTTTATTAGATTTTATTCTGATTTTTTGTTATGTATTTATTTTTATTATCATTTTAATGTTTTATAACATATTTTCATTGTTTAAAAGGACATGTTGAACATGTTCATTATATTTTATGATTCATGTACAAGATAATCACATCTAGAAAAACTACTGAATTTGATAAGGTTAGTTGTATTGATTTTTTTAATTTTATACCATATTATTCTATTTTTTATCTCATATCATTAAATGTTATTGATGGCATTCAATGATTCAAAATAATATTATCAATCTGATCTTACCCGTATTCATTCTATTTTTTTGAACTACTTGTTCTATTTGATTTCGATTTGAGGTATAAATACTCTAATAATTATGAATAATATTACCTATGGGTTCAAAAAAGTAACTATTTCTATATAATAGGTGTTCAAACATACTGATAATCAAATGAATGATTCAAAAAAACTAACAATGATCATGTTTTAAATTTCAGGTACATGTATTTTAATTATACTTTATAATACAAATGTGTAGATATTTTTTTGATTAACTATATAAAATCTTGTAAGTTATAAATTTTTTTTCATTGATAAATACTGTTTGATTGTGGTATATTCTATTTTTTATTACAGGGGTTTGGATTATTTTGGAAGAGTGATATATTTAATTTTCTAAAAAAAGTAACTTTCTGTGTCTGTTTTTTAAAAATCGAAGCCAAATTTTTTTTAAAAAATATACAGTTTTTGGCATTATATTTTTAAGGTACTGAAACCAAAATGCATTCGTAGAGGATTTTCGATGTCGGTTTTCCCAAAACTGACACTGAAACCTTAAACCAAGATAATTTTTTGTGACATTTTTTGGAAAACTGACACTGAAAATGATATTTTTTACATCTCCCTTATAATCCTCGATTAAAAATAACGTCAAAAATAAAAAACTGGTGTTAAATCATATTTTATCATTTTTGATGCCAACTTCTCTTAGTTGTTTTATGGGAATATCATGTGTGTATTCACTAGTTATGATAGAATATTTATAAGTTCAACGATTGGGGTAGACTATTGATGTTCATTTTTATCTTCAATTTTTGTACCTTATTTTTCATGTGCTTTAGATTTTTTCTATCATGTTGGATCATAGGTTTCATTGCCGATACAGTTGAGGCCCAATGTACTTGATTTATAGGATCTGCTTCGGTGGTATCTCTAGATTATTCTTGTGCATCTTGAGTGTCATGGAGACAGGGTATGTTTCTTATATCAAATTTTTCAAATGATCATGTCGTATTTATATTCAGTCTTTCTATTTTTTATATGTCATCAGCCTAGTAAGAGACTTGATTTTTTATATTATTCATGGATTGAGTCATTAATATTGTGTGTTAAATTTAATTTAATTTATGTTTATTTTTTTCAATTTATTTTTTCATTATACACTAATTTTGACCATTATATCTGAGATTAGTCATTCTCTATGTTTATTAAACTCTGAACAGACGGTATAGTCTCTACACTGCACCTTTTAAACCCTCACCAACGGTCGACAACCTCTATTGTTCAGTGATGCATGCATGAGGCTTATGGAAGGAAATATTGGGTGATGTGTCCATGTATACCTAATATTTTTCTTTACAATAATATCTTTTGAACACAGATGCTGATGGTAAATTAATTACATCAATTCATTAGCTGATAGAACACTATACAATTGATCAACACTTTTATTTCACATTTATGGATGAGGTGAAGGATATAGTCTATTACATTAACATAAAAAATGTTAGCATAAGGAAGATATTGGTGTTATAATTTTCTCATATTCTATGAGGATTTTGATGGGGTATATGACTAAATAATACAAATACAAATTGTTAATTAGTATAAATATTCTTTAGAGAACCTATTTTTGTTTATACCTAATGCCTTCATAGGATGTTTTTCTGATAAAAAAAATCTATGTTATGTGGAGGGATATATTGAAGGGATTTTTGAAAGTACTATTTGATCCAAATAAACTCTATGGGGAGAAGTGGGGAGGAGATGGGAATCCTTTTATAATTAGGGGAGGGGACCCCCTTGAATATTTCAAAAAAATAATACTCATTAATAATGTCATTCCTTAGAAACATGACTCCAAATGTACAAAGATTCAAAATTGAGGTAGTATAATGACTATATATGGCCATAAAAAGTATTTAGAAAAATTTTATTTGGAAAAATAGCAATATCATTAAGATTAGCCACTGGTAAACCAGTTTTATCCTTAACCTTGGTAATGAATTTTTTATTATTTTCACTATTCATTATAACCATATACTAATTTAACAATATTACCAAATATCAGTAATTATGATTCCTAATATTGAATTAATTTAACAAAATCTCATTTATATAAGTCATATAGTTTAATTTAAAATTAAATATTTATGTGTGATGAGAATTTTGGTTTCCATAGAAATTTTTTCATAAGTAAAATATGTTTTAAAAAAAAATCAAAAACATTGATTCCTATTATCTAAATTAAGTTAATATTAATAAAATTTAAATAATTTATCTTTTTAAAACATTAAAAAAAAATTGAATTTTTTTTAAATGCTTTAAACAAAAATCTATTTTTCATTAAAAGAAGTAATGTTCACTATTCATCAAACTAATTAATATTTTAAAAAAATCACAAAAAATAACTCTAAGGTAATTTTTACTTGTTTATTTCAAAAATTATGTTCAAAATTTAAAATTTAGTTTCTAAATTGGAAAATAAACACAAAATTAGTTCATAAAATGCAATGAAAATTTATTTTAAAAAATTCAGTTTTAATCATAGAACTGGATTTATTATTATATATTCCATAAAAATATTAGATTAATTATAAAACATTTAATTGAATATATAATATATAAATATAATAAATTTTATTTATCATTAGTTATTACCTTGATTTAGGAAGATAAAAACACTTTTCAGGAATAAAAACTCGATTTTAGAAAATTAGTTCTTTTAATTACAAGAGATTTTTCTTTTAATTTCTAATTAATTGTTAACCAATAAATTTATTTAAAACATCTTTATAAAATTCAATATATAGTTATTACTATTCATAATATAATATTTTATGGTTAGATTATATTTCTATACTATATGAGGGTTCATTATGAATTGGGGTTTTATGTATCATAAGATATAAAATTGGTTAAATATATTTAAAATGAAATATTTAATAAAATATGAGGGGTTTTTATATAATCTTATTATCACTATGTCAAAAAAGATAGACATAATAATACAGAGAGAATTTAATTGTTTACTTCTCTTTAACTAAAAAAATATAACAATTAATATCATTACCAAATGGGAACAAATGGTTATGTATTGGATATTTGGATAAATATGGATGAAATATATTTATCCAATTATGTTATGGTAAACATTTGGATAATTTTTTAGTCCTTATAATATTATTGTTAACCCTTATATACTCATTTTACCTTTACTAGGGTGATAAATTTTAACTATGGTAACAATTCATAATGAAAACTAAATTAAATTTGGATGATTTCCCAAATTTGGTCCTCCAAATCTAAATATGTTATATATTTTTACATATTCCAAATAAACAAGTGATAGAAATTAATTTTAAATTAAATGGAAAAACCTGATTAAAAATGTTTTTCTATAAAATTATTTTTTATGTAAAAATTGAGTTTTTAATAAAAGCTTTTATAAATATTATTTCAAAAAAATTATTAATTTAATTTCAAAAAAAACTGATGAAATTTTAAAAATAATAAAAATTAGAGTATCTCTTTGGATTTTCTTTAAATAATAATAATCCTATCAATATAAATAATTATTTTATTCAATTAAAATGTTTATATCTTTCTTGAAAATTCATCCATAAGATAATTTTTTACTAATAAATTCAATAAAAATTATTCTTACTAATTAAAATTATATAATTTGAAACAATAAATTTAAAATAAAATTGTATGTGAGTTTTTTTAAATAAAAATTTTATTTTACACATAAAAATTCATTAATATATTTTTAATGAATATAAATAACTAATTCATGAATACTATTAAATATGAAAATTTTATATTTAATCATTTCCAATTTTACTAAATTATTCCCTCATTTTTTAAAACTTGTTGCTCATAATTTTATTCTCATATTAAGTATGTAGTGATATATTTCTATAGTAACATTTTCAAAGTCACATGTTTCTTCTCCAATGATATGGTCTTCCTAGAAAACATTGACTTGATGAATTAAATTATTCCATATTACTTCAAACTATAGTCTAGTATCTGAAATGGTTGTGCCCCATAGGAATGGTAATCATAAAAATGGACTATGTCAGGGATTAAATCATGTGATGAATATTACACATATTTTCTTAGTATCAAAAACAAAAAGAATTTTGTACCTAGGATAAAATTGGAGGTAATGCTACTTGGTATGAATATAATCCAATATTCTCAATAATTTCAAATGGTCCAATGAACCATTATATTATATTTTCATTTTTACTAAATCTTATTCCACTTTTCCATGGAGATTCACTAAGAAAATCATTATTACCAACCATTGATGAAATACCTTTCATAGAGTTATATTCATAATTTTTCATCCTCATCTCTCACATTATTATATATTATTCAATCAATATTAAATTCTCAACAATTTGATATTCTAATTATGGTCCCAAAAAAACGTTCATTCACATAGTTCATCTAAAAAATAAAGCTTCTCGCACCATTTTCCAAATATTACATCAAATTGAGTAATATTAATACTAGAATAAAAACTATTATAATAAGAAAACTCAACTAATAAAAGGTGTTGATCCCAACATCCCTAATATTCCATTGAACAAGAACAAATCATTTCTTCTATGTTCTAATTTTCTTTATAGTATTTTCTATCAAATTGAGGATTAATAGTATTAGAGAAATCCAATTCATCACACAAAAACATATAAGGAATTTTCCATAAAATAGACGTGAATATGGTCTCATGATCATATACAATGTATAGTGTAACTCAGTGTAACCTAATTATCTTCATGAAATATAGTCAAAATATTTTATGTAAAGACATAATATATTGGAAGGAATGTAAATTCCCAAATTTAGTTAGTTGATTAAAAATAACTCAAATTTCATTAGTAACTCAATAAATTTTTGGAAATCCAAATAAAAAATGATGGATATATTTTTTAATCACCCCATTAGAATTTTCAATAGTTGAATCATCCCATACGGTAATTTTAATTTATATTTAACCTATTTACACATGAAAATTATCAGGTTAAATTCATTTATATCTCTTTTCATTCCATCCCACAATAATAGTCATGAAGGTCTCTATAAATATTATTAAAAATTGGATGAATGAAAGAAATTGGAAATATGAGCTTCACTGAATAATATTCTCCCCAACTAGGAGTCACATGACACATATAATCTCTACTGAAATCTTAAAATAAATTATTTTTAAAAACCATTGATAACCAATTATACATTTTTCTATAACTCATTGTGTTCCTATAATTATTTCTTAACTATTTCTGATAGATATGACTCAAATGACACCTTAAAAAAAATTGGATGTTCATTTATTCTCAATTTCAATGCCAATATTAACCTAGTCATAAACCAAAGGGTCTTTTTCTAAATGTATCATGGTTAATAATTCCTGATATTTTTCAATCAAATCATCAAATATATTATTTGAATTTCCACCATGGTAATGAATTGTTCAATCAAAATCCTTGATCAGTTGCATTTGTTATCTCTATGACATTGTCAAGTATTTCTGAGTATTTATAAACATAATTTTTATATACTCTGTATATACTTTACACATTATTAAATATAAATGATGCCTAAAATTTTTTAAAGAAAAAACAACAATAGTACATTCCAGATCTTGTCTAGGAAAATTTAACTGATGAGATTTTAGTAAACATGTGTTACAATAAATTATGTATTCATTCTACATTATGAAATAAAAAATTCCTCTCAAATAAATATAACTATATATGAAAAAATAAATATTTCTATAGTGAGAAGTCAAAACTGAAGCCTTCACCAATATTATTTGTATTTATACAAAAACCATCACACTCTTTCATCAAGTTAAATTTTAATAAATTTTAATTAAAGGTAGATAAAGGGATAAAAAATTGAGAATTTTATTCAAAAAACCATCAATAGTATACCACTAATCATAAATAACTATAAGAAATTATGATATTTCTAGGTCTTTTACATTCATCATCATCTATTATTTTAGAAGTATCAACATTAATTCCATCATTAAAAACAATATTCCTAAGGAAGTAAAATTATTTTAAAAAAATCCACATTAACTAAACATTATATATAGTAGCCATTTTTATTAATTGAAAAACAACCCTAGTTATAATTGATGATTTTTATGACATTTAAGAATAATAAAAAATACCAAAAATAAACATAACCAAGCCCATATCTTAATATAATTGGAAAACAATATTCATAAAATCCATAAATATATCTAGTGTATTGTAAAACCAAAATGATATATTTGAAAAATAATAAAGTCTATATCTACTCTAAAATTCATTTTCAAATTATTAGCCTCCTTCACCTTTAACTGATGGTACCCAAACAAGATATCACCCATTAACAAATTCTGTTATCCCTATAGGAGATCAAAAAATATTAATTACGAATAAAATTATATTTTTTCTTAATTGTGATGTTATTAAAGGATCTAACATAAATGAAAAGTATTATTATACCACATTTCTTCATAAAAACAAAATAAGGGCACCCCAAGGTGACGTGATTGGAGGAATAAATCCATTATTTAGAAAATCTTGAAACTCCACTTTCAATTTCAAAAGTGCTTCTTGGTACATTCGATACAGTTATTTTTTGAATTAGTATTACCATCATGTACTTTTGTAGTAGTAAATTCAACCTCTCCAACATAAATAACTCCATTAAAATAATTCTGAAATAGATCCACATATTCATTTATTACTATAACATCACTATTTTTAGTAGTTTCATTCTATTCAATGATATGATATACATAAATTTTGTGTGCATCTCTGATCAATATCTCATCTTCTTGGTATGTTATCCCATATATGAAATGATTTAATAAAATTTTCTTAGATATGAAATATATATTATCATGATAAACTAATATCCAATATATACGCAATATAATATCAAAATCTATTATGGGTATTTCAATATGATTTTCAAGAGAAACCATCCCACTATTTAAAAAGAAATATTCATCTAAATCTGTGTTGCTTACGTATTTCCACTCAGAACTTTTACCATATGTTTTATCTTATTTTAATGTGATGGTATTCCCATTTTAATTGAATATTTATCATAATTGATGGAATGTGAAGAACTATAGTAAAATAGGTCATTGTAATAATTCTAACAAATAAGTAATGTTCCTATCGAAACTTCATTTAATTTAACAACATCAATCATAGTAGTAGTAAATTAATTTTCTAAACATTTTCTGGATATTTATAATTTCCAAAATGAGTAACCATATTTAGAAAAAAATTAATATAATGTCCTGATGCATTAAAAATAAAAAATATCATTGTTGACTGGCCATATGTTACCACATTCTTTGATTTTTCAAGACTATATTAATTGTAATCATGATTCCTATGACCAATCAAATGACACATGTAACTCATTACAAATCCTATAAAACATTCCATAAAATTCCTTTAACCGCACAAAGAATATATTGGTATCCTACATCTATAATTTTGATTTTTTTTTCTTCTATGTTTCATTCCACCTTGGTCATTTCATACTTTTTTCATCTCAAGGAACATAGGTGTTGTAAAAATATATATCAAATTTATTATCCTAGTGAATAACATTTTCATAAAATTTTACTTTTAATGAATCCACAGCTCTTCATAAAAATTGTTTTAATTTTATGTAAAATATATTAACATTACTATGAATATCCTAAATAAAATGTTTTTCATACATATCCAATCATAAAAGAATTCCTCTTATGTAGTTACAAAATTTCTATATTCTAGTCTGAGTTGGATGAATTTTTTTTTCCATTATGAGTTGAAAAATACAAGTGAAATACCACCCAATAAGATAATTATTAAATTTTTAACAATATATTGAATCATGTTGTTCTATATCCATGGTATTTTTAACCAAATACCATTTTCAGTGAGCTTAAACTTCAAAATGATAATTACAAAGAGTTTCCCTTTGAAATTATGAACATACTATATAATGACCCAACCTCAAACATTAAATTATCTTGAGTTAAGTCAATATTTCACATTGAGGGTCATTTCAGGTTTAGAGTTTTAGAGAATTAGACCATATCTTTTACATTACATTTCAAAAATTACAAAGTAGACACTTCTACTCAGTATCCATTTTTTTATAAAATAAATACTCAAAAAAACATGTCTAGTTCTATGTTTTAGATAGCATTACTTTTCAATGATCCCATCCATGACCCTATTCATCTTTATGTCATGTGAAAACCCTTTAAAAAATGGGGTGAGCATAAAAATATCAATAAGGGTTATAAAATAAGAAAAGGAAACATTTACACATTAATAAAAAAAATCAATGAAACCATACTTTTCAATCATGACATACCTCATGAAATTGTAAGATATATAAATAACACATAGAAATAATAAATCATAAAGATAAATTGTCGAATCCTTATCATACATACATTTTAGCTTGCATAGTTACCTAGGGAGTTTTATTGGAATACCCATCATATTATATTCCCTAAATCTATTAGGAGAAACATTAATGTATACCTCTGTCATGTTACCCAATGTGTTAGAGATGTATCTCGGGCTCACCCGCCTTAGGTTTATCATAGAACCACCTATATACGTAAACAATTACCAAGAACCGTAACATAATCATAACACATAACACAAGCATAAAGGAAAGATAACATTTACACTTCAAAATAAATCATTTCAAGATATTGACATAATCATTGCTTTGCCAAAACCATTTTCAAAACCATTTAAAACATTTAATAAAGATATTTTTGAATCCAAGTGTACCATACCACTTTGAATATTTTAAATAAATAAAGATTTTAAAAAATTAATTTACATATAAATAAATCCTTAAAATACTTTTGAAAAGATCTATATTAATGAGAAATATTTATAAGAATAAATCTTTAAAAACAATATTTTATTTAAGGAGTTCTTAACCAAATGAGAGATTCTTGAATACAAATAATTAAGGAATAAAATTTAATAAAAACATTATAATATCATGAGAATAAATGGATTCATGATATAATATTACAATGGACAGTATATACACCATATAAAAGTGAATTGGTGCATAACAAAAATGAAGTCTCAATGAAATGTAAATTGAGAAAAAATCCAGTATAATGATGGTATCCTTAGATTAATTATAAATCAATTAAATAATTATGAGTGAAAAACATATATACACTCAATATGATTTTATATTAAGTTTAAATTAATAAGAATACATTCACACATGTTATTTTAAAAACAAAACCAATGACTTGGATGTTTAACTCAATGAATGCAAATTGAGTTAAAATTACCCTTATCAAGTTCGTATCAATGACTTGAGAAATTATCAATGGAGTGATTATGTGTATCAAACGTATATCCACAAAAGAGGAGTGGAAATTATTACATAAAGAAATAAATCGTGATTCCACACAGAATCATATCATCACACAATCAATAAGTACAAGATTAACCCAAAGAATGTAAATTGGTTTAAGACGTTCCCTTATGAAAATTCAGCAGGCTAACGACGTTAATTAAAATTTTAAAAATTGATTTTATGAGAGGGAAAATGTTATCTCATCACTTGCACATAATATTTACAACTATAAGGATATATAAGAACATATTCTAAGATAAGAATATGTAAATTAAAAGGCATACAAAAAAGAAGTCTTTTAAAAATAGGAGGGTGAAAGGTTCCCTAACCAATTTGGAACCTTCGAAACATACACCCCATGAAAACAGGATCATAAAATAGAGATTTAAATACCAAAAAATTAATGTATATTACTCAGATAATATAATCATGGGCAGTACATACACCACACAAAATGAAATAGTGATAAATATAGCATGAATCTTACAAGAATAAAAAGTGAGATGAAAACCCCTTACCGTGTTGTAATCAATCTAGTTGTATGACCAAAACTTAATAACCACCAAATTAATCATATAATACCATGAATATAAAGAGAATAATGAAAATATATATCAAATTTAAGTACAAAATACACCATATGCAATAAATAAGTGGCGAACAATGGAAATCTCACAGAATTAAAAGTGAGATAGGATATCTCTTACCTCTGGTCCAATTTTACCCGTTCGTTATTTAATCTCATTAATAATAAACTAAAGTAAATTTAAAATTGATTAATAAAATTTTTAAAGTTTATTTTTACTTTTATATCACTTGTTATCATTTTATAAATATTATGCAATCATTTTAGTTAATAATGGTCGTTTTGTCGATATTTGGTACATGAGTCAGAAATGGTCATGTTATTTATATAAGTTGTCCATGTGGTAAAAATTTCATTATCTACATAATTATATTCATGATTTAGATATCATATATGTCATATATATCTATTATATATATATATGTATGTATTTATAACACTACATAACATTTGGAGATAAGAATTGAAATGCACCGTTCATGGAGACGGTAAGGCGTATGTACGCATGAACGCTACATTCATTTATATTTCATATTTAATTGATAGAAAATTTAAAGATAAATAGATATATTATAATTCCAATATAATATCATATATAATTATATTAACTGCATCATTTATACATTCCACAAATGGCATGAACCAGTCATATCACTTTGAGGGGGCGGTAGTCCACACTTTTTCAAATTAAATTATCGTGTTTACCTATTATGGAAACCCTAAAGGTAAGATACAAATGAAAATTACAGAATAAAAGAAACAATATAAATATAATATATGTCACATATAAATATTGATCCATCTTAATGGCCACCATAAGAGGTGGTAGGAGAAGATTGAACAATCATCATTTCAGGAGGTTGTAGTAGGCTGTCCATAGAAACAGTATGTCCTTTACCCCTTAGATGGAGTTGTGTGTAAGTGTAGTTTGAATCCTTATCATAACAATAACCTGGTATATTTAATGTACTGAATTTGTTATAAAAAATGAATAAAAAGAGTTTAAGGTTATGATAAGTAAAATGAAGGAAAAGAACTTAATAGAAGATGTTGCCTTTAAATTGGGTATCTCCCTTTAGATTAATAAAAAATGTTTACTTTAAGTTCCTTCTTCCTAAGTTATTGCTTATAATAAGAATATAGGGATGGATGGATCTTAATTGGGAAGCTTTTGTATGAGCCATGTGGCTTGAGAAGTGTGTGGAATGGGATAGAAGTGAAGGATTTTTATATGGGGAATAAGGGACTCTTTAGGAATGTTTGAAAATTTATTTTGTTATATAATGGTTTTAGATTTATAAAGGTCCAAAACTCATTAATGTTGAAGATAAGATGACTCATGTTCGAAATAAAATCATCCAGTACGAATTGGAAAGGTTTTGGATATTATTTTAATCTTCGTAATCTTGATTATATAAATCATTCATTAATGATGTAAATACTACATCATTATTATGTCATAAAAAATTTATTTATTTGATTTCAAATAATTAAAAAAAATCATGATTTAGGAAATCATTTCATATTTATAATGAATATTTATAGTCAAAGTGATATCTTATATAACCCCATATAATAATTGATTTACTAAAAGATATATGTTTCAGTCATTTTTGTCTTTACATTAAATTAATTAATATAAAGTATCATTATCACTCCCAGGGGCTTCACTGGGTCTCAAAATCGACCCTAGAGTACCCATGATTGAAAATTTATCATAAAATAGGATTAGGACACATGTTAGGGTAAATTTAATATTATTATAATATTATTTGTTACCCTTATTTACCTGATTTACCCTTTACACATGGTAAATAAAATATTTACTGAAATAAATATTCATAATGACTAAAAATAAAAGTTACCTATTTACAAAATTTGGACCCCCTAATTCCAAATATTGAATCCATTTTTCCAAATTCAAAATACATAAGTGGAAAAAAATAATTTAAAATTTATTCCCGTTGTCAAAATAAAAAACGTGTTTTAAAGAAATAATAATTATCAAAGGATTGATACTTGTTTATGTCCAATTTCAAAATGAATTTAATTCCCTTGAACAGAATTGGATTTATTGGTAAAAATATAATCAACTCAAACATTAAATCCAATTAAAAAGATAATCTAACCATAAGAATAAATTAGATTAAAAGGCAGTTTTAAATTAAAATATAGTATTTTTCACTATTCATTTAAAAAGGAATTTTATCAGAAAAATACCAAAAAATTACCCAAGGTAAATTTTGATGATCCAATTATGAATAAGAATTTTATTTTGTAAAATATAACATATATAAGTGACCCAAACTATATTTAAAAAAGGTTCTCTATAAAAATCCGGTAAATCAACTTTTAAAGGAATATCTGAGTATTTATGTTTAAAATTAGTTTCATTCACATTTTAAGACTCTAACATTTATTAGATAAAAATAAACACATTTAATAAAATGTATAATCATATTATAGTTAGTTCAATTCATTCCCTCCAATACAGTGACTAGGCATTAACTACCATATAAAATAATATTATATTATTATTTTTCAGTATGAACCAAAGTTGTGTGAAACATAAGATTTCAATGAAACCTGTTGTTGTGTATCAGGTACACCATTGAACATAGAGTCCCCTTAAAAGTAAAATTAGTATTTAAATTATAACTATTAATAAATATGAAAATTTTCATATTCTTTATTTATCTGGATGTTACATCCTTCCCCTCTTTTGGAAATTTCATCCTCGCAATTTTAAAATTGGTATTGGAAACTTCATTGAATGTCCCACATCAGAAAAAGATTCAATAAAAGTATCACTTTAAAATAAAGGAAGTCAAATAAAATGGTCACATGGGACAACATATACTAGGATTCCATGAAAACATGGATATTGAAGAGAAACTAACTCTTAATGATTAATAAAGAGTGAGAGAGAACTTGATCACAGAATGTTAACAACCACAATACCATAGATTTGTGGTTGGGTAAAAGACTGATGATAAAAGAGAGCTTATAACATTTTTGATTCAAGATCATTTTCGTTGATTTGAATAATTTTATTAATAACTACTCTAAGATAATAAGTAAATATAATTTCTTGTCATGTAGAGTATCATCCTTTAATAAAATTCTACCAAATACTCATCTTTTCTCCAAAGGGTAAGTATTCAAGATCACTTGGTCACACCTGAAGTGCTAGAATCAACTTCTAGAGTATCACATAATCTAAAAAATATGAACTATATATTTCCCCTATCTTTATACATCAACCAAATCCAAAATTAGTTAGTATGAAATCAGATAATCCACAAAAGGATAATTCTCTATAAAAAGAAATACTACTATTAATCCCAAGAATTAAAAAAATTACCAAAAGTTCAAGAAATACCATTCAGTATACAATTGTCCTTAAAATTATTCAAAATAATCCAAACTAATATTGAAACCCCAAACTCAGAAGGATTTAATCACATAGTCTTACACATTAAATATTAACATTTATCTCAAAAAACATAGACTACTCTTAAAGCCTCATAATGAAGTGTAATTAAGATAATCACATATTATCTATGATAGGTTAATCATTTACATAAATAACCCAAATCACCTTATGTCCATAATAAAACATATATTCTTTCAAAATAATATTTAAATCATTACTCCACAAAATAAAAGATAACTACTTATTGAATAACATTTTCACATATAAAAATTCACGGTTACTCATACTAGAAAAAGTCTTCCAAAGTAATCCCATCATCAATAGATCCTTAATAATTTTAAGAATTTCGTCATCCTAAAATGTACCAAAACTCTTGAATCCCTTATATGTAGACTTTTTACTCATTCAACATTATTAATGATCCATTATCCATTATTTTTTACATATTCCATAATAAATCATTCCTACAAACAAAATCATTAATCATATCCTAATATTCAATAATATCAATACACCAGCTAAGAACTAATTCAAACAATAAAATTTTTATTGTCAGTTTCCTCATCTTCAATTGGAATGGAATTATGAATTGCTAAACATATATTTGTATGATCTTGAAAATCCCATTCCCAGACCTTATTCATAGGACATATATTTGTATAATTACCATGGGAACCACATTTAAAACATTAAATTGATCATTTAAAAAGAAATTATTTTCCTTTCCTGAAGTAAACTGGATGTTTCCTTTTTCTATGGTAGGTTCTTGCTTTATAACCTTCATTACCACATCTATAGCATCTTCTTGTCCCTTTGAATCATTTTCTCTAAGTGTTTCTTTCCACATCCTTGACACATAGGTTTTTGAATATTCTTACCTTTATGATTATTACCCGAACATCTATAGGGATTTGTTTCTTGCATATATGATGCAATATAAAAATATCCATGGTTCAAGTGTTTGATCATGACTCTAGATAGTTGGTTTAGAAAAACCTCAAGAGTTATCATTATAGCTTTCATTTCATTCAGTTACTTATTCAGCGAACCATCACAATTTTCTTCACATCCATTATTACTTTAATGCCTGCTAGATCCAGCCATTTATTAAAACCCAAAAGCTCAGTGTTAGTATATCAGTAAAATCATCATATAATGTCTTATGAGGAGGGTAAATACTAAGATAAACTTATTTATGTTATCTAAAAATCATTAAATTTATCAACAATAAATATGGATCATTATAATATTCTAACCATTATGGTTATGTCACTTATTCTTAAATAACACCCTAAACTCTAAAGTTATCTAAACCGACCTCTAATACCAACTATGAGGACCTGGACTTAAAAATTACATAATCTTGAGTCAAGTCAAGAACTCACATTGAAGATATTTTCAGGTTTAGAGTTTTAGAGAATTAGGCCATATCTATTACATTACATTTCACGAATTACAAAGTAGACACTTCATCATAGTATCCATTTTTCATAAAATAAAAACTCATAAAAAACAAGTCTAGTTCCATGTTTTCGGAAGCATGAATTTTCATTGATCTCATCCTTGACCCTATTCATCTTTAAGTCTGGTGAAAAAACATTTCAAAACTTAGGTTGAGAATTAAAAGTCCAGTAAGGGTTATAAAATAAGGAAAGGAAACATTAACCCATTAATAAATAAAAATCAATTAAACCATACTTTTCAATCATAACATACCTCATGAAATCATAAGATTTATAAATAACACATAGAAATCATAAATCATAATGGTAATTTGTGGAATCCATATCATACATATATTATAGCTATCACAGCAGTGTAGGGAGTTTTGTAGGAATAACAATCATAGTATATTCCCTAAATCTCTTAAGAGAAACATTAACGTTTACCTCCATCATGTTACCCAATGCATTAGAGATCTATATTGGGCTCACCTACCCTAGTTTTATCACGGAACCACCCTTATACGTAAATAATTCCCAAGAACCATAACATAATCATAACACATAACACAAGAATAAAGGAAATATATCATTTCCACATCACAATATATCATTTCAAGATATTGACATAATAAATGCTTTGTCAAAACCATTTCAAACCCATTTAAAACATTTAATAAAAAGATTTTTGTATCAAAATGTCCCATACTAATTTAAAGTTTTTAAAGAAATTAAAATTTTAAAACATTAATTTAAATATAAATAAATCCTTAAAACCATTTTCAAAATGTGGACATTAAAGATAAATATTTATAATAATGATTATTTAAAAACTATATTTTAGTTAAAAAGTTCATAACCAAATGAGAGATTCTTGAATACAAATAATGGAGGAATAACAGTTAACAAAAACTTTTTAATATCATGTGAATAATAGGATTCATGATATAATATTCAAGGAATATTTATATTCTATAGAAAATGGAATTGGTGCATAACCATAATGAAGTCTCAATGGAATATAAATTGAGACGAAATCCCTTATAAAGACGGTATCCTTAGATTAATGATAATTTAATTACATAATTATGTGTGAAAAATATATATACACTCAATATGATTTTATATTCAGTTTAAAACAATCATAGGACATTCAAAAATGTTATTTTAAAAAAACCCAATGACTTGGATGTTTAACTCAATTAATGAAAATTAAGTTAAATTTACCCTTATCGAGTTCATATCAATGACTTGAGAAATTATCAATGGATTGATTATGTGTATAAAAATTATATAAACACAAAGAGGAGTTTAAATTATAAGATAAATAAATAAATAGTTATTTCACACATAATAATATCATGACTTAATCAAGAAGTGTAAGATTAACCCAAAGAATGGAAATTAGGTTAAAAAGTTCCCTTATGAAAATTCAGCAGCATAACGACGTCAATTAAAAATTCAGAAAATGAGTTTATGAGAGAGAAAAGGGAATCTCATCACTTGGACATAATATTAATAACAATAATGATATATAAGAACATATCCCAACATAATAAGATGTAAATTATAGACATAATAAAAAGAAGTTTTCTAAAAAGAGGTTGGTGAAAGGTACCCTTACCAATTTGGTAACTTACAAAACATACACCCCATGAAAGAATGATCATAAAAGAAAGATTTAAATACCCATAAATTAAATTATATAACAAAAATAATATAATCATGGCCAGTAAATACACCACACAAAAGGAAATAGTGGTAATTATAGCATTAATCTCACAGGAATAAAAAGTGAGATGAAAACCCCTTACCATGTTGTAATAAATCAAGTCGTATGACCAAAAGGTAATAAACGCCAAAGGAATCACAGAATAACATGAATATAAAAATAATAATGAGAATATATATATAATGGAAGTACACAATACACCACATGAAATAAATAAGTTTTGAACAATTGAAATTTCACAGAATTAAAAGTTAGATGAGAAACCTCTTACCTCGTGTCCGACTAGACCCGTTCATTCTTTAATCTCATGAAAAATAAACTAAAGCTAATTTATACATTATTAAGAATATTTTTTAAATTTTTATTTTTATTTTATATAACGTATTACCATGTTATAAACATTATGCAATCATTTGAGTTAATAATGTTCATTTTGTAGATATTTTGTACTTGAGTCAAAAATGAACATGTTATTTTTACAAGTTGTCCATGTGGTCAAAAGTTCATTATGTACAGAATTATATTCATGATTTAGATAATATATATATCATATATATATAGTATATATATATTTATTTATTTATTTATAAAAGTACATAATATTTGGAGATAATAAATGAAATGCACCATTCATGGAGACGGTAAGCTGTGTATATACATGAATGATACTTTTATATATATTTCTCATTTAATTGAATAAAATATTTATGATAAATAGGTATATTATAATTCCAGTATAATATATTATATAATTTCAGTAACTTCATCCTTTATACGTTCCATGAATGGCATGAACGAGTTATATCACTTTGAGGGGGTGGTAGTCTGCACTTTCTCAAATAAAATTATCATGTTTACCCATTATGGAAGCCATAAATGAATTATATAAATGAAAAACAAAGAATAAAATAAACAATATAAATATAATATATATCACATATACAGTTCCATCTTAATGGACACCATAAGAGGTGGTAGGAGAAGATTGAACAATCATCGTTTCATGAGGCAATAGTTCGCCATCCACAGAAACAGTATGTTCTTTACCCATTTGATGGAGGTGTGTGTAAGTTTAGTTTGAATAATTCTCATAACAACAACCTAGTATATTAAGGATACTGGTTTTGTTATAAATTAAAGTAATAAAAATAATTTTGGGGTTGTAGGAGTAAAATAAAAGTAAAGAACTTAAAGGAAAACGTTACCTTTAAATTGGGTATCTCTCTTTGGTTTGAACCAGAAGGTTTAATTGAAATGCCTTATGCCTAAGGTAAGGCTTCTGGGAGTTATAGAGGTATGTAGGTAGCTTAATTGGTCAGAGGTTGGATGAGCTAAGAGGCTTTATAAGTGTTTATAATGTTTTATAAGTGAGGTATTTTTATAAGGGGGAGGAGAGGCTCTTTAGGAATGTTTAAAAATATTATTTTATTATATAATGTTTTTCGGTTTCTAAAGGCCCAAAACTCATTAAAGTAAAATATAGGATGACTCGTTTTTGATTTAAAATCATCCAATAATAATTGGACAGTTTTTTGATACTATTTTAATCTTTATAATCTTATTTATTTAAATCATTCATTAATGAGGTAAATACTTCATCATTATTGTTTCATAAATAATTTTAATTATTTGATTTCTAAAAATTATAAAAAAATATCATGATGTAGGAAATCGTTTTATATTTCAAATGAATATTTATATTCGAAGTGATAACTTATATATCCCCATGTATGAATTGATTTACTAAAAGATATATGTTTAAGTTATTTTTCTCTTTTCATTAAATTAATTAATATAAAGTGTCATTTTCACTCCTAAGTGGTTCCATGGGGTCCCAAAATTGACCCAAGGATGGCCATGGTCGTACATGTATCATAAAATAGTATTAGGACAAATTTTAGGGTAAATTTAATATTATTATAATATTATTTATTACCCTTATTTACCCAATATGCCATTAAACCATAGTAAATAAAATATTTACTAAAGTGATTATTCATAATGAATAAAATTAAAATTTAGCTAATACCAAATTTAGACCTCCTGATTCCAAATATGGAATCAATTTTTCTATATTCAAAACACATAAGTGGTAGAAATTAATTTAAAATTAATTCTCTTTTTCAAAACAAAAATCTTGTTTTTAGAAAATAATAACTATCTAAAGATTGACACATGTTTTTTTCCAATTTCAAAGTGAAATTACATCCAATGACCAACATTGGATTAATTGGAAAAAATATAATATAATTAAACATTAAAAAATTAAAAATAAAATATAACCATATTAATAAATTAGATAAAAAAGTAGTTTTGAATTAAAATACAGTATTTTTCACTATTCATTAAAAATGAATTTAATTAGAAACAAAATACCAAAAAATTTACCCAAAGTAAATTTTGATGTCTCGATTATATAGAAGAATTTTATTTTGTAAAATAGAACATATAAGAGTGACCAAAAGTAGATTTAAAAAGTGTTCTCCATCAAATAGTGGTAAATTGACTTTTTAATGAATATTAGAGTATTTATGCTTCAAATTGGATTCATTCACATTTTAAGCCTCTAAATTTTATTGGATATATGTAAAAACGTTTACAAAAACATGTATAATAATTTATAGTTATTTCTATTAATTCCATCTAATACAATGGCTAGGTGTTAACTACCATTTAAAATAATATTATATTATTATTTTTTAGTAGGACCCAATGTTGTGGGAAACATAATATTACAAAGAAACCCTTTGTTGCGTATCAGGTACGCCATAGAAAATATCATCCCCTATAAAGTAAAATTAATATTTAATTTATAAATATTAATAAATATGAAAAATGTCATATTCTTTATTTATCTGGGATGTTACATACTATGACGTAAAATATATTTTCCTTCACATTGATCCATCCATCACCGACCATAATATCTAAGGATCCATAGAAATTCAAATAGTTTTCTATAATAATATATTTTTATTACACCTTATTTCATGATTTATAATATATTGATACATAAAAAAACAAAAAATATCATGATTCTAAGTTTTTTTTGGGAAATTAGGTGCATATAACTTACACATGGAACATGTGTAAAACATCCTTATTTAAAATATCTATAACAAGACCTTATATTCCATGGTTCTTAAAAAAATTAATTTCATAACTTGGGAACCCACATAAGAAATGGGTGATCTATAATGCCATGTAATGGAATAAAAAACATAGATTGAGGTAAATTAGTACATGTGAGGAAAGTGGCATATGAAAGTAGTACAAAATGGTAAATAATAATAAAATTTAATAATGAGTAATGATAAAAAAATGATAACATAAAGGTAATATAGAGAATTTGGAACAACATAAAACATGAATTCATAAACATAATTCAAGTTTAACCTCTAACAAGTTATAAAATTGTGTGATTAGGACAACTTGTCATGCACCATATATGGTATTTGATGAGACAAAAACATTTCCTAATGCATTATAGTGTTATTTATTTCTTGTCCCATCTGTTGTGTTTGTATAATACATAACAAATAGTTGTTACACATGGATTATATGACATAATGTTGAATTTCATCAATTTTTTCCCAACAATTAAGGAGTGTGGGTTTGATAAATTTAATTCCCAAATCAATGATTGGTGGGTAAAACTAGGTGGACAATCATTAGTGGAAATAGAGAAATGTATTCAATATACAAATGTTTGGTATGTGATATCACATGCTAATTTTAGGATCATTACAGGTGTAAAAATTGATTATAGAAGAAGTCAATGAGATATAAAGTGGTATTTCATTACTTGGGAATAAATTATAATGTAAAAGGCATGTCCATAAATTTATTCCAACTTGAATAATTGGAAATTAAAAGGGATGAGATAAAGAAGGTGTATGAATAAATAGTAGATTAATATGACCCCATACTTTGAGAGGGTGTCTCTAAAATCTTGGGAGGATATTCTAAGTAAATAAGGGAGGCTTTGGAGGGATAAAGAGAGGAATGGAATGATTTACATCCTGCTATTGGTATTTTAGGGGGGTTTATACTGAAGGATGGATAATTCATTTCAATTTCAAAACATAATTTATAGACTCTATATGATAATGTTATCAAACCCAAATGTATTATTGTGGTTCTTTTCCAATTTTATATTCCAAAAAAGATAGTTTCTAATCATTTTATAAGGATTGGAATGGAATAAATTAGAATAATACCCCTGGTGAGGTGGAAGTGAGTCATGCTTATTAAGAATTGATTTTAAATCATAAAAACTAAAATATGTATTTATAAGATTCATTAAAGAATTTTAAAATTAATCAAATAACGTTAAAAATATATTATTTTAAATAAAACACATAATTTAATTTAGATATAGTCCTTATTATATTTAGTACATAAAGTTTTGGTTTTTATAATTTCTTAATATGTAATATATAATTATAGAGTAATTAATTTTTACATAAATTAATATTGTCCCAAGAAATTATTAAAAACCACCTGTTGTATAATTTATAATAATGAGTTAAAAAATAATTATTATTTTATAAAAACAAGTAAATAAATATTATAATATTAATTTCAAATAAAAAGTCATCATTTATTTAAAATACATTTTTTTGACAATAATAGTTTCCTAACCCTTCTAAATATTACATTTAACATCATTAAACTATATTTTCATTATTATATGATTATAATAATTAAATAATAATATTTTATTAAAATTTAATTTAATTTATAAATTATTGAATTCATCTAACATATATTCTTTCCTGAAAACATATATTTCCCTAATAAATAATTTGGTTTTCATCATCACAAAATATGATTTTAATCAAACATATAATTGATACATTATAAAAATTAATATTAAAAGAGGGATGAATGTAGTTGTTGTTTTAATAAAAACGAAATATAGATATTAACACAATTAGGCTATAGATACGTAACCCTTAATTACACTAATGAATACCCTTAGGGTAAGGTCTGTGATGGTGAGATTATCATAGTGTGGTTTAGTGAACATGGTTTGGGATGTGATATTGATGAGATTTAACATATCCCATAAATAGTTTCCCTTTTGTTTTAGTTATTGATTCTATTCTTATTATTGGCTAATAAAAAATATCAATGATGTTATCTCTCATAGAGACTCTAATAAATGTCCTTTATGGGGTATGATTCTACAAATTGAGACCATCACATCCTTTTTCTATGTAAAATGGATATTATGGTAACCTTATATAAAATTATCCAAACTATAACTATAAAATGTCTATATTATCAAAATTTATGATGCCTACTGGTATTTTAAATTTTAATGACCATATAATGGTCATAAAAAACAGAATTTGTTCATCTGAGTTTTATAAAATCATTTATTAATAACGAATTTATACTAAAAAATGAATATTATTTATAAATTTTCATATCACTACATTATTCCACCCTTTATAAATCTTCCCCTCTATGTTTTAATTTTATACACTAAAATAGGTTAGAATTTTTCTATTTTATAACCTCTTCTGGGTCCCAAGTCACTTCTTCAAACATGTGGTCCTAACACAACACTTTGACAATGTAAGCTGTCTTATTTCATAGAACCTAATCTTTAGGATAGAGGATATTAACCAGCTTCTCCCCATATGAATGATCACTCTCCAATAATACCACCTATCAATTTAATACATGTGAGTATTCTGGTGTGTACTTCCTCAAGAGGGATACATAGAACACATAATATAACAGAGTGAAGTTAAGTTGGAGTGATATTCAATAATATATTAATTAAATGTGATAACGGATCTCAAAGTGGCCAATTTTTATAGGAATATTATTTTCTTCTTCCAAAACCTCATTACTTTGTTCATCGATGATATACAAAGTAACACTTTATCTCCTAACTCAAACTCCAACTTCATTGATGATTTTCTATAAATTTTTTTTATGAACTTTGTTTAGATATCATATTATTTTGAATAATTCTAAACTTATAATTCATTTCATGGATGTGATTGGGTCTCATCATCTTCCTCTCTTGAAATTCATCTTATCATGTCATAGTCTAACACATAAACCGTTACAAATCCAAAAAAGATGTTATTTAAATTATAGAAATTAATTTTTTTGTTATATGAGAAGTCTACTAAATAAAGGTTCTTGTCCGAAAATAATTTTAGATACATTCATTATTATGTCAAAATATCCACAAGAGGTTGAATTTTCCATTCGGTCTAAAAATATATCTGAGGGTGATATTGAGTGTTGAATCATAGTTCTGTATCCAATTATTGTTGACAGCTTCCCCTAAAACTCCTGGTGATCCTCAAATCATGGTAAGATACAATAAAGAGTGGAACTTTTTGTTGTCATACCACTCCTCTTATGTATATCATTCCAAGTTGTTCAAGAGGTAAATATTTCTTAACATCAATCAAATGAGCTTACAAGTAATGAAAATTGACTACCACCTTGATGGAGTTATTTCCTTTAGATATCCTCATGAGTCTTATGAAGAAATCCAGGGTTATTTTTTATGATTTCCATACAAGTATGGTCAATGTTTTCATCAAAACCATAGACTCATATCCTTCAACATTTACCAGTTCTCATACCATGCATCGAGATACAAACTTTTTAAACTCCCTCTTTATGTTATCCCACGTGATTTGTTTCTTAATATATCTATACATATTTGTTACTTATAGATGGATTTTTCAGGATAATATATGTGTATCATCAAATAAATAATTATTCTTTTTTGGTTTTGATGGGATTATATCCAGTATTCATGCAATATAACTTTTTCTTCAGTAAAGTTGAACTCTTATGTATTCCCTACATTCATCTGTAATGAACCATTGCATTTCTAGGTCTTCTTGATCCTATAAATAATATATGATTGATATGTTATTTGGTAAATGTATAATAAATTACCTTTTTATTATTATCATATCCATCCTTTTCATAACCAATACAATTAGATCCCTTGCCATCCCCATCATGGATGGGGATGACCAATCCTTTCTACTTATAGAATATTACACATTTATTCATTCCCTGGATATAAATTGACTGAAAAATCATTTTCATTGATAATATATATCCTCTTATATTGTTCCATATTAAACTCTATTTGTTTGAATATATACATGATTCTTTTATAATCCATATATATGTCAAAAGTTTCTCTATAGAGGTGATGTAACTAAATCATCAATGTGAAGTTCACTACTAAAATTCTATATCTTGTGTTGAGTTCTTTTACACATATATCATTATTGGTAAGAATATGACACTATAACTTTCTTATCAAAACTAAGTACACACCACAATATATATTTTTATGGATCAGTATATATTACAAATCCCCCCCTGGTGCATAATGTGAGAATAGGTGTAGTGATTATCCTCTTCTTCTACTCTTTAAATCTTTCTATACATTCATTAGTCTATAAAAACATGACTCCCTTCTTAGTTAGCTATGTTATTGGGATTGAAAATAATGATTTGTTACTCATAACATGATGACAGTACCCAACTAATACATAGAATATTTTTATTTCCCAAAAAAATTGTTTTTAAGACATCCTTTAATTGAATATATTTTCTATGGATCTATATATATATATTTTTCATTTCTAGTAATAACATTCCTCAGGATTTTCAATTTCTTAATTAGAAAATCATAATCACTATTTTTTTCAAATAAATTTACATATTTCAATTTCATCAATAAAGAATTCAAATTCTCCAATGTTCTTACTTTTGATTTGATAATATAAGAATATAAATTACAAATACTGCAAAGAATGTTTCATGTAAACTTTAATGAAAATATTAATCATGTATAAGAAAATAGCAAGTGAATTAGTGAGTTATAATAGAATCAAAAAACACATGTAGAATTCATACATTTTTTGAAAATAAGACTTAGGGATATCCACATTATTTACCTTCACTTGGTAATATACTTACCAAAGATCCATGATAGAGATACAAATTAATAAAAGAATCTAATAGAAAAATTAATCAATCCAAGGAAGATGATACTTTTTTATTATCATAATCTTGTTGAAATCCTGATAATTAATGTAGAGGTACATTGACCCATCCTTCTTCATGATAAAGAGAATTAGTAAACTCCATGATGAAGAAGGTGGTAATTTAAACGCTTTATCTAGGTTCTCCTATAATTATTTCTTCACATTCTCATGTTCAATAACGTCTATTCTAAGTAGAATCTTGGATATTGTAATATCATAAGGAATGGCCTCAATTGAGAACTAAACCTCATGGATGTGATAAATTCCCTAAAATTCCTTGAGAAAAACATCATTGAATTACCTTAAAAGTTTTATGTTGGCATAGATTTTATTTTCCTTAATCTCAGTCATTTTACCTAGATAAAATTACTCATAATGAAATAATATCTATTCTTGAGATGATGTTACCAAAAAGGATTCATCCTACTCCTTTCACATGTTTATAATCAGATATCTATTACGTTATCAATGGTTATTTATTTATATTTTCAATTTATGTTGGATATATTTTTGGAAAGCTATTACATATCTAAAAGTAAATCAAATTATTATAAAAGGGGTATCATTAAGATTTTTGGTATGTTTATCCCACAAACCTGTACATGGGATGAGTTATATGCTTTTGATGCAATAATTGACTCATTTTTCATCCTCATAGATAACTTGACTTCTATATTTTGTGGTAGTGTTTTAATATTTTTAATAAAAAATCATGATCTGATAGAATCAATTTAACAATAATCATACAATATAGTCACTATACATTAATAATTAACTAAAGTACCTATCTCCACTTCCTTTTAGGGATCCACCTCAGTAATTATAATGTAATTCACTAACCTTTTCTCTTTATACCATAGAGGTTTTTTCATAGGATATTATCTAAAAACATTTCAAAGACTATTAATTTTTATAGTGAAACACTTCCATGAAGTTCAAACACTGGATAATAAGTTGAGGCGTGATGAGATCATTTCTTTATTCTATGGAATTGGAGGGTTTCTCCCATTAGAAATTGTTATCTATATTCCCTTTCTTCCAAAACATAAAAAATTTCCTTTCCCACTTCATATATTTTAAAACATTATTATTTCTAAAATTTTGAAAACATTTATTATGGAATTTCATAACCCCATTATTTTTTCCATTACACCATCAAAGTTAAAATCCATTCTCCACTTCTTATCTTTAGTCCCATAAAAGACTTGAGATTCTCTAATATCCATTGTGAAATATAGGGGAAATCAAAAAAATTACTCAAATCTATTGATTCCTTGAATATCCAATGTGTTTCTTATATTAAAAATTACACCACCATAGAATAGATAAACAATACATTTTTTTGTAATGAAAAACCACAATTCATATAGTGAAACCCTGAGGATGTTTTCCACATTTTCTATGATTTATTTTACAATATATTTCTTAAGGCTTAGAAAATCCTTCTATAATTTATGTTAGAGAGTGTGAGAAAGATATTAATGAAACAAATTTTTTATGATTCCTTGAAATCCATCACATACATCCCCTCCTCGGGATTTATATTTTTGACCAAATCCCAATATTGACCAGCTTCACCTTCAATGAAAAAAAAATCATGTGTGGTATATTCATTATCATATCATTAATGGATAAAAAATGTATTTTAAATGGATATTATATATTGTTTCATGATGAAGGGGCCAATATATCTACTCAAATTCAATGGCCACTGTCACATGAAGGTGTAAATTATAATTGGATCACTCTTATGGGATAATGCTTCCCCCAGATTCAGGTTTCAGTTCATAATTTCAATTGATTTAGAATGTATTTTTATGATGTTTCGAACTCTTGCTCGCATTGGTTTGGAAATCTCAATTATATTTCCTTTACATTACAAACCACATGGGTTTTTGAATCATTTTATACTATTTCAGGCCGTTTAACTTGATGAATGGGAAAAATTAGGGATGATTATTTTTAAACCATTAAATGCATAAAGGAAAAATCATGAAAATTAAAGGGATGACTCATAAATTACACATATTCATTATCCTATGAATTTATAAGCTTCAATATAAGTTTTATTTTAACTATTTCCTAACATAAAATATTATTGGAATTTTTTAATATAATAATTCTTAGTAAAGATCTTTTTAATTTGCTAAATCATACCCTAAGGGAGTTTTAGACTTTGTGTTTAGTCAGAATAATTTCTATACCCTAGGTAATAACTAAGTCAAAGTCAACATGAACTTTGGGTTTATTAACCCTAGGAAAAATATTGTTGGGGCGACAACCACTTGTTTTATCAAGGTAGGGATGTATTTAAATGGAAACCATTTACTCTATAATTTACCTAAATTTTCTGATGTTTTCCTATGTTTAGAAACAACCCTAAGGCATTTTTTAGAGTTTTCTAATCCTTATACCTAAAAATAACTAGACTTTTCTATGATATAGACTACAAGAGTGTATATTATATTACACAATAATTAATTATTTATAACATAATGATATATATAATTCTACCCAAGAGGATCATGAGGTTTAGTTTCTTTCAGAAATTAGGTGTATAAAATATTATCTTGATCTTGGGTACATAATCATTATTTCAAAACATCAAAACATACTCTTATATTCCTTGGATATTCTAAAACAACATAGGATAACAAAGGGATGTACATAAGAATTGGTGAGCTATAAATACTAGTAGGAGAATAAACAAATAATAACAAAAGTTAAGCTATTTCATGTGATCCTTGATGCATATCAAGAGAACTTATAAGGGGTTAGAATAATAATCATGAACAATGAGGTGTGATATTACTTGATAACATAAAAGAAAAATGAGAATGTGGAAACAACATAAAACATTATATCATGAACCAAAGTCAAGGAAAACTGCCAAGTAATCATTAAATATAGTGCTTAGGATTTCCTGAAATCCACTCTATATGGAATATCATTATATAGAAACAATACCAAATGCATTATAGGGCTATATAATTTCATAATAACCCGTCATATTCATATTATATACATGCATATGTGTGCCTCATAGATCATAAAAAATAATGATGTATTTCAACAATTTTAACACCTAGATCCTGAATTTAGGGTTAAATACATGTAAATACAAAATAAATTAAGGGTGGGTAAAACTATGTGAATACCCATGAGTGTAAATGGATAAGGTTATTCACTACATAAATGTTTGTCATAGAAAATCATAAGATAATTTCTACAGAAAAACAGGGGTAGATAAATGTTTATAGAAGGGGTGACTACAAGAAAAAGGGGTATATCATTACTTAGTAATCATAAGGATTGGTAAAGGTGTATATTAAATCATATCCAAACTTGAATAAAAGGAAATAAAAAGTCATCAAATAAATAATTTTCTTGAATAAATAGAAAAAATATAGGATCCCTTGCACTGGGAAGATAATTCTAAAAGAATTGGAGGAGCTTATAAAGATAATGATGAAATGTAAAAGGGATAATGAGGGAGAATTTAAGATTAAATTAATGACAAAAAAGTTTTTATTGTAGAGTAATTGGAGGTTTGGTGAGATTATATAGAGAAAAAAAAGGTTGATTATTTATTAATTTCCAAACATTGGTTTTAGACTCTATAAAATTGTAATCAAATATAGAAACCTTCTCTTGGTTTCATCCAATGGTTTTTGAAAAATAAGAGTGGATTAAATTAAATTATAAGTATATTAACAGAAAACATTAAATTAATACCCTTGATGAAGTGAAAGTGACTCGTGTTTATAAATAATAGATTTCGACCAATTAAAATATATTTTAGTTTATTATGAATTCGTTATGGATTTACAAAAATAATCAAATAACATTGAAAAGACATAATAATAAAGGGGAAACATAATCATAGTAGTGAAAACTGTTAATTTTATTTATAACATCACTTCTTATCTTTATGTAAGCATAATACATACAATAAATTTATACATTATGTAATTGTTACCCAAAAATTTGGTTAACTCATAAAATTATAAAAAACCATTAGATAATTTTCAGGTGATCATTTAAATAATAAAGTTTATTTGTACAAAATAATTATAAAAATATGATTATTTACTCTCAAAAATAAAGTATCTTTATTTATTGAAAAATAATGGGTTTTTTACTATAACAATTTTCTGGGCGATAAAAAATCATTTTAAATAATAAATAATATTGTCATTTATATTTAATAAATATTATTTTATAATAATATGTTATAGAAATATAATTTATTTAAAAAATTATAGAGTTCATCAAAAATAATTCTTTTGATTAAAACCATATATTTCAAAAAAAATTATAATTTTCATTTCATTATTTAAAAATCTATTTTTTATCAATATTATAATTTAAGAACTATAAAAAAATTATTAAATAGGGATGAATATAATCATTATTTCATTAAAAATAGTATTTTAAAATTTAAACTATTATGTTCTAGATACATAGTCATTTATCACACAAGTGAATTCTTTAAGTGTAAGGTCTGTGATGGTGATATTTTTATGGAGTGGTTTGGCGAACCTGGTTTTAGTTGTGATCTCGATGATCTTGAACTTTTATCATAATTATTTTATATCATCCTCTATTTATTTTATCTCAACTTGGTATTGGTAAAGGTAAAATCCTAGTGTTGTTATCTCCATTTTATGCTCTAATAAATGGGATTCATCATGTGTGATCGTACTATTCAGGTCCATTGTATACATTGTATATGTCAAATGGACTTCATCATGACCATTAATATACTAATCCTAATGGTCACTATATAGTAGTTATATTATCAATGGTTATAACTCAAAATGGTATTTTAAATATGATAGACCATATAATGGTTCTATATAAAAAATTGTTCTTTATTTTTCGATATCATCATTTCATAAAATGGAATTTACTAAAAAATTTAATTTCATTTATAATTGATCGGGCCATTACATGTTGTTTCATGAAATGATAAACAATGAACATGTTCCTCATTGGTAAAGTTAGTTGATATATAACATGTGTACCACCACCATTTAAATCCTTCCTCAAATAATCCACTACTATAAACAAATTTCTCAATTCTAATTCCAGACATTTTGGGATTCTGATTAGGAATGTTATTTCCCCATGCAGCCTTCTGACAACAGCATCCTTGTTTCCTCTATGGAATACCACTTTGAAAAAAATACCTTAGATTGTGGAACATGTAATTATTTTAATGATATATCATTTCAACATAACCATAAGTATAATCTCTCAGGGTTACTATACTAAAAGTTTTGTAAATTTAAAAAAAATCTAAATTATTCTTATGATACCAACTATATTTTGGTGGCCATAAATAACAACATAATATCGATATTTTTCTAATAATTCACTTTATTATTTTTTGAGAATATTTCTTGGATTATATCATTAGATAATTATGTTATAAATATTATATGACAAGATGATATATTATAAATTCGACACTTCAAATCAGTATCCATTTCCCCCTAAAATAGTTCTTTTAAAATAAGACTTGTTTTCCATTCATGTAAAATCCTCCGGACATTTTATTTTTCCCTACCCATACTTAAACCCTATGTTAAAATAATTAAATGTGGAATGATAAATAATGTATAAATAAAGCATATAAAGTAATGAATTAGTTAGTTATGTGAAAAAAACATGAAAACCCAAAAAATGATTACCTTTATATCAATGTTCTTTGAGTGAATGAATTAAATAATTTCCAAATGAAAAAAAATTATGTAAATGAAAATATTTAAAACCCACATATTTAAAATAAAAAAAACGTTTCTGGAAATATATAGATATTATTTTCATATCCCAAGTGAGAAATAACTGGAACCCTAGTTAAATCAATATGAGAAACCACCTCTATAACTCAGTCCTTGTTACTTGTTATGATAAGGAACATTACCCAATGAATTGGAGATATATAATGGGGATCACACTTCATAATAAATATATATATATATATATATATATATATATATATCTCATCCATTCTTTTATAATGGGAATAAACCCATATTATATTTTATTTTAGGATCACTCTTTCATTAGGATCTTTAATGGGGCTTAACCTATCATATAGGTTGTATTGAGATAACCCATTCATTATGAGATATAATGGGATTAACCAATCATATATTATTTATTAAGATCCCTCACTTCTAATATATAATTCTCAATTAAAATATAAATAATAAAAAAATTATTCATAGACATTTTATGCATAATGCCTTTGGAAAACTATTTTAAACCCATATTCCAAATGAATTTTAATATTGAAATAATATTTTTTTAAAAAAAATTAAAAAATAAAATTCTAAAAAGGGACAGATAGTGGATTTATTATGAATAAAACATTAAATCATTTAAAATAATTCAAAAATTTGATATTCGTTGAGATTTTGGGAAAAGTCTTTGTCATCGTATATGTGAAAAAGAATATTAATTTTTCATTTTTTTAAAGAAAGTCAAAACTACTAGATAAAATATTCCTAATGAAAAACATTAAAATTAATTATAAAAATATAAAATTTACATTACAATTATTTTATATCAATATAAATTTATTTATAATATATTTTTTGAAAACTATGTATGTGGAATATAAATATTAAGAACTAAATCTTTGAAGTAATATTTTCAAAAGAAAATCACTTACCTTGAGTATGGATCATCACATACATTCATTATTATCATAAATAAAAAACTTATGGTAATTATATACTTGATTAATAAAAAAGTTTAGTAAATTATTCCATTAATTTTATTTAATACCGTGTTATAGAAAATTTCATAATCAATTAAGTTCACGATGGATGTTTTGAGGATATTCATCTCATATGTCCAAAATGAATTTGGTAGGATGAATATGGACAAATAGGACACCATAACATCATATCCAGAAAAATAATCATTAAATAATTATCATTTTTATTCATATATTATACTTTTAAAATCAATTATGATATATGGTTATGAAAAATTAGATATATTAAAATCTTGGAAAAGGTAGTTCATACATACGCATGGGTAAAATTTCTATTTTCCAATAAAAATTATGGAAACAAGTTAATTATTATTTTATCATTAAATAATTATTAAAATATCATAAAAATATTATTTATTCAAGTATATTTTAAAAACAACTATGTTTTGTGATGATGAAAAATAAAGAACAATGTTTTATAACGGTGGTTGTCCACACATATGTGTTAACGATGTTATAGTTTTCCCATGAATTTAATGGTAAAAAATTAAATGATATGTTATATTTTAAGAATGATAAAAAAATTCATGATTATAATATATGTATACATAAAATATATCATTATAACCATTTGTGATATTTTGTTGTGAAAAATGAATTACATCGATTCCTTAGGAGGTAGTTCACAGGGCACACGGATAATGGATTCATTTCCCATTTGAAGAGGTTGGATATGAATATATATTATGAAATTAACATAATAACACCACATTATATGTTATATACTTATTTTATTGTATCTTCTTTGTTATAGAATATTTTATGTAGGAGTAATAAGGTATAAACCAAAAACTATTAATTAATAACAACACATCTTCTTCAAAAAAACCCTTTAATATTGAAAAAAATATTCCCTAGGATAGTTTTTTGGTCTAAACAAGGCCTATAATACACAGGGAGGGATTTTAGAAAGGTATTTTGGAAGGTATTGGTAGAACAAAATGTTTTTATAATTATGAAGAAAATAATATTGTATGTGCACTCTTATAACATAAGGGGATAGAACTCATGGGAATTCATACACTATTAAAAAATATAAATTAATTTTCATGTACATATGTCCCCAGATGATTTAATTCAAATCTAGGATGTGTATGGGTCAAAAATAAACTCATAAAAATATGATTTCACATTTTTAGATTATTTATTTAACATTATCCTTCTGTTTTAACATGTGTAAACTTATTTTGAAAATTTTCATGAAAGGAAGTTATTTTACACTTTAGGGTTAAATTTTGTTAAGATAAATGGAATAAAATCCCAAAAATAAACCATAATTGATATAACCAGACATATCCCATTTAGGAATTTCTCAAAATTGGTAATTATTTTGTTGAGGTTAGTCTATCATGGGTGTGGTGAGATATTATGGTTATCTTGGTTGTAATGAATTTCAAATTTATACATAAGTGTGTGTATATATATATAAATGTGGATATTATCGAGGGTCATTGTTAATGGTATCTCATGGATTCAATACTCACACCCATCATTTTAACTCCATGAAACATATAGACATTATTTCACATTATCAAAGAAAGGGAGAGGGCATGGTTTCAATACCTTTATAAATAGAGGTGTTGGTTGTGCTTGAATGTTTAATGGTGGATTCTATTTCAAGAGTTTGTAGATACTTGTCGCTTTTCTAGGGTTGCATTTTTCTATTTTTCGAACTATTTTTATGTGATCATGTAATGATAGATCTAGTTATGTATTGTGGAATTGTTATGAGATTGCACATATAGTAATATATGAAATAAAATTTATTATTGCTTGATGTTTGGTTTTTATATCTTTTTTGTCGAATAAATATTCCTTCTGATACAACATTATATTTAATATTACTGGGTATAGTCTCCCTGAAATAACATATTTAACCCCATCTGCTAGTTATCGGCCTCCAGAATATTGAGAGTCATGCCTCTAGTCAATGGTTCTCTAGATCTTGTTTCACACAGGCCATCGATTTTGGGATGCTACATGTGACCTAATATAATTAATAGGTACGAAGCAATGGAATTAACCACTAATAATAGATGATCAAAGTCTTAACACATTTTTATATGGGATAGAAACAAATTATTTGTTTTTTTTTGATCTTATATTATCTCATAAATTTAATTTTATAAACATCTAGTGTAAAATAAATCTCATTTATTAAAAATACGAATGCATATATATCCTTAATAATTTTTACATCACATTTTTATGAAAAATAGTCACTAGATCCCCACATATTAATGAAAAAAATCATTAAGTAATAAATAACTTATAGAATGAATCGATATAAATATTTTAATTAAAATAGTCAATAATTATATTTATTCATCCTATGAAAATAACATACAAAAATAAATCATTCGAGGATTAAAATCATATTAAACTAAAATCCAAATAAAGTGAAAGTATGGTGAGATGGTTGTATTACCACTCCTTTTTAGAAAAATCCATAATACGATATCCAGTAGAAGTTTGGTCGAAATTCCAATATCAATGGATAATTACTCAATATTGATTTATATCATCAACAATATTTTATCTGTAAATAAATATAAAAAATATTTATTTAAATTTATCACTATAAAATTAGAACCACCAATCCACTAACATTGGTTGAAATAAATTAAACTGTAAAATATAATTTAGAATGACACTCCTTATATGAAGGGCGTTATATTTTATAGAATTTGTTTAAAAAAAATTAATTGTGACACGCATTATTTCAGAACAAAAAATCATGGAAAAAAGAATATAAAAATAAATAACAATTAGTATTTTTTTATATGAAATTTGATGTATATTTTTCTAAAAGAGATGTCGAAAAATTATTAATTTATAAAACATAAAGGACTTTTCACAAATATAAACACTATATATTTATATCACAAGTGGTAGCACAACATATTTTACATTTATATGTCGTATATATAAACTCCACAATATGAAAATATCTATGATTTAATATATTATAACATATTCCAAATCTACATAAAAAAATATATATTATTAATGTTATCAATTTTTATTATTTTAATAACATTTATATTTTTTCATTTAAACCATGATCAAATTCCCAAAAACCATTTTTATGGTTTTTAACTAAATAACCAAAATAATAATTTAATAAATAAGTTTTGAACTATTATTCATGAAGACTTCAAAAAATCAATATATAGGTTTTATATCTTTCATTATTTCATAGAACAAAAACAACATATTTATAATTTTATAATTTTATAAAAAATTAATTAAAATTAAAAATCCTAGTATTTTTATAGAAATTTATATTAATAATAAATATTATAACATTTATTTTATTGTATACTTCATAAATATTTAATAAATAATAATGAATATCTCACTATTACATTATTAATAAAACAAAAAAACAAAAAATTAAATTTTCATTATAATAAATTAAAATTTATTATAAATTATAATCAAATTTCATTAATAATACTAAAAGTAGACTATAAATAAAATTTTATATCACATGAGATGTTAACTAATAAATGTTTCGTATCATATAGGCTCTTATTACACTATTATTTGGGAAAGAATTATCCAAATACATTTTCGAATTAAATGTGAGAGAGATTATCCTATAATGTCAATCTTGATATGAAAAATCCAAGTTGGTGCATCATAAAAACCATTCAACATTGTTCATAATGATATTAATGGAAATTCAATCTGTATAATTTTTTTTCGATTAATTAATGAATGAAATTAATGTTTTTTATCTAAAAAATATTAATGTGTCGATTTATATCTCCATAACATATATATATTAAACACCTCTATTTTTCTCGAATAATCTTTAGTCAATTATAATGGATAGTTATATTAAATAAGGATATTTTTTATAGCATAATAAATGATTTTGGATCTGTTATGCTTGAAAAATACTTAAGGTTATTATTTATATCCCCATAAGACTGTGAGTAAAGGATTATTAGTAACATACTTATATTAATTATTATCAGTACAACTCGATTCAAAGTATAGATTTCCATTTGTGTGCATCCATGTACCCTGGAGGCTACTAACTCACTGAAAGGGACTAATCAATCCTATGGGGAGACTATACCCTCTATATTAAGGTATGTAAAACAAGAAAACATAAAAAAATTATATTATATAATTTATTTATAATGAATTGAAAACCATGATACAAAAATAATCCCAGTATAGAAATATCATGGGAACTAAATATCATTAAATTATAAAACATAACCATGATCACCAAATATGATGATCATATGCCATAAAACTGATAATAATTCACAAAATATAGAGAATTTTTTATAATAACCTTGATATTTCTTTATTACTATCCCCAAATACCCCTTCAGTAATTAAAAATCTTCATTGTGCACCTGATATTGTAGACCAACATGAAGTTTAACTGTTAATTTATCATGAAAAACGTGGTTCCCATGTGGGGAATGAGTTCATAATGTAGTAAGATACCAAAAATGATGTTCCTATCATGTTCCATTATATATATAAGTGAATGGGTTATATGGAATGGTATGATTTAATAGAACCAAATGGAATGAAACTAAGGGAAACAATAATCTACATGTATGATACTATAAAAAAATATCTATTAGTATATTAAATAAAAAAAATATACCATTGTTGTTTGTTTCCCATATAATAAAAAGACCATCATAGGATCCAACAAATCATTATTTGAGCCACTTCATAAATATTATTAGTAAATAATATATAATAAAATCATATATAAAAGTAAAATACAAATACAAAAATAGATAAAATTATTATATGTTAGTGTGTACACATATAAAGAATAGGGATAAACATATCTACTGTTGGAATGAAGCCAAATGGGGAATGTGCTAAAAAATCAAGTAATTCATGCATTACTGAATATACCATCATAATCATTTCCAATGGATTTTTTACAAACTAACCAAATTATAGGGAAACTACATAAAATAGTATAACAATATATATTTAATATAGTTAACAATAAATTAATGAAATCATTACCTTTAATGGCCTCTAGTACTTGAAAAATCCATATATTAGAATAATATATCAAAAAACAATTATAATAACATGGAAAAAACATATATATCAAAATATAATCAATGAATAAAATATGTATATTAATTTAATTATATTCAATAGATTAAATAACTAACTCATGGAATCACAACCAGACAAAAAACTAATCATAACATGAATAAAAAATTGAAGAAATAAATTAATAAGTATATTTAATACGTAAATCCATTTTATAAATATTCCTACTGTAATATCCTTCCAATATATATAAAATAATTATCATGTATATAAGAGAGAAGTGATCTCCCTCCCTCATTGGCCTACCACTCACAAACACTAAGGACAACCCTTTAGTTTAAAAATAAAACACACACCCTCAAGTAATTCAAATTTTCAATGGTGAGATTTCCATTATAACCATTGTCACACTAATAAAAAACCAATATCCATATATAATTTCATTTTTGAACCACTACTAACCTAACATAACCTCAAAATGGGTCTCAAGAAATGGGGGAAAAGACACCCAAATCTTCACCCATTAATCTTTTATAAGGAAATGAGTCACCTCACCAAGGTGAAACTCTATACCAGCTACCTTCAACCAAATATTACCGATTACCTAATGATAACCTATCACATTGGAATGAATGTTAATTACATAATTATTGTACCTTCATAGACTTTCGAAAATGAAACCAAAATACACATAACTTCCATGGGTCTATTTTATTATTATATCCTATAATTCAAATTCTATATAATTCATGAACATTAACAAATACATGACACACCATGTGTGTTACATCAATTATGACTCTAAGGATCCTTTTTCAACCTCACACAGACATACTAATCCTTAATAGGCTAATTGATGGTTACACGTAACCACTATCCAATATCATAATTACATTATCAAGGAAATTTTACATAAATTAACTAGAAATACCAGGGATAAAAAAGGATAGTTTATTAGGATAAATCTTGTCTATTATCACGTGATGTATCACCACAAATCAAGTAAAAAAATTAAAATACCACAAAATTTTGATATGTGGTGAAGTAAAAATTCCAAGAAACAGTATTGATAGGGTGATATTGGGGGAAGGAATGTGAGGGGATAAACTAACCATTATAATGCCCAATAGTATACATATCGACATTCATATAGTTATTGTAATGGGAGATCAAACATTTCATGGATGGATAAAAGAGTAGATAATATAATTTTTAGCAGTGGTATTAAAATTATAACTTCATATATGGTCCCCCAACCACTATGTGATACACCACACAAATTCTTATTTCTTAATAGTAGCTTTAATGCCAGATTCTTCCCCTAGAAGACTTCTATAGGCACACCATAATCCTTCTGGTAGAGTATTATGACCCCTCATTTTTGTATATCTAAAAATACCCAAACATAATAATTCATACCATATATTTTCTTCCAAATAATTTACAACTAAAAATACTTTTTAATAGTTAGAAACATTAACAACAAAACCCTTTATCCTAGAGAAATATCAAAATTCTAAATCCAACTAACTTCACATCTAAAATATTTCTCAACATTATCATATTCTATTAACGTGAATGAATATATGTCATTAAAAACATACCATCACCAAATATATTCTCATGATAAGTATATTTGAGAATTCCCTACAATTAGAGGACCTACATGAATCATATTAGGAATATTTCTCACAATTTAAAAACAAAATAAAAAAACTACACAATAATTCATTATAACTATATTTTTTCTGAATAATACCACCTAAATTCTTAAAAAAAATTAATAATGAAACTAATTATAGAATTATTTTACATTAACATCATACATGAACTTATCAAATAGTTTCTTAAAACTACTTATTTATTTACACTCATGAATTTTTAAAACATTTAAACAAAGGCTTATTCCATGATTTAGATATGTTGATGCCTTATCTTAATTATTCATATAAAACACCTAATTCAAAAAACTAATTCATAATTTTTATAATTACTAATAGGGTAAAGATAAAAACTACACAAAGACAGACTTTATAATTCCATGAATATTTGTAATTTATTTTCAACCACACGATTTAGTTTTCAATAAATTGATACTACTTTAATATAATGATATATTTTTTCACCTCTCTCAATATGAACTAATATTATACACCCCATGATTAAACCATATTTATTTTCACATTCTAAACTAGTTTTTTACTGAATATAGAAATTTTTATATTTAATTTAAAAAAACAAACAATGGGGAATATATTTTAAGAACAATACATTCCCTTTAAAAATTTATCAATGTTTTTATTTATCCAATGGATTCTACCTTGTTATTTCAACTTGATTTGACTACAAATAAACATTCAAGATTAAAACTGAAAACCACCATTATTCTAAACTCCATACACAACTCACTCACCTATATCTAAAAGAAAATTTCATCCCTACACCACTTCAAGAATGGTTTTTTCACAACATGTTAACCATGGTGTTCTCTATACATTGATCATGAGAATGATTATATTATCAAATGGTTTATGGTGTGATACACACTATAAAATATTCATTTCCCTTCATTATAATAACTTAGGTCCCAAGTTTTCTTCATCACTAAAGCTACATCAGTCACAAAAGATTATGAAAAAAACCTAACCATCCATCATAAGAATATTTAATCAATCTGTTTTCTTTATTATTTTCCACTTCCAATTTTTAAGATGTAGATACATCATCATTATAATGCCTAAATACCTAAAAGACTAAAATATTTATTACACAACATCAACTATTCATTACAAAGAGTTAAAATATTTCTAATCCTAATAATTGGTAAGGTATATAATGAAATGTTCAGCCACTGATAAAAATTATTATACCTTCCATATTTGTAGAATGAATTCAAAAATCTATATATTATTCACTATTATTCCACTTTTATCCAACCACCACATTGTAATATATTGGATCAAGTGGGGAGGGAAACAATACTTCTAATAAATATTCCCTCATCATTCCCATTATTTAAACATAATGATATATATTTTTATATTTTCTTGTAATGAAAAATCAAAACACATCATTATGTAGTATCTTTAATAAATTTGTTTCTCAATAAGATTTAAAACTGATTAATTATCATTAAAAACAAGTATCATTATCTATCTATAATATAAAAAATTCATAATGGTTAATGGATTCTCAAAAAATTATTTGGTGTAATATCCATACATATAGAATATCATAGAATAAAGATAAGGATTACTACAAAGATTCCATTTCACTACTATTTTCATACCTCATCGGCATACACTATCTATATGAAATACCATATATGTTAAATACAATCACGGTCAAATTTAACTTCATTGGTGCACCTATTTTTTTAAAATATAATCTGATGATCCCACTTCATTTCATTAAATTCAAGAACCAAAATTATTCTTAGAATGTAAGTTAGAATATGACTTTGAAATCTTGAATAGACAAATCCTTCAATTTCTTTCCATTCATAAAAAATGTCAAATGATAATAATAATTATATTATGTTATTTTTTATTTTTTTATTCATGGAAAATCCCTTTGTAAAATCATCACATACATGGATGAGGGTCCTTATATCTCCCATTGATCCTTTAAAGATAACAAACTCGTCTTTAAGCTTTTAAAATATAAAAAATTAGAGTCAAGAAAATAGAAATGTACTTGGTGTTTAACTAATAAACTTATTCAATGATGAGACTTTTTGAATTACTACAATGATCCTACATATTGTCAACAATGTTAAAAATTCCATATTATTACATTATACCAGGAACTATCTTTCACATCATCATTAATGTTTTAAACCAACACACTCTTAAATAAATCACATGCCTTAATCAGCCAATGGCTACTCTTTAAAATATATATACCTCATAACCCATACATTAAACCAGTGGATCATAATATTTATCATTATAAGTAAGATATAAACTAGAGACAACACTCTCTCACTTAACTCAAAAATCCTGAGATATATTTTAATAAAAATGGCATTTAATTTCTAACCAAAAGGATTCAACCAATATAGGTATCTAAAAAATATTATTATTGGGAGATGATTATTCCATGAATTTTATCTTAATAAGGCTTGTTTATTTTAAAAATTGTAGACCAATTTTTCAAGAATAATTTAATTAATTTTTTACATTTTAATTAACCGAAAACCCTTTAATTTCTTTCAATAAGGAATTTTAAATGCATTTATTAAAAATTTTATATAAGAATAGTTTTTTTTACGTATGGACCATGTAAAATATATTCATGAAAACATTAATTAATTACTTAATTATACAATATATAAATAAAATCAAAAAAGAAAATTTTTATCTTAACAATTTATTATTTTTTTACAAAAATATATAATCATATAAAATTATTTAATTGTCACACTTAAAAATTATCATATAATGGTATTATATACACCAAATATGATTTGTGAAAACACTTCTCATACAACCATTGAGGAGTAATATAATTTCTAAACCACATCTCACAACAACACATTTCTTCAAAATATAAACCTATTTATAATTAAAACCATGATTCAATACAATTCTCAAGTGACATGGGTATACATAATACATCTGTTTGGGAATCATGATTCCAGCCTCATGTTACACTCCTAAGAAATCAAATCATATTATAACTTTTACCAAAAAAATTAAAATAAATTAAAAAATGGAATACTATGTTATCATTGTATAATTTCTTTTTCTCAATCATCATATTTACATGCTATGTTGAATCATCACGTATCTCATGAATGTATCTGCATATCCTAGATGATAACTAGTTGAGGTGAGGGAATAATGTTATCATGTGTGTGAAGGTTATAGATTTAACCAAAATTCATATTATATAATGTACAAATCATAATCTATTGTGATTAAATAAATTATTGAAAATGTAAAATATGAAAATCATCATGAAAAAAACATAAATCTGATGATGATTAAAAATGAACATTGGAATAGTGATAGGGAAAATTTTCCAAATTAAATTTATAATAAATTTCTATGATATATTACAAATAACCTCCCATTGTATTTCTTTCTACTTTATCAAATAAAAGGTAAGCATCATGTCATGTCATCATTGAATTAGGGGATTAAAGGTTTAAATCCCTGTGGAGGATATCAATACATGCACCATGAACCTCATAACATCACCATAAAATCACTGGCTTCTATCATGGAAGAATAAAATTCCAACAACATTCGTCATATATCCCTAAAATACTAACATTAACATAAAAAATATTCATCTCCTTCCCTATATTGTCGATTGGGTACAAGGGTAACTAGTATATATTATTTAGAATTTTATATTAGGTGATCCCCTTATATCTTATGTGGATTATCTGTATAATTTTTTATTCACAATAATGATTAATGTCAATAATTATATAATATGGTTTATATAGAGCTCATTTTAGATATTAAAAAATTTACATAGAGCCTTGTTATTATCTTTGTCCCTAGTGAAATCCACATATAAATAATAATAGTAATGTTTTTATTTACATTAAATGTGATAAAATCATGGATAACTAAATATCATTACATGAAAATATAAATTATTATTTATTAAACTGATAATTCTAATGTTATTTTCAATGAACCATAAACACATGGTTTTTTTCACCATGATCTTTATCTAACATTGAATAATGAAAATTTAATTAAATAATTAAATATCTCTATATTATTCATAGATAGCTAAATAGTAATTATATTCATAAAAATAATTATTCAATAATTACTAAATATTAGACTCATAAATATTCAATCAAATAGTAAGGGAATGAATTATTAAAATTAACCAAACATGAATAATTATTGACCCACATTTGAGATTAATATGTATTTATCATGCTAAATTTCTATGTAATTTAATAATGTTTTTTAATACAATTAATGTGTGATCGTTAAAAATTATTCTCAAAATAATTAATAAATACTTGTTAAATTATATGGTTACCATCTAGTGACACCCCAAGGCTCCCATATATAAAGTATTTTATGTCACAATGAAATAAAACCTCATATGAATACACACTATGTAATATAATCCGTTGATCTTGATATGTATAATCAAGAATGTCTCATACAAGTGACTTCAACCTATGTGCTTGATGTCTATTTCTTTGAAATTGTAGAAATGAACATGTTGATAGGATTCCATTTATTTGGACATTATCTATCCATTATATTCTTACCAAAAGGCTCAAGATATAAACTTTCAGTAACAAATATATGTTATTAATCAATTCATAAATTATTTATTAACGCAATATCATTTTCAGTTCACCAAATGTATCTTATATCATTCATATTGTATATACTTAGGGTTTTTATCAATATGTCAATTTATGTAACTCATGATATGAATTAATAATAATAATAATAAAGTGTAAGTAACATTATATATTTTTATGATAGGAAAATATACTGACACATAGAAATTTATATTTCCTATTAGCAGGTTAAGTAATCAAAACCTCATCCCCATCCAGATTTCCAAATATAAACTTTTTTTAGAAGAAGTATCAATGTCCAATGAGCACATACCAGATATATTATGTATCATCTATGTCTCAAAAATAATATCATTTTTTTATCAAAAATATATAAATGAATAATGAAATAAAATTTTTATATTCTCACTATAGAAGGGATATTACATAAAGTCTCTTGTGATAGTTTCCCATAGGATATTATGGAAAAGATCTCAACTAGAAGGATGATCATCATGTTATAATAAATTAAAAAATATTCATGTATTTAAATATTTCCATTATCTAATGTTCAACATAGTTGGTTTGATTGAACCAAATCCCACTAAATCACACATTCACTAGATACAATAGATGACTGTCCAACTAGTTAGGGTCAAATAACAAACATGTTGCTGGTAAGATAGGTATAGAGTTAGTGAGACCACCATAATATCTCTGGCTGTTCTATATACTATGACCTCACATATATATAAAAATCCATAAAATGATTAAATCATCAACCATAAATGTTATATCTGTTTCATCCCTAACAAATTGGATAATAAATTAGTTAAAATTCATCATACTATGGTGAAATTTTAATATGTGTCTACAATTATAAAACACAGAATGATTTATTGCTGAAATTTATTATAATAAAATTTGAAAAGAAGCGACATTATTGATTGAATGTTAATATAGAAACTATTAGTTTTAATAATATTTACCCTTGTATATTACATTATCTATATTATGATTCTAAAAAAAGTTATCGAATGATAACATGTTTTTTTATCCCCTTAAAAATAGTATTCACATTTCTCCAATTACAAGGATGACATCATGTTTTCTTTTCTTGAGAACTGTAAATAAATTACTACATACTTATGAATTTATCTTATTATTGTTTTATATTTTCATATTATGTTTTCCCCCATCAACTTGGTCAAATTTTAGTACATATCATGGAATGTGGGATATATTTTTGAACAAAAATTTGTTATATGTAGTTTAGTTATAATAAGAATACCATGTTACACTAGAAACAATTCATACAAATTATTCAACTTTTATTTTTCAATACCATGTCAATTGTTTACTATGAATTGGTTTAAGAGAACTCATTATCTAGGCTAGTACATCATGTGCCATAGAACAGAGGGATTATATAAAGCTATTTTTTGGGAAATTAACCTTAGTAATAACTAGCATCATACTAATAATATATTTTCAATGTTTTGTTAGGAATATTTATCGTGGAAAACTATAATTCCTCTAATAACCTTTTATAGACTCCTTACAACATTAAATATAAAATAAAATTAATAATTTTACATCGTTCAACCCATAAAAAACCATTAATCTATCAATTAACATTTTAATTCATTCATGTATCTAACATTTCTACTAATTTAATATATACATCTTCCCCTAAGTTACCTATGAAAGAGGTGGAATTTATAAATGAAGACTAATATAACAATTATAGTATCTATGAAATGTATAATTAAAATGGATTTAAGCATGATGGTCTTGTGTATCCTTTGGATAATTTTTAGTGTCTTTCTTGTACCATTCATGTACAATTTTTTCATAATACCCACCAAAAACTATATATCATCCACTATTATATAGTATGAATTTGGGTACATGTAATCCATATTTGAATTCATAATTAAATTTAAATTATAACTACTTACAACATGCGTCCCATATAATATTTATTATTCATATCAAATAATATATCACCAACCAAGGTGAAAATTAAACAAACATAATGGCTTTAACCATCCTACATAGTCTGTGTCTCTAGAACAGATCCTCATAGATATAATGTGTTGTTTAATAATGCTTATTCCAATGTGTGCATCAACAGAAAATATTCACATGATGTCTTACATGCTTCAACTGTCTCAAGAGAGTGGTTCCTAATATATATAAATATAGATGGAATTATTTATATATTTTTTAACATGTATTAGTTAATCTACCCAACAGATATATGATCATTAATTGCGATTCACATTATGTTTTTATGTTGTAAATTGGAATATTTGGAAAACATTAAAATGAATCTTGTCAAAGAAGCTATGGATCTAAAATTATAGAATTTTGTCATGTCAAGTTTTATATAATATCCCATAAATTATATAGTTGGAATATGGTTAGTTGTTGAAAAACTATTTTTAAAACAAACATGGAAATAAAACATGAATTTACTACAATACATATTTAAGACTCCTCATCAATCATACAGTATCCATATGATGTGAATAAAAATATGTTATATTTGGATGACACTCACTATTTTTTAAGATATTTATTAATACATTTTTTACTTTTAATTTGACATACTAGAACATAGGATACAATATCCTTTACAAACATAATCCTTTACTTCACTAAGTGTTCCTAAAATTTCATTGATTAATATCATAGAGTATAATAATTTACCTTGAACATATTCTTGGAATAGTTTGTACATACTATTTAAAGAAGATTTAAAAGATTTATTGCTTATATCTAATGGTTGCATAGTCTAAAAATATTTATTTCATATATGTAAATTTTTTTGCTCCAAATAATATAAAAATCATTCTAGGGATGTACACAATAACTTATAAGGTTACTTGACTATAAAAAATCCTTACACAACTAGATATAAAATGTATAACATTATATTCATCGTATATTTATAGTGATGGATATTTATTACTAATATTTAATTGAAATATTAATTAATAAAATATTTACATATATTTATTAATTTCCAATGAAATAATTTATCACTTTTTTCAATAGAACACTATGAAATATATTTGGTAACATATAACAAAAATATTAATTTAACTTCAATAACTCAACTAGGAAATTGGAATTCATCTGTTCTTCATTGATGATATAGGAATAACACTTTCTCATCCACTATAAAAATACCATAACTCAAAATTCATATGTTTCACACTAATAAAAAGAAATCACCCTTTCTCATCCACTAGGAGACCTCACCTAACTACTTGTAATGATTATCTTTGATTCTATCTATTGGCATAGGAATCACCATTTCTTTGCAACAAAAAAGAACACACCATATATATCTTTTTATTTTTAAAAAATAAAAATATATTAAATATCAAATAAATTAAATATAAACAATATATACTATAATTGATTTATTTATTCTATATACTCAAATGATCCCTTCTTCTCTAATCCATTAAAATTTCATTCTAAATGATCTTTCATTTCAACTGAGATGTAAATACCCTTTTGGTTATTTTTGTACCATTGAGTCATTTTTTTCATTGAACGATGTTTTAATGGAACTATTGACCTAAAAACCATAATAGTTTTTTAAAAAAATTCCTTTCAGCTCATTCATCATATGGGTTGTTGTAATAAATTAACTAAAAATATTATTTATCATTTGAGGCTTTCTTAAGAGACTCTTACATTGTTCATTTGTACATTTCATCTAATAATTTATCCTAAATAAGGGGAACTGTGAATAAAACAATGATAATATAAGAAAAATTGATAATTAATTATCTATATAAAAGAAAAACATCACAAACTAATCAGTGTACTTATATACAATTATGAAAAGATAATTATCTAAATTCCCTCTTCCAATTCCCAAAAAAATATTGCATTCAAAATATCGATTTCTTAAATCCTATCTTTATATTCATCTAGATAGAGAATATGTGTTTTCATAGAATATAAATACATGTAGTTATTTTTCATTTTCGTTTCTTTAGAAATATCTAATTATCTGAAACAATATCATGTTGTGGAATTACCATATACCTCCTTTCGACATACTTCTCACCTTCACTAACTCTATCAGATGACTAAATAGGTCTAGGTCATTCCGTCACATAGTATTAATTTTATTAAAATAGTTAAGTGTGTAAAAAACGTTACTACCATTGGAAATATGTATAAGTGATGAGAAGGTATATTTTTTCAAATATCATATTTTTATGATGATTTCACTATCCATACACAATATTATTTAAATGCATATTTTTTTCTTTATTATCGAAATATATTATTTAATAAGTTTTACTTTTCCCTCTCCATCTATTTTATCGAAACACAATACCTCTCACCATTGGTTTAGATATATCTTGTCACATATATATTCTAATGAAAATTATTCATATTACCTTCATAATAATCAATATGGCCTCTCAATAAGCTATTTGATGTCATTTAGTTTTGAAATTATTTCTAAATACATTAACACATTAATCCAAGATCGGTTGAGTGGACTCCACTATATGGAAATCCTAGACATTGATTTTCCAAATACATTTATACTACTTTTACTCAGTCTCATGGATGAAGTCAAAACTTAATGTGAACAATTTTATGTCAACCCAAAACATAGGATAAAACTCCTTGATAATTGAAACCACCCTGAAAAAGGTTTCCAATAATTTTGAACTATGGTTCTATATTAAATTGAGTAGTAAAATACTTTGGGATTAATATTCACTTGTGGGATTTATTTTATTATGTGTAAATTTAATTATTTCTTATTTTATGTGAATTATTAATTATGAGAAAATTTTATAAATTTTAATAACAATGAGTTCATTATATATTTTTTGGAAATCCAAATTATTTTAATTTTTTCTTAAATACTTGTTATAGAGTTTTTTATTTGATCACGAGTAATCGTCAACAAACAGAAATTATTAACCATAAACATGAATTACATAAAACAAATTAATTTTTTTATGATTCTGATTTTTTATAATGATTATTATCTTCTACATGATAAACTGTTCCATGACCCTATTGGAAATACTCCTTGAACCAACGCTAGTTCTATAAAAGTACTTACAAAAGTAATTACATAATTAGAGGAGGGGATGACGTGTAGACCATTGTTTTAATTTATTAATAAAAATTACAACGATTTTAAAAAAATCCATAAGATTTATATTTCAGTATAAGATCATGGTTAACCACATATAGAATAGATATGAATTTTACACAACTGGCTGTAATTTATTTTAATATTTCTTAATAATGATAAACCACCCATGAATTAATTAATTCTAATTATTTATTAATTAATTTTTTGATCTTATTATACGTCAAAAACTATCCTTTAGATTATAATCAATTTATATTTAATTAAAATTTAAAAAGAAATTATATATTAAAAAATAATTCTCCACAGGGATTCTACATAGAGGATGCGTAGGGTATAAGATTTTGAACTAACTGATTTATCCATCATTTGGAACCATTCCCTCACATATCATGTAGCACTCATGGCATGTCACATTTTTACCCAATGTGTATTATTAATAAATGACACATGAAAAAAATTGGAATTACATCGTGTGTTTCACTTTTAATGTTTAGAATGTATACAATATTTAATGATTAAAATGTATGACTTTTAGTTCTTATTTTAATGTGGGAATTAATTTAGTAGTGAAATTTATTGAAACACTTAACATGGCATTTATTTTTAATAAATTAAACAAGTTAATTCATCAACCTGGTCTTCTAGGACAATTAATTTTCATTATGTGTAAATTAATTTACATTTTTTATGACCAATCTTAGGGATTACTCCACATAAATGTGCACTAGACCACACGTGTATTAGTTGAACATATCATTTTAATTAATTAATTATACACCATATGTTTATTATAATACAAAAAATTATAAATTAATGTTATGATGATTTTGGGTTAATTATACAAAATGTGTATATAAATTATACGCAAAGTGTTGGAAAATTAAATACACACCATGTGGGAATTAATTATGTAATTCATGTGTATTAATTTATTAGACATCATTTTTATTTTAATTAATTACACACCACATGAGTATTAATTACTAAGTCCATGATTATAATTTACATAATTTGGGTGTTTAAATTACTATCAGACAATTGGATAATTAATTACACGTCGTGTGATTATTAGTTACACAACACATTTGTACTAAGTAGTTACATGTGTGGGGTATTAATTACACTTGAAATCTATTGGTATGACCAAAATCAACATACCATCAAGATTAATATGAATATGTAATAAATTAGACATATAAAAACTCAAGGATATATATCACAATATGTAAATCTCACAATATAAACTTTCTCTCATAAAAATTTAATTTTATTTTCACTCTTTATCATAATTCATGATAACTAATAATGATAAAATATTTAAATGGGGAACCAGTGAGGGAATAACATTGTACTCTCTATGTAACATATAGTTACTCGCCTATAGTTAATTCCATTCTATTGAATTGTTTTCCCAATTAATTATGTTCATCTTGGGACTCTCTAGGATTGAGAATTTTTTTGGGAAGATAACCTAATGTTCAAATAACTATGTTTGTTTGAATTATTGGAGTCCAAGTATAAAAATGTAATGTATTTGAGTTATTCTCCCAAATTTTGGAGAACCACCAATGTGGTTTGTGTTTTCATGTTAGAATCAACTATTTTTGTATTATGTTGAGTGATTACATGCTGATTATCAATTTCACATTTTTTGTATTTCATCCCCAAGATCATGTCATGAGCTGAGTACACATCACGATAGATTAAAGATCGTGTAAATTTTAAACACCGTGTAATGTTGGAATCTTGTTTTTAACACAATTTCCATGTGTTGTTCAATGTATGTGGGTGTCGAGGATTAAAAAATGTGTAAAGCGATTACACACCTTGTAATTAGCATTATATGGGATTATACAGTTCCATGTAAGATATTTTTTTATTAATTCAACATGAAACCTCTTTAAACTTGACCTAGAGATCCAATTATGTGATTTTGGAGACCACCCACCATTCTGGATCATTTCATTTAGTGATAGGTCAATGCTTTTGTAGTTGAATGTTTCCCTAGGTGAGTAATATATTTTTTTCTTCATTTAAATTTAATGTGGTTTCACTTTTTTGTTATGTTATTGAATCCATTGATAGATTATGGAAATTACTTTGATTATTTCCATATTCAATGGTAGATATTGTTCTGGGGTCTGATCCATTGTTTGTTGTTGTGTGGTGGGTGTGCGTTCTTCAGGTATTTTATGATATATCCCATTTTCTAACCCTTTTATTAAATTGAATCAATTTTAATATATAAATATTTATTTTAGGGACTCTATTATTATTGTTTTTCTTCTCTTGATAGATTCTATTTCAGATGTATGTGTGGCCTGAGTTTTGGGGAAGGTGGTTCTATATCTAGCTTATATTAGAGAAATTAATTTCTCCAGTTTTTGATAAATTATTATACAAGGGAAATGAAATGCTAAATTTATTTTATTTAGGTTTGTTAAAATGAGTTTTTCATAAATTTTGATTCTTCCATGGTTTCTGTAAAATGAAAAGTGTTTTCAAATCATTATAAAATGGTATTTTGAAATGGTTATTGAAGCATTGTTTTAATTAAATGATTGGATGAAATGGTTTGGAAAATTGAATACATGGGAATCTTTAGGTACAGAGCTGGAAGGTGCAGTGGTGGGCCTCATCCATTATCATGGGTTTCATTCAAGGTGTGTTCCTTTTCTCCCATGGCCTTTTTTTCTAGGAACATGTTATACATATTGGGGAATTCATGTTTTATGGAGTTCATATACTCTATATACTAGATGTATTTGTCTATAGTGTTGATATGGGCACGTTCATATATGTTTAGGTCCGAGTGTCCTAATTATCATGACCTTGTGTGATCCTTTTAATGATATTACTTCTGCTTTTATTTTGTCTTGTACTATTATAGTTGTACTTTCATGTATTTGATATGATATTCAATGCATTATTTGGTTTTATTTTATATATTTTCTAGGATATATGTATATGAAATTATTTCAAACATATATTCCTTCTTTATTTGGAAATAGGAAAATAAGGAAATTAAATATTTTTCTATCTCTTTTTGATAAAACCTGTTGAACTATATATCTGACCTTGTGTGATTTAAAATTGAGAATGATTGATTTATTATATAGATACATGTTATATAACACCTAGGTGGGACCGTACTGGGCCTATTAACTCACACCCTTCAAACCCCTTTGGTGATGTGTAGACCATGTTATGTCTTTTGGTGTAGGTAAAGGCAAGGCCACATTATGAGGTGGTGAGGTTTCATTTCATGTTGGTTTGGGTAGTTGGAAGGTGATATGGTGGGGGTTTTCCCATGCTATCACAGGGAGACTGTGGATTAGCTATTATTTCTATTATCATTTGTGTTTATACTTGTCTCTTGGATATTTCATTCTACCTTTTCAATTATATTACTTCTGTTGTCCACATTATTTTATTAAATAAAAATATTCATATTTTCTTACGTATTTATATCTTTATAGAAATATATATTTAGTTTTATATGATTTATTTTAGGATAAATCATTCCATATTTTTTTATTGCCTAGGTGCTAGACCCAATCCTATGGGTATCGGGAATGCACTTATGGAATGTGGTAATTAAAGTCATATATTTGTCTAATAGGGTACATAGTTTGGGTTCAACGGAGTTTTTTATCAAATAAAGGTCACTCCTCATGATTCAATGTCTTGGGAATTTTGGTTGACAAAGGAGATATTTTCTGGACTTCAAAGGATGGTTGTGATGATTTTCAAGTCAGATCTTGTCATAAAGAGACTCAAGATTCCATGCAATATTGGGAGGTTTGTATCATGTTTTTAGTTCTTTTTTTTATATTAGTTTTCTAGGACCATTTTTTTGTTTGAACTAATATTATTCTATTTTCTATTCATTTATTTTGTTTTGGTGTACAACATTATACCTCTAAGTCCGGTTCTTTGAGTTCTTCGGGAGGGTGAAACTGATGATCCTCATGGAAATCCACATATGGATCATAATTTCATTGAGGCTATTTAGTTTGATGTTTTTGTTGTTTATCATAATGTACTAAAATCGAATAACATAGCAATTGAGGTGAAACAAGATGTTGTATAAGATACTGATTGAAAACTGCTACTCTTTAATGAGAAGTCATCATTCTTTAAATTTACTAATGAACCTCAAGTAGTGGAGTATGGGATTGAAAATATTGATTAGATAACCAAATTAATGTAAAACCCTAATATTATCAGGATTATGTGTGCATTCATCGAGCTTGATGGTCCTGGAAAGTGGTTGTGGGATTATATGGTACTTAGGTATAAGAATGTTGGATTGTAATTGAATTACTTTAATAATCTATTCTTCTAAAAGATTTTATAGAGTCACTAATGATCTAAAATCCTATGGATTTCTTCTCATTGAATAAGTGAGATCATTTTTTCAGTATATACTAATCGATTTGTAGAGGTGGTATGTTTTTTACTACAGTTTGTGAAGAATGGACCATGGAAATCTCAGAATTACCTTCATGGTTTGTGACCGGATATCAGATCAAAAATATTTATGCTAAGGTTTTTTACCTATTTGTAAATAGTGGATAGGGTTATAATGGAATAAATTCATATGGGAGACACATTTTTTCAATCTACAAAATCAATTCCACTGTGTACAGGCTTCTTTACCATGCTAGGGAAGAGGAGGAAGTTGCATGTTCATTGAAAGAGTGGTGGAAGTGATTCTTGGCATCGATCCTCTTTGGCACCCCATGTTGTAGCTGGTGGTGTTCCTATAACCTTATACTTATATTTAATGTTCAGATACAGTTGGGGATATTTTCCCTCACCTACAGTGATTTCCAACATATATGGATGTTATGGTCATCTACAGTGTTTCTATCAAGCTCAATCTACACCTCGATATATTAAGGGATCATTAGTTCTAAAGGATAATGTAGTGTTTTTGGATGCTTATAAGACTATAGCGATCTATAAATAGGAATCTCATGTGTTAAAACAATTCATATTATATTATTTTTTGGCGGCAGTATAAGTGGGTGCAATCGTAGTGATAGGTATCATCTTTATTGCATCCTCAGTAGATATTTTATTATTTGATATGTGTTCTTACAACTCATTTATATCTATCCATTTTGATGATATTATTAGACATCCAATGGAGATCATGGTCATAGTTATTGAGCTATTGAACTCTCTTGTAGAGAGGAAAGAGAGATGGTTTCAGTGTCCTTTTTGTGAACTAAAGATATTTTATTTAGCGTTAGTCTTGGATTTTTATGTTCTAGACCTGGATTTGTTTAATGTTATCATTGAGATAGATTGGATTATTTCCTATTATTCTAAGGTTTATTTTCTTCATCAGTATGTCAAATTTCATGTGGTCTATTGGATCTCATTGTTGTTTCATGGATAGTGGGATTTGAGGTCTGTTCATGCAGGACCTTGCCTCCCAGAGATCCAGAGTTTTTTTATCTTTTGTTGTTATTGAGCCTAATAAAATTTCTTCTTATTTTTATTCATACTTCTATAGATTAAAATTTCCTAATGGTTTCCCAAATTATTTACTTGGGATCCCTTTAGAGAGTTAAGTGAAGTTTATCATTTACCTAGTTCTAGGTACAAATATAGGTTTAATACAATCTTACCGTATGTCACTAGTGGATATGAAAGTGTCAAGATTCAATTGGACGATCTTATTGAGAAGGATTTTATTCTCACTTATATTTCACCTTGGGAATCCTAGGTGATATAAACCATGAAGGTAAATGGTTCACTCCAATTTTTTGTGGACTATAGTAAGTTGAACCAGTTGACAGTTAAGAAAAAGTACCCATTACCTCAAATAGATGATTTTTTTGATCAGTTAATGGGGGAAAAGTAGTTTTCAAAGATTGTAATTCAGTTGGGTTAACATTAGCTTAGAGTTTAATAATCTTATATACGTAGGATGAATTTTAGGATCAGTTGTGGCAACTAAAAATATCTTGTGATGTTGTTGGTCTAGATAAAACTCTGGAATTTTTTTGGATCTGATAAATCAAATATTACATCAGTATATTGACACTTTTGTGGATGTATTCGTGGATCGTATTTGGATTTATTTGAGATATGAGGATTAGAATGAGCACTGGTTTTGTTTGTTTCTAGAAATATTGAGTAGTTGTTATTTTAATTGAAATCTTTAAAAATGAAATATATGGATCTAAGAAGTGATGTTCTTGGGAAACATAATTTTTAACCATGTATAATCATTTTATACTGAGAATGTAATGGCTGTTTTTTCAGGGAAAGAACCAAGGAATGTCTTTGATATTTATATCTTCCTTGGTATTTCTAGATATTATTGATTGTTCTTCAAGGATTTAGAAAATACATAGTCACCTTTGAAAACTACTTCCAATAAATGGGTGATATTCACCATGGATTCAATGTTTCAATATTCTTTTGACATGCAGAAATTACTTCTGAAATTAGCACCGATTTTGATCTTACCAGATTCTGGAAAGGGGTATATGTTTTTTTATGATACTTTTGGATATTTTTTGGGTTGTGTGATCATTTAGTATGATCATATGGTATCTTAATTCAATCGTCATCTTTGACCACATGAGATGAATTACCCCCACTTCTAATTTATAAATTTTCATAGTTATGAATGAACTTATGCATTGGAAACACTATCTTCTTAGGGAGAGGTTAACAAGTATTTTTATACCATAATTTTTTGATCTATATATTTTCATAGAAATAAATTAATCATAGATAGAGGTGGAGGGTGGAATTCCTTCCGAAGTTTTACTTCTATGTCACAAACACCCTAGGGTATGGTATTACTTACATAGACATTCTCAATAGGAAGGTTCCATCACTGGTAGTTCTAGAATTGAAGCAGAAGTCAAACCTTATTGGGTTTTTTTCATAGTTTCTTCTAGATGTGAATGAGGTTGTTTTTGGGTATGGTTTTGGATATCATTCCATTATCATCATACCTCCTTGAGTATATTCTACATTTTCAACAATATTATGTTGAGTTCATATGAATTAAATATACCATGTATGGTGGGGAGACTGTTTTTGGTTGGTCTCTCTCTTAAGAAATTTTTCTTAGTATTGTGGAATGATTATTCATCCCAATATCTTTAAGAATCTTTGTTTGATTTTATTTTTATAGTTATTAACTGCACTTCCATCTATGCACCTTGAAGATGTATTATGACATGATATAGTGTTTCTGGTGGCATGGTATGAAGTGAGACTCCTAAAATCCTTTTTTTCATTTTTTGAATAAACCACTTTAAGGGTAAGTGGGACCCTCACAATACAAGACTCAAATTTCAAACATCCAAAGAACACATTTTAAACATCCCAAACGGCCTCCAAAAGCCACCCCAAAACATCAAAACACAAATTCAGATTTCAAATCCTCCTTCATAAGGAATGCTCCTATAATCGCAGTCCACCCCACATCTCCACTGCATCCCGTAAATAAAAGAAGATCATCTGAGACCTTCTGGTTTACTCCACCCTCTACAGGTTCAATTTTTGGAAATGGTAGTATGTTTACATGGATTTTTTTGGATTACCATTTACTCCCTGAGGAAGGAATTTTATCTAGGTGTTAGTTTATCAGTTGAAATAATTGGATCATTTCATTTTGATCAATAACACTACTATATTTGATGATTTGGGTTAGTTGTATATGCAATAATATCTAATGTTATATGGGGTTCCTACTAAAAATATTTCATAAAGGATCCCAAGGAATACATTAATGCACTATAGGAGCCTCCATGAGGTGATGGTAACTTAGTTTACATTGAGTAAAATTTATCATTAATAGATAGATGGTTAGATGGGGCATGTTATTCAGATTATGGGGGATGTTTTAGGTGCATGTGTCGTAGATTTTGGTTTATTTTGGAATATAAATCTAGGATTGGTTGATATTTCTCATAAACACAGCTATCAATTTTTTAAAAAAACGAATCACTTTAATGCTCTATATAATCTCCCATGTGGGTCTCCTCTTTTTTGAGAATAAGAGGGAAATGCTTTATTGGTTGGTCTAAGATTTTTTTAAGATACTTCATTGAGGATTCATGATATATATTAGCATATTTTTATAGTTCAGAGTAGAAAAAAAATCTTATGTGGGACAATTTAATAAACCTTTTAAGTATTCCATTAGATATTATGTTTTCTTAAATGTTTCTCTTTGATTGTGTCATCGTCGACTTAGAAAACGGGGAATGTTGGCTCTGAGATATGTTGGACTGTTTGAGGTCACTAGTTGACTAGGGAAGGATGATTATTGTCTATAATTATCATGTTAGTTGATAGTAATTCTTGATGTTTTCCATATATTTCAGCTTAGAAAATACCATCCTGATCCTTCTCAAATTTTGATATGGGAAGAGATTGAGTTAGATCCAAATGTTTCTATTGTGGAGTAACTAGTAGAGATCATTGCGTCATAAGTGAAATACTTGAGTGGGAAGTTGATTCCTCTGTTCATATTGTTATAGTGACATAGATCATATTCTAATGACACATTGGATAGTTTTTTAATGAGGTAGAAGTAACCTTACCTCTTTAATAAGACATCATTATTCTAACAAACATGTTAGGGATGGAAATTATTATGGTGGGGTGTTTTCAACATCCCATTACCCACATTCCAAAAATTACCTTTTCATTACTTATTTTCCTCTTTAATAGGGTGCATCCTGGGACTCTGGAATATGGGGAACACTTTTTGGGGTGATTACATGTTTTCCATGGATTTTTATTGGTTTGAATTAATGGATTCCGAGTATAAACTTGTAATGTATTTGTGAGGTTATCCCCAAGTTAAAAGAATAATCTTGGTGGTTTAGGTTTTCATATAAGAATAATATATTTTTATATTCTACTAGGAGGTTTCATGTTTTATAACTAGTTTACACGTCCCGTATTTCATCACTTGGATCATGTCGTTACCTGAGTACACAGTGTGAAAGAATAAATATTGTGTAAGGTTGAAAAACATATTTTTAATATAAAAAAGATTAATTATTTAATATATGTGTGTGTCATGGATTACATAGTATGTAAAAGGATTAAAACCTAGAAAGTATCATGGATATTAATTTAGGGTTTCATACAAGTGATTTTTTTACTCATTCAACATGCAGCCTCCTCACACTCTAACAAGTGCTCATCTCTAGTGATATTGGAGTCCAAAAACTCTTATGTATTATTTCATTCGGTGATTAATAATTGTAAAAATTGTGGAGAATTTCATTGGGTGACTAATATTTTCTAATTATTTGTTTCCTTTGAACATGGTATATTTGTTACATTTCGTTATAGGATCCTTTAATCTCTGATGGAAATTTCTTTTATTCCTTTCTGGGTCTATTTTTTGATCTAGTTTTGGGGTCAATGCTTTGTCAGTTGTAGTGTAGAGGGCGTGTGTTCTTGAGGAATCTTGTGATATTTCGTCTTTTACATCATTTTTGTTAAATTTAATTAGTTATATCATGTGTAGATTGATTTTATGGCCTCTATTGTCATTGTTACATTCTTCTTATTGGTGGATTCCTTTGTGGGTGTGTGTGATGCAATTTTGCAGTATGTGGTTCAGTCTCTAGGTAGTTTTGGTGAACTATATTGATCTATTTTTTGATAAATTTATTTATATATTAAATTGAATTATTTATTTATTTTATTTCTATATGTATAAATGGGTTTTTTTATAAAAGTTGGTTTTCATATAGTTTTGGAAAAATGAAAAGGTTTTTCAAGGCATTGAGAAATGGTTTTGTGAAATAGTTTTGTATTCATGGTTTTTTTAGAATATATTGATAAAATAGTTTAGAAAATTGATCACAGGGGATAAATTGCATACTTATGTGGAAGGTGTTGGGATAGGACTCATCTACTATTAGGGGGTTCATTCACAGGGTGTTCTTCTACCCCCCAGGCCTATCATTCTAGGGACTTAGGGGGATCACTTTATACTTTCTTCTTATTCTCTCGAGACATGATGAATACATGATTGTCTATTCATAGGTATGATTTTCCATATTATCTTGAACAATTTTGATCATTTGGTTGATGTTAACTGTGCTTTTTATTTGGATTATACAAATTTAGTTGTACGTCAATGAATATTATATGATATGTGATGTATGATTTGAATCTATTTTGATATATATTCATGGATATAAGTATATGAAATTCTTCTAAACTGATTTACCTTATTTATTTGGAAATGTAAAAAGGTGAAATTAAATATTTTTCCATGATTTTGAGATAAAAACTATTGAAATGTGTCTCATTCCTTGATTTAATTAAAGTTGAGAATGCTTGAATAATTATACAGAGGATTGTTATATAACAACTATTTCTGAACCTAATGTTCCTGTTGTCTCACACCCTATATGCCCTTTCTATGGTTTATAGAACATGATGTGTCTTTTGGTGTAGGGAAAGGCAAGGCAACTCATTGTGGCAGTGAGGTAATTAGGTTTTATGTTAGTGGTATTTGGGTAGATTTATTGTATGGTGGTGGAGGATTTCCCACACTATCACACCGATACTATGGGAGGATCTATTTTTTATGTTCCCCTTTTTGGTTGGACTTGTATCATGGAGATTTTTTTCTACAATTTCAGTTGTATCACTTTTTTGAACACGTTCTATTATGGTGTATATATATAATCATGTTTCTTATTATATTTAATTTTATATATGTTTATATATGTCTTGTGGTATACTTCATGTTTTGAGAAATTGTTCTCTCTTTTTGTTGTTGTTTCCAAACTCTTAAACGTCAGCATATAAGGAATGGGAATTCCCTCCAAGTATGTAGAAATTCATGAAATATATCAGATTGAGAGGGTTTCTAGGTTGGGTTCGTCACACTATCATGTCTATATATAACTCCAAGAAGATTCTCACAAGTTTTGACCCCTCGCTCATTTATCATACTGCATATTGAGTGTTTATACTATAGATTTTCTCTTTCCCATGTTATTGGCCATCAAAAAATAAAACATTTAGAGGTAATCAACCAATAATCTATTTATGATATTCATATCCTATCATTAAAATATGTACCTAAAGCTCTTGTAGTCTATATACACAACTAATCACTCTCATAAGAGATAACATAACTTAATTTGTAGTGCATATATTATAGTTTCCAATTCTGAATCATTATTTCAATTTTTTAAACAAGGATTCCAAACTTAAGAGATCCATGTTTACTTTTTATTCCTAATACAATAACATTATAACTAATCTAACACTTCATTCATTATAGTTAATATTATAACCCTAACATAGATCTAGTAAATTTAAATCTTATGTATATGTGACTCTACTCATTACAATATAATGTGAGGTCATATATAGATCATTATAAATAAACTCCACTCCTTTGTTGGTGAGGGTTTTAAAAGGCACTACCTTATGGGACAAATCATGAATAAATAGTCAATTGTAATATTTTAAGCTAAGAACTTTCCTAATATTAAATGAATTCTTGGGTCTCCATTCAAATATAAATACTTTCACCTTCCCCAAACCAAGATAAATTTTATCCCATTAGATCATAAAACTAAAAAATTATAAGATTGGTATATATAAATGACATTCTGAGAGCCTGTGAAAAAGAATATTCCTGTTCATTTAATAAATAACTCCCATGAAATATATCCCATGTATATATTATGGCCATGAATATACCAAAATACTATCCATGAAATTGATAAATAAATAATCATTTGGGGGTTAATGTTCTTATTAATTGGAGTTCTGAACTATAGCAACATATTCTTTAGGAAGAATGGAGCTTTAAAAAATCATTATTCTCAAAAAAAAATCTTAAAAATATTATAAGGAATATATTTTTCTCTCACATTGATCGTATAATATGTTATGCATATATATCTCATATAAATATATTGGTCTCACCAAAACTAGCCAAAAAATTTATTACTCCTTGAAATGGAGTGCCTATTTCAACTTTTGATAATCAGTTTATAGTATCAAAAAATAATTTCTATTATAATAAAATATCACTTGAGAACCCATTCAAGATTTAGTTAAAAAAAAGTGAATCCCTCAAATAAATATCTTAAATTTAGTCATCAATTATCTCATCATTTCTAGTTTTAATTGATATAAAGGTATCACATTGGGACTCAATATTGACAAAAGATCATAGATGCATCAAATTTCATCTTCTAAATACAAACATTAGAATTCATTTGGGTATAAATACTATAAAATATTCACCACGGGGGGGGGATGAAGCCTAGAACACACCCTATCACACCTTAAAGGATACATTTCCACAAGGGATGTAATAGAGCTAACTTTTCCAATGATCAGTTGTTCGCAAAATTTTTATAGATTCAACTATCTGGAAGAGTACATTCAAAACTCAATGGAACGTAAAAGTGAATTTACCTTCTATAGAAATCAATTAAAACATGTAAGTGTTTCATCCAAACCATACCAGTGATCACATCCATACAAGATATTTATAAAAAACGAAATTCCACTATGGTATAAACCATTTAATACCACAGTAAATATGTAGAGCATCACCTTAGGATCAAACCCATTTCGCATTGTTATATATAAGTATAATATACTAACTAAAATTGTACATCTCATGGTCAATGATCCATTAAATAATTCCACTAGAACATGATCCAATTTAATGAATCTAACTATAATATCACTTAACGGTGTTACCTCTTCACTTCCCTATAGCATAGTCCCTTATTGCAATTGGAGGAGTGGTCCATACGTTCCAAATTTTTTATATCATCATAACTTCTGACATTATAATGTATTATCCAAACTTAAGGATCCTCTCAACCAAGAAATATAACATTGGGTCTTCATTCAGCATTTATATCTATCTATTTATATAATCCTCAAAAAAATGCAACAAGTTCTATATTAATCCACATATGGGGCACTCTATTATTGTATTGGTACATGCAATTTAGATATGGATACACCATTAATACTATATGAACTGTAATGTATTCCACCCTCTTGATTAAATAAATAACTCATTCTATGACTTTTCTCTCCTTATTTCCATGGTTAATCTCATCTCTTCTCCTCATTCAACCATGGGAGGATCTATACACTAATTTTCTAAAGGGATGTAGTATTAAAGGTTATCTACATTATTAATTATATTTCCCCATAAAAATGTACTTTTTCATCACCTCTGAGTATAAGGCCATGATGAACAATTTCACCATAATAAAATGGTCATTTTATATTCTTTTCATAAATTTATATACATTTTAATTATTTTATCAATCCAAAAATAGTGCAAATCAGAGTATCAAAGAGAAATATTTTTAATATTATGTCTAATGGATACCTTTACTAATGCATTATACTATAATGATAAATTCACATCCTTAATGGATATAAAAACAATTAAATGAAAATGGTATGAAATAACTCTCATGACAAATCATTATTCTTATTGGTTTATACTAAGATGCCACATGATCTCCTAATTGGTCCATAGTGAATAAATGTTCTCATATTTACCCTCTCTTATTTTAGAGTCTAAACTGAATCATATATAATTTTGATCCTATTGATCCAGCCCTCAATATATTATGTTACCCCATAAATCAAACATTTATGTGGGTGCTAGCTATAGAAGTCTCTAGTGAATTAAAATTCTGAGTAGGCTTTCTAGAACGGGCATTCTTCCAGAGCTTTATGAGCCACCTCTATAAAATTCTCATCTCTATGCATCAAAGGAACCATCAGGCATCATTGTTATTTCATATTTATAAAAATATAAAAAACATTCAAATGAGTTTATAATATGTAATATTAACATTTACATAATATTTAAACTTATATAGGAATAATTTCCAAACTATCTTATACCCCAATTAACTAATTCCATAGTGTTTATAACACACCTCCCAAATAAAGCATCTATACTGGATTTATTATAAACATCTATAAAAATATACATGCCTGAATTATATAAATACATCAACACCTAAGTAAATATCTATAAAATATCAAAATAAATGTACTAATTATCATGGAAATCATCACTGTTTATTTCAATTAATTAAATTCCACTTAAATTGTATTTTAGAAAAAATTGAATAAATTATAGATTATATTAAATTTATTAAAGCTATTTTTCAAGAATATTCCTTTAAATAACACAAATAAAAATAGACACTTCATGTGAGAATATAATTTGTGTACTATGAACATACTAACACTGTATATGTACATTGGACAAAGAGAAAAACAATATATCATGAAAAAAAAATACAAAATAATTGAAATAAAAAATCAAAAAAAAAAAAAACTGATAATGATAATATTGTATCACCAATAGAAATGGTTTCATTATTTAATGTTTTACCCAAATAAAAAAATAACTTTTCCACATTTCATATCCATTATATCACCATCAAAAATCCAAAATATCATTATATGTCCATGTGGATTAAATAGATATACTAAGATTGGGAGAATAATTTTAAGCTACATTTTTCTTAAAATTTAACTTCATTAGAGATTTCCCCTACGATTATTTTGGATCTAATAATATAATTTGAATAATTGAACTTAGCCTTGAATTAAAATGAATATAGTAAGGATACAAAGGTAGACACATTTTTTGCACAAGGTTCATCATCAATGTGAGATCCTTGTGATTACTACAGTCAGTTTTTTTTACTACCTATAATTTTCACCATAAATAGTTATCAAGTACATGTGGTTGGGCTATGGACAATATTATAACTCATTGTACCTCTCACATAAACATCCTCCTGCGGGTACTACTATCTCCCAATTATTATCATGAAAATTTAATACAACTAGTTGAGAAAGAAATTTATTCTAATTCTTATTATGTAAAATAAAATATGAATTCCTAATAATTATGCCATTATGAAAATATCTAGAGAAAACTGGTCACCCGTTCTGAGAAAAAACCCTATATATTTTCCTATAAAAAATCATAGTGGTTCTTATTTTTTGATTACGCATTGAATTAAGACTCGTGTAGTTCATCTTGTTCCTCTCCTCTATATATATGTATAAAATAATATTTTCCTTTAAAATACCTCTATAGAATAAGGAAATAATTCTTATTTTTCTATTTATAATAACTCACAACACTTTTATCAATGTGATCCTTTCTATTTTTCACAACTATAATATTTTATCCGTTCTGTAAATTCACATTTCAATAGACCTAGTAATATCAAAGTTACTTTAATAGAGAGAATTCAGTAACACTAATTAAAATTAACATCTCATTACGAAAAAATATAATAATTTTTATGAACATTCCTCAAATAAAGATCACAAAATAAACACTTTGTAATTTTTTTATAGTGTGTGTATTTATAAAATATATTTTTAATTTGGATTGGATCACTATGATATGTAAAAAAAATATCAATTAATTTTATAATCCCCTGTAAAATGTCTTCTAATAATTAAAAAAAATATATGAAACAATTGTGATCTTCATTAAAAATGAATATAAATAATTTTCACTTTGGCATAAAAAAAATCCTGAAAAATAACTAATGTTTAGTAAAAACACCCTTTATGAACATAGTATCAAATATTCCACACTCTTGAAATCTCATCATGCCTCATGGTTTGAATAACATGATATTTAGAAACTATATGATGTTGAAACCTCAACCCATTTATATTTTATTTTTTATGAGGAAGATAAAAATATATGTTGATGACTTACCACATTGATTTGTTCTAAATATTGTTCTTGTTCATAAAAATTTGAGGATCATTGATACTTTATTTCTATTGAATAAAAATTTAATAATAATGTGTCAAAAACTAATGTTCTATATTTCAATCTACCATTTTTACTTTTTATGGAATATTTAATTCTTTTAATTATGAGGTTTTTAGTCTATATAAATTCCAAATTTCCAATAAGACATGAATTATTACATTAACTTCCCAAAATAAAAGGTGATACCATGAATGATAAGTGTTTTACATAAATTATCACAATACAAATAAAATTCATATGCTTAGAATTATGATTTCTCATGATTTATTGAAAATTTCTATGCTTGATCAACTTACAGTCTTCTACATCAAAAGATGTTATACATGATTCATTATTGTTTTATGAAATTTTTTATAAATTCATAAAAAGATAGTATTGGATCAATTTTATTAATTGTTGAAGTATTACACTAGATTTATAATTAATCCATGTAGATCAAATTTCTTATGGTCAACTTCTAATTTCATATTCTTAGCAAGGAGGTCAGGCATAGGCATTTCATATGAATATGAAAACCAAATATCCATTTTCTAGAAAAATAATAAAAAATTAAAAAATGTATAAAATAATATATATTCTTATAAAAAATGTCATCAGTATCTAAACTACTCAAAACCCCTTAAACGAGGTTCTATTTTTTTCTGTAACTGCCAACAAGAGGCTAAAAATGGGTGGATAAACTTAATGTTTTACCCTTATGAAAGAGATTTTTTAATTAGTTATAACATTAGTGAAAATAGCTATAATATATTCCTTGGATCTAATAAACATTATCATTGAATAAATTTTTTTCACAATCTATTTGATAATATCATAGTTAGGATAAATTTGAATTGAATGATAGTGTTTAAAAATAATTAGATATATACATGGAACATTGAATTTCATGGGAAATTCATTGTGGAATCTTAACATTAACTCTCAAATGTATTATCTAGTCCTGAATAAATATCATTTTTGTTTATGGATGTGTGGTTCCTTTACACTTGTCTCCATAGAACATCTTCTTTATGAATATTGTCTCTATAATGATTAAATTAGAGGCTATTTAGAATTTTAAAATCATTATAAGACAATTGAATATGGATTATGATGCCTATATGGAGAAGGTGTGGTTTGAAAATTTAATTAAGTAAACATTTAATTCTTTTGAGAGATGTCAAGAAATCAATATTATAATATTAAAACATATCACACAATACATACCCAAAAAATGGTGTGGCTGAAAATAAAAAAAAGAATCATTTTGGATATGAGAAAAACCATGTAAGCTAAAGAAGAATTGAGAATTTTCTTATGGGGAAATGTATTTAGATAGTTAATTACATTAATAATATATTTTTATTGAGACTCAAAACTCCAAAGAAACAATGTGATCTTTGATTCAATAGAAATCCAAATGTGAAATATAATAATGTATTTACAAAACCATGTTATTTAAATTTAAAGAGTAGAAATTCGGGAATGTCTAATGAAAAAGATAAAGAATGGATATTTATGTGATGTCCGTTTAATGGTAGTGATTGAAAATGTAATATAAGAAATAAAAAAAAGATGAAAGACTTTACAGATTTGAAAATCACTAACAATCAGCATAAAATTTTGACTGTTAGGTTTGGAGATGAAACTATTGGAGCTATAAACATGAAAAAAAAATATAAATGAAAATTATTGAACATGATTTAAATTTGAATGTTATAGTTGATATTAACTTTAATTAGGCTAGTGAATTTGACTGTAATGAAAATAATATTTAGTGTCATCTAATATTAATGAACTATATTGATTTGAAAAACATAATTTAGGAAAAATATTCACTTATCCAAATAAAAACAATCTTAATACTTGAGAACCATATTACTATTATTTCTAAAGATGAACGAAAATATAAATCTGATCAAGTTGAGCATCAATAATTTATTTCTCCTATAAATTATGAATGTGAAAAAATCTAGAATAACTCTACTTTGGAGTTGGTTTCATGACCTAAAAACCAAGAAATACTTGGCACCAAGTGTATATTCATACCTTAAATAAATTATAAATGCCTTTTTATAAAGAATAATTCAATGAATGTTTGTAAAGTGTATTCCTAAATAATGGTAGTATAATTTGATGAAATAGTTATGCAAACATAAAAACATGAGAGTATAATTATGTTCCTAAATATGGATTTTATACAAAATTTTATAGAATTTATAATATTTTTGATATATACATTAATAAATAGTTGTCACAAATTAGCCTCGATACCTTGGTACTCTAATACCTGATTTGACAATGACATAGCCCGAAGGGCATAACTGATCCCCCTGGGATGGAGATAAGAACCAAGAATTAAACAATGTAAACATGGAATTAATTTTCAATAAATAATGTGGATGAAATAGTTACATATTAATATACTGAGATAAATCTCCAAAGGGATACAGTACCAAAAATCAAACAGGTATATCAAAACCCAGACAGTTTAAAACCCCGATAGTACAACATGAGGTACTCAAATAATGAGAAAAATATAAAAACCCTTGAATGTATAAACACTCAAACACCCAATGTTTAAGAAAATCCACATCCTTCGAGAGGTTATTTCCCTTTACTCTAACCTAGCAGTAGAAAATGTATAAATTCCAGAAAGAAAATGTAGTGTGTGAGATAAAAAACAAGTATGGACTCACCAAGTGTTCCATAAATATATTTCATAATAATTAAACCAAATAATTCATTAAATTTCAAATAAAATAGGAACATAACTACAATTTCATATTACAACAAAACATTATTTCCATTTTAATTTATGGAAACATTTCAATCAATTTCTTCATTAAAATATTTATATACAACACAATATATTGATCATTAGGCATAAGAAAGAAGTTTTACAATAATTATCATATATAATCAAAATAGTCAAAAAAATGAAACATGGTTATCCACCAAGATGTGTGATAGTTTCTAGTATGGGATCCTCACACATTCATATCTGTGTTCAAGGAAGGTTTCACAGACGTCCCTCTATATCAAGCCCAATAGGACCCATAAGTATCCCATTGGGGATAATATCCTCCAAACATGGGTTATGTTAGAGTTGTAAAGAATCAACTAATTACAAAGTAATTTCCATCCTTGATTTTGTTTCACAAATAACCAACTAACTACCTCAGCTCTAAGGTTCTTAATCAAACAATCAATTATGGGGAAATTATTTCAAAATAGATTAAAATTCAATAGCCCCATTCTAAATATCAATATACAAGTGTCAATTCAAAAACCAAAACACATGTTTTTAATCAATTCATTCACTTTTCAAGATAAAATAAATTATATATTCATATAAAATAAATTTAACCATTTTTTCCAATTCAATTTCATAAGTTCCATCAACATGACATCGCACCCAAATTTCCAATTCCATTATAATTGAGGGTTTTGCACAAAATTCATGCCAAAACAATTTCAAATTCTAACTCATACCAAATTATTTTTTCATAATTTAATTGAAATAAAAATATATCAATAATTTACATCCATATTTTTTTAAATCTAAAATATCAACTGAAACACCTACCTTTAATCACAAAGATCGCATAAAACAACAACCCCAATGGGATTTTACAATGACAAATGACCACAACGAATATCTCAAAAGTAAATCATGAATAATGAATCCAAAAATTACATTAGCTTCATGAACAAAAAGATAATCTAAAAACACCATGGAGAAAAGATAGAGAAAATAAGAGATAAAGAACGAGATATGAACTCTTTCTATGGAGTTATGAGATAAGTTTCTCCAAGATTTGATATTCTTAGGATTAGGTTTGGGTAGACAAAGATTTTTATTGATATCTTCTAAGACCAAGAAAAATATAATACCCCATGAATTATCCATGTAAAAATTATGAGACAACTACTCTCTCATTTGTGCCTATCTCTCCTGAGTTTCTTGAGTATCGAAAATGTGTTTTCATAGCACTCAAACCAAAGGTATTATCCTACCATTATGTTCCTTGGTTTTAGAATCAACAATCCTAATAGGATTATCTATCATTGATAAATTAGTATCAACATCAAGATCACTCTATCCTAGAACATGAGATAGATTGGAAATGTAGATTCATAATTGTGATACATGCAATACATTATGTAATGATGTCAACTTTAGTGAAAGTTATAAATAGTAAGACACCTTCCCAACCATATCAAAAACCTCAAAAATTATCAAAAAATAGAGAGTAAACTTATATTTCCACCCTAACTATCAATGACCCAAATGATGTAAAACATTCAAGAACACCTGATCAACAACTAAAAACTCTTATAGTATACAATGATGACCAACATAATATTTTATAGTCTTTGTGACAGCAATATTCTTTGATAAATAAAATGAATCATTTCTATCATCTCTTGAATAAATATGGTCTACCAATGAAACAATCATTGATCCCCATCCAATTCAATGGAGACATAAAATGATGGTCATACAAGGCATCAAAGCCATCCATTCAGATCATGGACTGTTAAATATTATAGTAGGAAAAATCTACTAGTCCAAAATTGTCCTCCCATACTTCCCCAAAATTGAGGATGGAGTCACAAATCGTATCCTTGTGATTATATATATATATATACTTATCAATCTATCCATCCATCTATAGATGGTATATTATACTTAAATGAACTGAATATCCCGGTACCTCCTGAAGGACTTTTTAAAAGAGAGAAGTAAAATTAGGATCTCTATCAGAGTTTAAAAAAGATATAACTCCATGAAAACAAACAATATATTCCACTTATAGATTCCCTAGCTCTTAAACATTGTTTGTATCTCCAATGGGTATAAATTAAGAAAATTTGGCCACATGATATATCACAACCCATATTGCATTCTCTATTTCTAGGTATGTGTCGACCCATTCACAAAATCAATTGAAATCTTTTACCATATTCAATTTGGAACTGGAAGTGGAAGATTAAAACCTAGAGGTCTCTAGTTCTCTACATTGACCTGTTGGCACATATAATAATGACTGGAAAATTCATTAATGTTAATTATCCTCTCTGGACACCAGAATCATCAATGTATGTCATATAACATCTTTGTGGTTCCTATGTGCACAAAACATTTAGAATTATAGTAATCCTCTATAACATATTTTCTCATGGTAAAATGCACTACAAACCAATTCTAAAATAATATAATCCCATGTTTGTATATATTCCAATTAGAAATGGTCTCGCCATCATAATGAGAGTTTTTAATGATGAAAAACTCTTCATCAAGCTATTATTCTGAAAGAATAGTCTCAAGAAGAGTGGAGGTCACCAAATAATTAGCCAAGGTAACTCAGACCCTGAATCCAAAACACTGATATGAAATTGTTAAAAAAGATCTATCAAATTCCGCACATCAGATTATTCTTTCCCGGCCGTGGTAGGTAGTATCTTTCTAAAAAATATTTGAAAATATTAACTCTATGGCGTTATATGAAATGTCAAAGTAAAATGATTTCAGGAACTCCACCAAATTCATATGAATGAGATTTTAATATTTTTTTTGATAATAATTAATTAATTATCTTCTGGTCAGAATACATGGTAAACATTTATTCTAATAGGTAATGCCGCCAAATATTAAGTTCATTTATCACAACTGTGAGTTCAAGGCCATGGGTACAATAATTCCTCTTATGTTGTCTCAGATTCCCATATCCATAGAAAAATATGTGATCATCCTACATATTTACACAGCCTAAACCCAAACCAGGTGCATCACATAAATCCACTTACACCTTTTCATCCTCTAAAAGTATCAATACTAGTGTAGTAGTAAAAATATGTTTCATCTCAACAAAAGAACTCTATAATTTCTCATCCCAATTAAACATTACTCCCTTCCAAGTTAGAGGAGTCATAGAGGAATAAAATTTGAGAAATACATTAAAAAATCGAAAATATCTAACTAAATCTAATAAGCTCAAAATATCAAAAAACATTGTCCAGTTTCTCCCATGTAATAAAAGCTTTCAACTTTTCAAGATCATCTGAAATACCATGTTCTCACACCATGTTTCCCAAGAAGTTTACTTTACAAATATAGAAGTCTCTTTTTGATAGATTTGCACGAATTCGATGATTTATCAATAAATTTAGAACTATTCTCATATGGTGTATATGATTCTACTCACACATAAAGTAAAATAGGATGTCATCCATAATGAACACCATGAAAGTATTAAGATACTCATGAAATATTCTGTTCTTTAAAGACATAAAGTATGTAGGATCATGGGTTACACCAAATGGAATGAAAAGGTACACATAATGGTCATTCCTACTCTAGAAGATGGTTTTTAGAATTTCATATTGTTTTATTCTAAACTGGTGATAAACATATCAAATATAAATATTCATGAAACTATTAACCGCATTCAACTGGTAAAACATATCATCAATAAATGGTAACAGATTCTTGTTATTTATTTTCACTCAATTTAGTTTTTGGTAATCAACAACAATTTGAAGTCTCTCATCATCATTCATAGAAAATATAACACAGCACCATCCAATGTGAAATGCTCGGAAGTCTAGAGACATTCCTTAAATGATCTTTCAAATGAGAATTCAACTCTTCATTTTAGATAGTTTCATGCGGTAAAAATATTAAATACTTATGGATTACCATGAACTAAATCAATTGAAAACATTACCTCTCTTACCTATGAAAAATAGAGAAATTAGATGAAAATATTTCAAGAAACATGATGAATACTATAGTGATATCATCACTCAAAGAATATCTATCAAGAGTAAAATAAAATACTATTATTACCTTCCCTAACTCTATAAAATAAGCTCTGACTATGGTCGGCCTTGAGTCTCATTCTCCCTAAACTATAAAACACACCCCATCAAGCGTGGTAAAATTAACCCATAAAATATAACTATAGATTTAGCTTTTAGTATCTATTAGATAATATATTTGTAATATTAAATCAAGAGGTTTCATTTTGAGAACAAGAAAACCCCAAGTAAGATCAATCTCTGTTAAAGGGAACACACTTGATGAAAAACTAATACCTTGATCTATCTTTGTTCAAATGTGTGTTTTAATATCTATCACAAAAGATAAAACATCCATAGGAATATTTATAATATTTGAAAAAAAAGTCAAAATGAATGAATGAGATGAAATAGTATCAAACAAAGAAGTCACTAAATATGATTCTATAGTGATGGTATCTCTAACAACTTCTGAACTTGTATCTTCTTACTTTTGAGCCTCTTACACTATTCGAAGAAACTTTATTCCAAATGATTGTGGCTAAAAGACGTTAGTTTTTGAATCATGTGATTTCACCAAAATACTTTTTTATGATAATGATCAATTGCCACTATGTGGACTAGAATAGATATGGCATTACATCTAATGGTTACCTAAGCATCTGCTGGAAACACATATCTTGGGTGCCTTAGTGAAAACTTGTTTTGAATGCCCAATAATTCCACAATATTATCAAATCAAAGGGCCTCTACCCAGCACTTCAAGATGTTTATAAGAACCATACAATCAAGAACCACCAAATCACTCGTTAAGAGATCTATTTCATTTGAATGAACTCATAGAACTACTACTAGGGGAAAAAAGAACTCCAATAAATCTATACATATTAGCCCGATCAAGATTAAACATCAATGCTCAATCCATTGCATACAAATTTGAAGAGAGCTTCAAAAATAAAACCAATGAATTGATATAAAATAAAATTCTCATCTTGAACTAGCATGTCTTCATATAATCATTCAATAAAATTTCATCTAAAACCTAAACAAGCTTAGCAATGTGATTTTTATACTCAGTCATGGTCTTGTCAGCCTGATCGAGTTTGAAAATCCCTATATCCATATTCATCACAATAGACTTTGGATAGAAATGTTTAGTGAAAATAATTTTAAATTCATTCCACTCTAAGCCCTCATGATTCTTCACCATCGCCATTCTGCCCTACCATATCCTTCTAGGACCTTCCAGCTTGAAGTTGGCACACTTCACTATGATTTCATGAGGTGTCTCAAAGAACTAAAAAATATTCCAATACTTATTAAATAATACTCAGCCTCGAGAGGATTATTAGAGCCTTTGAATAGTAGTATATTTTCAGGAAATAACTCCAGATAATGGCTTTAAAATTCATCACATTGTGGTTCCATAGTTGGTGCTTGAATGAAAATGGGTGAAGGTGCCTGCCCTAGAGCTTGGAATGTACGCATAATAGCCTCAACCAGATTTTGGTCAACATGAGTATTTTATTGTTTTGTTTCATCATCAACAACCTCCTAGATCATACTCTCACGTCATATCAGATGCATGATTCTACAGAAAACTAGAAAACAATAAATAATACATCATAAGTTTAATCAGATCAACACTAAAATTAGAGAAACTGGGATATTAATCCCATAAGATAAGGAAAAAAGATTGGAATTACAACCTATCCAAATCTAAAGTAGGGAAAACACTAGAACTAATCCTTAAGATTCATTTTTCAAAACACACTTTCTTACATAAGGAAAATTACAATTATATCTAGCTATGAACTCTTACATCCCATAGGCCATTATTAATTCTGATGAGGCTAGGAAAATTGAATAATTTATAAAACACTAACAACCTAAATAAAATTTTTTATATAGTAATTCTGATTATTTATCCCAAAAATATGATATTTATGTTATAATTAATTAGAAAATTATATTAAAATTGATTTATTAATTTGAATAAATGAATAGAGTGAAGTAAGGATTGGGTTTGAAGTTAAGGTGAGATGCATTATAGGTTTATAGATATTCAGTTCCATACAATAGGGATTCAATTGATTGTGGATTTATTCAGGTTTGGTATTGTAAATGGTTTATTAGGGATCAATGGTCATGGTATCCTCCCCTAATACTATAATTTCATTAATTTAAGGGTGATCTACTAAGTTCAATCACAGAGATAGTCGACCTGAAACCTTGTTTACATGTAACTAACCTTGATTTCAAAATGGTAATACAAAAAATAGGCCAATTAATTTAGGTACAAAAATAAAAATCCTCAAATCATAAGCAATGGTAATTCAATTGAAAAAAATAAATAGATTGGAATTGATAAAATGGGTTCCCACAATCCAAAACATGAAAAAACAAATCCCTAAGGAGCACATCCCCCTATAATCATTCCACTGATCACAGTAGAAACTACTCTCTCATTCTAGGCATGTTGAGAATGAGAATCATGGATAATTTTGGAATAGTGGTGTTGAAGAACAGTGGTAAAGAAGGGCTTCAGATTTCCACTCTATGTGTGTGTCTCCTCCGTGCGCTGTTATGTTGCCTCCTATTGTCCCTGATCTACCAAGTAATCAGATGAGGGGTGAATATATATAAAAATTATATTGAACCTTAGATATATTCCCATTTATTTTCTTCTCACTAACACTTACACAGCGTGTAATTATGTTACATGACATGTAATCATTTTATTCATGGGATTTGCATATTTCCGAGTACACTTCATAAAGAATATCTCGAAAAATAGCAATTCATGTATTTTTTACACATGATGTTTAAATAATTTTCATAGTGTGTAATATTAGTTACTTGTCTATCATGGAAACATATTTTGAAAATTCACATCTTTTAATTGGAATACATGACTTGAAACTTCTATCCTCCAGTTCTCCAACTATGTTTCATCCTAAAAAACTGATGTTGCCCCATTTTAGCTCATAAATTATCCTATTTTTAGTCAATTTCCAAATATTCTTTATTTCATACCATAAAACATAAAACAAATCAATTCATTACCAAATTGGAATGATTATTAATTTAATACACAAATCAACACATTAAAATACTCTAAAATGTATGCACGAAATACTGTTTTAAAACTCACTCGCAACTACCTTCTAAGTTCAGATAAGATCTGTTAATAGCATATTAACTTCTTGTAAAGATTAAAAACCTCCCTTTGATACCAATTTTTCATAAACCATCCCTGAAACCCTGGTACACTAATACCCATGCTATAGTGGATGTAGCTCGAAGTGAATTCCTAATCCCCATGAAGTGATCCACAATAGGATTCCAAAATAAATAAGCCAAATTGTCATTTCAATATCAAATAAAATAGGCATGGCTATAAAATTTCATATTTAAAAAAAATATGATTTTCATTTCTATTGATGGAAGCATTTAAAATAATAGATAAAGTAAACATATAATATAAAATAATTTATAAATATCACTAGGAATGAGAAATAAGTTCCAAATTCATTATAATATATAATAAAAATAGTCAAAATAATCAACATGGTCATCCCCAAAAATAAAATATCTCATGCACCATGTTAGCTGGGCTGGGCAGTAGGGTTTATCAAACTGTTTTCCCTAACTATTATCCATATGATGGGGTTGTAATGCCCCAACCCTGGTTACCCCGAGTCGGTTCATTATTACATAACATTGTCATGATACATGGAATCATGTCCCGAAAGATCAATCATTTTAGTAGCCTTGGAAGTACTAGATACATTCATAAGTTTTACATTACATCATGAAATAAAAACATCAACAGCTTGTTGTCCCCTTTGAACACACTTATGTCCTTAGCCTATCCTTGAAAGTTAACCATAAAATACTTCTTCCCATCCTGGGAAAATTATTACATATAAAGGGGTGAGCTCAGATGCTTAGTAAGGATAATAATATAGTGGAAACATTCATAAATAAGCATAAACATTTAAGGAAATGTATAAGACTAAAAAAATCCTTTTAAACATAAACTTCAGAATAATATGGAAAAGATAAAATCAAATAATATCATTTACTTATTCACCTTGATATTCTACTTGTTGAATAATCACATGCAATATCAATATCCACTTTCCTAATGATGGAATGCATAATTCCAGACTTCATAACCACATAGTCAAGGCCTTGTGCCAAGACTACAAATAAGATTTTGTCATGGCCTTTTTCCAAGACACTAGTTTGTCTCATGAGACCTACCGATGCATCGAGGAGCTATAGCGGGCTTCACCCATCACTTACTAAGTCTAGTGCATTCCTCATATGAAATGGTTTAAAAATAACATAATCATTTGTATTAGAACTAGCATATGAAATTTAAATACTTTATCCGTAAACCATTAATGGTACAGAAATAACACATCCATAGTCAAACATATCACAAAACCTCCAATAAAATATGGAAGATTTCTATCATAATAAATCAACATCAAACAAGTTTAAAATCCATCAAAGGATTTTGACACATATGAAATGAAAACGTTTTGAAAGAAATTCCTCTTTATATTTTGAAACATTTTAAAAGTCACATAATAATAAAATACAACATTTATTTTGAAAATATTCTTATAATCTTTTATGGGAAGCTTTGACAATGATATAATGGTGGAAAATAGCTGCACCTTCCATATAAGTTAAAAAAGACATTCTTACATTAATTTTGTCGAAAAGGTCATAAAGTACCTTCTTTGGAAAATAATGGAAATATTCCTTTTAAAATATATATGGTCAAATAAGGGTATAAATGAATTTAACCCATATTATAGTAAATAGTAAAAGTGTTTTTAATTAAATTTTTTAGAAAACACGGGTGTGGATTATAAAGAGGTCCAAGTAGATATTTACGTATTAACAACCTCAGATAAGTAAAGAGATTATATAATTAACCCTTACCTAGTAATTTTCCTTGGTCAAGGGAACATTAACCATATGTATAATATTTAAATAATTATTATTAAATTATACAAGAACTATATACATAAATATTAGTTCATATATGATTCTCTAATATTGCATTGTTAAAAATATTTTTGTAGTATCATCGTTTCAGGTGTTAACTTGTCTGTTTTCCTTTATATGCATGGTTACATAAGCCATGTTTGTTATGGATATGATGAATTATATACACATCCAGAATAATATTAAGTTCTTAAACATTATTTTTAATTATAAAATGAAAATAATTCATGAATGATTACGATGGGGAATGAATCTCATCGCATTCATGGAGACGGTAATCCGTACGTACGCATGAGTGACAATATCATTATATTAATGGTGAAATCAAATGTAATTGGATGGTATATCATATATACATAATAATTAACATGTTATATTTATTATTTACATTAGTTATACTCATTATTATACCCATCCAAATAATTAATTGTTTGAATAACAAACTACACCACAACGTGGAGACGGTAAGCCATACGTACACACGTATGGTGACTTTTTCATTTATAGGATGGATAGAATAACGAATATGGTTGTACCATATTTATAATAACATCACAGTATGTAGGATATACTAGATTTATTGTCTTTTTTATAAAAACAGCAAATAAAGAGGAAGTGGAAGAAGAAAATAACCTGAAAGAGGGTGGTGAAATTATTACCACTTCTTCGGGTGTTTCCTTTTGAGTTGATCAAAATGGATCCTTAGTTTCGATTTATGATCAAAGTAAGGACACCAAGTTCATGTGAGGTATATTGGGAGGATATTTGGTCAGGATTAAGCCGAGCCAAATGGATTTGGACGTGTGACATTAAGAGAAGGGGAAGTACCCTTTTATAAGAGAGGTGGGGGACACTTTAGGAAAAGATTGAAATATTACCAAGAAGTTTAGGAGGTAGGCACACCTGTTCCTAAGAAAATATATTAAAGAAAAATTAAATTACATGATGTAGTATCCGTGAGGCAATCTACATAGATGATTATAAGTCTCACCATGACAATCAGCATGCACTAATCTATTACAAAACTATGGAGATACAAAGGACTAACTGGAACTCACCTCTGCAATAGCTCTATTGGATAGAGCATCCACAACATGATTTTCCACATGATAAACATGTAAAACATCATGTGAGAGTGAGTCTTTAAGTCGGAGTCATTATACCCAAACTAGTAACATATTCTATGGAACGTTCCTTAATTGATCTCTAAGGATTTGAACTGCAATAGACGGGTCTGACTCAAGCCATAGATCATGCCAGCCATAGTGGACAGCATACCTAATAGCCTTTATCATATCCCAAAGATCTACTTCAATGGAAAACACATTGCCAATATAGTGAAAGAAGCATCCTTTATGTAACCCCCTATGAGTGCGGAAGACACCACCACATCCGGAAGGACCTGGCAGACCAGAAGCCACCACATCAATATTAACCTTCAACCATAGAGAGACGGGTGGGATCTAGCATACATGTTTCATCATCAACAGTTTCTTCACCCTTCCATTAACACCAATGGTCCCCAACAAAACAAGTTCAGAAACATCATTCCTCATGGTAAAGGTTTGGATGTTCAAAGTAGTTCGGATTGCACAGTGTATCGCCAGCACACCAGTGTGGAATGAGGGAGCAATGCAATTAAAAATAATTGCATTTCTTACCTTCCATATGAAAGAAAACAGGATGGCTGCGACTATTAGGAGTAGAGAATAGACATTCTCGCTATAATGAACATGAAAAATGAATTGTAACATCCCTTCAACCGATTGGGAATGAATACAGTAGTGAAAAATCCCTTGCACATAGGTCTATAACCTGGAATTGAACTTGTAGGAGACAAAAACATGATCAGAAGTTTCATCTGCCTGTTGGCATAGCATGCAAACCGCAGCCAGATTGAGTCCATACCGCTGCAACATGGCCTATAAGGGAAGCCTCTTTTTCCATATTTTCCAGATTAGGAAAGATGTGGTTGGGGGTATAAAGTTTTTGTAAAATTCTGTGACCCAAGATGGAGGATCTAGGGAAGCACTACATAGTGATCTGTAGCAGTCCCTTGTATTGAACAGGTCATTGAAATTTGGCATCCAAACCAGTGTATCCCAATTTGTGTAGCAGTACCATATTATTTCCATGCCAACATGATTTGTAATGATGTTTTTTATTGTTGGATTACCTAGGAAATTAGCAATGCATGTCTCTCTTATAAGTGTAGGTATTGTAGTATCATCCCATATAGGTCGAGATAGCCAGGGAGTGGTCGAGAAGTTGAGAGTGGATTCCTTGCATAGAATCCATTTCGAGCAAACCATAAGATCATCACAGGCTTTCTTGATGGTAGACCAAAAATAAAAGAAAAGATAGTTAGAATACCCATTATAGATCTTTTCAACAAACCTGGTTAGAAGTAATTCCATGGAGTCATCGGATTTGAAATTAAATTCTAAGTAAACTTGTTGATCACGGTGTCATTGAATAACCTAATATCTTTGACACCTAATCCACCCATGTGTGAAGGTTTGATGTAGTATTTCGATGCAACAGTTACCAGATTCCTCTCATGAACCAAGCCAATCCAAGTGAAGTTTTGGATCATGCTAGTAAGCTCTTTAATCAGGGTTCTGGGCCATCTATACAAGGAAAAGTAATAAACAAACATCGAAGTGATCACTGAGTTGACCAAACATATCTTCCCTACTTGAGACATGTGTTTTCCCTTCCAATTTGCAAATTGATTTGTGATCTTCAAAGAAATATTTTCCAAATGACACCTTTTAACTATGCCCCAGAAAAGTGGCACCCCAAGGTAAGTGAAAGGAAGCACTCCCCTATTGACACCAAGCTGCCATGCCACTCTACATTGCCTCAATGTGATAATGCCTCCACCAAACATAACCAATGATTTCCCCCAATTAATGACCTAACCTACAACCTCATCATAGTGTGAGAAGATTCCCTTGATACAGGAGATTGTTCCTTTATCAGCTCTCCCAAAAATCAGAATTTCATCAGTATAGAACATATGCGAGGGGGCATGTAGCTCTCACCATATTTTCATCCTCTAATACCATCCCAAATTGGAAAGATCAGGGAGGCACTAGGTTAATTAATCCTCTGAAATAGAAAAAAGCATCCCAAAGAGAGGGTCGCCTTGCCTGAATCCTCTTGAGCATTGAAAGAAGCCCCTAGGAGAGCCATTGATATGAATGGGAATCTTGGAACTTGCAAGGATGGAAGCTATAATATCAATGAACATCTGTGAGAACCCATGAATTTTGTTAATGGTGAAAAGGAAGCTCTATATGATGGTATCAATAGCTTTGGAAATATCAATCTTCATTTCCATGTTACCATCCATTACCTTTCTCCTCATGGAATTAACACATTTAGAGGAAATGGAGAGATAAGTTTGAATGTTCCGTCCTGGAAAAAAATCAAATTTATTACTAGAGATGAGTCCCTTTGAAATACCACCCAATCGATCAGTTATGATCTTCCTAATCACTTCTGGTATAGTGTTACCAATAGCAACAGGCTTGAAATCCTTAGTGTCAAGGGCATTCTCCGTCTTAGGTATTAAATAAATGAATTTGGAGTTCATTCCAAAGGGAATATGGGCTGATTTAATAAAATCATTCACAACATTTGTGACATCAAGTGGACAATATCCGAGTAAAACATGATGAATTTGTTCGTAAAGCCATCGGGGCCTATTGAACTATCAATATTCAGGGAGAAAAGGGCATCACATACCTCTCTTGCCTTGGGAATATGAACAAGCTTCTTATTTTGATCATCCTCAATAGAAGGATCAAAACACCGAATAATTTTCTCAGAGTTGTCTTCGCCATGATCTGAGTAAATCTTCTCAAAGTAGTTAATGGACTCATTTTCAATATCATTCTCATTGGAGAAGAGGTTCCCCTCTATATTAAAGGCTTGAAGACCTCTCTTGGCCTTTTTCACCCTATTCATACAATGAAACAGCTTTGTGTTTCTGTCTCCATTCTCCAACCATCTAATATCGAACTGATTTTGTGCCATCTTTTCCTTCAGATCCAAGAGTTTTTCCAGATTTTTTGTAGCCTGAATCTCATTTTATGTTGGTAGGTACTAAGAGAGGATAATTTTTTGGCAGTTTGATAAAACAGTTTCAGCCTCCCTAATGTCATTATCAATGGAAGAAAATGAGTCTTTGCTTCATTTCTTCATCCTTTACTTGACAAACTTTAATTTTCAGCAGAGAATGTAAGAAGGGCTGCCCAAATAATCATTTTTCCAGGCATCCAGGACAATTTACCTCTATCTCAGGATAACCAGCCAAGCATTATTGAACATGAAGGGAAGAGATATTGACCTCAAAGTTCGAAAACAAACATCAACAGCAATCGGATTGTGGTCAGAATTTAACATTGGAAGATTTATCATAGAAACATCAATAGATGCATTCCTATCATCCACTTTCACACAGCACCTATCTAACTTAATTGACTGCCTCCCATTAATAGTGAATAGACTCCATGTAAACTTAGCTCCGGAGATAGGTACCTCAGTGAGACCACATTTATCAATACAAGATGAGAGGTTAAAAGCCGAGGCAAGAAAAAAGTTCTCCCTGGTCTTTTCCTCTGGTCTTAGAATAGTACTTAAGTTACCCAGTAAAACCCTAGATATTTGGCATATTCTCAGCAATATCCGCTAAGTTTCTCCATAGTGCTCATCTTCTTGTATAGAGATTAAAAGCATACACAAATGTCACTGAAAATGAGGCATTACCAGAACAGCATGTGAGAGTAATAGAATGACCATCAGTCAAAACAGAACCAATGGATACACTATCATGCTTAAGAACCCACAAGGATTCATAGTTCAAATCGAGATGATTATTTTCAAAAAAAGGAGTAACCTAGAGAAGCCCGTTTGAAAAGACCTCCAATTTTAAAACTTCATCCTTGGTTCGGCAATACCAACCAATAACGGCATGTTGGTCATAATAAAGTGTCTAAGGGACCTGATTGTGGGAGGGTTCCCAATACCTTGACAATTCCCAAAAAGGATTTTCATTTTTTTGATCTGATCCTAGTGTTTGAGCCTTCATATTTTTGTGCCACTTGCCTCTCAGAGAAGTCATTAGTAGTGCCACCGGTAGCACCTGTGACATGCTCAGCCGAGGCTTGATCATCATCCTCTTTAGTAGAATCATCAATATTGAGAAAAGAAAACCTATCGCCAGATTCAATAGCGGAAGACAATAAACTGGCATCTAAAACTCTTTTTCCAACCATACCCGCATGAACCTTCACAAACTCACCTAGATGAGTAGAGGCCACATCAACACCATGATCATAGTCTGTAGTAAATTTTCCTCCATGACCTGTATCAGGAATTGCAGGGTGACTTTGATCAGATTCTGAAATGAAGACCAACGAATCTATAACCATGTCTTGCACAGGGACTGCTACATCAGCAGATCTTGTGACCAATTCTTTAATAGGTCCTGTACACCGATCTTGCATAGGAACATCATCCGCATGATCCAACTCAGGATCTGCTACCAAATCAGGATGGTGGCCAGTATCTACATCTTTCATATGCTTCCCCTAGGTGTCCTCCAATGCATGGATCAATGTTGTTGACTCTTCTATGAGAGCATCACATATCACAACTTCCTCTGCAAGTTGAGCAGCCTATTCCACAACTGGAGGGCTTCCATCATTGCTCTGACCTTTATCTGCATCCTGCATATGCTTCCCCTTATCAGTGGGGGTCACAAGAGGAGCATACTTAGACTGAGAACTCCCATGATCATTAGAAGGAGCTAGTTTCTTTCCCCTCCGTCTACAGTTCTCTATATCTTTCCCTCGGACCATGCAGAAGTTGCACAACTTATTTTCGTTACAGTCTGATGCAAAGTGACCAAAGAGATGACACTTCATGCAGAATTTTGGCTTCCTTTAATAGACGATTCCATGGGTGAGGGTTTGATATTTTGTGGTTAACAACACTTCCTCCACTAAAGTAGTATACATATCAACTTCCACAAGAATCCTAGCATAATTATTTTAAGGTTGAGGGTGTCATCTTTTGCTCTATAAGCTTGGAATATTGTTTTATAATAAAATAATTTCGGTTTATAATGGCTCAAAAATTATTTATTTCGAGAATAAGGTGGTTATGGGTCTATAACCTCTCAAAAAATAGGTTTTAGATAGGTTTAGGTCACCATATTAACCTTATCTTTTAGATTTAACTCTTAGTTAAATAGTTTCACATTTACCATGTCACATTTTTTTTAATATTATATGGTTAATAAACTTACTATAAAAAAACAAGAGAACCCCAAGTGGTTCATTATAAATATATATAACCTTATATAAGTCCTTTTGATGAACGTTATATTTTTAGTAATATTATATCAATTAATAAAATAGTTTTTGTTTTAAAAACTCAATTGTGTCAATTTTGGCACAATTTAGTATTTTATTTTTTTGAAAGCCATAAAAACTTTATCACTTCGAATAAAATTTATTTAATAAAAACTAAAATGTCATATTAACCTATATAATTGATGTAATTCAAGAAAAGTTTCAAATTACATTTATTTGGATATTTATAATATCAATTATGTTAATCTTTCATTAATAAGGTAATTAATGCATCATCATTGTGTCATAAATAAATTTAATTATTTAAGGCCTAAAAATTATAAATAAAATATTATTATGTAGGAAATCCTTTTAGGTTCCTAATGAATATTTTTAGTCGGATATATAACTTATATAACCCCTTGTAAAAAAAATTTACTAAAAGCTATAGGTTTTTGTCAATTTTGTCTTTACTTTAAATTAATTAATATATAGTGTCATTGTCACTATCAAGTGGATCCATTGGGTCCACAAATCAACTCATGGATTCCAATGGTCGGACATGTATTGAAAAATAGAAATATGACACATGTTAGGATAATTTAATATTATTATAATATTATTTTTTTACCCTTATTTATCAGATTTACCCCTTGAACCACAGTGGATAAAATATTTACGGAAGAAAATATTCATCATTTATAAAAATAAATGTTACCTATTAAGAAAATTTGGACCTACTGATTCCAAATATCGAATAAATTTTTCCAAATATAAAACAAAGAAGTGGTAAAAATTAATTTAAAATTAATTCTCATTGTCAAAACAAGAAAGCGTGTTTTTAAGAAAAAATAACAATCAAAAGATTGATGTTTGTTTATGTCCATTTTAAACGTGAAATTACATCCAATGACCTAAATTATAGTAAATGATAAAAATATTATCCAATGATACTTAAAAACCATTCAATTGTATTATTTAACACTATAAATTATTTCGATTAAAAAAGTTTTTTTATTAAAATTTAGTATTTTTCACTATTCATCAAAAAATTGAAAGTTTTCAGAAAAGTACCAAAAATTTCACCCTAATCCAATTTTTATATTTTGAATCCAAAAATGAAGTCCATTTTAAAGAATAAAATTTATAAAATTTTAAAAAGAGGGTATCACTATTCATAACGGCTAGTTTTATTGGTTATGGTGTGTTAAATCTCCAAGTTGTGTACAACACAAGCTACTATATTATTAAAAAGGAAAAATATCATGGAAGCCTGGGGTGTTACATTCTATCATCCTTAAAAAAATTTCTTCCTTGAAATTTCTAGAATAATACTTCATAAAAAGATTTGGGTGGTTATTCATCGTAAGTTTCTTAGGTTCCCACATTGCCTCTTCCATCTTAAGGTTTCTCCATAGAACTTTCTCCAGACAAGTCATCTGGTTTCTCAACACTTGTTCTCTGGTATCAAGAATTCTGATAGGCTCTTTATAATATGATAGATCAGGTTCCAGTTCTGTTCCTTCATAGGTGAGTACACGTGTTGGGTCAGGCATGTATTTTCTCAACAGTGATACGTGGAACACATCATGAACATTGAAGAGACTTGAAGTCATTGCCAAATGATAAGCTACAACTCCAATTCATTCTAGAATTTCAAAAGGTCTAATGTACCTAGGACTCAATTTACCCTTCTTAATAAAACTTATAACACCCTTCCATAGATATACCTTCAAGAAAACATGGTCTCCTACTTGAAATACCAAATACTTCACTCGGTTATTGACATAGCTCTTTTTCCTACTTTGGGTTGCTTTGATGTGGGTTGGGATAATCTTCACTTTTTCCATTATTTACTCAACATTTTCTAGGCCTACAAATTTTCTTTCACTAACATCATCCCAACAAGTTGGTGTGCAACATTTCTTTCCATATAACTCTTTATATGGTTCCATCTAAATACTTGAATGGAAGCTATTGTTATAGGAAAATACTAAAAGAGGTAAATATTGATCCCACATACCTTGAAAGTCAAGTGAGAAAGATCTCAACATGTCTTCTAAGGTTTGAATAGTCTGTTCTGATTGTCCATCGGTTTGAGGGTGGTAGGCAGTGCTCAAACAAAGTTTCGTATCTCAGGCCTTCTGAAGACTTTTCAAGAATCTTGACGTAAAATGGGGATCACAATTAGAAATAATTGATAGGGGTACAGAATAAATTCTTTCAACTTCATTAATATATAGTCTTGTCAGATGTTCAAGTGTTAAATCTTATCTTATAGCAAGAAAATGGGCTGACATGGTAAGACGATCAAAAATGACCCTTATTGCATCATTCCTTCTAGGGGTCTTTGGTATCCCCATTACAAAGTGTATCATAATATCATCCAATTTCCACTTGGGTATGGGAAGAGGTTGCATGAATCCTCTAGGATGTTTTCTTCAAGCTTTCACTTATTGAAAAACCATACATCTTGACACATAATCATAAATCTCTCTCTTCATGTTGTCCCACCAAAAATGTTTCTTTAAATCTCTATACGTCTTAGTGCTGCCAGGGTGTATAGAGAAATTGGAGCTATGAAAGTCATCCAACAATTTTCTTTTTATATTAGGTATTTCAGGAACAGAATGTCTCTTCCCGAATTTCAAAATTCCATCTTCATATACGAATTCACTCAATCTCACATCATACAAAGATTCAATCCTCTTTTGAAACTCCTCATCATTAGTCAGAGAACTCTTTGTCCTTTCTAATAAATATAATTTGGCAACCATTTCAAAAAAGTATTGATGTTTCACCTTCCATGGTTATTCCCATAACCATCTTTAATAGATCCATGAAAATAGGATCCCTTTCAACTATCATCTTGTTCAAAACTCCATGATCCTTTCATCTCAAAGAATCTTCCACCTTATTTTCCTTCCTCAGGTGGTAGGGTATAGTTCAATCATAATCCTTGAGTAGTTCAAGCCATTGTCTTTTCCTCATGTTGAGTTCTTACTATGATAAAATATACTTCAAACTCTTATGATAAGTAAAAAATCTCACATTATCACTATATAGATAGTGTCTCCATATTTTCAAAGAAAATATTACATATGCTAACTCAATATCATGTGTAGGATAGTTTTCTTCATGAATTTTTAGTTATCGTGATGCATAATAAATAACTCTATCATTCTACATAAGGACACAACCAAGTCTTTTCTTTGAAGCATCATGATAAATAACAAACCCAGTTTTCACTAATGGTAGAGTCAAAATAAGAGCATTGACTAATCTTCTCTTAAGTTCTTTAAAATATTCTTCACAAACATTTTTCTAAAAAAATTTAACTCCTTTACGTGTGAGCTTGGTTAATGGGTTAGCAAACCAGGAAATATTCTGGATGAAACTTCGATAATGACCTGGTAAACCAATAAAACTACGTACCTCAGTTATACTCATCAGTGCTGGCCATTTTTGGATTACCTTGGTCTTTGAAGGATCAACAGAGATTCTATCCTTAGAGACAATATGGCCAAGAAAAGAAATCTCTTGAAGCCAGAATTCACACTTGCTAAACATCCCATATAATTCATTTCTTCTGAGGGTTTTCAGAATAGTGCGAAAGTGATTTTCATGATCTTCATAGATAATTTAGTATACTAAGATATCATCAATAAATACCACTATGAAGTAATCAAGATATTCCTTAAAAACTATATTCATTAGATCCATAAATACATAGGGTGCATTAGTCAATCGAAAAGGAATTAATATAAACTCGTAATGCTTGTACCTGGTTCAATATGTTGTTTTCAGAATGTATTCCTTCTTCACACAAAACTGATGATATCCCGATCGAAGGTCAATCATTGAAAAATATTGAGCTCCATGATGTTGGTCGAATAAATCATTAATGCGAGGTATGGGATACTTGTTCTTTATTGTTATTGCATCGATATCCATTTTTCAATGCACAACCTCATAGATCCATCCTTCTTCTTAACAAAAAGGAAAACAGCTCCCCATGGAGAAACACTAGGGAGAATAAATCCCTTATTACTCAATTCCTCTAGATGTTTCTTTAGTTCCATTAAATCCATATGGGCCATTCTATAAGGGGTCTTTGATATGGGCCTTAAACTAGGAATTAAATCAATGGAAAACTCAATTTCATGTTCTGGAGGATGTCCAGGTAAATCCTCTGGAAACACATCATCATATTTCTTCACAAAGGGCAGCCCTTCATGGGGTTAGCTGGATACTACCGTACATTCATGCCTGAATTTCCTAGAGTTTCAGAACCCCTGTTTTCATTGAAAAAAAAGGGGAATCCCTACGTGTGGATATAGAGATGCTAGTATTGTTTTCAGAAGCTGAGGCAGAGACTGAAGAGTGCACCCATATGGAGGCTACCGAAAGAGGGAGTTGTGTATGTAGTCTACTACAACGCATCAGGGACCAGACATGGGTGTGTCCTGATGAAGGAGCGATAATTTATTCCATATGGATCACAATAGTTGAGACATAATGAGTAAAACTACAATACCAATGACCTAGTGTTAGCAGGAGTGCTCTTCACCTTGAAGATGTGGCAACATTACTTGATGGGAGAACGTTTTACAGTCTACTCTAATCACAAGATTATTAGGTATATCTTCTATCACAAGTACCAAAACTTGAGATAGTGGTGATGGCTATAGTTCCTCCATGACTATGACTTTGGGATGTTCTATACTCCTGGGAAGGGGAACGTGGTAAGAGATGCACTCAATATGAGGTTTGGTCTATAGTTGTTGAGTGAGGAGATAGAGCAGTGAGCTGCGTTGAAGATATCCTTCATATATAGAGATGGAGTAGCATACCTCTAGTTTATGACAGTCACTCCCACACTCCTTCAGTGAGTTAGGGAGGCGTAGCTTGGGGACTTCGACTGCGTGGTTCGACGTGCTCATATATCCTCAGGACAAGAATCTGATGGATTTTCTGAAGTTGGGGAGCACTTCATCCTCTTCATAGGACGTACTAAGGTACCAGTGGCACTACGGAAGGAGGTGTTGTGGGAGTTCCATACACCCCCTTTAGCGGTACATCCTAGTGTGGTGAAGATGTACTAGGACCCCTGAAATCATCACTAGTGGCCAGAGATGAAGATGGTAGTGGAAAATTTTGTTTCACGATGCCTCACTTTCTAGCAAGTGAAGGTCGAGCATCAGGTTCTCGTAGGCTTAGATCAGCCACTAGAGGTGCCGGAGTGGAAGTGGGATGGTATCTCTATAGAATTTTTAATAGTGATTCCATGTATGTCCAGGGGACATGAATCTATCTGGGTGATAGTTGAACGACTCACCAAGTCAGTCCACTTCCTATCTATCCGAGAGCAGGGATAAGAAAAGGGCTTGGGATGCATCTACGTGAAAGAGATTGTGCGACTTCATGGGGTTCCATAAATGATCAACTCATTCCATGAGGCACGTTTTATATCCTGGTTGTGAAAGGGATTGGAGGAGGAATTCGGGACTCAACTATGAATGAGCATCGCCTTTCATCCTCAAATGGATGGTCAGACAGAGCCAACCATTCAGATGTTGGAGGACATGATACGTGCATGCATCCTATATTTTAGCAGTAGTGGGGTGGATCACTTTCCCTCAGTGGAGTTTACTTACAACAATAGATATCACTCCACCATTCATTTGGAACCATTCGAGGCCCTGTACGATCGACCTTGCAGATCATCACTATGTTGGACAGACCCAGGGGAGTCAGCACTTATGGGTCCAGAGTTGGTATGGGCTACCACTGAGAAGGTGCTGATCATTCAGGAGTGGATGAAGACTATGAAGAGCAGACATAAGTCCATTGTCAATAGGAGTCAGAGACCTTTGGAGTTCTAGGAGTGGGACCATGTATTCTTAAAAGTCTCCCATCAGTGTGGACAACGAAAATTGGCCAAGGAGGCAAGTTATCACCAAGGTATATTGGACCATTTTTTATACTTCGGAGGATAGGCTGGTGGCATAATTCTTGGCACTTCCACCGCAGTTGGAGAGGGCACACAATGTCTTTCATATATCCCAGCTAAGGAGATACATGCACAACCCATCTCATGTCATCAACCATTGCGATATGGACTTGGACGATGGGGCGATGTTTATGGAGGTTCCAGTGGAGATTGAGGATCGACAAGAGAGAGTCCTCCGTGGGTAGTCAATACCTATGGTGTGCGTTCGCTGGAAGAAGGGGAACCTTCATAAGAGCACTTGGCAGCGGGATGCTCAGATTCATGCTCATTACCTATGACAACTCGACCCTAGTGACAACACAGACAACCTGCCTTAACATGGTCATCGGGTCCTGGCCCACCAGGCACTACCAGTTTCCCCAAAGACACGTGGGGCCCACTCTGGGGCCTGCCCATGTGACCGAACATGTCATCTAACTAATGAATGTCCCCACATACCAAGACATGTCATTTCTAGTGTAATTTGTTCTCACTCACACACACCTTGAGAAACTTTCCAGGAGGGCACCAATCCTGATCATTATTCCAGTCCAATCACACTTAACTATGGAGTTCTAATCAGGTAGTCCCCCAAAAAGGAAGGTGCACCTTGTCGACATGGGTCAATCATTTAGACATTTAACACTTCATCATTTGGGGGTGTTACAATCACCTCCACCCCCCCCCCCCCCCCATCACCCCCTTAGAGCACAATGTCCTTGTTGTGGACCCTATATCTCAACCCAGGAAGTGCGATGCACTTAGGTCTGGGCACCACCACTGATACCAAATGTGACAACCCAGCCCCAGTGACAGCACAGACTCACTGATTTAACATTGTCGACAGGTCCTAACCCGCCAGGTACCACCAGTTTCCCCAAAGACATGTGGAGCCCAACCTAGGGCATACCCTCATGACCGAACGTGGCATCTGACTAATAACTATCCCCATAGGCCAACACGTGTCTTTTCTAGTCTAATTTGTCCTCACTCACACACACCCTGAGAAACATCCCAGAAGGTCACCCATCCAAATCACTACTCTCGGCCAAGCACGCTTAACTGTGGAGTTCTAATCAGGTAGGCTCCAAAGAAAGAAGGTGCACCTTGTTGACTTGGGTCATATCATTTAGCCATTTATCCCATTATCATTTAGGGGTGTTACAGTACCCCCATTTTTTTTCTTAGTCTATGTTGTGGATTTTGAGGATGAAAATACCTAAGGTGGGGAGAATGTAAAGATCTAGATTTTCGATGTAATTGTTTTTCAATTATATGGAATTATTACGGGTTTGCAAAAATTTACTTCACCTAATTCTGAGGTCCTGATTGCCCAGAATGAATTTTTGAACTTTTTTTAAAGTACGCTCAGAAAACACGTGATAGGAATTTTCTAACTTCTGAACTGCTGCTCGGATTAAAAATCTGAGGGCACCATGGAATCCGGAGCGCTGGGATTCGCATAAGGGAGGCTTTACTTTGACTACAAAAGGTCCGGTGAAAAATTTAAGTTTTGTAACTTTTTAAAAGAAATGAAATAAAATAATTTTATTATTTTATTTTATATCCTCCAACAGATAAGCAATGGGTGGAGAAAACTATTTGTTAAGACAATAAATGGCTTGACCTACCAATCCTATGTAATAACGTCGTAGGTGAATTAGAAAGGTTCCTAATTTCTGAGCCCCCATTAAATCCCCACGTTGTTACTTACCCTCCCCCTCTCTTATATATATGAAGCTTGGGGAGGGGTATCGACATAGCTTCGCCAAGAAACAAAGTGCTAAAGGAGCACCGTGACGCATGACCCTTCGAGGATGGAGCTGATCCCAGTGGAAGGTGGCGGGTGGCATTGAACCGCGAACTGAAGGATCATGTATGAGCGGCATCGTTGGGAAACTGTTGCAGAAATGAAGAACATGACCCACCTTCAAGCGCAGATATTCTCCAATGGGTTTACAAGGTAGGGTTTTGTATTCTTGTTTTGAATTCAATTGAATTTGTTAAAACCCCTTTTTATCCTCCCCCTTGGTTAATGAGCTAATGCAGAGGGCACGTGCCCAACAAACACGGACCGAACCCCCCCGCCACTTTTCTCATTGTACGCCCTCTGTGGAAGACCGATAGTGTGGTGATACCAACCATCTACATTGGAGATATCACGTCAATTCACACCACAAGTGGAGGTCGTGGCATAATGTTGAGGCGGTCATCGGAGCAGATGACACTAGCCAGCCACAGAGGAGGCGTGGCGCGCAGTCGGAGGAATCTTCTGGTACACTGGTCAACCACAGGTGGTGGAGTGGCGTGCCATCTGACACTGCTAGAGAAGTCGGTCGGCACGTAAGCCGGCCTGGACGGAGACGGCAGGACTCGCTCCAACGGGTCCCTAGTTCCACCTAGAGGCACCCTATAGGGATTCCACTGCGATGAAGACCTAATGGCCTTCGGATGTTCGGGAAAACTAGGGGGTCACTCCCGCTATGGTGGCTAGGGTGGACCCCCTCGTGGGTCATGCCTCATTTGGTCGGGCTGCCACCCTACCGGGCCACCCTTGCGGACCGCCCCTTTTGCAGGACGCCCCCTAGCGGGTCGGCCCAGACCTCGGCCCAACAGGCTGAGTCCACTCCGGCTTAGCCCAAACTGGGTTAGGTGGGGTCAGTCCGCAAGGTTCGGACCAGACTCGGGCCCCACCAGGCCCAAAAAAACAAAAAGGGTCATAACTTGGGAACCGAGCATTCGTTTGAAGAACCTTTTGTGGTGTTGGGATCCTTGGATTGAGAATATTCATTTTGGAATATTCCACTTGAGTTTTGGAGACAGTTGGAGTATGGTTGGTTTGGTTCAGACCCAAATCCAATTGGGCCCCCATAGATAAAATGCCTTTAACTCACAGACCACGTGTCCGATTGATGCACCTCCTATCATGTTGGAACCCTTATAAGCTAGGGGTAATTTGGCTTACTCCGTTTTAGAGTATAGTATCAGTCTAGGTACAACCAATATCTCTAGGTTTGATTCTATGGAACTCAAGCGCATCGGGTGCGAGGAATCCAGTGGCTGGCAATGAGGTGGAGGTTGGAGATAGATCATACGGAGGTTAGTACCGAGCGATCCTATGTGGGTTAGCATCTAGTTGTCCTATTTGGATGATCACCTAGGGTCCCTATGTGGCTCAGCACCTAGTTTTCCTATGTAGATCAGCACCTGGCGGTCTTGGGTTGATCAGCACCTCGCAACCCGATGAGGACCATCCTTAGAGCGGCCCTTTGTGGTTCAGTGATATACTGATCCTGGGCGGATCAGATTCATTGTGGGTCATTGTGGGGGATAGTTACCTATCGATACTGGGTGGATTAGATCATGTGTGGGTCATTTTCGGGGGTTATTATCTTTTGATCCGGCGTGGTTTATACTCTGTATGGTTAGAAGCAGTGCCTCTTGATAGAATATGATGATCTTGCTTCATGACTAATCATTTGTACTTCTATATATCACTAAAAACCTGGTTTGAACTGAGACACTTTTTGAGTTGTGTCTATTGATTTTTTCTTTGTGATTGAGATATTTCTTTTTGGTTTTCCGTAGTGGAATTCTGAGAGAACGTCGGGGGTCCTGGGGTCCCTACTGGGTGTTGTTATACTCACCCATGAATGGGCTTCACCCTCACCTTGTTGTATCTTGTGCAGATGATGATCAGTTGGGATGAGGTTTGAGGGAGCTTGGACTAGGTGTTATGGAGAGGAAACAAGAAGATATGGAGTGATGTGGAGGTGATCTATACCAACCCTTCAGGTAGGATCCTCGAAGGATGACCTAGTAGTTGTTTTCCCTTTTTTAGTTTTATTGGTCCTTGCAGTTGAACTTGTACTTTTATAGTTGGGCTTGTATTCCGGCCCCCTTTGCTTTCAGCACTCTTTTTACAATAGCAGTTTACTTCAAATTTTCTTCTTGTTGTGTTCTTGGAACATGTGTTGTAAAGGTTTAAAGGTAGTGTCTTCCCGTTTTAGGGAATACGTCATTCGTTGCTAGTCTCCAGACCCTGACCTATGGAAGGCGGGCATGGGGTTGTCACGGCACGAGCCCCGGGGCACGTGTCGTGACAATATCATTAAATGATCAACCAATATATCCTAATTTGAGATTATAAAACCCAAAATGAAGCACTCTGTATCCAAAAATCAAACATAGTAAATTTCGTTTATAAATTAACTTTCCTTGTAGTCTTCAAAAAAATTAAAAAATGATCTTCATGGGCTTCCAATCTCTTTCAATATATTATAATATCAGCTTAAATGACTAGAACCAACTAACTAAGGTAATATCTAATTACTTATTCCAAAACTCTTTTCTAATAATTAGGGTATTCAAAATGGAATCACTACAAAAACATAATGAATTCACCTCATATGGAATCAATTCAAAGGTATTTATTCCTATTTTAGACTACTTTGATGACATTTATAATGAATTTCAGTCCTAAAAAATTATTGATCTCCACATATATGATCAATATATTTATCAACATGGGTAGAGGATAGTTGTTCTTCACAATGATCTTATTATCTATCGGATAATCAATTAAAATCTAAACTGACCCATAATTACTCCAAATAAATTAAAAATGTTCACCCTATATTGAAACACTATTTCTTAAAAATCATTTTTCTAGATTCTTCAAGAGTTTGTTTGTAAAATATTTCAAATCAATCGGTGCCACAGTATAATGATTCATTAAAAAATTTGTATCACTATGAATGAGTTATATTGAAAATAAAACTTCGTGACTCTGGATAATACTTGGAATTTCATCTCTTAAAGAATTATAATATTATAAAATAAATAAATACAGTCCATTACCAAAAAAATCAAATTTAGTGAGAGAACTGATAAAGTGGTTTTTTAATAGCACGTTCCCAACAAATTCTATCAAATAGGAGTTATTCACTTGAGATAGGATCCTCATACAATTAATAGTTTTTATTATTATTTAATCATCTAATCTTTTAGGTGTTGATGTTATACAATTATAAAAATATTTTTATTTATATGAGTGGGTAGATACAAAATCAAATAATACATTTGTAGTTCTAGAGATGATTCATGAACAACATTAGTAGTTGATATCTCATAGGATTTTAATTTATATATATAATTAATATATTTGAAAAATAGATTTTACTAATTAAACCTTAGATTAATGTACTGATTAGAATAATTCTTATACTACTTGTAATTTTAGCATTGGACTATTGGTGTTTCATTCAATTAATCTTTCTATCTGTATGATTCATTGGATTAAATATTCATAACACTTCTACATTATTATTCTTGATGGCCTTCCATTCCACACACAAAATATTATCAGACCCCTTAAGTTAATTCCCCTCATTATTTTTTCCACATGTTTGACATTATAGAATATTACTTATCTTTCCACAATGTGTTTTATTATCAGAATTTCCTTGAAATTGTATCATTCTCTTATATGCATAGGTTCATTATAAAAAATCAGTGTAACAAATAAAAATTTCATACTTGGTAGAACATAAAATTACGTCATCATAGCTATCAAAGACCATAAAAAATGCCTTTCAGAGACTTGGTTTTAAGACACTAAAGAATTGCTTAATTTTTATTTCAGGGTCAATGATAAAATATAAAGAAAATATTTCATATATAGTGAAATTTTACTCATAGATAAAATTGGATTAATCATCATTCTAAATTTTTTTAATAATACCTAGTATATTCTCATTATAAGATTTCATAAAAAATAATTATTGAAAATGAACTTTTATACTATTCCCATTTCATCGAGATTATTTTCAACCCTTTATTCATATTATTGATAACATTCCACCATTGATATTATTCACCTTCATAAAAATAAAAAACTAATAAAATATTTTAATGGTCTAATTAAGGATAAAAATGAATATCTACTCTATAAAATTACCCTTTTTCTTAGTAAAAAGTTAATTGGAGAAACCACTAATAGAAGTAGTTGTTACCTCATAAATCAATAAATAGAGAGTTGTTTCTTCCTTTTATAATTTTATAGTTGAACATGAATCAAGTTATCATTAATGAACTGTTAGAGTTAGGTGAGAATAGCTGTAAATATTTTCAACCCAACTCCAATTTCATTTAGTTTCTTATGAGGTTGGTTTTTTAATTATTAATGAACTTTTTTTCACACATGATTACTCCAGGTTTTATAGACTGAATAAAACATTAAAATATAGAGTGAGAAAAAGGAATCAATAATCAGTGTAAAAAAATTATAAAAACTAATAAAACTATGTCCACAAATATAAAAAATTATTAAAAACTTGTGAATGGTTAGGTTCATCATATATAACTATCTGTTTCTTATATGCTTCCATATATTATAACCTCTCGATCAACATAATGGTTTGGAATAATAATTATAATTAAGAAAATTATATCCCATAGGATCTTAAAACAAGGTCTACAGTTAGGTTAATTTTTCAAGCACCTTATCAACATCAAGATCAGACCTAATTATCTATTTTTTTTGTTATTACCCCTAGTTTCATTTATAACAGAGCCAACACCGACATGTTTTTATCCAAAAGGTATATCATTTCTTTTAAACCACACATTAACTTATTTACCAAAACTTATGGCTATTATCTTATAATTAGACATATCCTAAAGGTTTTTGACAATATATTTCAAAATATAACCTCCAAAACTAACTAAAACCTTCTTTGACACCAAAGAATGTGTCCTGAGAATTAACAAATAAAAAATTATTTATTTAATATGAATATTAAATGCATCACAAAATTATATAGGCCCCAGAATCATAGTGGTTTATTATTTTTGGATAAAAAATACATAATCAATATATTTATTGCATATTTTTGACCACCCAAAAACATTTTCATCAAATTTTACCCCTATTATACAAAACTACTAAAAACCATTCCTCGTAACCTAGTGAAAACGAAACATAATATAGGCTGTGGTTATATTCTCTATAATGGTAAACAAAGAAGAGGATAGTCAATTATTATAAGGGAACATAAGATAATCATTGATGTATAATTACATGTTTAGAACATATTAAATTCATTTATTTTGTAATAATTAATTTTCATTGATGTAATAAATATTCTTCATAATAAAATAAGAAAGACATAATTGTGTAGAACTATCATTAATCAATCATGATCCATGATATATTATCAAAAGAATAAGAAATAATATTGTAGAATAAAAATAAGTATAGATATAAATTAACATAGTCAAGGCTCCCTTCCATAAAAATTAGTGTTTATAGAGTCCCATGTTATTTTGGGTTAAATTTCAATTTCAATCATTTTCTTTTTCAAGGCTCACAACTAGGACTATCATTATGGATAAAGTACCTTACTGAATAAGGTTCACTCCCCATTTCAGTTCATATTATCTCTTGAAGTATTAATTTTTACCCAATTTATTGGTGGGATACATAATTCTAATCCCTCCAGATATATAATTAAAACTACACATAAGTGATCCACAAGATCATAAAACCTTCATAATTTCAATATAGTGTAATTTACATTTGGTAAAAAATTTAAATTCATTAATATTTAATCAATACATAATCGTAAGCAATCAAGAGAAATAAAATATATGGTATTATAAGAACATATCCCTATTGTATTATAATAAACATCAAATTATGTTGACATAGAGGGAAAGTAACATTTAAAATATAATTTCCAACATTTCATTCAAAACACATAATATGTCCATTCAATTTGATATCATCATAAACCAAAAAATCCAAGGCTATTGGGAAAAATATTTTTTTGAGAATAAACATGGAAACATGTAAATTAATATTCAAAGAAAAAATGATCATTGTAGTGGGAAAATTTTCTCACATCATTTACATTAAAAGATCAAATTCTTTTCAAACCATTTTTAGAGTAAAAAACTAAATTATTTGTAAAACATTTCATATGATTCATTTTTAATGTTCCTAAGGTTAATTATCCACTAAGAGAGGGTGTATTAGAGGTGACCTTTTTCAAATTCCAATAATTTTTAAACTTATACAATATAAGATATTAGAGTAATTTCTTTACCAAATATTATATAGAACTCACAGTAATTTAAAAATAATTAAGTAAAAATGGTAAGAATGTTTTATATTTTTCATCCTCAGTGGGTGAACCTACATTCTTTCCATCGAAACTCCCATGGGTCCCTTTAAATTCACTATTATAAAGGATGGAATACATCTCTTGGTCTAACTCCTTTCAGAATCAATATAAATCATCATATATATGATTAAACTAACCCATATGTACTTGTAATTTTTTCTTACAAATCCATTCAAAAAAATATTAAACCTTGTGAATTTTTTCCATAATTTTTCATCATGAAATTCCATATCATTTCTATATCTGTTAATGTCCCCTCGTGTACCCTACAAAAATCTATTCCTTTTATATTATGGGTTTTATCCGATCGAAGAAACCACTTTGCATCAAATATATGTATGAAAACTATTTAAAATTTCAATATCTAGTTATATAAAAAAATGTGTCTATTTCTCTAATCAGAAGTTATTCCTAGAAATTTCACTGAATAAAATCCTGTAGTGTGTAATCCTTAATGCATTGGTGAATAGTTTTAAGTATGATGTACTTGTCACCCCATTATATAGTCGTTCCTAAAATGGAAAATTCCAGAAAGCATTTTCATTTTCATATAAAAACCAATTCATTGAACTCTTCTCATGTATGTAGGAGTTTTTTAAAATATTTATGAAATATCAAAAAATTCATCCTTTTTCAAAATTCATTAATTACATACTATCAAAAACATAAAAATATTCCCAAAATATATTTGGATAAGAAACCAATTAAAAACCCATTAACTATATCATTTGACTGTTTGAATTTATAATAATATTAAAAATATCTCAAATGCCTTCATATAGAAATTTTTTTAAAGAATTATTTTAAGAACATTTCTTCCAATTATAGAAACTACACTACTTAATTTTTCTTCATCGAAGTGGATATTTTTTCTGATGACTTCATAAAAATTTATCCATTTAATTATTTATTTTTTAATCATCCTACCTCTCCTCAAAACATTATACAACTCGTCAAAAAAATCTAGTTCCATATAAAATTATTTACCATCATTCTTATGTCCAATAAAGATACTTAGTTTAAATGTTTTCAATTTTTAAGATCACTCACTATGTTATAAAAATATATTCTTCTCATTTTATATAGAATATCTATCTAGAGACTCAATTTCACTCAGATGATTTCTCTAGATCTATTTTAAATGAATAGTGTCTTTTTCAATTACTATTGATTTACAGAAGTTGGTTGAGTATATTTTTCAACTTCTAAATTCATATGATTTATCCACCATTCTTTAACTCAAAGCTATGATTTCAACTAATTTTAATTCTCCCCTTTCATGTGATATTCAAATGTGACTTTTTGTGAAATTTTTTATTTTATTTAAATTTTTCAGAAATTCACAAACTCAGCAACAAAAACATCAAATGATTTTGTTTTTTTTGTAGATAATAATTTTGTATGTGTGTTGTTTTATACTATTAAAATATAATGAAAATATATAAATTTCTTGAAAAAGATTTGACAAATGTCTCATCTGTTGAAAACATCTACACATTGTTCATCAGATAATCAACTACAAAACTTTTTCCAATGTAAAAACGTTATAAAATCTTCACTATCAATAACTCATCTTACCATAACTCAATTCAGATACTATGTCTAGTAACATACACTTTTCACATATGGAAAATATTATAAAAGACTTTTATGAATAAAAACATCGAAACAAAATTTTTTAATTAACCCATTAATGTTACTTCCATTCAATAACTTTTCAACGTCAATTTTTATAATGAAAACATCACCGGAAATGTTTTTCTGGTAAGATTATATAAAACCCATGCCATTAAAAACATATAATTTCATTATATCTTTTAACATCTTCACAAAAGTCATCAATGAATTTATTTTTTATAAATTTTTAACATCTTCTCCTTTAAAATAGTTCTGAAATAAATTTATTTCTAGTTTATTATTTGAAAAACCCTTTCTAGTAACATTGATTTTTACATTTTGAAGGATTGGTTGGAACACAATAATACTTCTCTTATCTTACAAAAACATCATCTTCAATCATTGATTATTCATGTTGTTAAAAATATTGATCAAACTAAAAAGAATTTCCAGATGTTTTTTGATTTTTTTTTACAAAATTAAAGAAACTTCCATATTATTGAATTTATGATTCTTTTCTTCTCTAGTGACTTTATATCAAAATTTTCATAATAAACAACCAGAATATTTCTCATTAAAATTTCATTAATAATGTTTCCAAAAACAATTCGGCAAACTATTTTGTAAAAAAATTTCAAAAAAATTATCTTTCATTAAATAAATAAAAATTTTAGAAAAACATCACACTATATCTTCAATATACCAATTTCAATTTATTAGAAATAGTCATTATCAACTTTTTGTTCTCCCCATTTATCAACACTAAAAATTTTCACACAATAAGTTTTGAAAAAACATGAATTTTTTAACCTTTATCAAACCACATCCACTCTAAAATATAATCTTCTGAATCCATACTACATTATAATGTAATATTTTTATTGGAATTCCACCCCTCGTCAACAAAAAAAATTATGTTCATCTTGATATTAACTCCCCCACCCCCACTTTTTTCTTCTCCTTCTTTGTTATAAATTTTCAAATATAAATTATTTACTTCCAAATATTTTTATTCTCTCCCTCATTTTATGATAAAAAACTCATAAAATTCATATTTAATGGTATGTAAATAATCTCTCCCTTTCAAGATAGTGTTTTAAATATTCTACCCCTTTATCAAAAAAATTCAATGAAAAGTGGGATACTTACTTAAAATACTTTGAAATTATTTTGGTGAACACTGATCATAATGTAGCATCTTGAATTCCACAAAAAACAAATTTGTTATAGAATTATTGAAGAAAAAAATTGATATTTTATACAAATTTATTCCGAAATTACACCTCCAACAAAATAATTCTATTTGATGAAGTGATATTTTATTTCAGATTTTTATATCAAATTTTAGAAAATATGTTTTGAAAGATCAATGGAATTATGGTTTGAAAAAATATTTTTAAATAGAGTAGAAATTTTAACATTCAATTGTAATATATATACTTTTATCCAAATCGTTTGTGTACAAGAATGAGCAGAGGAACCATATTCTACTTCCAATGTACTCAAGGTCACTGAAATCTATTTCAAAGTAAGAAAACACAAACAAAATTAATTAAATAAAATATTTCTCATAATATATTTTTTCTATCATAGAGATCTCCATCTCGATTAGCATCGGTCTACCCCTGAATGTATTTATCACTGCTTCTTTTCTACAGTATCCCATAAGAATAATTCCCTTTCTTATATCTCAATATTATCTTTTATTCCAACATATGTAATTCATTAGAGTCACTCCGATATTTTTAAAAAAATATTACAATAAAAAAATCTTGTATTGATTTTGTATGGTGGATATGATTTCCTGTCAACTTTTGAAAATCATTCTAATTAACACTTTTCCCAGAATCGTCTTTACTCATCATTATTCCAACTAAATCTGTAATAGAAAATTAATTGTAATTTTTCTTTAAAAACTTTTATAACAACCCTATATAAAAAATTCCATGTGATATTCCATTTTTCTCTCCTTCTTTTATACTTGTAAAACTAGGAAGAAAGGTAATCTTAACGAATTGAAATTTTAGAATCTTCTTCATTTTTTTTCAGTAAACTATTTTCAATAAATTTCTCCTTCTCATTAAAAATTTATGTTATCAATATCAAAAATAAAAAAATGGTTTCTTGAATTTATATCCTTCACATACAATTCATAATGAACATTATGAACATAAAAATTCAACTTTTAAAAAAAATGTATACAGTAACATGTATTTGGATCTTGTTTTAACCCGTATAAGTATTTTTTCAACATGCAAACCTTGTATCCATATTTTTCAAGAATGAACCTATAAGAATCATCAATATAAAATTCTTCACTAATTTACCTATTTATGAAATATGACTTTTCAACTATTTGATAAACAATATAACAATGACTTATATCTACTACCATGTATATTCGTATAATTTCCAATCATTTGATGGGGGAATATTTTTCAATAAAATACATACCACCCACCTATGAATATCCTATAAAAAAAGTTGTGCATTGGTTCTTGAATGTTTATATTTTCATTCGGTAATATTTTATTCTCCCACATTATCCCAATAACATTTTTTATGGATGGACATGAACAAAAATCCCAATTTTCATTTTTCTCAATAAAATCTAACACTCATTCATAGAACCAATAAATGATTAGTGTTTAACATCATCTAAAATAGATAAAAGATTAACATGTGACATGATTAACGCATGATTTAATAATCTAAACTTTATTCCAGTTTAAACAAGATCATTTTTATTTCCAATTATATTAGCATATTTAAACTATTTCTATAGAGTTTGAAACATCAATGTTTATCTTCTTGAATCACTTTTATCAAAACATGATTATTCTCAATGTTTAGAAACCAATATTTGATCACATCTATCTTTATATTTTTTATTCTCATTAGAATTATTCAAATTATCTTGGACAGCATTCTCAACAAAATTTCTTAAGTAAGATCAATTTTTCAACTACTTTTACACAATAAGAATGAACTATATCTTATAAAATATTGTTCCAAAATTGATAAATTATCATTTTTGGTGAATATACTATGAAAATTATATTATAATATTATTCATCAAAAATTCCAAGATCCATAGTTTTTTATTTATTAAACAAGGACCTCTAAAAAATATGAAATATTTCATTGAATGATTCTTGTCACACCACATTTATTAGATGTTAAGATAATTTCAGGCCTTTAAAAATTATTTTTTACTTGTAAAACAATAGAAATAGCTTCATTATAGAAAAAAATAGAATTTTTATCCTCATCTAGAATACATCTTCTTATTTATACGTAACATCTCTTTTTAATTTCATCCACTCCATTTTTTAGGTATGTATTGTAAAATGTTCTTATTTTTAAATCTAGAATTCTTTAGGTATGATTTAAAAGTTTTACATGTGTACTAATTTCTATTATGTATTCTCAGTTTTAGTATGTAAACACATAACTATATTTCTTTTCCTTTTTCAAAAAATCAGATCATTTCTACAGCCTATAATTTATGATTCACAAGAAAAGATTAGTCATCTGATTGAAATCATAAATAAAATTGATAAATTAAAATATCCCTTCACATTGATTAAGTAATAATTAGTCCAAATAAGTCATATTGACTAAGATAAAGAGGACTCATAGACTAAATTTCAACATTCTTATGAATTATACCAATCATATTCCCTTTTAGAAACATTGTATAAAAATCATCTAATTTCTTTTTCAAGGTTTCAATGTTTACTATAGAATCCAGTTGTTAATGTTTATTTGTACATTCATAGGAATGAATCTAAGTCTAGTTAAACCATAACTTTTTATCATATTTATACCTCAAATAACATGAGTATCCCTTTTATCCGATTTTATAAATATTTTCAATGGTTTTTCCCTTACTAACAACTTTACCACCTTTCAAACTACTAATGGTTCATGAATATTACCTAAAAATCACTTTCTTACCATTATTATAAACTTGGATAACACTAAATATGTTTCTCTTGAGTTCATACACATATAATAATTCCTTTAATTTTAGTTTCTATCATTCAAATTCAGTTGTTCATGTTCCTCAAATTCTTATAGAACTATCATTTCCTAATATTACCACCTCAAATTCACAATTTTCAGAATCATTAAATATTTAAATATTTAATTTCTTAGGTGAGGAATGAGAACTAACAATAAATATTGGATGGTTCATTTTTCTTTCTTTCAACTCTATCTCTACAATAAAAGATATTTCTTCAACATTCTTCTTTATGAATTATTTTTTTTCATGCATAAGAAACATTTCCTAGCTGATATTTCATACATTCTTTAGTGAAGTGATCAAAATGGTCACATCATCCAAATACTTCCTCAATGAAATAAAATTATGTTTTCATTGGATATATTTTAACATCTTCATATTTTGGTATCTAACTTCTTATGGCTTGGGAAAGTTACTTTTATTTTTAAATTTCTCCCCCTCACTTAATACCTTCTTCCAGAAAGATAATTTTTGTTCCAAAAATTTTAATATTAATGGAAAAAAATACACCAAAACCAACAATATCCACTTAATTTCAGCCTTATAGAGAAATAATATCATTCTATATAATCAGTTTCTGAGGTTCATAAAAATATTTATATTTTTCATTCCTCCGTTCATAGGGTATCTTTTATGGAGTTTTTTTTCAAAACTTTAGTAACAGTGATAAATTGATCACATCCTTTCCCAATTCAATATATCTAAAAAAATATAACAACTTCATTTCTAGTAATATAAAGTGAACTTTTACATTTAGCATATAGGGATTTAAATTTATTCGTTGAATGAGTAGTCTCAGCGGCATGATATAATTCAGAATTCGTCACTGGAGACTTTTTCAAATTTTATTTCTTTTGAAATAAGTTTCACTCATCCTCCAAGATTTATTGAATGAGTTAAAAAACCTGGCCCTTCGTAGGATTAAGTTTCATACTAATATATTCACCATATTCACTCATTAATCAACATTTACTTTACATTTTTTAGTCTCTTGAATTTAAAAAACCTTATTTTATGGGACATAATTCATTATTTAATTAATTTTAAACATTCATTATTCATCATTATGATATCTTTCAAGAGTTTAGTATTTTTATCAAAACAGGCCCCAATTTTTTATCTGGGATATATTTTTTTGAAATTTTATTAATCTCCTTCTTATTCTTTAGTATTTTACGAATCTTCTTTGTTCTCTATATTTATAAAGATACTTATAAACTTTTCATAACGTTCACTATCTGAACAAAAAAAATTATAGAGTTCTATTTGACTTTATTAACCAATATACTTATTCTATTTTCAATTATCTTTTTCTTACCAAAAATGTACTTCTTTTCTTTATTGTAAGTTTTCCTAAAATTATACTTCTGAGCTTTTTTATAAGATTTATCATTGTATTCACCACCATTATTCTCAAGGATATTCATAGAAAAATTATCTATTCTTCTACACTATAGAAATTTGAATTTATTTTCCTATTTTGGATTGTTTTAGATAGTTTTTTATAGAAGAAACTTCATATCCTATTTCATTTCATCTTCTTACTTATTTTCCACTTCACTTAGGTTAGCATTCACAATATTATATATTTTAATCTACCTATTATAATTAAAAACCATTTAATCCTTGATAATTTTTCTAAATTCCTTATATTTCCTCATCCATAAGAAACAAAAATGTTTTTCAGATTATCAAGTGATAGGTCATCTTTATATTCTAAGGCTAAGATTTATTTATTCGGACCTATTAGAGAAGTATCTCATGAGCTTCATGGAAATATTATAAAATTATATGATATATAAATAAATATATTACAAAAAACATAATTAGCTATACTAAATAACTCATTAATATTTTATTTATCTCTCATTATGTTATCAATGAACTTGCATCACTAGATTTATAACCTATCCCCCTTCACTATTATTATTCATGTAATGAAAATTCTATGTTTTTATAGTGTCTTCTTACCTATTTTGAGACCCAAATTTTTATGTGAAAATTTTATGATAATGAAATTAGAATAAAACTTCTAGACTTTTTATCAACCACAATGTTTCTATTATCGAAAAAAGCTATATGAGAATTTTTCTCTACGTATGGAAAACAAATTTTTTCCACATAAACAACCTATAGGACAAGTGACACAAAAAATGGTATCATTTTCCTTTTCAAAACTTGATATTTTTTTCTATAAAATATACTAATACATCTACTACTAACTAAATTTATATTTCCTATGATAAATATTCAACAGGGGATCCTCTCTTTGATATCACAGAAATTTCCTAAGAATCATTGAACCACAAAGAAGTGGGGTTTAATGAGAAGTGAAATTTTAAAAATTACAATATTTATTAACCAAAACAGCTATAACTTATTATATTTATTTCTTTAATAACATTTTTTTAAAAATAACAAGCATTCAATATTAAGAAATTAAAAATGGAGTTCTTGGTTTATAAGGCTTGGTCACAGTTTGAGAACCTACATCTTTTCTACAGAAACATTCATGGGTCCATGGAAATTTACCATTACAAGGGTATAAATATAACTCATGAGATAAATCCCATTAAACTAGTTCTATCTCTTAATAGTTACAACAATACAAAGTCAAGTCATTTTACATGTTTTTCAAACAAAAACCAGGATAAATAAAAATATTAATTCCTGTGAATTATTCTCAAAAATACATTTTATAAAAATATTGTACAATTTATCTAGACAGTAATTTCCATAAATTTTCCCTCACACAAATCTGCACCTTTTCTGAACTATGTTTTATCTGATTAAAAAACCACTATGGATCAAATCTATTTATGAAAACTCTATCGCATTTCTCTGTCCACCTTTCAGAACTCAAAGTTTTCTAATTCTATAATTAAAATCTCTATATGGTACATTAACTAACACAAATCAAATAGTGTATCAACTTTAATTTATATTTTAGCAATTTTACATATGATATACTTTTCTCCAAGTAATATATGTTCCCTTTGAATGGAAAAATTAGGAAACCATATGTATTTTTTTGCTCAAACCAATTCTCTATACTATTCTCATACATTAAGTTTTGTCTATAAATCATCTTAAAGCATCATGAATTCTCGATTAATTCATCCTTTCTCAATATTCTTCAAATTCTATAATTAAAAAACATAAAAAAAATCTGGGATTCCATCTTTAAATGAAACAGATTAAAAACCAACAACCAGCATCGACGGACTTTTAGATTTCACAAAAATATGTAATGTATCTTGAAATTCTCTATTTATAAAAAAATTATAAAACATTTATAAAATATGTTCTCTGATAAAAAAACACTTATTTATTTTTCTTCATCCATATAAAATTTATTCCTATTTACTAAATAAAATTTTTATGATTTATTATTTTTTTTATAATCACTTGGCCTCATCCTAATATATTATATGACTATGTAGAAAAATATTTATATTAACATCATGAATTATTATCCCCTATTCCATCATATTTTCTTTTATCCAATGAAGATACATACTTCATAAATTTGTATTTTTTAAATTTACTTGATTTTTACAAAACTATATACTTAAAAATTCATATATTTAGTGTGTATATAAACTAATTTTTCCTATGGTCTTTTATTTATAACTATTGAAAAATAACTACATTTACCTTTGTTTACTCCTCTTGACCCACTAAACATGATTGACTATATTTTTGCAACATAAAAATATATTAGTTACATAAAATATTCATTGGCTCAAAAAATTGGCATCAAAATCATTGAATTCACCCCCTTTTTATTTACATAGATATTAAAATATTACATTCTATTCCACTTTTTATTTCTTTTACATTTTCAAAAACAACACAAACTCATAAAGAAAAACTTCAATTGATTAGTTTGGTTCATTGATCATAATTTTTCATGTCATGTGTTCTAGATTTTTTACATATGATGAAAATGTAAAACTGAATACAAAAGATTTGATTAATGACTAATCTTTTAAAAACTCACTTTTTCAATCAATTATTAGTCAAACAAAATTACCCTTTATAAAAGTTTCAACAAATATTTACTATCAACATATATTTTTACAAGAAATCCATTTTGATGGTTTATCTAATTACAAGAACTTTGTACATAGAAATAAAATTTGTGAAATAATTTTGTGATTTCCAACTCAAAAACTTCTTTTCTCATCAAACTGAACAATGGTCCTTCAGTTCAGTAACATTTCAAAATTAGTATTTCTTATGAAATATTCATCAAAAACGTTTGTCAGGTAAGAGTTTTTACCACACTTATATTTAGGGAAATCTTCATTTGACCACCTTATTTAACATATTCAAATAAGAATGTCCTAAATATTTTGTCCAAAAATGTTCAACTATATCCCCATTAAAAAACTTAGTTAAAAAATTTACTATCTGGTTTATCTTAAAGAAACTCTATTTAGTAACAATAATTTTGTACATATGAAATGATTATCTGGATGGTTTATTCCGAAATAAACTATAATTATTCTATATTCCAAAAATATATATCTTCTATCTTAACTTCTTCATGATATTGAAAACTTTAATCAAACAATAAACCAACTTCTAACATAGATAGAATTATTTTTAAAAAAGTTAAGAAATTCGTCCAAAGTTTATAATTTCTAACTGTCTTATTCTCTAACTACATTATAAAAAACTGTTCTTAACATTTTCTAAGACCATTCTAGCCAAAATTTCTCTACCATTGCTTCCAAAAAAAATTCTAAACCTCATTTAATGAAAACATTCTTAGAAAATTATATGTCAACAATATCAAAAAATTATAATGAAAAACATCACAAAAGATGCTTTATTTTAAACTTTTTTAAATAAATTATTAGGTAATGAAAAATATAGTTTACAATAGTTTATGTTTATGTAAAAAAATAGAAAATATTTTGATGAAAATGGACATAAACGTCAAAGATTCCTTGACCAAAAAAGAATAATTATTGTCATCTTTTCATAAAAAACTTTTTATTGATCATTTTAAGTACCAAAGAAAAGAAAAACGAAGGAAACCATTAATATATCTAGAAATAATAAATTTAGAATTAAATATATAAGGCTTTTAAAGAATAAAGATCATATAATTTCCCTTAATAGATAATTAATTTAGATATTCCTTAAAAAAATAGATTGTAACAAAAAAATTACCCCTAGTGATGTATTTTATCAACTGAATTCATAAATTAGGTATATTAAATATATATTCATTAAAAATATATTCTTGATACATATTCATATATATATTCCTATATATAATTTCTATATAATTTCAAATTAATCTTTTATTATCAATTGTTTATTTAAATCATTATTTGGATGAAAACTAGTTTATTTTACAAGCATGTTTCTGTTTAAAGGTTTTGGTTCTTGCAACTTAGACATGGTTTAATCATATCCAAAATCAAAATATTTTCATAAATATAATATTTATTCTTAATATATCCTTTAAAATCCATCCATATATAGTGGTGATGAAAATGAATTATGTCATTTTGTGAATATGATAGTATGTACGCATGCAAGAGTGATTTTTCAACTATTCAATGGATGGAATGAAAGAAAGTTAAATTATAAATCACATTTAAAGAAACATGATTATATAATAAATATAATATACATTAATTGAATTCATCTATATAACTATCCAAGTGATATAGTGGTGAAAATATAAAACATCGCTTCATGGAGATGGTAGTTCTTACGTAAGTATGAACAGGCTTTTTATGTTCCATGAGATTTAAAAAAGATAGAAGATGGTTTTTCCATTAAAATAATAACATATAAGTGTAAATATATTAATTTTATCATTTTATTTTTTTTATATCATATTTTGAGGTGGTTTATGGAGAATAAAACATGAATAAGTTCTCTAATAACATATACCTCTTCTTCGAGTATCATCCTTTGAAAATAAAATTAAGGATTATTAGATGGGTATTTTGGGATGATTATAGCCTAAAGGTTATTTATAATAATTTTGAGAGGTACTTTGGTTGATATTAGCTCATCTAAAGTGATTATTTGGTATGGATAAGTGATAATAAGTGGTACACTTTTATAAGTGTTCTTGGTGGAAAACAAATAAATTCTTGAAACATTATTATATAATATAGTTACACTCAATTCAATAATTTAAGATAAGAAATGTATTGTAGAAATAAAATCAACAAATAAAATCAAAAAAAATATGTGATATTTTAATCATTACATATTATTTTAACCCCACATCTAACCCTTTTAACACTTATCATGGTAATAACAGTTTTACAATGGTGGTTATTCATTTTGAGAAAAAAAAATTAAGAAGAAATTATAAATTAATATTTATTGTAATAAATAAAATTATTTATTATATTAAATGAAATTAATTTAAAAAAGTTAGTATAAATTCATTATATTGTTAATTTGAAAAACAAGACAAAAAAATTATATAAAATTAATTTTTCAATCCTAAGAAAAATTTCCTTTCAATATTTTCATATTAACCAAAATTGAGCGAATGTCATTTTATTTTATATACTAAAATATAAAAAAACACATTAAAATAATTAATATTCAATAACTAATTTAATTTCCCACGGTACAAATACACTGAACACATAAAAACTATTTTTGTATAAATAAATTTTTTACCTTCAAATCATTTTATGTTCACTTCTAACTGATTGGTAATCAATGAAATCTTGATAGTTAAATTTTTTACATTAAATTCTAATATATTTCAGGAAAATTAATTTTAATTAGATAACAATATACATATTAAAGAAAACTACATACTTATAAAAAAATTAAATTGGTATTATCACTAACATTTGAAATTGAGTAATTATTATCAAGGAATTATTCAATCCTTTTTCATCAAAAAAAAACAGTATACTTATTTCTCTTAATTTACCTAGTCCTATTCATACCCTATCATCCAAAATCATGGTGATAAAATTAACATTTCATATTAATATATAAATAATATACCATGGTTTCCTTAAACACTTTTTGATGAAGAAAGGAAGATATCAAACACATCAAATTTATTTAAGGAGAAATATATCATAAAATATAATGGTGTTGAATGTATTCTCTCATTGATAAAAACATCTAATAATGGAAAAGGAAGCTACACCTTCTAATTGGATCAATATCACTCATGAGTGCGTATATACAAGGTCCAATCTAATATATGTTCATATTATACATCCATGGCCCCTCGATCAAATCTACATCAAACGTTAGTGAAATAAATTATCAAATGTTTTGTGAACATTTTTCCTTATACACATAATTTTTTGGGATATTTGTATCCCATACCTATAGAATAATAATATTACCTTATTAAATATAACAATTCCTTCAATAAAAATATATACCCATTTTTTTAATCTGAATATTTTGTTGCATTTTCATTTTCATACTGAAAGATGTTTCTTCATCATCAAGTCAAGTAGATAATACACCCACATCATACCATGAATAAAAGGATATCATAACATCATCTTCACTTGATTATAGTGTAGATGATGGTAAAAATATATTGGATTCCTCTGATATAGTTTCCTATATATCACTATCCTCAAAATTTGATTTTTCTTCCCCATCAACAAAATATCTCAAAAATATTCCCAGGAACCTTATCCACAAACTCAGGAAGTCAATCCATCCTCTCCCCTATATATGTAATAGATGGAGAAGAAATTGATCATGTAGTATCCCCTATAGTATTTTCAGAATGTTTCTCAACCACAATTGATGAACTTATATGTATGTGAACCTAGGTACTGAAGAGATTCCAAGACCTATGCTTCTCAGTGTCACTGTGACTCTCAAAGAGGAAGTGGCATACATATTATTCTCAAAAGATCATGGAGAGTTTTTATACTGGAACTACATTGTAATTTATTGAACTGATCCTGATGTGTCTACCAATCAATTGAGCCCACCATATTTTAAATGTGGTTACAAATAAGTGGAAAACATAATGCATTGTAACCATGATTTTAAATATTTCAAGATTTTGATACGCCCATAAAATACAACATCATTAAGGAATATAAATACAAAAAGTATATGGCTAAAATAAACCCTTTCATAAAAATAATGGGAAAATTTGGGACTCCATTGACATTAGGGGTTTCCACAAACAGATCCAAAATTATGATTTCTCATTATGGATCATGGAGATACTAATCTATGAGACTATTAGTTTTTATTCCATATCCATTATTTAAAAGTATAGTAGCTAAAAATAAATATAAATCTCATGAGTATAAACAAACTTCATAATCTAGAACGCTTCATGGTTTAAACTTTTATAAAGAAATTATTTTTCAATTGAAAAAATTTGGTGTTACATATAAATAAGATATTCAATATATATTTAAGATAATATTAGGGAAGACCATATAATGCTACATGAACAATATAATTGTCAAATCTCAATAATTTTGATATCATTTTAATGATATTGATATATTTATTAGAAATTATAGTAAATATTTTTAAAGATAAACCCATTGAAAATTTATTTTGGAGTAATATCGGCAAACATTATTGATTTCATTGTAAATAATCAAGAAAATGAAGTATATCACTAAAAGTATATGTTGATCCTTTAAATTAAGCCTCGTGAAATCCATGAAGTGTTAATAGAGCTCCTTGTACATTACACCTATATTAGGTTCATAATTTCAAAAATCCCAAGAACAATCGTCACCTTAATGAGGATAATAATTTTGGGAGTCACTAAAGAGATGAATAATGATTATCATGAATCCCTTGTGGACTAAATTTAATATCTTTTCACCCATATTTTTTAATTAAATGAATATAAGGGAAGAAATAAATCTAATATGTGGGAACATTGTAATAATCACTCTGTTAGGTCCACTAGGTCGAATACCCTAAGAGGGGGTGAATTAGGGTTTGATAGATTAAAAATTTCTCTTGCTCGGATCTGGTTTTGTTGTTAGAAAAAAACCAATTCTTTCTTCCTCGCATAGAAATATATGAATAGATATGAAATAATGCATAGGACACATCGATTTTTACTTGGTTCACCCTTACTGGGATACATCCATGGAGCATACAACGACAATGTGCTGATGTACCAAATTCACTAAGGCTTACGATAAACAATGAGTACAATGTTCGGGATATATCTTTTATGCCTAGGCTCACTACCTTTACAAAGTTTAGGGTCTTATCACTAAATTCCCAAGGGTCACTCCCTATACCTCTTTCTCTGGATCACTGTTGGTGGAAAGGTTCAATGTCCTTCTCTTCCTTTTATCACTACTCTCAGAAAGGAATACACTAACAGTTTATGGATCTGTAGGTCAAACATAGTTTAAGGACAAGTAAGTACCTTTATTTTCATGAATTCATGCATCCTCAACTATAGGTAGATGCACTATTTAAGTACCATTTTCACAGGCAGATGAATTCCACCTTCCAGAGTACTACTAGGTACTGGGAAATTCATTCGCAAACTGATTTGATGCTTTTCCAAGCTCCCTTGTTAAAATCACAAACCACCTTCTTCTCTTGTGTACTGAGTACTGGGTTTTGTACACAGTCACCTCCTCTACATACTATTGTCTCCGATGTGAACTTCCCTTTATCCGTAGACTGCCTTCGCCTTTGCGATCATGTACCGATTCCTTGAACCTCCGATGCAAATTGCCTTATTTCCATGAACAGTTCTCTATTCTCCGACTTCCTTCGTTTCCGTGTATCGAAGCTCTCCCTCTACGTACCACTTGAAAATTTTATTCTCTCACATACCGAAGATTCCCCATTCTGGTACTGAGTCTTGAGAGGATACAACTTTCCACTTAAATCCTTTGGCCGAATTTCTTCTATTTGAACCACTTTATACTTCACGGGATTATTCCTCACGAACCCCCTTCAGACTTTGCCAAAATCTAGTATCAAGAAGATTTTATAATGATATTAAATCTCCCTATTTAATAGTGGGATTAGTAATTATAATATTGGAGAAAATATCTGCAAAATCCGCTAATCCCTAATTTACTAAATCTTCAATGCAGCCTCCACCGTGTTCCATTACTTCTGTCACCACGAACTGCAAGCAACCCGTGAACCATTTATCATATGCACTCCATGTACCGCTTATGATACTACGCAATCAATCTCTTTCTTCGACGACAATCCATCTGTATATCGCACTCTCTCCCACCGCAAAAAGTTTTCGATTTCGCGAACCACACCAGTGTACCATTTACGCTACTCCACGTACAGATCCCCGAACATGGTACGCGGCCCATGAATTATTCTATGTGGTTCTCACACTTTTTCAATTTTATTTAATGATCTTCATACAATTCACTTCTATGAAAAAATCATTCCTCTACCAACATCAAACTCCTGATTTTCAGGCCCCAAAATTTGGAAAACATTGTGAAACTGAACCACCTTAAAAACCTATCTTTGGCAAGCAGTAACTGTTCTCATCCACGATCATCTTTCTTTGTCAAAAAACACAATCACACAAAAAACATTCATAGAGGTCACCTTGAGGACATTTTTTCCCAACAATATCCCCATTTCGATTTTTTGACAACTCTTCTCATAAAAATGTTTCACATTTTGATACTTCATTAATACTCCTTTTTATTTCAACCCCCATTAACTTCATGCAATAACGATAGGGATCAGGGATTTACTCAACACATACTCTATGCTCACATAATCCATTTTCATCATGAGAAACAAGAGTATAATGAAAATATAATCAATGCAACACTTTATTTCTAATCACCAATTTCTAATAACATACTCATACCAATGAACTACTTTCATCACGAACCTCAACTATTGGGATGTGTAATCTTTGATTAATCACTTCTAGAATCATCAGATTTAATTATCCTCTTATGTTTTAGCTCTTCAAAATATTTTCAACTTAGCTTCAACATCCCCTATATTGATGCTCAACTTAACATCTTATCCCCGTGTATTTTCTCCCTCAATAATAGTAACACTTTCTCCCCATTTTTCAACGAACATGAAAGACACTTCAAGGTTGTCTACAACAGAGTAAAAAAACTCATAGAATCACATTAGGGAAAAACAAATCATACCTCGAGGAGAGGGGGACCCACATATATACTTTTTAAGTTTGGGGATTTGACTAGACTCCCATATCCATTCGATGCATTTCAAATGATTCTTTGGGTAATCCCTTCAAAATAATATCTGCAACTTGTTATTCAATAGGCACATACTCCAATTACAAAAGCTTTTGCTCCACCTTTTCCTTGATAAAATGATATTTTATTTCAAGTTTCTTTTCCCATGAGTGATGAACGTGATATTTGTAATGATTTATAGCACTTGAATTATCACATCAGATTCTGATCGGAGATTTCACTTCAATTCCAATATCATCAAGCTACTGCCTCATCCACCATAGCTACTTGCAGGCTTGAATAGATGCAATATATTTAGCTTCTACATTACTCAATGAAATTAAATCTTGTTTCTTAATTAACCAAGAAATACACAATCCTACAAGATAAAAGGAACCTCTTGGTGTAGATTTCATGTCATCTACTAATCTGTCCCAATCTGTATTTGTATATCCCAAAAATTGTGGTTGAGTTTTTACATTATACATTAAACCAAAATCCATTGTTCCCTTTATATAGCGATGTATAATTTTTACTGTAATGATGTGGCTCTCCTTGGGATTTCTTTGAGACCTTGCTTCTTAGCATATGGAAAATGAAATATTAGGCCCTATCACTGTCAAGTGCAATAGGCTCTCAATGACTTGCCTTTATTCCATGATATTAACTTCATTACCGTCATCATCATGTGACAGATTCAATCGATTAGAAACGGGAGTCTTGATCTCTTTGGAATTATTCATTCCAAACCTTTTGAAAACCTCGTTAGCATATTTGGATTGAGAAATAAAAGTGCAATTATTTCCTCAAGTCACTTTTAAACCGAAGAAAAATGTAATCTCACCAATCACTAACATTTCAAACTCCCTTTTCATGAATTCCAAAAACTACATGCATTGTGCATCATCCGATCAACCAAAGATTATGTTGTAACATCCCAGATAAATAAAGAATATGACATTTTTCATATTTATTAATATTTTTAAATTAAATATTAATTTTAATTAAATGGTATGACATGTTCGATGGTGTACCTGATACGCAACAATGGGTTTATTTTAAATCTTATGTTTCACACAATGTGGGGTCATACTGAAAAATAATAATATAATATTATTTAAAATAGTAGTTAACACCTAGCTGCAGTATTGCCTGAAATGAATAGAACTAACTACAAGATGACTATAAATGTTTTTAAATGTTTTTACTTATAACCAATAAAATTTAGAGGCTTAAAATGTTAATGAATCAAATTTTAAGTATAAATACTCTAATATTCATTAAAAATTCAATTTTCTGCCTTTTGATAGAGAACCCTTTTTAAATAAAGTTTTGGTCACTTTTATATGTTTTATTTTACAAAATAAAATTCTTCTTTATAATCAGGACATCAAAATTTACCTTGGTTAAATTTTTAGTATTGTTTTCTGTTGAAATTCAGTTTTTAATGAGTAGTGAAATATATTGTATTTTAATTCAAAACTGCCTTTTAAGCTAATTTATTTATATGGTTATATTGTATTTTTAATTGGTTTTGAAGTATAATTATATTATATTGTTACCATTTAATCCAATTTTGTTCATTTTAAGTAACATCAAATTGAAATTGGATATAAACACGTGTCAATATTTTGATAGTTTTATTATTTCTTAAAGACAAGCTTTTTGTTTTGACAACGGGAATTAATTTTAAATTAATATATGAAAATTGTGTGTTTTGATTTTGGAAAAATGGATTTCATATTTGTAATCAGGTGGTACAAATTGTGTAAGTAGGTAACTTTTATTTTTATTCATTATGAATATTTACTTTAGTAAATATTTTATTTACCATGGTTAAATGTTAAATTAGGTAAATAAGGGTAATGAATAATATTATAATAATATTAAATTTACCCTAACATGTGTCTTAATCCTATTGGATTATACATTTACGACCATGTTCATCCTTGGGTCAATTTTGGGACTCCATGGAGCCACTTGGGAGTGATAAGGACACTTTATATTAATTAATTTAAAGTAAAGACAAAAATGACCTCAACGTACACCTTTTAGTAATTAAATTCTCACATGGGGTTATATAAGTTATCTCTTCGACTATAAATTCAAATTTTAAGTCTAAAAATATTTCTTACTTCATAATATTTTTTTATAATTTTTTGAAATAAAATAAATAAAATTATTTATGAAAAAATAATGATGTCGTATTTACCTCATTAATGAATGATTTAAATAAATAAGATTATTAAGATTATAATAATATCCAAAACCTATCCAATTCTTATAGTATTATTTTATTTCGAATATAAATTATTTTATCTTCTGATTTATTGAGTTTTGGACCTTTAGAAAACGAAAATCATTATACAATAAAATAATATATTTTAACAATCCTAAAGAGACCCTCCCCCCCCCCTTATAAATATCCCTCACTTATAACCCATTATACACACTTCTCAAGCCCCTTGAATCATCCAAAATCTTCCCAATGAAGCTCCCTACATCACTCTATTCCACTTAGAGGCCCTACCTTAGGCAGAAGGCACTTCAAGTACACCTTTCGGTTCAAACCAAAGGGAGATACCCAATTTAGAGGTAATGTCTTCTCTTAAGTTCTTCTATTTTATTTTAGTTCTACAACCACTAAACTCTTTTTATTACTTTATTTTATAACAAAACTAGTATAATAAATATAATATGTTATTGTTATGAGAAGGATTCAAACTAAACTTACACACACCTCCATCTAATGGGTAAAGAACATAATATTTCTGTGGAGGGAAAACTATTGTCTCACGAAACGATGATTGTTCAATCTTCTCCTACCACCTCTTATGGTGGACATTAAGATGTAACTATATTTATAAGTGATATATATTGTATTTATATTGTTTGTTTTCTTCTTTATTTTTCATTTATATCATACCTTTATGGTTTTCATAATGTGTAAACGTGATAATTTCATTTGAGGAAGTGCAGACTACCGCCCCATCAAAGTGATATGTCTCATTCATGCCACAAGTGGAAAGTATACAGGATAGAGTTACTGGAATTATATATGATATTATATTAAATTATTATATATTTATTTATCATTAATTTTTCATTCCATTAAATATGAAATAGAAATGAAATTAGCATTCATGCGTATGTACGTCTTACCGCCTCCATCAACGGTGCATTTCATTTCTTATATTAAAATGATATATACTATTATAAATGCATATATATATATAAATTTACTAGATATATATTATATATATGATATCTAAATCATGAATATCATTATGGAGATAATGAAATTTTGACCACATTGACAACTTGTAAAAATAACAAGTTCATTTTTGACTCAAGTACCAAATATCGACAAAATGACCATTATTAACTTAAATGATTTCATAGTATTTATAACATGGTAATAAGTGATATAAAAGGGAAAATAAACTTTTTAAAGGTTCTTAAGAAAGTATAAATTAACTTTAGTTTATTATTCATGACAATAAAGAACGAATGGGTCAAGTCCGACATGAGGTAAGGGGTTTCTTATATCACAATTAATTTTATGATATTTCCATTGTTCGCCACTTATTTAATGCATGTGTTGTATTGTGTAATTCAATTTGATATATATTATCATGATTATATTTATATTCATGGTATTTTTTGATTCATTTGATGCTTGTTGACTTTGTTTCATACGACTCAATTGATTACAACGTGGTAAGGGGTTTTCATCTCACTTCTTATTCCCGTGAGACTCATGCTATATTTGTCATTATTTATTTAGTGTAGTGTATAGACTACACATGATTTTACTCTTTATGTAATATACATTCATGTATGGGTATTTATATCCTCATCGTATGATCCTTCTTTCATGTGGTGTATGTTTTTTAAGATACCAAATCGGTAAGGGAACTTTTCACCCCCCCTCTTTTTTAAAAGACTTCTTTTTGTTATGTATTTTAATTTACATCTTCTTATGTTGGGATATCTTCTTATATATCCTTATTTCTATAAATTTTATGTCCAAATGATGATATACCGATTTCTATCTCATCAACTTAGTTTCGGAATTTTAAAGTGACGATGTTAGGTTGTCGAATTTCTATAAGAGAAATTCTTAATCCAATTTCAATTCTTTGGGTTAAACATATAATTCTTGATTATGTAATGATATTAATATTTGTTAATGATCCCTGATTATATTACACTTAATATCCACTTTTATTGGTTGTATTATTATTTTTCAGACATAATTAGGTCATTGATTTTTCCTTAATCGATGGATATGATCTTTGGAAGTGACTTTGTCTCAATTAACATTACATTTAGACTTATTTGTTTTTATACACCAATTAAATTTTATATGGTGTATATAATTCCCTTTGACATATTATATCATGAATCTACTTGTTATCATGATATTATATGCTATGATTAATGTTATTCCTCAATTATTTGTATTCAAGTGTCTCTCATTTGCTGAGAAACTCTTTAACTAAAATATTTTTTAAATGTTTTAAAGATTTATTCTTCTAAATAATTCTAATTAATGTCCATATTTTAAAAATGGTTTTAAGAATTTATTTATAAGGACATGAATGTTTTCAAACCAATGAATTTTTCAAAATGTTTAAGGAGGTATGCGACACATTGATTCAAAAATCTTTTTATAAAATCTTTTTAATTGTTTTTGAGAAATCATTGATTATGTCAATATATTGAAATGATATATTGGGATTGGAATGTAGAAATTTTATTTTTACTTTATAATTATGTTATGTGTTATTATTATGTTAATGTTATTGGGAATTTGTTACGTATACGGGTGGTTCTATGATAAACCTAAGGCAGGTGAGCCCGACATATCTCTCCAATGCATTAGGTAACGTGACAGAGGTAAACGTTAATGTTTCTCCTAATGGATTTAGAAAATATATTTTGATGGGTATTCCAACATAAATCCTTACATAGATGTGATAGAAAAAATGTAATTATGAAATGTATGATACATGTTACCTTTATGATTTATGATTTATACGTGTTATTCATAAATCTTATGATTTCATAAGGTATGTTATGATTGAAAAGAATGGTTTCATTGATTTGTATTTATTAATAGGTTAATATTTTATTTCCTTATTTTGTAACCATTACTAATATTTTTATGCTCACCCCATGTTTTGAAATATTTTTCACAGGACATAAAAATGAATAGGGTCAAGGATGGGATCAAGGAAAAGTCGTGTTTTCTAAAACATGGAACTAGACATGTTTTTTTTTGTTTTTTTTATGAAAAAATGTATACTGAGTAAAAGTTTCTACTTTGTAATATTTGAAATGTAATTTAATATATATGGCCTAATTCTCTAAAACTCTAAACCTACAAATATCCTAAATCTGAATTCTTGACTTAACTCAATATTTTGAAATGTTTAAGGTCAGGTCCCTATAGTTGGTATCAGAAGTCGGTTTAGATAACTTTAGAGGTTATGGAGTTATTTAAGCATAAGTTACATAACCATAATGGTTAGCATATTATAAATATCCATAGTTATTTTAGATAAATTGAAATATTTTAAGATAACATGAATAAGTCTATCTTAGTATTTACCCTCCTCATAATATATTATATGATGATTTTACTGATATACTCACACTGACCTTTTTTGTTTTAATAAATGGATGGATATAGTAGGCATCAAAGTAACAATGGATGTAAAGAAAACTATGATGATTTTCTGGATAAGAATTTGAATGAAATGAAAGCTACAAGGAGAACTCTTGTAGTTATTATAAACCAACTATCTGGAGTCATGATCGACCACCTAAACCTTGGATATTTTTATAAGGCATCGTATACGCAAGAAACAAATACCTACCAATGTTTAGGTAAAAATCATAAAGGTAAGTATATTCAGAAACCAATGTGTCAAGGATGTGGAAAAAACACTTAGTAAAATGCTTCAAAGTGATGGGAAGATGCTATAGTTGTGGTAATAAAAGTCATAAAGAAATAACCTTCCATGGAAAAATGAAGCATCCAGTTTACTCCAAGAAAGGGAAAGAATTTCTTTCTGAAGGATCAATTTAATGTTTTAAATGTGGTGCTCATGGTCATTATACAAATATATGTCCTATGAAGAAGGTTCAGGAATGGGATCAGCAAGATCATACAAATATATGTTTACCAATTCCTAATTCCATTCCAATTAAATATTAGGAAACTGGAAATGACCAATGAAAGGTATGAAATATTTCTAATCTTATTTTTTGACATTATTGAATTTTAGGATATGATTAATGATTTTTTTATAGGAATGAATTATTATGGAATATGTTGGAAAAGAATTGATAATGGATCATGAAGAATTTTGAATGAGTAAAAAGTCTACATATAAGGGATTCAAGAATTATGGTACATTTTAGGATGATGAAATGCTTAAAATTATTAAGGATATATTGATGATGGGATTACATTGGAAGAATTTTTCTAGTATGTGTGACCATGAAGTTTGATATGTGAAAATTTTATTCAATAAATAGTTATCCTTTATTTTGTGGAGTAATGGTGGAAATATTATTTTGGAAAAACGTATGTTTTATTGTGGATATAAGATGATTTGTGCTATTTATGGATATGATTAACCTATAATAGAGAATATGTGATTGAGTTAATTACACATCAGTATGAGACATTAAGAATAGTCGATGTTTTTGGAGATAAATGTTAAGATTTGATGTGGTAGACTATGTGACTAAATCATTCTGAGTTTTGGGATTCAATATTAGTTTGGATTATTTTGAAGAATATTTTGGAAAATTGTATATTGAATGGTCTTTCTTGAAATTTGGGTCCTTTTGGTTGAATTTTGGGCATTAAGAGTAGTATTTCTTTTTATAAATGATTATCCTATGTGGGATTATCTGATCTTATACTAACAATTTTGTTTTTGGTTGATGTCTAAAGATAGGGGAAATATATAGTTTATATTTTTAAGATTATGTGATACTCTAGAAGTTGATTCTAGAACTTCATGTGTGACCAAGTCATCTTGAATAGTTACCTTTTAGAGAAAAGATGAGTTTGTGGTAGAATTTTATTAAAGGATGACACTCTACTTGACAAGTAAGTATATTTTCTTATGATATTAGTCTAGTTATTAATACAATTCTTTAACTCAATGAAAATGATCTTGATGAAAAAATGTTATAAGTTATATTTATCATCAAACTTTTACCTGACCACAAATTGATGGTAAACTTTCTGTGATCAAGTTCTCTATCACTCTCTATTAATCTTTGAGAGTTAGTTTCTCTTCCATATCTATGTTTTCAGGGAATCCTAGTATCTATTGTCTCTAGTGACCTTTGTACTTCTATTTATTTATTTTAAAGTGATATTTTTATTGACTCTTCTTCTGATGTGGGACTTTAAATGAAGTTTCAAATCCCTATTTTAAAATTGAGGGACACAATTTCCAAAATGGGGGAAGGATGTAACGTCCCAGATAAATAATGAATATTAAATTTTTCATATTTATTAATATTTGTAAATTAAATATTAATTTTACTTTAAAAAGGATTATATGTTTGATGACGTACCTGATATGAAACAACGCTTTTCATTTAAATCTTATGTTGCACACAACGTTGGGTCATACTAAAAAATAATAATATAATATTATTTAAAATGGTAGTTAAATCCTAGAAATTGTATTAGTGGGAATGAATAGAACTAACTACAATATGATAAGATATGTTTTTTAAATTTTTAACATTTATCCGAAAAATGTTAGAGGCTTAAAATGTGAATGAATCTAATTTTAAGCATAAATACTCTAATATTCATTAAAAAGTTTATTTACCACCTTTTGATGGTGAACCCTTTTTAAATATAGTTTTGGTCACTTTTATATATTCTATTTTTCAAAATAAAATTCTTATTTATAATTGGGACATCAAAATTTACATTGGGTAAATTTTTAGTCTTTTTTTCTGATAAAATTCAATTTTTAATGAATAGTGAAAAATAATTTAGTTTAATTTAAAATCGACTTTTAATATAATTTATTTATCTGGTTATATTATCTTTTTTGTTTTTTTTAAAGTGTAATTAGATTATATTTTTACCAATTAATCCAATTTTGGTCATTGTACGTAATTTCAGTTTGAAATTGGACTTCAATAGGTGTCAATATTGGGATACTTATTATTTCTTAAAAACATGATTTTTGTTTTGAAAATGGGAATTAATATTAAATTAATTTATTCCACTTCTGTCTTTTGAATTTTGAAAAATGGATTCCATATTTGGAATCAGGAGGTCCAAATTGTGTAAATAGGTATCTTTTATTTTTATTCATTATGAATATAATTACCTCAGTAAATATTTTATTTATCATGGTTAAAAGGTAAATCTTGTAAATAAGGGTAACAAATAATATTATAATAATATTTAATTTACCCTAACATGTTTCCTAATCCTATTGGAGAATACATTTCTGACCATTCGCATCTTTGGGTTGATTTTGGGACCCCATGGAGCCACATGGGAGTCATAATGACACTTTATATTAATTAATTTAATGTAAAGACCAAAATAACTTAAACATATATATTTTAGTAAATAAATTCTTACATGGGGTTATATAATTTATATCATCAACTATAAATAGGCATTTTAAATATAAAAAGATTTAATTCAACAAGATATTTGTTTTATAATTTTTAGAAATCAAATAAATAAAATTATTTATGACACAATAATGATGCAGTATTTACCTCATTAATGAAATATTTAAATAAATATGATTATAAATATTAAAATAATATCCAAAACTAGTACAATTATTATTGGATGATTTTTTTTCGAACATGAGTCATATTATCTTCGACTTTAATGAGTTTTGGATCTTTAGAAACCTAAAATCATTATATAATAAAATAATATTTTCAAACATTCCTAAAGATCCCCTCCTCCCCCTTATAAAATGACCTCATTTCTAACCCATTACACACACTTCTCAAGCCCCTTGGATCATCCAAACTCTTCCCAAATAAGTTCCATAAATTCCTATATTCCTTATAGAAGCCTTACCTTAGGCATAAGGCACTTCAAGTAAAACTTTTGGTTCAAACCAAAGAAAGATACCCAATTTAAAGGTTACATCTTCTCTTAAGTTATTTTCTTTTTTTTACTTGTCCAATGCCTAAAATATTTTTATTCCTTTATTTTATAACAAAACCAGTATCTTAAATATAATTGGTTGTTTTTAAGAGAATTATTCAAAATACACTTACACACACCTCCATGTAATGGGTAAATAACATATTGTTTCTGTGGACAGCGAACTATTACCTCACGAAACGATGATTGTTCAATCTTCTCCTACCACCTCTTATGGTGGCCATTTAGATGGAACTGTATTTATATGTGATATATATTATATTTATATTGTTTATTTTATTCTTTATTTTTCATTTATATCAAACCTTTATGGTTTCCATAATGGGTAAATGAGATAATTGTATTTGAGGAAGTGAAGACTACCACCCCCTCAAAATGATATGACATGTTCATGCCATACGTGGAACGTATAATGGATGGAGTTACTGAAATTATATATGACATTATACTGGAATTATAATATACCTATTATCATTAATTTTTTGTTCAATTAAATATGAAATATAAATTAAAGTAGCGTTCATGAGTACCTACGGCATACCGTCTCCGTGAACGGTGCATTTCATTTCTTCTCTCCAAATGTTATGTACTATTATAAACACACACACACACACACATATATATATATATATACTGTATATATATAAAATATATATATGATATCTATATCATGAATATCATTCTAGAGATAATGAACTTTTGACCACATGGACAACTTGTAAAAATATCAAGTTCATTTTTATTCAAGTTCCAAATATCGACAAAACGACAATTATTAACATAAATGATTTCATATTGTTTATAACATGTTAATAAGTGATATAAAAGTAAAAAATAAACTTTAAAAAGCTTCTTAAGACAGTATAAATTAACTTTAGTTTATTATTCCAGATATTAAAGAAGGAACGGGTCAAGTCGGACACGAGGTAAGGGGTTTCTTATCTCACTTTTAATTCTGTGAGATTTCCATTATTCGCCACTTATTTATTTCATGTGGTGTATTGTGTACTGAAATTTGATATATATTATCATGATTCAATTTATATTCATGGTATTCTTTTATTAATTTTGTGGTTATTAACTTTTGGTCATATGACTCAATTGATTACAACGTGGTAAGGGGTTTTCATCTCACTTCTTATTCCTGTGATATTCATGCTATATTTGTCACTATTTCCTTTGTCTAGTGTATGTACATCCCATGATTTTACATTTTGTTTAATATTATTTAATTTATGGGTATTTACATCTTCATATTATGATCCTACTTTCATGTGGTGTATGTTTTGTAGGTTACCAAATCTGTAAGGGAACTTTTCACCCTCCTCTTTTTTAAAATACTTTTTTTGTTATGTATTTTAATTTACATCTTCTTGTGTTTGGATAAGTTCTTATATAAGCTTATTACTATAAATTTTTTGTCCAATTTATGATATTCCCTTTTCTCTCTCGTCAACTCAGTTTCTGAATTTTAATGTGACGATGTTAGGCTATCGAATTTCTATAAGAGAACTTCTTAGCCCAATTTCAATTCTTTGGGTTAAACATATACTTCTTGATCATGTCATGATATAAATATGTGTGAATGACCTATGAGTGTATTACACTTAATATCCAATTATATTGGGTGTATTATTAATTGTCACACATAATTATGTCATTGATTTGTCCTAAATCTAAATATATGATCTGTGGAAGGGACTTTGTCTCAATTTCCATTCCATTGAGAATTATTTGTTTTTATAATCCAATTCAATTTTATATTGTGTATATACATCCATTTTACATATTATATCATGAATATACTTATTCTCATGATATTATAAGATTTGATTAATGTTATTCTTTAATTATTTGTATTCAAGTGTCTCTCATTTGGTTAGGAACACTTTAACTAAAATATCATTTTAAATGTTTTAAAGATTTATTCTTATAAATATTTCTCATTAATTTACATGTTTTAAAAAAGGTTTTAGGATTTATTTATATGGACATGAATTTTTTTAATACAAAGTTTCTTTCAAAATATTCAAAGTTGTAAGGGACACTTTGATTCAAATAACATTTTATAAAAAAAATTAATGGTTTTTGGAAAAGCAATGATTATTTCAATATATTGAAATGATATATTGGTATTTGAATGTAGAAATGTTATCTTTAATTTATTATTATGTTATGTGTTATAATTATGTTAATGTTCTAGAGCATTGTTTATGTATACGGATGGTTCTATGATAAACCTCACGCAGGTGAGCCCGAGATAGCTCTCTAATGCATTAGGTAACATGATTGAGGTAAACGTTAATGTTTCTCCTAATAGATTTAGGGAATATATTGTGATGGGTATTCCAACGTAACTCCCTACGTAGATAGGATAGCTACAATGTAAGTATGATATGGATTCCACAAGTTACCTTTATGATTTATGATTTCTATGAGTTATTCATAAATCATACAATTTCACGAGGTATGTTATGATTGAAAATAATGGTTTCGTTGATTTGTATTTATTAATGGGTTAATGTTTCCTTTCCTTATTTTATAACCCTTATTGAGTTTTTAATGCTCATCCCAAGTTTTGAAATGTTTTTCAAAGGACTAAAGAGATGACTAGGGTCAAGGATGGGATCAAGGAAAATTCATGTTGTCAAAAACATGTAAATAGATATATTTTTTTTAGTTTTTATTTAATTAAAAAAATGGATACTGAGTAGAAGTGTCTAGATTGTATTTTTTGAAATGTAATGAAATAGATATGGAATAATTCTATAAAACTCTAAACCTGAAAATATCTTCAATGTGAATTCCAGACTTAACTCAAGATTATGAAATGTTTAAGTCTGGGTCCTTATATATGTCATCGATATAAACTAGCACCATCATCCTTTTACTATTTCAATTGTTGAAATACATATTGTAACAAACACCACCACACTAAAAACTGAGCATCTTTAGGAACTGATCAAGCCGCAAATACCATGCTATTGGTGCTTGATTCAAACCATATAACACCTTCTTCAGCTGATGAACCCTATTCTCATCTTCATGGTTTAGAAAACCATCTGGTTTCTCAATGTAAACTTCTTCTTCTAGAACTCCATTTAGAAATGCCTACATGACATCCATCTGAAAAACATTAAACTTTTATTGCACAACTATGGCCAATAGTAATATTATTATCTTCGGCCTTTCCATAGGTGTGAATGTTTCATCGACATTTATACCCTCTATTTGGGAGTACCCTTTGCACGCAATGTGTGCTTTGTTTCGAATCACAACACCAAATTCATTCATTTTGTTGTGAAAAAAACCCCATTTTTTCATATGACATTCATATATCCTAGTCTTGAAACAATATCCCATGATTTATTCTTTTCAATTTGGTCAAGATCTTCATTAATGGCTTGAACCCAGTTCTCATCTTTAACCGGTTCATCAAAACATTTAGATTCCACCTGTGATAAGTATGATTCTTGTTGTAAAGTATTCATCATCATTGTTTGTACAAGTTCTTTCTAATCACCAATTATGTTTTTTTCTATCAAGTTAATCGCTTCTTGTTGGTCTCTAGATAGACACTGACTTATTCTCATCATTTGAATCTTCTTATGAATCATCCTATGGATATAGAGAATCTTCAAATCTTCTCATCTATTCATCACTATCCTCCAATGTTTGATCAAGTATTTTCTGAAGATTCTGTTCATTTTCTACTATAGTCACATAATTACTTTCAACTATCTTTCCCAACCACTTATTGAAGCATTTATATTCTTTTATCTTCTTTGAGTTTCCAATAAATATCCCTTCATCCCCATGGGATTTAAACTTCTTATGTTTCTTATGATTTATAATGAAGAATTTATTTCTGAAGAATCAAAAGTACTTCAATTACGAATTCTTTCCATACCATAACTTTTATGGAGTCTTCTTCTCTTTTAGACAAATTAGATCTCTGTTTGAAGTATATATTGCTGTCATTACTGCTTCTTTCCCAAATTACACCAGAAGGTCTTTTTCAATGATCATTTTTCTATCCATATTTTTGACAAGTTGATTTGTTCTCTCAACTACTCCATTCTACTATGGAGTTCTTACTATTGAAGCTTTATTCCTTATCCCATTTTTTTGAGGTAATCCTCCAATTGGCTATTTCGGATCTCTTTTCCATTATCTATTTGAATCGTTTGGATTTTCTGACCAAGAATCTTTTCACATTCCCATCGATATCTTTTAATGAAATTGAACACTTTGGATTTGTGGGTGATTATTGAAACTCATTTAATTATGTTATAGTCATCAATGAAGAGAACATAGTATCTCCTCTCATCAATTTACCTTGGAGAAATTGGCCCACACTCGCGAGGTAGAGATTTCATTTTGTACGCTTTCTTTTAAACACAATAGCATCATCCTTTGACTTGATGATACATAATTTTTTGTAAAAACATATGGAATTCCCTGAGTCACACAATCTACTAACACTAATAATTTTTTGACTAATCCCATCAACAACCATGACATCTGCTCGTCTCATGTCTTTTCCTACAAACATGGATTTTCCTGAAACAATAATTTTTAAACTCTCATCATTACCAAATATTATGATACCTTCTTTATCATACCTGATTCCAGTCACTAGATACTTATTTCTTGTCATATGGGAAGTGCAACCCTTATCATTGATCCATATCCTAGTGAGATATAATGCCTTGAATTCCATTTCGGCAACCACTGCTTGTTCGGCCCTTTTATTTTTCACCCAGGTCATTGACTTCATACCCATCATGGAATGATAATATTGATCTTCCTCATCATATGATGGACCAGCTATAACATGCATAGCTACAAATCAATTTTTAATTTGAAAATCTCTTGATGTTAAATTTGGATTCTTATTATGAAATAATTTAGTCTACCTCAGCACAATCCTCTATAAATTTGATGTGCAATATCTTTCCATATGTCAGAGTTCTTTACACCTGAAATAATGACCATCAAATGATGACATGGAATTCGTAGCTCTGCATGACCACCTAAGTTGATCTTGTTCACTTTGGTACCTATTTGCTATAAAATATACATTTTAAAAGTGTAAATTATTTCCACACTAGTAGCATCTTATGTGAGGTACATTTCTATGTGGAAATGATGCACTACTAGTGGTTCCTTGGGTTCCCTGAATCTTCTGATTCTATTTTGTACCCAAAAAAATATTCAATCATGGAGTGGGTGATTTTGTTCTGTCTTGAACCATAAATGATTTATATTTTATATCAATCTTAATAGAAACCTTGTAATTTAGAAATGATTGTTTTTTTTTGTTCTGATGGACCACTCTACTCAAATCTCATCTTCTTTGTTTCCTGTATGATCTTTTTTCCTGATTTCTAGCAAAGAGTTTTTAGTTTTTCATGATCTCTAATTTTTCTTTGTAGACTAATGACTTCTTCTTCTAGTTTTTCTATATTTTTGATATGATCTATTCCAGTTTTAGTCAAACTATCAATTTCTATTTTTTGTTCATCAATTTTCATTTTGTACTCAACCACATTCTCTGAGTTTTCTAGCATTGAAGGCCTCAGCTTTTCAATTTCTGCATCCAGATTAAAATTCTCTTCTAATTTGTGTTGCATAATGATTTTTGATTCATGAACAACTTTTTTAGGTATCATTTTTTTTCTATCAAAATATCTACCTCTTCAAGGGAAGCTTCTAATTCAGCCTGAAGATCATTTATTCCATCAATTTCTCCTTCTTTATTTTCACTTTCCCCTCTTAATAATTAATTTCTGAAAAATATGACCAATGAATCTATTTTATAATCCTTATAGTCCTCCAACTCTTTTGCCTTAGATTCTTCTGAACTTTCTTCCTCTTTTAAAAGAAGATTCTTCTTTTTGAAGAAATTTCTCTTGTACATCTCCTCCCTTTCTAATTTGATGAATACTTCTTTTGGGAAATTTTATCACATTATTCATTTTCATCATCAAACTTCTTAGGAAACTTCTTAGAAAAAGTCCCGATCATTCTACATTGGAAGCATGCAAATGGAAGTTTACCTTTGAACTTATCTTTTCCCCTTTGTAGATTTAAGTAGAGAAATGACAAGACATCATCCATGTTGTCCTCCTCATGGCTATCTTCAATAGAGAGATTCTTAATGTCCTTGAATGCATCTTCCTTAGACTTCCCCTTTTCCACTAAATCATTTTCATTGTTTCTCATTTCATATGATAGAAGGGTACTCTGTAGGTTATCTAGTGTCATCTATTTAGAGTCTTTGTCTTACCACACTGAAAATTTCAGATTAGACTGCATTGGAAGTTTCCTTGAGATACGTTTCACAATCTTTATATCATCATTGACTACTCCGAGACCATGTATGTCTTCCACAAAAATATTTATCTTTTCAAAAAATGCATCAACAGTCTCATTCGGATTCATTCTGAGATCCTCATACTTGTTCCATAGAACCTGCATCTTTAGTTCTCAGACTTTTGTGTCACCCTCATAAATGTTCAACAATTTTTCCCATATTGCATGTGATGTTTTACATGACATCACCTTTGTATAAATTTCATTTTATAGGGATACCCCTAGAACATTGATCCCTTTAGAATCAACATCCAATTCTCTTCTTTCAGCTTTGGATAAATCCCCACTATTAATTTCCATTGAAATTCCATGCATAGCTCCTATGAAAACATTCATCCCTTCTGATCGGAAGTAGCGCTGCATTCGATTCATTCATAGTTGAAAATTATTTCCGTTAAAGATCAGAATTTATTTAAGATTGACCACCTCTATTGATTCTTCTTGAGAGAGAACCCCTAACATTCATTTGTTTCCCAATGATTCCAATTTTTAGGTCCACTAGGTCGAATACCCTAAGAGGGGGGTTAATCAGGGTATGACAGATAAAAACTTTATCCAATTTGGATCTTGTTTCATTGTTTTACAAAACTCAATTCTTTCTTCGTCTTGTAGAAATATATCAACATATATGAAACCATGCATAGGTCACAATGATTTTTTCTTGGTTCACCCTCACTAGGATACGTTCAAGGAGCATACAATGGAAATGTGCTGATGTACCAAATTCACTAAGGATTACTTCCAATAATGAGTACTATGTTCAGGATAGAAGTTCTATGCCCAGGATCCATGCCTTTACAAAATTTGGGTCTTCTCACTACATTCCCAAGGGTCATTCCTGATTCCCCTTTCTCTGGATCACTTCTAGTGTAAAGGGTCACCTTCCTCCTCTTCCTTCACTCACTACTCTTGGAAAGGAATCCACTCACAGTTTATGAATGTATCGGACAAACAAAATTTAAGTACATCTGTGTCCCTTCATTTTCATGAATTCCTGCATCCTCAACTATAGGTAAGATGCTCCATTGAAGTTCCTTTTTCACCCATAGATAAATTCCTCCTTCCCAAGTACTTCTATGTACGGGGAAATCCTTTCTCAAACTAATTTGATGTTTTTTCAAGATCCCTTGGGAAAATCGTGATCAACATTTTTCTCCCACGTATTTAATAATAGGTTTGGTACACAATCACCTCCACCACATGCTATCGAAGCTGATGCGAACCTCCATTCATATGTGGACTTCTTCTTCCTTGTGATCGTGTACCCCAACCACGTACCGATTCAGTGAACATCCAATGCAAATCACCCTATGTCCGTGAATTGTTCTCTGTTAGCAGACTTCCTTCGCTTCTGCGTACCGAAGCTCTCCCTCCACGTAACTATTTTCAAATTGACTCTAGCACGTACTGGATATTCCTCTTCCATGTAATGAGTATTAAGAGGATACAATTTTCTTCATAAACCCTTTAGTATAATTTCTTCCACGTGAACCACTTTATCCTTCACGGGATTATCCCTCACGAACCACCTTTAGACTTCGCTGAAACCCCGATCAAAAAGACATTAAAATGATATTCGATCTCCATAGTAAATTTTGTGATTAGAAATTCTTATATAAGCAAATATATTGACAAAATATGTTAATCCAAGATTTACTAATTCATTAATACAGCCTCCACCATATACCATTCCTTCTGCCACCACGAACCTCAAGCCACCCACGGACCATTTCTCATACATGCTCCACATACCACCTATGATTCTACATGATTGATCTCTTCCACTGATGGAAATCCATCTGTGTACCACACTGTCTTCCACTGCAAACCATTTTCAGTTTCACGAACCGCACCCACATACCATTTTCGCCACTCTGCGTACTGTTCCCAGAACATGGTACACAACCCATGAATTATCGTACGACGTTATCACCCTTTGTCAATTTTCTTCAATGTTCATCATAAAATTCACTCATATGAAGAAATAATTCCTCTTTTAATATCAAACTCTTGATTTTTAGGCCCCAAAATTTGGAAAACACTAGAGAACTAAGCCACCTTAAAAACCTTTCTTTGGAAAACACCAACCATTCTCATTCACGATCATATGGATTTTTCAACAAACACAATCACACAAAAAAACATTTAGATAGGACACCTTGAGGGGATTTTTGACCAACACACTCAATGGTATTATTTCTATAGGAAATAAAATAGTCAAGGAGACTATTATCTACTGTCAAAACAGAAAAATGGTAGATACAAAAATTTCCTAAATAATATCATGACGAACTGTTGTGTTTTTATTTTTTTTAGTGGATAATTTGATACACTACTTAAAACATCAACAGTTCCACTTAGTACCTTGTATTTATTAACATATATATATCTTTGGTATTCTAATTCAAAAAGAAATTTTACCATGGGGGTATATCATCTAAAAATAGTTTGATATTTGGTTCATTTAAAATATTTTAGTTAATGGAAAGTAATTGAAAGTCTTCTTAACAGTGAACTATACCCTAGAATGTACACTACTGAATATAGATCTCATTCATGAGTATGTTTCCAATATTTTTTCCTCTCCCAAAATATAAGAGATATATTTTTATGGTCCTTCTAGGATCCCAACTAGAATAATAATGTAAAACATGAATCTTAACAGGTTTTTCATGGGAGTTGTTCTCATCTATTCGGTGAAGTTTGTACAATATTATTAATTCTTTTTTATGGATTCATTCACCAATAATGATGTGGAATACTTATCCCTTATTTTATGTTTATCGTTGGAACTAAAGAAGGAATTAGATCATTTGAATATTATGGGTGACTCATAGTTAGTTATATTGAAAATTAATGGTGAATATTCCCTTATAATAATGAATTTATTCCTCTTCATGTTTAAGTATGAGGTATGATTGAATAGTTCCCCTATAAAATAATATTTTCTCACATTCAGCATTCAATGAATTATAATACTGATGAATTGGCTAATGCATCCTTTATCTAAGATGATCCAATATTGGAGTAAATTGTCAATAAATCTTTCACCATTGGGTGGTCTTTCCATTCATCAGAAATTATATGAAGGAAAAAAATTAAATCAACACCACACTTAAGTAAGGGGGGATGATATACTCACTAATTAATATTGAATTTATATATATTCCAACCATATTGTAGTACCACTATATAGAAATTCTTCCATTTAACTGAGCCAATAAAAAAAAATCTAGAATTTGGTAGCAAATTTGTTCTTTATGATGGAACCTTTCCTGAAAAACTAATATATAAGAAATGATTTCATAGTATCCTACTCTAGTGTGTTGAAAGAGAATATACCCTTTATATATTGTAAGAGGATCATTTTGATGTGTTCAATGATCATTGGTCTAGATCTATGATATCCCACCAAATCAGTAGACATGATTTTTTTAATGTCAATGATGAAAGAAAAGATAGAGTTCACAAAGAAAGTATATTCTTGAATGATATATGTTAATTTAATCAATTAAAAACCAAAACCTTTACATGCCACGAAATATAATTTGTCAATTCCTATATAAGGGATAGATGTCATGGGGTATGTAATGAACAAATAATTTAATATATATTTACCACAAATTATGTAAAATATTATATAATTCATTCCACACAAGAAACACCAAACTAAAATTAAATAGTTATATATTTAGCTCATTAACATTAATACATAGAATTAGTTTGTATGAATAAGACTAAATAAATTATGAAATAAATAAATTTGTGTGTATATATATGTGTGTTATTTTATATGAACTTACTAAATTAATTATTATATTAGAGAATATATCCTTTTATGTGATGAATTTTTAATTAAATAATACTATGTATATTATTTTTGAATGATTATTGGAATAAACTAAAATAATTATTGAATAATTTTACATTTATTACTGTTCTATATAAATTATGAAAAGTAACAACTAGAATTTTTTACAATTTATTTTCATAAGAAAAAATTTATCATTGTATTTTATGATTTTATTTAAAATTTAAAATATAAAATTATAGAAGTATTAATTGTAAAAATAATCATAATTTGTGGATATCTAATGTCAGTATCTATAACACCCCAAAATTATAAAATTATAAACATCATATTTCATAGCATGTATGATATGGAATTTGAAGCATAGAATAGAATACAACATCCTTTGAAATTATTATATATATAATTTTTAAAATAAATTAAATCTATTATATAGCTTTAAATTCATTAAATATAGAGTTAGATTTTGTTTCATGAAATAATGAGTTTCTTTAATAGCTTTTGTTACACACATGACCTATTTTTACTAAATACTATTAATATTCTTATTTAAAATGATGTTAATATTCAACCCATTAAATTTATGTTTGTGAATAAGATTAAAGAACGTAAAAAATATATGGTTGAATTCATTTTTTACCAGTTAATTATAATGTAATATAAACACCTATTTAATAAAAGGAAAATGTTTTCATAAAAAAATAATTATTATACGCTAAAGGCATTTTATACTACTAAAATATACTAATTACTATTAGTGGATTATCTCAATGAAAGTTGTATATTATATATTCAATAAAAAATTATGAAATTCATCCAATATATTTTATTGGTATAAGATAATAAAAAATCCATTTTTATGTATAAGAAGTTACATATTTATAAAGCCAATTTTGTGACTTTTAATGGCACACTTGTTTTACCACTAAATATTGAAACATTAATAAATTTTATTTTAAAAACTTAAATTCATTTTTTAAATAATAATTCGAAGATTATATTAGTGACAATTTTATTTTATTTTTCTGAGAAATTTCATTTTTTGATGAATAGTGAAACTTACAGGATTTTAATTCAAAAATACATTTTCTTCTAAAAATATATATAATATAAAATTATATTTTGAAAACTTTTTAAATTAAAACCAGATCAATTATAAATCTATTAATCTAATTTATTTCATTGGAATCATTTTTATATTTAATTTCAACATAAAAACATCGTAAAATTTTGAACATTTTCACTTTATAAACCTGTTATCTCTTTTTATCAATGAGATTAATTTTATATTAATTTTTCCCAGTTATTTGGTTTTAATTTGGAAAAATAGATTCCATATTTATAATCATAATAATTTATTTTTTATAATATCTTCATATTAATTTTTCAGCAAAATGATTAGTGAAATACTTTAAAATTTATTAAATTGGTAAAGATTAAAATGGGTCTATGAAGGGACTGAACATTAAACATAAGGGGCCAAATGACCTAGAAATTTGCACAAAACCACATTTATGGAAATATTTGTACCTTATACATTATTTTATATATTTATGTGCATTATTAGAACAACTTTTAATGAAAAAATGTTGTTTTAATTCACTCTTTAAAAATTTTAAAAGTTTTCCACTCACCCCACATATAAAAGGCCACCCCCTCTCCTCCTCTCTTCAACTATAAAACCACTTTAGGTCATAAATGAACATCCCAAATAAAATCCCATATTCCATCCCCTCATCTATAAACCTTATTTGGGAAATAAATCCATGCTTTGAAGTCTTTAGTGCAAACATAAGAAGGATACATAAAGAAGAGGTGATGATCTTATAAAAGAGTTTTTATTTCATTTCATTATCAACCTCCTTCAATTCATATTATAAAAATATTATATAATAACCAAATTATCATAAATATAAAATGATTTTTTTTTTACAATTTTAATTCCTACAACTAAAGATAATTTCATCGAATGGTTTATGAAATCATTATTCGTGTGTACGGCGGACTACAACCTCACGAACTGATGTCATTCATTTTTCTATAACCACTATTTGTGGTTGAAAATAATGATAGATTTATAATTTATATATGATATATATTATATTTATGATTATACTATAGTTATTTAATTATTATATCACACATACCTTCATACCATCCATTTTTTTAGAAGACGATATTGTGGCTTAAGTTTACGACAGAAAACTGCCTCGCAGAGCGATGTGATTCATTCATGTTTTACATGGAATGTATTAAATATGGTGTTATTAAAAATACATGATATATAAAAAATAATTATAGTTTAATGATCATATATATATATATATATTACTTTTCTTTCTTTCAATATGACATGAAAATGGAAACAACATTCATGTGTATGTTCGGCCAACTATCTCTATGAATAGTGTATTTTATTTCCTATCACAAAATTCTATAGATTTCACTAAATAAATATATAATAAATATATATGATACTAAAATCATGTTTTAAATTCTTTTTATGACGAAGTTGTGATCACAATTAGAGGAATAAAAAATATAAAGTCAAAACATACTTAAAAGGAAAGGAAATCAGCACCAAAAACAATGAAAATAAAGAATGAATATTAATAAATGGGTGATAATATATAATAAAAGAATCATATTTCATAATATCAATATTAATATGAGACTTTAATAATATAATGAAATTATTAACAACATTATACATTAATTTAATGTGCATTCAAATAAAAATAATTGTAAGGTAAAAGATTACATCTCAATTTCATTTCATTGAGGCATATTCTAATATTATGCACCTAATTAATTTTATAAAGTGTATATAAAGACCCTAGAAATTAAATATAATGAATTATTCAATATTAATGGTATATTATGTTTCAATTTGAATTACTTCATTTATGGGTATTTGAATTAAAAGTTACCATGTGGTATAAAATTTCATAACTCGGTTCATTTTCTTTAGGTTATATTACATCCTCAGTGTCGTTAGTATTATATAATTATTTTTATAATGACATTTGAAAATAAATTTTTTTATTTAAAATTTATTATATGTGTTGAAATTTGATACACATAATTTATTCATTCATTAATTTTCACTTCAACACTACGATCATTTTGAGTGCCTATTTCATAATCTCATTCTAATCGAGATTCATTATTTTTTAATATTATTTGAAGAAATTTTATTAAAAATTTACTAATAATACTTTTATTTTTTTCCTTATGTGGTTATTAATGAACACTTTCATGTAATAATACCATTTTCTATTTTTTGGTAATTAAACATTTTTATAAAATGTTTTTATGAAAATATGACTTCATTTCTCTCTTCAATAGAAAAACCTGTATTCTTCCAAAAACACTTTTTCAAGAAATAATTTCAAAAAAATTAATCCTTTAAAATTAATTTATTTCATTAAATTTTATCAATTTTAAATTTTTACCAAATTTCTTAAAAGGAAAATTCTTATTGTTCTCCAAGAAAGTAATTTTATATCCTTTTTAAAATTCTAAAGGAATATTCTTATGCCTTGTATGGAAATTATATAATTACACACTGTCATTTCCTTGAATCCTACTTTTCATGTTTAGAATGTAATTTTTAAAGAAATTATTTTTAAATATAATTTTAAATGAAAATTATTTCCACACATTTTATATTTTAAAAGGTTTTTTCATAATGAAAATGATATTTTACTAGATTTTTTTAGAGATATTTTTCATCAATGAAAAAACCATATTCTCACTCTAATGGGTATACATCATATTGATACCATACTAGTTTTTACTATGGATGTCATATGATTATTTTGGCCAAGTATAGTAATGAATTCACATCCTTGTACTATTTTGTAGTCATTAAATTCCCCATAAGTGATTCACCATCCAATTATCATTGAACATTAAATTTCTCTTAAATATACACATTATTTATCATGGATATGATTAATTCCTAAACCATATACTATTTTCCCATATAGTGTTTACTTTGATAGTTATTTGATTTTGTGGGGAAATATTGATAAATCTATATTCATTTCACAATAAATATATTTGATAAGGTACATTTTTATAAATTAAAATGATTATTTGATATATGAGTAATGCTTTAGAAGGTTATGACATGGGTGGGGGACGATTATAGATAGACCATCGACAAATCAGTAGACTCCTGAGTTGAATCAGTTGGATTTCCTCAGCTAATTGGGTTTTATCGAATATTAATTAAACCATCTTGTGAAAGGTCTTAATAGTAAAGGTAAAATGTAAATGGGAAATATGGCATCCAAAAATTATGTAATGCATGCCTTCAAAAATCATTTATTATTATCGATGATATTTTCATTAAGAAAATTTCTATGTATGCATCTCATTCACATATTATTGATTAAATGGCATATGTGTCCAATTATTTTCCTTTACATATTAATTATGATTTATCCATTAATGTAAATGGTATGTGTTTTCAGTTATATACCTTTCAATATTTATTTTTCCTTGTCTAGTTATTTAAATGGAATGATTGTTTAGTTATTTACCATTCCATATTGATTATTCTCATTGATTCATTATGTTTTCTATTGTATTTAACCCCTATTGATCATTTGGTCTCACACTTATTTTTTTTTATTTCCTCGTGAAACCATGAAGTTTACAATAACTGATATGAGGGAATTTTCTAAATGGAATAAATTTATTTTCAAAGAAAATATTTTATAAATATTTTATTCAAATTTATTGTAAGACTCATGTACATATATAATTTACTAATACTACTAAATTAATCATTTTATAAAGATATAAAATTGGGTTTAGTAGAACCCCTAGGAACTATATTTATGAAAAAATAGATTACTTAACATAACCATAAGATATACATTGAGGATAAGTATAGAATAACATCCTAATGATTTTGTAAGGTATAGATTATCTGGTTCTTCTTAGAAATACATCCATTTATGGATAGTACAAGTAGATGTGGTTCTATAATAGATGTACGTAGTGGTAATTTCCCTAAAAATGGTACATCAGAATTGACTTAAGCATAACCTGGTAAATGAGAATGGGCCTTACTTTACAACTGGTTGGAAAATCTCTAGGGTATATGCTTAGGATAATTCATATTATCATTATAAAATATTATGAATGATTTTAATAGATAGTATCAATGAAAAACCAAGGATAAACCCTGGACTAAAGAAAAACCTAGGTGGAAATAAAATGGATGAAGTGTTTTTGTATTGTGATTTAATAAATAAATTGATGAAGTGTTTTACAAAGAGAATTTTAGTTATAATAATAATGAAATATCTATGTATTATATTAAATTTTATAATAAAATTTATATCCATTAACATAAGATTTATGGAAACCATCTTGGTTAATATGTTTAAAATTAATCATATGTTCAATTTCATAAAAATGTATTCTTAAGAATCTACCAAGACTGAGGACAATTTAGTGATATTTATATCAAGAATATTTTAGTGTAGAATTTATTTGAGTAATAATTACATTACATTTTATAGACATAAGTTTAAAGGTATTGATATCCATTAGGTTTAATATAATGATTAAGAAATTTTCAATAATAATCAAAAATGATTAGAAGACTTTGTAAAAAATATAAATAAATTAATTGTTTTAAAAAAATTAATAAAAATTGAATTTAATGATTACATTTATTTCAATTAAGTCCATCATATTTTTTAGGTACAACATAGTAATTCTATTAATATAGTTTAGAAAATGGAAAATTTGAATGTCTTGTGACAACCCATAATGTCTAGAAACGTGAAGGGGATTGAACTAATTACCGATGGATGGTAAGGGATTCACACCAACCATGGACCTATGTGATGTCAAGTTTAATATGTCATTGTTTCAATTTAATCAATTTTATTAATAAATATTTATTATGATCTAATGGTATTACTTTTTAGGTTTAGATATTAATCTATTAGCAATATTGGTTTTGAAAATTTTTTTGATACATTTGAAAATAATTTCCACTCTTTTATAGATCATAAAATCTATTAATAGTGAATTTTAGTGCTTCAGGAATAAAAAAAATTTGGATATTTATTTCTTAGAATAAGATATTAATTGTAAATTTATCAAAGAATAACCAAAGGATAAAATTGTTCTAATGAAACAATCATATATCAAATAAGTGTTTTTCATTATATTCTTCGGTGGTAAAAGAAATCCTCAACCTTAAAAAAATGATTTTGAAATTAAATTTTATCATATTACCACCATTTAAAAAGATATAAATGACCATTACAAGCCTATTATATTTAATGTTTTGATCCCTACAACAATCCATTGATCATTAACATTTTTTGATCAATGACCTCAACGAATCTCTATAAATATATTCACATTTACTATGTGTCCATATCTTCACATTCCACTGATGTTCTCCAACATAGAATCGGAGTAATGTTTTATTCGATATTAACATTGAGAGGATATTTTATTAAATATTTTAAAGTGTGGGTTTCTCAAAAATATTATTTCCAAATTTCATCCACTTGATTACCAAGATCATTGTTAAATTGTAAGGATGTAATTTTTTTAATATGAGGATAATGTAACACCCTGAAATTTTAAAATATGAACATCATATTTGATAGCATGTATGACATGAAACACCAATAATATAAAGGAATATAATATACTAATACTTGAAATATTTACTATTTAAAATAAATTCAATATATTCTATATCTTTTAACTAATGCAATATTGAGTTATCTTTCATTGAACCCAACAATAGGTTTCTTCAATAGCTTACATTATACCCAAGATCGAGTTATACCAAATACTATTAATATTATTATTTTAAATTAAAGTGATCACATGGATGTTAAATTGGGGTTTATAAATTATATTAACTTACTTATAAAAATATATGGATGAATTCATTGGTTACTAATTAATTGTAAGTTAATTTAAAAACCAATTGAATTTAAAGTAAATGTTTTTTTAAAAACTATTATTATACACTAAATGAGTTTTATCCCAATATATTAAATTAATTAATAGTATTGGATGATATTAATTAATTTTATATATTATTTACCAATAAAGTGTTTTAATCTTCATCCATTATATTTTATAGTTTTATAATATTAACAAATCCAATTTTATACATAAGAATATCTATTTTTCTAGTGGTATTTTTTCACCTTTTAACGGCTCACATCTTGTAAAATAAAATTCAAAAAATATTATAAATTTTATTTTAAAAGAGAAATTAATTTTTGAAATATTAATTTCAAACATATCATACAGGGTATTTTTGGTATTTTTCTAAATGGTTTCATTTCTTGAGGAATAGTGGATCATACTAAATTTTAATTGAAAACTACCCTTTCATCAAAATTTAATATAGTCCTAAATTATATTTTTAATTAGATTTAAATTCAATATATATAAATTATAAATATATTACTCTAATTTAGGAAATTGGAATCATTTTTTTATTGAATTTCTATATAAAAATATAGTAATCTTTTGAACATTTTTACTTCAAACCCCCACGTTACCATCATGTCTATGAGATTAATTTAAAATTATTTTCGTCCAATTATATGGATTGGATTTGGAAAAATGAATTAAATATTTTTAATCATAATAATTTATAATTCATAATAATTTTAACATAATTATCGTCTAAAAATATCAGTGAATGAAGTTAAAGTTAATTACAGTGATTAAGGTAAAAATAAATTTTCTAAGGGACTAAACTTTAAAAATAAGGGTCTAAATAGACTATAAGATTATCCAAAACATATTTTATAAACAAATTTATATCATATATATTATATTAATTAGTTTGGTTAATTATTTTATTCACTTTACATGAAAAAAAATGGGTGGAAGCCATTGTTTCAAACATTTACATATTCTCTGGTCACCCCACTTATAAAAGGTCACCCCCTCTCCTCCTCTCTTTAAAACATAAAAACGTTGGTTAGGAAATTAACTAACCAAATAACTCCCAAAAATCCCCATACCCTCATCCTAGAAATCATTTTTTGGCATAAATCTATTTTTTTAATGATTTAGTTCAATCCTAATGAGGATACCCTATGAATATGTAATGATCTTGTAAATGAATTTTAATTATATTTCCTTCCCCAACACCTTAAATTCTTTTTAAAAAATTATTATATAATAAACTAAGTATATTATATATATTGAGATGTATTTATGATGATGATATTACCCAAAAATACACACACTTACATATAATGGGTTATAAAATAATCGTTCGTGTGTACAACAGATTATCACCTCATGAAATGATGTCGTTTGTTTTTTCATTATCACCTTTCATATTTGGGACTAATGATGGATTTAAAATTTATATATAATATATATTATGTTTATTATTTTAATAATCTTCTATAATTATTATATCACACATACCTTCATGCCTTCCATTTTTTGGAATATGATATCATTGCTCGTGTGTATGGTGGATCACCGCCTCACGAAGCATTGTGATTCTTTCACATTATAAATGGAATGTATTGGGAATGGTTATAATAAAAATATTTGATATTTATTTCATAAAATTATTAATTTAATTACAAAATAAATATCATTTAATTTTCTTTCTTCCAATATGATAAGAAAATGGGAATAGCATCATGCGAACGCATGACCTACCGTCTCCATGAGTGGTGTATTTCATTTTCTATCACTAAATTTTTATGGATTACACTAAATAAGTATATAATGATTATATATGATATATAAATCATGTTTTAAATTCTGGTAATGATTAAATCATCGTTGAAGTAAGATCAAAAAAATAAAAAGTCAAAACATACATGAAAAACAAGGCAATTAAGACCCAAAACAATGAAAATGATGATTGATTATTAAAAAAATAGTGATCATATGTTAGAAAATGATAATATGTGATATTATAAATATCAATATGATTCTTTTTTAAGTTAATAACTATTTTAATCCCATTATATAATAGTTTAAATACTATTCAACCAAAATGAATTTTAAGGTAAGGGATTTCATCTCAATTTCATTTCATTAAGGAATATTTTAATGTTATACACCTAATTAATTTTATATGGTTTATTTATTTCCCCTTGAAAATTAATATAATGAATAATTCATTATTAATGGTTTTTTAAGTTTCAATTTTAATTATGTAATCTAAGGGGAATTGAATTTAAATTTACCAAGTAATGATGAATTTCGTAACATAATTCCTTTTCATTGGGTTATATTACTTCCTCATTGTCATTAGTATTCTATTATTATTTGTATAATGACTTTAAACTCTATATTGTTTTATTTACACTTTTTTATTTTTATTAATAGTTGATAGACATTTTAGATTCATTGATTAATTCTCACTTCAACATTATGATCACATTACGGGTTTATTTCAAAATCACATTCTAATTAAGAATGTTTTTTCATGAAATATAAGTTGAAGGAAATTAATTTTACATTTTTAAATAAACCCATTATTTTTCTTTTTCTCTAGTTATTAATGAACCCACTCAATTAATAGTGCCATTTTTTTAAACATTAGTTCTTAATTTTTTTGCTATTTAAAAAAAATCCGACATCTTTTATCTATTCAGTTAGAATCCTATTTTCTTCCAAAACCTTATTTTCTAGAAATATTTTAATGAATATTAAAAAATATTAAAAAATATTAAAAAATATTTTTAAAATACATTTTTACCCATTTTTACTTTTTAACAAATATTTTGAAAGGAATATTATTGTATTTTTCTAAAAAATCAATTTTCTATCATTTTTAAAATTTAAAGGGAATTTTATTTTACCATATATGATGTGTATGTAATTACCTACTATCATTTCCTTGAAGCATCCTTTACATGTTTAAAAGGACAATTTTATAGAAATTTATTAAAAATATGATTTTTTATGAAAATTATCTTCAAAAGTTTTTATGTTTTCAAGGTTGATTTCAAATTGAAAAGTATATTTTCCTAAATGATATTCTTAAATATATTTTTCATCAATGAAAATAACCCTTATTATTTATTCTATGGGTATACATTGTATTGATACCATACTAATTTTCATCTTAATGAATTATGTTTATTTTTACCAAGGAATGTATTGAAATTCACTTCTTTAAATCATTTTCAAATTCATTAACATATCTTAGTGTTATTTACCTTCCAGTAGTCATTGAACATTAATTTACACTTAAATATCCACATTATTTATCAAGAATATGATAGTTTCCCAAACAGTATAGAATTTTTACATATGGTGTTCACTTTTATAGTTATTTTATTATTTAGGGAAATATTGTCAAATTTATATTCAAAACTCAATATGGATATTTGATAAGTGTATTTGTTTACGAATTAAATCAATTATTAGATATATGAGTTGTAATAACCCAAGATTTTATAAGATATATTCATTTTAATTTCTTTCATATCTTCTGTTTTATGCTACACCAAGATTATCTTGTGCTATACGCAACACCCTATTAGCTTGCAGTATACGCAACATAATTCTTGGATCGTGTTATAGACAATTTCAAGTTCATCTAATAGAAGTTATTCTACACAACATTGAGTGTATATATATATATATATTCAATGTATATATGAAAAATGGTTGGATTCTCTTATAATGAAACAACAAAGGAGTCTTTCACTATACGCAACCCTGACTTGGCTTGCATTACACGCAATTGCGACCTTCTTCGATAGCGTGTGTTGTACGCAATACCGGGTTTTACTAAATAATGATATGTTATTATAATATTATTCTGAACTAGACATTATGAATATTATTAAATAAATTTTGAAATTTATGACATTTTTATTCATCTTACACATTTTCTAGAATATCGTATAAGAACAAAATAAATTTTTCAGGTAAAATAAGTATTTTTCAAAAAATGCAGTTTTGTCGCCTTTTGATGGCGCACCCACTTTAACTATAGTTTTTGAAATGTTTATAAGTTCAATTTTTTAAAATAAAATTATTATTTGGAATAAGTATATAAATTTTTACCTTGGATAAAATTTTCATATTATTCTGATAACTTTCATATTTTAATGAATAGAAAAAACACGCTATATTTTAATTAAAAACAACTTTTTTCATCGTAATAATTTATGTGGTAAAATTATAATATTGAATGGTTCTAAAGTATAAATAGAATATATTTTTACCATTTAATACAATTTATGTCATTATCATTGATTTTACCTTGAATTCGTAGGATAAATAAATTCAATCTTTTGCAATGTTTTAAACAAAAACCCGTTTTCTTTCGACAACGGGATTAATTTTAATTTAATTTCTGAAACTTCTTTGTATTGAATTTGGAAAATTTTATTCCATATTTGGAATCAGTGGGTCCAAATTATATTAATATACTACTTTTTTATTTTTGGGCTTTATGAATAGTAATAATGGTAAATTTTATTTACCATAGTTAAAGGTAAATCGGGTAATTAAGGGTAAATATAATATTATAAAATTACCCTAACACATGACAAAATTCTATTGGATGACTAAAAGTCGACCCATATCACTTAAAGGTCGGATTAGATTCATTTTATGGTCTTTTGACCATGAAAATAAGTTAATTATTATTAAAACCAATGAAAGTGACAACATGTCACTCTCTTAAATCTTATAAGTATAATAATTTTAATTTAGTGATAAACATCATAAAACATATAACATGAATGGTATAAAGAAATATAATAAAATTATCTACATCATCATAATTTATTTAGATTTTTTATGGATTAAATAATTATCATTAATGGTGATACATTAATGATGCAGAAATTATTTATTAAGTGAAAAATCAGTAATACAGTTTTCATTGAAATAATAATACCCATTAAAAGGCCCAAAAACCTGACCAAAGATTAATTTTAGTGTATATCTATACTATAAGAATATAATTACCTAGTATATAACCGTTTGGATTCTTATAAATGTGATTATGACACTTATATTGTTTTATTTTAAATGATGCCAAAGTTGTCACCTTCATAATTTAATAAATATAACAATTTAAATATTATGATTTTAAGATGATAAATTCGAGTAAAAGTATTATTGTGAAAGTTAATAGATTTATCTTCATCATAGGATTTTATTTTTAATTTTTATGCAACAAATAAGTATATTAAATAATTATACAAAAATGTTGTAGTAATTATTTTATTAAGAGATAAACCAAATAAATGGTTTTAAAAATAAAAAAATAAATATTATATGAACTATTTAATGTGGTCCACTAATTTTCTAGATACATATGGCCTTTTATTAATCTATTAAATATTTTATTTTGAACATATATTCTTTATATATTTTATTTAAATTCATATAAATGAATAGTGTCAAAATCGACACTATTGTTATTTTATAAAAATAACATATTATAAAATTGTTTAAAAATCACAAAAAAATTTAAAAATTAAAAATTTAAATTTATATTCTATAAAATATTATACAGTATCCAATTATGGACAATTCACAACAAATAAGTAATTGTTTCTTATAATTTAAAATTTATAATGTTATTACCACAAATAAAATTAAATTGATTAAGTGAGGATAAATCAAGTTGAAAATGTTTAAAATAATTTCATGACATGTCTAAATTTTATTTTTTGATGAGATTACAACCTTATCTCATTATATATTTGAATATGAGTCATTTTTTGAGGTTTTTAATTGGGGTTATATTTATTATAAATTAATATTTTTAAGATTTCCAAAGGTGCCCCTCTCCTCCCTTATAAAAGGCCACCTCCTCTCTATCTTCCTCACACCAATTTGAGCCTTAAAGCTCGGCCAAACCCTAGAAAATTATCTTCTCCACTTCCCTAAAAACATCCTAGAGGTCCTGGTCTTCTTCAAAGACCAATTTTAGTGCCCTAAGTGGAGGTCTCAAAGAGGCGCTTCAAAGAAGAGGTAATGTTCTTTACCGATTCTTTCAACTTTATTTCTTTTTCTAATTCTTATTATTTATTTGTTTCATTATGAAGTAATAACATCAGTATCACTCATATACTTATATGTTATTATAAGTATGAAACAACCCAATTTGACCATCGATCCATCCTACGGAAAATGAAATCACCGCGCGTGCGTACGTACGGAATACCGTCTCCACGCTGTGGTGTAATCTGTTTTTCCAACACCACCTTACATGGATGGGTATAATGGTGTAAAGAATAACTATACATATTTATTATAACATTATACTGATTATGATATATTGTATCATCCTATCCAATTTAATTCAATAATTATGGGAACGACATCATCGCTCGTGCGTACGTACGGACTACCGTCTCCATGACGCGATGAGATTCATTCTCCATGTTAACCATTTAAGAATGATTATAAAGTATATATAAGAAATAATAATGAAATATATGACATTATAAATCTACTGGATTTATGTATAAATATGTATGTATTTCATCTACTTAATTCCATTCAACTCAATTAGGAAACGAAAACAGCGTTCATGTGTAAGTACGGCCTACCGTCTCCATGAACGGTGTATTTCTTTCCATTTGTAGATCTATTATATATATGTATATTCTGAATATATATTATATATAAATAATGTTTTATATTCTGGAATTAATTAATCATGATCTAAGTAATCATATGAATAATTACAAGTCAAAACACGGACGACAAATGAAACGTTTTTACCCAAAACACTCTTTAACATGGAATTTACAAAAGAACGGGTAATATAAAGTCATAAGTAAACCATATATGAAATCATAACAATGAATATGATTCTTTAATAAGTCAATAAAATTATTTAAATCATTATATAGGAGGTTCGGATACATACGAAGCATATCGGATATAAGGTAAGGGATGATTTTGCAAATCTCAATTTTGTCTGAGATTGCTTATTCGTAAGTATGTACTGAGGTTATTTATATCATCCATGTTCAAGTTTTATAAAAGTGTTTCCATGTATTTTTAAAGTCCTTTTTACCCATTTTTTACTTTTACTACATGGTATGTATGGAATCTTTCTATTACGAGGTACTTTTTGACTTTTCCGACAAAATTATGAGAAGAATGTTTTTTTAACTTATACGGGACGAACGGATTTTTACTATTTTATAAAGCCTTATTTTCATGAAGCTTACTCCAAAATATTTCATGACTATTTTCAACAAAATCCTTTTATTTTAAAATTTCATGACATTTGGTGAAAAGAAAATGATTTTGAAGAAGAAAGGATATTTTACTCAAAAATTCATTTCAAATGTTTTATCAAAACCATTTTCCATCTAAGATGACATTATTTCATATGTGTATGTTTCAAGTATAATGTCTCTATGATTTACACAGTTTCACTTTTATTATGATTAAATGATATCCATTTGTTTTATATTGATTATGTTATGATGGAATGATGTTTATGAAACCCATTTTATTCTTTGGGTTATGATGAATGTTTTAAGTTTATTTTGTGGCACAAGCAAGAATGATTTCATTATGAGATGGGTGGTACCTATATCTCCCTCCAATGCATTGGGTAAAGATTTATATCTCATGAGATAGACATGGCTTGAATGGAAAGTTAAACTGGTTCAGTAATATAGGACTGGAATGAGGAGTGAACTCGATTCAGAAAGGGATTTTGTCCACTAAGATGGTCTTGGTAGCAATGCCTTGGCTAATATGGAAATCATATCATGTGCTTAATGGTTTCCACAATTACATGTTTTATTCCCATCCTATTTTATCATTCTTAATGTTTCTTTATGATCTATACCTTACGTACTTCCATGTTCTATGTCATTGCTCAAGCTTTTGATGTTTAAACATTATGTTCATGTTTTTAATTTCAAATGTATATGGTATGTTTTATTTTATCCATGTTTACCTTTACTGAGCATTTGTGCTCACCCTTTTTTATGTTTTCTTTTCCCCAGGATATAAAGAAAGGTTTTAGGTAAGAAAACAAAAGGGGAATATCTTTATGGGAGATGTTGAAGATCTTTCACCACGTTTAGAAGATTATTTTCCGAGTTTCCAAAGACACTAAACTATTACGATCCTTGTGTGTCTGTTTTTGTTATGTGTCAAGTATTCTGAAAAAGTAATGTATTGTCCATGTACATCAAGATTCGGGTCTCTATAGTTGGTATTAGAGGAAAGGTTTAGTCAAACTTTGGAAACTTGGATGCGAAAACATTAGTGATATCCCTAGAGATATTTCTATGGAATGTCTAGGGATGTCCCTAAGGTTAAGTATACGTATAGGTTATAGTCCTCGAATTGTGATAATGATCATAGAATTAAACCTAAGATGTTAGATATTGGGGGTACTCCCCCTTTACTATGTTGTTTTCCATAGCATGATTTTTGCCTCTCACACTATTCTTTTTGGGTTTTAGAAAATGGTTGGAAACAGAAAGATTCACGATAATGGAGGATATAAAGGAACAATGGAATTATATTCTTCATGAGAAACCAAATGAAACGGGATTTGGAAGTCCAAACATCATTATTATTCCTAATAATCAATCTCATAATATGATCAATAATCTCAACTTTGATAAGCTTTCCGACTCAGATAATAAGAGAAAGATGGAGTTTCATGATGATCATATAGGAAAGAAATTTCAATTTCCCTCATGTAAATCATGTGGGAAGAGGCATCGGGGAGATTGTTTCAAGGGAACTGGAAGATGCTTTGGGTGTGGAAAAGAAGGACACAAAGCTAGTAAGTGAAAAGGAAAAGGTTCAGTTAACACCATGGATGAGGATAATGGTATTGCTACGACATCAACAATGTTTAAATGTTTTAAATGTGGAATGTACGGGCATTATGAAAACCAATGGCCTAAGGGAAAGTCTCATGAAGAGAATCAGTATGGTCGTATGGGTAGTATTTATGTTGATGATGATGAAGAGACTACAAATGATATCTGAGATGAAAGAATTTTTGAAGCTCAGTCAATGGTTTAAGAAGGTAGTGGAATTATTACATGTTTATTAAGTGTAATGTTGTATAAGTAATCTCATGGTACTATGGAATAAAGTGACATCTAAGGATTGTTACACTGTTTTTTTTTCTAAAGTATACGAAAGTATATGTTGAATGGTACCGATAACCATGGAAGGTTATTCAGATATTTTTGTGAAGTAGATGATATGCGCATAATTAAGGGATCATAAGATAATGAGATGTTTTATTTTATTCATGAGATCATGACTGGTATAAGGACTATGTGATATTATGGTTTGATTATATAGAAATTTTGGGATTTTGGTATGTGGAAAGAGTTAACTTTTGACAGCATTCATGTTTTCACTAGGGTTAAATGTGTATTCATTTTTCAAGAGAATACATGATTAAGGTATTCACATGTTTGTAATTTGACCAACAAGATATTCTTATGATATATGGGGGATAAATGACGGCATTCACGTGGTTGTTATGTGACATTTCAAGTAATCATTTTCTTTATACTATGATCTTGGACCGAAGTATTTTAGATAAACCTAAAGATTTGAATGGATTATGTTGGACATAAGTTAGTATTGTTTAAGGATGGAACTTTTTTCGATATTATTGATAGGATGTTATAGTAATGTAGTTTTAGAAAAAGGAGAACATGCGGGACTGGTGACAGCCCATCGTGTCAGACAAGGCTGTGGGAATCGAACTCACAACTGAAGTGTGACTGGCCTTTATCGCCTACCACTATCCTACAGGAAGTCCCTGCTTAGTAGAAACTAGTTTTAGTTTATCAAGAGGTATGATATATGAATTATAAGTTCATTTTTTGGAACCATCAATGATTAATCTAACTGTATAGTGGACTTATAACTTTTTCTAACCTTTTCTTTGAAACAGATGGAATGGCCCATCATTCTATCACATGATCTGCTAACACATCACGAATAACAAATTCAACTTCATTTCATTAAGGGATGAAGTGGAAATTGTTCAATTCACGAACAACAGTGAGATTGTACCAAAATCATGTAAGTATTTCTTTTAATTCATCAACTTTAGGGAAATGATCTTGAAAAACAAAAATGTTGTCTTAGTGACCTTATTTCTAATGAATCAGATGGTACCTTAGATCATCAAAAATCTATGGCTTTGTGATTGTTGGCTTTTTTATAGCCATGTTCTCTACCACTCTCTATTAGAACATGATGGTTAGATTTCTCTTCCATATCCATATTTTCACCTATGTTATCCTATGTAGAAACCCAGTGATTAGTTTATTTGGGTAACTGTTACATTTCATACTTTAGTTTAAAAAGATAAGTTTTGGTATTTCTTTTTACGATGTGGGTTTCAATTAAAGAAACTTTCAAGTAGAAAACCATTTCTAACCCCGACGAATTTCGAGGCCCAAATTCAATTTAAGGGGGGTAGAATGTAATAACCTGAGATTTTATAAGATATATTCATTTTAATTTCTTTCATATCTTCTATTTTATGCTACACCAAGATTATCTTGTGCTATACGCAAAACCATATTAGCTTGCAGTATACGCAACACAATTCTTGGATCGTGTTATACACAATTTCAAGTTCATTTGATAGAAGTTATTCTACACAACATTGAGTGTATATATATATATATTCAATGTATAAATGAAAAATGGTTGGATTCTGTTATAATGAAACAACAAAGGAGTCTTTCACTATACGCAACCCTGACTTGGCTTTCATTACACGCAATCGTGACCTTCTTCGATAGCATGTGTTGTACGCAATACTCGGTTTTACTAAATAACGATATGTTATTATAAAATTATTATAAACTAGCCGTTATGAATATTATTAACTAAATTTTGAAATTTATAACATTATTATTCATCTTACACATTTTCTAGAACAACGTATAAGAACAAAATAAATTTTTCGGGTAAAATAAGTATTTTTCAAAAAATGCAGTTTTGCCGCCTTTTGATGGTGCACCCACTTTAAATCTAGTTTTTGACATGTTTATAAGATCAATTTTTCAAAATAAAATTATTCTTAGGAATAAGGATATAAAATTTTACCTTGGATAAAATTTTCATATTATTCTGATAACTTTCATATTTTAATGAATAGTAAATCACGATATATTTTAATTAAAAACAACATTTTTCATCGTAATAATTTATGTGGTGAAATTATAATATTGAATGGTTTTAAAGTATAAATAGAATCTATTTTTACCATTTAATACAATTTATGTCATTATCATTGATTTTACCTTGAATTCGTAGGATAAATAAATTCAATCTTTTGCAATGTTTTAAACAAAAACCCGTTTTCTTTCGACAACGGGATTAATTTTAATTTAATTTCTGCAACTTCTGTGTATTGAATTTGGAAAAATGGATTTCATATTTGTAATCATTGGGTCCAAATTATATTAATAGACTACTTTTTATTTTTGGGCTTTATGAATAGTAACAACGGTAAATTTTATTTACCATAGTTAAAGGTAAATCGGGTAATTAAGGGTAAATATAATATTATAAAATTACCCTAACACAAGTCAAAATTCTATTGGATGACTAAAAGTAGACCCATATCACTTAAGGGTCGGATTAGATTCATTTTATGGACTTTTGACCATGAAAATAAGTTAATTATTATTAAAACCAAAGAAAGTGACAACATGTCACTCTCTTAAATATTATAAGTATAATAATTTTAATTTAGTGATAAATCTCATAAAACATCGAACATGAATAGTCTCCAGAAAGATAATAAAATTATCTACATCATGATAATTTATTTAGATTTTTTAGGTATTAAAATATTATCATTAATGGTGATAAATTAATGATGCAGAAATTATTTATTAAGTGAAAAATCAGTAATATAGTTTTTATTGAAATAATAATACCCATTAAAAGGCCCACAAACCTGAACAAAACTTTTTTTAGTGTATATATATACCATAATCATTTAATGACCTAGTATATAACCGTTTGTAGTCTTATAAATTTTATTATGAAACTTATATTTTTTTATTTTAAATGATACCAAAGTTGTCACCTTCATAATTTAATAAATATAACAATTTAAATATTGTGATTTTAAGATGATAAATTCGATTAAAAGTATTATTGTGAAAGTTAATAGATTTATATTCATCATAGGATCTTATTTTTAATTTTTATGCAACAAATATGTATATTAAATAATTATACAAAAATGTTGTAGTAATTATTTTATTAAGAGATAAACCAAATAAATGGTTTTAAAAATAATAAAATAAATATTATATGAACTATTTAATGTTCTCCAATAATTTTATATATACATATGGACTTTTATGAATCTATTAAAGCTTTTATTTTGAACATATATTCTTTATATATTTTATCTAAATTCATAAAAATGAATAGTGTCAAAATTGACAGTATTGTTATTTTATAAAAATAACATATTATAAAATTATTTAAAAATCACAAAAATATTTAAAAATTATAAATTTAAATTTATATGGTCTAAAAAGTTATAAAGTATCCAATTATGGACAATTAACAACAAATAAGTAATTTTTTGTTATAATTTAAAATTTATAATGTTATTACCACAAATAAAATTAAATTGATTAAGTAAGGATAAATCAAGTTGATAATGTTTAAAATAATTTCCTAACATGTCTAAATTTTATTGGTTGATGATATTACAACCCTATATCATCTTAGATTCTAATATGAGTCATTTTTGGAGGTTTTTAAGTGGGGTTAGATTTATTATAAATTGATATTTTTAAGATTTCCAAAGGTGCCCCTCTCCTCCCTTATAAAAGGTCACCTCCTCCCTCTCTTCCTCACACCAATTTGAGCCTTCATGCTCGGCTGAACCCTGCAAAATTATCTTCTCCACTTCCCTATAAACATACTAGAGGTCCTGGTCTTCTTCAAAGACCAATTGTAGTGCCCTATGTGGAGGTCTCAAAGAGGCGCTTCAAAGAAGAGGTAATGTCTGTTACCGATTCTTTCAACTTTATTTCTTTTTCTACTTCTTATTATTTAGTTGATTCATTATGATGTAATAACATCAGTATCACTAATATACTGATATGATATTATAAGTATGAAACAATCCTATTTTACCATCTATCCATCCTACGGAAAATGAAATCACCGCACGTGCGTACGTACAGAATACCGTCTCCACGTCGTGGTGTAATCTGTTTTTCCAACTCCACCTTACTTGGATGGGTATAATGGTGTAAAGAAAAACTATACATAGCTATTATTACATCATACTGATTATGATATATTGTATCATCTTATCCAATTCAATTAAATAATTATGGGAACGATATCATCACTCGTGCGTACGTACGGACTACCGTCTCCATGACGCGATGAGATTCATTCTCCATGTTAACCATTTAAGAATGATTATAAAGTATATATAAGCAATAATAATGAAATATATAACATTATAAAGATACTGGATTTATGTATATATATGTATGTATTTCATCTACTTAATTCCATTCAACTCAATAAGGAAACGAAAACAGCGTTCATGCGTACGTACGGCCTACCGTCTCCATGAACGGTGTATTTCATTCAATTTATTGATCTATTATATATATGTATATTCTGAATATATATTATATATAAATCATGTTTTTTATTCTGTAATTAATTAATCATGATCTAATTAATCATATGAATAATTACAAGTCAAAACACGGATGACAAATGAAACGATTTTACCCAAAACACTCTTTAACATGGAATTTACAAAAGAACGGGTAATATAAAGTCATAAGTAAACCATATATGATATCATAACAATGAATATGATTCTTTAATAAGTCAAGGACATTATTTAAATCATTATAAAGTAGGTTTGGATACATACAAATCATATAGAACATAAGATAGGGGATAATTTTGCAAATCTCATTTTTATCTGAGATTGCTTATTCGTAAGTATTTACTGGGGTTATTTCTATCATCCATGTCCATGTTTTATAAAAGTGTTTTCATGTATGTTTAAAGTACTTTTTACCCATTTTTGACTTTTACTACATGGTATGTATGGAATATTTCTATTACAAGGTACTTTTTGACATTTCTGACAAAAGTACGAGAAGAATGTTTTTTTAACTTATACGGCACGAACGGATTTTTACTGTTTTATAAAGCCTTATTTTCATGAAGCTTACTCCAAAATATTGCATGAATATTTTCATCAAAATCCTTTTCTTTTAAAATTTCATGACATTTTGTGAAAAGAAAATGATTTTGAAGAAGAAATGATATTTTTCTCAAGAATTCAATTCAAGTGTTTTATCAAATCCATTTTCCATCTAAGATGACATTATTTCCAATGTGTATGTTTCAAGTATAATGTCTCTATGATTTACATGGTTTAACTTTTCATATGATTAAATGATATCCATTTGTTTTATATGGATTATGTTATGATGGAATGATGTTTATGAGACCCATTTTATTATTTGGGTAATGATGAATGTTTTAAGTTTATTTTGTGGCACAAGTAAGAATGATTTCATTATGAGATGGGTAGGACCTATATCTCCCTCCAATGCATTGGGTAAAGATTTATATCTCATGAGATATACATGGATGGAACGTCAAGTTAAAATGGTTCAGTAATACAGGACTGAAACGAGGAGTGAACTCGATTCAGAAAGGGACTTTGTCCACTAAGATGGTCTTGGCAGCAATGTCTTGGCTAATATGGAAATCATATCATGTTCTTAATGGTTTCCACAATTACATGTTTTATTCCCATGCTATTTTATCATTCTTAATTTTTTTTATGATCTATGCCTTACGTACTTCCATCGTTTATGTCATTGCTCAAGCTTTTGATGTTTAAACATTATGTTCATGTTTTTAAGTTCAAATGTATATGGTATGTTTTATTTCATCCATGCTTACCCTTACTGACCATTTGAGCTCACCCTTTTTTATGTTTTCTTTTCCCCATGATATAATGAAAGGTTTTAGGTAAGAAAACAAAAGGGGAAGATCTTTATGGGAGATGTTGAAGATATTTCACCACGATTAGAAGATTATTTTCCGAGTTTCCAAAGACACTAAAATATTATGATCCTTGTGTGTCTGTTTTTGTTATGTATCAAGTATTCCACAAAAGTAATTTAATGTCCATGTACTTCAAGCTTCGAATATCTACATGAGTAATTATTTAGATTGGTACGTCATGGGTGGGACGTGGTTTCAGATATCCCCTCGATTCATCCATAGTCTTATGAGGCCGAACAGTTGTCTAGCCTCAGCTAAGTGGGTTTTTACCCTGTATGTATTAAACCATCTTGTAAAAGATATTGGTGGTTAAGATACCATATAACTGGGAAACTTATAGTCCAATAATTAAGTATTGAAATCATTTAGAATTCAATTATAATTATCCATGAAATTTTCACTATTCAAAAATATGAGTATGGATTTCATTCTATACTTATTGATTTAATGTCATGTCTACTCAGTTATTTACCTTTCCATATTGATTATTCTATATCTATATATTTAACTTGCCTATTTTTTCAGTTATTTACCTTTCTATATTCACTATTCCTTATCCATTTATTTAAATGTAATTTTTGTTCAATATTTTACCTTTCTATATTGATTATGCTCAGTGACTCATTATTGTTTCTGTTGTATTTAACCTCGAATGAGCATTTGAGCTCACGCTTATTTTTTTCATTTCCACATGAATCCAAAATAAATTACTCTGACTGATATTAAGAGATTATCTAGATGGAATAAAGTTATTTTATAAAAAAATAAGTAATAATTTTTGTATTCAAATGTATTATAAAACTCATGTGTGTATCTAGTATACCAAGACTATAAAACTAATAGGTCCTTCAGGAAGTGTTTCATTGTATCTTATTCCAATGTAATTGTATCAAGCAACAGCTCAAGGTTTCTGAGTTTGAGTCTCTGTAGTTTTAGTTTAAGATGAGTTTTTTAGTTATTTCTGAAAATAGTGATTTTTTGTGAACAGTGATAATTGTAGTTTTTATATATAACATGAATTTTATGATATTATTGGTATATAAGTATGAATTTAAAAACCTTAAACCTTTCTATAGTAATAAATATTTATTTAATACGTTATATTATAGTTTTAAAAAATTTTGTCTTAATTCACATACTAATATTTGTCACTTTAGAACCTAAGTTATATTTTAAGAAAAAATATTTAATATATTATACATCTTTATTTTAAAACTTTTTTTTAAACTTATATAAGTTGAATATAATAAAAGAAATTCAATTTTTGTATATACCAATGTTAAAATTATCTCAGAATTATTTTTCCACATTTTTTTAAAATAATGTATTTTTAGATTAATAATAAAAAATACATTTTTATCAAAATGATGAATTTTATTACCTAATAAATATATAAGTGAGACATAGAATTTTTTAAAACCACATAACATTTAAAAAATATATAATAATTTAATTTTAATAAAACAACTTTTTATCATTTCCATTAATTCAACATTTTATTATAAATACAGTTTTGTCTTGATTTCAAAGACACATAACATTTAATAGTTTTATAATTAATCAATTTAGGTCTTGAAAAGAAAAAATAATTAAAATATTATGCCACACATAAATTTTATGTTTGAAATAGTCTTTTCTAAGAAATAGTTTTTCTAAGTTATAATAACTAATAAAAAATTAAATTATATTACTCTTAGGAATTTAATTTCTATTAAAAAATAATATTTAAAATAGGAAATTTAAAAAAAATTAAGTAATTTTAATTTTAATCTTGACCATTATAATTATTTAATGACAGTGAAAAATATGAAACCATAGTAAGTGTAATTTTAGGGAAAATGGTATAAACAATATAAGTGTTTATAAAACATTTGAAAATATTAATATATTGTATAAAGTGTATATAATAAAAATTATCTCTTTTAACACATAATTATAGGCCATTTATAGAGCCTTTGGACTTGAATATTAGAGTGAAATCATTGAAAAGTAAAGATATTTTACAAAAATGTAACTCTAATTACATATAAAAGGGTATCACCTCCACCCCATTTCTACAACCTTTATAAATATATGGCTTTAACAAAACAATACCAGAGTATCTTATAAAGAACATCATTATTAATTTTATGCCTTGGTCTCACCAGCAGACCAAGCTAAGTATCCTTAAAGAGTTACTCAAGGGATAACTTCCAAGAGAGAGTCAATACTATCAACCAAACGTCTTTATTACTTTACATATTCTACAACCCTCATGTCCACTCTACCCATGAAGGTATGATAACCCCATAATTTTACTATAATAACATATTATAAGACAATTTTAATATCTATTTTATTTTTTCTTATAAAATCATTGAGGGAACTGAAAATGTCGGCATGCATGTGTTCGGATATCTACCTCCATGAATGACATGTTGAATTTTTCATCGCCACCTTATATAGTGTTTTAGAAAGGGATATATAATTTAAAATATGATACTTATAACATTATTATAATTCCTAATTATAATTATTTCATTTTCTGCTCCCTCTCATTCAATGAAAAAAAAGTTGTGTCATTGCATATGTCCTAACTACCACCTCCATGAAATGATTTTTTATGTTTCCCAGGTCCACCAAGCATGAATGAACATAAAACTATATATAGTATTTATAATTTATATTTTTTGACACCATTAATAATATATAACAATAATATTTTTAAATATATATGTTTTATAGACAAATAATGTTCTTAGTAACTTTATCCTCTTTTAGTGGAATTCTAAAGGAACCATTGTTAATATGGTTATATTTTGTGATTTCATTTGAAATTAAATAAGTATCATTCTAATAGAATAATATAGGACATAAGAATCCAAAATTATTTATATCATGAAGTTATTTTACAAGATCTTGGACCACAGTCAATAAACTAAAAGCATGAAGAATAAATTAACTATACAACCCCAAGTAGATGATGTAAGTAGAAATGATAATAAAAAAAAATAATAAAAGATTCAAAATATTCCTCATAAAATTAAATATTTATTATTAAGGGTATTATGTATTTATTTAATGTTATTGAGGACTCTATGGAAAGTTAAGAGCACATTTTGACACACTATTACAGATCTTTCATACTACCCTCATTACATGTCAATTACACTATCTCTTTTTTTCCAAATTTTACGAAATATTATTCTTATTGTACTCTTAAAAATTAATATAAATATACCTTTACATATACATAGATAAATATTATTCTCATTCATTCATTTATACTTTATTTTACTTCCCCTTCAAATTTCAATTTTAAATGAAACTAGATTTAAAAAAAAATCATAATTTCATATCTCATGTCTAGAATCACCCCAATAAAATGTTTTTAAACCATGAATAAACTCTAAATAATAATAAAAATGTGTCACCCCATTTTTTATTTTTTAGTTTTATGGAAAATAATAACTTCTTTTCTTATTTAAGATTATATTTTATATATCCCATAAGGAATCAACAGAGTATTAAATTTTTATTCTTTCATCTCCATATTATTCTCATGAATTGTCTTCATTTAAATTACATACTAAACAAAAATATCACCTTTTCAATTTTAAAATAAAAAAACATAATTTATTCTTCTCATATGTCTCATTACAATTTATCCCTATTTTATTCCTTGAAACTAAATTATAAAACAAACTTCATTCCTGTGATTTTGATCATGTTTAGGGATTATATATGGTTTCTTTTCCACATATAGAATTCATTGTTGTGATTTTCAATGATCGATTAGAGGGTATGAAATTAAAAAACCCTCCACTGATTAGAGTAACTTTTTATATCTCATGACATGTTATATTTGTGATTTTGGAGTGAACATAATCCATTACGATATTTTTTCCATTGTGTATAGTGCTCCAGTGGTTACACAAAGTAAAATATGTTAAAAAATGAGTCTTTTTGAATTTATATATTCCTATAATGAATTTATTGATGATTTATATAACATTATATTCTATTTAGAGGATAATGGTGTGATCCAAATCCACTATGTGAGTTTTTTTACTTTATGATGATGGTCTTGGGAGTGACTCTTGACTTTTTTTTATGATGTCATGCATTATGATGCTTCCACATAATCCCTGACTCAATTATCATATGATGTTATTTATATATCCAATGTTTCTATTTATATGATAATTATTTTTATGATATCATTTTATTCTTCCTGAAATTCACTTTATGATTTATTTTCATGTTTAGGCCCATAAAAAAGAATCTAGATCAAACATTTTCTGACATATTTTTTCACAGGATATCATTTGTTGTTTTAAAACATATATTCGCATTAGGATATCTATAATAAGTTTTAAATAATTCTTTTTTTTTATTTTTTATATATATTATTTATTTACGTAATATTTCAGCAAAACTAGACCTTTTGATGCTCATTTTTTATTTTTTGAGAATATAAGTGAATTTTTTTGAAATAAAGTGTGTTTAAGGATTGGTTCTCTATATTTGGTGTCAGTAGAAGTTCTATTTATTTTTTGATATTTAAATAAGAGAACCTGTCTAAAACCCTTGATATAATCTTCTATGTAGGACAACATCTTGGAATATTGGTAAAGTATAGTGAATGTGGGATTCCTAAAAACTACATCCCGGTTAGGATAGTACAAAGTGGATGTATTTGTGGAACCAACTCACCTTACTGTAGTCACCCTAAAAAGGTTTTGATGAGAATTTATGTCATTATCACTCTAATTCATGATGATTGGTCCTAATATTAAACACCTAGATCAGATCTCTGAGGGGATATGATTTGGATGATCATATTACTTTTATAAACTTTTATAAATTATTTATTTCTAAGTTACATTGTGGTAATGGGTTGAGATGTATAAGAGAACCCAACTCAAGGTAAACTAGATTGAATCACGAATGATATAGGTTAAATTTTTGATGATATAAGTTGGTCTAATAATAATAAAATTTTAACTATGAATGGTATATGTTAAAAAATAATGGAAAATTATAAACTAAAAGAATTATATGCGAATGTGAAGGTATAATCAGGTAAGACGTCCGAAGTTTAAATTTCACTTTTCTTATATCGTATACATAACTTATGATTCTACTTGTTTTCCCTCATGTTAACCCTTTTTTGTTTTATTAATGCCCCTAACCAAAATATGAAGAGTTAAAAATTGTTTTCCTGTACAGTGCAATGATTTTATAAATTACTAACCCATTATAGTTGGATCTGGGGTGGGAAATATATTTGTTGAACCCTCTAGGAATCTAGTTGCTTTATTATATTTTGATAATCCCAATTATGCTTTATTATATTTTGATAATCCCAATTATGCTTTATTATATGTTGATAATCTCAATATTGCTTATTTATAGTTTGATAATTCTTGTTGTGGATAAATACTTACTTTAGTATTTGTGTACTTCAGACACATATTCATATGTTATGATAATTATATTATAATCAAAGAATTTGGTTAGGAAATGATCTATTATATTATGTTTAGTATTAGACTTTTGGTTACTGGATGTATGTATACTCTGACTTAACTCATTCGGCCATTAGAATGCTTAAACAGAATAGAGCTACCGATACAGAACAGAGCTACCGATACAGAACAGAGCTACCGATACAGAACAGAGCTACCGATACAGAACAGAGCTACCGATACAGAACAGATCTACCGATATAGTTATGTCTACCGCTATGTGAGAGCTACCGGTACAGACAAGTCTACTGATACATCAAAGCCTACCGATACATCAAGGAATCTACCGATAGGGACTTACCGCTACTGATACAAGAAAAGTATAAACCTACTGATACAAGAAAGTCTACTGCTACTGATGCAATCAAGTCTACCGATATAAAGTCTATCGTTACAATAAGCTACCGATACTCAGACCTACAGATACACAAGGCTACCGATATCCAAATCTACCATTCCAGAGATAGAACCTGATGCTGCTTTAATTTCTTTATCATTAATTAATCTAACCAACGGTCATATCAGGTATATTTGAATATAATGAAATTTATTTAATGTGTATTGTTGAATGTCAGGGAATCATACCTCATACCTACAAAAAAGAAATCACTTCTGTTGTCGGAGCTCGTGCTTTAAATAAGATATGCTCATGCTACTAAAAGAGAAGGAGGTTTTGGAAAAACAAATAAGAGCATGACAAAAAATAAGAAGGTGCTGAAACGTGCGCATGAAAGGAGACTACTGAACTTACACAAAGAGATCATACATTCCTACATACCAGAACGAGCTGAGAACGAGAACGAGAACATCAACACAAGATGTTCATCAACTACAGTTTCATCGTCTCTGAACCTGGATGTCAAGCGAACGACACTCTGTTTTCCAGAAAAAAACCAGAAGAGGACTCATAACCAATTCTGATCAATCCAAAGGAGTCCAAAGCTGCACTACAATCACTAGAGCCATTCTAAACTCTACATCTTTGTCTCTGTGATTTATTATTTACTTTTCGACCAGTCTGTGTCATCTGCTATATTTTTACACATACACTGTATCCTAAAATTTAACTGGAGGATCTGTAAATCCTCACTCAAACTCTTAAATCTTTTATTTCCCACTAGGATAGTGGTAGAGGTCATGCGTGACCTAGACAGTTGGTTTACTGTTGTGTTTCTTTCCCATGGATAACAGTGGTAGAGGTCTTAGACCCGGACAGTTGTATACTGTTGTAATCCCCGATCCAGGGTGTGGATCACTTTTATATAAAGTTTTGAGAGGACTAAGTCTCATCTTGAGACTAAACCTCTTGGTTATATCTGCTGTGCTTATTTCTTTTCAAAGTTATTTTTTATTCCGCTGTAAACTACTTTAAAACCGAAAACTGTTTTAAAGACACTTTGAAAATTAAACTTTCAAGTGTTTATATTAGTTGTAAATCAGTAAGTTAGTTTCAAAAGTTAATCAACTCTTCTGATTTCATTAACTGGGAAACAATCAATCCCTTGAGAACCTAACAGAACCTTTACTTTGATATAAATTCACTACATCTTAATTATATGTTTTATTTGGGGGAATTTGGTAAATGATTTTTAAACAGAAATTTTAACTGGAACTCAATTCACCCCCCCTCTTGAGTGTCCACTCCGACCAACATTTGGTATCAGAGAAATTAAAATATTTTCTTAAGTACACTGTTTTTCAACTGTGATTTTAGTTGTATTTTAAATTTCTTAAAATATCTGTTATTTCTAAATTTTTATCTCTTTAAAATTTTTATTTTAACCTAGTTATCATGGATAACATAATTGAAGGTGTTTCTACTAATAAAACACCATTTTTCAATGGAAACAACTATGCTCAGTGGAAGATTAAAATAAAAATTCATTTAGAAAGCATGGGTTTTGATATTTGGACTGCCATAGAATCAGAATATAAACTTCCTACTACTGTTAGATCTACTTGGAATGAAGCTACTAAGATAGGCTACAATAATAATTGCAAAGTTATGAATTCTCTGTATTGTGCTTTAGGAGATGAGGAATTTAATAGAATATATGCTAGTAAGACTACACATGAAATTGGGGATACTTTAAGTGTTTCTCATGAAGGAACAACTAACGTTAAGGAAATGAGATTGAACACCTATACTATTAAATATGATAATTTTAAGATGAAGCCTGATGAACCCATTTCTGATATGTATCTCAGGTTTAACGAAATTGTCAATACAATGATCTCACTAGGAACAGATGTTTCATCAAAGGAGCAGATCATGAGAATTTTGAGATGCCTACCTGAAAGATAGAGGGGCACTTCTATTTCAATTAGAGAATGTTGTGATATTGGTGAACTGCCAGTTAAAGAACTTATTGGTAAGTAGATGATGTATGAAGAAGAGCTTAAAGTAAACAAAGGAGAAGATGATGAACCAAAAAGGAAGTCAGTTGCCTTCAAGACATCTACATCAAAGAATAAGGAGAAACTTCAAGCTGTAAGTGATAGCTAAAGCTGTGAAGAAAGTGAAGGTGCATCTGAAAGTGATGTAGAAATGGATCACATAGCCAGAAGATTTAAGAAGTTTTATAGGAAAAAGAAGTTTTTCAGAAAATCAAATTACAAAGGTAAGTATGACAACAAGGGACACTAGAAAAAGGACTGGAAGAAATCTGACAAAACTGATGAAGTTGTCTGCTATGAGTGCAAGATAAAAGGACAGATAAAAGAAGATTGTCCAAAACTAAAATACAAGAAGAAATATGAGTATAAGGATAATAAGTATAAGAAATATATGAAGGATACTTGGAGTGCTTCTGAAGATATCTCCAGTGAATCTGAAGCTTCTGAAACTGAAATCATAAATAAGGAAAACATGTGTTTTATGACAAACAACTCTGAGGTAACATCTGAAACTCCTGCTTTAAATTCTTATTATTCTAGATATGATTCTGATTCTGAAAATATGTCAAAATCTGAATTTTTTTGAATACTGTGATATGTTGGAAGAAACATGTAATGAGCTGAAAGACAAATACAGAGGTTTAAAGCAAAAGTATGCTTTAACTGCTAATCATAAATCTGATCATGACATAGAAATAGAAAAGAATTATCAGTTACTTAAAGAAAACACTAAACTGAAATTGTCAAATGAGAAACTTAGGAAGGATTTAGAAAAGTTCACAAATGGAAAAGATACTCTTACTAAAATTCTGGGTAAGCAGATTGCACCTAGATATACTACTGGCATTAGATACCAACCGGGACAAAGAAAAATAACCAAAAATAGATTTATTCCTAAATCTGGACAGAATACTGCTAGTTCTAGTTCTGGACATTTATATGCTTCAACTAGTTATATTCATAGTTACAGATCTAATAAAGTTTATCATTCAAAATCTGTTGATTCTACAAATTTTATGAGACCCACAAGACAAATTTGGGTACCTAAAGTTTTATTGGCAAACCTATCTGGACCCAAGAAAATCTGGGTACCAAAATCATTTCCTATCTAAATCTGTTTTGTAGGGAACCTTCTTAAAGAGATCCTATAGAAAGACCTGGTACTAGGACATTGGATGTTCAAGACACATTTCAGGAGACTTCTCATGCTTTAAATGCTTAGTCAGATTTGATGGAGGTTTTGTCACTTTTGGTGACAATTCTAAAGGGAAAATCATCGTCTTAGGCTATATTTGTAACACTGACTCAGTATTAATTTCTAAAGTTCTATTTGTTGATGGACTTAAATATAATTTACTGAGTATTTCTCAGTTATGTGATTATGGTTTCAATGTTAAATTTGATAATGATTCTTGTAATTTTTTTCTAAAAATGCTTTAGTATTTTCTGCCTTGCGAAATGAAAATGTCTATGCTGTTGATTTAAATTCTTTACATATGAAAAATATTACTTGTTTAAATGCTTTTCATAAAGAGTCATGGCTTTGGCACAGAAGATTAGGACAATACAATGTAAATTCACTCAGAAAACATTCTAGGAAGATCTTAGTTAGAGACCTACCAAAACTTGAATTCCCAACAGATAAAGTTTGTAATCCCTGTCAAAAGGGAAAGAAACATAAAGTTTCTTTCAAATCAAATAAAGAAGTGTCAACTTCTCAACCTCTCGAGTTGGTTCACATGGATCTATTTGGACATTCTAGAGTTTCTAGTTTAAATGGGAAGAACTATGTCTATGTTCTAGTAGATGACTATTCTAGGTATACTTGGGTATATTTTCTAGCTCACAAAAGTGAAGCTTGTTCTTACTTTGTTAAATATTCCAAGTCTGTAGAGAACCTTAGTGGAATTAAGATTAAAACCTTGAGAAGTGATCATGGTCATGAGTTTGAAAATCATGAGTTTGAATCGTACTGCTCACACAATGGCTATAGTCACAATTTCTCTGCCCCTAGGATACCTCAGCAAAATGGTGTAGTGGAAAGGAGAAATAGAACCCTTCAGGAAATTTCCAGAACCATGCTCAATGAGTATGACCTACCTGTTTATTTTTGGGTTGAAGCTGTCAATACAGCTTGTTATATTATCAATAGAGTCTTGATCAGACCTGTTCTTAAGAAGACCCCTTATGAGTTGTGGAACCATAGGAAACCTAAGGTTAACTAATTCAGAGTTTTTGGTTGCAAAGTCTTTATTCTTAACATTAAAGATAATCTTGATAAGTTTCCATCCAAGAGTGATGAAGGAATTTTCCTAGGTTACTCTATTTCTAGTAAAGCCTATAGAGTTTTAAATAAGAGAACCAAATGTGTGGAGGAATATGTTCACATCAAATTTGATGAAACTGATCCACATGAACCTAAGACCTCTCTTAAAAATCTTGAAGATGATCTCTCTGTTTTGAACCTTAATGATAAAGACAGTGGACCTATAGTTAAAACATCCCGTTCTTGAAATTTTCCAGAACCTACTTCTGTTGACTCACAATCTGTTGATGAGCCCGAAATCTCTAGCCCCACCTTTTTGAGACCAACTAGGATTCTAAAGAACCATCCTTTAGATGTTGTAGTAGGTAATCTGGATAGAGGAACACATACTAGAGATTCTCTAAGAAATATGGTTGAATATCAAGCTTTTCTTTCATAGTTAGAACCTAAAAATATCAATGATGCTATCAATGATGAATTTTGGTTAATAGCTATGCAAGAAGAACAAATCAATTTGAATGAAATAAAGTCCGGGAACTAGTAGAAAGACCTAAAGACACCTTGACCATAGGCACAAAGTGGGTGTTTAGAAACAAAGTTGATGAATCTGGAAATATCATTAGAAACAAAGCTAGACTAGTTGCACAAGGTTACAATCAATAAGAAGGAATTGACTATGAGGAAACCATTGCACTTGTAGCTAGATTAGAGGCAATTAGGATCTTACTTGCCTTTGCATCACATCTGAATTTCATTTTATATCAAATGGACGTGAAAAGTTCTTTTCTAAATGGATTTATTATTGAAGATGTTTTTGTAGAACAACCTCTTGGTTTTACAAATCCTCACATTCAAAATCATGTTTTTAAACTTTCTAAAGCTTTATATGGTTTAAAACAACCTCCAAGAGCTTAGTATGAAAGACTTACAAATTATCTTATTTCAAAAGGATTTACAAAAGGAATTGCTGATCCCACTCTTTTTATAAAAAGAATTTCAAAAGATGTTTTAATAGTACAAATCTATGTTGATGATATTATTTTTGGATCTTCGAAAAATTCTTTATGTACTGATTTTTCAAAGGTTATGCAAAATGAGTTTGAAATGAGCTTAATGGGAGAGCTTAAGTACTTTCTTGGATTTAAAATCATTCAAACTAAAGATGGTATTATTTTAAATCAGACTAAATATACGAAGGATTTATTAAAACGTTTTGGTTTGGATAGTATTAAGGGAAGTGATACACCTATGAGTACGACCTGTAAATTGGATATTGATGAAACTGGTAAACCAGTAGATCAACCTAATTATAGAGGTATGATTGGGAGTTTACTTTATCTTACTACTAGTCGATCTGATATTATGTTTAGTGTATGTATGTGTGCTAGATTTCATGCTGGCCCTAAAGAGTCACACTTACTTGTTGTTAAAAGGATTTTCAAATATCTTAAATACACTGTCAATTTGGGACTGTTTTACCCAAAAGAACAATCATTTTATTTAATAAGTTATTCAGATACTGACTTTTCTAGATGCAAGTTAGACAGAAAGAGCACATCTGGAACATGTCATTTACTTGGAAAGTCCCTAGTATCATGGTGTAGTAAGAAACAGAACTCAGTTGCATTATCTACTGCTGAAGCAAAGTATATAGCTGCTAGTAGTTGATGTGAATAGATTATGTGGATGAAACACACTCTATTGGACTATGGATTTGAGTTTAAACATGTTTCAATTAACTGTGATAACACTAGTGTGATCAACATCTCAAATAACCCTTTCTCTCACTATAGAACTAAACACATTGATGTTAGACACCACTTTCTAAGATATCAGTATCAAATAGGTGATATAACTCTTGAATTTATAGGCACTGAACTTCAATTAGTTGATATTTTCACTAAGCCTTTTAGTTCAGAAATATTAAGTTTCATTAGACACGAATTAGGAATGATAACTTACTCTTAAACTATTAAAGAAACCTCACAGTTAGGAGACCTCACCGTTAGAGAGACATCACCATTAGGAGACCTCACCGTTAGAGAAGACCTCACCGTTAGGAAACCACACCGTTAAGAGACCTCGCCATTAAGAGACCTCACCATTAGGAGACCTCACCATTAGAAAACCTCACCATTAGAGAAACCTCACCATTAGAGAAACCTCACCGTTAGAGAAACCTCGCCGTTAGAGAATCCTCACCGTTAGATAAACCTCACTGTTAGGAGACCTCACCATTAGGAGACCTCATCGTTAGAAACCTCACCGTTAGGAGACCTCACCGTTAGAAGACCTCACCATTAGGAGACTTTACCGGTACATATTGCACTATTTTAAACTTATGTAAAGCTGAGACTTCGAACCGTTTTTAAAAGATTTATTTTATTTGTGAATCCTAAATGATATTAAACCCGATATTAGACTTCACTCAATCTCACCGCGAACTCGTCTATTCGAATCCCTTCAACCTCAACCTCTCAAGCCGCAAAACCCTAGACCTCAAATCTGTAATGGCCCACGTGAAGAGACCTCAGGTTACAGATGGTAGTGACGAGCCGTAAGTGAAAAGACAGAAGGTGACCAATGCTGATGCCAGTGGAAGCGGTGAAAGTACAGATCGAAGGAATCCAGTAAACCCGCATCTCTCAAGGAGAGAGATTGTCGTTGAGAAAGAGGTGTGTGTAGAATGTCTCATGGAGATCAAGTCCTTGGTTCTGAAGGTTTTTGAAGAACAAAGTTGGCTAGAGTGCTTCATAAACAACAATGGACCTTATTATCTAGGACTTGTGAAACAGTTCTATGAATTCGGTCGTTTTGAGAAGTCCGAAGAAGAAAACAAGATATATTCTTATGTAAATTGTCACGAATTTTTCATTTACTTCAGTTGAATGGGTTGGGAACATAAAATTTCCACATGAAGGTGATTATTCTGTTTATTCAAAATCCATACCCTCAACCAGTGACTTTTTTAAGTATGAAGATGCTTTGTTCGAGCTGACAGGGAATGGGACCCCTAGAAAACTCATAGCTGTAGAGATGGAAGTGGAAGATAAACTTTTTTTCAAATTTATTCAACATGTAGTTACTCCAAGGAGAGGATACTTTGCTACACTAAGATTCCAGGACATTTATTTGTTACATCTGTTGAATCATGGAGTTAAGGTAAATCTGTGTAGATTGATTATGATTCAGATTGAGGATATGACTAGACCGAAGTCTAAGTCAAATGCATTGTTCTTCTCAAAGATGATTTCTGTTATGATGAAAGAAAAAGAGGTGGCTGGACCTCAGGATGAAATGATAGTAGTTAAGGATAACTTCCGCATCACTAGGACTGTCTTTAAATATATGAAAGTCAGATTGATTCCTTGGAGAAAATCATGGGTGAATGATGAGGGAAGGATATATGATAAGTTCACACCAAAGGACCATCCCTCTAGACCAAAGAATGTGAGAGATCCTGGTCTTGGACCAGATGAGCCAGAACCGGTCTACAATGATGATGAAGCTGGGGAGGAAGATACATCAGTTGAGGAAGGAGGAGACCCTGATTTACCTCCTAGTCCTATGCCTCAAACCATTTCCTATGGAGAAGCTAGCCCTCCAAAAGAACTACCAAGGAGAGAAACTATTTTGAAGGACAATGATACCGAGACTGAGGAAGAAGAAGAAGAAGCATGTCAGTATGTTGTTAAAGACACCTCTGAAGAGGATGAGGCGACCAAATATGATCGTGTTATTAGTGGTGAAAGGGAGGCTGCTGGTGAAGTAGATGATGAGGAAAATGAAGAAGAAGAGCTCAGTTTGAGCCCTCTGATAGACAGTACAGTCAAAATAGTACCTGATCAGGAAGCAGAAGTAGTATCTGTTGTTGAGAGAGTTCTTGAGCCATCAGATCAAATGGATATTGAATCTGCTGCAGTTGTAGAAGAAATTATAGAATTACATCAAGCAGAACAGTTAGAGTAGATACCTCAGGAGAATATTCCAAGTGAGGGGGAGAATCTTGGTTCAGTATCTGTGTTGTATGACATTGAAGGTTGTTCATCAGATCCAGGATATATGGTTCTTGGACTTTCCTATGAAGATTCGTATGAGGAAGACCATCCCCAAAAGGAATATGTTACCCCACCTGTAGTGGCTGAAAATGTGGAAACCAAGGAGGACATTGAGTCCTTAAAGGATGAATTGAAAGAAGCACTGAGAGAGTCAGTGGCATATTTGAAGACAAGTCTGGTTGAAGAGATGAGGAATGTGGGGAAATCCCTGGAGCTATCTCTAGGATGTTCTGTTGCTGGTCCAGTGAAAGGAATTATGGATGAAGTTAAATTATTCCATACTCAAATTGAGAGTTGGACAGGAGCTGTAGTGGCTCTAAGACAATCAATTGCTTCATTGCCAGCTTTGAACAGTTCTCAAACCCAAGTGCACAATGATATCAGATATATCAAAGAATTAGTCAAGGAATTTGTGGAAGTTTTTGAGGCTTTTAATAAATCAGTCAAATAACACTTGAATAGTAAAGATGAACTTGTCCAAAAGGTGGTTAGTAATCTGACGCAATCTTTCAAGGAGACAGTAGCTTTCTCAGTTAAACCCCTTCCCTCATCCAGCTCCACTCTGAACTTTGACCCGATCAGAACTGTTATTCAGGAAGAGTTGTCTAAGGCTAGTACCAGTGGCTCCTCAGATACTCATATCCTTGCTACCACTAGGGAAGCTAGTAGTTTTGTTCGTGATCACCTACGGGCAGCTACTGCTTCTCAAGAGGAAATTAAAATTAAAGTGGATGCTTATTTTGAGAAGGTTTACACCAAGCATCAAATGACCTACCATTTCAAGCTCTTGCTGGAGAATATGAAGTTTCCTCAAGTAACTCAGGCCTTCAGAGAACAGGTTAGTAAACTCAGAGAGCTTACTCCTGCCTTGGATAAATTCATTGAAAATCGAGATGATGTGTGTCTTCAATGGAGAGAGGAGGGAGTATTATTATGTATTTCAAGAACCTATTGCTACCCTTATTGGATGTGGATGCCAGACCTGTGATTGTACCTCCTTCACTTCTTGCCTCAGCCTCCGGGGGTACACCTCAGTTGACTCCAGTTACGGCTATTCGTAGCTTGACACCTATGATCCCACATAAGAGCACCGATTTCAGATCCAGAACAGTTTCAGTAGCTGACCCTCCAGTTGTGCTTTCAGCTATTCCTAAGTCATTTACTCAATATGTCCCTACACCCTATTCTGATCCTAAGGGAAAGACACATGTTCAAGATGATGATTGAGTGATTCTAGATCTTTTTGATAAGATTCACTTGTATTTTTTTTACCTTCAGATTTTATCAGTTTATCTCTTCTCCATTAATTAAATACCTCTTACTTTCTCTATTGTACTATGTTTCTCTTACTTTTCTAGTCATTATCTTTTCTCTAATACCCTTCTTTTTGCTAATCACAAAGGGGGAGAAAACCATGAGTCCTCAGAGTTGACAAAGGGGAGAAAAATACAAAGGGGAGGAAAACACAAAGGGGGAAAATGAGATCTAAGAGAATCTTGTTGTACATTTGAAAGGGGGAGGAATATGGAAGCTTTGTTTTAATAAAAGAAATCTTTTTCCTCTGATTCTAATTCTTCTCAGATTGTAATTCTTTTTATTTTGGCATAAGTTTTGATTATCAAAAAGGGGGAGATTGTTGAACCCTCTAGGAATCTAGTTTCTTTATTATATTTTGATAATCCCAATTATGATTTATTATATTTTGATAATCCAAATTATGCTTTATTATATGTTGATAATCTCAATATTTCTTATTTATAGTTTGATAATTTTTGTTGTGGATAAATACTTACTTTAGTATTTGTGTACTTCAGACACATATTCATATGTTATGATAATTATATTATAATCAAAGAATTTGGTTAAGAAATGATCTATTATTTTATGTTTAGTATTAGAATTTCAGTTACTAGATGTATGTATACTCTGACTTAACTCATTCTACCATTAGAATGCTTAAACAGAACAGAGCTACCGATACAGAACAGAGCTACCAATATAGAACAGAGCTACCGATACAGTTATGTCTACCGCTATGTGAGAGCTACCGGTACAGACAAGTCTACTGATACATCAAAGCCTACCGATACATCAAGGAAGCTACAGATAGGTACTTACCACTACTGATACAAGACATGTCTACAGCTACTGATACAAGAAATTCTACCACTACTGATGCAATCAATTCTACCGATAGAAAGTCTACCATTACAAGAAGCTACTGATACTCAGACCTACTGATACACAAGGCTACCGATATCCAAAGCTACCATTCTAGAGACAGAACCTGATGATACTTTAATTTATTTATCATTATTTAATCTAACCAACAGTCATATCAGGTATATTTGAATACACTGGAATTTATTTAATGTGTATTTTTGGATGTAAGGGAACCATACCTTGTACCTGCAAAAAGGAAATCACTTCTGTTGCCGGAGCTCGTGCTTTAAATAAGAGATGCTCCTTCTGCTAAAAGAGAAGGAGGTTTTGGAAAAACAAATAAGAGTGTGACAAAAAATAAGAAGGTGTTGAAACGTGTGCATGAAAGGAGACGACTGAACTTACACAAAGAGCTCATACATTCTTGCATACCAAAACGAGCTGAGAACAAGAACGAGAACATCAACAAAGAAGTTCATCGACTACAGTTTCATTGTCTCTGAACCTGGATGTCAAGCGAACGACACTTTGTTTTCCAGAAAAAAACCAGAAGAGGACTCAGAACCAATTCTGATCAATCCAAAGGAGTCCAGATCTGCACTGTAATCACCAGAGCAATTCTAAACTCTAAATATTTGTCTCTGTGATTTATTATTTACTTTTCGATCAGTGTGTGTCATCTGCTGTATTTTTACACATACACTCTCTCCTAAACTTTAACTGGAGGATCTATAAATCCTCACTTAAACTCTTACATCTTTTATTTCCCACTGGGATAGTGGTAGAGGTCGTGCGTGACCTGGACAGCTGGTTTACTGTTGTGTTTGTTTCCCACGGATAACAGTGGTTGAGGTATTATACCTGGACAGTTGTATACTGTTGTAATCCCCGATCCAGGGTGTGGATCACTTTTATATAATGTTTTGAGAGGACTAAGTCTCAGCTTGAGACTGAACCTCTTGGTTATATCTGCTTTGATTATTTCTTTTCAAAGTTATTTTTTATTCCGCTGAAAAATACTTTAAAACCAAAAACTATTTTAAAGTCACTTTGATAATTAAACTCGCAGGTGTTTATATTAGTTGTAAATCAGTAAGTTAGTTTCAAAAGTTAATCAACTCTTCTGATTTGATTAACTGGGAAATAATCAATCCCTTGAGAATCTAACAAAACCTTTACATTGATATAAATTCACTACAGCTTAATTCTGTGTTCTATTTGGGGGAATTTGGTAAATGATTTTTAAACAGAAATTTTAATGGGAACTCAATTCACCCCCCTCTTGAGTGTCCACTCCGACCAACAATATTAATTATTCCAAACCAACTACCATGTGATATGATTAACCTTGTGAGAAAAGTTGAAATTTTAATTCCCCAATAGAATTGAATGATATATTATAATCGGAACGTTGGTGATGAAGATGATGAGGAATAGAATATTTAATATCCTTCTTGTCAACAATGTGGGAAGTACCACCATGGGAATATTCTCAAGGGAACTAAAATATGTATTAAATGTGGAAAAGGAGGGTATCGAGAAAGAGGTTATTAAGGAAAAAACTAGGGTAATAGGAAAGATCAAATTGATATTACAAAGGATATACTAATGATTATATGTTTTAGATTTGAAGAATTTGTTCATTGTGAAACCATATCTACCAATATAATGGTTAGAGAAAAAAACCAACACCAAAAACCTCCTAGATCATGGGAAATAGTAAAATATTATGCAAGGACTACTATTGAGGTTGGTAGTTGTTTTTCTATATATATATGTAGACGCCTAATTTTGTATAATATTTCACCTATTAGGAACTTAGATATTAAAAAAATTATCTTCTTATATAATTATTATATCCCTTTAATTAAATAATTTTCAAGGTATATACAAAGTTACTCCTTATTGATTTATATTTTCACTACTAATTAACTTTCCATTAGGAAATGAATGTCTCTTTTATAAAGGGATCAAATTAAATTTCTTATAGGTAAATCTCACTACATATCCAAAATCAACACATGATCAATAACCAGTTAAGGTTATTTTGGATCATCCTATTCAAATTATAATAAATTTATGAGTTTTAAAATTTTGAGGATGTAATTTATTTTAGGGAAGATAATGTAGCAACTTGTTATTTTAGTATAATTTTTCCTATAATTATGTTAAATTTTTTTCAACTGTATACCCACACAAAATATAGAACAAAAATAATATTTTGATATTATCAAACCATTAATAAAATCCATTAAATTTTTATAAATTAACATGAGTAACTGAATTAATATATATATGAAATTATATATTTAAATAAAAAATTTATTTTATATTAATTTTATTTTATTCATTACTATGATAAAAAATAAATATTTTTTATTCGATAAAGTTTCTATTTATGAGAAAAATTTATATTATTGTTAAAATATGATTTTAATAAAATATATTATTTATTAATTATTACTATAATTATTATTTTTTTATATAAATTAACAATAAGATAAATTATTATTTAAAAAGGGTTATGTTTTTTTAAAAAAATTTATTTTATTTTATGATTTTATTTAGAACGAAAAATACATTCTTTTGAAATTTAATTTGAAATAATAAACATTATTTTTTCTTTATAAATTCATTAACAGTTTAAGATTATTTTTTTCTAAAATGATTTATTTTTAGATGATTAATGAAAAATACTTTATTTAAAAATAACATGATTTTTAGAAAATTATTAGAATACAATTAGAAATTCTAAATTCATGAAAAAAAATTATAGGAAAAAATATTTGTTTTATAAGTTACCTTATAGTTTTTAAAAAAAATTCTAATTTACAATCCCTTGTTTTACATTTTTTATATTAATTTTTATTTTCCAAAAAAAATTAATATATTACAGTATTATTTTTTACAATTTAATTTTCTTCACTTATAGTTAAATAAACTAAAATTATATTTATTTATGGATTAATACTGTGGAAATGATCTTATAATATTTTTTTGGGGATTTTTCTAAAATAATTTCTTTTGAGGTAGATTTTGAAAAGTACAATTTTTCTACGAACATTGACCTTTATTAGTTTAGTAGTATATATTTGGCACTTAGAATTTCATAACAAAATTTATTTGATTTTTGTAATAATTTTATTCAACTTATTTTTATTTTATAAAATTTATAAAACATATGTTTAAACTTATACAAAAAAGTATGATTTTTATTCAAATAAAAAAAACTTTTTTCTCATTTAATTGAATAAAATATTTTTTTCTAAAATTCAATTTTACATTTTTTTGAAAGAAAAATGGAATTAAATTTTTTTTATAATTAAAATATTTCTTTTAGAAAATTAAAAAACATTTATTGTCTTTTACTATACATGAATTTCAAGTTCAAAAATAAGTTTTCATATGAATGGTTTTTACATGTCCTTTGTGGGAATACAAAAAATAATTTCTCTAACTATTAGAGTTTTTTATATAAACTAATTTCCATATTTAAAATTATAATATAAATATTTATTTATATGATTAATTTTAATTTTTTCCATTGAAATTAGTTTTAAAGGGTGAATATATAGTTAATACTCTGATGGTATATTCTGGGGACATGGTTTAAACCTTATGAAAGTTGTTATAACACGTGAAAAATAAGAATGACATTAGATGGTGGAGGTAGGATCGACCCTTTATTCTTCCGAACTCTATTTTTGGTCACTTTAAGATCCTCTATCATTTAATAATTAACTTATATTATTAAAAAGTAAATATATTTTTCAAAAATGACACTATCTTTACATATAAATGGTTCTCACTACCTCCCCGTTTCACTACCATTTCAAAATCATTGGATCAACCAAAAATCATACCTATTTTCACATAAAACCCATACAAATTACTTTTATTTATTTATCTTGAAAAATAGAATGATATGTAGCCTTATTTAGTTACCCTAGGGTGAACTTCCAAGGAAGAGGTAATACTCTCAACATAATTTCTCAAGTTATTTTCTTCTTCTACAACCCTCAAGACCCCGTTATCCAAAAATATTTTAAAAAAGAATAATTTTTACTATTTTGATGTGTTATTATACTCAATGAATTTATATTTTAATACATTATCCAACTTATTTTATAAAATTGAAAATTTTTTCACATGCAATGTGGACTACCGACTCTACGAAGGACATGTTTGAATCTTTAATCACCACCATAAATTGGAAGTTCAAAAACATTATTTAATTAACTAATATGATATTTATACTATGATTATAATTATATAAACAAAATTATTTCTTTTCCAACCCCCTCCCATTCCATTCAAATTGATAGTGTTGAGCATCTATGTGGACTACGGTCTCCACAAAACGACATGTTTTGTTTTCTATGACCACCTAACATGGCTAACTATAAAAATAAATTCAGTATAAAAAAATGTAAATTTTGGGACAATTAGTATTACATTTTTTATTAACATAAAACAATCTTACTAACATTTACAACACTAAATTGGATTTTCAAGGAAGCATAGTTAATTTGTGTCTATTTTGGGATAACCTTTGAAAATATATAATATTTTTTCTTGTTGAATAACAAAGTAAATAAGCCTATGATATTCAATATATAATTAAGGTATTTTATTAAATATTTCAAGATGGTTAGAAAACTCAAACTATTATGAATATATTAACGGAACAACATCAAGCAACCGACATAAGTAGAAACTAAATTAAAAAAATATCAAAAGATAATAAATAAAACATATCAAATTAAATACATATATATATAGGTATAAATATCTTTATTATATATTTTATGAAATTAATTTATTAATTAACTATGATAAGGTAAAGTTCATTTCACATTCATAAATGAGGTATGTGATCATTTTTACTATACTTGTCACATATTTGTTAAACATTCTCATTATTATTCTCCGTTTTTTCCATTAATCTTCTCATGAACCTCTTATATGTTTTTATATATTTACATTATATATATTCCTAATTAAATATCTATTTCATTGATCTAGTTATATGTGATTTTAGTATGCTTAAAATTTTTCATTTCAAAGTAATCATGATTTAAGGGAACTTTCCTATTTCTTAGCTAATTTCATACATCAGTATCATCAAATATTTTCGAACCATGAAGAAATTATAAGTACTATTATTGTTTTATAGAGAACACACATGGTTAAATTTTGTTTTTATAGAAAACAATAAGCTCATTCCAAATTTATAAAGATCACATACTTATTTTATATTTAATCACCAAAGTAGTTCATTTTTATTATTTCTTCTCTATATTCTTCTCATGAATTTTATACATTGTAATTACATATTACAAAACAAATTACATTTAAAATTTTGAACATCCAAAAAAATTTAATATATTCTTATCTTTGTAATCCATAGTTTCTAGCCTTTAAATAATCCTTGAATTAAAATTCCAAGACCCACTTTCATCTCACGGGTTTTATCTTGATTATGGTTTATCTATGGTTTATTTTCCTCATGAATCATTCATATGTATGATTATAATTATGTGACATGTTATACCATAATTTCATATCAATATAATACATTGGATAATGTATTATACCACATGAGATGTGTTGTATGGGATTATGGATTGAACTTATTCCACTCTAGGGATTTTTCCACTATTTCTATTGAATGGGTGGTTGGCATAAAGAAAATTTATTAAATAACGGATGGAACCATAATTTTATAGTCCTATAATGAATTGGGAATGATTTTTTATCTTCGGATATTTTCTATAAGGGAAAAAATAGTGATACTAATCCATTGTGGAACGTTTTCCACTTTATTATGATGGTCTTAGAAGTGAAAGTTTATTATTTTCTATAATATCATCTGTTATGTTACTTTAAAAAATTATTGGATTGAATTATTTATTGATTTCAAATCCTTATTCCATATTCCCAAACCTATGATCATTCTATTTATGATATCTTGTTAAGCCTCATGAATCTATCATTTTCCTTTATGGATATGTATATTCCCTTACTATAATTTCTAGATCACACTTTTCTCTATGTATTCTCCCTTAGTGTATTCTATGTAGTGTTAGAATATTTATGGGTGTTGGGAGAACTTTATTGAGTTGAAAATAAATATTATGTTTTTACAATAGTGATAATGTATTTATGTATCTGATATTCCTATGACACTATACCACTATATACTCGATATTTATTTTTGGGAAATATATCGAATTTTTTTTAAAATAACTTGTCTTCAAGGATTGTGTCACTGTATTGACATATTCTCATACTATATCCAAACATTTCTAGAATATCCAAATTTCCACAAACAACATATCCCCATGGGTTGAGGATATATCAATACTACTAAATGCTATTTTCCATTTCTAGGAAATGATATATATCATGGCTCCATATCCCCATGATATATACATTCATTTCAAGTACATAATAACTACCAAAAAACAGTTATCTTCATGGGAAGATATTATAGTTCTAAAAGAATTTGAAGGTTGTGTAATTATTTATTTTATCTAGTCTAATGTCACCAAAAAAATTTATTCTCCCTCAAAAAATATTGATATATATTGAAAATATTGTACGTTCTTCCCAATTAAAGAGGGTGTATTAGTAATACAACATTCAGTTCATCCACTCATCCCACAAACATGTAGTGGTGAATGGACAAGTATATTATTTAAAAAAACTACATAAAATATATTTTTGAATTTGGTGGATAAATTTAAGAAGTGTGAGCTAGATAAATGTACTCATGCTTTTTTGGATTGTGACACTATGATCTATACTATTACATAAGAAACCATAAATATTGTTTTTCATAAATTACATATAATCCAACTAATCATGGTTTAACTACCCTCACTTCAAATAAATTTTATAATAAGTTATTTAAAAAAAAATCATAATATTATATTGATATGTATGAATAGTTCGATATTTAAAATTCATTTACATTATAAATCCTTTATATTTAACAGAACTAGATTTTACCGTAATTAAATATGAAATTTCACCTCTATTTATTCTAACAAGGATAGTAGGTGTTATATCTCACAATTTTGATTATACTATGGAATAAATCTTTGTAAATAAAACTAGAATAGTCTGTTCATTACACCTCATAAATTTTATACACCAATCAAGCACACTACTTGATAATAATCAATATATAGCATGTCATTATATCCCATAATGAAAAATATTTTAATTATTATATTTCAGAACTTCATATTAGACCCTCCTAGTTCTAGGAACATGATGTAAAACTATAAATCACAATGTCTAAGATGAATGAATTTAAATTTCACTTACGCCCTTCTCACATTACATAAAACTGAATCCAGATGTCCATGTCTTGTGATTTGAAACTATATAATATGTGTTAACAATCCCCTAATATAATTTTTTCTTATGTGGTATAACTAATATTCTTATTTTATCTTGCTTCTGACACTGATCATAGATCACGTGAGTTTATATGTACTTTTTTATTACACTAATTAAAATTATTGAGGATTATCATCTTAAAAGGTGGTAAGATTCATCTTAGTCTATGATGATAAAAATCATGACATGTGGTATATCTTATAAGAACCTAAACTACTAAGAGTGGAGACAAATGTTTGGCCCCGTTTCCTTTCATGAGAGATAGATCCATGTAAGAACTCATTGATTCTTGGATATTTAACTATACACCCATGAATTAATAAACATTACATTTTCATCATATTTTAATCATAATTTAACAAATATTTATTGGAATAATGATCATCATTTTGAATCCAATATTCCTCACATGATATAGATCACCCCATTCAGAATCTCTTTAAATTCTATGGTGTCATGCTTGAACTTTCATATCCTTTTATCTTTTTTTCTTGAAATGTGGCCAATATTATTATCTTCTATCATTTGAACAATGTCTATAGTGATTCATATTATCATGTTATACACTGAAGTGATTATATCCCTTATCCTAGAACCAGTTACAAATAACCACTAACATAAAACTATCATCAACATTCCCCATGTATATGATCTAGTTCAATGAAGATTATTGGTAAGAACTTTGTATGGTTTAGTTCATATTATTTTATGATATGTAGTTATTTTAGGATCACATATCCTTGGTAAATCAATAATATTTCATCAATAATTGTCATATTTCTCCTCACATGATGTCCCAATATATGTGATAGTTCCCAGATAATTTTTTCTAACATCCATCAATCTATACAATGAATAAAAACACTTATCTCCTATGAAAAATCAACATCTACAGAGATTCTTATTATATTTCTTATAGGATCCAATGTATGTATAATAAAACCCTAATGTCATGGCTTATTTAATCCATGAATAAAAATTTCCAATGAAATTTGAACTATGTTTGTCATGATTCTTGTCAACCTAGGATACATGCGGACACTTTGATTAGTATTTATTGTTTAATCCACAAGATTCCCATTAATTAACTTTCTCTCAATGTTTTATATTCTTTATCACATCTGTTTCATTATAATAAATCTAAAATAGATATGTAATTAACTTTTTATTTAAAATTTCATTATTACAAGACTTTAAAATGCATGACATATGGTCCACATTTCATGACCTTTAACATATTGAAATAGATTTTTTTTCATAAGACTCCACTATCCTCAACACCACTTTTAGGTAGGCCAGGTTCCATCTAGTTTTCACTACAGTCGTTCGTGATGAGGACCATAGAGCTCTAAATTCCCCTATTTATTTAGTTATGAATCCAAATATTTATATTTTTTCTCAATATTCCTCAGGTTCATTCAATTTTTATACACATAATGAAATTATTCATTCCGAGTAAGGTGAGAATGTATGGAATTCTAGAATATGGTAAAAATCTATCCCTGTTAAAATGAACATCCTAGTAGGGTATTCTTTTTACCATGCAATACTTGTGTATATCAAAGTGAAAAAGAAAAGAATTCATATTTCATCTTAGTGTGTCTTTTTGAGAGGGATGATATGGAATCAATCATCCAATTTTTATAATGTAAATGGGATAAACTCATATGTTTTATATTTATTCTCTCCCTACATGATTGGTTATCCTTCTTCAATCACCAAGAACTGGATCATGCTCACATCACTATCATATATGGTTTCTCCCGGTGTAGTCTTGGGCCATTGGGTTTAATATAAGGCTCCCAACCATAGATTCAAATTGAACTCAATCATCTCCAGTATTCAAGGCATCATGCATTGTGAAAGTCTATTCTATAAATTCATTGGTTCGATCTTCCAGGTTTGTTTTTATTTTTATGGTGATGGTAAATCACTGATCACATAGTTCCGAGACTTACAATATGGTTTAACCCTATGCACCACGAAAAATATTTCTATGTCAGTAGTAAAATTATATTAAATTTTAATTGTTTAGTACATTTTTAGTGTGTCACATGCCACTAAATCATTTTTTATACTAACAAAAACTGTGGATAAATCCCTTTACCATGAAGTATGATTTTGTAAACATGGAATGAGGGGAATAACAAGGCAGATTGTCCAGCTTTCAAAGGGATCCATGATGAGTATTTGATTATATAGTCTTGTTCATGTTCTATGATATCTATTTATAAAGATTCTATTGAATAATATTCTATTTGCATCCATCATATTATATCACCAAGATGTTTTTTTGTAAAGTTGAGGTTATTAATAAAAATAATAAAATTTTCGACCATTCACAAGACTCAACTTCTCTAAATAAGAACTCATTCCTTCAAGGGGAAAACAAACTGATATACCCTAAACTAGTATAAAATAAAAAATTATAACAAAAATGATAATTTTTTTGAGTCCCCATATATATTCTCATAAATGCACCAAAATAATATCTTGGTTATGTTTATGGAACTTTTTTGTTCCAATTAGTTGTTAGAGATAAAATGACCATTTTCCACCCATGATCCATACAAGAGGGTTAGAACATCATATATCGATGATATAATCCTTAGAGATTATTCTATTTCTAATATAATTCTATGATATATAATAATTTCTCTTCCATCCACCTAAGTTATATTGATGTATGGGTTGACCTTAAAAAATAACTATATGTGTCTCCATTCACGTTTCCTCAGGATTAGTAGTGTCATCCAAACCAAATAATTTGGATATGTTTTAAAATTTTCATCAATTTCAATCTCTTTTATAGTGTATTATTACAAAAAAATCACTCTAATATCATGGGTAAAATGCCACCAATATTTATGAACATTACTTTACCACTAATCAAACAATGTTTTTTCAGTACCATAGATCACCAAAATCTTCCATGGCTTTCGGTAATGGTGGAATTCAGATCTGAGTGATACAAATTATTGGTAATGACTATCAGTTATTCCATATTGAGAAATTCCATCCATATTCATGTTTTCATCCAAAGGATATGGTCCTCTAATATCTATATACATCTGAAAATATTTCACTAGAACTAATAATTTGAAAACCATTGTTATCATATATCATAATTTCATGATTCAAATTACCTCTCTTCATTATATATATTACCTTATATCCATACATAAAATGTGTTGACCTTTTTATCTATTGATCCCCTTTTCATATTTCATATTTCACACAAAATTGGTCCAAGAACTGTTACCATAAAATTATTTTACATGCCTATATAATGGTTTATAGTTTCATTGAGCTCTTTATTGATATTAGGATTTTCCATCACTTTTTACATAGATAATATATAATTTTTCTTTCCAAACTCTATGAAAAAAACATTATGTATCACCCATGTGGTTATTGGTATTTTTATCATTGGGATTTCATTCATTTCAAGTCAACACCACCCTTGTCTCTAGGAATAAAATTGCAATAATGGTCGCAGATGTTTGACATTAAAATCTAGTAATTGATGGCCAATTCATTGTAACCTTAAAATTAATCCCTTAATATTATAAATTTCTAAGCCATTAAACAACCAATGATAAGAGAAATGGGTCTTATCAAATAGAAAACCTATAAATGTAATCATTAGTAAAAGAAATATCAATACTGAATAAAACATCACTATTCACAACATATCTTGAAAAATTAAAGTGAAAGAGAAAAAAAGGAAAAGTTATTTTAAGGATAAAAATATATACATAGTAATAGTAAATCTATTCTCACTGGTTCTACAGTTCAAGGAAAAATTTAGATCAAAATATATTCCTTTTATCCTTATGACTCATAAATATTACAATAGAAATCATCATTCAAATATGGCAACCAGTCATCCTGGAAATTCTGCTTTTATTTCATCATCCTTTATACAATAATTTTGAGTAATTATTTACATATTTATTTATCCTAATACTCAATAAGTATTTCAAAAATCCTTGATATTAAATATTTTGAAAAAATTTCTTATTTTTAGTGTATGAAAATTATATCATTTTAATGAACCAATAGTGGACATTGTCTCCTTACCATTAACCACATGCCTTATTTGTCTGAACATAATGACCCTAAACTGCATTCACCTATATATTAGGTTTTCCACACTGGTGAAATTAGACTCTCATTCATATAATATTTTCATCACCCATGCTATTATATATTCCACCTCACCATTTGGTCTAAAAACATGACTATAAACTATGATCCATTTTTTCAGATATTTTTACTAGTATAATACCCTTATTCATGTTGGGTTTTTTTTATCATACAATAAATTTTTTCCCATAAATTATTTTAAAGTATGTCTTGATATAAATATGAGTAACATTTTGTCATAGAACTATGAAATTATACTATACTTACCATTCATTAAGGTTTTCTCCATTCAAGACATTCAGATCTTCATTCACAATAAGTTTTATCTCCATGTTACTATGAATAACACTTCACTTTATTTTGATAAAATATGAATAACTCAAAACACTAGTTACCTTGGCCTAAATTTCATGACCTTAAATTGCCTAATTAAATATTCATTTCACTTTCCATGTTGAAAACTGATGAAGGGAGTACTGGAAAAAATTAAATTCATTTCTCAGCAAAAATGAACTTTTAATGATCTTGGAAAAAATTTTCACATTATAATTAAAAGTAATAATACTTTTAAATAGAAAATATCTTGAAATTATACATGATACAGATATGATTTTGCGCCTACTAATCCTCCACCACATGTGACATAAGAAAAACATAAGACTACTAAAAAATAAATATAATACTTTGAGATTTTTGGGTCCACCATATGATCCTAGAAAATGAAAATCCATTCTTTCTAGGTCCCTTGATATAGGAAAAAAATAATTTATTCCTCAATTACTAACATTTTGTTAGTGAAATTAATAGAAGTCTTCTAAAAGTGTGATTATAGGATACTTTTTCCCCTTTTGGCATTGGGATACTCAATCAAACAAATTATGCTTCATGAATATCATCATGTTGGGTTATCAATATATCATATCTAAATGAAAAATTTCTAAGTATGTTGATGGTATGTATTCTTATACCCATCCCTAAATTCACACCCAGGAGGTGATTTCTTAATATATTTGAATAGAACAAATTATTCATACTGCTATATAATTTGTTTCTACTTATATTGGTGATCATGTGCCAAGTATGTAATCGAAATCTATATCCCACCACCTCACAAGACTCTACCAGGTGTATGGTGATAGTATAAATGACAATATATCAGTCCAACATATACCAATCTGAATTTCCATGTCTAAAAGATGATGTATTGGTCCATATTTCATTATGACCCAAGGCATTTATGATCATTACTAACTTTGTACATTTTTCAACAATTAATTAAATAAATTCAATTATATTGTTATTATTCATTGAGAGTTCCATGATTTATCATGGATTTATAATTTTAATGGGATAGGAGAGTCAAACAATTTATACCCAGTGAAAAAAATGTTTTTATTGAACAAAATGTGTGTGGTGTGTTAATAGTGTTATGTCTCTATGATAATAAATAGTGGTTAAGAGAGAGATGTTATTATTGGGAACACTAAATTTATTCTAGAACATAACTTATATCTTACTCTATGTTTTCAATAGTTTTATTCATCTTAATAACTTTTTTTTCTACCTCTAAACTATGTTACAAAACCATTACCCTAAAATTATCATCTGATCTCATCTTTACAGCTTCGTTGACCAATTATTGATGCTTATATACAATCATTTTAGTGATTTCAATCTCTTTTTAAAGCCAACCAAGCCCATGGGAAATTTCACACACTTGTCCAATATCATATGTAATATATTTTTTTAACATTAATTATATTGATACATATTAAGAATAATCCTATATTTTCATAGTTATGATATTGACACATAGTTATGAAGATTATTCACTAGAAAGAATTCACAAAAATGTGCTCATGATTTATCAAGAAACAATCCCCTCCTACACGTTTTGATTAAAACTATTATAATCATGCCACCTAAATCCTAAATTGATGAACATGAGATAGAGGTTATTTAGTTTTCTACCAAGTTCATAGATATTTGGAGGTATGAACACATGTTCCAAAACAAAATAACTTATTGAGGGTATGCTTTCGACACCTACAAGTTAGACTTCCACAAAAACCATTAATATTACCAAAAAATCCACATATTCAGATACTAGATTAGTAGAACCCTGGACTTTCATATCCAATAGAATGGTTAATAGAATTTTCACACAAAATGTGTTTACTATCATTCATGAGAATATTCCTAACAATAATTAGTTTGGATACTAACTTTAAACTGTTGGAACATTGACCACCTAAATTGTCATTGTATCCTCATTAGAAAACATAGTGTTAGGGTCTTCTTATGTGGACTTATGCTAGAGACTTTAATATTTCATACACACCACATATATTTTCTTAACCTCTAACATAGCATGAGGGAAAGATGGAATATTTGGTTTATGTATGCATGGATCATAACTCTGAATATCTTCCCAAGGGGTGAACATCAGTTCGATCATTCATAAATAAAATTGAAAATATAAATGAAATTAACATTAATATATAGATTAATTTACTAAAGTTAGATCATAGGTTAACTAAATGGTTAGGTATAGGATCTCTACAAGTCCATCTTATAACACCCAAGGGTTTTGGAAAACATTTATCTATAATAAATAAATTTTTTTGATAGTTGGGAAATAATGAAACAAAAAATATGTGAATAATTATCAAAAAATTTAAAATGAATCATTTTACAAGTTATTTAAATGAAATATGTTTCATGAACATAATTTCTAATTCAATTAATGAATATTATTAATCTTGAAGAATGGTTTTGAAATATTTTATTTATAAGTGTTGTGATTGGCATATATTTGTTTATTAAAAAATAATTTATAGTAATATGGTTTTGAAATATTAGTGTTAAAAAATTTATAAGATTATTTCATTGGTTATCAATTGGTTATAACTAAAAATAAAGACAACTAAGAGATAAAAAATTAGTTATCTAAATACTTATTTTATGAATGCAATGTATTTTTATATTAATAAATTAAATTAGTCACTATTTAAAAATTATATTAAATAAATTTTCATAGAAGAATGTATGAAAAAATATTCTAAAACTCAACGAATTGTTTTTAATATATTGGAAATTGGATTAAATTGAGTTTTATGATAAAAATGAATTTTTCAAAAAATGGTTTTCTTTGAATTTTGAGTGATTATTTTAAAATGAAATTATGAATCCAAATAAGAAGTTATTTTGATACAATGGTTTTAATAAATGGAATTGAAATGTTAAAATTTGGTAAATATTAATGTTTTATTTTTTTCTCAATATGAATAGTATTCATGGTAAAATTTGTCACCATGGTATTAGTAAATATGATTAAAGGGTGGGGTAAAACATATAGGCAATTTATAAAATATATATAATATAAGAAAATGTGATTGGCTAAATCCATTTTTACCCACCCATAACATAATGTCAAATTTTAAATTTCCTTGGAGTCTTAGTCTCTTTAAAATAACATTATTATATTTTAATGTTTTATGAGTTTATAAGAATTCCACCAACCTAACATAAATATTTTTTACCACCCCCTTCACCTATTCAAACACTTCTTAGACCACATATTTCATTCAATACAAACATAAATATCTTCCTAAATTTTATCCCCACATCTTATAGAATTTTTTCTTCCCAAAACACCATTTTTTCATTGTATAATGAATTTTCCTTTAACAAAAAATAGGTAATTATATTTCCCTCTCTATTCGTGTCTCATTATTCATTAACCTAATAAAAATATTTTATGAACATCATAAAATGATTATAAAATTATCATTAATATACTAAAATATTTTTCTGTTAATTTCACATCCATTTTCTAACACTTTTCTATCCTATGAGAAATGATCACATCATTCATATGTGTGTGTGAACTATCTCCTCCATGAAGCGATGTCATTCATTTTTCATGTCTTCTATAAATGAATCCATTTAAAAATTGAATTAATGAATATATATTATATTTATAATATTATTACAATTTGTTAATTATATATTGGTGTTTTCTTTTCTTTCATTCCATTCATTTTAAAATGAAAACATTACTCATGTGTTCATATAGACTACCATCTCAATTTATTGATATAATTTATTTATTTTTACCACCTTATATTAATGATTATAAAATTGAATCTAATTAATATAAAATGTACTTATAAAATAATTATCTTTTTAGATATGATTAAACTAGGAAAAATTTGTAAGGTCCAAGATCGTCAAACCAAAAACATGTATAGGAAATAGAATATTTAACACGAAAAATGTGGATTTTAGTGTAGAATGGTTAATAAATATGTAATTAGAAATTATAATTTAATGTTTCATTGTATTATAATTATAAATATTGAAATATTATATAAGTATAAAAATATATATTTTTTATAATAGAGCTTTAGAACATATAAATATAATACAAGGACCATATGTAAGGTATTATATTTCAATATCATTATTAATAAAGATTGTTTATAATTAAAACTCCTTTTATATAATTATATTCTCTATATCTCTATAAACACATATATTTTCTTCTGCTATGGTTATTTATGGATATTTTACATTTTCAATTCATTCTAATATCTTTTCGAATAAAATTGATCAATAAAAGTTTTTTAAGAAAATTTGACCTTATTTCCCCTTTGGTCAGTTAACCCTTTCTTCCATGTCCATGTTATTTATAAAAATAATGGAAGTAATTTAATAAGATTAAGTGGTTTTATATGTGATTTTCAATAAAATTTTACTTCCTTTCAATTGTGTTTGAAATTAATTTTTATCATTTTTTCAAAAAAGTTTATTTTTTGTATTTTTTAATAAATTGTGAAATGAATATTTGTTTTAATGATTAACATATGTATAGATTTTACTAATGAGACGAACATTGTATTATTTGATGTTTCTTTTATATATTTTTATTTTCAAATAAAATAATTTTCTAAATATTCAAGGATTTTTTATTTAAATTTTTATCGGTGGAAAATGATATTTTTCTCATGCTTTCAAAAAATGGCCCAAATTTTATTTTAAAGTTGTTTTCATCTATGTTGAAATAAATTGGTAATTATTATGATTTACTAGGGATGTTATATTATTATATTATCCATATTCTTTATATATATGGATTTTAATTATGTGATGTTGAAATCATTCTGGAACTCATTTCATGTCCATTAGTTTTGTTATTATGAATTGAAAAATGTTATTATATTCATATATCAAACATATGTATTTTTTTATTATTTAATGGATGATCTAGTTAAATACCTATATTTTATTGGGTAATGATTCATTTCCCTTGATATAAGATGCAGAGTGAACCCATTATTGGGATAAAAAGTTGTTAGGGAATAAACCGAATCCATTATGGGACTTTGTCTACTATCTGAGGATGGTCTTTATAGTGAGACTTTCCTATTAAAATGATTTTTTATGATTCTTATTTTTTCCAAATTCTTATTCCATTCTCTTGTGAATATGATACGATCCCATGGATCATTATTTATTGATGATGGTCCCTCACTCTTTTGGCTCATTTCTTCTGATATTTTATAGATTTATTCCATTATTCATGATTTATGATATATAATTGATTGGGTATGATAATTGTGAATTATGATAGTCATATAATACCCAAAATTCATATAATATGTTTTCACATAACAACGATTTATATCTACTATGATTAAGATTACATAGCATCTAATCTTACCATTTCTTATGTTTACCTTTTTCCCATGTTATGAAGAAAGGCCTTAAGTACAACATGTCTAGCAAGGGTAATTTTATCAAAGAATGTTGTGATAGATGTTGGTGGTAATTCATGAAATATATTGAATATATATATATATTATTAAACAAAACTAATCCTAAAAAGTTATGGGGAATTAATTACTTTGTAATATATTATATTTTCATCTAAAATAATGAAATATGAATGCACATATTTTTCCTTTGGCCTCAATTGGTATATGAGTATAGTTTAGTAGTTCACATATGTTAAATTAAATAGAATATGAAAAAATAATATATTATATTATATTATATTATGATCTAGAAGATATATAGGTTGAACCTAAAAGTTTCATATATTGATAAAAAGGATACATAATTTTTAATGTCTCACGAATCATATTCAATATTATATGATTCCTCACTCTGATTACTGTAGTTTGATGCTTATACTATGATTTTTGGTTTCAGTGAATGGCTAAAACTAGGATGAATTTGAAAACAATTAATTTTGTGGAAAATATGATGAATTCCCTCTTATGAAACTAAATATAATGGGATATAGAATGGAAAATATTATTCATATTCTCACAAAATACCCTTATTTATTTAATAAGGTTAATATTACATATGATTAATGTAGGTATTATTTTACAATTTATTATTTCATGAGGTATAATCCATATTCTTTTAGATGGTCTTACAATCGACTAGTGTCCATCTAAGGAATCTTTACCACTAAAGAAATATTTTGTATTCTTGATATCTTAAAGAATGAATGTTTTTTTATTATCAGGGTAAAATTTAGAAATAAAAGTATATCAATAGGTGAATCCTTTTAAAAATATAATTAAGTTGGATGAAATTGACTAAATGGAATATGTTGAGTTTAGGAGGAAATTCTCCATTTTTTATTTACCTAAACTCCACACATGTAAATAGGATGGGAATTCCATGTGATAAAGCATAGGGGTGATAAATCAATTAGTACCAATTTGGAGAACCTCTGAAGACTTTTAGGGTATTCTTCTAGTTTTTTCATCAACCCTGAGTAAAAAATTGAACAGTTCTTTAGTGGATTAAATCCAATCCTTAGTAATGTGTTGTCTATAATGTATGTCAGTATCAATGAATAAATATTTTAATGAGATCTCAACCTTGAAATAGTTATTATCTATTACTATAATTCTTATGGTTATGATAAGAAGGTAAAGATAGAGTTTTTAAGGAAATATAATAATAAAACCCATAATGGAATGAAAATGAAACATCCTCTATTCCAGAAGTGTGGAAAAATAATGGGGGTATTTTATTAAGGTAACTGGTAATTTTTTAATGTGTGTTATAGAATAATATCAAGAAAGTGAATATTAAGGATATTTTAGGAGTAAGGATAAAGAAATAAATATGGGTAGATATCAATATTATATACTATGCAAAATCCAATTCTATAATTAGAAGGTGTGCAGGAAATAAACAAAACACTTGAATATCCTTGGATTAATTATTGGGAATAAATCCCTCAAGGGGTTCTATTGATGTTTAAGGGTTGATTGTGTTTGTTTAAAAATTCATATGATGGCAAATGAGTATGTTTGGTTTTTCCTAAGATGGTGTTTAAGGCGGAACAGTTTCCCAGTGTTTGCAAAAATATTTTACCTCAAAATCAGGAGTGTGGTTCTTAGAAAAGGGGAAATTTTTTGCAAAAAATATTTCCTATACCTTAAATCATAGTGCATGGACTATGAAGAATATTTCACAAACCTCAAAGGGAGTACGTATAATGGTGAAGTAAATCTGTAATGTAAGGATCTCTGCATAGCAGCTTTATGCAGACCACGAAGCACGGTACACAGACAATGTAAGGAAAACAGTTTGGGGGAAGTCCTATAGTTTGTGGGAGAAAAATAGTTCAAAAGAGGCACATAGTTTGTGGATTAAGAGATGTTATTATTTTTTGGAATTCATTGGCCACCATAAGGAAATAAAGGATCAATAAGGACCTCATGGAATAGTCTTCAGTGAAATATGTACAATATTTAAAGTTGGGTAAATAATATTAGTCGGTTTCACGTATTTATTTTCCTATATAAGGAACACAAATTAGATCATTAAGTAGAGTGATTTTCAATAGAAAACATCTTATCTTTGGGAATAATTTGAAGAATTATGAGATAGATCACGAGGGGGGGTTCTATAAAGGAGAATAGGTTTGTGAGGGGGGATTCTGTGAAAGGGAAATAGTTCTATAGATATATTCAATGGAAGGGGTTTTGAGGGGAACTATAGCCCATAAAGGAAAAGGTTTTTTAGTGTTGATGTGGTCCTTCAAGCATCATTTTTACATGTAAGAGGTGCTTTATGGAATTTGAACTCATATGTGAAGTAGGGATAGTTCACAAAAGAAGAGGTGGTCTATGAAGTACTCGTCCCACGTGGTGTGAGGCCATTCATGGAAGAAGTATGGTAGTTTTCGGGGGATTCAAGAATCCATGAATGTAATTTCTATAAAGCAATAGAAAAAGTGTATTTCATCTATGGTTTAAAATGAGACTTCAATAGAGCATCTACCTATAGTTGTGGATGCTTGTATTTGTAAAAATGAAAGGAAATAAAAGTCCATAAACTGTGAGTGGATCCTATCTAGATTGATGATAAAAGAAAGAGAAAGATGGTGATCATTTTCCCCAGTAGTGATCCAGAAAAAGATACATAGGGAGTGACCCTTGGGAAAGTAGTGACCAGAACCTAAACCTTGTAAATCCAGTGAGCTTGGGAATAGACGTGATCTATATTGAACCACCATTTTTTCAGCGAGCCTTACTGTATTTGATACAATCGGCACATTCCTATTTTTTTCTCATGGGATGTATACAAGTGGTGAACTATGTAATAATCTATGTGATCATGTGTTTTATTTCTTGTATTACTTTCAATTATCATTATCAAATAAATAACGAAATAATAATATTGTAATAAACACTTAATGTAAACAAATTGACCCTTATAAAAAAGAGGTAAAGATATAGCAGGGTAGGAAGAACATAGAAAGAATATCCATACATTAATTCATCCCCACTATTAGGGTATATAGGCCCCTTTTGGACCTAATAATTGGTATTAGAGTGAAGTTTTCTTTTATCATATTTTTTTCTCTTACTTGGTTTAGTCAATTATTGAAGTTAAATATGTGGTGTGCTCTTATCTAGGTGTGCCATGGAAAAGGTAATAGCTTCAAAGAAGAAGGAGATTTATGGTGGAATTCCTCAATATGAAAGTGTCTTCATTAATATCATGCTTTAGTTAAAGGAAACCAACCCCATACTAAAGAAATACATGGATGAATTAGACAATGATAATATTCAATCATTCAATCATGCTGAAGTAATGAGTGAAAAACATGTCATTCCAAGTGATTTTGGAACTACCCATAATGAATAAATTGATAGAATAACAAAAGTTGATGTTTTCAACAAAATAAAGGATTTTTATTAGAAACTGGATGAAGAAAATAAATATAATGATATATAGATCCAATTATTTGAATTTTAAGTCAAAATGTTGAAAGGTTTACATAAAATACTTCTAGGATTGGTTATAGATCTAAAGGATTAGATTGATTCACAAGATAATGAAATGAAAAATATGTCTATATAGATAGAAAAACTCAAATCTAATGTCAAGGGAAAGAATATAAACTCATATGGAATTTAAAATCTAAAATCCATTAATGATGATGTTATTTCATAGCTATAGGAAGTAGTTCAGGAGAAGTAGAAGCCACAATAAGAGAATTCATGTTGTACTGATTCAGTTTATCAGGAAAAAATTAAAATAATGGAGCATTGTGACATAGTGGATAAGCTCACATGGTAATTGTAAAATGAGATGAGTAGTGGTAAGAATCTCAAGATAGAACATTATGCTCAACTTGAATCATATGATTTTAAGATTAAAAAATTTAGAGAAGATATATAATCAATGAACAAAGAAGTAGATAAATATGATGCCAAAGGAAATCCCAAATTGAAGGATGCATGGAAATTATTATTTGATTATCCTTTCGATGGTGATAATTAAATGGAAATAAAATATTCTACTTTATAATAAAAACATGAAAAGATGGCATCATACCAACGGCCATGCAGTTTCAAAAAAAATAGTATTGGATATGATGAATTGTCTACCATATATGACAGTATAAGAGCTATGAATAATAATATATGTAATAAAAATCATGTAGATACTGGAAAAAGACCTAAAAACGTTTTTATAATAAGAAATGATGGCATATGCTACTTTTGTGGAATTCATGGTCATACATCATGTTCTTGTTCAGAGGATTTGGAATATATTTCATTTTTTCAAGATAGAAATATTTCAAAATATGAGAATAAGAAAAAGCATCTTCAAAAATATAAAAGAAGATTCTCTCAGAAGAAAGTATCCATGAAATGATACTATTATGGGTGGCTAGGGAACACCATGTGTTTGTTTCTAGAATCCTGGATGATCAATGTAAAATGAAAAAAATCAAGTTGTATTAACATCTCTACCGAGAAATTATGACATAAGGTATGTTTCTAAGGGGATATGTTTTATATGTTCTAATCATGGATATTTGGAAAGAGATTGTAGTTGGAAGAAAACAGTGAAGGAAGTGGGACACAAAATTATATCCCTGAATCTAGTGGTGTATAATAAGAAATCCCATAGTGAAACCCATCATGAAAACTTTAAAAATAGGTTAATATCCTCAAGGTAATCATAAGGATATCAATGAAAGGAATATCAATCACATTTTTTATTACACTCGTAGAATCTCTCATGGAAGGAATTTGAACAAACATGGAAGAGAAAGTGAGTAGATTCTCTAGTTGTGATTAATAAGAATGTAAAATTAGTTGAAGAATCAATCACAATAGGAAAGGGTGGCGTGGCATGGATAACTTATAAAAGAAATAAGAATGAAGAATGACTCATCAAACCCACATTTCATGAGACAAGTTGAGAAGTGAAAGAAAAAATATATCTCTCTAATGGAGAAATATCCAAGATAAGATGACAAGGGTAAATATTCCTACTCAAGGAAAGAGTCGTGAAAATTTGAATATTGGTGGATCCTCAAAGAAGAAAATTTACTCTAGTGGGTATAAGCCCCAAATTGTGAAAAAGGTAAAGCCTATAGAACCTAAATATCAGAAGAAGACACAGAGTTTGGGTCAATAATGTTTATTCATATGAAAGGAATAGTTGATGTTTTCTTGGCATTTGTAACAAGAACAAAAATGTGTATAGTACTTTAAAAGAAAGTATCAAAGGGTTATTCCCTCAAGAACGGTCACAATCCTCTTATAGAGAATTCTAGATATACCCCTCTCCCCATGAATTAATTATTTCTAATATCTATTGGATGTTGTGCAGGCCTAAGGGGGAGATAAAATTCATGGGTGTGCGTTATCAAAGAGAATGAGTGAAAAAGTTAAATCGAAGATACATAGAAAAAGAATAATATAGAAAATTAAAATTCACATATGTTATCATATTCAACCAATCTTTTTACAAAACAATTATTTTTTCAATTATATATCTAAAGGTTGTGTTGTTATGGAAAAAAGAGATGATGTGATGAAGAGTATACTATGAAACAGAAAAATTTCAAAGCTATACATGGATGATCCAGTGGTTCCAAGATTCATTTAATATATAACCATTATTATCAGGCCCATGTTTAGGTGTTATATATTCACCGATATAAGTCATATTTCATAAGAAGCAGCAATTTCATTTATTTCAGGATTATCCATTTTTTTCTAAAGATGGGTTATTAGATGATAGTTTTTAGGATACAAGAAGTTGTGAGAGAAGATCAACCAGTGAATGGAAAACGTTTTAGAATGTAATGATGTGGTTGTGATAGAAAATAATTAGAATCATTAGTAAATATATGAATACATCTATAATTGATGTGATCAACATGTAATCACAACAATGGGAATTGAAGTGGAGAAAAATAATTAAGAAGAAGGTTAATATATTGAAAAAATTAATCACAATTATATATCTTCACAAAAGACCAAAGAGGAGATCCAAAATTGATAGATAGAATATAATTGGTGTTCAGTGTAAGAACCATGTTCTTATTTTTGAGGTACGGGTTTCTTCTTTTCTCTTTTCAGTGTTTTTGAGAAAATAAAGAAAATGGGGAATAATCCAAAAATTTGGGACTACACGTTGTGTACTATTCCACACGTCGTGTACTTTGGCCATGTGGGATGAGTACACAGGGTGTGTATCCATGTCGGCGACGGAGGGTGTAAAAACCGACTATATGTCGTGTAGTGGTATTTACACGATGTGTAGTCAGTCGGAAGATAAATAGTAAGGTGGTGGATGTAGCCGCCAGCTACGTGACAGTACACGCCGTGTAATAAGGAATACATGATGTGTACTCATGTCGATGGATCAACAGTTTGGCGGTTCCGCCAGAGGAACAGTTAAATGAGAAAAGTACACACCGTGTAGTCCATAGTACACGTCATGTAGTTTGTTTTTTCCTCTTAAAAATGGGAATTATCCTCCTCATTGGGAAGGGGAGGCTTTGGAAGTGTTTTGTAGCTAGGAGAGGAGGCCGAAGCTTTGAAGATCTCTTGATCGCACGTCAGGAATCGGATTCTTCCTCCATCAATCTCGTTGGAACCAAACGGGTAAGAGATTCCTTCTCCTTGTGTGTTTCTTTCCAATTCTTCATCTAAGGGAATTTATTTAAGGTTGAATTAGAATTATTTTACCTTGGACGTTTCAAAAGGCATCGTTCGGGTATATTGTTCTTGGGGGTTTAAGGTAGGTGGCTTGGTGTTAAATTTTCCAACTGTTGTGGGCTTTGTGTATTTTGTACCACGAACCCATGTTGGGGTGTTGCGTAGCTGAGGACTTTGCTATTTTTAATTCCTAGAATTGTATAGGTGATTAAATGTGATAATAAACTATTTTTTGGGATCATTGCTTGTACCCAAGACCACCCTATAGGGTGTGTTCCTCTGTTTATCCGTTTGGCCAGGATACCCAAGGGTGTGACATTGTAATAATGTTTGTTAAATTTCCTTGAGAAGAATTGTATGTGAATTTATTATTTACATGATGGTCTCGGCCCGGTTACTTGTGCCTGAGGGCAGTGTTTTACTATATCCTGAGGGCATGACTGGATTATCCTGAGGGCAACGTTCTATTTCGCCTAAGGGAAACTTTTCATATGCCTGAGGGTGGAGACTTCTTTGCCTGAGGGTGACACTTCGTATGCATGAGGGAATTATCTGTGACGCCTGAGGGAAAAATCTGTTATGTCTGAGGGAAATCCCTGAGGGCAAGATTCTCATTACCAGAGGGTAAGGGTTTGCGTGTCTGAGGACACTAACTGTTTACATAGAAATTCACCGTGGTGGTTTATTAATAATAAATGGTTAAATGAATAATAAAATGGAAATATAACTGGTAAGTTAGTGAATTTTGAGTACTTCTTAGTTTATTTCATTTTACTTTTGCACACTATTGTTGCATGTTTACACACAATTGGGCACGAGCCTTTGGTGGGTGCCTACTTGGATTTATTTATCACACCCTGTTTGGGTCATGTCTTCGGCCCAAACAGATTACATTTCTGCAGGTGTGGATAAGGGAAAGGGTCCCTATACAGGTACATGATTACTGCTGAGGAGTAGGGGAGCACGGGACTGGGCTTAGGCTCGTGATGCTACTGGCTGTTTTTTTGCTTTGTTGTACTCTGTATTGTATTGTACTGCTATGTAACATGTTCTGGCAGTTTTCTTAGAACATGAGACATGTTGCATCATATCTATATAACTAGTTGGTTATCTTTTACTGCAGTTGTTAATATTAAATGTGAATGGTTTATTTCTCCCACTGTTGGTGTATGCTTTTTATTTTATTCTGTTGTGCTACACTTTGACAAATGAGGGTGTAGTGTCCCCACTATCAGACCTGGGCCCTCGCTGCTAGTCAGCAGCCTCTAGCGTTTGGGGAAATGAGCTTGAGGTCACATGGCGAACCGGGTTCGGGGCACCCGTTGAGTGGCACTCAGATCTGCGACATTACCAAGTGGTATCAAAGGGTTTCTTTTCTTTGACTTACTATTTCGAGCCTTAGTTTGGGATAAGACGGGAAAGGTAGTTGGTAATAAGTTGTGACTGGGTGTAGCTAATCCATGTACAGGGAAAAGCCAGTCTACCTCATATTTTTTCAATTCTTCTGATTTTTCAAATTTTACAGTTGATTTGTTTTCACCGTTGGGTGACGCACTTGCGATTGTACTATTTATATTTTATCCATGGGTTCTATTTAGTTGAAACCTGATGAGATGAGGGTATGCCATTTCATGAATCATTTAGGCACATGCTAGGAATCACATGCCATGCAGAGTTTCCATGTGATATAGGTGCATTAGAAATTCCATGTTGTTGTGATAGTTGTTGTTCTAGAAAAGCATGTTGTTGTGATAGCTTCTTTGATAAATACCTGCTATGTGATAGGGTATTTTTGTGTGATCCTGTTTATAGAATGAGCACCAAACTTTTTTGGGGAGTATGGGCCCCCATTTACTAGAATTTGGTGGATCATTGACTGTTTATTTTATTATAACACAAATAAGATTCCAAACATTGATTCATAGGGAGTATGGGCCCTCACAGATCGGAATTTGTCACTTAGGTATGGTTTTCGGTGTTTTAGGGGTTTCGGAGAAGTTTCTGAGGCATACTGTCTGGAAAACCCAGTATACACGTCGTGTAGTTCTTTGAACAAGTCGTGTATGTTCTTCTATTTGGGAAGAAAGTAAAACTTTTTAAGTACACACTGTGTACCCTAAGTACACGCCATGTAGTCGCTTCCTGTGTCAGAGACCGTGTGGGTGGGGACACGAGGAAGGGAAATGTTTTGGGAAAACACGTTGTGTACCGTATGTACACGTTGTGTAGGGTTGACCTAGAGACCAGGCTGTGTAACTAACAAACACTGGCCGGTGTAATATTTTCATGAACACGCCGTTTCAATGAAGAACACGACATTTAGTGTGACCTGGGGACCCTGTCGTGTAACTAACAACACTGGTCGGGGTAATCCATTCGTGTACACGCCATGTGTATATGGAACATGCCGTGTATTTTGAGCCATGTATCCGGCCATGTAACTAACAACACAGGTCGGTGAATCTCATCTAGTACACGACATGTACCTGCAGGACATGTCGTGTAGTCGTGTCCAAGGACAGACCGTGTGGTGTTAACCGTGTGGCTAGGGAAACGGGTTGTGTGCCCACCGTGTGCGGGTGTAACACGCTGTGTAGTATCAATCCGAGTAGTCGGTCATGTCACAAGCGACACGGGCAGTTGGAAATTTACACCATACACACTATGTAGATTATATACATGCCGTGTAGTTTTGTTCAATAGGATCTGTGTGGGTAAGCTATGTAGAAGGACCCGGGAAGGGGAAGAGAAGTCAGGTAACACCGTGTAGTCAGTATACATGTCGTGTAGTCTTGTATTTCAAATCTTGGAATGCCTTCTTCCTCCTGTTCCCTTTTTGGTCCCATCGTTTTCAGTCTTTGATAATCTGGATCTAAGGTGTGTGTTTGACCTTGTAGAGTCATGCTGCAAAGAAGACCACGCGTTGTTCGCCAGGAGAGCGGCAACGACTATACTCTAGAGATGGTGGGCCATGGGCTACCAGTAGATCCTTCAGCAGAGCTAGATGTGGCTGAGCTGACTCGTATCTTCTAGAAGTAGAATCCTCTTACGTTTTCAGTGGATAGTGGACCACAGTCTGTGTAGTCTTGGCTGGGGTCTATGGAGACTATTTTCAAGAATCTTGAGACGCCTCCAGGGCGGAGGGTCAAGCTTGCGATGTATATGTTGCATGATTCTGAAAAGATGTGGGGGGATGTTACCACCCAGTCAAAGCATCACAGGGACATGGTGTGGGAAGATTTTTAGATAGTCTTCTATGACTTCTTCTTTCCAGAGACACTGAGGGCAGATAGAGATCAAGATTTCATGAATCTCCAGCAGGGCGCTATATCGGTGATAGATTATTCTGCTCGTTTCACCGAGCTTCAGCGTTTTGCACCCGTTCTGGTGGGTGATGAGACGTTGAGATCCAGATGCTTTTAGGATGGTCTTCAATATTAAATCCGAGCACTGGTGAATGTTTTCAGGTTTCCTTCAGTACATGCTATTGTGAACCAGGCGCTGATTACAGAGAGGAACCTGCGGGAAGCTAGTGGTGCAGGCCAGGGCGGTTTAGCACCAGTTTCGGGTACCATATCTATTGGGAAGAGAAAGCGACAAATGAGTTTCTCTCACGCGGGCAGTACTAGACATGCAGTTTCTTCAAGTGGCCCGGTCTTTTGCTACCTGTGTGGTAAAGATGGGCACAAGAGACCGCAGTGTCCACGTGATCCACTGGAGTGCCAAGTTTGTGGCAAGATGGGTCATCTACAATGCTTTTGCAGGGAGTTTCCACCAGTTCCTTGTGAGAGGGGTTCTGTGCAGACTCCACGTACGGGAGTAGGACCAGTAGCTTCGTACCAGTCGGGAAACTAGAATACGTCAGGGCGTGCAGGCAGATATGGTGGTCATGGTCATGGTATCCAAACACAAGGATCTCAGAGGCAGCAGGGCGGGACTGCTCAGGGTAGACAGGCTGTGTCGCAGGGCCGCGGCACTGGGCAGGCATACGCAGTGCAGCAGACCCAACATGAGAAGGATCTCAGACCTTCTATAGTTAGAGGTACTATTCTAGTAGCTTCTGTCTTATCTTCAGTACTTTTCGACATGGGTTCTACACATAGTTTTATATATGTGCCCGTTGTGGAGAGAATTGGGCTCTGTATTTCCTCTTCTTCTGCTGTTATGACGCGAGACACACTGTTGGGAACTAGAACGGCATATGTGTGTCAATCTAAGGAGTTCCCCCTTGAGGTTGGTGGGTGTCACTTTCTATGGTACCTCTATGTCTTGGCGATGAAGAGCTATGATTTCATTCTCGGGATGGACTGGTTGGTTCCCTTTCGAGCCTTTGTAGATTGTTATCGTCACAGGGTGAGTTTCATGTCACCAGAGGGAGGAAAGTTTCTATACAAGGTAGAATGGGATATTCAGGTGAGTCAAGATGGACAAGAGCATCGTGGGTGAGGTGGACTCACAGCCCAGATTCCAAGTTTATATCTGGATGATCAGGGGACTTGTCAGACGGATTTCCCTCCAGTGGTTTATCGTTTTAGGGATATCTTCCCGGACAACTTTTCAGGTCTACCTCCAGAGCGTGAGGTGGATTTCTCTATTGAGATTGTTCTAGGGGCAGCACCAGTGTCCATTCCTCCTTATAGGATGGCTACACCAGAGTTGCAGGAGCACAAGAGGTAGTTAGAGCAGTTACAAGAAAAAGGTTTCATCTGACCCAGTACTTCTCCTTGGGGTTTTCTGGTCCTTTTTGCGAAGATGGTAGACGGTACCCTCAGACTCTGTGTGTATTATCAGAAGATTAACCAGTTGACGGTTAAGAACTGATATCCCTTGTTGAGGATTGATGATATTTTTGATCAACTTTGTGGAGCACAAGTGTTATTGAATATTGACATGAGATCAGGATATCATGAGTTGCGCATGAGACCATCGAACATACCACTTAAAGATTTTCTGAGCAGATATGGTCTATACGAGTTCTTGGTTATTCCGTTCGGACTCACAAACACGCTGACAGTTTTCATGGCTCTGATGAATCATGTGTTCCATCCTTATCTGGATTCTGTTGTGGTAGTATTCGTGGACGATATCTTGTTGTACTCTCACACTCGATGCGATCATGCCACCCATCTTGAGATCGTATTGAGTACACTAAGAGAGAATCGGATATATGATAAGCTCTCAAAGTGCCACTTTTTGATGGACTAGATTCACTTCCTGGGTCATATCATCTCAGAGGCAGGAGTTATAGTTGAGCCAGAGAAGGTGAGAGCAGTAGTTTCCTGTGATCATCCTAAGAACTTGTTTGAGATATGAAGTTTCATGGGGATGGCTGGTTACTACAGATGCTTAATACAGGACTTCTCATGCTTAGCAGCACCGTGGATGGGTCTGACTAAGAAGGTTGTGAAGTTTGTTTGGTCAGAAGATTGCGAGAAAACCTTTCAGGACCTGAAAGGAAGGTTGACATCAGCACCAGTCCAGAAACATCCAGAGTAAGGGAAGACCTATACAGTTTACTGTGATGCATAAAGTATTAGGATGGGAGCAGTGTTGATGCTGGGCGATCGAGTCGTTGAGTATGGTTCTTGGCAGTTGAGGCCACATTAGAGAAATTACCTGACGCATGATCTCGAGTTGGCTACAGTTGTGCATGCATTGCGCTGTTGGAGACATTACATCTTGGGAGAACATTTTTTGGTTTTTACCGACCACAAAAGTCTCAAGTATATATTTACTCTGTGTGACATGAATCTGAGGCAACGAAGGTGGGTTGAATACGTCCAGTCCTTTGATTTTGAGATTTCCTATAAACCTAGAAAAGGTAATGTCATAGCTGATGCTCTGAGCAGGAGGACTCAGATACAGGCAGTACAGGAGGCCAGTGGTGAGTGGAAGCTCATGGCTTTGTTCTCTGAGATGAATTTGGAGGTCCATGACAGTCAAGGGTAGACCTATCTTTCTTATTTAGCTATGACTTCTACCCTCCTGGATATAGTGAGGATGAGACAGCTATCGGATTCAGAAGGCCTAGTTCTACGGGAGTCGTTGGCAAGTGAGGACCCTTCTCCTAGATGGACGATAAGCAATGATGAAATTATGAATTTCCATGGACGGGTGTGGGTTCCAGGGGATATACGTGAGGAGTTGATGCAGGAGTTTTGTTCTTCGGTTTGGGCAGTTCATCATGGGGTTACCAATATGTACCGTGACTTGAGACGTCAGTACTGGTGGCCAGGTATGAAGAGAGATGTAGTTGGTTTTGTTACAAGGTGTTCCACCTGTAAGCAGGTAAAGGCATAGAATCAGAGGCCAGCTGGACTGTTACAGCAGTTACCCATCCCGAAGTGGAAATGGGATGATGTCGCAATTGATTTTGTGACTAGATTGTCGAGGTCACCTCGAGGAAATGATGCCATGTGAGTTGTTATGGATAGACTCACGAAGGTAGATCACTTTTTGCCGATCAAGGAGACCTTCAGTGTTGACGAGCTCGAGAAGTTGTATATCCGACAGATCGTACGCCTTCATGGGGTCCCTCGTTCTGTCGTTTCAGATAGGGATGCCTGTTTTACGTCTCGTCTCTGGTAGAGTTTTCAAAGGGCGCAAGGTACACAGGTGCTTCTGAGCACAACTTAACACCCTCAGACCGATGTTCAGTCAGAGCGTACGATACAGGTTCTTGAGGACATGATGCGTGCATGAATCCTAGACTTCAGGGGCTCTTGGGATAAGCACATACCCCTAGTCGATTTTTCCTATAATAACAGCTTTCAGGCGACTATTGAGATTGCACCTTATAAGGCTTTATATGGTAGGCCATGTTGACCGCCTTTCTGTTGTATGGAGGTAGGTGAGGAAGCTTTACTGAGACCACGTCTCGTGTAGGAGACTTCTGAGCAGGTCTAGTTGATTCGAAAGCGGATGGCTACCGCACAATCTCGTCAGAAATATTATACTGATTTCCAAAGACGACCTTTGGAGTTCGTGGTAGGGGATCAAGTTTTCTTACGTGTTTCACCGAGGCTGGGACACAGACGGATCAGGAGACAGGGTAAACATTCACCGAGGTATGTGGGGCCATTTGAGATTCTGTAGAGAGTCTGACCAATTTCCTATCGATTGCAGTTACCACAGAGGTTCCAAGCCATGCACGACATCTTCCATGTATCTCAGTTGCATTTCTATCATTCATATCCATCTCACGTCTTTCAACCCGAGGAGGTTGAGCTACATATAGATGTGTCCTTTTAGGAGAATCTGATTCGTATCGTTGATAGGAGAATGAAGGTTCTCCAAGGTCGGACAGTTCCTCTCGTACGGGTGTTATGGCAGCATGGCTGAGTGCAGGACGAAAGCTGGGAGTGGGAGACTGACGTACGTGCTCAGTGGCCAGAGCAGTTTTGAGCATTATCTTCGCCACCCTTGGTAGGGAAATTCGGGGATGAATTTCTTTAAGGGGGGAAGTTTTTAAGAACCCGGTTCTTATTTTTGAGGTACGAGTTTCTTCTTTTCTCTTTTCAGTGTTTTTGAGAAAATAAGGCAAATGGGGAATAATCCTAAAATTTGGGACTACATGCCATGTACTATTCCACATGTTGTGTACTTTGGCCGTGTGGGATGAGTACACATGGTGTGTAGCCATGTCGGTGACAGAGGGTGTAAAAACTGACTACATGTCGTGTAGTGGTATTGACACACCGTTTATCAGTCGGCAGACAAATATTAAGGTAGTGGAAGTATCCCCCAGCTGCGCGACAGTACAGGCCGTGTAATCAGGAATACACACCATGTACTCATGTCGACGGATGAACAGTTTGGCGGTGCCGCCAGTGGAATAGTTAAATGAGAAAAGTACACGCCGTGTATCCCATAGTACACGCCGTGTAGTTTCTTTTCACTTAAAACAGGCAGTAGCCTCCTCATTTGGCAGGGGAGGCTTTGGACACATTTTGGAGCTGAGAGGGGAGGTTGGAGCTTTGAAGAGATCCCGATCGCATGTCGGGAATCGGATTCTTCCACCGTCGATCTCGTTCGAACCACATAGGTAAGAGCTTCCTTATCCTTGTGTGTTTCTTTCCAATTCCTACTCTAAGGGAAGTTATTTGAGGTTGAATGAGAATTCTTTTACCTCATATCTACGAATTTCTTGGAAATTTCAGAAGGCTTCGTTTGGGTATACCATTCTTGGGTGTTTATGGTTGGTGGCTTGGTGTTAAATTTTCCAAATGTTGTGGGTTTTGTGTATTTTGTGCCATGAACCCATGTTGGGGTGTCGTGTGGCTGAGGCCTTGGCTATTTTAAATACCTATAATTTTATAGGTGATTAGATGTGATAATAAACTATTGTTTGGGATCATTGCATGGATCCAGGACCACCCTGAGGGTGCGTTTTTCTGTTTAGCCATTTGGCCAGAATACCCAAGGGTGTTCCACTATAATAATGTTTTTTAAATTTCCTTGAGAGGAATTGTATGTGAATTTCTTATTTAAATGTTGGCCTCGGCCCGATTACTTATGCCTGAGGGCAGTGTTTTCCTATAGCCTGAGGGCATGACAGGATTTGCATGAGGGCAATGTTCTATTTCACCTGAGGGCAACTTTTCTTATGACTAAGGGCAGAGACTTCTGTACCTGAGGGAAACACTTCGTACACCTGAGGTAATTATTTGTGATTATTGAGGGAAATATCTGTTATGCCTAAGGGAAATGCCTGAGGGAGAGATTATGATTACCTGAGGGTAAGGGTTTGCGTGTCTGAGGACACTGACTATTTACGTAGAAATTCACCATGGTGGTTTCTTAATAATAAATTTTTAAATGAATAATAAAATGTAAATATAATTGGTAAGTTGGTTACTTTTGTGTACTGCTTAGTTTATTGCATTTTACTTTTGCACACTGTTGTTGCATGATTACACACAGTTGGTAACGGGCCTTTGGTGGGTGCCTACTGGGATTTATTTCTCACACCCTATTTGGGTCATGTATTTGGCCCAAACAGATTACATTTCTACAGGTGTGGATAAGGGAAAGGATCCCTATACAGGTACTTGATTGATGTTGAGGAGTAGGGGAGCATGGGACCGGGCTTAGTCTCACGATGATACTGGCTGTTTGTTTTGCTTTGTTGTACTATGTATTGTATTTTACTGCTATGTAACAAGTTTTGGATATTTTCTTAGAACATGAGACATGTTCCATCATATCTATATAACTGGTTGGTTATCTTTACTATAGTTGTTAATAATAAATGTGAATGTTTTATTTCTTCTGCTGTTGTTGTATGCTTTTTATTTTATTCTGATGTGCTACACTTTGACAAATGAGGGCATAGTTTTCGCACTATCAGACCTGGTCCCTCGCTGCTAGTCGGCAGCCTCTAGCATTTGGGGAAATGCGCTTGAGGTCAGGTGGTGAACCAGGTTCAGGGCACCCATTGAGTGGCACCCGGATCCGGGACGTTAATTTCAGACAGCACCAGTATAGAAAAAGATGATGAAAAATCTACATTATGAATCGTACATATCACAGGTAGAGCATAAATGTGTTAATGAACCATTTTTTTACCAATTTTAAGGATAGATACAATAAGATTATTTTTGTCTGTAATGGTGCAAAATAAAGTTCAAAGTATTCCAAATGAATTTTAATTCAACATTTATTAATGGGGATTTAGAAGAAGAAATCTATATTGAGTAATTAGATAGTTTTCTCATTCCTGAATATGGGAACATAGTTTTTTGGTTGAAAAACGCACTATATGGGTTGAACAAAGTACCAAGAGCATGGTATTCAAAACTAGACCAATTTATGAAGAATCTTGGTTTTAAGCATGGTATGGTTGATTACAATTTATTTGTGAACCATGATAGTAATCAATGCATAATGTTGCTAGTGACACAAGGAAATAATGGAACATTAATTTCTCAATCCTAATATTCCAGGGAGTTTTTGAGGAGATTTTTAGTAGATAATTCCAAGGAGATGGAGACTCCAGTGGCTACTCAGATGAAATTTCCTTGGGATGATGAAGGTAAAGTAGTTAATATCACAGAATATAAGAAAATCATTATTAGTTTTCTATACTTGATAGAGAAAATACTTCATATTTTATTTCCACATGCCAAGAAGAAGGAATCAAATAAATCCAATGGAAAACCACTTTGTTACAATAAAAATAATAATTTGGTATATAAAGGGTACAATGGATTTTGATCTGATGTATAGTAACTAATATCATCCAGAGTTATTGGGATATGAAAAGGCATATTGGTTTAGTATACTCCCGATATTTTAGGTTGATTTTGTTTGTTGACAGAGCCATATGATTGCAAATGAGTATGGTTAGTTTTGTAAAATATTTTGATGTAGGTGGCATTGTTTCCCAGTGATTTCCAAATTTTTGGGCCTCAAAATATGGAGTTTGGTTTTTTAAGGGATTTTGTTTTGTGGAACATAATCTGTGGACTGAAAAATATAGTTCACAGACCATGAAGCATTGTTTGCAGACCACAAAAAGAGTATGCAGAATGGGTAAGGAAATCAGAAAAGTAAGGATTTCCGCATATCAATGCAATGTTTACCGTGAAGTGTGGTACATAGACTGTGTAGGGAAAATAGTTTATGGGAAGGGTTTCTATTTGCGGGAGGCAATAGTTCACGGGCGGTGTTTCATTTATGGTTAATAGGTAGTGATTCATTTTTGAAAGGCATTGGCCTCCATGAGGAATGAAAAGATCTATGAAGACCATATAACACAGACCACAGTGAAGGATGTACCACATCAAAAGTTTGGTAAAATCATATTAGTGGGTTATGTGGATCTATTTTCTTATATAAGGAATGATAATCAGATCATTAAGTTGATCAATTTTCATTTAAAAATATCTTTTCTTTGGGAATAATTCGGTGAAGTCCAAATTATTTGGCAAGGGTTGATTTACTACTATAAAAATGTAATTTAATAGCACAAGTTAGAGTTATTTATCAATGCTTTAGAAGTGCTAATAATGTGAGAAATGTGAAAGGGTTGGCTTTAATATCACTCAAAAAAAGAGTTGTTAAAGTCCCCCATTAACAATTCTAAAAATAATTGATAAATGGGGCATTTATCAGCACATTTTTGAGTGCTGATAAAGGGGGAATTTAACAGCACTTTGTTTAGAAATGTTCAAGCCCACCTTCATTGGTTTTTTAGTGCTATTAAAGGCCCCCATTAACAGTGCTAAAAAAAGAGTTGATAAAGGGGGAATTTTCTTTAATCTAACCTCTTCCCACCCCACATTTTATCATTGCTATCCACCCCCTTTATCAGTGATTTAGATAATTCAACCATCTCGCACGCACGCCTACCTACAACCAATTTCGAAACCAAGACCTCCTTCTTATATCCTAGCACCTTTTCCAATCCTATATATTATTTTGTCTTCTATTTAGTGATATATCTATATATTTATATATGTTTTAGTGAATTTTTTAATCTATATATTTAAATATAAGTTTATATATATCTTTAAATAAATATATATATATACATATATAAAATAAATTTGTTTGTGTGTATGTGTGAATATATAAAAAAATATGTATTTATTGTTATATATTTTATTATAAATAATAGTAAATTGCGAAAAATGATAAAAAATCAAAATCATGGTATCAATATGATTTTAATCCAAGGAAATAAATTCAATCCCCACTAAAAAACAATAAGACCTCATTAAAAGAGGCAAAAATTTCATCGAATATTAAAAACATTGGGTACCCCAACTAAAAAAACTTAGTTTTTGGGACCTTCTAGGCCTTTTTTGAATTCAAAAGAATATTGATCTAGGTTCTAATCAATCAAAACACCATAGAGATCATCTCAATTTTCAATTTGATATATGGTATATCCCAAACGGACACCCGGATCAAAAGTTAGGGTCATTTGATGTTTGAGATATGTTTTCAACATATTTTATATATTTTATAAAAAAATTAATTTTTTTTAACTTCAAATTGTTAATAAATTACTATTAAATTATAATAATTAGAAAATTATTAATTAAATATATTTTTTTAATTATTTTATATGGTACTTTCACTAAATATCATATATATTATGTGTAAATACCTATTTAGCCTTATCTAAAAAATATTTCAAAAACATATAAAATATTTATATCAATATATTTATATTTATATGTTAATATATTATTTTGAATGAAATAAATTTTTTGAAATATACCATTTATAAATGCTAGTAAAAATGTACTGATAAAGGGTGCATCTTTATCAACGCTTCTAAAAAAGTGATGATAACCCCCCCCCCCCATCAGTGCTTATTTACAATCACTGATAAAGGCCCTTATATTAATGAATGTATTATATATAATTGATTAATCCCCCTTGATTATAAATTCTTTTCTAATAGTGCTGATAAGGGGACCTTTAATAGTGTTTTTTTTTCAATCGTTGATAAAGGGACCCCTTTAATAGTGCTTTTTTAGCACTGTTAAAAACACCCTTTAATATATTTATTTGTTCTCATAAGGGATGTCTTAAACATCACTTTTAGATTGCGCAGTTAATTCCCTAGCATTAGATAAACCCACTTTGGTTGTATTAATTTCGTGAAGGAGAAGAGGTTCGCGAGGGAGGATTATGCGAAAGGAAAAGAATTCCACAAAGACAGCCTGTGGAAGGTGTTTTGTGGTGAATTATATCCCACAAAGGAAAATGTTCTCATTAATTGAATTAGTCTGTGTGCCCTCATCTATCCCCAAAAGAGGAGGTCTCTAGAAGGAGAACTCATTGGCGAAGCAGTGATGGTTCACAGAAGAAGAGGTGGTCCACAAAGCACACATTCCATGCAGTGCAAGACAGTTTGCGGAGGAAGTAGGGAAGTTCACAAAGGATTCAAGAATCCATGAAATTAATTTTCCTAAACCAAGTGGATAAGTGTTTTTAATCTATGGGTGAAAATGGGACTTCAATAGTGTAACACCCCAGGTAAATAATGAATATGACATTTTTATATTTATCCCTATTTGTGAATGAAATGTTAATATTAATTTAAAGGGAATGATATGCTTGATTTCTTACCCAATACGCAACAACGAGTTCCTTTGAAATCTTATGTTGCACTCTAATAATAAAATAATTTTATTTTAAATGGTAGTTAACACCTAGCCAATGTAATGAAAGGAATGAACAGAACTAACTAAAAAATTATTATATATGTTTTTCAAATATTTTTTCTTTTTACCATAAATGTTAGAGGATTAAAAATGCGAATGAATCCAATTTTAAGCATAAACATTCTAATATTCTTTAAAAGGTCGATTAACTGCCTTTTGATGGAGGACCTCTTTTAAACCCACTTTTTTAAAATTTTATGTGTTATATTTGACAAAAGAAAATTCTTCATTAAAATCGGGACATCAAAATTTACTTTGTGTAAATTTTTGGTATTTTTCCGATAAAGTTCATTTTTTAATGAATAGTGAAAAATGTTGTATTTTAATTCAAAATCACTTTTTAATCTGATTTATTTATATTATTATATTATCTTTTGAATTGTTTTTACAGTGAAATTAGAATATATTTTTACCATTTAATCCAATGTTGGTCATTGGAATTAATATCACTTTGAGATTGGACATAAATGAGTGTCAATCTTTTGATAAATATTGTTTCTTAAAAACACGCTATTTGATTTGACAGCGGAATTTAATTATAAAATTAATTAATGAAACTTCTATGTTATGAATTTGGTAAAATAGACATCATTTTTTAATTAGGAATATCAAATATATCTTAGGGTGAATTTTTTGTATTTTTCTGAAAAACTTCAATTTTTGATGAATAGTGAAACCACAAAGTGGTAGTTACAAAAACTGATTTTTCGTTTAAATGGAACTTTACCAATTCTATGATTTGAATTTAAAAAATCCAATATAAATTATTTTCATTATTAAGTAAAATTTGGTTCAATGGGATGAAAATAATTTTTGATGAAAAGTAACTTTTAAGTTTTATTAATCGCGATTAAAGGTAATTAGTGTGATTTAAGGTAAAAATGATATTATAATAAAATGAAAATATCTTGACACTTGTCCTAACCCTATTGGATGAGTCATGGACGACCAAGAAAACCCATGGGTAGATTTTTGGGACCCCATGGAGCCACTTGGGTAAGATAATGACATTTATGCCTTTTATTTAAAGTAAAAGTAAAAATTACACAAACATGTATTGTTTTACTAAACCAATTTTTACATGGGGTTATACAATTAATATATTTAACTATAAAAATTAATTGGAAATCTAAAATTATTTCCTACATCATAGTATTTTTTTATAATTTTTATACATTAAATAACTTAAATTATTTCTGACATCATGATGATGCAGCGATTACCTCATTATTTAAAGATTTAAATAAAATGAAAAGATAATGTAAAATCAAAGACCTATACATGTCAAAAACCTATTGTATGGGTTTATTTCGAACTCTTATCACCTTATACTCTAAATAAATCAATGTGGGACCTTTAAAATCCGAATCTCATTTGAAAATAAAGTAACATTTTATACCTTTCCAAGAGTGCCCCTTCTCTCCTCTTATAAAATACCCCAACCTCTACTTCCTTACCCACACCTCTCAAGCCTTTGGTTCTGCCAATATCTGATCATTTTGTCTCTATAAATCCCTCTCCTCATCCTAGAATCCTTAATTTAGGCAGGAAGATCTTCAAGAAACCCTTTTGGTTCAAACCAAAGGGAGTTACCCGATTTCAAGGTAACGTCTTCACATGTGCTCTTTTGTTTTATTTTTCTTCTCCAACCCCCTGAACTCTTTTTATTCATTTCTTTTGTAACAACACCAGTATATTACATATACTAGGATTTTGTTATAAGAAGTATTAGAGCTACACTTACACACACCTACGTCTAATGGTTAAAGAACATATTGTTTCTGTGGATGGTGAATTTTTGCCTCACGAAATGATGATTGTTCAATATTCTTTTAACACCTTGAAAGGTGGCCATTAAGATGTCACTATATATATATATGAAATATAATATTTGTATATTTTCTTTAATCTTCTGTATTTTTCATTTATGGCATACCATTATGGTTTCCATTATGGGTAAACGTTATATCGTCATTTTAGGAAGTGCGGACTACCGCCCCCTCAAAGTGATTTGATTCATTAATACCATATGTGGTACGTATAAATGATAGATTTAATGATATTATATATGATACCATACTTTAATTATAATACTATTATTCATCATTATGTTTTAATTTCATTAAATATGAAATATAAATGGAAGTAGCGTTCATGCGTACGTACGGCTTACCGTCTCCATGAACGGTGCATTTCATTTCTTACCTCTAAATGTTATGTAATATTATAAATGCATGTATATAATTGATATATATGATATATATGATATATAAATAATTAATATAATTATGTATATAATGGATATTTTACCCCATGAAGAAACTTGCAATTATAAAGAGTTTGTTTTTTGACTCAAGTAGCAATGATCGTTAAAACGACCGTTATTAACTTAAATAATTACATAGTGTTCATGACATGGTAATAAGTGATATAAAAGGAATAATGAACTTGAAAAAGGTTATTAATCAAGTATAAATTAACTCAAGTTTATTATTCAGGAGATTAAAGAACGATCGAGTCAAGTCGGATACGAGGTAAGGGAACCTACCCCTCTCTTTCTTTTTAAGTACACTCTTTTATGGCATTCCTTTTAAGCTCGTCTTTCTTATGATTGGTATGTTCTTTTATATTAATCTTATAGTAATTTTATGTTCATATGATTAAGATACCCTATTTTCTCTCTTCGATCCATTTTGGAAGTTTTGAGTGGCGCCGTTGGGCTGCCGAATTTTCGTAAGAGATCCAACCTCTCTCTTTCTTTTTAAGTACTCTCCTTTATGTCACTTCTTTTAAGCTCCTATTTGTTATGTTGGGGGATGTTCTTTTATATTCCTATTGATTTAAATTTTATTTTAATATTATGAGAGATCCTATTTTATCTCATCAATCCATTTTTGGATGTTTTAAGTGGCGTCCTTAGGCTGCCGAGTTATCGTAAGGGATTTTTCGTCTCACTTTTATTCCCGTGAGATTTATGCTACATTTTCCACCATTTCCTTTGAGTGGTATATGTACTTCCCATTATTCAAATATTTTTGTAATATACTTTCTTTTATGAGTATTTACATCAATGTTTCATTGTCCTTATTTCAGGGGGTGTATGTTTCGAAAGATACCCAAATCAGTAAGGGAACCTTTCACCCTCCTCTTTTTAAAGACTTCTTTTGTTGGGTATTTTAATTTACATATTTTAATGTTGGGATATTTTCTTCTATATCCTTATTGATGTAAATTTTATGTCCAAGTGATGAGATACCCTTTTATCTCTCATCAACTCATTTTCTGAATTTTGAAGTGATGCTGTTAGGCTGTCAAATTTTTGTAAGATAACTTCTTAACCCAATTTCTATTCTTTGGGTTAATCTCCTATTTTCAAATTATTCCATGAAATTATTATTTCCTATCTTGTATTTATACATTCTTTATGTGAAAATATAGTGAATACACATAATAGATCTATTTTATTTAAAAATGATCTTTTTAAGGGACATCATCTCAATCTCCTTTCATTGAGGCATATTTTGTTTTATACACAACATTCTTTTATACGGTGTATAAAACCCTTCGAATTTTACGTTTATTCATATGGAATATTTTTATACGAATCCTTTACTAAACGATGAAAGGGAATGTTTTTTTGTCGTACGTATGCGGCGCAACGACTTCTCCACCGCTGTGACCATTATTTGAGTTTCAGCTTCCTCTATAAGCCATAACTTTTTTTGAATGAAAAATAAATACCATGTTTTACTTTTCTTTTATTTTGGTATTGAAAATGGTTTTCATAATGTTTTTATATCAATGTGTTGTATTGATATCTTGTGATTGAAAAGTGGAAATGTTATGTTTCCTTTATGCATGTTTTATGTGATACGATTATGTTATGGTTCTTGGGGATTGTTATGAAGACGGGTGGTTCCGTGATAAACTAAGGGCATGTGAGCCCGATATAGCTCTCCAATTCATTGGGTAACGTGAAGGAGTTAAACGTTTAGGTTTCTCAGAAGAGATTTAGGGAATATACTATGATGGGTATTCCAAACGTAACCATGAGGGTTACTCCCTATTTAAGAATGTTATGAATGCCTCAAGTTACCTTTATGTCCTTTTATTTCTATTATTTATTCATGATTTGATGAGGTATGTGATTATGTTTTATAAGTAAAGTATGATTTCATACATGGACTAATGTTTTCATTTCGTACTTTTATATCCCTTAATGAGCTTTTTATGCTCATCCCAAGGTTTTGAAATGTTTTTCACAGGTCAAGGGAAAGGTAAATGATGTGATGATAGTGTCAAGAAGTGTCAAGAAAGAATCCATGTTTTATTTTAAATATGTTTCCGTTGATGGGAAAAATGAGTAATATCTTTTATGTAACCACTTTTTTTAAATGTGTAATGTAATGCATGTTTTATGATCTAATTATCTAAAACTCTAAACCTGAAAAGATCCTCAACATGTATTCTTTAAGTAACTCAAGATTAAGTAAGGTTTAAGGCTGGGGCCTTATAGTTGGTATCAGAGGTCGGTTTAGACAACTTTAGGGATTATGAGTTTTTGTTAGACACATGGTTAGTCCCTGTATCTATTATTTCAGTTAAATCCTTGTTTTATAACTTTTTTCAGGTCAAGTAAAGTCAGTTACGAATGGAAGGAGGAGGATCTCAAATGACATTCATATCTCTTCCTGATGACATTCTTGCAATAATTATTGCAACGTCATGTTCGGATGATTGTGAAACTATTTCTAGCATACAAATCTCTTGCAAGCAGTTGTTTGAGATATCAAATACCTCCACTATACCTCGTTATCATCGTGGATCATGGGTTGTATTTAGACAAATACTATTTTCACAATATTCTCATATTTTCAAGAAAGGTAAATATTATCAAGGTATTTTCAAATATTTTACTTTATCAAAATAATTTGAAGCATATTATGATTTTAAAAATGGTGTTGAGGAAGGAGACCCTTGGGCAACCTATTTATATTTTCTTTTAAAATATAGTCTCTCATCACATACTTATTGTATTTTAAAGGGACCAATAATAGAAATTTTCAACTCAATTTCTGTCTGACTATTTTATAGAAATCATGTTTTATCAGATGTTTTGGAATTATATGTCATACATGATTATTTTCCCAAACTATTTTTCTATGAACACCCATATGACCCATGTTGTACAAGGTGTATTTTGATGGAGGAAGTAAATGATTTTTAAGGATCTCTAAATTATTGTTGTAATTCATGGTAATTCTACCTACGTGAACAGGATGACGATGAAACCAAGTGGACGCCATGATCAAGGTATGCGGTTATTCATTTTGGGAATCATTTTATTTTATGGTGGTGAAATAAGACTTCAAGAATTAAGATGTTGAGATCGTAATGAATTTGGATGAAAATGATAGGTATAAGGAAACTATTGAGGTTAAAACATGTTAGGGTTATTTTTGGATTTTTATAAAATGTACAACACCCAGACCATGTGACAAACCGTCATGTCGGACAAAGCAGCGGGAATAGAACCCACAACCAAATTGCGACTGGTATTTATCACCTACCACTGGACTACGGGAAGTCCCTGGTTAGTTTGAATGATTCTTTTTAGTTAGATGATTTTATTAATTAAGAGTAAGTTTATTTTAGGGTTATCTATGGAAATTATTAACTTATCATGGAGGATATGTGATTAGGTTAATTACTTTTCAATATGAGACTTTTAGAGCAACTGATGTTAATTGGAGATAAGTGTTAATTTGTACCATGGAAGACTATGTGACTAAATCCTTCAAATATTTGGGTTTCGATCTTATTTTGGTTTACTTTGAAGAATTTTATGGAAAAATTGTTTATCGAATGGTCCTTGTTGAACTTTGGGTTTTGTTGGAAAAATTTTGGAGATTAAGAATAGATTTTCTTTTTATAACGGGTTATCCTTTTCTGGTTTATCTGATCTTGTTCTAACAAATTTGGTTTTGTTAAGGGTCGAAAGACATGAGAAATATATAGTTCTCTTTTGTGGATTAGGTGATTCTCAAGAAATTGATTATAGTACTCTTAATGCGAACAAGTCTTCCTAAATACTCATCTTTTGGAGAAAGTATGAGATTGTGTCAGAAATATAGTAAAATTTAAAAGTCAACATGACAAGTAAGTATGTTTCCTTAATATCAAAAATAAATTCCCTAATGAAAAGTAACTTAAAATAAAAATGTCGTTTATTAACTTTTCCTATTGGGGAATCGAATATCGTTTAAACCACCACAAGTATGTGATTTTCTTGTGGTTAACTTTCTCCTAAACATGTTTTCTATCACTCTCCCTCAGAACATGACCCTTTGATTTTTCTTCCATATCCATTTTTTCCTACATGGAATCCTAGTATGGTCTAACTCGGGTGACCTCTATACTTCTCTTTCTTTCTTTTAAAGCGATTGTTTTACCGACTCTTGTTCCGATGTGGGATTTTCAATGATGTTTCCGAACCCAATTTTAAAATTGAGAGGACACAATTCCCAAAAGGGGAGAAGGATGTAACACCCCAGGTAAATAAAGAATATGAAATTTTTATATTTATCCCTATTTGTGAATGAAATGTTAATATTAATTTAAAGGGAATTCTATGCTCGATGTCTTACCCAATACGCAACAACGAGTTCCTTTGAAATCTTACATTGCACTCTAATAATAAAATAATTTTATTTTAAATGGTAGTTAACACCTAGCCATTGTAATGACGGGAATGAATAGAACTAACTAAAAAATTATTATATATTTTTGTCAAATATTTTTACTTTTTACCATAAATGTTAGAGGATTAAAAATGTGAATGAATCCAATTTTAAGCGTAAACATTCTAATATTATTTAAAAGGTCGATTAACCACCTTTTGATGGAGAACCACTTTTAAACCCACTTTTTGACAATTTTATGTGTTATATTTGACAAAATAAAATTCTTCTTTATAATCGGGAAATCAAAATTTACTTTTTGTAAATTTTTCGTATTTTTCCGATAAAGTTCATTTTTTAATGAATAGTGAAAAATGATGTATTTTAATTCAAAACCTCTTTTTAATCTAATTTATTTATATGATTAGATTATCTTTTTAATTGGTTTTAAAGTTAAATTAGAATAGATTTTTAGCATTTAATCCAATGGTGTTCATTGGAATTAATATCACTTTGAGATTAGACATAAACGTGTGTCAATCTTTTGATAAATATTATTTCTTAAAAACACGCTATTTGATTTGATAGCGGAATTTAATTATAACATTAATTAGTGAAACTTATTTGTTATGAATTTGATAAAATAGACATCATTTTTGAATTTGGAATATCAAATATAGATTAGGGTTAATTTTTGGTATTTTTCTGAAAAACTTCAATTTTTGATGAATAGTGAAACCACAAAGTGGTAGTTACAAAAACTGATTTTTAGTTTAAATGGAACTTCACCACTTCTGTGATTTGAATTTCAAAAATCCAATATAAATTATTTTCATTATTAAGTAAAATTTGGTTTAATGGGATGAAAATAATTTTTGTGAAAAGTATCTTTTAAGTTTTATTAATCGCGATTAAAGGTAATTAATGTGATTTAAGGTAAAAATGATATTATAATAAAATGAAAATATCTTGAAACTTATCCTAACCCTATTGGATGAGTCATGGACGACCAAGAAATCCCATGGGTCGATTTTTGGGACCCCATGGAGCCACTTGGGTAAGATAATGACATTTATGCCTTTTATTTAAAGTAAAAGTAAAAATGAAACAAACATGTATTGTTTTACTAAAACAATTTTTACATGGGGTTATAAAAGTAAGATTTTCGAATAAAAATAGTCATTGTAAAGATAAAAATATTTCCTACATCATAGTTTTTTTTATAATTTTTATACATTAAATAACTTAAATTATTTATGGCATACTGATGATGCAGCGATTACCTCATTATTTAACAATTTAAATAAAATCAAAAGATAATGTAAAATCTAAGACCTACACATGTCAAAAACCTATTGGAAGGGTTGATTTAGAACTCTTATAACCTTATCCTAGAAATACATCAATGTGGGACCTTTAAAATCTGAATCTAATTTGAAAATACAGTAGCATTTTATACCTTTCCAAGAGTGTCCCTCCACTCCTCTTATAAAAGGACCCCACCTCTACCTCCTTACCCACACCTCTCAAGCCTTTGGTTCAGCCATGATCGGATCATTCTGTCTCTCCACATCCCTCTCCTAATCCTAGAAGCCTTACCTTATACAGTAAGCTCTTCAAGAAACTCTTTTGGTTCGAAACAAAGGGAGTTACCCGATTTTAAGGTAACCTCTTCACTTGCGCTCTTTTGTTTTATTTTGCTTCTCCAACCCCCTAAACTCTTTTTATTCATTTATTTTGTAACAAAACCAGTATATTAAATATACTAGGATGTTGTTATAAGAATTTTTTGAGCTACACTTACACACACCTATATCTAATGGTTAAAGAACATACTGTTTCTGTGGATGGTGAATTTCTGCCTCACGAAACGATGATTGTTCAATATTCTTTTAACACCTTAAAAGTTGGACATTAAGATGTAACTATATTTATATATGATATATTATATGTTTATGTTTTCATTAAGCTTCTGTATTTTTCATTTATGACATACCTTTATGGTTTCCATTATGGGTAAACGTGATATCTTCATTTTAGGAAGTGCGAACTACCGCCCCCTCAAATTGATTTCATTCGTTAATACCATATGTAGTACGTATAAAGGATATATTTAATGATATTATATATTTTACCATGCTGTAATTATAATACTATTATGTATCATTGTGTTTTAATTCCATTAAATATGAAATATAAATGGAAGTAGCGTTCATGCGTACGTATGGCTTACCGTCTCCATGAACGGTGCATTTCATTTCTTACTTCTAAATGTTATGTAATATTATAAATGCATGTATATAATGGATATATATTATATATATGATATCTAAATAATGAACATAATTCTGGATATAATGGATATTTTACCCCATGAACAAACATGTAATTATAAAGAGTTTATTTTTTGACTCAAGTAGCAATGATCGTTAAAACGACCGTTATTAACTTAAATAATTACATAGTGTTCATGACATGGTAATAAGTGATATAAAAGGAATAATGAACTTTAAAAAGGTTCTTAAGAAAGTATAAATTAACTCAAGTTTATTATTCAGGAGATTAAAGAATGATCGAGTCAAGTTGGATACAAGGTAAGGGAACCTACCCCTCTCTTTCTTTTTAAGTACACTCTTTTATGTCATTCCTTTTAAGCAAATATTTCTTATGATTGGGATGTTATTTTATATTAATATTACAGTAATAATTATGTTCATATGATTAAGAGACCCTATTTTCTCTCATTGATCCATTTTGGAAGTTTTGAGTGGCGCCATTAGGCTGCCGAATTTTCGTAAGAGATCCAACCTCTCTCTTTCTTTTTACGCACTCAGATTTGTGTAACTTCTTTTAAGCTCCTCTTTTTTATGTTGGGGGATGTTATTTTATATTCTTCTTGATTTAAATTTTATTTTAATATGATGAGAGACCCTATTTGATCTCATCAATCCATTTTTGGATGTTTTAAGTGGCGTCATTAGGCTGCCGAGTTTTCATAAGGGATTTTTCATCTCACTTTTATTCCCGTGAGATTTATGCTACATTTGCCACCATTTCCTTTGAGTGGTATATTTACTTCCCATTATTCTACTCTTTTTGTAATATACTTTCGTTTATGAGTATTTACATCAATGTTGTATTGTCCTTCTTTCATGGTGTGTATGTTTAGAAAGATGCCCAAGTCGGTAAGAGAACCTTTCAGCCTCCTCTTTTTAAAGACTTCTTTTGTTGGGTATTTTAATTTACATATAGTAATGTTGGGATATGTTCTTCTATATCCTTATTCATGTAAATTTTATGTACAAGTGATGAGATACCCTTTTTATCTCTCATCAACTCATTTTCTGAATTTTGAAATGACGTCGTTAGGCTGTCAAATTTTTGTAAGGGAACTTCTTAACCCAATTTCTATTCTTTGGGTTAATCTCCCATTTTCAAATTATGTCATGATATTATTATGTACTATATTGTATTTATAATTTATTAATGTGTACATATAGTGAATACAAATATTAGATCTATTTTATTTAAAAATTATCTTTGTAAGGGACATCGTCTCAATCTCCTTTCATTGAGGCATATTTTGTTTTATACACAACTTTCTTTTATATGGTGTATAAACCCATTTAAATTTTTTGTTTATTCGAATGGAATATTTTTATACGAAGCGTTTACTAAACGACAAAAGGGAATGTTTTATTTTGTCGTACGTATGCGGCGACAACGACTTCTCCACCGCCGTGACTATTATTTGAGTTTCATCTTCCTCTACAAGCCATAACTTTTTTTGAATAAAAAATAAATACCATGTTTTAATTTTCTTTTATTTTGGTATTGAAAATGGTTTTCATAATGTTTTTATGTCGATGTGTTGTATTGATATCTTGTGATTGAAAAGTGGAAATGTTATGTTTCCTTTATGCAAGTTTTATGTGGTACAATTATGTTACGGTTCTTGGGCATTGTTATGAAGACGGGTGGTTCTGTGTTAAACTAAGGGCAGGTGATCCCGATATATCTCTCCAATTCATTGGGTAATGTGAAGGAGTTAAACGTTTAGGTTTCTCCTAAGAGATTTAGGGAATATACTATGATGGGTATTCCAAACGTAACCATGAGGGTTACTCCCTACGTAAGAATGTTATGAATGCCTCAAGTTACCTTTATGTCTTATGATTTCTATGATTTATTAATGATTTGATGAGGTATGTGATTATGTTTTATGAGTAAAGTATGATTTCATGCATGGACTAATGTTTTCATTTCGTACTTTTATATCCCTTACTGAGCTTTTTATGCTCATCCTAAGTTTTTGAAATGATTTTCACAGGTCAAGGGAAAGGTACATGATGTGATGATAGTGTCAAGGAAGTGTTAAGAAAGAATCCATGTTTTAGTTTAAATATGTTTCTGTTGATGGAAAAAATTAGTACTATCTTTTATGTAACCACTTTGTTTAAATTTTGAATGTAATGCATGTTTTATGATCTAATTATCTAAAACTCTAAACCTGAAAAGATCCTCAATGTGTATTCTTGAAGTAACTCAAGATTAAGTAAGGTTTAAGGATGGGGCCTTATAAAGAGAGCATCAAACTATAGTTGAGGATGTGTTCATTCTTGAAAATGAAGGAAAGAAAAAAATTCATAAACTATGAGTGGATCCTTTCTAGAGAAGTGAGAAAAGGAAGAGGAAGACAATGATACTTTCTATAAGTAGTGATCCAGAAAAAGTGACATAGGGAGTGGCCCTTGGAAAAGTAGTTATATGAACCTAAACCTTGTAAAGGAAGTGATCCTAAGAATATAAGAGATCTAGAATTAACCTCCATTTTTTGCAGTGAATCTTAGTGGATTTGGTATAATAAATACATTTACATTGTATGATCCTTAGATGTAACCTAGTGAGGTTTAAACAAGTAAAAATATGTTTTCCTTTTTGTTTTCTTTACTGAATTACTTTCAAGAATCTTCATTAGATAAATAATGAAAGAATAAAATTTCCATAAACACATTAGTGAAAATAAAGTGACCCATCTAATAAATATGTCAATATCTAATGGGTTAAGAAGAACTTAGAAAGAATATCCATACCCTGATTCACCACATATTAGGGAATATGGGCCCCTTTTGGACCTAACATTAATGGTGATAACTGTTATAATAATCTTTGAAGTGAAGTGAAAAAAGAAAATCTCATGCGATCAGAACTCTCAAAGTGGTTCATGAGAATGAATTGGTTAAAAATACACTTATCATTCACTATATAACTAAAATTAATTATTTTATTCTATTTATAACCTATATTTTATATCTAATGGAATTTATAATGTTATCATCTCACCACCTCAAAGTTTATATATTTAATTATCAGTGAAGACTCGTAATGGTATAATGATGACATGTCAATTCTATAGATCCACTACAATAGAGATCTATAAGCAATGTGCTTCATGTAAATGTTTTTAATTTTCCTCTTGTAAAATTGGATTTGATTTTGAGACTGGTTTTTCATTATTTATATAGATCCCATATCAATTATTAAGAAATGGAAGTCATATATAAAATTTCAAATGAACGAATGATTTTATTTTGGTGTGAGGATGAATGTGTAGTTCCAATGTAAATTACTTCCATTATACCAATATTATTACAAAATCATTATTATTATCCATCTCAAATATTTTGGGATAAATAAAAAATTTAATACATTCTAATTATACAAGAATATGTTGTTGTATTTTTGAAACAGTTTTACAGTTATTCCTCAAATTAGGAAGTTGAGTTTTCAAAATAACTCATAACTAGTGATACACTTATTTCAAATAATCTTTAAAGAATGTCCCACTTTTATTTTTTGGAATTCAAGAAGAATCTATAGGTGAATATTGATGAGGGATTCATTCTTCCATGATCAACTCCATGGGGTCCACCTATTCTTTTAATTTTTAATAAATATAGGTCAAGGAGTATTCACATTGACTATTAATAACTTACCATTATCATTATCATGAAAAAAGAATCACCAACCCCTTTATGATGATTTTTTTATAAACTTTGTAGAGTTCAATTATTTTCAATGTTCAACGTCTAATCTTGATAACATCAATTTCTAGGGAAAAAGGAGGAAATATCCATGATATCCTTCCATACAAGCTATGGTCATTATGAACTTATAGTTATGTAATGTGTAGATACTAATGGACCTTTTATCTACATTTATCGAAATAATGTATTCTTTATAGATTTCCCAAATTAGTTTTGGGTACTATTTATAGATGATATTTTTATATATATCAAGATAAAGGTAGATCTTTAATAACATATGATAATTGTGTAAAATACTTGATAAAGGATGGTTTTTGTTAATATTTAACAACTTTTAACTCTATCTATACACAATATCATTATTGGGTCTTGTAATTACATGTTAAGGTACGTCCATGGATCCAATAATGAAGGATGTTTTGAAAAAATTTCCCCATCAAACCATGATGACTAAAATCTATAATTTCATTCAGTGGGATAGAAACTAAAGAAACATTATGATAAATTTATCATTGATATCAAATTCATTATCCATGTTTACATGGAAGGGATCCATGTTCCATTGGATTATTGAATGTGATTAAGAATTTAAAAAACAAAATACAATTGGTCAGTGGACATGTAATCATAATACACTATTGTGTATAGGGCTTTATGATATACAATGGCACATCAATAATGGGATTGAGATTTTTTCTTATATGTAAGGTCATGGTGGGAAATTATGCCTCTCTACAATTGATGGTTCAACTGAAAAATTATCTAACTTGTGATTTGAAACTAGCAATGTTATTTTTTTTCTTTGATGATACTAAGTAATTATCATTATGGGGATATTTGTGACATATAAACAAATCATAAAAATATTGAATTATATATTCACACATAAGGATTTGTGTAAATACCCACATATATAATATGAAAATATTATAATATATTAATATACATTACATAACATAATGATTCATTCCATAATCATCTAGGTATAGTGCCTTTGGAAGCATGGACACATAATCAATTAGTTCATTAGTGAGTTACAACATCTCCTACTATTTTATTCATAAATATAACTGTTCTTAGACATATCAAACAAAATAAATTTCATCAAAACATAGGGAAATAAAATATAAGGAAGGATGAGCTCAGATTCTCATTAAGGTTAACCATGGGAGATATCAAAATTTCATGATCATAAGGGTAAGAGAACATGAGAATAACATTTTGAACCCATACCTTTCATATCATATATCATAAAATAGAGTCCCTTAATTGTACATATATTTTCATAAGAAATTAATAAAAATGTAACAAGATAACATAAACCATTAAAACATGTCACTATCATAAATCATATATTTTTTAATACACATAAGCATAGAAAATAAGTTCCTTAGTAGTCAATTATCATTTCCAAAACAATCATAGTGGAATGGGTGCACTCCCCAAACCATCTTAGTTTTCATGGTTCACTCCGAAGACTATCTTAGTGTAAAATATATCTTAATGAATTGAGTTCACTCCCCAATACATTTATATTTATCTCATTATATATCAATCATTACTCAATTAATTGGAGAGGGATATAGACCCCACCTGTCAAATAATAAAAATCATATATATGTACACCATAATATCATAAAACATTTATAATATTAGAATCCATCGAAAAAGTGTTTCATAAACATTTAATAATTTTATAACTTGTGGTAAATAAAAATGTTTCATAATCATTTGAGTAATTCATCCTACAAAAACCCCTCGAAAAATAAGTAGGTTTCATAGGAATTTTATCATAGTATAACACATATAAGAGAAATGGGTTTAATAAATATCTTTTCACTATAAACATATACCATAAAAAGAAATAATAATAATTTTATCATTTGATCATGTCCCTAGTAAAATATAAGTAACATCAAAGAATTTCATCATCAATACAAAATGATTTTTAACGAAATATCACTTGGAATGTTTCTTGATGAAAATATCCATTATTGGAAAATAACCACTTTAAAAGTAAAAATTTATAAAATATTGGGAAAAAGTTTATTAGAAAATAAACTTGAGAACATATAAATACATTTTCAAATAAAATAATTTTCATGACATCGGTAAATTCTACTCATGCCATAAACATGAAAACAATGATTCTTTTCACATTTTCTGTAATAGCCAAATAAATATTGTTTCGAAAAAATATCAAATCATTTTTTAAAAATAAAAATATGAGTAATAATTTATTTATAAAATATTTTTTAGAATGTTAAAAAAATTTAAAAAAAATTAAGTCGTTGTTTTGTAAGAAAAAGGGTTTTTACCAAAGAGATAAACAAAGATAATTTTTATTAAAAACATTATTTTTAACTATTGAGTGCATAAATAGAGGATAAGGGATGGAAAACTTGTATTCTCATGAAAAAACTATAGTTTAAGAAAATTCATGAGTTCCTTGAGATATGGATCATAAAATTTCATCATCAGAATCATATACATAAACAATATCGATAAATGATGAGATTATATCATAAAAACATTAAAACATTAGTAATAGTGAATTTTAATTCCCATGAATGAATAAAATTAAATGAAACTTTAAATATCATGGGAATAAATAAATCTATGATATTACATTTCAAATAAGTTATATATACACCTTATAAATGAATCCAATTGCATAACATAAAGCATGACCCAAAGAAGGCAATTGAGACAAAAATATCATACTTGAAGTCTCAACTTACTCTGTACATATTGAAACCTCCTGTTTAATAAATATAAGTTTTTTATACATATATTATATAAATATACTTTTATATATCATAATATATATGATTTACTACAGGATTATTTTTTATTCATTCATTAATGATTCCAGGTTAAAGTCATGTCTCATGTAATAAATTCTTTTTGTGTATGTTTTGATATTTTATTTTTGATATTTATTTGTTCATGGTTCCATGATATCAATAATTTAACCATTATATAGAAATTATATATATTTATTATATATGTATTTTTAGTAACCCATAAAAGTTATAGATATAAAATGAAATACATTGTTCAATGGAATGGTGGGCCATACCTACGCATGAATGTTATATATAATTTTCTCGATGGATTGAAAGAAAGAAAATTATTAATATATTAAAATTAAATTGTAATTTTTATGTAATATATATCTCATATTTTCATTAAAACAATCCTTATTACCATTCATGTAAAGTGTTAATTAATCACATCACTTAAAGAGTCTATAATCTAACATACACACGAGTGACAATATCATGTTCCCATATAATTGAAAGTAAGAAGGTATATGTGATATAATAATTTCATAAATATAATAATATAATTTATATCATATATAAACATTTAATCCATAATTATTTCAAACTAAGATAGGTGGTGATGGAAAATGAATAACATAAGTTCATGATGTTGTACTCCACCATACACATGAATGATGATTTTATATCCCATTTGACGAAAGTGGAGATTGTTTTATAAAATTACCTCAACATAATAACTTGTCAGTATATTTATTATGCTAAGGTGACTATATCATAATTTTTTTACAATAATTTAAAGTGGTGGAGGAATAAATAAAATAAAATGGTCAGATTTGAACGTTACCTATTCTTCAGAATTCTTTTTTTGGTTGCAAAAAAATCATTCATAGTTCAACATTATGATCAAAATATGTAATATATAATGACCGGAGGGAATTTTGTAGTAACTTTTTGAACAAATTTTATAATATAATTATTTTTGGAAGTGTGAAGAGGGTAGGGGAATGGGTTCCCTTTTATAAGTAAGGTGACTGGTAGACATGATTTTTTTTTTGAAAATAAAAAAGTTATACCCACATTATTTACATGAAAAAAGATCAAAAATTTACCATAATAGAGAAATAGAAATTACAATGTCCTAATATGGCTATATAATGGGTTTTGGATAGTTTTTGGTTCATTTGTAACACTTATATTTTTATTTTAACCTCTAGTAAATCCATTTTTATGTCAATCATGATAAAAAAATTATTATTTAAATGTTAATTATGGTAAAAAATAATTTTGGTTATATTGCATAATATAAATTACGAGGACTAATAATATTGAATCTATTTTTCCATATTCAAATCCATTAATTTGATATATTTAATTTAAAATTAAACACATAGGTGAGATGAGAAAGTAGTTATCCAAAGGAAAAATGTTAAAAGGATTAAAAAGTTTTATATAAAAATTAATATAAAAAATAAATTAAATTACCTAAATTGGATTAATAGATATATAAATGAATTAATTTAACCTTTAAAATAATTTCATTTTTCAAAAAGAAACATTATAAATTCAACAAACATAAATGCAGTTTTCAATAAAAACTGTATTTTTCAGTATTCTTCATAAAATTAATATTTTTCGAAAAATACCAGAAAATCACCCTAAGATAATTTTCAAATTATAATTAAAAAAAATATTTTTATATATTCATATTAAATTTCTTAAAATTTCAAAAATATATTTCATTATTGTTTACACAAACAAATAAAAATCATATTTCCTGAGAAATTTGTGTGTCTAAAAAATTATAGTCTTCACAGAAAATTAAGTAATTTTTATTTATATTCATTTATTTATATATAACCATTATAAATAATATTTAAAATTTGTTTATCATTATTCATTTCTCCCAGTTTAATGGACATGTAGTAACTATCATTTTTAAATAATATTATTAAGCACATATCACAGTTTCTAAAAATAGAGTATTGCATGTAACACAACCAATCTATGAAATTAAATTTATTAAAATACATATTTTTCATAAAATATTGGGGTTTCACAATTCCCCCCCCCTTAAAATTAATTTCACCATTGAAATTTTTAACTTTGATACATTTAGATGTGGATATTTATGTCTCATCATCCCCTCAAGTTCTTATATAACTTCCTCAAACTGGTGGTTTCACCACAATATTTTAACATGGTGAGTGGTCCAAATTAAAAGAACTTTCATTCTATGATCCAGGATATCCCTCAGTTTTTACTCATAATAAAGGCCTTTCTCCATCTATATAACCATTGAGCTCAGTACATGTGATGAATCAGGTATGTACTTATTCATGAGAGATAAATACTACACATCATGAACTTTGGAGAAGTTTTCTGGATACACCAACCAACATGCCACCATAAAAATAAAACATATAATTTCAAAAGGAAAAATATACCTAGGTATTAGTTTGATCATATTTCAAAATTTTATTTTCTTCTTCAATGGGTAAATTCTTAGAAACACTTTTCCAACAACTTCAAGTAATATATCATAGCATCAACTATTAGCCTAACTTTTGGGCCGAATGTTTTCCACCCTTATATGCTATAGAATGGCTATAACCTTATATGTCATTTATTTATCTATATTAAGTCACAATATAATTATTTCTGTAACTTTGTCCAAGTACATTTGAGTTCTACACATCTTACCTTATAGGGATTTATAAGGATCCATATGAATTCTCGAGTGAAATCTATTGTTATAAGAAAATTAAACTAGAGTATAATGTTGATCCTAACCACCATCAAAATCTAGGAAAAATATCTTGAAATATTCTCCAGGGTTGAATTATTTCACTCAAACTGGAGAAATTTCAATGGACAATAGACAGTGCTGAAAGTCAACACCATATCAAGAACATACTGAAGAAATTTCTAGAACTTTGAGGTATCCTTGGATCCCAATAAGATATAATTAAATGTGATACTCTATTAAACCTTACCTATTCTATAATTTATATCTTGGAAAGATGATCTATAGATAAAAATTCTATTATAGGGATGAAGTCTGCTGATTTTATAAGGTAATTGACTATATCACATATAAAATTATGCCCTTTATACCTTTTAGCTTGTCTGAAAACAACATCCATAATGATGTTTTCATATTTTCATTATTTTATTGTAAAGGATACAACATACCCTTAGAATTTTTCCCCTTGGTATTAACATGGTGACAACCCTTGCACTGAAATACAAACTCAATGATATCTATCTTCATTCCATCTCACCAGATATACTCATTCAAATATCTTTACATCTTTATACATACAGGATGGATAAAGAATAAAGAACTAATAGATTCCACCAATAAATCCTTATTAAAATATATAATGGAATGAAGAAATACATAGTTCATGAACATTATCATTACATCATGATCTCGGTTAAAATCAAGAACATTTCAAAAAATATTTTTCAGATCTACATCTTTCCCCTCTGGCTTATTAATCATCACATGGATATATGGTTGAACAATAAATTAAGGAAGATAATATTTCTCCCCTTCCTTAATGATTTCCAAATACATATTTTCCAAATCCAAAAATATTTGATATTTTCTGATCCACAACATAGATAATATAGCTTGATCATTTCAATACAAGGCATTGACCACTTTTTTCACATTCAAAGGGTTGTAATGTATTTAGAAATCAATATAACTAATCGCCTCTAACCATATTTTCATGAGAATATTCATATATTTCCATGTGAATATGTACTTTAAACTTTAGTTCTTGGCATTTATATAACACATCTCTCTATAAAGGTAACTCATCCATATCATTAATGAAAAAAGCACCATAACTAAATAAAAATCATGAGTTGGATAATTTTTCTCATGAACCATCAATTTTAATTAGGGATAACCCATAACCATATCATTATATATAATAATTCATCTTAATCCATTATTGGATGCATCACTATTTATTATGAACCCTTATCCATTTCATAGTAATGTAAACATAGGTTCTCTAACTAATCTTCTCTTCAGTTCCATGAAATTTTACTCACATTCAGATATCTAAAGGAACGTGTCTCCCTTATAAGTTAAATTTGTGAGTGTATTCTATGGTCTATGTAATTTTACCATAAACCACTAATAATACGAAGCTAGACAAAGAAAATAATGGGTCTTATTCACACTGGTTGGTCTTGGCCAATATTCATTAGCCTCTATCATTGATGGATCTATCGGTATACCCTCTCTTGGGATTATATGACTCTAAAATTAATACTTTTTCACCCAAAATTCACACTTTGTAAATTTTTCATATAGTTTCTCCTTCTTTAGGGTCTTCAGTATAATTATCGAATGATTTTCATGTTATTCCTTTATCTTTTAATTGATAAAAATATCATCTATAAAGACCGCTCCAAATTGATCAAGGTAATATATAAAGAGTATATTCATTAAATCCATGATGATATTGATGAAATTAATAAGACTGAATGAAACAACTATATATAAATTGTGTAAATTCCATGTATGGAGTGTTTTAATTAGTATATCCTCCTTTTTATCCCTCAATAGATGATATAAAGAAAGAATATCAATATTTTAAAAGTATTTATCTCCCAACAGTTGATCAAATAGGTGATCTATATGTGTTAGAGGATACTTGTTCTTGATTATGATCATTTTCAACTATCAATAATTAAATTATATTATAATAAATCCATCATTCTTTTAAAAAAATAACATGTGCACCAAAAGGTGACACACTTGGCTGAATGAATCCCTTATCAAGGATAGCCAGAAGGTTTTTCTTCAATTACCTTAGCTGAATTAGCATCATTCTATATAGATCCTTCAAAATAGATAGGGCACCAGTTATGAGTTCTATTGAGAAATCAACATGATATTTGGTGGATATATTGGAATCACTTTTGGAAATACATTAATAATCTCCCACATGATAGGCATATCATTTATATTGAGTTTCTCCTCAACCATTAGAGATAAATTCCACTCTTTTACAGTTATCAAAAATCATACATTATAATTTATTTCCATTGGAATCGTATATTTATCATCGCAGTGATAGAAAACCATAGGTTGGTTTGGAATATAAAACATGATATCACTTTCTATATAATTCACATGGTATTGATTTAGATAATTAAAATCCATTCCAAATATAAAATAAAAAAATTCAGGGGAAGAATGAAAGTATTTAAAGGAAGAACATTTTCTTAAAATTCATCTAGAGAGGAATCATATACATGAGATATGATCAATTTAAAACAAATGGTTTTCAGTAAGAATTCAACATCTAAATATTTTGGTTGCATCTGGTTACTAATAGCAAATTAATCAGATATGAAAGAATGGTTGGGACTCAATTCAAATAATACATTAGAATTTATAGATTGAATGGTAAGTATACCATTCACTATATCATTATCACAACCCTTATCAAAAACATTTATCCAGGAGATTTACTTTTTTCCATCAATATAAAAGGTTGTTGGAATCGATCATCATAATTAACCTTTAAATTTGGGCACTGGTTATCATAACACCCATACTCATTAAATTTGAATGATTGGAGTCTGGATGGTGTATCATTTGGTTATTTATCTCAATATACATTATTAGACAACTTTTTCCACCAATTTTTCATTTAATTACATGGTGACCTTTCCTTAAACACTTATATCATTTATTGATCTCCTTAAGAAAATTTCTTCAATATTTCCTTCTATACTTCAAACATGATGGAAATATCATCTACTTCTCTCTATGGTTTTTAAAGATTCCTTTGAACTCAGTATTTCTTTTATTTTCAAACCCATAAGATTAATGGGTAAACCGAAACTCCTTTTTATCTTAAGGTCACATCAGATGATTTATTTATAACTACTTAAGTCCCTTATGGATAATTCCCATTAGAGACTTTGATTGATGCCACTGATGAATAGGTCAACCTTACTTTCAATTTATATGATAATTATAGAATCATACCTCATAGGACTAGTAAACATTAACATATAGGCTCCAACATATTCATTATCCATCTACATTACCTTACGTAATTACATATCTATTTTTATACAAAGAATATAAAGGAAGGACTCATTGAAAAATAAGCTCTTAAAATCACCCCACTCTATGGAGTAAATTTCATCATGTTCTATTGTATTATTAATGCGATTCCACCATTGATACACTTCTCCATACACATGATAGACAAAAAAAATGTCTTCTAATTTTCTAAAAAAATTATAATTGAAAATATATTTTTAGTTGTATTGAACCATTTCTTAGAAACTAAAGGATCAATGAAACCACTAAATAATGGTGTATTTTTCCTCATGAAGGGACCAAGAGAAAAATTTTGTCACATTTTATTTTAACACCCTAATATTTTATGGTACATTATCTTTAATAACTTTTCTTTCATGCAACACTGATTTGGATTGCGTAAAATTCAAGATTGAGTCTCTGTGAAACAAAAAATTAGTGTTAAAATTATTTAAATGATATATTCATAACTTATCCATTTAATATATTAATATAAAGAGTAATAAATAATTTTTAAATGTTATTTATAATTTCATAACATAAATAAAACATATTTAAAATAAAATTTATATGTTTGGGTAAAATAGTTATATGATTAGGAAATGCTATTTTCTTAAAGAAACTACTTTTATGTCCTTTTGCGAATAATAATAATATTAAATTTAGAAAGTATTATAAATTTAATTTGGTAAAATATACTTAATTTTTGAATTTTTAATATCAAAATTTGATTATTGTGAATATTTTGTATTTTTTTGAAAAACATCAATTTTTTATAAATAGTGAAAAACATTATAATATTGTTAAAAACCTAACTTTTTCATTTAAATAATTATTTTAATTTAAATTTATTTTAAATTCACAATAGATAAATAATATATATATTAACCGAATTTAGTTCATTTGAATTATTGTTATAATAGAATTAGATATAAAAATTCATTGGACTTTTTTAACGTCTTTTTACTCACCTTCTACCCACATTTTCATATTACCATTCAACATAATTTTACCGCTTCTGTGAATTGAATTTTAAAAAACCGAAAAATATGGTTGTAATTAGTATGAAAACTATGGTCTAATAGAATCAAAAAAATTGTGAATAGAAAATTTGGAAATTTATTTACCATGATTATAGGTAAATATGGTAATTGATGGTAAAAATAATATTATAATAATATAAAAATACACTAAAACTTTTACCAATTTCATTGGATAATCATGTTTAGACCAAAATAAACCTTATTATGAAAATAGGATACATTTTAATCCACTTGTGTTTGATTTGTATATCTATTATATTTTATTAAAAAAGAGTTAAAAATGTCAAACTCAAATTTTAATAACTATGTTATTTTTAATATGAGTTTATATAAGTGATATGGATGACTATAAATATTATTTGAAATATAAAAAATTTCTATACATCATTATAACTTATTTATAATTTTTAGATATTAAATAAATTAATTAAATGGGGACAAAATGATGATGCAGTAATTGTTTAATTAATTGAGATATCAAATAAAGGATATTAAAAATGGTAAAACAAATATAATTTGACTTTATTAATGACATAAACTAATTTGATATATAAATTAGACATTTTAGTGACATATTAAAAGTATTCTATTAAAGTTATCATGTTGTCTTGATATTTTTAAAAATTAAAATGTTGAATAGTATTAACATTGACATAAATGATATTTTAAAATAAATACAATTTTATTAAATGATATAAAATTCATCAAAATATAAGATCCATCCAATTAAATTGAATAATGTCAAATATGTCATAAATGATTTAATTGGGGTTCTTTTGGAATTTTATAGTAAATATATTAACCCTATACTGTAAAAATACAAGAAGATATGGTAAGAGTTAAACTGTGTGACTAAGGGTTAAATCCAAAAGATAAGGTTACTTTTATGACCTAAACATGTATAAAATTATTTTTATGAGAGGATTTAGATCCATCCAAATATTATCCTATAAATAAGTCACTTTGGAGATATTTTAAATTGAAAATAAATTGAAAATAGATTAATATATTAAGATCTTCCAAAAGTGCCCCTCACCTCTCTTATAAAAGGGCACTTCTCTTTCTCATTAATTCACAACTACAAAGACATTTTTCTCATCCAAACCCTTCCCATTTACTTTCTTGACATCACTTAATATATCCTAGAGTCCATACATTGGGAATAAATCCATACTAAGGAGTCCTATTGTTCAAATCAAAAGAAGATACAAGATAAATAGGTAATTGTATTATCACCTCATTCAATGATCTTTTCTTCTTCTACTTATTCTCCCTATGTTGGTTCCATAATAAAGTAATAACTTTATCATCTAATATATTATGATATTTTTTTATTATTATGATACAAAAAAATTATTACTTTTACTCATCCTATGAAAAATAATATCATCATGCGTGCGCGTGTACGACTTACCGTCTCCGCGTTGTGGTGTAAACTGTTTTTCATGTGCACTTTATTTCTATGGGTATAATGATGAATATAAAGGATTTAAATAATAAATATAAATTTTTATTGTTTATATAAATTTATATTCTATCTAATTCCATACCATTTAACCATTAGGTAAATTATATCATTGCTCGGGCACATGTACGGCTTACCATCTCCACAACAAGATGTGATTCATCTTCCACATTCACCATTCAAGAACAATTATAAAAATATATTTTATTAATAAATTTGAAATATATGACCTAATAATTCCACTATAATATATATATATATTGTACGTATATATATTTCATTCACTTACCTCCATTCCATACGATAAGAAAACGGAAACAACGGTCATGCGTACGTAGGGCCTACCAACTCCATAGATGGTGTATTCCATTTCATATATCTATCTATTATATATATTTATATTATGAATATATATGATAAATAAACCATTTTATACATTATTTATGTATTTAAATCATGATATAAGTAATATGATCATGAATAACAACTCAAAACACATACGATAAAGAAATTAATCATTACCCGAAATATTGCTTTAACATGGAAATTATCAATAAACGGGTAATATAATTCCATAAATGAATCATATATGATATAATAAATATTATTATATCTCATTTATAAGTTAATAATATGTTTAAAACCATTACACATGAGTTTCTGACACATATGGATAGTATCAGACATTAAGTAAGGGAATTTCGTCCCACTTTTAATTTTAATGAGATATAGGACATTTTCACCACCTATTTCTTGTGTGTAGTGTATGTAATGACCCTATTTTGTTTTATATCATGAATACATTTATCTTCATGGTACCTAAATATTAATTTTAATATATTAGTCTTATTATTAAAATGTTTAAAGAGGTATGGTACACTTTGAATATTTAAGGAATTAATCCTTTCTCCATTTAAATATTATTGATTTTATCGTATAAATTTATTTACATATTTATAAGAATTATAAAAAATATGAATATTTTTAATTTTATTCAAATATTTTCAAAAAAAACTATTATTTTTTTTACATAAGGGTTAATTTCATAATCTCATTGTTATCTGAGGTTGTTTATATGTAAATATCTAATGGGACATCTTTATCATCGATGTATGTTTTTCTAAATATATATTTCAAAATAATATCTACCATTTTTTAAATTCATTTCACCCATGTTTTTATTTTTATAAAATGTTTTTAAAGTAATAATTCTGTCATTTTCCAAATGAGGTACTTTATGGCCTTTTCAACAAATTAAGGGAATAATTTTTTTAACTTATATGGTGTGAGTGTCTTTTTTATTCCATTATGATGTCTTAATATTTAAAAAATTCCCTTAAAATATTACAAGATTATTTTAATAAGAAATTTTTTCTATTATAATAGTGTGGATTTTAAATAATTTCAATATAAAAAAGGATATTTCTCTCTAAGAGATTTAATGAATTTACTAAATAATTTCCATTTATGTAAACATCCTTTTTTGATTTTATGATTAATTGAGGTTGATTTTTTATGATACAATATTCCATATTTTATTGATGGTTTTATGATATGTATGACTATGGATGTGATATTTTATACAATCCATGGTTTATGGTTAAATAATTAACATTTAATATTCTAGTTTTAATATGAATGTTTATGTTATGTTTCACCCTTTTCATATAAGGATTGCATTGGACTTAGTAAGTGTCGGGTGGGGCCAGCTATAGCCCCTCGATGCATCAGTAGGTATCTTGAGAAAAACTAGTGTCTTGGAACATGGATTTGATGGTATATTTATGTATGGTCTTGGCATGAGGACTTAACAGTATGGTTATGATGTCTGACATTGTGCATTCCATTATTATGAGATTATTTATTGATATTACATGTGATTATTCAATTGGTGGAATATTCATGTGAATTTATAAATGGAATTATTTGGTTTTTTATTTCCATATTATGCTGAAGATTTAGTTTAAAAGGCTTGTATATCAATTTTATAATATTCATTAAAATTATATGTTTATTTATAATATCTTCTGATATATTTTTTACCCTCACTGAGAATCTAAGCTCACCCCTTTCTGATGTTTTATTTTCCTAAGATTCCAAGAAGTGTTTTATGATTGTTAGTCGGGGTTAATCTAGGAAACTAATGTAGTTCTCAAAGATTTGTCTGTATTTTATTTTATGTTTTGAATTGTAATGTAATGTTAATGTATGTAATCTATTTTCTAAGACTGCAAAATGGATCAATCCTTTAAGATTTTATTCCTTTCAATCATTCCAATTTCATTAAATAATTAACCAGCTCTAGGTTTTGGGGATGGGGCATTACAGTTGGTATCATGGGATGTTTATCAGCAACCATGGAAACTAGATTTAGGAAACCTTGATTAGGGATCATAACCCTAATATAGACTTAGAAGATAAGTATAGAGAAACGCCTTAAAATTTTGGTAAAGTAGATATTATGTGGGTATTCGTAGAAAACACATCCATTTCTGGATACAACAATTGGACATGGTTTTTGGAATAGATGTACCTAGGAGTGGTAACTATGACAAGGTGTTTCAGGCTTGACTCAGGGTAACCTGGTATATGAAAATGGGCCTTAATATACACTTTTTTTATAATACTTGGGTATATGTGAAGCGTGACCGATTGTCGTATATCGACCATTCACAGTTCTGGTGCTCTGCTAATGTGTATAGCAGCACTCGGGTCGAATCCTCAGCGATGGTACTTTTTAATAGTCAATTGTTTTTAGTTGATTTCATTTTGATTGGGGGTTTTTTTGTAGAGCTTAATAGATATTATTTATTTATTTAACAATTTAATGAATATTGGTTTGAGTTCATTATTATGGAGTTAATCTTGTGATATCTGTTAACTTTTCTTTATATTGCACTAAATTAACACCCACTTCACAGGATGATATTGATTGGAATTCCCAAGTGTTAAGTCTTTAACCCAAGACTTGACTTAACTTAGGTTTCCAATATCAATCAATAATTGTTTATGGTAGTGTATTTATGGTTCCAATAATCCATGGAATCCATACATTAAGAAAAATATGTCATTAATCCATGACATTTTTTGCTTAACATACACGATGTTAATTTAATGAATATTCATCAAGCAAAAGATCCCAATCACATTACATCCTCAATTATAACTCATCCCAATGAAATATTCACTCATCCATTAATATGATTAGTAATCTATTTTATTATGTTTATAATGATTAATTAATAAGAGAATAAAAATAAAGGGATAAGAAAACAGTTGTGCATCGAGCACACACACAAACAGTTAAGAGAATTAAATACGGACTTTTGATTCAATGAGAATGAAAAAGAAGGGAAGGGGATTCATCTATATTTAAAAAAAATTAAGACTATTAATATTATTTAACATAATGTGGATGATAATAATATATGAATAATTAGAAATATGTATTGAAATTCCAATGAAATGAAAACGAAATTACACAATTAAAAATTAGAAGAATGGAAAAGAACATGAAAACAAAGAGAGGAGGAAGGGTCTCTCAAGTGAAAACATGAGTATTTCAGGTCCTCCCAATCCTTTGGAAAAGCTTTTCTCATGGAAATATTTGATCTTATCTTCTAAAATGTGAACTCTTTTTCAAGGAGAGGAGGGGGAATTATTTATACCCCAATGAAGTAGATTGTTTTCATTCCAAAACTACCCCTTAAATTGAATCTACAATTTCATAATTCAGATATCCAAATATCGATAAATCCTCTTCTTTAAAGTTATAGATATTGATGTTTTCATTGTACTCTTAAAATTTGTAGGCATTTGGACTTATATATCATATTTTATGGTGGTTTTAGTAAACAATTTTAATCTATCCATTTCAATCCATACTTTTTAGAAGGACGAAATTTAAATGAGTTTATGAATAGGAATATTCCTTCAAATGTGAAACCTTTCTTTAATAAATTTTTATGCCCATATATTTTCTTTCACATTGAAAAATATCAGCTCAATGTATTTCTATATTAGAATAAAAGTCATATTTGGTGTGCAGATCTCAATTCCCAGACAGAATAGTGGTCTGCACTTAAAAGCTTCAGTTGGGACACTTGTTTTTAGAGTTGGATTTGAATGTTTTATCCAATACTCCTTGAATTTTCCCCAAAACATTGGAGTAGAATAAAGGAATTTGTACTTCTGTAATAAGACCAGCAATTCATTCTTCATGGCTAGTACGGTTTCTTCATAGATTCATTGATCCTTCTTGTGAAGTCCATATGACCCTTCAAATGGTAGAATTGGCCAATGATTACACCTAATTATATGTGGAAAATTGAATAAGGAATCCTAAAAAAACAATCAACACAATATTTAGATCAGTTGGGTGATGGTTATTATTAAAACATTAAATTGACTTGAAACAGGATGAATTCAAATAGTGCTAAAAATTTATATTTAATATTTAAACATTAATATTTCACACAAATTATGCACATTTTATATAAAATCAGTAAAGGGGGTATATAAAAAGTTATAAAATTTTAATAACATCAATATTCTTAGGATAATTTATATTTCCTTTAAAAATTGTTGTGAATGATTTGTGAGTAAATATGTCCCCAAAAAACCATTTTTATGATTATGATACTATATACGTATAAATATTCAATTTATGTTAAGCATTTTTGTAGTTTTTGGATTGTACATTACTATATGATCTAGCCTACTGCATGTCGTCATTCAGAAATGTGGCCCTTTTGAAGGAATTTGAAGCTCACTGATGCACATGGTCCAAAGTGTAAGAAGGATCATATCTTTCATGGTTTTATGACAACATTTCGAAGGAAAATAATCTCCCAGGAATTCTCATCATATGAGGACATAATATAAATTGATAGAGATATAGGTATATAATACCCTATGTGTTATGTCTTTGAAGGGATTCATGAGAATAAAATGATAGCTCAAAAATATTGATAAAGAGAATAAAGGAACGAATTATTTTTCCACATGTGATAATTGTAGAAAGAAACACCCTAGTTCCAGCCTGAGAGGAAAAAGAGTTTGCTTCAAATGTGGACATAAATTAAACCATTATCATCATTTAAAGGGAAGAAAATAATTTTCCAATGTTCAATGTTTCAAGTTTAAAAGTTTGGACAACTATGCAAGAGAATTCCCTAAGAATCATAGAAATATAAATCAAAATACCTAAGGGGTCACAATCAAGATTATGCTTCTACCACAGATAAAGATGAATGATTAATTTTCTTATATTGAGATTGAAAAATTATTTCTTTTGAGCATTGTATCAATGATATCCTTGTTACATGAATTACGGAAATAAATGAGGATTATTTTGTAGTACTATTTCATTGTGGATTTGAGATTGTATAGTACCAAGTAATGTGACACAATGGAATGTTAAAATATTTGGAAAACATATGGTTGACGGAAAGATAAACCCTAATATTTTAATAATATTGAGATAATGGTATTGGAATAAAGATATGATTAATTTAGATAATGTATATTTTATATTATCAACTACCTTGAAACTGTCTAATTGTTTGATTATTCCATCATTATTGGAAATTGCATCATTTTTGGATTTAAGGAGTATATCCAATATTTTATGTTTTACGTAAGGAATAAGTAATAATGAATGTAGTCAATAATGTTTTGATTTAAATTACGATATTAGCATGATTTAATAGGATACATGATTAATGTATTCCCGTGTATGGTATGTAACAAAATTGACCTACAATATGTTATATTGATTTTAGAAATTTAAAGACTTTCCTATAAATTTCTATACTGTGAGTTTTTATGGATGTATTCTTGATAATCATAAAAATTGGAATGGATTAATTTGGGCATTTTTTATTATTTTTTAAGGTTAATGATTTTATTAAGATTTTTTTTAGATTTTTATAATAATATAGTTTTAAGAAAATGAAAATCAACTTTTCAGGTGACCACCCATCGCGTCGAACATGGTTGTGGGAATCAAACCTCTAACTAAAGTGAGATAAGGCTTTATCACCTACCACTAGCCTACGTGATGTCCAAGTTTTTATAACATAGTTTCTTTATTTAAATAGTATAATATATGAAGTATCTATTTTTTTGGAACCCTATACATTTAAGATTAATATAATATGTTTGAATATTATTATTTGGAGAGAAAGACAAGTTTGTGGTAGAAATTAATTAAAGGATGAAACTATACTTTTCAAATAATTATTATATATTTTTTCTAATTATATGAAGTTAATTAATTCTTAAATTGTAAGGAAAGTATCTTAAAACCAAAAGTGTTTTCCTTGTACTTTCCTTTCGTATGAATCCAATGGTCTGTTAGATCATTACCGACTTCTAGCTTTGTGATTGTTAACTTTTTCCTAACTATGTTCCTTATCACTCTCCATCTGAACTTTATGTTTAGAATTATCTTCCACAAACAAGTTTTACTATATTTAACCCTATTATGTGTTATCTATGGTGACCTTCATACTTCCCTTTATTTTAAAATTTTGGTCTTATTAATTCATTTTCCGATGTGGGATTTCAATAATGATATTTTGAAAAGTTCAACCTAATGTTTTTTATTCTGAGTTTAAATTTCGAGGAAATAATTTATTGAAAGAGGGTAAAATGTAACACCCTAATATTTTATGGTAATTTATCATTAATAAATTTCTTTAGGAAACACTGACTTTGCTTGTGTAACATGCAACATTGAGTCTCTCCAAAACAACACTTTAGTGTTAAAATTATTTAAATGATATATTAATAACTTATCGATTAAATATATAAATATAAATAGTAATAAATAATTTTTAAATTTTATTTATAATGTTTTCACATAAATAAATATTATCCATATTGAAATGTATAAGTTTTGGTAAAATAATTATATGTTTATAAATTACTATTTTCTTAAATGAACTACTTTTATGTCCTTTTTTGAATAATACTAAATTTAATTTTAGACACTCGTATAATTTGAATTTGTTAAAAAACAGTAAATTTTTAAATTCAAAATATTAAAATTATTTTTGGATTGTTTTTGGGGGTTTTTTTTAAATTTTCCATTTTTGATAAATAGTCATAACACTACATTATTGTTTAAAATCTGATCATTTTATTAAAATAATTAATGTAAATAAAATTAATTTTAAATTAAAAATAGATATTTAATTCATATATTAACCCAATTTAGTTCATTGTAATTATTTTTATAGTAGAATTAGATATAACAATTCTTTGAACTTTTTAAATGTCTTTTTACCCTTCTTCTAACCACATTTACATATTAGCATTAAACGTAGTTTTTAAACTTATGTGAATTTAATTTAGAAAATCTGATATACATGGTTGAAATATGTATGAAAAATGTGGTCTAATATGATCAAAAATATTTTTGGTGAATATTAACTTTAGAATTTCATTTACCACGGTTAAAAGTAAATAAGGTAATTAAAGTTAAAAATAATATTATAATAATATAAAATTACCATAACACTAATCTTAATTTTATTGGATAAGTATTTTTATACCAAAATCAACCTTACTTAGAAAATATAATCCTTCTTATGCCACTTTTGTTTGATTAGGACAATTTATTATATTTTATTTAAAGTTTAAAATGTCATATTGAAATTTTAATAACTATGTTATTTTTAATATGAGTTCATATAAGTGATATGGTCGACTATAAATATTTTTTAGAATCTAAGATATGTATCTACCCCATTATAATTTATTTCTAATTTTTAGACACTAAATTAATAAATAAAATGGTGACACAATGAGCTGTAATTGTTTAATTAATTGAGATATCAAATAAATGATATGAAAAATATCAAAATAAATATAATTTGAGTTAATTAATAACATAAAATAATTTTATATATAACTTCGAAATGTTAGTGACATATTAGAAGTATTGGTTTGAAGTTATCATCTTGTTTTTATATTTTAAAAATATAAATATTAAATAATATTAAAATTGACATAAATCATATTTTAAAATAAATATTCTTTTATTAAATGATATAAAATTCATAAAAATATTATATTCTTAAAACTAACTTATATAATGTCAGATATTCTAAAAATGAACCCACTAGGTTTTTTTATTAATTTTATAGTAACTATATTAACCATATAGTGTGAAAATACAGGAGGACACTGTAAGAGTTAAATGGTTTAACTAAGGGTTAAATCCAAAAGATAAGGTTCATTTTATAACCTAAACATGTCTAACATTTATTGGTTTAAAGGATTTTGACTCATATTATTTTTATCCTAGAAATAAACCGCTTTTTATCTATTTTAAATTTATAATTAATTTATTATAAATTAATATTTTATGATCTTCCAAAACTACCCCGCACCTCTCTTATAAAAGGGAACTTCTCCTTCTCTTAAATTCATACCTCCAAAACCCCTTAGATTGGCCAAACACTTTCCATTTACACTCCCAAATTAGGTCACTACATCCTAGAGGCCATACTCTGGGCATAATGAGATCCTAATGAGTCATTTTGTGCAAATAAAAAGAAGATTTTTGAAAAAATATATAATTGTTTTATCAACTCTTTCAAAGTTCTTTTCTTCTTCTACTTCATCTTTCTTTGTTGTTTCTATAATAAAGAAATAACTCTAGAATATAATTTATTATTATATTTTTTAATTATTATGGGACAACCATATTCCTTATTTTACTCATCTTATGAAAAAAATAATATCGTCATTCGTGCGTACATACGAATTACCGTCTCCATGTCGTGGTGTAAAATATTTTTCACGTACAATTTCTTTATATGGGTATAAATAGGAATATAAAGGATGTAAATAATAAAAATAACAGGATATTGTTTATGTAAAATTCATATTCCCTCTAATGTTGTACCATTTATCCATTAATGAAATTATACCATGCTCGTGCATATATAAGGTTTACCGTCTCCACAACATGATGAGATTCGTCTTCCACATTCACCATTAAAGAATGATTATAAAAATATATATTATTGATAATTATGAAATATATTAAATAATAATTCTACTATAATATAGGTATATATATGTGTATATATGTACGAACATATATTTCAGTCACTTACTTCCACTCAATATGATAAGAAAACGGAAACAGTGTTCATGACGTACGACCTACCGTCTCCAGGAATGGTGTATTCCACATCATATATCTATATATTATATATATTTATATTATGAATATGTATGATATATAAAACATTGTATCATTATTTATGTATTTAAATCATTATCTAAATAATACGATCAAGAATAACAAGTCAAAACTTGTACGATAAAGAAAGTGATTAATACCCGAAATGTTGCTTTAACAGGGAAATTATAAATAATTGGGTAATATAACGCCATAAATGAATCATATATGATATAATAAATATTATTATTATTATTTTATAAGTTAAAAATATGTTTAAAACCATTATAAAGTATTTTTGGACACATATGGAGAGTATCGGACTTATGGTAAGGGAATTCAATATCACTTTTAATTTTCGTGATATATAAGCCTTTTTTACCACATATTTATTATGTGTGGTGTATGTATTGTACCTATTCTATTTGATATGACAAATCAATTTATCTTCATGGTATTTAAATCTTTATTTGAAGATATTTGGATTATTATTTAAATGTTCAAAGTAGTATGGGATGCTTTGAAAGTTTAAATAATTAATCCTTTCCCTATTTCAATATTCTTCATATTATCATAAATATTTATTTATATATATATATAAGGGTTTAAAAAAAATTTATGTCTATTTTTAATATTGTCTATATTTTTTCAAAAAGAAATATTTTAAGGATTTTACATAATTTTTAATTTCGAAATCTCATTTTTATCTGAGGTTGTTTATACCAAAGTATCTACTGGGACATCTTTATCATTCATATCCATGATTCTTAAAATTTATATCCAAATAATATTTAATATCTTTTAAATTAATTTTACCCATGTTTTAATTTATATAAAACATTTTTAAAATAATATTTATGTCATTTTTCAAACAAGGTACCTTATGACCTTTTCGATAAATTATGGAAATAATGTTTTTTATCTTATATAGAGAAAGTGGTTGTTTTCCACTATTATGAATCCTTAATATTTTTAATCTTACCTTAAAATATTACACTGTTATTTATATATGAAATTTTGTCTTCTATAATTTTGAGACGTTTAAATAATTACAAATTAAAAAATAGATATTTCTCTATGAGAGTTTTAATGAATTTATTAGATTATTTTCCCCTATGTCAACATCCTTTATTGGATTTTATGCATAAAAGAGGTTGATTTATTATGATACAATCTTCCATATTATATTGAAGGTTTTATGATATGTTTGACTGTGGATGTGCTATTTTTATGCCATTCATGGTTTATGGTTAAAGTGTTAACATTTCATATGCTAGTTTTAATACGAATGTTTATGATATGTTTCACCCTATTCATATGAGGAATGCATTTTACATAGTAAATGATGTGTGGGGCCCCCTATTGCACCTCAATGCATCATCATGTCTCATAAGACAAACTAGTATCTTGGGACAAGTCTTTGATGGTATATTTATGTATGGTTTTGGCATCAATCCTTGAGAGTGTGTTTATGGTGTCTGATATTATGAATTCCCTCATTATGATATTAGTTATTAATATTACATGTGATATTTTGATTAGTAGAATATCCATGTAAATGTTTAAATGGAATTATTTGATTTGTTATTTCTATATTATGCAAAAGATTTAGTTTAAAAGTCTTGTATTTCAATTTTATAACTTTTATTAAATGTTTATGTTTATTTATGATAGATTCTTCTATATTGTTTACCCTTACTGAACATATGAGTTCACCCTGTTCTTATGTTTTATTTTCCCAAGATGCTAAGAAGTTATTTATGATTGTTATATAGGGTTAAGCTAGTAAAATAATAGAGTTCTAAAATAATTATCTTTGTTATATTTTATGTTTTGAATTGTGATGTAAAAGTTCTTATATATAATCTATTTTCCAAGACATCTAAGTTGATCGGTTCTTCGGGATTTGATTCATTATAATCATGAAAATTTATTGAAATAGTTCACTAGCACTGGGATTGTGGGATTTGGGTGTTACATTTCTCATTTGGAATCTTAGTATTATTCATGGATTTAGATTGTATTGTGAGCATATAAATGAGATTTTTCATTCCACCTCCCATTACATTTGGATTCTCGAAAGGTAATTAATTATACTTCCCATCACACTCAATATTAAAAAAATTCATTTTGGTTGTAACCATTTAATAAAACCAAAAATATTGAGTGTAATAAACCATAATAATTTTTAGAAACCATATAATCATGAAAAAATATTTATAGGATTTATAAATAATGAAACCTAATTTTTAATCTATGATAGGTTATATTTATCTTAGTTTATTCATGGTCATAATATATTTAAATCTTTCATGATGGTTCATAATGATCTTTTGAATTTCCAAAACATATCCGCTGATTTTTTCAAACCAGATGTGCACTGAGGCCTATTTCTGTGCACTATGTGATGATCAAGTCTAGCTCAACACACCATATTCATAGTAATTACCCTTTGATCCTCTATTACATACCAAAATCCACTTTTATTATTCATACATAGATTTTATTCCATAAAAAACACTCAATCTAACATTTATCAAAATTTTAGGACATTTTCAAATACTTTAACTCATCCTTATACTTATCCTTAGACATATCTTTAAATATATCACTAATGATTTATCATCCTAGTTTCCAATTCTTTACTAAACCTTTACATGATGAAAACTATAAATACCCAATCTTACCATACATAAATTTTAAATCTTAATAAATAAATATTCCTTATATAACATTATTATCTACTCCAGAATCATATTGTTCTAGTGGATTTAGATTCATGGAAACATAAACAACTAGTCCATAAGGGTAACATCTCATATTTCTCTCAAGGTATGTTTGTTTTATGTATTAGATTAATTACATTATGTTTTATTAAATAAGTGGTTCTCAAGTTCATGTGGAGGCTTGGGAGGTGTTCTGATGGTTCAAGTCATGAAAGAGCAGGGAAAAGATTTTTCTGGGCATGTTGCACAGTTTCTACATGGTTAATGAAAACCATGTTGATCATCCCAGGAAACCATGCAGTCTTGGATAGTGGATTTAGAATAGTAACCGCACCATTAAGGTAACCATATAGAAATCATAGGTAACCATTTTAGAGAGTTATTTTCGGACAGTAGCATCCACATGGTTTGGGAAACCATGCAGGTAAACCGTGTGGTCTAGTATTTTTGAGAAAATTACAAAATATCCATTATGGGATTTCTTATACCAACTCGGCATATCAACACCTTTTTCCTCCATCAACCCTTGTGATGAGGCAATGTGACCAATATCTCTTAAGAGTGATTCTCCTTCAATATTAGGCCGTTTGGAGTGTCTTCAGTTGCAGATTAAAGATCGAGGTAAGACTAATCCCCTCCTTCCTTCTCTTTTTGGTTTAGGGTTTCCATTTCTTCCCCATCTCTTCTGAAGATCTAAAACCCTCTTTTTCTGGGGATATCTAGGTTGAGGATTCAAAGGTTTGTTGAATCAAGATCTATCGCTTTAATTAGGATTTTTTTCACCAATAGATTCAAGGTAGGTGATCTACAAGTTATATCCCATAGTTTATACTTGAATTTGTGTGTGTAGGGTTTTATTCTTGATTTTTTATTGATGTGTTCTTGATTCCATTGGTAAGATGTGGTATATTGGGGGTCTAGTTAACCAAATGAACCCCTCATTATCCCTATGGGATGTATAGAGGATGTTGTGACAATTTTTAGGGACACCCATGGGGTTCACCAACCCTTCAAAATAGGATAATGGAAATATAAGGTGAAAAATTAACCATGGTGATATAGAGCCTTAGAAAATGTGTTATTTTGTTTATGTATTGAGATAGGATGGATTGTTCTTAGTTGTGTCTAATGTGGTTAAAGTCTAAAGTATTTTTTTTATCATGTAAATGGTTTAAATTGGATTAATGTGAATATGATAAGAAATTATGTTTACACTTGAAAATGATTAGTGAGATAGGCATGGGGAAAGGGAATTTGGGTTAGATGGTTATGTGTTATATGAGTGTATTAATGGATTATCTCATAATGTTAAATTCTCATTTATTTACATTATTTTAATGTTTCTAATGATATTTCCTTTGCTTGGTTGTGATGTGGTTATTTGTGGATGATGATAAATAAGCATGTGCACATGGATTGGTAGAGTGGGGTACAGATAAGAGGTTATACACCCACTAGAAGAGTTTGACTGAGGTTCTAAGCTCCACCCTCTAAATGCATAGGTTATAGAAGGGGACGGAGTTCTATTCCCCTAATAGTTTCATTCCACCCCGACTAATGCTTTGAGGGAGGATAAAGTGGTTATTGTGATGTGATGCCTAGTGAGATAGGATTGGATTTATTCCCATATTCCTTGAGAACATTGATCATGGATAATATATTGAACACATGAAAAAGGGTGAACTAATCCTTGATATGTTTAATTAGTGAACCTTTATTTAATGGTAGCATAACATAATGAAACAAAATGTGGAATGGATTATTGAACTATTTTCCTTTACATGCCATTATTTATCAATTTCATGCACTATCAACTTTTACTGGATATTTTGTAGAAACTATGGGTGGTGACCTACTGATTTGTTCTCAAACCCTACTTGGGTTGTCATTGAGTACCCGAGAATATTTCATGGTTTCTAGTCAGAAAAGAGGAAAGGGATTTATGCTTGAGAAGTGATTCGGGTTTGGTATGTGCACGGTTGAGTTCTAGGACTTGTATCCAAGACGGTTTTTGGGATTGTACTATTTTTATTTCTTTTGGAGTTTTTTTAGTATGAAATGTAGCATGTCATGACATGTTTACTCTTATTTTTAGTTTGTATCATGTTCGGGAAATTTTTGACTATGTATGTTATTAGTTGTCTCATATTGTTTCCGCTTTTTATATTTTGTTCTGTTGTGGCTTACTCTGCTAAATAGGGTATAGTCTCTCCATGATACTTATTAAACCCTCGCTACAAGTCGGCAACCTATGGCGTATGGGGAGGCATGCTTGAGTTCATGTGATGAACCATCCTAGAGAACTGGTTTAGAGGCACCCAGGTCACTGACATCACAAAGTGGTATCAGAGGATTTATTTTCTCTTTATAACTATTTTTGGATGGTAGACAGAATATTATGACAGTTTTGGGCCATGGTAATTAGCTTGTACCTAGGAGTATCGAACCCAAGTATGGGGGAAACCCCAAGTCACCCTAGGTATGAATTTTTTTTCTTGTTGTATGTTGTTACATTTGAAGATATTTCACTATTGGGTGATGCACATGTGGTGTGATGTGATAGTTTTATGATATTTTTCTCATGGCTAGATGAGCACAAGGTTGTGCATTAATGAATCATTATAGACACCAATGTGTATAAGTGACATAAATCACAGTGGGAACACACACATTGGTTGGGTCTATTAGACATGGAGGGTAGGATGCATTTGTTTTCTTGAAATGATGAAAAAAATGGTACTAATGAAATGGTGAAAATGTGAAAAGGGGGAAATAAAAGGTTGAAAAAGAAATAAATAATATTTCTTGATAAGGGTTAGTAAGTGGATTAGAGTGTTCCATGTTATTAGGGATATTGAAATTGTCCTGAAATATTATAAAGTGTGAGGTTTGTAACTGTGTGAGTCGGTTACCCGTGTTTTCCATTACCTTGGTGGGGTTTCCAAGGGTAGTGTCCTGATTGTGGTCAGGCACATTTGGGTAGTGTAGAAGAAAGTATTTGATTATGGATAGTGATTAACCTTCCCTTATATTTTCTTGTATGCTTTATGGCCCATGTTTTAAAGGTCATGTTTGGAATTGTAGAGAGATGGCACTAAGAATAGGTGTACTAACTGGGATACAAGAGCACGTTGCTAAGAATTCCCCTCTATTGGTGAAGCAAGAGACCATGGTGATTAAGGAAGGTAGTGAAGATTAGTTCTGTTAGAACATTGCTCATTTTATGTGGATGATGAAATGGGACCTAGGGTGGGTTGCAGTGAGTATGTTTGAGTTAACCAGGGAGTTTCAGCTATAACACCATCATACCTTTACAATAGAGGGTGTGCCATAGGTACTAAAGTTCTAGATAGATTCTATCTAGAATACTCTTTAACATAAAGAGACTCCTCTTGATAATTGAGTCAAGTAATCGTATTATATACTGATAGGTCAAGCAAATATTTGGTGGGATATCATGGTTTAAATGGAGCAAGTCGAAGGAATTATGTGGAAATATTTTCAGGATAAGTGTCTCAAAAAGTTTTACTCAAAGACCTGGAGGTAGGAGAAGGCTACATATTTTATGAATTTGATCCAATGGATAATGTTGGTAATGGACTATGCCAGTCATTTCACCGATTTGCGATGCTTCATCCCGATATTGATAGGGGAAGAAGAAACGGTGTTTAAACATTTTCAAGTTTGGATGAGACATGAGATTAGACCTCAATTGAATATTTTTCATCAAAAATTATTTTCTGAATTTGTGGATAAATCCCCAATTTCATAAGGAAAAGTAAAGAGATATTTCGGTAGTGAACTTTTGGCGCATTCTAGGAAAGCATGTGGTGTGACTTTCAAGAGTATGAAGCATCATTTTTGGAAATTTTCAGTGGAGTGTAAGTTCACAGAGAAGATTGAAGAGGTGAAAAAACCCTTGAAGTAGTGACCATAAATGCTATTATCAGTGTGGCTGGCCAGGGAACATGTTTGGACAATGTCCTCTACCACCAGTCAAGTGTCGATCATACGCCAGGCTGGGCCATGTGTAAAGGATCTATAGGAACCAGTGGCAGTCAAGAAATGATGGAATTCAGGTGAAGATGCTGAGGGAAATTAGGGGACAGTTTCCCCGTATCAGGAAGTTAGTAGGAGCTCTATGGGTCATACTGGTATAGGTGGTGGGAAGAGAACTTCGGGGTGAGATCATCCACACAAATAGGGCAGTGTAGTGCAGGGTACTCGAGTTAGGGATCATGGTAGAGGGGTTGTCATCTCCTTGTAGTTCACACTACACCTGAAGGTGGTGAGTTAGGAAAATCTATTGTTCGAGGTAAGATTCTCATAACTTCCACACTCTCTAGTGCTTTATTTCATATAGTTTATACACATTCTTTTATTTCTGCTCAGTTCTTAGTTCTGTTGGGATTATCTATGGATAGAAATTTTAGAGTAATGTCAATTGATACTCTGTTACGGGTATGAGTTGAGTATATCAAGAATTTTAAGGGTTATGCTATGGAGTTTGGTGGATATCATTTTCTATGGGATCTTTTTTTCTAGAGATGTTGGGTATTGACCTAATCTTGGGGATGGATTGGTTGGTGTTTTATCAAGAACATATCAACTATTACCGACATCGGGTAACATTCACATTTTTCAATGGGGATAATAATGTCCTTAATGGTGAGTGGGATACTTGAGAGGGCCACTCTACATGTAGTTGGGAGAACTAACAGCTCATGTGGTTGTCCTTACATTAGATGATTGGGAGAAAGAGCATCCAATTTTCCCTCCTGTTGTGGACCAGTTTCAGGATGTGTTTCTTGAGGACTTCTTGGGGTTACCACCCAAGAGATATGTTGAGTTCACAATTGAATTTTTACTAGGGTCGAAGCCAGTTTCCATTCCTCCATACCAAATGGCACTGACATAGCTTCGAGAACTTACAGTTTAGCTCAAAGAGTTGGAATGTAAGGGGTTTATCAATCCTAGTACATCACCTTGAGGATCACCTGTACTTTTTCCTATGAAGGTTGATGGATCACTCAGACTATGTGTTGATTATATGAAGATGAAACATAAAAAAGTTAATAAATAATACCCTCTTCCTAGAAATGATGACCTATTTGACCATCTTAGAGGTTCCTCGATGTTTTCTAAAATTGATTTGAGATAGGGATACCATCATTTGAGGGTGAGACCTTCTGACGTACCCCAGAAATATTTCTGAAGAAGGTATGGGTTTTATGAATTTTTTGTGATGTCATTTGGGTTGAGAAATCAACCGACTATGTTTATGTATTTCATGAACTAGATATACCTCCCGTATCTAGATCAGTTCATGGTTGTCTACATTTATAACATCTCAGTGTACTCCAGAACTCATTACGATCATGACAAACACCTTGACATCATCTTGGGTACACTAATAGGGATTAGGATTTCAACTATTCTATAAAAATGTTAGTTTTTGATTGATGAGGTTTGATTTCTGGGAAACTTCACTTCTGAGTCAAGTGTGTTGGTGGATCTAAAAATGGTTCAGATTGTGGTGTATTTAGAGAAACCCAAGAATATCTGATGTTCAGAGTTTTCAGGGTTTCACTGGTTATTACCGAAGATTTATTAGAGATTTATCTATTTTTTAAGTTCCCCTCATAGTCATAACCAAGAAGGGGGTTGAGTTTGACTGGTCAGAGGCTTGTGAGAATGCTTTTCAAGAGAAGAAGAAGTCATTGAATACCACTCCAATTTTGATCTTACCCAAACCAGGTAATAAGTACACCTTGTTCTATGATGCATCTGGTGTTGGACTTGGGGAACTGTTGATGCAGGATGATAAGGTTGTAGCTTATGCGTTAAGGTAGTTGAGACCACATGAAATAAATTATCCTACTCATGATCATGATATAGACATTGTGGTTCATGACTTGAAGTGTTGTTGGTAGTACTTGTAGGGTGAACCCTTCAAAGTGTTTACTGACCATAAAAATCTCAAGTACATATTTTCTCAGTGGGATTTAAATCTTTGACAGTGAAGGTGGGTCAAGTACTTGAAATCCTATGATTTTGAGTTAGTTTATACACCATGGAAAGGGAATAGTGTTGTTGATGCACTGAGTCAGAAGACTCTGAATAAGGTGGTTCAGTAATCCAGTTCAGAGTGGAAGATTATGGACTTGTTTTTTGATATGTTTTTTGAGATACAAGATAGGCGCAAGTCAATGAATCTCACATCTATAGTAGTTGAATCCTCACTATAGAGTCGGGTTATGGAGAGTTAGTTGGTGGATCTGGAGTTTTTGTCAATAAAGTAAAGCGTTTAAGGTGGGGACTCACCTTCTAGTTGGGATTTTGATGGTGATGGAGTTTATTATGATCATGGCCATGTTTTGGTGTCGAAAGGTTGACGGGAGGAGTTAATAAGCGAGTTTCATTCGTCAAGGTTGTAAGTGCATCCATGAATGACTAAGATGTATCGCGATCTTCATAGGTAATATTGGTGGCCAAGAATGAAGAAAGAAGTTATAGGTTTTGTGACATGATTCCTTACCTTTCTATAGGTGAAGGCCGAACATAAACATCTAAGTGGGTTGTTGCAGTCGTTGCCAATTCGGGAGTGTAAGTGTAATGACGTGATGATAGACTTTGTACTTGGTCTTCCAAGAATGCCTTGGAAGAATGATGTAGTATGGTTAGTTATGGATTTGACTGAGTAAAGTAGCTTTTTTCTTGCTAGTCTAGGAGACTTGCATAGTTGATTAGTTGTGTGAGTTTTATGTTCAATAGATACTGTGATTGCATGGGGTGATGAGAACCATAGTTTCTGATTGAGATCCACATTTCACCTAGCACTTATGGAAGGGGTTATAGAGCTCTCCGGGTACCCAGGTTTTTATGAGTACAGCTTATCACCCAGACATTGTCAGATAGTTAGAACGCATTATCCTTTTATTAGAATACATGTTGAGAGCTTGTTTACTTTATTTCAATGGTTCATGGGAAAAAACATGTCACTTGTTAATTGTTCCTACAAAAATATTTATCAGGATACAATTCAGATGTCTCCTTTTGAGGCACTTTACATGACACTATGTAGATCTTAATTCTGTTGGTTAGACGCTGGGTATTATGTCTTGTTTGGACCGAGTCTTGTATAAGAGATGTCCAATATGGTTTGTTTCATTCATAAGTGCATGGAAATAGATTACCATAGGAATAATTCATATACAGGTCATCATCATAGACCCATCGAACTTCGTATAGATGATATTGTGTTTCTTTAGGTCTCATCAAGGCTCAGTCACCATCGTATCCTAATGCAAGGAAAGATGGCACCCAGGTATGTGGGGCCATTGGAGATTCTGGAGAGGATCAGACAACTGTCTTACAGATTACCTCATCCAAAATGGTATAATGGGATGCATGATGTTTTCCATGTTTCACAACTCTGACAATATCACCCTGATCCATCTCATGTGTTAAACGTTGGTGATGTTAAGCTTGAGCTTGATGTGTTTATTGGGTAGCATCCAGTTCGTATTATGGATCATAGTGAGAAGGTTTTGTCAGGAAAGGTTGAACCATTACTTTTTATCCTGTGGTAGCATGGAAACTTTTTGGAAGAAAAATGGGTGAAGGAATCAGATATGCGGGTCTAGTGGCCCAATCTCTTATCATTGGAAGCTCAATGATTCTTAGGAAGAGCAGCTTGAGGATAAGCAAACCTAAAGTGGGGAGGTTGTAAGATCCTGGATTTATCTCAAGGTATGTTTTTTTTATGTTTTTGTTTAACTCGCTTATTTTGGTTAAATAATTGTGTCCTAAGTTCATGTGGAGTCTTGGGAGGTGTTCCAGGGGTTTGGGGAATGAAAGAGGGGGAAAAGAGTTTTCTTGGCATGTTGCACAGTTTGTGAATGGTTAGTGAAAACCGTACAGATCAAGGTAACCGTGCGAGGGGGTTGTTTTCAGAAAATAACATCTACATGGTTTTCACCCTGTTTAGAAAACTATATGGGAAAACCTTGCAGCATTGTATTTTTGAGAAAATTACAAAAATTCCAGGATGGTATTTCTTATACCAACTCAGTATTTCTCCCCCTTCTTCCTCCTTCAACGCTAATGATGAGATAAGGTGTCCAAGATCTCCCAATAGTTATTCTCCTTAAATCATAGTCTTCTTGGAGTGATATCAGTTATGGATTGAAGAACCTGGTAAGTCTAATACCCTCATAACTTCTCTTTTTGGTTTAGGGTTTTCATTTTCCCCCCATCTCCTTCTGAAGCTCTATATCCCTCTTTTTCAGTGACATCTAGGTTGAGGATTCAAAGGGTGGTTGAATTGGGATCTAAGGCTTCTATTAGGAGTGTTTTTTCAAATGGATTAATGGTAGGTGGTCTAGAAGTTATATCCCATAGTTTATACTTGGATTTGTGCTTGTAGGTTTTTATTATTGTTCTCTTATTGATGGGTTCTTGATGAAATTGGAAAGATGCGGTATATTTAGGGTCTAGATAACCAAATTAACCCATCATGATCCCTGTGGGATGCATGGAGGACGTTGTGACTATTTTTAGAGCCACCCATGGGGTGCACCGACCATTCCAAATGGGATAACGAAAATATAAGGTGTGAAATTGAAAATGATGATGTATAACCTTAGAGAATTTTTTTAATTAGTTTATATAATGAGTTAGGATGGATTTTGGTTAGTTTTTTCTAGTGTGGTTAAAGGATAAGGGATTTTTTGGTTGGCATGTAAATGGTTTAAATGGCATTAATGGGAATATGATAAGGAATTTTGTTTACACTTGAAAATTCTTAATGAGTTAGACATGGGGAATGGGAATTTGGGTTAAATGGTTATGTGTTATATATGATGAGTGTGTTAATGGATTTTGGCATAATGTTAAATTTCAATGTATTGATACTTTTTTGATGTTGCTAATGACATTGTATATGAATGGTTTTGATGTGGTTATTTGTGGATAATGATAAATAAGCATGTGCACATGGATTGGTAGAGTAGGGTATAGACCTGAGGTTTTATGACCAAGGGTTGAGTTTGACTAAGGTTCTAAGATCCACCCTATAAATTCACAGGTTAGGGAAGGGGACAGAGTTCTATTCCCCTAATAGTTGCATTCCTCCCAGACTGAGGCTTCCTAGTGAGGATAATGTGGTTATTGTGATGTGATGCCTAGTTAGAGAGGATAGTATTTATTCCCATATTCCTTGAGAACATTTATCATGCCTAATATATTGAACACAAGAAAATGGTGAACTAAACCATGATATTTTTATTTAGGGAACCTAGATTTAATGGTAGCATAACTTAATGGAAAAAAATATGGAATGGATTGTTGAACTGTTTTCCTTTAATTTCCACTATTTATCACTTGAATGCACAATATACTTTGAATGGATATTTTGAAGACATCGTTGGGGGTAACCTACTGAGTTTTACTCACACCCTTATGTGGCCATCGTTGGGTACTCGAGACGGTTTCATGGTTTCAGATTAGGAAAAGGGCAAGGGCCTTATACTTGAGAACTGAGTCAGGTTCTATATGTTCACGGATGAGGTCTAGGACTTTGAGCCAGAAACCTTTTGAGGATTATTCTATTTTTCATTATTTTTATGTTTTTTTCACATGGAAATGTAGCATGGCATACCATATTTACTATTTCTTGTGGTTTGTATCATGTTTGAGAAATGTTTGACTATGTATGTTATCAGTGTTTTTCTATTTTTTCTGCTATTTAAATTGTGTAAGGTTGTGTATTAATCTATTAAAGAGGTTATAGTCTCTCCACATGACCTATTATACCCTTACTGCTTGTTGGAAACATATAGCATACAGGGAGGTGGGCTTGAGGTCATGTGACAACCCAGCTCGGGGCACTAATTTAGAGCCACTCGGCTCAGGGACATTATAATAAGTGAGCTACATCATATCACACTGTGTTATTAATAACTATTACCATTCTTAGAAAAATCATAAATAATATCATTCATAATAACCTGGAAAAGATAAATAAAACAAAGGTTGAGCTTAGATTCTCAGTAGGGGTAAACATGGGACATATCTATATATAATGAGGATAAGGGTATAAGAACATGAAAATAAAATTTTGATACCATAACCTTCATATCATAGGTCATAATATTAATCTTGGAATTAATCTTGGGAGTTCATAAGATATTATCATAATGTAATCAAATAACATGAACCATGATAACATAACATTTTCTTATGGCATAGATTTCTAGTATACACATAAATATTTAAATAATTGCCTTATTAGTCCAGTCTCATTGACAAAAATATCTTAGTTGAATGGGTTCACTAACCAACCCATCCTAGTAGTTAGGGTTCAATCACATGACTAACATTGGAAAATTCCCTTACTAAATAGGTTTCACTCCCCATTCCAAACCTGTTTATCTCATGAGATATCAATCATTACCCAGTAATCAAAGGGATATATAAGTGAAACCTTTCACATAGAAACAATCATTCATAAGTGTTCTAGAAGATCATAAAACATTAATTGTTTAAGAATCCGTGGAATTAACTATTTTTCATAAAAAAAAATATCATAGCATAACCTATGTAAAATAAATAGGTTTCATAGGCATTTCTTCATTTCATCATATCGTAACCTATGGAAAAAGAAGCTAGTTTAATAATAATTTTGTCATCATATAACATTAGGTAGAGAAATGGGTTTCATAAAAATATTATCATTATAATAATAAAACATCAATAAAAATAATAATAATTATATCCTTGGATCATATCTCCAATAAAGAATTTTAACCTCAATTGATTTCATCTTATATGGAAAATTTTTTTTAATGAAAAATTACATGGAATGTTTCTTGAGGAAAATATCCTTTCATTGATAATCACCCTTTTCAAATAAAAATTTCATAAAACATTGTGGAAATAATTTTATCTGAAGGAAAAAATATAAATTATTTGTAATGAATATAATTTTCATGACGTTGTGAATTTTTTTCATGTAGTATATTAAAACAAATATTCCTTTCATGTTTTCAGTAAAATATAAATCGGTCTTATTTAGAAAATGACATGAAGATACATTTGAATTTTTTTCCCAAAAATTCATACATGGGTATGAATTTATTTAATAAATAATTTTAATAAATTCAAAAATATTTTTTGAAAATATATTTAGAAAACATTGTTTGGGAACAAAATTAGGGTTTCAACCAAATAGAGAAACAATAATGATTTTTCTTAAAATATTATTTTGATATTTTCATTACATAAGGGAATAAAATGTATACAAAAATTAATTTTCATTACATCATTATATGATAATAAAATTCCTAAGTTTATTGATATATGGTTCATAATATTTATTCATTAGAACAGAGACATAAACAATCACTACAAACGATGAGACTGTATCGTAAAAGCTTTACCCCATTGGTATCACTGAATAAAAAGTCCTATGAATGAATAAAATTAAATTAAATACAAAATATCATGATAATAAATAAATTCAAGATATTGTAGGTAAAATGATCTGAATGTACACCTAATAAAAGAAGATTAGTGCATAACTTAGCATATGTCCCAAAAAAGGTGATTTTAGACAAAAATGGCATTCCTTAACTCTTAGCTACCTTCATACAAATTCAAACCACCTATATAATAAAAATAAATTATAATAAATGTCTTAAATAATAATAATTATATATATAATACCATATATTATTTTTTATGTCCTTTTTTTACTCGTTTATAATCAATTCGATGTTAAAGACGTGTTTCGGGCAAAACCTACTTTTTTCATGTATGTTATATTTTTTATTTTTTTCTCCTCTTACATTTATCATCATTACATATTCTCAATAATTTTATCCATGATATAAATATAATATATATTCAATATATATGTATTTAGAGTAATCGATAAACGTTAGAGATGGAAAATTGAATACACCTTTCATGGAGATGGAAAGTCGGGCATATGTATAAACGTTGTTTCGATTTTCTCAAAGGATATATGTAATTAATATTTATCCAATAAAAAATAAATTTTATTTAATTTATATAACCTATTTTCATTAAACCTATCCTTATTATCATCCATGTAAAGTATGAATGAATCATGTCGCTTTGTGGGGTGGTTGTCGGTTGTAAAAACCTATCAACATTATCATAATCCCAGCAAATAGAAAGTAAGAATGCATTACTAGTATAATAATTATAGATGAATATTCATATCATATATAATATATATAATAATTTAATCAATTATTATATTCATCCATGATAGGCAGTGATGGGAAAACTAATAATATTATTTCAAGAAGCGATAATCCGTCGTACACATGAATAAAGATATTGTACCCATTTAATGGTAGTTTATTTTTTTATCAGTTGTCGATTTATCATAAAAACATATAATTATATGTATGATTATGATGATATCATTTCAATAGGTTTTTATAATAATTAAAATAGGTGGAGGAAGAAATAAAATAAAATGCGTCGTTCGGGATGTTACTTCTTCTTTAAAAACATATTTAGTTTTCACAAAAATACTAAATTGGTTGTTTTTATGACCAAAATAATGATTCTTCGATGATATTAGGGAATTTAGGAATAGATTTTTGTAGGTATTATCAGATCCAAATAGTTTTGGAAGTGTGAAGATGAGATCATAAGGGGTGAGATTTTATAAGTTAGGTGAGTGGCATAATTGATATATCATGTAAAGAAAAAAGGTGTATCCATGTTTCTAAAATGAAATAAGGATCCAAAATGCACCATTCATTACATTTAGACGTGATAATGTCGTAATATGATCATACAATGGGTATTAGATCTGTTTTGGATAATTTTTTACACATATATTTATAATTTAACCCCTCGGTAAACCCATTTTTACCTTGACCATGGTAAATATTTTTTACACTTTTAACTATTCAATAATTTAAAAATAATAATTCAATAATATTATATTAATCAAATTTTATTAATTAAATATATTGAATATAATTTTAAATTAAACTCACATAAGTGGGAAAAGTTAATCTAAAATTAAATCTACATGCACCATGAGAAATTCATTTTTTATATAGAAAATGTTTAGATGTCTAAAAACAATTATATCAAAATTCAATATAAAAATAATTACAATCACAAAAATTGAAATAATAAATTTATAGTGAAACTAATTCAACATTTAAAAAAAATTAGAAACTAAAAATAACCTTATAAATTATTAAAACGAAAAGGTATGTTTCAATAAAAATAATTATTTCCCATTATTTGTCAAAAAGTTAATATTTTCAAAAAAAACAAAAACTTCACCCTAACATAATTATGGATTTTTTTTATAAAATTTAGTTTATTTTTTAAAATTAATTTTGAAATGTGTCAGAAAATGTTTCTATTATTATTCAAAACAATAATTAAAAAACATTTTTTCTAAGAAAATGGTATTTTTGAAACATATAAAGACTTTACCAAAAATTAATTACTTTTTTATCAATTTATATTATTCATATAAAAAATATTATTAATATTTAAAATTTGGTTATACCTATTATTTTTTAATAGTTTATTGTCAAGTTAGTAACATTCATGTTTAAAAAATAATATTAATAAAATATAATGGGATGTTAAAACTCCAAGTTGTCTGTAACGCAAGAAATCATAGAAATTAAATATTTTCAAGAAAAAAATCATAAAATATTATGGTTTTACATGATTAATATGTTATTCATTATAATTTTTAAATTTATTAAAAATTATAAATTCTCAATACATTACCACCCTTGTATGGTGGAAAAGGTTGTTGATTCTATGATATAGATAGACAATTATAATTTTTTCAAGATATGGGATGAAAGAGATCTAATAAAAATATATTTCTTTAGGATGAACCTTGAAATCATTATGATTGGAGAATGATCCCATTTTTTAGATGAACCATTAATTATCAATATATTTTAACATTAATGAGGTACCTTTGGAGGATCTTTGGATGTAAGAAGGTCGTGATTTTTTTGAAGTTTAACCATAAAGACGATATAATGATTAAATTTAAAAAACTGGACATATTCCCTATCAATACTATAATGTAGGAAAAATTAGTAGGATAAAGACTGTATTCCACCATTCACTATTCATCCTAGAACTAAGGTGATGTATAAAGATGTTAAATAGAATTTCTGGTGGCGGATATTGTAGAGTATTATCTCAATTCTTGGTATTCCAAAAAGTTAAGGTGAAGAGACACACGTATAAGGATATTTTTGAACTATTACACATACCAATGTGGAAATTTGAAAAAATAACCACGTATTTCATTATCATAATCCCTATGAAATATAAAAAGAAAATAAAATTTAGATTATAGTTGATCGACATATAAAATTTTAAAATTTCACTTATATATGTGATAATTTAAATTTTTATTATCTACCTATCAAATATGTTAATGATTAGGCAAGTTTTCATGGTGTATAACTCTCAATAGTATCATATCAATATCCAATTATTAAATAAATTATCTATAGATGTATTAATAATTTTTTGAATACGGAGTTCATTTTTAGAACTATAAATCATCCACAAAAAAACTGTCAGTCTTAGAGGATTATTCAAACCATATAAGATATAATGAGACGTTCCTATGAAGTTTCAAAATGAGTTATTGAATAATTCCATCCTATTGTGAAAATTTATTACAAAAATAGCATTCAATCGAGAATTTAGATTGATCCTTATGAATGCCTATATGAAATGAACTTCATGAAAGAAACACGATGGGATATTTTTGTCTAATGAGAACAATTAAAACTAAATATAGATGTGGAAATGGAAAATAAGGTTATATAAATTCAGAAACACCTTAAGGAATCTCAAATTCAATATAAAGTTTTTACTGATAATCATTAGTGAGATTTGGAGTTCAACATTTTTGATAAAGTGTTATAAATTATATATTATTAAGGGAATGTTATGTGATTTGGAAATAAGTGAACACTAAGCCCCATATATATTGGTCCATGTGAAATTATTGATTATGTAAGGATTTTATATTATCTCATGGTTTTTCATTTCAACCTCTCCATAGTTCACAATATCTTCCATGTATCACTATTGATCATGTACATACCAAATCCCACACATTTACTAAACTTAGAGGTCATATCACTGGATCATGATCTCTCTTATAAGGAGCAACGAAAATAAATATTGGGTCATATAGATAATTTTCTATAGAAAATTACTAATCATCTAGTTAAGGTTCTCTAGAGGATTCAAAAAATTGAGAATAAATTTGGGAACTTAGGAATGTTATGAGGTATATGTATCCTTAGTTCATTGTATCAAAGTGACAAACTTTTGAGACAGAAACTCTTATAAGGGGGTAGAATGTGACACCCTATGATTTCAGAACATATTTATCCTAAATAAATGATTGTGTTTTATATATTGTAAATCTTGAAACTCTAAAATTATATGAAAAAATCATTTGAATTATAAATTTTATCTCATTATAAAATATTTCAATAAAATATAACTCTCCAAAATAAATTATTGATTAATGTATAAAATACTATTATTCTTCGAAAAATGGTTTGAAATATTTTATTCATGATCATTTTTTATGTAATAAGTAATTCATGTAATTAAAATTTTAAAAAAAAATTATTTTTTACACATGTATAAAATTAAATTATTTGTTATAAATTAGTTATAAATGAAAATAAAATCATTTAAGGTAAACATAAAGGTTTTTCTAAAAAAATAGATTTGTTACAAGAAATATGTTTTTATAATTTTAAATTAAATTAATCAATATTTATGAATTATTTTAATTGAATGTTTAGACAATGTATTAAAACAAATATTTTATAATTCATATTATTTTTTTTAGCAATCATGGAATTGCATTAGATTTAGTTTTAAGAATTAAAATTTATTTTTTATGAGAACGTATCTTATTACTCTATTCACACATATAAAAAATAGATTTATAAAAATTTTATGAATTAAATTGGAGAACATTCTTTCAATATTTGGAATCAAAATATTCAATTTTTTTATAAATATTTATTAAATTTTTGTTCATTATAAATAGTAACTATGATAATAATTTGTCACAATAGTAGGGGTTAAAATGATTAAAAGGGGTTAAACATAGAGATAAGACATAAACTATCCCTAAAACATGGATAAATATGATTTTTTTTAATTCATTCCAATGAAAATTTGTCTTATATTTTAATTTTGGTTTCAGTTGTGAAAAATTTCCTCAAATATTAGATTATTATATTTCAATTTTTTATGTATTTATAATAAGGCCACCAACCACACATATAAAATGACACCCCTTACTTCACTAATTAACACACCTTTTGATCCCTCTAGATCATCCTTTACCTACCCAAGTAAATTAATAAATTTTATACCTACATAATATAGCATATAATCTCTCTAAAATTATAACCTTTTTAGGCTTAAGGTGTAACCCATAGGCGGTTTCCAAAAGAATAGTTAGATTTCTTTGCTGATCTATTTCAAAATTCAACTTTTTTATCCTCCAATAAATATTCTATAACTATAATAACATAATTAAATCAATATCATTGTTTCAATAAATTGTTTTTTAAATATTTAATCCACTTATTCATCCATTCCTTTCTCTTATAAATGATAATATCACTCATGTATATATGTGGACTGCCACCTCCATGACGTGATGTTAGTTTTTTTTCATTTCCATAGTACATAGATGGTTATATGGATTAATTAAATTAATATATATGATATTTATGGTTTTATTATGATCAACAAAATTTATATGATTATTTACCAATCATTCGTTCTATTATTTGGGAAATGAAAACATTACATGTCATTACGTATGGACTACAGCCTCCATGAAGTGATTCAATTCCATTTTCATCACCTCCTAAAATGAATGAATATAAAATAATTTATAATGAATATGAATGAAATTTATAACATGAATATGAATATATATATGGTGAAACCATGAAAAAATTTCATTAACCAGAACCATAAAAATAATTCATGCATCTAAAACGGAACTGTTAACACCCAAAATGGTGATTTTAATGATGAATTATTAATAAATGGGTAATTGGACATTATTGATGAATATTATATAATAATATAATTATAAATTTATTTATTATATAGATTTATAATAAATATACGTTTTTTATACATGATCTCATGAATGTTTTTGTATAATATAAAGACCATAGATAAAGGTTTAAGTTGCAATCTCATTTTTAATCTAGATTGTTTATGGATGATTATCCTGTGAGGAAGCTATATTATCTTTATGTAATGTCCCCGAAATTTTGTAAAAATATTTTATATATATGGAATTATTCTGATACCACACGCTCTGACAACACATGACTCTGAGGCCCAGGGATCCCAGAATTGATTTTTATTAACTTTTTAAGGTACCTTTAGTAAACATGTCAGCAAGATTTTCTATCTATTGAACGGGTGTTTGGATCCTAAATATGAGGGAACCATTGAACTCGGAAGCTTGGGATTCTCCTAGAAATGACTTAACTTCGGCTGGCAAGGGCTGAGCGGAAAAGTTATTTTTTGGACTTTTTGTGAAAAAATTATAAAATAATTTAAAGGAATTAATTTATTTCCTTACTCATCGTTGGGTGGTGGATGGAAACTCTACAGTACAGCGACCAGGTAGCGACGAGGTGTATTAATGATGATCATTAATGTCTTGTATCATGAAGCATAATGATGTAATAATGTAAGCGTAATAGATACGTTGTTTCATAAATGAAATAGTGTAACGACGCAATGTCGCAACGTCGGAGAGACTTCATCATCTTCAACATGCCTAGAAGAACAGATCTAGAAGCAACGTCAACATCGTGAATCCTCGAGGATGAATGCTTCGACATCTAATGTCAACAACATAGGGGTTTATGTGTTCTAAGTATTTAATGATTTCTTCCTCCTCCTCAAAAATTAATGAAAAACTCGGATCAACTGGCTAACAGGTTGATCCGTGAATCGATCGTTATTGTGGGTGGATATTATGCAGGGTTTCATTTCTAGTTTTTCATGTTGTGTGATAATCTTCATGCTATCCCCCTGATTAAACTCTAATGCAGAGGGTATGGACCAACCCAAAAAAGGCCAGAACCATCTTCCATGGTTTTTTATTGTGCTTTTTTCATGGATGTTTTCTTAAAATGGTAGAAAAGAGAGTTTGAAGTCATCACAGTGATGGTGACATCTTAAAAATTCCATAGAAGGAAGTGGCTTGAGAAACGGACCACTAGAGCAACTTTGGTGGACCATTGAAGGTGTCATCATCGCACCAGCGGTAGCCCGTGGAGGCGGTTGTGGGAGGAGGGTGTAGGTGAGCCCGTCAGCGCGCTACGGTGGTAGGAAGCCACTGCTAGATGGCCACAGCGGTGAGTTGGTGTGATGCTCATCGACGGCGCGTGGAGGAGTGGCCCGGTCAGGGCACTTGGGTGCGTGGGAGGCATGCAGACACAATCCATGTGTGTGAGAAATGGTCGGCCAGCCTAGCCAACTATGTGGAGTCACCACGGTTGCTTGAACATGGCAATGAGACCACTGAGAGTAGACTATGGGGTGGGAGGGAGGCTAGATGTGGTTGTTTATCGCGTCCCTGCCAGGTGGACCAGTCCACCTATGGCGGATCGGGTTATCCAGCAGGCCGGACCCGTGATCCCAATGGGCCGGTTGGGTCGGACCCATATGGGACCCACGACGGACCCCTAGACATGGTAGGGTCGGGTCAGACCAGACCCAAACCCCACTGGCCCTGTTTCACTAAAATGATCATAACTTGTAGGCCAAGCATCTGATTGATACACTGTCTAAGTGCGAGGACCCTTGCGACTAGAATGTACTTTTGAGATATTCCACTTGATTTTTTGATGATGTTGAAGTATTTATAGGTTGGATCTGACTCAAATCCTACCGGTCCATTTGTACTAAAAAGCCCATAACTTATAGACTGGATGTCTGATCGATGTGGCATCTATTGCGTTTGGACCATTACGACAAGACAATTCTTTATGGTTACTCTATATGGGACTTCGTGGAGGTTGAGGTATTATCGATGGATTGAGAATCATATCCTCCTAGAATTAAGCATGCTAAGTGCAGTAATCCAGTGGATGGTTGTGACATGAATAAAAAATAGTGATCCTATGCGGGTCAGCACCTAGTGATCCTGAGTGGGTCAACACATAGCAATCCTCTGTGGGTCAGCACCTAGTGATCCATTTTGGTTCAGCACCTAGCGATGCTATGTGGGTCAGCACCTAGAGATCCTCTGTGGGTCCACACCTAGCAACCCTGTGTGGGTCAGCAATAGAGACTCTTGATAGAATAAGATGATCTAGCTTTATGACTAATAAACATTACTTTTGTACTCAAGTTATACCTAATGTGAGGTGTGTATTTTACTTTGTGCTTTTTTTAGATCTTTCATGGTTGTATTACCTTTCTGGTATCTTACTTTGTGGTGTTTTCCTTTGTGGGTTACTGAGAGACCATAGGGGGTCTCGAGGTCGCTACTAAGTATTGTTATACTCACCCCTTCATGGGCTTCGCCCGCATCTATTGTGTCTTGTGCAGACGACGGACATCCTTGACCGGGGCTTTGGGGAGCCAGGACTATATGGTGCTTGAAGGTGGATCGATAGACATGGTGTACTGTAGTGACATCTAACAGAGAGTTGTACCTACACTTTATGAAGGATCTTTGGTTGATGACCTTCGGATCTTGTACTTCTTTTGTTGTACTTTCCTTTCAGTTGGACTTGTATTCTGGCCCTTTACTTTCAGTTTACACACTTTACTCTTAGAGTGATACCTTGTGGTTGTTGTACTTCTTACTTTCCTTTGTGTTTTTCTTTGTGCGGTATTCCCTATCTGTGTGTGTAATGGTTTAAAGGCAATGCCTTCTCTTTTTGGGTTCTTCCTTTCCGGTGCTAGTCACCAGCCCCTGTCCTATAGAAGGCGAGCTTGGGGTAGTCACAACACAGGTCCCGAGGGATGGGTCGTGACACTTTATCTCTTCAACCCCACATATTTTCTTCCCCTTTAGTTATATCTATTTTTTTAATATTTACCTTTCATTCCCTTCTATTTGGTACTTAAAATTATTGATAAATATTTTTAATAAAAGTTGATCTTATTTCTTCTTTGATCTATGCATTTTTTTCTCCCATCCCATGTTCATTTATAATCATTAAAGACTATTATTTTATAAGATCCAATGATTATTAAATTTCATTTTCTACTATATTTGAAATTATTTTGAAAGGATAAACAATAAATATTTATAATTATTTTCTGCACTTGTTATTTATAAATGTTTTTTTAAAAAAATTAAAAGGAATCACTTTTTTAACTTTTACCACAGGAATAGCTTTTCCCTACATCATTAATAACATTTAATATGGATCTTTTTTATATGTTTCCAAATTTATTTTTAAATAAAATTATTTTCTCAATACTATTGGAATTTTTATTAAATTATTTGTAAAAATAAAATGATATCTTTCCCATGTTTTTTAAGAATATTTTGAATGTTATTTCAATGATATTTGTCATATATATCAATATTTATTCATTTTTATGTCGATTTAATAGGGATATGAACTAATTATACCAACCAATTTATTCTTATATATGGATTATAATTATGTGATGTTGAAATATTTATGAATTTGTTTCTTTTCCATGGGTTATGCTATGATGAATTAATTAATGTTCTTGTGATATTAGGCACACTTATGTATTTTTTCATTATGTGACCGGTGGTCCTATTAAAGACATAAAATACATTTTTTAATTATTAATATTCCATGAGATAATATTTTGAGTATGGGGAGTGAACCCACTACACAGATTAAAGGAGTATGGTAAGTGAACATGACCCATTATTGGAGTTTTTACACTTTCTCAGAAGGTCTTGGTCATGGGCCTTAACTAATGTAGAATTTCATCTACTTATAATTATTCAATAATTACAATAATAATTATATTTTCAATAGGATATGATAATATGGATCATGACTAATTAATGATGATTTCTTACTCTTATGGCTTATATATTTGGAATAATACCCTGAATGTCCGAGAGCTAGGTGAAGACCTCCTCCCATATGATTAAATAAAGAAAAGTTTAAACAGTACAAACCACTCAGGAAAGGGGAGCTTTACACAGCCCTGTAAACACAGTACCAATTCTATCATTGTGAACAAGATCATTGCAATAATCAGGAAGAACAAAGGACCAGCTAGAGCTCACCTCCATGATTTCTCTTTTTGAGAGTGCATCCGCCACTTGATTTTCTTCTCTGTATACATGAGAAACCTCAAGGGAAATAAGTTCAGCAATCTTTAAAGATCCTATAAAAGTAGGGAGAATCCTCCATGGGACATTCCTGGACCGCTCTTTGAGGATTTGCACGGCAACAGAAGAGTCTGATTCTATCCAAATATTCCTCCAACCATAGTTAGTATCATACCTTATTACCTTTATCATAGCCCATAGCTCCGCCTCAAGAGCATAACCATTGCCAGTGTAATGAATGAAATATCCCTTTACAAAGCCTCGGAAGTTTTTGAAGACACCACCACATCCAGCAGGTCCCAGCACGCTAGAGGCTTCCCCATCCACATTCACCTTTATATAATCATTGATTGGGGGGATCCACCCAATATATTTCATCACCTTAGGATTCCTCTCCCTGCCACTTACACTAAGTGTTCTCAATAATAGGAAATAAGACATGTTATTGTTCATAGAGCCAGAATGTTTCACCGAAGAAAGTTTAATGCTTTAATGAATCGCCATCATCCCCTCCTTGATGGAGGGCCTGCCACCATTGAATACTATATTGTTTCGGGCCTTCCAAATATAAGATATAACAGAAACAGAAGCAACAATGAGAAAGGAGTTAACTTTCTCACTATTTTCTTCGTGCATGAAAGAATTGAATAGGGTGCCAACAGAATTGAAGACCAATTGACAGTGAACAATATCCATTAAATACCTCTAGAACTGAGCAGAAAAGGAGCAGTTGATGAAAATATGATCAGCAGATTCATCGGCAGCAAGATAGAAAAGGCATATCGGGGCCAAATTCAAACCTTTTCTTTGAAGGGAAGATTGGATTGGAATCCTATTTTTCCAGATACGCCATATAAGAAGAGAATCAGCTGGAGGTATGAAAGCCTTCCTCACCTCCATCACCCAAGCAGGAGTTGGATGTGTATTTCCACACTGCATGGCATAAGACAGTCAACTGGAGAATAAACCGTTCATAGCAGGTACCCAAATCAGGGTGTCCTGATCCATATATTCATAAGAAGAGATTTCAATTTGAATATTAGCAGGAATTTCTACTTGAGCCTATACATTTCCATGAAAATCAGATACAGTAGTGTTCCTCAAAGATAGAGGAATGTTAGTTGTATAATCAATAGGACAAGACAGCCACTGTGTTGTCGAGCAATTCAGCTAGGAGCTGAAACAGACCAGCCATTTAGAATGTGACATAAGATCAGTATAAGTGTTCCTGATTGATGCCAAGACAGAGGATCTCAGATACACCTTCTGCCTCCTATGTAACCTTTCAACAAATATGTTAGAAAGATACTCCAAGTCAATTTCATTACCAGCAAGGAGTCACCATGTATATTTTTAGAGCAATGCATCATTAAAAAACCTGACATCCTTGACTCCCATTCCACCATTTGAGAGAGGCTTGATACATTCCATCCATTTAACAGTAACCAATTTCCTCTATTGTGTTGAACCAGTCCAAATAAAGATTCTGATTATGCCATCAAGTTCCTTGATCAAAGCAGCAGGCCACTTGTAAAGTGAGAAGGAGTACACAAACATTGAGGTGATGACTGAGTTCACAAGACAGATCCTACCAGCCTGGGACATTAATTTACCTTTCCATATGGCCAATTGATTAATGATTTTAAGAGAAATAACCTCCAAATAATCCCTCTTCACTCTTCCCCAGAATATAGGCAGTCCAAGATAAATAAAGGGTAATGAACCCCTTTTAACACCAAACCTACTGGCCACTATTTTTTGCTTTACAGTTCGCACTCCTTCACCAAATACTACAAAGGATTTACTCCAGCTTATAACCTGACCTGAAACTTCCTCATAGTGATTGAAAATAGTCTTTACATAGGTGATGGTTTTTTTATCAGCTTTGGAAAAGAGTATAATATCATCAGCGTAAAATAAGTGAGAGGGAGTGAAGAAGCTCCTCCCATACACCATTCTCTGATAAATCCCATAATTAACAAGATCATGAAGGAAAATGCTCAAATAATCCTCATCAATAGAGAACATTAATCCATATAGAGGATTACCCTTCCTTACTCCCCTAGAGAACTAAAAGAACCCCCTTGGTGATCCATTTGTGTTGAAGCTCATTTTTGATGTTTCATTATCATCGAATGTCGCCACTCTAATAGAGTACCCTTTAATAATTATAATTGCTATGTGATTGTTTATAGATAAAACCTATAATATTTAGGACCTTTTGGAAACAACCTCTGAACTTGATTCCATGAGATTGAAGACCACTTCATCCAGGTCACAATATGAATTTGATATCCCCTCAATATTTCCTATACATGCATCAATGGATTTCCTTTATAATATTCCAAGGGTTGTGTTCTCATACATGATGGATACCCTAAATTATGTATTATCTAGGGTAGAATATCAAAAAATAATGGAATTATGATAAATTTTAAAGGAAACACAAATGATGGTGTCGAAAATGTTAAACTAAGTTAGCAATGTCAAGCCTTGATGGGTCATCAATGACCTCAAATACCTATATATATTTATATTCCATATAGATGAATAATTTGTAGGAATAAATGGTGATGAAGTTGATAAAACTATTTGAAGTGATAAATTCATACCATGCACTTTGATGTATAATCAATGATATTATCCTCACTTAGAAAACATAAATCAATTTTTGAGTAGAAAGAATCTACTGGGATAAATGAATAAGAGAATGGGTTTTCTATTTTCCATGTGATTACTCGGACATTTAGGGATGGGAATACTTCAAAAAATAATCAATCAAATAATTTTGGTGGTTTTAACCTACAACTTTTAGTAAACTATGGATTTCACAGGTTTCTAATATAATGAGTTTAAATTACAAAAACAAAATTATTGAGGGTACTTAGAGGTACTAATAACCATAGAAAACAACTTATATAAGGGAAAAATAATAAATTGTGAGTTAATTTAATATTATTAGGTTTTATTAGTAATAGAACAAAAACAAACGCACATGTCAAATGTTTTGAAAAATTTAAGTCGGGTACTATTTCGGACTAGAGGAAAAAAGGAAAGGTAAAATCCAATAAAAATAAAATAAATAGATATTCAGAATAGTTGATCTTCCTAATTAAGTAGGTATGTAAATTCATAAATCAAACTTTATCACATTAATCAGTATAGGTTTTGGTTAAAGATATAATTATCTAGAATCTTATAAAGTGACACCCTATTTGTGAAGAAAACTATCATTCATGAGGTGGAACTCTATTCATGAAGCGGTCACTTGTGAAGTAGATTGACCATATAATTCTTTCTAGAAGAATATTTCTCTTCCATATTCTGGGGATAATTGTAGTTCAAGGTATGTGATTATTTTCCCACTATGTAGTGTCTTCATGAATCAACAATCATTTTTTAAGTTGATATGTGATCTTATACTGCCACATGTCCACCCATTTGGAAAATATGATACATTTCTTAGACATATAAATACACCATACATACCTTATAATGTACATAGAGAGTGGGGGACTTCATTTTATAGATAGTTTAGGAGATCCCCTACTGGAAAATCTCTAGTTTGTATTTTTTAGAGAGAGGGCCTTTATGTAATGACCCTATATTTTGGATCATTTAAAATACATATTATGTTCTATATATTTTTTTCACACACAAAACCCAACCTAAAAAGCAAAAATATATTAAGAATTAACTATCCCGAAATCTATGATAAATAATAATATTTCAAATCAATAATTGTTATTTCATTTAGATGTATAAGAATTAATATGAGTTAACATTGAAATGACTATTTTAAATAAAATTATTTTTCTTTATATTATATATTTTATTTTAGAATGATAAAGTTCAAAATATTATAAATTAGATATGATAAAATAAAATTAATTTTTTATTTCCTTAGAAAAATAATTATCTTAAGAGTAATTTTTTGAGATTTTATAAAATAATTGATTTCATGGTGAATAGCGCAAAATACAATTTTAGATATACTATAGAATTTAATACCTCACTAGGATACAATTAAAACATAAAGTTATGAATCTTTCTTCATAAAAAAATTATATATATTTTATGCTACATTATATATTTTGAATATCATATTTTAATTATAAAATAATATTTGGTATTTTCAAACATAAGTAATATTTTCTTATAACATTTAACTACAATATTAATTTTTATTTTGAAATTTGTTTTTAAAAGTTGAATAAATTGAAATGGATTTAAAAAATAAACTTATTGGGTATAAATTATCTAAAATATTACTTTATATTTAGGAATAAAGAGTATGTTACCTTGGGAAAGTATTAGTTTCCCTGAAAAAATGATTATTTTTCAGAAAATAATAATTTTCTAAATGTTGCATATTATTTTAATTGAATGTTTCCACATTAAATTAATATTCTAGTATGATTTTATAAAATATATAAAAATTAATTAAAAATCATTTAATTAGTAATCAATGTTAAATAACATTAAGAACGCCTAATGATTAAAATTAAATTATTCTAGAATACTAGTTTTTTAAAAAATTATAAGTTTTGATTTGAAAGTAAATTTTCTCATATTTAGAAATTGAATTAGTTTACAAGGATCTTATATTTGGATTCAAAAGTTTGAAATTTTATAATAAGTCTCATATTATATTTTTAGTAATATAATAAATGACATCATCAATATTTAATTAAGACTAACAAGTGTTTAAATGTATAATATAAGGTATCTATCATTTTCAAAAATTAACATGGACTATAGACCCTATAAAATTAAATTTTTAGGTTTTAAATTATTATCTACATTTATTTAAACCTTTTTTACCTAAATCAACTAAATTTCATGTCATTCCATTCTTACCTCTTGAATGGAAATATTTTCTAAGTAAAAGTATCACCTCATCACTTATAATTTAGGATTAACTTCAACCATTTAATTAATCTACTCTTATTTTAAAATTGAATAGAAATCATACCAAATTTACCTATCCTTGAATCCCTATAAATTCTCTAATTATCCTATTCATCAAAAAAAATATCCAATATCTCTCAAATCTATTCCCTTCATCAATAGGAAGTTCAATTTCTCATTATAGGTAACATGAATTTCTTATCATCTCATTCTTATTAATTACATTCTAAACCAACCCTATAAATAGTATAAAAATAATAAAAACGTCATTAATATGTTGATATTAATTTATAATAATGGTAAACCCATTATTTATTATTTTGATATACAAAAAAATTAAGATATATTATTAGTGTATATGTATGGATTATCATCCCCATGAAGCTATGCTTTCATTTTTTTCTCTGAAATTTTTCATTAATGGTGGAAAAAGGTCATTTACTAAGATAAAATAATATTTATAACATTTTCATGATTTTGAAATGATATGATACTTTATTTTCTTCTTTCTTTCCATTCTATGAAAATTGAACCATTATTTGTGTGTACATGCATATTGTTGCCTCCATGAGATGATGTTCATTTTTTATTTTCCATATCAACTAAAAAAAATGGATTTAAAAATTTATTAAATGTATAAAAAGGATTGATTAATTAACCATTACCATTATGTAATTATAATACTAATCTTTCCATAAGTAATATTTCCAAAGAACGATTGTTGTAAATTTAATCGCTAAAAATGACATATTAATGTAACTATTCTAAATTTAGTCAATTCATGTGGAACCTATTTAGACATATAAATTATGAGATAATAGAATATGAAATGAAAATTTATTTTTAAAATATAGTGATTATGAAGATATATTATATATCCTTTTACCACGGTCAATAAACTAAGATTATTTTAGATAAATTAACTGAAAAACTATGGGTGTCCGACATAAGTGAAAAAAATATTTTTAAATAATACAAAAAGATAACATTTGAAACATATAAAATTAAATTTACCTGAATATTTTTATTGGGTATATATAAAATAAACATAATTTATTTATATTTTAAGTGGATTTTTAGTGTAGAATACTTTTAGACACATGTAATGGTTTCATTTCAAAACATCCTTTTATGAGGCACATTATTTTCTCACCTAATTTGTTTTATAAGTTTTATATCTTTTCAATTAGATATATAGTATCATTTATTATTCTTATTTGTCATATATTAACTTCAACTTCAATATCACATTCTTATGAGGTGTTTTTATTAGAATGTTTCTTAAACCATAAGGGATTTTATGTCTCAATTAATCTTTATTAAGACATTTTTTTATATTATTCAATAATTTATTAATTCTATGGTGTATAAAAAATACAATAATTTTTTTCATAATAAATGATTTAATTAATAATATTTATTAAACCACATGAATATATATCTCCTAAAGGCATTTGATTTAAAAAATTGCTAATGTTTTAAGGGGTTTTGGGGTCTAAATTTCATTACTTGGATCATAATGACTATTCATTATCTATTGTCTTTCATTACTTATCTATTCTAACATTTTATGGTTTTATTATTTTTAACATTTTATTTTCTAGTGAAACTATTTTTCATACCAAATTTTTATTCCTAGTTCATTTTAAAATTTGTTAAAATACATTTTTGTTAAGAAAAATTATGATTAATTTTAAGGGATTTTTCATTTTTGACCACCAATGGTCTCCATTACAGAGTGGAAATGAAAGCTATTTTTATCACAAATTTTCCCTTTATTAAACTTGAATTATTATAATGTAATATTTTTTTATCCTTTTTTATCAATAGTGTTTTTCAATAATTTCATTTAAAAATGTTTAAAATGTTTTTTCATCCATTAAAAATACTTATTTTTATCATCCAAGACTAATTTTATTTTGATACCTTTTATGTCTTTTTAAAGTTTCCATTATTATATATTATTTTTAAAATGTAAAAGTTTTCAATGTATTTTCACTTTCATTTATGAAAACATTATTTCTTTTTCAATTCTCAATTATTAATGAATCTTTTAAAAGTAAATTTTTTTAATGTATTCTCCTTTCACATTTTTAAATACATTTTATCCTTTCATGCCTCCTTTATTAAATATTTTTTTAAAGTACATGCTTTAAATAAATTTCCACTAATCCATATTCATAACCTATGTGTCTTTTCAATGATATTTTATTTGGAACCCTTTATATTAAGTTTTTCAAAATTCTTCTCTTTACCTACATAAAAAAGTTAATTGAAAGTAATTTTTAACTCAATGATTGAAAATATTTCGTGATAATTGTTGTATCTTAACATATATTTACAATCCAAGGGTTATTATTCATGAAGTGATGTGTTTATCCCCAAATATATGTTATTATGATATGATTCATTTTGTAAAATGATATTTGAAATATATTATAATTTCTTAAGATCATGATATATGAATTTTTTTAAAGGTTTTGGAAACAAATTCTTTTTATATGGGTATTTTATGTGGTGATTTTGAAATGTCATTAAACCCATTTTTTTCTATTGGTTATTTTATGACATAATTATTTTTTTCATGTGGAACATATAACCATAGGTTATGAAATATTTGGGACCTATATCTATATAATATTCATAGGGTAAAGGATAATATCGTTTGAGATAGAAATTTTATCTAAATGGGTTAAAATATAGCTAGCTCATAATGGGTGACTATTATGGTGTTTATCTATACACACACTATTATGAGGGAAATGGTTGGAACGTATCCTCATTCATGAAGAGAATAGATCATATTTTTATGAATATGAAACATTATTTCCTATGATCCATGGAACATGTTATATGATTCATGTTTTATTTTCCCATACCAAGGTAGAAGTTTTTTGTTTGAGATTTTATGTATGAAATTAAAGCTTATGTTTAACATTTATTGTATTTTTTTTAAATGATATATATTTCATTATTCATCATTTTCTGTATTCTTAATATCAAACCATTATTTGTTTTTTTATGTTATCCATAAGAATTTGACCTCACCCCTTATTAGGATTTCCATTACCAAGGTTTTGAAGATGATTATTTCAAGTGAGATGTATTTTAATGGGTCTTGAGGATAATTATTATGGATAAAGTTTTGAAAGTGTAACAAAATAAGATATTTTTGTACCTATGTCCAAGAAACTAAACCTTATGTTCTCTGGGTTGGGAGATTATTTGTGAAATGTATTATTTAAATAATGATATTAATGTATAATATATATCATGATTAACTTGGGTCTCTTCTGTTGGTATCAAAGATGGGTTTTTTACTTTTGAGATTAATTAAGTTATTTTTTAATATTAAATTATATTACACTATTTTTAGTGTTATATAACATTATAAAAACCCTAGAGATAACTCTATGTATAGTATTTTATATTGAAACATTATTATATTCATGATTTTATGGTTTTACCTAGTAATAAACATCACTCTATATTACACAAGAGGATGAAACTACTGTTGAGATTAACCTAGGTGTAATCAACCCTAAAAGAGTTCATTGATACATAACTTAATCATCACCATGATGCATGTTGAATAGGCCTAATATGGTACACCTGGTTTGAAAATTCTATGGGGTATTCTTTGTTTGATCATGTGCTCTTTAAAACCGACTATGAATTATTAATTTCATAGTTAGTTTTAGTAATTATGCTTAGGAATGTAAGATAACCCCAATTAAGTACTATAGATTAAACTAAGACTAATATTGGTTGAACAAAACAAAATATAGTCCAATGTGATAATGTTAAAGAATAATTTTTTTATATTTTAATTCCATTCGTTATAATTTAAATTTATTTTTAATGTTTTTTCACTCATGTTGACCCTTTTGGTTTTTATAATGGATAAAACTTGAATAAACTATAGTTGTAGATAAAACCAAGAAGATTACATCCTCGAAAAACCCATCAAAATGGGCGATAGAATTAAAATCCATTTGATAATTATAAACTAGATATCATGAAAAAATGATTAACAACATAAAAATAGTAGAAGTACCAAACACACAAAGAAATAGAAATATAGTGTCTCATCAAATTTCAAGTGGAAAATGAGATAAGTAAACAAATTTTTAATTTCCTATATGTAAAAATATGTAAATAATATTCATGTAAATTGAACTAAAGAGAATGTAAGATGAATTAATTTTGATTAAGAAGGCCATCAAGAATCAAACTGACATGGAAAATTGAATAATAGAGATAACATGATGAAAGAATATTGAACAAATCTAAAAGAACCATTAATAATTCAATGTATTATGTGTAGAGAACTCATGGATTATTGAATCTAATTTACTAATCTAAGGATTGTTTAGGATGGTAGGAATCCACAACCTCATATAAAAATGGAGTGTGAAAGAAACTAAAAAATGGCTAATGATGAAGAGGATAGTGGTAATTAGGTTTTACTTACCCTCCATCCTGAATTAGTGGATGTATTATAGTTATATTAAAACTTTTAAATCTAGGTTTTTTTAAGAAAAACATGTCAACACACTCAAGGATGTTTATTTTATTGAAACAAATCAGTGGTATGATTATTATGTTTTTGAAAATAATCTTTGTAAAAATCATGAAAACAACTAATTTTTTTGTTTAATTTTTAAAATAAAATGGGCTTCTTCACTTTGACTCCAAATTTATAAATTTAATAGGGATACATGCTCTAAATAAACTATGACCATATATTAATGCACAGTATTCTATGAATCCCAATGATATTAAGGATTATATCATTTTATATATTATTTGATGAGACATAGAAATTTTTTCTCAACATTTATCTATTCTTGAAAGTAAATGATAATTAAAATTTCAAGGATGTAATTTTTTTAAAAGGGGTATCACATAACAACTTGAGATTTTGGTTCCTTTAAAATACATATTATATTATATATCTTGTTTCAAACTCTACACCCAACATTAAAAAGTACAAAAAATTATAAATAAATTTTTCATAACACTATAATAAAAACTAAGTAGGTAAACTATTATTTTTAATAGCTTTAGAAGGTAAATAATAAATTTGAGTTAATATAGAAAAGTTTATTTTCAATAAAATATTTTTTTATAATATATATTATATTATGTAAATATAAATTTAAAAATAATAAAATCTAAATAAAATAAATTAAAGATAATTTTTGAAATCCTCAAAATAAAATTACTTAAAATATTATTTTTTATTTTTCTAAAACAATAGATTTCTTGGTGAATTTTTCAAAATAATGTTTTTGTAATACTATTGATTTTAATAAATCACATGTATATAAGCATATCCTAAAAAATAGGAATCATTTTTCTTGACCAAATATAAATATTTTAATAAAAATTATATATTTCAAATTTCATGCATAAATTATAAAAAAATAATTGATATTCTTTAAAATAAGTAATATTTTATCAAAATATGTTTTGAACACATTATATATTAGTATTTAAAATTATTTATTATCAATTGATTAAAATTAAATGGATTTAGAAACTAAAATAAGTGGGTCCAAATTATCATATAATGAAATATTATCTTTATAAATAATGATTAAGTTACATTGGGAAAATCTTTTTTTACCCTCGTAACCCGATTATTTTTCAAAAAATAATACTTTTTAAAATAATGTTTATTTTATATACTAAATAAATAAATTTCAAAATAAAATTAATATGATATTTTTAAATATAAAAATATTTATTAACACTCATTTATGTAGTGAACAATTTTAAATAAAATTGAAAATATTTAATTGTTAAAAAAGGTATTTTTCTATAAAAACATATTTTTCAACTCAATATATGATTTTATTAAAAATTTAATCATATCTCATTAAGAAATTTAATAGTTGTAAATCAGGATTGAATTAATTTTTAAAACATCAAAATTTGTAAATCAAGATAATTTTATATTTTTATTAATCACATAACTGACATAAATAATATTTAAATAATTGTAATAACTATTTCAATGACCAATATAAGGTGCATTGAAGTTTCCAAAAATTAAATGACCATTAAACCTTATATAAATAAATTTTCATGTTATAAAGTATTTCCAACTTGTCTTACTATCCTTTAATTACATAACATTCATGCCATTACATTCTTACCCCTTATTTAACATTCCTCTCAATGGAAATGGCCCACCTATTTACTTATAAATTAGGGATCACTTCAACCCTTTCAATATAACACTCTTATTTAAAAATTTCCTTTACCATCTACAAAAATTTCTAATCTTTTAATTCCCGTAAATTCTATAATTTTTTCTAACCAAAAATTTTCTATGTCCCTAAAATCTAGGGCCTTCATCCAGAGGAATATCAATGTCTTAATATTGGTAACTCATCTTTTTTAATGCTTATATCTTATTCATTAATTTATCAAAAAACCATAATCACAACATAATAATATACACAAAATATTTAGTGTATTGATAGGTTATTATACTAATGGTATAACCAATATTTATTCTCATCTATCTATAATGAAAAACTGGAATCGTATCTAGTGTGGTCATACAGATTACCACCACCATGAATGTATGATTTGGGGTTTTTGTCACCACCTTTCGTGGATAGTTAAAAAAATTTATTTAGTAATAAAATATAATAATTTTGTCATAATAATGTTTCTGAAATAATAGGATAATATGTACCTTCTTCCTATTTTATAGAAATAGGGTCATCATCCATGTATACATGTGAACTACTACCTCTATGAAATGATGGTTTTCTTAAATTTTTTATATCAATTAACATTAGTATAAATAAATATGTACATAATGTATATAAATTTTTATTATGACACCCCAAAATTTTATATGTATTTACTTTGAAACAAAATTTTATGTATTTGATAGACTTTTGTACATACAACCCCGAGTCTATATGGACCATATATAGTAAATTGTTATAACCTAGTTTCTAAATTAGAAGGTATGAATAGTAATAACTAATTTATGAAAATTAATTAATATTTTTTAGAAATGAAAATTAATATATTAATGTATAATAAATAAGAAATCAGTTTTCATTAATATCCTTTTATGCATCAAATATGGGTTTTCCTTAAAAATGGTTTTTGTTAGATTTTATCAGGGTAAATTTATAATTAATTTGTACCATTTGTATAAATTTTAGTCTCTTAAAATTATTAATTGTATAATTAAGTACATAGTAATTTTTATAATACTTTATTTTGGTATAAGATAATTTTTGGACTTAAAAACACATTTGTTCAAAAAAAACAATTTTTATGCATGCAGTGTGTTTTTTTCTAAATAAATTAATTTATCAACTATTTATTAATGGTTATAATTAAATTTATGTATTATATATTAAATATATTATTGAATATTAATTTTATGTTTTATATAAGGAATGAAATGGATGTAAATTATTTTTATTTCTAAAAATTCATTAATCAAAAATGGGTTTTCTTTGCAGTTTTAACACTTAATTAAAATTAAATTAAATAAATCATAGTGATTGAATTTGGTAAAATGAGATAATTTATTTTGAAAAATTAGATTTCATATAATTCAATAGGGTAAAATTAATTTTTTATAGTGAATAGTAAAAACACAAATAATTATCACCATAGTAAAGGTTAGAACGAGTTTATTATGGGTTAATCCTAGAGATAAGGGTAGTATTTCTTCACACACATGATTAATTGTTATTTTATGAATAAATATCAACCATATTATATCCATATTTAGATAAAAGGCCATTTGGAGTCACATTCCAATGAACGTGCCCATAAATCTTTCAAATCATTTAAAAACGTCCATTTGTGTCCCTCCCCACACTTATAATAAGGAACCAATTCTCTCCGATTATTCATAGAATTTTATCAATACTTCTTTGAGATTACGTGCTTGAAATCCTTACATTAATTATTACTTTAATCCTAGGAATTTTGGTCATCTCTTAAGACAAATCCTTTAATGCTTGAATGGTAATCCAAAGGACGACTCTCTATAAAGAGGTATAGATCTTAACCATGGTCATTCAATTTTATTTCTTTGTATAATTTCTATAAACATGTTCTATATATAAAAACATGATAAATATTTTATAATAAATTTACAAATATTTCATTATGGTGATGGAAAAACCAGTTACCACCTCTTCTCAAACTAGTGGTAGATGAATGTATCACCCTTTTATATGTGTGGACTACCACCTCCATGAAGCGATACGACTCATTTTCCTCCAACATAAGTCATGGGTAGTTATTTTTATATACTTAATGATTATATATAATATTTATGTTATAATAATTATTCTACAATTTTTTATTAATATTTACCTTTATTTCGCTCGTTCCATTAATAAATGGAAATATCACTCATCAGTACCTATGGACTACCATCACCACGTAGTGATGTAATTAATTTTTCATTATATAATTTTATTAATGATTATATATTTTAATATAATTAATATATATGATATTTATATCATTATAAATATTTTGGAAATGAAATAACCATGATCGAATTTTTAGGACAATAACCGTTGAACCAAAACATATGTGAGAAATGAAGCATTTAACACTTAATATAACAAATTTACAATGTAATTAATATTAAATAGGGTTGGAAATGATATAAGTGGATAATATATGATATTATATGTAACAATATTATTATTTTATATAATTAAAATAATACTAAATTTATTATACAAGACTTTTGAGTTCTCATAAAGAAATACTTAATTTATGTAATGGTTTAATGTTACAATCTCATTTTTATTGGGATTGTTTATGATTAATTTTTTTATGATGAAATTGTTCAATATCTATCCCTTATTCATATATATTTTATTCTAACCCATTTATTACTATATATTATATGTTTTCCTTTCATTTCCCTCTCATTACCCACTCAAGATACCAAATGAATGTTTTTAAGTAAAACTAGCAATGGTTTTCCTTTAGTCAGAAATATTTTCATCCATGTCCATATTTTCTTTAAAATGGTTTCAACAATGTATTTAAAATTATCCAATGATAATTTGAGTAAAATTTTTAATATATTTAAAATTACTTACTGAGGTTTAAAATTATTCTTCTTATCATTTTCAAAATGTGGAACTTTTGACTTTTTACTAAAAAGGTCAAAATAATATTTATTTTAACAACTAATGCATGAATTTATTTCCTAACTATCATGAATAAAAAATTTATAAAATATTCCATTATAAGTTTCCAAATTACCTTCAATGAAAATCTGTTCCTTTATATTTTTTACACTTTTATATTATATAATGATATTTTAAAAATAATTTCCTCTAAAAATTTTCTGGTGATATTTTAATAGAATATTCATCTATAACAACATCTATTAATGATTAATTTGATTTTCTGGGGATAAGATCCAATATTTATATGATAATTTATTCTCTTCATGATTTACCATTTTTATTATGAAATTTTTCAGAAACTACTACCCTTTCTACATGTTATGATATGATGATATAAAGAATTTTTATTTTGTTTTAATATATATATATATATATATATATGTGTGTGTGTGTGTGTGTGTTTAGATTTAATTATGTGATGGGTGGTTACATTATAAAACAAGGATGAGTGTTTATGGTATAAACTAGTGTTTATTGGGTCTGATATATATCTCTAGTGAAATGGGTAGTGGTTGATATCTCAATAGATAATAAGGATTGTAATGGGTAGTTAACCCGGTTTAGTAAGGTATATTTTTGAATAAGATAGTCTTAGGAGTGGACCATGACACCAGAAATGATGTAACAAAGAGTGAAATAAACTATGATATTTTTTGGAGTGAACCTTGAAAAATAAAATTAAGGAATTGGGAGTGAACCAAATCCACAATGATAGTAATGGAAATTATAGTTGAATAAAGAAATGATTTTCTTTGTATATGTGCATGCCACAAACATATTTCATGTCACGAACCAGCCTGAGTTGACCCAGAACTGGTCACCCAGTCTAGCCCGTGACAAGTCCAAAGAGGCATTCCCGATCCTCCTGGGATGGAGACAAGCACCGAGGGAATCAATAGAGTACACAACGGAACTATTTTTTCCAAATATAAATAATCAAACAAACAGAAGAAAGAAATGGACAGACCAAAATACATTTACATAAAAAAATTGAACTGAACATTATTTTTACAAGAAATCGAATGTAAACCTAAAACGAAAAAATCAACCAAAAAACATGACAACCAACTAACTCCATGAGGCCCCTCTGGTAACTCTCCAACACATTGTTCACACATCACCCAAGGTGATCAAACTCAAGCTGAAACCTATACAAGGGCTAACAACAGAAGAAGACTATAAATGTAAGTATTAAAACTCAGTAGGTTGGCCGGATATTATATTCCCAATGAACTTCCTTTAAAATAAAAGAGAAATCAATTTTAAGTTTAAAATACAAAATATAAAATTTTGTTTTTCAAATGAGGTTCCATACTATAATAATTATCAGACAAAAACATGCATGTTTTATAAACAAGAATGCGAGTAAAAAAATTTAAAAGAGGTCCAACTTAAAAATTAAAATTGTTTTCAAGAGGGCTGCTTCAAAGAAGGTAAAATTTTAAATAAAACACACACACTGATGAATTTACTAACTAAGCACACCATATGTTGTTGGTGAGTACAAACTAGCCAATGAGTACAAGTATCGGGAACACCCCTAGGCCCCAGTTCGTTGTAGGCCCCAGGTACCTCGTATCTCGGTGTAAAAGTAACCAAAACGAATATCCATTCTTGTGACACAATCCACTATTAGGGGAATAATTTATAACCAATAGGTCCCTAGAATCATCATCATCATAGTTAGTGTTTTCCTCGTCAAACTTGCTACGTGAAATAGGGACAAAACCCAACCAGATCACTAGCATACTAGTACATGTCTCCCACCTAAATACATGAGTTTTCCCTTTTTGTGATCAAACAAGTTAATCATCTATAAAATATAATTTTCTCATGAATATATCATTTAAAAATCACATACACGTCAAACAGTCCATAAACATGTATCAAATTTCTTTCATAGATCAATAAATCATCTAAATTTTCATAAAACATTTTCAAGAAGTATATCAAGGACTTGTACATAAAATCCATTTAAAAATGATCTCTTAAGGACAAAACCCCAACAATACTATATCGGACCAGATTTTTCAGCCCCAAAATATATTGATAAATCAATTTCATGGACCATAAAATGGCCCCAAAATATAGAACATGAAATACACAGGGAAACCATTTTTACAAGAAAAATAATGTCAAACGGGCCTTTAAGCCTTTCTCAAAATTAACATTTGACAAAGGTATGAATTTTACTTTTATTAATGAGGTATAAAAACACAATTTAGAGTAGAAATACACTTTCAAAAATCCCTCAAAACACTCATGTTACATATTAAAAACACAACCATTTTCATAAGGATGTGAAATGGCCCATTTTCTGGCTACATAGGCCAAACCATGTTGTAAACAAAAACCCATTTGTTTGTAAAACCAAATCCACATTGAAAATCCATAGAAGAACCAAAAAATTCCATTTTTTATGCTTCAAATTCATTTCTAAATCCAAACAAAGAATTTTTAAATTGCACTTAACACATTAAAGCCAACTGGGAAATTTATCGAATACATAACACCCACTTTTAAAGAAACCAATTTATTTTAAGCACTTGACAAGAAATAAAACACCAATTGCATGCCATATTTTATTCAAGCTACTGAAACATATTCAAAATACCATAAACCAAGTTCTAAACCTCACAAACATTGTGTGAAAGATAACGGAACATTTAAACAAACACTTAGTGTGCACTTTTATGACAAAACAATACTACCTTTCACAAAACAAGGCTTAAAAAACCATTTTACACACCATTAAATTTATCCAAATGAAGAAAAACAATAATAAACATATATATTGGGTGATAAAAATAACAAAATTATGAAACTTAAATGATCAAGGGATGTTCAAGGGATATCCTACCTCGAATCCTTGGAGTAATGGAAACGCACAACCGATATCACCATCCAAGGGTTTATAAACCCTAAACCTATGATGGCCAGCGCCAAAATAATAAAAATACCATAAAAAAATCATGTGATAATAGAACCCTAGGTCGATCAGGACTGGAGGAGAATATAAAACCAATAAATAATGAAAGGATGAGGAAGAGGAAGGAGAAATGAGAAGGAATTTCACATTAGAAACAAGAAAACTCTTTTTCTTCCCTTATATCTACACCATTAGAGGAAACTAAATGGATTGAAACTCCTTAAATAGTCTCCTATGGTCTATAAAAACCATTGAAATAAGTTTTTTGAAAAAAGGATATGAATTGAATGATTTATGAATGAGATAAATTACCTTTGGAAAATCTGGTCTATCTGAGAAACATTGAGACATTTTTCCATAACCCATGACTAAAATGATCTCAAAAGAGGTAACATGTAACATGGGGGTATGACTAGGGTTCTTGGACTTGAGTCAGAGGTGTAATCACTAAAAATTATAAAAAAATGAATAAGATATAAAATAAACAAGTTATTTTTTTAAAACTGGAAATGGGACTACGAGCTGGCCCAATACTTGAATAAATAACACAAATTCACCATTCTTATGAATATATAAGGGGTCAAAATATATATGGTGGTTTGAATATATCATTTTAGGAAAATAGGGAAGTGTAAGGAGTGAAAAATGTTGAAAAATGAAGGAGTTATAAATGAAAAATTTTGGTTTTTAAATATGGAAATGGGCTCACGGTTGGCCAAAATCATAAAGTAACCACCCTTTTCTCCAAAACATCGAAACAAGCTATGGGGAACCTATGATATGATGATTTTACATATATGGAAGTTCATAAATCAAAATTAATATTACCAAAACCCCATGAAATGGATTGGGATTTCCAATGAACTGGGTCAAAACCAAGACATGAAATGAAAAATAACCATGTGTGACAATTCTCCCCTCCATTAAAGCTTTCTGCCCCTAGAAATACATAACAATTTACAAATGATAGAAAAACACCTAAGGATTCATTATCAACATTATCCAACCTCTCAATCCAAGGAAATATCATTTCCCATCAACATAACATAATCCTCTTCCCCAAACAAAACACCAACTCACAACCACTTCCTGAGAATCAATGGGAAGATCAAGCCACCACCTCTAAAACTAAGCCAAGAACTAGATTATTGGGCCCTATCCAAATGAACCCAATGATCACCCAAACCAAAGTTTACTCAAGAAAGCCAATTAATTTTAGGGGAGGTTGTAATGGTATCACCACCATTAAATCACAACTATAATCTGATAAATCCTTAATGGAAAGATCTTCAAGACCCATAGTGGGTCTCCCCACCATTAAAGACCAACTAGAATTGAAAAAAAAAATCAACATGAACTAGAATTGGGGATCACCTGTACAAACCCACCAAAACTCTACCACAACAACCTACAAACCCAATTTAAGAGGGTTACAACATGAACATCTAAACCACCCACTCCTGAACGGAGGGTACCAAAATTGGGCCAACACTTTCTGCACGGATCCAGACCTCCACAACTCGAGGAGGGGAGGGAATGGGACCAAATCAATTGACCACTAAAACCCAAAAAGAAACAAATGAACTACTAAACACTATCCACCTATGATCAGGTGAAACCAAGACCACGCCCCATTCACACAGGCAGTCCACACATGGATATTGATCTGAAACCCACATCCATGAAGGAATAACCATAGACATTATGTGAGGGGTAATTACACCATGATAATTGAGATAATAAGAAATTCATAGTGATGAGGAACCAAAATATAGTAGAAACTACCTTACCAAAACAGTGGAGGTAGAAGCCTAGTCGATCTCTTCACACCTCTGTCGATTTACTGACTGTATGAAAAGCTTCAATCTGAGGTATGTAGCTAGAGCCCTAATTCTTGAAGCATCTGTTGCATTGTAGTCAGGTGAAAAGGATCACACCACTATAAAAAACTCAATTTCTCAAAAAAAATCACCTTCATCTAAATAAGAACTCATTTATAGATAACACAATTCTCTCTCACTCTGAACGAGGAGCAGAATGGATAAGGAATACGTTGAAACACATAAGCATCACCGAACAAAACTGATATGCCCAATAGAATTATCACAACCTGGAAGAACTTTAAATCAATCCCAAATATATATCTATTCCAACAAACGGGCTGAGGAAACATCTGAAGATATGGATTTAGCATCTTAAATGAATCCTTAGGTTGATCAATAAGATGGTCTTCCAACAGAGAACTATCTATAGCCACATCAAAACATCCAACACATCTTTAGAAACCCACTAAACATTACTCCAAAACCAAGACACCTACAAGATCCCATCTCACAACACAAAAAGATTATGAATTCCAGATCACAAGGTAGCATACTGAATAAATAAAGAAAAAACTAGCCACATAACCATCAGTTTATAAACAAATGCCATAATGTTTTAGATCAAAACACTTTTGAAAAAAAAAACAATCTAACTTGGTGGATTTCCATATTCACCAATGGTGTTTCATAAAGTCTCACTCACATGCACATTTCTATGCCACCCCAGGCACCCAACCACCATTCCATATAGGCCATCCTTCCAAATATCATTGAAACCAAGCATGTGAACACCCATGAAAACACCAAAGGCTAAAAAAATAACATAATTTCAAAAATTATTTACCATCCAAAGGAACACTAACCACCAGGTCAAAACCCTTTTCCGATTTCACAAATAAAAACACACTTATTCAAGAACGATTTTCTTAAAAACATACCCATTTTAATTTTTACAAATTTAAAAACAACCAAGCTACTCCAAACAACCCCATCCCATTTTAAAAATTTCATCAAGGTGACCTTTCATAATTTTATGGCCAATGAGACCAAAACCATTGATAGGAAAACACCAACGGCTAAAAACAAATTTCCAAAACCAATTCATCATATTCAAACACTTCATTAACATCCTAAAACACCATATTTAAAACAAAGATTCAGAATCAACTTAAATTGATTCACACTTTCTAAACATTTTATTCCTACAAACAACACGTTTAGATTAGGGATAATTCAGTCCCATTAAATCATTTCCACTTCCTCCTAAAAAAATTGTTTCACAAAAACACAACCTTCCAAAAATCATTCTTATATTTAATTTTTGAAAACCCCTATTCCACTTTTCAAAATAAAATCCTTCATTTAAAACCCATTTCCATAATTCTCACACAAGGATTTTCAAAAAAAAATTAGAATTTAAGATAGGTCCTAGAGACCCACAAAATGGAACTAGTGTCGGTGGGTGACTTAACCATATGGTTGGTGGAAATATGTAAAACACAACACCAACATGGAGGGACTTATTAAGACCATTCCCTAGATCCACATAGCTTGCCAAGCCCAAGCTCCATGTGGCTTTCCAGGCCTTGCGAGCTCACGAAGGCCATTACTTAGACTCCCCTTGTCATATCCCAACACCAAAAAAACAACAAGAACAAAGTATGCTAATAAAATCAGAATTCCCATGGAAACCCGAGGATCAAAATAGGTAAGAGTTCACGATGCTCTTCCTGCACATACCCCTCAAGTTTTAACAATCCAACTCCATATACCTTGACATTCCTCAAAAAAAAGTCACTCTAAAAAGAAAGGTCTGCAAAGAGCTGACCTCCTCTGATACAATTTTGTCACGAACCAGCCTGAGTCGACCCTGAACTGGTCACCCAGGGCAGACCGTGACAAGTCCCGAGAGGCATTCCTGATCCACCCAGGATGGTGAAAATCACTGAGGTCATCAATATAGTACAAAATGGAACTATTTTTCTCAAATATAAACAATCAAATAAATAATGGAAAGAAATTGACAAAAAAATACATTTACATAAAAAATTGAACGAAACATTATTTGTACAAGAAACTAAAAGTAAAACTAAAGAAAAAACTCAACTAAAAAAACCTGACAACCAACTAACTCCATGTGACCCCGCTTGTCACTCTCCAACAAAATGATCACACATCACCCAAGGTGATCAAACTCAAACTGAAACCTCGACAAGGGGTAAAAATATAAGAAGACTATAGGCGTGAGTATTAAAACTAATTTGGTTAGATCGATATTATATTCCCAATGCATTAACTTTAAAATAAAAGAAACATAAATTTCATGTTTTAAATATAAGATATAAAAGTATTTTTTTTTTTCAAATGAGGTTCCATGCTATTAGAATTATCAGAAAAAAACATGCATGTGTTTTCAAACAAGAATGCTAGTAACAATTTTTTAAAGAGGTGCAACGTCAAAATGAAAATAGATTTCAAGAGGGATACTTTAAAGAATGTGAAATTTTAAATAAAACACACATGCTTATGAATTTACCAACTAAGCAAATTTTATGCCGACGGTGAGTACAAAATAGCCAATGATCACGAGTCTTGGAACACCCCTAAGAACTAGTTCATTGTGGGCCCCAGGTACCTCATATCTTGGTGTAAAAGTAACAATAACAAATATCCATTATCATTCACATGAGGCACTAGTAGGAAAATCATCCATAACCTAATAGTCCTCAATATCATCATCATTATAATTTAGTTAGTCTTTTCATCGTCAGACTTGTTATGTGAAACAGGTGTAAAACCCCTCCGAATCAATAGCATACTAGTACATGTCTGCCCATATAGATACCTGTGTTTTCCCTTTTTGATCTAAAAAAAGTTAAAAATATATAAAATATCATTGGTCATGAATATTTCTATTAAAAATCATACTCACATCAAATAGTCCACACACGTGTCTCACATTGCTTCCATAGAATAATAAACCACCTAAATTTTCATAAAACAATTTCAAGAAGTATAACGAGACCTTGCACATAAAATCCAATAAAAATGCACTTTTAAGGCCAAAAAAACTATAAATACCATATAAACGTAGATTTGTAAGCCCCGGACCATATTAATAAATCAATTTCTTAGACCATAAAATAGCCCCAAAAGATAGAACATGAAATACACATGGAAACCATTTTTACAAGAAATAAATAGCAAATGGGCCTTTAAGCCTTTATCAAATCTAACATTTGAAAAGGTATGAATTTAAATTTTATTAAAGAGGTGTATACACACCATTTAAGGTAGCCAAAAAATTTCATAAATCCCTTAAAACACTCAGGTTACATATTCAAAACACAACCATTTTCAAAAGGATGTGAAACGGTCCATTTTCTAGCAACTCGGGCCAAACCATGTTGTAAACCAAAACCCATTTGTTTTTAAAACCAAATACACATTGAAAATAAATATAAGGACCAAAAATAAAAAATTTCATGCTTCCAATGAATTTTTAAATCTAAAAAAATAATTTTTAAATGACACTTAACACATTAAATCCAACCGGTCAATTTACTGAACACATGACATGCACTTTTAAACAAAACAATTTATTTTAAGCACATGAAAAGAAATAAAACACCAATTACATGAAATATTTTATTCAAGATACTTAAAAATGTTCAAAATATAATAAAATAGGTTCTAAACCTCACAAACCAGGTGTGAAAGATAATGGAACATTTAAACAAACACTTGGTTTGCACTTTTATGACAAAACAACACTACCTTTCACAAAATAAGGCTTAAACAACCATTTTCTCACACCAATAAAATTATAAAAAGGCTTAAAAACAATAATAAATATATATATCAGGAGTGAAAAATAATAAAATGATTAAATTTAAATGATAAAGGCATGTTCAAGGGATATCCTACCTCAAATCCTTGGAGTAATGGAAACGCACACCTGATATCACCATCTGAGGGTTTATAAACCCTAAACCTATGACAAACATCCCCAAAAAAATAAAACCCCAATAAAAATCATGTGATAAAAGAACCCTAGGTCTATCATTATTTGAGTAGAATATAAAAACCAATAAATAATGAAATGATGAGGAAGAGGGAGGAGAAATGAGAAGTAATATCACCTTAGAAACTAGAAAACGATTCGTCTTCCCTTAGATCTGCACCCTTAGAGGAAATGGAATGTCTTGAAACACCTTTTTTTAGTATCATATGGTCTATATAAACCAGGGAAATAATATTTCTATCAATACTATTATGAATTAAATTATTTATGAATGACATAAATTACCTTTGGAAAATCTGGACGATTTGAGAAACATTGAGAAGTTTTTCCATATTCTGCGACAAAGATGAGCTCCAAATAGGGAACATAGAACATGGGTGGTGAAAATAGGGTTAGTTTACTCAAGTGGGAGGTTTAATCACCAAAAATTATAAAAAATCAATAATATATAAAATAAACAAATTATTTTTTAAAAATTGGAAATGGGCCCATAGGCTGGCCCAATACATGAATAAAAAACACAAAATCACCATGCTTATGAATTTCTAAGGGGTAAAAAAGGATAGGATGGTTTGAATATATCAGTTTATGGAAAATGGGAAATGTAATGAGTGAAAATTATGAAAAATGAAGGATTTTTAAAAGAATAAAATTAATATTTTTAATCTGGAAATGGGCTCACAGTTGGCCCAAAACATGAAGTAACTACCCTTTCTCCAAAACTCCCAAACAAGCTATGGAGAACCCATAGTAAGATGATTAGAAATATATGGAAGTTCAAAACTAAAAATTAATCTCACCCATAAACCAAGAAATTTATCATTATTTCCAATGAACGAGATCAAAACCAGGACCTGAAAAGAAAAAAATCAGGTGTGACATTTCTTATTTATTTTGATTGATAAAATTTTATATCTTGTTCCGGGATTATGATCTAGGAATTTGTGGGTATGATTTTATTTTTTTATGATCATGTTATCATAAAATTTATTATATTATTCTAAATTTGATTGAAATATATTATGAGAACCCTTACTGATCATCTGATCTCAGTCATTCTTATGATCCCCTTCCCCAAGTTATGAAAAAATGTTTTAATAGTGATATATTTAAGAATGCTTTTAGTTTTAAATAACATAATCTAAAATTATGTAGATATTTTATACATTATTTTTTTATATATCCATGTTTCAAAAGATAGTATACCACTATGATAGTTAGGTATGTACTGCTGTGAAATGTATTGAAAATTAATCTAAAATGAATTCATATTTACCTATGAAAAGTATGGGTCACTGCAGTTGGAATCAAAGGCAAGGTTTCATATGTTTTATAAACTAGGATAAAAATTAATTTGTATTCTATAACATTTTTGGTTAGTCATAATTTTATTATTAATAAAGTAACATCTTTATTTATTTGTAGAGGGAAGCCCATTTTTTGGTATGTAGACCTATGATTAGTAGGCCCAATTACATGGTCCAAAGAACCCATAACCCTATTCTCCCATGATTTCTTGAAGGCCCAGTGGCCTATAAGACTAATTTTATTTCCCAAAAGTTTATTTGAGATGAATAGTACTATTTCCCCTATATCATGTTATATTACTTACTCCGCTATAGTGATAAATTAATGTAAAAGTACCTATGGATAGTTACTCCCACAATAATTTGAACTCGGGCTTGATGTAGGGTTATGGGGAGTCTTTACCACTAGAGTAATCCCCCAATTGAAAATGAGGAAACATTAGTGAAAACACTATTGATATGCCTAAGTATCAGATAACATCATATGTTATGGAAAATAAATTAGTATGGTTTCCCAATGAAAATAAATCCTTATCTAGACACTACAAGTCGATGTGGTTTTAGAATATATACATTTTGGGGAAACAAACATAAATAAAGATGGGTAAGTATATCATATCCATAAATCAAGTTCATTGTGAATGTAGAAATACTACCCACCTGGTTTGAAACTCTTAAGGGATATGATTATGTTAATTCTAATTTTATTTATGATCCACTATGTTGTATTAGAATAGATATTGATCATGGATGACCATGGTTGTCCTAAAGGTCCATAGATTTAAAAGAACTTGTCAAGATCTAGACATCATATAAATTATTTATCATGATAAATCACTCATATTCTTGATTATTTTTTTCATTCTAACCATTTTTTTTATTAAAGTATTTTAGAAATATCTATGATGTTGAGGTTGTTATTGCGATGCTCAAATATTGATTTATCTTATTTTATAAATGTCATATGAATTCATTTATATTATCAAATATCTTAATGATTATATATTAATATCCACTATTATTATATATTGAATAAAATATAGATTCTCTGAATGGTATGATGATGTCATCTCATATATATGATTTTTGTTTGATTGAAATTTTCATGAATTTCCTCCCAGAAAGCTCAGTTATTCTCTCTCTACATGAATTTTATGTGATTCTTGGAATGGATTAGCTTTATATATATATATATCCCATATTAATATATAAGGAATTTATGTATAATTTAATATCCAAAACACGCCTCTGTTTTTATATTAGGGAGACAAAAAATAGGAACTTCCAATAGAAATTAAATCTATTTCATATATCCTTATTCATATTCAGTGTGGTTATTTATCTCAAATGATTATAAAGAAATTTAACATCGATGATATCCCTAATTTATGACAGTTTTTAATGTATTTATGGAAGAGTTTCAAATAATTCCTCCAAATCATGATTTTTAGTTTTCAATAGAACATATATAGGTTGTTGCACCTATTTCAAAAACTACATATAGAATGGATCTGATATTGTTATAGGAGTTAAAAAATAAACTCCATAAGAATATTTATGGTGGATTCATTCAACCAAGTCCATCATTGTGAGGAAAAAATGCACTTCATGTTAGGAATAATTATGTATCAATGATACTCTAAATTGATTATAAGGTAAAAATATAAATCAATCATAAAGAAAATAATTTTCATTGCATTGGGAAATTAGGTTCATGTCGTATACATTGAAAAAATGATTCCTTTAAAATTTTCAATAAAATAAAAATGAAACATGTTTGGAAAATGTCATAATCATTCATCTCAAAAAGTTTTTTAGAAACTAAAATATGGGTAAGAATTTATTTAATAAATCATTTGGATAATTTTAAAAACATTTTTTTAAATTGTTTCAAAAAACATGGTTTGGGATTAAAAATCAGTCTTTGATCGAAGAGAGAAACATAGATTATTTTTATGAGAAAATTATTTTTTACTATTGAGTACATAAAAGAGGATAATTAATGGAAAAATATATTCTAATGAAATAAATATAGGATAATTATATTCATGAGTTCATTCAAATATGGATCATAAAATTTCTTTATTGTAAACCTAAACAAAAACAATCTTGATAAACAATGAGATTGTATCATAAACCCCTTACAAATTCAGTAACAATGAATCATAATCTCCATGAATAATTAAAATTTAATGAAACATAAAATACCATGATAATTAATGAATTCTATATTTGACATGTAAAATTTGTTTTATATAAACCTTATAAAATATGATTGGTGCATAACTTACCTTATGACCCAAAGAAGGAAATTTGAGACAAACAACTCATACCTTAAGTTTCAAATTCCATTATACACATTGAAACAAGATGTAAGATAAATATAAGTTTATTATACTATATTATAGAACCATACTTATAAATATCATACTATATATGATTTACTTATTGCCTTTTATTGCCTGTTTATTAACAATTCCATGTTAAAGTCACATTAAGGGTAATAAGTGCATTATTTATTATGTATGTCATGTTTTTTCTATTTTTGGTCCTATAAAATTTATCATAGTTCCATAATATCAAAAAATTTAAACATGATATAAATATAAGATATATTGAATATATATGTATTAATAGTAATCCATAAAACCTATAGATATGAATGAAATACAATATTTATGGACATAGTAGGTCGTACATTTGCATGAATATCATATCCATTTTCTTGATTGATTGAATGAATGAATGGTAAATAATATATTACAACTATAAAATACTTTTTATGTAATTTATATCACATATTTTCATTAAAAAATCCTTATTACCTTCCATGTAAGGTGTGAATGAATAACATTGCTTCGTGAGTCGGTAGTCCGTCGTACACATGAGTGACGTTATCTAACTCCCAGAAGATGGAAAGTATGAAGGTATATGTGAAATAATAATTAAATAAGTAAAATAATATCATTTATATCAAATATAGAAATTTTATACAAAATAATATCAATCCATGAGAGTTGGTGATGTAAAAAATAATTGCATCGGTTCCTGAGGTTGTAGTCCTCTATATAGACGAATGACGATTTCGTATCCCCTTTTATGGAATTGGGGATGGTTGACGATAATTATGTCAAAATAATAACATTTATGTATATTTATGATAATATTTTTATAATATAATCATGTTTTAATAATAATTTTAGTAGGTGGAAGAATAAATAAAATAAAATGATCAGTTATGGATATTACCTCTTCTTTAGACATCTTCTTTTGGTTTACACCAAAAACATTCATTGTTTGTTTTTAAGACCAAAATAATGATTAAATAATTAATGGAGATAATTAAGGAATCTAATTTCTTAGATATATTATAAACCAGTTGTTTTTATAAGTGTGAAGTGGATAGAGGAATGGATTCCATTTTATAGGTAAGGTAAGTGGCACATATATTTTTTTTTGAAAATAAAAAGATGTACTCACATTTTTCACTAAAAAAAGGATCAAAAATAGAACATTATAGTGTAATAGATATTTAAAAATAAAAACATGGGAATAAAATGGTTTTTGGATAAGTTTAAATCATTGTTAAACTTTATTTTATATTTTAACCCCTCGGTAAACCCATTTTTACATAAATCAAAGAAAACAATTTTTACTACTTATATTATCCATTATTGTCAAAAAAATGTTATCAATATTAGATAATAAAAATTATTATGATTAAATATATTGAATCGTTTTTCCCAAATTCAACTCTCATACGTGGAAAATTTAGATTTAAAACTAAACATACAGACATGACGAGAAAGCATTTTTACAAATTTAAATGTTCAAATGATTAAAATATTTTTATATAAAAAAATTCCAATAAACTAAATTGGATTAATAGATATAAAATTTAAATAAATTTACTTTTAAAACATTTATAAAACAAAAAATAACTTCTAAATTATTAAAACAAAAATTTTGTTTTCAATAAAGATCAGTATTTTCACTATTCATCAAAAAATTAATATTTTGATAAAAATACCAAACATTCACCCTAAGATATTTATTTAAATTATTATTTTAAAAAATAATTTTATCTTATAGTTTTAATTTTCTAAAAGTGTCAAAAATTAATTTGTTATTTTGTAAAACAATAAATAAAAATCATCTTTTTTGAGAAAATATTATTTCAAAAAAATATAACGTCTTCACTAAAGATTGTGTAATTCTTTATCAACTTCATTTCATTATATAAAACCATTATAAATAATATTTAAAAATATTCTTATTCATTCTGAATAGTTTTATTTCTATGTAGTAATAATCATTTTTAAATTATAGTATTAGTAATATATCATTGAATTATTTGAAAACATACATTTCATAAAATCTCTTTGTGTTACATTGTATCCACCATATAATTAGTTTTACCCAAAACAAATTCACTATGATACAAATATATATATTATATATGGATCCTTTTATATCATCATATCTATAACAATCCATTCTTTCCATATATATAAATTATATCTAAATATATGAATATTCATTACACAATAAAACAAAAACTATGGTAGAACTATGTGGGTTTAGTGTCTTTAGAACTTGGAGACATAAAAAAAAGTTCCTAAAATATATTCATTGTATCCCACTTATTCCTTTATAAATATAACCCTTTTTACATATCATACTTAATACCTTCCTTCAAATTCTATGGAAAATAAACATAATAAAAGGGTGAGCTCAGATTCTTAGAAAGGCTAAAATAGGGAGATAACAATCATGACATAAGAATAAAGGCATAATAACTTGAACATAAAATTTGAAAATTATACCCTTCATATAAATGATCATATTCTTGACTCATGGAATAAATCATAGAAGTTCATAAGACATGAATCATAACAGAACATGATCTATGAGATAATAACATTAGCATAAAACATGGAATGTGGAATACACAAACGAATATAAAATCACTTCCTTATTAGTCAAATATATTTTCCAAGCCTATCATGGTGTAATGGGTTCACTCCCCAAACCATATTAATAATCAATTTTCCTTTCCAATACTATCGTAGTGATAAAATTCCACTACTGAACTGGTTTCACTTCCCCTAATTGTCTTATATTACATAAATAGGATCAAACCCTATTCAAATATTATCTCTATTTGGATATATAATATCATTACCCATTACTTTTAGGTATATATATGTCCCTCCCTTCACATAATGAAAACTATACAAGTGTGTTACACAAGAACATTAATATTTTCATGATATTATAACCCATTATAATAAATGGTTTTCTTAAAAATCTCATCATATCATAACCCATGAAAAATAAATGGGTTTTACAAAAATCATTCCATCAAAGAGAATGGTAACTTAGATGGAAAAGTATTTTTAGAGATCACTTGAAATAATTCTTGAGGAAAATATCCTTTCTATTTCGTTTTTTTTAAATATAGTGAAGTTATAAAAGAAAACAATTATTTGAAAATAACATTATAATATTTTAAAGTAATCATTATGGAATTATTCTGTACTTATATCTAAAAAACCCACCCATGTCGTATAACTTAAAACATTCCTTCCAAAATTTTGTTTCAAAACTCATAAATAACCTCACTTAGAAAATGATAAAAACAATCCTTTCAAACCATTTTTTACCAAAATACAATATGAGACAAAATGAATTTAAACAATAATAATATAATAGTAAAAATAATTGGAAAAAAATTTATAAAACATGGGAATGGATGAAGAAAAGAGTTTTAAGGGAAACATCACAAATAATTATTTTTAAGAGTGTCCCTTATAGATATTATATCATTCAAGTGATCATTAATAAAATTAATAGATTTTGTGTATTCACTATAAATACATATAAAAATAGTGGAATTATAGTAATATGATAAGAAAAATCCTTTCCATATATAATCTTATCATGATGTAATCAATAAAGTACATGTTTAACCCAAATAATGGAATTTGAGTAAACAATTCCCTTACAATTTATAATTAGTCTAACCGTATACCCTATAAAATTAATAATTATCAAATAAAACATTTAATAAAATTAATAAAATTATATTTATGATATTATATATCTAAGGGAAGTATATTCACCCCACATAAGAATTAATTAGTGAATAAATCATGTATATTAGGGAAGTAAAAGTGAGACCAGAAAACATTAACTCATGGTTATCTTTAGATGCATACTTTAAACTCCTATATAAAGATTTAAAGAATGTTATTAATTTTTTTTAAAACCATATTAATATTTATAATAAATTATATGATACTTACATAACATCTTACCTATATTTCATTAATAATATTTCATTATTTTCATTCTTTGGGGTGTTCTCGCTTGATGGTTTCACATTCGGTTCTTTTCTGTATAATTATTGATTTTATTTTCAAATGGAAAGGAAGCTACAAAATTAAAATAAAATGGTACTCATTCACATAACTAATTTTAAATGGTACCATATATCAATTTTATTTCTGACATGAGGATGATTCCTTTGATAAAATTTCAATGGTAGATGTTTAGTTTATTTTGGTGGTTTTTTTGACCATCACGATCTAGTTTCGGTTTATTTAATATTATGTATATATATTATTTAAATAACATGAAATATGTTATAATATAACTATTAAATTCTTATTTAACTATAATAACACATTTATGACTAGACTTATAGGTGATAATGGAAACAGATAAAATAATTATTCTCAGAGACTATTATCAGCCAAAATTTGGATAGTGGTTTCATTTCTTTGAATAAGAGGAGATTAGAAGAGGGATAAATATAAGTTATTACCTTAAAAATATAAAATTATTTTATATAAATTATACTTTATTTATTTTGTTCTTATATATTTAGGATATGAAGAGAAGGTATAAATAGAAAAAGAAATTAAGAGAGTTTGTTTGAGAAAGACACCTCTTGAATATCACCACCTTGAAGGACCCCTTAAGAAACATTGAATTGGACTTTCGGTGAGACCAACATCACATTGAATATGGGAGAGTGGTTAGTATTGGTGTTTTTATATATTTTAATAGAGTCATGAATTTTGAAGAAAACGGGGTGGTGAGGGGCGGTATTTATACTTGAGGAGGGGTGGTTTTTAATTGATTAAAAATGATTATTTTATATTTAAATCCAACCACATTGGGTGGAATTAATTCCAATAAATTTGTATGATAATTATTGTTTTAAATGATGGATAATGTTGAAAAACTCATCAAAAACACATTTAATAATATATTTTTTAGGTATTTTAAGATTTTACCTTTTAAAATTAACCCACTACATTATTTTACATATATTGTGGTAAATATTTTTTTTACCATGGATATATTTTTGTGCATTAAAATTAAAATGATATTTAAAAAAAAATTTATACTGATTCCAATTATGGAATCCATTTTTAAAAATAAAAAAAATACATAATTTTTAAAATTACATTTAAAATTAAATCATTAAAATCAAAATAAATACACTTTTCTTAGAAAAATCTGTTTTTAATATAAAAAATGTACTTATAAAAAATGAAGTATAAATATTGTTTAAATTTAATAAATTAGATTATATATAATAATAATTTCTTATGATAATTTATATTAATTTAAATTAATAAAATTACTTTCAAATATAAATAAAATGAGAGTTTTATAAAAATTAATATTTTTTACTATTCACTGAAAAATTAAACTTTTAAGAAAATTATAAAAAACTTATCCTAAGGTAATTTTGACATGATGAATCAAAAAATTATTTTAATTTTATCAAATAAATATTATTAATGTTTCAAAAATAAATTATATTCATTTTCTCTTATACATATGTAATAATAACTTTTTGAAGAAAACATATATTTGAAGAAAAAAATGACTTTACTAGAAATTGTGTGTTAGAATCCACAACATAAATTAATACATTATAAATTAGTTTGAAAATTATAAATTTTACAATTTGGTTAATACTATTAATTCCCACATATTTATTTTCTAGGTTATAATGGCTATGTTATGATAATAATATTTTGGAGTTTGCTAAAGTTTGGAGTTTCGTGCAACTTAATCTACTAGAAAGATTGTTATTATTTAAAAGGATGCATACAGTAAAATATTTCAGTGTAAAATTCTACCCCATTTAAAATTAATTACTCCAAAAAAATTTGTTACATGGATTTAAAAGGATGATGATATTTATGCCTCATCACATCCTCTAGTTCCCAAGTATCTTCTTCAAATTGGTGGTTTCACCATAAAACATTAACAAGATGAGTGGAATTATTTCCTAGAAATTTATCTCTAGGATTAATAATATCTATCTATTTATCTTCATAAGAAATATATTTTCCAGTGGTGTGACATCTAAGTTTAGTAAATGTGGAGGATCATGTATGTACTTCATCAGGAGAGATACATTGAACATATAATGAACTTGAGAGAAATTAAATAGAATTGCATATCAATAAGTTATTGTACTGATAATATAAAGTATTCAAAAAGGAATTATATACCTAGGGATTAGCTTTCCCTTCATATCAAATTATGTCACCCTCTTCCAGAGGATATTCATATAAATACCTTATCACTCATCTCAAAATCTCGATCCCTCTAAAGATTGTCAACATAACATTTTTTTCTACTCTAAGAATATATTATATGTTTTTTAATTGATATAACCTTTATTAACATCTCATTATCCTAATAAGGTCCTTATATATTTATTTCCACAAATTCATTCCATCCTATTAGTGTTTTGTACTTATTACCATAGAGTGCTTTATAATGATCCATTTAAATGTAAGGATAAAGGCTATTACTATAATAAAATTATACCAATGTAAGGTGTTGATCCCAACCACCTTTCAAATCCATATAGAAATATCTCAACAATTCTTCTATTGTTTAAATGGTCCTCTTAGGTAGACTATATTTCTGAGAATGACAAGTAGTGTTGAAAATTAACTATGTATCCAAAGCCTACTGAAGACTTCATCAGAACATTGAGGTAAACCTAGGATCCTAATCAGGTGAAATGTAAAGTGGTATTCCATGAAATATTACCACTTTCTTAATATATATTCAGGATAGTTGAGAAATAAATAAATCTTCTCTGATGTTAAGGAATTGTTACAACTTCACAAGTTGATTGACTATAAACAATATGGAATTATTGAATTTAGATGTTTTGGGGTCTGATGTAAAAATACAAGGTGATGTTTTCCCATTTCCATTCAATTATGGTTAATGGTTGTAAAATCCCCTTGGACTTCTATTTCTCAACCTTAACTTGTTGAAAACCCATGAATCGAAAAACATTGTATGTAATATCTATCTTTATTTTATCCAACCAGAAATATTTTTTCAAGTCTCTATATATTTTTACTTCCAAGATGAATAGAGAATGATGAACTATGAACCTACTCCAAAATATCCTTCATAAAATATGGTATAGTAAGAACACATACACAATTCTTGAACTATATTACTTCATAATAATAAAAATTTAACTTAAGAACATTTCTCACCATCATTTTTATCACTACTGCATCCTTCTATGCCTCTTTAATCATTACTTAGATAGATAGTTAAACATTTATTTGAGATAGATAATAGTTTCCCTATTCCATTAATATTTCTAGGTCCATCCATTGTGAATTAATAAGTATTGTATATTTTTTTATCCTTGTAATATATAATCATGAATGGTCCATTCATCTTAAACCATCTTCTACCTTATTCATATTCCCAATGTGGTAATGTATATAGAAATCATAATATCTAATAAGATAAAAACATATTCTTTCATGCATGTTCTTATTTTTTTTTTTTGTGAAATATACTTTAAACTTCTGTGATCAGTATATATGTCACACATTTCTCCATAGAGATAATACCTCTATATATTTAAAGAAAAAATATAGCAGCTTATTCCAAATAATGAGTTGGATAATTCTACTCATGGACCTTCAATTGGCATTAGGCATATCCAATCACCATATCATTTTTCATTATAACACATAACATCCCCTTATTTTATGCATAACTATAGATCAAAATCATTTCTCCACTATAGGGTAATGTGAGTATAGGTTCACTGACCATCCTTCTTTTTAAATCCTTGAAATACTCTTCACATCCCTTCATCTATATGTACTTAACTCCACTCTGACTCAACTTGGTGATTAGATTTAAAAATCATGAATAAATATTTAAAAAATCATAGATAATATCCAATGAACCCAATAAAAATATATATTTCAGTCACCATTGTTTTTCTGGAAAATTTCTCAAATAGATTCTAGCTTTGAATTACTTAATGGTATACCCTCACTGGAGATTATATAATAAAAAATGAAACTTTCTAAAGTCAAAATTCAGGTTTGGTTAATTTTTTACAAAGCATCACCTTTCTTGGGGTCTTAATCATAATATTCTAGTGATCTTCATGTTCTTACTTAATTTTTGAATATATAAGAATACCATCTATAAAGACTACCTCAAACTGATCAAGATAGTATTTAAATACTTTATTCATTAAATCCGTGAATATAGTAGTGGAATTAGTAAGACCAAAATGAATAACTATAAATTCATAGTCTCCATAACTTTTATCGAAATCCATATTTGGTATATTTTCTACTTGAATATAAATTTACAATATCCAAAATAAAGTTCAATCTTAAAAAAATATTGAGATCTACATAGTTGATCAAATAAGTCATAAATACGGGTAATAGATGCTTGTTCTTAATAGTGATAATGTTATGTTCTAGATAATCAATGCATAGTCAAATTGATCCATCTTTATTCTTAAAAAATATAATAGGTTATCCCCATTTTTATGCACTTGGGCATATTAATCCTTTATTAATATTCTCTTGGATTTTCTTCTCCAATTCTTATAACTCAATTAGGTCCATTTTTTAAGTTTTCTTCAAAATAGTCATAACACCAAGTATGAGTTATATTGATAAATAAAATTCATGATTCATTGGAATACCTAGATTTTATTTAGAAAATACTTCAAAAAAACTCCCATAAAATAGTTATATCCTTCATATTTATTATCTCTTAAACCATTTAAGATAGATAAACTTCATTTATGAGAATGGTGACCCACAATTTAGAATAAATTTCCATTATAAGTTAATATTTATCCTTGCATTGATAAGTGATTGTGGGTACATTCAAAATATTAAGTTTTACATCCTTTCCATGGAAATTAATTTTATCCCCATATAGAAAAATAAAATCAATGTTCTGAATCACATAGAATTAAGCTAAAGGGAGAATCACTAGATTTATAGGGATAACTTTCCCAAAAATATAAATCGGAGAAGAACTATAATCTATATATCTAGTTATTGTTGTATTAATAATTTTCACAGATCACTCAACATCTAATTGTTGAGTTTATTGGGTGGTAACCTTGGAAAAAATTTTAAAAATAACAGAGTGGCTGGATCTAGAATAAAATAATACATTATATGTTTTAGTGTGGATGATAAGTGTACCCCTCACCGTGTCATTCTCATAACCCACTTCGATAGTCATGACCACAAGAGATTTTCTTTTCTCTCAAGTCTTAATTGGTTTCTAATTATGATCATCAAAAACATTAATATTTGTAGACTAATTGGAATAATTCTCATACTCCTAAAATTTATAGAATTAGATTGTGGGTGGTACATTCTATGGAGATTTATCTCTTTTCACATTATTAGATTAATTTTTTCCATCAATTCAACATTCAATTGTCTGATGGCCTTCCTTTCCACACTTTAAATATTTACCTATCTATATAAGACAATTTCATTCATGTTTCCTTCCACACTTAGAGAAAAAATAAATTTCCATCTTCTTTTCTTCATGTTTTTTATAATTTCATTTGAGTTCCATTATTCTTTTTTATCAAAACCAAAATATTGATAGGTAAATACAATCTGTATCTTAACCTTGAGAGAAAATATATTGATTTATTCATAAGTAATGAAGTCCCTTATGTATAACACTCATCAAATTCTTGGTTTTAAGTAATGGAATAATCGATAAACCTTACTTTCAGGTTTAATGATAACTCAAAAATCATACCTTTCATGTCCTGAAAAATTTTCTATATAGGTTCTAATAGATTCATCATCCTTTTTCTTTAAATCATGGAATTACTTATCTATTTTCCTATGAAAAATATAGGTAAATTTATAATTGAAAAATAAGATATTGAACTCTTCCCAATCTTTGGATTACTTTTCATTATCTTGCCTCATATTCTTGATAATATTACACCATTGGTTTGATTCAACATCCAGATAGCAAATAGACAAAATTAATTTCTTTTGTTCAGAAAATTGGAGAACATAAAATATATTTCTAGTGGTATTAATCCATTTCTCATCCACTACTCGATTAGAAGACCCACTAAAAGAAGGTGTACATTTCCTTATAAAGGACTCAATAGAATGTTGTTCCCTCTTTTCCCATTTGGAATTTTAGAATGAATAATAGCATGTTTAATCATAGAAGTATGATTTTTCATTCCATCTTGCATAACATTTTATATCTTGGGAGGATAATTTTTTCATTTACCATCACATTCATCATTAAAATGGTTCCTTCAGGTTTCATCCATTGACTAAAACAAAAAATCATAGTGTGAGAAACACTAATAATAATGGCAAAACCACATAATAAGGGTAAGTTACATAAAAATTTTCAATCTATGACACCTAATTTTTAACTTAGGTTATTCATGATCATTACCAAAACTCTAGTATAATAACCTAAATATACCCTTATGGTTTTTATTAAGATTTTCACATCCTATATTCCAATGGTTAACTAAACCTTTCTCTAATATGAAATATAACAACTGATTCTTTTTATACATAGATACTAAATCTAAAAAGATGAATATTCATTACCTAATACAAAAAAGAATAACAGAACTGTATAGGTTTAGTGTCTTTTTAATCAAGGAAATATAAAAAATTTCTCATAAAATTTCTAAATCATCTTACGCCTATTCCTTAAAAACTAGAACACTTTTTGACGTATCATACATAATACCTTTATTCAAATACTCTAGAAAATAAACATAAGAAAATGGTTAGCTCATATGCTTGGTAAGGTTAAACAATAAAGATATCAATCATAACAAAACCATAAGTTCCTAAGAACATGAAAAAAAAATTTGAAAATTATACCCCTTATATCAAATATCATAATCATGATTTGTGAAATAAATCATAAATTTGCATAAGACATGAATCGTAAGATAATATGATCCATGAGAGTATAAAATTAGCATAAGACAGAGAATTTGGAATGCACATAAGAAAAAAATGTTTCTTTAGTATTCAAGACTCTTTTCCAAGAATGTCATATTAGAATGGGTTCACTCCCCAAACCATTTTAGTAGTCAATGTTTACTTCCAGTACTATCTTAGCCAACAAAACCATTTACTGATCCAATTTCAATTCTCAATCCAGTCATGTCATACTAAACTGGGTTCACACCCTATTCCAGTCCTTTATATCTCATGAGATATAATATCATTACCAAATTATTTGGAGGGATATATAGGTCCCACCCATTACATAATTAAAATAACAAATATTTTTTCCATAATAATATAAATCACTTCATTATATTAGAACCCATGAATGGAAATGGGTTTAATAAAAAATTCATAATTGCATAAACCATGGAAATTAAATTTTATTCATAAATATCATTCCCTATAAAAATAAATAATCCAAAAAAAGGATATTATCCTTGTATAATATCCTCATTAAGTCATAACTAACAAAAAAAATCATATTTATTATAAAATAATTTTGACATTCCAATTGAAATAAATCTTGTGGGAAATATCCTTTATATTTTGAATATTTTTTAAAATGTCTCTCAATTATAAAATTAAAAATATATTTTAAAATAACCTAGAAATATTGTAGAGTATGCTTCTAGTTATTAATACATCATAAAAATGGTAAAATATAATCATTATGTATATGTTTAAAAACATTCCTTCTGTATTTTTTCAGAAAATTCATAAACAACCTCACTTAGAAAATGAAAAATTGAATCCTTTCAAACCATTTTTTATAAATTAAAACATTAGTAAAAATTAAAATAAACAATCATAAGATAATATTAAAAATAATTTTTGAAAAAAAATTAGAAATATGGCCATGGAAGAAATAGATAGTTTTAAGAGAAACTTTAATCAAATAATGTTTTAAAAGAAATTCCCTTATAGATAATTTATCATTGTAGTGAGAATTAAGTAAATTAATCGATTATCTGTATTCTATATGAATTAATATAAAAAATTAGAAATACAATCATAATATTATCAAAAACATTCCTCACATTATATTATCATGACATAATCAATGAACTATAACTTTATCCAAAAGAATATAAATTGTGTTGTGAATTCCCTTACCACAATTTAATATGAGGATCATATGCCCTATTAAATTATTAATTATAAAATAAAACAGTAATTAAAATAAATATAATGAGATTCATGAAATTATATATCCAAGGGAAGTATATACACCGCATATAGTTGATAAGTGGTGAATAAGGTGGGTATCTCACAGAAGTAAAAGTGAGTAGAGAAACCCTTACCTCACAGTTCCCTTTAGATTTTCATACTTTAAACTCATATATAAATGTATAAATAATGTTATTAAATATATTCCAGAACTATATTCATATTTATAATACCATATATGGTATTTTGTAACATCTTACCACCTATTATTTAATAATATTTCATTATTTTTTTTGATTCAGGTGGGTTCATTTCATGGTTTCATGGTACGTTCATTTGTGTATAATTAGGGATTTTCTTTTCCAAAAAAATAAAACTCCACAAGTTAATTGAAATAGTATTAATGAACATCCATAAGTTTAAATGGTCTCATATATCATTTTTCATTGTAATATAAGCATTATTCATTTTATAAAATGTTAATGACAGATGTTTATTTTTTTTGGCGGTATTTTTGACCATCAAGAACTAGTTTCATTTTTTTATATTATATCTATATATTAGTTCTAGAACGTGAAGTAGGTTATAATATACATATTTAAATATTATTTAACCATAATAATACTTTTATGACCATCCTTGTAGGAGGTAATGGAAAAGAAAGAATTCATTATTCTCAAATGTAGTTAATCACCATAATTTGGACAACAGATTTCTTTATTTGAATAATAGGATATAAGAAAAGGTATGGATAAAATATATTCCATTTTAAATATAAAATTAAATTATATAAGTGTTACTGGAGTTATTATGATTTTATGGATTAAAGAGCTAAAATTAGGTGATAAAAAAAAATAAGAGAGGTTGTTTGATGATGCTACTACTTGAATATCACCTCCTTGAAAGACCCCTTAAGGAACATGAAATCTATAATTGGGTGATACCTAAAGTACATGTAATGACCGAAACTTTTACTAATGAAAATTTTTATTGATGTGATTAAATGTATTATTATGTAAATTGGTCATATAAAACATATGTACTTCTTTGTTTTTATGTCTTTGGATTTTAAAATACCATTATGAATTTTTATCGTTGCTAATATAGTTGTCGAACAGTGATCAAATTATTAGTATAAATATAGGATTTTAACAAGTCCAATTTACTCAGAAAAAGGAAGTTATGGCATCATCTAGTATAATTTCTCTGTAAGAAACCCATTTTTTAGAGCTCAGAAAGGTGGTGGGGTCACTGGTCTTCGCTCTTGACCCAGACCAAGCTGAGCTTCAACAAGTTAAGCTTGAATGGAACAACCTATGAGAAAAAGTAGAAGTTGATAGAGATTAACACCTGAGCGATGTTATCTAAGCCACCCCAATAGTGTTTCACTATTGCACACCTTAACCTTTGGTCATATGTGGGTGTAATAAGGGGTTATGTAACAAGACCCTATCACTATGATTGTATTTAATAAACAATATACATTCATTTTATTATTGTTACTTTGTAAATAGTTTTTAAATCACAAATATTACTTTTAGTTAATATTAAATTAAGGAATCTATTTTGATGAATTAATGGATTTTTAAATTAAATAATATTTTAATAAAATATTATTACTAAATTACTTTTTATTAAATATAAATGATCGTATAATTTTTATGAATACAATTGTAATTTTTTAATGGTTTGAAAGTTGTTGTTTTTTTCAAAACCCATGAATTTTAAATAAATGTAGATTTTTATTTTAAAAGTAAAAAACTCACATTTTTATAGAATTATTTAAATAAAATTAATATTTTTTTTTAATTAGGATGTCAAAATTATCCAATGGTGAATTTTTCATAATTTTCTGAGACAGTCGAATTTTTGGGTAAAAATTAAATACCATTTAAATATATAATGTGTTTATGACATCATAATAACCCAATAGTGATGTAATAAAATACTATAAATGGGATGTTTGGACAATATACTATTTACCTTTAAAATAATGTGATTTTAGTTTTGTTTGATTTATTTTACAAAGCCTTAGTGGACCCTCCAAGACTTCTAAAACATTTTAACAATTTAAAATGATTTCCTTGAGACTGTGACTCACCTCCCCATTAGAAAGCCTAATATTTTAATAATTTCTTCCATTGGCCTTATAAAATAATTTTTTCCAATCCACTTTGGAAAAACCCCTGGGCAAAAACATGGTATGGTTTGTGGTTTTGATTAGTTTAATGTGTGGGGTCCAAAAACTTAATAATAAAAGAATTCCCTCTCTTTTCCTATATAAACCCACTCAATATCCCATTATTCTTCACACAAACCATTTGTATCTCGACCAACCCATGCCCTCATTTCTCTATAATCCTCCCAATTCTCACCAATATCCCAATAATCCCCTCCCAATCCTCTCCCAATCCTTTGGGATCGCACTTCCAAGTAAGGGATTTCTTCCTTTCCCATTTTTTGTCTAAAATTATTTATGTTGTTATAACATTTTATTTTAAATTTAAAATGTTGTGGTATGATTTCACACCTCCCCCATACTTCCCTCATTATGTTTTAATGATGAGATACCTCTTTCTCTCTCATTAATTCCTCCTATGTACAGTCATTACCATGCCGAAATTCCATAAGGAATTTATCTCTTCTCATTTACATTCATGAAATTATTTTATATTATACATCTAAATTATATTACATATGTTGGTTTATTATGTTCCATAACCCCCTTACTGTAAATTTCATGTATTAATTATGAGAGACCCATTTATCTCTCATCAACCCATTTTAATATTTCTATTTGACATCGTTATGCTGCTGAAGTTACACCAAAATTTTCCATGCATCGTGTAAGTGAATACCATACCCCTTTCTCTTTCAAGGGTATTCACCTTTATGAACATGTAAATTTTTATTGAGGACTAAAATTTTTTTATTCCACATCTCTTATTCATGGAATAAATTATGATTTTTAATGAATCCATGTTGTATGATCCATGTGTCACACTTATGCATGAAATGAAATATTTATAAAGGGTGCGCCCTGATAGCGCTCCAGTGCATTGGGTAAAGATTAGTATCATGATATGTCAATTTAAATGAGGTATTATTCATGCTAATTCAAGTTCAATGAGGTTTTAATCATTATTTTTGTGCAATGAGCCTTCTCTCATGCTAATATCATGTTAAAAGTTTTTTCCACATTTCCATGTTATGATAATCATGTTATATCATGCCTTTATGTTCATATTTCTCTTGTACACCATTTATATAACTATTACCTAACATGTGCTACATTCTTCTTGTTATTACTTGTTTACTCCTTTAATGTGATTTATAGCTCACCATTTTCTTATGCATGTCCTCAGGTTATCCCATGAAATGATAAGTACGAAGGAATGGTGTGGTCATGTAAAATAATTTTTCACTAAATATGTTGGTTTTTATATTCTAAGTTGTTATATAGTGTCCATAATTTTGAAAGACATTAGACGTCTCGATCCTAATAGTTGTCTTAAGTGAAAGTTTATGTAATAAACCATGTTTATGTGTGTAGTAAGGAACAGGGTTGTTGTAGTAGGTGTTAGAGTATAGGTTTAGTTATTTTTGGGATTAGGATTATAAAACCCTAGTGAAAGCATTAGGGATAAGACTAAGTATAATAAAAACATCCCTAAATTTTATTGAGTATTGTGTAAGTGTTTTATCAAGAAAATGCATCCCTGACTAGATACGAGTAAGTAGAGGTGGTTCTGGAACAGATGTATCTAGGGGAAAAACCCAAAAACACCACCTTGATCTAGACTTGAATGGGAATCGGTGCACGACAATGTTACTTGCTTCACTCTTGGTTACAATACTCCCAGGGGATATGCTTTACTAAATTCAAAATCTTATTATGAACCATTATTAAGGTAATTAAAAAAATTACCCTAAGAATATAAGTAGGGAATTAGATCGTGGATAACAAAGATAAGTTAAAGAAATAAATTTAATTTATAAGTTATCCCTTTTTTTCATTGGATTTTCCTTTATTTGTTACCACAAACTTTTATTTTATTCCAGCCAATGGCCAGTAAAAGGAGGACTCGGGATAACAACTGATGCGAAGATCAACATGATGAATCTTCTAATGAGATTCCCAATTCAATGGGAGTGGGAATTGAAAATTTGTAAAGATAATCTCTTAGTTAATTCAAGTTTTGAATAGAAACATGGGTCAAGATTAATTTTCACCACCCCCCCCCCCCCCCAAGAAAGAATAAGCCGCAATCAAGAGCTTCAAGAGACAAAGGCCTCTTACTTTTAATGGATCATCTGATCCCTCAATCTCTGAATAATAGATCAACTCCATTGAGAAGATTTTATCCATCCTTCAATGTTATGAACAAGAGAAGGTACTTCTAGATGCTTATCATATGGAGGGTGAAGTAGATCAATAGTGTACATTGATCAAAAATTAAAAGCATGAGGAGGAGATTGAGGTATTGGAATGGAATGATTTCCAGAAAATATTTTTCAATAAATACTTTCCTTGCACCCTCCGACTTAGAATGGAAAAGGAATTTCTTTCCCTTTAGAAAAAAGACGACGAATCCATTAGATCGTATGATCCAAACATCACAAGTATTGCACAATATTCCTCTATCTTTGCCAATACCCCCAAATAAAAGGTTGAATGCTTATTTTGGGGGCTAAAACTTAGCCTACGGAAAGTCCTAGTGATCTGTGACTTTGAGAGGTATGAGGAAATTGTTTGATGTACCCTCAAAGTCAAAATGGAAATTGTAGAATCTCAACAGTATCATGGGGATAAGAATTGTAAGGTGGAATTTAATTCTAGAGGTCTGATGGATAAATCCAATGGTCCTAAGAAATTTCATCACCCCATTTTACAAAGGTGTGGAAAGAATCACCCCAGAAATTTCTTTAAGGGGATGAGGAAATGATTTAGGTGTGGGAGAGAAGGGAATATAGCTATTAATTTACAATAAGAAAAACATGCTACTATAAAATATTAGAGGAAAGCTCCATTCGAACCTCAAAGAATTTTTCATTGCTTCAACTACAAATAACTAGAGCACTTTGAAAACAAATTCCCCAATCCAAAGGGTTTTTAGAGGCAACAAAAAACCTCCAAGGTAGAAAGGGTGATCTTTTTTCATCACATCCACCGAAGAGAAACCCAAAAAAAGTGTTGACAAGAATACTAGTTATTCATTCAAGAATAGAGAACGTACTTTATGATTCTAGTTCTATGCATTCTTTAATATCGCGAAAGTTTACTAGAACAATACCAACACCACCACAAATCATAGAAGTAAATATGTACGTGAGAATGGAAAATGGGTAAATCATTGCATCTCATGAATATAACTCTTCCCCTATCATAATTTGTGTTTTGAACTTCTCATAAAACCACTTCATACTTCCTCTAGTGGAATTTGATGCAATTATTGTTATGGATTGGCTTTCCCTATATAGATCCAACATAAATTTCTGTGAGAGGGATATCACTCCCCATAATACGAATCGACACCCAATTCTATAAAAGTGCAAGGAGGCGTATGAATATTACTTAGCACCTTCATCTCAAGTGTGGATATTACTTCCCTATGAGCACATGTATCATACTCAGATGATTGAGTCTAAGGAAGAAACCATCCTTGGATATATTTCTATTGTGAGGTAATTCGCTGAAGTGTTTCGCAAGGAATTTTTGGGTCTTCCTCCTAGAAGAGATGTTGAATTCTCGATTGATCTTATAACTGGGGTGTTTCCAATATCCAAGACTTGATATAGAATGGCTGTTATGGAGCTTGAGGAGCTGAAGAAACAAATACAGGAGAATATGGATAAAGGGTTTATATGCACAAGTGTTTCACCATGGGGTGCTCCAGTCATCTCTGTCAAAATGAAGGATGTTTCAATGCGCCTTTGCATTGATTATCATGAGTTCAACAAAATCACTATAAAGAACAAGTATCTTCTGCCCCAAATTGATGAATTTTTCAATTAGATACATGGAACACAATACTTCTCTAATGTGGATTTGTGGTCGGGATATTACCAAGTAAGGGTGAAGAATGAGCATATCCCCAAGACTTCTTTTCGTACAAGGTATGGGCACTATGAATTCATATTAATTCCGTTAAGAATCAATAATGGTCCATAAATCTTCATGGAATTGATGAATGGAGTATTTAGAGATTACATTGAAAAAAATTTGGTAGTATTTATAGAAGATATTTTAATATACTCCAAAACCAAGGAGGAGCACGAGGAGAATATAAGAATTATACTATAGAACTTGTGAAAGGATAAGCTCTATGAAAAGTATAGAAATTGTGAGTTATGGTTGAAGTAAGTCTTCTTATTGGGTCATATCATCATAAGAAATAAGATATTTGCGGATCCCTCTAAGAAATATGCAATTGAGGGATGGATGAGGCCATCATTGGTGAAAAATATCCATAGCTTCCTGGGTTAGCTAGACATTATCACCAATTTGTGAGAAATTTCTCACGATTATAAAACCCTCTTACAAAGCTAACTTGGAAGGGAGTCAAGTTTTCTTTGAGTGATGAACGTAAAGAGAGCATCAAAGAGTTGAAAAGGAGGTTTATCACTGTGTTATTGCTGACACTACCCACAAGTGGAGAATTCTTTGTGTTATTTAGTGATGGTTTGAAGAATGGAACGGGTTGTGTGTTGATGAAAAATGAAAAATTCATTACCAATACTTCAAGGAAATTAAAATTCCATAAGAAAAACTATCAAACATAAGATCTGGAGTTGGCTGAAGTAATATTTGCATTAAAAATTTGGTGACATTACCTCTTTTGTGATATGTGTGAAATATACACGTATCACAAAAGCCTAAAGTATATATTCACAGAGAAAGAGTTGAACATGTTACAAAAAAGATGGATATAGATGATCAAATACTATGACTTCTCAATCCATTACTACCCTAGGAAAACGATCAAGGTGGAGGATGCTCTAAGTAAAAAGGACCCAGTGATTTTATCATTGATGAGAATTGAAAAGGATCCAATTTTCTTATATTTGATAAAGACAAACATGGGAATAATAAAGAAGGGAACATAATCAATACTTTCATAAATTATTTCTCAACCAACTCTTTTGGAAAGAATAAAGGATGCCCAAAATGATGATGTGGGAATTCATAATAAAGTGGAAACTATCATAAAAGGTAAATCCTAAGAGTTCAATGTTAATGAAGAAGTAATTGTGATATTTGGGTCATGACTTTACGTTCCATAAAATCTGGAGTTAATGAAATAACTTTTGGATAATGAACATGGTTTGAATTTCTCTATTCACCTAGGAAACACAAATATTTATAGAGATCTCTGAGATCATTATTGTTGGGATAACATGAAGAAGGATATCTTTAAGTATACATCAAAGTGCATGGTATGTTAGTAGGTGAAGGATGAGAGGAAAAAGTCTAAGGGGATGATACAACAATTATACATACCAACATGGAAATGGGAGAACATCACCATAGACTTTGCTACCAAACTTCCAAATACATCCAAAGAAAAAAATGTTATCTGGGTTGTTGTGGATCATCTTACATATATTTCACACTTCATTTCAATTCGAGAGGATTTATCATTGGATCAACTAGCATGGATATATATCAGAGAAGTGGTAAGGCTACATGGAGTACCACTATCTATTGTATCTGATCGATATCCAAGATTCACCTCTATGTTTCGTAAGATTCTTAAACATGCTCTGAATACTGATCTAAACTTCATTACGGATTATCATCCTCAAAATTACGGCCAATCTGAGCGGACTCAATGGACTTCAAATGAGGATGGGATCAAAATCTTCCTCTGGTTGGGTTGTATTAAAATAATAGTTTCCACTCAAGCATCCAAATCTGTCCTTATGAATCCTTTTATGGGAAGAGGTGCAAAACACCATCATGTTGGGATGAAGTTGGGGAGGAAAAACCACTAACTCTAGAAAAGGTCGATAAAATGGTGGAGAAGGTTAAGACCATCCAACAGTATATTAGAGCTTCTCAGAGTCAACAAAAGAGCTATGTTGATAATTGTTGACGAGACCTAGAGTTAGATGTTGGAGTCATGGTATTCCTCTGCATATCATTTTGGAAGAGAGTTATGAGATTTGTGAAGAAGGTGTAGGTTAGTCCAAGGTACATCGTCCCTTTGAGATCATTGATCGCATTGGAGTAGTGGAATGTCGACTAGAACTCCAACCAAACCTATTTAACGAACATGATATATTCCATGTATCACTCTTGAGGAAGAACAATCCTAACCCATCACATTTTCTCAATCTAGAGGTGTTACCATTGGGGAATGACCTCTCCTATGAAGAGAAGCCAGTGAATATCTTAGATAATGGAGAAAAGGTTCTATAAAATAAGACAATGTCTCTTGTAAAAGTGGTTTGGCTAAAGCACAAGTTTGAAGAGGCAATATAGGAACTGGAGGAAGTGATGAAGCAGAGTTACCCTCATCTGTTTTAGTGTGGGAAAAAATCCTATGGAAGAAATTTCTTAAGGGGGGAAGATTGTAACGACCCAAAATTTTACTAATGAAAATTCCTCTTGATCTGATTAAATGTATTAATATATAAAATGGTTATATAAAACATATTCATTTATTTAGATTCATGTTTTTGGATTTTAAAATACCCTTAAGAATTTTTACCATTGCTAATATAGTCATTGAATAGTGATCAGATGATTAGTATAAATATAGGGCTTTAAAAAATCCAATTTACTCAGAAAAAGGAAGCGATGACCTTTTACAGTAGAATTTATCCATAAGAATACCATTTTTTGTTCTTGGAAAGGAGTTGGTGTCACTAGGATTCACTCATGACCAAGCCCAAGCTGAGCTTCAACACATTAATCTTGAACGGAATCACCTATGGGAGAATTGAAAGTTGATAGAAATTACCACTCGAGTGATGTTATCCGAGCCACCCCAAGAGTCGATCACCATCGCACACATTACCCTTATGTCACATGCTTGTGTTATAAAGGTTAATGTAACAAGAACCTACCATAATTACTGTATAGAACAAAGAATATACATTCATTTTGTTACTGTTACTTTGTAAATAGTGTTTTAATCATAAATAGTATTTTTAGTTAATATTCAATTAAGAAATATATTTTGATTAATTAATGGATTTTTAAATTAAATAATATTTTAATAAAATATTATTACTAATTTAATTTTTGTTAAATATAAATGATCTTATAATCTTTATGAATACAATTGTAATTTTTCTTAAGGTTTGAAAGTTCTTTTTGTCAAAACCCATGAATTTTTTATAAATGGCAGTTTTTATTTTAAAAGTAAAAATTCACATAGTTAGAAAATTATTTAGATAAAATGAATATTATTTTTAGAATCAAGATGTTGAAATTATCCAACAGTAACTTTTTCATAATTTTCTCAGACAGTCGAATTTTTGGGTAAAAGTTAATTATTGTTTAAATATGTAATGTATTTTATGGCATCATAATGACCCAATAGTGATGTAATAAAATAATAAAAATGGGTTATTTGGCAAATATATGTTTTACCTTTAAAATAATGTGATTTTTGGTTTTTTTTATTTATTTTACAAAGCCTTAGTGGACCCCCCAAAACTTATAAAACATTTTAACATTTTAAAATGGTTTCCTTGACAGTGTGTCTCACCTCCACATAAGAAAGCCTAATATTTTAATAAGTTCGAACATTGGACTAATAAAATAATTTTTTTCAATCCAATTTGGAAAAAACCATGGTAAAATCCTGGGATTCTTTTGGTTTTGATTAGATTAATGTGTGGTGTCCAAAACCTAAATAATAAAGAATTCCCTCTCCTTTCCTATATAAACCCACTAAATCTCCCATTCCTCTTCACTCAAACAATTTTTATCTCAACCAAACCCTAAAATACTTTCTCTATAATCCTACCAAGTCGCACCAAGCTCCCAATAAGCCACTATCAAGCCTCTCCCAATCCATTGGGATCACACTTCCAAGTAAGGGATTTCTTCCTTTCTCATTTTTTGTCCAAATTTCTTTATGTTTTTATACTATTTTATTTTCAATTTAAAAAATTTAGGTATGATTTCCCACCTCCCCCAAACTTCCCTAATTATTTTTGAATTATGATATACCTCTTTTTATCTCATTAATTCCTCCCATGTATACCTGTTACCATGCCGATATTCTATAAGGAATTTCTCTCTTCTCATTTACATTCAAGAAATTATTTTATATTATGCATCTAAATTCCATTACATATGTTGGGATACTATGTTCCATGACCCCTTACTTTCCACTTCATTTATAAATGATGAGATACCCATTTATCTCTCATAAACCCATTTTACAATTTCTATTTCAAGTCGTTATGCTGTTGAAGTTACATTTAAATTTCCCATGAATTGTGTAAGTGAATATCATACCCATTTCTCTATCAAGGGTATTCACCTTTATGCACATGTACTTGTTGATTGAGGACATAAATTTATATATCTCATAACTCTTATTGGTGTAATAAATAATTATGTTTAATAAATCCATGTTGTATGATCCATGTGGCACACTTATGCATGAAATGAAATGTTTATAAAAGGTGTGCCCTGATAGCGCTCCAATGAATTGGGTAAATATTAGTATCATGATATTCCAAGTGAAATGAGGGTTTACTCATGATAATTCACGTGAAATGAAGGTTTACTCATGTTCCATGTGCAATGATCCTTGGCTCATGCTAATATCATGTTAAATGTTGTTTCCACATTTTCATGTTATGATAATCATGTTATATCATGCCTTTATGTTCATGTTTCTCTTGTGTTCCATTGATATGTCTATTGTCTAACATGTACTATATTCTTCATGTTATTCCTTGTTTACACCCTTACTAGGCATTATATCTCACCCTTTTCTTCTACTTGTCCTCAGTTTATCCCATGAAATGCTAAGTACGAAGGAATTTTGTGTTCATGTAAAAGAAGTTTTCAATAAATATGTTGGGTTTTATGTTCAAAGTTGTTATGTAATGTTCCAAATTTCCCAAGACACTAGACCTCTCAATCCTCATAGTTGTGTTAAGTGCAATTTTATGTAATAAACCATGTTTAAGTGTGTAATAAAGAGCATGGTTTTTATAATACATGGTTGTGGGGATAGTGGTTATAATATGATTTGTAAGATATTTTAATATATTCATGGATTTTTTGTATAAATTTGGTTTTGTGGGTATTTATACTTGAGTAAGGGTGTTCTTATGGGATTAAATAATGATTATTTTATATTTAATGCCATAAAAATTTTAGTGGAATTAATTCTGAAGAGTTCGGATGATAATTAATGTTTTAAATTTTGGTTAAATTTGAGAACCACATCAACCACAAATTTAAGGATGTAATTTTTAGGTAATTTATTCTTTTACCTTTTCAATTTAACCCTCTAAATTATTCTACCTATATAGTGGTAAATGTTTTTTACCATGGTAAATGATTTATGAATAAAATTGAAATGGATCATATAAAATAATTTGGAACTCTAAATTCCAAATATTGAATACAGTTTTTAAAATCCAAAACATACAAGTTTAAAAACTGCATTTATAATTAAATCGTTAAAACACAATAAAATACAATTTTTTGAAGAATGTTTTTTTAATCCCAAAATTGTAAATATACCAAAATATGTTATAAATATTGTATAAATACAATAATTTAGATTATATCTAACTAAAATGTAATTAATTTAATTTGAGATTAATTTATATTCATAAAATTACTTTTAAATATAAATAAAACAGGAGTTTAATAAAAATTATGATTTTTTATTATTCATATAAAAATTAAATGTTTCAAAAAATTCCCAAAAAATAATCCAAATATATTTTTGACATTTTTTATGGAAAAATAATTCTATTTTTATCAAATACATATTCAACAATTCTCAAAGATCATTATTATTTATTTTCTCAAACAAAGAAATAAAAATATCTTATTGATTAAACATATATTTTAAGAAGAAAATTAATTTACTAAAAAATATGTTTTTATTTCCTAAGAATAATGTAATATATTAAAAATGTGTTATATAATTATATATTTCATAATGGGGTTAAAACTATTCATTCCCTCTAATTTCATGGCTAGGATATAAAGTTCTTGTTAAAATAATAATATTTTGTTGTTTATATAGGATGAGTGTTCCATGGAATGTAATCTATCAAAAATATTAAAATAATTTAAATAATATATACCAAAAAAACTTGGGGTGTTACAATATCATCATGTTCCTACATAGATTCCTAAAACTAATGGTTTCACCGAAAAAAATTAACAAGGTAAGTGGTTATTATTTATTGAAATTCCTTTATTTGATCATGAATCTCTACTAGTTATTCCTCATAAGAAATTCCCTTCTAAATCTGAATGACCTATTATATTATTACATTTAATAGATCATGTATGTACTTCCTTTAGAGAGATAAATGGAATAAATCACTAAATCCTAAGAGTATTGGTGGAAGCGCCAACTGATAGGCTATCATCTCGATACAATTTTTAATTTCAAAGGGAACGATATAGGTAGGGATTAGTTTTGACCTTTTTTCCAAAATACAATTTCCTTATTCCATGGAGAAATTCATAGAAACACCGTGTCAAAAATAACAAATTCTAGATCAAACCTCTTATTGTCAACATAACATTTCTTCCAACTTTTTTCCACCCTTAAATGATGTATAATGGCACTAACCATCTTTTCCATTTCTTCTTATATATCGTGTCCCAAAATATTTATTTCTCTAAGTTCATCATAGTACATTGTAGTTTTACACTTATTTACATAGACATTATAACACCCATATGTTTTTATAAAATATTTTCCTTAAATAATTTTTATTCTTCACTAGCTTACATTGCATGAAATTGTGAGTTTAAATTAATCATGAAACACCCTTAGTATAAAATTTCCATTATATCCTAGATGTTAGGTTTTTAGGAATAAGTATAATTAACTTATAAAAATACATTGTGAGTTCATTGGATATCAATTATTTATGAAAAATATAAATTAATTAGATAGATTTATTATTGAGTGAATTAGTTTTGGTAATAAAATTAATGATATATATATATATGTTATATACTTAATAAAATATGTTTTTTATCCTTTCAATTGATATTTTAGTCATAGTGTTTTAATAAACCCTATTTGATGTATAAAAACCTATTTTTTAAAAGGGTAATTTTATGCCTTTGAATGGAGAACCCCTTTTAAATTAATATTTTCACATAGTAAAACAAATTATTTGAAAACAAAAACATGTTATTTTTATACAGGATATAAAAATTTACTTTGGATGAATTTATGATATTTTTATGATAACTTTCATGTTTTGATAAATTGAAAAAATACACTAAATTTTATGAGAAAACCACATTTTCATCAAAATAATTTAAATGTGTAAATTATAATATTGAATGGTTTTAAAGTATAAATATAATTTATTTTTATCATTTAATATAATGTATGTCATTATCATTAATTTTACATTGAAATCATATATAAAAACATTTCAATCTTTCGAAACGTTTTATATTTTAAAACCTCGTTCTCTCATTCTGACAATAGGATTTATTTTAATGTAATTACTGAAAATTCAGTAATTTTAATTTTTAAAAAAGGACTCCATATTTGGAATTATTAGGTATAAATTATATTAATAGGGTACTTTTATTTTTTTGCATTATGAATAGTAACTTTGGAAATTATTTTTATTACCATGGTTGAAGGTAAATTGGGTAATTAAAGGTAAAAATAATATTATAAAATTACCTTAACACTTATTAAAATCCTATTGAATGACTAAATTCGACCCTTATCATCTATTTTTTCTAAATTTAATCACTTAGTGGCCACTTGACCATGAATATGACATTAATTTTATTAAAATCAAGGAATGTGACAAAATGTCACACTTTCTTTTAATGTAAGTATATTAATTTTAAAATTTGGATAACCAAAATATAATACTGACTATAGATAGTATCTTTAAATATAAAATAATTACCTACATCATATAAATTTATTTATAATTTTTAGAAATTAAATAATTACCATTAAGGATGACACAATAGTAATGCAGATATTATTTTATTAATAGAAATATAAAATAAATGATCTTAAAAATAGTAAAATAAATATAATTTGAATTAATTAATGTTCTCCATGAATTTTATAGGTTATTTTAAAAAATTTATATTATATTAAATGTTTTGGTTCGAAGTTATCTTTAGTGTGGGCTTTATTTAAAATCAAATAAATGAAGAGTGTCAAAATTGACACTGTTGATATTTTTTAAAAATAACATTTTGTTAAATTATTTAAAAAACATAAAAATATTTAAAAATTACAAAGTGAAAATTATAAGATCTAAAATTTTTTAAAATATCAATTTATGGTCAATTAACACCATATAATTAAATAATTATAACCATTAAGTATTTATAATGTTATTACCGCAATTAAAATTAAATAGATTAAATAATGATAAATTAAAATTATAAGGTTTAAAATAAAATAAAAACATGTATAAATTTTATTGGTTGATGGTACATATACCCATACTCATATACTATTCTAAATAATTCACTTTGGAGAATTTTAATTTATAATTTAATTTATATTAATTTAATGGTTTTGGTATTTCAAAAGGTGTCCCTCCCCTCCCTTATAAAAGGGTATCTATCCTTCTCTTTTGATCACACCACTAATGCCCTTTTTATTGCCCAAAACCTGACCATTTCCCCTCCCAACTTCTCTCAATTCATCCTAGAGGCCACACTTTGTGTAGAAATCCATCTTAAGGAGGCCTTTTGTGAAAATCAAAAGGTGATACTCAAAAAAGAGGTAATTGTTTTATCACCTCTTGCGAACTTATTTTATTCTTATACTTCATCTTATTATGTTGTTTACATAATAAAGTAATAAATCCAGTATATTATACATGATGAGACGTTACTATAGTTATGGTACAAACTTATACCTCCTTTTATCCATCCTACGAATAACAATATCACCATACGTGCGTACATACGACTTACTATCTCCACGTCGTAGTGTGATCTTTTATTCAAGAATAATTTATTTGGATGGGTATAATTATGGGAATAATGGATGTAAATAATGAATATATACTGATTTTTATTCTTTATAAATAATATACCATCCAATTCCATACAATTTAACCATCAAATAAAATGATATTATTGCTCGTGCATACGTACGACTAACCGTCACCACGACGCGGTGAGATTCATTATTCATGTTAACAATTCAGGAATGATTATAAAATTTATATGATGAGTAAAAATAAAAATTATGAACTAAATTTTATTCCATAAATGAATAAAATACATCCTAATCATAAAAAACATGACTTACATGTAAAAACAAAAATGGGAAAATGAAGTAGTTAACACCCGAAATAATGTCAATATTGAAACACTATTAACAAAATCATATTTTAAGATCATATATGATATCATAAATATGAATATGGTTTTTCTATAATTTAATATCATACTTTAACCATTATACAGTAGGTTTTAATACATATGAAGAATATCGAACCTAAGGTAAGGGATAATTTAAGAATCACATTATTATTTGAGATTATTTATACATAAGTATTTGTTGGGGTATATTTATAATCCATGTCCATGTTTCACAAATATATGATATTATTTTTATTCTTAAAAAAAATTAATTCAATTTTTCCCATTGGTAAATTTCTATTAAATGTTATGAAAGTAATCTTTTGGTGTTTTTCGATACAAAGTACTTTTTTGACTATTCTGATAAAAGTACGAGGAGAATGTTTTTTTAACTTATATGTAATGAATGGATTTTTACATATTCTTAAGACATTATTTCCATTAATATTCATCAATATGATGTCACATTTATTTTCAAATAAAGTCTTTTCTTTTAAAATTTCTTTCCATTTTGAGAAAGAAAACGTTTTTTAAGAAGAAAGGGTATTTTCCTCAAGAATTAAGTTCAAGTGTTTTATAATAATTATTTTCCATCTAATATGATTCGATTTAAATAGTTTTATATTTCTATCCCTATTATTATAGTTTTTTTATTGTGTTAATTATGGAATGATATTTTATACAGATTATGATATGATGTAATGATGTTTAAGAAACCCATTTTATTTTTGGGGTTATGTTATGATGAATTATTTATGTTTTTGTTGCACCTATAAGAATTATTTAATTATGAGATGTGTGAGACCTCTACCTCCCTCCAATTTATTGGGTAAGTATTTATATCTCATGATATAGACATGACTGGAATGGAAATTAAATCTAGTTCAGTTATACAGGGATGGAAAGACAAGTAAACCCGATTCAGTAATGGAATTTGTCAGCTATGATGGTCTTGGATATGAGCCTTGGATAATATAGAAATGATTTTCTATGCTTATCTGTCTTCCAAAAAAACATCATGTCTTATGTTGTGAATTTTTTTATTATGTCCATTAATTCTTATGAACTTTTATCATGTAACATGATATCATGATATATCATATGTAAGATAATATTTTAAAATGTTTGGTTCTTATGTATTATGATTATGATATGATTGATATTTACCTTGTATACCCTTACTAAGCATTTGATCTCACCCTTTCATATGTTTCTTTTTCACAGGTCAAGAATAAGGATATTATGTATAATATGCCAAAAATGAGTCTAGTTATCAAGAAATAATCAGGAGATAATGTTGATGTTTTATGAACCAGTTGTTTATTTTTCCTAGTTTCTAAAGACATTATACCTATATAGTCCTATTATGGTATTATTATATGTTTTAATGAATGTAATTTGATTTTGAAGTAATATTAATGTATGTAAAGTATGGGTCATTATAGTTGGTACCAGAGGAAATTTATAGTTAAACTTTGGAAACTAGAATGGGAAAGCCTTAGTAAGAACCCTAAGGATATTTCTAAATATATCTTACAATCCTGGTGTTTTAAAAATGACCATGAAAAACCTAGGATAAAACCTAGTGTCCTAAATTGAAATTTTTTTTCTTGATTATATGGTTTTCATGTTATGATTAGTTTTTCGCACACTATGCTTCTTGTATTTAGTTGATAGATGGAACTTGAAGGAAGTGTATTAATGTTGAATGCAACAGGAAATGAAATGATTGTCCCACTGTGAAACCAAATGTTATGGGATCTAGTATGAAAAATATTATAGCCATTCTCACACAAATTTCTCAAGCTATTAATCATGTTGGACTTCCAAAAAAGAAAAAGGAGGGAGAAATATTCTTTTCAGTCATTCCTAAGTCATCATCCACCTTCATTCAGCGGGACTTCAGATCCATTAGTGGATGAACAATGGATCAGTACCACTGAAAAGATATTTTCAGTTCTAAAATGTTCTGAACATGATAAATGCATCTTAGCAGTCTATCTTTTACAAGGTGAAGAAGATCAATGGTGGAATCTTATCAAGAATATGAGGCAAAGAGATGGAATTGAGTCTATGTAATAGGAAGAGTTCAACAAATTCTTTTTCAATAAGTTTTTTCCTCATATTCTTAAAAAAATATGGAGAAGGATTTCCTTGAACTTAATAAAAAGGATGACAAATCTATTGTTACTTTTGAAGAAAATTTTACACGATTTTCAATATATGCTTCAGGAATTATTATCAAACTGGAGAGTAGCATTGATTGTGTCTTTAGTGGCTTAAAACCAACTCTTTAAAGGAAATTATCCATAAGGGACTTTAATATCTATGAGTAAATTGTTGGATGTGATCTAAAGGTTTGTATGGATATTGGAGTAACCCATCAGTCCAATAAATTTGATAAGAAGATAAAAATGAAATTCAATGGAAAATATAAAGACCACAATAGAAAGAAGATGAGTTTTTCCTAATGCTTAATGTGTGGAAGGAAACATGGAGTAAATTTTCTTAAATTGAATATTAAATGTTTTTAAGTGTGGAAAATAAGTCCACTAGGAAGTTGAATTCCAAAGTGATGGAAAAAAATGTCTAATGATGTGAACAAAGAAAAGGATACAATGAATTAACCTCCTACAATTCAATGCTACAAGTGCAAGGAAATGGGTAATTATTTCAATCAATGCCCTAATCCAAGGGTTATTTATGATGATCGATGTCAACAACATCTTAATGCCAAATAAAAAGGAAAGTTACATGAAATCACTATCATCGATGTGGAGTATGATAATGAAGTGGGAAAGGTTCACATACCATCCACTCTAAAGTAGAAAATGTTTTATTTGATTCTGGATCCACCCACTCATTTATTTCTGAATAATTTTCTAAGGTTATATTCATATTACCTCAATAATTAGATGTTTAGTTTGCTGTTAAGTCTCCTAATTGAACAATAGTCGCATCAAAAATTTATAATTCATCTCTAGTGGATGTTTTTTGGAAAGTGATTCATGCAGATCTTGTGATCCTTCATATAGTGGAATTTGATGTGATTCTTATCATGGGTTAGTTTTCTCTATATAAAGCTCATATCAATTACTAAGAAAGGGAAGTCACATTTCATATTTCAGATCAATCTATGATCATATATCAATGCAAGGATGAATATAACTTTCCAATATAAATTTCATCCATCTTATATTCATATAAACAAAAGTTATTTATCTCAAATGGTTGGGGAGAAACTCAATATTAATAATACTCCCATTGTACGGGATTTTGGTGATGTCTTTCGGGAGGAATTTCATGGTCTTCCACCAAAGTGTGACATTGGTTCTTCAAAATAACTCATACTAGGTGCTATTCCTATTTCAAAGACGGCTTATAGAATTCCCCCAATTGAGTTGCATGAATTAAATAATCAACTCCAAGATAATCTTGATAAGGGAATCATACACCCTAGTTTGTCACCTTGGGTAGCTCCTGTTCTATTTTTTAAGAAAAAATATAGATCAATGAGACTCTGGATTTATTATCGATAACTTAACAAGGACACTATCAAGAACAAATATCCTCTTCCCCGCATTGATGACTTATTCAATCAACTATGTGGAGCTAAATACTTTTCCAAGATTGATCTTCATTCAGGATATCATCAATTAAGGGTCAATAAGGGGTATATACCAATAAAAACATTCTGTACAAGGTATGGAAACTAAGAATTTATAGTGATTCCTTTCGATCTTACTAATTCCCCCACTATCTTCATGGATCTAATGAAAAGAGTCTTTAGAGACTATCTTGATCAGTTTTTGGTAGTCTTAATAGATGATATTTGTGTATATTCGAAGAGAAGGGAAGAACATGGAGACCACTTGAGAATTATAATGAAGATCCTGGAAAAAGAGAATTTTATGAAAAATTTACCAAGTGTGAATTTTTTCTATATAAGGTTTCATTTTTTGGTCACATAATATCAAGAGATGGGATATCTATAAATCCATCAAAAACAAAAGTTGTTGAAAGTTGTCTAATACCAAAAATGGTAACTGAGATTTGAATGTTTCTTGGTTTGGCTGGATATTATCAATTTTTTGTGAAATATTTTTCATGATTATCTAATCTACTCACCATGTTGACTCATAAAGGAGTTAATTTCCTATGTACAGAAGAATGTGAAGAGAATTTAAAAGGGCTAAAAAGAAGGTTATCCATTGCAACTGTTCTCACATTTCCTTGTAGTAGATAAAGGTTTGTGATCTTTAGTGATTCATACAAGAAGGGGTTGTGTGTGTTCTCATACAAAATGATATAGTAATAGCTTATGCCTCATGGAAGATGAAAATCCATGAGAAAAATTACCCAACTCAAGATTTAGAGTTAGATGCGGTAATATTTGCATTAAAGATATGGAGGCATTATATTTATGGTGAAAGGTGTGATATTTATACTGATCATAAAATTTTAAAGTATATTTTTACCCAAATGGTGATGAATATGCTCCAAAGAAGATGGTTGGAGTTGATTAAATATTACGACTTCTCAATACATTACCACTCTGGAAAAGAGAACAACGTGGAAGATGCTTTGAGTCAACAAGCTCATGCTAGCCTATCCATAACAAGGATCACAAAATATCCAATATTTATGCATTTTAAAAGGGTGAATCTTAAAATTTTAAAGGAAAGGGGAAATATTTTCTTTCTCAAATGAATGTTCAACCATCTATACAAGGGAATATTATGGAGGCGCAGAAAAAAGATGTAGAGATACAAAAGAAGGTGAGAAATGTTCTTCAATTCAACCTTAGTTGTGATGAAGTAATAAAGTTTAATAACTCAGTTTGCATGCCTTCTATACCATAAATAAAGAAGGAGATATTGTATGTGGCTTATAATTATTCATTATCTCTTCACCTTGGAAGAACAATGATGTTTGGGGACCTAAAAGTGTATTTATGGTGGGATGGAATGAAAAGTGATGTCACTTAATATATCTCTCGATGCTTGGTTTGTCATCAAGTTAAGGCTGAGAGACAGAAGTCTAATGGGATGTTACAACCATTACTCATACAATAATTGAAATGGGAAAATGTCACTATGGTCTTTTTCATCAGAAATCACAAAACATCCAAATGAAATAATGATATCTGGGTTATAGCTAATCATCTTACGAAGTCGGTACACTTCATTGTTATTAGAGGGGATTTCTTTATTGATCATCTTTCCATGTTATATGTAAATGAAGTGGTAATATTTCATGGTGTACCACTTTCCATTATATCTAATCGGGATATGAGGGTTACCTCAAAGTTTTGGTGAGGTCTTCAGCATGTTCTGGATATAGAGTTAAGTTTAATTACTTCTTATCATCCTCATATAGACAGTCAGTCTGAGAGGAAAATTCAAAATCTGGAAGACATTTTGATAGTTATCTCTATGGATTTCAAAGGTGGTTGGGATCAATACCTACCTTTGGTGGATTTTTTTTACAACAATATCTTTTGATTTAGTATTCAGATGGCTCCTTGTAAATCCCTCCATGGAAATATTTTCAGAACTCCAACTTTCTGGGATGAATTTGGGGAAAGAAATTTATTAAGGCCTAATCTTGTTGATAAAATGGTAGAAATGTTAGATCTATTCAAAAACACATAAGAGAATCTCAATGTCATAAACAATTATGCTAACAATCGAAGAAAATACCTAGAGTTTCAAGTAAGTGATAAGTTTTTTCTATGAATATCTCTCTGGAAGAGAGTAATGAGATTTAGAATGAAAGACAAACTAAGTCCTAGGTATATCTGTCCTTTTGAAATTCTAGATCGTGTTGTGATGGTAGATTACCGATTGGAACTTCCACTAGATCTATCTCAAGTTCATGATGTGTTCCATGTATCTATCCTGAGATAGTACATAGCTAATCCTTCACATGTACTAAACTAATAAGTTATACCACTTAAGCAAGATCTTTCTTATAAAGAACAACTGAAAAAAAATTGGATCGTAGAGAAAAAGTTCAATGAAACAAGACCACTCGCTTGGTTAATGTTTTATGGAGGAACCACAAATTTGAAGAATCTACATGGGAACATGAAGATATTATTAGGGAGACATATCCTCATCTGATTGTTTCCTAGTGATTAATTTTGAGGGTGAAATTCAGTTTATGGGGGGGTAAAATATAACACCCTAATGCTTTTATGAAATATTTTCTTTAAATATTTTTTATTCTTCAGTAGCATACTTTGCAAGAAATAATGTGTTTAAACAAAATATGAGACTCCATTATTATAAATTTACCATTATATCCTAGCCATTATGTTGGTGGGAATATGTATAACTAACTTATGAAAATGCATTGTGAATTCACTGGCCATCAATTATTTATGAAAAATATAAATCAATTAGATATTTGTATTATTGAGTGAATTACTTTTGGTAAAAAAATTAATGAGATATATATATGTTATATACTTAATAAAATATTTTTTGATATATATCCAATGGATATTTTAGTCATAGGGTTTGAATAAACACTATTCGATATATAAAAATAATTTTTTAAGGGTAATTTAATGCCTTTAAATGGAGAACCGCTTTTAAATTAATATTTTGACAAATTAATAATTTTTATATGAAAAAAAACATTTTATTTGGAATCGTGATATAAAAAATTACTTTGGATGAATTTCATATATTTTTCTGATAACTTTCATTTTTTGAGGTATAGTAAAAGTACACAAAATTTTAAGAGAAAACAACTTTTTTGATTCAAATAATTTATATGGTTAAATTATAATATTGAATGGCTTCAAAGATTTAATATAATATATTTTTATAATTAAATATAATATATATCATTTTCATTAATTTTATATTGAACTCATATGTAAAAACATTTCAATATTTTGAAAATTTCTAACTTTTAAAAACTCGTTCTCTTATTCTGACAATGGAATTTATTTTAAATTAATTACTAAAAATTCAAGTTTTTAAATTTTTAAAAATGGAATCCATATTTTTAATCAAAATTTCAAAAAAAATTAAAGGATACTTTTATTTTTGGTCATTATTAATGATAACTTTGGTAATTATTTTTATTACCATGGTTGAAGTTTTATCGAGTAATTAAAGGTAAAAATAATATTAGGAAATTACCCTCACACTTTTAAAAATTCTATTAATTGACTAAATTTGACCCTTATCATCAATTATTCGAAATTTAATCACTTAATGTCTACTTTACCATGAATATGACATTAATTTTATTAAAATCAATGAATGTGACAAAATGTCACACTTTTCTTTTTTATAAGTATATTAATTTTAAAATATGCATAACTAGGATATCAGATCAACTATAGATAGTATATGGAAATATAAAATAATAAAATACATTGTAGATATTTATTTATAATTTTTATATATTAAATAATTTCCATTGAGGATGAGACAATAGTAACGCATAAATTATTTTATTAGTAGAAATATCAAATAAATGATATTAAAAATATTTAAAGAAATATAATTTTAATTAATTATGGTTATCCCAGAATTTTATAGGTTTTTATGAAACTTTTATAGTATATTTAATTTTTTGGTTTGAAGTTATCTTCTGTGTTGATTTTATTTAAAATAAAAAAATGAATAGTGTCAAAATTGACACTATTTATATTTTATAAAAATAACATTTCTAAAATTATTTAAAAATCATAAAAATATTTAAAAATTAGAAACTGAAAATTATAAGATCTAAAATGTCATAAAATATCCATTTCTTTTCAATTGAAACCATATAAGTAAATATTTAAAACCATTAAATATTTAGAATGTTATTACCACAATTAAAATTAAATAGATTAAATAAAGATAAATCAAAATTATAAAGTTTAAATTAAAATAAAAACACCTATAAATTTTATTGATTGAAAGGATTTATACCCATACGCATCTAGTCTTCTAAATAATCCACTTTGGAGGCATTTGAATTTAAAAATTAATTTATATTAATTTAATAGTTTTGGTATTTCCAAAGGTGCCCCTCCCCTCCCTAATTAAAAGGCACCACTGCTTCTCTTTTTATCACACCTATAAATCCCTTTTTCTCATCCAACCCCTGCCCATTTCCTCTCCCAACCTCCCTAAATAAATCCTAGAGGCAAAAATTTGGGCATAAATCTATTTTAAGATTCCCTTTTGTGCAAATCAAAAGGTGTTACTCGAAAAAGAGGTAATTATTTTATCACCTCTTTCAAAATTCTTTTCTTCTTATACATCATACTCTTATGTTGTTTCCATAATAAAGTAATAAATCTAGTATCTTATACATTATGAGATGTTACTATAGTTATGGGAAAACCTTATACCTTTTTTATCCATCCTATGAATAACAATATCATCATGCGTCTGTATGTACTGCTTACCATCTCCACATCATGGTGTAATCTATTATTCAATAATAATTTAATTGGATGGGAATAATAATGGGTATAATAGATTTCAATAATGGATAGAACGTGATATTATTCTGTATAATTAATATACCATCCAATTCCATACCATTTAACCATCAAAGGGATGGCCATCGTCACTCGTGCGTACGTACAGCCTTCCGTCTCCACAACAAAGTGAGATTCATTCTTCGCATTAACAATTCATGAATGATTATAAAATTTATATGTTGAGTAAAAATAAAAGTTATGAACTTAATTTAATTCATTAAATGAATAAAATACATCCTAATCATAACAAACATGACTTTGATGGAAAAACAAGAATGGGAAAATGAAGTACTTAACACACGAAATAATAGAAATATTGAAACACTATTAATGAAATGATATTAAAGGATCATATATGATATCATAAATATGAATATGGTTCTGGTTCTGGTTTTGGTATAATTTATTAAAATAATTTATCATTTATATAAGAGGTTGGGATACATACGAAGGATATCTAACATAAGTTAAGGGATAATTTCACAAAATCATTATTATTTAAGATTATTTATTTGTAAGTATTTAATGGGGTATATTTATCATCCACATACATGTTTCATAAATATGTAATATTATTTTTATTTATATACAATTGATTAAAGTCAATTTTACCCATTGGTAAATTTTTATTAAATAGTATGAAAGGTATCTTTTGGCATTTTTTGATATGAGGTACTTTTTTAACTTTTCTGATAAAAGTACGAGGAGAATTTTTTTAACTTATTCGACATGAATGGATTTTTACATCTTATTAATGAATTATTTCCATGAAGACTAGTCTACAAGACTTCCAGTTTATTTCCAACTAAATTATTTTCTTTTAAAATTTTGTGGCATTTTGAGAATGAGAATGTTTTTGAAGAAGAAATGATATTTTCTTCAATAATTAAGTTCAAGTGTTTTATCAAAATTATTTTCCATCTTAGATGATGCTCTTTAAATAGGGTTATGTTTATATACCTATTATTACAATGATTTTATTGTGTTAATGATGGAATGATATTTTATATGGATTATGTTATTATAGAATGATGTTTAAGAAACCCATTTTATTTCTTGGGTTATGCTATGATGAATGATTTATGTTTTTGTGGCACAAGTAATATTGATTTGATTATAAGATGGGTGGTACCTATATATACCTCCAATTAATTGGATAAAGATTTATATCTCATGAGATATATATGACTAGAATGTCTAGTAAATCTAGTTCAGTAATACAAGGCTGAAATGAAAAGTAAACCTGGTTCTGTAATGGACTTTGTCTGCTATGATGGTTTTGGATATAAGCCTTGGCTAATATGGAAATGATTTTCTATGATTATGTGTATGAATAAAAACTTCATGTCTTTTGTTATTACTTTTAGGATTATGTCCATTAATTATTATGAACTTTTATCCCATGACATCATATCATGGTATTTTATATGCAGGATAAGATTTTAAAATGTTATGTTCTTATGTATTATGATTCTGATATGATTGAAATTTCCCTTTTATACCCTTACGAAGAATTTGAGCTCACCCTTTCATATGTTTCTTTTCCCTAGGTCATGAAGAAGGTTATTTTGTATAATATTTCAAAAAATAATTCTAGTTATGAAGAAATAAGTCGGAGACAATGTAGATTTTTTATGAACCAGTTGTTTATGTTTCCTAGTTTCTAAAGACACTATACTTATACGGTCCTGTTGGGGATTTATTATATGTTGTAATGAATGTACTTCAATTTTGAAGTAATATCAATGTATGTAAAGTATGTGTCATTATAGAAATCTTCTTAAGGATTAGTATGAATTATTGAGTGAAAGATTCTCTTATAAGAGAAATCAACTAGAGGAATGTGTTGATCCCAACCACCTTTAAAATCTTTAGAAAAAAATCTTGACATATAATATAGGGCTTTAATTGTTCACTCAGAATGACTATCTTTCTATGGAAAATACATAGTGCCACTACTCAACTACATATCCAAAATACAATGAATAAACTTCCAAAACTATGAGGTAACCATCAGATCCAAATTAGATACAATTGAATGTGAGAATCCATGAATCATTAAAATTTCCCTAAGTTATATCCTGGTAAGCCGATCAAGAGAGAAATGTTATCTAATAGTGAATATATGTGATGAATTTGTAAGGCGATCAGAAAAACCTACATAGAATTATTCCCTTTAGACATTTTTGGGGTATCCAATGAAAAAATCCATTATTATGATTTCTTATTTGTTTATTTTTATTGGTAATGGATGTAACATACACATAGAATTTTCACACATAGTATTAACTATCTTACATCCCAAGATCGAAGATAAAAACTCTATGATATCTCTCATCATTCACTGCCACCAAAAATAATCATTCAAATATCTATTCATATTCATACATCCAATATGAATACAAAATTAAGAACTATAAGATTCCTCAAACAAATCCTTCTTTAAATCTGGAATGGATGGAACACATACATGGTTCTTAATCCTTATCATTCTATTATAATCAAGTTTAAACTAAGGAAAATTTCAAACCTTTTTTTTCAACTCTACGTCTTCCTTATGTGCCTCTTTAATATTCACATGGATAGATGGTTGAACATTCAATTGAGGAAGATAATATTTTTCCACTTCTCTTAAGATTTCTATATCTATCTTTTATAATTTTAGAAATATTAATATTTTTTTATCCTCATCATAGAGACTCTAGCTTGATGATTTTGACTCAAGGCATTGACCACCTTGTTCACATTCCCATGTTGGTAGTGTATTGAGTAGTTAAAATATTTAATATCTTCAAACAATCTTCTCTAGTGCATATTCAACTCATTATATGTGAATATATACTTTAATATTTTTTGATATGTATATATATAACACTTATTTCTATAAATAAAATTCCTCCATATCTTTAATGAAAAAAATACCACAACTAACTCAATATCTTGATTTGTGTAATTTTTCTCATGAACCTTAAATTGTTATGAGGGATAACCTATAGCCATGTCATTCTGTATTGGAACACATCTCAATCCCTTATTGGATATGTCAATATGTATTACAAACCCTTCGCTACATTAGGATAAGGTGTGAATAGGTTCTATAACTATTATTATCATCAGTTCCATTAAATTTTACTCGCACTCATCTATCTAGAGGAACTTGGATCCCATATAAGTTATCTTTGTGAGTGGATTTGATAGTCAAAATTATTTCTCCACTAACTGGTGATAATATATAGATGAACTAAGAAAATTGTGGAACTTATTCACCATGGTTATTCTTGTCCAATATTCAAATGCATATATCTATTATGGATCTATTTATATACCATCTCTTGAGATTATAAGATAAAAAATATAACCTTTAGAATCCAAAGTTCATTTTTTGTAAATTTTTCATATAGTCTCTCCTTCTTTATGGTATTTAGTAAAATTATCAAATGATCTCCATACTCTTCCTTTCCCTTTGAATAGATATGAATATCATCTATAAATACCAACAAAAATTGATCAAGGTAATATCTAAATACTTTATTCATCAATTCCATGATGACATTAGGGAAATTAGTAAGACCTAATGGAATCACTAAATATATATAGTGTCCATACCTTGTATGGAATATTGTTTTGGTTATATCCTCCTTCATGACCTGAAATAGATGATATCTAGAATGAAGGTAAATATTAGAAAATAATTTATCTCTATATAGTTGATCAAATTGATGATCAATAAAAGGAAGACGATACTTGTTCTTGATCAGGGTAATTTTCATCTATTGATAATCAAAGTAGAGTCACATCAATCCATCATTATTTTAAATAAATTAGGTGCACCTAAAGGTGACACACATGGCAGAATGAATCCATTATCAAGGATATAATAGGGTTTATTATTCAATTACTATAACTTAAATAGGTCCATTCTATAGGGATTCTTCAAAATAGGCATGGAATCAGTTATAAGTTCTATTGAGAACTCAACTTCATATTTTAGTGGAAGGAAAATAAACTCTTCTTTAATGACATTAATAATATCCCACAAAAAAATAATATCATCCATATTGAGCTTCTCTACAACCATTTGAGATAAATTACCCTCTTTCATAGTAATCAAAACCCATACATTGGATATGATTTTCATCAGATGCTCATATTTATCATTTTAGAGAGATAAAATCATAAGTTGGTTTTGAATATCAAACATTATATCAATTACTTGGAAATTAAGTTAGGATGTATATAGATAATTCCAATACATTACAAAAATACCATCAAAATCGATCATAGGAATAATTAAATGATTTATCGGAATCACATTTACATAAACTTCAACCAAATAAGAATCATATACATGAGTTGTGGTCATCGTACCACTAGGTTTTCCACTAATAATTATATATATAAAAATTTTGGTAGAATCTTGATACCCTTATAAATTATTAAGATATAAAAGAAAGGGTAGATATATATTCAAATTAGATATTCACAGTTCTAGAGTTTATAGTAAGTATACCTTTCACTATATCGTAATCACACCATTCTTTAGAAACATTGATCACATGAGATTTCCATTTGTCCTTATGTTTATTAGGTTTCTGAAATCGATCATAATCATTAACCTTTGAATATGGGAACTAGTTAGTATAATATTTTTAATCCTTAAATTTAACACACAAGAGTATGTGTGGTTCATTTTGTGGATATTTATCTTAATTTACATCATTAGTTAACTTGTTCCCATCACTTCAGCATTCGATTTCCTAATGGCCTTCCCTTAAAGACATAAAATATTTACATATCCTATTAATAAAATTTCCATGACATTTTCTTCCACTCTTAAATCATGATGGATATATCATATTCTTTCCTCCATGGGTTAGTAGATTACATTCAACTCCATATTCCTTTAATTTTCAAAAAAATGAGATTTATGGATAAATCTAATCTCTATATCTAACATAATATCACATCGTATGATTTTTTCATGTCTATTGAAGTTATTTATGAATAACGCTAATCAGAGACTTTGTTTTAATCCACTAAAAATAGATCAATGTAAATTTTAGTTTGGATGATAATATTATAAGCATACATCGCAAGTCTAGTAAAATTGTCCTCATAGGTACCAACTTATCCTTCTACTTTAGCTCAAGTAATTCCTTCTCCATTTATGTATGAAGAATAAAAAAGATGTAATAATTGAAAAATACAATCCTAAAATCATCCCACTCTATAGAGTCAATTTCATCATTTCTCATTTTATACTCAAACATAGTCCACTATTGATTGACTTCCCCTTCGAAATCATAAAAAACAAAAATGAATTTTCATGTTATGAAATATGGAGAATGGAAAATATCTTTTTAGTGGTATTGATCCTTTTCTTAGAAAATATAGGATCAATATAACCGCTGAATGAAGTTGGATTTTATATCATTATGGACTTAATAGAAAATTTTCCCCTCCTTTTCTCATTTGGAAGCTCAACATAATTAATGGATTGAGAATGTTTTATGATTATAATAATGATTTTTTTCATTTCACCTAACACAATTTTTTCTTTCACATGAGGTAAATCATTGCATTTTCCATCACAATCAAAATAAACACAATTACTTCTAGTTATATCCATTGATTAAAACCAAAAAAACACATCATATGAAAAAATAATATAAACCGTATAATCATGAAAAATTACTTATTATATTTCTAAATCATAAAACCTTGTTTTTAATATATGATTCCTTATTTTTATCTTAGTTTATTCATTTTCATCATCTATTTAAATAATCATTGATGGTTCTTAATTATTTTGTGAATTTCCAAACCATTCCCCCGAGTGTGTCAAATTAGGTGTGCACTAAGGCTTATTTCTTTACACTAGGTGATGATCGATTCGAGCTCAATGCACTATTTTCAGAGTTATTACCCCTAGGAACATCTATTCCAGAGCATATTCCACTTGTACAGTCCAAAAATGGATTTAATTTCTTTGAAAACACGTGTTCAATCCTTTACCAATATTTCAGAACATTTTCCAACACTTTGACTCATCCTAAGACTTAACCTTAGAAAAATCACTATAGATCTCAAAAATGTTTTCTCATCATAGTTTCTAATTCAAAACTAAACTTTGATCTAATAAAAAATATATATATCTAATATTTCCTTACATATATATTACATTGTAATATAAAAATATTCATCACATAACATAATGATTCATGCTAGAATCACTTAGGTCTAGTACTTTTGGAAACATTTACACATAAATAATTGGTCCATAAATGATATATATCATCTACCACTGTGTTCTCCATTACTAGAAATACTATTATAAATATAATACATAATACCATTCATCATAACCTAGTTAAAGGAAACAAAATAAAATGTGAGATCAGTTACTCAGTATGGGTAGACAAGGGACATATCAACACCTCATGAGAATAAGGTCATGATAACATGGGAAAAACATTTGGAAATTATAACTTGAACATAATATATTATTAAAATTATTCATGGAATTATTCTTGGTAGTTTATAATATATGATCATAAAATAATCAAATAACATGAACCATGAGAATAGAACATTGTTATAAATCGTAGATTTCTAATATACACGTAAATATTTAAATCATTTCCTTAGTAGTCAAGGAACATTTTTAAATATATCATAGTGGAATGGGTTTACTCTCCAAACCATTATAGTATTGACGGTTCACTCCCAAGTCAATCATAGTGGGTAAATTACCCAACTAAACTGGGTTCACTCCCCATTCAATTCCAATTTATCCTATGAGATATCAATATTTACCCAATGAGTTGGAGAGGTATATGGGTAAAACCCATTATATAATGGAAATAGTACACAAGATCATAAAACATTAATCATATATGAACCCATGATATCAAATGGGTTTCATAAAATTTTTATCATATAATAAAAAATAGAAAATAAATATGTATCATAATCATTTAATCATTTAATTATATTGTAACTTGTGGAAAAATAAATAAGTTCCATAATAATTCTATCATTATATAACCCATGGAAGAGAAATGGGTTTCATAAACATCTTTTTATTATAATAATAAACTATCTAGAGAAAGAATAATAATGGTATACTATAAGGCCCCAGCCTTAAACATTACTTAATCTTGAGATATTTCAAGAATACACCTTGAGGATCTTTTTAGGTTTAGAGTTTTAGAGAATTAGATCATAAAACATACATTACATCCCACATTTAAACAAAGTTGTTACAATAAAAGATATTATTGGTTTTTCCCCATCAACGGAAACATATTTAAATTAAAACATGGTTTCTTTCTTGACACATCCTTGACACTATCATCATATCATTCACCTTTCCCTTGACCTGAGAAAAACATTTCAAAAACATGGGATGAGCATAAAAAGCTCAGTAAGGTATGTAAAAGTATGAAAAGAAAACATTAGTCCATGTATGAAATCATACTTTACTCATAAAATATAAGAATTTTAACATACCTCATCAAATCATGAATAAATCATATAAATAATAAGGCATAAAGGTAACTTGAGGCATTCATAACATTTTTACGTAGGGAGTAACCCCCTTGGTTACGTTTGGAATACCCATCACAGTATATTCCCTAAATCTCTTCGGAGAAACCTTAATGTTTAACTCCTTCACGTTACCCAATGCATTGGAGAGCTATATCGGGCTCACCCGCCCTTAGTTTATCACGGAACCACCCATCTTCATAATAATGTCGAAGAACCATAACATAATCGTATCACATAAAACATACATAACGGAAACATAACATTTCCACATTTCAATCACAAGATATCAATAAAACACATTTATATAATAAAAAAATTATAAAAACCATTTTCAATGCCAAAATAAAAGAAAAGTAAAACATGGTATTTATTTTTCTTTTAAAAAATGGTATGTCTTGTAGAGGAAGCTGAAACTCAAATAATGGTCACGGCGGCAGAGAAGTCGTTGTCTGCACACATGTACGACAAAAACATTCCCTTTTGTCATTTAATAAAACACTTTGTATAAAAAAGATTCCTTTTTACTAGATATAAAATTCAAAGGGGTTTATACACCATATAAAAGAAAGTTGTTTATAGTAAAAAATATGCCTCAATAAAAGGATATTGAGACAAAGTCCCTTACAAAGACGGTATCCTTGGATTAAGGATAAATCAATTACATAATTATGTGCGACAAATGAATACAACAAATATAAGTGGATATTAAGTGTAAAACAATCAGAGGTTATTCACACATATTAATAGAACGACATATTCAAGGAGTAAAAGTTTATCCCAAAGAATCAAAATTGGGTTAAGAAGTTCCCTTACAGAAATTCAATAGCCTAACGGCGTCACTTCAAAATTCAGAAAATGAGTTGATGAGAGATAAAAAGTGTATCTCATCACTTGGAAATAAAATTTACATCAATAAGGATATAGAAGATCATATCCCAACATAATAATATGTAATATAAAATACCTAACAAAAGAAGTCTTTTTAAAAAGAGGAGGGTGAAAGGTTCCCTTACTGACTTGGGTAACTTTCGAAACGTACACCCCATTGAAGAAGGGTCATACAATGAATATGTAAATACCAATAAATGAAATTATATTACACAAGTAGTATAATAATGGTTAGTACATGTAATACTCAAAGGAAATGGTGGAAAATGTAGCATAAATATCACGGAAATAAAAGTGAGATGAAAAATCCCTTACGAAAACTCGGCAGCCTAACGGCGCCACTTAAAACATCCAAAAATGGATTGATGAGATCAAAATAGGGTCTCTAAAAATATTAAAATAAAATTTACATCAAGATAAATATAAAATAACATCCCCCAACATAACAAATAGGAGCTTAAAATAAGTGACATAAAGGAGAGTACTTAAAAAGAAAGAGAGAGGTTGGATCTCTTACGAAAATTCGGCAGCCTAACGGCACCACTCAAAACTTACAAAATGGATTGATGAGAGAAAATAGGGTCTATCATCATATGAACATAAAAATTATAGTAATATTAATATAAAAGAACATCCCAATAATAAGAAATATTATCTTAAAAGGAACGATATAAAAGAGTGTACTTAAAAAGAAAGAGAGGGGTAGGATCCCTTACGAAAATTCGGCAGCCTAACGACGCCACTCAAAACTTCCAAAATGGATTGATGATAGAAAATAGGGTCTCTAATCATATGAACATAAAAATTACATTAAGATTAATATAAAATAACATCCCAATCATAAGAAATATGATCTTAAAAGGAACGACATAAAAGAGTGTACTTAAAAAGAAAGAGAGGGGTAGGATCCCTTACCTCAAGTCTGACTTGTCTTGTTCGTTTCTTTATATTCCTGAATAATAAACTTAGGTCAATTTATAATTGATTAATAACCTAATTTAAAGATTATTATTCCGTTCATATCACATATTATAATGTTATAATAATTGTTTAATAATGTTAGTTCATATCATATGTTTTTTGTCGATGTTTGGTACATGAGTAAAAAAATGAACTTGTTTGAAAATGATTGCCCATGTAGTTATAAGTAAATCATTTACAGAATAGTATTAATGATTAAAATTTCATATATATCCATTACATATTCATTTTATACTATTCCATAATATTTGGATAAAAAAAATGAAAAGCATCATTCATGGAGACGGTAGGTGGTACGTACGCATGAACGATACTTTCATTTTTTTCATATTAATGGAATTAAAAATAAATGAGATATATATATATTATAATTACATTATAATGTAAATTTTATATAGGTCACATATGTTAATTAATTTCATTCTTTATACATTCCATGTATTGCATTAATGAGTCACATCACTTGAGGGGGCGGTAGTCCACACTTCCTCATATGAAATTATCGCATTTGCACAACATAAAAAGAATAAAGGTATGTTTTAAATATAAAATACAGAAGAATATAGTAAACATAAATACCATATATATCATATATAAAATACATTGACATAAAAATGGCCACCTTTAAAGGTGTTAAAAAAATATTGAACAATCATCGTTTCGTGAGGCAGAAAATCATCAACCACAGAAACAATATGTTCTTTAACCATTAGACGAAGGTGTGTGTAAGTGTAGCTCGAATCCTTCACATAAAAACATCCGAGTATATTTAATATACTGTTTTTGTTACAAAATAAAATAATAAAAAGATTTTATTGGGTTGGAGGAGCAAAATAAAACATAAGAACACAAGAGAATACACAACCTTTAAATCGGGTAACTCTTTTTGATTTGAGCTCAAAGGCTTCCTTGGGAAGACTTCTGCCAAAAGTGAGGCTTATATGAGTAATAGAGGTATGTTTAGAGACAAAATGGGTAGGGTTTGGCCGATCCAAAGGTTTTGGAAGTGTGGGTAAGGTGGTAGAGGTGGGGGCCTTTTATAAGAGGAGAGGAGGGGCACTCTTGGAATGTTAAGAAAAGATACTTTGTTATAAAATGATTTTCAGATAAAAAAAGGTCCCACAATTATAAATTTCTTGGATAAGGTGATAAGGGTTCGAAATCCACCCATCCAATAGGTTTTTGACAAGTTTAGATCTTATATTTTACATTATATTTTCATTTTATTTAAATCGTTAAATAATGAGGTAATCGCTGCATCATCATGGTGTCATAAATAATTTAATTTATTTAATGTCTAAAAATTATATAAAAAAATATCATGATGTAGGTAATTGTTTTAGATTTCAAATGAATATTTATAGTCAAAAATATGACTTGTATAACCCCATTTAAAAATTCTTTTATTAAAACAACTCATGTTTGTGACATTTTCATTTTAACTTTCAATAAAAGTCATTAATGTCATTATCTTACCAAAGTGGCTCCATGGGGTCCCCAAAATCGACCCATGGGTTGTCTTGGTCGGACATGACACATCCAATAAGGTTAGTACATGTTTCTAGGTCATTTCATATTATTAAAACATTATTTTTACCTTAAATTACACTAATTACCTCTAATCGCGATTAAAAACATAAAAGTTACTATTCACCAAAAAAATATTTTAATCCCATTGAACCAAATTTTACTTCCTAATGACAACCATGTATGTCGGGTTTTTGAAATTCAAAACACATAAGTGGTAAAGTTTCATTTAAACGAAAAATCAGTTTTTTAAGTACCACTTAGTGGTTTCACTATTCATCAAAAATTGAAGTTTTTCAGAAAAATACCAAAACTTCACCCTAAGATATATTTGATATTTCGAATTCAAAAATGATTTCTATTTTAAAAAATTCAAATCATATAAGTTACATTAATTAATTTAATAATTAATTCCCGTTTTCATGACAAATAACGTGTTTTTATGAAACAATATATATCAAAAGATTGACACTAGTTTAAGTCCAATTTCAAAGTGAAATTAATTCCAACGACCAATATTGGATTAAATGGTAAAAATATATTCTAATTTCACTTTAAAACTAATTCAAAAGATAATCTAATCATATAAATAAATTATACTAAAAAGAGGTTTTGAATTAAAATACAACATTTTTCACTATTCATTAAAAAATGAACTTTATCGGAAAAATTCCAAAAAATTTACACAAAGTAAAATTTTGATGTCCCGATTCTAAAGAATAATTTTATTTTGTCAAATATAACACATAAAATTGTCAAAAATTGGATTTAAAGGAGGTTCTCCATCAAAAGGCGGTTAATCGACCTTTTAAAGAATATTAGAATGTTTACGCTTAAAATTGGATTCATTCACATTTTTAATCCTATAACATTTATTGTAAAGAGTAAAAATATTTGACAAACATATATAATCATCTTTTAGTTAGTTCTGTTCATTCCCACTATTACAACGGCTAGGCGTTAACTACCATTTAAAATAATATTATTTTATTATTAGAGTGCAACGTAAGATTCCCAAGAAACTCTTTGTTGCGTATTGGGTATGCCATCGAGCATGGAGTCCACTTTAAAGTAATATTAATATTTTATTCACAAATATGGATAAATGTGAAAATGTCATATTCTTTATTTACCTAGGGTGTTACATCCTTCCCCCCTTTTGGGAATTGTATCCTCGCAATTTTAAAATTGGGCTTGGAAACTTCATTGAAAATCCCACATCGGAACAAGAGTCAGTAAAACAATCACTTTAAATTAAAGAAAGAGAAGTACAAAGGTCACCCGAGTTAACCCATACTAGGATTCCATGTAAGAAAACATGGATATGGAAGAAAAAAAGGGGGTCATCTTCTAAGGGAGAGTGATAGAAAACATGTTTAGGAGAAAGTTAACCACAAGAAAACCACATACTTGTGGTGGGTTAAACGGTATTCGATTCCCGCATAGGAAAATTTAATAAACATAATTTTTGTTTTAAGTTACTTTTCATTGAGGAATTTATTATTGATCTTAAGGAAACATACTTACTTGTCATGTTGACTTTCAAATTTTTCTATATTTCTTACACAAACTCATACTTTCCCCAAATGATGAGTATTTAAGAAGACTTGTTTACATTAAGAGAGCTATAATCAACTACTAGAGAATCACCTAATTCCACCAAAGATAACTATATATTTCCCATGTATTTAGACCTTAACCAAAACTAAAACCTAAAAGGTTAGTATGAGATCAGATAATACCCAAAAAGGATAAAAAACTATTCTTAATCTCCAAAATTTGTCAAACAATACCCAAAGTTCAACAAAGACCATTCAATAAACAATTTGTCCATAAAATTCTTCAAAGTAAAACAAACTAAGATTGAAACCCAAATATTTGAAGGATTTAATCACATAGTCTTCCAAGGTACAAATTAACACTTATCTCCAAATAACATCAGTTTCTCTTAAAGTCTCATTTTGAAAAGTAATTAACCGAATCACATATCCTCCATGATAGGTTAATAATTTCCATAGATAACCCAAAATCAAATTACTCTTAATTCATAAAATCTTCTAACTAAAAAGAATAAGTCATTCTAACAAGGGACTTCACGTAGTCCAGTGGTAGGCGATAAATACCAGTCGCACTTTGGTTGTGGGTTCGATTCCCGCAGCTTTGTCTGACGCGATGGGTTGTCACACGGTCTACGTGTTTTCATTTTTATAAAACTCTAAAAATAACCCTAACAAGTTTTAACCTCAATAGTTTCCTTATACCTCTCATTCTCATCCAAATTCATTACGATCTCAACTTCTTAATTCTTGAAGTCTTATTTCTCCACCATAAAATAAAATGATTCCCAAAATGAATAACAGCATACCTTGATCATGGCATCCACTCGGTTTCATCTCCATCTTGTTCACGTAGGTAGAAGTCCCATGCATTACAACAATGATTTAGAGATCCTTTAAAATCATTTTCTTCCTCCATACAAATACACCTTGTACAACATGGGTCATATGGGTGTTCACAGAAAAAAAAAATTTGGAAAATAATCATGTATGACATATAATTCCAAAACATCTGATAAAACATGATATCTATAAAATAGTCTGACAAAATTTGAGTTGAAACTTTCTATTATTGGTCCTTTTAAAATACCATAAGTATGTGTTGAGAGACTATATTTTAAAAGCAAATATAAATAGGTTGCGCAAGGGTCTCCTTCCTCAGCACCATTTTTAAAATCATAATATGCTTAAAATTCTTGTGATAAGGTAAAATATTTGAAAATACCTTGATAATATTTACATTTCCTGAAAATATGAGAATATTGTGAAAATAGTATTTGCCTAAATACAACCCATGACCCACGATGATCACGAGGTATAGTTGAGGTGTTTGATATCTCAAACAACTTCTTTCAAGTGAGTTGTATGCTAGAAAAGGTTTCACAATCATCCAAACATGACTTTACAATAATTATTGTCAGTATGTCATCAGGAATAGATAGGAATGTCGTTTGAGATCCTCCTCCTTCCATTCGTAACCGACTTTACTTGACCTAAAAAAAGTTATAAAACAAGGATTTAACTGAAATAATAGATATATGGACTAATCATGTGTCTAACAAAAACTCATAATCCCTAAATTTGTCTAAACCGACCTCTAATACCAACTATAAGGCCCCAGCCTTAAACATTACTTAATCTTGAGATATTTCAAGAATACACCTTGAGGATCTTTTCAGATTTAGAGTTTTAGAGAATTAGATCATAAAACATTCATTACATCCCACATTTAAACAAAGTGGTTACAATAAAAGATATTATTGGTTTTTCCCCATCAACGGAAACATATTTAAAATAAAACATGGTTTCTTTCTTGAACTATCCTTGACACTATCATCATATCATGCACCTTTCCCTTGACCTGTGAAAAACATTTCAAAAACTTGGGATGAGCATAAAAATATAATTAAGGGATATAAAAGTACGAAAAGAAAACAATAGTCCATGTATGAAATCATACTTTACTCATAAAACATAATAATTTTAACATACCTCATCAAATCATGAATAAATCACAGAAATCATAAGGCATAAAGGTAACTTGAGGCATTCATAACATTCTTACGTAGGGAGTAACCCTCTTGGTTATGTTTGGAATACCCATCACAGTATATTCCCTAAATCTCTTCATAGAAAAATTAATGTTTAACTCATTCATGTTACCCAATGCATTGGAGAGCTATATCGGGATCACCCACCCTTAGTTTATCACAGAACCACCCGTCTTCATAATAATTCCCAAGAACCATAACATAATCGTATCACATAAAACATACATAAAGGAAACATAACATTTCCACATTTCAATCACAAGATATCAATGCAACACATCGATATAATATAAACATTATGAAAACCATTTTCAATACCAAAATAAAAGAAAAGTAAAACATGGTATTTATTTTTCTTTTAAAAAAGGTATTGATTGTAGAGGAAGCTGAAACTCAAATAATGGTCACGGCGGCGGAGAAGTCGTTGTCGCCGCATACGTACGACAAAAACATTCCCTTTTGCCATTTAGTAAAACGCTTTGTATAAATAATATTCCTTTTGACTAGACATAAAATTCAAAGGGGTTTATACACCGTATAAAAGAAAGTTGTTTATAGTAAAAAATATCCCTCAATTAAAGGAGATTGAGACGAAGTCCCTTACAAAGACGGTATCCTTGGATTAAGGATAAATCAATTACATAATTATGTGTGACAAATGAATACACCAAATATAAGTGGATATTAAGTGTAAAACAATCAGAGGTTATTCACACATATTCATAGAACGACATATTCAAGGAGTACAAGTTTATCCCAAAGAATCAAAATTGGGTTAAGAAGTTCCCTTGCAAAAATTCAATAGCCTAACGGCGTCACTTCAAAATTCATAAAATGAGTTGATGAGAGATAAAAAGGGTATCTCATCACTTGGACATAAAATTTACATCAATAATGATATAGAAGAACATATCCCAACATAATAATATGTAATTTGAAATACATAACAAAAGAAGTCTTTTTAAAAAGAGGACGGTGAATGGTTCCCTTACCGACTTGGGTAACTTTCGAAACGTACACCCCATTGAAGAAGGGTCATAAAATGAATATTTAAATACCCATAAATGAAATTATATTACACAAGTAGTATAATAATGGGAATTAAATGCACCACTCAATGGAAATGGTGGAAAATGTAGCATAAATCTCACAGAAATAAAAGTGAGATGAAAAATCCCTTACGAAAACTCGGCAGCCTAACGGCGCCACTTAAAACATCCAAAAATGGATTGATGAGATCAAAATAGGGTCTCTCACCGTATTAACATAAAATTTACAGAAATAGTAATACAAAAGAACATCCCTCAACATAACAAAGAGGAGCTTAAAAGAATTGGCATAAAGGAGAGTACTTAAAAAGAAAGAGAGAGGTTGGATCTCTTACGAAAATTCGGCAGCCTAACGGCGCCACTCAAAACTTCCAAAATGGATTTATGAGAGAAAATAGTTTCTCTCATCATATGAACATAAAAATTACAGTAAGATTAATATAAAATAACATCCCAATCATAAGAAATATTATCTTAAAAGGAATGACATAAAAGAGTGTACTTAAAAAGAAAGAGAGGGGTAGGATCCCTTACAAAAATTCGGCAGCCTAACGGCGCCACTCAAAACTTCCAAAATGGATTGATGAGAGAAAATAGGTTCTCTCATAATATTAACATAAAACTTACAGTAAGATTAATATAAAATAACATCCCAATCATAAGAAATATGATCTTAAAATAAACAACATAAAATAGTGTACTTAAAAAGAAAGAGAGGGGTAGGATCCCTTACCTCAAGTCTGATTTGTATTGTTCATTCCTTTATATTTCTGAATAATAAACTTTGTTAAATTTATAATTTCTTAAGGACCTCCTTTAAATATTATTATTCAGTTCATATCACATATTATAATGTTATAATAATTGTTTAATAATGTTAGTTTATATCATATTTTTTTGTCGATGTTTGGTACATGAGTAAAAAAATGAACTTGTTTGAAAATGTTTGCCCATGTAGTTATAAGTAAATCATTTAAAAAATAGTAATAATGATTAAAATGTCATATATATCCAGTATATATTCATTTTATACTATTCCATAACATTTGGAGATAAAAAATGAAAAGCACCTTTCATGGAAACGGTAGGCCATATGTACGCATGAACGCTACTTTCATTTTTTTTGTCATATTAATGGAATTAAAAATAAATGAGATATGTATATATATTATAATTACATTATAATATAAATTTTATATAGGTCACATATGTTCGTTAATTTCATTCTTTATACATTCCATGTATTGTATTAACGAGTCACATCACTTGAGGGGGCGGTAGTCCACACTTCCTCATATGAAATTATCGCATTTGCACAACATGAAAAGAATAAAGGTATGTTTTAAATATAAAATACAGAAGCATATAGTAAACATAAATACCATATATATCATATATAAAATACAGTGACATCATAATGGCCACCTTTAAAGGTGTTAAAAAAATATTGAACAATCATCATTTTGTGAGGCAGAAAATCGCCAACCACAGAAACAGTATGTTCTTTAACCATTAGATGAAGGTGTGTGTAAGTTTAGTTAGAATACTTCAGATAAAAACATACTAGTATATTGAAGATACTTTTTTTGTTACAAAAGAAAAGAATAAAAAGAGTTTAGGGGGTTGGAGATGAAAAATAAAACATAAGAACACAAGAGAAGACACTACCTTTAAATCGGGTAACTCTTTTTGATTTGAACTCAAAGGCTTCCTTGGGAATACTTCTGCCCAAATTGAGGCTTATAGGAGTAATAGAGGGATGTGTAGAGACAAAATATGAAGGGTTTTTATGAGACAATGGCTTTGGAAGTGTGGGTAATGTGGTAGAGGTGGGGGCCTTTTATAAGAGGAGAGGAGGGGCACTCTTGGAAGGTTAAGAAAAGATACTTTGTTATAAAATGATTTTCGGATAAAAAAGGTCCCACAATTATAAATTTCAAGTATAATGTGATAAGGGTTCTAAATACACCCATCCAATAAGTTTTTGACAAGTTTAGGTCTTATATGTTACATTATATTTTCATTTTATTTAAATCGTTAAATAATGAGGTAATCGCTGCATCATCATGGTGTCATAAATAATTTAATTTATTTAATGTCTAAAAATTATAAAAAAATATCATGATGTAGGAAATATTTTTAGCTTTCCAATTAATATTTATAGTCAAAACTCTGACTTGTATAACCCCATTTAAAAATTGTTTTAGTAAAACAACTCATGTTTGTGACATTTTCATTTTTACTTTAAATAAAAGTCATTAATGTCATTATCTTACCCAAGTGGCTCCATTGGGTCCCCAAAATCGACCCATGGGTTGTCTGGGTCGGCCATGACACATCCAATAAGGGTAGGACATGTTTCTAGGTAATTTCATATTATTAAAACATTATTTTTACCTTAAATTACCCTAATTACCTCTAATCGCGATTAAAAACATAAAAGTTACTATTCACCAAAAAAATTATTTTAATCCCATTGAACCACATTTTACTTCTTAATGAAAACCATGTATGTCGGATTTTTGAAATTAAAAACACAGAAGTGGTAAAGTATCATTTAGACGAAAAATCAGTTTTTTAAGTACCACTTAGTGGTCTCACTATTCATCAAAAATTGAAGTTTTTCAGAAAAATACCAAAACTTCACCCTAAGCTATATTTGATATTTAGAATTCAAAAATGATGTCTATTTTAAAAAATTCAAATCATATAAGTTACATTAATTAATTTAATAATTAATTCCCGCTGTCATGACAAATAGTGTGTTTTTATGAAACAATATATATCAAAATATTGACACTAGTTTAAGTCCAATTTCAAAGTGAAATTAATTCCAACGACCACTATTGGATTAAATGGTAAAAATATATTCTAATTTAACTTTAAAACCAATTCAAAAGATAATCTAATCATATAAATAAATTATATTAAAAAGAGGTTTTGAATTAAAATACAACTTTTTCACTATTCATTAAAAAAATGAACTTTATCGGAAAAATACCAAAAATTTACACAATGTAAATTTTGATGTCTCGATTCTAGAGAATAATTTTATTTTGTCAAATATAACACATAAAATTGTCAAAAAGTTAATTTAAAAGAGGTTCACCATCAAAAGGCGTTTAATCGACCTTTTAAAGAATATTAGAATGTTTACGCTTAAAATTGGATTCATTCGTATTTTTAATCCTCTAACATTTATTGTAAAGAGTAAAAATATTTGACAAACATATATAATCATTTTTTAGTTAGTTCTGTTCATTCCCGCCATTACAACGGTTAGGCGTTAACTACCATTTAAAATAATATTATTTTATTATTAGAGTGCAACGAAAGATTCCCAAGAAACTCATTGCGTATTGGGTACGCCATCGAGCATAGCGTCCCCTTTAAAGTAATATTAATATTTTATTCAAAAATATGGATAAATGTGAAAATTTCATATTCTTTATTTACCTGGGGTGTTACATATACTTGGGCCACATCCCCAGTAAATAATAAGTAACATTAATTGATGTTATCTTATATGAAAAATTATTATAAATGAAAAATCACTTGGAATTTTTCTTGAGGAAAATATAATTTAATTGAAAATCACCCTTTTAAAATTAAAAATTCATAAAAAATAAATAAATTATTTTAATTTAAAATAATCTTGAAAATATATAAATGAATCTTGAAAGAATATAATGGTCATGGATTTGATAAATTCCTTTCCTTCCATTAATATTTAAATAAATATTCCTTTCATGTTTTCAATAAAAGCTAAATAGGCTTTGTTTAGAAAATTACATGAAGATTCCATTCAGAACATTTATACAAAAATCAAACACTGTTAATGATTTTTTTTATAAATAATTTGGATAATTTCAAAAAAAAATTGAAATTATTTTTAGAAAAGCTATTTTTAATGAAAAAAAGTTATCAACCAAAGAGAGAAATAGACACTATTTTTCTTAAAAACATTATTCTGAACTATTGAGTACATAAAGAGAGGAAAATGAATGGAAAACATTATTCCCAAGAAATAACTAGTTGATAATAAAAATAATTTGTTTATTGAGATATAGTTCATATTATTTCATTATTTTAAAAACAAATATAAATAATCCCTACAAATGTTGAGATTTTATCATAAAACACTTACCATTTATTTAATACTGAATTGTAAGGACCATGAGTGAATAAAAATAAATAAAACATAAAATATCATGAAAATAAATATATTCAATACATTGCAAGTCAAAGGATATTTATATAAACCTCATAAAAGAATATAGGTTCACAAAATATCATTTTCCCAAATAAGGCAATTTCAGGGAAAAACCAATACCTTAACTCTCTACATCCTTCATGCACGTTAAAAAAACCTATGTAAAAAAATAAGTTACAATAAATATATTAAATGGCCTTAATTATATATAGCATACCATATATGATTTTATTATTACTATTTATTACTCGTTTATAAATAATTACAAGTTAAAGTCGTGTTTCGAACAATAACTGTGTCATTTTTCAGGTATGTTCTAATTTATTATTTTTGATCCTCTTACATTGATCATGGTTCCCTAATATCCATAATTTTATCAATTATATAAATATAATATATATCATTATATATTTATTTATATTAATCCATAATTTTTCGAGATAGAAAACGAAGTACACCATTAATAGAGACGATAGGTCGTACATACCCATGAACATTATTTCCATTTTCTCAATAGATTGAAGGAAATAATGGTAAATAATATATTACCATTAAAAAATAATTTTTATGTAATATATATCACATATTTTCATTAAAACCATCCTTATTAACTTCTATTTATGTTTTGAATGAATTGCACCACTTCGCAAGGCGATTGTCTATTTTACAAACTATCGACATTATTATATTTCAATAGAATGGAAGGTAAAATGGTATATGTGATAAAATAATTCCATAAGTATACTAATATATTATAAATAATATATAAACATTTAATTGATCATTATATTTTTCATTGGGATTTGGTGACGTAAAACTAATAACATCGGTTCGCGAGGCGGTAGTCCGTCGTACACACAAATGATGATTTTGTATCCTAATTGTTGTAATTTTAGATAGTTGTAGGTTATTCATATAACATCTAAACAATTAAATATATAAATAATTATGATTTTACTATATAATCATGTTTTTATAAGAAGTAAAGGGGGTTTAGGAAGAAATAAAATAAAACAATTGATTAGAGACATTGCCTCTTCTTTAGAAAACATCTTTTGTTTCCAACAAAAGCCTCCATATGTTGTATTTATGACCAAAATAAATCCTATAGGATGATATGAGGTAATTAAAAAATATATTTCTATAGGTATTGGATGATACAAATGGTTTTTAAATGTGAAGAAGATTGGACTAGGGTGACCTATTATAAGTGAAGTGAGTGGAACACTTATAGTATTTTGTATTGAAATAAGTGTAACCACGTTCTCCACAAGACATAAGGATCCAAAAAAGATTATTATTGAGTTTTATACACTATAAGGTCAAAATATGTCTATCCAATAGGTTTTGGACATGGTTAACATAAATTTGGACCCATATCTTTTTTTAACCCCAATAAACCCATATCTACCATAACCACGGTAAACCCATATTTATCGTAACTACGATAAGTAATTTTTACAATTTTTACTATTTGTTTTTGTTTAATATGACCATAGTATATTATATAAATTTTTATAATTAAATATATTGAATCTATTTTACCAAATTCAACTCACATAAGTGGAAATTTTTATATAAACTTAAATCCGCATGTGCGATGAGAAAGCTATTTTCCAAAGAAAAATATTTAAAAGTTTAAAAAGCACTAATATAAAAATTCAATATGAAAATAATTATATTGAAATATATTTTAATAATAAATCTATAATTATAATAATTATTCTTTTTAACCCATTTTTTTAAAAAATAAGTTTCTATATCAATTATTTAAATAAAAATGCACATTTCAATGAAAAAAAAGTATTTTTCACTATTCATTAAAAATTAATCTTCTCAGAAAAATCCCTCAAATTAAACCAAACATAATTTTGGTATTCTATTTTAAAAAATTAATTTTATTCTTTCAAATCCATTTTTGAAAATTTTAAAAAAATACTTTTATTATTTTTCATAAGAATAATTAAAAATAATCTTTTTTGTTAAAATAGTTTTTCCAAAACAAATAAATACTTTACTAAAAATTAAATAATTTTTTTAAAATATGTTTTCTTTATTTAAAAACAATAAACCTAATATTTAGAATTAGTTTTTTCTTAATCATTATTCATACTTAAAAGTCTAGGTTGTAACAGACATGTTTAAATAATAATATTTATAACATATCAGGGTTTGTTAAAACTATGAGTTGGGTGTAACAAAAGATAGAAAAAAATTAAATTTACTAGAAAAATATATATTTAATAAAATAATAGGATTTCACGTATTGAATATGTTCTACACAAGATTTTTTAAATTTCTTAAAATTTATAACTTCTCAATACATTACCACTATGGCATTGTGGAAAAGATGACGGGTGCACTGATTCATATAGAAAATTCTATTTCTTCAAGGTTTAGTCTAAAATCGATACAATAGTTATGGATCTTCTACTCCAGGTTGCGAAGGGGGCTTCTTCCGGCGATCTGGGTTTTAAGAGGTTCCTTTTTCTGGTTTGTTTTGTGTTTTTTGAACTTTTGTCTACAATTTTTGGTTGTGGTGGTTCGGTGTTCTTGGTGGCGCGTGGTGTCGACGATGTCGAGCTCCGCCTTCGGTTCTAGTGACTGGTGATGGTTTTTTGGTGTTCAGAATTTTGGTTCGGGGTGATTTGTGCTGAACTGTGTACCTTGAAGCCTATTTCAGTCAATATGTCCAGTTATGATTTGGGTTCAGTTGAGTTGTGTGCGGTTGTTTGTGGATTTTTCTTTGAAGACCTTATGGATTTCATGTTGAACATGATTGAAGCCGGTTTCTTGTGCAGACAAGTGAGTGATCTCGGTTGGTAGTGGTGTTTTTGAAATGGTGGTATTCTGCTTTGAATTTGGTGGTTTTTTGGATGTGATGTTTGTTTTTGTCTTGGATAGCTGCTTCTCAAGAGATTCTGCAACGTTTTCTCACAAAATAATGCTTCAAATGAGGTTCAGGGCATAGAGGTTTTGTTGTTTCATGGATTTTCGGAATCATAAGTTTGATAGGGTATGGCTTTGGCCATCGGTACCATGCTTGTGCTCTTTAGCATGGGTCAGCTATCGTGCTGCGATGAGACAATGAAAGCTGGACTTTATGGTTTTTAGTTGTCGGGAGGAGCTTCAATTTTGTAACGAATGTTGCTTTTGAACTCGAGTTTTGGTATTTGGAGACTTTTTTGTGTTTAAATCTGGATTTCATGGGTTCTCACTTTCCCTTAAAAGTGTTTGGAAATAAGAAAAATTAATTTTCAGTCATCTACTTATGAAATACATTAATTAAGTGGTATCTTTTCATGGAGTAAAAATATGAATAGTATTATGCCATTTTCCAAGTATTACCTCAAGGATCTAGGGAAGTCATCAGAATTTTTTGAATTTGGAGTTGAGCTTTAGCACTAAAATTTATCCTTATAGAAATGGTTAGTCTTAGAGTTATATTCAAACCACAGATGATATGATAAGAGTTTCCTCTATGGATTTAAAATGAGGATTGTAAAAAGACCATTATCTTATAAAATTTTCATAAAAAATATCTTTCTAACTAGAATTTATATTATTCCTTATGAATACCTCAATGAAATGGAGTGTAGGACACCAACATAATGGTATAATGGTGTTCAGTTAGAACTATTGAAGAAATAAGAAATGGAAAATAAGGATATATCCATTCAGAAACACATCAGAGAATATAAAATTCAATATAAATGATATGGTGTTCAATTTTTGTGATAAAGTGTTCCCACAAATATCTCATTGGAGGAATGTTGTGTGATTTGGAAGTAAGTGAATGTTAATCCCTATAATATTGGTCCATGTGAAATTATTGCTCTTGTTAGGATTTTATCTTATTAAATTGTTTTTCATTTTACCCTCTACAATGTTAAAAATGTATTTAATGTATCCCATTTAATAATATATATAACATATCCTTAACATGTACTAAACTCAGAGGTCATATCATTAGATCATTATCATTCAAATAAGGATAAACCGATAGAAATATTTGATCATAGAGATAATGCATTGTGGAACAATTTTAATAACCTGGATAAGGTTCTCTATAGGAATCATAAAAATAAGGGAAAAATGTGGGAACTCGTGGATGTTATGAGGTAGTGGTATCCTCAATTAATTGTATTAGAGTGATATAATTTTGAGGGATTAATCCTTATAAGGGGATATAATGTGACACCCTGTGATTTTAAAACTAATTTCTCCTAAATAATTAATTTTTTTATAGATTTTAAATATTGAAACACTAAAATTATTTAAATAACCCTCAAAAATTATAAAATAAATCTAATTATAAAATTATTCAATGAAATATAACTGTTAAAAATAATTTCTAATTATACTAAGAAATACTATTAATCTTGAAGAACTATTTTGAAATATATTATTTAGAAGCATTGTTTTTTAATATATATTTTATTTAAAAATTAATTATGATTATTAAACTTATAAAAAGGTATTTTTTACACATGTCTAAAATTAATTCTTTGGTTTTTAATTAGTTTTAAATCAAAATAAAATCAATTTAAGTTAAACAAATATATTTTTGTAAAAAAGTGATTTTATGTGAGCAATGTGTTTTTATATTTGTAAATTAAATTAATTACTAATGATGAATAATTTTTGTTGAATTTTTAAATAAAATATTTAATTTCAAATTTTAACATTCATATTATTGTTTTGAAAAGGCTTGGAATTATATTAAATTATGTTTTAGGCATAAAATTCATTTTTCTAAAGGCGATTCTTATTGCATTTTCCACACATATAGTAATATAAATTTTGAACACTTTTAGTAATTAAATTTGATAACTCGGTTTCCACATTTAAAATCATAATTTTAAATATTTTTAAATATTTATATTTCATTTTTGTTTATTATTAATAGTAACTATGGTAATACTTCGCCGCAACTTTAAGGGCCAAAATTATTAAAATGGGTTAAAGTTAGAGATAAGATGAAAAATATCCTTAAAACATGGATAAATGTGATTTTTTAAAGGTATCTCAATGAAAAAATTTCTTATATTTGAATTTTGGTTTCACTTGGGACACATTCCCTTGAATATTACTTTGTTGTATTTTAATGTTATAAGTATTCACAATTGGTTCACCCACCAAACATATAAAATGACACCCCATCACTTCAACGATTCACGTACAAGTCCTCTAGTTCATATTGTACCAACCCAAATAACTTCCTAATATCTCTACTAATATACTAGAGCGTCATGTCTCCCAAAAGGTCTATACTTTCTAGTCATAATGTGTAATCAATAGAGTTTTCCCCAAAAAGAGTTAAATGTATTTACTTATCTATTTCGAGTTTCTATCTTTCTTAATCACTTCGAGATATTCTATAACCATAATAACACAATAAAATAAGTATCATTATTCCTTTAAAATGTTTTTACTTTTATTTTACATTCATTTTATAAATTTATTCCATCTTATGATAAATTATAACATTATCCATGCCTATGTGTGGACTAACACCTCCACAACTGGGTGTGAGTATTTTTCATATCTGTAGTACACAGATTGATAAATTGATTGATTAAATTAATATATATGATATTTTGGATATTATAATAATCCTTAAAATTTCTATTATTATTTATCATTCATTATTTCCATTATTTTTTAAATGAAAACATTACTTGTCTGTATGTATGGACTACTACCTCCAAAATGTGATTCAATTTATTTTTCATCACCTCTTTATATGAATGAATATAAAATAATTTATAAGGAATATAAATTAAACTTATAACATTATCAATAATATATAAATTATGGAACCACAAACGAGGTTCCTGGACTAGAACCATCAAACTAATATGTGCATCATAAATAGAACATTTAACACCACAAATAGTGATTTTACTGATAAGTTATTAATAAATATAAAATTTAAAATTATTAAGTAATATTATATTATAGGATAATTATAAATATGTTTCTGGTATATATTTATAATAAATCTAAATTTATTATACATGATCTCAAAAATGTGCATGAATAGTGTAAGGACATGAGATAATGGTTTATGTTGAAATCTCATTTTTAATATTGACTATTTATAAATGATTGTACTTTAGTGGAATTATATTCTCTTTATATCTTTAACACCCAGTATTTTATTCCCCATTGGTTATATCTATGGTTTACATATTTCCCTTTCATTCCCATTTCTTTGGCACTTAAAATAATTGATAAATGTTTTTAATAAATGTCAATCTTATTTCCTCTTTGTTCAATGAAATTTTTCTTACTTGTCCATATTCTTATAAAATAATTAATGAATATTATTTTATATGATCTAATGATTATTTAATTTCACTTTCAGGAATATTTTAATTTATTATGAAAATATATTAACAATTAATATCTATAATGATTTTTTTAACCTGTTATTTATGAATTTAAAAAAATTAAAAGGAATCATTTTTTTAACTTTTTTCTACATTAATAAATTTCTCCACCATCATGAACATTATTTTCTATGTATATTATTTTACATTTTTATAAATTTATTTTTAAAAAAATGTTTTTTTATATTGTGGGAATTTTTAAAAAAAATTAATCAAATGAAAATGATATTTTTTTCTTATTTTCAAAGAACAGATTGAATGTTATATCAATGTTATTTTTCATCTATGCCAATATCCCTTCATGTATTTTATGATTTACTAGGGACATGAACTAACAATTCCAACCAAGTTATTCATCTATATGGGTTAAGATTATGGGATGTTGAAAATTTTATGAAACATGTTTCTTTTCCATGGGTTAAGCTATGATTAATTAATTGATATTTTTATGATCACGAGGAACACATATGCATTATTTTCATTATGTGAATGGTATGTATGTTAAAGAATTATAATACATTTTTTAATGACTAGTATCATATTATATAATATTTAAAGTATTGGGATTGAATCTATTATAAGAATGAAAGGAGTTCGGTTAGTGAACTTAATCCATTATTCTACTTTTTACACTTTTTGAGATGGTCTTGGTTGTGATCCTTGAATAATGAAATAATTTTCTATTCTTTTAATAGTTTCAAAATTCAAATAATATTTTTTAATGGGATATGATCTTATTGATAATGACTGATTAATGATTATTTCTCACTATTATTACACATGTATTTTTAAATGATAAGACTTTATGGAATGAATCATGATTTTTGATCTATGAACAACTGGTTATAAACATTATATGATATAAATTTATCTCAAAATCTTATTTGAATCTTATTATTATATATGATCATCAATTGAAATATCTAATGTTTCTATTACTGATCATCTGAGCACACTCTATTATATGTTTCCACTTTAACCAATTTAAAAAATAGTCGTTCTATGTGTAAAATGTCAAAGAATTGTACTTTGAGAGAAGAACTTTATGGGATCTATTGACTATCTTTTATAAAAAATATTATTATGTATATATAATTCAACGACACTATAAAATTTTAATTTATGGGGAATGAATTAATATTTATTATATTATGTTTCCATAAAAATGATGAAAATATATATTTATGTTTTCCTCATGTCAACTCATATCTAATGGCCATTGATACAAACTGGTGAAGGAAAATATATTTTGGTTGATGTTCATTTTTTATTATTCATGAAAATCGAAAGTCAATAATCTAACATAGTTCCCAATAAAAAATATATGGACTATGTTTTTTTGGGATAAGGAACCTCTAATCCTAAGGAAGTTTTGGTAGCAGCCTCTGAACTTTATTACATTAGGATGAGGACCACTTCATCTAGGTTATGATGTGATTTAAATCTCCCTTGAGCATTGCACATACCTACTTCCATGGATGTAATTTCTTATATTTTAAGGGTTTTATTCTCTTACATGAATCATACCATCAATTTTATTTCATTTAGGCTATTATATTAAAAAATAATGGATTGAGAATAAATTTTTAATGGAACATGAATGATAGAGGATAAAATGTAACACTTAGTCATCAATGGTAATCGTAGATAGGTCACTAATAAACTCAAATACATATATTTATTTATATTCAATTGAGATTAATATGTGAGAGGAATCACTGATGATTTAATTTATGGAACTTTTGGTAGAGAAAAGTTCATACCATGCATTTTTTTCATAAAATCAATGATAACATTTTCACTTTTAAAATAAAAAATAAATATGAGTATAAAAAATTTTTGGGCCCTATGAATAAGAGAATGGGATTTTCATTTTCCACAGGATTACTGACACGTTGATGGGTAGAGACACATCGAAAACATCACTCATTTCTAGTGATGTGGTGGTGTTAACCTCTCACTAGTTGTAAGTTGTGTCTTAAACATTTTTCTAACAGAAAGGGGTCTAATTCCTTCAACCGCATTTTTAAGGGTATTTTATAAACCTAATAACCTTAAAAAACACACTCTATAAGGGAAACCAGTAAAAAAAATTCAGTTCATCTAATAGGATTATATTTTATAATTCATGGAATCAAAATGAACACATGGGTCAAATGTTATGAAAATTTTAAGTCAGACTCTATTTCAGACTAAAAGAAAATTGGAAAAGGAAAATCCTCTACAAATAAAAAAAGGGATTTTCAAAATATTTTAATTTCATAATGAATTAGGTATATTCATTCATGAATAACACATAATACTATGAATAAAGGTATATTACAGATGATGGAATCATTTTTTGTTATCCGATGAAGTGACACCTCATTTATGAAGCATCTCGTCATTCATGAGGTGACACTCCTTTCACAAAGTAGTAAATTATGAAGTTCCTTGACCATATAATTCTTTAAAGTAGAATATTTCCCTTCTAAAAACTAGAAACTTTTTCAACTCTATGAAATTATTTTTCTCCCATAATGTAGTGTCGTCATTGATCGTACATCCATTGTAAAGGAAATATGTGATCATATACTACTACACATTCACCCATTAGGAAAATAGGATACATAGTTGCAATATATAAATATAGAATTCTTACTATAGAATATATAAAGATATGTAGATAGATGATTCAAGTGATATAGAGTTTGAGATACCCTTCATAGGAAAATAATGAGTACAAAGGAGGGACTTCGTATCACGACCTTAGATCTTGTATCCCATAAAATATATATTATGCTATATAATTATTTGTCATTTATAACACCCAACCTAAAAAAATACATATTAAAAATATATTATCCCAAAATTTATAATAAATTATAATATTTTAAATCATTTATAATTATTTCCTTTAGAAATATTATAATTAATATGAGTTATAATTGAAACAAATTTTTAAAATGAAATCATTTTTATTATATTATATATTTTCTTTTAGAATGATAAATTTAAAGATATTATAAAATAAATATGATAAGTTAAAATTCATTTTTTATTTCCTCTCATCAATAATTATCTTAATATAAATTTATCATAATTTTTTAAAATAATTTATTTCATAGTTAAGAGCACAAAATATAGTTTTTGATATAATATCGCTTTCATTACATCATTAGAATATTAGAATAACATAAAACATATGAAATATTTTTCACAAAAATTATATTTCCATTATGTAAAATTATAAATTATAAATATCATGTTTTAATTTCAAACTAATGTTTCTTACTTTAGAAAAAAGGTAATATTTTCTCAAAAATTATTATAATTACAATAGAAAGATATATTTTCAAATTAGTTATTAAAAATTGAATCAATTTAAATGGATTTAAAATTTTAAATTAGTGGGTTGAAATTATCTATTAAGGGACACTTTATATTTTGGAATAATGATTATGTTTCGTTGGGAAAATATTAGTTACCCTAGAAAAATGATTATTTTTCAAAGAATAATAATTTTCTAATTATAGTGTATTTTAAAATTAAATTTATCAACTTCAAACTATTATTATAATATGATGTTTAAACATATATAAAATTAATTAATAATCATTTAATGAGCAATAAATACTAAATACACCTAATGATAAAAAATAAATTTTTCTAGAATAATAGTTTTTCAAAAAATTATATGTTTTGATTTAAAACAATTCTCTTATTTAGAAATTTTATTCATTTAAATATAGTGTTTATTCAGATTCCAAATTATAAAATTTAGTAATATGGGTCATATTTAATTTTAATACTAAAATAAATGATATAACTAATATTTTATTAAGAGTAATATGTGTTTAAATTTCATATCTCAGGTGGAAAAAGTTTTCAAAAATTAACATGGAATATATAACATCTAGAAATAAATTGTGAGGTTTTAAGTTCTTACTAACATGTCCTTTGAACATTTTTTAAACTAAATCACCTAAATTCAATTACATTCCATTATTATCTCTTACGTAGAATTTGTTTTTATATAAAATCCCTTCATCTTCATTTATAATAGGGTAATAACTTCCACCATTGTAATACTTCACTCTTATTTAAAAATTAAATTAAAATCCTACCAAAATTCCCTTTCCTTTATTTTCTTTTCATGCCATAATTCCCCTACTCACCATAAAATATCCTAAGTCCCTATAATCTAGTGCCTTCATCAAGAGTAATTTCATTGTCACAAAATAGGTAATACCTATTTCTTATCATCTAATTCTTATTCATTACTTTCCAAACCAACCCTCTCCATATTATAATTATAACCCCAACATTATTTGTTTTTAAGATGTTTTTATAATAATTGTATGACCGGTATTTATACTCATTATTCTACTAAAAAACAAGATTCGTTATTAGTGTGTGTGCATGTATTGCCATATCGATGATGAGATGATTTCAAATTTTCTTCACCAATATTCACGAGTGGTTGAAATAGGTTATTTAATCAAATAATATACTATATACAACATTTTAATGATTTTTAAATTATATGATACAATATTTTCCATTTTATTTCTATTCAATGAAAATTATAGTGTTGTTTTTCTTTATGTGCAGACTATTGCCTCCATGCGATGATGTTTCTCTTCTATTTTCCATATAAAAGAATAGAGATGGATTTAAAGATTTATTTAATGTATAAAATATGTTACCTGATAATTAATTAACATTAATTCCACAAAATATTTATTTTTATTTCAAGCACTTTTAAGGGAAAGTGGAAAACCAATAAATATCATGAAATAAAATGGACTTCAAACTACCTATGAGATAAACAGACTATTCCAGAAAATTTTAATAGAGTTAGAATTATTTAACCTCTATAAATGCTATTCGATGGAGTCCACCTTCAATTCTTGATTGTATTTGATAAGGTCTTCAAAGAGGTATGCCATTTTGTCCCAGAATTAAACATGTTCCTCTAGACTTGTTTTCTCCTCATTGAAACCTTGGATCAAAATACGATTCGGTTTATCGATCCAAGCACTCTGCTTTCCATTCAAATCCACTTGCAATAGTCTTTCAAACATTATATGGGAATCTTCCCCTGAGTTATTAATCTAGAAGGACTCCTTGAGAATATCTTCATTAGAATGAAGGATAATCTCTCAGATTATTTCTTTTTCCATCTTATAATAACATTAATTCATGATAATATTATACATTCCATAAGTAATATTTTCAATGAATGGTTATTATAAATTTAATCTCTAAAAAGGACATATTAATATAACTATTATAAATTTAGTTAATTCATGTAAAAAATATTTAGATATATAAATTATGTGAAAATGGAATTCTAAAAAAAATAATATTAAATTCAAGTGATTATGAAACTATATTATATCACCTTTGACCATGGTCAATAAACAAAGAGTATTATAAGAATTTTAATAAAACTACCCTAAGTGACTAACATAAGTGAACAAAATATCTATAAATATCACTAAAAGATAATAATTGGAAGTTATAAAATAAATTATACATTAATAATTTAATTTTTTATATATAAATTATCGTAATTTAATTATGAATGAAGTTAAGTGGAGGTGTAGAATATTTTTAGGCATATGTAAGGGTTTCATCTCAGAACATCCTTCTATGAGACACATGTTCTTTTTTAAACCTAATTTGTTTTAAATAGTTTATATACTTATAATTATTTATATAATATCATGTATTATTCTTCTTCATCATATTTTAACTCCATCTTCAAGATCACATTCTTTTAAGGGGTTTCTATTAGAATGTTCCTCAATCTGTAATATATTTTCTTTCTCAAATCACCTTCATTAATATATGTTTTAATATTATACACCAATTTATAATTTATATAGTGTATATAAAACACATGATTTTTCAAAAAAATATATGATTTAGTTAATGTGAATTATACATCCACATTAATTTCTATCTTCTAATGAATTTTATTCAAAAATAATAATGATGCTTTTCAGGGTTTGTGTGACTCAATTTTATTCCTTAGTTCATAATCACTCATCTTTGTCTATTTTATTTCATGAATTATATATTATAACCTATGATTAATTTAGAATTTATTCCACCATATTTTCTAGATAAATCAGGTTTCATACAAAAGTTTTATTCCTTTGTAATTTTTATATTTTTTATAATTCGTTATTTGTTAAAACAAATTCTCATTAATTTTAATGGATTTTTCATCCATGTATTTATATTTACTTACCATGAATGGTATCCATTAATAAGTGGAAATGAAAACTATTTTTATCTCCTATTATCCCTTTATTCCCCTAATTTCATTTTAATTCATTATTTTCTTTATTCTCTTTTAACCATGTCAGTTTTCAATAAGTTTATTTCAAAATGTTAAAAAAATCTCATCCTTTCAAAATAAATTTTTTATCACCCATACCACATTTTATTTTGATATATTTTATGTCCTTTTAATAGTTTCATTATTATATATTAATATTTAAAATTAAATTTTATCAATTCATTTTAACTTCCATTTTTGAAAATATTATTTCATTTTCAATTATCTATCATTAATGATTTTTTTAAATGTAAAAATTTTCAATTGATTTTAAATTCCCATTTTTATAGAATTTATTTATTTTTAGGGTATCCTTTATTAAGAGAGATATATTTCTTTATTTCCTTTTCTTCTTTTAAATGAGATATATTTTATTATTCATTATTTTTCATGTGTTAAAGATCAAAACATTATAATTTTTATTACGTTATCCCTTAGCATTTGAGCTTGACCCATATTATGCATTTTATTATAAAGGTAATAAAGATGATTATATTTTTTGAGATATATTGTAAATTGTATATAGTATAATTATTATGGATAAATATTTTTAATGTGTAGTAAGTTAATATGTATATATACCTAATTTCCAAGACATTAAACCTTCTGGTCTTTGGGTTGGGAGACTCCTACATGTATTATTTAAATCATGAGATTAATGTATTATATATATCATGATTAACTTGGGTATCTATAGTTGGTATCAAAAAAAGGTTTAGTTATTATGAATATTAGTCTAGTTACTTTTGGAAATTAAATTAGATAACATTGGGTTTGGGGATAGAGAACCATAGAAAAAACCCTATAGATGAGTTTATGTAAAGGATGATATTCTGAAATATTGTTATAGCCTTGAGTAGATGGTTTTAAATAGTAATACACACCTCTCTATATAACATGAGTAGATATGGATATGGTAAATATGCACCTAGGGGTAAGAAACACAAAATGTTTTGGTTGGTGATTGATTTGATCATCACCCTAGTGCATGTTGAGTGGGACTAATATGGAACACCTAATATGAAAATCCAAGGGGAAATTATTTGGTTGATCTTGTGCTCTTTAAAACCCACTATAAAATAATAATTTTTCAGTTAGTTTAAGGAATTATATTGAGGTATGCATGATAACAATAAATAAAGTAACATAGGTTAAACTACGACTGATGTTGGTTGAAAAAAAAAGGAAATATAGGCCAATGTGATAATATAAAAATAAAAAATATTTTTATAGTTTAATGCCTTTAATGATAATTACCCTTTATTGTTAATGTTTTTCACTCATATCAACCCTTTTGGTTTTTGTAATGGATATATCTAGAATGAACCATGGTTGTGAAGAAAAAACTGATTACCTCAACGAACAACCCATCATAGTGTGAGATATAATTAGAAACCATAGGATTATTATAAACCAGTTATCAGGAAATATGATTAAAAACAAGAATGTAGTTGAAATCCCCAAACACACCAAAGAAGTGAAATATAGTGTCTCATCAATGACCAAGTGGAAATGGTGAAAAATAAAAAAAAATTATAAATTTACTATTTGTAAAACAATTGGAAACAATAACCATGTAAATTGAAAAAAGGGTACTATAAGATTCTTTACTTATGGTAAAGTAGTACATGCATCATATTTTTTAGGAAATATAAAGATTAGGTAAAACAAAAAGAGAGAAGATATAACTCATCCAATTGAACAATTAAAATTTAAATGTCTTATATGTAGAGAACTCAGGGATTATTGAATCTAATGTCCTAATAAAATGATTTTTTAGGATGGTAGGAATCCAAAACTTCATAGGCATATGAAGTACGTAAGAAGCTAAGAAATGAAAATTGATGAACACGATAGTAATAACAAGGTTTCACTTACCCTCTGCCCATAATTAGTGGATGTATTTTAGTTCTATTAAGCCTATTTAATATTGTATTTTTTTAAGAACAACATGTTAACACACCCAAGGATGTGTATTTTATGAAAACAAATTAGTTGTATTATTATTACATTTTTTGAAATAATCTTTGTGAAAATAATTAAATCCACTAGAATCTATTTTTACAATTTTCAAAATAAAATTTATTTATTCACTTTGACTAAACATTAATTTACTGAATAGTTAAAATAGATTATAAATTAATTATGACCATATATTATTTCATGGTTGACTATGAATTATCTATGAATAAAATTGACTTCATCGCATAGGCCTTAATACCAAGTTATGAGATACATTCCAATGAAATGGTTCTAGAAAATAAGTTTTTTAAAGTCTTCCCAATGATATTAAGGGTCATATCTTGTTGGAGATAATATCATAAGGCCTAGAAAACATTTCACCACCTTTATTTATTCCTTCAACTAAATGAGAATTAAAATTTCAAGGACCCAATTTATTTAAAAGGTCGAGAATCTAACAACATGAGATTTGGGATTCTTTAAAATAAATACTATTTTCTATAACTTGATTCAAATTATACACATGATATTAAAAATTACAAAACAATTATGAATAAATATTTCATAATGTTATAATAAACACTACGTTAGTAAATAATTAATATTTATTTCCTTTATAAGGTATATAATAAATTTTAGTTAATATTGAAAATTGTATTTTTAATAGAATTGTTTTCTTTATATTATATATTAACTTTTGGAAATAAAAATTTATAAATACTAAAATTTAAATGTGATAAATAAAAATTCACTTTTGATATCCTCACAACAAAATTACATAAGACAATGTTTTATAATTTTTTCTAAAATAATTGATTTCTAGATGAATTTTAAAAAATATTGTTTTTGAAACCCCATATATTTTAATGAATTACATGGATATAAGAATTACCTAAAACATAAAAATCCTTTTTAATGAAAGAATATACATTTTTTAAGAAACAATATATATTTTCAGTTTCATACATGAATTACAAACCTATATTTTATATTTTAAAAAATAATTATAATTTTAAAAAATATTTTTAAATAAATTATATATTAGTAATTTAAAATTAATTTTTATCAATTAAATAACATGATATTTATTTATAAACTAAAATTATCAAGTCAAAATTATCTTATTAGGGAACATTATATTTAGTTATAAGGATTAAGTTACCTTGGGAAAATATTTTTTACCATCACAAGCTGATTGTTTTTCAAAGAATAAAAATTTTCTAAATATTATGTATTTTTAAAATTAAATGAATAAATTTCAAATTTAAAAACTAATATATTTTTCAAAAATATATAAATTGTAATTAACACAAAATTTTCTAATAATAAATGTTCACTAAATTTAATAACATTGAATTATTAAAAAGATATTTTTCTTGAAAAACTGATTTTCAAAACATTATATGATATGATTTAACAAAATATATTATCACATTACTAAATTTAATAATGATATATTTAGAAGAGATATTTATTTAGAATATCAAAATTTATAGATAAGGCTCATATTATATTTTTATAAATAAAATAATTGATATGAATAATATTTAATTATGAGTAATAACTATTTAAATGATGAATCTATTGTGCTTTAAATTTAAAAAAAATAACTTGACAATTAAACATTTTATAAATACATTTTTATGATAAAAATTATTACCTAAAAGTCTTACAAAACTTCGTTTACCTAACATTCATTCCATTCCATTTCTACCCCTTTGTGAACATTATTTTCCCTATAAATGTCACTCCACTTCAATTACAAATGGTGGAACACTTAGAACCTTTCAATACTACACTCTAATTAAAAAATTCCATTAACCTCTACCAAAAATTATTTTCTTGGAAGTATTTTACATTCCATAATTTCCCTAGTCACTAAAAAATAGTCTACGTCCCTCAAATCTAAGGCCTTCACTAAGAGAAACATCTAAGTATCAATGTAGGTAACACATCATTCCTATTGTTTCTTTCTTATTCCTTCCCTTCTTAAAAAACATAACTATAGAATAATAATATCCATATAATATTTAGTTAGTTGAGATGTTATTATAATAATGGTAAAACCAATATTTATTCTCTTATATATATAATGAAAAACTAGAATCGTTGTTAGTGTGTGCAAGTAGATTACCGCCTCCATAAAGTGATGATTTCTGTTTTTAATACTGCCTTTCATGGATAGTACAAAAAATTATTTACAAATAAAATGCAATAATTTTATCATTTTAAAATTTCATATATTATATGATAATTTTTACCTGCATTACATTTTATGGAAATGATATCATCATCTATGTGTACATGTGAACTATCATCCTCGTGAATTGATATTTCTATTTTCTTCCATATAAATTATCATGAACATACATAAACATGTATTTAATGTATATATATTTTTATTTTAACACCCTAATATTTTATATGTATTTCCTTGGAAATAAAATTTGATGTATTTGATATATTTCATTACACAAAACACCGAGTCTATATGAATCGTGATATAGTAAATTATTATAACATAGTTTTGAAATTGATTGGTATAAAAATTAACAACCACTTTAGGAAAAATATTTATAATGGTATTTAAAAATGTAAATTTATGGATTAATCTATAACAAATAGGTAATCAATTTTCATTAAAAACATTTTATACAACAAATATATGTTTTCTTTTAAAAATGGATATAATCTCATTTTTCATTTGAATTTATAATAAATTTATACCATTTTATTAAATTTATTTCTATTAAATTTATAAATAAACTAATTAATTACATAAGAATTACTATAATACTTGATTTTGGTATAACATAATTTTTGGGCTAAAAAACACATTTTATCCAAAACACAGATTTTATGCACGCATTGTGTTTTTATCATAATAAATATATATTAATGGATATAATGAAATTTCTAGATTATATCTTCAGTATATAATTTAATAATAATTTTATGGTTTTTACAAGAAATGTAATGGATGTAAATGAATTTTATGCCTAAAAATTCATTAATCGAAAATGGGTTTTAATTGGGGTTTTTACGATTAATTGAAATTAACTTATATGATATATAGAAATTGAATTTGATAAAATTGGATCCATATTTTAAATAATTATATTTAATATAATTTAATAGGAATAATTTATTTTTTTATTTAGAATAGTAAAAACATAAACAAATTATCACCAGGGTAATGTTTAAAATGGGTAAATCAGGGGTTATATGAAGAGATAAGGGTAGTATTTCCTCCCAAACTTGTTTAATTATTATTTTATGAATATATTTTAAACTTAATATATAATTCTTTAAATAACCGGCCATTTAGATCCACTTTCTAGTGAATGTTCCCTTAAATCATTGAAATATTTTATGAAATTCCATATGTGTCCCACCCCACAATTATAATAGCGCACCTCTTATCCTCCATTATTCACACCATTTTCGCCTTTGTTATTGTAAAATACATGCATAAAAACCTTACTTGATTCCTTACCTTAATACTATATATTCTGTACTTCTCCTAAGACCAATACTTCAAGGAAAAAGTAGTAATCCAAAGGACTACTCTCTATGAAAAGGTATAGATCTTAACCAAGACTATTTAGTTTTATTTCTTCATATAATCCCTAAAATCATGTTATATATATATAAAAAAAGATTAATATTATATAATAAAAATATTTTTTTAATTATGATGATGGAAAACCCATTTAACACCTCTTCTCAATCTAATAAGAGATGAATGTATCACATTTTCATATATGTGGATTATTACCTCCATAAAGTGATACTTGTCATTATACACCATAATCATTCTTGGTTGGTTATTATGATGTATTTAATTATTATATTTGATATTTAAATTATAATACTTATTATATAATTTTGTATTAATATTTACCTTTCTTTCATTTCATCTATCTAAAAATTAAAACATTATTTGTGTGTACATATGGTCTATCATCACCACATATTGATGTAATTTATTTTTCATCATAAATTTTATAAATGATTGAAAAAAGTGTATATAATGAGTATATATGATATTTATATAATTATTAAAATTATATATATTAATTAACCATGATCAAATTTCTAGGACCATAACCACTGAACCGAAACAGAAATGATAAATGAAGCAGTTAACACCCAAAATAATGAATTTACTAGAGAATGGATATTAAATGTCTGAAGAAATGATATAAGTGGATAATATATGATATTATATGTAATAATATTATTATTTTATATAAATAAATTAAATTAAATTTCTAATACATGATGATAGATTTATTATAAAGCAATACTAAATTTTTGTAAACATTTTATGTTACAATCTCATTTTTACAGGGATTGTTTATAATTATATTTTTTATAATGAAATTGTATGATATTTCTCCCCCCCAAAATTATGTATTTGATTATATTCTATTTATTTATAGATATTTAATGTTTTCCTTTCATTCCCCCCTTTTACTCACTCAATATACTAGGAGAATGTTTTAAAGGAAACCCAACCATGTTTTTCCAATCAATTATGAATATTTTGATCCATTTCCATATTTCATTTTAAATGTTTTCAAGAAAGTTTTTAATAATATAAAAATATTATTTTAGGAAATTTTTGAATATATTTTACTTTACTTAACAAGTATTAAAAGGAATCTTATTATCATTTTCTAAATGTGATACTTTTGGCTTTTGCCAAAAATATCGAAGGAATTTTTGTTTAAACATAATACACATGGATGAATTTCCCACCATCATGAATTGTTATTTAATAAAATATTTAATTAAAATATTTCCTTTTTATTTTTAATTAAAATTTATTACTTTTTATTTTGTATACTTTTGTATTATGAAATTTTATTTTCCTCATAAAATGATCTTGTGATAATTTAATATAATTTTCATCTATAAAAACATCCATTGATGTTTCATTTGATTTTCTAGGAATATGATCCAATTATTCTATATTTATTATTTCTCAATATGATTTATCATTTTGATTGTGAAATATTTCAAAAACCTCTACCCTTTACACTTGTTTTGATATGATGATATGATAAATTTTTATGATCTTGTGGGATATATATATATATAAGGACTTATTTATTTGATGGGTGGTTCTACTATAAAATAAAGAAGAGTGGTTCGGGTATAAACTATGGTTTAGTGGGTCTGATATATCCCTCCAATTAAATGGGTAGTGATGGATATCTAATTAGATAATAAGTATTGTAATGGGGATTTAACATAATTTAATAAGGGGATTTTTAGAATAAGATAATCTTATGAGCGTACCTTGACATTGAAAATGATAGATTGGGGAGTAAACCAATTCAACTATGATTGTCATCCTAGTGAACCTTAAATAATGAAATGATGGAATTGGGAGTGAACCAAATCCAATATAATAGTCTTTTAAATGATAGTTTAATAAATAAATTATTTTCTATGTATATTTGCATGCTAAAAACATATTTCGTATGTATTTTGATTGATAAAACATTATATCAGGTTCCATGATTATGATCTATGAATTTGAGGGTATGATTTTTTATTTTTAAGATCATGTTCTCATAAAATTATTCTAATATTATTCCCTTTTATCATCGTTGATTGATATCTCTTATGAGTACCCTTACTGATTGTCTAATATCACTCATTTTTATGTCCCCCTAATGTTATAGAGAATTTTTTTATGTGTGATATATATAATAAAGGTTCTGGTACTGAAGAACTATATCTACAATGATTTTAAACTTTTATATACAAGTCATTTATATATCCATGTTTCCGTATAGACTATACCTCTATGGTCATCAGGCGTGTAATAATTTCAAATGTATTCAATTTTAATATAAAATGATTTCCTATTTATCTATGAAATTTATCATTCACTATAGTAGGAATCAAAGACAAGGTTCAATAACTTTTAGAATATAGGATACATATTCATTAGTTTTTATAAAAGTTGTGGTAAATCTTATTTTAATTATTAAAAATGGGATGTATTTCTTTCTATATAGAAGGAACCCATTTTTTGTTCTGAAGACCCATGATCAGTAGGCCCAATTACATGGTCCAAAATACCTGTATCCCTATTCACCCATAATGTCAAGTAGGCTGAGTGTCATAAAGTAATGATTTATAGTTCAAAATGTCCATTTCGGATGAATATACTATTTATACAGTACCCTGCTATTTTACATACACTACTACAATGCTACAGTACTGAAAAAGTACTTGTGGAAATTTTCTCCGACCGGAATTTGAACTCAAGATTGATGTAGGATTATGGGGAGTCTTTACCACTCGAGTAAACCCCCTAACTCCAAATGAAGAAATAATAGTGAAAACTATTAGGATCACCTTAAGTATAGGAAACCATCATATGTTATGGTAAAGAATGGAGTTTGGTTTCCTAGTGAAAATAAATCCCTATCTAACACTATAAGTGGATGTAGTTTTTCCATAGATACATATTGGAGAATAAACACTAAAAGGAGTTGGTAAAATATATCATAGTCATTAATTTTTTTCATGGTGAATGTACTACTTCTACACACATGGATTGAAACTCCCATAGGATATTATTATTTTAATTAGAATTTTATTTAAGATCATCTATAATTTATTTGAATAGATATTGACCATGGATGACCAAGGTTGAACATATGGTTTTATATATTGAAGATAATGTGTGGTGATTTAGACATCTAATTAATTATTTATCATCATAAATCACTCATATTAAAAAAAATTCAGTCATGATAACCATTTTTGTTTTAGTAAGGTGTCATAGATACAATGATGAAATTGAGGTTGTGATAGTTACATTCAAATATTGACTTATCTTATTTGATAAAAGTAATATGAATTCATTTGAATTATGAAAAGTTATAAGTAATTTTTATTCATATCCTCTATGATTTTATTATAAATTAAATTTAGAAACTCTTGATGGTATGATTATCACATCTCATGTATATTATTATTGTTCAATTTAAATTTTCAGTAATGTCTTCCCATATAATCTAGTTAATCTATCTACTTGAATTTGATGGTATTTTGAGAATAGATTAGCTGTATATATATCCCCTTTTAATTTACAATGAATTTATGTAAAATTTGATATCCCAAAACAACCTATGTTTTTATATCAATGTGAAGATAAATACGAACTTATAATGAAAATTAAATCTATTTAATGTGTCATTGTTCCTATTCAATGTGGCTTTGTATCTCATATGGTTATAGAGAAACTCAACATTGATGTTATTCCTATTTTATGAGTGTTTTCTGATGTATTTATAGGATAGATTCATATTATTCTTATTAATTATGATGTTCAGTTTCAATAGAACACATATACGTTGATACACTTATTTCTGAAAAACCATATAGAACGGCCTCGATTCAGTTGTAGGAATTAATGAATCAAATCCAAAATAATCTGGTTGATGGATTCATTCATCCAATTACATCACCTTGGGGTGAAACTTTAATTTATATTATGGATAATGAAGCATAAATTAAACTCTAAATTGATTATTGGGAATTTAACAATATCATGATCAATTTTTATTATCATTTTCTCATTATTGATGATTATCTTGATCAATTAAAAGGAGATAAAAATAATTCAAAGATTGATCTTAAATCTAGACACTATCAGTTTAGTATTAAAAGTGAATACATATGCAAGATATAATTTCATTCGAGTTATAGACACTATGAAATTATACTGGTTCCATTTGGTCTAATTAATTCCCTCTCTAACTTTTTTATTTAATTAATAGAGTATTTATATGTTACTTTAATTTTTATGTGACAATATTATTATGTATTCTAATAGAAATTAAGATAATTGAGATCACATGAGGATTAAAATGATTACCCTATGGAAGGATAATTTGTATGAAAAAATTTCCAAGTATGAATTTCAGATATAGAATGTTTTATTTTTTAGGTCATGTAGTTTCAATCTAGGGTATATTGGTGGATCCATAAATGATGGAAATTGATTAACATTGGCCAAGGCCAACCAATATGAATAAAATCCATAGTTTTATTGTGTTGTATGGATAATATCGAATATTTTTTAAGCAATACACAAATATATTTAATTCAATCACCATGTTAACTACAAAGGGAGATAATTTACTTTAGAATTACGAGTGGAAAGAAAATATCAAGGAACTGGAGAGATGGTTTTTCAACGCATCAGTTCTCATGATACCATATATTGAAGAAGGATTTAGGATTTATAGTGACGAATCAATGAAACTTCTACAATTTTTTCTCATTTATAATGATATAGTTATATATTATGTCTCATTCCAATTTAAGTATTATGAGAAAAATTACCTGGGTCATGATTTGGATTTAGTAGTGGTAATATTTTTATTAAAAATATAGAGACATTATATTTATAGAGAAACATGGGAAATATATGTTGATCATAAAATTTTAGATTATATATCCATCAATAAAGAGTTCAAGATTCACAAAAGAAGATGTTTTTAGTTGATTAAATATTATTATGGATGAATACACTACCACCATAGAAAATTGAACAAAGGGGCCAATTCATTGAGTAAAAGGATCATGTTATCTTATCTATGATAAGGATCATAAAACATCTAATATTTTTTGAGTTAAAAATTATAGACCTTAAAATATTGAAGTAATAGGTTAGATATAATCATTCTCAAATTAGTGTTCAGGAATCCATCCATGTAAAGATAAATGACATGCAAAAGGAGGGTGTAGAGGTGTGAAAGAATTTGAGTAATTCTCCCAACTTCAACCAGGATTTTGATGTAACAATAAGGGTTTGGAACTAAGTATGTTTCTCATAAATACTAGAATTGATGAAGGAACAACTGGAAGAGGATATAAGATCATCGTTCTCTTTTTATACTAGATTTTTTATGATGTGTGGTTAAATGAAAGAGTATTTATGGTGGGACAATATAAAGATGTATATTGATCATTATGTATGTTTTTTCTTGGTATGTCAGTAGTTTATGGATGTGAGGGAAAATTATATGGGTATTTTTCAACCATTACCCATACAATAAGGGAAATTGAAAAACATAACCATGGATTTCTTTGTCAGGCTCACCAATACATCGAAAAGAAATAAATATATGTGGGTTATATTTTATCAGTTTATGAATTTAAAACAATTCATTACTATTTGATAATATTTCACTTTTGAACATATTTCCAAGATATACATTAAATAAGTGGTAAGTTCACATGGGGTACTATACTTTATTTTATTATATTGGGATATATGTTTTACCTGGGTGTTTTGGATAAGTATTTAGTAATATATAGATATAGATTTGTATAGATTATCAAATTCAAATATTTAGTGAGTATGATCAGAATAATAAATTCCTATAGGATATTTTGATATCATATTCTCAAGATTCCAAAGCTGGTTGAGATCAATACCTTTCTCTAGTTGAGTTTTCATACCATAATATCATTCACTCATAAATTCATATTTCTCATTATGAATACTTCTACATAAAGAATATTAGAACTCTGACATATTGCGATGAAGTTCGAGAAAGGAAGCTATCATGACAAAATCTAGCTGGGGAAATTGTAGAGAAAGTTAAATCCATTTATTTGCATATTAAGGTAACTCAAATCCAACATAAGATTTATGATAACAATCAACAAGGATATCGAGAAATTAATGTTGGTGAGAATTTATTCCTGTAATTTCATCAACAGAAGAAGGTTTTGATATTTTCAAAGATTTTTTAACATCCCATGATTTTAAAAAGTAAATATTATGTTCTATATCTTATTAGAAATGAAATATCAATCTTAAACAAATAATGAAATATTATTATTTAAATGTGACCATTATAACCTATCAGTTAAATATGAGGGGATGAATATTATTATCGACATTATGAAATATGTAATGTTCATACACATTTCATGTGTATTAATTAATTATTTTTAAATAATCGCTTGTATTTTTAGTAAAGTCAATTTATTTTTCCAAAAATATGAATTCTTCAAAAATTATTTTTATTACTCTTTATTATTGAATATTAAAATTCTTTTATTGAAATTTAAAAAAAAATATATTTAAAAATTAATATAATTTTTGAATTCAATATTTCAAAATTATCATTAGATGGTTTTTTGAGAATTTTGTGAAAATATTTATTTTTCAAGGAATATTAAAAATTATTAATTTTCATTGAAAACTATATTTTTTATTTAATTATTAAAAAAAGTTGTATTTGATTTAAAATTTAATTGATTATTTAGTATTTCAAAATATTAAAATTATTGTTTTTTAAATTATTTTTATACATGAATTTTGTATAAAAAATTTATATTTAAAAATTGTGTTTTAAAAAAACTATTTTTCATCATCTTTTTTCAGTTTAAATTTAAATTAAATTCTTTAATGTTGGTTTTTATAATTTTAAAAATTTGATTCCATATTTTGAATATAAAGGTCAAAATTTTGTAAATAGTTCATTTTTATTTTTTTCAATGAATAGTTAACTTGGTAATTTGTGTTATAATGGTAATTAGTAAATCAGCCAATTGAGGGTAAAAATAATATGATAAGGATAATAAAATGACCCTTACACTTGAAAAAAATTTATTTAATGAGTAAATTTTATCCATAATCATTCAAGGATATAATATATGGCCTATTGATTCCATTTGTATATGATTATTACATTTATAATATGTTATTTAAAGAAAATTCAAAGATATCAGAAACTTTTTTTAATTCAGTATTATATCATTAATATGGAGTTATCCAGAGGATATCTTCAAATATAAATATTATTTTAAATTCTATAAAATATATCTTCATCATCGTAATTTATTTTTAATTTTTAGTGAATAAATATTTACCTTAAGTGTATTCTCAATATTGATGCACTGATTATTCAACTAATGGAAAAAAATATTAAAAATATTAAAATTAATATAGTTTTAGATAATTTATTTTATAAATAAATTTTATAGATTACCTTGACATATTTGGGGTTTAATAAAGTAGTTGTTTTAAATTCTAAGTGTTATCTGGATGTTATTAAATACAATGTAATGAATAGTTCTTAAAATTGACATTATGGTTATTTTATAGTAATTAATATTTTATTAAATGATAAAAAATTCATAAATATATTAAATTAAGACATGTGGTTATGATAATTTGTAAATTATCTTCCATGGACCATTTATTTATCATTATTCATTTATATTGACCCTCAAAGAGTAAAATTTGAGGTTGTCATGCTAAGAGTTATAGGTTCTAAATAAGGGTTAAAACCAAATGATAATGTAATAAATTTATTCAAAACTTATCTAATTTTTATTGTATGAGGTTATTTTGACCCATAATAATTTTATATTCTAAATAAATCACTTTTGAGCCATTTTTAATTGAAAATTAATTTACATAAATTTATTATTTTGAGAAATTCCAAGAGCTCCCCGCCCCTCTATTATAAAAGGGAACCTCTTCTTCTCAATAATAAGAAAAAAACCCCATTTTATTCATCCAAACCATAACCAAATAATTTTACATTATCCCTCTCTTAATTTTGGTGTTCTTAGGTTAGGCATAATACTAACCTTAGTAGCCATAAGGTGTTAAGGATAGGAGGATTTTCAAAAAAGGGGTAAAGTTTTTATTTACATGTATTAGTTTTTTTCCTTCCAAATATATAAAATCATCTTCAAACAATATAAAATTATAACTCCAATATCCTTTATTTACTAAGATGTTATTATGTCAGTGGAATTTTAACACCTTTATATTTTAAGAGAAGAAAATTATGTTCGATAACTTTGTAACATGCAACACCAAGCTTAGAAGATAATAAAAGAACCCCAAGATGTTATGATGTATTTATTTAAATCTATTAAATATATTTCATTACAAATAACACTAAGGTTATCTTGAGTTAAATGCAACAACAAATTTATTTGGAATATTGTGTTACATCTGAGACTATGCTTTACTGGAAAACAATAAAATAATATTATTATTATTTAAGAAAATATTTATAACCTAGAAACTAAATTGGTGGGTAATAATAAGATAAAATAAATTACTAAAATATTTATTTTACAAATTTTTACTATCTATCTACTTATTATTAATAAAATGATAATCATTTAAAAGAAAAAAAAAAGAAATGTTTTTTGAAAAATAGTTTTTCTCTAAAAGACGGTTTAGTCATTCATTGCAAACATAATTTGAAATTTGTAACGCCCCGACCCCAGCTACCCAGAGTCGGTGCATTACTTCGTAACATTGGCATGATCACAAAAGATCAAGTCTCGAAAGACCGATTAGTTTAGTAGACTTGAAACACTAGATACATTCGTAAACGTTACATTACATCATAAAGTGAAAAGCTACAATAACAAAGTCTCCATAGTCCACTCTCATATCCTCTTCTGAAAATCCCTGCAGGTCATTCATAAAATACTTCTTCACATCCTGGAAAATATTAAAACATTGAAAGGGGTGAGCTCAGATGCTCAGTAAGGATAACAATATTGCGGAAGCCTTCATAAATAAACATAAACATTTAAGGCAATGTATAACTAAAACAAAAGCCTTTTAAACTTGAACATCAACATAATATGGCGAAAGTAAAATGAGATAATGCCATTTACTTCTTCACATGGATATTCTACTGGTCGAATAATCACATGAAATATCATTAACCACTTTCATAATGATGGAATGCATAATGCCAGACATTCTGAAACATTTTGTCAAGGCCTCGGCCAAGACGTCTAAAATGATTAAGGCCTCGGCCAAAATCACAAATCAAATGGGGAAAGTGCCTCGGCCAATTCCACGTCTAGTTGTCTCATGAGACCTACCGATGCATCGAGGAGCTATAGCGGGCTCCACCCGTCACTTAGTAAGTCCAATACATTCCTCATATGAATAGGTTTAAACATATCATAAACCATAACATAATCGTATCACATAAAACATGCATAAAGGAAACATAAAATTTCCATATTTCAATCACAAGATATCAATACAAAACATTGATATAATAAAAAACGCTTTCAAAACCATTCTCAATACCAAAATAAAAAAAAGTTAAAACTTTGTATTTATTTTTCATTAAAAAAATGATGGCTTATAGAGGAAGCCGAAACTCAAATAATGGTCACGGCGGCGGAGAATTCATTGTCGCCGCATAAGTACGGAAAGAAAAACATTCCCTTTTGTCGTTTAGAAAAACGCTTTGTATAAAAAAGATTCCTTTTGAATAAACGTAAAAGTCAAAGGGGTTTATACACCGTATAAAATAAAGTTGTGTATAAAACCAAATATGCATCAATGAAAGGGGATTGAGACGAAGTCCTTAAAAGATCATTTTTAAAATAAAATAGATCTATTATGTGTATTCACTATAGGTACACATAAAGAAAGTAAAAATACCAAATAGGACATAATAATATCATGACTTAATTTGAAAGTAGGAGATTAACCCAAAGAATAGAAATTGGGTTAAGAAGTTCCCTTACCTTGTGTCCGACTTGATTCGACCGTTATTTAACCTCCTGAATAATAAACTAGAGTTAATATATACTTTATTAAGAACCTTTTTCAAGTTCAGTATCCCTTTTATATCCCTTATTACCATGTTATGAACATTATTTAATTATTTATGTTAATAACGGTCGTTTTGTCGATCTTTTGTACTTGAGTCAACAATAAACTTCTTATAATTACAAGTTGTTTATGTGGTAGAATATCCATTATCTCCAGAATTATATTCATGATTTAGATGTCATATATATCATATATATCCATTATATACATTCATTCATAATATTACGTAACATTTAGAGGTAAGAAATGAAATGCACCGTTCATGGAGACGGTAAGCCGTACGTACGCATGAACGCTACTTTCATTTCTATTTCGTATTTAATGGAATAAAATCATAATGATATAAATTTATAATATAATTACAGTATAATATAGTGTATAATACCATTTAATCCATCCTTTATACATCCCACATATGGCATTAACGATTCAAATCACTTTGAGGGGGCGGTAGTCCGCACTTCCTAAAATGAAATTATCGCATTTTACCCATAATGGAAATCATAAAGTATGCCATAAATGAGAAATAAAAAAGCATGAGGAAAACATAAACATATTATATATATCATATATGAAAATAGTGTCATCAAAATGTCCACCATTATAGGTGTTAAAAGAATTTGAACAATCATCGTTTCGTGAGGCAGTATTTCGCCACCCACAGAAACAGTATGTTCTTTAACCATTAGATGAAGGTGTGCGTAAGTTTAAACCAAATCCTTATCATAACAACATCCTAGTATATTCTAGATACTAGTGTTTTTACAAGAGAAATGAATAAAAAGAGTTTAGGGGGTTGGAGAAGAAAAATAAAAAAAACAACATTAGAGAAGACATTACCTCAAAATCGGGTAACTCTTTTTGATTTGAGCCAAAGGCTTCCTTGAGAAGCGTTCTTCCCAAAGTGAGGCTTCTAGGAGTAATAGGGGGAAGTTGGGAGAGTATTTGGTCAGAGGTTGGCCGAGCCAAATGGCTTGAAGGTGTGAATAAGGTGGGAGAGGTGGGGGCCTTTTATAAGTGGAGAGGAGGGGATCTTTTGGAAAGATTAAAATGTTACATTATTACACAATGCTTTTCGGATTCTAAAGGTCCCACACTTATATAATTCGTGTCTAAGGTAATAAGGGTTCTAAATCTACCCATCCAATAGTCTTTGGACAAGTGTAAGCCTTGGATTTTACATTATCTTTCCATTTTATTTAAATCGTTAAATAATGAGGTCATCGATGCATCATAATGATGTCATAAATAATTTAATTTATTTAATGTCTAAAAATTATAAAAAAAATAATATGATGTAGTAAATCTTTTTATATTTCTAATGAATATTTATAGTCAAAATTTGGACTTGTGTAACCCTAGTTAAAAACTGTTTTAGTAAAACAACTCATGTTTGTGTCAATTTAATTTTAACATTAAATAAATATATATTAATGTCATTTTCCAACTAAAGTGGCTCCATGGGGTCCCCAAGTTGACCCATGGGTTGTCTTGGTCGGCCATGACTCATCCAATAGGAGTAGGACAAGTGTAAAGCTCATATAATATTATTAAAACATTGTTTTTACCTTAAACTACACTAATTACCTCTAATCGCGATTAAGAACTTAAAAGTTACTATTCACCAAAACTTATTTTAATCTAATTGAACCAAATTTTACTTCTTAATGACAACCATGTATGTCGGATTTTTGAAAATCAAAAAACAGAAGTGGTAATATTTCATTTTAATGAAAAATCAGTTATTTAACTACCACTTAGTGGTTTCACTATTCATCAAAAATTGAAGTTTTTCAGAACAATGCCAAAATTTCACCCTAAGATATAATTGATATTCCGAATTCAAAAATGATGTCTATTTTACAAAATTACAAACATATAAGTTTCATTAATTAATTTTATAATTAATTCCTGCTATCACAACAAATAGCGTGTTTTTAAGAAACAATTTATATCAAAAGATTGGCAATTGTTTATGTCCATTTTCAATGTTAAATTAATTATAATGACCACCATTGGATAAAATGGTAAAAATATATTCTAATTATACTTTAAAACCACTAAATAGTATTATTTATTACTATAAATTATTTTTATTAAAAAAGTTGTTTTTAAGTATTTTTCACTATTCATAAAAAATTGGATGTTCTCGGAAAATTACAAAAAATTTAACTTTGGATAATTTCGATATTAAGAATACAAAAATGAAGTCCATTTTGAAATATAAAATTTCTATAATTTTAAAAAGTGGTTATTACTATTCATAACGGCTACTTTGATTAGTCGCGGTGTTTTAGAACTCGAAGTTGCGTACAATGCAAGCTATTGCATTATTGAATGAGAAGCGTATCGTGGAAGCTCGGGGTGTTACATTCTCCCCTCCTTCAATAAATTGCGTCCTCGCAATTTGAAATTTTTCTTTGAAAATAAAAGGTTGAAAAGAGAAAATACCTTTGAGGAAAACCCACATCGGAAATAAGGTTAATAAATATATAACATTAAGAGAAAGCAAGATAAGTACAAAGGTCACCCGATATATCCCATTCTAGGATTCTATGAAAATATGGATATGGAGGAGAAAAAAACCATCAAGGTCTGATGGAGAGTTATGGAAAACAGGATTAGGAGAAAGTTTAACCACAAGAAAATCACAAACTTGTGATTGGTTAAACGGTCATTGAATCCCCAGTTGGAAAAGTTAACCGACAACATTTTTGTTTTAAGTTACCTTTTATAATGTTGAGAAATTTATTTAGGAGATTTACTAAGAACGTAAGGGAATATACATACTTGTTATGTATACTTTCATTCGTTAATAAATTTTTACCACAAACCCAACTTTTACTCCAAATGGTAACGGAACTCAAAAATATTCAATTTATCCTAATTGTATAAGGTTCCAAATGTTAACACATGCCATTTAGATTGTTAAAATTATTTTGTAATAACCAGGGACTTCCTGTAGGCTAGTGGTAGGAAATAAAGGCATGTCGCACTATGATTGTGGGTTCGATTCCTGCAGCTTTGTCCGACGCGACGGGTTATGCCCCACCCTGCAGGTTGTCCTTTTCCTAAAACTATAGTATCATAATATTCCAAAAATAATCTTCATAAATTTTTTAACCTTAAACAATACTATCCAAAGAACAACTTAATCCACTCCAACCTTTATGATTATCCAATATACCTCTGTCCATACTTTCTCTAAAAGGTCTCTTAATTCCAAAATCAATTTATCAGATTCCCCAAACAAAGTAAATTTTATCTTATTGTCACATACTAAAAATATAATTACCTTCATCATATTAAAACCTTACTGAAATAAAAAAGTAATGCAGTACAATCTTTATATATATCACATTATTCTTATAACCAGAATATAATCCTTGAGTCCAAAAGCACCAATACATTAATTATTCTGCTTCAACTGTAGTCACAGCATAAGATTGGCCTTGATCCCTTGGCCTTTTCTGAGGTAACTTTCCCTGACGCTTAGGACATTAATTTCCATAATGACCCATTTCTCTACAATTATAGCATTCAACTTTGATAGCATCTTTCTTTCCCTTGCAATCACGAGCCTGGTGACCCTTTTCTCCACATTTATAACAAACTCCCATTCCTTTTAGACAAGTACCAGGGTGATTCTTCCCACAATTATCACATAATGGAAAATCCTTCTTTCCCTTTTTCCCTTTATCTGTCTCTTATTCCACCGTTCCCTTCTTCTCTTGCTTTACTTTGTTGTCATAAGACTTAGAGAATTCCTTTTCTGTCTTGATAGCACATGAGACAATGTCTTCGTACGATGAAAAGGATTGTGATACTAAAGCTCGACGAAGAAATGGTTTTAACCCATCAATGAAATGATCAATCTTACTCCTTGGGTTACGTATATAATCGGCAGCATGCCTCGCTAACCTTGTAAAGTTAGCCTCATACTTTGCGACATTCTCATCCTCCTTCGGCCTCAAACTCAGAAATTGCCTTTCCATATCTGCTCGATGGTCACGAGGAAAGTATTTTTCTAAGAAAATCTCTTTGAACTCCCTACATTCCATATTCGATACGTCATCATATTCCTTTGTGTTTTGAATCAGCGACCACCACTGATCGGCATCTCCAGTGAGGTGGTAAACTGCCATGAAAACCTTCTCCCTTTCACTACTCCCCAATGCATGGAATATTTTCTCTAAGGAATTTAACCATTGCTCAGCTACTGTAGGATTTTTACTCTCATTGAAGGTTGGTGGTTGTTGCCTCATGAAGCGGTCTAACATTGATCCTCTACGTTGCGGATCAGGGTGCTCCATACGAGTAAGGTTATTATTCATAACCTGAGTGAGTTGTCCCTGTATGGTAATAAGTTGATCAGCACCAGTTGTATCTCCAGCTCCACAATAATTATCTTGAGCAGGAGGGAAATCCCTACACGGAGTGCGTGCGTTGATACGATTTCCATTCCTTCCACTAGGCGCCATTTCTAAACAATGGCATAAACTATATTAGTTTATAAATCAAAATACATAATTCCATACTTGTAAGATACTTAACATAAATTGAACTATTTATGGATATAATCCATAAAAATGTTTTCTTTGAGGAAGTATATACTCATAACACTTCATAGTGGTTTATAAAGAAAACGAGAATTATCCAAAGCATATCCCCCGGGAGTGTCGTAACCAAGAGTGCAGCAAGGCCCGTTGTCGTGCACCAGTTCCTGTTCCAGTCTAGCTCAAAGCGGTGTTTTCGGGTTTTACCCCTAGGTAAATTTGTGCCAGAGCCGCCTCTACCTGCTCGTATCCAGACAAGGATGTATTGCTCGGAAAACTCACAACATCTCTACAATACCAAAATTCTAGGAAGTTCTTCTATACTAATCCTCAAAGTCTATCTTCAGGCTATGTGCTCTAATCAGATTTTATCTAAATCTAGCTTCCAAGGTTAGTACTAAACTGCCTCTGATACCAACTGTAACGCCCCGACCCCAGCGACCCAGAGTTGGTGCATTACTTCGTAAAATTGGCATGATCACAAAAGATCAAGTCTCGAAATACCGATTAGTTTAGTAGCCTTGAAAACACTAGATACATTCGTAAACGTTACATTACATCATAAAGTGAAAATCTACAATAACAAAGTCTCCATAGTCCACTCTCATATCCTCTTCTGACAATCCCTGCAGGTCATTCATAAAATACTTCTTCACATCCTGGAAAATATTAAAACATTGAAAGGGGTGAGCTCAGATGCTCAGTAAGGATAACAATATTACGGAAGCCTTCATAAATAAACATAAACATTTAAGGCAATGTATAACTAAAACAAAAGCCTTTTAAACTTGAACATCAACATAATATGGCGAAAGTAAAATGAGATAATGCCATTTACTTCTTCACATGGATATTCTACTGGTCGAATAATCACATGAAATATCATTAACCACTTTCATAATGATGGAATGCATAATGCCAGACATTCTGAAACATTTTGTCAAGGCCTCGGCCAAGACGTCTAAAATGATTAAGGCCTCAGCCAAAATCACAAATCAAATGGGGAAAGGGCCTCGGCCAATTCCACGTCTAGTTGTCTCATGAGACCTACTGATGCATCGAGGAGCTATAGCGGGCTCCACCCGTCACTTATTAAGTCCAATACATTCCTCATATGAATAGGTTTAAACATATCATAAACCATAACATAATCGTATCACATAAAACATGCATAAAGGAAACATAACATTTACACATTTCAATCACAAGATATCAATACAACACATTGATATAATAAAAACGCTTTCAAAACCATTTTCAATACCAAAATAAAATAAAGTTAAAACTTTGTATTTATTTTTCATTAAAAAAATGATGGCTTGTAGAGGAAGCCGAAACTCAAATAATGGTCACGGCGGCAGAGAAGTCATTGTCGCCACATAAGTACAGAAAGAAAAACATTCCCTTTTTTCGTTTAGCAAAACGCTTCGTATAAAAAATAATCCTTTTGAATAAACGTAAAAGTCAAAGGGGTTTATACACCGTATAAAAGAAAGTTGTGTATAAAACCAAATATGCCTCAATGAAAGGGGATTGACACGAAGTCCTTAAAAGATCATTTTTAAAATAAAATAGATCTATTATGTGTATTCACTATAGGTACACATAAAGAAAGTAAAAATACCAAATAGGACATAATAATATCATGACTTAATTTGAAATTAGAAGATTAACCCAAAGAATAGAAATTGGGTTAAGAAGTTCCCTTACCTTGTGTCCGACTTGATTCGACCATTATTTAACCTCCTGAATAATAAAATAGAGTTAATATATACTTTATTAAGAACCTTTTTCAAGTTCAGTATCCCTTTTATATCCCTTATTACCATGTTATGAACATTATTTAATTATTTAAGTTAATAACGGTCGTTTTGTCGATCTTTGGTACTTGAGTCAACAATAAACTTCTTATAAGTACAAGTTGTTTATGTGGTAGAATATCCATTATCTCCAGAATTATATTCATGATTTAGATGTCATATATATCATATATATCTAGTATATACATTCATTCATAATATTACGTAACATTTAGAGGTAAGAAATGAAATGCACCGTTCATGGAGACGGTAAGCCGTACGTACGCATGAACGCTACTTTCATTTCTATTTCGTATTTAATGGAATTAAATCATAATGATATAAATTTATAATATAATTACAGTATAATATAGTGTATAATACCATTTAATCCATACTTTATACATCCCACATATGGCATTAACGATTCAAATCACTTTGAGGGGGCGGTAGTCCGCACTTCCTAAAATGAAATTATCGCATTTTACCCATAATGGAAATCATAAAGTATGCCATAAATGAGAAATACAGAAGCATAAGGAAAACATAAACATATTATATATATCATATATGAAAATAGTGTCATCAAAATGGCCACCATTATAGGTGTTAAAAGAATTTGAACAATCATCGTTTCGTGAGGCAGTATTTCGCCACCCACAGAAACAGTATGTTCTTTAACCATTAGATGAAGGTGTGTGTAAGTGTAAACAAAATCCTTATCATAAAAAAATCCTAGTATATTTTAGATACAGGTTTTGTTACAAAAGAAATGAATAAAAAGAGTTTAGGGGGTTGGAGAAGAAAAATAAAACAAAACAACATTAGAGAAGACATTACCTCAAAATCGGGTAACTCTTTTTGATTTGAGCCAAAGGCTTCCTTGAGAAGAGTTCTTCCCAAAGTGAGGCTTCTAGGAGTAATAGGGGGACGTTGGGAGAGTATTTGGGCAGATTTTGGCCGAGCCAAATGGATTGAAGGTGTGAATAAGGTGGGAGAGGTGGGGGCCTTTTATAAGTGGAGAGGAGGGGCTCTTTTGGAAAGATTAAAATGTTACATTATTACACAATGCTTTTCGGATTATAAAGGTCCCACACTTATATAATTCGTGGATAAGTTGATAAGGGTTCGAAATCTACCCATCCAATAGTCTTTGGACAAGTGTAAGCCTTGGATTTTACATTATCTTTCCATTTTATTTAAATCGTTAAATAATGAGGTCATCGCTGCATCATAATGATGTCATAAATAATTTAATTTATTTAATGTCTAAAAATTATAAAACAAATACTATGATGTAGGAAATCTTTTTATCTTTCTAATGAATATTTATAGTCAAAATTCGGACTTGTGTAACCCCAGTTAAGAACTGTTTTAGTAAAACAACTCATGTTTGTGTCAATTTAATTTTAACATTAAATAAATATATATTAATGTCATTTTCCAACTAAAGTGGCTTCATGGGGTCCCCAAGTTGACCCATGGGTTGTCTTGGTCGGCCATGACTCATCCAATAGGAGTAGGAAAAGTTTCAAGCTCATATCATATTATTAAAATATTGTTTTTACCTTAAACTACACTAATTACCTCTAATCGCGATTAAGAACTTAAAAGTTACTATTCACCAAAAATTATTTTAATCTCATTGAACCACATTTTACTTCTTAATGACAACCATGTATGTCGGATTTTTGAAAATCAAAACACAGAAGTGGTAATATTTCATTTTAACGAAAAATCAGTTATTTAACTACCACTTAGTGGTTTCACTATTCATCAAAAATTGAAGTTTTTCAGAACAATGCCAAAATTCCACCCTAAGCTATAATTGATATTCCAAATTCAAAAATGATGTCTATTTTACAAAATTCCAAACATATAAGTTGAATTAATTAATTTTATAATTAATTCCTGCTGTCACAACAAATAGTGTGTTTTTAATAAACAATTTATATCAAAAGATTGGCAATTGTTTATGTCCATTTTCAATGTTAAATTAATTCTAATGACCACCATTGGATAAAATGGTAAAAATATATTCTAATTATACTTTAAAACCACTAAATATTATTATTTATCACTATAAATTATTTTTATTAAAAAAGTTGTTTTTAAGTATTTTTCACTATTCATAAAAAATTGGAAGTTCTCAGAAAATTACAAAAAAATCAACTTTGGATAATTTCGATATTACGAATACAAAAATGAAGTCCATTTTGAAATATAAAATTTCTATAATTTTAAAAAGTGGTTATTACTATTCATAACGGCTACTTTGATTAGTCGCGGTGTTTTAGAACTCGAAGTTGCGTACAATGCAAGCTATTGCATTATTGAATGAGAAGCGTATCGTGGAAGCTCGGGGTGTTACATTCTCCCCTCCTTCAATAAATTGCGTCCTCGCAATTTGAAATTTTTCTTTGAAAATAAAAGGTTGAAAAGAGAAAATACCTTTGAGGAAAACCCACATCGGAAATAAGGTTAATAAATATATAACATTAAGAGAAAGCAATATAAGTACAAAGGTCACCCGATATAGCCCATTCTAGGATTCTATGAAAATATGGATATGGAGGAGAAACAAACCATCAAGGTCTGATGGAGAGTTATAGAAAACAGGATTAGGAGAAAGTTTAACCACAAGAAAATCACAAACTTGTGATTGGTTAAATGGTCATTGAATCCCCAGTTGGAAAAGTTAACCGACAACATTTTTGTTTTAAGTTACCTTTTATAATGTTGAGAAATTTCTTTAGGATATTTACTAAGAACGTAAGGGAATATACATACTTGTTATGTATACTTTCATTCGTTAATAAATTTTTACCACAAACCCAACTTTTACTCCAAATGGTAACAGAACTCAAAAATATTCTATTTATCCTAATTGTATAAGGTTCCAAATGTTAACACATGCCATTTAGATTAGTAAAATTATTTTGTAATAACCAGGGACTTCCTGTAGGCTAGTGGTAGGAAATAAAGGCCTGTCGCACTATGATTGTGGGTTCGATTCCTGCAGCTTTGTCCGACGCGACGGGTTATGCCCCACCCTGCAGGTTGTCTTTTTCCTAAAACTATAGTATCATAATATTCCAAAAATAATCTTCATAAATTTTTTAACCTTAAACAATACTATCCAAAGATAAACTTAATCCACTCCAACCTTTATGATTATCCAATATACCTCTGTCCAGACTTTCTCTAAAAGGTCTCTTAATTCCAAAATCAATTTATCAGATTCCCCAAACAAAGTAAATTTTCTCTTATTGTCACATACTAAAAATATAATTACCTTCATCATATTAAAACCTTACTGAAATCAAAAAGTAATGCAGTACAATCTTTATATATATCACATTATTCTTATAACCAGAATATAATCCTTGAGTCCAAAAGCACCAATACATTAATTATTCTGCTTCAACTGTAGTCACAGCATAAGATTGGCCTTGATCCCTTGGCCTTTTCTGAGGTAAGTTTCCCTGACGCTTAGGACATTAATTTGCATAATGACCCATTTCTCTACAATTATAGCATTCAACTTTGATAGCCTCTTTCTTTCCCTTGCAATCACGAGCCTGGTGACCCTTTTCTCCACATTTATAACAAACTCCCATTCCTTTTAGACAAGTACCAGGGTGATTCTTCCCATAATTATCACATAATGGAAAATCCTTCTTTCCCTTTTTCCCTTTATCTGTCTCTTGTTCCACCGTTACCTTCTTCTCTTGCTTTACTTTGTTGTCATAAGACTTAGAGAATTCCTTTTCTGTCTTGATAGCACATGAGACAATGTCTTCGTACGATTAAAAGGATTGTGAGACTAAATCTCAACGGAGAAATGGTTTTAACCCATCAAAGAAACGATCAATCTTACTCCTTGGGTTACGTATATAATCGGCAGCATGCCTCGCTAACCTTGTAAAGTTAGCCTCATACTTTGCGACATTCTCATCCTCCTTCTGCCTCAAACTCAGAAATTTCCTTTCCATATCTGCTCGATGGTCACGAGGAAAGTATTTTTCTAAGAAAATCTCTTTGAACTCCCTACATTCCATATTCGATACATCATCATATTCCTTTGTGTTTTGAATCAGCGACCACCACTGATCGGCATCTCCAGTGAGGCGGTAAACTGGCATGACAACCTTCTCCCTTTCACTACTACCCAATGCATGGAATATTTTCTCTAAGGAATTTAACCATTGCTCAGCTACTATAGGATTTGTACTCCCATTGAAGGTTGGTGGTTGTTGCATCATGAAGCAGTCTAACATTGATCCTCCATGTTGCGGATCAGGGTGCTCCATACGAGTAAGGTATTTATTCATAACCTGAGTGAGTTGTCCCAGTATGGTAATAAGTTGATCAGCACCAGTTGTATCTCCAGCTCCACAATAATTATCTTGAGCAGGAGGGAAATCCCTACACGGAGTGCGTGCATTGATACGGTTTCCATTCCTTCCACTAGGCGCCATTTCTAAACAATGGCATAAACTATATTATTTTATAAATCAAAATACCTAATTCCATACTTGTAAGATACTTAACATAAATTGAACTATTTATGGATATAATCCATAAAAATGTTTTCTTTGAGGAAGTATATACTCATAACACTTCATAGTGGTTTATAAAGAAAACGATAATTATCCAAAGCATATCCCTCGGGAGTGTCGTAACCAAGAGTGCAGCAAGGCCCGTTGTCGTGCACCAGTTCCCGTTCGAGTCTAGCTCAAAGCGGTGTTTTCGGGTTTTACCCCTAGGTACATCTGTGCCAGAGCCGCCTCTACCTGCTCGTATCCAGACAGGGATGTATTGCTCGGAAAACTCACAACATCTCTACAATACCAAAATTCTAGGAAGTTCTTCTATACTAATCCTCAAAGTCTATCTTCAGGCTATGTGCTCTAATCAGAGTTTATCTAAATCTAGCTTCCAAGGTTAGTACTAAACTGCCTCTGATACCAACTGTAACGCCCCGACCCCAGCTACCCAGATTCGGTGCATTACTTCATAACATTGGCATGATCACAAAAGATCAAGTCTCGAAAGACCGATTAGTTTAGTAGCCTTGGAAACACTAGATACATTCGTAAACGTTACATTACGTCATAAAGTGAAAAGCTACAATAACAAAGTCTCCATAGTCCACTCTCATATCCTCTTCTGACAATCCCTGCAGGTCATTCATAAAATACTTCTTCACATCCTGGAAAATATTAAAACATTGAAATGGGTGAGCTCAGATGCTCAGTAAGGATAACAATATTGCGGAAGCCTTCCTAAATAAACATAAACATTTAAGGCAATGTATAACTAAAACAAAATCCTTTTAAACTTGAACATAAACATAATATGGTGAAAGTAAAATGAGATAATTCCATTTACTTCTTCACATGGATATTCTACTGGTCGAATAATCACATGAAATATCATTAACCACTTTCATAATGACGGAATGCATAATTCCAGACATTCTGAAACATTTTGTCAAGGCCTCGGCCAAGACGTCTAAAATGATTAAGGCCTCGGCCAAAATCACAAATCAAATGGGGAAAGGGCCTCAGCCAATTCCACGTCTAGTTGTCTCATGATACCTACTGATGCATCGAGGAGCTATAGCGGGCTCCACCCGTCACTTATTAAGTCCAATATATTCCTCATATGAATAGGTTTAAACATATCATAAACCATAACATAATCGTATCACATAAAACATGCATAAATGAAACATAACATTTCCACATTTCAATCACAAGATATCAATACAACACATTGATATAATAAAAAAGCCTTCAAAACCATTTTCAATACCAAAATAAAATAAAGTTAAAACTTTGTATTTATTTTTCATTAAAAAAATGATGGCTTGTAGAGGAAGCCGAAACTCAAATAATGGTCACGGCGGCAGAGAAGTCATTGTCGCCGCATAAGTACGGAAAGAAAAACATTCCCTTTTGTCGTTTAGAAAAATGCTTCGTATAAAAAAGATTCCTTTTGAATAAACGTAAAAGTCAAAGGGGTTTATAGACCGTATAAAAGAAAGTTGTGTATAAAACCAAATATGCCTCAATGAAAGGGGATTGAGACGAAGTCCTTAAAAGATCATTTTTAAAATAAAATAGATCTATTATTTGTATTCACTATAGGTACACATAAAGAAAGTAAAAATACCAAATAGGACATAATAATATCATGACTTAATTTGAAAGTAGGAGATTAACCCAAAGAATAGAAATTGGGTTAAGAAGTTCCCTTACCTTGTGTCCGAATTGATTCGACCGTTATTTAACCTCCTGAATAATAAAATAGAGTTAATATATACTTTATTAAGAACCTTTTTAAAGTTCAGTATCCCTTTTATATCCCTTATTACCGTGTTATGAACATTATTTAATTATTTAAGTTAATAACGGTCGTTTTGTCGATCTTTGGTACTTGAGTCAACAATAAACTTCTTATAATTACAAGTTGTTTATGTGGTAGAATATCCATTATCTCCAGAATTATATTCATGATTTAGATGTCATATATATCATATATATCCATTATATACATTCATTCATAATATTACGTAACATTTAGAGGTAAGAAATGAAATGCACCGTTCATGGAGACGGTAAGCCGTACGTACGCATGAACGCTACTTTCATTTCTATTTCGTATTTAATGGAATGAAATAATAACGATATAAATTTATAATATAATTAAAGTATAATATAGTGTATAATACCATTTAATCTATACTTTATACATCCCACATATGGCATTAACGATTCAAATCACTTTGAGGGGGCGGTAGTCCGCACTTCCTAAAATGAAATTATCGCATTTTACCCATAATGGAAATCATAAAGTATTCCATAAATGAGAAATACAGAAGCATAAGGAAAACATAAACATATTATATATATCATATATGAAAATAGTGTCATCAAAATGGCCACCATTATAGGTGTTAAAAGAATTTGAACAATCATCGTTTCGTGAGGCAGTATTTCGCCACCCACAGAAACAGTATGTTATTTAACCATTAGATGAAGGTGTGTGTAAGTGTAAACCAAATACTTATCATAACAAAATCCTAGTATATTTTAGATACTGGTGTTGTTACAAAAGAAATTAATAAAAAGAGTTTAGGGGGTTGGAGAAGAAAAATAAAACAAAACAACATTAGAGAAGACATTACCTCAAAATCGGGTAACTCTTTTTGATTTGAGCCAAAGGCTTCTTGAGAAGAGTTCTTCCCAAAGTGAGGCTTCTAGGAGTAAGAGGGGGAAGTTGGGATAGTATTGGGGTAGAGTTTGGCCGAGCCAAATGGCTTTAAGGTATGAATAAGGTGGGAGAGGTGGGGGCCTTTTATAATTGGAGAGGAGGGGCTCTTTTGGAAATATTGAAATGTTACATTATTACACAATGCTTTTCGGATTCTAAAGGTCCCACACTTATATAATTCGTGTATAAGGTGATAAGGGTTAGAAATCTACCCATCCAATAGTCTTTGGACAAGTGTAAGCCTTGGATTTTACATTATCTTTCCATTTTATTTAAATCGTTAAATAATGAGGTCATCGCTGCATCATAATGATGTCATAAATAATTTAATTTATTTAATGTCTAAAAATTATAAAAAAAATACTATGATGTAGGAAATCTCTTTAGCTTTCTAATAAACATTTATAGTCAAAATTTGGACTTGTGTGACCCCAGTTAAAAACTATTTTAGTAAAACAACTCATGTTTGTGTCAATTTAATTTTAACATTAAATAAATATATATTAATGTCATTTTCCAACTAAAGTGGCTCCATGGGGTCCCCAACTTGACCCATGGGTTGTCTTGGTCGGACATGACTCATCCAATAGGAGTAGGACAAGTGTAAAGCTCATATAATATTATTAAAACATTGTTTTTACCTTAAACTACACTAATTACCTCTAATCGCGATTAAGAACTTAAAAGTTACTATTCACCAAAAATTATTTTAATCTCATTGAACCACATTTTACTTCTTAATGACAACCATGTATGTCGGATTTTTGAAAATCAAAACACAGAAGTGGTAATATTTCATTTTAAGGAAAAATCAGTTATTTAACTACCACTTAGTGGTTTCACTATTCATCAAAAATTGAAGTTTTTCAGAACAATGCCAAAATTTCACCCTAAGCTATAATTGATATTCCAAATTCAAAAATGATGTCTATTTTTAAAAATTCCAAACATATAAGTTGCATTAATTAATTTTATAATTAATTCCCGCTGTCACAACAAATAGCGTGTTTTTAATAAACAATTTATATCAAAATATTGGCAATTGTTTATGTCCATTTTCAATGTTAAATTAATTCTAATGACCACCATTGGATAAAATGGTAAAAATATATTCTAATTATAATTTAAAACCACTAAATAGTATTATTTATCACTATAAATTATTTTGATTAAAAAAGTTGTTTTTAAGTATTTTTCACTATTCATAAAAAATTGGAAGTTCTCAGAAAATTACAAAAAATTCAACTTTGGATAATTTCGATATTACGAATACAAAAATGAAGTCCATTTTGAAATATAAAATTTCTATAATTTTAAAAAGTGGTTATTACTATTCATAACGGCTACTTTGATTAGTCGCGGTGTTTTAGAACTCGAAGTTGCGTACAATGCAAGCTATTGCATTATTGAATGAGAAGCGTATCGTGGAAGCTCGGGGTGTTACAAAATTAATTTTTAACGCTTTTAGAAAATTTATATGAAAATAATAATTTTTCAAATAATAATACCAAATTTATTTTAGGGTGAATTCTCTATATTTTTCTGATAAGTTTTATTTTTTAATGAATGGTGTAAAATACTAAATTTTAATTGAACACTACATTTGTTTAAAGAATTTATTATTATAATCTAAATTATGATTTGGTTTTAAAGTGAAATTAAATAAATCTTACATCAATTAATCTAATTTATCTCACTGGAATATTTTCTACATGGAATTGTTATATTAGTATATTATAAAATATTGAACAATTTCACTTTAAAACCAGCTTTATCATCACGTTTGTGGTATTAATTTTATATTAAATTATTCTAATTATATGAGTTTATTTTGGAAAAATAGATTCAATATTTTTAATCATACTAATTTATATTATTTAATAAATAAAAAATAATTTTTTACCATAATTATTAGTGAAAAATTGTTAAAATTAATTACCATGATTAATTTTAAAACAGGGTTTGGTGCATTACATGTGTTTTTATTAAAATTAATTTTATACACACATATGAATTTTTTATAAATTTGATTTCATATTTAGAATCATTAGGTATAAATTGTATAATAAAAATAATTTTAATTTCTATATTTATGGATTAATTTTCGAAGTAAATAAAGAGATACAACTAACCATTTGTAAAAACTATAATGATAAATTGGGTAAACATTATATTTAAAGAATAAATGAAAACAAATGTGTTTATTTTTATGTGTTGGAGGTTTTTATAGACCAAATAAACACTAACCTCCATTATTATTCAATTTGGGAGGCACATGAGGTTAGGGATACCTCCCAATGGTGATTACTTTTGAAATATTTACAAAAATAACACTCCTCCATCATTATAAAAAGGCATTCAATCCCCTAAAATATTGACACCACTCAAGCCATTTTTCTTTCCCAAAACCTTCCTAATTTACATCCCAACATCTCTCCCCTAATATTATTAGCCTTATTTTTGAAGAAATCCATCCTTTCAAGGATTTATTACAGACTAAAGGAGGATACCCGAATAATAGGTAATGGTCTTCAATGAGTGTATTTGTTTTTACACCTTTTTTCACCTCATTAAATTCATCTTATACCATGATTGTAACTTCCTAGATCCAGGTGACACTCAACTGGTGTCATGTACCTGGTTGTCCACATGGCCCCAAGGTCATTTCCCCAAACACCAAAGGCTACCGACTAGTAGCGAGATCCTAGGGTGTGATAGTGGGGAAACTATGCCCTCATTGGCAGAGTGTAACACGTCGAAATAATAGTATACAATAGTGGAAGAAGTAAACAGAATGCAACATAAACAAACAATGGAAAACTGATAAGATAAATAACCAAGCCACATTCAATACAAAAGATGATGCAGCATGTCACTTATTCTAGGAAAGTATCCAAACTAGTACACAGCATCAATACATAATATATGTCTCCAAATAAAAAAGGAAATAAAAAAGATACTATGAAGAACCACAATCCTTGGCATGGTCTCAAACTCTCCAACTCCTAAGCATCACATTAAGTACCTGTAGGAGGGCACTTTCCTTGATCAACACCTGCAATCATATAATCTTTTTGGGCCCAAAAGAATTCCCCAAATAGGGTGTGAGACTAAATCCTAGCATTTAACCACCCAAGGTATATTTCAAACTATCAATGTATATATATAACATGCATTGTACAATAGTTAAAGTATTAAACTCTAAGTACTCAAAAACAAGTACAAAATATGCCTCTGAAAACAATGTAAAAAGGTATATGTGAAGACTGAATCCAAGCTTGTTCTTTGTCTTGGTAGACGCGTCATAAGTCTTCTATTTCATTATTCATGTTTCGTGAATTGAATAAGGTCCTGAGGCTCGTCCTTGGCCTGAGGACCCCCTATATAAAAGTAACCATCAACTCATGACATAATAACAATTTAATCATTTTTCAATAGAGCTTGGGCAGGGTATCTCTCAATGGATCCTAGGTTTGCCCAAAATTTTGAAGAAGACTCAATGAGCCCAACCACCCTATATGTGGCTCGCGCATATAACTTATATAATTAACCTCTTGATCTTTTCCATTGTCTTTTAACCAATACAATGGTTCACCAATGGTATATAAGGTGGAATTAGTCACACAATCCCGACTTTGTATTTTTACCGAGACTATGGCTCACCCATTGCTAATTACCTATTTTTAGCATTTAATTCATTTACAAATTCCATATCAAAAGAAACACATGGTAATAAAACTATCATATGGATTTAATATAAGAAAATCATGTGGTCTTAGTTTACATAATAACCAACACATGTAAATTAAACTATTACATGGTCAAACAAGGATAACTCATCAGGTCGAAACATACAACAATCCTAATTTCAAATTTAAAAAATTACATGTTTTAAAACAAAAAGTTTCTCATGTGTAAAATTCATATCATGATAAATAACCCAAGAATGGAAATTCCAGACAAGCCTCAAAGTCATTCTCATTCAATTGTCCTTCCAAGGGAAACACATCCACGGGGTGGCCCTAAATCAAGGTTCGCAACCCTAAACATGATTTCAAATTATCCAATTAATTTCCCAATCATTAAAAGAAAATATAATGGTTTGTTATTCAATCAAGAGACACCCTAAAAGTGGGAGCGCAACACTTTGGCATATCTAAACATCATAACAATTCACAAAAGGCACAAGATCACCTACCTCATACTCATATAACTCTCCTCATCTAGGTTCGGGCTCTAATTCGACCTAAAACAGAGTATATCTACAAAATGGGTATAAAAACTTGATCATAAATAACTATATTAAGAGAATAAATTAAGAAGAAAATATCAAGAGGAATTGAGATCTTACTAAGGGGAATCCAACACATCTAAGAGCGATCGAAATGGAGTTCGGATGACAAAATAGGAGGCAAAATTCTATTCCGATCTCTTGGGCGCACTACTCGTTGAAGGGGGTCAGTTTCTGTATGTTTTTGCAAAAATGACACTACTGTCCAATTTAATCAATTGAAAAAAGTAAATGGTCTGTACTTGATACTACACGTTGTTTCCGTACAATTTTTTGTTCAACCATTATATGGTTTTTTACTGGGATTACATGGCGTGTGTCCCTCCCTACATGGCGTGTATGAAAAGTACACTACGTGTAGTCCCAAATCACATCATGTAAGAGGGATGAAGCCAGAACTTGACCACTTTTCTCCCATTTTTGTAAGTATAAACTAAAAAGTAAATATCTATACCTCAAGGAATAACTTAGTTCTTAAACATTTCCCCCCTTAAAGCAATTTTTTCCTGAATTTCCCTTCCAAGGGTGGTGAAGGAAAATCAGAGAATAACTCTGGCCATTGGGATCATACATCAACCTCCCTCTCCCAAGTATCATACTACACTCTGTCATGTTTCCATATCACCAATAACAAAGGAACATACCATCTAGGGATAACCTTCATGATTCAATCCACAATATGAATGGGATTCTCCTCAAAGGATGCCTCTTCCTGGAACTTCACTTCCTTGGGCTAAAAGGTGTGATATGGGTCTGAAAAGAATCGTCGCAACTAAGAAACTTGGAAGCTGTCGGTAATATACCTATACCTATGAAGTAACTCCAATCGATAGGAAACTGACCCGACCCTTTCTAGAATCTCAAAAGGACCGATGTATCTCAGTGAAAGATTACCCTGTCTCCTGATCCTCTTGTGTCCCAACCTCGGTATGACACATATGAAAACTCAATCCATGACCTAGAACTCCAAAGGTCATCTATGGTGATTATAGTATGATTTCTGAAGAGACTGGGAAATATCCATCCTCTTCTAAATCAACTTAAATTGCTCAATGGTATCCTAGACAAGATGAAGTCCCAGCATTCATACCTCTCCTGCCTCCAACCAACACAGGGGTGATCAGAATGTTCTACCATAAAACTCCTCATAAGGTGAAATCTTAATAGTGTCCTGGAATCTATTATTGTAGGTGAACTCAATAAGGGTTATGTGTGTCTCCCAGGAACCCCCGAAATCTAGGATGCATTCCCAAAGCATGTCCTCCATCACATGAATTGTGCGCTCTAACTAGCCATCTATCTGAGGGTGGTAAGTTGTGCTCATAAGAACCTATATACCCAAATCCATCTATATCCCTTTTAAGAAACGATATATAAAACATGCATCCCTATATGAAATGATAGAATAAGGAACCCCGTGTAGTCGTACAATCTCCCGGATGTACAACCTCCCAAGCTCATAAGCATTGAAGGTTTACTAGATTAGTATAAAATATGCAGCCTTCGTAAGCCTATAAACCATATCCCATACTACATCATTAACTTGGGGTGATCTCGGAAAACCCTTCAAGAAATCCATCGTTACGTCATTCTATTTCCACTCAGAAATGAGTAGCTGTTGAAAATGTTATGTTGGCCTTTGATTTTCTGCCTTCACCTGCTGACAGGTGGAACATCTCATGGAAAAACTAGCTATATCTCCCTTTATGCCAGGAAACCAGTACTGATGATGTAAATCCTTATACATCTTGGTGACACACAGATTCACTACCCAAACTGAAGCATGAAAATATTATATCAACTCCCCATGAATGTCTGCCGAAACCCATACGCGACCTTGGAACTATAGTTACTCATCCTTACCTATGGTCCAACCAGGAGGAGGGTCATATCCTGACATACTCTTCCGTAGAACTAGGCATTCGGAATCGGATAGTTTCCTTATCTTAACTCTATCCAGAAAGGTAGAGGTAACAGCTAGGGATGTAATAAAAGTCTTCCACTACCTGTCGTGCAGCTCGGGTTGCATCTCCGAGAACAACGACATCAGATTCCACTCACTACTAGATAGATACACTTCCGGTATCTGGGTGCTTCTTCTTAGTGTATCAGCCACTGCATTACCTTTCCCAAGCATGTAGTCAAACTCGAAGTATAAAGACTGAATGTATTCCACCCACCTTCGTTACCTCAAATTCAGATCACACCGGGTAAAGATGTACCTGAGACGTTTTTTGATCTGTGTACACCACAAAACACTCTCCCAACAAGTAATGTCTCCCACAATGTAAGACATGAACAATCGCAGATAACTAGAGATTTTTCATCAGGTAGTTCCTATCATGTGGCCTTAACTACCGAGACCCATACACAATGACTCGATCCCCCTAAATAAGCATAGCTCCCATCCCGATACCTCATGTGTCACAGTACACAGTGAGACTCTTGTCCAACTCTAGAAAAATCAGTATCGGTGCTGAAGTTAATCTCCCTTTCATCTTCTAAAATGTTGTTTTGCAAGAATCAGACCATACGTACTTCACACCCTTATTTTTAAAACCCTTTAGTAGCACTGCTAAGTGTGAGAAGACCTATATAAAATTCCTATAGTAAACAGCGATCCCTAGAAAACTTTTCACCTCAAATACATTCTTAGGTCACTCCCAGGTAACTATTATTCTCACCTACTCTGGGTCCATTGATACTCTTGTCTCCGAGATGATGTGACCTGGGAAGTGAATCTAATTCATCCATAAGTGTCACTTTTAGAGCTTAGCATATAACTAATTCTCTTTTAGTGTACTCAAAACGATCTCAAGATGTGTGGAATGGTTGCGTCAATTATGATAATATACCAAGATATCATCCATGAAAAGCACAAAAAAAATAATCAATAGAGGGATGGAACACTTGGTTAATTAGATTCATGAAGACTGCTAGAATGTTTGTGAGACCAAAGAGCCTAACCACATAGTCATACAGACTATATCTACTTCGAAAAGATGTGTGAGGAAAGTCTAATGATCTAGCATAAGCTTTATGATAACCATATATCATATCAATCTTATATAACATCTGATATCCTCAGAACCGATCGAAGAGATCATCTATTAACGAAATAGGATACTGGTTTTTTACCATTAACTAGTTCAATTTCTGATAATCTATGCATATCATGAGCATATAATCCACCTTTTTCTCAAAAAGGACCAATAAACCCCACATAGAAGAAAAAGGTCGGATAAACCCCTTTACTTCCAGATCCTCTAACTTCTTATTGAGCTCTTACAACTTCATCGTAGCCATTCTATAAGGATGAATGAATACCAGTACAGCTCCTGGTAAAATCTATATAGGGAAATATACCTCTCTTGTTAGAGGTAAACCTGAAACATTTTGTGGTACGATGTCCCTAAAAATCAACAATTAGAGGGAAAACCATCATATGTGTCCTCTGTTCATCTAGATATAAACTGGAAATCTGTGTTTTCATTCCACTCAACTCACAATTCTCGGGTCCAGCTCAGCTCATCTGTAAATCCCAATCACCCTAGTGTAGAAAAGATACATCATCTGGCGATGTAAAACTGACCCTTCAACGATAGAAATAGACAAAGCCTTGAAAGAATACTAACCTATCCATTTTGAGTATGACATAAAAGTCTATAATTTCTAAGACATATAGATCCCAAATAAAGTGACACCCACCAATTTCAAGAGGTAACTCCTTACACTGTCGTACACCTGCCGTTATAATCTCTAATAGTGTATCTAGTTTCATAACAACATAAAAAGTAAAAATATGGAGCCCTATGCTCCCCACAACGGGAACAGATATGAAACTATGTGAAGCCCATATATCAAAGAGTGAATAATCTAAAATAGAGGCAACTATAATAGTACCTTTAACAGTAGAAGGTCTTGGATCCTACTCCTCCTAGGTCTGTTGCACTGCATAATTCTAGCCGTAACCTGGCCCTGAGACACTGCATGGCTACCCTGAGCTGACCCACCGTACCTCAAATCTTTCCTAGATCCCTTGGGTCATCTGACTTGAACACATGCATCTTACCCTTCCCTTTTCCTCCTGAGCCTCATGTGGACCACATGGGGGTGGTGGTGGTAACATATCGAAATGTATACCACCTATTACTGCTCTCCCAACTCCTATTCCATGTTTGCTGCCCTGCAGATCAATCTTTCCCTGTCACTGTCTCTTCCTCGATGGCACATCCAACATTTCCATACAAGCAAAACTACGGGATAGAAAATATCTAGTATGATGTCCCATACCATCTCATTAAAATAATCACATCTCTCTAGGTAAACTAGACTCATACTATGAGCCTTGGGCTATAGATCTCATATTCTGGGACCTCCTCTCAGAACATCTCACATTCCTAAGCCTCTGAGACTAACATTGGCTTCTTTCTCCCAAGTTCTCTACTCTAGAATTACCACTACTGACATCCACTGTCTATATCTGCTCATCCAAGGAACTTTCAACCAAAAGGGTTCACTCTAGCACCCTAGCATAAGTAGGAATGCATAGAGTAATAATGCTAGTTCGGATGTCCCTAATAACACATTTCTCAAAGGTATGAGCCCTGAAGAACTTGTCATGTATCATATCCATTGGGTACCTAGGAAATATTGTATGCCTCAATGAATACTCATATTCTAACATGTCGTCCTGTTGGAGCTGTAGAATATCTTGGGCACGCATAGCCCTTAGCTTCTAAGGTAATAAATCCTTCTCTGAAAAAGGTTCTCAAAATATGTCCACATAAGAGTCACCGCATTGTAAGATTGGGTAATATAAATAACACAATTTTCCTACTAAGACATCTAAAAGTATTGCTTCTAGTACCAATATCTGATCTAATGGTGTCCTGACTGGATGGAAAACTCGATCACAACCTCAATCCAGTCCCCATCCACCTGAAAATTTGGATCGCCTCGTAACTTGAGGGGTCTCTATCGCTAAAACTCGTGAAGTGTACTAAGCCTATGCATCTCATCCTCTAGTACTGCATGTTCCATGTGATACTCTATATGTGGTGGTATAATTGGCACATCACCCGGTGGTGCCGTCTCGGGTACAAATCTTTGTACCGATCTCATCACCCTGCGGATCATCCTCGTGATCATGCAGTTGAATCCTAGATAGATGTCTACATGGAAGCATCTTGAAACAAAAAAAGATGCACCACAATAAATATAGTATACATGGTGACTTGAATCAAGAATGAGATGGAAAAAATAACCCATTCCTATACGATGCATGTACCATTGTTTTTTCGTGCAAATAGTGTTTTCATGTAGCGAGTTGAAAAGAAAAATTCTGGATCTTTATGTATGGATATGTCGGTCTCCGCACCAACACTATATTACCTAGCCTAAAATCTGAACTCGAAACACAGAACATTGTTTCCCCAAACCAAACTTATAGACTATGGGTTCTTAAGGTAGAACCTACCTCCTCTGATACCACTCTATCATGACCTATCCCTCAGGGCCCATGCCGTGACTGCCCTAAGCCTGCCTCCAATAAGCCAAGGGCTGGTAACTAGCATTGAGTAGTCATATCTCTAAAACATGGGAGGAATTTTCATAAGTACCTATATACATGCACATAACTCCAAGACACAAATGTTAGAAAGTGAAAACACTAAGTAAACAAACACAAGGTATGATAGTAGAAAATTAAAGGTAAATAGGGCCATAATACAAGCCCACTAAAAAGGAAAACTAAATGTATACGTCTTTCAAACTTCTTCACAGAAAATCCAACCTAAAGGGTAGGTACAGAAATAGTTTTCTAGAGCCTCAGAAGCATACCTCATCTTTCGAGTCACTCTAAGAACCACCTGGACCCAATTCACCAAGGACTCCATCAAAGCGTCGATTGTCTGTACAAGACATGACATGTGAGGGAAAAGACCGTGTAGGGATGAGTAAAACAACACTCAGTAGGGAACCCTGAATCACAAAGTAAAAGACCACAAAGGAAACACCATTAATAATATAAAGTCATCTCAATACAGGTATATGTCAACAACACATATAAGAAGAACATCATGGTATAATCGTAATGGATTCCAAGACGCAACATCTCATCCACTTTCATCCATATGGTTCTGCTCATAGCACACTCGATTTCAATATATCTCACTCCCTGAGATATCTGATAGTAAGCATGTAGAACAAGTCTACCAAAATTATCCGAGAGAAAATTTGGTCTCAAAACATCATGATGTTTCCTGGATACTTATGGTATCACTAAGACAAGGATTCTTGATATAATATTGAATCCTTGGTCATAGTATTCTTCTCAAGGAACGCTCGTTTTGGGAAAACTCACTCCTTGATCTATGAAGACATCGGAGACCCTCACAAAGAGGTTCTGCAAATTTGGGCTCTGCTCAAAGAGAACACACCGAGAACTACCCGAAGCACACTGGTTGGGTCACGTAATGAATGAAAGAATCTAATCTTGATACATAGATAGGGGAACCTACACCCAAATCTCAATGGGGGAAATCCTAGAACTATTGGAAACATCATCCTATATAAGGGATAGTTCCGTATGTAAATATTTGTCACACCTTGTCCACAAAACCTATTAAATGTACCATAAAGAGAAGTGAGGATCGACCGGGTCTCTCGATGTGATACACGCTCCAACCCACTGAGTCACTATCGAATTCAGGCAGACACAACCAACTTCAGAACATGGTTCATACTCTATTATAGGAACCAGATCCTACATAAAACCTTTATAGGAAAGACCAAGGGTACAATATCAATCTCTATTGTCACCCTCTATGATGGGGTCGAGATCTTGCATCAATCCCTCATAGGAAAGACAAAGGAAATTATACCAGTCCCTCCTGGTCCAACAAAAAACTCATCAATCCACTTAAAAATAGAACCTCTTCATAAGGGTACCAACACAACAAACGTCTTGTCAAATGTACTTACGGTTTGAATGTTATGGTTCTTTTTGTAAAAAAGGCTGGGTTAGGTCTAGGTCCGGTCGGACTGACCCGACCCAACCCAACCTAGGGTCTGCTGACCCAACCCACTGGTCCGGCCCAACCTTTCACGTCACTCTAGCCCATCCTACTCTAAAATGTCTGGTTCGGTCTACCTGAATGCAGCAGTTGTCGCATCCTTACTAGATCAACGTGGTCGATCGTCAAGTCGGTCGCTGCTCCCACACGTAGTACATGGGACCACGTGCCATCCAATCAGATGTGGCACCCTACTACGCTTTTGATCCAAACCATCATGGCCCACCCTAGATGCAACATCCCTTCGCTACCCATTGTCGTGTCGCCGCGGTCCCCTCTGCTACTGGTCGTCGAGCCTGTAGTCGCCCTCTGCTGAGTGGCCACGCCACCACATGCCACCATCACCCTCCTACTTTGTTTTTTCAGATGGAGCCACCATTATGATCCTTGGGTCACCACCTTCTCTTACATGGCCTCAAATCCATGCTATGACCCATCTTAGTGCAAATTCATTTTATCAGCGATATATTCCATACAGCCTCGATTCATTCGCCACTGTCATCGTTGCACCTCTGTCGTGTCATGCCCACCCCAGATCTGCGATATCAGATCGTTGCACCAAGAGTCAGGAGCACAATGATCAATTGATCATGAATTTTTTAGTTTCTATCCAAATGAAGAATGCATCTGATGAACGAAGAATGGAGGGAGAAAATCATGAATCAACAAAGTGGAATGGACCTCAATCGATGTTAATGTTAATCTTGGTTTATTTCCATTAGAATGATTAATGAAAATCCACAATATAGGATGATCAATATTAGATAAACAATCCCTAAAAACCCCGCAATGTAAAACCCAACCCGCAATAACCATGGCCCATGGATTAATCCCTTGGTCGATTAATCAACATTCATCATATGGATAAAAAATGGAGAAGGAAAACTAATTAAAAATATCACCCTACCTCGAATTTGGATTGGTTGACATCGGGGTTCAATCATCGTTGGTGATCTATTGAGAGTCGTCATGATCTGTCATCTCGTCAATCCTCAATCCTCATCTCACTGTCGTCCACCATTCCCCAATGAGATGAAATTTCCACAGATCATCTCCAGGGCTCATAGGGAAGGATCATTAATCTAATATTGTATCCCTGCTAATGGTTAATAAAGAAATATTTCTTTCAGTGTTATAGGAATTTTAGCATTACCATTGTAGCATTGCAGCATCGTTGCATTGTTTCATCCATGAAAGAGAATGGTCTGGACCATCACTACGTCACAGTGTCTCCATGCTGTGAAATGTTAAAAATAAATAAAATAAACTTCTTTATGTTTCTTTTATTCTTCTTTAAAACGTCCAAAAATTAACTTTCATAGTCAACCAGTTCCAGTTGATGTTAGGCCTTGCCTGTATAAAATGACACATTAAAAACTCAATAATGGTCACAGATTTCCAATCGGAGTCACCGTTTGTGAGTTATTAAGATTTTTATATAAAATAAATTTATTTATTTATTTTATTTATAGTTATTTTCTTTTCAGTTTTTCTCACTAGAGACTCACGCCGACTAATGTTAAGTCATGCCTAGGGTAAACCCACCATCCTGAATGTAACGGTTCCCTCATATTTCTAATTTGGGAACCCGTTTAATATTTATTCCACTTATCATGAAAATCATTCACACATTCTATTAAAAACTTAACCTTTTTTGTCAAACCATTCCGGGCACACTGGTCCTTGGAATCGCACACCATCTCAGTGTCTGGTCTTAGAATTTTCCCAATTAATTTACAAAAATAAAATCGGAATATCCAAGTCATTATAATATCTATGCTTTCTATGAAGTTATGATGTTTCATTTGACTGATATTGATATCACATGTCTCCTTATAATTTATTCTTATGACTATTTCCTTTGTTAAATCCATATTTTGTGTTTTAATGTTTGATGATCTAGGTATTTATCGGTATGAATATTCTTATTTTATAATAATACACATTAATTATTTTTTCATACCCTTATTCTATTCTTATTCTTGTTGATGACATTTATTTTTTGAATTCATACATTTTACCTTATAGAAAATTTGTGATCACCCTTCTTATATGCTCTTTTTCTAGGTAATAAATAAATAGGTTTAATCAGTGATTTCTATAATAGATTTAATATGTTTGGTGATGATGTATCAATGTGAAAAATAAATTCTAGATTACATCATATAAATACTCAATTAAAGTCATGTGAATTTTTTATTTTGGAGTTATTCCTAATTATATAAAACTCTAAACCTAAAAGGTCCTTGAGGATATAAGTTATTAAATTTTTCATTATGATGATATAAGATTTACATAGAAAACATTGGGTCGCAATTATCGGAATCAAAGATGGAAATGTAAAGTTTATGATTTTAGAACTGAATCTGGGTGTTCTTATTCTAGGATATTATAGTAATGACCTATATCCATCTCCACTTCAATCAAATGGGAAAATAATTCATCATTAGTGTGTACAGTGGACTAACTCCTCATAAACTAAAGTAATTATTTTTCCATCACTATCTCTCAAGAATGGTTATAATGATGTAATTAATTTTTATATTTAATATTCATGACTTATTATCATTATAAAAAGATAATATATCATTTATTTTCTTACCATTAAATTCACATAAAAATGATAAATTCATTTGTCTGTTCGTGGGGATTACCACCTCAATAAAGTGATGTGATTCATTTTTCATCACCACATCACATGGATAACATATATTAGTATATTTAATGAATAAATATGAAATATATGATATTATTATCATTCTATAAAGATAAAATAATACTTACCTTCTTTATATAATAATCATTTAAATATGGAAATGTTACTCATGTGTATGTATGGCATACCGTCTCTATGGTTGTAACGTAGTTAATCTTTCAGAACCTTATTTAATGGATGGATTTAAAAGGATAATTGATGTATAAAACTAATAAATATTTCATTAATATTAATATTAATATGATTAAATTCTTATATCTTTGACCATAATCAATCTGATGAAGTCATTCTGGGATATTGAATCGAATATCATCAAAGCATCTCATGTGAACTTAAATAGTTAATTAATTTTTACAATATGGTAAGAAGTGAAATAAAAGGAAAAATAAACATGTAAAATGTTATTAGTAAAGTAAATAATTATCTTATTTTTAGTATTTATGAAGATAAATAAATATCATTTTAATTTAGACTCAGGGTAAGGGTCTTTCTTATAAAAATCCACTTTTAAAGTTACTGTTTCAACACTTTTTACAAAAGTCATAAAGAATTGTTTTAACTTATATGGAATACGAGGATATTCCTTCTATAATTATGACTTAATGATTTGGTGTTTCATTTATAATTTTACAATATTGTTTTCAAAGAAAACATTTTCATTTAAAAGTGTACAGATTAAAAAAGAGGAAATCATTTAAAAATGGAAATTCTTTTTTCATAAAGAAAGTTTCGAAGGATATTTTATTCAAATAAACCCCTTATTTACCTTTAATTGGGATATTTTGGTGTCAAATATTATTTTTTAAAATAAAATGGTATTTTTGAAATCCAATAGTGTTTCGCATATATTATTTTAGGAGTTTTCAAACGTTTTATAATTAAAAGAGAAAGAAAAAATAATTTACTCATGATTTGGTACTTGAGAATTATATACAGAACGAGTGATCCTTGTATAGCTTATATGAAGGGTTCATCCCCATTATATCTCTCTAATGCATTAGGAAATGATTATGTTCTCTATATAATTATTTTGGAAGTCGGACATATGGCTATTCACATTTCAAGGGTTTGAAAGTGTTTTATGAATGGGATGATCTGATTTTCCAACAAATAGTTTCAATTATCATGATCTGGATTTTAAAAGTTGTATTTGAACAAAATAACTATGTGTTTGTCATGTTTAAATGGTTTATTTCAGACACTCAAAGAACATTAAATGTGTTCTCATATTTCTCACTAGACTACTAGTTTTCTTTATTTATGTATCTTACTGATCTTTTGTCACTACTAGAAATTAAGGCTATAGCCACAGACTTATAACCATGATTTTATAGGTCCATGGCTATTGCTTTTTTATTACCACAATTTAATCAAACCTCCATGGGTATATCCATTTTATATCTCCACTTTCATTTTTTTAATCTATATTAGGATCCTCCTCCTCCCCTGATCCGCAACTCTATCACCACACATCCCTCCTCCTCAATGACCTCTCATCCTCCCTCACAGTGGCACCCTCCTCCCCAAAGACCTCTCTCATAGTGGTGCCCTCCCCAACGATCTCTCTCATAGGGGTTCCCTCCTCCCTGATGAACTCTCTCACTGTGGTGCCCTCCTCCCTGAAGACCTCTCTCACTACGGCGCCCTCCTCCCCGACAACCTCTATCACCGCGGCACCCTCCTCCTCGAAGACCTCTCTCATCATAGCGCCCTCCTCCCTGAAGACCTCTATCACCATGGTTCCCTCCTCCCCGATGCTTCCAATCAACGCCACCCTCCACGGTATTTTATAATCATTTTATGTGTTTTTTAGTTGAAAATATTCATAGTGTAGAATTTGATAGTTATCTGGTAAATCAAGATGAGTTTCATTATTATTTTGATCATTCTCTTACAAGTGTTCTCAAGTATAGTTCTAGAAATTTCTAGGGGGCATATCCTAGTGAGACTAATGATGGTAATTCAGGGTTCATTTGTATTAGGATTTTATGATAGTTTTGAAACTGAATCCACATTTATCAAGGTCCTAGGTTAACTCTTTAGACTCGTGATTCTCATCCCATTTTCAGCATTATTTTAGAGCATGGATTTCTTATTACATTAAAAAATCATTTATTTTTTATTTATTTGATTAATTTGGTTTCGCAACATGTTTCATTTTTATATTCATTTTCACATTGATTGGTTTTATAAATAAAAATAAAATTAGGCCATTTTTTCCTTTTTAAATAAATTTTACAAAGGAAAATTGTTCTTATATTTCAAAATAGTGGTTTGAGTTTGGATTACAAAAGCGTATTTATTGATTCTTGGTAGTATCCAGCAGAGTGATATCTCATATCCCATATAAAAACTCTCAGGTGTTTGTTAAACTAAATTTTTTATATAGTTTATCATAAAGGACCATATTACCTTTGGTGGTGATCTTTAGCTCTTTTTCCTTATTTCGGTGATGATGATATTTGATAGAGACCTTGGTCATAAAGAGATAAATCATGTTTAATTTTAGGATGTTTAAATTATTCTTGGGATGTACTATATATCATCCACTTTGTTATTCTCTATTTTTTAGTTTCTTTTATAGTTTTTCATGCCATGTATCTCTCATTTATATTTTCCTTATAAAATTATGCTTGGGTGTTTATTTTACTATTTTTTACTTATTACATTTTTGATATATTTTTATCTTTTAATAGTTTATTAACTTAGAATGGATCCCCAATATATGTATACATTATGTTGGACTCTCAATAAACGTTTTTATATTTTTTATTAGATTTAATGGGTAAAATAATTCTTAAATAATATCCTTGATAGCCTTGGTGATTGACATTATGACATGGTGATCAATAAATTACTTTGGGCCTTGTGAAATTCTAGCTTTAGTGATATGGTAGGTGATCCAAGGTTTTTTATATAAAATTGTATTAGAGTCCTCAAGTTACATAGGGAGTAAAGGTATGCCTAAGATAGTATGATTTGAACTCCAGAGATAGGTATGTGAGATTGACTGAAAAACAATTTCTCTTACCAAACATTGAGTTAGCATAGAAATTTGGGATTTATACTTTGAATTTTTTTTGTTTTTTGAAAATTCATTTTAGGATATGTTGATCAAATCCACTACTATTATGGGTTCTAAGAAATGTTTATGAATTTTTTTAGGAAAATATATTAAATTTACTGAAAATTAGAAGATTTTAATGGATTTATGATTACTATATATGATATTCTAAATAATTTTTTGACCATGAATTTACCACTATATGGTTTCAAAGAGGGTTCAAATAGTTGGGGCATGGTTTGGGAATCCATGCAACCAAATTTTGAAATATTTGAAAACTATCCAATTTTTGAAATTTTTATTCCTTATTATTTAAAATTGATTATATTTTATTTATTATTTGTTTAAAATAAATTATAGACAAGTTTTTTTATATAATGATACTATTTCATTGAGTAATAATTTTATTCATCAACCATGAATTTTAAATTATGTATGGATTTGGTTTTATAGTTTATATTCTATAGGGAATTAATCAATGAATCAAACTGATGAATTATAAAGATGGGTTTACTAATAACAGTCTATATGGAAATCATATAGAGGATCTGGATATTATTGAGTTAGTCATTCAGACTAAATGGACTTTAGTTAGGTAAGGTGATTGTGATTTATCCTGTATAGTGAATTTTTCATAGGAATTTATTTAAAGGAATCAACTTCATTTTTATAGACATCAAGTGTCTCAGTAACCTATGGAGAAACTAGATATGATCGGATGTATCTTATATTTTTATCAGAGACATAAGACCTCAAAAATTAATTTTCCACCTATACATTGGACGGACCTGGATAGAAATAATGAGTGTCATTTATTCAAGAAAAGTTACAAGAAGATCTCCCATATAAAGGTTTTAAGGAGATATTCCACCAATAAATTTATCCTAAAATTATAAAGGTGTAAGTAATCTGTAATTTCATGACTCTTGATATGCTAAATCATTATGTGATGGAGAATTCCAATAATTTTTCATGTTGATATAATTTTTCTCTTAAAATATTTCCAATGATGTCTTAATGTTTTTAGTTCGAAATAGACTTGAGTCCAAAAATATGATCTAGTTTATTATCTTATTCTTACTAATATATACTGATGTGGTTGACATATAAATGATAAAAAAAATATTTCTGAAATGGATTATATTGGAAGTACATTTGCTAATATAGGTATGATCCATAGTTATTTATAGGGTCAAAAGAGGAAACATGGTACATTTTGAAGGGGAAGTACGGGATAGTTTAATATCTACTAAAAAACATTCCCATAATTAAATCAAGGTGTATACCGATGATATTTATTTTCAATTTGAGAGGATCGGACATTTTAAATAAATATTTAATGTAGATATGAAGACTTTTCATCTATCTAGGAAATTAAGCCACCTGAAATGATTTTTTAAGTACCTTACATATCATTGTAGAAATGTTCCTTCATCCTTTAATAAAGTATTTCAAATATAGTTTGTTTCATCTAATGTAGCATGAAATATATCATAAATTTATTAATAATGAATTCATGTTAAGTTTAAATATCATTCTGAAATGAAATTTTATGGTGGACCATAATTTGTGTTCCAATATGAAGTAAAGAAAGTACATACAACATTGGGAGCCAGGATAGTGACTATTAAAGGAACTATGCTTAAATAATCTTATATATTTTTATATTTTCATGAAATAATTTCCTCTCATTATTTAATCTCATCGAGAGTTTTTTATCGATTCAATATTTAACTGGGTCAAGAGTTCTATTCATTGATGTAATTCCTATAGTATTTTTCTTATAATGATTACTATATAGAGTGGGTGCAGGTGGGGGCAGTGGGGGTGTAGGTGGGGGAAAGTGGGGGTGTAGGTGGGGGTAGTGGGGGTGCAGGTGGGGGAATTTGGGGTGAAGGGGTGGAGGGGTAGTGTGCAGGGGTAGTGGGGGTGAATGGGGTAGGGGGTGCAGGTGGGGGTGGGTGGGAAGTGGGGGTGTAGGTGGGGGAAGTGGGGGTGAAGGTTGGGTAGGGGCAGTGGAGGGGACAGTGTGCAGTGGGTAGTCGGGGTGAAGGGGGCAGGGGGAAAGTGTGTAGGGGTGTTGGGGTGTAGGGGGATTAGGGTGTCTAGGAGGGGGGTTTCCAGGAGTGAGGGTGGAGGGTGTCTAGGGGGAGGGGTGTCCAGGAGGGGGGGTGTCCCAGAGGTGTGGTTAAGGGGGATGGGGGCAGTGTGTAGGGGGGCAGTGGGTGTAGGAGAGGGATTATGTCTAGGAGGGAGTGTCTGGGGGGTTTCCAGGGGAAAAGGGGCTGGGGGTAGTGGGGGTGCAGGTGGGGAGGTGCCCATGGGGGGGGAGGGGGCTGGGGGGTAGTGTGAAGGGGTATTTGGGGGGGCAGGTAGGGGGGAAGGGGTGTGGGGTTTCAAGGGTAGGGGGGTTGTGTACTAGGCATTGGGTACAAGCACATTCAATGAAGTAAAGTAATACTTAAGTGAGCTCCAAAATCATAAGAAGGAATTTTTGTGGGTCAACAATGAATTTGGCAGTGTAATTGAGCTTGCATTCAGTAATAAAAAGATAAAAGATAGAAAGTACCAGCTTCGGTAGTTTGAGGTTCGGAATTGAATTTGACATTTGATTTCTAGGGTTATATGTAATGATCTTTTTTTGAATATTAAACATTCATTTTTGATCCCTGATGAAGTCAGTTGTGGAGTCTGGAGGTATCACAGCAAGTGGCTGACATGCTTGGAATTTTATCCCCCAAATAATGTCATTCTGCTATCTGGGGATAAGGTTGGTTCTTTAATTGTCCTTTTGAAGTATATATTTTGATAAGTATGTATTTTATAATTTTCATTTATATATTTTTTGTTTCCTTGGTTCCCTTGAAAAGAAAGTACTACTTGGTGTTTGGGATTACAATAAGGTTTACGAAAAGATGGTGTACAGAAACATACATAGCTGCATACTCAACAATATGAGGTTAGTAATATGTTTATTGGGATATAGGGTCCACCTATATTTTTTTGTATAATAGGTACATTTATTTTTTTTCCTATGAAGAATCTTGTGTGTGCTCACACACACACATTAACACCACCGTCTATATAGAAAAACAAACACCACTTATTTTTTCAGTCTGTATAAAAATTGATCATTGATATGTGTTATAAGTAGTACTGTCAAACAGATCCTTAATGATACTCCCCCCACCTCAACTATATATGTGCTGCTTAAAAATTGGTTGCACAATTTGTGATGGGTTCAATTGTAGAAATTATGGATCAGTATATAGCACATCCTCAGATGGAACTATTTGTTGCAATGCCATGGAAACTACAATAGTGACATCTTTCATAGACCTTAACCCCAATGGATGGCAGGTAGTGTTTTCCAATGGTTCACAAATGGTGTTTCATTTTATGACTTATTAGAAACTTCCAATTCATTATATGGTTTAGGACATCCACTTAACTAACCATCAGGATTTTCGGTCATATAAATTTTCAATTGAAACTTATAGGTGCCTTTTTTTAGGGCCCAAGTAGTTGGAAGATGCTATATGGTTTGGATATTAACTTGGATAAAGGTCTTTCCCTTGTTGCATATAATTTTGGGTTTCTTTACATGTAAGTATTCCGATTGTGAACTTTTTAGTTTTACAGTTGGTTCTTTTTTTAAAAAATACATTACAATCTACTGGAATTAGTATTATAATTATGTAATTAGAATGCCTGGAATACATTCTTATAATCATGTCTAAGTTATTGATTTTTTGGATTGGATTCCAAAAATTTTGGGCTCATTTAAAGTATATTGAATGAGTCTGATGTTTATCCATGACTTTCATATTTTTAAAGCTCTGTTTGGAACATGTTTACTTGGTTTTATTACTCATTCAATGTTAGTTGTTGATATATGATTCAAATTAACTTGATATAATCACATTTTTTCTTTTCTTTACTACCTTCCATTGATAGTGAATCTCTTCCATCTAAATTTAATTTCAGTAATTGGTACCTCAACAAGAGTTTAGTGGTATATGCGAGAATATAATTAATAAGGATAAATTATTAATATTTTTTATCTTATTTTCTCATCTAGAATCAAAACATTGTTTAATTATCACATAATAAACTAGTTTTGTTTAGTTTGACCATTGATCAGAATAAAATCCCTCTAAAGTTACCCTTTCCTTGTATACAAAGTGGATTCATATAGAACTTATATTTTAAGGGAAGATCCATGCATGAAATTTTACAGAGAGATGAGTTGATGGATCTTATCATAGGATAGGACATGAATATTTTCATGATTGAACACCCATAGGGATTCTTACGAATTGACATTCATATTGTGAGAGATAAGTGAATACTCAACAAAGACCAATTTATGTCCTTGGAATTCTCAAATCTCAACTTAGGTTGAGAAACTCCAACTAAAATTGGCTTGTTAGTAATATGAAAGTGTCATCAGGGGGGTCTGTCCAGGGGGGGTAGTGGGGGGTGCAGGTGGCAGGGCATTTGGGGTGAAGGTTGGGGTAGTTGGGGTGAAGGGGGAAGGGGCAGTGTGCCGGGGTAGTGGGGGTGAAGAGGGAAGGGGGGTAGTGTGCAGGGGGTAGGGGGTGTGGGGGTGCAGGGGGAGGGGGTGTCCAAGAGGGGGGGTAGGCACTGGGGGTGAAGGTGGGGGTAAAATGGGGGTGATGTTTGGGGGGCAGTTGGGTTGAAGCGGTAGGGGGAAGTGTGTAGGGGGTAGTGGGGGTGAAGGGGGTAGGGGAAGGGGTGGGGAAAGGGGTATGGGGGTGTAGGGTGAGGGGTGAGGGGGGTTTCCAGGGGTGACCAGGAAGGGGGTGTCCAGAGGGAGGGGGTAGGGGTAGGGTGTGTAGGGGGAGGGGTTTTTCTAGGAGGGGTGTCTGGGGGTACAAGGGTGTGAAAGGGGTTGGGGGTAGTGTGCAGGGGGTGTGGGGTGTAGGGGGAGGGGGAAGGTACGGGGACGGGGACGAGGTGTAGGGGGGCAGGGAGGGGGTGAAGGTGGCTGGGGGTAGTGTACAGGGGATAGGGAGAGGCATGGGGTGCGGGGTGTGGGGGTTCAGGGGGAGGGGGCTATCCAGGAGGGGGGTCGGGGTGTTGTGAATATATGTAGGTGAAAGAGCTCAAAAGAGAGTTTGGATTCCTGTTTTTGGATTCTTGATGGATTTTTCTTTTTTATCATTTGTTAATTTTGAGGAATTGTATTGGTATGTAAGATAGGGATGCATGTTATAAAAAGAACCGATAACAAAACATAGCCGATGAAATTGATTTTCTTTCACGACTAGAAATCGGGATTGACGTGAATATAAAATTCTAGAGGTAATGGTTATTTTATACCATTTCTTGTAAGACATTAGTATCCATTTATTGTGTTTTAAATCAAATTTACTTGGAATACACCATGATTATAGAATTTATGATTTTGAGTTTACTCATGAGTGTAAAATATTCAATCTTCTGTACATTTCTCTATATCGTGCACTCCCAGGTGGCCTCCCCACCTCCTCTGGCATGCCTTTGATGTGGCCAACCCCCTCTAGGTGATTCTCCTCCTTCTTGTTATGAACAATAATGTCTTCATTATTTTTTTATCAGTGTGTGTATAAGTAGACTGGAATATTTTCACATGTTTGAGTTTGGTAAAGATGTTTTTTAATAAGATACATTATTCTAATTATAATTGATATGTGTGGGGTAAGGGAAAATTAGGGGGTGAAAGGGGGTGCAAGGGGGTGTCCAAAAGGGGGTGTGAAAGGGGGTGTGAGTGTGCAGGGGGTGTTCAAGGGGTTGTCTATGGTTGAAAGGGGGTGTCTAGGAGGGGGTGAAAGGGGTGTCCAGGAGGGGGGTGAAGGGGGGAATGGGAGTGCAGGGGGTGTTCAAGGGGGTTTTCTAGGGGGTGTAAGGAGGTGTATGAAAGGTGGTGTCTGGGGGGGTTTCCAGGGGTTTCCATGAGGGGGTGTGTTCTGGGGGTTTCTAGGAGGGAGGGGTGTCCAGGTGGGGGAGGGCTATCCAAGAGCATGTCCAGGAGGGGGTGGTGTCCAGGTGGGAGGGGGTGTCTAGGAGGGGTCGGGGGCTGTCCTGGGGGGCTTTGCAGGGGGTGGGATACTATAGGGGTGGCGGTTCAAGGGGGCTATCTAGGTGGGTGGGATACTACCAGGGGTGAAAGGGGGTGTTCAAGGGGATACAAGGTGTTTTTCCAGGGGGTGGTCTATTGTAGGGGGGTGTAGGGGGGTGAAAGGGGGTGTTCAAGGGGTGAAAGGGGGCTTTTTAGGTGGTTGGCTGCTACAGGGGGTGCAAGGGGGTGTTCAAGTGATGTAAGGGGGTGCAGGGGGGGGCTGTCCAAGGGGTGGTCTACTGCAGGGGGTGTAAGGGAGTGTTCAAGGGGGTGCAAGGGGGTTGTCCAAGGGGTGGTCTACTGCATGGGGGTGCTAGTGGGGTGTTTTAAGGGGGAGGCAAGGGGGTTGTCCTGGGGGTGCAAGGGGATTGTCCATGAGGGGGGTTCAAGGGGGCATGGGTGTGCAGGGGGGGTGTACAGGAGGGGGTCGGGGCATGGGGATGTAGGGGTTTTCAAGGGGGTGCAAGGGGGTGAAAGGGGGATGTCCATGTGGGGTATGGGGGTGTAGGGGGTGAAAGGGGGTTGTCCAGGGGGCATAGGGTGAAGGGGTGCAAGGGGGATGTCCAGGGGGCATGGGGGTTTCGGGGTTTGTGGGGGTGTTTTTTATGAAATGGGAAGGTCTATAGCCACGGTTTTAAACTATTTATTTAGGCCTATTTACACAATTTTAAACCCTGGATAAATCCATATATCCATGCTTTTAAACTGTGGAAATAGGCCCGGTGTGGATTAATTTTCTGTGAGGGTTTCAAACCGTGGCTAAAGAGCTATATCCATAGTTTTAAACAGTGTCTAAAGTCCTATAGCCACAGTTCGAACCATGGATGAATGGATATTTCCATGGTTTTAAACTGTGTCTGTAGGTCTTTCCCTATAGCCATGCCAATAGAAGCCACAGTCCATTGAATCATTGATATAACCTACAGCCACAGTTTCTGGGATTATAGTCACAGTTTCAAACCGTGGATATAGCCTAAATTTTATGTAGTGTGTGATAATCCAACATTTTAAATTGTTTTTTCAAAGGGATTTAATGAAGATTAGGTAAAAGGATGTGGTCCATATGAAAAATTGTAATTTTTTCCCATGAAAATAAATTGTGCTTTATTTTAAGGTGTTTTTTTTGTGGAAAAAATTGATAACGTATAGAAGTGTCCACTTGTAATGTATTGGTTTACTATGTAATATTTTGTCTTAATTATTTAAAACACCAAACCTAAAAGTTTATTGGGAATAAACCACATATAATTCTAGTCTAAATTCATTTTAATATGTGATGTTTAAGTTAGGGTCCTTACGGTTTGTATCATATCAATGTTTAGATAAATTTATAGTTTAGGATAATGTTAATGGTATTCCCTTGAATTATTTTTCTTTATAGTTAAGTTTAAAGTATATAGGATTTTAATATTTTCATGTGTATTCATCCAAAATAGGTCTATCTAAAATATTTTTTATGTAGAGGAAAAAGGATTTTGTAATGGTAAGGTCCCTTGAGGAAAATATCCTTCCAAATCAGTATCCCAAGATGGTGGTAATTGGAATTAAGCGATTTGACACAATAATATATTGGCTGACACAAGATATAAACGGTGGTGGAATCCATGCTAGAGAAAAACTGAATCTACCATAGATAAACATTTTGTTAGTGGATCATTTTATGAGACAACATCTTCCATTATTCAGTGGATCATATGACCCTATGGTAGCAGAAGGATTGATCAAAATTCTTGAAAAGATATTTGATTCCATTGAATGTTTCAAACATCAAAACTTAACCCTTTCCATTTATTCTTTTGATGTTGAAGTTGTTCAATGGTATCAATTGGTTAAGAATACCAGAGAAAAATATTATATTGATGCTATAAAATGGGAAACATTCAATAATATTTTCCTGGAGAAATATTTCCCTAAGACTATCTGGATCAATATGGAGAAACAATTTTTGGAATTGAAGAAAAATATATGAATATTTGTTTTCTATATATGAAGAAAATATCACAATATTGACCCTATATGCTCTAAATTTTATTCAGGACACTAATAGTATAATTAATAGATTTTACTCGGGATTGGAACCAAGTTTATGAAGTGAATTTGACACATAATAATTTGAAGGTTATGAGAATGTGGATAGTTGTGATGAAAAAGTAGACATCATGTTTTCCTACACTTATGGGATACGAAATGAAAAAGTAAGAAATGGTCAAGGTGATAGGAAATAGATAAGAAATAAAATAAGAACTTTGGAGGGGAGACTGAAACATGTTTTGTGTGTGCTAAAATACATTTTGTTGAATGCTCATCAGGGACCTAGAAAGTGTTACCAGTTGGGTAATTTTGGCCATAGGTTTTATGAATATAATGAAAATATTCATAAACAATCCATGAATAAGATAATAGATATCTGGTTAATGATAAGTGAAAGGTTTGTTGTGGGTGCTTTCAAATGATATGTGATTGTAGGTGCAGTATAGTGGCTTACCAAGGTCATCTATCAAAGGAGGAAGTAAATTTAACAACATATTAAAGGTATTTTGAAAATAAAATAAAATAAAATAAGAATACTAATTAAAATTATGGGTTTTTTATCATTTATAAATATAGAAGATGTTTTCTGGAAGAATATTGTATTTTTTATTGAAATTAAGTTCAATTAAAATGACACAACAAGAAGATGTTTTTTAGAGAATATTTTAATAGGAATAATTGATCTAACTTTACCTATTCACTCAATTATTTATCATTATAATTTAAATTAACATCCAATTAATTATAATACCCTAATTTTTTAACCCTTGAACCCTATGGGAGTTAACTTAAGCACAAAGATGAAATTAATTAAACCCTAGGATAGCTTCGGAAAATGCAATAGCAGCACACTGCTTTGATTGGTGTTCTTAGGTTAGCTTATGGTCAGTGGTTAATTAGAGCACATATCCACTCTATATATGAGGACTAATTGAGTTTAGGGATTATATTTTAACTCTATAAACTTATCCCTTATGGTCTTGTATTACCAATTAAGATCGCACTCTCACAATTTACACAAATCTCGACCTTGTGTGTTTTTGTTTCAATTGTTCAATTTCTTGATTAGTTTCATTTAAATTAAAAAAACTCAATTAATACATCAGGTTAATTGAATTACATTATATCATTAATTCAAAATAAATTAATGAAGAAGTTTATAGGTAGATCGATTACTAAAAAGAACTACGCTTCCATGGGCGGTGTAGTCATCTTATAAATGTTTTGCATGTTCGAAGGTTTAGAAAGGGTATAACCCAATATCATTTCTACTCTTGAATTATAGCCCAAAGACGAAGAATAATGAGAAATATAAATGAAAAAACATAGGAAAATAGAAGAAATTAAAGAAGAACTAAGGATTTTATTACGCAAACAAAAGTATTACAACATGAAGAAGAAAAAGAAGAAGAAGAAGGCTTTATTGAAGAGATCCTTGCTTCAAGAGATACCCTCATTGAATTAGTTGTAGAATTGGAGTGGATCCACTTCTCTTATTCCCAATGCACGTCCCAACCCCTCTATGTGAGAAAAAAATTAATTTATAGAGTGGAGTGGAGGTTAGGTATAAAGAGGTTTCAAGTGTGAATGGGGCATCTAGGACAAATATTTTAAGCCAAATTTCACTACCCATTTGACATCCAAAACGCATTAAAAAGCAATTATTCTAGCATAATTATTTTGAAAAATTAGGTTTTCGATATCCTTTCAAAATTTGGGTCTAATCCAATCACGGATGAAGAAGTTATGGCCCGAATACAGAACTAATGTCCAATTTGGAGGGTCCATACCACCTTTGAATCAATGGTCCATTTAGTACAACCAAATAAACTATTTAGCTCCAATGTCATGAACAAAAGTTGTATCCCGTTAAGTTGGGAACGTAGTTAAAAAAAATTCAAGTTCTAATAATAAATATAAAAATATGTATCTCCAAAATACTATAGTGCACTATAAAGGCTAAAATTGTAATTTCCATCAAGTTTTCAAATGAATGATCTAATCCCAAATATTTTATAAATAAACATATTTAACACGATGTCAGGAAATTTTGTCATTTATTATAAATAAAATATTCAATAAAAATGTGTTTTATCAACTCCCCCACACTTATTCTTTTGCACTCCTAGGAAAAACCTCATATCATGTATTCGAAAAAAATTGTGACAAGATATGCATATTCATATTTCTCAATCCACAGTGAAAATATAGGAAATGTAATAATCCCGTCAAGAGTCAATATCAATAAATTTTAAATTCATTGTCTCATAAATTGTTTCAAAACAAAATATAGTGATATTCATAACACTAATCATAGAGAAACAATTCATGGGTCTACCATTCCACTAATTCCCCACGTGTGTGTGTGCCAACCATTCCAAGCTCATAAATCCACCCTTTATTCAGTATATTCAGGTCAAGTAAAAAAATCTTCTTACCTAGTTTAATTCACTAAACATGTTCTGCATTCCTTTGCAATCAAATTTCAAGACCTAATAACTTAAGCATTCCTGAAAGTCAAACCTTAATCTCCCGACCTAGATATCCCAATATGTTGTACATTTCATCACTCCCCTTATTTATTTATCTTTTTGTTTCTTTTCAGTTTCACTTAGAAAAAATCTCACACTCAACTCTCAAACCATGTTTAATCTCTTCACGACACTAATTATAATAGTTATAACAAGATCAAAGGTTGTTGAAGAGTGGTTTTTGACCTGTCCAAGACACAACTCTTTTTTTAGGGAAAACAATAGTCAGATAACAGGTGCACACACATAGGTCAATTTGGTACTATAGTGAAACCGGTCAGAAGAGAAATGAATGTATGGATCAACCAATGAATTTTTTTACCAAATTTGACTATACCTTCAATTGAGTAGGAAAATTTTCACAAGTCAGGGTTGAGTGAATATTTGTGTGGAGAAATCAATTACACAATTTACTATGAAAAAATATCACAAATAATGAGGTCAAAATCTAAATGGATTTGTAATGACACAACCATTCATATCATCGACGAATTCAATTTTTATAAAAATAAACCCTAGATGATGAGATCTTACTCATGCTTATAATTCTACTAATGAATTTTGAAAACATGCATTTTCCATGTGTCACATGAGAATGTTACATGATATATATATATATAAATATATATATATATATATATATATTGATTTTTTGGATTTTTTTTTTGAAAATTTTAACCAAAAACTTAATAGAAAATACACACAAAACACACAAATGAAAATCCTAAATATCTACCCCAAAATTTTGTCCCCTTCCCCACACTTAAAATATTGAATTGTCCTCAATGTGAACCCATGTGATGATATGTTCACATGAAATATATAATTTTAAATAGGATAAAGAATACAAAAGTGAAAGGGTTAGGAACATCCTGATATGTTTAGGTGATAATTAGATTATCAAGTGTGATGAAATCCACTACATTAGTAGAAATCCCCTCAATGTATTTCTTCAAACGTCTCCCATTGACTGTAAATATCCTTCCATTGTCATCTTGTGTGATCTCTACTACACCATAAGGAAAAAAAATTAGATACAATATAAGGACCTAACCATCTGGAATGCAACATACTAGGCATCAGCTTCATCTGTGAACTATAGAGAAGGACTTTCTCTCTAACATGAAACTCTCTTTTCTGGATCATTTTTTCATGATATTCTTTTGATCTTTTCTTATAGATCCTTGAGTTATCATAATAAGACAATTGAATCTCCTCAAACTCTTGAATTTGTAGCTTCCTTTGGATTCCAACTTGTGCAAAATCCATGTTGCATTTATTTATTTCCCAATATTCCCGATGTTAAACTTCCATGGGGAGATGACATGCTTTCCTAAAAACAATTAGAAATGGGGACATACTAATGGGAGTTCTTTATTCTATCCTATAATCCCATAACACATCATCCAACCTCTTTCTCCAACCCTTCTTATTTGGTTTCACGGTTTTCTCCAAAATTTGTTTCAACTCCCTATTTGAAACCTTAGCCTAGACATTTGTTTGGGGGTGGTATGATGTTGATGATTTGTGTGTCACCCCATACTTCCAAAGTAGGGAATTCAAATTATGATTTCAAAAGTGTGTCCTTTGGTCACTAATGATGGCCTTTGGTACTCTCAACCAATAAAAAGTCTGTGTCTTGACAAAGTTTACTACAACATGAGAATCATCCGTACTGGTGGCCTTAGCCTCCACCCATTTACTAATATAATCAAAAACGACCAAAATATACAAAAAAGAAAAGTAACTAGGAAAAGGAACCATAAAATAGATGCCCTATACATCAAAAATCTCACAGAATAGTATGGGTTGTTGGGCCATCTCATGTCTCCTAGAAATTTTCCCAGGGTGTTGTAAATGAGATCATGACTTAAAAAACACATTAACATCATGGAATAATCTAGGCCAATATAATATAGAGTCTAATACTTTCCTATATTTCTATTGGGGTCCAAAGTGTCCACCTCAAGAAAGTATATGACAGAATTGCAAAACAGACTCAAACTCATGATCAGGAACACACCTTATAATAACTTGATCACTACACATGTGCCAGAGGTATTGATTATCCCAAACATTAAATATTGAATAACTCTTTAATTCTTATACTTTATATCTCTTTAAATTTGTAGATATTTCAAAGGCAACAAGGTATTTAACTAAATCACCATACCAAGGATGCGTACTTGAGATGGAATAATGATTCTCATCTTGGAAAGTGTCCCAAAGTGGTACTTAGTCCAAGGTTTCATCCTCTAGTGTGTGAGTAAGCCTACTCATGTGGTCTACCACCAAGTTCTTTGACACCTTCTTGTCCTTTATCTCAATATCAAATTTCTAAAGAAGGGTCATCCATCAGATAAGTCAGGGCTTTGCATCTGGCTTCTTCAACTGGTACCTCAGAGAAGCATGGTTAGAAAAAAAACTACATTATAGCCCAATAAATATGAATGGAATTTATCTAAAGAAAATATAATAGCAGTAAAATAGTTTTCTGTGGTTGTGTAATTTGATTGGGATGAATCCAGTGTCCTAGATGCATAGGCAATCACATGTGAACGTCCCTCCGCCCTCTAAGATAATACAGATCCAAACGAAAAGTTGGAGGCATCACAAATAATCTCAAAATTAATCTCTCATCATAGAGGTTGTATGATATGTGGAGTGGTCATACAATGTTTTAGCTCAACAAATGAAGTCCTACAAGAATCATCAAACACAAAATCAGAATCCGTTTAAAGTAATCATGACATAGGAAGAAAAATCTTACTAAAATATTTGATGAAGTGTGGATAAAATATAACATGCCCTATAAAAGTTATAACATCACACACACATGAAGGATAGGGTAAGGATTAAATGATATATACCTTATATTTATCAACCTCTATCCCTTATTTTGACATTACATTCCCTAAGGACAATTCCATGTTATACCATAAAAATGACACTTTTCAAAGTTTAAGACCAGATTCTTCTTAATAAAATGATTTAAAACCTTTCCAAACTGGAGATACAATCATCAAATCAAGACCCATACACTGTAAAATCATCCATAAATACCTTTATGTACGTCTCAATAAAATCAGAAACAATACTCACCATGCATATCTGGAAGGTACATGGGGCATTAAAAAGTCCAAATGGTATCCTCTAATAGGAAAACATACCAAATTGGACAAGTGAATGTTTTATTCTTTTAATCCTCTAGAGTAATAGGAACCGGAAAATATCCATAACAATCATCCAAGAAACAATAATGTGTCTTCCCCATCTAGTCACTAAAGCATCTGATCAATAAATGGAAGGTTGAAATGGTCCTTGCAATTATATTAAATTAGTTTCCTATAATCAATACACACATGCCAACTATTTTGTACCCTCATTGGAATTAACTCATCTTTATCATTTATAACAATAGTAAAACCACTTTTCTTAGGCACAACCTGAATAGGAATTACCCACTAGGAATCTGAAATGGGGTAGATTATACCTGCCTTGAGAAATTTTTTAATTTATTTTTTAACAACTTTCAGAAGGGTTGGATTGAGTCTCCTTTGTGGTATCCTAACCGGTTTATCCTCATCCTCTTTAAGAATCCAATGCAAGAAAATGGAGGGGCTAATACCTAATATGTCATCCAAGGTCCACCTGATTTCCCAGATGTTCTCCCTCAAAAGATTCAAAATCTTTTCTTCATGTTCAAAAGTAATATTATTAAAAATTATAATAGGTAATCTATCGCCACTTCAAATGATGAGTATTTGAGATTTGGTGGTAATGGATTGAGTTCCAATTAAGGGGGTGATGTATGGATGGAGACATTGAAGGAACTGAAATATGTGCACAAATAAAATCAGTATCGGAATAAACATCATCAAAATCAGAGAATAATTCATCAAATCCATGATCATACTCGATAGCCATGTCATAATCATATTGAACATGATCAAAATAAAAATATTAATCCATTTAAAAATAAAATCTAAGAGATAATTTTTCATTATAAATAGGTGTGGAAGTACTCTTAGACATCAAACTAGAACCAATACTCATAATCTCCCTAAGCATAGGAAAATCAAATTCCATGGGGTTTTTATTTGGTAGATCAAAATGAGATATAACAAAAGTATAATTGTCCTCTGAGGGTTATTTCATGGATTCCATAACATTAAATATCACAACTTCATCTCCAAACTCTATATAAAGTGTACCCTCATTGACATTTATGATATTTTATATAGTTTTGAGGAAGGGCATACCTAAGATAATGGGATAATGATAACTTACCTGATCATCCTCCATGTTAAGAATGTAGAAATCTACTGGAAATATCATGTCTCTTACCCGGAAAAGTACATCCTCAAGGACTCCCACTAGATATGTCGTAGCTCTATTTTCCAACTACACCACTAATCTCATCGATTTCAACTCACCAACCTGTAAAGAAGAAAATACCGAGTGAGGAATTACATTTATGGAAGCTCCTAAGTCACATAAAGCATCATAAAAATGTAAATCCACTATGGTGCATGGATAGTGAATTTCCTTTGATCCTAGAGATTTGTGGGTATTTCTAGAGTTGGTGTAATGAGTGCTGACACATTCCTTCCAAAATTGATCCTCTAATTTCCCTTGAGCCCTCTTCGATTGGTACAAAGTTCTTTTAAGAATTTGGAATACCTTGGTATGTTTTAATGTCTTCAATTAAAGGTATGTTTATCTTCACATGCTTGAATGTATCTAAAAATTATTTTTGCAACCCCTCTTCAGCCATGTTTTTGGATTAAACAAGTCTATTTGGAAAAATAATGGGTTTAGGGGGAATATCATCAACCTTTTTCATACCTTTATCTTTCTCCTTTGGTTGCTCAACAGTTGGTGTGGAATGGGACTTTTCTAGAGTTGAATTGAGTCCTGAGGGAACGATATGTGTAGATATATCAGTTGTTTTCTTCCCACTTCTCAATGTGATGGAACTGACATTCCCCTTGTGATTTGGATTAGGTTGGGAAGGTAGATTTCCAGAATTCTTACTTACCAATTCATGGAGGGCAGTGTAAATCTGGCTCATTTGAGTCTTCAACTTCCTCGGCTTCGAACCTTGACTCTTCAGCTCATTATGTTGATTAAGAACAATTTATTTCAAAAGATCATTAGTGTTAGAATATACCTTGGTTTTGGGATTCTCTTGTTGTTGAATTTTTGATGCTTGAGCTTCAAATCACCTTTGGGGTTGTTGGAAACCATGTTGGTAAGGTGCAGGCTACTAGAAGTTTTGTTGAAAGGGGGGGACTTTGTTGTTTTCTAGAGGCATACATCATGTCTGATTGATCCTTCCACCCTTGGTTTTATGCTGGTGCAAATGAATCAAAATTCTTTTGGGGATTTGGCTATTGTTGTTACTGATAAGGTCTCTCAGGGGATACTGCAGTACAATCTTCTTTTTCTAGTAGTTTGGGGAAACAGTCAGTTGGGTGTCTTGTCTCAGTGAAAATTCCATAAGGCCTTGAAGGAGGGGGTTTGGATGTGTTTTGAGCCAAATCAATCTTCCTCACCATAGTGGTCAATTCTTACAACTTGGTATCAATTAAATGACTCTCAAGAGAATAAGGACTTACCTGGCGTGCTCCCTTGACATGTGGTGTAGCTCGATCACCAAATATTTGGGAGTTTTGGGCCATTTTTCAATCAATGCATGTGATGCTACTGGTGTCCTATCCACCAATGCTCCTCCAGCCACAGCATCCACCATGCTCCTCTTGATAGGTGTGAGTCCTTCATAGAAGTATTGGATGAAGAGTTTCTCACTAATTTGGCGATGTGGGCATTATGTGAAAAACTTCTTGAATTGCTCATAGTACTCATAAATTAACTCCCCTTGGGATTTCTTGATCCCTAAGATCTTTTAAAGATAGAAGTGGACCTTGATTATGGAAAAAATCTCAGCAAGAAAAAACTTTTCAAATCATTCCAACATGATATATCTTCAATTTGTAAATAATACATCAAATCTTTTGCAGCTCCATAAAGTGAAAATGGGAATGCTCTTGGTTTTATTTGATCCTCAGAGACATTTCTTGGTTTAAGGGTTGAGAAAACCACATTAAATTCTTTTAAATGTTTGTTTTCATCCTCACCAGATAATCCATGAAATTTTGGAAGAAGGTGAATTAATCCAGATTTCATTTCAAAGTCTGATTCAATATTTGGGTATGCAATACAATTTGGTTGATAGTTAATATCAGGTGCATCCAATTCTCGAATGTTTCTATTAAGTTCATTTCCATTATTTCCAACCATTGTTTCTTGATTTACGTTGTATTTATAATTGTTTCCAAATTAAATGTTCTTAGAGTGGAGGAATTATCCAACATGTTGAATGTTGAAACTTCCCATAGTCTGAAAATGTCTTATTCAAGCCTAAGGCTGTGTTCAATCTCAGGATCAAGATCTAAGAGATATTTGGGATTAGTTAATTTTATAAATAAAATAAAAATTAAAATATTAAAAGCGGACTATAATAAAATAAAAATAAGATGTTTTATTTGATGGTCCAAAAAGAAGAAGAATTAGAAAACAAAAGAAGAAGAAAAATTCATATTGGGTAAATAAGGAAGAAAGAATAGATGAAGAGAATAAAATGAAAAATAAAAGGAATACCTCTAAATAGTTGAAATTATTACTTGCCTTCCCATAAATATCACCAATTTGAAAGGCACTATCGTGGGTGCTTTCAAATGATATGTGATTTTTGAGTACTTAGGTGCAGCAGAGTGGCTGACCAAGGTTATCTCTCAAGGGAGGAAGTAAATTTAACAACATATTAGAGGTATTTTAAAAATAAAATAAAAGGAAATAAGAATAGTAATTAAAAGGATGGGGTTTTTTATCTTTTATAAACCTAGAATATGTTTTCTAGAAAAGATTGTATTTTTTATTTTTTTTATTTTTGAAATGAAGTTTGATTAAAATTACAAAACAAGAAAATGTTTTTTTAGAAAATATTTTAAAAGGTGTAATAAATCTCACTCTACCTATTCACTCAATTATTTATCATTATCATTTAAATTAACATCCACTTAATTATAATCCCCTAATTTTTTAACAATCGAACCCTATGGGAGATAACTTAACCACAAATATTGAATTATTTAAACCCTAGGCTAGTTTCGGAACATGCAATCACATCACCCTCCTTTGATTGATGTTCTTAGGCTATCTTATGTTTAGTGGTTAATTAGAGCACATATCCACACTGTAAATGAGTATTAATTGAGTTTAGTGATTATATATGAACTCTACAAATTTATCCCTTATGGTCTTGTATTACGGATTAAGATCTCGCTCTCACAATTTACAAAAATCTCGACCTCGCGTGTTTTTGTGTCAATTGTTCAATTGCTTGGTTAGTTTCATTTAAATTAAAAAAAAATAAATTAATAGATCGTGTTAATTGAATTATAGTATCTCATTGATTCAAAATAAATTAATGAATAGTTTTAGAGGTAGATCGATTACTAAAAAGAACAACGCTTCCATGGGCGGTGTAGTCATTGTAGAAACATTTTGCATGTGCAAAGGTTTAGAAAGGGTATAACCCAATTTCATTTATAATATTGAATTATATACCAAAGAGAAAGAATAATGAGGAAGATAAATGAAGAAAATAGGGTAAAATATATGAAATTAAAGAATAACTAAGGATTTTATTATGCAAACAAAAGTATTACAACACGATGAACAAAAAGAATAAGAAGAAGAAGACTTCGTTGAAGGGATCCTTGCTTCAAGAGTTACCCTTATTAAATTGGTTGGATAATTGGAGTGGATCCACTTCTAATCTTCCCTGATCTTCCCAATGCACGTCCTGAACCCTCAAAATTAGAAAAAAAACTAATTTATATAGTGTAGGGGAGGTTAGGTTTAAAGATGATTCAAGTGTGAATAGGGAATCTCGACCAAATAATTTAATCCAAATTTCACAACCCATTTGACCTCAAAAACACATGAACCATACGTTATTACAGTTTGAGGATTTGTGAAAAATTGGTTTGTCAAGCTCTTCTCAAAATTTGGGCCTAATCCAAGAAATGATGAAGAAGTTATGGTCCAAATACAGAACTGATGTCCAATCTCGAGGGTCCGCCCACCTTTGACTTCATGGCCCATTTAGTCCAACCAAATGCACTATTTAGCTCCAATGTCATGAACAAAAGTTGTATCTCATTCATTCAAAAACACGATTACAAAATTTCAAGTTTATATAATAAATATAAAAATATTTACCTCCAAAATACTACAGTTCACTATAAAGGCTAAAACTATAATTTCCATCAAATTTTCAAATGAATGATCTAATCCCAAATATTTTATAAATAAACATATTTAACACAATGTGAGGAAATTTTTTCATTTATTTTCAATAAAATATTCAATATAAATGTTTTTTATCAATAAGATCATTTAACTATAATGAGTTGAGAAATTATTCTAGAATTCATTTGAGGTTCCTTACTCAGGGTAGAAAACATCAAGATCATAAGTGAAATGGGGTGGAAAAAATATTTTCTACTACTACCAATGATATTGGGCCATCTAGTGAAGTTATGATAGATCTAGATAGACTATTAATTTTCAAATGATGAACATATTTTTAAACTCTCAAAAAAACACACTTTTTGATGTTTTTAGTAATGGAAATACTTTGGGATATATTTATTAAGTATCGATAAATGTTTATGGTACATGTGACCCTTAAGTTTATTATATGATAAATGTTATTTTAGGAATAATTACTTTACTCTTTGTAGTAATATGTTTAATGATTTTGGTATCCGATATGTTTTTTATGATCTCTAATTATTAGGAAGATATGAGTTATTACAATTTGGGAGCATATGTTTTATCCGAAACTAATTTGGTGATCAATTTTATTTTAGGAACCTAATAGGATTCTATGTTATTTTATTTGAGTAATAATGGATGAATTATAATTTGGAATCATATATGATTATAATATGGATTTATGGCGATTTATGTGATTTATGGAAATGAGTGGAATATCCTAGAGATTATGTGACTTGTGAAATTACTTTTTCATTATGAGACATTAGGAGTGATTGATGTTATTTGGAGACATATATTAAATTAATCAAAGTCTATAATTTATTTGAGGAATTTTAATGATAGTTATTTATCAAATTTGAACATTGGGTATTACTATTGAATTTTGGATATTAAAGTAGTTTTTATTAATATGAAGGTTTAATCATTTTGGAGAATTATATTATCTTATACTAATCATTTTAGTTTTGGTTTATTCTTATATACTGGAGGAATATATTTTTTCCTTTGTGGATATTTTTATTTGTAGAAGTTGATTCTAGTTCTTCTATCATAAAAAATTCAAACTCGTCATTTGAAGCAAAATATGAGTTTGCGGTGGAAATTTATAAAAGGATGAAACAATACATTTCAAGTATGTATATTTCCTTATTATATAAGCATATATGGTTAAGTGATTCCACAACTCTAGGAAACTTATCATTAAATAAAAACATTATATGTTTACTTTTCTTACGGACATATCAATAGCCTTTTAACCCCTCATAGATTTATGGTTTTGTGATATTAAACTTTTGAATGAACATGTTTTCGATCACTCTCTATCAGTAAATGGGAGTTAGCTTTCCAATACATGTCCATGTTTTCTGACATAGAAACCTAGTATGTGTAATCTTAGGTATCCTTTGTACTTTCCTTTCTCTATTTTCTAAATGAATCTTTGTTGATTCTTTTTACGATATGGGTTTTCAACAAAGTTATTTTGAATAGTCAAACCCTTATTACCAAGACTAAGTTCAAATTGCAAGAATATAAGTTTTTAGAGGTGGGGAGAATATAAAATCCCATGATTATAAAAAAAATAAACATTATGTTTCATAGTGTACAACATATAAAAAATCATTCTTAAATGAACAACAAAATATTATTATTTTAATGTGACTATTTTAACCTAGATATTAAATAAGAGGGAATGATTATTATTAACAAAATTATGAAATATATAATGGTCATACTCATTTCTAATGTATTAATTAATTATTTTTAAATAATCGCCCATATTTTTAGTAGTCATTTTATACTTAAAAAATATTTTTTTTCAACAATCATTTTTATTTGTATTTGTGAGTGAATATTATATTAAATTATTTTAAATTTTAAAAATTTATTTTTCCAAAAAAATTTGGTTTCTTAATTATGAATTTCAAAATGATATTACAATTAAATTTATATAATTTTTTGGAAATATATATTTTTCACAGAATTATGAAAAATATTAATTTTCATTAAAAAATTATTTCCTTTTATACCAATTACAAAATTAAAACTCAATTTGGAATTATTTTTAAAATTAAATTAGTTCCCTTGGATTTATAATATTCCAATTATTTTTTAAATGATTTTTATAATATAATTTAATATAAAAAATTATATTAAAATATGGCATTTTATAGAAAAAAGCATTGTGTTTCATTGCATTTTTTGAGATTATATTTAAAATAAATTCTTTGTATTTATATTTTGAATTGTAAAAAAATATATTTTATATTTAGAATGAGTGTCTCTACATTTATTAAATAGGACAATTTTATTGTTTTCAATATGAAAAGTAACTGTTGTAATTTTTATTACCCTAGTAATGGGTAAATCGGGCAATTAAGGGTAAAAAAACATGATAAAGACTATTAAATGACTCTTATAGTTTAACCATTTTTATTTTATAAGAAATTTTTCATCCATAAAAATTCATGGTTCAAATATATAACATTTTTCATTTTTACATAATTATGACATATAGAATATTTTATTTAAAGAAAATTCAAAGATGTCACACTCTTGTTTTTAATTAGTGTTAAAATTTTAAGATGTTATTATCAGGGGGATATGTTCAACGATAAATGTTATTTTCAAATTTAAAATATTTATCTTCATCATGGTAATTTATTTTTAATTTTTAGTGAATAAATAATTAACTTAAATTCTTACACAATACTGATGGAGTAATTATTCAATTAATGAAAAAAATAAAATAAATGATATTAAAAAAATGAAAATAAACATAATTTGAATTAATTAATGATGTAAAATAATTTTATAGATTAACTATACATGTCCGGGATTTGATAAAATATCTTTTTCTAATTATAAGTTTCGTATTGATATTATTAATGTCAAAGTAATGAATAGTTCTTAACAATGACATTATGTATATTTTATAGTAAATAATATTATATTATATGATATAAAATTTCATAAAATATTAAATTTGTCCAAGTGTTCAGGATAAGGTTTCAAATAATAACCATGGTCCCTTGATGGATTATTTATCATTTTTTAGTAACTATATTGACCCTCATTGAGTAAAAATCCATATTGTCATGGAAAGATTTAAAGGGGTTAAATTAAGGTTCAAATGAAAAGATAAGGGAATAAATTTAGTCAAAACTCATATATTTTCTATTTTATGATGGTATTTATACCCATAATAATATTATGTACTAAATAAATTACTCTAGATTCATTTGAAACTGAAAATGTTTTTATAATAATTTTTTATTTTTAGAAATTCCAAGAGTATCGCTCGTCCCTCTTATAAAAAGGCACATCTTATTATCAATCATGAAAACATAAAATCACAATTTTTTAGGAAAATATATTCTCAAATAATTTTCTATAATATATCCACACATTATAGAGGAATTTTTTCATGTGGAATACCATCATTAGAAGTTTTAAGGTTTCAAGGAAAGGTGGAATTCCAAAGAATATGTATGGTTTTTATCTGCATGTCTTAGTTTTTTTATTCTTACCACATCACTAAAACCATATTAAAACATACTAAAATAATATATTAATCATCCTCTATATAATAAGATTTTTTTAAATCAGTTTCATGACCCGTATCTATCTCCAATTCTATCAAAATGGAAAAGAATTCATCATTCGTGTGTATGGCGGACTACCACCTCACAAACCGATGTAATCAGTTTTCCTTAACCATCTCTTATGACTGTTTATAAAGACATAATTAATGTTAATATTTTAGATTCGTGACATATTTATAATTATTAAAAGTTAATATACAATTTATGCTCTTACCTTTTCAAGCACAGAAAAATGGTAACACCATTCGTGCGTACGTATGGACTACCATCTCTATGAAGCGATGTGATTCATTTTCCCTCACCACATAACATGTATAGAATATATAAGTATATTAAGGAATTATTATTAAATATATCCTATTAGGATCATTTTTTAAAGATAAAATAAAACTTACCTTCTTTCTGTAATGATCATTGAGAGATGGAAACATTACTTATGTGTACATACGACCAATCTTCTCAATGATTGTAATGTAGTTCATTTTTCGTAACCATATTTAATGGGTAGATTTAAATTTATAATTGATAAATAAAAGTGATAATTATTTCATGAATTTTATTCTATATGTTATGTAATTTTGATCTCTATGATCGTAGTGAACAATCTAAAGTCATTCTACACTTTTGAACCAAATATCATCAAAGTATCCAACATAAACTTAAATAATTAAGTAACTTTAATAACATATTAATGATTGAAATAAATGGAATAATAAAAAAGGATAAGGATTCATTTATGTAAATATTTAACCTATGTTTATTATTCAGGAAGATAATGAAAATATTTGATGATTCTAACTCAAGCTAAGGAACTTTATTTTAAAAATACTCTTTTAAAGTTACTCTTTTAAATATTATTAGAAAGTCAAAATGAATATTTTCTATAACATAAATGATTTTATTGGAATTTTATACCATCCTAAAACCTCAATGATTTTATGTTTACGTTATATGTTTATAAGTTTATTTTCAAATAAAATGTTTTCATTTAATTATACGAAGCTATTTTTAAAAATTAAAATGATTTAAAAATGGAAATGTTATTTTCATCAATAATTCTATTAATGATATTTTCTTCAAATAAAACTCCTATTTACCTTGTTTTTAGTGTTTTGGTATTGCTAATTATTTTTTAAAATAAATGGGTATCTTGATTCCAAACATGTTCTACATATGGTATTTAAATTTTTATTCAAAGGTTTTATGATGAAAAGTGCATACATAAAATGCTTTATTTGTGATTTGTGACTTTAGAATTATATGTGTAATGGGTGAGACTAATATATCTTATAATAAGGTTCGAGCCTCATTATAGATCTCTAATGCATTCAGAAATGATTGTGTTCCCTATAGAATTATTTTGGAATTCGACCATCAAATTTCAATGTTTTGAAAGGTTTTTATGAATATGATTCTATGATTTGCCCAAAAGGGGTTTTTATTTTACTTTTATGGGTTTTAATGGTTTTGTTTGAGAAAAAAATGTGTTTTTTTCATTTGTAATAAATTTACTTTATATGATCAAAAAATATTAAATGAGTTTTCATGTTTTTCACTATACTAATGGTTTTCATTATTTATTTCCTTTACTGATCTTTTTCTACCCATCCCACATTTTAAAAAGTTTTTCACTTGTATTTAATGATGAGTTAGGATAATGATGTGGTCCAGATGAAAAATTTTAAGATTTTCAAGAAAGGAAATCATGTTATATTTTAATGAATTTATTTTTCAGAAAAAATGGATACTAATTACAATTGTGAATTTTTAATGTATGGGTTTACTTTGTAGTATTTTTGGTAAAATTCTCTAAAACTCTAATCCAAAAAGATCATTATGAATTAAAGAAATAGAATTATAATATAAATTCATTAGAATATGTGATTTTTTAAGTAAGTTCCTTAAATTAGAGAAACATGAGCCCCATGAATATTGATCCCTTTGATATTTTTGATAGACTATGACCTATAGATTATCAGTATCCACTACTATGAAATATCTCTCAAGCTCATTATGAGTTCTATATATACCCCCCTAAGGTAGTAAATATCATGTCCTTCACATGTAAAGAACTCAATGGTTATACTTTTAGATCCTGTAATTTCTAATGAATAACTTTCAATATAAATCTTGGATTGTAGATACAAAGTTTTATCGAATAGGACATATCACTTAAAAAAAGATCATTAGAGGAATCATAAATTTGAGGAAGCTAACTGGAAACCTAAGTATTTGATTAAGTAAATATATCCTTGTTTTTTATAAAGTAATTATGGAATTTTTAGGGAAAATTAAATTTTAAGGGGGGTATAATTAAAATCCAAAATATTTTATTTGTATTTCATTTGAAATAAAACTTAATGTATTTAATAGCTTTATACTCACGCAACCTCATGTATAAACAAACCATAATATACTATTCTTTTATAATAAATCCATTAATGTTGAATTTATAAATAGTAATAACTACATTATAAACAATATTTAGAAAGGTTATCATTAATGAAAATTATTTATTAATTCATAATAAATATTTACATAATTTTTAGTTAGTCGTTTTATGATTCAAAAATATATTTTCTTCATAAATTAGTTTAATCCCATTTTTTGATGGAGAATTTATAATTAAATAATACCATTTTTAGAAATTTTATTTGATAAAATGATTAAAAATTTAAAAATCATCATATATTTATTAACTTACGATGATTTCTTAGGATTTTTTAAAAAATATTTATTTTATAGTGAATAGTTAAAATGTCAATTTCTGTAAACAAAATAATTTCTTTTCAATTAAATATACCATTATCTTTTGAATTGACAATAAATTTACATAATTATCCTAATATTTAAAATACTAAAATAATTACTTTGTAATCTCCCTTATACATGATTTTTCTATAAGCTGTTTGTTGGGCTTAAGAACACATTTTTCAAAAAAACAGTTCTTATGCGTGTAATGGGTTTTTTTCTTAAAAAATTAATTTAACAAATATTAATTATATTTTTTACTTAAATTTTTAGATTATATATTCAATATATATTTTAACATTAAATTTAGGGTTTTACATGGCAATGAATGTAAGTGATATATATTTTTCACCTAAAAATTCATTTTCCATAAACGGGTTTTTGATGCGGTTTGTGTGCTTAATTAAAATTAAATTTTTACAATTATAAAAATTGAATAGGTTAAAATAATTCCTTATTTTTAATAAACATAATTAATAAAATTTAATATGTTTTACATAATTTTCTTATACTTAATAGTAAAAGTTGTAAAATTTTGTTACCACAATAAAGGTTTAAATAGGTTTACTTGGGGGTTAAAACATGGGATAACGATAGGATTGACCTAAAAACCTATAAAATAATAATTTTTAAAGTTATATCAAAATTAATTTATCATGACCTAAAATAAATTTCAATTTCCAGCCACATTACCTTGATAGTGACCATAATTCATTGAAATGTTTTATGAAATTCCACATGTGTCCCTCCCATTACTTATAAAAGGGAACATCTTCTCCTACCCTTTTTGAAAAATTTGAGCATTATACCATTGAAAATTTATTCTCTAAAACATTCTTATAATCCTTCCCTTCAAACTATATCTTACTGATTTCTCCATAGACCAATCCACCATGTCATAATATGTAAGCCAAATAAGGATTCTCAAAGAAAAGGTATATATCTTAACCAGGCTCTCAATATTATTTATTATTTTAATTACACTAAACATGTTTTATACATAAAAAATGGTTAATATACTCTCATAATAATTAATATATGTTATAATTATAATTTAGAAACAATTCACCACCTATTATAAATCTAATGAGAAATGAAAGTATTGTTTCTCTGTACGTGTAGACTACCACCTCCGTGTAGCTATACAACTCATTCACCAACACCATCATTCATGGTTAGTTATTATGATAGATTTAACAATTATATATTAAAGTTATTTCATAATAATTATTATTTAATTATTAATTAACAATTACCTTTTTCCATTCATTGAAAAATGTAGACATTACTCATGCGTACGTACGGACTATCGTCTCTACATAATGATATAATTCATTTTTCATCTCCACTTTATCTGAATGATAATAAATATGTCTATAATTTATATATATGATATTTATATAATTATTTATATTATTTATATTAATAAAACATGATCAATGTTCAAGGATAATAACTGTTGAACCAAAATGTACATGAAAAATGAACTTGTTAACACCTGAAATGATGACTTTATTATAGAATTGATAATAAATGGATTTTTAAATGATATCGGTTTATCATATGTGATATTATATGTATGAATATTATTTTTTATATAATTTTAATAAATTTAAATTTTTTTATATTGTATTTTAGGGAGATTATGAAGCAAGACACACTTCCTATAACGGTTTTATATTACAATCACATTTTTATTGGGATTGTATATCCTTAAATTTTTCAATGATGAAATTGTATAATATATATCTCAAAATTATTATCTATTTTATTATAATATTTTTTAGAGGATATTTCATGTTACTATTTAATTTAACTCTCTTTAATCACTCAATAGACTGAGAAAATGTTATTAAGGACCAAGGACCTCATTTTGGTCGAGAATAATTTCATCCAAGTCCATATTTATTTTAAAATGGTTTCAAGAATATTTTTACTATAATAAAAATATTAGTTAAACTAATTTTTAAAAATATTTTAATTTCCTTACCAATCATTAAAATGATAATTATTATCATTTTCCAAATGTGGTACGTTTGACATTTTATCGATAATGTGAAAGTAAATTTTATTTTAAAATATACAAAATAAATTGAATTCCTCTATATTGTAAATAAAAATTTATTTAAAGAATAATATATTAAATTCCTTTGTTATATTCCAGGAAAATTATTTCCTTAATAATTTGAAAAAAAAATAAATTCTAAATATGTTCAATCAAATAAAATGGTATTTTCTCCAAGAAATGTTATAGTGATCTATAAAAGAAAATTTTATTTATAAAAAATATATTTGATGTTTCTTATTATTTACTGGGATAGAATATAGTTCTATCATCATTATTATTTCTATGGATGGTTCATGTTTTTTATTATGTAATGTTTAAAAAATTGTATCCTTTCTATTGGTTATGTTATGATTATATTATACATGATTTATGATCTTATGGAAAAAATGTATGGATCTCATTATTTGATTGGATATTAAGTTATAGAACAATTATGGGTGTTTTCATTATAAACCAAGGTAGGGTAGGTCCATTTTATCCCTCGAATGGTTTGATTAAATATGGATATCTCATTGCATACTAAAAACTTGAATGAGGAGTGAACCTAGTTTAGTTAACGACTTTTTTCTACAATATATTTTTGTAAATGAACTTTGAATATGAAAATGATATAATGAGGTGTGAAAATGATCCACTATGATAGTCTTTGTAGTGAACTTTGAATAAGGAAATGTTTAAATAGGGATCTGACCCAATTCACTATGATGGTCTTAGAAGTGATCGATGACTAAGGATATGATTTTCTATACTTATGTACATTTAAAAAACATATGTATTATGTATTTTGATTGAAAAATGTTTTGTGATTTTTCATAATTGTGATCTATGAATTGGTTGGTGTGATTTTATATTGTAGAGATCGTGTTATCATACCCTTATACTTATCTTAAGATTATTTATCATCATTCCTTGATATCTGTTATGATTACCTTTAATGAGCATCTGAGCTCACCCTTTCTTATATTTCCCTTCACCTGTTAATGAAGAAAGATTTTATGTATTATTTTTCTAATAAAGTTCCTAGTTAAAAAGAACTCAATCAAAAAATATTGAGATATTTTATGTACCATTTGTTTAAGTGTTCATGTTTTCAAAGACACAAAACCTCTATAGTCCTCAGAAATTTATTGTTGTGAAATTTATTGAATATTCTTCTAAAATGATTTAATATTTATGTATGAAATGTATGGGTTACTATATTTATTTACTAAAACCTTAAAATTCAGTAATGATGATATAATACATTTCATAAGTGATTTTAGAATTAAATAGTTATAGTAATTTTAATCACTAAAATGAAATATTAAGGTAACTTTACAAAAATGATCCCATTTATTGAGGACCTATTTAATTGTAAAAATTATATGCTAATGAAATATTGAAGGAAATGATAATACTTAATTAAAGATATCACAAAACTATTTTACATCGCCTTTGACCACAGTCTATAAAAATAATATATTATAAAGAAATTAACCGAACAACCTCGAGTGACCGATGTAAGAAGAATCAATATTAAAATGAGTATAAAAAAATATAACAAATGGAACATATCTAATTAAATAGATATCAATAATTTTATTATTTATATTTAGATAACCTAATTTATTTATTTGGGAAGTTATGTGCAAGTGTATAAAATATTCAGACACATGTAAAGGTTTCATATCAAAACGTCCTTCTTTGAGATACAAGTTCTTTTATTCAACTTATTTAATTTAAATTTCCTATATAGTACCAATAAGTAATTTAATATCATGAATTATATTTATTTATGTTAATTCAACATTAAATTCAATCTCTCTTTTATTCAATGTGATTTTATAAGAATGTGTCTTAAACAGTATGGGTTTTCCACATAAATTAAAATTCATTTAGACATGTATTAATATTATGGACCAATTTAATATTTATATGGTATATATAGTACCCAAGAATATATTTTGTCATTCTCCATGATTTAGTTTATGGTATTTATGGAACCATATGAATTTCATGCTTACAATGACTTTTGATTTAAAATTTTACAAAAGTCATATGGGTTTTTCAAGACTTAATTCTCTTCCATGGGTCATAATCACACATATTTGTCTACTATTATTAATGATTCATCTATTCTAATATATAATGATTTTATGATTTATTAAACATTATTTTCTGGGTAAAACAAGTTCCACCCCAAATTTTTTTCCTTGATTCTTTTAATATTTTATTAAATTAAATTTTTGTTAAGAATAATTCATGTTACTTTTAATGGATTTTTCTTCCATATTAATATTTTTATATCTCGCTAATTTTCTCCTTTAACTGGTGAAAACTCAAAAAATATATCTCTAAAGTTATTTATATTCCACTTAGATCATTTTAATTAAATGTTTTCTTTGTCGTTTTTTAATAAATTTTGTTTTTAATAAGGTTATTTCTAAATGTTCAAAGTGTTTTTCCATGCTGTCAAAATAAAAAAAAATCACCAACACTAAATTTTATTTAGGTAAAATTGATATCCTATTCAAGATTCCATTATTAAATATTATTTTCTAAAATTAAACATTTTCAATGTATTTTCACTTCCCTTTTTGAAAACATTTTTTTGATTTTCAATTATCTAATACTAATTATTACTTTTAAAGTAAAAGTTTTTAATGTATTTTTATATTCCTTTTTAATGAATTAATTTCTCTTTCGTAGTTTCATGCAATGGTATTTTCGGAATATCAGGTCGATTTAAAACTCGTTTTCAAGTGATTAAAATCTCATTTTGGAATGATTAAAATCTCATTATGATTGATTCAAAGAATCTTATTAAGTTGAGATATTATCTCCTATTCTTAAGGGAAGTTACGACTACTCTGAGTTGCCCCTGGAATTTGAATTCTTATGATTTATCAGGATATTTTCTAAGATCTGGAATTGAAAAGTGGGCTATATTCTTTATTTATTCTCTCGGTGTATGTTTTTATAAATGTGTGTATTATTCTAAGAAGAATATATATATTGAGATATATATTCAGACATATATTGAGACACATATTTTGTGATTGAAACTGAATTCTTATGAATATCTTTTATAGATCAACTGAAACAATCGATCAGACTCTGTTTTCTATAGAAGAGGCTACAAATGAGATATACATGTTATGAATCTTGTATTTTCTGTAATTTTGTTTCTGTTATTCATTATTATTTTTATTGAAAGATCTATTTCAATCAGATCACTTCGGAACTACTCTTTATTGTAAAACTATTTTATGGATAAGAAGATCCATCTACTATCAGTTGCTATTAAAACTGTGAAGTTTAATTAAAACTTTTTTTATCAATATTTTTTATTGAGAGTTTCAACTGCTCATACTCAATTATGGTGGATTATCATCTTCTCGATATAAGATATGGTTTTTGGTTCTCTATTAAAGAACAAGAAGGCTCTATTTTTATCGTTATTTGTAAAGGTGTCAACTACCTGCACTCATTAGTGTATTGGTCTTATGATATAATGACCAGACTAGTGAAATTCACCAAACTCACAGAGAGAGTAATTGGTTGAGTGGACTAAGGGATACTTATGCCTCGAACCGCTATAAACAGTCGTGTTCTATATTTCAATTTTTTCTGTTTCTCATACTTTCATACATAAGATAATCATTTCTTATACACACAATCATCAGTCGATATAAAAAGGCAGAATTTTGAAATATTTTTGAAAAGACACAATTCACCCCCACACTCTTGTGTATATTTTTATATTCCAACCTAATAATTGTTATTAGAAGTGGAATTTTTTAAAAAATATATAACAAGCTAAATGTGTATGGTCTATAAAGAGATGGTAATGAATGATCAGAGAGAAATAATGTCAATGGTTCATGCTCCTTATTTCAATGGTGAAAACTATGGATGCTGGAGATCACGAAAGATTATCTATTGGAAAAATATGGGATTCAAAGTATACTCTAAGATCATTACTCCATATATAATTCTAAAAAAACCTGTAACTTGGATTGCTGCTATAACGGCTAAGTATGACATGAATTATAAAGCTTTGAATTCTATTTTCTATGGTCTTGGACCAGATGAATTAAATCATGTCTCACAATTTCCAAATGCTTATGAAATGTGGAAAACCATTACAGTTTCCTATGAAGGAACATATAATGTAAGACAAATGAGTTATGCAAAAGCAAAGTTGAAATTTGATTCATTCATAATTTTTAATAGAGAGAGTATCACTCGGGTGAATGGAAGACTTATAGATATTATCAATAATATTACAGCCTTAGGCGATCCTAACAAAAAAGCAGATCAAGCTTTCAAAGTACTGACAGTACTACATACCAAATTAAATGGAATATCAGCTACAACTCGACAATCATCACCTGTCAAAAATATGAAAATTAGAGAACTACTTGGGACACTAATGATGTATGAATATTAAATGAAATATGAAGCATAATATCACAAAGTCTAAGGGAAAAAAGGATAATACTACTCTAAAGGTAACATCTCATAAGAAAAGAAAAGAAATAAAGTAAGAAGATAGAGAAGCAAATAATTTAGATAAATCTAATTTTGAAATAGAACTAGATCAATTATCTAGAAAGATTATAATGTTTTATAATAATAAAAGAGGATTCATAAAACCCTTCAAGAGGGATGAGAAAGACTCTAGAGAAGTCTGATGCTATAAATACAAGAAATTAGGTCATATAAGACCTGATTGTCCTCACATAAAAGGTGAAATGAGAAAGACAGAAAAGACATATCAGAAATATACTGATTATGAACAAAAAGGAAAAAGGCCAATGAAGGCTACTTGGAGTGTTTATGAAGACTCCGTCAGCTCATCAAAATCTGATTCAAAAAAAGAAGAATCAAATCTGAAAGCAAATATATGCTTCATGGAAGTTGAATATAAAGTAAAAATCTATTATTCATCTAATTATAATTATGATTCTCATTCAAATTCTTAAAATAATAAATTTTATTCCTACTAAAAATTACTGGAAGGAAAATATGACTCTTTATTAAAGAAATGAAAATCTTTAAAAAATATTCACAATGCTATTTTAGGATAAACAGATGCTTTACTTAAACAAAATCAAGAGTTAATTGAAATATTTAACTCATCTACCACAAACTATGTTGATCATGAAAATAATATTAAAGCATTACCATATGAAGTAAAAACTTATAAAAGTTATTCTCTCTTATTTACAAAAAGATAAAATATTTTGAATGAAATTTCTGATAAAAATGTCATTAGAAAGAAAATATTTGGTATAGTAAGTAAGGGTGAAAAATATAAACTATATAAGAATTATTTTATTCCAAAATCTTTTTAAGAAAACCATTTTTTTCTAATACATTATTAGTTCATAACTATATTGATGATGTTATTTTTGGTTCAACCAATGAAAAACTTTGTAATGGTTTTTCTGAACTTATGCAAAAAAAATTGAAATGAGTATGATGGGAGAATTGAACTTTTTTTTATGACTTAAAATTTGTCAAAAATATTTTGGAAATATTTTAAACCAAAGTAAATATATTAATGATTAATTAAAAAAGTTTGGTCTTGAGAACAAAAAGGCATATACAACTCCCATGTGTACCAATATAAACCTTGATTTGGATGAAGCTAGAAAACTAGTGGACAACAAGTTATATAGTGGTATGATTGATAGTTTATTATATCTTACTTCTTAAAGACCTGATATTATGTTTTCAGTATGTTTATGTTATAGATTTCAATCAAATCCTACAGAATATCATCTTACTGCTATCAAAAGGATTTTTATTTTTCTAAAAGAAACTATTATTCAATCTCTTCTATATCTAAAAAATTAGGATTTTAATTTAATATCAAATTCATGTGCTGATTTTGGAGGTTGAAAATTAAATATAAAAAGTACCTATGGAACCTATAATTTTTAGGAAAATCTTTAGTATCATGGTCAAATAAGAAACAACACTCAGTTTCTCTATCAACAGTCAAGGTAGAATATGTATCATCAGGTAGTTATTGTGCATAAGTATTGTGAACAAAAACAAACTAATGAACATTGGATTAAATTTTAATAGTGAAACTATTTTATGTGATAATACCAGTGCTATATATATTTCAAAAAATCCAATAAGTCATTAAATAACTAAACATATTGATATTAGTCAACATTTTCTAAGAGATCATGTTATTAAAAAGGATATATCTCTAGATTTTGTAAATACTGAATATCAACTAGCTGATATTTTTAATAAACCACTTCCCACTTTATATTTTTATTTTATTAAGGGGGAGTTAGGTTTATTTAATTTTTAAGTAAATGTTAATATTATTAATATTTTTACTTTTAAAAGTTTACTTTATTTATTTTACTTTTATTTATTTATTTATTTATGTTAAATTTATTTTCTGATTACTTTAAATTTGATTATTTTTAATATATTTTTTTGGTTAATTTATTTTATCTTAAATTTATTCATTTTTCGTGTTTTAAAAAAATGTCATAATTATCTTATGTAATGAAATGGGAAACAAGGAGCTGCCAAAAACATTTCTAATTCCAATCCTGTTCATTTCTCAAACACTTTTCGAATACTAAAACCTTTGTTTACCTTTTCCTACCTTCATTTACCTCTATTTTCCTTCAAAACCCTAGAAATCAAAAACCTCAAAGATTTTATCTCTCAAAAATGATGAAAACTGAGATAATTAAAGAAGGTGAAGCTAGTGACTCAAAGTTTCAGAGAGTTTTTGGAAGAAATGTTTTTCAAGTAAAAGTAGTTGATTTCGAATGGATCTATCGAACAAATATTCCTTTAAAGAAAGCGATGTATTTTCAAGGATTGGAATCTGTATTCAATGAGATGAAATTAGAGTTCCTTTATGAGTTAGAAGTATAATTTTTCTATTACAATGATCAGTTTATTTTTGTAAATTCTGAAGATATTGTTTTCACAAGAATAATAGATAAGGATTTTTCCATTTTTCGACTGAAATTTCTCAAAATTTGAACTCTCCGAATGAGGGAGTTTTTAATTTCAATCTGTGATATATTAGAGATAAGGATCATAAGTCTGAAGACAATATTTATTTTTTATGTGGTTCAACAAATATTAGGAAAATTTCATTCAAGGATCTCGAGAAAGACTAGAAAATCTTGGTTAAGTTAATTCAAATAGGATTTCCTCCAAGGATGAATGAGATGGATAAGATTATATATTCAGACATGTATACCATGTTTATGTTTTTAAGTGAAATAAATCTGAATTTTCCAAGGTATATCTTCTGATATTTTCACTACTACAGTTAGAAAAATGATAGGATGAATGTTTATCCTTATGGAAGGATAATATCTCAAATTTTTAATAAGAAATAAATGATTTGTTTAATAGATTCTAGAATGAAATATCATCAGAACAACTTACTAAATTCCATAAATTTGATGAATCCAGGTTTTTACTGGAGTATAATAAAAGGAAAACTTATGTTGGTTGGTGCAGATAGACAACAAAGATCAAGATATTTTTCTCATGGGGAGAAAAGTGCAATTGGGAATGAAGGTATTAGTGAAACCCGAGGTGAAGGAATTTTTAAACCAACATAAACAAGATTAAGATTTGTTGAAGAAGAAGAATAAGAAGAAGAAGAAGAGTTTGTGAAAGAACAATTGGTTGTAAAACCACAGAAAAGAGTAGATCCACCTTCTAAAAAACTAGTGTTGGGTTCAAGTGAGGCTACCAGGTAAGTACATTTGGAAGAAACTTTTCTTGAGAAATATCAATAGGTTGAAAAACAGATAAGAGATATACATAATTTTGTTTTTCCAATTATAAAAGAAGTAGATCCAGCTGTTCAGGAATAGAATAGTTGTTCAGATCTGAAAATGTGGCTACCAAAATTTTTTAGAATCTAGTTTTCTCTATTCTTGATCATGTGGATAAGAGACCAGAATATGTTTCTAGAGGTAAAATACAATTTTTTAATATTTTTTTTATTCAAGTGCAAAATCAATTGAAAATCCATTGGAGAAGTCTATAGAAAAGTCTCCTTCAAGATCTTTAACAATTGTGGTAGTTGATCAGTCACAACATCCAAATGAAAGGACATATTATTCCTTGACTAATCTGGTTGTGGATGTTGTAATTAAGTTTAATAAGTCTCAATAATAGAATGTTAATCTCTATTAAGAGCTAGAATCTACAAGGAAAAAAATTATAGGATCTTATTGAAAAATATGTTTCCAAAAAGGAATTTGATGTTATTAAGAGAGAGATGATGGATGAAGTTGGAAAGATAAAGTCTGAAGTTGTTTCTAAGTCAGACCTTGTTGGTCTTAAGTTGTATTTGTGGAGTTATTTTGAATCAATAAAGAGTAGTGTTGGTCATATCAGTACATCTACCTCTACTCTCACTACTAGTCTAGACCTGATTCAAATATTTCAGGCAATCACCACTGTCATGGTAGATATGAATGATCGTCGTCAAAATCTTCAGTGAAATAGTTCTCCATTGTCAATTCTGTTGGACAATAAAAAATTTCTAGTTGACCAATTGACTCAGAATGAACCAGGTTTCAGATTTTTGTTGAACAAGTTTACAAATAAGTTGGATCATTTTATGCATCAAGAGGAAATCTTGTATTATTTTTTGAAAGTCAATATTGTTGATAATTTTAATATCACTCAAGATTCTAGAGTTTTGATTATGCAGTTATGGGATAGTCTAATGAAGAAGTTAATGTAATAGATAGTAGAGTTGAAAGATATGTTTTAAGTTGCTCAAAATCCTTATAACCTTAACCAAGACAAATCCTACCCAATCTTTTGTACCCTAAACATTTTAATTGACTAAACTTGTTTCCTAGTCAAAGTGATTATTGTACCTGTACAATTTTATTTTATCACTAAAATTTTCTTATTTTTATTTTTTCTTAATTTATTTTATATTCTTTTATATTTATGCCTCAAGACAAAAATCCATTATTATTTATTTAAATAGATTATTATAACATTCACTTACTAATCTATGCAAAATTAAATTTTTTTTTAATCTTTTTTCTATAATTTATTTGATCTTACTAAAATGGGAGAATTGGGATAAATACAACATTTTTTTTCTTTCTAAATAATTCTATCAAATATAATTCCTAATTATTTTCTTTTAATTTTTTTCAAAATTCAAAATTCTGTTATTAATTTTATGAGTTTTTTTATCATCAAAAAGGGGGATATTTTTGGGATGTATTATCTCAACAATACTCTATAAATCTTAATGATTTTGATTCTCACAAATACCTTAATTTTTTTTACTAATGATATTACTTTAAGTGTATTTTAGGAAATTAATATTCATTATATTACTTATTTTTGAATTATATTCAAGCTTATTATTCACATGGTATATTCATCAAAATGTTTTGAAACACTCTTAAGTGTGTTTGGGAAACATTGTTAATATTGTACGTTAAAGAACATAATGCAAGGAACAAACCCTATGTTGATAGAAACGTATGGATAAAGAACCTTATGTTTGGATGAAACATTACATTTGACAAAGAGAAAAAGTATGGTTAAATAAATCTACGTTAATAGAAATGTATTGACAAAGAACCTTATGTTTGGATGAAACCTTAAATTTGAAGAAGAGAAAAAGTATGGTTAAAGAACCCTATATAAATATAGAACCTTACGTTTGAGAAGAAACTGTATGGATCATCAACCTTACTTTTATGATCAACCTTAAGTTTTCAAATTCGTGTTAATTGAATATACTCTATATAGTTGAACCCTGCATTTGGTATTTTTCGTTTTGTAAAGGAACATTACATTTGACTATTCATCACCAAAGATTTGAATTTATGATTTTATCAGAGTTTCGTGCAACAGTCTTTGCGGAATATCAGCCCGATTTAAATCTCTTTTTCTAATGATTCAAAGATAATTTTCAAATGATTCAAAGATCATTATGATTTATTAAAAGAATAATATTATGTAGAGAAATTATCTCCATTACTAAGGGAAGTTACGACTACTCTGATCTGTCTACAGAATTTGAATTCTTATGATTTATCAGGCGATTTTTTTTGGATCTAGAATTGACAGGATGGCTCTATGATTTATTTATTCTATTGGTGTATTTGTTCAATAAATATGTGTATGATTCAAAGATGAATATATATTGAGATATATATTGATCCATATATTGAGACACATATTTTTCGGTTGAAACAGAATTCTTGTGAAGATCTTTTACACATCTTCTGAAACAATCAATCAGACTCTATTTTCTACAAAAGAGGCTACAATAGAGATATACATGTTCTAAATCTAGTATTTGATGTAAGTATATCGTTTTATGTCATTTCAATTTTTATTGAAAGATCTATTACAATCGGGTCACTTCAGAACTACTCTTTCTTGAAAACTATTTTTTAAAGAAGAAGATCCATCTAATTTCAGTTGTTGTTACAACTGTGAAGTTCAATTGAAACTTTTTTTATCAATATATTTTTATTGAGAGTTTCAACTGCTCATACTTAGTTGTAGCGGAGTATCATATTCTCAATCTAAGCTGTGGTTTTTCAGATCTCTTTTAAATAACCATAAGGCTCTATTTTTAGCCTTATTTATAAAGGTTTCAAATGCCTACACTCAGTTGTGGATCGGTCTTATGATATGATGACCTGACTAGTGAAATTAACCCAAATCATAAAGAGATTAATTGGTAGAGTGGACTACGGGATCTTTATGTCTCAAACTAATATAAACAATCATGTTCTGTATTTCTATTTTGTCCTTTGCTCATACTTTCATATAGAAGATAAACACTGCTTATCCGCATAATCATCAATCAACATCAAAAAGCACAATTGTGAAAAAAAATTGAAATGACAGAATTCACCCCCCATATTTTGTATATTTTTATATTCTGACCTAACAATTGGTATCAAAGGTGAGATTTTGAAAAAAGCTATAACAAGCTAAAAGTTTAAGTTCTATATAAAGATGGAAATGATGAATCAGAGAGAAGGAATGTCAATCGTTTGTTCTCCTTATTTCAATGATGAAAACAATGGATGATAGAGATCATGGATGATTATCTATTTGAATAATTTGGGATTAGAAGTCTAATCTAAGATCATTACTCAATATATAATTCCTAAAAATCTTGTAACTTAGACTACTGCTACAGAGGTTGATTATGACATGAATTATAATGCTATTAATGATATTATTTGTAGTCTTAGACCAGATAAATTCAACTATTTCCCAAAATTTCCTAATTATTGTAAAATATGGAAAACCATTATAGTTTCATATGAAGGAATAGGTAATGTAAGACAAATGAGGTATGCAATAGTAAATCTAAAATTTGATACATTTAGAATGTTTGATGGATAGTGTATCACTGAGATGAATGGAAGGCTTATGGATATTTTTAATAATATTATAGCCTTAGGTGATCCAATCAAAAAATAATATCATGCTTTGAAAGTAATAAGAGTACTACCAACCAAATGGAATGGTATATCAGCTTTCATTCAACAATCATCACCTATCAAAAATCTGACTATAAGAGAATTAATTAGGAAATTGATAATGTATGAAGATGTGATACAAGATGAAGCAAAATATCATAAAGTCTTAGTGAAAAAGGATAATAATGCTATAAAGGTAACATCTCATAAGTAAAGAAAAATTAAATCAAGAATTATGAGTAGAAAATAATTCAGATACATTTGATTCTGAAATGGAATTGGCTCAATTTTCCATAAATTTTAGCAAGTTTTATAATAATAAAAAAGGGTAAAGAAAATCCTTCAAGAGGGATGAGAAAGACTCCAAAGAAGTCAGATGTTATGAATGAAATAAATTAGGTCATATAAGACCTGATTTTCCTCGGCAAAAAGGTGAAAAGGGAAATACGGAAAATACATATTATAAATATAAAAATTATGAACATAAATGCAAAAGATCAATGAAGGATACTTGGAATGTTTCTAATGACTCTAGTATCTCATCAAAATCTGATTCAGAAAAGGAAGAATCAAATCTGAAAGCAAATATGTGCTTCATGGAAAAAGAAGATAAGGTACAAACCTATTATTCATCAAATTCTAATTTTGATTCTAATTAAAATTATTAAATTAATAAATTGGATTCCTACTGAAATTTTCTAGAAGGAAAATATGACTCCTTATTAAAGAAACACAAATCTTTAGAGAATATTCACAATGTTGTTTTAGGAGAAAGAGATGTTTTACTTAAACCATATCAAGAGTTAATTTATAATTTTAACTCATCTTCCACAAACTATATTAATCATGAAAATAATATTAAATCATTACACAATTAAGTAGAAACTTATAAAATTGGTGCTCTATTATTTACAAAATGAGAGAATATTCTTAATGAAATTCTTGGTAAAAATGTCATTAGAAAGAAAATATTTTGTATACGAAGTAAGGTTGAAAATCTAAACTATATAAGAATAATTTTGTTCCCAACTCTATTTAAGAAAACCATTTTTTCTAATACATTGTTAGTTCATATCTATATTGATGATGTAATTTTTTGTTCAACCAATGCAAAACTTTGTAATGATTTTTCAGAACTTATGCAAAAAGAATTTGAAATTAGTATGATATGATAATTGAACTTCTTTTTAGTACATAAACTTTATCAAAAATATTATGGAAATATTTTAAAACAAAATAAATATATTATTGATTTATTAAAAAATATTGGTTTTGAGAATAGAAAGACATATACAACTCCCATGTGTACCAATATCAAACTTGATTTGGATGAAGCTGGAAAACCATTGGACAACAAGTTATATAGAAATATGATTAGTAGATTATTATATATTACTACTAGCACACCTAATATTATGTTTTTTGTATGTTTATGTGCTATATTTCAATCAAATCATAAATAATTTCATCTTACTACTATAAAAAATATTTTTAGATATTTCAAAGGAACTGTTTTTTAATCACTTCTTTATCCAAAAAATTATGATTTTAGTTTAATATCATATCCAAATGATGATATTGGATGTTTTAAATTAAATAAAAAAAGTACCTTAGGAATCAATCACTTTTTAGGAAAATATTTGGTACCATGGTCAAGTAAGAAGCAACACTCAGTTGCTCTATCAACAGCCGAGACAGAATATGTATATGAAGGTCGTTGTTGTTCACAAGTATTGTGGATAAAAACACACTAATGGACTTTGGATTAAATTTTAATAGTACACATATTTTATTTGATAATACAAGTGCTATAAATATTTTAAAAAATCCAATAATTCATTAAAGAACTAAGCATATTGATATTTGGCATCATTTTCTAAGATATCATATTATTAAAAAGGATATATATTTAGAATTTTTAAATACTAAATATCAACTAACTGATATTTTTACTAAAACACATCCCACTGTAAGTTTTGATTTCATTAAGGGGGGTTAGGTTTATTTAATTTTTAAATAAATGATAATCCTTCTAATATTTTTAATTTTAAATGTTTATTTTATTCAATTTTATTTTATTTTTATTTATTTATTTATTCCATTTTATTTATGTTAAAATTTTTTTAATTACTTTAAATTTGATTTGTTTTAATATATGTTTTTTGGTTAATTTTTTTTATCTTAAATTTATTCCTGCTGCGTGTTTTCAAAAAATTTCATAATTATATTACGTAATGGCATGGGAAACAATGCACTTTCAAAAGCATTTTGAATAACAAACCTTTTGTTTCAAAATCCCTTTTTGAATACTAGAAACTTCATTTACCTTCACATACCTTTTTTTACCTCTATTTTCTTTAGAAACCCTAGAACATGAAAATTTCAGAGCCTTCATTTCTCAGAAATAAATAAAACTAAGAGAACTGAATAGGTGAAGTCAGCGACTCGAAGCGTCAGAGAATTTCTAGAAGAAATATTCTACAAGGAAAAGTAGTTGATTATGAATGGCTCTATCAGAAAAATATACTTCTGAAGTAATCACTAGATTTTCAAGGATTGGAATCTGTGTTCAATGAGGAGAAATTAGAGTTCCTTTATGAGGTAGAAGTTAAATTTTTCTATAATATTGTTTAGTTTAGTTTTGGTGATTCTGATGATATAGTTTTCACAAGAATAGGAGATAAGGACTTTTCTGTTTCTTCGACTAAAATTTCTCAAATTTTGAACTATCCTCATGAGGGAGTTCTTTATTTCAATATGCGGTCTATTAGAGATAAGGACCCAAAGTATGAAGACATTATGTCTTTTCTGTTTGGTTCAACTCACATTAGGAAAATGTTTTTCAAGGATCTCGAGGAAGACCAGAAAATCTTGGTTAGGTTTATTCAAATAATAATTTCTCCAAGGATGAATGAGATGAAGAAGATTCTCTATCTAGTCATGTATATCATGTTTATGTTTTTAAGTGAAATAAAGCTAAATTTTCCAATGTATATGTTCAAATATTTTTACTACTGTTATAAGAAAGATGCTAGGATGACTTTTTATCCTTATGGAATGATAATCTCTCAAATTTTGTTTAAGAAATGAATGATTCATTTAATATATTCTCTAATCAAATTTCATCACAAAAACATACTCAATGTGGGAACATTGAGGAAGCTAGGTTTTTACTAAAGTATATTAAATGGAAACCTTATTCCAATTAGTGAAAATGACCAACAAAGATCAGGATATATTGGTCAGGGGGAAAGTGAAATTGGGAATGAAGGTATTGGTAAAATATGAGGTGAAGTAATTTCCAAACCAACCAAAATAAGATTAAGATTTATTGAAGAAAAGGAAGAAGAAGAGGATGAGGAAGAGGCTGTGTAAGAAGAATAGATTGTAAAACCATGAAAAATAGTTAATCCACCTGTGGAAGAACCAATGTTTGGTTCAGGTGGGGATACTAGGTCAGTACATTTGGAAGAAACTTTTCTTGAGTAAGATCAACAGGTTTAAAGCAAGATAAGAGATCTACAGAATGTTGGTTTACCAATTATATTGGAAGTAGAGCCATCTATTTAGGAAGAGCAACAGTTGATCAGATCTGAAAATATGGCTAGTAAAATTGTTGAGAATATAGTTTTCTATGCTATTAATCATGTGGATGAGAGACTAGAATCTATTTATGGAGGTAAAATATAAGTTCTTGATAGTTTTTCTTATTCTAGTGAAAACCCAATTGAAAGGATAGTGGAGAAGTCTATAGAAAAGTCTCCTTCAAGATATTTAGAAATTGTGGCAGTTTATCGGTCACATCATCCATATGAAGGGACATCTAATTCCATGAATAATCAGGTTGAGGAGATTGTAATTAAGTTTAATAAGTCTCAGGAAGATAATTTCATTCTTCGTCAAGAGATGAAATCTATAAGGAAAAATTTACAGGATCTTAGAGAAAATTATGTTTACAAAAAGGAATTTGATGATTTCAAGAGAGAGATGTTGGATGAAGTTGGAAAGATAAAGTATAAAGTTGTTTCTAATTCATAATTTTCTGATATTAAGTGGTATCTAGGGATTTAGTTTGAATTAATCAAGAGTAGTGTTGATCAGAATAGTACATCTACCTCTCCTCCTACTACCAGTCCATATCTGATTTAGATATTTCAAGCAATCACCACTGTCGTGGTAGATTTGAATGATTTTCCTCAAAATATTTAGTGAAATAATTCTCCTCTATCAGTTCTATTGGACAATAAAAAAATTCTAGTTGACTAACTGACTCATAATAAACCAGGTATCATATTTTTGTTGAAAAAAATTATAACTAATTTGGATCAGTTTAAGAAACAAGAGGAAAGCTTGCATGACTTTTTGAAACTTAATCTTGTTGAGAGTTTTCATATCAGTCAAGATTCTAGATTTTTTATTATGTATTTTTGGGATAGTCTAATGAAGAAGTTAAGGTTACAAATGGAAGAGTTGAAAGATATGTTTGAAGCTGCTCAAAAATCTTAGAACCTTAACTGAGCCAAATCCTACCCAATCTTTTGTACCCTAACCATTTAAGTTGACTAAACTTGTTTCCTGGTCATACTGATTATTTTATATATATAATTTTTTTTATCAATAAAATTTTCTTGTTTTTATTTTTGCATATTTTATTTCATATTATTTTATGTTCATGTCTCAATCCAAAAATCCAGCCTTATTTTTTTTGAAGACATTACTATAACATTCACATACTAATCTGTGTAAAATTAAATGTGTTTTAATATTTTTTCTATGCTTTCTTTTTGATCTCACATAAAGGGGAGAAATTTGGATAAATATAACATTTTTTTCTTTTGAAATAATTGTGTCAAATTGAATTTCCAATTATTTTCTTTTAATTTTTTGAAAAATTCTAAATTTTGTTGTTAATTTTATGGGTTTTGTGATAATAAAAAAGAGGGATGTATTGGGATGTATTTTCTTAACAATACTCTATAAATCATATTGATGTTTATACTCACAAATACCCTTTTTTGTTTTACTAATGATTTTACTTTAATTATATTTTAGGAAATTAATATTATTTATATTCCCTATTTTTGGATTATATTCACGCTTATTATTCGTGTAGAATATTCATCAAAGTGTTTTGAAACACTCTTAATAATGTTCCAGAAACATTGTTCATACCTTACATTGAAGAGCGTAATGTAAGGAACAAACCCTACATTGATAGAAATGTATGGATAAAGAACCTCGTGTTTGGATGAAACCATACGTTTGACAAAGATAAAAAGTATGGTTAAAGAGCCCTACATTAATAGAAACATATTGATAAAGAACCCTACATTTGGATAAAACCTTATGTTTGATAAATATAAAAATTATGGTTAAAGAACCCTACGTAAGTATGGAACCTTACATTTGAGAAGAAAATATATGGATCATCAACCTTAATTTTTTTATCAACCTTTCATTTTCAACCTTATGTTCGGAGAATGAATGCTATGGAGTTGAACCCTATGTTTGTTATTTTTTTCATTTTGTTATGGAACCTTATGTTTGACTTTTCATCACCCGATATTTGAATTTACGATTTTATTGGAGTTTCGTGCAATGTTCTTTGAAAAGTATCAGGCTGATTTAAAGATCATTTTCAAACAATTCAATGCTCATTTTCAAAAGATTCTAATATAATTATGATTTATTCAAAAAATCATATTATGTAAAGAAATTCTCTCCTATTCTTAAGGGATGTTATGACTAATCTGAGCTCTCTAAGGAATTTGAATTCTTATGATTTATCAGGCGATTTTCTTGGATCTGGAATTGAAACGAAGGCTCTCTACTTTATTTATTCTATCGGGGTATTTTTTCAATAAATGTGTGTATAATTCAAAGAATAATATATATATGTGTGTGTGTTTGTGTGTTGAGATATATGTTGAGCCATATATTGTGACACATATTTTTCAGTTAAAACTGCATTCTTGTGAAGATCTTTTACAAATCTACTGTAATAATCGATCAGAATTTGTTTTCTAAATAAGAGTACACAATAGAGATATACGTTTTCTGAATATATTATTTTCAATAAGTTTTTTTTATATTCATTTCTATTTTTATTAAAATATCTATTACAACCGGATCACTTCGGAACTACTCTTTCTTGAAGAAACTATTTTCTGAAGAAGAAGATCCATCTACTGTTGGTTTCTATTATAACTTTGATGTTCAATAAAAACCTATTTTATCAATATATTTTTATTGAGAGTTTCAATATCTCATACTTAGTTGTGGTGGATTATCAGCTTCTTGATCTAATATGTGGTTTTTTGGTTCTCTGTTAAAGAACTAAAAGGCTCTTTTTTATCCTTATTTGTAAAGGTTTCAACTAACTACACTCAGTTGTGAATTAATCTTATGATATGAGCACCTAACTAGTGAAATTAACCAAAATCACAGATAGAGTAATCAATGGAGTGGACTAGGGGATCTTTATGCCATGAACCACTATAAACAGCAATTTTCTATATTTCTGTTTTTTCTATTGCTCATACTTTCATAAATAATATAAATACTGCTTATTCGCATAATCATTAGTCGACATCAAAAGTCATAATTGTGAAAGAGTTTTGAAAAGACAAAATCCACCCCCCTATGTATATTTCTATATTATGACCTAAAAATTTTCTCATTAGAAACCACTATAAATGATTATTTTCATAGTTATTTTATGGGGTTAAGTCCAGAAATGTAATATAAACCCACTTATTATGACCTATTTCAATTTAAGATTTATATATGCAAAACTAAAATAAATATAGTGAAACGTTATAATTTAAAAGAATAGTAATTTTAAGTTTGAATTACTTTAATAATTATTTTCATGTTTTTTTAATTTTTTTCACTCAAGTCTGCCCATTTAGTTTGGGTAATTTATGGAACTAAAAGGAACCATGCTTTTAAAAGGAAAGGGGAAAATTACCTTAATAAAGACCCATCATAATGGGGGTTAGAATGAGAAAAATAGTGATTATTCTAAACTATATACCATGAAATATGATCAATAATTTTAATATGGTATAATACCTAAACACACCAAATAATAAAAAGATAAAGTTTCATGAAAGATAAAATGATGGAGATGGTGGAGGGAAAATTTTAAATTTTCTATATGTGAAAAATATGGGAAGAAGCACCAAGGAAATCACATTAATAGAACCAAATGATAATTTATATATGATAAAGGAATCCATAAATAATCAAACTATCAATGGAAAATTAATACTTTAATTATCATGGATAAATAATATGGAACTCATCTAAGGGAACCATTAACAATTAAATTTATTATGTGTAGAGAACTCTGGAATTTTCCAATCAAATTCTCTAATCCTAGGATTTCTGATGATGGTAGGAATCCATAAATTTATATACCAATGAAAAAAGAAATATCCTATATAATTATAATCAATAAGGAGGATATTCGTAATTAGTTATAACTTACCCTAGAATATGAATTAGTGGATTTATTATAGTTCTAACAACCTTATTGTATTTAGGATATTTTCTAAGAATATAAATTCACCTCAATTAGTGATTTTTATATTATGTAAAACAATTAGTTGTATGATTCCTTTTTTTTAAATAATCTTTGTGAAAATCATAAATATTCTTTTAGTATTTTCAAAATTGAGGGGTTATATTCACATTGACTCAAAATTAATTTCTATAATATGAAAAATCATTCTAAATCAACTTTGACTATATTTTAGTGTATGTAAAACAATAAGTTATGAACAATAAAATTTTAATTCTTAATATTCATAAAAAAATAATAGTTCCTCATTCTATATCTCTCCCTAGACTATATAATGTTTTTGATGTCCATCCATGTTCATTGAGAATTAATAAATTCACTAACATATTTAGAAATAATTTTCATTTCATGACTACCCTTTATATTGAAATTATTTTTGGGATAAGTGTTGAATGTGATAGTGGTATAATGGAATACTGTTATTTCTTGATTTCCTGCATGTATGGGGTACTGATGGCCTAGATGGGAGAATTAATAATCTATCATACATATTTCACTTAAAGATTCACATGCTAATTTGTGTTTTTGTAGAGGTTTTCCCAATATCCATTTATAGAATTTAGTAGGGACTGAAATCATGTTACCATTAACAATATTTAGATGATTCTACTTTGACAAGATTCAAACATTAGGATCATACTACCTGCTACAATCACTCACATTCACATTTCTTAAGACTATACCATAGTATATGGAGAGAAAGATCTACACAAATTGGGTATTATGGAAGGAAGTCTAATGAGTGATCATATTATTATATTCATAGAGCTTACATCCTATGGCTACATTGGAGATCATATTTGGACTATATGGTCCTAAAAATAATCTTATGAATCAAAGAGAGTAATCATTATGACAATCCATGTTTTAAAACACATAAATTCATGATTTATTACAAAATGTTACACATTAAAAAATACTAGATGATCTTGATGCATAGTTCCAATGATAAATTAGGTTCATACCATAACAAATTGCAAAAAAATATAATGAAAATATTCCAAAATTTTATAACATTCAACTAAAATTCCATTATTCTTCTAAAACATCATGGGATAACATGAGGAAATATATAAGAAAAGAGTGAACTATAAAGACTAGTAACAGAGTAATGAAATAAAAGCAAAAATTATTGCATTACATGTGATCCAAAAGGAATATAAATATATCCTTAGTGTGGTGAGAATAATAATCTTGAAAAATGATGCATGATATAACATTATTACATAAAGACATTATAGTATTGTAGAAACAACATAAAACATGAGATTCAAAACATAATTCATGGCTAAAAGCCAAGAAAATATTGCATAGTGTTCTTAGGATGACCTCATTTGCACCATTCAAGGAATATCATGAGATAAAAACATTACCCAATGCATTGGAAGGCTATATAATTTTGGAACCGCCCATCACTTTCATATCATGTACATGCATATGTGTACCACATAGATCAAACAATATAATGATGTATTTCATCAATTTTAACCCCATGATTAAGGTGTGTGGGTAACATACATGTAAATCCTAAATCAATTAATTGATCATAAAACTAGGTGAATCACCTTGAATGGAAATGAAGATGGGTATTCGCTACATAAATAATTGGCATAGAAAATCACAGGATAATTTCGGCGCCATAAGGGGTGTATATAAAGCTTTATTTAATGGGTGAATGTGATAAAAAGGGATTTCCCATTACTTGGTAATCATAATTATTGTACGAGGGGTGTATAAAAACATATACCAAATTGAGTAATTGGAAATCAAAAAGAATGACATGTAGAAAGTTATTAAATAAAGAGGAGAAGAAGAGTATCACATACCTTGAGAGGTTGATTCTAAAATATTAGGAGTAGCTTATTTTTAAATTTTAGTAACCTTGGGAGGACACCATAGAAGGAAAGAAAGAGTAATGTCAAGCTATAAGTGTTCTAATTGAATAGGAATGCGAGTTTAAGTGGGATTATATTAGAAAATGAGAACTCTTTATTAATATGAAAACATAAGTTTTCGAATCCATATGATTATATAATTAAAAACGAAAAAACATCCCATGTTTTTCCCATGGTTTCATCCAATGATAAGTGGTTTTACTTATTTTATAATGGTATGAATTTAACATGTTATTATAATTATCTTGGTGATGTGGAGTGAGTTATGTTTATAAATAAATATTTTTAAAACCTTTAAATATAATATTGGTTTTGGAGGATTTATAAAGTGATAAAAATAATAATTGAATACATAAAAAAACTAATTATGCTAAAGGGGAAACATAATATTGGTTATATATACCTTTATTTTATTTATTACATCAATTTTGAGATTTTTATGTTGTCATAATACATACTGTATAATTATACTATTTTTAATTTTAACCCAAATATTCGATTATCTTGGATGATTATGAAAAAATCATTGTTAGATAATTTTGATGATATAATTTAAAAACTAATATCTATTTTATAAATATATTTCCCTAAATATGATTATTTAGTCTTTTAAATAAAAATCCCAATTTATTAAAAAATATTTTATTTTTTACAATAATAGTTTTAGGACACTTATAAAAATTACATTTGACTTCATAAAATTATATAATCTATAATGTTTAATAAATATTATTTAATAATAATATTTTATTAAATTATCATTTATTTCAAAAATTATTAAATTTTTTGAAAAAAAAAATCTTGATTTAAACTATATATTCCCCAAAAAATATTGTGTTTCATTGTATGAAAATGATATTTTTATAAAACTCGTTATTTAATCATTTATAAAGTAATATTAAAAGGGGGTTAATATGATCATTCATTTATTAAAAATAAAATATTTAAATACTTACAGTCAGGGTCTAGATGCATAGATTGATATTACACCAGTGAATACCCAATGGTAAGATGTGCTATGGTGAGGTTTTCATGGGTTGGTTCAGTGAATATTGTGTAGTATATGATCTTGATGATCTTGTACTTCCCCCATTAAAGGTTTATTTCATGCTTTATTAAATTAATATCATCTTGGATTTGGTTAAAGAAAAATCATAGGGATGTTATCTCTCTCAGAGTCTTAGGTAAACAGGCTTCATATGGTACAATCCTAATGGTCAAGGTCATCACTTCTTCCATCTATTCCGATTAGACTTTATCATAACCATAATTATAATAATATTAATGGTCATTATACAATAGCTATATTATCAATAGGTATGATTATTAATTATCATTTAAATCCAAAATACTATAAATATCAAGAATAAAAAATATAATGGATGTTCTTTCTATAACTGGATTACATGAAACTACATTTATCCATTCAAAAAGGGAATTTAATTTATAAAATTTTAGGTCATTAAATTCTTACTACTTCATAAAGTTCACCCTAAATTTTTTATTTCATACAATAAAATAGGTGTTGGTAATCCATTTCATCACATCCTCTAGTTCTCATGTTGCTTCCTAGAATATGTGGTTCCTCAGTAGCACTTTAACCAAGTGAGTTGTTTTATTTAGTAGAAAAATGTCTCTAAGATCTAATATCTTCAGCGGCTTCACCTATTATAAAAGATCATTATCCTATTATACTACCTTTGGATTCATTACATGTGATGGGTTCAGTATATAATTCCTCAATAGAGACACATAGAATACATCGTGTACATGAGATAGTTTAGGTGGGAGATCTATTCATTAGGCCGCTGATATGATATGATCAAGGATATAAAAGGGTTCAATGTATCTAAAAATAATATTTCACTTATTCCCAAACCTCTTTGCTTTCCTTCATGGTGATATATGAAGAACCACATTATATCTGACCTCAAACTCTAGGTCTCACTGACTATTGTCTATATTTCTTTCCTATAAAATTTTTGAGGATTTCAGATTAATCTAAATAGTTTGAATAATTTCTTTAATCACATGTATAAGATTAGGTCCCATAAGCTTCCTCTCTCCAACATCATCATTAATTGTGGGAGTTTGGAACCTCTTCCCATATAGATCCTCATATGGTTCCATTTGGATACTAGAATATAAACTATTGTTATATGATAACTCTACATGGGGAAGGTGTTGATCTAAATATCCTTAAAAATCCATTTAATATGATCTCAATATATCCTACAGAGTTTTAATTTTCCTTTAATACATTATATACTTATAAGTTTGATAAGAAATGTTGATGCCTAGTTTTTTATCTAATGCATTTTTAATGATTATCCAAAAAAACAAGGTAAACCACAGATCTCAATTAGATATAACAGAGAGTGGAACTCCATGTAGTCTTACAACATACTTATATATATCTTGGAGAGTTTTCTAAGAGGGAAATATTCATTGAAACTAATGAAATGAGAAAATATTGAAAGGTGATTGACTACCACCCAAATGGATTTACAACCATTGGGTTCCCCAGGGAGTCCTATGAAGAAATCCATGGTTATATTTTCTAATTTTCATACTAGTATATGAAATGGTTGCATCATACCCTTATAAAACTATAATTCCACCTTAACTTTTTGGTATACTAAGAATTAAGATATAAACTCTGAAATATCCCTCTATATCTTAACACACTATTATTTTTTCATCAAATCTTAATAAAAATTAGTGATTCCTTAATTAATAGTTATGGATGAGATATACACATCATCTCGAAAATCCCATGTTAGTTATAGTTTTGAAGGGAAAAATATCTAGGTTCTAAACCTTATAAAACTATATTCAGTATTTTTAAACTCTAGAATTTTCACGATATTTTTCTATAGAAACTAATCATTTTTATATGGATGTTTTTTCAGAAAAGACACAATGGAATTCGGGTTCGGTTTATCCTAAAGGTTGGTTATGGGGGTTAAACTTCTTGTACAACCATTGACATCAGGTCACCATTATTGTTCTTAATATAAACTCCTATTGTCTCCCACATCCATAACTGGGTATAGATCTTATTTCCAAAGAAAGAAGGTTGGTTTGGGTTTTAGACCCAATGAAACCTAGGAACACACATTGGTCAAGAGGATGAGAGGTCAAAATCATCACACCCTTTTGTGGGGAATTGTTGCCTACTTTGGAAATCTCTTATAAAATTAAGATATATCCATGAATATATTCTTAATAACAATATGGGATCAGTTACCCTAACAAAATGACCATAGGTTAATATTTTTTCTATTCTAGACGCTGAATCTATTTCTCCCACAAATGATTATATGTTAATTCTCTCTCCGTTATGGATACAGAATCGCTTTCTCCCATAAAATGGTCATGGGTTAAATATTTTTTATACATGAAGGGGAATATTTTAGTGAATATATCTATATTTATCTGAGGTTCTTCATACATTTACCTTTATCTGTAACTTCTTATATGTTGGATCCATATAGATGGGTGATTCGGAATTTGTGTCCACGCAGGGAGGAGTTTAGTATTTCGAGTATGGGATTCATCCACTATGAGGTGTCTTTTGTATCATGTTTATTATAGGAATCAAATCCCACGAAGTTTATTAAACCGATGAAGTTTAACAACATATAGAAAGGACATATGTGTGGGGATATAGGCACCGAGTATTTGAGATTGAGCCTTGAGGATATGTCCTATGTATCCAGGTTATGGAAACAATCAGCATTATCATAGTTTGGTATTACCTTAGGATCGGACCTAAGGTGGATTCCATTATATGGAGGTAGTCATATCATGCCACTCATCATGGATTACACATTGGGGTTTCTCTTACGGGAAGATATTCATGATACTAATAATATGACTATTGCAACTCAATATGCCCATGTGATCCATTCTCAATGTGAGAGATAAGGGATAGAAAGTAGTCACCCTCACTACATATAGATGCGGGACTTATATACTAGGGCACACCTTTAGTGGTTTTATATGGAGACTTTTCCTTTGTAAGTCATACTAAAAATAATATTTATTATAGGAATCATATTCATCTTAGTTTAGTTCACTTCTCATTCCACTAATGTATTATTATAATGATCTACCCATGGGAATGATTGGGTCCTGATGGATGACATTTAGGATACATGGAGGAATATACATAGAAGTGGATTCCCATTTGAGCCCATGCCTTATGAATGAATCCAACATATCCTAGTCATTGAAGGAATTAGAGTTCTCGTAGATTAGTTGATTGGGGATTACACACTGAGGTTTCCCTATGTGAATTATGTGATCATTACAACTTCCAAATAGCATGTGAGCTATACTTTTTGAGGGAAACTGGGGATGGAAAATGACCAGTCTCACTACTTGTGGATGCAGGACTTATGTGTTGGGACATCCCTATAGTTTTTTATTGTGGAGCTTGGGCCTCAGAGAGGAGTCCTATGTTTCATGGTTATATAAAGAATCACAGTAATTATTGTTCAATTAAATTAGGTATTACACATAGAGTTTAGTCTAATTTTAAGACTAGAAAGGCTATCAATTCATGGGACACCTTCTTGACCTAGCCTTCTTGTCTTCCTGGCATGTATTTATTGTCTTCCTGAATTTTCTTGATTTTATTCTTGACATGTTATCAGATGTATTACTAACATGTCTAAATAAAATCGAATGATACAGTTGAGTTTTCTGATAGATTTTTCATAATCTGTATGGAATTTCAAAAGGTCATCACATGACCATGGATGACTTTTATAAGGGACATCGCAAGACCTATTTAGCTGATCCTATAGGAAATTGCATGATCTCAGCTGACATGTTTGGAGGGAATCACATTTTCCATATGAATTGCCTTGGTTTCATCGAAAAATTTAGATGACACTCTTGGAGGGTGTTGTTAGAGTCAATGTGACATGTTCGGAGGGTTCTCTATGTCCTGGAAAACTTTTAAGGGTGTTATCATGAAAGTTTTATGACATGCTCAGAGGACGCCATAAGGTCTGGTTGGATATTCAATAGGATTTCTCAAGAGCTAGTTGACATGCCCTGGCTGACTTGTTCAAGTTTCATCAAGAAAGCTCTCTGACAAGCCTGTAGGATGTCACAAATTCTATCTTGCTTATCCATGGGATGTCATGAGAGCCAGTTTACATGCCCTGGTGCCATCACGAGACTCAGCTGACATGTACAATTGTCATCATATGATTAGTTCGACACATCTGAAGGATATTAAAAGGTATAGATGGAGATCCTAGAGGGTTTCAAGAGACTCTAGTGGCATTTACAAGTGGGCATGGGACTTGCTCTGACTTGTCCAGGGATCTTTACATGATCTAAATAGTATACCAAAGGAGAGTTTTGTGATCTAGGAAACATGTTCTGGTGCTATCACATAACTTGGGAGGTTCATATGATGCACATGAGGATCAAATAATATGTTCTTCGCATAAGTATCCCATATTTTTAGTCTTTATTAAACCCTTTTATCGCATATACCTTATATTTTTACAGTGTTAGCTTGTTTATGTCCCACGTGATTCAGAAACTATACAGTATTTTCATCGCATAACCTATTTGAAGTAATTTACATTATCTATGAGTGCTTACATGAAGTTCTTATGCATGTCACATGATCTATTCGGTTGTTTCTAGGACTTAACCTGATAGAAAATCATTCTGATCATGAGATCAGCCACTCCATGAAATCTGCTCTGCAACTCGGGTGAGATTATGTGAGGATCTAAAGATGTGTTTTTTTAATGCTGGTATGGTGGATATATAGGCCCCACTTCCCTAATTATATATCTATTTTTACATAACGTATCTCTTAAATTTAGTCTTGAGTTAGTGGAAGTCTTTGATGTCATGCATTTCATGACATCCTTCTATTGGTCATTCTAGAAGAATCACATGATTTTTAGCAACCAAGAGACCATCATGTTGATTCCCCATTTATTAGATTATAGAAAACTAATGGGGCATTGCCTAATCATGTGTCCATTCTATGGGGATTTCACATTATCATGTTGACAAGTCCAAGGGCCTTAGAAATATCAGGAAGCCTATTGCAAGGCTTTCACGTGTCCTGGGTGACTCATTGGGGTCTTCTGCAAGACAAATATGGCTTTCTATTGGGGGGGCTTCACAATATCATTCTATCATTTTGAAGGGATTTTTCAAGGTCTTGCGGAGTGCATGAGTTCATCATAATAATTTTATGACCTCGTGAGGCTATTACCTTTTCTATATTTATTTTATTTTTTGTTTTACAATGGCTAGGGGTCTTACAAGTTTTCACAATTGTTGTCGAAGATAAACACTCTTCACAATGGTGATGCATCGGATGAACAAAAATGGGTCTTATGGTTATGTGAGATCATTGTCATGAAAAAACACTCTTTATTGTCTTTGTATATAAAATGGGAGAAGTATATTGCTCATACATGTCTGAGGTCATTCACATGACGAGGGTGACACATCTTTGAGATCTTCTACGAGAAGGTGGATATGTCACCAGAGATTTCACAGTGTCTATAGAACCACATGGGGCATGTCACATGACATTTATGATGGAAAGAGGACCCTCATTTTGTTTATTTTAATCCCTATTTTCATATAATTTTGTGGACGGTCTATCAGGCGCCCACCGATTGATAGGTCATGTGACCTGGGGAACTTATCTAGGTTCCACCACATGATCATTGAGTGAATTAGATGCATTCACATTCACATAAGGACTCATTAAAGGGGCTCTGTGAGATCTCATGTAGGTTATAAAATATGTGAGACCATCTTCATGACCTCTCAAAGTACATGTGATCGTGTGTCTTCCAGAGGTTAACATGATTTGTGTGATCTTCACCACCTCCTTCTTATTTTTATTTTATAGGGAAATAATACCAATATTAATATATTTCTACCTTAGTGAATTTGTCGATTCTCATTTGAAAAGCATAAAAATCCCCCCCCCCCTCAAGAGCGATATTTGTGGGGACAAGTTCCCTCTTCTGGGGAATTTAAATGCTCACATGAGGCTTTGGCGTTGTCTCCAATTGGTATCTTGGATCGTATATTAATGGAAAAGACTCATATGTGTGGATATTTATCCTCATTTATTCTATCAATTCATAGGTATACTAAATATTATGTGTGTGTTTTTCAATTTTCATTTATTCATGATGTTTATTACATTTCACTAATCTGATGTCACGTGAATCATCAAAGATACCCATCCTTTGAATAATATCAAGTAAACCTTAATTATTTGATCTAAATATATAAATCTTAATAGATTATTCTTGATAAGTTCTCATTAATTACAAAAAAAATGAGATTCCTTACTGATATATGTGCTCCATATATCATGATATTATTTGACTCATAAAAGGATAATTGGTTATAATGTATGTCTCAGAAAGTGACTACTCTATATTTTTTCAAAGTCAATGGACCTGGAGATCACAGCTTGATTTTTTCTAAGGCCATATGGTGGGACTCACAAGATTTGTATATTTTCCATTCTTACACACTAAACCTATATTGTTCTGTAGTTTAAGGTATTTTAGATCAGACCTCGTATTGTTGTGGTTTAAGGTCTTTTAGCTTGGACATTCTATTTTTATATTTTTAGTTCTTTTAGATCGGACATTCTATTATTATATTTAGGGTATTTTAGCTCGAACATCATATTATTGTACTTTAGGGTATTTTAGCTTGGACCTATTGATGTTTTTTAGTTTAGAGTCTTGTTTCCAGGACATGTTTGATGAATATAGAATATGAGGCAAACATGCCAGAGATGACCCAAAATACCCAAAGGTGGTGATGAGTTCTTCCATGGTGTTGAAGAGCCCCATGAGGATTATAGATAATTTATTTCAAGGAGTATATTCCTCTGGTTGGTAGGTTGAATCCCATATATTTTGGTATCATTTTAAAATATAGGTGCCTACACTCTTCTCCAAGGGTCATGTAAGATTTATGGGTATGATATTGGCTGAGGAAAAAATACTAGGGATTCTAGGTCCACCTGGATAGTTGTAATATGTGTGATGTAAGTCATAACCCAAAATATTGAGTCGATGGATGTGGGATTGGGAAGACATTTCAGGGACAACCCATGACTCCCTGAGGTGCTAGGTTACTCCACAGTGTTACTAGGGATCACAAGTACTGTGGTTCTTTTTCTTTAAGGTTTAGATTCCTTTAATTGGTAGATAAAATACCTTATGTGTTGATAGAATGGTCAATAAATGATGATCTCCACTAATTTATGAGGTCCATGAAAGATTTATAAAGACTCAAACATCTAGAAGATGAGGTTGGGTATGGAATGAAAGCTATTAAAGAGGGGCTTTGATACCCTATGGTAGTTCATCTCTTTAATTATGAATCTCAAACCCTATTCCATGTGGTTTTCAATAACAAGGCATGGGTCATCAAAAGGTTTTAAAATAGAGTGTCGCATCTCTACTTAGAGAAAGGTTGCAAAACATAGTGATGTAACATTGATGATTTCAACTCTACTTGGATAGTCTGGTATGGGAATTGTAAATCATGGTCCAAAGTGGTTGATTTGGGAAAATGATATGGGACGATCATAACGGGAATGTCCCAAAACACACTGAGGTGATGATATTTTCAATGGTGACTTCAGGGCTTACAAGGATCAAGATTACATTTTGAAAAGTGATATATTTGGTTGATGACCATATAGGCATATGTAGGATCCATAGGCATACATGAAAAATCAAACAAAGGGTCCCTTGTATTTAGGTATCATTTTACAAGGGAAATATAAGGTTTAAGGTGATCCAAGGTTCTCCAATCATGATGTACAATTTGTGGAAAGTGTAATATCTAAGAATGGTTTGAGAACCCTAAAGTTTGTTTCATCTCCAAGCGAATATATTCTTACAATGACCAGATGTGACAAATAATTACTATAATTTTTTTTGAACAAGGGGGTCTATAGAGAATAGATTTGGATTTTAATAGGGCTACAAAGTAGGCCCTATGAGCTTTATACATTATCTATTTGTGACTTAATGTTTTCTTAAACATTAGGCATGAAGAGTTTAGTGAGTTAAGACTTGAAATTTTTCCAGGACGCCCTTTGCAGGTTTTCAACATAAAAAGTTTTGTGTCTCTTTTTCCAGTTGTTTAGGGTCATACATTTTGAACCACCAAAGGCTATAGTTTAAGTTCCTATAGATTTGACACAAGTGTAGGTAGTTTAAGTTCATGATGTATATAGACCTAATAGAATGTGGATGTTACACAGTATCCCAATTATGATACTGAGGGTCAAGATAACTCCAGTATTTTTCTAAGAAGGAATGAGAATTGTTTTAAATCATGGCTCGAGGTTATTAGTTCATGATAAATGATATGGGAAAATCATGCTAGGGATGACCTTGAACACACTGAGGTGATGAGTTTCTATGCGGTGATTTTAGGCTCACAAGGATAAGGAATCCCTTATTACATATCCAATATGTCTCCGACTGGTAGATCTACGATCTTATGCATCGATAGAATGGTCAAAAAAAGTGATAACTTCTACTTTCAAAGTGAAATTAAACATTTGTGGAAACCCTAGAAATTAATACATGAAGTGTGATTTATGTATTGAATGGATTAACAGATAAATGATGCACCTCATACACTAGTTGAATGGGGTCAGGCTATTATGTTCCTTTGATAAGGGGAAATGTTGGGTGATGGGATTTACCTTTAAACTTCATTTAGTAGGGATGTGGTTTTCATGTATTTTTAATGTCATAAGAATATGACATTTTCTTTATAGTTTAATGTCCTGTGGTAAGGAATTATTTTTTCTAAGAAGTTTATCATCACAAAATAAGGATGTGGGAACTATCATAAAAAATTGTGCAAGATATATTACATACACCAGATGGATATATGCAGATCCAACTCACACATAGGTGAAGTGTACTTGTATGAATCAACACCAATAGAGTTGGTGTTAGTTCCTTACATAGTTATGACCTATATATAGGTATGGGGAAATATTTTGTTTTATCGCAACTAGAACTATGAATTAGAGATTTGGTCATCACTATGTATCTTGTGAGGATCAGAATCAGGCCACATGTAGTTCTTGGATGGGAAACACTCTATGTTGGTCTGACCCATACATGGAGAGGGGAATTTTTCCCATTAATTATTATAGTTGGGCCCGGTATTGGAGATCTAATCATTACTATGTATCGTGAGATATCAAGAATCAAGGAACATATAGTTCTTTGAATGGGAAACTATCTAAGAAATCCTGAACCATATGCGGAGGTGGGAATTTGTTTCTATTGATTGTTGTAGTTGGGCCTAGGATTGGAGATGCTGACATCGCTACATATCATGTGATGACAGGAATCAAGTCACACATAGTTATTGAGGAATTTTGAAGGTTAATGTTAGGTGAAAAGGATATAGTATCCCTGACATGAAAAGTCAGTACTGTGACTAGACCCTAGGATGGAAATCTGGGCATCACTCTATATCTTTTGATGATAAGAATCATGCCACATGTAGTTCTTGAATAGACATGCATTTTAACGTCATGTGGTAAGGATGTAGGCTCCTTGAAGTGAAATGGTAATATTGTGGATGGGCCCAAGAATGGAGGCCTTGGAATCATAATGTATCACATGGTAATATGAATCAAGACACATGTAGTTATTAAATGATATATCCCTATGTAGGTCTAAACCGTATACAGGTAGGGGCTATTTTTATATTTATTTGTTATGGCTGGGCCAGGGATTGGAGATCCAAGAATCACTATTTATTACATAATGTCAGGAACCAAGTCATACATATTTCTTGAAATGAGGCATAAAGGGATATCAACACCTATAATAGTGGTCCTTTCAAGAGAGGTCCACCGGAATGAAAAGTTTTTTTCCACATGAGAGACATCAACCAAGTAGTTTGACATAATGCAGTGAAGAATCAAGAACATGATAACCCTATAATGATTTAATATTCCTGGTTCATGTAGTGAAGTCCCTACCAAATATCATAATCCCTTGTGAGCTATGCTTGGTATGGGAAACAAGGTATGTCAAAGGTTTCTCATGACATTGAGGCAATCGTAGAAAGGGAAAGGGTGTTTTGTATCATGTGGTGGCTTGGTCAAGATATGGGATCCAGGAATCCCTGTGTATCTCATTATAATGAGAATCAAGTTGTATGTAGTTCTAGAAACCCATTTAGTTTAATGTCATATAGAAAGGATATCATCTATGCAGTTTAAAGTATTTTGATAAGAATGTGGATGAATCATCGAGAAATAAGAGTAATGTTGCAACTAGGAACAATAATGGAATTTAGGGTATCTCTAAATATCAAGAAATGATAGGAATCAAGCCATATGTAGTTCTTGGAAACAATTTATTTTGGTGTCATGCAAAGTGGAAATAAACAATGTAGTTTTAATGCCTTGCAGTAAGGATGAGTGTCACCTGATGTGAAAGAAAATTGATAATATGTTTGGGCCTAATAATAGAGGTCTGGGAGACACTATATATCCTATGATGGAAGGAATAAAGTTCTACAAAGTTCTTGGAAGAAAATATTTCTAATGGGGATCTCACTCCCATACATGGTTAATGGAATTTCATTTTTATTTTGTATAGATCTAGATCATGTGTGGTGAATTCTTGTTGAGATGATGATTCCCATTCATTTTAACATCATATAGTGAGTAAATCTTCTTTTTAGTTAAATTTCATTCGGTAAGGACCTATTTTTTACAGTTTAACGTCATGTGGTTAGGATGTGAAATGATGTGTAATTTAACATCCTAGTACTAGGATAAGGATCACCCAAGGTGAATGAAGATGATCATTGGGGATCCATGTATTTAACATCATGTGACCGAGAAGGGCTTCATACAGTTTAAATTCATGTGTTCAAAACATACTCCATATAGTTTAACATCATATGGTTGGGTCATACTTCATACAGTTTAATGTCATTTTGTTAGGATGATTCTACCAATTTTAACATCACATGACTATGAATTTAGGCCCTTGATGATATATTTTCAAGTATTTCTTGAGAAACCTCACATTGGTGGTGGTGTGAAATTTTCCCTATCTATTGTGGCCAATGAGTATGCTCCATTTTGATATACCTTATGTATGATATATGTACCTTCCCATTTGGGTTCCAACTTTGGAGGATTATTCCCTAGTATCATTAGGGTTTTTAGAGACAACACCAGTTCTCCTTGGTGGAATTAATGGAGGAGGACCCTTGTATTGAAGGCTCATGTGATCCGATATTAATGGAATTCAAGGTTTTACAATGTATGCAACCTATTGTCATTGATCCCCTCTAGCTCATCCAATCGTTTTTGTGATTGATCATCATATGAGAGTTTTCTACAAATGGCTATTTAGAGTTAAAGAAACTTGAATTTTATGGGTAACACTACCCTGTTCCCATACACTAATGAATATGGTGTTTCTTGTGTAGCAGTATGTGTAGTGGTGTAGTAGGACCATAAAGTATGGAGGAACTTTTCTGGCCAGGACTTATTGCCTTTATTCACCATCTTCTGGAGTATATTTGATAGAGTCTTATTAAAGGAATTTATTTGTCCATTTTACACTACATTATAGTAGGATGAGTGATTGGAATCAATGTTGTATTCCAAATATAATTTCTTATACCCATGGAACAAAATTTGGTGCCATTGTCTGTCAATATTATGTAAGGGACCCCGAACCTAGTGATAATATGGAAATTTAAAAATTTGATGATATTCTTCTTCCCAACTTCCATGAGGGGTATTTCCTTAGTTCATTTGTAGAATAAGTTAGTATCTATGTGGATGTTCTTGAAATTATAATCTATGGATGGGGGATATGGTCTTTAAATATCCATTACCGATACAAAAAATGGACAAGAATATTTAACTATATGTAGCAATTCTAGTGGTTGATGGATGATGTTTTCAGGGATATGGAATGCATGAAATTTCCTGGTGAATTTCACAAAGTCTTGTATCATGGATTTCGAGTAATAACCCAACCTCTTGATTTGGTGGAGAGCCTGGTCCTAGATCGATGAGCACCATAGGAAACTGCATGGACTACCTCCATAACATTAGTAATCTCTTTTTCTGTTATCCATCTCAAAAGGATTTCATCATATCCTTACTTTTAGAGGTTTTTTCAATTGGAACATCATATAGGGTAAATCTCACTACACATCACCAAATTTTCTCCCTCTTGGATTGATCTATCAAGATAGTACCATTTTGGAGATAAAAAATTATGGGCTCCATCTATCCAAGGGTGGATACTTATTGATCATGATCTGAGTCAGTGATGACCTAATTGATTTCTTTTATTTTGCATATGATGGTTGATGAGACCTTTCTTCGATGTGTGATACAGAAGATTTTTTCCTATTGATCGGGGTCGGCTAGAATTATGGTTGCATTAGACAACAAGTCGGAGTGATCATTCTATGATTGGGGAACATGATGAAATGTGGGATCAAAAAGTAATTCTTCCATTATTCCCCGGACCTATCCATTATGAGGGACCAATTCTTATTTTTGATGGAATATTCACCATTGATTTTCATTATCATAAGATCTGATTCCCCTTTGATATTAAAGTAGTCTATTTTTAGTTTTATGGCCAGTTCCAACCCATAGATGAGGTCTTGGTAATCTACCTCATTATTTTTTCAGCCTTAAAATAGCGAGAAAGATTAGGAAAAATTTTCTTTGTCTGGAGAAAAAATTCAATCCCTATGTCAACCTGATTGAGCTTTGTATTCTCCATCCTTTTGTTGATAGGTCTTTGTGAGGCACCATTAAAATACATCTCCTATGTATAGGGAGTGTTAGGGAAATTGAAAACCTCCTCATACAGAAGTTTTTTGTCCACCAGAGTACTTTCTAGGTTGAGATGTTTCATGAGAAATAAGTCATGGTTTTCCCTTTCACCGCCTTCTATTCCAAGAATTAGATGTCGTATTTATTTAGTATGACTTCCCATCATGCCAAACTTCCATTCATTATGGGGAGCATAAGGATGTACCTGATTAGATCAATACGAGAGACCAAATTTACTTTTAGTGATTCATGTAATGACTCATATTCTTCTCTACAAAGATGAGTGCGAGGTAGTTATTTTCAATATCTAAGTATCCATTATCAGTACCTAACATCATTCAGATGAGTTAATAGAGATTTTTCTCAATCCATATATCATTCTTTATGCGAGGAGGGTTCTTAGGGAGAATTTCATGGAATCCATGTATAATATGAGTTTCCTCCCTTCCACTAGTGGCATTAGGACCGGTGGGTGTAGATGTTACTGCTTAAAACTCTTGAAGGCATATTGGAAATCATCGCCCCACTAATAGGTGATTCCCTTCTTCATTTTCCTGGTGAATGAGAGAGATTTTCTAACCTGGTATGCAATCAAACACTGAATGTAGGAAAGGTTCCCTTGGATCACACTAAGTTCTATGATATTTTTTTTGGTGTGACATTGCTAGAATAGAACTATTTTTTGTCAACCTCGATACCATGATGGAATACCACAAATCCAAGGAAAATCCTTGATTTTTTCCCAGAAGTAAATTTCACAAGATTACTCTTCAGACTATGCTATGAATCTTGTAGAAGACTGATTGAAGATCTGTTTAGTGATCACATAATTTTCAGGATTTGACCACCACATCATCGACATAACATTCATCAATTCATCCAAAGAAGGTATTAAATATATGATGAATGGCATGTTGATATATAGAACCAGCATTATTTAATCCAAAGGGAATAACCTAATGAAAAAGGATACTATATGGTGCTCTAAAGGTAGTGGATTATTCATATTTAAGGGACATATTTATCTTATTATACCCTTAATACCCATCCATAAAGTAATTGTCTTGGAAGCCAGTGGTTTCATTGATCAAGATTTTCATGATTGGAAATGGGAATTCATTCTTTGGGAAATATTGATTAATGTCTCATAAATCAATACTAAACCTAATTTAACTATTCTTTTTCTTAATAGGGACAATGTTGACAATCCATCTTGGGTATTTAACTTCTTAAAAAAAGTTGGATTTGATCAATTTTTCAACATCCACCTCTACATTGTTAACATGAGAGGGGTGCATCCTCCTGGATACTTGATTGAATCCTTGATGGTCATCTGGTAAGCCAAGATGGTGCATAGTTACATCTAGATTCAGTCTAGGAATTTTTTTATATTTCTAAAGGAACACATATCAGTGTAGCTTTAGAATTGTGATGTGCATCACTTTCTCCTCGAGAGGCATGGAGGCACTAATCAATATAGTTCACAGATCTACTTATGTCCCCATATTTACTTACCTGATCTCATCAATGGTGGTGAAGATGACTAACTCAAATTTGGGAGGTCCATTACTAATTTCATACTCCTCTTCTTCCACCTCTGTTTTTATGGGGGGATTTTGAGATGAATTCGGTAATCAAGGGGCATCTCAGTCACTGTCAATGTGATAGAGGCCATGAGAAAAGACACTATCATCTCATATTACTAGAGTCATGACATAGAGATTCTAGAGCAGATTTTCTTTTACATTATCACTGGGTACATAAGGGTATTGGACATCTAGCATCATTTATTTTACATCAAATTGATTTATGGGGAGAACATAGTCACTATTGAGAATACTCTCGGGATTTTCAGTGGCGGTGGCCAATCCATCAGGGGCTTAAACCTATATATCATCATCCATCATTGGTCATTTTCCTTCTATTTTTTAGAAACCCATATCAATATATGTGGCTTTTCAAGTCTCAAGGGGATAATTATCACTATGTAATATATCGACTTTTCCATTGATGGGGTATTTCAAATATCGATGGAATATTGAAGGCACTGCCACATTGTTAAGCCAAGTCCTTCTGATAAAGACATTGTATACAGTCTATTGTTGGATAACCATAATCTAAACATCATATGTGAGATCCCCAAACTGATCTTTGATATTGATCTTCTATATAGTTCTTTGATCATGCTTATCATACCATTGAATGGTCTACATTGTGGGAGATAAATCTCATTCTCTATATCCCAAACATATGGTGGTTCAAATCGGAATGATATTGAGACCAGAATCATAGTAAATCAAATCCCTTTAGATGTAAACATTATTGAGTCTACCTGAAACTATAAGGGTATGATGTTTCCCTAGATGAACTCTTCTTGATCATGCTCTATTAACGATATGGAGACGTGGCATTCTACTGGCATTGCCTCCACTTGATAGACTTAGGCTATTAAGAATTCTATATAAAACACTTGTGGGATCTGGAGGGATTAAAAAAGATCATCCCTAAGTTATTTTGAAATATATAGTGCATCCAGTGTTGAGATCTTCGATGGTAAGATAGCCATCTATTTCAGAAAAACTTACTTTTATACTAGAGGTCGGTGCTTCCTAGGGTGGGGTTTCTCTTTAATTTGTTTCTCAACGATTGAGGTGTTTGAGAATGATGGACCAGGTTATTTTTTAGAGGTATTAAGAGTATATTCTACCATTGGAATAGGTTTTGATATCATTACCTATTATCTAGGTTGATCAGATAATCATACCATCACAAGGTGGTCATATAAGATGACAAGGCACAGACGACTACTGGATGGTTCTGGGATACCTCTAGGTTTATGTTGGTCTTTCTAGATCACTTTTTGATGATTATTAGCCTCATCTATGTCATCTAAGGTGGTGTGACTAAAATATTGGGTTCGACCACGCCTGTGATGTCCCTTGTATCTTTAGTTCCTATGCATATGACCTCTTGTTCCCCAGTTAGGTATAGGGAACTCATACTTGGAGGCATAGTCATCATAATTGTAGAATGGGTCTTCCATGTGTATAACATTGAAAGAACTAAAGACTAAATCTTCATATTATGAGGGTTCTGTTAGGTGGATTAGTGTCCATGATCCAGATATTGAATGGAAGAAATGTGCAAGAGTTATAGATTGCATTGGAGAAAAATATAACTCTTCCTATTCTATTTTTACCTGTGTCTAATAGTTATATCCACCTTTGAGAGACATATCTGATGTCACCTCCCAAGGTGGAGGATTAGTGGTGGGTCTGTGGAGCTGTGATCTCAGATAGGCATGAGCTTGGTTAACTACTTTCTAATTCATCTATTTTTAATCATCTATTCACAGTTGGCCAAAAATTTCTTCCAATCACCCTTTTCTTCTAATTGGGAAATATTTATACAGGCCACCTACTCTAAGGAGTTATCTAATGCCACTCATCCAAAATTTACCATTCCTTGAAGGAATTCATTGAAGATAAAGCAGTCCTATATGTTGTGACCCAGCCTTCAATGGAAAGATAAGTATTCAGGACGGTTGGTGAGGTTGACATCATTGGGATTCCTAGCCTATGGTATATTGAAAATATTATTGACCATGGATGCAATAAAATAACTAGGTACTTGTTCATTTTGGAATGATTACGCTTTATTAATTCATTCCTAAATATCAGGAAACACTGATTTCTCAGTGCTTTTAGTCAAGGGATATATTTTTGTTTTTCCCACTTGAAAGTAGGTATTTGATATTTTGGTACCAACATAGATTCTTGAATGAGCACTACTGCTGGTCTAAGGGTACCAGTAGTAACTACCAATTTTTCAAGCCTTTTCCCCTATGTTGAAGGCACCATCAAATATTTATATTAGGTTCACTAAATGGATACTTCTAAATGTTGGGATATTTTTGTGTACTCAAATAACCCACATAGATACATCATTGTTATCATAGGTATCTACATTACATCCCTAATATTTTTTAGAAAAGAGTTACAGCAACTGTTCCTATAAGAGAGGGATGCTGAGTGAATAGGTTTGACCTTTCCATCTGGAAATGAAGTCAGAAACCCTCTCATTTTCACATTTCTTATAGTTATTTAGGTTGAATATTTCCATTTTCATCAGCATGGAGATGAATTGGTAAAGTAATTGATGATGAAGGTCTTACCATCCTGTGACGGATCTTTTCGGGAGGCTGTTATAGAAAACAAAGGCTGGAACTACTAGAGTCTGTACAAAACTCATTATCTTGATTTCCTCCTATTGATCCCAAAGGCTAATCATTGACCAACATTAGTATAAAAAGTGTGTGAGATGATTTTTAGGGTCTCCATATCCATTAAAGGTAAATAAGGTAGGATTTTTGAAATTTGGTGGAGGAAAAGTTTCATCCACTCATTCAGGATATAGATTCTTCTTAGGCTACATAGGTGTGCATCACTCATCCATGGAATCCATTTGAGTATCTAGGGACTCGATGGAATTGAGTAGTTCCATAGGTACTATTATTTGAGCCACCTCACATGTAATGGGAGTGGTCAAGACTTGTTGATGTTGTCCCATTTTTCTCTTCCATTGATTCTCAAACCATGCATAAACTGAGTGATTATCCTAGAGTGGGAGAGGATTTCATTGAAAGTAAGTAAATTTATGGTCATTTTCGACTTCCTCGTTTATTTATATTAGTTTTCATGAACTAGATCTAGTATAACACACAAATTCCATTACTTCTGGGGGATTTTCCTTAGGATGAAGAATATTTGTCTCTACTCGAAGATGATACTCGATGGGAATATTTCCCCTATGTAACTCCTCATTGAGTTGTCTAAGATTTTGTATCTCATTCTCATATTATGAAAATTATTCCTTCATGGAAGAAACATCGACTCTTTAGGGTGATGATTGGGATGTGGCAACATATTTCCCTTTATCCTTGGTATTGTTCCACCATAGGGGTAGAAACTCAATATTTGGAGCTTTCATGGTTTAGAGCCTTCTATGATTTTGGATGCATAAAGCCTGGGTTGGTGCATCCATGTATCACTCCTCTCATGGTAGGTTTTCCATGCTATGACCCTCTGTATCTAAATATTGATCCATATTATTTGTTATGTTGACAGTGATGACATTTACTGAGGTATATTTGGAAATGGTGTTTGTCCCATTAATTTCAATCTAATAGGATGATTCAGAAATACCTTTATTAGGGTTGTTTCTTGAACCCTTATCCATATTGGACTATTTTATCTTTCTAAGTCAATGGGTTTTGATTTCCTTCACCATACACTTCTCCCGTATCAGCCTGTGACTAATGAACTTGAGGGAGTTTTCGATCATGACTGTCGAATGGTCCTTGAATAGTAGAGGTTTGTATTGTGGTATGAGTAATATATGGGATGTAAACCTTCGATATTTACCTCCCAACCTAGAAAATACAGATTCCCTCTACAGTGATAGTGATGATGAAAATGCCACCAACCCTATGGAATGGGGATTATTCAGGGCCATAATTGGCATTAATTAATCTTGTTTTTGTGGATCTAATTATTTCGGTTGGTTATTTGATGAATCCTAGGATAAACATTAGGATATAAATGCCCCCAACCTAGAGGGTTAGGGTTGATATGGAATCACTGCTTATTTTCCCAATACCCTCTTACAAGATGATGAATCTGGTGATAGTTAAAGATATATAAATCCCTTATCCCTATAGGAAGGGTTTTTTTCTAGATTCTAGTGATATGTCATAAATCCTATCAGGAATTAATGATTCAAGGGGTGGATGTGGTGGTATATATTTATCTAGCCTAGTGGCTTGCATTCGCTCCTAGATGGCTGCTATAGAAGTTTCTACTATGACCTATTTGATGTGTCGTAAATGTGATAATGTAGGATCTAGGTGGGATGGATTCCCATGTCGGGAGTCAGTTTATATAGGATGGCATTAGTTTGATTTAAACCATGGATTCTTTGTCTAAATTTCATTCCTATTGGTTTAAGGGTACTCGTTCAAATATATTTTGGATATCTTCTTCCTCTGTTCATAATATCTTAGAATCATTGAAGTCAGAGCATTCCGTTACAGTGACCAATTGGCCCAAGTATTACCCGTTATCCAAATTTCTATAGAGGATATGATATTACAGGACACCATGTCTAGCAGGTTCTATTTTTCTAGGGGTGCAACAATTTGTAACGCTCCATATATTCTCCATCCTCAAATGATGATTCATGACATAGCTTTAGAGATCATCTGCTGATGGATTATTATGAAATGGTGGAAAAAGTGTGGCAGATTTGTGATGTGTTTATCTAGTTTTCGATCTCAGGCCATAGAGATAGCATCTAGGTCTAGCTGACAATAGATTATTTTGATACTCTATAGTTTCCCCCCATATCCTAGATAAATAAGGATCCTATAATTTAGTCACCGATGAGTATCCCACATATTTTGGTGTAGATAAGGCAGGAACTCCTTTTCTAAATTTTCTAGTATCTCAAAGTTAAAAGTATCAAAATACCAAAACATGGTAGGGAGGTTCTTTCTAGATAACTCTCTCCACTTATCGATGTTTGCTTCCTCTTCATCGGACTTACATGCCTCTATCCAGCCATACCATAAAAGATTCTTCTTGATGTTTCCTATAGAATGGAGTGTAGTGATAATAGTATATGATGGGGATGTATATACGGTTGACCCATATGTTTAAAACACCTCTATAAGAAGTTGTCTGAATTTTGAACACCTCTATATATGGAGGTGTCTAGGAAAGGGTGGATTTCCATGTCTGTGGGAGATATCACCATGGGGAGTTTGACCATGGAATATGTTAGGAGTATATTACCTATTATCCATATCCACACTACAACGAGGAGTAATATCATGGTAATGATCATATTCTACATCGGATGAAGATTTGATAGACCCTAGGGGTGTTGAGAATTTGTCTTGAACAACCTCAAGTATACTAGCATTCATTAGATTAGGAATATGATTATCATTCTACATTGTGGATGGAATATTCCAACCTACCTTCTATAATTGTGCGGGGATATGAGCTCGATACTAATCCTTTGGAATATTTTTCTAGTATTTTATGATGGGAAAATGATCCTTTCCTAAGGCATGTTATGTTCTAACTTGGTGAGCCTCGGTGGTAACATGAATATTAGTTTTGTCTGAATATGAATTCTCCAACGGAATATTCCAACAAACCTCTAGAATGGGAGAAGGAATATTAGCCTCCTCTTGTATTTACTTGAAAGGATTCTAGTATATTCATTCTTCAGTGAAAGTAGGAAAACCTCATTTCCATGATCTACTAGAATATTCTAGAAAAATTTACTAATAAGAATATGATTCTATCATACGGCATATTACATTCTCATTTAGTGATCCCTAGATAGAATAGGTATATGAGTCTAATCCTAGGCCTTTGGAGTATACCTCGGGTCTTATTCAATAGTAATATGAGTATTTCCCAAGATATGTGTTACTCTAACTTGATGAGCCCCATCCAAAATGGGGATATGAGCCTGATCCTAGACCTTTGGAATGTGTCACTATACTTTTTTGACTGGCATGTGCCCCTATCTTGAGGTATATTCCACTCTCACCTGGAAATCCCTGGTTTGATTGGGAATATGATCCCAGTCTAGGGCATCATCCATTATCAAAATATATTTATAATCATCTTTAATTGGATCAATAATGTGCTCTTACTCTAGAAAAACCACTTGTTCGTAATGATCAGAGTATTGAACATACCTAGCTATAGTGATAGAAATATGAGCATTCCCCTGTATCTAAACCAATTCTGGAATATGTCGGAGGAGTTCTTCAACTATTTCTAAGATATATTGGCATTTTAGAAAATTGTGCATAGGTATATAATCCTTTACATTTTATTTCTCCACTATATATTGGAAGATATCCTTGATTTATGTGAGAATATATGCCCACTTTTTTCCTCTTTATGCCACTAGAATATAATGATGAACTTTATGCATGGGGGAGTGATATGAGCCTCCCCATACCTACTCCATGAATATTCCAATAGACTTGTTCTGAGTAAGTATGAAAATGAGTCTTCTCACTGACTACCGTCAGAATATTTTTGAGAGTGTTTTCAGTGGATGTGGGGATATGATCCAAATTCTAGTTATACAGAGACTTATTTGTTCCATATTACATCCGTGTTTCCCATTCATGGGTGTTAATGGTGGAAGTGTGTCAGTTGGTACCCTCAGCAGGTGAATAATGGGTATCGGTGGGATGGCGTTGGTGATGGAAATTGATAGGATCCATCTTTAGTGGTCCCTAAACCGACATAGAGTCGTAGTTGACTCTTTGGTCCACCTTCAGATACTAAAGGTGGTGATTGTCTCACTCTGGGGATAATCTCCTGAAGCGGTTGGCTATGGTGATGAGTTCCACCAGATTTACTACAACTTTCCTTGGATAAGATAAACTCATCAATTTTAGTGCTTGTAGACCCTCATGGATAGCCTCAGGGGTCAAGATCATACAATGTTGATGGTACTCCTAGACCATTTCATTTTCCACATGACGCTAAATATTTTAGGTGGGAGAAGTCATTATGAGGCCTGTAGGGGTTGCAATTGCAGCTAATTTATTAGAACATTCATTGGATTAATACATGTCAGATCAATGTGTTTTTGTGAGAATGGTATTTTTAGTCATGAAGACAATAATGAAAAAGATCATCGATCAATGCATCATCGTAGGAATGATATGTATCAATTAGATATGCATGGTTAACACAATTTTCCTTTTATTAATGATCTATCTATTCTTCTTATGTGGAATTTTCAAAGTGAGGATGGAATAATTTCATATGAACCTTAGCTAAAATGGTCATCTATAAGATTCATGTTAGGTTTTCAATTTGATGCATAGATTATGAAAAAAAAATCTCAACATATAATTAACCGATAATCCAATTATTTGAAGGATTCACATCAAGTTCACCATTTTTGATGGAATATATTATCCAAGACAAAATTTTCTAACGTATTATTAATTTATCATATTTCTATTTGAGAGATTCTTTTCGGGTTCACCATTTTTTCTTAGATTATGAAAGATAAAATGGATTAATTTATGATTAATCGATCATCCAACTATTTGAAAGTTTTACATCAGGTTACCCATTTGTGTTTATATAGATTATGTAAGAAAATATTACCTAACATATGATTAACCGATCATATAGCTATTTTATATATTCACTTTGGGTTCACCATTTTTTTCATAGATTATGTAAGACAAAATATATTGATGCATGATTAGTCAATCATCCTTCTATTTAATAGGATCGCATTAGGTTCGCCATTTTTTACATATATTATGAAAAATAAAATTTTCTGACACATGATAACCCATGAATTTGGTTATTTGAGAAATTCACATTAGGTTCACTATTTTTTGTTTTGTCAAAAAAGGCACCATGGAAGGCGGGTTCTGGTTAGCCTGATAATTGATTGTGGGAATTTTAATTTCTTGAAAAATCATTAACATCGGTTCACCATTATTTTTCTTAATAGAAACTCTCAATGGCTCCCACATCTATAACTTGGTATCAACCTACTTTCCAAAGGCAGATGGTTAGTAGGGGTTTCAGACCTAATTTCACATAAGAACACACAATGGTCAATAGTATGGGAGGTTGGTCTCATCATACCCTTTTGTGGTGAATTGTTTTGTACTCTAGGACTCTCTTATAGATTTAATATTTTTTCATGAATATCTTCCTAATCTTGATATGGGACCTATTACCCTAACAAAATTAAAATTGTTTAATCCTTTCTTTATTCCAAATACGGAATTAGTTTCTCCCACAAAATGACCATAGCCTGATCCTCTATCCATTCCAGATATGGAATTAGTATCTACCAGAAAATGACCATTGGTTAAATCTCTTTTATACACAGAGGGGAATAATTTAGTTAATCCATCTATATATATTCTAGGTTCTTTATATGTTTCCCCAAACAAGTGGATTATTATATTCTATAGTAGTATTGCTGGGCACGTTGGAATTTTCTACCACGTAGGGAGGTGTTTAATATGTCGAGGATGGGATTGGGCCTCTATGAGGTGTCCAATGTATTCTTTTTATAGTGGGAATCAAAGACCACATATTTTGTTGAACCCATGTAGTTTAATGTCATGTGGAAAGGAAATATGTGTGAGAACTTAGGAAATAGGTATTAGATCATGAGCCTCAAGGAGATGTCCTATGTATCCTAGTTATGGTAGGAATCATAGTTATCAGAGTTCGATCATTCCCTTAGGACTATCCCCATGGTGCATTCCCTTTTATAGAGGAAGTCATATCATTCCACTTAATGGGGTGTATACACTAGGGTTTTCCTAGATGGTAGATATTCATGATACGAATGATATGACTATTGCAACTCCCTAATCCCACATGATCCATGCTCGCTGTGAGAAATAAGGGATTTCAAGTAGTCAGTCTCACTGCATAAGGATGCGAGAATTATGTACTGGGACACCCCTTTATGTTTTAATATAGATCTCTAACCTTAGGAAGGCATCCTATGTATCTAATTTATTGTAGTAATCATAGTCATTATAGTTTAGTTCACTTATTAGTCTATTGATAGATGAGGTAGAATTATCAACCCATGGTAGTGATTGGGTACCAATGGTTGAAATGTCAGATACATTGACGTAATTACACTAAAGTGGATGCCCATTTGAGATCAAGACTTATGAAGGCGCCCTATGTATCCTATTCATTATAGGAATTAGAGTTCTCATAGTTCAGTATATTGGGGATTACACATTGAGGTTTCCCTATGTGAATGATATGATCATTACAACTTACTAAGCCCACTTGAGCTATGCTTGGCATGGGAAGCAAGGGATGAAAAATTAATAGACTCACTACTTGTGTATGTGGGACTTATGTGTTGGGACTTTCCATAGGATGTTTATTATGGATCTTGTTCCTTAGGAGGAATCCTACATATCCTGGTTATAACAAGAATCAGATCCATTTTAGCTCTTTTAAAATGAGTCTTACACACTGAGGTTTCCCTAATATGAAGACTGTACATGGCTATCAAGTCTGGGGATGGATTATTGTACTAGCCTACATGTCATCCTAGAATGTATTTATTTTTTTTGTGAATTTTATTGATCATATTCTTGACATGTTAGAGGATGTCTTCCAAACATTTCCAAACAAAATCAAATGATCTAGTTGACTTTTTTGAGGGACATCGCATAATATGGATGGCATGTCAAAAGGTCGCCAAATAACCAAGGATGACTTGTCCAGGGTATATCACAAGATCAGAATGGTAGATACTAGAGGCCATCGCATGATCTCAACTTACATGTTTGGATGTTTTCACCTGATCCAACTAAATTTCCCTAATTTTTTCATGAAAGCTAGATAACATGCATGGAGGTTATCGCGAGAGTCAGTGTGACATGTCTTGAGGGTGCTTCATGCCCTGGATAACTTTTCTGGGTGTCAATTTGAATACCAAATTATATTCCAAGAGAACATCATAAGGTTTGGATGGATTTTACAGAGGATGTTGTGAGATCCAATTGACATGCTTTGGTTGACTTGTCTGGGTATCATCATGAAAGTTGTATGACATTCCTAGAGGATGTCGAAAGGTCTAGCTGGCATGTTTAGAGAACATCGTGAGAGATATTCGACATTGTTTGTTTCCATTGTGAGACTCATATTACATGTACTAGTGTCGTCGTATGATTTGGTTCACACATCTGAAGGATATCCCAATGTATGGATAGCGATCCGGAGGGTTTCACGAGACTCGGTTGGCATGCTCTGAGGGTAACATGTGACTTTCTATGACATGTCCAAGGGACTTAACATGATCCAAATAGTATACCCAAGGAGTGTCACATGATCTTGGAAACATTTCTTGGTGTTTTCATATGAATTAGGTGTTTAACGAGAAGTGTGTGAAGATCAACATATATGTTCTTCACTAGATTCTTCCATCTTTTTAGACTTTTTTTCATCCTCTTATCATATATTCCTCATGTTTTTTCAATGTTATCTTATTTAAGTCTTGTGTGATTCTAAATCTATGAGGTATTTTCTTCACATAACCTATAATAAGTATTTCATGTGATAAATGTGTGATCATGGTAAGGACTTATGCATGTCGCAATATTTCTTAGGTTATTTCCTAGCCTTTACCTGATGTAAAACCTTTCTAATCACAAGATTAGTCGATCCTAGAAATCTGTTCTACTTCTTGGGTGCTCTAGTGTGAGGATACAATGATTAATTTTTTCATGATAGGGTTGGGTATTTATTAGAATCTATTCCCTGATTATATTCCATTTTGCAAGGCATGTATCATCCAAATCTGGTTTGGAGTCGATTGAGGGATTTGATGTCATGTGTTTTCCGAGACCCAATTCTAGGTCATTCTGGGGGTGTCACATGATTTTCAGAGACCATGATATTATCCTGTAAATGGAACATTTTTTTGATAATTTCTAATTAATGGGGGCTTTCCAAATAATTTGGTAATTCCAAGGGGTATTCACATTGTCAGACTGACATGTCTAAGGGCATTCGTGAGAACAGTATTCATGTTGAAATGATTTTGTGTTTCCTTGGGAGACTTTTTGGGGGTCTTCTGTGAGACAAATATGTCTTTCCAGGGGACCTTCACAAGATTAATCCATCATGAAGAAGTGATTTTGTGAGATATTTTGGAGTATATGAGCATGTCGCATGAAATATACGACTGGAAGAGCCTCTTTCCTTTACCCTTTTTATTTCCTCATTTATTTTATAATCTCCTAGGGGTCTCATGAGTTTACTCGATTATTATTGAATAAAAACACACTTCTCATCATTGATGCATCACATGACCAAAAAATGTTCCATTGGTGATTCATGAGAATTTTAATGTAAAAACCCTCCTGTTAGTATTTGGAGAAAAATGGTGAGTGCAAGACCACTCGGACATGTCTAAGGGACCTCATGTGATGAGGGTTAAACATCCACAAGATCTTGTGAAATAAGGTGAACACGTCTCTAGAGATTTTTTGGTGTCTATTAGACTACATAGTGTGTTTCATATGAAGTTTATAACCATAAGAGGCTCCCGCATTTTGGATATTTTACTCCTTATTTTCCAATTATTTTTTGGATGGTCTAACAGGAGTTCGTTGATTGACAAGTCGCGTGACTTGAGGTAGCTTATCATCTTCCTCCATATGATCAGTGAGTGCTTTATATGCCTTCATAAGCATAAAAGGACTCATTAAAGGGGCACTACGAGATCTCCTGTAGGTTATGTGATGTACGATACTGTCTACATGACCTCTCTAAGGTCATGAAATCATGTTTCTTCTGGAGGTTTATTTGATCCATGTGATCTGGGACACCTCCTTCTTAAATTGATTTTTTAGTTAAAACAATACCCATATTTAGGTATTTCTACCATTTTGAATATTTTTATGCTTATTTGGATAGCATCAATAGGTCCTCCTTGATACTTTCATGAAGGTATGGTCGAGAAGTTATTTGAGTAATATAGGATGAAGGGCCTTTTATGATTCCCATGTTAATCCTTTTCATGTCCAAGGAAATTGGATCCCTTGATATCCTCATCATGGATAGGTCTATGGGATAAATTCTACTTAGAGAATCATTGAATTTATTTTCTTTCCCATGATGGTAATGTATTGAACAATTATATTAATCATCCCTAAACCCATTTATTAGAGAATATTATGCTTCTTTTGTGTGAATATATACTTGATTATTTTATGATCCAAATATTTTTCATACTTTTCTATATAGATATAATTTCACTAAATCATCAATGATAAGATAGCTAATACCAATTCAAGATCATTCATTATGTAGTTCACCTCATGGATCTTTAATTAGAGGGAGTCATATTCTATCACTTTTTCATCTTTCATGAGTACACAACCCAAGACCCTTTTGGATGAATCACTATAGATGACAAATACTTCCCCACAAGTGTATAATGTGAGAAAAAGTGTAGTTATTTTTCTATTATTCATCTCATTCCAGTTTTATTTACAATCTTCAGTCTAGAAAAAATTTACTCCCTTCTAAATAAGATTGGTTAGTGGGCTTAAAAATCATGATAATATTCTCGCAAATCGATGATAGTACCCAATTAATATAAGGAATATATGTATTTCTATCATTGATGTTATTATGGGACTTTCTGAAATTTCCTCTAATTTTAGAGGATCTATAGATAACACTTTTTTGGTGATAACATGCCCCAAGAAAGATACATGTTCCAACTAGAACTCCCATTTATTATACCTTACATATAATTTTTCCTATAGAAAGGTCTTTATTACAGTATTTCAATTTTCTTAATATTCCTCCTAGAATTTTGTGTAGATAATTATATCCTCTATAAATACTACCAAAAAATAATGGTAATATTGAAAGACTCTATTCATTGCATCTATGAAGATCGTTGCAGCATTAGTGAGTCCAAATGACATCATTATGAAATCATTGTTCCTGTAACTTGTCCAAAAAAAATTCTTGGGGAAATCCACCTTCTTCACCTTTACTTAATAATATCCTGACCAATGATCAACCTTGGAAAATTATTTTTCTCCATGTGGATGGTCAAATAAGTAATAAATTAGTGGGAGAGGATACTTTTTCTTTATCGTGATATTTTTAAGATCATGATAATCAATGAATATGTGTATTTTTTTACACTATATTTTGTCCGAGAAAATAAAATTATTATGAAAAATAGTTTATGTATGTTAAAGTAGATAATATCCCTAAGAAGGATTAAAGATACCTATACCCAAGGTCTATGACCAAGCCCTACGTGCCAGCACCTGTGCACCAAAATATCTGCATAGCCTTCCCTGCACATAACCAAAGGTTAGGCCACCCCTACGTGGATGACCTATGACAAAAACCTACAACTAGGACCTATTCAGACAATATCCTTTGATAAGGGTCCCCTTATTGCCTATAAATTGGACCCCAAGGCTCCTCCTTTGGAGGAACTAAATATTTATAAGAATCCCCCAAGCTCTGGTTGTAAGATCTAGAATTTTTATAGAGTTATCTTGGGAGCTATTTCAGGTAATTTTAGTTTTTACTTAAGTAAATTTGATGTGAGTTATTGCTTGGGGTGTGTTTAGGTTAATCCTAAGATAATTTTAGAGAAAAGGGGGATGTGCATGGTTGGTGCACGATTTGAACAAACCATGCGGCTGCATAGCAGAAACTGTGTGATCTCTAGTCTTTATAGCAGTAGATTCAGCATGGTTAAAGCATAGTTTGAGAGGTTGTCTGAGGTAGTCATGTGAATTTTCCCCTTGAAGTAGTGTCTAATTTATATTTATCACATGGTTTGTTTAACTGTGAGACAAAACTATGTGAGGGTCAATAGTGATATCCTAAAATTGTGGATCTCACTCCTTTTCAAATTTTAATGACATGTTTCACATTTTATGCATCCCTAACTTGGTATTTTACTTTCCTAAGGGTAAAGGAATGTTCTCCCATTGATCCAGAGGGATTCCAAGTCCTTATGAACATAGTTCTTCAAGATCAAAATCCCAAATTAAAGATCCCCTCTTCTCCCGGTAAGTGGATTTCATCTTGTTCCTTCTTATATATTTCCTTGATATTTTCATGGAAGATATAATTTGTTTCCTTGGATCTAAACCTATATGGTGTGATCTAGATTTATGAGATCTTGATGTATTTGATCTTGATTTTTGTTTAGGTATTTAGATCCGGAACTTTTATCAACGTCGTTGTGCTGCTCAGATTTTTGGATTTTCATTGGGAAAACATCCATCAATGAACCGAGGTAGGTGGTCAAAATATAATTCTCATATTTGTGGATTTGATATGAATATGCAAGATTGTATAATTTATATCATCCTTTAGAAATTGATTTCCTTGAATTTGGTTCATTAGATTGACCAATTGATTTATCAGAGCTTTTTGGAAATATGTGATTAATTGGGGAATTAATCATGAGACTAAGGGGCTTCCTGATTAGATAATTAATTTGGGGAATTGATTTTAAGAGGTAGGGGTTATAATATAGATAATTAATTGGGGGATTAATTATTATATTTTTTTAAATTTCTAATTTGAGATAATTAATTGTGGATTAATTATGTGCCTTTGATAATGTGATTTAGATAATTAATTGTGGGATTAATTATGGAAAGTTGATATTAGAATGAGATAATTAATAACAAAAATTTAATTGTGGAATATGAATGGTGATATTGATTAATTAGTAGATGAATTAATTAATGGTTTGAATAACTTAGTTAATTGTTTAGTTAACTAATGGAATGGATGTGTTTAACTAATTATTGAATTAGGAATGGGATTGGGGTGGATAATTAATTGGTAAATTAATTATGTGATAAATAATGGGAACATGGTCATTATAAATTGAGAAGTACATATGGTAACGTTTTCATCATACTTATGAGTAAGCATAATGGGAACAACGTCATTCTAAAATAACAAGTATACATGGTAACATGATCATTATACTTTTGAGTAAAAAGAATGGAAACATGGTCATTATATTGATGGGTAAGCATGGTAACATGGTCATATTACTTATGCTTGTGATATTGGTAATTTAGAAATGTTCCTTATATATTTGAAATTGAATAATAGAAATAATGACACTCAAAGTTATGTCCTAACACGAGAATATTCGAACTTCGGCATGAGTCAAATTAGGTACTAAGATATCATAGAAACTTCAATACTTCGAGCTTCAGCTAGAAGTAGGTATTAAGATATTGTATTACCTAGGGAACACTTAGTGCTTTGGTAAAAGATGAATCTAGCATTCACGTATGGGTATCCTTGGGAACCCTAGATTTAATGTAATTAGATAAGAATGTATTAAAATGTGATAACCTATTTATTATTTAATTGTACTTATTTAATTATAGAACTGCATGCATTATCTTTTGACTAGAATTGTTTTAGACACCATTGGTGTTGTCCTGCTGAGTTATACTCACACCCTATTCGGGATGCCTAATCGGTAACCAAATAGATTATATTGTTGCAGAACTGGATAAGGGAAAAGACCCTAGGATAGTTGGCTGATTGGGGATGGATCTTGGAGGAGAGAATCGAACGTGGTTTAGGGCCCGTTTGGGGAGTCATAGTGTCTTTATTTTCAATTTAATTATAGAAACTTGACACTAATATTGAATAGAATGTTTTCCCTTTCAATTGAGTATTGTACTTCCTGTTTGTTTATCTTGTGATATGAGTATTGTTCTTGTTATATATGCTCCTATGTTTGTTTGTTTGTTTCCAATGGTGTTTTACTCTGATAAATGCGGGTATAGTATCCCCATGACTGGCTTACCAAATCATCACTGCTAGTCAGAAGAATCTAGCATATGGGGAGGCATGCTTGAGGTCATGTGACCGACTGGCTCGAGGCATCGATGTGTGGCACCCGGGATGGGATGTTACAAAGTGGTATCAAAGCTCCAGTTTTCTTTCTTCTTCTTTTGTATTACTATTTTGGGAGAGTTATAATGGATACTATGGAGATATGGATCTTGGTAATGATCTCGTTCATGGGAGTTTCAAACCAATGTACGAGGGGGAACCCAAGTGATCAGGGTGGGATTTTTGTTATTGATGTTTTCTGTTATAGTTGAATATTATTTCACATTGGCAGATGCACTTGTGGTGTGATGTGATTATTAATTCTGAAAAAAAAATATTATTTATTCTTTCACTATAAAGGTGTGATATTTAAGTCTACATACATCATTTTAGGCACTCAAGGTTATTGTGACATGAATCATTTTAGGCATATACGGGGAAATAGGTTATGGTAAGTTGTTCAACTTGAACTGTTTGTGATATTAGAATGAAAAGTAATGCCTAACATGAATTAATAAAGATTATAAAATGATTCAAAATGATAATAATTTGGTTTCTAAATGAGAAACTTTATTTAATAGTTTTTTTACATTTTTTAATAAAAACCTATGAGTAGGATAGTTAAGGGTAGTGATAGTACCTCGGTTTTGACCATGAAGTGATATGGGGGAAAAAGGAGTGTTGTGATTATTTCTCTACATAAATGTTATAAGATTGTGTTATAAGACCTGAGATATGTGTTTATATTTGTATAGAGTATGCCTCCATGTATTTTGTTGAGGGGACGACCAAGGGGCATGCTAAGGAATGATTTTACATTTAGGGAACTTGAGGCACCGATCGTGCCAGCTGAAGATTAGGGGGGTCATTTTCCAGATAAATTCACTCACTTCATAAAATTCATGGAAAGAGACATGGGGAGGGTTGTGAAAAGTGTTTCTGAGTTAACAATGGAGTTTCAGTTGCATCACCCTCTAGATTTTACTAGATAAGGTGGACTTGAGGGAGCTAAATTTTGGGTTAAGTCCATATTGAAAATACTTGACCATTTGGAGACTCCATCTAAGATGAGGGTCAAGTTTTCAACTTATATGCTATGAGTGTCAATGAATCTATGGCGGTATATTCAGGAATTAACTAGATATACTAATAGTATGTAATGGAAGGACTTCTTGGATAGGTTCTTGGAACACTTTTATCTAGAGACAACGGGGCAAGAGAAAGCTATTGAGTTCATGCATCTGATATAGGGGATCATGTCGGTGATAGACTATGCTGGACATTATACAGATCTACAATTCTTTTCTCCAACGTTAGCAGCAGATGAGGTTTCTATGAATAAACATTTTCAGGATGGAATTATGTTTGAGATTAAGTCCCAGGTGAATATATTTAGGCTAAAGAATTTTACAAAAATGGTGGATCGGGATCTCATAGTTGAAGGGAACCTGAGGGAGGATTCCAATGTTGGACAGGTAGTTGTTGCTGGACAATCAGGAGGTGTGACTTTTGAGAGAAGGAAGTGTTGTTATGACAACTTTAGCCAAGGAAGTGGGAATCATAGTACACAAACAGGAGGTTCAATTAGACAGGACCTTACTAGGGTGATCTGTCATAAGTGTGGTAGGATAGGAAACTATCTTCGATATTGTTCCCGACCACTGGTAGAGTGTCGATCTAGTAGCAACGTCAGACATCACTAGAAATTCTGAGGTTTTCAGTGAAAAACTGGTACTAAAGGAGTAGATGGGTAGAGTTAGGGTATGGGAAGAGAATCTTCTACACCAAATCAGGCTGTCGGTTGGATTTTTACTGGTTGAGGTGGTAGAGTTAGTGTACATGGTGATTTTGGGATGGAGAACCCACATTAGAAGAGTGGTGCTACTCAGGGGTGTCAGACAGTATCACGGGGAAGAGAGGTAGCATAGTTGCATGTGGTAAAGCCTAAATTTGTGGATATTAAGGATAGATCATCGATAGTGAGAGGTATTATTCTAATAGCTTATGCCTTATCTAGTGCCTTGTTTGATACCATTGCCTCTCATTCATTTATATATGAAAAACATGTTAATGGTTTGAGCCTAGAAGTAATGTTTGCGAGCGGAGTAGTGATTATAGATACATCATTGGGAGTATAGTCTAGAGATATCTATATTTTCAATATATTTTCACTAGAGATTGGGGAATATTGTTTTCTATAAGATCTCTATGTTCTTAATATGAAGGGATTCGACCTAATTATGGGTATGGACTAGATAGTCAAATACTAAGCCCACATTGACTGTTACTGTCATAGAGTGACCTTTTTGTCTCCTAAGGGTGACCAGTATTCATTGTGGAGAGTGGGATATCCAGGCAGGCCGAGCAGGGCCAATTACTCAGCAACTGGGAGAGGTCACAACCCAAGTTTCTATTCTATTGTTGGATGATGGGGTGTTAGGAAATATATCCTTCCACTAGTAGTGGAGCTGTTTCAGGATGTCTTTTCTAAAGACTTATCAGGCCTACCACCTGAGAGAGATGTGGAATTCACTATTTAGATCATTTTGGGGGATGAGGAAATATCTATTCCACCATACATAATGGAAACAACTGAGCTTCAAGATCTTAAGACTTGGTTGGAGGATTTGTAGGATAAGGGATTTATCTATCCAAGTATGTCACCTTGGGGATCACCAATTTTGTTCTCAGAGAAGGCTGATGGGATTTTATTCTTATGTGTTGATTACTAGAAGTTAAATAAAATGACTATAAAGAACTGATATCCTCTTCCACATATCGATGATTTGTTTGATCAATTTAAGGGATCTTGTGTGTTCTCAAAGATTAATTTGAGACCAGGGTATCATTAGTTGAGAGTACGGAATTCTAATATATATGGACTGCTTTCATAAGTATTTATGGCCTTTATAATTTTGTCGTAATGCCATTTTTGTTGAAAAATTCACCAGTAAAGTTTATGGGTTTGATGAATAGGATCTTTCATACATATCTAGATCAGTTCATGGTGTTGTTTTTTGATGGCATCTTGGTGTACTCCAAGAATCATGACGTTCATGTCCAACATCTTGATATTGTACTGAGTATACTAAGAGATTATTGGTTATACGCCAATCTATCTAAGTGTTAATTTTGGATTGACCAAGTACACTTCTTGGGGAACATCATCTCGGAGGAAGTTGTGTTAGTGGACCCAGATAAGGTTCGGGCATTGGTTTCTTTGGAGTAACCCAAGAATGTTTTTGATATCTGAAGCTTCCTGGGATTAGATAGATATTATAAGAGATTCATACAAGACTTTTCCCATTTGGTAGATCCACTTTCGGTCTTGACCAAAAAATTATTAAAGTTTAAATGGTCAGAGTCCTGTGATAGATCTTTTTAGGAGTTGAAGAATCATTTGAAATTATCATGGATATTGATTGTTACTGAGTCAGGTGAGGAATATATGGTTTATTATGATGCTTCTAGGATTGGACTGGGAGTTGTGATGATGAAGGGAGATTGAGTTTTGGAGTATAGGTCTTGGTATTTGAGGCCTCATGAATGTAATTACCCTACGCATGACTTCAATTTTTAAGTAGTGGTTTATTCTCTTAAGTGTTGCTGACACTATATTTTGGGAGAAAAGTTTACAATTTATATAGATCACAAGATCTTAAGATATATATTTTCACAACATGATTTGAATCTTTGATAGTGGAGATGGTTTGATTATATGTAGTCTTTAAATTTAGAACTATAATATATGCTCGAGAAGAGAAACAGTGCGGTTGATGCCTTGAGAAAAAAAAACTCAGACTTAGATGGTTCAGAATTTGAGTATAGAGTGGAAGATGATGACCATGCTAGCTTAAATGCATATAGGAGTCTGTATCAAATAACTCTGGTTTTAGTTTCAGTGGAGTCTATGATTTTGAGATGAATTATGGATTGAATATATGAGTATCCAGAGTGCTTATTATGGAGGGAAATATTTGAAGGTGGGTAGAAATATTCAGGATGGTTGATAGGTGAAGATGATATCATCTATGTGAAGAATCGAGTTGTGGTACCTAAGAGAATGTGAAAGGAGATCATGCAAGAATTTCAGGCCTCAAAGTGGGCGGTGCATCCAGGTGTAAAAAAAATGTACCATGACCTACGATGATAGTTTTGGTGTCCAAGAAAGAAAAATGAGATAGCATGGTTTGTGACAAGATTATTTCTATGTCAGTAGGTGAAGGAAGAGAATCAACGGCCTGAAGGTTTACTATAGTCATTTCCTATTATAGAATGGAAATGGGATGATGATACCATGGATTTTGTGGAGGGTATCATGAAGACACATAGAAATTATAACGATATTTGGGTCATTATGGATTGACTGATAGAGGTTATTCTTTTCTAGCCTGTAAGGGAAACCTTTACAGTAGAACATTTGGGAAAACTATACATTCAAGAGATAGTCCATCTTCGTGGAGTGCCACGGACTATATTTTTAGATCGTGATTCATGCTTTACTTCATGCTACTAGAAGGTCTTTCATAAATCACTTGGAACATAGGTATTATTGAGTACGACTTTCCACCCAAAAATAGATGTGCATTCAGAACATACTATACAGGTGCTTGAGGATATTTTACGAGCATGTGTTCTTGACTTCGGTGGATCTTGGAAAAATCACTTGGATTTAGTGTAGTTTTCCTATAACAACAATTATTAGAAAACTATACAGATGTCATTATATGAATCACTTTATTGTAGACCATGTATACCACCTCTATAATGTATGGAGGTTGTTTAGTCAGAGTTGTTGGGACCAAGTCTCATGCAGTAGACATTTAAGAAAGTGTAGATGATTCATAAATGTATGTATATGGCTCAATGTAGACATGACTTGTATGATAATAGATGAAGATGAACCCGATAGTTTATATAGGGTGATCATGTATTCTTTCGAGTGTCTCTTAGGTTGGGTCACCATAGGATATGGAGGTAGGGTAATTTGGAACCCAGGTTTGTTGGTTCCTTTGAGATAGTGGAGAGAATCAGACCTGTGGAATACCGATTGGCTCTTACACAGAGATATAATGCTATGAATTATGTTTTCTATGTATCATAACTTTAGCAGTATCACCCCGACCCTTCTCATGTGACCGATGTGGATGAGGTTGACCTTGAGATAGATGCACCCTTTGAGGAACATCTGATACGTGTGTTGGATCGTAGTGAGAAAGTGTTTCAAGGAAAGATCATGTTGATATTTCATGTGCTATAGAAACATGGATGTGTACAAGAGGAAACATGGGAAAGAGAAGTGGATATGAGGGCTCAATGGCTCGATATTTTTTTCTCAGAATCTTAGAAAGGAATTGAAGTGCAACTCAAGGATGAGCTATTATAAGGTGGGGATATTATAAGATCCTAACTTTTTTGGAGTTATCTCAAGTGTGATTTTAGGTAAATTTTGGTTTTACTTAAGTACCTTGAATGGGATTTATGCCTTCTGGGGGATTTGTGTGAATCCTAAGAGAATTTTGGAGGAAAAGGGGTTGTTCATGGTTAGTTCATGTTTTGAAAAAACAGTGTAGATGCCTAGGAGAAACTGTGTGATCTCTGGTCTTTGGGGAAGTTGTTTTAGCATAGTTAAAGCATGGTTTGAGAGTTCCTACAAGGTATCCATGTGAATTTCTCCCTTGAATAAATGGATAATGCACAATTAGTGCATGGTTTGTCAAACCATGTGACTAAATTGTGCGAGGGATGATTGTGAGATCCTAAAATTTTGGATCTCACTCATTTTCAACTTTTAATGACCTGCTTCACCTCCTATACATCCCTACCTCGATATTTTACTTTCCTAATGGTAAAGGAAGGTTCACCCATCAACTCAAAAGGATTCCAAGACCTTAAAAATACCATTCTTTGAGATCAAATCTTGATTTGAAGATCCTCTCCTCTCCCGGTAAGTGGCTTTCATCCTGAGGCTTATCTCGTTCCTTTTTCCATCTTTCCTTGATCTTTTCATGAAAGATATCCTTTTTTTCCATGGATATAAATCTATGTGGTGATATATAGATCTAGGATTTTGGATCTATATCTAGATTTATGATATCTTTATGTCTTTGATCTTGATTTTGGTTTAGGGATTTAGATCTAGAAATTTTATCAACGTCATTGTCCTGCTCAGATTTTGGGACTTCCATTGTGAAAACATTCATCAACAAACCAAGGTAGGTGGTCTAAATCTAATTATCATATTCATGGATTTGATATTTATATGAAATATTATAGAATTTATAGCAACCTTTAGCAATTTATTTCCTTGAATTGAGTTTATTAGATTGACCAATTGAGTTATCGAAGCTTTATGGAAATAGGTGATTAATTGGGGAGTTAATCATGAGACTAAGGGGCCACCTGATTAGATAATTAATTTGGGGAATTTATTATAAGTGGTGTGGATTTTAATCTAGATAATTAATTGGGGATTAATTATGAGATTTTTTTAAATGGATAAGTTGAGATAATTAATTTTGGATTAATTATGTCCCTTTGATAATTTGATTTGGATAATTAATTGTGGGATTAATTATGGAATATTGAGATTATAAGGTGATAATTAATTCTAGAAAATTAATTATGGAATATGAATTGTGATATTAATTAATTGGTTGATGAATTAATTAATGGTTTGAATCACTTAGTTAATTGTTGAGTTAACTAATGGAATGGATGTGTTTAACTAATTTTTGAATCAATAATGGGATTGGGGTCGATAATTAATTTGTAAATTATTTATGTGATAAAGAATGGGAACATGGTAATTATAAATTGAGACGTATAAATGGTAACATGGTCATCATACTTATGAATAAAGAGAATGGTAACATAGTCATTCTAAATTGAGAAGTAAAAATGGTAACATGGTCATCATACTTATGAGTAAAGAGAATGGGGACATGGTCATTATAAATTGAGAAGTATACATGGTAACATGGTCATTATACTTATGAGTAAAGAGAATGGGAACATGATCATTCTATTGAGGGGAAATCATGGTAATATGGTCATCTTACTTATGTTTGTGATATTGGTAACTTTGGAAATGTGTCTTATAAATGTGAAATTAAAGAATGGAAATAATGGAAGTCTGAGTTATGGCTTCACGTGAGAATATTCAAAATCTGACATGAGTAGAATTAGGTGTTGACATATCATAGCACCTTCAATACTTTGAGATTCATCTATAAGGAGGTATTAAGATATGGTATTACCAAGGGAAAACTTTGGGATCTGGTACAACATGAAGTTAGTATTAAGGTATGGGTATCCTTAGGAACCCTATAGTTAATGTAGTTAGATAAGAATAAATGAAAATGTGATAATCTATTTATTATTGCATGGTAATTATTTTCTTATAGAACTGCATGCACTATATTTTAACTTGACTTGTTTTAGGCACCATTGGTGGTGGAATACAGAGTTGTACACATGCCTTATCCAGTCTGCATGATCCTTACCCAAATGAATTATATTGTTGCAAAACTGGATAAGGTAAAAGGCCCTGGGATAGGTGGTTGATTGGGGATGGAGCTTGGAGAAGGAAATTGCACATGGTTTGGGACCTTTTTGGGGGGTCGTAGTGTCTTTATTTTCAATTTCATTATATAAACTTGAAACTTATATTGAATAGCTTGTTTTCCCTTTTAGTTGAGTATTGTACTTGCTATTTAGTTATCTTGTGACATGAGTATTATTCTGGTTATATATACTTTAGTGTTTGTTAATTTATTTTTGTTGGTCTTTTACTATAATAAATGTGGGTATAGTCTCCCCATGACTAACTTACCATACCCTCAATGATAGTCAGCATCCTCTAGGGTATGGGGAGTCATGCTTGAGGTCATGTGAATGATCGGATTAGGGCACAGATGTGGGGAATCTGTGCTGGGATGTTACACTAGTTGTACAGCTCCTTCGCTTAGGTACTCTTAAATTTATCAAGTAGCCCCCCAAAACCCTTAAGAAGAAATAATAAAAGGGTATGAGAGATATTGTGTTCCCTTCAGGGTCCCAATCACAAGAAACTTGTGCGAAAACCCCTTTTCCTGTAGTAGGAAACCACCTACATGGGCCACCTTCCTTAGGCAAGGACTTGAAAGATATCTATCCAGGTACATCTGAGGAGACCTATGGTTTTTAGTATAAATTATTACCCATGTGTAGTTACGCAAGTGTTTCATTTCTCAAGGAACATTCAGTTCATGTAGGCTTATTCCCCTCTACGTGAAACATTTTTAGTTCCTCCTATGACCTGCTCCAGGAACCTACACCAAGAACCTGTGCTTCAAACCTGTGTGATTAACCCTTTCATCCTTTTTTTAAGTCATTAATAGAGGAGATACTATTCCTTTGGATGACTTTTCTGAAAGGTGCCAAGTTGAAACCTCCATCGAAGCCTCCAAACTTTCACAACCATGGAAAGCAGAACACCAGCGTGTCCCCCATTTGGGTGTGTATTCCTACAGTCATAGTTTTCTTTCACTTGTCTGGTTGGACATTCAGGGTCCTCAAGGTGCATGTGAGTGCCTATCCCCATGGACATGAGGATCCTTACCCTAGGGATGGTGTTAGGTAGTTCCTGGACATTGACACTAGGGTTAGGACCTTGTCCGCCCCTTCTCGTCTCTAAGACCTGGAGCCTCCGATTCCTCATGTGGAGGGTAAGGATTGTGCTTTATTTTCCACTAAACATGGAATTAGATCCTCCTCCCTCACTATAGGACCAATTTAAGGGAATACCCCATGGATTATTCCCCTATCCTTTTTTGTTGGATCCTTCACTCTTGTTCCTCTCTGCCTCCTGGCCACCACTGAGGGTCCTTCCTCCTCTCCATACCCTATTCTTATTTCAGGGTAAAGTGAAGAGAGGTAAGCATTGTATCCCAGGCCTCTTCCAATAGTGGAAGAGGGGTAAGAGAATATGGGAACACTCAATTCACCATCCCTATCCCTTTGGGATTTGTTTACTTGTCCACTAATGGACAAAAGTAGATTGTGTGGTTTGTTGGATCATCAATTTCCTCTTGTTTCTCACACTAATCCTAACTCACGTGGAATTAGAGGTTAATGGTGATCATAAATACCACATAACCCATGCCATATATTCAACTAAAATAAATCTTATTCCTATCACAATCATGATATATAGGATTCCCACTTAGGGCTCAGTCTCAATAGAAATCCTCCCAAGAAGTAAGCCCCAGTCATAATTTCCATAATTCAGGAATCCTCCTTAGGAGTAAGCTCTGAAACAAGCCTCCATATTACCATGAGTTGAGACACCCCTAATTTTCACTTTTATCAGTAATCCCCTTCAGGATTAATCCCCAATTTAATCTCCTTAAATTTCCATACTCCGTTGTGAGAGAAACTCAAGGGCCTTTATAGGTGCAGATCCTCACAACTGAACTACATGGGCTTTGATTCCCATCCAAATAGGATACATAGGAAGCCTCATTAAGGTTCAGACCCAATACCCCAAATCAAAAATGTCATATATGGGTCACATTCCTATTAGGGCTTAATTCAACCTAGAAATTCATATCCCTTCTAAGTTCCTAAGGCCACTTTGTCATAAGTCTCGCACTAATGTTTGACTAGGAACCTTATGTCTAGAATTCCTTACCACATGATGTTAAACTGTATGGTTAGGTACTTAACACATGACCTTAAAAGGTACGATGTTCCCCATTACACGGTACTAAACTGCGTGGGTTATGATTCCTTTCACAAGGATACATAGGATTCCCATCATATAGGTTTGATCCCAACATCAAAAAAAATTGTCTCCCTAGATGACAATACACTCTATAGTTCCTTAATGTGTGGATAGAAAACCACCATCATCATAATAATAACCAAATAATCTATAAGTAGTACATAAGAGGAAACTATTTATTAATAACCCTAGATACATACATATTTCTCCATTTATGAAGAACCTTAGGTACATATGGATGATTCTAGATTCCATATGTGCTAATAATTTATTGTTAATTAAAACCTAAGTAATAATTGTGAATTAACAAAGGATTCATGATCATATATTAAATATATAAGAGAGTACCATAGTAGTAAATAATTCCCCCAAAAGGGTGTAATGATCCCAAACTCCCATCCTCTCGACCAATATGAGTTCTTAATCATCATTGGTTCAAATCCCTAATGAGTTCCTACCTTTGGAAAGGAGTTCTTTTCGGATACAGATTTGTTTGGTGTTTCTAGTTCTACAAAAAAACCTAATGGAAACCATTTAGAAATAGTGAACTCCAAATGAATGATTTCGCAAAACTCAAAACCCTACAATCAATCATCGGGTGACCGATTCTCTGAGGGGAAACAAAAAATGGTGAACCTGAAATGAATCCTTAACCAATATTATAGTTTCTCCCATCTATCAAACCCATTTCAATAGATAAAAGAGGGCCATAAAAGAAAATAAATCACACACATGTTCATTCAAATGAGATGATTATTTTATAGGTTTTTCTTGTTCATCTTTTTGATATTCTTAGAAACTTACTCTCAGAGATCCCTTCTATCAAATGGAATCATTCCAGATTTCACCAATGAATTTCTGGGATACTTCTTAGACTAGATCTTCATTCATGAAAAAGAATCCATCACCAACCCAGTGTCTTCAACACTAGTTCTAAAACTCGCTAGTCCAATAATACCATCAAAATGGTACAATCCTAACACTAGAGCCCACCAGAAAATCCATCTAGTTCTTGAATCCCCACTGATCATCTGATCAATGACAACTAGTGGTCCTGATGTAAACATTGTTGATCTCCATCTTAAATCATTTAGGGATATTATCCATAGAACTTTTTAACTATTCCCTCCCATATCTCAAGTATGTGGAACAAGAGTCCAAATAAATCCTTATCCAAAAAACACAGGGGTCCTCCTAAATGGATCTTTCCAGAAATAACTCCACTAACATCGAGTGTTAGTGAACCCTCAACATGATGGGGGTGTTTTCCTCAGCTGTCTAGCCCAGGTCCTTCAAACCTGGGCATGCAATAATTCATACCATAGAAAAAACTATCCAATAAGGAGTAAGTTCACACCTCTTAACCCTCAAAATAATCCCATAAACCCAATTTTTTGTCAAATAATGAGCAGAAACATACACTCATCCTCTTTAATTCAGACTCTATCAGACTAGCTTGGCGGTATTCAAGGAATCCCACCAACCAAATATGGTGGCAACATACAAGCAGGAACATACACCTACTTTAACCCACCAATAATACCAAGAGACACTTTTGGAATCACTTAAATAATCCCATCAACCAATTTGGGCAGCAACCTTTGAGTAGGCACACACACCTGCCTGCATTCACCAAACCTGCCAGCAGCCTCATCTGGCAGCACCCAGAGAAGTTAGTTTGAAATTCCCTATGACAAGAATGGGGAAGACCCCACTCTCTACCCCCACATGTGAGTATTTTAAATATCCATTGGTAGTATATAGAGGATAGGAGTAGGCATGTACACCAACTCTAGATACGGGATGGGCATTTATCCTTATTCTTATCTCTGAATTCACCAAGCATATCTTGGAAATAGTGAAAGGGCAAACACAAATCCTTAAACATGTCCTATAGACTTTCTAGGAAATCATAATAGTGATGATAGTAGTGTCCAAAGGATGTACACATAACTTTTTCACCAAAAGTGGGGTGGCTCATCAGCATGCCACCCGAGAGCAAACACACATCGCTACTCCCATCCTGGAGGGTAATGGGGAAAACTCCACCATATTATATGAAAAACTGTATCAAGAACATACACCTAGTCAAATAGGAAATTGTCTTATCCTAATTACCATTCAAATTAAGGTACAAACACCTTCCCATGATAACCACTTCTCCCAGTAAGTGGCCCTAATCACTAATAGGAAGGAATCCAAGTAGAAGCCTCACCAAACATGATCTAAAAATCAAGATTTGATCTGTGATCTGACTCTACTTAATGTTGGAGTTCTTGAATCCCTAATAAGTTTGTTTTTGGAAGCTCAAGATCCTACCCTCTCATTAATAAATTATGGGAGTAGTAGTAGTAATTCAAAAGGTACTCATCAGACATTTCATTAGGAAGGATTGCTTAATGTCTATAGTCTAATCGATATCAATATCCCATATCATAATGAGATTCATAGCAACCCTCCATATTTATAGAGGATTAAGGAGAAATAGGGTCTTCCCCTTGTTGTAATCCACCATGGTATCCCCCCCCCCCCCATTATGTAAATCACTGTGAAAGTTCTCTTCATAGTACTGTTTCAAATTGTTAAGATAATTCTCAAATTGGCAATGTAGTGAAGAGAAAGATCTCCTATAGTGAGGCACTTGTGAACACAAGTCTAGTTATGTCTGATTCCTTAGATCTAGTAGGTGAAATCCTTCCTCAAGTGGAATACATCCCAAAGTGATGGTCATTCTATGATCCTCCTTTGGATTTCCTTCCTTCTAACATAACAGAGGAAATCCCAACTGATCTCACTGCTTGTGATAAAGTGGTCAAGAAGCGTCCACTATTATCAAACCAGGTAGAGGAACCTCTAGAGAAAGATGAAGAAGACATGCTAAACATGAGGAAATAGTTGGATAAATATTACATGCCATTCATGTTTGGGCATTTAGACACCACTCAATACATCATTCCATAGTAATTTTTAGAATATTGTTTTCATGACACCACCTCAATATATGGAAAACTATTCGTCACTTGAAATAAAAATTATTAACCTATGATGAGTATCAAAATCATGTCAAGTTAAGAGAAGGGTTGCAATGCCTAATTGATTTGGAAGCTCTCTTGGTTTCACGATACCCAAAGATCAATAAATAGTAATGATCCCTTTAGCATGCATGCCTCGTCACATTAATGAGATTATGAAAACTATTCATTGATACCCCATATGGTGTTCATATCATAGGATGGGGTACACATGTATAATTACACTTTACCGCTCTCCCTAACCAGCAAAGCCTACCAAAAGTGGTATAATGCAATGTCATAGCCTAAGACTGACTCCAGAAAATGGTTTGTGTCCATGAATGAAGATTTTATTAATAAAAATAGGCCCCAATCAACTCTCATTGATGTCGGGCTAGAATAGAGTAGGTTTTTGAGAGACTTTTTCTTCAATCATATGATAATATCGATCAAGCCCCCCACTTAGAGGATATCAATCATTAGATATCACAAATTTTAGAAACAGTGCAATGATATTTAGAAATGTTTGAACTAAGTGCATACCAAATGATTCACCCAGTCCATGCCCAGACAAAAATCTATAAAATCATAAGAGTATATGCAGTAATATTAGCCATGAATGTTTGGGAGAAACCACATCCTATAGGGATGGGGTATTTTTTAACATAACCCTTGAGGTAAGCAAACCATACACCAAGGGTTGTGAAAGAATAATGGTAATAGATCTAAGCCTCGTGGAAGGGGGCTTTTTTACATCAATAATCCCCTCCCTAGTAGAAATCAGTCTTGTCTCGATAAGGGAAAATTCTGAAAAATGGATCCTCCTAGTTCATCCCATCTTGTGATCCAATACCCTCATTAGGGAAGTGTATGACAAAACTATATGGATATTCCCTTTGGATTACCATTTTCCAAATGATTCCCAAAGAATCAATAAAGGAAAGGAAAAAATATTCATGGAGGGAGAATATGAATACGGTCTCACAAAGACACTGATAGAATGCCTGAAATGCATCTCTCATTAGTGAATTTCATTAATGCTTCCCTCACTGATTCTAAATAACATAAGTCCAATTCATAGGGGTCAAAAGAGTAAGTTTTGATTCATGATTCAGTCTACAATGAAACAATTGAAGGAGGTGTGCATACCTGAAACTGAAGGCTTGACCTGAATTTGTGCACTCCCTCAAACAATATATCATTAACTCCTTGAAAGGAATCCAAAAAAAAAGTTAAAGGGTCAAATTGTACCTCACCTTACTTCTGGATAGGTTAAGTCCCTTTCTATATAGGAAGTATTTTCTCAGGAAGAGGAATATATGAATGAATTGAGAAGAATCAACACAGAATTAATCTGAGGAAGCCTTCCCACTATATATGTTCTGTAAGAAGATCCTCAATTCGTGCTTCTAGCTAGAACACCGCAACAAAGAGGGATTTCTGCATAAACTGAAGTAGATCTAGAATGTTCACTCAACATGGGATACCAACCACTAATATATCTAGATCTCATAGTAGCAAATCAATAATTATCTCCATTTAGTGTGCACCATAGTAGATTTAGGAACATCCTTATGGGCCTTCCCCTATTTTTTACCCATAGAAGATACCAAAAGTTCCACCACCAGTGGTCCTATTAGACACTACACCTGTTCAGGCTCCATCTGTCGCACCTGTTTAGGTCCTGGCTCATCCAGAAATTCCTTGAGTGCTTATGAACACTATTGAATCACTAATAGATCAATTGGAATCCATGTAGGAATGACATGTGCTGATACATCCATAAAATAATCCTTACCCTAAATGGGTATATCTGACTCCCCCCCCCCCACTCCGAACATTGGGAATCTTAGGTTTCCAATATTAAATGGATTGGGAGACCCAGAGCAACATTTGATGCATTTTTTCTCTCATTGTGATCCCTTGATGGGTACACCTAAACAACAAGAGGGATTAAAACTTAGTTGATTATTACAATCACTACAAGGACCAGTCTTCTTGTGGTGCACAAGTTTTCAGTCTTGGTCAATCACAGGGTGGGAAGACCTTATTCATATGTTTCTCTTCCAGTTCTTCTCAATGTTGTAGAAGACAATAGTCTTCTATCACAAGAACTACAAACAATGGGATAATGAAAGTGTCTCATACATTAATGATTGAAAGAAAGGATTGACATACTCCTTAAACCTACCACTCCCTAAATAATAATTTTTTCTTATCTTTGTAGAGAATATTCATGATTATTTGAACATGCTGTTGATTTCTGTGAAATATACAGGAGGGTTTCATGACCTTGTTGTGATTCATAAGTATATAGAAAACTCCATTGTAGAGACTAAGACAAAGTCTTGTGTAACTCTATCGACTCATGGAAGGAGAATAGGAAAATAAGAGGCTAACACTGATACACTTAATTAAGCCCATGTGCCTACTCCTTATTCAAATCCCACACCATATCATATAGCCCCACCTCCTGAGCTTCAGAAATAATGTCCGCCACATCAGGATGATTAGAGAGATCAGAGGTGGAAACATATTGAGGAGATGAAAAAAAAAGTTCTATTCTTTTCAAAATTACCAAGTCCTCGGCTACTTAGTCTTGTCATTGGAAAACAACTTTGTCAAGTTTTAAAATCCTAGGAAGCCTAGAAAATAAGGTGATGAAGATATCCCAAACTATTTCCCTTTTCTTCAAATGTTGGGACACCACATCCAAAATTATTTTTCCTTCAAAGACCTCCTGCAAAAGATGGTTGACTCTAGGCCAGTGAAGCTAAAAATTTATCCTTCTCAAGTGGTATATGTTTCCACCAATAGTCTAGAGGAGAAAAATAAATGTAAATAAGTTAATAGAAAGATTTCAAAGAATTTAGGTGACTGGATGGTCTATAAAATGATCAACTAGACTCATGTTATTCTCCGAACATAGTTGAAACATCCAATTGTTCCTCCAAACACTTTGACTATAATATAGCCAAATTCACTCATATCTCATCCCTCTGAAGGCCATCCCTCCATGAAGTGACATGCCCAGAAGAGTAAGAAGAAGATTCAGGAAGATGAACCTACACCAAATATGATTTTATACCTAACTTTAGCAGAATTCATTTTAACGTTTCCAAAAGAAAAGGCACCAACCTTCCAAAAAGAACAATAATAATTGACCCATCAGACAGAATATTCATTCGATGAGGAGTTTATTTTTTGTTACATTAATGTTATTTACTTAATGGATCCCTTATCAAAATATGATCATTATTATGAACCAAAATTCCCCACATTTATTAGGGAACTAAAGGAAGAGGCCATCAAAAATGGGTACAGGGGAAGATGCAATCATGCCAGAAGTCACTACTTCAACCACACTCCTGCTCAAACTATCTACGCAGATGAAACTCATGGAAGAGATATTAGGCATTATCAACATGAAAAATGGGGTTTCCCCACATATTAAAGGTTCTTCCATAACACATTCATCATGTAAGATCGACTAGAGTGCATGTCATCACCTAATTAGCCCTGGTGTATAGGAAAACCCAACTGACCTAATCCATCAAGAACGGAAGCATCTTCAACTCCTATTCTAAGGGATAATCTATCTACATCAGGAATATGATCTCCTAAATCTTATATGAAAGAACACTCCCATTTTGGGAGGTGTAAATATCTGGATTAGAAGTGTGATATATTTAAGAAACTATCCCAAGTACAGACAAATTTATCAATCCTAGATGCTTTGAGTATGTCAAAAGACCTCTGGGAAGCACTAATATAGGCCTTTTCAATCCCTCATGAGTTTGAAGTCGAGGTGGATGTTGTTGAAGTATATCATATAGAGAAAAATCCTACATAATTCCATGTGGTCATCTCTTTCATAGACTAGGATGAGGATGGTTTCATACAAGGACATGTTAAGACCTTGTATATATCTTACAGGATAAATTACATTTATATATGATGAGTAATTGTTGAAAATGGATTAGGATTCAACCTCATTCTGATTAGGACACTTAGCCAACTAGGTCTCAATAAATACCACTTGTCTCTCTCCACTCTAATGTTATAGGGTTATGACAAGAATGAGAAAGAACCTATTTGCAATATCACACTCATGACTCATTTCTAAGACCTTGTATTCGACTCAGAATTCAAGTTTTTTTGGAAGGATACAACTTTCAATGCCCTATTAAGAAGACCTTGGTTTCATCAGCATACAATCATTCCTTTATCATACCACTAATGTCTCAAATACTATATCAATGGTAAAATTGGGAAATTGTATGCTGATAAGTCTCCATTCAAATTATGTGAGTCATAATACATTGACATAAAGTTATACCACAATAGAGTAAAATATTCCATGGTTGGTGATATTGTTCAGATTACTACCCCAAATGGTCTAGAGATGATCCTGGATAATACTGTCGAGCAACTCAGTGAAAAATACATGTATCCCATTAAGAAAATTGAACGGGTGGTCCAAAATTCATGTACACATTCAGTGATTTTGTAATGTTGATCAAGACAACTGAACCTGGTAGCATAATAGAAGCCATCAAATCTCCAAAAAGTAATGAAATCTTGGATTAAAATGTCTTCATTTCATCCCCCAAGCTCTAACAAGTCAATGTTTCATAATCTAGGATGGAATAAGTTGTCACATCAATGGGAGAAGAAATAGATTCTTGTTCTCAATCTGTCATCTCTACTTTTGATCCCCCAAAACTCCTCACACCATTGATTGGACTAGAAATTATTGATTCATATTATGAATTCACAAATGATGATTCCTACCCTAACACAGAGATCCTTGATTCATCACATACCTCCCAAGTGGAGGTGAAATAAGTAAATCATAAGAAAGGGGAAGGAGTGTAATACCTCATATACTCCCCTCCAGTATTTGAGGAAGGAGTCTCCACCATTGTGAATGAACTCAGATATATAAATCTAGGTACAGAAGAAGATCTATGATCCACTCTAATCATTATGTACATGACTCCTAGAGAACATGAGGTGTATATTTCTTTCCTAAATCGATACTAGGATGTGTTTTATTAGAGTTACACAAAGATTCTAGGCCTCATCCTCGATGTGGCCACCCATCACTTGGTTTTTCCAAAAGGCCATTGAGGGTACAAATAGGCAGCCAGATGGACACACCCACCTCACTCCTATAAGATTGAGGCTGAATTAGATAATATTGTAAAGTATAATATCATCTGAGAGGTACAATATCCCAAATGGCTAGCCAATATCATCCCTATAAAAAAGGAAGAATGGGAAAATCAAAGTTTTCATCGATTTCAGAGATCTCAACCGGCATTGCCTTAAAGATGACTTCATGGTTCCAATAATAGAACTCCCAATTGATGTAACAACTATTTATCAAGCTCTCTCCTTCATGGGTGGATACTTTAGGTGAAACCAAATTCGGATGGCCCTAGAATATAAAGGATCCATAGCCTTTAGGGTCCCCCAAAGAGTATTATGATAATGGATATTTCTATTTTTCATAAATAACGATGGTTCCACATACCAATTTTCTATGTATTGTATCTTCAAACCCTTTTGGGGGGAGTTTTTCAAATGCTAAATTGATGATTTTTTGGTCAAATAATGACAATGTTTTAATCACCGAGATAACCTAGAGACAATCTTCAAAAAGATTTGACCCCATAGCCTAGAGATAAACCCATTAAAATAATATTTCTGGGTAACCTTGGGGAAATTTCTCAGCTTATTTGTATTCCATTATACCATAAATGTTGATCCTAAGAAAACAAAATATATCCTAACATTGTCGCCTCCTCAAAACCTGAAAGAGTTGAGTGTACTTCAAGGACATTTGGCCTACATCTGGAGATTTATAGAAAACCTTGTAGGAAAGTGTTTTTCCTTCACCAAATTGATGAAGAAAGGGGACACATATCAGTGGATTAGACTTTCAGGATATGTTTGATAACCTCAAGAAAAATATATTGATTCCATCGGTATTAATGTCACCTATAGAAGAAAAATCACTCATTATATATATGATAGCCTTGGAATGATCACTGGGTTCCTTCCTTGAGAAAAAGAATGATACAGGAAATTAAAAAACCTTTATTATCTCTGTATAACCATGCTTGATGTTGAGACTCGTCATTCAAATATTGAGAAGATCTTCATGTAATTAATCTTTGTGGTTTGGAATATGAGGCACTATTTGAAGCACCATGAGGTCTTCATGGTTTCTTGCAATAACCTTCTCAAATTTATCATTATCATTCCTATATGGATGGGACATCTAGCATGGTGGAAAGTTATTCTATAGTAGTTCAATAAACAATTTTTTCCTTAGAATTTAGTGAAAGGTTGGGACTTGGCAACATTCCTCGCCAAGAAACCATCTTCAGAAGAGATGTTGTTAAATACTGAACTACCCGTTAAAGAGATATTCTCTTTTCAAGGCATCCCCCAAACATAGGAAATGTATTTTGATGGTGTATCTAGGATCCCAATAGGGAATATAATGGAAGACCCTAAGATCAATAAATTTGGGTTAAGGATTGTTCTTATCTCTCTAGATAAGGTAGTGTTGTTTTACTCCTTTCTAATATCATAAAGTTGTACCAACAATGAAGTGAAATATCACGATCTCATTAAAATCCTAGAATAGGCACTCCAAATACTGGTGAACCACCTGGAGGTTAAAGGTGACTCATAGTTGGTAATAAAATTGATCAACTGGGATTATTCCATCAGAACAATGAGTTAATTATCCTATGTGATATGATTGAGAGTTAATAATAGAATTCCCCTTGGAACCAACATTGAATCACATCTCATGATCACAGAAAACCTAGGATAATGCATTCAAAAATGAAACCACAACCCTGACAGATCCAAAATGGGATGAAACAGTCATCCGCATTTCCCATTGTTGCATGGTCTCACCATTTGTTCAACTCAACATAGAGGAGATTAACGAAGTCAGTCCCCTCCCAGATCCATAAGTCCCAACCACTGGATGGAAGACACTCATCATGGAAAACCTCCAATATGGAGTGATCTCACTAGATAGAGCTGGGATAGAGAAAATATGGCGATGAGTAGTCAAATTCACTCTTTATGATGGCCCAAATCACCAGAAGGTCCTCTATAAGCAAGGATTTTATGGATTCCTTCTCAAATGTATCGATGGAGAAGAGATTGCAGCTATCTTGGAAGAAGTAAATGCAAGAGCCTGTGGTGTACACTAGTCAAGATACAAGATTTCTAATCAAATCCAAAGACTTGGATATTTTGAGCCATAGTTTATATAGGATTTCACAAAATTCACTAAGAAATCGAATTCCTACCAAATGCATGCCAACTTCATCCACCAACCCCCAGATATTCTACATACATCCAAATACTATTGGGCATTCACCACATGGGGAATGAGTGTAGTTGGGTTGTACCTCCAAACTATGGAAAAGAAGTTCAAGTACGTCCTTAATACTACTAATTTATTCTCAAAATGGGTTGAGTAAATAACCATCAAAGAATTCAGAGAAAAAATAATTTTCAGCATTGTAAAAGCCAACATCATTACCAGATTTGGTGTCCCTCATACAATGCTGATGGAAAATGGAACCAATTTCTATTCTACGGAGGTGGTAAAGATATACAAGGAGTATGATATCAAATCTAACCATTCCCCGCACTATCATATAGTGGATAATGGAAAAATAGAGACCTCTAACAATACCATATCAAACATACTCTAGAAAATGGGGAAAAAAGATAAAAAGTCTTGGACTAAAAATCACTTGCATGCCTTATGGGTTTACTGAACTATGAATCATACTACCACACCAGCTACCCCATATTTTCCAGTATATGGGAAAAAATAATTCCTAACTATAAATTTTTAGTTTACATTTATCCATGTATTCATCTGTGATCATTTGTCCATAGATGAGAAATCCCAAAAATGGTTGGATGAGTTGGATCGACTGCATAAAAAATGATTACATACCTTGCATTACTTGGAAGTCTACCAGAATCAGATAGCACAAGATTTCAATAAGAAGGTATGCCTCCATTCATTCCTCTAAGGATAATTTGTATTGGCCCTTCAGACTCTAATGATACCAGGAAAGAATCCCCCAAATTATGATCCAAATTAGGGGAACCTTACTTCATACACAAGGTCCACTATAACAGAGCTTATTTTTTAATATCAATGGATATAGATCATATTTTGACTCCAAACAATGCAAGGTTCCTGAAGAAATATTTAGTGTAATCACGTGACATAATCCTAGAAAAAGAATATTAAACTACATGACACCATATATATCCAAGCTGCAAGATGTTAAACTGCATAGTGGGTCTTTGTTAAATGGCCTTAAAAGGTGTGAAATCCTATATATTCCACATGACATTAAACTACATGGAATCAACATCCTTTCCACATGGAGGTAATCTGAATTACATATGGTCCCAATAATAATCCCTAAAACTGAAAGACATTGTTCATCCTCACCGCATGACATTAAACTGCATGGTTAACATCCCCTTCATTTTATGTTAGGAAATCCCAAAAATACCATGAGTCGACACTACCTGTGGTCCCTCAAATATGGGGAAGAAATTATGGGAAGATCCCATTCATAATCTCCACTCACATCACAGCCACTCTATAGTGTCACTTGTGCCCCTTTATAGGTATAATCCCTGACATTATCACGTCCTTATCGCATGAAGATAAAGTGTACAGTTGGTTCAAGAACAATGTGTGGCATGATTCTCATCCTAATTAGATAAATAATGATGCCCGGATATCCTATCAGGGGTCCATCCACAATTAATAAAAATTCACCTTCACTCCCTATGTGTATGGACCAGACCTGCATAGGGAACATTTCCAAAACATGTGGTTCGATTATCATGAGATACGTAGTGATGCCTAGTTCATACATATTGTGTCTAATCACCACTCTAAAAAATATTAAATCCCCTTTCCCCACATCAAATCCAAATTGATGTGGGAACCCCTTTTTTCTCATGAACTATGTGTGGTTTTATTCTCATTACTATAAGATATATAGTAATGCCCAGATTTCCATCCTCAATCCCAACTACAACATTTCCTTCCTTCTATGTTGTTTCATCTTCATCCTTACCCCATGATGTTAAACTTCATGGGATTTCAAGAACTGCATATGGATTGATTCTCATCCTAATGAGATACGTAGCGACACCTGGATCATATCTTCTGGCCCAGCCACCACATAATCCAAATTCCCCTATCCTTCACTTTTTTCCCCTTATGTTGTGGAAGAAACCTTTATCAATCCTTGTTTATCACACCGAGCATAGCTCACGTGGGATTAGGAGTGTAGTAAATAAGTTCTCCACATGAGTAAGGTATATAAATTTGCAATGGTTCTATCTTGTTCTAGGATGTAAGAGCCTAAAAGGCACACCAGATGTCATCATTTCATGATAATAAACTACATGATCTATCTAAGAACTACATGTGGCTTGATTCTTTCCCATGAAAGGTATGTAGTGACGCTTGGGCCCTACACCCTGTTCCATTCACAATATTCCATTTCATGTTGTAATCACCCACATCCTTATCACATGATTATAAACTACACAGTTCATCAAGAACTATGTGTGGCTTGATTATCATCCCATTGAGATGTGTAGTGATGCCCAGATCTCATATCCTAGGTCCAACCATGAAAGAAAAACCATTTCCTCCAAAAATGGATCCAATCAATATGGGGTATCTTCATTTCAAAACTATGTGTGGATTTATTATTTTTTATAAAAAATATGTCATGATTCTCATGTCCTATTCTCCATACCAGCCTCAGTATTCCATCACTTTTCATGTTGAGACACTTTTGTACTTACTGCATGACATTAAACTGCTTGGCTAATGTCATGGTTGTATGAATTTAAATTGTATTGTGCCTTCAAAACTACATGTGGCTTGATTATCATTCTAATGAGATACATAGTGAATCCTAGGCCCCATATCCTAGTATCATCTACAAAGTAAATAATAATTACCCCCTCTCCTCTGTACAAACAAAGATATACATAGGATCTCTCAATTTAGGTCCCTTCATTAAAGGATCCATCAAAAAATAGGGATGTACCTCTTCTACATATGATATATATCTATGCAAGGGAATCTACACTTCATGGACCATATCAGTCTAGATGATTCCTCTATGATCATATATATCTCTTCCTCGCATCATACTCCTAATCCTGGACACTTTTGGATCTCCATAATCTTTCTCCAGATCTTGGTGATAGAATTTATAATACCTTAAGACTTACCTACCTAACTATATTATAATACGTCATGGCTGGATTTTCATAAGTTAATTACATTTATGTATTTTCATCCAATGGATTCCACTACTGACTTTGTAGTTCATGCCATAGTTTTCCTTGCATAAAATAGCCCGAAAAAACGTTTTTTCAACCATTGGTAACTTTTTCCTCAGGAGAAGTCTATTTTTTCCCCATTAGATTTGACAACACTATATTGGAACATGTGATTTGAATTAGGTTTGCAATCATTCCTCTCATATTTTTCTTGTTTTTTCTATCCTAATATAAAAACCTCCAAGATCATGGTTTATAATTTCATCCCTCGTTCAGGAATAATCTTGGTTTTATAGGCTATATATCACCTATTTTTTCATGGTATTATGAACCTAGTAGTATGACCTAAAACTAAGAACACCAAAATTCTTTCACTTGGATCAAGTATGGGTAGAGAACCTATTCCCTCAATTCTTTGAAAATCTTGACCTGAAATACTCCTTCCATGTTCAGGTACTTTCCCCCCAAAAACCAAACTCTATGCTTGAGGAAATTTCAATCTCCACAAACCTTCATCGGCTTTTAGCAATAAAATGTCAGAATTATTGAGAACTCCTTCACCTGAATATGTTGTAATAATCCCATGTCATATTTACATAAGTTACCCACTAAACAGGTTTTTCATCTTTATGATACCACTACTTGACTATGTAGTATGTTCCCTAGTTAGCCTTATATAAAATAACCCTCATAACGGTCTTTTCAACCAACAGTAACTTCTTCCTCAGGAGAGACATCCTCTAACACCATAAACCATTTTTCTATACCACTCCTTGGATCCATGAATCCACAAATCACAGCTTACAAGTTTCTCCTCTCACACCTGAACATGGTCGCACACTTCCGGAAAAATTACCAATAATTGGAGAATCATAAGCCTTTCAGTCAAAGATAAAGACCATAAATTATATACCCCATAATATTCCTATTGTATGACTTTAAAATAAATCGTATAACATACTATTTATAAGACATTAAACTTTAAAACAACATACTCTCTGTAAGATATTAAACTATGCGGTCATTGTTTTAATTGCACAATATTAAACTACATGATCCTTTTTACCTTGTCAGAAAGGGGCTTTCCCCCTAACATCAATCATCTAACAAGATATAACATAATTTAATTGAGAAAATATTCATGTAGGATCAGTCTAACATTCATTTCCACTACTAATACAGATATTCTCTCCATTCCAAGACACCTTCATTTTCCAAAACCACCAATTGTGGCCTTGAGATATCTAAATCTTCATAAACTCTCTTCAACTATCAGTGATAGAATGTCAAAATTCCTAGTATATTCTTCACATAATTATAATTTTATATTCACAATTCATATTGGCATAAGTTACCCACAAAATAGGTCTTTTAAACTAAGGATACAACTACTTTACTATGCAGTATGAGCCCTAGTTTTCCTAGTATAAAATAGCCCTTATAACGGGTTTGTCAACAAGTTGTAACTTCATCCACAAGAGAGACCTCATATATTCCAATATATCATGTTTTATACTTGTGAATCATGAAATTATGGATCAAGATTCCCCATTGGATATTTGAAGAATGTCGAAACATTCGTGGCCCACAATCCATGTTTGGGTCATTATTTCAAAACTTATGGTCAAAGTTGTTTGACTTAAAACACTATCTTCATTAGTAAGACTTTCATGAATTTAAAATAACCACAATAAGGGAAAAATACTCACCATATTCAGAACCTATTAAGGTAACTCTATACAAAAGTTGAGTCTCAGTTTGCTAGACCTGCACTCTGTATGGTTTAGGAAAAAATTGAGAAATAAAAAAATAAAAAGGAACAAAACTTGTTTTGCTGAAAACCCAAGAAGTGAGGCCTAAGAAAAATCCAAGTCTCAACCTCTATGTCCCTCTAATATTTAACTTAGGAAAAAATTAGGGTAATAATATAAAAGAAGGAAATTTTATAGGGTTGTTCATATGACCCTAGAAACAGTCAAACTACACTTTCTAGGCCCAATGGATTATGCAAAAATTAGAGCATTTTCCTATCCTGTCACTGTGGTTATCACTTACTGGTGAAAAAAAATTCTATGTAAATCAGTTCCAATTTCATATTATGATCATATAAATAAAATAGGGATGAAGACAAAAGTGACTTGGGACAAAAATAATCCCTTTCATTTATGTTCTGAAAAACATGGGAACTTCCACATGTTGGATCCTATCTTCCAAATTTTACAATTTTCCCTCAATATAAGATTATAAAAGTTGAAATGAACCCCAAGAAACTAGTTTGGATTTCTGAAGCTCATTTGTTTACATAGAAACAGCCTACTCAGCTTTACAAAGACTCTCCTTCTTATCATCTAAAAATTCTATCCTTTGTGTTGAAGACTCTTTCAGGGATTAGTGAAGTTGAACTATATCTTCCATGGAAACATTTAATTATTCTTCAAGGTGAATTATTTATATATTCCTCTTATCAAATTGATCTTAGTACTCCTCCACCATTTTGTAGTGGTTAACATCCTCTTGGATCATGGAAGCTATGAGTTCCTCAAACTAGACCACCTATTGCACCTCAGCATACTACAACCATTGATCCTCCTCCATTATCTGTATGACCACCTTCACCATATCATGGATCTCACAATAATTAAATCTTCCATATCCCATCATTGAAAAATTGAATGAAAGTCTATGAATTTGTGATGGCATATCCTTAAGAGGTGTCTCCCTGACTGTATTCCAGATATCTCACCAGAAAAGAATACGTCTAGGGTGAAAAGCCTCTTGTATCTCTAGATCAAACTCATAATCGCTTTCGAAAGGAGAGACATAATCAGGGATCAGTGCACTTAGTGAGACTCTTTTTTATGATCTCTCTAAAATAGTATCAGTTCCACCCATCAATTTTGGTGGAAATGGCATGGAAACCTCTCTCTCAGACCTATTTTCCGAAGCCGATGGAACTGGATAACAGGTGATAGTTATCATCAATACCAAAAGGTCAACAGTAAAAAAAGTCAATGAAATAACCTAAATAATTGAGTACACTCACTCTTTTTTGGATCAACTTCTATAAATGTTACCTCTCTAGCACCCACAGACTCAACTATCAGAGTCAGGACCTCCTAATGTGGAACATACTCTTGATTTTTTCTCAGCATCTAGAAACAGAGGTCCCTAATAATTTTCCACTTTCATATTCTAAACTATTGTTCCTTGGGAAAAAGTAACATGGTGGACTTGAATTCCTCATTCATGAAGCAGTTTAGAAACATTATATGTAGATAAAGTTGTACCAGTTGTGCTCTAATGTGAAACATTAGTTGAAAGAAAATAAATTATATTTTCAAAATTCAAGAATGATAAAACACACTTCCTTATAATTCTTTATGAAAATATCCAAACTTCTGAATGGAACCTAGAATTTCAATTCCTTTATTAATTAAGCTCAATAGTTAATGATATGAAGTCTCAAGTATCACAGCATCCTCATAAGTAAGGATACCTGAAGCCTATTTCTCAGAACCCAAATTGGATCCACTTTTAATATTCTATACCAATTACTCAGTGGGAATAGAATTGTTAGGCCTCACAGAGTCAGGTTTATCATTGAAACCTTCATCAGACCACCTGATATCCCAATAAAACCCTTTTATAGCAGCAATAGGGCCAACGTTGACTATATCATGGCCCTCTAGTGAAATAAGGGGATCTAAAATATCCTAATAATATAAAAGTATGGAACAACACATTTCACCCAAAGGGAGTGCATTCAAAATTACCATGACCCTCTTCCCTCTCTATATAAGTAGGGTCAGACGTAGTCGCAGCTCTTGATGCTTTAACCATTGAGATGACAGGTTCATCAGCATGAATTTTTCCTCCCTTGGAACATCTTCCTCGATCCTTGAAGAATCATTACTATATCCTATTAGGGAGGAAATCAATATAGATTCTACAAAAGATAATAAAATTTATAAGGGCATGTCAAGAAAGTGATAATATCATATAAAAACACAAATACTTTCTATGGTGCATGTGTTGGTACAAATTTAATACCCTCTTGTGTTTCCTTCATTGAGATGGTGAAGGTCTCATGTGAGCCTTCTTTGAAACAAATACCTTATCTGATGGTTGAGGAGTTCCCCCTACCATAACCTTCACCATGGTCCTCTGGCCTAGGGATAGTACTAAGGACTCAAAGGCCTCATCCATTTCCTCAATAAGAGTACTTGTGGGCCCATAATTTTTTGACCCAGGCACCTTTGTCACTACTCCTCCTTCTTCTCTTCTAATATATAAAATAAATCTCCTCAAAATTAATGATAGTGGGTGAAAGAGTAGGAAAGGGAAAAACTAAAAGAGAAATATGTCATCAGGGTTAATGTAAATTTCCTATTACTCCCCAGGATGAACATTTACCTCCTCAATAACTCCTCAGTCCAACATTTCAGACACTCATTCTGAGGCTGGGACTTGATCATCGGTTGAATATATCAAATACTACATCTCCTAGAGATACTTCGTTACCTAATCCAAATTATTTTTATGATAGAAATTGTAGGGTGTTATAATATCAACCAACTTTGGAAATCACAAACCATCTTGAAGAAACTCTCATGCATCCCTAACATCGTGATTCATGATCTCCCAAAATTAAATCGTTAAGGGTCGCACGTATTTTGGTTTCGATACAGCTGGTTGTGAAGAAGACTCAACACCCTTAGATTGGTAAGCCTCTTCATGACTCATTTATATTATAGAAGAATGAGGGGATGGAACATGATTATCCTCTTCATAGTTATGGATAGACCTCCTTGGTATATGAGACATGGTCTTCTCAACTATATCCCACTTTGTCATCTTATCCCCTGATCATTTTAAGGGCTCTGGGACTTTATCATCATCATCTTTATCCCAAGTATTTTTACTAGGCATGCCGCAACCAATGATCAATTTTTCCATGACCTGATAAATTCCTTTCTTCAATGCCCCTTGAGGGTAGGATAGATCCACACCTTGGTATACCCAGCCTCCATCCTAATGAACACATTCGACAGAGGAAGCATGATCAACATTTTAGATACCTCTATGGCCATCAGGATCCAATACTGGTGGGATACCATGAGGTTATTATCAAGACTTAAATGAATAAGGGGAATTATGCTTGACTATTGAAGACATTTAAACTGGAGTAGAAATTGATATAGATCATAAGCCTCAAAAATGATCTCACTGTCAATACAAGCCACCAGTAAACTGTCTCTGAAGGCTATCATGTACGACCTCATCTTATAATTTTGCTTCATTATATTATTGGTAAATGTCCCTATTGGTGGGTTACCATGTGAAAATAAGTTAAATTCTCTTATTGCATTTAGCATCCTTAGAACATCATTAAAATTTAGGTTCAGGGGTTTAATTCTAGAGACACACTGAAGGAATGGAGAAGACCATTGGTCAGGGATTTTAACTGATCTCATCCCTTCATATGAACTAAAATGTCATGAGAACCATCCCCACAACACTTGAAATATCCCTTCAACCGTAAATGGGGCCTTCCCATTGTACACATATAGTAGGAATCGATATATTTTTTTCAAGAGTGGGTCAACCAACCCATGTACATCCCCTCTACTAATTTGGTTGTGATCAAAAAATTCCCCAGCCTCACACCTCCCTTGGACTCAAGGATCTGAATCGTGTAAATACTCAACCACATGGAAAGGAAATTAGCTAGGTAAAATTTCAAATCAACCTCAGGTTTCACCTTATAATCCCAATGCATATACTATCCATTCTCTAATGTGGGATAGAACATACCTGATGTACCCCAATTCTCTACAGTGGGGCATATTTTGGGGTGTTGGAACATGAGGTCTTCCCCTTCATGTTTTAGAAAATTATTCATCTACGTTTTAGGATTAATTTCACCCTTGGGGTGAAGATCCTTGTTTGTTAGTTCCTTCTACACCTTATAAATATCATGGGCCAAAGGTGGTGTACTTTTGGTGTCATTCCATGTCAACTATAGCAATATGAACTCATCATAAATCCCCCAAGAATAGGGGGCCCAAAAATCTGATAGACTTGCCATAGGATAATCCTGACTTCTCCATGTGTCAAATAGAAAGAATTCATCTTCGGACTCCACCATCTAATCAATTCAAGGATAATGTTTGTTATCTTTTAGACATAGGTCTACTTGACTGAGAAAGCCTCATAAATGAATACATCTTGCAGTTCTTTCTTAAACTCAACATATTTTTTATGCACCCAATACACCCATATCCACTCAGGCATGACACCCCCTCTAGAGTGGAATCCCTAGTATTCCTTCCAGGCTTGTGATTGATTGGTATACAAAGCACAAAATTTTTAGTCTTAACAATGAGGAATCGACTCCTTGATATGTGACATAAAGAATTGAGCGTATTTTTTGTGACGCATGATGCAACCATTGGGGATTGTCCCTTCCTTGATAAAATCACTCCTATAGGAGATGTTGGCGTAGGGGCAGTTGGTGTGCCTTACAAACCATGACTTTGAAAAGTTACTCTTAGGCCCAGGGATAATGGCATCACTCAGAAGTATGTATTTATAAAATGAAAAATAGTCACTTTATGGGTATTCATGCTGATACTACATCAATTTATTCACTAAATCCGTCATTTCAAGCTCAATCATGTTATAGTAATCTGGCTCGATGGCTTTGATCATATTTGAAGAACGTGTAGTGGTGTATGCAGTAGAGGTCATTGCAGCAGCCTATGATAACCTAAAAGAAGACCCCAAGTTCTCCATGTTAAAAATATTAACTTATAAACAAGTTAAAGTTTTGAAATAATTTCCAAAATTTTGGTGAAAGAGAGTTGGCGTGCATCCCCTTTGACCTGGTCCTACATGAAGATCCCCCCATATAGGTTTCTCACCCAAGTCTCTAGACCAAGAATCTTTCTTAGACCCTCCAAAAAGGTGATTATGCATATAACCACTAATTAGGTGAACATACTAAAAGGAACTTCACATGAGACCTTCATGAAACATGGAACACAACACAGTTGGGAGAACGATAAGTGGGACAATAGAAAAAAATTAGTGATCTAAGTGAGAAAAGTTAAAAGGGGGGCTAGCGGTATTTATATGCACCACTGGCCTACACCTAAGACCTATTCTAGGAAGCTTTACTTTTTGTTTGTGCACCAGACCTACGTAGTCAAGCTGTGCGGTTGATCTATGCAGTTGGGTAGAATCACTTTCATAATTTTTTTCATGTTCTACCTCAGGACTCAACCCTCTTCCTTCGATCGGATCCAATCCTAAGGGGGGGATTTTGTTGAAACTCTATTTCATCAAAGATAATGAAAATATTATGAAAAATACTTTAAGTATGTTAATGTAGTGAATTTCCTCAATAATGATCAAAGAGACCTGCACACAAGGGCTACACCAAAGCCCCGTTCACTAGCACTACACACTAAAAGATCTACGTAGCCTTTCCCTACGCGGCGCCAAAGTTAAGGCCACCCCTATGTGGAGGACCTATTCCAAACACCTACACTTGGGACCTATGAATACAATATCCTTTAACTAGGGTCCCCTCATTGCTTATAAATAGGACCCCAATGTACCTTATTTGGAGGAACTAAAAATTAGGAAGAATCCCCTAAGATCTGGATGCACAGCTCCTTTTCCCAGGTCCTCCAAAATTTCCCAGGTATCCCCTGGAAATCCTTTAGAAAAATGAATAAAAGGTTATAATATAGATCGATGTCCCTTCAGGTTTCCAATAACAAAACACTTGTGCAAAAACCCCTTTTCCTCTTGCTGGAAACCACCTTGGTAGGCCTTCTTTCTTAGGAAAGGACCTGTGTGATACCCATATAGGGACACCTAAAGAGACCCATGGTGATTATTATAAGGTCATCCCAAAGTATATTTTATTATGTGGTTCATTGATCAAGGAACATTCAGTTCATGTAATATTATTCCCTTCTGTATGAAACATCTTTAGTTCCTCCCAGGACCTATGCTAGGCACCTGTGCCAAGAACCTGCACACTAAACCTATATGAGTCACCCTTTGAGCCCTTCTATATGACACTAATAGAAGTGATACTATTCCTTTGTATCCCTTTTATAAAATGTAACAAGTTGAAACCTCCACTAAAGCCTCCATACTTACACAACCATGGCATGTGGAACACCATCGTGTCCCCCATTTGGTTGATTATTCCTACAGTCAGAGGTTTCCCACACTTGTTTGGTTAGTCGGTTAGGGTCCTCGAGGTGCATGTGAGTGTGCATCCATAAGGTAATGAGGACCCTTACCCTAGGGAATATGTTATGTAGTTCATGATATTGGATACTATAGTTAGGACCATTTCCTCCCCTTCTCATCTTTGAGACCCGAAGCCTCCAATTCCTTACAGGGAGGGTAAGGATTACACTTTCTTTTCCATTAAACATGGAATGAGATCCTCCTACCTCACTATGGGACCAATTTAAAAGCATCCATACAAGATTAATCCCCTAGACTTTCTTGCATGAGGTTTCACTCCTTCTCTGCTCTACCTTCTGACCACCACCAAGGGTCCTACCTCCTTCTCTATACCCCGGATCTATTCCAGGGTAAAGTGAAGAGAAGGAAGCACCATATCCCTAGCCTCTTTTATGAGTCGAAGAGGGGTAAGAGGATTTGGGAACACTCAAATCCCCACCCCTCTACCTTTGGTATTTGTCACCATTCCCACCATTAGAAAAAAACAGATTGTGTGGTTTGTCAGATCATTCATTTCCTCTTGTTTCACACGCTATGCATAAAACACATGGCCTTAGAGGTTAATAGTGATCATGAAATCAGTATTACACATGCCATATATTGAACTATAGTAACTCTAATTCTTGTCACAATCAGGGTATGTAGGAATCCCACCACATAGGGCCTGAGCTCAATGGGAATCCTCCCCATGAGTTAGCCCCAATCATAATTCCCTTAATCTAGGCATCCTCATTAGGAGTTAGCCTTGAAACAAGACTACAGATCACCATGAGTTGAGAAATCTATCATGATCACTTTTACAGGGAATCCTATCTAGTAGTAGGCCCCAATTTAATCTCATAAAATGGTCATACTCCCCTTAGAGACAAAGCTGAGGGACTCTATAGGTGTAGATCCTCACAACCGAACTATGTGGGATTTGATTCCCATATAAATGGGATACATAGGAAGCCTCATTAAGGTACAAACCCAATACCCCAAATCAACCTTGTCCTCTATATTTTACATTCCCAGTAGGTCTTAATTAAACATGGAAATTCATATCCCTTCTAGGGTCCCTGGACCACTTCAACATAATTCCTACACCAAACTTTAACTAGGAACCTTCCATATAGACATTCTTTCCACATGATGTTAAACTATATGGTTAGGTCCTTATCACATGACCTCAAAAGGTAAGATGTTCCCCCATTAAGTGGAACTGAACTACATGGGTTCTGATTCCTTTCACAAGGATACATAGGAAGTCCAACATATGGGTTCGATATCAACATCAAAATAACTTCAATATCCCTAGATAAAAATACACTTCAGAGTTCCCCATTGTGTGGCTAGAAAACCAAAATCAACCTAATAACAACCAAAGAATCTCTAAGTAGCACATAATAGGATACCATTGATGGATAACCTCCGATACATACAAGATGTCTCAATTTATGAAGAACCTCGGATACATATGGATGATTCTAGATTCAATATATGATAATAATTGATTTATAATTCAAAACCACATCATACTTAGGAATTAATAAAGGATTTTTAAATATATCATAAATCTATAAGAGAGTACCATAGTGGGAAATAATTCCCCTAAAAAGTGTGTGATTAGCCTGACCTCTCATCCTCTTGACCAATGTGTCTTCTTAATCATTGTTGGTTAAAATCCCTAATGAGATCCTAAATTTGGAAATAAGGTCATTTTGGTACAAAACTATTGGGTGTTTCCGGTTTCACGAACAAACCTGATGGAAACCATTTAGAAATAGTAAACTTGGGATGAATGATTTCAAAAAAAAATCCCTTAAATAAATCATCAAGATATTAATTATTTGATAGAAAATAGTATTGACCCATCCTTCATCTTGTGAAAGAGGACTAATGCACCCCATGTTAAATAACATGGGTATATAGACCCTTTATCCACATTTTCCTATAATAGTTTATTTAGCTCTATGTAATCAACAACATCAATTCTATATGGTGTAATTCATATTTTAAATAACCGGGTATGATCTCAATTGAGAACTAAACCTCACTATTAAGAAAAAGACTAGAAAATCCATTGGGAAGAAAATCAGTGAATTCTATTATAATTGACATTATTTCAAGGATGATTTTTCTTTAGACTCAATCATTTGGTCAAGATAACCTTTCTCGCATGGAAATAATATCAATGATTTTTATATTATTACGAAAGATGATTCATCATCCTCCTTTTACTTCTATAAAATTGGAGGGAAATTTGAGATAAGGATGATGATTTCCTTCTCTTAGCAATTTATATTGTCTCTAAATAAGGAAATACAATACATGACCATAATAGAATTGAATTCTTATAAGGTAAGTATCACAATGTTTTCTGAGAAAATCATCCCACAAATATAGATATGGGAGAATTTATATCCTTGGTATAAAACACTTTTCCAATTTGTATTCTTCATATATAACTCAACATCAATGTTTTTAGGTGGTGTTTGAATAGTTTTACTAAACATGAAATATATGAAACAGGACACTAGTCCTTTACCATATATTGTAGATGATTTGGATAATGTGTGATATCAAGGTACACCACCACTATTTTTACTACAAGAGTCATTAGAATTTATATACCCTTTAAAGTAGCCACTAAATCTACCACTAGTAGTTTGAGGAACCTCAGTTAACACTAAATCACTAACCAGGATATATTTAGCCATGAAATACCTATCTAGAATATAAATATATGAGGTATTCTTAAACATGAATACCTAAGACCATATATCAAATCAAATAACCATTTGAATCCATCATTCCAATAGTTTATCATTTGATACTACCTCATGTCAGAACTGATAAATTCTAAAAAAATGATTGTAAAACTAATTCATTATCTTATCACCTTGATTAAGGTCAATAAAAATCATGGACATAGAAAAACCCATTAACTCTAGATAGTTTTTCTCCTTATAATTAGACATGAATTCTTTCAACTTTCTAACTTCATTTTTCATTTCCAAAAATATATAATCCTACCACCTCCTTCTAAGAGAATCAATATTGAGGATTTAAAACATCACCTTATTATAATTTTTTCTCTATGAGAATTTAATGAGTAGCTATAACTTTTTTATCCAATCCTATACCTCTTGGAGATGATTTTTTCTATGGAAAGATAATTATTTCTATAGAATAAACACCTGATCACAATCTATACTATTGTCCCTTTAAGGTAAAACCAATACAACATGTACAGGAATAGGTGTAGCTCTATGAATCAGAGCTTATACCACATGTAGTACTACCTCCATGCTATTATGGTCAACTAGTGAGTTTTCTTATTTTGGATTATTAGAACATCCATCCAAAATTCTATTAAAATGCCTTCTTGAAATAATGGTATTACAAAAAATCAATAGATAATAAGGAAGAATCAGTAAAGAGACATGGGATTATCAACTATTTCAATCTTAATTAAACTTGGGAACACAATTATCAAATAAAATCTTTGGTAAAAAACTATAATCTGATCAAAAACCATCAAGGAACTTTTCCCCAAAATCCCATGGTATCTTAAGGCCCATTATGATGAGGTATGACCAAGAAAATGCTTATAACCAACACCTAATGTAATGAAATTAATTTATTGTAGCTACTAAGACAACACAAAATGTATACTTAATATTAAGAAAAGAATCAACCTCACTTGATTCAAATTTGTCACATAGAAACCCAAATAAACTGTTAAAATTTTACCCAAATCAATCCTAATACAGCTCAAAGGGAATTTATGATCCCCCCTGGTTGGCTACTAGTGACTAGGCATCAAAAAATTAACATGGAACCATTTCACAACAAAAATAACTCAATAATATAGAGTAGTGGAAAAGAATCAATAAAACTTTGGCAAGTCAAACACCGATAAACATAAAAGTACCATAAGCAAATAGATATAAGTCCCAAAAATGATACATCTTCCTAATTCATCACCAATCCATCAATGAAATTATCATTAGATCTCCATGTAACAAGTGGATCACATACTCTACTAATCACTTCTAACTCCCAAGGTCTCACTAATCATGAACACACACTTCCTCCATGTGGTTTATTCCTTTTTTGGGACAAGGCATATAAATTTTTACAAACACATAAAGTTAAAAATAGAATTTTATAAACACTATCCTAATAGGATACCACCATGTGTTACACAAGATATCCATATAAAATAATTCAAATATTCTTAATTTAAAATAAATCATAACCAAGTTTTATTTTCAAATTTTAAATCAAAACATGTTTTTCAAGTGCATTCAATGGAGAGTGAACAAAGGTAAAAAAGAAAAATCCATAAAAATATAAATGAATAAATATTTCTATAAAAAAGGAATAAGTATGAATTAATATAGAAAATTGGAATATATAAGTCATTTACAATCATAACACCATGGATAGGAGTCATGTGGTTAGGATTGTTAAATTATTCTCACCCGTTTTGATGAAATAAATCTCCTCATGTGCACACATACCTAGATCTCATGAATATGGTGAATATGAGAACACCCAAAATACTGAACTCACTAACATAATCATATTATAGTTATAATTATTATCATAAATCTATTAAGAGGTAGAGAAAATACATACATAGTGTGTGTTCTTCCAACCTAATTACCTAGGCTTTCATATTTTTTAAGGAAATCAAACACACAATGGGTAATATTTCATCTCAAAAAATATAAAATCATTTCAATTATTAATTTAAAATCATTCCATATTCAATTTGAAAAATATTTCATTTCATTTCAAAAACCAACATTAATAGTTTTAAACCAAATAAATTTCTTTAAAAAATAATTTCATTTAAAATTATAAATCATTTCATACTATCTTATATCAAGAAATCATCATCAATGTCATTCATAAAATACTTCATTCAGTTAAATTCCATTTTCTATAAATTATCACATTATTTAGAAATCCATGAAAAATGAGGTTCAACAAAGCCATTAAATTTTGAAAACATCTATCAATGATTCTAATTCAAACTTCTAAAATAATTAAGGAATACATTTAAATTCAATAAATTAAAAACAATTTAATTTTATAGGAATTAAATTGTGGAACCACTTAACTAAATCATGGTTTCAACAAACACCTAAAACTGAATCCATGATGAAGAGTTGAAAGGGATAAAATTAATCAAATATTATTCCTAAAACCATAAATCATAAATTGAGATCTGTATCCATTAAAAACAAAATGATCAAACATTCTCAAAGTAATAGTAATATGAATAAATGATAATTCATGATCAAAATGGTATTATACTTACCATCTATGCTTCAAATGTCACTTAGATATATAAGGAAACATGTTTGTAAGAGAAAACACCACCCCTAAGTGAGTATACCAAATTATGATGGTAAAATTAGGTTTAATGAAAAGATATTAGAATTAAAATAGAGTTTTTGGGTGATAGAATTTGGATACTAGATGTGGATTTTATGCCCAGATCAGTGTCATTGGATAGAAACAGGCTCTCATTGGAGATTTAGTGGAACCAAAGAGATAAAATGTAGTTATGTGAGACCCACCAGTTGGTTAATGGGCTTCCACTAGCTTGTAAATAGAGATCTTGTAAGTTCACCTTTCTTCCATCCATCCACCAACTGCCTAGTGCCCCTCACCAGCTATCCAATGGACTTCTTGTAGATAGAGATCTAGTAAGTTCACCTTTCTTCCATCCATCCACCAACTTCTAGGAAAATGATCACCTGTTTTCTAGTGTATCTCACTAGAAATTAAGTGGGATACCTATAACTATTCTAGTTACATTTTGATGCCCACTCAATAACAAAACAAGTGATCATTTTCCTATACATCTCACATCCTTTTTAAAAAATGTAAAAATACACTCCTTACCCCTATATAGGACCGAAAATATAAAACATCCAAGATTAAATATAAATGATCAAAAAATGTAAAAATAATAAGATCCTAGGTAAACTAAAAATAATACATTACAGAATGTGTCATGATGTTAAAGAACTACAGTTAAAAATTGAATAGTGTGAAAGTTTTCGTAGTGAAATGTTTATGCCATTATCATGGATAATTAATTAGACAATATTGTTCATAAGGAATAAATCCATATACAACCATTATATGGTTTGTGTGAATGAAAAATTGATTACCATCACACACATGTTACCATGTGGTGAGTTTTAATCACTTGAGAGTAATTAGCGATCCACGAGTGCGAGTTAAATTTATTTGATTGTGATAACTGTCAAGTAGAAACCATAGAGTATTCCTTGAAAGATATGATTAATCAAACTATTAAATAATTAGGTATTTGATAATATATTTTCATGATTACAATGGAGATTCATGAACATGATTCTCATGTAGTCAAAGTGAAATCATATCTACTTTGAACTACAACTGAATGGGATATATTCGGTCGATGGATCCACAAATTCACATTTATAAGGATATACACTCAATGGACAAGGGAAAATATTACAATAAAGTTTATTTTTAGTATTCCATTGATGTCTATTATCTGGAATAAGAATACTTTATAAATTTGACTCATTAGTTCCCATTATAGTTTTTACTATTTTATATCACCTTTCCTATTTCAATAAGAAGTGACCCTAACTTATATATAACCAACCTTTTGATTGTGATATGTGACTGAAAAACCATTTTTATTCTCAATTATTTTTTTTACTTTATTCCCCTATTTCATTACATGGTCTTTTTCTCCATGTTTTCATCTAGAACTTTCAAAGGATAATATCAAGATAATTTCAATCAACATTGTAACACCCTGAAAATTCTGAGAGAGTAAACTTATATTTGATAACGTGTATGACACACAAAACCATAAGTGAATATGAAATCTCAATACTTTACAATATATTTACTATTTTAAATAAATTAAATCTATGATATAGCTTGAAATGCATGTGATACTGAGTTATCTTGCATTGCACGCTATAATGACTTCCTTTGATGACTTTCATTACATGAAAGATTTAGTTTTACCAAACAAAAATATATTATAAAAATATTATTATTTAATATAATAAGATATAACCTAGTTTTTAAATTAAATTTTATTAATAGTATTGAATAACTTATAAAAATATATGGTTTAAAAATATAAAATGAATTAATTGGTAATAAATTTATTAGAAATGAATATAAGAAAAAATTAAATATAAAGAAAATTTGTGTATGCTCATAAAAGTGTTTTATACTAATAAATTAAATTATTTAATTTTAGTGAATGATATTAATGAAATATATATTATATATTTAATAAAATATTTTTGACATTCATCCAACATATTTTATAGGCATAATATAAGAACAATCCTAATTTTATGCATAAAAACTTATATTTTTTTAAAGGCATGATTGCCACCTTTTAATGGAGAACCTATTTTATATTAATTTTTTGGAACTTTTATAAAATTTATATGTCAAAATAAATATTATTTTTGAAATTAGAACATAAAAATTAGTTTAGGGTGAATTTTAATTATTTTTCTGTCAGGTTTTATTTTTTGATGAATAGTGACAAATACTGAGTTTTAATTCAAAACTAATTTTTGTATAACTTAATTATAAGGTTAAATTGTATTTTTATTATTTTTAAAGTTTAATTATATAAATTATAAATAAATTATTTCAATTTATTTCATTTGAATAAATTTCACATTGAAATTGGATATAAAAACTTTTCAAACTTATAAACATTTTTACTTTAAAAACTCACTTTGTCATCATGTATGTGGAATTAAATTTAAATTAATTTATTACACTTATGTGATTTGAATTTGTAAAAATGTATTTAATATTTTGAATCACACTAATTTATAATTTATAATTAGTTAAAATTAGTTTTTGACCAAAAATATTAGTGAATGCAGTTAAAATTAATTACAACAATTAAGAGAAAAAAATAGCTTAATAAGGGACTAAATCTTAAACCTAAGAGACAAAATAACCTATAAACATGTGAAAAAGACATTTTATATTCATAATTATAAAATATAATCCCTTTTTTCTAATTTGGTTCATTATGTGATCCAAAATATGTGGGAAAAATGTGTGTGGAATTCCATTTCAAAAATATACAAGAATGTCACTCCTCCACTACAAAAATGCACTCACCCCTAACACTTAATCACACCTCTAAATCCATCTGGATCATAAAAATATAATAAAATAAGATCCAAAATTCCATACCCTCGTCATATAATCCTTTATTTTTTTAATAAATCAAACCAATAAAGTCTTTTGGTATAAACCAAAAGGAGTTTTCTAAAGAATAGGTAACCTTCTTCAACAATCACTTTTCATTCATTTACCTCTCCACCCCTTAAATTAGTTTTATATCATGATTATATAATAACTTAATTATATTATGTAAAATTAGATGTTTTTTTAAGTTTTATACCTAAACCTACACACACTTCCATCAAATGGGTAACAAACTTACTGTTTCTCTATAGGGTGAACTACCGCCTCATGAAACGATGTCGTTCGTTTTTTCCTTTACCGCCTATCGTGGTTGGGAATTATGATGAACAAATTTTTTTTTATAATATATATGATATTTATTATTTAGTTATGATTCTTTAATTTTTTTATATAACACACACCTTCATGTGTTCCATATTATGGGGATACGATAACATCATTTGTGGATGTGTGAACTACTGTCTCCTCAAAGCGATGTGAGTCATTCATGCTATACATGGAATGTATTAAGGATTGTTTTAATAACAATATGTGATATATATAACATAAATATGATACTATAATTATAATATACACATATATATATCAATTACTTTTCATTCGTTCAAATACAACAAAGAAATGGAAGTATCATGCATGTGTACGTACGACCTACCGTCTCTATGAATGGTGAATTCCATTTCCTATATCCAAATATTATGGATTAATATAAATGCCTATATAATGAATATATATAATATTTACACCATTTTTTATAATATTTATATTATTAAATCATGATATAAGTAATATAAACAATAATTAACCAGTCAAAACATACCCGACAAACTAAGCAATTAACACCCGAAATAGCAAAAATAATGAATGATTATTAACAAACTAGTAATAAGATATTATAATAAGTTAATATATAACATATTATAAATATTATTTTGGTTATATTATAAGTTATTTAATTTTTTAAAACCATTATATAGGAGTTTAAATGATGATCACCCACAAGAAATCATAGGGTAATGGATTTCTATATCAGTTGTTACATTTGTGGGATAAATGTCATATTCACCACTTAATTATTTTGTGTAGTGTATATAATTCCCATTTTTATATATTATATCATGAATTATTTTATCTTCATGGTATTTTTAGTTTAAATTTTAATTATTTCTTCTAGGTGTATTTGAATTAAAAGTTACTAAGTGGTAAAGAATTTCATAACCCGATTCCTTTTAATTGGGTTATATTACTTCCCCGTTTTCGTTAATATTCTAAGATTATGTGTGTAATAAATTTTTACTATATATATTTTGTAGTTACACTTATTTTAAGTGGATTTACATTTTTCACACATATTTCATTCCTTGATTTATTCTCACATCAACATTATTTTCTTTTCAAGGGTTTACTTCACAGTCTCATTTTATTCGGGATTGCTTACACTTGAATTTAAATTAAATAAAATTATTAGATAATTTTTTAATAAATCCTTTAAGTTTATTATCCTCAAGTTATTAATGTTCTTTTATAAGTAATATTACAATTTTTTCACTCTTTAGTACTCTAAACTTATTAGAAATTTATTTTAAGAAATCCTGAATTTATTTCTCTATTTAGTCTGAGAGCCTGTTTTCTTCTAAAAAACTGTGTTTTATAAAAAGTTTTTCAAAAATGTTTTTCAAATTTCCAAAATGATATGATGAATACATTTCTAACCTTTTTTTTACAATTTTTTTCAAAGGAGTCTTCTCCTCTCTTTCTAAACAAAGAATTTTTTCAACCTTTTACCGTGAAAAAGAAATGTTATTTTTACCTAGTACGGCATGTATGGATTTACCCATAGTCATTTATTCAAATCTTATATTGCACTTTTAAAAGGTTGATTTTAAAAAAAACTTCCTAAAATTATTTTTCAATGAAAAATATTTTTTAAAAAAATCCAAATAAAAAGGATATTTTCCTCAAGAATGTTCTTAAAATATATTTTATTAATATTTTATTCATCAAAAACAACTATAACCATTTATTTTTACTCCACTTATGATATTTTGTATTGACACTATCCTTATTCTTTCTATGGATGGTTTATGATTGATTTGGGAAAGTATTGTATTGAAATTCATTTCCTTGATTCCTTTTTTATACCCCTTGAAATATTAAATTTCTTCTGATCATTAGAAATTGAATTTACCCTAATAATACATATCTTTTAGCATAGAAATTTTTATTTCCTAAACTGTATATCATTTACATACGGTGTTTACTTTGACAGTTATTTTATTATCTAGAGAAATATTGATAAATATGTATTCTTTATTCAATACTGATATTTGATAGGACATATTGTTTGTTAATTAAATTAATTACTCAATATAAGGAATGATTTGGACATACATTGACACGTGGGTCCCGAAAATTATATTTCCCCTCAATGCTTCGACAGGTTCTCATAATAAAAATTAGTTACACAAATTAAACAGGGTTTTACATTTAGTTTAAAACTATCTGGTTGATAGATCTTGATAGCAGAGGTTCTCATGTGCCTGAGACATCCTATTAAATGATTAATTATTGCCTTCATTTTGATTCAATATTTATTATACATGATATGTTCACTATGACAAAGTCTATATATGAATTTAATTGTCATTTTATTATTTAAATGGAATGTGTTTTTAGTTATTTACCTTTCCATGTTGTTTATGCAATTCCTTCTTATTTTATTGATTACATGGGATTTGTGTTCATTTATTTATCATTCCATAATTATTATCCTCATAGATTCATTATTTATTTTTCTATACTTAACCCTTACTAAGAATTTGAGCTCAGCCTTTTTTATTTCATTTCCCTAGATATCTGAGAGGTGTACTAAGAATGATATGCAAGGATACTATATATTGAATAAATTTATCCTCAAAAATAAATTATAATTAGTGTATTTATTTATAATAAAATACTCATGTACGTATTTGGTTTACCAAGACTACAAAACTCTTTGGTCCTTTGGGATTTGATTTCTTATAATCAGGTCAATATAATGGTAGTTCAAATCTGTAAGATCTCAGATCTTATTAAGGTGTGTTTTTGTTTTTGTTTTGGTTTGGGATCTTATTTTTTGCTAGATAAGTGTTTCACCATGTACATGTGAAGACCCTAGGGTGTTCAATGGTTCGGAACATGAAAAATGAAGAAAAGGGAGTTCTTGGGCATGTTGCACGGTTTGTGCACGGTTAGTGAAAACTGTGTGGGAACCGTGCAACCATGGAAAGAGACTTATGCATGGTTGGCACACGGTTAAGAAACCCATGTGAAATCCCCAGGAAACTATGTAAAGGGGTGTTTTCAGACAGTGGGTCACGCATGGTTTTCACACGGTTTGAGAAACTGTGTGGGTAAAACGTGCATCCCAAAAACTTTGAGAAAATTACAAAAATGCCACCCTGGTATTTTAAAACCCTACTTGGTATTTTCCTTCATTCCTCCCCTCTAAACCGTATTAATGAAATTGGACAACCCAAGCTTTCAAGTGGTGTTTCCCCTTCAATTCTTGTCCTTTTTGGATGTCATTGGTTGGGGATCAAAGCTCTGGGTAAGTCTAATCTTCTCTTTCCTTCTCTTTTTCAGATTAGGGTTTGTGATTTCTTTCATCTCCTTATGAAGATATAAAACCATCTTTTTTGGGTGAGTTTTAGGTTGAGGCTCCAAATTGTATTTGAATCCATATCCAAGGCTACGATTAAGAGTGTGTTCATCATCAAATTCTAGGTAGGTGGTTTACACGTTATATCCTATAGTTTTGTTATAGATTTGTGCATGTGTGTTGGGATTTTGCCTATCTCTTGTTGTGTAATGGATTCCTTGAGTATTATTGGGTAAATTGGGTGTCCGAATGATTTCTTTGAAACCCTCATGATCCTCTTGGGATTCATAGGGAGTGAATTGACCATTTTAGAGCCACCAATGGGGTGCGCTGGCAATTACAGACCTAGATAGTGGTAAGGGTTAAGTGAATTATTACCAAATAATAATGTGGAACCCATGTCAAACATGTTTAAATGGTTGATTAGTTTGTAAATGGAATGATGATAAATATGAATTGGGTGATAAGGGCATAAGATGTTGTTGGAATGACATGGAAATGGGTAGTTGGGTTGAAAGTGATTATATTAATTATTTCATGAATTTTGGTTAAGAAATACCTAAGGGGGTTAGGGCATATTAAATGGTGAACTTGAAATTGAGTAATAGAATGGGAAATGAGGAATGTGTTAATGGGATGTAATAAGGAAGTGAATGAATTTTTTAATGGGTTAATACATGAGAATTAAGTGGTACACCTAAATGATTGAATGTAATAAAGGGATTGTGTTATGTGACATGAGAAATTTAATTGAAATGCATAAGTGGGTAAATTCTTGTGAAATGATAAATGGGCTGAATGGGTTAATGAATGGTCCATGATGAATTTGGCTAGGGAATAAGGGATTGTTGAATACACCTAATGGGTTAAGGAATGAGAATGGGAATTTGGCTAAATTGATGTGAATTGTAAATGGTAAATGTATTAATGGGTTATGGCATAGTATTAATTACCATGTTGTTTTTATGTGTTGTGATATCCAATGGCATTCAACATGCTTGGTTTTGTTATGGTATGGCTGTGGTGAATTGAAAAATAAGCATGTGCACATGGCGTGGTAGTATGGGGTATTGACTTGAGGTTCTATGCCCATGGGTCGAGTTATAGACCAAGGCTCTAAACTCCACCCTAAAATGAATGGGTTAAGGAAGGGTATAGAGGCTCTATTCCCCTAATGGTTTCATTCCACCCAAGCCTAAATGGCCCGAAGGCCTTCATTTTTATGGATTTTTGATAACCCCCCTTTAAAGGGATGATAGGGAACCCTTACAAGGCTCGTAGGCTCAGAGATTACATGGATCATAGTCTTAGTAGATTACATGACCTGAAGGTCTTAAGGAATTCAACCAGACTATCTACAAGGAATTTCCCCTCCCCAACATCTGTATCATGATAGTATCTCTCCACCTTCACATGGCCGCCTGGCTAGGCTTCCCGTGCAAGCATAGGCTGGTCCTGATGGCATATTCATACCCTCTCATTCTGAAAAATCCATTTGGCTCTACTCTAGTGAGAGCACCTGCTCTGAATCCTCTTTTAGGGCTGCTTCTTTTTTGTAGTGTGTTTGGGGAAACTACATGTGGCCCGAAGGCCTTGAGGTGGCCTGAAGGCCTTAAAGGTGGCCCAAAATTCCTACTGACCCAAAGGCTTCGGTGGCTCAAAAGCCTTAAGAACTCCAATCCCAAACCGGTGTCCCAAGGTGAATAGTTCCAGTTGCTACAGTACTGAATAGTACTTGCTACAACACCTGCTACAGTCCCCGCACAGTGTACAGTCTACTACAGTACTTGTATAGTGTACAGTCTGCTACAGTACCCGCACAGTGTACAGTACTACTACAGTACCTGAAAATATGCCTCTACCTGGTTTTGAACCTGGGTCTTGTGGATTCACTTAAGGATACCTCACCAACTGGGATGAGGCTCATGTGCATTTCATGCGACCCGGACTGAGGATTTTAGGTGAGGATAATGGTTTGATGTGATATGTGTGTCCCTAGTGAGATAGGGACTTGATTGATTTCTCTTATTCATTGTGATTGATTTCCTTAGACCCATGTATGGAATGTATATATATTCCTAACCCAAAGATAATATGTTGAAATGGATTATGTTGGAAAATGGTATAACAAATGAAATTGGAATGAACTCTAGTCGTGAACTAAATGAACCTTGTTAACTAATGGCACCTGAACTGTACCTTGTTTAATTACCATTTATCTTGTACTTGCATAAACTATCTATTAGACTGGATATTTTTTAGACACCATTGGTGGTGGCCTACTAAGTATTGTATTCACACCCTGCTTGGGCCGTCGTTGGGTACTCGAGTAGACTTTTTTGTTGTAAGTCAGGACAAGGGAGAAGGCCCTACTCTAGGAGGTTGAGTTGGGCTCTAGATGTTCATGGATAAGGACACGAACTTAGATTTGTGACCCAATAAGAGTTTTGTCCATTTTCTTATTTTGGGTTTCTTTCACTTGCACTACTAGTACGACATGGCATTGTTGTTGTCGATCTGTGGTTGTACCCCGTTTGGGAAACGTTTGGTTATGCATGTTTATTGGTTGTTCATATTGTTTCCACTATTTATATTTTGTTCTATTGTGGATTACTCTAGTAAAGAGGGTATAGTCTCCCCACGTGACTTATTAGACCCTCACCTCTAGTCGACAACCTCTGGCGTACGGGGAGGTGCGCTTCTGGTCATGTGACGACGCAGCTCAGAGCACCAGTTTAGTGGCTTCTGGGTCGGGGAAGTAACAAAGTGGTATCAAATGAGTTATTTTCTCTTATTACTATTTGGGGATGGTAAAAAGGAGATTAGGATATGTCAGGCCTTTCTAATGATCTCATGCTTGGGAGTAGCTAACCCATGTACAAGGGAAAACCCAAGTCACCTGGGGTGGGAATTGTTGTTCTTGATGTGTGTTGTTATAGTTGAATGATATTTCATCATTGGGTGATGCGCATGTTGTGTGATTTTACTAATTTATGATATTTTTATCATTTTCATAATGACATGAGGTTGCGCATTCATGCGTCATTTTAGGCACCTAAGTATATTGGTGGCATGCATCATTATAGGCACACACATGGGATGGGTGTGTGGGGCATAGAAAGTAGAATGCATTTTACTTCCTTGATAAATATGAATAAAATGATGCTTAATAATTGTAATGAAAGTGGGTGAATAAAAATAATGAAAATGAATTGTTAAGGAATATCGTGTATAAAGAAGTGTTGTGACTAGGGTTAAACTTTTGGGTTATGATAATTTGTAAGGGTGATTCAGTGTCTAAAAAAAAGGATTACATAACGAAGATAAAATTATTAATTAAATTTTCCTAATGAAGGGTTTAAATGAGTTAAAATGATGATTCTAACAAGTTGTTAAATGGGAAATGTTCCTAAGAGGAATGGATCATGTTGTAAAAGAAGAATGGGTTTGAAGAGGTGTTGAAAAAAGACTCATGATTAAGTAAATTGGTTACCCCATACTGACCATGACTCACGGTATGTATGGTAGAGGGTATTGTTCTAAGTTTTATGATGATTGTTTGGATAGAGTATGAAGAATGGGTTATTTAAGGTTGATAGTGTGAGACTTTTTCCATCTATATGGTTAAATCTTGTCGGTAATTCTTTGAAGCGTCGAGTGAATGATAAGTTTAAAAATGAGAATGATTGAGTTCAATAGTGGGTATCCCTTTTGTTTTCAGTTGAACCCTTGTGTGTGGGTTGGGGCAGTGAGAGTACTCTAGTTTGAGACCTTGGATTTGGATTATGAGGCCTAGACAGTTGTGATATGGCCTAGGTGGTGTGTTTAGGGAACCCTTGGTAGGTCGGTGGCCTTTGGTTTGTGAGGCATTAATTGGTAATGTGAGTGAGGAAACTCTCATGGTTCGTGACTCTACAGAGTGCATACAAGACCCTCTAAGGATGGTGCCTGGGTCTTGGTGACCGTGTGATTAGAGACCTTACGAGTTGTTTTTAAAATCCTAGAGGGGATGTTTGGATCATAGTGTTTCTGAATGTGTACACCTTTGGTGTAGAACATAGATCAAATTGATGTTGGGTTCTCTAGGCATATTTTTCATTGGAATGGGAGTGAGAGTTCCATTCACGAGCATTGCTTTGTTCATGTCATGATATGTAGGGTTTGGAAATAAGACCAATGGATTCTCTTGGTTGTGACTCCAGTCTAGGGAGTTGGTGTCATTCAACCTTTGAGGTGACCTAAGAGAGAGGTTAGATGGGGTCTCTAGCACTTTTGGGTGTGTCTTAAACATGTATATGTTTGGGACTTTGATAGTGGAACTTAGGGTGTTGTATGGTGCATATTTGGGCTAGAGGGATAAGTGGGAAGGTTGAGGGTTGGTGGTGCTACTCGAGTTATAGTTATGAATTGACAGTTCCAATAAAGCAAGGGTGACCACGTGGGAGGTTATCCCAATGGTGCAGGTACCTCAGAATATGAAGTATGAGAGATGCTTCAGAGGTGGTCTAAATATATACTAAGTACCACCAAGTTTTGTTAAATGGTATAGTTATAACTGGTTTTTTCGTAAGGGCACCCGAGTGATCATGATAGGATCTAAGGTTTGTTTCGAAGGGTTGTATCATATGGATTTCTGAATCAAATTTTTGGATAATGATTAATAGAGGCTTGAGGTTTTTTTGAGTTGAATAGATGAAGGTGGATAGAGTGTGGTTATATGATTTCAATCGATGGTGACACCTGAGGTAAGGGTGGTCATGTGGCTGAACTTGTTTATATGAATGGTTTGGCTATGGAGCAATGGTTGAACCTAGTTGTAAATCCCACCTGAGTGGTGATGGTTAAATTTTGATGTGAAACATTCATAAGGGAATACCTAGACTCCTGGAAGGTGATAGTGTCCCATAGACTGACATCAGAAACGGATAAGTTGGTGGTGGTGTTCTTCGACGACTTCTTAGCATACCTCAGCTAGTGACAAGCATGCCCCACATATTGACATCATCCCAGGTATGTTGAGAATCTATGGCTCACGCCAAGAGACCTGAAGGTTTTTGGTTGGATGAGGGACATCATGGAGTTTATGCTCATGGAAATGGTATATTTGAAGCCTAATTATGGGATGTACACCCTCAATGGCTTTGGGTGGGGTCCTCAGGATAAATCGAATGATGACAAATGCATGGGTTCTATTCATGGAAGTCGAGAATGGGTACTGGGTGATGTTTGTTTCCTTGTTATGGGAAAATCTGGACGACCATGTCTAAGGTTGAGGTTTGGATCATGTTGAGTGTAAGAAGAGGTGGTAGAAATCCCTCATGGTGTGAAATGGTAACGACACTCTTAAAGTGGGGAGTGATGAGTCAGTCCTAGATATGGATAGAATAAAATCAAGCTGATGTGGTGGCACCAGGATTCCAATGAGTAACCTGTGATGTTCTTGTTAGGTTCCTCATAGAGGAAATGTGGAACTTGGATGTGGTGAATAATGAGCCAAGTGTTGGATTCGGGTTTAGGGTTGTTCTATGTGAAGCTTTTGATGTCTGTGCAGAAGTCGTATAAGGGTGTGGTTGGATATGACAATAGGTTATGGCAAGAAAGGTTGGTTTTTATAACTCCAATGAATATCAGGGGTTAGACTCGGGAAATTTTCCCTTGTGTGGTTTTAGAACTTCTTGAAGTTGGTTGAACCTTGGCCATGTGATGTGGTGTCATGCCAATGGTTAGGTTGATGACAGTTTGGAGGGTGGTAATGTTGCGATGATAGAATTATACTAGAATTTAGGAAGCTACTGCAGTGGGTGTGTGGTATGATAATGATAGGCTTCAAGTTAGTAAGCACCTTAGAAAGGTGAGAAGGGGATAGTGTACCATTAGTGGAAGGTGGGTGTCCTAGGACAAGCCAGTCAGGAGTGTTCTAACCTAAGATGTTAAAATCGAATGGGTGTGGTGAGAGTGAATCACCTCCAAGGTACATGTTGTAGCGTAAAGTGCCTTTAGAAATGAAGTTTTATTTAAGTGAGGTCAATTTGATCTTAGTCCTTGAAGGGATAGTGTAGGAATGTCCTTTCGAATGTTTTTGATGGTGTGGTTGGATGCCAATGTAGGGTAATGCCCTTATGGATGCTTGGGTGCGGTGAGTTGGAACATGTTAGGAAATGGGAAATTTGGGATGGGTTCTGGTGGTCCTTTGTTGAAAGTGGAGGTTCCAAGTAACAAGAAATGGTGCATAAAACCATGCTGGATAAATGGTTGGTTGATGACGTGATCATAGTTTTGGGTTGGAAGGACTCGAGTGGTCACTGTTAATGTGAGTTGGCCTTGGTAGAGATATTTGGCACAAGTTTAATTGGTTGAGTACCTGAGAGTTTTGGGCGGTATTTGGTTGTATAGTGTTGGAATGAAATCTTTGGGAGACGTCATTGGAAGGATCATGTGTTCTCTTCTGGGTGATACCGAGTTTGTCACCGTTAGAGTTAGGAAAACAGAGGAAAATGACGCCAAGTGATTTGGTTCATGAGTTGTATAGAGGATCAGGCCAATGAGGTGCATATTGGTTCCTCCATAATGATGTGATGTTGTGTTCTAAGTCTCCATGCATTGAGAGTTAGGTGCTTCCACCTAAGTTTCCCCCATGAAGATCTCGCGGTGAGAGTGGTTGAAGTGGATGCATCCTTGAGGACTTTTTTTCTAGTTCATGTTGTGGGTTGTGGTGAGGAAGCCTTGAGGGGAAAGTATATGCCCTTGGTCCATGATTAGTGGCCTTGTGATGTGAAACCAGGAAATTGGAAATTGGGAATGGATAAGCATGCCTTGTGGCATGATCCTTTGTTATGGAAGTTAGTGATGCTTGGAAGAGCGGCTCAAAGACAAGTCGTTATAAAGTGGGGAGGTTGTAAGATCCCAGATCATCATAAGGTATGTTTTTGTTTAAGTTTATGTTAGGCCTCTTCTTTTTGGCTATATAATTGTTTCACCATGTGCATGTGAAGACTCGAGGGTGTTATTGGGGTTTGGGACATGAAAATGGAAGAAAAGGGAGTTCCTGGGCATGTTGCATGGTTTGCGCATGATTAATGAAAACCGTGCAGGAACCGTGCATCCATAGATAGAGGCTTATGCATGGTTGGCACACAGTTAAGAAAACCATGAGTAATCCCTAGGAAACCGTGCGAAGAGGTGTTTTTTGGATAGTGGATCATGCACGGTTTGTGCACAGTTTGACAAACCGTGCGGGTAAACCATGCAGCCCAGAAACTTTGAGAAAATTATAAAAAATGCCACCTTTGGATTTTAAAACCCCACTCAGTATTTTCTTCCATTCTTCCACTCTCAACCCTAGTGATTAAAATGGATGACCCATGCTTCCAATGGGTATCTCCCCTTATATTATTGGCTATTTTGGACGCCGTTGGTTGCAGATCGAAGCTCTGGGTAAGTCTAATCCTCTCTTTCCATCTCTTTTTCGGATTAGGGTTTGTGATTTCTTCCATCTCCTTCTGAAGCTCTAAAACCCTCTTTTTCAGGTGAGTTTTTGGTTGAGGCTTCAAATGGTGCTTGAATATAGATCCAAGTCTACGATTAAGAGTGCATTCATCGTCATATTTGAGGTAGGTGGTTTACACGTTATATCCCATAGTTTTGTTATAGATTTTTTCATGTGTGTTGGTATTTTTCCTATCTCTTATTATGCATTGGTTTCCTTGAGTATGATTTGGTAAATTAGTTGTTAAAATGGTTTCCTTGAAACCCTCATGATCCCCATGGGATGCGTAGGGAGTGACTTGACCATTTTAGGGATACCCATGGGGTGCGCCGGTAATTTCAAACCTAGAGAGTGGTAAGGGTTAAGTGGATGATTGTTGAATAATAATGTGGAACCCATGTCAAACATGTTTAAATGTATGATTAGGTTGTAAATGGAATGATGATAAATATATGCATTGGGTGATAAGGTCATAAGATGTTGTTGGAATGACATAAAAATGGATAGTAGGGTTGAAAGAGATTATGTAGATTATTTCGTGAATTTTGGTTAAGAAATACCTAAGGGGGTTAGGGAATATTAAATGGTGAACTTTAAATTGATTAATAGAATGGAAATGAGGAATGTGTTGGTGGGATTTAATAAGGAAGCGAATGAATTTGTGGAATGGGCTAATACATGAGAATTATGTGGTACACCTAAATGATTGAATGTAATAAAGGGATAGTGTTATATGATATGAGAAATGTACTAGAAATGAATAAGTTGGTAAATTCTTGTGAAATGATAAATGGGCTAAATGGGTTAATGAATGGTCCATGATGGATTCGTCTAGGGCGTAAGGGGTTGTTTAATACACCTAATGGGTTAAGGCATGAGAATGGGAATTTGGCTAAATGGAAATTAATTTTAAATGGTAAATTTATTAACGGGTTATGGCATAGTATTAATTAACATGTTATTGTTATGTGTTGTGATATCTAATGGCATTAAACATGCTTGGTTTTTTTATGGTATGGTTGTGGTGACTTGAAAAATAAGCATGTTCACATGGCATGGTATTATGGGGTATTGAATTGAGGATATACGCCCATGGGTCAAGTAATAGACTCAGGCTCTAAACTCCAACCCAAAATGCATTGGTTAGGGAAGGGGATGGAGGCTCTATTCCCCTAATAGTTTCATTCCACCCAGACTCAGGCTTCAAGGTGAGGATAATGGTTTTAATTGATATGTGTTTTCCAAGTGAGATAGGGACTTGATTGATTTCCCTTATGCATTATGATTGATTTCCTTAGACCCATGAATGGAATGTATATATTTTCCTAACCCAAAGATAATATTTTGAAATGGATTATGTGTGAAAATGGTATAAGAAATGAAATTGATATGAACTCTAGTCCTGAACTAAATGAACCTTGTTAACTAATGGGACCCGAACTGTCCCTTGTTTAATTTCCATTTATTTTGTACTTGCATGAACTATCTATTAGAATGAATATTTTTTAGACATCGTTGGTGGTGGCCTAATGATTATTATACTCACACCCTACTCGGGCCGCCATTGGGTACCCGAGCAGACTTCTTGGTTGTAGGTCAGGACAAGGGAGAAGTCCCTACTCTAGGAGGTTGAGTTGGGCTCGAGATGTTCATGGAGAAGGACCCAGACTTAGATTCATGACCCGATTGGAGTTTTTTCCATTTTTTTATTTTGGATTTCTTTCACTTTCACTACTAGTACTTCATGGCATTGTTGTTGTCAATTTGTGGTTGTACCCCATTTTGGAAATGTTTTTTTATGAATTTTTATTGGTTGTTCGTATTGTTTCTTCTATTTATATTATGTTCTATTGTGGATTACTCTAGTAAAGAGGGTATATTATCCACACATGACTTATTAGACTCTCTCTTATAGTCTAAAACCTCTGGAATATGGGGAGGTGTGCTTGAGGTCATGTGACGACCCGGCTCGGAGCACCGGTTTAGTGGCTTCTAGGTCGGGGACGTTACAAATTCAACTCTGGGAAACTAGGTTCGGGTCGCTATTGTTGTTATAAAAGGAAGTTTAGTATCATTTTTTGGAACTAGATTTAGGAAAAATTGATTAGGGAACATAACCCTAAGATAGATTTTGATGATAAGTATAGATTAACATCCTAAAATTTTGGTAAGGTAGAGATTATGTGGGTATTTCTAGAAATAAATTCATGTCTCGATACTATAAGTGGACGTGGTTCTATAAAAGATGTACCTAGAGGTAAAAACTCTGAAAAGGTGTGTCGGGACTGACTCAAGCATAGCCTAGTACATGATAATGGGCATTACAGCACACCTTTTTTGACACTCCTGGGGGATATACTTAGGATAATTCACATTTTCTTTACAAACCATTGTGAAGTATTTGAATATATGATGAAAATAAATGATCTAGTTTAAACTTAAGATGTTTTAGATTGAATATAAGGAGACCTTATTTAGGTATCCTTTAAATTATTATACAATTTTCCCACTATTTTTACTCACACTATGCTTTCTGGTTTTAGTCAATTTGTGGATCCTGAAGGAGTCATGTTAACATTGAACATGAAGAAATATCTGGTGATGATGAGAACCCAAATGGGATATGGATAGAAGTGAAAGATATTGTGTTCGTAACTAATTAGTTTTCCTGATATATGATTAACAACATATGCCTTAACCAACCCCCAAACTCACCAAATAAGAGAAGGATGGAGGTTTCTAAGAGCTCGAGTGGTGGAGACCAAAGAGAAAATAAGGATTGATTTCCATCATGAATGAAATGTGGAAGGATGCACCCAGTAATGTGTCTCAATGAAATTGGTAAATGCTTTATGTGTGGAAAAAAAGGATATAAAGAAAATAATTGCTGAGAAAAAAATGAAGAATGTGATGGAAAAGAATAAAACACATCCTAAGTATCAATTTATAGTTTTTTCCCTCAAATGTAGGGAACCTGGGAATTACCCAAGTCCTTTCCCTCTTATAAAGGATAAACACTAGACCAAGGAAGGACCAATATGAAAATAAATGGATATAGTATTTATGTATTGTGGTTTTATTTAAAACCTTAGTTAAAAGGAAATTGAATGATTAAATTTCAAGAATGACCATCATATTTTGGAAATTATATTAATATAGCTTTAGAAAAAAGAAAACTTTTATGTTGAGTGACAACCCATAAAATCTAGAAAGGTTGTGTGTTTTGAACCCATGACTGAAGGACGATAAGGGTTTCATGCCTACCACTGTCCTACATGATGTCCTATTTAATGTCTCGTTACTTTTAGCTAAAAAATTTGATTAATAAATGTTAATAATGAACCAGTGGTATCACTTTTTAAGTTTAGAGATTAATTTATTAACCATATTGATTTAAAAAATAGTTAGAGGAAAATATAATGACTTATTTTATGGGTATTACAGTCTATTAAAAGAAAATTTTAGTGCTTCAAAAAAAGGGGTTCATTCTAGGATATCCATTTCATGGATTAAGGGATGAATTGTAATTTGATTAATACAACCAAAAGATGAAATTATTCTTATGAAATTGAAACACATAAAGTAATTATATTTTCATATATTATTAGGAATCAAAATAATTACTAAATATTATGAAAATTATCAAAAGAATGTTGTCCTAATACCTAAATTTTTGTTGAATTGATAGTATTTTAAATAATCACATATTTATGGATTTGAGGCCCTCAAATATACATTAATCATTCAATTGTCTATGATTGATAAACTCAATCACACCCTATAATTATTTATGCTTTTCTTCAAATTCTATATTTTCACTTTCCATTAATTTTCTCCTAAGTATAAACCAAGTTATATGTTATTCTTTTTGATCTATGTACTTATAATACTCTCTTATTAAGAGAAAATTTTGTTAACTATCCTCATGATGTGGGATTTCAATAAATAAATTTTCAAATATCAAACCCTTTATTTATTATATTTAGTTTAAATTGATAGGACACGATTTATTTAAGGTGGGGAAAATGTAACACCCTAAAAATTCTAAGAGAGTAAACTTGTATTCGATAGCGTGTATGAAACGTGACACCAAGCACATAAGGGAATATGATATCCTGAGAATTTAAAATATATTTACTATTTTAAATAAATTTAATCACTGATATATATTGAAATGAATGTGATACTGAGTTATCTTGCATCTCATGCAACAAATATTTCCTTTGATGACTTGCATTACACGTGAGATTGGGTTTTATAGAAAAAAATATATTATTAAAATATTATTATTTAATATAACAAGATATAACCTATATTTTAAATTAGTGGTTATGAACAGTATTAAAAAACTTATGAAAATATATGGTTTACACAAATATAAAATTAATTCATTGGTAATCAATTTATTATAAATGAATATAAGAACCAATTAAATATAAAGGAATTGTATTTATGCTCACAAAGGTGTTTTATGATAATAAATTAATTTAATTACTATTATTGAATGATATTATTGAAATATATATATTAAATATTCAATCATATATTCTTTACATTCAACAAATAGATTTTATAGGCACAATATAAGAACAACCCCAATCTTACACATAAAAACCTGTATTTTTTAAAAGGCATTTTCCCGCCTTTAATGAAGAACCTATTTTAAATCCAATTTTATTACTTTTATAAAATTTATATGTAAAAATAAATTTAATTTTTTATATAGTAACATAATAATTATATTTGGGTCAAATTTTTTATTAATCTGTGAGGTTTCATTTTTTAATTAATAGTAAAAAAATACTAAATTTTAATTCAAAACTTCTTTTTCATCCGATTTATTTATAAAGATAAATTATATTTTTAATGGTTTTAAAGTATAATAAGATCAATTATAAATATATTAATACAATTTATATCATTGGAATCAATTTATCATTGAAATTAGATATAAATAATATTCAAACTTTTGAACATTTTTACTTTAAAAACCCGCTTTGTTATCTCATCTATGGGATTAAATTTAGACTAATTACTACCGCATATGTGATTATAATTTGTAAAAATTGATCCCGTATTTTCAATAATAATAATTTATAATTTATAATAAGTTCAAATTATTTTTTGACCAAAAATATTAGTAAATTAAGTTAAAATTAATTACAATTATTAGAAGAAAAATTAGCTTAATAAGGGACTAAACCTTAAACTTAAGGTCCAAAATGACATAGAAACTTGTCCAAAATCCATTTTATATTACTATTTAGACAATATAATCCATTATTTATAATTTTTATCATTATTGTATCCACTATATGTGGGAAAAATGTGGGTGGAATTCCCTTTTTAAAAATTTACAAGAATCTCACTCCTCCACTATAAAAAGGCACTCACCCCTCACACTTAGTCACACCTCTAAATAACTTTTTCTCATCCAAAATATACTAAAATAAGTTCTAAAATTATCTCCCCTAATAATAAAATCCTCCATTTGGTCATAATGAAATCCTAGGAAGTATTTTGGTATAAACTATTAGGAGTTACCTGAATCAGAGGTAACATTCTTCAATGATCACTTTTGTTTCACTTAGCTCTCCAACTCTTCAATTATTTTTATATAATTATTATATATTAAACTAAGTATATTAAATATAATAATATGTTTTATGTTATTTTATCAACCTAAATCTACACACACTTCCATCAAATGGGTAACAAACTTACCTTTTCTATGTATGGCGAACTACCACCTCACGAAACGATGTCATTCGTTTTTCCTTTACCACTTATCATGGTTGGGAATTATGATGGAAACATTGTTTTTATATAATATATATGATATTTATTATTTATTTATTATTATTTACTTTTTATATTTAACATACCTTCATTATTTCCATATTTTGGGGATATAATAATATTGTTTGTGGACGTGTGGACTACTGCCTCCTCAAAGCGATGTGATTCATTCATGCTATACATGGAATGTATTAAGGTTGGTTTTAATAAAAATATGTTAAATAAATTAAAAAAATATGATTCTATAATTATAATATACATATATATATCATTTAATTTTCATTATTTTAAATGCGATAAAGAAATGGAAGTAGCGTTCATGCGTACGTACAGTCTACTGTCTCCATGAACGGTGCATTTTATTTCCTATCTCCAAATATTATAGATTACTATAAATAAATATATATTGAATATATATAACATTTAAATCATTTTTTAAATTTTTTCTATTGTTAAATCATTATTTAAGTAATAGTAACAATAAGTAACAAGTCAAACCATGCCTAATAAACAAGGCAATTAACACCCGAAATAGCGAAAATAATGAAATATTATTAACAAATGGGTAACAAGATAACATAAGAAGTTAATATATGATATTGTAAATATTATTATAGTTATTTAATAATTTATTCAAATTTTTAAGACCATTATAAAAGATTTTAAAGGATGATCACCTGAAAGGAAACACAAGGTAAAGGATTTTCATCTCACTTTTTACATCTATGAGATAAATGTCTTCACCACTTACTTCTTTTGTGTGGTGTATATACTAACCATTTTAATATATTATATCCTGAATTATTTTATCTTCATTGTATTTTTCATTTCAATTTGAATTATTTATTCTATGGGTATTTGAATTAAAATTTTCAAAGTGGTAAAAATTTCAAAACCTGATTCCTTTTCATTGGGTTATATTACTTTCTCATTGTCATTAATATTATAAGATTATTTTTGTAATATTTTTACTATATATTTTTGTATTTAAAATTATTTTAAGTTTATTTATATTTGAAACACATATTCAACTCATTTATTGACTCTCACTTTTATGTTATGGTCTTTTCAGTGTTTTACTTAACAATCTCATTTTGTTTCGGATTATTCACACTTGAATTTCTATTAGAGGAAATTATTGGATAATTGTTTAATAAATACTTTTATTTTCTTATTATTGTGTTATTCATGACCTTTTCCAAGTAATAGTATCATTTTTTCATGCTTTGGTACTCAAAATACATTATAAATTGTTTTTAACAAAACCTGAATTTATTTCTCTCTTTAGTTAGAGAACCTATTTTCTTCTAAAAACCTTATTTTCCAAAAAGGTTTTTAAAAAAGTTTTTAACATTTCAAAAATGATTTATTAAAGGAATTTTTACCCTTTCTATCTTTTACAAACGTTTTCAAAGTAATCTTATTGTCTCTTTTTGAATAAGTCATTTTTCTAACCTTTTACCATGAAAAAGAAACTTTATTTTTACCTTGTACAACATCTATGGATTTACTCGCAGTCATTTATTATAAGCTTCCTTTGAAATTTTAAAAGTTTAAATTTTAAAAAAAAATTGGAAATTGGTTTTCAAATAAAATTATTTTGAATTTTTTTTCAAAATAAATAGGAGATATCCTCAAGAATTTTTTTTAAATGATATTTTATTAAAATTTATATTAATCAACTATAACAACCCTTTATTTTTACTCCACATGGTATATGTTGTATTGAAACCATCCTTATTCTTCCTATAGATGGTTTATGATTTATTTGGCCAAGGATAGTATTAAAATTCACTCACTTAATTCCTTTTTCACTCCCTTTGAAATATTCAATTTCTTATTATCAGTAGACATTGAATTTCCCCTAATTATCCTTATCATTTATCATGGATGTTTTTATTTCCTAAACCATATATCATTTTTACATATGGTGTTTACATTGATATTTATTTTATTATCTATGGAAATATTGATAAACCTATATTCTTTATTCAATAAGGATATTTGATAAGGCATGTTTTTTTTAATTGATTAGATTACTCAATATGAGGAATGATTTATACATGCAGTGATTGGTGGGCCCTGAACATTATATATCCCCTTGATGAATCAACAAGTTCTTATGAGACAAATAAGTTGAGAAAATTTAACAAGTTTCTACCTATAGTTTTAAAATATCAGAAGGATAGATCTTGACAGTAGAGGCTCTCATGTGTCTGATATATGACGTCTGATAATTATTCATTTCCTTCATTTTGATTCAGGTTTTATTATCCTTGAGATTATCACTAGGAAAAATTATATGGATGCATTTCATTATCATTTTATTATTTAAATAGAATTTGTTTTTAGTTATTTACCTTGAAATATTGTTTATGCACTTCCTTCTTAGTTTATTGATTACATGGCATGTGTGTTAAGTTATTTACCATTCTATAATGATTATTCCCATTGATTCATTATTTATTCTGCTATACTTAACCCTTGCTAAGATTTTGTGCTCAACCTTATTTTATTTCCTTTCCCTAGGAATCCAAGATGTGTAACAAGAAATATATTCAAGGATAGACTATATAGAATAAAGGTATCATCAAAAAAATAATGTTGTAATTACTGTATTTATTTGTAATACAAGACATATGTATGTATCTAGTTTATCAAGACTACTAAACTCTTCATCTCATCAGGATTTTATTACATTTAATCATTACAATGTAATGGTAGTTGAAACTAGCTCTGGGATACTAGAGTTGGGTCATTACACATATAATCATCAAAGTGTAATGAACATGGTTATTCATAATTCATGAATCAAATGGTTCTATAGAGTCTCCAAAAAGGAGTGGCCGATATATTATTATGGGATAAAAAATGTAATTGTATCCTATAGTCGTTCAATTTAGATAAAATACATAATTCAATGTAATTAGGACTATGAAGGGGGGCTTAGGATTAGGATTACAATGATTGGAGGGGGGCTATAATTATAGATTAGTGATTTATATTTTCCAAATCCAATGGGGTTTTTCATTCATAGAATGACTTTTATCAAAGTCCTGATATAGACCCAAAATATTTGTGTCCTTAAATTTTGTAACAACACTAATTTTTCCTTAGGCCTCATATGGGGTGATCTTAGTTGGAAAGAATATTGATTTTTCTCAACAATCTCTTCATTTTTTTTCAACCTAAAAATTTTTATATCTCCTTCTCTATAATTTTTATGTCATTAAATATTTCACCAACGAAGTATAAAATTTTAGGTCAAACATATTTTATCAAATTTCACTCAATATTTATGTCATATAGATTTTAAAAAGTGTGTTTTAGTCCAAATAATAACATTATCCATGTAAAACTAATGTGAATTGGATCCCAATATCATAGATGTAAAAAAAACTAAATGAATTGAGAATATTGTTTAGGGTCATAGTGCTTAGATCAGTGTGTTATGTTCTATAGGATCATGTGATGATGATAAAAAATCCCATGAATGAAACTTCATATTCTTTCCCTAGGAATAAGTATGGTTTATTAAGGTTTAACTTCAAGGATATTGAACCAATTTGAATAGTTGGATTATTGATTTTGTAAATTATATATCATAGTGTTTGAACCAAGGATAGTTATAAGGGGAAAGCTTATAAAGGATGATATATGATCACATTTGGATAATGTGCTCCACTTTTTTTCTATCAGGTCATGTGGATATTAGTTATCCCTCCACAAAAAATGATATGGTTTTATTTGATAGTCCAAAATAGGGTTTCATATGTAGAGTGATATTGGGGAATGATTTCAAAGGTTATATAAGTGTACCTTGGAGTTCAGTATGCTCATTACCAATAGCCATGAAAGGATTATGAGGGATGGAATACTTAGGTAATGAAGTAGGTTATAATACAATGATATTCAATGAGGGTTCTAGTACCCTAAAAAAAATTCATGGTGTATTTAATACATTATTGAGGAGAAATGATATGATGGACTATTTCTCTAACTATTTCTTAGACCAATGGATCCAATGAGTACAATTTATCTTTTTATAGGGTCATATATATAACGGCCCAAAATTCTATCAATGAGATTTTCTTTCTTATGTTTATTTAATATAGAATAGATCACATAAAATCACTTATAGAACACAATACAAACTTTATAAATGATGAATGAATGAAATAATAGGTATTTTTAGAAGTTAAGGAACCTATACCGATGAAATAGTAACTTGACCTTATGGATAGTAATATAACCCTTATGAATAGTAAATCATCTAAATTAATAGTAACATCACCCATGAATGTATAAATAAAATTTATACATATTATAAATTAAGTTATGATATAATTATATCATAGTATAAGTAAGTGAATATTTTAAAAAATAATAATTAAGTGTTGGTATTTTTGAAAGTCATAAATATTTAATTACAAGTTTATAATTAATAAAATGATTTAAAATAAAATTTACCATCATAAAATGTATTCATAAATTAATATTTTGTGGTAATATGACTTTAGAATAATTTTATGAGACCTTAGTAAATTTTTCGAAGTGTTATAAAATCAATTATAATTTTAAAATTTATATTTTTTGAGTATATAGTGATTTTTAATTAAAATTTAAATTAATAATATATATTTATTTATTTTCATAAAATTGAGTTCATTTTTTAATTCTACATATCAAAAAATAGTTGGTTTAAATTTTTGGTATTTTTCTAAAATACTTGAATTTTTGTTGAATAGTAAAATACGATAATTTACAATAAATCTTAAATACATGAATTATTGAGTCATAGGTTATGTATTGATGATTTAAGCCTATAATATCTAACTATCCTTCATTATTTAAATATATTTTGTGATAATTCTCAAACTATTCATATTTTTAGCCAAAATAATAAACAAATGAATAAAATATTCAAAAAACACTCATCTCCTACGCTATAAATACCTCCCCCCCCCACCCCCTCTACTGAAACCTTATAAGATTTAATCCTTGTCAAATTTCTACCCAATAATCTTACCAATCCCCTCCCCCATGTCTAGGAGCCTTTGTTTTCAACAAAAGGCCAAAACCAATCCCCTTAATGAGGTTCTCGAGGAGGAGAAATCAAGAGGTAAAATTCCTTTTTTTAATTTCTTTTATTTTCTTATCCTTCACTCAAATAACCTCATCTAGATATAATGATAATTACATTACCTTACATATACTTTAATTTTATTATGCTAATGAAAAAATCCATTATCAAGACCCTTATTCTATCCCTTTTATTCTAAAAATGTAAACGTCATTTGTGAGGTGTTGTTTCATCACCTTCAAGGATGATAAGTTTTCATTTTCCTTCACCATATTCAAAGATATTCATAAAAAAATTTAATTCTTTAAAAAGTTTTTAAAATTTATATTAAAACCCTTTTATGTTCTATAAGTAACATATTTACATAATATTAAATGATGAAACAAAATGAGTTTGTTGTGGACTAAAACCACTAAAATGATTATCATTAACTTGTTATCTAATGGTCTATCCTCATATATGGGAAAACAATTAAAAACCCAATTACACTTTTGGATTTTTATTAATAACATATAATTCCAATTATTGATAATTATACCCATTTTACATAAATTTCATTACTTATAAACAAGTGAACCGACCATGAAAACCAAGAAAATGAATGCTCTCAAATGATGAAATTAAACTATATAACTCATCAATAATGCCATAAATAAACTTAATAAAACTATAATGAATAAAATAAATATATAAAATGTTCTGAATCAATTAATTAATGGATTTAATTTGATTATCCAGGATATTAAGGTAAAGTGCATAACACATTCAGACATAAGGTAAGTGTTTTCTTTCTGAACCTCCATTTTTATTCGGGTTATGCTTTATCTCTCTATAAACCAATGTAATTATTCATTATTTTTATATAATTATTATAAATTCTATTTATATGTTCAAAAAACATATATCTATATCATTTCATCTTTATTTGATGGGATAATACATGTTTTATAAGGTTCCCTTCTCAATTATTTCTCATACACAAACCCAATTAAAGGGAAATTTTGGATTTCTTACCCATTTTCAAGTACCATACATAATATGTTTTAAGACTTTATTATTTTTTTAATTATATAGTTTTTTCATGAAAACCCATATTTGTTCATTTATGGTTTTATATAAATAATTATCACAAATACAAAGGATGTTTTCCAAAAGAAATCTTCTTGGTTGAGTCCTTGACGGTATGTTTATGATGTCTGGCACTATGAATTCCCTCATTATAAAACTAGTAATTGATAGTTCATGTGATTATTATACTAGTGTAATATCTATGGTTATGTTTTATTATATAATTATTTAATCATATCTTATTCATTACATTTTATTCTCAAGATTATGTTTTATTGACCTATGTTTTTAGTTATTCACCATGACTTATTCTTTATGTTTATGATATCTTACACTATATTTCCTACCCTTACTAAGTATCTAAGATCACCCCTTTCTTATGTTTTATTTTTCCCCAGGATTTCAAGATGTATATTATAAATTAATTTATTGGATAATCTTGGATTTTATAGTTGTTTCCAATATATTTTCTATGTTTTTTTCTTTAAAGATGTAATATAAAATTCATATATTTATTTTGGCTTCCAAAAATACTAAACTGATAAGTCCTTTGTAATTCAAGTCTTGTATCTATGCTAATGTATTAATATAAGGCATAGATTTTGGGCTATTAGGGTCAGGGTCTTTACAGTTGGTATCAGATCAAGTTTAGTAGAATCTTTGGAAACTAGATTTAGCAAAACATAGATTATGGAACATAACCTTAAGATAGACTTTGAGGATAATAATAGAATAACATTGTATAATTTTATTAAGGTATATATTATGTGGATCTTCCTAGAAATACATCCCTTTCTAGATGTTATAAGTGGACGCGGTTCTGGAACAGATGTACCTAGGGGTAAAAACATCAACAAGGTGTCCTGATCTTGACTTGGGGTAACATGGTACACAACAATGGGACTTACTATGCACCTGGTTTGAAACTCTTGAGTAATATGCTTAGAATAAGTCACATTTTCATTAAAAACCATTATAAAGGATTTAAAAGTAAATATTCCCCCAAAGAAACCATGTTTATGAATATGATATTAGCTATGCATAAAATTTCAATTTATGTTAAGTGTTTTTCTAGTTTGAGAATATACATTATGATTCATAACCTAATCTAGTGTATGCCATTATTTAGAAATGGAACCTAGTGGAAGGAATGGAAATCATATCAACACACATCCCATGTAGGGAATGACCTCCTATGTAAGATAATGATATTGGTATTAGAACTGTGATTGTTGATGCGCAACTTATGACTATGTCGGGACAGTTGACTCATGTTATGAACAATAACCTTACTCATATAAATCATCCTAATCTACAATGTGGAGGAGCAATGTTAGACCACTTTATAGGACAATAGTATCCATAATTCAATGATACTACAAACCCATTTGTAGTGGAGTAGTGTATAAGTTCTGTGGAGAAGATATTTCTTGATTTGAGAAGTAATGAAAGGGAAAGGATGTCATGGAAGTTTATAATCTCTTGGGTGATATGGATTAGTGGTGGTCGTTAATTTAAAACACAAATAAGGACAAGGAAATTTCAAATATGGAATTGAATTATTTTAAGGTAATTTTCTGGAAAAAAATATTTCCCTCATGAATAGTGAGAAGATATGGTGAGGTGATTCTTGAGTATAAAACAAAATGAGGATGAAAACTTTAAGAATTATAAAGACAAATTTACAAGGTTAGAAAGGAATTACGTAGACTACATACATAATTCAAGGAGAAATATTGATCGATTATTTGATGATTTAAAACCATTCCTCCAAAGGGAACTGGTCTCCCAAAATTTCTCATCATATGAAGATATAATATAATGAGCTATTAAGAAAGAAAATTAATTATCTAAGTATTATGACCTTAAAAGAAATAAATAGAATAAGAGGTCTGATGAAAACTTTAGAAGAGTAAATAATGAAAATGGGAATAAGGGAATAGTTTGTTTTCTATCCTGTGATAATTGTGGGAAGAAACACCAAGGTACTTGCCTAAAGGTTATGGGTGTTTGTTACTAGTGTGGATAAAATTTCCACTAAGCCTATGATTACAAGGTAAATAAAGAAGCTACCAATTTTCAATTCTTCAATTGCAAATATATGGGACATTATAAAAATGATTTTTCTAAGCGTCAAGGAAACTTTCTGTAAATAAGGGAAAGGGAGAAATGCAAAGCTTATGCGGTCATAACTGTTGAGTTTTAATCCTAATAATGTAGTGGAAGGTACTTTAATCATTTTCTCAAATTTAACCAATTATTTATTTGATTCTAGATCATCGCATTCTTTTACATCTTCCTAGTTTTATAAGAAAATTATACATTTCCCTTTTGATTTAATAAATGAGTTGTCGGTCAAAACTCTTAAGATATGTATCATTGCAAAAAATATGTGTTGGTTAGTCTCATTTATGACACATAAATGTGATTTAGTTTCTGACCTTGTCATCATACCTAATATTTAATTTTACATAATCCTTGGTATGGACTAAATTTCAAAATATGATGCAAAAATCTATTTCAAGAAGAAGTAAATTACGATTGGTGAGGAAGATGTAGAATCCATTATCTTTATAGCATAAATCACATCATCTAAGTCATATCTAGATCCACCTATAATAGATCTTTGAAATGAAATTATTATAAAGGAAGATAAAACATCATCTATGGATTAGAAAATAAATATTCAGATTAAAGATGTACCTATTTTACCAAAACACATTGATGTATTTACAGAGGATTTACTTGGTCATACTACAGAGTAGGAAGTGGAGTTTTCTATTGACATAGTCCTTGACGTAAGGAAAATATCAAAGACTTCTTATAGAATGGTCACTATGGAATTAGTGGAGCTAAATAAACAACTAGAGTAATTGAGTAATAAGGTATTTACTCTCCCTAGTAATTATCCATGGGGAGCCCTTATTCTCTTTTTCAAGAAGAAAGATAAATCCATGAGGTAGTGAATTGACTATAGTGAAATCAATGATATTACAATAAAGAAAAAGTATCCCCTACCTCTCATTGATGATTTATTTGATAAACTTAATGGATCTCAATATGTTTTGAAGATTGACCTTCGATGTGGATATCATCAATTGCATGTGAGGAAGGAAGATATTTTGAATATATCATTTCGAACTAGGTATGGAAATTATGATTTTATAGTAATTTCATTTGGAATGATTAATTCACCCTCTATTTTCATGGATATAATGAAAAACGTTTTCAAGGAATATCATGAGGACATTTTTGTGGTATTTATTGACAATATCTTGGTATAATCCAAAATCTATGAAGACCATGATAATCACTTTTCGATTGTTCTAAAGACTCTTGGAAGAAATGAATTATATGGGAAGTTTAGAAAGTGTGAATTTTGGATTCAATCAATTTCTTTTCTTGGCCATATTGTTTCTAAGGATGGAATCTCAATTGATCCTATGATAACAAATGTGGTTTAGGAATAGCCTATACCAATGAATATAACCAAGGTATGTAGTTTCATTGGTTTAATAGGTTACTATTGGAATTTTGTTCTGAATTTTTTCCGATTAGATAACCCGTTAACCAAGATTACTCGTAAAGGGGTTAAGTTCATTTAGAAAAAATAATGTGAAGAATATTTTGAATAATTTAAGAGGATATTAGTGAATTCTATGATCTTGACTCTACCATCAGGAAATGGTGGATTTATGATTTATAGTGATGTGTCAAAGAAAGGAATTCGGAGTGTCCTTATGCAGAATGGTAGAGTTATTATCTATGCATCAAGGAAGTTAAAAATTCATGAATATAAATATCCAACTCATGATCTTGAGTAAGTAGTTGTAATATTTTCTTTGAAAATATAGAGACACTATCTCTATGGAGAAATATGTGAGATATATACAGATCACAAGATCTTGAAATATATCTTATCATAGAAAGAACTTAACATGAGGAAAATGTGATGGCTCTAACTAATCAAGTATTATGATTGTTCAATACACTACCGCCTAGGGAAGGTGAATAAGGTATCAGATTCATTGAGAAGGAAAGATCATGGAGTTATGAACAAAATGAGGATTGATAAGGATCACATGTATATGGATCTAGAAAATATGGATATGGGAATTATCAAGGAAGGTGGAACATCATTATGTTTTTAATTGGTTTCCCAACCATATTTATTATAAAGGATTAAAAGTTCTCAGTCTAATGATGAGAATATCCCAATGAAAATTAATGTTGTGAATTATGGGAAGTTGGAAGACTTCATTTATGAGGATGGAATTCTAAAATTTGGGAAGAGGATTTGTGTTCCCACTATACCTAAGCTAAGAAATGAGTTATTGTATGATTCCCATATTTTGAATTTCTCTATACACCCTGTATCACTAAGATGATTAGATATTTGAAGGAACATTTCTAGTGGAATAACATAAAGTGGGAAATTTTTTATTATGTATCAAGATGTTTAGTTTGTCAACAAGTGAAAGATAAAAGAAAACATCTGAGAGGATTCATGCAAGTTATACCTATTACTTCATGGAAATGGGATGAAATAAACTTGGATTTTTCCACTAGATTACCAAAAACTCCAATAAAGAATGGTGAAATATGGGTAATTATTAAACAACTTACTAAATCTTTATATTTCCTCGCTATAAGGGAGGATTTTCCACTGGAGAACCTTACACGACTCTATATTAATTAAGTTTTAATAATTCATGGAGCACCTATATCAATTTATTCTGACAATGATCCTTGATTTACATTGAAATTCTAGAAAATTATTTAGAAATATTTGGATACTGATCTTCGTTTGTGTACGTCTAATTAGCCTCAAACTAACGGGAAGTCTAAAAAGACCATTCAAACATTATAAGACATGTTGAGATTATAATCACTTAAATTTAAAGGTATGTGGGATCATTATTTACCTTTGGTATAGTTTTCCTATAATTATAGTTCACATTCAAGTATTCAAATGGAACCATATGAAGTATTGTATGGAAAGAGATGTTGTACACCAACATGTTGAAATAAATTTGGTGAAAGGAAGATTGTAGGCCCGGAACATGTGGAGGAAACAACAGAAAAGGTAAAGACTATTCAGAACCATATCAAATAAGATCAATGTAAGAAAAATATCGATGTTGATAATCGAAAGAAAGATTAGGAATTTCAAGTGGGAGATCATGTTTTCTTGAAATTATCTCTATGGAAGGGTGTTATAAGGTTTAAGAAGAAAGGGAAACTGATCCCCAGGTATACTAGACCTTTTGAAATCCTATAGAGAGTTGAAGTTATGTATTATCATTTAGAGATTCCTTCTATCCTTTCTAAAGTACACAATGTGTTCCAAATCTCTTTGTTAAGGAAGTACATTCCAGACCCATCGCATTTCCTCACTTCTGAAGGAATACAATTGGAACCTAATTTATCTTATTATGAAGATCCTATCTAGATTCTATACACTAAAGAATAGGTGTTGAGGAATCAGATGACTCCACTGGTAAGGTTACTTTAGAAGAATCATAAAATTGAAGAGGTGGTGTGGGAACCTAAGTATCTTATGATGAAGAACTACCCAAATATTTTTATGGGTGGGGAAATCTAAAAAATTTGAGGATGAAATTTTTATAGGAGGGGAGAATGTAAAAACCCATAATTATATCAATGAGATTTCCCTTCTTATGTTTATTTCATATAGTATAGATCACATAAAATCACTTATAGAACATAATTAACACTTTATAAATGAATAATGAATGAAATAAGATGTATTTCTAAAAGTTAAGGAACTTATATCGATGAAATAGTAACTTGACCTTAGAATTAGTAATATAACCCTTATGAATAGTAAATTATCCAAATGAATAGTAACCTCACCCATAAATTTGTAAATAAAATTTAGGCATCTTATAAATGAAGGTATAATATGATTACATCATAGTATAAATAAGTGAATATTTTAAAAATTAATAATTAAGTGTTGGTATTTTTGAAAGTCATAAATATTTAACTACAAGTTTATAATTAATAAAATGATTTAAAAGAAAATGTATCTTCATAAAATGTATTCATAAATTAATATTTTGTTTTATTATGATTTTAGGATAATTTTATGATACCTTAGTTAATCTTTCAAAGTGTTATAAAATTAGTTATAATTTTAAAATATATATTTTTTGGGGTAAATGATGATTTTTAATTAAAAATTAAATTTCTCATATTTAAAAATTTATTTTCATAAAATGGAGTTCATTTTTGAATTTTACATGTCAAAAATGGTTAGGGTGGATTTTTGGGATTTTTCTAAAATACTTGATTTGTTAGTGAATAGTAAAATACAATAATTAATATAAATGTTCAATACATGAATAATTGAGTCATAGGTGATGTATAGATAATTTAATACCATAATTTAGAACTATACTTAATTATTTTAATATATTTGTTTGTAATTATCAAACTATTCATAGTCTTGATCCAAAATAATAAACAAATGAATAAAATATTCAAAAAAACACCCCTCTCCTCCACTATAAATACCTCCCCTCACCACCCCTTCTCCTCACACCTTATAAGATTTAACCTTTCTAAAATTTATAACCAATCCTATTTCAAATACCCTCCCCCAAATCTAGGATACTTTGGTCTCAACAAAAGACCAAAACCAATCCCCTGAAGGAGGTTCTCAAAAAGGATAAATCAAGAGGTAAAAATCCTATTTCTTTTCTTTTTTCTTTTCAATTTATTTTATTTTCTTATCCTCTCTCCACATACCCTCATCCAAATATAATGATAACTCTAGAACCTTACATATACTATAATTTTATAATGATAATGGAAAAATCCATCATCAATCCCCTTATCCTCTCCCTTTTATTCTAAAAATGGAAACGTTGTATGTGAGGTGTTGTTCCATCACCTTCAAGGAAGAAAAGTTTTAATTTTCCTTCACCATATTCAAGGATGTTCATAAAATAATTTTAATGATTGAAATAGACTGTAAAATTTATATTACAACCCTTTTTATCTTATGTAATTAACATATTTACATAATAATAAATGATGAAACAAAATGAGTTCGTTGTGATCTAAAACCGCTAAAACGATTATCCTTAACATGTTATCTAATGATTCATCCTTGTATATTAGAAAAAAATAATATATTAAACCTATTAAAATTATATATGTTCATTAATAACATATAATTCTAATTATATATAATTATACCCATTTTATATAAATTCCATTACTCATACACAAGTGAACCGATCTTGAAAACCAAGAAAAAGAATTCTCCTGGACGATAAAATTAAACTCTATAACTCATCAATAAGGTCATAAATAAACTTAATAAAACTATAATGAATTAAATACATATAGAAAAAAATTTAATCAATTAATTAATATATTTAATTTTATTATCTATGACATTAAAGTCATGTTCAGAACAAATTTGTACATAAGGTAAATGTTTTCTTCCCATACCTCCATTTTCACTCAGGTTATGCTTTCTCCCTCTATACACCAATGTAATTCTTCATTATTTTTATATACTTATTATAAAAAAAAATTATGTGTTCCAAAAACATATATAAATACTGTTTCATGTTTATTTGATGGGATAATACATGTTTTATAAGGTTCTCTTCTCAATTATTCCCGATACGCAATCTCGATTAAAAGAAACATACCAATTTCTTACCCATTTTTAAGTATCATACATAATATTTTTTAAAACTCCATTATTTTTCATAATTAAAAAACTTTTTTCATGAAAAAACATATTTGTTTATTTCTAGTTTTATACAAAAAATTATGATAAATAAAAATTATTTTTCCAGAAGAACTCTTCTTTGCAAAGTAAAAGGGGCATTTCTCTTAAGAATTACATGATGATTTTATTATAGTGTTTTAATTTATTTCAAAACCTCTATTTAATTTTATGATCTATTGAGATTGATCTCTTATGTTTATCATCAAAAATATTTTATTAAATGGTTTATGATCAGTTTTACAGTGGATGTTCTATCTTGATACCATTTACCATACTACACAGAATGGTTAGTGATTATATTTACAGATTTGGGAAAGTTATTTACATTTAATATGTATATATTGTTTATGTTTATACCCATTCATATAAGGAATTAATTGGACTTATTAAGTTATTGGTGGGGCCCACTATATCCCCTTGATGCATCAGTGGGTCTCATGAGACAAAATAGACTGGGTTTTTACCCATTATGTATAGTGTCTTGGCCGAGGCCTTAACGGTATGTTTATGTTGTCCGACATTATGAATTCACTCATTATGAAACTATTAATTGTTAGTACATGTGATTATTAAACTAGTAGAATATACATGGTTATGTTTTATTATGGAATTATTTAATCAAATTTTATTCCTTCTATTTTATGCTTAAGATTATGTTTTATTAACATATGTTTTTAGTTATTCACCCTACCTTATTTTTTATGTTTATGATAGCTTCTAATTTATTTATTACCCTTACTAAGAATTTAATCTCACCCATTTCTTATGTTTTATTTTTCACCAGTATGTAAATATCTATAATATGAATGACTTTCAGGGTTAATCTAGGAGTTTATGGGTGTTTCCAATGGATTTTATATGTTGTTTTTCCTTTCAATGTGTAATGTGAAATTAATTTATATATTCTGGATTCCAAAACTACTAAATGGATTGGTCCTTTGGGATTCAAGTCTTGTATAAGGCACTGAATTTGGGCTACTGGGGTAGGGTTCTTTACAATATAGTGGTCCCTATTAGTTTTTCTCCTTTTTTATTTACACTAAAACTTTTTCCTATGATCTAAAAATTAGAATATTATTGAGTTCAAATATTAATTTTTCTTAGATCCCCCTTTATGGGTGTTCATCCTAATATATTTTATATCACTTTTAATAGTTTTTTAAGTTAATCCAACTTGGACCATAGAAGTATAGATTATGAGGTCATATATATTTGATTAAAATTATTTATTTTAAGTTCATACAGAGTTTACCAAAATATTTGATTTTAAGTTCATTCATATTTGACCAAATGTGTGGGAAATGGTAATATTAAGGTAATACTTGACATTAATGGGAGGTCAGTTTATGCATAGATTTAATTGAAGTATTTTAACATTTTTTAGGTTCATGATACATAGACCATGATGTGTAAGGGGTGAAAACTAACAATATAGATAGGTCTTAAGAATTGAGGATACCCCAAACAACTGTTGAATAGGGAATTATGATTATGATATATGTTGAAAATCATGGTGCTTGGATCATGAGTAATGATATAGTATATGTACACAAATTATGATCATTGAGAATATATAGATAATGGGTTATTTCATGATGTTACTAGGGTATATAGATATTTTAGGTCCCTCCAATCAGAATAGGTTGCTTCAGGATGATAGGCCAAAATAGGGGTGCATATGCAAATACATATTGGAAAATATATGAATATCCAATATAAATGTTCCTTAGAGTCATGTATACTCATTACAAATATCCATGGAAGTTTTGTGGAAATCTAGTGAACTAAAGAATAAATGTGTGTTTTGTGGGAGATTAAATATTCAAAAGTGGTTGTAGAAGCATTCATAACATGATCTCGTTATATCTCAGTTATCACTATCCTTTGGAAAGGATTAAATATGGTTGATGGTTAATGGTAAGGTCTAGAATATATGTTCTAGACATAAATACATATCATGAAATAATACATAATTAACACTCATGTATTTCTCATATATTATGAATTTTAATTTCATGTGACAACGAATCAAGTGTTTTGTATTTTAAAGTTGAAAAATGAATACCTATACTAAGTTGTTTTAAGTTATTTGTAATGAACTCCTACAAAATCTACTAGAATTCTTGATGGGATTTATAATACCACATGATGTTTGGGGTAATATTAGATTAGTGAATCATACGGATGGGCTTAAGATAAGTTATCTAGGTATCTCAATTTATCCTGAAGAAATATGAATAATGTAACATGTAGTTATTATAAAATAATTCCACTCATAGATCTATCTTATATGTAAGGAAATGGTGAATTAAATATTTAATGTAAAAATATGTGTCAGAAACTCTCAAATAGATTTATATCACACATAAGGAGAAGGGGATTGGGTTGGGAATGTATTATATCAACGATAATCTATATATCTTATTGATTTTTATGCTCACAAATACACTTTTTTATTTTACTAATGATATTACATTAAGTTTATTTTAGGAAATCATTATTCATTGAAATATTTATTCTGGAATTATATTCAAGTCATTAATCTCCAAGGAATATTCTTCAAAGTGTTTGTATTGTGTTTTTATGTTTTCTGGAAACACTACCAATGCCCTATGTTCATAACTGCACATAAGAAATGAACCCAACATTGGTAAATGTAGTGTAAGGAATGAACCATAGATTCAGAACAGTACGTATGGATCATCAACACTATGTTATCAGGAAATTATGGTTAAATAACCCTACATTTGAGAAACAAAGATATGGTTCATCAATATTACTTCTATGATCAAACTTATATTGTCAACCTTACATTGGAAAAATGAATACTACACAGTTGAACCCTATGTTTGGTATTTTTTCATTTTATGAAGGAACCCTACATTTGACTATTCATGTAACACCCCATGTTTTTCTAAAAATAAATAGAAATTCATGGAACTTTATTTTAAATATATATTTTTAATTAGCCTTTAAAACACAACTTTTCTACTTCTATGTTCTGAATTTCAAGAAACTGTCATCTACATTTGTGTTCAGTATGTTATTTGGAGTCTATTGGAACCAACGTTTTTTTACTGAATAGTAACATAACCTTATGAATAGTAATATGAATAGTGATATGACCCTAATGAATAGTAAATTTTATTATTATTTTATTTTATTGAGGCTTTAAGATAATAGAGTCTAGGTTAAGTTTTCATTATGAAATAGAAGTAGTTACATAATTAGAATTGTTAATTTTTGAATTAAGTATGCATTTATTTAAAAATTAAATTAATAATATTTAGAAAATTATTTTCAAAAAATGGAATTCATTTTTGAAATCTACATGTCAATAAATGGTTAGGGTTAATTTTGGGAATTTTTCTGAAATGGTTGATTTTTTGGTGAATAGTAAAAAATACAGTTTTTCGTTTCAGTGTATTAATGAAATCATTAATGATATAATAATGATGTAATAAATCTTGTAGACTTGTGTATAATTAAATAATGTGTGAGGTGTCCCAAGTGGCTTATACCATGGGCAAATACCTTGGGCAAGCCCATGGTTTTGTAAATACCACTCATGAGGTGTCCCTTGAAAATTATTAAAATAATCCCTCACTTTTCCTATAAATACCAACTCTTCCCTTCATTTAATTCATTCCCAATTCTCCCTAAATGAATATCTGGACTCATTACCTTCATATTAGTCCTCCCAAGGTTTCCTCAAGCCCCCAAGGTCCCAACCTTCAAGTTCTAAGGGTTACTCTACAAGGTAAGAAAATTCGCAATTTCTTACTTTTTCCTTTTAAATTCTTTTTTATGTGGTATAATTTTCAAGTTTCCATACCATGTTCTTATTTACTTATTATTATTGATCTCATATATATTATTATTCATTTCTGTATGGGTGACTCTTGTCCCCTCTCTTTTTAATATTTTCTAAAACCATGTTGCGTAGCCGTTAGGCTGCGGAATTTTTGTAAGCGATTTCACAATTATTCTTTTATTTTGAGTTCTTTTCTTATTATTTATTCATATCACCTTAACCAAGAGGCATGAAATCACCAAAAATCATGTATACTCTGGATTTTATCATGTTTATAAAAAATTACTCATCATTATTCTTCTCCTCTCTCACTTATTTAAAGAATAAAAAAACATTGTCTGTTTGTGTCGAATTATCGAGATCGTGGACGATGTGATTTCAATTTCCATTAATTATTTAAAATATGGTCATGAAACCATTTATATGGTTTAACCAGGTTATAATATATGTTTTATGACTCACCCATGGTTCTTTAATTCTTTTTTACTCATGGTTCTAATTTATAAGACAAAACAAGGTTGTTATTATCAAAGAACCACTAAAAAGGATCGAAACGAACATCATAATGTTCTAACTTATGAATCATACTCATGTAAGAATTAAAAATTATGAATGTAATAATTTATGTTACTGGTTTTATTAAAATACTACTCCATTAAAATTCTATAGTTTCACTTCCAATCGATAAGAATGTCCACCATGAACTAATCATAGAAATCATGTAAAGAATTCAACCAAAAACAGTGCAAGGGGAAAAATACTAACAATTAAGGGTAAGAAGATGTTATGAAATGAATATATAAGATGTTATAAACATGAAAATGTTTCTGTAAAATATTAATAACACTCTTTTAACCATTATACAAGAGGTTTAAACAATTTGGAAGTAAGACAAACCTGAGGTAAGGGAATTCTTAACCCGATTTCCATTCTTTGGGTTAACCTTCTACTTGATTATTTATGTGCTATTTAAATTGTTTGTGTGATGGGTTCTATTTATATTATGTTTTATTATGTTTATTTACAGTATATATACATAATACATCCACTATATTAAGTATCTCTTCAATTTTATGATATTTATAAGGGGATTTTTATTAAAAATCCTCTTTTTTAAATTCGGTTTTACGAAATTACAAAGTAATGTTTTTATGGAATTATTCATGTTGTATGATTATGTTTTGGCTCTTGGGAATTATTTATTATGAAGGGTGGGACATATATCTCCCTCCAATTCATTGATTATGATTAAGTTTGAGGTCGGTCGTATGGTTACTCCAAGTGTAACTGCGATGGTTACACAAAGTAAGGTAGCCGTGAGGGTTACAAATTATAAGGTAGCCAAGAATGGTTACAAAATTATGTAATTAATTCCCCAAGATACCTTTATGATTATATTTATATTCTAATGTTTTGTTTGGATATTTTGTGAATCTCATGTTACACAAATTAAGTATATATGAGTGACAAGCATGTCTTCTGAAAATGATTTCATACGTTACGAGTATTCATACACTAATGTGATCTTTCCTTCATTTTTCATACCTTACTGAGCTTTTGTGCTCATCCCAAGTTTTTAAATGATTTTTCACAGGTTAATGGATGTGTAATACAAGGAAGGAAGACACGTTAAATGTTAAATAATTTTCAAGGAGTCTTGTTTTAAGTTTTAATGTTTTATATTTTGAAAAAAAATGGAAACTATTTTTATGGTATCCACTCTGTAAGAATGTGTAATGTTATGAATGTTTTGTCCTAATTATCTAAAGCTCTAAACTTTAAAAGATCCTCAATTTAAAAGGAAGTGTTTTCTTGAATAAATTCAAGATTATGTATGTAATAATGCCGGGTATTTATAATTCAACATCATAAATTTAAATCCATGATTTTATCTAGGATTTCTACAAAGGTATTGACAGAATTAAAGATATGATAATATCTCATTTAAAACTGATTCAAAGGCTCATATTGATCGATTCAAAGAACCATTTTCATTCAATAAAAGAACTCCTTTTCATAAGAAAAGTTATGACTCCCCTGATTATTTTGTATTTGAATATCTATGATTTGTTAGGTGATTTTCTGGGATCTTCTCAACCAAAAGAGAGTTATATATATGACCAGATTATTCTTGAAAGTGTAAGTGTTACGAGATTCAACACACATACGACTATATACCTATGAATTTATTTTATAGTGTAGTTGCAATGAATGATTGACTCTTTTTTTGAAAGAGGCTAAACTTTGGAACCATACATTTTCTACCTCGAACTACAACTTGTTTGTTAATAATTTTATTTAAGATCATTTGAAAATAGGATCACTTAAGAGTTATTATTTATTCAATAATTTATTTTATAAAGAAGAATATCTATATACTGTCATTTTCTACTACTGTAACTTTGAAGTTCAACCTGATCCACCATCAAATCAAAATCTTTTTATTTATTAGATTTTTTACTGCTCAGAATCAGTCATAGTGGAGTATCAACTTCTAAATATAAGTTGTGGATAATTGTTTACCTGTAAAAGAACCATAAGGATATATTTATCCATATTGTAAATGGGTTGACTATCTTCAATTAATTATGAATTTTAAGTTCTTGTGATAAGAGTATCTTTCTAGTGAAATTCACCAAGCCTTTAGAGTGAGCATTAGTGGAGTGGACTAGGGTATCTTTATGCCCCAAAAACATTATAAAATTATTGTGTTCATACTTTATATCTATTTCTCATACTCATTATAGAATAGATCATTTAATATATTCATAAATCACAAAGTGATTTAAAAGAAAAAATTTGTAGTGATTTTTAAAAAGTCGCAATTCATCCCCCCCCCCTCCATTTTGTGTATATTTTTATTATTCATTCCTAACAATTGGTATCAAATTAGATATTTTTAATAAATATATAGAAATATAAAAAGTATAAGGTCTATAAAAAACAGATGGAAATGAAATATCTAAAATAAGGTATGTATATATTTCATGCTTCATATTTTAATGGTAAAAACTATGGATAGATATTTCGTATAATCATTTATCTGAAAAATATAGGCTTCAAAGTCAATTTGAAGATCGTCACTCCTTATGTGATCCCTTAAAAACTAAAAACTTGGGATACTGTAACAAAAGTATAATATTAAATCTACTCAAATGAAATGAATGATATTATTTGTGTTCTTGGACCTGATGAATTCAATCGAGTATCACAATGTACTACTACCTATGAAATGTGGTAAACAATCACAGTTGCTTATGAATGAATAGAAAATATCAAAAAAATGAGATATTATACTGTAATAATAAATTCTAACACCTTTATAATATTTGATAATTAACACATCACACAAATGAATAGATTATTAATATATATTTTCAACAATATTACTACCTTGAGAGTTCCCATCATTCAATCTGATCAAGCACTAAAAGTACTTAGAGTACTACCCTCAAAATGGAATGGAATATCTTCATCACTTCGACAATCATCACCTATCAAGAATTTGACTATGAAGGAATTGATTGTAACATTTATGATGTATGAATAGAAATTCAAGATGAAGATAAAGATCATAAGATAATTATAAAAAGGGAAAATATTACCCTTAAAGTGACATCTCAGAAGCATGAAAGAAAATCAAATCAAGAATTCAAAAATAAAAAATTCAGATTCCTCAAACTCTTAATTGGAATTGGATCTGTTATCTAGAAAGTTTATAAAATTCTATAAGAATAAAAGAGGCTTCAAAAAATCCTTCAAGAATGATGAAAAGGAACTAAGAGAAGTAATATGTTATGAATTCAAGAATTTGGGTCACATCAAACCTGACTTCCCCCAATTAAAAGATGAAAGAATAAGGATAGAAAAGAAATATCATAAGAATATAGATTATGAGTATAAAACAAAAAGAGCCATGAAATCTACATAGAGTGTATATGAAGACTCTGGTAGATCTTTGAAATATGATTTAGGAAAGGATCCATAAAATATAAAATCCAACGTTTACTTTATGGCTAAGGAATAATAAGAGGTACAATCCTATTACTCTTTTGATTTTGATATTGGTATTTGTTCAAATGATAAATTGTCTACTTACTATTCTATGCTTGAATAAAAATATGATTCTTTAATAAAGAAACATAAATCATTAAAAAATATACATAATGTTGTGTTAGGTGAAAGATACAAAATTCTAAAGCAACATCAATATCTAATTGAAAAAAATCAACTCATCTACATAAAACTATATTGATCATGAAAAAAGGATTAAAGAACTGCAGGCATAAGTAGAATATTATAAAAGTTTTGCAGGTATTTTCACAAAAGGAAAAAAATTCTAAATAAGATTCTTGAAAAGAATATTATTAAATGGTAAAAGTTTGTAATAGGAAGCAAGGGTGAAAAATAAAAATTATATAAAAATTATTTTGTGACCAATTCAAAAAACAATACCTACTATTATTGGGGAATAAAAGGTCATTTTACTAACAACTATTATTTTATAAATCCTTAAATTAACTGTATTAAAAAGGATTTTATTTATAAAAATATATATATATATAAAGTGATATGAATTATGTAACAATTAGGCAGATCTGGATTCCCAGATCACTGCTTGATGATACTGTTGGACCCAAGAAAATATGGGTACCAAAACAAACACATGTTTAATTGATTTTGTAATAAAAAATCACAGGAATATAAAATACATATGGTATATGAATATTGTATGATCCAGAAACATGAGTAGAGACTCATCAAATTTCCATACATTGACTCAAATTAATGGAGGTCTAGTCACTTTTGGTGATAATACAAAAATGAAAGAAAATTGGAGTTGTAACTATTAGAGATCCAAAGACTATATCAATCAATAAAGTATTGTATGTACAAGGGATAAATCACAACCTGATAAGTATCTCTCAAATTTGTGATGATGGATATTATGTTTATTTCTCTAACAATTCATACTCTGATTTCAAAGATAAACTGCATAAATTTAGAGCACCTAGAAATGAGAATTTTTATACTTTGGATCTTAATTCCTTGTGTAAAAATATTGAATTGTTTAACTGCTAAGATAAATGATTCATGGATCTGATATAAAAGACTTGTACACTGTAATATATTTTCTTTATATAAATTATCTAACAAACATTTAGTTTCTGATTTTCCTAGTCTTAAGTTTGAGAATGATAGATTATGTGATGCATGTCAAATCTAAAAATAGCACAAATCATCTTTCAAATGAATTAACAAAATTTCTACATATAAATCATTAAAACGTATCCATATATATTTGTTTAGACCATCCAGAGTAGAATTTTTGGCTGATAAATTATATGTTTATGTTTTAGTTGATGATTTTTCTAGATTTAATTGGGTTTATTTTCTAAAACTCAAAAGTGAAGTGTTGATTATTTTTGAAAGATTTTGAAAAAATTATCAACATGAAAAAGATTTTAAAATAATTTCATTGAGAATTGATTATGGTGGAGAATTTGAGAATCAAGAATGTAATTCTTTTTTCTCAAATCTAGGTTTTAAATGCACCTTCTCTACACCAAGAACACCTCAAAAATATGGAATTGTTGAAAGAAGAAACAGAACTATTATGGAAATGGAAAGGAAAATGTTGAATGAATACAGTATTCCTACCTATTTTTGAAAAGAAGCTATAAGCACAACTTGATACATCATGAATAGAGTTTTAATAAGACCAATCATTAAAAAGACGCCCTATGAACTCTGGAATAATAGAAATCCTAAAGTAAAATACTTTAAAGTTTTTTATGCAAGTTATATATCTTGAATACTAAGGATAACCTTGGTAAATTCGATCCAAAAGTTGATTAATGAATATTTATAAGTTATTTATCTACTTCTAAAGCCTACATAGTTTTTAATAAGAAGTCAAGGATTTATAAAGAATCAGTTCATGTGAAGTTTGATAAAACTGACCCTTTTATTAAAGATAAAGTTCAAATAGATAAAATTACTGACTCGTTTGACCCCATGAGACTTGAATATCCTAAATATGATTTTGAAAATGATTTAAATAAAATTCAGACTAGTTCATAAGAACATGAAACTGAAGAACCTAAAAGTATCTTACCTAGAAAGTCTATAAACTTAAAAACCCATCCTTTAGAAACTGTTATAGGAGACCTAAACATAGATATTATAACTTGAATAAATATAGAAAACCTATTTGAATTATCTACCTTTCTATCTCATTTAAAACCTATGTCCTTTGAATAATCTTTAAAAGATGAGAGTTGGATGTTAACCATGCAATAAGAACTAAACCAATTCAAAAGAAATGAAGTTTAGTATTTAGTGGAAAGACCATCCGATTATCCAATAATTAAAACTAAATAGATCTTTAGAAATAAATATTATGATCAAGGGATCATAACTAGAAACAAATTTAGATTATTAGCTAAAGGATATAATCAGGAAGAAGGTAGAGATTGTGATGAAACCTTTTCACCTATATCTAGATTATAATCCATTAGAATCCTTTTAGATTATGCATCTCATATGAATTCTAAATCATATTAGATGGATATTATATTTAATTTCAGAATATTTATTTAATGGAGGAAGTTTATGTTGAAAGCCACAAGATTTTAAAAACCCTCATTAACCAAATTCTATTTTTAATCTTACCAAAGCTCTCTTTGGATTTAAAAAACACAGTGATTGGTGTGAAATATTAATCTCCTTTTTTTGGAAAATGTATTTTTTGTGGGATTAGTTTATCCTACTCTTTTTAAGAAAACTGTTTGTTTTAATATTTTATTAGTAAAAATTTATATTGATAATTTTATTTTTTGTTCAACTAATAAAAAACATTGTAATGATTTTTCAAATATAATGAAAAAAGAATTTAAAATTAGTATGATGGGAGAACTAAATTTCTTTTTAGGGTTTCATAATTATCAAAAATATTATGGGAATGTTTTAAATCAAAGTAAATATATTATTGATTTATTGAAAAAGTTTGGACTTGAAAATAATAAGACTTATAAAACTCTCATTTGTACAAATATAAAACTTGATTTGGATGAAGCTGGAAAACTAGTTGGCAATAAGTTATATAGAGATATGATTGGTAGTTTATTTTATCTTACGGCTAATAGAACAAATATAGCGTGTTCTGTATTTTTATGTGCTATATTTCATTCAAACCCAAAATTATCTCATCTTACTACTATTAAAATAAATTTTAGATATTTAAAATGAACTGTTTTTCAATCTATTCATTACCCAAAAACTTATGATTTTAATTTAATTTCATATTCAAATGATGATTTTGGAGGTTGTAGATTAGATAAAAAATCACCTCAATAACATATCACTTTTTAGGAAAATCTTTAGTATTATGGTAAAGTAAGAAACAACACTCAGTTGACCTATCAATAGCTAAGGCAGAATATGCGTTTGCTGGCAGTTTTTGTGTGCAGGTGTTGTGGATGAAATATAGTCTATTGGATTTTTGACTAAATTTTAATAATATACCTATTTTATGTGATAATACTTGTGAAATAAATATTTCAAAAAAATCCTATAATTAATTCTATGACTAAGCATATTGGTATAATGCATCATTTTCTAAGGGATCATGTTCTTAAAAAGGATATATCTTTAGAATTTGAAAATACTGAATATCAATTAGATAATATTTTTACTAAACCACTTCCCACCACACGTTTTGATTTTATTAAGGGGGGTTAGTTTCATTTAATTTTTAATTAAATGTTTATCAATTTATTTAGATTAAATTTTTTATCACTTTTATTTATTTTTAATCTAATGTGTAAATTTAGCTATTAAATTATTATTTCATTTATTTTTTTAAATAAATTTTGTTAATTTTAGTTTTTAAACCACTTGTTTTCAAAAACTCAAAATTTAATGATAACCCTATGTAATCAGCAAGAGAAACCAGACCATGTCATCATCCTTCAGAAAAACTGTCAACTTTTCTTACCCTTTATTTTCAAACCGTTTCTCCTACCATATCCCTCACATTTCTACCAAACCCTAGAATCTAAAAACCTTCAACCTTCATATTCTTAGAAATTATGAAGACTAAGTTAATAGATGAATGTGAACCAAGCGATCCTAAGAGTTGGCATATTCCCTTCGAGAAGATTCTTCAAGGAAAAGTTGTAGATTTTGAATGGTTGTATGAGATGAATCTTATGCTCAAGAAATATCTTGAGTTTCAAGGTTTTTAATTTCTCTTTATTGAGAAGAATACATATTTTATTTATGAGATAGAACTGAATCATTTTTATTGCAATTTTTAGTTTATCTTTAGGGAAACAGAAGATACGATATCTTCTCGAATTGATGATAAGAAAATTTTTATCTCCTCAGTTGAAATTGATCATATTTTAAAATTTCCTCATGAAGGAGTATACCATTATAATATTTGATCAATTAGAAATCAATACCACAAATCAGATTATAGAATTTCATTTCTTTTTGAGTTTATAAAAAATATTAGAAAAATGTTTGTAAAGGATCTTGAGGTAGACCAGAAGGTTTTGTTAAAGTTCATTAAAACTGTTATCACTCTAAAGGTTGCTGAAATGGAGAATATTTTAAACCAGAAATGTATATTATGTTTCTATTTATTAGTGAAAACAAGTTTAAATTTCCTAGATATATAATGATATATCTGAGTTATTATTTCTATTCAAAGGTAAGGATGTCATTCTGCCCTTATGGATGGATCTTGTCCCTTCTTTTGTTTAGGAAAAATTTGATTCGTATTTTTGATTCTCAAGTTAGATATCATCATATAAATGTTTTTAATGCTATTACTCTAATAAAATTTGGTTTCTTTTAGAGTATAGTAAAAGGTAAACTGCTTCTTATTGGTGTGGATGACCAACAAAAATCTATATCTTTTACTCAGGGGGAGAAAGGAAACCTCAAGTAAGTAGGTTCAGCTTAATTAAGAAGTAAAGAATTTTGAAAATATAGAAAAGAAGGTATTACTTAGCCTACCAAAATAAAGATTTGATATGATGATACTTATCTTGCTTAAGAAGGTTCGAATGAAAGAAACCACGAGGAACTTGTCTTAAGACCAAGAAACAGAGAACAACCCTAGCATGAAGATCCAATGTTAGGATCTGGAGATGCAACTCGTTCAGTCTATTTGGAAGTACCAGATCATGATGCGGATTAACAAGTAAAAAGTAAAGCTCAAGAAATTTAGGTTGTTCCTCAACTAGATCAACAAAAAGAAACTACTCAATAGGATCATCAATTTCAAAAATAGATAACTAAGACCAATGAGATCATTGAAATTCAGGCAGTCTCTTCCATTGGTCATTCCATAGAAAGAACTGCATATGTCTCTAGAGAAAGGACATAAGTCCTTGATGGAATGTATTTTTCAAGTGATAAGTCTTTATTTAATCCCTTAGATGTTTTGGAAGAGGATCCTTAGTCAAATAATCATGATGGGGAATATCTGATTCACTAAAAATCATATTAAAGATCTTATAATTAAGTTTAACAAGGTTTGAGAGGAAAACTCAAGTCTTCAAAAAGAACTGGAAGCATCAATAAAATATTTTTATGATTTAAGAAACTCATCTATTACAGTGATGGAATCAGAGTCTATTCAGACTCAGCAAAAAAAATTAGAGAAATTTTTTTGTCAAAAATAGATTTTGATGAATTCAAGAGAGATTTGTTGGATCAGTTTGGAAAACTGTAATTTGAATCTATTACTAAAATAGATTTTTCATATTTCAAATGGTACTTGGGAAGTTAATTTGAATCAATAAAGGGAAGTGTCAATTAGTCCAGAGATTCTACCTCTGCACCTCTAACATCACTATATCTAGTCAGAATATTTCAAGTTATCACATAAATAATGGCTTATGTGAATGGAAGACTTTAATGGATTTAGTATAATAGTGCACCTTTGTTAGTTCTATTGGATAATCAGAAATATCTTTTTGAAAAACTCACTTCAAGTGAACCTGGAATCAATCTACTGCTTAATAAGTTTAGAGATAAGATATCTTAATTTTTGCACACATAGGAGAATTTTCATGACTTTTTAAACGTCAATTTTATTGAAAATTTGAAAGTAAGTCGAGATTCATAAATTTTGATAAGGAAATTGGAATAAAATATTTCAGAAAGGCTATAAGGTCAAATATAAGATTTAAAAGATGTTTTTTAGACTACTCAAGTTTCACCTAAACTATAAACCACTTTTGATCAAAACCTTAATCCATATACCAGTCATATTGTTTAAACCTTTTTATTTCTCTAAAACAAAATCCTCTTGTGTATTTGTATGGTTTTTATAATTAAACTTACATTATTCATTTTATATTATGTGATTCATTTCTATATTTTATCATATGTTTATCTCTACTTCTATAACTAATGAATCATTTTTCTAACCAGTACACTATAACGTTCATTTATTATTCTATGAAAAACTAAAATTATTTTAATCCTTTTTCATATACTTTCTTTTTGATATCACAAAAAGGGGGAGAAATTGGGTAAACATAAAATTCAATTTTTTTAATCAAGATAGTTCTGTGAAATTGAAATATTAATTTGATAAAATTAATCTTTAAAGAGACAATTTTTTTGTTTAAAATATTATTTCTTTTGTGTTTAAAAAATCCTATTTTTAATATAAATTATTTTATAGGTTTTATAATCATCAAAAAGAGGGATATTGTTGGGAATTTATTATCTCAGCAATACTCTATAAATTTTATTGATTTTGATTCTCACAAATACCCTTGTTTTTTTTACTAATGACATTACTTCAAGTGTATTTTAGGAAATCAATATTATTTTCACTATTTATTCTGGAATTATATTCAAGTTATTAATCTCCAAGGATTATTTTTCAAAGCATTTGGACCATGTTTTTATGTTTTCTAGAAACACTGTTTATACCCTACATTCATAACATCATGTAAGGAATGAACCCTACATTGGTAAACATAGCATAAGGAATGAACCCTATGTTCATAACAGTATATATGGATCATCAACCCTATGTTATCAGAAAATTATGGTTAAGGAACCCTATGTAAGTAAGTAACCCTACATTTGAGAAACAAATGTGTGGTTCATCAACCTTACTTTTATGATCAACCTTACATTATCAAACTTACATTTAGAAAATGAATGATACACAGTTGAAACCTACATTTGGTATTTTTTTCATTTCATTAAGGAACCCTATGTTTGACTATTCAACATCATAAATATAAATATGTGATTTTATCCAGGATTTATACAACGATCTTGAAAAAATTAAAGATCTGATGAAAGATAATTTATGAATGATTCAAATGATCATTTTGATTGATTTAATGGACTATTTTCATCAGAGAAAATCACTCATTTTCTTAAGGTAAGTTATGAATCCATTAATTATTTAATATTTGAATATTTATGATCTATCAAGACATTTTCTTGGATCTTCTCAACCAAAAGAGAGTTATATATGTGAATGAAGTATTCTAGAAAGAGTAAGTGTTATGAGATTCAACAAACATATGAATATATACCTAAGAATATCTTTTATATTGCTACTGCAACAAACGATCGGCTCTTTTTCTGAAAGTGGCAACACTTTGGAGACATACATTTTATACCTTGAACTACTACTTGTTTGTTTCTACTTTTATTGAAGATAATTTTCAAACAGGATCACTTCAGAGTTGTTATTTCATAAAGAATTTCTTTTCAAAATAATAATATCCATCTACTATCAGTTGTTGTTTCCTCAATTGTGAAGTTCAATCTGATCCATCATCAAATCAAAATATTTTGATTTATTGGAGTTTCGACTACTCAGACTCAGTCATGGTGGATTATTAACTTCTTGTTCTAATATTTGGATAAATGATTCCATTTAAAAGAAGCATAAGGATCTATTTAGCCTTATTGTAAAGGTGTAAACTGCCTGCACTCATTTATGGATTTGAAGGTCTTGTGATAAGAGGAACCTTCTGGTGAAATTCACTAAGATCATAGAGAGAACATTGGTGGAGTGGACTAGGGGATCGTTGTTCCCCAAACAACTATAAAATTGATGTGTTCTTACTTTTTATCTACTACTCGTACTCAATACATAAGATAATTATGCAAATAAGATAATGTTGCATATGTAACGTCCCTGACCCGAAATCCACTAAACCGGTTCTCTGAGCCAGGTGGTTACATGACCTTAAGCGCGCCTCCCCGTACACCAAAGGCTGCCGACTAATAGCAGGGGTCTATGGAGTCAAGTGGGGAGACTATACCCCCTTTTTATCAGAGTAATCCACAACAGAAATAAACCAAATAGTGAAAACAATAACCAATAAACACGGAGCATGTATAACAACCATTTCCAATAATAAATACGCCATGTCATACTAAAAGTGCAAGAGTAAACAAAAACCCAAAATAAAGACAATGGCCAAAATCCCCAAAATGGTCCCGACTCCAAGTATGGATCCTCCACCAAGTGCTACCCATGTCCACTCGCTATCTAGAATAGACCTTTGCCCTTCTCCTGACCTGAAAACATGAATTCTGCTCGGGTACCCAATGGCGGCCCGAGCAGGTTGTGAGTACAACTCAGTAGTCCACCACCAATGGTGTCTACAAAATATCCAGTATAAACAGGTGGTGCATGCAAAAGGAAATATGAAAGATAATTTCCAAGTAATTATTTAAGGTGCCATTAACTATTTTAGATCCAAACCCATTGCCACTTCCATTACCATTCATTACACACCAATCATTATCACTTACCAATTCATCACATTTCCATGGGTTAATTACATACATTATGTTACATGGGTCTAAGGCCAAAAATCAGATGCTAGAGGGTAAACACATCGCTATCCTATCTCACTAGGAGTAACCCCCTCATAGCAACCATAACCTCACCTCGAATCCTCATTCCAGGTGGATGCAACCGTTAAGAGAATAGATCATCAGTCCCCATTCCTAACCTGTGCATTTAGGGTGGAGTTTAGAACCTTAGTCTTAGCTCGACCCGTGGGAGTAGATCCTCAAGTCATACCCCACACTACCCAGCCATGTGCACATGCTTATATTTATAAATAACCATCAACCATCCAAACCATTTCCCTTCGGCAACACTATTCACAACAACCCACTTAGGAATCCACATAATGACTTAACCCATTAACACATTACCATTTCACATCATTTAACCATTCACCCAATTCCCATGTGTTATTCCTATCTCACTAAGAATTCAACACTAGACCCATAATCCATCCCATTATGGTCTTTAACCAGTTTACACATTAACCCATTTAACCCATTCATCATTCCCATGAATCAACCATTTAACCCATTCCACATTAACCCTTAGGTCATTGAAAAGTCTAGGTGCATCACCTAACTTCTATTCTAAGTTCAACCAATCATGCCAACATGTTCATCAAGGTCTCTGCCATTTATTAAAACAATTTCACTTGTTCAATCACATTCCCTAAGTCCGAAAAATGCCGTCACATCCCATGGATGACCCCAATTAGGTCAAGTCAATCCCAACACATCCCACGGGGATTGTGAGGGTTCCCATTTTCCATTTTAAACACCATTATTACCAATCATTCCAAGGTTATTCAAAAACATAACCAAGGGAAAACAAGAACATAACTAAATATGCACAAATTCCCAAATAACCATGGGATATAACTTGTATAACACCTACCTTGAAACCGTGGTTGAACGCACTCTCAATCGAGTCCTTAGACCTTGATCTGACCAACCTTTGGAGATTCAACCTAAAACTCACCCAAAAGATAGAGTTTTAGGTATTCAGAACAAGTGGGAGAGAAGATACAAACCCTAATCCAAAAAGAGAACCAAGGATGAGATTATCCTTACCCTGAGCTTCGATCCGCAACCAACAGCACCAAAAACACCTTAGAAATGAGGGAGATCGATCTCTTGGAGCTCTTGGGAGATTTGGTTCATTCCTAGGGTGAAGAGGGAGGGATAGAGAGGAAATCCTGAGTTGGGGTTTAAAAGCCTGGAGTGGCAATTTTGTAATTTTTCCCAACATTAAGTGGCCGCACGGTTTAGCCGCATGGTTTGGAAAACCGTGCACAAACCGTGTGCATGCTTCTGTTCGGAGGAGGATGGGTCACATGGTTTTTCTTGGGCAGGCCGCACGGTTTGCCCTGGCCGTGCACAGGTCGTGCGTCCTGGCTTCTCTTGCCCAGATTTCCTTTCTTCCGTTCCCCAAGCCCCCGGAACACCCCAAAGGCCTCTCATACTTTCATAAGACATCCCTTGAAGCCCGAAACAAGGGATTAAACCAAAACATAATGAAAACATACCTTTCCAAAAACCGGGATCTTACAACCTCCCCACCTTATAATGGCTCGTCCTCGAGCCGAGTTCCCAAGCCGCATTGCTCCACTGAAGAGAAGAGTTCGGGCCACTGAGCTCGCATATCCGATTCCCGCTCCCAAGTTTCTTCCTGAACTTTCCCATGTTTTCATAGTACTTGCACTAATGGCACAACCTTACCTCGCAATACCTTTTCACTATGATCCACCACATGAACCGGATGCTCCTCAAAGGACGCATTAGCCTCAAGATCCAAATCTTCCACCACAACCACGTGAGATGGGTCAGGGTGATACCATCGAAGCTGAGACACATGAAACACATCATGCATCCCACCATACTGCTGTGGAAGAGCCAATCGGTAAGCCACTGGTCTGATCCTTTCCACAATCTCAAAAGGTCCCATATACCTGGGTGCCAACTTACCCTGCTTCCAAATCCGACGGTGACCCAACCTTGGCGACACCCGAAGGAACACTTTATCACCCACCCCAAACTCAATAGGTCTATGCCTTTGATATGCATATGACTTCTACCTACTATGAGCTGTATCCATTCGCTTCCTGATCAACTGAACTCTATCTGAAGTCTCATACACGAGACTTGGCCCCAACAACTCAGATTCACCGACCTCTAGCCAACACAATGGAGATCTACATGGTCTCCCATAAAGCGCCTCAAATGGTGCCATCTGAATTTTAGCCTGAAAACTGTTGTTGTAGGAAAACTCAACTAACGATAGGTGACTCTCCCAAGAACCACCAAAGTCCAAGACACAATCTCTTAACATGTCTTCCAACACTTGGATCGTACGCTACGACTTCCCATTCGTCTGCGGGTGGAAAGTCGTACTCAAAAACACCTGCGTACCAAGAACCTTCTGCAACCCTTGACAGAAACGTGATGTGAAACGTGGATCTTGGTCCGAAACTATGGTTCACAGAACACCATGCAACCACACTATTTCCTGAACATACAGCTCACCCAACTGGTCGACTGTATAGGTCTCCTGAATCGGTAAGAAATGAGCCACTTTCATTAACTGATCCACAACCACCCAGATTGCATCACTCTTCCACGGAATCCTCAGAAGACCCACGAAAAAATCCATTATTACATCATCCCACTTCCATTCCAGAATGGGAAATGGATGCAACAAACCACCTGGGCGTTGTTTCTCGGCCTTCACCTGCTGACAGGTAAGGCACCGTGCTACAAATCCCGAAACTTCCTTCTTCATTCTAGGACACTAAAACTTCCTTCAGAGATCACAGTACATCTTGGTCAAACTAGGATGCACTGCCCACTTTGATGCATGGAACTCTCGCATAAACTCTTCTCGCACACACTTTGGCACAACCACACAATCACGAACACGAACAACACCATCTACGCCGACGGCCCATCCAGAAGGTAACTTCACACCTTTAAGCTTTTCCTTCATGCTCAAACACTCAGGATCATCAAGTTGACTTTCCTTAACTTGACTCAAAAGCATCGAATCCATCATTAAGGAAGAAAGAGTGACCTGACCATTCTCCTCCTGCACCTCTAGGTGCATCTCCTCAAACAAATCCATCACCTTCCACTCAGTGCTAGACTCCTGAACCACCTGATTCTGAACCTTTCTACTCAGAGCATCAGCAACACTGTTTCCCTTTCCTGGCATGTATGCCAACTCAAAGTCAAAATACTAGAGATATTCTACCCATCTTCGCTGCCAAAGATTCAGATCCCACTGTGAGAATATGTACTTTAAACTCTTATGGTTGGTAAACACAGTAAACCATTCTCCCAATAGATAGTGCCTCCAGCACTTCAAGGCATACACTAATACGAACAACTCAAGATCATGAGTGGGATAGTTCCGCTCATAGGATCTCAATTTCCTTGAACCATAAGCCACAACCTACTCATATTTCATCAACACAACCCCGAGTCCAACTCCGGACGCATCACAAAACACGATGTACTTCTTACCCGGCTCAGGTAAGATCAAGATAGGTGCGGTCATCAACCGCTTCTTCAAATCTTGAAAGGAATTCTCACAAGAATCAAACCATTCGAACCTGATTCCCTTCTTGGTCAAGCCTGAGAGTGGTGCTTCCAAGTGAGAGAAATCCTGAATGAACCTTCGGTAATACCCGGCCAAACCCATAAAACTCCAAACATCTGAAACACTCCTGGGATACTCCCAAGATACAACTACCTGAAATTTCTCTGGATCCACTGACACACCTTCCTCCAAGATGATGTGACCCAGAAAATGCACCTCACCTATCCAGAATTGACACTTTGATAGCTTGGCGTATAGCCGATGCTCTCTTAGCGTACCCAAGATGATGTCAAGATGTTGGGCATGATCATCATGATTTTTCAAGTACACTAAGATATCGTCAACAAAGACAACCAAAAACTGATCTAGATAGGGATGAAAGATTCGGTTCATTAAAGCCATAAACACTGCCAGTGCATTGGTCAAGCTGAAAGGCATTACCACAGACTCAAACAACCCGTACCGACTCCGGAAAGTTGTCCTCGGTATGTCGGAAGACCTCACTCTCAATTGGTGATAACCTGACCTCATATCAATCTTAGAAAACACCGATTCACCCCTCAACTAATCAAACAGGTCATCAATTCTAGGAAGAGGGTACCGGTTTTTCACTGTCATTTGATTCAACTTCTGATAGTCAACACATAGCCTCAATTACCCATCGGCCTTCTTTGCAAAAAGCATGGGAGATCCCCAAGGAGACGTACTAGGACGGATAAACCCCTTACGCTCCGACTCCTCAAGATGAACCTTTAGTTACTGGAGTTCTGCTAGTGCCATTTGGTATAGCGGAATAGAAACTGGCTCTGCTCCCAGCAGCAACTCGACCATGAACTCAACATCCCTCTCGGGGGGTAACCCTGAGAAATCCTCAGGAAACACGTCCTGAAAATGATCCCCCACAGGAGGGAAAACATATTGTTCTCATCTTTCATTATTATCAAGCATGAGACATGCCACTTGAGCTGTGAGTCCACTCATTTGTTGACAAAACGGCCCCGCACACCCTGCTCGAACATCCCATTCACCACGGTGGACATAAGCGTCACCCTCAAGCGACCTGAACGATACCCTGTGACTATAACAGTCTATCTGCGCCCGATACAACACCAACCAATCCATTCCCAAGATTAGGTCAAAACCTGACATCTCAAGAATGAACAAATCCCATAGAAAACGATACCCACCAACTTCCAAGGCACATCCCTTGCACTGCTTGATATCCTCAACCCACACTCCCAACGGGGTGTCAATTGAAATAACCCCACACACCCTTTCCACAGGTAAACCTAGCGCTACCACAAGTTGAGCAAAGATAAAAGAGTGTGTGTAACCTATTTCAAAAAACGTACTAGAAAAAAGTATAAGCTACAAGGATCATACCTCGAATAGTCGATGGTCCAGCCTCGCCATCACCAGGTGCAAACTGAATTGCCTGAAGCTGACCTACCCCTCTACCCTGGGCTCCTTCCTGATCGCCCTGCGCTGCACTGCCCCAGTGGTGTGAGCGATCTTGACCTCGAGTTCCACGTCCACTGCCCCTTCTAGTATGGCCCATGGAGCTCCAACTGCCTGTCTGATACGGGGCAACTGATCCCCTTCCTGTACCTGGTACCTGCTTTTCACTATCATACTCTCCCACCTTCCAAGGGTTCCTGCAGAACCTCTACACATGCCCCATTCTGCCGCACGAACGGCACTCAACTGGAGGTCAAGGACACTAACCATGCATATTCCCTGGCCAACCACACTGATAACAAAACACCTGGTTTCCACTCTGAGAGGCTAACCCCCTCTTCTGACCACCTTGCTGGAAACTTTCTAAACGGCACTTTCGACCTTCGGAAGATGCACCACTTGTCTGCCCAACTGGCACGACAAGCCCACCACCCGAAGCTCCCTTCAGGTTACCTTCAGAGATGAGTGCCTGATCCATCACCTCTACAAACCTCTTCAAGCGGAATATATTCACTTGAGACCTGATCTCATGTCTCTGCCCATCCTGGAAACGCTTTGCTACTGCTGCCTCATCCCCTGCTAACACTGGGACAAAGCTTCTCAAATCAGTGAAGCGACTAGCATAGTCCATCACCGATAACAATCCCTAAGTTAGGCTCATAAACTATGAAGCTCGATCCTACCTCAAAGTCTCTGGGTAAAAATTCTCTAGAAACTTCTCTTGGAAAACGTTCCACGACATCCCTTCAGTCTGCTCGGTCTGAGCCTGAATGTCCCAACAATGCCTAGCCTGGCCCTGCAACATATAAATGGCCAGCTTTACCCACTTTTCAACCGGGGTCTCCATATGATCCAATGTCATCTGGACAGATTCTAACCAGAACTCCACAGCCTCTGGCCCACCCTCTCTGGTGAAGGTCGGAGGTTGCTGCAACTGGAACTCCCTGGTCAGCTCAAACATACTCAGTGCAACCCGCCCTGGGTCCCGATCCATCATCTGCATAAGGCGAGCCAAGTTCTCCCAGAATTGGTCTTACCTACCTTCATTGATCACCACATTTCTGTGATCATCTACCAGAGGGGTGTTCTCAGCAACATCCTCCCATTGCCCAACTGGCAATCGACGTCGTGGTGGCATCTCTCTACATTGCCAAACACGAGATTTAGCATGCATACCATAACTTTCACGACTTCATCAAAAGATATTTACTAGCTACAACAAACCATTTTCATATGCTAATTCAATAACATTATCACCTCAAATTCACCTCCCTAACCATCCCTACCATGGGCCATGGTCCACATGGGGTAAACAACCACGCACTTCCACCAAACTCACACAATGTTTTACAAAAAAAAATCCACTTCGTTTCAAACCCTTATGTTTCATTAAACATCCTTTTCCCACTTGTTTTATTTCATTCTTCTCATTATTTCATGGTTTCATGAAATTCATGATGCACCCTACCTTCCTGCCTCACACACCCATCCCGTGCGTGTGCCCAACACGATGCATGCCACCTATCTCCCTAGGTGCCTACAATGATGCATGAATGAAAATCCTCGTGTCGTTAAGGCCACGAGCCAAATATCATAAAACGGTCATATCAAACCACATGTGCATCACCCAACGGTGAAATATCATCAAATGTAACAACACACAACCATGAACAACATTTCCCACCCAGGATGACTTGGGTCTTCCCTCGTACATGGGTTAGCTACTCCCAAGCACCAGCTCATTACCAAGGCACGACACATCTTAACCCTTGGAAACCTATCCCAAATAACAAGACCTCAGAGAAGGAGAAGAAATAACTCCTCTGATACCACTTTTTAACGTCCCTGACCGGGAATCCACTAAACCGGTGCTCTGAGCTGGGTGGTTACATGACCTTAAGCGTGCCTCTCTATACGCCAAAGGTTGCCAACTAGCAACGGGGGTCTATGGAGTCAAGTGGGGAGACTATACCCCTTTTTATCAGAGTAAGACACAACAGAAATAAACCAAATAGAGGAAATAATAACCAATAAACACTGAGCATGTATAAAAACCATTTCCAATAATAAATATGTCATGTCATACTACAAGTGCAAGAGTGAACAAAAACCCAAAATAAAGACAACGGCCAAAATCCCCAAAATGGTCCCGACTCCAAGTCCGGATCCTCCAACATGTGATACCCATGTCCACTCACTATCTGGTAAGGACCTTTTCCCTTCTCCTGACCAGAAAACATGAAGCCTACTCAGGTACCCAACGGCGGCCTGAGCAGGGTGTGAGTACAACTCCATAGGTCACCACCAATGGTGTCTAAAAAATATCCAGTATAAATAGGTGGTGCATGCAAAAGGAAATATGAAAGATAATTTCCAAGTAATTATTTAAGGTGCCATTAATCAGTTTAGAGCCAAATCCATTGCCACTTTCATTACGATTCATTACACACCAATCATCATCACTTACTAATTCATCACATTTCCATGGGTTAAACACATACATTATGTTACATGGGTCTAAGGCCAAAAATCACATGCTAGAGGGTAAACACATTGTTATCCTATCTCACTAAGACTAACCCCCTCATAGAAACCATAACCTCACCTCGAATCCTCATTCCGAGTGGATGCAACCGTTAGAAGAATAGATCACCAGTCCCCATTCCTAACCCGTGTATTTAGGCTGGAGTTTAGAACCTCAGTCTTACATCGACCCATGGGCGTAGATCCTCAAGTCATACCTCACACTACCAAGACATGTGCACATGCTTATATATATATAAGTAACCATCAACCATCCAAACCATTGCCCTTCGGCAACACTATTCACAACAACCAACTTGGGAAGCCACATCATGCCTTAACCCATTAACACATTATCATTTCACATCGTTTAACCATTCACCCAATACCCATGTGTTATGCCTATCTCACTAAGCATTCAACAATAGACCCATAATCCATACCATTATGGTCTTTAACCAGTTTACACATTAACCCATTTAACCCATTCATCATTCCCATGAATCAACCATTTAACCCATTCTGCATTAACCCTTAGGTTATTTCCAAGTCTAGGTGCATCACCGAACTTCAATTCCAATTTCAACTAATCATTCCAACATGTTCATCAAGGTCTCTACCTTTTATTACAACAAGGTCACTTGTTCAATCACATTCCCTAAGTCTGGGAAATGCCGGCACATCCCATGGATGGACCTAATTAGGTCAAGTCAATCCCAACACATCCCACGGGGATCGTGAGGGTTCCCATTTTCCATTTTAAACATCATTATTACCAATCATTCCAAGGATATTCAAAAACATAACCAAGGGAAAACAAGAAAACAACTAAATAAGCAAAAATACCCAAATAACCATGGGATATAACTTGTATACCACCTACCTCGAAACCGTGGTTGAACGCACTCTCAGTCGAGTCCTTAGACCTCGATCTGACCAACCTTTGGAGCTTCAACCTAAAACTAAACCAAAAGATAGGGTTTTAGGGATTCGGAACAAGAGGGAGATAAGATACAAACCCTAATCCAAAAATAGAACCAAGGATGAGATTAGCCTTACCCGGAGCTTCGATCCGCAACCAACGGCACCAAAAACACCTTAGAAACGAGGGAGATAGATCTCTTGGAGCTCTTGGGAGATTTGGTTTATTCCTAGGGTGAAGAGGTAGGGATGGAGAGGAAATCCCGAGTTGGGGTTTAAAAGCCCGGAGTGGCAATTTTTTAATTTTTCCCAACTTTAAGTGGCCGCACGGTTTATCCACACGGTTTGGAAAACCGTGCACAAACCGTACGCATGCTTTTGTCTGGAGGAGGAAGGGCCACACAGTTTTTCCTAGGCAGGCCGCACGGTTTTCCCTGGTCGTGCGCATGTCATGTACCCTGGCTTCTTTTGCCCAGATTTCCTTTCTTCCATGCCCCGAGCCCTCAGAACATGCCCAAGGCCTCTCATACTTTTGGAAGACATCCCTTGAAGCCCGAAACAAGGGATTCAACCAAAAAATAATGAAAACATACCTTTCCAAAAATCGGGATCTTACAGCATATCTGCATAAATCGCAAAGAGATTTAAAATCCAAAATCTGTAGAGATTTTTCAAAAAGATATAATTCACCTCCTCCCCCCCCCATACCCTGTTGTGTATATTTGTATTATTCTAACCTAACAATTTTCTAATAAATTACCCATGTGGATATAAAATTCACACATGATATACTATATATTGTGTGTTTTAACATCATTAGACTGATATATGAATCTATTTCTTCTTGAAATGGTATATTACAATCCTGATTCCTTAGAACATAATTTATACCCTCTAAGATCATGTGAGTTATGATTGGTGTTTTAAAAAATAGGTATTTAGAAGACATCCCATTTTTCTTGGGAGTTCATGATGAAGGAAAGATAAAAAATGGGGGTTATTTAATGTTTTTACTTGATAAGATGAAGGCATTTATTTTACTATGGTGTAGGAAAGTATAGTATTAGAAGTAATTTTCTTGAAATTTTTTTATATATGTGTCTCATAGAAAATATTATCTAATAACATAGGGTTTCTCATTCTAATTAGTTGGAGTTCATACATGATAGACTGTAATATTTCAAAGTGAAGTGACCAGCATTTGGGGAAACTTTTCCACACTCAGGGTTATCAGAACTTCATTCCAAACAAAGTGGTTTTTATTGGGTAGGTTATGTGGAAGAATATAAAAAAGGTGACCCCAGTTATCTCTACATGTCATTAAGGAGTAATAAATAATCCATGCATAATTATTTTATATAACCACTGTATAGAACTAGCTTATATGCATGGGAAAGGGGGCATTTTATTAGTACATGTATATAGATTATGGGACACATACAAAAACCTTATACACACATATAGCTCATATTCATAAGGGGGATTTTAAAATTTTAGTTTTTTTATAGATTTTATTCATAATAAAAGTAAAGGAAACTTGTCTTAGTCCTAAAAAGGTATGATACCTAGTGTGAGTAATGGGTGATTTTTTCATGCACCGTGACAAGGTGGTTGTATTTTAGATTTATATGGATAGACCTAGGTCAGTGATTCTAGGTATCACTATGAATCATATTAGAATAGGATTCAAGATACATACAGTTCTTATGGGGGTAACACCCTATTTCTATCAAGATCTTGGATATGTTTATGAAATTTTTTCATTTATGAGATTTGTAGTTGGTAATATGATTAAGGATACCAATGTCACTACATATTCTGTAAGGATAATAATCAACCCATATATTGTACTTGAATGGAAGATACCTTGAATAGATCCAACATGTCAGCATAGGAAATGTGTATCTCTTTTGGAGACTATTTTTGAATGGAACATACCATACACTAAAACATATTACATGGACCAGACTCTCGTGTTGGGGAATGATAGGACATGTTTTCCAAAATAGATAATTTTAGAGTCATATATAAGGAAATGTTTTCTTGTTTTAGGTTGTGTAATTTGAATTATCATAGGTAAATTTAATGTATTTTAATAAGGATGATTTCATACTGTTTACATTAAGAGATGAGTACAGTGATCATTTTTGTGATATTAAACATGGTACTAAATTAAAAAACTCAAATTAGTAGGATGAATGATGTGATCAACGTCTATAGTGATTAGGGAATAGGCCCCATGGGAGTAAACCTCATGTATTATATACGATCCCTTATACTTTGGATCTAATTTTATAGGATTTTTTCCCAATATCATTTCTATTATAAGAGATGACATGATCTCTCCCTAGAGAAGTAAATAGAGGGAATTTTTTGAAGTATCATATAACCTGATTTTGGTATATTTATAGGTCTTATAGTATGAAATATTTTTTTCAAGATTCCCCAATTTATCCTAGAGTTTCAAGGAATTATCATCTTTAGATATCTAGTTGAATATAGTAACATAAATTTAGGTTAATTGAATTTCAATAGGTTGAATTGAGTATGTATCATACATAAGTGAGAATTGGGTCACTTGTAATGAAGTTTAGGTTGTAGTGTGATAGTAATATAAGGCATGTAAGAGATTATTTGGTTAATACTTCATATTATTGTCGACCATATTTTGAAGAATATTAGATATATACTTATAAAAATCTTTCATCTTCCCATTTTCCTCTACATAGAGGTATTAAGAAAGGTTGGATTAATTTTTTTATTATAGATATATCCCATTAAACTCATAAGAATAGTAATTGGTTTCATTTTCTATCATTATCATGTGATGGACACCAAATATAGTGAAGATATTCAATTAAAAAAATGATGATAAACTTTTCTATGATCCCCTTTAGTTGTATTTCCATATCCTAATTAGAGAATAATTCAAAGGTGGTAACTATATGATTGAATTTCCTAAATATAGATAGGGGATGTGTCTCCATGACATCATTCCATATATAGAAAATGTGAATGAATATATGTTGGAATACAACTAATCCTGTTCCTAATAGTTGAAATTGAAATGTATTTATGCATTTAATTTCATATGGATTTCAACACAATATTATGTAATTATTGGATATAAATATCCAAGAATCCTAATTGGATGGGAGATATTGGTTCTCGATTGATGACCATTATATGATCTAGTGTTAACCAAATTTATGATGGTAAGGATTTATACTCCTAAAATATATATAAGTATAATTATATTAAATCCTCAATTATAGAGGAACACTTTTTATTTGTCCCATAATAGAGATTAAAATTTTATCCCCTACTCTGAATTTGTTCATTCTTGGATTGATCTTACAGATAGATCTCTCTATAGAGACATTCCATTTTGGGGTATATCTATCAAATAATGGAATTAATTAATGATGTTATTATCTCTTTATTTTCTAGAGTTTTCATAATCTCATTTATCTCTTACATGATATTTCTAATTACTATAGAGATAACCTTATAATGTGAAATGTGGATAATAATTTCATGATGTTGGAGATATGATAGAACTAAATAAATGAATTCTTACAGATTAGTGTTGTTATTTATGGATCATGGGACATGGGATAGAGTCATATCCTAGGGTAATTATGTTATTTCTTCATGCACATGATCAAACGAAGTAATCATTAACCCGTTTTTTGATTTATTATCTAGTGAGGTTCTTAATTTCTTTATCTAAATCACCTTTAATATGAATTAATTCCATGAAAAATTGAGGGGCCAACACCAACTTGACGAGGAGTGTCTAATACTATACTTTATTATTGGTTTTAATAACCAAAATAATAATGGAATATGGAATAACCTCTTAGATAGGTGAGATGATAACATTTCCTAGACCAAGCTAGTTTTTCTTATGGTCATCCATTCTCTTCACCTTAGGGATCCTGGAAGATCCAAAAAATTACATCTCCCAAATTTTGGAGGGGTGCTAAATGGTAAATTATTATTCATTGGGAGCTATATATCAGGTGGTGTTTTCTTTGTGATGGAATGTACCATAAGGATGTATTATAATTTCTAGTCCTTTAATTCATTATGAGGTATAAATTATATATATAATTAATAAATTATGACTACCTAGTGTGTTTTTCTCTATTTTCATTGGGAAACTAAGTATATACTTGAGTGCATCGATACCAAACAAAAAATTAACATCATGACATTTCAATTAATGCATAAGATTTTATACTACAAATATAATCTCAAGGGAATTTTTCTCAGTGTCATAATATCATGTCTCAACCTCGAGTACTATCCTTTTATTAAAGTACAACATATTTTATTTTCCTTCATCATTATTTTGGGAAATGAGTAAACCAAGTAATCATTCTTGATCACCCATATAAAGAGTAAGTGGTATCTATTCAGTAGGAGGCATCAGGTCTATTGGTTGAAGAATGTAATACATAAGGATACTAAAGTATTTCTATAAACCTTCATCAAACTCATAGGGGATTACATTCTTAATTAATATTATTATGGGTATATATTTTCCAATCTGATTAGATATGAATAATATAATATAACCAATACATACCTATAATCACTATAATTATTTGAGGTTTTTCAGTGTGGATAAATTGGTGATTACCCCTATTTTATCAAGATAAACCTTGATACCACAATGATGTACCATGAAATTAAGAAAAATTCCCATTTTCAACCTAAAGGTGACCTTTAAGGGATTCAATTTCAAATTTTGTTTTTACATCATACCTGACACTATTTATAGATCAATATGATGATTAGAGTGGTGAATGTATTTTACTAAAATATCATAAATATTGAATTATGTAGTCTTCCCCATGAAAAACATGAATATAATGTGCATCAGCAATGTTATGTGGCGCCTTCATTATTTAAATTGAAGATAATTATTTAATAGAAACAACCCCCTTGGGGAGATCATAATGTAATAGCATCTTCTTCAACATGGTTCAGGTAAACCTAATTATAACCATAGTATCCATCCTTGAAAGAAAGGTATTTCAAGACTATAGTAGAATCAATCAATAACTCAATGTTTGGTATAGGTAAATCATATTTCATGAGATTTGAGCAGAGATCTCTAGAATAAATTCCGACCTATATTTTCCTATTATTTTTCTTCATCGGCACAATATTATCCATCCATTTCATATATTAGACTTCCAAAATAATATTTTTCTTTATGACCATGTAAACCTTAGCCTCTATTATATCAGCTAGGTTCATATTAATTCTTATCACCACCTACTTATAACTATAGTGATCCTAGGGTAATAAAATATGGTGGGTCACTATATCAAGGTCTATACTGGGAATATCATAGTAATTCCATGAAAGAACATATCAATGTAGTTTCAAAATGGATATATATTTATCATATTGATTGAGAGTAATGGAATTGATAACTGTAGTAGGTTATAGATCTTAATCATTGTCAATGTTTTCCAATTTGAGATCATATATCATTGTTGGAACACCTTCCTTAGATGTTGTAGGTGTATCTATGAGATCCTTATCTTTTTCTCCTTTCTCTCCCATATCATTAAAAGAAATAAAAATAGGCATATAATTACCAGTTTTAATGTCATATTTGGGAGAAAAGGATTTTATTTTTGATAATGGGGAAGAGGAATTATTATTTTGGGTATAAGAGAAGAAAACCTTCTAAGATCCTGAAGAAATAAAAGACACTAAAGTATTATGGCCATTTTTATTGCTGAGAGAGAGGGCGGAATTGTCTATGGTGGGAAAAATAAGAGCATCTGCATTAGCAACTAGGTGCAAGAGGTCCAATTGTAATCTAATAAAGGATTTCATTATGGGTATATTGTGGGTATTATAATCACCTATGAGAGAATTCATTCACCCTCTAGATATTTGGGACATGACTTGGGGGAATCTCTATAAGATAAGGTTTCATCTATGGGGATACCCCTGGAGGTTGACCCCTGTGATCCCATTTATGGTTGGGGAATATAATTCTAAAAGGAATTCCCATAATCATGGGGGTTACCTTTTCCTCATGGGGATATAACTAATATCATAATGATTGGAACATCCATACTATATTTGTATGGGACTTTTCCAACTTTATAAATTTCATGGTTTAGATTCAATTCCATAATTTGGTTGATGGGAAATTGATAGACATTTTCAATCATACTCCATGGATTGAGAAGAGTAGACTTAAATCCATTTGATGTATGGACCAGATCAATATCATTTATTTTCAACTTCTTTCATTCCCTATTGTAGGAGGATTATCCTATATACTAATACTCACATGCATCAAATAGTTATTATTATTTTTATAACATGTTGAACTTATCATTAACTACATATTTCGTGAATTGATGATATATTGAGGTCACCATGATATTAATTTGAAACAATATACCATAAAACATAACATTGAATATTTTATCTTGATAGATAAACATGAAATTAGGGATAGAGATAAGTTCCCCAAATTAGGCATTCAACTTGATCCTTTAAAGAAGATTTTTTACACTCTTATCATGCCCATGAATGGTTAATTTTGAAGTGGAAAAATCCCTTATCATAAAACCCATGAATCAATTGGTTTTGATAGGGATAATTTTAATTATAGAGATATTATCCATGAGTGTTTGGTGAACATCGATGTCATTATGATTCTAATCAACTATGGGGGTATGATGTTCCCATGTATAGAATTTTGAAAACCTAATTCTATGAACTTGTTGATAATGTGTCATTTTGTTGAATCAGTCTCAACCTGATAATGGTATTAAGGATTGAAATCTTGGATGGTTTCATGGACTATTTATTCATGATATCGTATTTCTAAGAATGTGGACTTTGTTTCCTTATAGATAGATTCTCTATGAGATGAGGATTAGATTTTCATGCATATTATGCTAATGAATTCTTTCCAATGTTTAGATATATCCCCATTCATAGAATAAATTGAGAAAACCTATATATATCTCAATGATGGTGACCAGTTTGAGGTGTATCCTCTAATCAGTCTTCTAGTAAAATGGGATGTGGTCAAGATCAAGATCATCCAAGAGTTAATCAATGCTCTCATTGAGACTGTTAATGTGATGGACTATGAGTCTTGTCTATATCTATGGACTCTTTGAGGATTTTAAATTCATGATATTATCTTCAATAGCCTCTTCCTCTATATCCCTATCATCCACATTTCCCTCTACTCATTTGACATCCTCTACTATTATACATGTTGAATTTTTTTATATTAATGTTTAGTTTGTTTATCATAAAATGGGTCATTCAAATAAATTAAATTGAATGAGTCATTAAAAATTATTTTTTTGATTAGGTTTCTATTTGGTGGGATGGTTTTCATCCTCTTAATGTTAGGGAAATAATTTTTTTTGTATAAACCAGTTTAGGGATCGGTCAAGGTTCTTCTTCTTGTTCCTTATTTTTCATTTGTTGAGGGTACCAAATATTGGATTAATAGAATGCAAAAAAGGAATGTTCGATTTTTATTAAGGAGATTGGGGTTAAAATTTTATGATTACACTCTTACCTATGTACATAAGGTTCTCAATGAACTATTTTTTAGGTCATCCAGTCATCAAAGTTATTTACATGATTTCCTAAGACATTTTTCATTACCTTTCTTCCACTTATGTAATGGTGAAGATAGAAGACACTTATTTTTGATGTTTTTATACTTTGAAATATCCATATTCAACTATCTTATGGATTATTTAATCAAATAAAAATAATTTTTGGATATTATATCTGAGCATCCAGTGATAAGTTAAATAATTTGGGCAACTATTAAGATCCACCTCCATCAGTTTCTTGATTTCAAGAAATTTGGAAAATTATTTTCTTTCACAGCGATAAAATATCTTGAAACCTAAACCCTCTTGAAATAATATTTTTTATTAATTCTATATTAAAACCCATATAGGATCCATATTATATTTAGCAGTATTTAGATATAGATTTGACACCAATTCTAGTTTGAGTGTGATGGGAACTTCTTCTATCAAATTTATTTTCCGCACCTGATAGGATGACATGGAACAAGCATTTTCCTTACTATAGTAGAGAGTATCATCCATCCACTATGTGACTGATGAAAATTATATTAATCCACATAGAAATTTAAATAGGAATAGTCATCTTTGGAGAATATCATAGAAATTTTATGCACATGACTCTATTATATATTCCTATAGAATCTGTAAATCTTTGGAATATGTGTCACAAATCCATCTGAAAATAAAATTTTAAACTAATTCATTATCATTATATTTTAAATTTGAAATTCCATTTATTATTGTATTACTCAATGTGGGGTTGAACTGATATTGAAATTTGTGATGTAAATCTTCACAATTCACAATTGACCTTGTGGTGAGGATAATTAACCAAAAAAATGGTATGCCATATAATGTATGTACAAAACATCTTAGTTTACTAACTTCTTACTACTCAAGTGTTCCCATCATGGGGCCACAAAAATTCAAAAAATTATTTGTATATTGTTATGGATCAATATCATAGTTTAATGATAGGAAAATATGACTTCCAAAGCTGAGTGGAGGAAGTTTCATGTCCACCCAGTCAAGGTATGGTTTTACCTTTGGTTTTAATGGAGTTTCCATTCCCTATATGACTTATATTCATGTGATTGGGAACATGATATAGCCAAATTACTCTAGAGGATTAATCAAACATGGGGACACATTATTATTGATATCCCATAGGGCCTGATATAACCTTATTTTCTATGTTTGTTTTTAAACCCAGTTTTCATGGGTTTATGATTATTGGAATGAATTTATGAAACCTGAGGTCCTAAAAGAGAGAAATATTGATAGTATATTGCTATTGGAGGTAGGTTAATTGTTTTTTTACAGAATAATCATGATGATTGAATGATTCCCAACTTGGTGTAGTGGATCTTTATTTCCATGGAACTCTAATTAATGAGGATACATTTTTTCCACTATAAGGATTTATTCAGTGGGAATATTTACTTTAATCATCTTGGAATTGGGATTTTTCAATTCTTGTATATCAACTTCTTATCTTACTAATTTTTCATCAATGAAATGTACATCAATTTATTTAGGGAGTGCCTAAGATAATTCCAATCAACTCCCCTTAAATTAATATAACGCATATTTTAGGAGAGGAAGATGATTTATTTGGGGACATGGTTTTGTGTTTATCTATGTCTTTGACTACAAACACCCTCCTCACATAGCTCAATGAAAAATTCATGTTGGATAGGATCCTCTCTATCATGTTCTTCTAGATTAGTATTTCCATATTATAAATTAGTATTAATGACATTAAGTTAAGTATACCGAGAATCCAGAATCATTTCATCACCCTCATCTAAATTTTAAATAGTTATATTATATTATATATATTCACAGAGGGATAGTTTGGATTCCACTTTCAGCCTCTCATAATTGGATGGTCTTTTGGAATTATGACCCCTTCAGGGTTTGATGTTTCATCCTTCCTGTTCCATGGGAGAAAACTTATAAATAGTTACATATAAGGAGTTCCCAGTGAATTTTTTCTTGGAATATACCTATTTTTTAGGATATATCACACATTATTATAAATGGGAGATATACATATTGTGATACTTATCCAATCCAACTGAAACCAAAATTCCTTATTAGGGTATTTTTTAATGATACAAATGCATCAATCCCTATGGGTTGGGGTTTCTTGGATGTTATTGTTGTTTCATCCATATATTATTGGGGCTATAAAGATCCCAATTATCATAGATGTGGTGATGAGGATACAAATTTCCTTAGCCCTACAGTCTTGGGTTTACTTGTCCCTACTACAATTATATCCACAATTCATTAGGGATTGGATGATTCAAAAGGTGGTGGTAGTTGTAAATATGATGATAATACCCCCATCTAATTGGATAGGTATTATTCCAAGATTTTTGTTGAAGATTCTTTAATATAATCCATTATAATATTTTATCCTTTTATATGGTTATGGGATATATGAAGCATATTTTTTGAGCATGAGATAATTCAAGTGCTTATTCTACAATTGGGGGCCTTTAATTTCTCAACTAGGGGCCTTTTCAAATTTCTAGAATCTTGATATATTAACTTTATAAGGGATCGTTATTGGCATGTGTGTCATTTCTAGTAATTAAGAGTAGAAAATTTTCATTGTATAAACTAGTTTTCATTTCCATATTCTGGTCTTATGAGTTTTAATAAGCTAATAACATTACAAAATTTTTGTATCAAAGGGATCTACTAACATGGATGTTGAGAAAAATATAGTGTTCAATATACACCTCTCCCTTTAATGCATGAATTGGATATAACATTCTCAATTATCTCTTGGATTTTCCTCAAGCCATCAATACAATCATGATGATTATTATTATTATTCTTTTTAGACATTAGTTCTCATGCTACTAAATAGGCTAACGACTCAAATTGGTGGAAGATATTTCCTATCTCCTTAAGATGGTTGGTGTATCCCTCAGAGGAAATATATTATGCCTTGATTGGGAGATGAGTCCTCTATAGGTAAAGGAAAATATAGAGTATACATTGTGCTTTTATTTCTTGAGAAACCTCATAACGGGAGATAATTGTAGGATAAAAATTCTAGAATATCTCCCTTTCACATACCCCTCCACATATGTAACTAATTTCCCTCATATTTATAGGCATATTCCTCTACCTAATCTGAATAAAATGGTTGTTTTTTTTAATATTATTACATGTGGCTTATGGGAGGTGAAGAATGTGGTTTCTACCCCCATCTATTCATTAATTTTAGTGAAGGATTATTAGATGCTGATGGGGAACATTATATAGATAAGCTTGACATTTAATGTACCTGGAAATATGAAGGTACTTTGAAATTTGTAGGATATCCATGTCTAGATTAGATATCATTGTTGGGAAGATCTGCAATGTAGAAATTAGGGGATAATTCCTCATGATCTATATTAATACATCCATGGGGAGGACATTTATAGTGATTATAGTCTCCAATTTCTAATAAGGACACATATAATCATTCACCTACTATTGATAAGAATTTTATGGCCTCAAGATCACTAGTATTTATTTGGGTAGTAATATTAGTGTTCTTTATATCTTTATGTGATGATCTATGATGATTTTATTTATATTCTCAACATTGGGGTAGTAGGTCCATGTGTGGTTAGTGGGAACATTTTTGAATTAGAACCCTCCTAGAAGATTCCTATATTACAATCAGAATATATAGAAGGCCCTCTCCAATATTTCTAATAGTATACAAATGCTTCTAGGTAACTTTCAAAATATAATGGGATGTTTCTGAGATGTCAACATGGATATGAACTTGACCCAAAGTGACTTTCATAATATGCTAATGAACCATGGATGGAATAGGAATATATTCCCAATCTTGATTTTTATTCATCAATATAATATTATGAAGATTTTATAGAATGGTAGAGGTAATATACACCCCCTAATGTATCACATTTTAGGTGTGTTGATATGATCCTTCATTGTAAAGAGTTGGAATATGGGCATGCCTCATATTGGCCACCAGAATATTCCAACAAACCTCAGTCAGAATTGGGATACACACCCAGTCCTGATATTCATTATTTATTATAATTTTCTGAAAATCCTACAGAATGGGATAAGTATTATATTCACTATCCTATATCTCCTTAGATTTTTTTTGATGTTCTCCTTAATCAACATGAGTAGGAATATGGTCCTAAATCCTATTGGCTATTGGAATATGCTGATGATTTATTTCAACTACCGTAGCAAGAGTATACTTGGAACTTTATGGAATATGGGAAGGGATATATTCCATATCTTTATTATCCTTAATAATATGTTGATATCTCTTTAATATATCTATCATATGTATATGCACTTATACTTAGATGAATTTCAGGTTATGGTGATGAACCCTAGTTGGAATAGGGATATGAGACTGATTTTGTACCTCTTCCTTCACCAAAACATATCAATGATCCTACTGAATTGGAATGAGAATATTTGTGTGATCCTAATTCACATCATAAATATATTAATAATTTACTTCTTATATTAGAACAGGAATATGTTCCTATATATTTCTAATTTATGGAATATTTTGGAAGATCTATGTTATAGAATATATAAAATTCTAGCAGTTCTGTGGAGTTTGAGTAAGGATATAGGCCCTGTATTTTAATGTTTTCAGGATATGATGGAATATTTTTTTAATTGAAGAGGGTGTAATAACCTGAACAACTCCAATCTATGAACTAGATCATCTTACCCCATGGGTATCATATAATAACATGGTTTCCTTCATATCACACCCTAGGATATTACTGACTAGGGTTACTTATATAATTAATGATTATCCTCATTGGATAACACATTTTCTTTCAGTATACTTTTTTCTCACTCACACCCTAGGAAACTACCCAGTAGGTTACCCGTCATGACACTAATTCTGGAAAATCACACATAAATATAGAGTTCTAATAAGGTAGGATACAGAAAAAATGGTTCACTTTGTTAACATGGAGTAACATTTAGAGTTCTAAGTCTCACTTTTCCTAGGGTGTTACACTCCCCACCCCTTTAAAGCAAAAAACCCATGTTGTGGACTCCAAACCTCAAACCCAAGAAGTGCCTCTACACTTTTGATTGGGTATTGGATATAATACCATTTATAATTTCCTAATGTTCCCTTGTCCATGAACTAAGTCTTCTAACCCCATGGGTATCTTGTAATACATTCTCTTTTTTCCTAGATAACCATAGGTTATTACCCACTGAGGCCACTTATCTACAAATGATTTTCCCCATAAGTCAATGCATATATTTTAGCATTCATTTTCCTCACTCACACACACCCTAGGAAACGTTCTAGGAGTTCACCCATCCTTCCAATACTCTAGGAAAACCACAGTTTACTATGGTGTTCTAATCATGTAGGATTCAAAAAAGAAAGGTGAACCTTTTTCACAATGGTAGTAACATTTATCCTTTAAGTATCACTTTTCCAAGGGTGTTATGGAGGGCATATATACTTCCTCATATCCACCTTCTACTTCTATAGTATGTTTATAGGATTGATATGAGGGGGTATGAATATGTTTTTTCACCTCATTTTTTTCATACATAGGAAAAATACTTTATCTTGAACCATAATATTACATGACTCCTAGGGTTCTACCATGATAGGTGGTTGAACTTCATCTATAGTAACCATAATATAAAACATTTATCTATTAATATATATAATATTTTGATTTTATTACCCATATGGAATGAGTGTATGTACCCATATCATGGTTTTTGTTTCCCACTTCTCACGAAGATGAATTTAGGGATCACTGGATTGAGTAACTAAACTAGAGGTATGCTGAATAGCCCCCTCAGCAAGCTGCTAAAGAGTAGAAGTTGAGTGGTTTTTGTAGTATCGACTTATAGGGGGAACCCTCCATAAAATTTCTTGAGTTGTGGTGTTAAAGAAGGGTTTTCCCATATTATTTAGGTTGGGTAGGTATAAATTATCACATTTTGGAGAAAGGATGGTTGAGGTGGAAATGGGTGCCACCTATTTAGCCACCATTTTCCTTTTCCAAGTAATATTGTTGAATATTAAAATGAAAATACTCTCATGATTAGTCTCTTAGGTTGGTATGGAATCATTGTAATGAAATTCCCTAACTAGGATGTTAACTACCTAACTCTAGATACACATACTGGGTGACACTGCTATCTTAGTCGATTGTGAGAAGTATTCTGAAACTGTTCAGGCTAACTATTGATTGCCCGATGGTGATTTATTTACTTTTTATTGAAGGGATCTCTGAATTACTCCCTATATTAACAAAAAACCATGAAAAATACCCATCATTGTAGCATAGTAGATAAGGATTTAATCATATATAATAAAAATATATAATTTTATTTAGTTACAATTGGACATTTTGATGATTATAAGATCCATGTTGGTTTACCAATTTTATTTTCCATCATGTTTTGTGTTGAATGGTGAATCATGTTCCAATTTTATTTTTACACCTATAGTCTTCATGATTATAAGACTCACATTATGCTCACCATTTTTTTTACCCTATTTTCAATCTGTATTATTTATTTCCATTTAATTATCCTGAATTTCATAGGTTTGTGGTCTTGGAGACATATCAATGAACTATTAATTAACATTGAATCATTTGGATAGGAAATTAAGCTCATCCATATCATTGGGGGAGTTATTGTGTACTTTAGGACTCTTTTATAGATTTAAGACATGTTCCTAGATCTTACCTAGTAATGTTAATAATTCTATTAGTTACCCTCATCAAGTATGGTTGATTAATAATTGGTGTGAATGAATGAATGCTCGTATATATAAATTAATGGTTCTATATTTCATTAATTATCGTGTTAAGGGATGGTACTTTTGTGTAAATCCCCATTATCTATCACTGTGGAATTTAATGTCATCCTGAGATATAGTTGAGGCCCAGTTTTTTGGATAAGAGATATTAAATTGGCCTATTATATATCCATGTAAAGAGAATCAGAATCCATATTGTTCAGTTCAACATAACTATTCATTTCATACCTTTCATGTTCGTGTTATAATAAATAATTCCAACAAGTTTAATGTCATGAAGAATATACTTTATTGGAGAAAGGTTCCTAGTGATGGATGGTGTGGGACTTACACATGAGCATCCTATTCTAGTAAACCTATGAGGGGGTGTATCCTAATGAGGATTGGTGGGTCATATAGTAGGAATATAGACTACATATAAACACATTGATTTCATTATGTATTTTTTAAAAATATAGGAGATATGATAATTCTTGAAGCGAATATAGCCCTCCGAGAAGGGTTATTTCATTATTGGGGACATTTTCTAATGAGAAGAATTCTTATGAAGTATAATATAGGATAAAACATGCTAAGTCATAAAGGTAATGTGGACCCTCATATGGGGGAATGATGTCATCATTAATATATCCCGATGATAAAAATATGATTATACTGGGACTCAACATCAGTGGGATAATTTATAAAGAAATAGAATTATGAGAATATTGGTTGTGGGATCTGAAGTGGAATCATATATATCCTATTGGAGAAATAAATTGGATCCCACATAGTTTGAATGACATATTTTAAGGTCATGTGATAGGGTACTACCATGTAGTTTAGTGTCATGTGGTTTTGATATCCTCATGTAGTTTATCATCATTTGACTAAGATGTTTTCATGTAGGTTAACATTACCCAAATAGGGAGATTTCATGTAGTTAAATGTCACAATACTAGGATGTTTATTCTTTGTTTTTTTTAAAGGTGGTGACATGAACAGGTTTCCCAATTCATGCCCCAAAAATTTATTAAAATCAAAAAGTTACAATAGAAACACGAGGTGTAATGTACTTACACCAGCAGGGAATTAATGTATGGTACAAGAGAATACTCAAACAACACCATACTAATATATAATTAGGTAGGTCTTATGCAATGAGGCTACCCTGTGGTCCTTCAATGGAAATATTCCCCTTTGGGGGAATGTCTCATGGGGAAATATAACCCTTTAACAAGGAGAAGATATTGTTTTTAGGGATAACACCTATTAATGAATCTCATGCTGCATGTTCATGGGGATTACACCTAAGTAAGAAGCCTATACTAGATATTTTGTAACTGTTCTGATAGTGTAATCAAATCATATCTCTAATCCCATTTAAGCATGTTTGCTGTGAGAAACAAGAGATGGGGGATGATCATGTACATTTCACAATTATATTTTTATGGGACATATACCTAAATATGGATCAAAAAAGATATGTGGTTGGTCATTAAATCTAAGTACGAGGCCTAAGTTTAAGTTATTCCTATTATGATAATGGTGAGTTCAACTCACATCTCTATGCCCATGTGAGTCGCGAATGGTGTGAGAGACAATATATGGTGGAATATCACGTAAATTTCATGGTATTATATAATTATAATGAATTGGGGCTTATGCATTGATTTTTCCTATGTAAAATCTCTATTTAGTGCTTACATATTTGGTATAGGGTCATAAGATATTCAATTGGGTCTTAAACATAAGGAGGAGGGAAAATTTTAGGGTATTTTTATTATGCTAATTTCATGGTCATCCAAAATCAAAAAGCCCATACGAGTCATGACTAGTGTGAGAAACAAGAGATGAAGGGAGATCAAGAATGTTTCATGGGAGAATACAATTAGATTATATTGAATCTTACACATTGTAGTTTCCCAGTGAAATGTGTGTTTTGGGATTACAATTAAGGTGGATTCCCATAAGAGGTGTAATTGGGTCTTACACCTAAGGAGGAGGTATTCTTGTGAGTATTCATGGATTTTTAATGGAATCATATATAGAAACCACCTTAGGATAAGGAACCAGAGGTAAATATCATCCTTCTACCTTCCTGTCTATTAATAGGTCTGGGTGGCGTAGAGAGTTAGTAGTGTAGTATCTTGTAAAAAAGAGTAAGGTGTTACTCTAAGAGGGATTATATATTCATATCATACCAATATATTGTGATAAAGTCCATCATATATCAAAGATATTCCACTCTTGTGTATTCTAGATAAATACCACCATTGTCAAGGGAATCCACAACTATGACCCCCTTAAGGGATCTACTAATTAGTGATAATGACTTGGAGCCTCCTTTTATCAATGGGATCTATAATCAAAGGGGTATTCATTAATGTATATGCCCTGATCATGTAATTTGATTGTCTTTATGGGAGGATTCAATATAGAATTATCAGATTTTAGATCTTTCTTAATGATAACTATGGTGGTCTTCCAAATTATAATTTCTTAAAAAAATGGTTGGAAGAAAACATAGTGCCTAAATAATGGGAATGCATCTTAAATATTGGGATTTCTTAGAGTGGGTCTCATGAGGTGGACCATACTAATAGGAAGTTTTGTAGTAATCTCATCATCTATAGGCTCATATTTTCCTCAATAGGGTATTCTTGTCCCAGTGTGGTTGACTAATCTGATGTGAGGTTTTAACAGTGGCACAGGCTTGTCCTTGCATGGTCATCCTCACATGCTATGAATCATGTGGTCATCATCACCTCCATGACATTATCCTATACTTTTTGTGTTTGGATTCACCTCCATGATCTCTTCCTAACCTCTGTGTGGATTACCTAACCATTTTTTGGTTGGTTAAACCATTGTGTGGGAATATATTTACCATTTTTGTTACCTGTATATGGGTATTTCTAAAATAGGATGTTCTTAGCTATCGATTATAACACTTTATTTTATATTTTCCATCTTATGTTCCTTTTTTAGATATGGATAGGGATATTTATCGACAATGCTAAGTATGATCCTATGTATCGAACAAGAGTCCTTGGAAGGACCTCACAAAACATCAAATTTTCGACATGTCACTATGTGGTCGGGCCATATGGTGGGAGAAAAGACCATGTGAAGCATCTTCGAATGATGATTCATCACTATTTATTCGGTCCACATGGTGGACCTAGGGACCAAACATAGTATCTATAAATGTAATTTTTTCACCACATGTTTGAAACATGAATCATATAGGGGGCCATATGGTATTCATGCCCAAATATTATAAGTCTTTGTGACCTCCTAGCTCCCTAGGTTCCCTTTTCTTATCTTTTAAATTTCTTTTCAAAATCATTGAAATCATTTATTTTCACAATTTTTATGCCAATTCATAAGTTTTTTTTGACCTTTTGGGTGTCATAGCTAGCCCTATTCAGACTCCCTCCATGAAGTTATATGAAAACAATTATATACATCCCCTTTTGTGATGTGATAAATGAAAATACCTATGTAGAAACCCTTCATGAAGTTCTACATATCCATCTATTTTCTTTCTCCCAGAATGAAGTGCTATGAGGCCATCTATATGTGTACTCCCTGCATGAAGAGTAATGATTACATCCCTTAGGATTAAATACTTTTGGATCTAATATTCATTATAGAAAAAACCTTCAATCAATATAATCCTTGTGTATTCCCAAATACATTGAGTTGAGATACTCCTCTCAGTTTTCTTATATTCCTTAAGTTAACATACTCCTCATGGTTTTAATTATATCAGTACTCCTCCTAGGTTTAAGCCTAAATTTACCTCAATGTGAGGACCTAATGCATATTCCCCACTCAGAATAATATATTTTCCCCTTTCATAACACAAAAATCCATCATCAGCCACCTGATAGGTTTAATCTATCCCTATATATTATCCTATCAATTTTCCAATTAACAAGCTGATTTGACTAGGGTAGCTCAATGCATAAGCCCCACTCAATCCCTTGTTGTGCGCTCTCATGTAATATGACTAATCTTATATTTTTCTTTATCACATCAAGTAGTAATAATTTTCTATTTGAGTTTTAATAGATCCTTCCATTATTATAATTGAGAAAAAAATATTTAGAAATAATAAATAATTATAATTTCTTAACTGCGTGATAGTAAACTGCATAACATGCATCCTTACAACAAGATGATAAACTATATAAATAATTCATGTAATATGACCCTAAACTATTTCACTTGAACTACAGAGACTCTGATTTATATTAAAAAAGATACATAGGAACCACCCAAAGGTTTAACCCCAATATCTGAAAACATGCCTTTCCTCTAATGTGAAATGTATAAGATGAAACACACTTATTATATATTGTCAGTCAAGATACTCCTATTAGTTTCCTCACATGACTTTAGAAGAGATACTCCTTTTGTATCCCTTATATTATCCTTGAGTTGAGATACTCCTCTTAGTTTCCATAAGTATACATTGAGTCATGATACTTCTCTTCGTTCACCTATATGAGCCTCATATTTAGTGTAAGTCCCAACCTGAGAAACCTATATTCTATGTGAAAAGAATTTCACCTCATAATACTGATGAGTATATGGTGAATCATCCGTATCTTGTGATGAGCCATAGTTTCCTCTTATGATTATGTATATATGATACATGAAATCTCCTATTTACTTATCTAAAAATAGGGTTAACTAGAAAGGGTCAGTCATGCGTAAATCCCACACCAACCATTTCTAGGAACCTTTTTCCTTGTATCCCATGATACATTACATTAAACTAAATAGACTCAGTTATAGATGCATAACATTAAAATGAACCATTACAGTCTTCATCAAATGAACTTAAAAGTTATGAAATTCCACATTAAGTAGAACCAAAATATGTGGGCTTTGATTGACTTCATAGAGATGCATAGGAATCCCTTTTCATAGGCCTGGTCTTAACAACACAAAAACTACCACCTCCTTACATGGGGATAAAATAAAGATTGTGCAATTATTTATTTAAATTTAATCATCAAAAATTAATATGAAATATGTGTGGAATATATTATACACACATACGATCGTATCTTTACATGGATTTGTTCAGGTCATTGGCATAGGGGTAACTATTACCATAGTGGGAATTAATAAGGATTAAAAAAATGGATTAAATATATATGATTGTATAAGATACAAATGAATCCCCTTAAATGGGTGTGATGTTCTCAACATCCCATACTCTTAACTAATGTGCATTCTAATGTGTCACTAGTAAAGTCCCAGTGATTGTTTCCTTTTAGAAAGAACATTCTCCCAACTCAAAATGATAAAGAATGATCACAAATCATAGTTTCTATCAGAAATAGAAACTCCCAAGGAATCAGATACTAATGAATTTAATTTGTGTACTAGTATAGAATAATCTTCTCATTTGACTCCAATTATTGAATTTATACCTATACTTTTGTTATCCCTACAACATAATTTTTTGGAGTGTAAATAAAAGAATCATCTTATTGGACCTCCTATAAAAGATAGGGAAGAATGTTAGTATAATTATTAACAATAACAAGATATATGGAAGTGATAATATATCTTATTTCTTACCAGGAATCTCTTGGACCAGCCTCACATTCCTTCATTGGTCCTTATTGATGCCTCAGTATTTCAAAAACTCGATTCATATAAATGATTCTACCTTTATTAGAATGAATAAAAGGATCAAGTTCTTGGAGATATATTTTCTTTTCTTTGATTTTATCATTAAAAAATTACATTATGTATGGATACGTATGAAAACCAGGTAAAGGTAATTTCCTTTTCCTGGATAAACATATTGATATCTTGAGAATTCATGTTACTTCTCAAGGAATCTTGTTCTATATAACTCACTTGGGAATTATCTTAAATTGGAATAGACAGTTTGGGAGACACCCCAAATATTGAAGGAGTGGTGTCTAGATGACTCATTCATTTCATTTTCATCTAGGAGATCAGAGGCTTTCTCAGTGAAACCCCCTTCCATATTTTTCTACCTCTGATGATGTTCCCTCTCCTCTTTATCTTCTATAACTAGTGGATTGTTGACTTTTCATACCAAGATAGATTACTATGTGTTAATATTTGATCTAATCCATGTTTTTGTATATTTAGTAACAAATATATGTACATTTTTAATAGGTATTAGAACAACTCAGATACATGACTCCTCTTATATGAACATAATCAAAAATTGAGAGTAAAAAATGATATTATTTTTGGTTCACATTCTATTAGAAGGGGAGAGAAATTTATTCTATACAGAGAGAAACTATAGTTCAAATATGTAGGTTATAGACCAATCATAGATAAAATTACTATAAATCCTATTAACCAATACACATTACCTCATAGTTATGAGGAAAGACTACTCCTTAGGACTACCAGATGCATTTTCAGTCATGATGCATGTTTCTAAAAAGTATGGTGTCAAAATAATTTATTGTGTGAGTTTATATTTCTCTTAAAATCCTGATTATTCAATGATAATGACATAACTCGAATTATAAAATGGAGATAAGTTTAGAAGTATGTGTATGAGATTTATTATTCATTTATAATTTCATAGCCCCACATATGAGCTAAAATACACATCTAGAGCACTTGGAATTTTCTAAAAAATAATGAATTGGGTATTTCCTTGATGAATGTTCCTTAAATACAATACAATTATACCATCATTGGAACCACCTAATTGACTCTATTTCTAGTATCTACTTGAACCACCATTAAAAAATTATAACTCTAACTCCATTGTATGGGACTCATAATGGAATAAGTAACTACATATGAATATATTAATGAAATACACCAATAGAATTAACTGCTCCAATTATGGAGTGACATCCCAACTAGATTTGGCGTAATTTCCATATTTTATAATTGTACATTATGTTCCAAAAATAACATAGGTTATATGAGTTAGGAATTTCCTTGGCCTCCTCATCTATTTCTTTTTACCAATTTCCTTGATAAAACAACTCTTCCCATATGCTAGAAGGGTATTTATTTTCAGAATAAGATCTTGTCTCATAGAATTGAATCCAAACTAGAGTTACTCCTTCGAAACTGATGGAGTCTACTCCATGTTATCACATGTGGAAGGAGTGGGTATAAACACATCATAATGATCCACTATAATTAGAACTCCATTAATCTCATGCATGTCCTAGAGGCTTATCCCAACCTCATCATGTAATATATTTAAGGTGTTTGTATTGGGACTCCATCTACTAATCATATTAGAAAAAATATGCTTGATATTGTAGGAGAAAAATTATAACACCTAGAATTATTAATAAAGACCCATATATTTGATATCCTTACTGAATTCCTCGTAACTTAGTGACTTCAAGAAGGTACAACCCCAATCCATGCCAAATGTAACCCTATAGAGAAGATTTAATCAATATGAAAGCCCTAGTTTATGGTCGACTATATATTTTTTTAGAATGGATTTATAACATTAGGTATATCTCTCTAGAATTTTTCAAAATATATCCATGGTTATTGGGGTGTATCCCAAAACATAACAATTTGAGCGGGAATATTCTCTAATTAAACGACTCACTGATGAAATATTTTCCCAATTTGTCTCCCATGGGTGATTGGTTGAGGAAAAACTGATGACTAAGGAATTGTGTAGGAATAGGAACATCACTTTATAGTATCAACCTATAAAAGGTAAGCCTCACTGATATAAGATAAACTCAAAAACATTCCTTCATTAACACTAATATAAGATAGTGTGGAAGGTGGTCACTATGTCTCTGATCAGGCTTCAAATTTTGGATAATATCATCTTTTATCTCATTAGTAATGAAAATGAGTTACAATTTAGAAATTTTCCATGAAGGGGAGAAGTTAGTTTTTTTAGAAAACAACATTAGATATGGAAATGGAAAAATAATAATGCCTAATTTTACATATAGAATCTAAATGAACCAAATAGGCACTATAGGAAGCGCATGGTTGGTGTGAGAGAATATGTGTGAAGCATATTATTTATAATCATGTACCAAAGTATGTGGTCCCTTATCAATAGTTTCCAATAGTACATCCATAAATATTATATATTTTATGAAGAGAATATATGTTCAAGAGATCTGGGACCATTTAAGAATCATCATCCATGTGTCTGTGAAAAATGAGGAGACCCTAGTCGACATACATTGGGGTTCCTACCTCATTTTATAAAACATAGAGTTCATGTATATTATTTTATCTCCTTAGAATTGACTTATTTTTATCCATAACTAACCCAATTCTAACATGGAAATTTTTTAAATAATTTGAAAATGAAAACTCTTAAATAATTATTCAAAATACAATTTAAATTTAAAAATGGGAGATTTATCTGAAGTAGATAAATAATTCATGACACTCTCCTTCAATCGTGAATCCAAAAAATTTGAATCACCTTAACTATTCAAAAAGTGTACAGATTCATAAAATAATGATTTTTTATTATGACACTTCATGAACATTGTTGTATCTTCATGAACCTTTTCCATTTATGACTCTAAGTTCATGATTTTTTATCATGTCATTGAGAATGTGACAAATTAATTATTTTTAAAACCTACTAAAATATAGAAACTTAGTAAGTACAAGTATCGATTTCCATATGGAAGGAAAAAGTTTGTATGACCAAATAAAAAAATCCAAAATTAAAAAATTAAAAAAAACAACCAAAAGAAACTGAAATAGTGGATGATAAAAATGATGAACAAAATTTGAGCAGTAGAAAGAGAGGCAAGAAAATTAGGAATTAGGGAATCAGACTGCATTGCACTGATAAAAGTTTATCTAACATCAAGTTATCATTTTTATGTTAGTTATATAGAAAATATGTGATCATCACCTAATAGTTGTTATGTTTTTAGAATAGTCCAAAAAATTCTACTTAGTAAGATTTTTTCATCAAAACTAAGGATACAATTAATTCTTTAATGGAGAAGCGTATCATTAACCATTTCCAATTTTTGATACTTTGGTTGATGAAAAAGGTAAAGTATCCACAAATTTCACCCATAAGATTTTAGAATTTTGTTAAATTAAGTCTCATTATGAATGAAAATGAAAACACTGAATAAAAAATACATTTACATAAAGACAACAACATGAGTTGAGAAGATGAAGAATTTCAATGCATTAAAATTCAAAAACTCTAAAAAATTTAACCCGATCATGATTTGAGTGTAAAATAAAAATATATTCAACATATTCATCAAAAATATAGAATAACTAATAAATAAATTATAGGGAGAAATATTCTTTGTCAAAGTTGATTCCCTCTTTATTATGAGCTTCGCTAGATCATTGTTATCGTTCTCCTAATCATAGTATTTGCATCCTCTCTCGACCCCTCTCTCATTTCTTCACATAAATAATAATGTCTATATCTTATTAATGATGGATTCCTCCTTTTAATTTTCCAATCAAAATGCCACCTCATTTTTCTAAAATGAAAAATATGTCATCAAGGTCAATATTCTTTTTCTGTGATGTTTTTTCACAGTCCCATAACTTCAATATTTACCTCCCACAAACTCTGAAAAATGCACAAGAAATTAATGAATTATTCTAACATGATACTTATCAATGATTTCATCATCTCTACTCTATTATTTTGAAAAAATACAGAACAATATTTCAGAAGTTTCTCTAGTTTGATAGCACTTAATTCTCAACTACTATAAATATTCAAGATTCATTTATCTTCACTCTCCTTTTATTTCCAAAAAACAACAGATCAGTGAACCCTTATAATCCATATTGAACCTTGGTTTGTCATTCATTAATCCTTCTCATCTTCTAGCACAAACCCGAATGAAAAATATATGGTCATCCTCAACTTGAAAATCTTTTGAAAACCAAAAACCAGGCTGATAAAACCTTGTTAAAAATATTGATATCCAAATTTGAGTAGAAAAAATATATTGACACACAAATAATCCTCACAATCAAAAAATTATGATGATCTCAGAGATTCTTCATACAAACATGGATGGAAATTCTTGATTTGATCTTCAAAACTCATAAATATTCAACCAATGATTTCGGTTAACCCAATTTCTAGAAGATCCCCCTTCATGTCATGATGAAATTTGAAATCCCAGATTCATCCAAACCTTGATCTTAAATCATATTCACTACTTGGGAATCCATAGATTTAATATAGTGAGAAATATTTCCTTATTCATTGGAATTTGTTAAATCTTCAACCCTTGGACTGATATTTCAAGATTGTACAGTACTGAAAACATCTTCCACTCTATTTACTCAAAGCATGATTCATCATTAACAAGCACCCGAATGAAAACTAGATTTATTAGATCAAATAAAACATAATTGATGGGATCATCAACAACAATGATAGTGGGTTCACACATGATTAATCCTGGTTGCACATCACATAATTGAACTGGATTGGCCTTTTTCATCATCACTATTCTTCTTTGATCACTGATGGTTCAGATGTGGATTTGTTATTCAAGGTTATGTTGTAACCTTAGGTCTGAATTCATCTCATCCTCTTCCTCAGTTCACCATGGAAATAAACCCAGATTAATTAAATAGAGATTTCTTAGATTTGGTCGGTCATCGACTTCATAGATCTCTAGTGAGTTTCAAATCATAGATCTCGATTCAGCTTTACTCAAGTTCCCTTAGGTATCAGGGATTCAAATGAGTGGGGTGAAACCTCCTTAAATCTATCGAACTCAGCTTTGGTCACCAGATTAAATTATTTTTCCTTTATCATCAATGATCTTGATTAGGGTTTTTTTATGTTTTGGTTCAGTTATGTTTTGTTTGACACTGGGATCTCAATGGCTCGATTTTCCCTTATTCCGGTCATGCCTGCATAAGATAAATTCACTTACATGAGTAAAATAAATTATCTTACATATATTATTATGTAGATAATGATTATTGTATACATAAATTTGGTAAAAATATTACACCAACCAAATTATCTTACATGTCCTTGCACTGCTTATTCAAAATCCATTAAGTCTTGTATAATAAATAAAAATAAAACCAAATAAATTAATGGCAGATTAAAATAAATTCAAAATAACTTTTAAATTTTCAAAACCCAACAAGATTAAAATAATAAACCATTTAATTTATTAACTAAATAAACTAAAGATTAAAATTACAAAAGTGATTAATTATAAATAAATATTTCAAATTATTAAATAATTATTTAAATAAAATTAACTAAAAAATTAAAAAATAATTAATTATTAAATTTTTTAAAACTAAACACAAAAGGGGAATAAAAAAAGTACACAGAACATAAAATTAAATAAAACTCAATGGATTAATAAAATAAAATATTTATTTATTTATTTATTTTAAAAACATAATTAAAAAATATGAATAATGAAAAATTGAATGATTAAATAATAAAACAAGAATTATTATTATAAAAACCATTATTTTATTAATTACACTATAAATTAACCAAATGTTATTATTAACTAAATTAAAATCATTTCAGTAATAAATAGAAATAAACCCCAAAAAAAGAGGTGAAAAATGTAATGAATAAAGGCCACATAAAATTCCCCCACACTTAAGATGTTTCTTTTCCATAAGAAATACTTATTCATATTCAATAGTAGAAAATAAACCTCAAAATCGAAAAAATAAAATGCCACTAAAAATTGATTTTCCCTCATGGATTATTTCAAGTAGAAAAGATAAATTTCCACTTATATAAAATTTCCTTGGATAAAAATTGGTTACTATTTTATAGAAATGATTTAAAATAAAAAATTTAAAGTTAATTTAACAAATTTCAATTTTCATCCAACTGAATGTCAAAGCTCCTCTTCACCTCCAGGTAAGCTGACTCACATAATTAGAAGAAATAATAAATAGAAACTCCACTAGGATAGGAAATTTTAATAATTATAATAAATATAAAGAACCCATCCAATATATTTAAGAATAAGGGAAGAATGAATAAATAATTTATGGCTCAACTCAGATTAGGATTTTCATTTCATAGTCCATTTCGATGCATATCTTATGAGTTAAATTCAAATTAAAAAGTTAAAAGTAAATAAAATTTTTATGAAATTTTCCCATGATTTAACCAAAAACCATATTTTCTAAGAGGTAAAGGGAAAATATTTACTCAATAAAATCCAAAAGGTAATAGAGATTATTCTCCTCAAAGTGTCGTCACAACTCTCAAAGATATGAAAAAAATTTGTCTAGTGAAATTTTTTAAGTGATGATTAAAAACATTCAATTTAAAAAAATATATTAATGGTTTTTGATTTTATCTCGATGAATTATATATTAGCATGTTAAAGACCCATCCCCCACACTTAAAACCCAAAAATGTACCTATTGTTGAACTCATGGTGGGAGAACACTTAACACTTTTAATGTTCAAAATGATTTTTATTTCAGTAGTGAATTTTTGTATAGGCATTTAACACTTAATTTCAAAAAAAATCTTCAACATCAAATCATTTAAAACATACAAAATAATACCTCTTTTTTACTACTTCAAATTAATTACACTAACATATAATTTTCATAAAAGATGCATGTTGTGTTGTGAGTTTCAAAAAGATAAAAATTATGGAACCAAGATAAGTATGATAAGAAATAAAATTTAGTAATCAAATATTTAAAAAACAGTAGCAATAACCATAAAGTATTTTACTTTGAATTCATCATGTAAAATCACTTAAATAATAATTCTAAAATAAATTATGACACCCCATTAGGAAGAAAACAAAATATAAAACTAGATAAAAATTAACGTAGTTGAACTTGAATTTTAACTTCCCTACAATAGAGCTTTAACAATTAATTATCACCAAAAGACACTTCCCATTTTTTCACTTGAATAATTAATTTGGTAGAACAAAATTACATCTCCAAAAAAATGAAGAATATAATCACAAATTTCAATAATTTAAAGTTCAAAATAGAATAGAACTAGGGAGAAGATATTAGAAAGTGTTATCCAATTTTATTCAAAAATGTATCTCCTTGAACATTGATGCACACCCAACCACTTCCATAAAATAAAGATATGTAAAAAATAAATCCATCCTTGAAAATTCATCATAGTGAGACCAAGTTAAAAGTGTCAGTTTTGTGAAAATTGAGAGAGGAACACCATAGAGGAGAAGAAATGTTATTCCATCAAATAGAAAAATAAAAATCAAGAAAGGAAATCATGGGTTGTCTCCCATATAGTGCTAAATTTAAAGTATTCATCAAGACTATATCCCCAAATATGTTTTATATGTGATCATTTAAAGGTTAATATTCACTATTGGTTTTTATGGAATTGATTGTTTTGAAAATTTATTCTTGTTCCCTCAAGGATTTAAACACTTCGGATTCTCACAACACTCCTCAAAAATACTCCAAGGTCTTATAATTTAACCTCCCACCCTTTCTGGATTCAAGGTTAATAAATGGTTAATGTAAAAATGAAATAAGTATCCTGGTATTTTCAACAAAATAAACAACTTCACTTCTCAAATAGTTCCCCACACTTAATGGATTGAACGGTTCATAATTAGGTGCAACAAATATTCCAACCATCTCACTAATATCCCCAAGATGACCCCAGAAACAAATCCCCTAGGTTAAGCAGAGAAAGATACCTCAATATTATCAATTAAATTCTCAAAATTATGGAAGAAAATCACATCATTAAGGTTCTAGAATGAAGCATAAATAGAAAATGGAATAGTGGTTTCAGTATATTGTCGCTACCAGGAATATTCTTAGATTAGGATCCCTTTTGTGATGAAGGGTAAACCTCCTTAATATTCCCTAATAATTATTATATCTATTTAATATAAAAATATTATTCTAAAAAATATACATTATAAGGAACAAACTTGTTGTTCGGTTCTAGAAAACATCACAGATTATTATTTTCTACAGTATGAAAATTATGGGATAACTCATTAATAATAACTAATGAAACAAATATATCCTAGAATTTTTTCTAATCCTTAAAACACTCACTTTCATCAGAAGAAACACTAAAAAAATTCTGACACTTCTCAATATTATGGTAACAAGAAGCTATTTCCAAGATATAAACGAGAGAAGACTATGAACATTGAACATCATCTTGAGAAGCCCTTTCAACTTGAATGTTTGGGTGTGAATGGACCATGTCATGGTTCTAAGAAATATATTTCCTAATTTTTCTATCAAGTTTCCCTAGCCTTTTCGTCTCAAGTGTGGACATATATTCAATAAAGTTTTCTTGAAAATTATCATTAACAAATATTTCAATTATGTTATCACAAGAACAATGTGCATATATCTTAATATCTTATATAAAAACTTCCTAGGACATATAAATCAATATATATATTACCAGAAGAGGTGGCTCTTCAAAAACATGGAACTCCTCCTAACCATCACTGGCCTGAAGAGTCACTTTACCCTTTGAAACATCAATCGTTACCCCAACTGTATCTAAAAACTACCATCCTAAAATTATAAAAAACTTTATTATCACTATCCTTTTAAAGAATGAGAAAATAAGTATAGATTTTGAGTTTTCTAACATCAACTAACAATTCATCTACCCTTCCAAAAGGAAAAACATGTGACCTATCAACCAATTGTAGTGAAACTGAGGTTGGTTTCAGCTCTAAAAGACTTGAATTCATGAATAAAGAGCATGTCATAAGGTTGATGCTAGAACTTAAATCACAAAAGAACCTAATCTCCTCACTGACTCCAATTTTACAAGATATTAAAAAGAAACCAGGGCCAACGAGCCCGTACCCGAGTGGTAAGGGCTCCTGCTTGCCATCCAAGTGACCCGGGTTCAAAACCGGGTGGAGGCGAATTTCCGGGTACTATAGTAGTACTGTAGCAGTATTGTAGTAGTCACTGTAGAAGTTACTGTAGCAGTTACTATTCGGTACTATAGCAGCCGGAACTATTCACCTGATTTGGGCCTTTGGGCCACCGGTTTGGGCCTACGGGTCTCCAGGGCCTTCAGGTCATCAAAGGCCTTCGAGCCACAGGGCCTTCGGGTCACGTAGACCATGGAGTAGCCCAGTTCACACAGAACAGGCCCCAGAAGAGGATCAGAGCAACAGGAGTAGCAGTCACCAGGTGTAGAGCTAACCGGATTGGAAGAATGAGAGGGTATGGCAGCCGTCATCAGGACCAGGCACCGTGCAACTTTGTACGGGGTAATGCTAGCTGATCAGCAATACAAGGTGGGGAGCTAAGTATATCAATGATGCAAGACGCTGGGGAGGGTCATTTCTAGTGGGTTGTGCCTACGGGTCATGTAATGGGAATGATATTCCCCTGGGCCTTTGGGTCATGTATTGCGGGTCATGTCGGGTCTTGTGCCTTGGGCCTACGGGTCATGTACGGGTTCCCCTTCAACCCTTAAAAGGGGGATTATCTATAATAAAATAAAAAGAAGGCCTTTGGGCCATTCAGGCTTAAAAAGAAACCAGGTTCTTTTAATTTTAGAGGAATGTTCTTTTGAACAGTAGAACTATAATCCTCATTCAAATTAATTGTTTAACACTCATCCCAATCCCTCTTATTCTACAAGAATATTTTAATAAATTTAAAACATAGAGTAAATTTCTTCAAAGCTTCAACAAAGGGGATAATAACATTAAATATCCTAAATAATTGAAGTAATTTCAGATAATCTTGTTCATTGTTCTATTTAAGTCTTTATAGAAAAGGTATTGGAGGAACATAATTCTCCATGTTTGGTAGTTTTCTCTCATAATCCTCAAATATAACATTTTTATTTGCATCCTTAATAAATTCTCACTTTATCTTATTCTATTCTTTGGTTTTTTCACTTGAAGATCCAACATATTGATGATTCTAGACACTGCTGTCTAGATTTATAGATTTGGTATTTCCAAATTTTTCTTTTTCTGGTTCATCCAAAATTTTAGATTCGTCTACCCAAGGATGTTCATTAACTTGTTCTTGATTTTTGAGACTTGATCTTTTAGTTATAACCATAAAAAATGTGGGTTCATCACTATTGTGATTACTAATTTTCCATTGTTTCTTCCTCCTAAATTGCTAGCTAGTTATCACATTTTCCACTCAAGATTATGAATTCTAAAAGTTATTTCATCCCTATATGAATCAATTATAGATTTTTTGTAAATCTAAATCAACATTATGATAATAAAATATTCTGATTAACTATCGAAACACCCCCCCTAACATCTATATGAGAATTTGAGGATTCAATATTAAACTATTTTTTAAATGATAGACTAGATTTTTGTGGATAAGCAGAAGCATCATATTGTTTCAACAGACCTTGTTTTCTACAAGATAGATTGGGGTAGTTTTTATAACTAGAATTAAAATTATTCAAAAATGATTCATTGAAATCTTGGATTCTATTCTTATAGTCAACAAATTGGGAACTGTCTTCATGCTTCACAGAGAGATCAAAGTTGGGACAAAAACTTTGAGAATGGCCATATATCCCACAATGAGTACACAACTCCCTAAAATAATTTTCATTAACTTTAGAAGACTGGGAATTAGGATCAACCCTATGGATAACTCTCTTCCTTGTACTTTTATTTTGGGATTATTTTGAAAGTTTTTTAAAAAAAAACTGAAGTTCATCTGCTATCATATCTAAGAAATCACAAAAAAAATTAATCAACATGATTTTGATTATAAAAAAAGTAAGAACATTATAGAATGTATCCATTGGGAGGTGAGGGGAAAGTTGGGGATTTGTAAATTTTATAAGGAATCCCCTAAAACTATCCCAAGTTTCATGGAAACGTTCATCCTCCTCTTTAATGAAACCATTGATTCTATGTATCACTTCATTGGTAGTGTTTCATGGGTAAAACTTGGTAAAAAAATAATTAAAAAGTTGGTACCATGTGTCCAAAATTTACTCAAATAAATTTTAAAACCAACTTCGATCATTTTTCTTTAAACAAAAAGGAATGAATCTCAACCTAATTACCTCCTCATTCAATCCATAAAAAGGTAACTATTGAATTACACCATAAAATTATCTAACTAATTCTATAGAATCATCATCAGGTTTTCCATTAAAGGAGGGTAACATATAGAGGTGTGATTTTTTCATTTCATAATTCCTAGACCTTTGGGATAACCATATACAAGAAGGATGACTTGATAAATACATAAGACAGAAATCCTTAAACCTATACCTCTAAGAATTTTCATTTCTATGTTGAGGTACAACATGATTTTGGTTAAAATTTTCAGAAACTCTTTGAATTTCAAAATTTAGATTTTGGTTTTGATTTTCCATTTTATTATTCATCTTAAGGGATGAAAAAATTTGTTTATTTCAATAATTAAATGTACAATTTCAGAATTAAAACATGCCTTAGCATGTATAATATTTCAGGTTGAAAAATATCAAAGAAATCATACAGTAGTGAATCAATAAGTATATTTTTAGAAGATTTTTTTTAGAGTTTTTTTATGAAAACTTTTAAAAAAATTTATTTTTTAAGTTCCATTTTTAAATGTTTTTTTAATGGTCGCATGCACCTTCCCAAGAAACGGTGCCAAAATTTGATCACGCTTTCATTGATAACGTGAAAAATTAATTATTTTTAAAACCTACTAACATCTAGAAAAGTGGTAAATATGAGTATTGAATTCTATAGTGAAGTAAAAAATTTGTATGAACAAAAAAATAAATCAAAAAAAATAAATTTAAAAAATATAAAAAGAAACTGAAATAGTGGATAGGAAAAATGATGAAGAAAATTTGAGCAGTAGGATATAAGGCATGCAAAGTAAAAATTAGGAAATCGAACTGCACTACGCTGATAAAATTAAATTTCTTCTCAAACATCAAGATATCATTTCTATGTTAATACTGTATAAAATGTGCGATCGTCACCTAAAAGTTTTTAAGTTTTTAGAATAGTCCAATTAATTCTCTTTAGTAATATTTTCCAATCAAAACTAAGAATATAATAAATTCTTTAATAGAGAAGAGTGTCATTAAACTTTTCAAATATTAAATACTTTAGTTGATGAAAAAAAGGTAAAGTATCCAATATCATAACCCTTCAGTTATTATAATTGTGTAAAATTTATTCCCATTAATAATTAAAATGAAAACACTGAATTAAAAATACACATACATAAAGGTGAAAATATGAGTTGAGAAGATGAATAATTTCAATACATTACATTCTGAAAACCCTAAAAATGTTCACCCGATCATGATTTGTAACACCCTAACCACATTTTATCTTTATTTTCATCATTTTCTTGGTGCTCGGTATTTTGGTCTAGGTTTGGGTTGGGTTCCTAGTGAAATTTTTTTAGTTTTGGAGTTTTTGGGTGGTTTTGGCCTTCTATACGGTCTGAGCATGGTTTGGTCCAAACCGTGCGAGGCCCAATAGTGACTGTGTGGCCTTATTTTGGAAGCATGGATGAGGTTCATGGATTGTACATGGTTATAGAAAACTGTGTGATGAGCATGAAAAATGGTTTGGTCAAATGACAGAGCTAAGTTGCACAGTTGGCGCACAGCTTCTCAAACCATGTGGTCAGCCTATGCGAGGGTCCCTTCCCTCCAATAGGTTGTTCATGGTGGCACACGGTCTGGTAGACCATGCAACTAAACCATGCATCCTTCCTGGTGTTCAAAAAACTTAAATTAAAATAAAATCAAAAAAAAAAATAAAGAAAAGTTTTAATAATGATGATGATGGTATTATTATTATTATTAGGATTAGTAATAATATTATTATTATTATTAAGATTAATAATAATAATAATATTATTATTATTATTAAGATTAATAATAATAATAATATTATTATTATTATTATAAATATTATTATTATTATTATTATGTATTTAATAAAATCCTCAAAATAGGGGTCTCCCCTTCCTTACCTCCCCTGCATGGCACACCCCCCTCTTACCTCTCTCGCACGACCCGACCAACCGAGAGACCTCTGGCGTGCCACCACCCTCAATATAGTGACCATTTCTCCTCCACTTTTAATGTTCATCCCTCTCCGTTAAGGTTCTTGTCCTCTCCTCCTCCTTTTATTTCTTGTTTTTCTCCTCTATGGGTCGTGGATACAACGGTCGAACCCTAGGACTTCTGGTGAGCCAATTTTTTATGTTCCTCTTGTTTCTATGGCGTGTGATATTGGGTTGAATTTAGGCATGTCTCAACATCCACTACTAAAGGTGATGTGTTTCAGACCATTTTTGTTCACCCTCCATTAATTTTGGGTAATGGTTTTCAATTTCTTCACGTTGGTTCAATTTTAAATTAGGGGTTTTTTGGTTTTTGAGTTCTTGATATTTTTCATTAGTGCATTGGACTTTACTGCGGTGGTTTCGGGTTGTTGATGTCAAAATATACTTATACACATATGCATTGGTAGTCATGGATATATGTAAGTTACCCTTTATATATATTCACCCATGGTAGGATGAATATATATAATGGTTCTAGGTGTGCTTACATGTATATATGAAAATGCATACGCATGTAAGTGAAAAGGGGTATATGCATGTATAATCCTATATGTAAGGATCTCCATGTACATATTTGGCCATGAAAATATGTACATAGGGGATAAGTTCTATTTCATATAAGAAAAGATGCATATGTGTGTGAGCGGTGAAGAGAAGACTCAAACTGCCATCGTCAGAAGTAGTTTGCCTTAAGTTTAAGGTGGGTCCCCTATGCCTAGGCCTTTAATTTAAATTCCATGATTGATTGATTGTTTGTTTTTAAAATTTATTTTCCATTTTTATATAAAATTAATATGATATAAATATAAATAAATATATATATATATATATATAATTGGTCGTTTTCCTTGAAAATGGCTTCACACTTGGTTGTTATACCTTCTCTTAAACTTTTAAAATGGGTTGTTCAAATTAATCTTAATTTCAAGCTTGATTTTAAATGTGTGGAGTTTTGGTTGTTCAATTATCCTTTTAAATGTTTTTTTAATTTAAAAGTGTTGGGAAATAGTGTTTTCTTAAGTGAAAGTATTCCTTTTAAAATAATGAGTCTCATTTGTCACCTTGAGAATGTTTTTTTTAAGTGGAAAACCCTTCTTAAGGCATTCCCCCTTGTTTTATAAATATAATGTGCATATTAAATGTGTGATTTTTGATATGTTTTTAGTGAAGAGGTTTGTTCATTGTTGTGTGATGTAAAAAGGGGATGAGCTCAAGGAGGTAGATCGGTGGTGAGAGGTTGGATGTGTTTTTGAGTAAAGAAAGTGATATGTTCGCATATGTTAGTCTGATAAAAACACACCACCACTTGAAATAGAGAACATGGGAAACCTGGGTACTAAGGTGTTCTAACTAGAACCAGTATTCTAGTTGACTCAAAAGTGGCATGACCCGGATTCATCTAGCAGGATTTATGATGACAAAACAAACTAAATCATGGTGATGATTTGATACCACTTGAACTTTGGATGGATTTCTCTCTAGTGGATCATGCACTAGGAAGTTTTGGGTTATGGCTTCTATACCATGTTTCACTAATATACAAGGTTATTAGGGTCCCACTTGTGCTAGTGACCTATAAGTATTTCCCATGGTGCTCGCTTTTGACATGATATTTATGATGTGATTTTCATTTCATTTGTTTCACGCTTGTTTTCTCTTTTATGAAAATAATATTTTAATCTAAATTGTTTTCCTTTAATTTTGAATTTTCTATGTATTCTTGGAAAGTATTTTGGAAATGTGATGTAAATAAAATGGTTTTTCTTGAAAAGGGAATCTTTTGATTTAACTTTAAAAATAACATAAAACCTTATTTTTTATATGGTTGTATTTTTTAAACTAGCATGACTTGGCTTTTTTTTAAGGTGAGGCATAGGGAATAGATTTTTTGGGCACACCTACTAAGTTTTAATACTCATTACTATAGTTTCATTTATATTTTTATTTTGGGTGTTTCTTCCTACTCGGTTTCGGTCATCGTTGGGCGATATTGGTTTAGTAGTCAGTGTTGACCCACAGGGTCACATGGAGGTATGTGCGGTTTTTTTTATTTCTGATTCTTGTGTTTATATTTTTATTTCTCAATTTATATTTATTTATTTGTGATTTTTTATGGTGAAAATCATTTTAAATTGATTTATTTTGATGTTTTTCACTAGTTTTCAGCCTGGGAGGATCGGGAACTCCTCTTGGGCATGGTTGCATGCTGGTTTGGGTGACCAGTTCTGGGTCAACATGAGTTGGCTTATGACAAAATGGTATCAGAACATTCCCTTTTTATTTGAGGTGTTAGGTATCATATATATTATGACTATTGGGAATCTAGATTTAGGTGCGGGAAGGATTCCATGAACCCTTTCCCATCTTGAGCCTCAAGTTTCCAGGGGTAGTTTGGGATTTGAGTCTTTTGTTCGGTATGTGTGGATAAAGGATGACAATGGGAGTGAGTCTATGTTATGAAACATGATTGTATGGAGTAGCAACCCATGTGTATCTCGAGTGTGTGGTTCAATATACTTCATGTGGTTGATGCTCACTCAGAACATGGTCTGTTAAGCTATGTTGTTGGAATAGGCATGGACACTATTTCCTTATTCTTAGAAGTTTTGGTGTAAATTATGTTTTGGATTAGTTTTGGTTGGCTGAGTGGGTTTCAAAAATGAAAATGGTTTTTTAGGAAAGGGGTTTTCAAAAGGTAAAATTTTCTTTGGAGTGGAAAAATGGTTTTTGAAATGAAAAATATTTCTAGAAATGGTTTTCTTTTAAAGGAATGTGTGTTTTCAAAGGGAAAATAGAGGATGTTTTGGAAACCATTATGGTATTTTTGAAATAATTTTTGGAATTTAAAATGAAATTTACTTGTAAATTTGGAATTGTGTTTCTTTAATGATAAGGGGTGTCTTCAAATTGGTTGGGAATTTGGGCTTTAGGTTGAATGGACAATTTTGTAAATGAGAAATGTTTTGAATTGACCCTTGGTATTTCTATGAATGATCACATATATGGATGTATGCTTGTGAAAAGTGGGTAATTTGTTGTATTATTGGATGGATGATTAATCTAGAACAATTATATATATGTGTCTATGTGTTTGTGAATTCATGTAATAACAATGGTGGGTATTTAAGTTGTTTTGTTTGCTGAAAATGGTTTTCAAAAAGGGGGGTTTCTATGTTTTGAAAAGTGAATGAACAATTGTTTTGTGTTTTCCTTTCATTTTGGGAATTATTTTTCATGGGATCTTGGTTTTGACATGTTGAAAATGATTTCATAATCATGATTTGATTTTGGGTTTTGGTGTGTGAAGTGTGGAATTTTGGTTTATGATTCATTTTGATTTGGCTTCGTTCTTCTTGTTTTTGGTTATTCCCTAGAAAAGTCCTGGTAAGGAGTGAACAATCAAACTCTAGGATGCCTTTCTATGTGTTTATGTGAAGGAAGGTTTTGGGAATCCATTTTGGTCATCATTTAGTGGCTTGAACTTGTCAAAACTGATGTGGTTATGTTTTTTGAGGAAATTATAAATAATTGTTTCTCTGAGTATTCCCATTGATGACTCTACCCAGACATTGAATTGAGTGGTGGAGCTAGAGCCTTCCCTGAATTTGGACCACACTCGAGTCTTCTTGGTTTTTCACCCACCTTCGTTAGCTAAAAAATATAAGAATGTATCATTCGTAGTGGTCTAAAAATGATGTTTTGTTCGGTGTGGTCGCTTGGGTCATCTGAAGGGGTTCTGTAAGCCACACTACCAAAAGAAGAAGTTTTAGTTGAGTATCGTCAGCTTCTGGTTGTGAGTCAGTGGATGCTTCAAGATATAAGGGATCTAGCCATAGGCTCTAGAGTAAATCTTGCACGCAGTTAGCAATCATTGGGTGTGGGGGACCTTGGTCCACCTTGTGTATCCACACTACAAAAAAATGACTCAAGTATAAGGAGTTATTTTTTAGTTTAGAAGGGATTATAACCCCTTCTAAACAAATTAGCAGTGGTTATGAGGAACCTCCACTAATGTGTCTGCCTACTCATGTTAGAGGCGGTTTTAGAGAACCACTAGTAAAGTAGTGGATAAATTAGTGGTGGTTAGATTAAAGGGGATTTTAACCCCTATAATCTATTTACCATACTAGAGGCGGTTAGAAATAACCTATATTCGAATAATAAGTTGCATACTAGAGGTGGTTATAAGGGGTTATTTTTAGTTTGGAAGGGATATAACCCCTTCTAAACACATTAGCGGTGGTTATGAGGAATCATGGATAATGTGTCTGTCTACTCTTGTTAGAGACAATTTTAAAGAACTGTTGGTAATGTAGTGGATAAATTAGTGGTGGTTAGTTCCCCCCATAGGCGGCTGGGGTGGTAGGGGGTTGGGGCACCAGTCGTGGGGTCGAGTCCCCGGACCATGTTCTCTTGTAGCGTGTGTATGTAATGGAAGTTTTTTTAAATTGGTGGTGGTTAGATTAGAGGGTATTTTAACCCCATATAGTCTATTTATCATATTATAGGTGGTTAGAAATCTCCACTATGTGAATAATAAGTTACATACTATAGGTAGTTTCTCGAACCGCCTGTATTTAAGGAAAAATTAGAAACCCCCTCTAACAAATGATATATTAGAATCAGTTATTATAAATGCCTCTGATTAGTTATATATATATATATATATATCATGAGACTATACCCCCCCCCCACGCCACTCTAGTTCCCATTCCGGTCCAAGTCCCTCCCGCCCCTCCCAATTCCATTCCAAGTCAGTCGTGTATTGTTTTGCATCCCACCCATCCCCCTCTAATAGAGGATATATTAGAGGTGATTATTATAAATTCCCCGAATTATTTATTATATATATATATATATATATTGTGAGTCTGTATTCCCCTCGCACCCCCTCTGGTTCCGGTCCAAGTCCCCCCTGCCTCTCCAATTCCCATTCTGATCCAAGTCCCTCCCGCCCCTCCCAATTCTGGTCCAAGTCAGTCCCAACTATTTCGCATCCCACCCATCCTGATCTGGTTTGATCCTGCACCAACCTTCCCTCTACCATTACGGCCTTGTCCAGCCCCCATCATTCGAATTCCCATCTTGATCCAAGTCCCTCCCACCCCTCCCAATTCCAGTCCAAGTCAATCTCGTACTATTATGCATCCCACCCATCCCCCTCTAATAGAGGATATATTAGAGGTGGTTATTATAAACACCTCTAATTAGTTTTTATTTTTTATTATATATATATATATATATATATTGTGAGCCTATATTCCCCCCACACCCCCTTTGGTTCTGGTCCAATTCCCCCCCTCTCCAATTCCCATTCTAGTCCAAGTCCCTCCCAATTCTGATCTGAGTCATTCTCGTACTGTTCCTCATCCCACCCATCCTGATCTGGTCCGGTCCCGCACCAACCTTCCCTCTACCATTACGGTCCCCCCTTACCCCCTCCAATTCTGGTCCAAGTCCCCTCCTGCATCCCCCCTCCAATTCCCATTCTGATCCAAGTCCCTCCCACCCCCCCCCCCAATTTTGGTCCAAGTCAGTCTCATATTGTTTTGCATCCCACCCATCCCAGTCTAGTCTAGTCCCGCACCAACCTTTCCTCTACCATTACAGTCATGTCTTGCCCCCACCACTCTAATTCCTATTATGGTCCAAGTACCTCCCACCCCTCTCAATTCTGGTCCAAGTCATTATCATATTGTTCTGCATCCCACCCATCCCCCTCTAACAAAGGATATATTAGAGGTGGTTGTTATAAACGTCTCTAATTAGTTATTGTTCATATATCTATATATATATATATATATATCATGAGCCAGTATTCCCCCCAACACCCCCTCTAGTTCCAGTCCATGTCACACCCTGTGTCCCCCCCTGCCCCTCCAATTCCCATTCTGGTCCAAGTCCCTCCCCCCTCCCAATTTCATTCCAAGTTAGTTCTGTACTGCTCTGTATCCCACCCATCCTTGTCTGGTCTGGTCCTGCACCAACCTTCCCTATACCGATATGGTCCTATCCCACCCCCTCCCTCACCCGGCCCTTAAGTTCCCCCGTGTGCGTGTTGTGTCGCACCCCCCCCCCCCCCACGCCCCTTTGTAAAATGTCAAGGTGTTGAGATTCGATCCGCTGACGACCATATTATACAGCCCACCTCTATACTTCAATGGAAAACTATTTTTCCTTAATAAGTTACACATTATTATATTTATATATATTGGGAAGGTGATTAAAATATATATTGTTTGAATAAATAATTAAATAGATATAAATATTTATATATTATATATTTGTGTATGATATTTATATATAATATATATTTGTGTATAATATATATAATATATTAGATACATAAACATTAGATAATATATATTATATTTTTGTATAATATAATATATATATATATACATAAAGAATTACATTTACATATAGAAATATATATTTATATACATATTTGTAAATACATTTATATCTGTGTGTGTGTATTTATGTATTTATACAATATTTATTAGATATAATATAATTATTTTATATGTAATTATATAATAATTTTTATATATTTGTATATATGTACATATGTGTGTAATAATAATATTATTAATTATTTTTATTTTTATTAGACCTATTTTTTAAACTATAAAAATTATATGTTGGTTTTATAAATATTATACATTTATATATTTTATGATTTATATTATACATATATTATATTAAATACATTTATATTATATATTTATGTATGTGATTGTATACATTTATATTATATCATATATATATACACACACACAAAACTAAATACATCCATATAATTGGAAATATATAATATAATTAAATGATATATATATATATATACTAAATTAATTTATAATTGATACAGTATACTACAATATATATAAAATAATTATATAATATATATAAATTTATATATAATTAAATATTTATAATATATATATATATTATATATATATATATATATATATTTGTTTATATGATATATATTTTTATGCATAATATAATATAAATGTATTTATACAAAAATATACAATAAAAATGTATTTAATATAATATATATATATATATATAATATAAATCATAATATAAATGAATAGTATTTATAAAACCATATATAAATTTTATAAATTTGAATAAATTTATTTATAATTACATTTAATTATGTATACCAATATTTATATATGTATAAATTTTTTTTATATGTATAATTATTTATTTAATATATTTATATAATGTATTTATATATATATATATTATAATGTATTTAAATACATTTATATAATGTATTTATGCAGTATATATATATACACACATGTGCACGCACACATATATATTATAAAATTTGAATTTATATGAGATTTATTTTTTAAAAAAATTAGAGGGAGTTTAAACCACCCTCTAATCAAAGGGATTAGCGGAGGTTCATGACCCCCCATCAAATTTCTTGAATTATAGGGGGTTCAAAACCCCCTGTAATTCCATCAATTAGAGAGGGTTCAAACCCCCCCTCTAATGTAATCAATTAGATAGGGTTCAAAACTTGATCTAATTTCTTAAATTAGAAGGGGTTCAAAACCCCCTCTAATCTAAGGGATTAGCAGCGGTACATAAACCCCCTCTAATATCTTAAATTAGAGGGGGTTGTGAACCCCCATTATTTCCTTTTACAAAAATCAATTATATATATATATATATCCAAAAGAATATTATATATATATATAGCTCCTTTAAAATCCAACAAAATATATAGCGCCACTAATTATTAAATTAGCGGTGGTTTTTGACATAATCGAATCTAAAATCAAACAAAATAAAAAAAATAATGCTAAAAAATTTATAGGGGGTTGTGCATAACCCCTTCTAAAAAACTGTCGCTAATTTGCTGTTTTTTTTTGTAGTGCTAGTGCTGGATTGAGAACAATTTAAGCTTCTCTATTTCAGCTTTCTTCATTTTTAAAGGTTCTTTTTTTTGTAAAAGGAATAGAGTCCTTGTTTCTTTATTGTGGTATTTTTTGTTTTGAAATATCATATGTTGTACTTCTCCTAGTTCTTGAAAGTTACCTTTTTGTCTATGAAAGGCTTGGTGTTCATGTATCCTTACAAGCCCCTGTAGTTGTGATTGTTCCTTATGGATGTGAACCCTTAAATTATGGTCTCTGTGTGGATTGTTTATAACTCTAGGTTGTGTTCATTTTGGTGATTCTTGTGTCTTGTAGAGATGATGAATCATGGTTGGGTTTGATACTTAGTTTGGGGTTTTCGTTGGGTCCCCCTTGTGGCGGGGGTTGGTCTGTGTGGGGAGTCCCTGGGTTGGTCTATAATGGTGGTTCCCACTTTGGTTCGCATTAGTAGTTCTAGAGTTTTCATGTACAGGGAGTTTCAATGATGGCTATGTTAGTTGGGTTCTTGTGGTGGGGAGAACCCTCCCCTCTTTTCCTCGTGGTTCCTCTTTCTATGCTTCTCTTTAGAGTTGTTCAGGTGTGACTTGTGGAGTTAAAAGGTCACATTGAGGTGTGTGGTTTTGTTTGGCCTCATGTAGTTTCGAGTTTTGGTTTCATTCCTCGTTCAGTTGGGTGACTTTCTGGGGGCAGAAATTTTTTGTGGTGAGGAGAATTGTCACACCCCGGCCACAGTTTCTCTTTGTTTTTATCATTTTCTTGGTGTTCGGTCTTTTGGTATAGGTTCGGGTCAGGTTCCCAATGAAAGTTTTTGAGTTTTGATGTTTTTGGGTGGTTTTGGTTTTGTGCACGGTTTGAGCACAGTTTGGTCCAAACCGTGCGAGGCCCAGCAGTGACCGTGTGACCTTTTTTTGGCTTCATGGATGAGGCGAACGGATTGCGCATGGTTATAGAAAACCATGCGACAAGCGTGAAAAATGGTTATGTAAAATTATAAAGCTGAGTTGCATGATTGGCGCACAAATTCTCAAACCATGCGGCCAGCCCATGCGAGGGCCCCTTCCCTATATTAGGATGTGCACGGTTGGTGCGCAGTCTGGAAGATGGTGCGGCCAAACCATACGGCCTACTCAGTGTTAAAAAAAATTAAAAATTAAAATAATTAAATTAAATTAAATAAAAATAAAAATAAAATAAAATAAAATAAAGGAATTTTTTAATAATAATAATAATATTATTATTATTAAGACTAAAAATATTATTATTATTATTAGGTTTTTAATAAAAACCTCAAAAGAGGGATCTCCCCCTTCCCTACCTCCCCTACGTGGTGCACTCCCCCTATCTCTCTCGCACGACCCGGCTGACCAAGAGACCTCCGGCGTGCCACCTCCCTCCCCCCGATGAACATTCCCCCCCCCCCCACTTTGGTGTGTGGTCCTCTTTGGTAAGGTTCTCCTCATCTCCTCCTTCAATTTCTTTTTTTGTTCCTCTTTGGGTTGCACACGCCATGGTCGAACCCTAGTGTTTCCAGTGAGCCTATTTTATGTTCCTCTTATTTATAGGGCATGAGATGGGTCTCTTGGTTCAACTTCAGGTACGTCTAGATATCGGTCACCGAAGGCGAGGTTTTTTTGACCATTTTGGTCCACCCTCCATTAATTTTGGGTTAGGGTTTTCAATTCCTTTGTGTCGGTTCAATTTTAAATTGGGTTTTTTGTGGTTTTTGAGTCCCTGATACTTTTCTTTAGTGCATTGGACTTCGTTGTGGTGGTTTTGAGTTGTTGATGTTAAAAGAGACTTGTATGCATATGCATAGGTAGACATAGATATGTGTAAGTTCCCCCTTTATATATATTCACTGATGGAAGGATGAATATATATAACGGGGCTAGGTGTGCTTACATATATATATATATGTGAAAATGAATACGCGTGTAAGTAAAAAAGGGTATATGCACATATAAGCCTATGTGTAGGATCCCATTGTACATATTTGGCCACTAAAATATGTACATAGGGGCTAGGTCTCCTTGTATATAATAAAAAATGAATATGCGTATGAGCAGTAAAGATAAGACTGAAGTTTCCGTCATCAAAAGTAATGCGCCTTGAGTTTGAGGTAGGTCCCATGTGCCTAGGCCTTTAATTTATATTCCATGATTTCTTGATTGTTTTTAACATGTGATTTCCATTTTTATATGAAAATTCATATGCTATAAATATATATATATAGTTGGTAGTGGTCCTGAAAAAGGGTTTTGCACTTGGTTTTTAGACCTTCTCTTAAACTTTTAAAATGGGTTGTTCGAATTAGGCACAGTTTCAAGATTTATTTTAAATGTGTGGTGATTTGGTTGTTTAATTGGTTTTAGAATTTAAAAGTGATGGGAAATGGTGTTTTTTAAAGTGAAATCATTCCTTTTAAAATAATGAGGTCCATTTGGCACTTTGAGAATGTTTTTTTTTAAGTGGAAAACCCCTCTTAAGGTATGATCCCTTATTTTAGACATATGATGTGCATATTAAATGTGTGATTTATGATATGTGTTTAGTGAAGAGGCTTGTGCATTGTTGTGTGATGTAGAAAGGGGATTCTCTCATGGAGGGAGATCGGTGGTGAGAGTTTGGATGTGTTTTGAGTAAATAAAATGATATGTTCATGTATGTTAGTCTCATAAAAATTCACAACCACCTGAAATAGATCACATGGGAAACTTGAGTACCCTATGTGGGCTAACTAGAACCAGTATGCTAGTTGACTCGGAAGTGGAATGTCTTGGATTCATTTAGTAGGATTTATGATTACAACACTAACAAAATTATGATTATGATTGGATACCACTAGAACTTTGGATGGATTCCTCTCTAGTGGCTCACGCATGAGGACGTTGTGGTTTGAGGTTGTTATACCATGTTTCACAGAGATACAAGGTTTCTAGGGTCCCACTTGTGTTAGTTACCTATAGGGATTTCCCATGGTGATTTCTTGTGACATGATACTTGTGATGTGATTTTCATTTCAGTTGCTTTATGTTTGTTTTCTATTTTATGAAAACTGTGTTTTAATCTAAATTGTTTGCCTTTCATTTTGAAATGTCTATGCATGCTTGGAAACTATTTTGGAAATGTGATTGAAATAAAATGGTTTTTCTTGAAAAGGGAAGCTTGTGATTTGAAATTGAAAAGAACATAAAACCTTATTTTTTATATGGTTGTATTTTTCAAACTAGCATGACTTGATTTTATTTTTAAAGGTAAGGCATTGGGAATAGATTTTTTGGGTATGCCTATTGAGTTTTAATACTCATGCATATAGTTTCATTTCTGCTTTTAGTTTGGGTGTTGCTTCCTACTCATTTTTGGTTGTCGTGGGGTAATGTTGGTTTAGTGGTCGGTGTTGACCTGCATGGTCACATGGAGATATGTGGGATTTTTTTATAGGTTTTGAAAAAAAAAATTAAATGGGATAGGGTTCCAAAAATTTTTAAAAATGGGACCCAAGATTTGTGAAGCCTATTCACGCATCTACGATCCCAAGAAGATGTGTGAACAGGGTTCACATATCTGTCTCTACCGCCAAAGATGCATGAACCCTGTTCACACATCCTTCGCGAAGTGGATGAAGGATGCGTGAATGGGGTTCGTGCATCTTGCCACCGTGTTTTTATATAAGGAGTACCCCCCAAAAATCTCCTTCTTCTCCTCTGAAATTTATTGCGAAGCCCTACAGAATTTATTTCTCAACAAATATTTGCTTCTTTTAAGAAGGTAAAATTTCTATTTAAGATTTTAATTGTTTAATTGTGTTTATTTATTTTATTTGTATGCTTTATTTATGTAAATTGTGATGTGTAGAAATTATTGTTTGTTTGTATGGTTTATTTATTTAATTTTTATTGATGCATGTATGAATGTGTAAATTACTTTCTTTTGTATGATTTAATTTTTTAATGATTTTATGTTTTTTGTATGAATTCATATCGAATGTCTAGGAAATTTAGATATGGTATGTCTAAAATTTAATTTATATATAAGGAAATAAAATTGTTTTTAACAATGTCTATATTTTTAATATAAATGAAAACTTTAACATATTTTTATGTATATGAAATATGTTATTTTTAAAGTAATATTAAACTAAATTATAATATTCTATATACTAGTTATATCATTTATTAAAAATATATCAGTTATATTAAGTATTATATTTAAATCTATTAATAAATATATAAGAAATTCTTTTTTTTGATGGTATAAAAACAGTTTTCTATAAATAAAAATTTTAAATCATATTAACTGTAAATAATTATTATTTTAAGTAATGAAGTATGAAATATAATTAATTAAATATTGTAAAATAGATAAATGACAAAAAAATTATATATATGTAATTCTATTAAATTGAAAATAACATAAGTTTATATTATTTTAATGGTTTTTATGCAAGTGTAAATTATATTACTGTTATTTACTAGTAATAATAATTTTAATCAATAAATTTAAATAATATTAAATATAAATAAATATTATTTCATGTAATAAAGTATAAAATATATTTATTTATATTTTGGAAGGTATTGGAATAAAAAAACATTATATATATATACAATTTTATAAAATTGAAAATAACATAAGTGTTTAGTATTCTAATGATTGTTATGTAAGTGTAGATTATATTAGTTTGAAATAATTTTATTAAATATTATTATTAAATATATATATATATATATACATACAAATTGAAAAGTTAAATTTTTGGAAAACAGGTGTCGATATTTAATATATATTTCATCTAGTAATAGGTAAAGTCATATAATATATAGAACATAATAAGTATATCAAAAAAACATGTTAGGAGTATTGGGTGATGAATGATCTTGAGATTAACAACAAATGTATAGTAGAAATTACATGTCTTTTTTTGTGTATGTGGTTATATAATTTATAATAATTGCATTTTCATTTTCATATTGATGACCTGCGAGTCATCCCGCACTAAGTTCATAAGGACCTGTGTGTTCGCTTAAAAAAGTTATGTATTTCATACCCCTAGACCCCCCTCACATGCATGTGAGTAAATTTGTAATTAAAAGGCTATCGACAAGAGGCATCCCCGAAGAGGTTTCCCCGAAGAGGCGTCCCCAAAGAGGCGTCCCCGAAGAGGCATCACCGAAGAGGCGTTCAAGAACATGCATTCGACAAGAGGTGTTTCTGTTTGAAAGGAGACTAGTGGTTTCTGAAATAGTTCATAATAAAGACACTAGGAGTCCACCCCTAGGGTTTGGTTAGTTTATCAAATAATGATAAACTAATCCATAGTAAGTCTCAAGATCATTTCATGGTTATTTATTCATAAGTAATTAAAACTTATAAAACATTTGATAAGTGGTATAAAAATATATAACGTTATATTAAATTTGCTTTGTTAATAATATCAACATCACTATACCACAAAAATGATAAACCAATACAAATAAAAATTCTCAAGATGAAGTCAATTATTCAATCATAACCAATTCAAATAATTTAAAATTTTGATGTAGTATATAATATTTTATTAATTATTTTTTCTAGGTAATCATGTATGTGCAAATGTATTGCAACGGTGAGGCAATTTATACTGAGTAGGGTTTTATCTATAGTTTTCCACCTACAAGAGTGGAAAATCTTCATGGTTTTCTGAAATTAGATGAAGTTCAAAATAAGATTCATAGTCGGTTAAACCCGAGGTCTGATCAATACATTTATTCAATAACATATTGACATCTGTAACATCCTGAACAATTCTAGCACACTAAGTACCCTCTGGTCGATGATGAGGATTGGATGGATACATCTTCCTTATTTAGACAGTAGTGTGCTAATGGTTTGATGGAGTTGTATGTGGTGATTTTTGATATAGATATGGTGCAACCGACTACTATAGAACTGTGTTTCGTGAGCTCTATAGAATTTGGTCCTTCACATAAGTCTTTTTCATTACCTCCTTCTCATATGACTCCTGTGATATAACCAAATTATGAAGAAGATGATCCAAATTTGGAAAGAATTGTAGATTACATTCCTATGTGTACTACTGATATAGTGAATGAAAGATTATCTGAGGAATAAGAATCTGATAAGGCATCAAGAGATGATGTGGGTGAGGGTGATGTAGGGAATGAACCTTCTAAGATTCCTTTGAGAGATAAGCTTCCATGGTAGGGTGATGTAGGGAATGAACCTTCTGAGGTTCCTACGAGAGATAGACATCCATGACACCCACCAGTTAGTGGTAATCATCCTTCAGTATTGAGTTCCTTAGTTGAAGGAATGTCATGTGGACAACATTTTGATTGGGACGTCATTAAACTGGCTTCTGAATTTCCTGGCATTATAGGGAATATATCTGCATCAAATGATAATTATATCTATATCGGGCAAGAGTTTGAAAGTAAAATTTTCATGAAAAGTGTGATAAAGCAATACCACATAGAGAGGCATTTCACATTTGTGTTTGATGAGTCAAAGAAGACAAAATATCTCATTCATTGTGAAAAATATGGGGAAAATGTAAATTTTTATTAAGAGAAATATATGATATTTTTTTCATATTGGAAGATAACCAAATTAGAAGGTCCACACACTTGTGTGCATCCAATCTTGTTGCAGGATCATTCTTCCCTTGATACAGAGTTTATATAAACTGTTATTGTTTAGATGATACAGACCTTTCAGGATATTCCTGTTTCCCCTATTCAGGAAAGAATTCAATAGTTGTATAACTATAAGATATCCTACAACAAAGCTTGGAAATTCAAAACAGAAAGCAATTATAAAAGTGTATGGTGATTAGGATGAATCTTATGCAATGTTGTCACAGCTTATGGAATTGTTATCTCTCAACAATCAGCTTGTTTATCAGTTGGACAATTTTGAGTATGTGTCCCCTAATCACCAAGTAAATCGATCAAACGTGAAGTTCAATATAATTTTTTGGGCATTCAGGTCATGCATCGCTGTTTTTCCCTATTATAAAAAATTCATTTAGGTCGATGACACTTTCCTTTATGGTAAGTATACAGGTGTTCTACTCATTGCTTCCACACATGATGGTAACTGTGCTCCTCTACCACTTGCATTTTCTATTGTTGAAAAGGATAATTTTGAATGCTGGAGCTGTTTTTTGGCATGTGTACACACTCAAGTCACACAAAACCAAGACGTCTGTCTGATATCTGATCACCATCGAGTGATTATAGAAACTTTAAATAGTGACGGGGTTTCATGGATTGAGTCGAATGCTTATCATTGATATTGCATTCGTCATATTTCAAGTAATGTCCATAAGCATTTCAGAGATGAGTCAATAAAGAAGGTGATCCTCAAGTTAGGTATGTCTTTCTAAATTTACATTTTATTTAAAGAAATTTTAATATCTTTTTTAATACATTACTTTGTTATGGTTTCAGTATATGATCCCCAACAAAAAATATTTGATCAATGTTTTGAAGAGATTCAAAGGGATAATGAAGATGTCTATGAATATATGATGCAGATTTCAAAGGAAAAATGGTCATTATCATATGATGGTAGGCGAAGATATGGACATATGACCACTAATATAGTGGAGTGCATAAATGGGACCCTCAAGGGTGTTCACAAGCTCCTGATAACAGGGTTAGTGCAAAAGACTTTTTATAGATGTGTCAATTACTTTGTTAACCGGTCCCAAAAGGCATATCAAAGGATGCAAAATGGTATGTATTTTACTCATCATTTCCAAAATGATATTGATCAGATATTGAATGAAGCTTTGAGATGGAGTATTGTAGACTTTGATAAGGAAAAGAGGATCTTTCAGGTAAGGGATTGCTTCAACCAGGCTACATGTAGCAGTGGTCGAGTGCTTATAGTGATGTTGGATAACAGGTACTGTGATTGTGGAAACTTTCAGGCATTGTGATATCCATTTGCACATGTTATTGCCGTTTGTGCTTCGATAAATATATCATGGGAGCCCAGTGTTGACCCGACGTATCACATGAGCACTTTGGTTAACTGTTATAGTGCAACTTGGATGCTTGTTGGTGACTTCATTCTATTATATTGTTGGTTGATCAGCCAACTATTATCCCTAATATTTCAAGGTTTCGTAAGTTGGATTTGTTTTCATTTATGTTTTTTTTCAATTTCTATCATTTTTTAAATCATTGGATTCATGCTACAAGGTTGCGGACCTAAGGAAGACTAAAGTCAACTCAAATAAAAAATAAGATGGATTGGCCTTGGTAACGAGGAGGGGGACGATGATGCAGTATTTGCATACAGAATGACATACTCATAAGAGATGTCCCCAAGTGGAAGGACAGAGCTCCACATCCCATCATCCATGATCATGGCTGTGTATTTTATCATCGGTGTGTATATTTTGTTTCGTATGTAGACGTTTCAGTAATGATTTCTTTTATTTATGACTAGCTACATTTCTTACATGTTTCAATTTTGGTTGGTCTCATTTCTGGATTCTAACATAAAGAGTTTTGTGATATTATAACTATTAAAAAATAAACATACAAAGAACATGAATATATCATGCTTCCACATGTTCAATTCGGGTTTCTAATCACTACGGAATTATATAAAAAAAATTAGAATAAATTAAACATTATTAGAGATCAATAAAATAGGAAATTCATAACCTAAACCAACAATGTCACCCTTATATATTTTCTATCTTATTTTCCTTGTTATGGTTTTTTTTAATAAAAGTTTACAATTTTTATTGAATTCTCTATCAAAAAGTAACGATGATATTATTTATATAGATGGAAGATTTTTCATTGCTCACATCTCAGGCTACTCATGTATCACGATTGGTTTTAGAGGGACATATTGTGCCTCCTTTGAGTGTCCGTAGATCTCATCATTTCCATCATGTTGCACCACATCCTACTATCATCCTTCATCTTCATCGTGTTGGATTCTATAGCATAGCGATGTGCGACTTCATCTTTTTCGATCATCAGCTCATTGTTGCTCTTGTAGAGAGATGGAGGCCAGAGTCACATACGTTCCATTTTAGATAGGGGGAGATGACTATTACCCTGCATGATGTGTCCATTATGTTGGGTCTCCCCATCGATGGTGCAGCTCTGATAGGACGACTTGGATCAGATTGGTTCAATCTTGTTCATTGATTATTGGGCATAGAGATCCATGATAATAGCAGGTCTGTCATCGGTGGTAGATTACACATGTCTTGGTTAGATCATCACTTTGCACATCTAGTAGATGATGCTGATGAGATCATCATGCTGCAATTTTCACGTGCATATATTTTGAGGTTGACTAGTGGAACGCTTTTTGTTGATCACTCCACTACTTTTGTACATCTGATGTATTTACCTCTTCTGAAGGATTTGGACCAAGTAGGCCGGTATAGCTGGGGGTCAGTTTGTCTAGCATATACATATAGGGTGTTATGCAGTGCATGTCACATCGATAAGATGTAGATCACAGGATGCATTGTTCTTCTACAGATGTGGGTATGGGAGCACATCCCTCGATTAGCTCCGCATGTCTGCGTGCCATTGCCTGCAGATATTTTAGCAGAGGCTCCGCGTGAATGATGATATGTCATCCCTTCCTTCTAATGTCTAAATTAGATGTATATCTTTCTATTATGAAATATAACTATAACAATGTTATCTACAGGTGGCTTCAGGCGCATCGATATTCAAATTCTGCGAGACACGACGTCCATGCCTACAGACTTGTGTTGGACAACCTTCAATGAGAAGATGTAAGTAAATATTATTTATATTGTTAAATATGTATTCTCCACTATACATCTCTTCATTTATTAAGTGATTATTCATTTTTCTTTCAGATTACATGGATGTCATATATAGATGATATCATCCAAAGTCTCCCACCATATTGTACGGCGATGCTTGATATCGGATCCTGCATGGTTCCATTGATTCATTTTCATATAGTCGAGTGACATTAGATCGACAAAGTTATGAGGCAGTTTGGATTTTTTCAGCCTATTCCTGACCCGCCCAATCAGTTAGTTTCATTGCATTCCCTGAAGATGTTAGGAAAGAGATACTTTGATTGGAGGAGATATCATGCCACATATATTGATTTGTTGGATAAACGACAAGAGTTCTGGTTATGAGGGGTGGGGACAATACATTTTCATTTGTACGATCAGCCGGATTATGCATCCCAGTACTACAGGTTCCCAGTCAGATTTTTGACATGACACAAACGGAGCTTTCATGAGTTGGTATACATTCTTCCTTCCACTGTTCAATAGATTTTTTATTAACATTACTTAAAAATGGAATTTGTTTTCACAGGATACGTGTATCAGTCATCTACTTCACATTTCTGATCCAGTAGAAAGACACATTTGACCAGACATATTTTCACAACGCTTTGCTAGAGTTGATTCCTTCGATGAAAGAGATTTTTCATGACATTTTCTTTGATCCACCACATTATGATGAGGTTGTGGAGCATGTTGAGCCTCATATAGATGTACCAGGAGGTGACGACCTTGTTATGGATGTTGTTGTTCCACAGGAGGAGGGCGTTCATCATGATCAGCTAGATGTTATTGTTCCACGGGAGGAGGGTGTTCATCATGATCAGTCAGATGTTCATCCAACTTCTCAGTCACAACCAAATGCAGTGATTGAGTTCAGTTAGATGCTTTATTACTCCCTGTTATGCAGACATCTGCATCACAACATCCATCTTCTTCACATGTTGGTGAGAGTTCCAGTCAGCATCCACTATCCATAAAGGCAGGACAAGGTACAGGTGTTGATACTGTACATCCACCGTCTGTCACACAGGAGGATGTGGAGGTGGTTGTTGATGCTGATATACAGGAGCACCACACGCCAGAGTAGAGACATAGACATACACGTCGTGGATGCATCCTGTATATGTCTGACTGTGGGACATAGGAGCATCCATGTCATAGGCGTAGATTAGGTTGATATTGCATTTATGATACATGTTGTATGTGTCTTACTGTTCTAATTTATAGAGTTCTAATCATTTTTTTAATAAGTGACTTGCTATTATAATATTATCTACCAAAATCAATAATTTTGCTTTTGATATTCATAATAATACTTAGTATTATTATTTATATATGTATAATAAATAATATTCTTAAATTCATTAATAAATATTAATAATATTATTTATTTTTAATTCAAAAAGACTCTGGAAGAAAAGATTTGTGAACTTGAAATTTTTTTGAAAAATATTATTGATATCAATGATTTAAAATTGGATGTAAAATCATAAAAGATCATGTAACGTGAATGTTTGTTAACAAAAAATGTTGCATGAAGAAGAACATAAATGAATAATTGATATATGTGAAGAGTGGGTGAATGTGATTGAAGATCAGAAAAACCACAATATGAGATGTATAAAATTACAAGTTCATTTGACCAATTTTGAGAAGATACATATTCAGACTGTATAAAAGGACACAATTTCTACTGGTTCACAATCTTTACTGGAGGATTTTAAGGTTAAAAAACCTCCAATATGTGATAAAATTATGGAAGGTCGGGGAGTTTGTCATCACCCTTGGAAAACAGTAGAGTCATTTAATATATTATGTTAACCAAGATGTTATATATATATATATATATATATATAATGTTAACATTACTTATATATATTTTATTAATATCTATAACACATGTTTACAAAACATTAATGTTTTTCGCCTGCATAAATGCATATATAACCATATTTTAATAAAGTACAAATTGCACATATATTCATATTTTATATATGCTATAAACATATTTGTGTGTGTGCATGTTTCTTTGTAGCTTTGTAGTTCCCCTCTCCCGACCGTTTGTAATATACACATATAGTCTTATATGTTACGTGTCGCTGAAAAAAAACTCAAAAAATAAGGTTTAAAAAATATATTATTCGTCAAGTAGTAGATCATATAATATAACTAAAATAAAACCTATTTTGTCAAGTTAGAATTGCGATTAGATAAAAAATCTCAATCACATCAAAAATTTGAGTTCATGATCAACAGTTCTATCAAGAAAGGGATTATATATATATATATTTATCAGTTAAACGAGATTGAATCAATAAAGCAGAAAAAAAAATCAGTAACTGTGTCGTTGTACTATCTATTCCATCACTCTTGGGGGTTTATTATGGCTTCCTCACCTCCAAACGATCTTAATCCAAGAACGTCAGAATTCTTTTCCTCCATCTCATCCCCTCTCTATTTCCTTAGCATCTAACCTTCTATCCATGAAGGCTAATAAGGAAAAACAATCTCTGCAAAAATCAAAATGTAATGTGAAGAGATCTCTTCTGTTGATATTTTATGCGTATTGATGATTTTTATAATTATTATGTATTTATATTTTAATAATATTTATAATTAATGATGATTTTTTAATTAAACATTCTAGAGAAATCGTGAACAGAGTTCACGCATCTCGAGTCTCGTTTTTAAAAAAATTCGGAACACTATCCCATTTAAAAAAATTGTAAAACCCATAAAAAAGCTAGGTATGTGCGGTTTTATTTTATTTCCGTTACTAGTGTTTATCTTTTTATTGCTCAGTTTATATTAATTTATTTTCATTTATTTATGAGTCAAATCGTTCTCAATTGCTTTATTTTGATGTTCGACACTAGTTGTCAGTTCAGGAGTATCGTGAACGCCTCTCGAGACTTGTTGCGCTCCGACTCAGGTGACCGGTTTAAGATCGACCTGAGTTGATTGGTGACATGATTTGAAAATCAACTACAAATATATTCAAAATATTCATTGCCAAGATAGAGGAACTGATAAAGAAATAAATTAGAGAGAGAAATCTTCTCTGTTTGAGTTGATTCCCTCTCTGTTTTGAGCTTCGTCAGTTCATCGTCGTTCTCATGCTCCTGGCCTCTGCCTCCGCTCTCGACCCCTATCTCGTTTCTTCACGTCCAGAATAATGCACGTTTCTCATTAATGACGGAGTCCCCCTTTTTATTTTCCAATCAAAATGCCACCTTATTTTGCTAAAATGGCAGATATGTCATCGAAGTCATTATTCTTTTCCAGGATGTTCTGTTTTGTCACACGGACTTCAATATTTAGCACCCACAAACTCTAACATGTGCTCAAGAAATTGATGAATTATTCTAACGTGAGACTTCTCCATGATGCCATCATCTCTCCTCCATTGTTCCACAAAAATACAGAACAACATTTCAGAGGGCTTCATTGATCTTCACTGTGATTTGCTTTCCAGAAAACCACATATCGGTGCTACCTTTCAATCCACTTTGAAGCTTGGTTCGGCCTCCCTTCATCCTTCTCATCTTCTAGCACAAACCCGAATGCAAAATAGATGATCATCCGCAACTCCAAAATCTTTTGAAAACCTCAAACCTGACTCGGAAAACCGCGTTGCAAAGATGGATATTCGAGTAGAAAAATATATTGACACGAACATCGTCCTCACAATCAACAAACTAAGAAGGTCTCAGATCTTCTTCAGCCAAACATGGACGGAAACGCTCAATTTGATCTTCAAATCTCAGCAATCTTCAACCGACGATCTCGGTCAACCCAATTTCGAGCAGATCCCCCATCGTGTCACGAAGAAAGATGAAATCCCAGATTCAGCCAAACCTTAAGATTAAATCACCTTCACCGCATGGACTTGAACAGATTCTATGCAGCGGGGAATCCTCCCTTCATCGTTTGAGTTTGGAAGATCTTCAACCTTCAGTCCGATTTGTCGAGATCGGTCGGTACCGAAATCGTCTTCCACTCAGATTCCTCAAACCACGATTCATCATCAACAAGCACCCATATGAAACCTCAATTCATTAGATCAAATGAAACACCGTCGATGGGATCATTGTCAACAATGACGGTGGGTTCACACATGATCGATCCCGGTTGCGCAGCACATAATCAAACTGGCTTTACCTGATTCATCGTCAATGTTCTTCTTCGGTCACCGACGGTTCAGTTGCAGATTTCTTCTTCAAGCTTATGTCATAGCCTTAGGTCTGCCTTCATCCCATCCTCTTCCTCGGTTCGCCGTAGACCCCAACCCCGAATTCATCAGGGAAATCATGCTTGGATCCGGTCGGCCAACGGCTTCATCGAGCTCCAGCGAGTTGCCAATCGCAGATCTCGATTCGGTTTTCCTCGAGTTCCCTTTGGTATCAGGGATTCAAATGAATAGGGCTCAGCCTCCTTCAATCTGTCAAATGTGAACCCAATTAGGGTTTCTTCAGGTTTTGGTTCGGTATGCTCGATTTGATACTAGGATCTCAATGGCTCGATCTGCCATTATTTGGGTAGAGGTCGCATAAGAGAAATTCTCAAAATCTATTAATTCTTTTAATGCTAATAAAAATAAAACAAAATCAATTAAGGGAAGATTAAAATATATTCAAAATAAATTTTAAATTGTTAAAACAAAAAAAAATTAAAAAAAATAAACGATTAATTGATCAACTAAATATACTAAAGAAAACAATTATGAAAGTAATGAATTATAAATAAATATTACAAATTATTAAAGCATTATTTAAATATAATTAATTAACAAATTAAACAAAAATTAATTATTAAATTTGTTAGGACTAAAAACTCAAAGGGAATAAAAAAAAAGCACACAAACATAAAATTAAATAAAACTCAAAGGATTAATAAACGATAAAAATTAAACAATTAACGATTTTAACAAACATTATTAAATAATACAAAGAAAGAAAATTTGAAATATTAAACAATAAAACAAGCATTATTATTATAAAAACCATTATTTTCTCAATTCCACTATAAATTAACCATGAAGTTATTATTAACTAAATTAAAGTCATTTCATCATTAAATACAAATAATGTCCCCCCCAAAAGGATGTGAAACAATTTCCAGATCTATCGGATCTGCTCTTCGGAGACTGGTGATCACCCTCTCAAAAGGCGCTTCCTTTGCAAATGTTTAGAGGAAGGCGCCTTCTTCAAATCATGTCTATGGAAGACGCCTAACCAGAGAGCGCCTTCTTCATAGATATTGTAAAGAAGGTTCTTTCTCAAACAAACTATTCTTTAAAATATCTTGGAAGAAGACTCTCTCTGAAGAGACACCTTCAAAAAGTTGTTTAAGAAAGCGTTGTTTCAAACATCGCCTTCTCTATATATTTTTTATTTTTTATTTTTTTGTTATGTTTTGCTATGTTTTGTGTATATATATATATATATATATATATATATATATTATTAAATATAAAAAATAATTTATTTATTAAAATAATTAATATTTCCTTTTATAGTCAAATCAATTACATTCATATTATTATCAAATATTATTATTACTAAATAATAATTATGCACGCATAATCATTTCGTCTTAATGATTATTTATAATTAATAACATTATTAATTATATTATTATTCAGTATTATTAAAATATTGTTATTTTAATAACATTTTTAATTATATTATTATTCATATTATTATTAAATATTATTATTATTTTATTTGTTTATTATTAAAATATTAATTATATAACTATTATGGTTAATATAAATGATTACTAATTATACTACAAATTATTAATAATAAAATTATTATGAATAATTATATTTTATATATTATAAATTTAATGAATATTTATTTTAAATTATATTATTAACTAATTTATTAGTTATATAATGAATTATATAATGTACATCATTATAATTAATTATTATCTTAATTCTTGTAAATATTTTAAAATATAATTATTATTTATTAAAAATGTAATTCCTAATATTTAAAAATAATAACATAATTATTATTTATTATTTATTATTATTTTGAAATTCCTTTTATTGTCAATTATTTTTTATTTGTAAAGTCAATATTGTAAATTTCATATAGATTTTATTTATACTATATTTTATGCGCGTAATTTTTTTTGAAGTGTAAATGTTATGTTTTAAATTAATAAAGTTTGTGTCGTATAAATTATTTTTGGTTTGTTTTATTTATTAAATTTTTTATTTTCAACTTTTTTTATAAGTTTAATCCATGTTTTAAGTTTCACTTAGATTATTCTTGTACTTTATATTTTATAGGTTTTTAAAGTCACCTACTTGAAACGTAATATGGTTTCAAGTAGGTGACTTTGGAAGCCTATGACATATAAACTATAAGACCAATCTAAATGAAACTTAAAACATGAATTAAACAAATAAGAAATATTTGAAAAAAAATTGTAAAAAATGTTGATGAAAAATAATTTCAATGACACGAAATATTGTTGTTTCAAAACATAACATTTGTACTTATAAATTATTTTTACAGCATACTTTTTTTTTATAAATTTAAAAAAATTATTTTTTTTGACGTTCATTTTATTTTGAATTAATTTTTATTTGTACGATCATTGTTTTAAATTTAATATAGATTTTATTTATACTATATTTTATGTGCACAAATTTTTTGAAGTGTAAATATTATGTTTTAAATCAATAAAGTTTGTGTTTTGTAAATTATTTTTGGCTTCTTATATTTTTTTAGTTTCCAACCATCCATTATATGTTTAATCCGTGTTTTAAGTTTTATTCTGATTGGTCATATAGTTTATATTTTATAGGCTTTCAAAGTCACATACTTGAAATGTAAAAAAGTTTCAAGTAGGTGACTTTGCAAGCTTATAAAATATAAACTATAAGACCAATATAAATGAAACTTAAAACATGGATTAAACATATAAGAAATAGTTGAAAATAAAAAGAAATTTGTAGAAAATTTTGATGAAAAATAATTTATAAGCTTTCAAAGTCACTTACTTGAAACATAATAATGTTTAAAGTAGGTAACTTTGAATGGCTATAAAATTTAAACTATAAGTATAATTTAATTCAAACTTAAAACATCAATTAAACATATAAAAAATAGTTGAAAATAAAAAGAATTTTACAAATTTAACAAACCAAAAATAATTTACATGACAAAAACATTATTGATTTAAAAAATAACACTTACCCTTCAAAAAAATTATGCGCATAAAAAATAGTATAAATAAAATTCAAATGCAATTTAAAACATTGACTGTACAAATAATAATTAATTGAAAATAAAATGAACGTAAAAAAAAAATAAAAATAAAAATTAATTTTTTTGTTATTGTTATTTTTTTTGAATTACATTTGTAATAAGTAACAATAATATTTTAAATTATTTCCAAGAATTACAACAATGATTATGAATAATGATGTAAATAACATAATTCTTAATATAGCTAAAGAATTTGTAAATATTATAATTTAAAATAAATATTAATTAAAATTTTAATATATGAAATATAATTGTTAATAATAAAGTTATTATTAACAATTTATAATACAATTATTATTCATTTATAATAATCATAATAGTAATATAATTAATATTTTAATAATAAACAGATTAATAAATAATTATTGTAAATGTAATATATAATCTAATTATTTACGTGTTGAATAATACTAAATAATAATATAGTTAATAATTTTATTAATTATAAATAATCATTTAGTCGAAATGAATATATTCACATATTTATAATAATAATAATAATAATAATAATAATAATATTATTTAATAATAATATAATTGTAATTTATTCCACTATAAAAAGAAAATATTAATTAATTTAATAAAAATTATTTTTTTTGTATTTAATAATACTGAATAATAATATAATGAATAATGTTATTAATTATAAATAACCATTAAGACGAAATGATTATGCGTGCATAATTATTATTTAGGAATAATAATATTTAATGATAATATGAATGTAATTTATTTGACTATAAAAAGGAAATATTAATTATTTTAAGAAATACATTATTTTTATATTTAATAATAATATATTTTTATATATTTTATATTTAATAATATATATATATATACACAAAACATAGCAAAACATTACAAAAAAAATTAAAAATTAAAATATATATAGGGAATGCGCTCTTTGAAATAACTCCTTCTTAAACAACTTTTTGAAGAAGGTGCCTCTTCAGAGAGAGCCTTCTTCAAAGATATTTTAAAGAAGGCTCTGTTTGAGAAAGAGCCTTCTTTACAATATCTATTAAGAAGGTGCTTTCTTGTTAGGCGTCTTCCATGGACGGGATTTGAAGAAGACACCTTCTTGTTAGGCGCCTTCCTCTAAACATTTGCAAAGGAGGCGCCTTTTGAGAGGGCACTCACCCTTCTGTAGCCGTCGAACCGCATATCACGATAGATCTGAAAATTGTTTCAGCAGTGCGGTATATGGGGAATTAGTTTTTTAATTTACCTTATATCAGAAAATTTTTCGTATTTTAGGAGACATTAATGAGGGCATTCGAAGATTTGAATGATCTTTTCCTTTAGGAATAAGCATTCAATACATTTTTGAGCATGTAATCTTCATGATAAATCTTAGGCCGAAAAAAAGAGAAGGTACGGTGAAGGACTCCCTTTACGGTGCCGATTTGCGAAGGACTTCCTGCATGGTGCCTATTTGTGAAACTCTTTCACAGAGAATATTTGCGAGTATACCTCATGGATATCATTCATGGAGCACTCCAGTGGAAATTTTATTTCAATCCCATTCATGCATATAATTCATAGAGAAAGTTTGTGGACATCATTCATGGAGCCCCTTTGTGCAACTCCTTCACAGACCACCCATATGAGCATTATTCGTGAGGGCTCTCTTGTATAGAATTCCTAATGAAGAAACCTTTAACCCTTACCTATGTAGACTATACTCTCTTCCTATAAAACCTTTATCCTACACGATGAACGGGCCTCCTAAGGTAACCCTCTTCTCAATGGTTTTAGGATACGCAACATCATGCCCAATTATAGCCAATTCATGAAGCACCCTTTTGATAGGTAACCAAAACCCTCAGATGTAATATCCCTCATTGAGCTCATATATCAGGGTTTTATTAATCAAAGTGACCTTTATGGCCACCTTTCACCAATTTCAAAACACTAAAAGGCCAAATTAAAACCTTCCCCAAAACCACTAGACATACATAGTTATGTCATCCTGAATTCCAAAGTCCACCCCAGTAGTCATGTATACCCATGATAAAAGTCCTCTCCAATGTTATCCACCAAAACCAATAGGATCCTCAATGTATACAAGATCATGTACTCACTTGATAATGTGGTCCCCTATCATGAGGATTCCAGTGATGTCTCTTATAACTTAGGATGCTCATCTTGGTCACTGAATTGTTGATTTAGCAAACCAATCGTGTTCCCTATAGATAATATCATCACCATGATTCATTAATTTTCTAAGGAGATATGGATATGACCTCCTATTATGTGTAAGCTCGAAAAATCCTCCTTCCCCAGACTTACCTACCAGGTCATGTACCACCAAGTAGCATCAAATCTAGTTTCTCCCAAGCACATGATCGATCACCCATGTGTAATCCCCACTCAATACATTGTTTTGTAACTTTAATGGTGAATATGTTCTTCTCATATGACATAAAACTACTTGATAACATCCTATTAGCATAACATAAAACTACAAGAAAATATCCTTTCCACATGATGTTAAACAGTATGGTACAAATCGATCATGCGACCTCAAAATGTGCAGCATGAACTATGTGAGATTTGATCCCTATTATATAGGATACATAAGATACCCCTTTGAGGTTTAAACCCAACATTCAAAACCAAATACACTTTGGTCCATACTCTATGAGAGATAACTATTTCTGAAAATAGAACTTGAAAAGGTTGCTCATGTGTAAGTCCAATAAAAACCATTTCTAGGAATATTTCACCTAGTTTTTTATAGTTCTCAGATGCACAACCTGAAAAAGAACTTTTATAGAACCTAGAGCCATGACCTTCAATGGAACATCACTTGTTCATGGTTTCATTACTTTAAAAGGAACCTCATTGGTCCTTATGATAGGACATTAAATGGTATGACGTGTCCCACTAAATAAAAGTGAAATACGTCAGTTCTGATTCTCATTATACAGATGCATAGGAATACCCTTTCAAAGGAATGACCCCAAATCCACAACATCTACAAACGTTATGGATGGAAGTAAACAATATAACTTCCAACTAAGCAATAATAATTAAAGGCATCACTAATTAATAATAGAAATATAGAGAACCTTTGATATATACACATGTTTCCACGAATAGAGCTTCATTGATACATATAAATAGAACTATTAATGGAGAAACTCATATATATATATATATATATACTTTATTTCATTAAAGTTATTAGACAAAAATAAATGGTAGAATTGATAGAGAACCAAGGATATATATAAATTTTCAAATTGACAAAATTTGATGATAGGACACTAGTACGGTGATAACTACTCTCTCCTTGGGGATTGGGAATGATTCAAGAAAATATCATAAATAAATGTTGGTTGGAGTGGATACTCAAGAGGGGGTGAATTGAGTTTCAATTAAAATTTCTATTAAAAAATATTTCTATTAAAAACCCCCAAATAAAAACTAAGTTAAACTATAGTGAATTTGTAAAACTGTAAGGGTTCAGTTAGGTTCTCAAAGATTGATTAGGTCTCAGTTAATTTAATCATAAGATTAAATTAGCTTTTGAAACTAACCTTCCAATTTACAATAGTTACAAACACTTGATAGATTAACTATCAAAGTAACTTTAAAACAGTTTTATATTTCAAAGTAATTAGCAGCAGAATATAAATTATATAATATACTTTAGAATTAATCTAAGATTCACAATAGATGTAACCAAGAGTTTCAGTCTCAAGCCGAGACTTAGTCCTCTCAAATAATTTATATAAATTTGATCCACACCCTGGATCGGGGTAAAAAACAGTACAAAGACTGTCCAGGTACTAAGACCTCTACCACAGTTCTTCATGGGGAAACAAAACAACAGAACACTGGCTGTCCAGGTCCTACTTGACCTCTACCACTATCCACAGTGGGATACAAGAGAGTTATAGAATGTTTTTTTGAGGATTTATAAATCCTCCAGTTTAGCACAAGATACAGTGTATGTATAAAATATACAGAGTATGCACACTGCTCAAAATGTAAATAAAAGAACCACTGAGAGTAGATATGAGTTTTAGAATGCTCTAGTGATTTGAAGTGCAGCTCTGGAATCCTTTGATTAATCAGGAATGCTTCTGAGTCCTTCTCTGGTTTTTGTCTGAAAAACAAATGGTTTTTTTCATCAAGTTCAGTTTGATCATCTTGAGTGTATGAAGAGCTCGTTGTAGTTCTTCACTCCTTGGGTAAGGTGCAACTTGTGTTCTCTTCTTGAATGAATTGATTCGTGTATGTCCAGTGTTCTTCCAGTATGGATGTAGCCTTTGTGTATGTCCAGTGTTCTTCTAGTATGGATGTAGCCTTTATGTATGCACCACTTTTCAACACTCTTTAACCCTTATTTTTCGCACTACTTTTTCACGGCCTTTTTCCTTCCTTTTATAGCATTCAGCTCCGATTAATGGGAATGATTACCTTTTTATAGGTATGAGGTACGGTTCCCTAACATGCCAACAACTATCATTAAATAACATCAATTGCATTAAAATCATCAAATATGACCGTTAGCATTATTTTAATAATATTGAAAAAGTATAGAGTTGAAGAATCAGTGACTGGTTAAGTCTTTCATCAGTAGCTCTCTGTTGGTAGACTTGTAACGGTGGACTTTGTATAGCGGTGAGCTCCTATTGGTAGCTCTTTGTTCTTGTACCGGTAGCTCTTTGTATCGGTAGCAGTTACTCCGTGTATTAGTAACTCTATGTACCGATGACTCTTATTGGTAGCTATGGTATATCGGTAGGTCGTCTTTATATCGGTGAACTTCATAGCGGTAGACTTGCTTATACCGGTAGATTTACTCTAACGGTAGCTCTGGTGTAACGGTAGATCGTATCGGTAGACTTTTGTATCGGTAGCTTGTGCATACCTGTAGCTCCGTTCTGTACCAGTGATTAAGTGCATAACGATACCGGTAGCTCCGTTCTGTACCAGTGATTAAGTGCATACCAGTGGACTTATGCACACCGGTCGACTTGTTCTATCGGTAGCTCTACTTCTATCGGTAGCTGTTCTGTATCGGTGGATCCTTTCTGTAACAATATCTCTTATCGGTAGCTCTGAGTATTAGTGAGTTCTCTATCGATAGACTGAATCTATCAGTGACATTTTCTTACCGGTGGGCTTACACATATCGATAGATCTGTTCTATGCAACACATATCTAGATTGAGTTAGAATTATTTCATCATATGTATAAGTATAGATAAGAATTTATTAATATATTCCAATGATTATTCTTATATTCTTATCAACTCAATAGTAGGATATGAGAATTCCAAAAATAATTAGAAATGTATTAGAGGATATAGAATTAAATCCAATTGTATCAGAGATAATAATAAAAACAATAATAATAAAAACAACACACCATAGGTAAAAATGTAATATTTGAAATGTTAAATGTAATAGAGGTAGAATTAAATGCAATGGTATCAAAGGTACAAGTAAGTTAGGCTTCAAATCATAGTAGCTCCCCCCTTCAGTTATCCCCTTCAGTTCTGTTCTCCCCTTCAGTTCTGTTCTCTCCCTTTTTGATTAGAGAAAAGTGGGAAACATCAAATATAGAAGGAACAAAATGGAAAAGAAAATAAGACCATTTTTATTTCATGGTGAAAAAAGGTACAGAGTAGTAAAAAAGAAAACAAGTGATTACTATTGTTTCCTCTGGATTTGGGGATGAACTCATTTGATTTAAGGTTCAAACATTCCAAGCAGTTTCTAACGGGTTTGTTCGTAGAACCGGAAACATCCAATGATTCTATATCCATTTAGACCTACTTTCCAAAGGTAGGTTCTCATTAGTTGTGAACCCATGAGGCTTAAGAATTTGCATTGGTCGAGAGGATGGGAGGTCGGATTCATCACACCTTTTTGGGGGGAATTATTGTCTACTCCGAGACTCTATTTATAGATTTAAGTTATGTTCGTGAATCCTTATTACATTACCAAGTATGAAAATGAGATTTCCTTTAGATCTTGACAATCAATGATTAGTATGTATGAAATTTAGAGAATATTTTATATGTATTCGAGGTTCTTCATCGATAGACAATCATCTGTATTTTTTAGAGATTCTTAGTCAATGGTATCCTTCGATACATTGTATAAATATATCTTGGTTATTATGATAACCATACTAGTTTTAAAGCCACTCAGCGGGGCACTTGAAGTTTATTGTCGTTCAGAAGGACATGGATTATTTCAGAGTTGGGATCGTACCCGCAGATGGGCTACCTACGTATCCTTTGTTTTAGAAAAGGAATCAGAACCCTCTTAGTTCAAGAAAAGAAAAATGAGGTTTATGCATGATTGATGGCTCAAAGAAAGATTTCATAATTACTTTTACACTCTAAGCTTACGTGAGTCATGCTCGGTGTGAGAAACAAGAGGTATTGGTAAAACCAGAAAATTGTGCCATGAAAGATGCAGAATGTGGGGCTTATGTATGTATGACTGCCCATATACATGAATATTGGGATTTACTTCAGGGAAGAAACCTGGGAAAAGGGTTCATAAAGGTATATGCGCTTTTATGGAGATTTGGATACTCTAACTTGGGGATTACTCCTGAGGAAGATGCCAAAATTAGGAGGGGACTTAGGGCTTACTCCTAAGAAGGATGCCCAAATCAAAAGAAATTAAGACTGGTTAAGAGAAATTATGACTGAGGCTTATTCCTGAGAAGGAGGCCCAAGTTAAAGGGACTTGAGAACTGGGGATTATTCCTAAGAAGGAGGCCCAGGTTAGGGGAATTATGACTAGGGATTACTCCTGAAATGGAGGCCCAGGTTAAAGGAAATTGGAATTTGGGGCTTACTCCTAAGGAGGATTCCCATATTAGGGGACTTGAAGACTGAGGCTTATTCCTAAAAAGGAGGCCCATTGAATAGGGAATTTTGGGTCTTACTCCGAAGAAGGATGCCCATTTGTAAAACTTGGACTGGGGCTTACTCCTAAAAAGGAGACCCAGGTTAAAGATCCTCTCATCTTAAAGGATGAGGTTGAATGAATGAAATCTCTAATCTTAGGGACATAAAGATATGTAAATCACTAAGTTTTGAGAGATGTTCCATAGAATTCCTTTTAGATAAGGAATCCAACCAAGAAATCATTCCATGAATGGATTTTAAGAGGGTTCTGAAGGCTTAATCTTGAAGAGGAGAGGTGGATTGGAATAAGAGAGGTGAATAGGCAGGAGGGGCACCCAAAAAGAGAAAGGCGTGCAAGTCTTGAGTGGGCGCGCAAGTCCTGGTCACGCAAGTATACTTGCGCAACACATGGGTACTTGCACGACAGTCAACCCTTAGGGTAATACTTGGGCGAGATTTGGATCAATCCCTTAGAATTATCCCTAAAGGCTTCCAAAAGAGTGGCGCGTAAGTTTTTTTGAAGGGATAAGGTGGCGCGCAAGTGTGGCCATTTCCCTTAAGGGATGACCACTTAGCCGCGCAAGTGTTGATGATTTTCAACACTTAGGCATTGTTTCCCCTATTTAGAGATTCCATTATAGGTAATAAATTACCTGAGAAGTGTTCGGAAGACTTCCAGAAGAGACTAGGGCGACCAGAGCTTAAATATGACTTTTGGAATTTTTCTGTCCTTGAAATGGGGGGCCCACCAGGGGTATTTATAGGCTAGGGAAGACCTTGGGAGAAAATCAAAAAGGGCGCACAAGTCACCTGCGCGACCACTAAGCGGCGCACAAGTATACTTGTGCGACCATGATGAAACTTGCGTGACCCAAGTGGGAAGAAATCCTTTTTCATGCCTTTATCGATTTTTGATGTTTCTTCAAAGGATGAATCACTTTGGACTAAGGTATTTCCCTTTTTCAGTCGTTAGACTTTGTGACGGAAAGGAGCGTCAACAAAAGTCCCCCCTCAGAGTTGGATCTGAAAGAAATGAGGATGTGACTATGAGGTAAAGAAGAAAACCAAGGAACATGAGGCGCGAAAGTGTTGAGCATGCAAATGATGGCGCACAAGGGTGAGCCGCGCAGGCTTCAGCGCGCAGGGGTGAGCCGCGCAGGCTTCAACATGCAGGGGTGCGACCTAGCCTATATATAGGCGGTCATTCCTCACACAAAGCACCAAATCTGAATGCTTCCAATCTCTCGTCACAAAAGTTGCCTTCACTGCGCAAGTTACTCAGTTTTCCACTGCTTCCTTTTGTGTCGCGCTGCTGTAGAGGTATTTGGACTTGCGCAGTGATACCTGCGCGCCAAAACTTGCGTGGCACACTTATACTTGTGCGCCAATTTGGGACTTGCGCGCCTTAATTACTTAGCCATTTTTTCACTTTTCTTCACAAATTTTATGAAAAATCAACTTACTTAAGAGTTAATTATTCAACCTTTGTGCAGATTCAATGGCTCCCAGGAGAATTGGAATGACTGATGAACTGGCTAGAAAGCGAATTGAAGATATGATGAGCATCATTGGCCATGATTATTATACTATTTGCGACAACACTCTTGCATATTTGGCTAAGTACCTGAAGAAGTATTATATTGACTTCTTGCAGAGTATTTATCTACCTTTGTATGGCTATGGTCATCTACGAGAAGTCACCATTCCATAGGCAAAGAACTATCTCCCAAATTCTTGGTTTCATAATTACACCAATTTTGCATCAGCAAATATCTCAAGTGGAGGAGCATTTTTAAATACTGGAACATTGGAGAAGGCCTACATAATGCATCATAGCCCATGTACCTCAGATATGAAACCTCACAAGCCTGATATGTAACCACATTGTTATCCCTCAATATTCTAAAATTCTCCGATGGATCAATCCAAAGGCTGAAAGAAGAGTTGTGACTTTTGTCCTGGAGGAGGTGTGAAGCCAACTTGGATGTGTCCATTCTGGGTGCGACAAACCTGCACAGAGTTTGTCGAGGGCTTAAAAGGAGTTGCAATATATGAAGCCGTCTGGGCTGGGTAAACATATGTTTACAGGAATGATGGCTTTGTGCCGGAGATAATCAGCTGCTGGAGCCCAGAAACCAATTATTTCCATATGAATCATGGATAAATAGTCATCAGTCCATGGGATGTCCACAAGATCTCGAGGGCTCCAATTCTAGGTGACATGTATGATGAATTCATCCCCCCAAGGAAACTTGGAATGATTTGGAGAATACCCCGGCTTTGGCTCGGGAATTATTGAAAATCTTTCACAATCTCAAGAGTTCAGAGACTTCATTAACTCATTCTAGAAAGGATATTCATCCAGAGGAGTGGATGAATATGTTTCTTACCAAGAAGCAGGAGAAGGAGACAAAGGAGAAGGGATCGAAGGGGAAGGGGCCCAAGGAGAAGGGGACCACCTGTACTCATCCTACCACCTGCCCCAAAACAGAGAAGAGGGGTGCTCCTAGAACATTCTGGCCGACTCTAGAAGCAGGTGAATTTGAGAAGTGGGGATACGAAGTGAATTAGAGAATTCCAAAAAATAATCGTATGGCGAGCTTCTTGGCCTTGTGGCTTAGTGTTTATATTTTTCCAGTCAGGGACTCGAAGGGATGCGTCAGGATAGGGACCTTCGTTGTTGCAGCCAAGTTGGCTGAGGGGAAAATGGTTGGGTTGGCTACCCCCATTTTAGCAAAGATTCACATGATCTTACTCCATGTCTTCATGGGTAAGTATCCTTTGAGAATAGTGGGACCATTCCAAGTTTTATGGGGATGGATCGCCACTCACTTTAGGACGTATAATGTACAGAACGAAGTACATGTTCCTGTAGGTTCTTTGAGGCCATCAGTGCAGGAATTATCTGGAATTGCTCTGCTAGCTCTCAATTCCCATGACATGAAGGTGAGGCTGAGCATGTATAAGGAATTATATTTCTTTCCTTATGGAAATCCGCCAACCGGGCGATTTGTTGATGATGGAACAACCAGTATGAAATTGAGGGCATACATGCTGGACTGTAGAGATGATGTATTGGTCACCAGGATTGATGAAGAGATTATATGTGAGGCCTATGCTCCATACAGATTTGCACGTCAATTCAAGTGTTTGCAGCAGAATGTTGTATCTCCCTCTGTGTATGTCAGGTTAGAGAAACATCCGATGGTTGCTCGACAACTATGGTTGTTGACATATAGGGAGAAGACCAGGGCAGTGTTTGATCTACCAGTTAATTAAGCGGCGAGTAATTTGACTACATGGTATGCCGAGAACTAGATAGCATCATACCCTGGAGGGGTGTTGAATCACCCGGTTTATCAAGTGGGGAAAAGGAAAATAACCATAGAGAAATAACCCCTTCATCTGGAAGGTGATTCTTCTACACCACCTGAAGCTGATTCACTGGGTTATTCACCTAGAGCCGACTCGTCAGATTCCCAAGATGGGGATGACGAGGCACAACATGTGGAAAAGTGACCTCACGCCAGATATAATCCTCCCATCAGAATCAAAAGACTAACTCCATCAACTCCCAGTGAGTTACTTCATTAGGGTACTTTAATCATCATTACTTTATAGAGCAACAAGGCTTATTTTCTTATTCTCTATCTGTAGTTGCAGGAGCTGGGAAGAAGCCGAAGTCCAAGATTATAGGACCTTCCTCGCAGCCTTCTGGTACACATAATGAATATCTACGACCAGAGGCTGTCCAGACATGACGGAGTTTATACTGTGGTTCTGAAATTGCCTGGCTGTATTTGTGCGAGGGGCTACACCTCCCTAGAATAGGGAATCTTTTGGATTCTATAGATATCTATTACAAGGATAACCCCGATGAAGTGCGGTCTTACATCAGATATAAGGCCCCAGCCTTAAACCTTACTTAATCTTGAGTTATTACAAGATTACACATTGAGGATCTTTTCGGGTTTAGAGTTTTAGAGAATTAGATCATAAAACTTGCATTACATTCCACATATAAACAAAGTGGTTACATAAAGATAGTATTATTCATTCCCATCAATGGAAACATATTTAAAATAAAACATGGATTCTTTCTTGACACTTCCTTGACACTATCATCTTATCATGTACCTTTCCCTTGACCTGTGAAAACATTTCAAAAAAACTTGGGATGAGCATAAAAAGCTCAGTATGGGTTATAAAAACATGGAAAGGAAACATGGGTATATATATACATAAGAGTGAAATCATACTTTACCCATAAAACATAAGCACATTAACATACCTCATCAAATCATTAGTAAATCATTGAAATCATAAGACATAAAGGTAACTTGAGGCATTCATAACATTCTTACGTAGGGAGTAACCCTCTTGGTTACGTTTTGAATACCCATCACAGTATATTCCCTAAAATCTCTTCCGAGAAACCTTAACGTTTCACTCATTCACGTTACCCAATGCATTGTAGAGCTATATCGGGCTCACCCGCCCTTAGTTTATCACGGAACCACCCGTCTTCATAATAATGCCCAAGAACCTCAACATAATTGTATCACATAAAACATGCATAAAGGAAACATAACATTTCCACCTTTCAATCACAAGATATCAATACAACACATTGATATAAAAACATCATGAAAACCATTTTCAATACCAAAATAAAAGAAAAGTAAAACAAGATATTTATTTTTTCTTTTAAAAAAGAAGGTATGGCTTGTAGAGGAAGCCGAAACTCAAATAATGGTCACGACGGCGGAGAAGTCGTTGTCACCGCATACGTACGACAAAAACATTCCCTTTTGTCGTTTAGTAAATGCTTCGTATAAAAAAGATTCCTTTTGAATAAACGTAAAAGTCAAAGGGGTTCATACACCGTATAAAAGAAGGCTGTGTATAAAACAAAATATGCCTCAATGAAAGGAGATTGAGACGAAGTCCCATACCTCGTATCCGACTTGACCCGACCGTTCTTTAATCTCCTGAATAATGAACTTGAGTTAATATCTACTTGCTTAAGAACCTTTTTCAAGTTCATTATTCCTTTTATACCATGTTATGAACATCATGTAATCATTTAAGTTAATAATGTTCATTTTGTCGGTATTTGGTTCTTAAGTCAAAAATAGACTTCTTACACTTACATGTTGTTAATTTGGTCAAAGGTTAGTTATATCCAGAATGATATTAATGATTTGGATAACATATATATCATATATATTCATCATATACATGTATTTATAATATTACATCACATTTAGAGGTAAGAAATGAAATGCACCGTTCATGGAGACGGTAAGCCGTACGTACGCATGAACGCTACTTCCATTTCTATTTCGTATTTTCTGGAATGGAATCATAATGATATAAGAGTATATTATAATTCCAGTATAATAACATATATAATATCATTAACTTTATCCTTTACACATCCCACATATGGTATTAACGAATCAAATCACTTTCAGGGGGCGGTAGTCCGCACTTCCTAAAATGAAGATATCGTGTTTACCCATAATGGAAACCATAAAGGTATGCCCAAAATGAAAAAAAAAGAAGCTTAAGGAAAACATAAACATATTATATATAATATATAAAAATAGTGACATCATAATGGCCACCTTTTAAGGTGTTAAATGAGTATTGAACAATCATCGTTTCGGGAGGCAGAATTTCGCCATCCACGGAAACCGTATGTTCTTTAACCATTTGATGTAGTTTTGTGAGAGTGTATCTCAAATAAATATTATAAAAACATCCTAGTATATTTAAGATACTTTTTTTGTTACAAAAGAAGTAAATAAAAAGAGTTTAGGGGGTTGGAGAAGCAAAATAAAACAAATGAACATGAGAGAATGAATTACCTTTAAAAGTGTAACTCCTTTTGATTTGAGCCTAAAGGCTTCCTTTGAAAGGATTATGCCCAAAGGGAATCCTCTAGGATGAGGAGAGGGATGTGGAGAGAGTAAATGGGCAGAGTTTGGCCGAGCCAAAGGCTTGAGGAGTGTGTGAAATGAGGTAGAGGTGGGGGCCTTTTATAAGAGGAGAGGAGGGACACTTTTGGAAAGTAAAGATAAGTTACTTTATTTTAAAAAGAGTTTCGGATTCAAAAGGTCACAAATTTCTATAATTCATGGATAAGGTGATAAGGGTTCTAAATCCACCCATCCAATAAGTTTTGGACATGTTTAGTTCATAGATTTTACATTATCTTTCCATTTTATTTAAATCGTCAAATAATGATGTCATCGCTGCATCATTATTATGTCATAAATAATTTAATTTATTTAATGTCTAAAAATTATAAAAAAAATACTATGATGTAGGAAATCTTTTTATCTTTCCAATTACTATTTATAATCAAAAATCTGATCTTTATAACCCCATGTAAAAATTGTTTTCGTAAAACATATTATGTTTGTGTCATTTTTACTTTAACATTTAATAAAAAGTTATTTATGTCATTTCCCAACCAAAGTGTCTCCATGGGGTCCCCAAGTTGACCCATGGCTTTTCTTGGTCTGCCATGACACAACCAATAAGTTTGGGACATGTGTCTAGGTCATTTCATATTATTAAAGCATTATTTATACCTTAAACTACCCTAATTACCACTAATCGCGATTAAAAACTTAATAAGTTACTATTCACAAAAAAATTATTTTAATCTCATTGAACCACATTTTACTTATTAATGAAAACCATGTATGTTGGATTTTTGAAATTAAAAACACAATGATGGCAAAATTTCATTTAAACGGAAAAATCAGTTTTTATAAGTACCACTTAGTGGTTTCACTATTCATCAAAAATTGAAGTTTTTCAGAAAATTACCAAAAATTCACCCTAAGCTATATTTGATATTCCGAATTCAAAAATGAAGTTTTTTTTACAAAATTCAAAACATATAAGTCACATTAATTAATTTAATAATTAATTCTCGCTGTCATGACAAATAGCGTGTTTTTATAAAATAATAAGTATCAAAAGATTGACACCAGTTTAAGTCTAATTTCAAAGTGAAATTGATTCCAATGACCACCATTGGATTAAATGGTAAAAATATATTCTAATTTCACTTCAAAACCAATTCAAAACATAATCTAATTATATAAATAAATTATATTAAAAAGCAGTTTTGAATTAAAATGCAGTATTTTTCACTATTCATTAAAAAAATGAACATTGTCCGAAAAATACCAAAAATTCACACAAAGTAAATTTTGATGTACCAATCATAAAGAATAAGTTTATTTTGACAAAAATAGTTTATAAGATTGTCAAAATATAGATTTAAAAAGGGTTTTCCATCATAAGGCAGTAAAACAATCTGTTAAGAATATTAGTGTATTCCATGCATAAGATTGTATTTATTTTCATTTTAAGCCTCTAAAACACTATCTTAATCATTAATAGACATAGATAAAAATATCTATTATTCATTAATTACTTGGGATGTTACATCCTTCCCCCCTTTAGAAAATTGCGTCCCCGCAATTTATTTACTTATCAGATAAATGGGGGTACTTATCCCTCATTGCATTTTCAGATTCCCATGTTGCCTCTTCAATCATGTGGTTTTTCCACAAAACCTTTACCTGGTGAATCACCTTATTCCATAACACTTGCTCCCTGTGGTCAAGAATCTGGACCGGTTGTTCCTCATAAGATAGGTTCTCTTCTAGCTGAACTACCTCTGGACTCAAAACATGAGATGGATCTGGCATGTACTTTCTCAACATCGAAACGTGAAAAACATTGTGTACCTGAGATAAACTCAGAGGTAAAGCCACTCGGTAAGCAACTGATCCAACTCTCTCCAGAATTTCATATGGTCCAATAAACCTTGGACTCAGCTTTCCTTTCTTACCAAATCTCATCACACTTTTCCAAGGAGAAACCTTGAGAAAAACATGATCACCTACCTCGAAAGATAGATCCTTCCTCCGGTTATCCGCATAACTCTTCTGCCTGCTCTAAGCTGTTCTCATGTGCTTCTGAATCAGATGAACTTTTTCTGCCATCTCTTCTACCAATTCTGGTCCCATCAACTTCCTTTCACCCACTTCATCCCAGAAAGCTGGAGTTCGACACCGCTTCCCATATAATGCCTGAAATGGTGCCATCTGTATACTAGAATGAAAACTGTTATTATATGAAAATTCAACCAAAGAAAGATGTTGGTCCCAACTTCCCTGATAATCCATAGAACAAGCTCGTAGAATATCCTCCAAGGTCTGAATTGTTCATTCTGACTGCCCATCTGATTGAGGATGAAAAGTTGTACTAAAATTTAATTCAGTACCCAACGAATTCTGAAGGCCTTTCCAAAAGTTAGAAGTAAACCTGGGATCACGATCCGATACAATGGAGAGAGGAACTCCATGTAACCTGACTATCTCTTTAAGATACAAACGGGAAAGTTGATCTAGGGAAAAAGTATCTCGTATAGTAAGGAAATGAGCAGATTTGGTCAAGCGATCAACAATAACCCAGATTGCATTGTTACCTCGAGATGTCTTTGGTAATCCCACAACAAAGTCCATGGATATATTCTCCCATTTCCACTCTGGCACTGGTAAAGGCTGAATCATCCCTTTCGGTAACTGCCGCTCTTCTTTAACCTGTTGACATGTCAAACACTTCACAGTAAAATCAACAATATCTATTTTCATTCCATCCCACCAGTAATACTCCCGCAGATCTCTGTACATCTTAGTACTGCCAGGATGAACTGAAAACGGAGAACTATGAGCTTCACATAACAACTCTCTCTTCAACTGTGAATCACAAGGCACACACAATCTCTTCCCAAATCTAAAAACACAATCATTATCAATGTTGAATTCAGGCAACTTACCTTTCTGAACCAGCTCTACCTTTTTCTTCAACTCACTGTCTCGCTTCTGTGCTTACTTGATTTTGTCTGATAGAGAAAATTTCACTGATACCTGAAACAAAACAGAAGAACATCCTGTACCAAAAACTTCTATGCCAAAGTTCATCAAATCTTTAACCAAATGATCACGTTCCAAATGCAACATTGCTAATGAAGCATTACTTTTTCGACTCAAAGCATCAGCCACTTTATTTGCTTTTCTCGGATGGTAATGAATTGTAAAATCATAATCCTTGATTAATTCTAGCCATCTCCTTTGTCTCATGTTCAATTATTTTTGAGTGAATATATACTTTAAACTTTTGTGATCGGTATATATTGCACACTTTACTCCATACAAATGATGCCTCCAAATTTTTAAAGCAAAAACAACAGCAGCTAATTCCAAATCATGTGTAGGGTAATTTAACTCATGAGTTTTCAACTTTCGTGAAGCATAAGAAATTACCTGATCATTCTGCATTAGGATTCAACCAAGTCCTTTCAATGAAGCATCACTGTATATAACAAACTCACCATTCCTGGAAGAAAGTGCCAAAACTGGAGCATTCACCAATCTTCTTTTCAATTCCTGAAAACAATCATCACATTCTTTTGTCCAGATAAACTTAACAACCTTCCGAGTTAGCTTAGTCATTGGACTAGATAATCTTGAAAAATTTCTAACAAACCTTCGGTAATAGCTTGCCAAACCAAGGAAGCTATGAATCTCAGTTACATTTGTGGGTCTTTGCCATTCTTCCACAACTTTTGTTTTTGCAGGATCAACAGTTATTCCATCTTTAGAAACAATATGACCAAGGAAAGAAATTTGTTGCAACCAAAACTCACACTTGCTGAATTTTCCATACAGTTTCTTTTCTTTTAAGGTTTACAAGATAACCCTTAAATGTATTTCATGTTCCTCTTTACTTTTATAAAATACCAAAATATCATCAATAAAAACAACCAACATTTTTCACCTGAGTCAACTGAGCCATCACTGCAACAAACTGTTTAGTTCTGATTCTGACCATCTCAGGATACTGATTTGAAAGTTCATTTCCCTCTGTATGCCTACCCAGAAAAGCTGCTCTGTTTCCTCTACAGAAAACCATTCTGAACAAACATGTCTTAGCTGAAGCAACATGGTAATCTTCAAATGCTATATCACTTCAATTTGACCATTAAAAAAAATATTTTTGGATAATCATTTAATAGAATTCTAACTCCTAAAGTTATCTAAACCAACCTTTGATACCAACTATAAGGCCCCAGCCTTAAACCTTACTTAATCTTGAGTTATTACAAGATTACACATTGAGGATCTTTTCGGGTTTAGAGTTTTAGAGAATTAGATCATAAAACTTGCATTACATTCCACATATAAACAAAGTGGTTACATAAAGATAGTATTCTTCATTCCCATCAATGGAAACATATTTAAAATAAAACATGGATTCTTTCTTGACACTTCCTTGACACTATCATCTTATCATGTACCTTTCCCTTGACCTGTGAAAACATTTCAAAAAAAACTTGGGATGAGCATAAAAAGCTCAGTATGGGTTATAAAAACATGGAAAGGAAACATGGGTACATATATACATAAGAGTGAAATCATACTTTACCCATAAAACATAAGCACATTAACATACCTCATCAAATCATTAGTAAATCATTGAAATCATAAGACATAAAGGTAACTTGAGGCATTCATAACATTATTACTTAGGGAGTAACCCTCTTGGTTACGTTTGGAATACCCATCACAGTATATTCCCTAAAATCTCTTCGGAGAAACCTTAACGTTTCACTCCTTCGCGTTACCCAATGCATTGGAGAGCTATATCGGGCTCACCCACCCTTAGTTTATCACGGAACCACCCGTCTTCATAATAATGCCCAAGAACCTCAACATAATCGTATCACATAAAACATGCATAAAGGAAACATAACATTTCAACCTTTCAATCAAAAGATATCAATACAATACATTGATATAAAAACATCATGAAAACCATTTTCAATACCAAAATAAAAGAAAAGTAAAACAAGATATTTATTTTTTCTTTTAAAAAAGAAGGTATGGCTTGTAGAGGAAGCCGAAACTCAAATAATGGTCACGACGGCGGAGAAGTCGTTGTTGCCGCATACGTACGACAAAAACATTCCCTTTTGTAGTTTAGTAAACGCTTCGTATAAAAAAGATTCCTTTTGAATAAACATAAAAGTCAAAGGGGTTCATACACCGTATAAAAGAATGTTGTGTATAAAACAAAATATGCCTCAATGAAAGGAGATTGAGACGAAGTCCCATACCTCGTATCCGACTTGACCCGACCGTTATTTAATCTCATGAATAATGAACTTGAGTTAATCTCTACTTGCTTAAGAACCTTTTTCAAGTTCATTATTCCTTTTATACCATGTTATGAACATCATGTAATCATTTAAGTTAATAATGTTCATTTTGTCGGTATTTGGTTCTTAAGTCAAAAATAGACTTCTTACACTTACATGTTGTTAATTTGGTCAAAGGTTCGTTATATCCAGAATGATATTAATGATTTGGATAACATATATATCATATATATTCATCATATACATGTATTTATAATATTACATCACATTTAGAGGTAAGAAATGAAATGCACCGTTCATGGAGACGGTAAGTCGTACGTACGCATGAACGCTACTTCCATTTCTATTTCGTATTTTCTGGAATGGAATCATAATGATATAAGAGTATATTATAATTCCAGTATAATAACATATATAATATCATTAACTTTATCCTTTACACATCCCACATATGGTATTAACGAATCAAATCACTTTTAGGGGGCGGTAGTCCGCACTTCCTAAAATGAAGATATCGTGTTTACCCATAATGGAAACCATAAAGGTATGCCCAAAATGAAAAAAACATAAGCTTAAGGAAAACATAAACATATTATATATCATATATAAAAATAGTGACATCATAATGGCCACCTTTGAAGGTGTTAAATGAGTATTGAACAATCATCGTTTCGGGAGGCAGAATTTCACCATCCACGGAAACCGTATGTTCTTTAACCATTTGATGTAGTTGTGTGAGAGTGTAGCTCAAATAAATATTATAAAAACATCCTAGTATATTGAAGATACTGTTTTTGTTATAAAAGAAGTAAATAAAAAGAGTTTAGGGGGTTGGAGAAGCAAAATAAAACAAATGAACATGAGAGAATGAATTACCTTTAAAAGTGTAAATCCTTTTGATTTGAGCCTAAAGGCTTCCTTTGAAAGGATTCTTCCCAAAGGGAATCCTCTAGGATGAGGAGAGGGATGTGGATAGAGTAAATGGGTAGAGTTTGGCCGAGCCAAAGGCTTTAGGAGTGTGTGAAATGAGGTAGAGGTGGGGGCCTTTTATAAGAGGAGAGGAGGGGCACTTTTGGAAAGTAAAGATAAGTTACTTTATTTTAAAAATATTTCCGGATTCAAAAGGTACCACATTGATATAATTCGTGGATAAGGTGATAAGGGTTCGAAATCCACCCATCCAATAAGTTTTTTACACGTGTAGTTCATAGATTTTACATTATCTTTCCATTTTATTTAAATCGTCAAATAATGATGTCATCGCTGCATCATTATTATGTCATAAATAATTTAATTTATTTAATGTCTAAAAATTATAAAAAACTACTATGATGTAGGAAATCTTTTTATATTTCCAATGAATATTTATAATCAAAAATCTGATCTTTATAACCCCATGTAAAAATTGTTTTCGTAAAACATATTATGTTTGTGTCATTTTTACTTTAACATTTAATAAAAAGTTATTTATGTCATTTCCCAACCAAAGTGTCTCCATGGGGTCCCCAAGTTGACCCATGGATTTTCTTGGTCGGCCATGACACAACCAATAAGGTTGGGACATGTGTCTAGGTCATTTCATATTATTAAAGCATTATTTATATCTTAAACTACCCTAATTACCACTAATCGCGATTAAAAACTTAATAAGTTACTATTCACCAAAAAATTATTTTAATCTCATTGAACCACATTTTACTTCTTAATGACAACCATTTATGTCTGATTTTTGAAATTCAAAACACAATGATGGAAAAATTTCATTTAAACGGAAAAATCAGTTTTTATAAGTACCACTTAGTGGTTTCACTATTCATCAAAAATTGAAGTTTTTCAGAAAATTACCAAAAATTCACCCTAAGCTATATTTGATATTCCAAATTCAAAAATGAAGTCTATTTTAAAAAATTCAAAACATATAAGTCACATTAATTAATTTAATAATTAATTCCCGCTGTCATGACAAATAGCGTGTTTTTATAAAACAATAAGTATCAAAAGATTGACACCAGTTTAAGTCTAATTTCAAAGTGAAATTGATTCCAATGACCACCATTGGATTAAATGGTAAAAATATATTATAATTTCACTTCAAAACCAATTCAAAACATAATCTAATTATATAAATAAATTATATTAAAAAGCAGTTTTGAATTAAAATGCAGTATTTTTCACTATTCATTAAAAAAATGAACATTGTCCGAAAAATACCAAAAATTCACAAAAAGTAAATTTTGATGTACCAATAATAAAGAATAAGTTTATTTTGAAAAAAATAGTTTATAAAATTGTCAAAAGATAGATTTAAAAAGGGTTTTCCATCATAAGGCAGTAAAACAATCTTTTAAGAATATTAGTGTATTCCATGCATAAGATTGTATTTATTTTCATTTTAAGCCTCTAAAACACTATCTTAATCATTAATAGACATAGATAAAAATATCTATTATTCATTACTTACTTGGGATGTTACATCAGAGAGCTGGAAATGCTCATATATGCCACCAATGATTCCATTCCTGTCACCAAGCGGGTGAAGGAAATGATAGATCGTGGCACCACTGAGGGGATTGGTGGTTCTGAAGATGAGGAGTGTCACGATTACGTGGCTCCTGAATATGTAAGTCTCTTTCCTTATTTTCTTTGCAACTTGATTTCAGTCAAAGCTTTGTTACTTAAGGAAATTATTTTCTTCATCCTGCAGCTTGCAAAGAAAGGAACTGCTGAGGTTCCTTCGCCACAGTATAGCCCTGGTGGTACTGCCATTGGGGATAATGAATCTACTCACGAGTCGGGCAAGATATATCCAGGACAGCAAGCCATGTATGAGGAGTTGTACATGGCTTTCCATTCTCCTATTCATGTACCTGTAAAGGAGACTGTCGATACTACCAAAAATCCAAAGAAGCAAAACCATCGAAGGATGAATTCCACATCTAAACGCTTCATTAGTAGTGGTAATTCCTTCAGATAATAATGAGTCTTAACCCATGAAAAGTTTACTCATAATTTTTTGGTATTGTAGGGGCTTCTTCAATTTCCCCTTTGAGGGAGAGGACTGACCCTCCTCTAAGGACCACAGAGGGTACTGGTGAACAATTACAAGTTCAGGATAACTTGGCTGCTCCTGGAGAAGAGCCAACGTCTGTTCCCAGTATTCCTCCTACTGTTGTTGCAAGGAGAGAAGAGCCTGCTTCTGGTAAGTTAACAATGATTCATAAAATGTTTAATTAAACATCAAATAACTTCCATTCTGTGATACTTTAGGTTCAACCCCTGCACTAGAGCTTTTGGCGGCCATTGCAACTGATGCCACAATTTTATCTGAAGAAGCTGTCTAGGGTTAGAGGCCGCTGGATGAAGGTCACCAAGAAGACATATTGAATGCTCCCACTGGTGAGATTAACCAGGATTCTGAGATAACATTGAATGAAATGATGGAAATTGGCGCATACTTTGAAGATTTTTTAGATCATGTTAAATTACCATGTAATTTAGAAGATTATGGACGTGAGTGTTATCCTTAGTCCTATTAAAAATAATTTCTTATTACATCTCTGATCATGATCGGTTGAAATGTACAGTTCTATCTGAGCGAGCTGCTGAACTACCAATGCCTGAAGGGGGTACAAAAAACCCTACTATTGCAGAGACATTAGCTCAAGTGGAGCTTAACCTGGCAGAGCTTCCTGAAACTCGTCCCAAAAATCCTTTTGAAGCTAGGAAAGACGGGGAGGAGCCTTCTCAAGTTGCTTATCTACCATTGGGTAAGGGATAACAATATTTGCGACTGTACTTAATTTTCAAGACAACCAATTAACTTTTTTTATCCTTTGAAATTAACCAAAGATTTCAATTGATTATGCAGGTCCATCAATTTCAGTGGCTAGATCTGGAGGTGAAGCTTCAGACTCCGCCCCAACGAGAATAGAAAGTGAAATAACACGGGTCAGGGGGGAAGGAGCAGAACAAGGCACTTCCCTAAGTGCATTAATCCCGGATTATATTCCCCCCTGTGACAGTGATGCTGAATCAGACCTAGAAATGAAAAAGGCGCTCTAATTTTCACGACGCAAGGCATGGCAGAACATATGGAAAATCATATCTGAAGTGCCTCTAGAAGAGCTGTCATCGAAGATTCCTCGACTGTCATCCCTGTTCGTCATGTTGGGACTAGGCAGTTTTGGATATCAAAAGATCCATGCCGCGGTAAAGCAAGTCATCTTAAGATGGGAGAAGGAGCATAAGTACCATCAATATTTGAATAGAGTAAGGTTGTCAGCCAATATCGGCGAATTTGAGGCTGTGGTATCCCGAGCTAAGGCTGATCATGCTTCCAAGTTGAAGGAGCTGAATCATAAGATCAATGAGAAAGTTTTCCAGCAGATGCATCTTCAGCAACAGTTAGATACTGTTACTGGGGAACTTTACCAACTTAATAATTCACTGGAAGGAACTCAAATGAATGGTATGAAAGCCATCATAGATGCCAAGAAGGCACTCCATCAGGATGAAAAGAGTGAAGTTGGTTGAGTGCATGAGATTCAAGTGGCTTCTGATGAAGCTCGGGATGCTGTAAATCAAATTAAGATTTACATTGACAGCCTTTTTTAATTCTTGGAAAAGAGAAGAGACTCCAGTCTGTGGATGCCCTTCTAACTTTTGTGCATCAAATGAAAAACACTTTCATCTTCAATTATTTGTGCATTATTTCTTTTGCTACCTGCTTTAAATTTTTTTATCTAGCCAATGGTCCTAGTAAGCATAGTTTTATTTTTGATAGGATTATTATAAATAACCCTAAAAACTTTGAATCTTTTAATTGATCAATATTACCTAAAATCATACAAAATGTATGTTTAGTGAGCTGGAACTTGACTTTTGTTCAGTTTTTTCTTGTCTTTTGTGGGCAGTTTAAATTCATGCACATCGGGTATAAAAAGGCTAATGTTTAAGGTCGAAAGAGCTTTGACCGAATGGATTAAAATTGACTCAATTCCTTGAAAATTTATCTGAAAAAATATTACCACACTCAAGTATGAGGGAAAATATGTAAACTATGACTTAAGAAATTTTGAATCTGAGGAATGTTATGAAAAAAGAGATAAAAGGCATTAGAATAAGTAGTTCTCAATAATGAAGTTACCACTATTTAACAAACTCGTTAGGGGGTTGAATTATGCAGGGCCGCTTAAGGGCATTGGCTGCATAGTCAAATAATAACATCTTTTGACTGAAAGGTCTGTTATGTAGACTACTTATGCAAGGCCGCCTAAGGGCACGTACTGCATAGTCAAGCAAAAGAACTCTCAGAAATTTACTTTTCTACTGCTAAAAATCCAATGGAATTTTATGGAGATTCAAAATTTCCAAAGCATAGAGTTTGCTATATATAGAGAGGTACTTGAATATGGAGAGGATATTTCCAAAAAATATTGTCCAAGAACTAGATGAATGCCACTCCTACGAAGGTCTGACCCAAACGTAGGGAAGGGAAATATAAACCATAGACTTGAATACTTTCAGATCATGAAAAGGAACATGGAAAAAATATGTTAAGGATGGCTATTTTCTGTGGATCCTCACATATTGTCGTTAAGACAACTAAGGACAAAAGAGGTTTTCTTCCCAAGAATGAAGTTACCATTATTTAACAAACCCGTTAGGGGGTTGAATTATACAGGTCCGCGTAAGGGAATTGGCTGCATAGTCAAATAATAGCATCTTTTGGCTGACAGGTCTGTTATGTAGACTACCTATACAAGGCCGCCTAAGGGAACGTGCTGCATAGTCAGGCCAAAGAAATATCAGAAATTAGACATTTTGTGACCAGAAGTCAAGAAAAGGGTTATGGAGATATAGAAGTATTTAAGGTTAGGAGTATGACACATGAAAATGGGTATTTTCCAATGCATGAAAGAGATACATAGATCAATGCTAACCATAATCATGTTGTGGCTAGGTCCTGAATTGAAATGTGGGACTTCACTACGTATCCCATAAGGATGGGAATCAAGACAATGCATAGTTCTTGAAATACAGTTTAACGTCATGTGGGACGAAAGTGTAGGAAATCTTAGTTTAGGGTCATAGAGTTCAGACCATAATAATGAATACACAATGTGTGTTTTCACAGGGACTTTTCAGCCAGGGGACTGAAAGTAGAATTTGGGGTTAGGCCCAAAAGACTTGGGGATGGATTCGAGGGACACTTGAACGTTCCTACGTATCCCATAAGGATGGGAATCAAGCCATACGTAGTTCTTGAAATACATTTTAACATCATGTGGTAAGAAAGTGTAGGAAATCTTAGTTTAGGGTCATAGAGTTCGGACCATAATAATGAATACACAGTGTGTGTTTTCACAGGGACTTTTCAGACAAGGGAATGAAAGTGGAATTTGGGGATAGGCCCAAAAGACTTCGGGATGGATTCGAGGGACACTCGAACGTTCCTACATATCCCATAAGGATGGGAATCAAGCCACCAGAACTTCTTGAAATACAGTTTGTACAGATTTGGTTTGTACAAGTGAAGGGTGAAAGGGGACTTTAGTACAATGATTGTTGGACCCAAAATAAAAGGTTCGGGCATTTCCATTTATGCACGTAGTCTTTAGAATATAACATGATTAGAGATCAATGTAAATAATGATTCCCTCTCAGGTGAGGGTGTCAAAGAATGTTGTAGTTTATTGTCATACAGGACAAAAGTGATGTACAATTTAACGTCATATAGCAAGGACAAAGGTGAACCAATGTAAAGATATTGATTCTGGGGGTGGCTTCACGAATCAACATCGTATGAGATGGAGGTGAACCAATGTGAAGATATTGATTTTGGGATTAAACCTTGGGAGGTTGCCTACGTACCCAACCTAGAAGGCAAGGATCAAAGTCCGTGTAGTTCAATTAAAGAATGAATTGGTGATCAAGTTGTTTTTTTGAGGAAAACGATCTAAAAAAGAAAGTGTTGGGACTTACACATGGTTAGCGGACCAGAGAAGGTTTTATGGTTGAAGTTTACTCTAATATCACGTGAGTCATACTCGGTGTGAGAAACAAGAGATAGAAACAACCTTAACGATGCACAATTTAATGTCATGTAAGACATATGAAGGGACTATGCAGTTTAAAGTCTTGCAGTAAGGACTATTGGTGCTGCACAGTTTAGTGTCATGTAGCAGGAAAAAAATACAGTTTAACATCATGTAGGACGTATTAAGGGACATTGTTCAGTTTTACGTCATGTAGGACGAATGAGCAGTACAGTTTAACGTCATGTAGGAAAAATATAGGGACACAGTTTAACATCATGTTGGATAATAAGGCTGTTGTATAGTTTAGCATCCTGTAGCTAAGACGATGGGGACAATACAGTTTAACTTCATGTTGGACGAAAGGGGGACTGTGCAGTTTAATTTCATGTAGTAAGGACAAAAGAGGACACTATTTAACATCATGTTGGATGTATCAAGAGACTTTTTCACAGTTCAATGTCATGTTGGATGATGGTGCGAGTAGTTTAAGGTCATATGCATGGACTGGCGGTTATGCAGTTTAACGTCTTGCTGGACATAAGGGATTTCTGTACATTTTAGAGTCATGTAACTAGGATGTCACAATTTAACTTCATGTTGGACGTAAATGCAAATAGTTTAAGGTCATATGCATGGACCGTCAATGGTGCAGTTTAACGTCTTGCTGGACATAAGGGACTATGCAGTTTAAAGTCTTACAGCAAGGACAACACAATTTAATGTTATGTTGGACAAGAGAAATGCAAATAATTTAAGGTCATATGCATGGACCATTAAGGGTGCAGTTTAACGTCTTTCTGGTCAAAAGGGACTATGCAGTTTAAAGTCTTGTGGCAAGGACAACACAGTTTAACGTCATGTTGGACAAGAGAAATGAAAATAGTTTAAGGTCATATGCATGGACCGTACTGATGTATTTTGTGTTTATAAAAAATAATTCTTCAGAAATCTGGTATTGGTTGGAGTAGTGATGAGTTCTCCATCCATTGATATTAAAGAATAATCTTCATTGGAGTAGACCTTATGTATTGAATAAGGTCCTTCCCATTTTGTCTCCAACTTGGGAGGTTTCTTTCCTGGTATCATTGGAGTTCTAAGAACCAATACCAATTCTCCCTAAACGAATGAACGAAGACGAACTTTTTTGTTGAAAGCTCATGCTATTTGATTCTGATAGAATTCCAAGTGGTGCAGAGTGCACAATCTTTTATCATCTAACCGTTCCAATTCATCCAATCGCTTTTGAGACTGTTCATCTATAGATGAATGATCAAAAATGGCTACTCTGAGTGAGGGTAGTTGAACCTTAATGGGAAAGACTGATTCTGTTCCATATACCAATAAATATGGAGTTGACCACGTTGCAGTGTGAGTGGTGGTCCGATAAGCCCATAAAGCATGAAAGAGTTTATCAGGCCATGATTTCTTATCTTTATCCACCATCTTTTGTAGTATATTTGAAGGAGTCTTGTTGAAGGCTTATATCTGGCCATTGGACGCTGCATGATACTGAGAGGAATGGTTGGATTTGATGTTGTATTCTTGATACAACTTCCTTACCTCAGATGAACAGAAGTTGGTGCCATTTTCCGTCAATATGGTATGAGGGACACCAAATCTGGTAATGATGTTAGACTTGATGAAGCCAACAATGCATTTAGAACTGACTTCTTTGAGAGGTATTGCCTCTTCCCATTTGGAAAAGAAGTCAGTAGCAGTAAGAATATACTTAAACTGCTTGGCTGTAGCTGAAGGATAAGGTCCCACTACATCCATTCCCCATGTGGAAAATGACCATGAGTATTTAGCTGTATGAAGCAACTATGGGAGTTGATGAATGAAGTTGGAATGTACTTGGAAAGAATGAAACTTCTTTGTAAAATGAACACAATCTTGTATCATTGAAGGCCAAAAGTATACAAGCCTTCGAATTTGATCAGATAGTCTATGTCCGGACTGATGGGCACCACAGACTCCTGCATGCACTTCTTTCATGACAGCCATTGTCTCTTCACCGTCAATACATTTGAAGAGAATTCCATCAAAACCTCTTTTGTAGAGAATTTTCTCTAGGTGATCTGGGCTATCATAAAGATTAAAATTGACCACTCGTTGCCAAATTTGTTCTTTCCCGGCTCTATCAAGTGGAAGTGTTCCATTTTGAAGGTATTCCCTGATATGTGTCATCTATCCTGTAGTATGACCATAAGGTTTAGGAATGGGACTAATTTCATTGATTTTCTCTGTTCTGTCTTGAACATAAGGTGAAATTGTACGACAGTGGGAAATACTGATGGTTGTCTCGTACCGATTTGGATCTGCCAGAGTTGTGGATATATTAGCCAGTGCATCAGCTTGGGCATTTTGTGATCGCGGGAGATAAGAAAATGTCGGTTTCATAGGGAATCCCGCCATTAACCCTCTGACATAATCATACAAAGGGATTATTTATTCTTTTTCTGATCACATAATCCCCATTGACTTGTTTTATTACTAGGTCTAAATCACCTTTCAACTTTAAGTGATTCACTTGTGATTGAAGAGCCAACTCCAATCCTACGATAAGATCTTGGTATTCTGCTTCATTATTTTTACAGACTCCCAACAATGAGAAGGAATAGGGTAACACTGCTTTTTCTGGAGAAATGAGCACAATTCCTAACCCAACTTTGTTGAATTTAGGATCTTCCATTTTCTTCCCTGTTGGACTTCTGGAAGAACCATCAAAGTACATTTCCCATGTTTGAAGATTATCTTGAATAGAAAAGACTTCTTCGTCAGGAAGTTCAATATCTGAAGATGTATCTTCTACTGAAGGATGTTCAGCAAGGAAATCAGCCAGAGATTGGCCCTTTATTTCCTTTTGAGACACATACTGAATATCAAATTGCTGCAAAATAACTTCCCACCTTGCCAGACGTCCTGTAAGCATTGGATGACTAAGGATGAATTTGAGCGGGTTATTGCAAGATACCAATTGGACCTCGTGATGTTGCAGGTAGTGTCTCAACTTCCGAACTACAAATATTAATGCTAGGCAGCACTTCTCAATACTTGAATATCGGGTTTCTTCTTCAAGCATAGTCCGACTGAGATAGTAGAGGCTGTTTTCATTCCCAACATCATTCTTCTGAGCAAGAAAGGCACCCAATGATCGCTCTAAAGCTGTCACATAGAGGATAAGGGGTCTTCCTTCAATAGGTGGAATTAATACTGGTGGATTCGAGAGATATTTCTTGAGAATATCGAATGCTTATTGACATTCTTCAGTCTACTAGTAAGTGACTCCCTTCTTCATCAACTTGGTGAAGGGTAAACTTTTGCCTGCCAAATTGGTGATGAAATGCTGAATATAGGCTAAGTGTCCTTGAATCCCTCTCAATTATTTCAAATTTCAATGAGGTGACATACCAAGGATTGACTTTTTATTCTCAAGATCAACTTCAATACCATGACGGCGTACAAAAAAGCTGAGAAATTTTCCTGAGGTTACCCCAAAAGCACATTTTAAGGGGTTCATCTTCAAATTGTGATGTCAAAGTTTGTGGAATATGACTTCCAAATCAACAAATTGATTAGAACATTTCCTGTATTTAACCACCAAATCATCCAAATAACATTCAACAAACTTCCCTAAAAAGGGTTTGAAGATACAATGCATGGCACGCTGATATGTTGCGCCTGCATTATTCAAGCCAAAGGGCATTACCCGATAGAAGAACACACCCTGAGGGGATATGAAGGCCGTAGATTCCTCATCTTCTAGAGCCATTCAGATTTGATTATATCCTGAATATCCATCCATGAAGGAAAGTGCTTCATAGCCAGCTGTTTCATCAATCAAGAGTTCTTTGATTGGATCTGGAAAATCATCCTTAGGACAATGCCGATTAAGATCTCTAAAATCAATGCAAACTCTAATTTGTCCGTTCTTATTTTTCACAGGGACAATATTAGCCAACCATTTGGGATATTGAACTTCTCTGACAAAGTTAGCTTTGATAAGCTTATCCACTTCAACTTCAATTTTGGAAGCATAAGTTGGGTGTGTTCTTCTTGCGGCTTGCTTAAATCCTCGATGTTCTTCTGGAAAACCCAAATGATGAGTAGCAACATCAGGATCAAGCCCTAACATCTCTGTATAGTTCCAAGAAAATATATCTCAATTTTTCTTTAAAAATGAAATATACATTTCTTTCTCTTCAAGATTCATGGGCGCACTAATTAAAGTGGGGCGTGGATCTTCTTTTGTACCCAGATTTATTTCTATGAGTTCATCCATGGTGGTAGAGATACCCTCTTCAAATACTGGAGGAGCATCTCTGAGATCTTCCTCTTCTTCTTCAAAATGTGTTATCTCTTCTGCTTCTACTTTCATAGTAGATGATGAAGTAGACTTTTCATGATCAGGAGAGATGTCAAAATTTGAACATCTTGAAGAAGAGGCTTCCATTTCTGACCCTATTGATGATGAAGGGTATTCCTTGGGTAATGAAGAGGAGATGATGGATTGAGAATCAACATCATCCTTCACCTCTGACATTGCTATAACTTCTTATGTCCTAGTTGGCGAAGTATATACTTTCTTGATTTTAGCGGATGAAATCAAGACATCCCCATTTGGGCTTTCATCATTGCTTGGTGAATCACCAATTTCTCCTATGCTATCTGGCTTGATTGCCGTAATTGACATTATGAAAGTTTCCATAAGAGTATTTGGATTCGAGTCTATCCTATCAATTTGACTGATAGGAAACACATAATCTGTATTCACATGTGTGAATGGGTTTACTGGAATCTTTTCTAAATTAAATGGAGCATTAACCTTGGTAACCTCCCTTGTTGTGGATTTCTCCTCACCCTTCATGTGATAGTATTACACCTCAATGTATTGAGATTCACATGTTTTGAATGGGGATTTATCACCATATAATGTCCCAATTTTACCATCGAAACAATATTTGAGGCATTGATGGTATGATGAAGGGATAGCCGCATGTTGATGTATCCAAGGTCTTCCAAGAAAAACGTTGAAGGTTGTATTGTGATCAACAACCATGAAATCTGATTTGGATACAAGGTCTCCAAACTGAGTTCTGAGTTTAATCTCACCTAGTGGTTCTTGTTCATTTTTATCATATCCTTGTAACATCAAAGTATAAGGAGATAAATCAGATTCCGTGAGGCCCAATCGACGAAGTGTACGAATGGGGATGAGGTTGACTCCTGAACTATTATCAATGAAATCTCTTCGGATGTCTACACCATTGACCTTTCCAGATAAATACAAAGGTCTAATATGTCTATGCATGATATCATCTTCATCTTCATCTATAAAGGATATCACTGCATGGCATTCTGCAGGACCATTCTCAACATGGTAGACTTTAGCCGCAGAAATTTCAGTTTCGAACTCCTCAAGCCTTGACAAAGCCTCAATGAGTGCCTCCCAAATATCCTTGGATAAATTTAAGGCATCCAAAATTGATAACTTGGATGGTAATTGGGCCAAATGTTTCAATACATCATACTTTTAATCCAAAGGTCTGCGTTTCCCAATAGGAACATGTGGTTTCGCAGGTGCTTTAGAGGTTGATGCTTTGGAAGTAGATGCATCTTGTATCGGGGTAGGAGTTGAAAATACTCATGAATTTGGAAGATTATACCGAATAGGTATATTTACTTGTTGAGAGGAAGAAGATGGAACCTCCAACCGATCTTCCAGAATAATTGTGCCAGGACTGAGTCTGCTATTGGTGGACGAATTTGCTTGTTCTTGTTGAGCCCGTTGAAGGGCTCTGCCATGAGTTTCTGCTGCATACACAGTTCTGGCAAGGGTAGAATTGAAATAGTGGCTTTTGAGATATCCACGTCTTCCTATGTATCCCAAACCTCTAGAACTCCCTCTAATTCCTCTGTTTGATACAGGGAATTCAGGCTCATCAAAATCGAAACTACGGCTGGCATAAGAATCTGTTAAATGAATCACATTAACAGAACCAAAGATCAACTCTTCATCCGATAAAGACTCTTCCTAATTAGCCAATTTAGGCTGTGCCGTTTGGTGGGGCGGTGCCCGTGGCTTCGAAGTAGATGGCATAAAATCTTCCAGATTCAAAGACAATTTGGGCTTTGACACGATATCATATTCTTCTGATTGCGCTTCTTTCTTTGAATTATGCCGTTTCTTTGAGGATTTTCCCTCGGATGAAGAGGTTTTTTCTGTGGCATTCATGGCAGAAAACACAATTGGTTTATTCAATTGCGTTTGCAAAATGGCATGAGTTCATTTGATCATTTTTCTGACCATCCAATCATCATATTTTTGCACATTTTTGTTCTTGACTTCTTGCCACTTGCCTTCTTCCTCTGGATTTATAGCAGTAACACACGCTACCTGACCTAAAGAACCTTTCAGTTTGACTTGTCCCGAGTCCACCATTTTTTGCATGAGGTCTTTGAAGACAAAACACTTCTGAATGAGATGCCCTAACATCTGATGAAATGGGCAATAATTGTGACGTTCTTCATCTCCTTCCTTGTTAGGACTTTTGGGCCTTGGAAATTGAACCAAATTATTTTCTAGAGCTGAAATGAAGTAACCAGGAACTTTTTCATTTTGAAAAGAGAAAACTTTACTATTCAAATCCTCAAATTGTTTCTGTCTTTGATATCTTTGATCATCTTGATGAAACAGCCACTGTTATTGACACTCAGGAGGTGGAGCCCTTCGAGAAGATGAAGGCTTTGAAGTAAAATCAGGTACAGGTGCTTGTTTAAGCGTAACTGTAGCAGTCTCTGCTTTACCCATTCTCCTTCCTGGATCTGGTGGAATTACACGATCTTTATCCTTAGTCTTTATAAGAGAATCTTAAATCTGCTGAGCGATCAAAGTAAGGTCTCGAAACCCTCCTGTGTATTTCATAGGGATCAACGGTGTGCGCAACTCATCACACAAATTTTCCACACAGATTGGAAACAATTCTTATTGAGGGAGTACTAAGCTTAGGGAATATGTTAATACCTTCTAACGAGCAATGAAATCTGAAACCCTTTCATTCTCCCTTTTCTTACAGTTTGTAAGATCAAAAACTGTTGTCTTTGGAAAAGTTGAGCTGAATTGAAGAAGGAATCGTTGGCAGAGATCTTCCCACCCGGTAATTGACTGGGATTGCAAGCTTGTATACCAGACAAAGGCAGGTCATTATAATGACTGTACAAAACACCTGAGCTTAATTGCCTCTTGTTGCTGGGGGGTTCCCATCATAGGATCACAACGAGAAACAAAATGTGTTAAGTGTTACTCTGGGTCTCCCGAACCATTAAAGATTGAGAATGTGGTACTTGAAAAATTTGATGGGGGAGGAATTGCATCAACCCATTCAGGGTAAGGTCTCTTTTCTGGTTTAATTTGAGATCATTTTCCCTCCATAGATTACAAACAAGATGTTAATGACTCAATAGTAGTTATTAAATTTTGAGAAACATCCGGTTGATCTTGGACCTGAGCAGGTGCAATAACTCGAGCTTGGACAGATGTGGTGGCTAGTACTGCAACTGATGATAACACCACTGGTTGTTGTTGTACCTGACCCATAGGATTAGACCTGTGAGGGTGTACTGATAAAGTAGTATATTTTTGATCCATCTCAGTAGCCGCAACAAATTCCCTTGTCTGACTGACTCCAGTACGCTTAGAAGGAAGACTACCTTGAAGTAGTTCTGTATTCAACCTCCTCAACTCCTTCATTTATTCCTCTTGTTGTGCGAATCTTTTCTCTAATGAGAGCAATTGGCCTTCTCCAGATGAAGGGTATGTAACCTAATTCCTTCCTTTCCCCTTATTGGACACCTTTTGGAGAGGGGTAAGTGGGTTACTTGAAGGATTACTTAGATTCTGGGTAATCCTTTGATTTTGTGTACGCACACCTTCTTCATTTGTGTCTATACGTACAAATTCTTGAGTAGGAAACTATTCATCTGATCCCTATGAGTGAGCCTCATGTTTTGGAGGATCATAAACAATGGCATTGATGACATTAATTGATGCATAATGCATTGCATCCTTTCTATCGGAATTTCTGTGATATTTTTTTCTTCAATGTCTTTGATGATACATTTAATTTTATTGATTTGATCCCTCAGGAACTTCTTGATGAACCGTTATTTGGAGGGAATATCTTGATAAATCGGCTCTTCATTCCTCTTGTGGATTCTTCCCTAATCGAGAGAAGACTGAATTTCTCCGAGGGAGAGATTGAGGATTTGAAAAAGTCCCCAGTTCTGTGGGCTGGGGCTGTTCCTGATGTTTCTGCTCAACTCCTCGAATCCTATTTGTTGATTCTGAGGGTTGGGTTAAAAGATTCCCCAGTCTGGAAAGCTGGTGTGGTTCTTGAGCTGCTACATCTAATACTTTCTTAAAATCTCTCCTGATCTTGTGGACTTTAGTCTGGAAATTGGCTGGATGCATCAACCTGCATCCACTTTTATCACCTAGCTCAAAAGACCGTTGGATGATTTCTGACACTTCTATCACTTGATGATGTGCACGCTCCAAACGATAATCCTGTTCAATATTATCGTTCACTTTATATAGGATTAATTCAATAACTTGTTCTCTGTATTCCTGATTTTGAGAAGAAATATTTGAGGCCTGTTCTTGAGCGAGCCTTTGATTAAAAACAAATCCAATTGGCTGTGACCGACTATGGGAAATAACATTGCATGAGGCCATTTTTGGCGGGCTTTGTTGGATGGAGAGTACAGTGAAATGTAGTGCTCCATGAACACCCCATCCCCTGATATGAATACTAGATGGGGCATTGACAATTAACTGGCACAATCTTCTTAGTGTTCCAAGGCATGAACGCTGAAGGGCTCTCTGCTGCTTTTCAGCCTTCAGATATTGAGAAAATGAGAGAGATTCCAAGTCAATTTGGAATTGTAACCCTTCTATTATCTTGACATGATTTTCATATTAATTATAAGATAATATTTTATTTTTCAATTGAAAAAGAGTTTTCCACATGTTGAGACGAATATCTTGAATAAAATATCCCATCAACATCTCTGGAATGTCATACTGAGAGTCAGCCAAAGGCCAAAACATGACTGGAACTTCACCTTTCGCCATTTTTTTTCTCATATTCAGCGCTCCCTCTTTATAATTTAATGAAGATTATTCTACCTGATTAGACCAAAGATGGTTCTTCCTTGTTGCTTTATCAGATTCAACAAGATTGGTAGAGAATTTACTTATCAATTTAGAATATGCATGACTCAGGGGTGGTTTGGAGAATGACCTACACCCCGGGCTATCTTATGGATGAGAAATTATTTCACATGCTATTGGTAAAGCATCAGACATGACTAGCTTCACATTTTCAAGTGCCTCAAGATAAGAGGGATTTCTCATCACTACATTGTCCATTGGAGCATTTTCCAGGCAATGTGAATTATTACCGCGGAGAGGAATTTCACAGCTAAATTCATCATCATGGGGAGGACCACCATGGTGGGTTACAACAAAAGATAAAACATTTTGCTCCTTGGTCTTCGGGCCATACAGAGGGTTCCTGTGGCTCTCATATGAAGATGAAACTTTGAGATCAACCGAACTGTCATGAAGCAAGCCTTCATGAGAAAGTGTCTGATACAGAACTTTTGGAATTAATGTTCCCACTATTGGGAACCGAGAGAGTAGAATATTGAGTTGCAATAGATAATTTTATGAGTGCATTAAGAACTCCATCATCGAGTAAGGCCTTTTTACAGATTGGCACTTGATTTCTTGACTGTGTTGGGAGGGTCTTCTTCTTAGACGCCTTCTTACTCACTTTAGGAACCACTTGTTGACGAAATTGGTTATTATGGGCAGGTGTATGTGCTTTCTCAAGAGAAATGATCATGTTAGGCTGATTATCTTCACTAAAATCATGTGTATGTGCCTAACTTGGTTCTCCATATGATATGGGGGAGTATGCCCCACAACCCTCTTGGACTGGAACAGAGGTGAGCGTCTGTTCCGGAGTGAAATGTTGATGTATCACTCCACTGGTAGGGATAGATTTTCATTTCTTTCCCTGTGATGCTGCTGAAGCTGTTATAATATCCTGGCAGGCATCCAGAATATGAGCAGGGATTTTCTTCTGCTCTTTCACCATTGACAGAATATGCTTGGTGACTTCAGCTGCTAGAACAGGGATATACATCCATTCCGTGCTTGGAGTAGGTGTGTGTTCCTACTCCTGTCCTCCTTTTCTTGCCAGTGAATTATGACAATACTCATGTGTGGGGGCAGAGAGTTGAGTCTGCCTCCTGTTTGTCATTGGGGCTTTCCAATTGACTTCTCTAGGTGCTACCAAACGAGACTGCTGGTAGGCTTGATCAATACTAGCAGGTGTATGTGCCTACTGATTGAACTCTACCGAACGTGGTTGATGAGCTTCCTTTAATACTAAAAGACGAGGCTGCTGGCAGGATTGATGAGTGTAAGCATGTGTATGTGCCTGTTTACCAGTTTTCAACACATTGGGTTGGTGGGCCTCATCGTATGTAGTTAGACGAGCCTGCTGACTAGCTGATAATTTATAAACAGATGTATGTTTCTGTCTATAGTACTCCACCGGAATTGCCTGGCGGGATTGGCGTGCTGCTGCCAGGCGAGTCTGTTGGACAGGGGAATTAAAACTGATGAGTTTGTGTGCCCACTCGTTGCTTTCCACCAAGTTAGGTTGGTGGACTTCTTCAGAGATGGTAGAGATAAGTAAATTCTCACTTTTGACTGTATTTTTCCTCTGGAAGTTCGTCTTGCCTACTCGGGTTCGAGGAACCTAAGCCGAACACCTGGAGACGATACCCTCATCATGTTGAGGGCGCACTGCTGTACGATTCTGGCGGCGATTGTTGATGGGAGCCCTCGGTAAAGACTCCTGTATCTTTGAATTAAGGCCTTCAGCAACCTTCTCATTCACCTCTCCAGAATATGGGAGGGACATGTGATTGCGTTCCGGGGATAACGACCCAAAACGGTTTGAAATGTTGGTTGGAACCACCTGCATTTTGATTGCTGGCCATCGCTGTCCGGACGACCAGGGTGAATTATTGACTTGGAGGGCTTGTCTAGCGGCCTCCAGAGTCGGAATAGTACCATTTTGACGGTATTCTTTAACCAGCGCATTTGATACCCAGCGTTGAAGACGCTGAGTAGGTGATGTCTTCCTCAGAGCGGACGATGATCCTGCAGGAGTAGTAGCAGAGACATTCACAAAAGAGGTATTCACAAGCATGAACTTTAGGGAATCCGTTTCTGTAATGCAGAAGATCTTGGAAAAGAGTGCCTATTTGATATAATAGACGTAATCAAGATAAGTTCATCCACTATATCTTTTGGATGAGCACATATGTTTATTGATTGTTTTGTTGGCCCTCTCATTGAGTTTAAATAGGGTCCTAACAAATAAGTAAAACATCATTTTAACTTGGTTAAGGATTCACTTCGGGTTCACCATTTTTTATTTCCTCTGGATTTGGGGATGACCTCGTTTGATTTAAGGTTCAAACATTCCAAGCGGTTTTTAACGAGTTTGTTCATAGAACCGGAAACATCCAATGATTCTATATCCATTTGGACCTACTTTCCAAATGTAGGTGCTCATTAGTTGTGAACCCATGAGGATTAAGAATTTTCATTGGTCGAGAGGATGGAAGGTCGGACTAATCACACCTTTTTGGGGGGAATTATTGTCTATTCTGGGACTCTCTTTATAGATTTAAGTTATGTTCGTGAATCCTTATTACATTACCAAGTATGAAAATGATCTTTCCTTTAGATCTTGACAATCAATTATTAGTATGTATGAAATTTAGAGAATATTTTATATGTATTCGAGGTTCTTCATCGATAGAGAATCATCTATATTTGTTAGAGATTCTTATTCAACTGTATCCTTCGATACATTGTATAAAGAACTCTTGGTTATTATGATAACCATACTGGTTTTAAATCCACTCAACGGGGCACTTGAAGTTTATTGTCATTTAGAAGGACATGGATTATTTCAGAGTTGGGATCATACCCACAGATGGGCTACCTATGTATCCTTTGTTTTAGAAAAGGTATTAGAACCCACGTAGTTCGAGAAAAGAAGAATGAGGTTTATGCATGATTGATGGATCAAAGAAAGATGTCATAATTACTTTTACACTCTAAGCTCACGTGAGTCATGCTCGGTGTGAGAAACAAGAGGTATTGGTAAAACCAGACAATTGTGCCACGAAAGATGCAATAATGTGGGGCTTATGTATGTATGACTGCCCAGATAGATGAATATTGGGATTTACTTCAGGGAAGAAACATGGGAACAGGTTCCATAAAGGTATATGTGCTTTTATGGAGATTTGGATACTCTAACTTGGGGTTTACTCCTGAGGAAGATGCCCAAATTAGGAGGGGACTTAGGGCTTACTCCTAAGGAGGATGCCCAAATCAAAATAAATTAAGACTGGTTAAGAGAAATTATGACTAAGGCTTATTCCTGAGAAGGAGGCCCAAGTTAAAGGGACTTGAGAACTTGGGTTTATTCTTAAGAAGGAGGCCTAGGTTAGGGGAATTATGATGGGGTCTTACTCCTGAAAAGGATGCCTAGGTTAAAGGAAATTGGAATTTGGGTCTTACTCCTAAGGAGGATGCCCATATTTGGGAACTTGAAGACTGAGTTTTATTCCTGAAAAGGAGGCCCAGGTTAGGGGACTTGAAGACTGGGGATTATTCCTGAAAAGGAGGCCCATTGAATAGGGAATTTTGGGGCTTACTCCTAAGGAGGATGCCCATTTAGAAAACTTGGACTTGGGCTTACTCCAGAAAAGGAGACCCAGGTTAAAGATCCTCTCATCTTAAAGGATTAGGTTGAATGAATGAAATCTCTAATCTTAGTGACATAAAGATATGTAAATCACTAAGTTTTGAGAGATGTTCCACAGAATTCCTTTCAGATAAGGAATCCGACCAAGAAATCATGCCATGAATGGATTTGAAGAGGGTTCTGAAGGCTTAATCTTTAAGAGGAGAGGTGGATTGGAATAAGTGAGGTGAATAGGCAGGAGGGGCACCCAAAAAGAGAAAGGCGCGCAAGTCCTGAGTGGGCGCACAAGTCCTGGTCGTGCAAGTATACTTGCGTGACACATGGGTACTTGCGCGATGGTCAACCCTTAGGGTAATACTTGAGAGAGATTTGGCTTAGGCCCTTAGAATTATCCCTAAAGGCTTCAAAAAGAGTGGCGCGTAAGTTTTGTTGAAGGGACAAGGCGGCGCACAAGTATGGCCATTTCCCTTAAGGGTTGTCCACTTATCTGCGCAAGTGTTGATGAGTTTCAACACTTAGGTATTGTTTCTTCTGTTTAGAGCTTCCATTATAGGTAAGAAATTACCTTAAAAGTGTTCAGAAGACTTCAAGAAGAGACTAGGGCGACCAAAGCTTAAATCTGACTTTTGGAATTTTTCCATCCTTTAAATGGGGGCCAACCAGGGGTATTTATAGGCCAAGGAATACCTTGGGAGAAAATCAAAAAGGGCGTGCAAGTCACCTGCGTGACCACTAAGCGGCGCACAATTATACTTGCGCGACCATGATGAAACTTGCGCGACCCAAGTGGGAAGAAATCCTTCTTCATGCCTTTGTCGATTTTTGATGTTTCTTCAAAGGATGAATCACTTTGGACTAAGGTATTTCCCTTTTTCAGTCATTAGACTTTGTGACGGAAAGGAGCATCAACACCTATCAACTATCTTAGCCACCTATTCAATCCACTCCCTCAATGTGAGATTTTCACTTGGGATCAGAAGAGGATTCGGGCTGTGTGGATTCAGGTGGAGGCTTAGGAACACCAGAGATGATCAGAGGAGGCTGATCTACTGAAACTGTTCCTGTCATATACTGTAGAGCTCTCTGTGTGATCATAGGAGTAAGGCTTCAGATGGCTTGGGCTGGTGTAATCTGAGCAGGAGAAGTAGTAGAGGCAGATGCAGGTAAAGCTGGAGGTATAATCACTGGCCTAGCATCAACATGCAATAAAGTTAATAAGAGATTTTTTAAATCCATAATGATTCCTCCTCCTCTTTCCATAGCAGAAATGAAATCGTCCTTGTTCTCCATGAATTTGTCTAGTGCATGTGTCAGTTCTCTGAGCTTGCTGACTTGTCCTCTGAAGGCTTGATTGACTGGTGGTAGCTTCATGTTTTCTAACATAAGCTTGAAATGGTTGTTGAGCTGATGCTTGGTATAAACCCTTTGGAAATAATAATCTACCTTGTCTTTCACCTCTTTCTGAGAAGCATAAGCTTCTCTCATATAGTCCTGAACAATCTTCATGATATCTCTAGTGGTATCTATAGTAGCAGTCACCACTTTGGTCAGATCAGATGAGTCCACAGAGCCACTGGTTGATACTGAACCAAGCTCCTCCTTCATTAAAGCTCTAATCTGATCCAAATCCACTAAAGGTCTAGAAGCAAGAGAACCAATAGATAAGGTCACAATTTCCTTGAAACTCTTAGTTAGCCCACTAATAATATTTTTCACTACAGAATCTTGGGTGCTAACATGCTTTGTTATGGAATGCTAAAATTCCTCAAAAACTGAGACCATTTGGCTGACCACACTCTTCACATAAGCCAAATCCTTGTCTGTTTGATATTTAGAACTCATATAGGATTCCAGAGAGATAACTGATTGATTTAGAATTTCAACATTCTCTTCTAGTCTAGATACTTGAGTCTGGAAAGCTGTAACTTCATCCACTATCTCTGTCACAAAGTTTGACACATTACAACCAAGAGAGAGTTCGAAGGACTTTTCCAGATTGCTCATCTATTAAACAAAGAAACTCTTTAACTCAACAACAAAAGCACTCAAAGACTATTTCAGCTCATCCTTTAAGGATTCAAGATCATCCATGGTGATCATATTTTCAGGTACAACTATAGGTGCTCTTCCAGACACAATACTAGCCACTGAGTCAGTCAAAACCGATTGAATAGATGAAACTAAGGATACTTCCATTTTTCTTATATCTTCCAAAAAACTGGATTTAATATCAGACTTTAACTTATCCAAATCACCTTTTCTGACCACATATTCAGGAAACAACTCAGATTGAATATCATAATTGAATTTTGGTCGACTGAGGGATGCCTCATTATTTGAATCAGGGTAATATAATCCACAAACCACAAAACCCGGGTCTTCTGCCCAGTCTTCAATATCATTGGCTACTAAAACAGTGCCAAGATTAGTTTGATGCTCCCCCTCAATTGGTGCATTCTCCTGTACAGTGATAGTACCCTCAACTGCTTGGTTTTCCTCATCAGAATACTCCATAACCATCTACAATCTTGCAACAGCAGGAGGCTCTTCAGGAATAGGTAAATGTCTATTAACTTCATCAAACTCCTTAGCAGGCATTAGGGAGTGTCCAATCAATGGACTAAGGCTCAAGATGGCAGAAACAAATGCTTCTCTTCCATGAAATTCTTCTTCATTCTCTTGAGCAGCCTCTTCCTGATCTGATCTCTGCTGGTCTTCCTCTTTCACAGGTGACTCTTCATTGCTTACACTCAAAACATTTTCTGTACTAGGTGGGTTCAAAGAATCACTTTACTTTTCTTGTGATACAATTTCAGGAGTTGGGCTAGGAGGCAAGTCCGAATCTCCTCCATCTGCTACAGAGGAATCCTCCTCTTCTGAATCATCACTATATTGTGGATCCTCTTCATCAGGTCCTAAACATGGATCCCTCACATCCTTAGGCCTTGAAGGATGATCCATAGGATTAAACTTATCATATATCTTCTTATCATCAGTAACCCATTATCCTTTCCATGGGTTCCAGATTATCTTCATGTATTTTCAAACTGTGCTTGTGATAGAAAAATTATTCCTTACTACCACTATCTCATCTTGAGACTCAGCTACCCCCTTCACTTTAATCATAACAGAAATCATCTTGGTAAAGAATAAAGCATTGGTCTTTGATTTGGGTCTGGTCATATCCTCCATTTGAATCATTAACAACCTGCACAGATTCACCTTCACTCCATGTCTCAAGATATGTAACAGATAGATATCTTGATATCTCATATTTGCAAAGTCCCATCTCCTTGGACTTAGCACATGTTTCACAAACTTGAACAACAATATGTTCTCTCCATCCATTTCAGTAGCCACCACCTTTCTTTGCTTTCCACTACCAGTGAGCTCCTCTAAGGCAGTATCATAGTCAAAAATATCACTGGTAGGTGGTACTGTCTTCGATGAATAACCACAAACTCCTTCATGTGGTACTCTCAGGTACTCATCCCACTCAACAGATGAAAAATATATTTCCTTTCTATTCACAAATGAAATTATTCGGTTCTCATCTTATGATTTTTCAAAACTCACAAACTCATAGAACTATTTTACTAGCTTCGGATAGTAGGGGCCATTATTATTTGAGAAGCATTCTACCCATTTATGATCTTCCAGTACCTATAGAACTAGCGATTTACTAGATATCATCTATTTAGCGCATATCTCTTTCTCGATTACAATATCTCTATGTTGTAAATGTGGGTTCACTGGATACCTCCTAGACCTTGTTCTACTAACATTGCTACTTGCTTCAGGTCCTATCTTCTGCTTATTCACATTAGGCTCATCAATTTCATCTCTGACAGTAGTAATTTTAGTTTTTTCCATTTCTAATTCAAGGAACTTAGGGTTTTCATGAGATTCGGGAGCTAAGGCTTGAGGGTAAAGGGTTTGAGGTGGATCGAGAAGTAACTAAGACTTAGTTTTATCATTTAGGAATCATAAAATAAATAATTAAAATATAATAAGTATAATGTAAACAAAACATATTTGAGCTGTTTAAAGCTACGGAAGTTTTAAAACAGCACAACCTATCGGTAACTCATACTGGTGAGAATTCCTAATAGTGAGGTATAACGGTGAGGTTTACTAACAGTGAGGTATAACAATGATTTTTAATAACAGTGAGGTATAACAGTGTGGTTTACTAATAGTGAGGTATAATGGTGAGGTTTACTAACAGTGAGGTATAACGGTGAGGTTTACTAACAGTGAGGTATAACGGTGAATTTTACTAACAGGGAGGTATAACGGTGAGGTTTACTAACAGTGAGAGTCTATCATTCCTAACTCACATATAATGTAACTTAACCTATCCGAACTTAAAGGTTTGGTAAAAATTTCAGATAATTGATGTTCGGTATCTATAAATTCAAGATTAATATCACATTTTTGGTAGTGATCTCTCAAAAAGTGGTGCCTTACATCAATGTGTTTGGTCCTAGAGTGAGATACAGGGTTCTTTGAAATATTAATTGCACTAGTGTTATCACAGTTAATGGAAATATACTTAAAATCATATTCATAGTCCAAAAGAGTGTGTTTCATCCACAGATTTTGTGCAAAGCAACTACCAACAGCTATATACTCTGCTTCAGCAGTGGACAAAGCAACTAAATTCTGTTTCTTACTAAACCATGATACTAAGTATTTTCCAAATAAATGACATGTTCCAGATGTGCTTTTTCTATCCAACTTGCAACCAGAAAAGTTAACATCTGAATAACTCATTAATTCAAAAGATTTTCCTTTTGGATAAAACAAACCTAAATTTGTAGTATGTTTAAGATATTTGAAAATTCTTTTAACAACAATTAAATGATATTCTTTTGGATTAGCTTGAAATCTTATACACATACACACACTAAACATAATATCTGGTCGATTAGTAGTAAGGTAAAGTAAGCTTCCAATCATACCTCTATAGTTGGTTTGATCAACTGGTTTTCTAGTTTCATCAATTTTCAACTTACAAACAGTGCTCATAGGTGTATCACTTTCCTTAATACTATCCAAACCAAAACGCTTTAAAAGATCTCTTGTATATTTAATTTGATTCAAAATAATACCATTTTCATTTTGAAAAACTTGAAATCCAAGAAAATATTTGAGTACTCCCATTAAATTCATTTCAAATTCATTTTGCATACTCTTTGAAAAGTCAGTACATAAAGAATGTTTAGAATATCCAAAAATAATATCATCAACATAGATTTGTACTATCAAAACATCTTAAGAAATTATTTTAATAAAAAGAGTTGGGTCATCAATCCCTTTAGGAAAACATTTTGAAATAATAAAATTGCTAAGTCTATCATACCATGCTCTTGGATCTTGTTTTAAACCATATAAAGCTTTAGAGAGATTGAAAACTCGATTTGGAAAATGAGGATTAGTAAATCTAGGTGGTTGTTCAACAAAAACTTATTCAACTATAAAACCATTCAGAAAAACACTTTTAACATCCATTTGATATAACTTGAAATTCAGATGAGCAGCATAGGCAAGTAGGATCCTTATAGCTTCTAATCTAGCTACAAGGGAAAAGGTTTCCTCATAGTCTATTCCTTCCTCTTGACTATACCCTTGTGAAACTAACCTAGCTTTGTTTCTAACTATATTTCCAGACTCATCAACTTTGTTTCTAAAAACCCATTTAGTGCCTATGGTCAAGGTGTCCTTAGGTCTTTCTACTAATTCCCAGACTTTGTTTCTTTCAAATTGATTTAATTATTCTTGCATATCCATTACCCAAAATTCATCATTGATTGCATCATTGATATTTTCAGGTTCTAACTATGAAAGAAAGGCTTGATGTTTAACCTGATTTCTTAGAGAAGCTCTAGTCTGTGTCCCTCTATTAAGATTACCAACAACAACATCTAAAGGATGATTCTTTAGAATTATAGTTGATCTAGTAAATGTGGGACTAGAAATTTCAAGTTCATATGTAGATTCTGGTTCAACAGAAGATGGTTTTGGAATATGTCCAGAACTGGTTGTCTTTACAGCAGGTTTATTGATTTTATCATTAAGGTCCAGAACAGACAAATTTTCTTCAAGATTTTCAAGGGAAGATTTGGGTTCATGTGGATTGGTTTCATCAAACTTGATGTGAATATATTCTTCCACAGATTTGGTTCTTTTATTAAAGACTCTATAGGCTTTTCTAGTTAAAGAATAACCAAGAAAAATTCCCTCATCACTCTTAGAAGGAAACTTTTCAAGATTATCCTTTGTATTGAGAATAAAAACTTTGCAACCAAAACTTTAAAGTAATTAATATTAGGCTTCCTATGGTTCCAAAAATCATAAGGGGTCTTTTTGAGAACAGGTCTGATCAAGACTCTATTAATAATATAACAAGCTGTATTTATAACTTCATCCTAAAAGTAAATTGGAAGGTCATACTCATTTATCATAGTTCTTGTAATTTCTTGAAGGGTTCTGTTTCTTCTTTCTACTACACCATTCTGCTGAGGTGTTCTAGGGGCAGAGAAATTGTGACTATAACCATTATGTGAGCAGTAAGATTCAAACTCATGATTTTCAAACTCATGACCATGATAAATTCTCAAGGTCTTAATCTTAAGTCCACTAAGGTTTTCTACAGACATGGAGTATTTAATAAAGAAAGAACATGCTTCAATCTTGTGAGATAAGAAGTACACCCAATTGTACCTAGAGTAGTCATCTACTAAGACATAGACATAGTGCTTCCCATTTAAACTAAAAACTCTATAAGGTCCAAACAAGTCCATGTGAACCAACTCGAGAGGTTGAGAAGTTGAAACTTCTTTCTTTGTTTTAAAAGAAACTTTATGTTGTTTTCCCTTTTTACAGGGATTACAAACTTTGTCTATTGGGAACTCAAGTTTAGGTAGGTCTCTAACTAAGTTTTTCCTAGTCAGTTTTCTAAGTTAATTTATCTTGCAATGTCCTAATATTCTGTTCCATAGCCAAGAATCTTTATGAAAATCATTTAAGCAAGTAATGTTTTGTTTATCTAAAGAATTCAAATCAACTGCATAAACATTTTCATTTCTTAAAGCAGAAAATACTAAAACATTTTTAGAATTAAAAACATTACAAGAATCATTTTCAAATTTAACATTAAAACCATTATCACACAATTGAGAAATACTTAACAGATTATATTTAAGTCCATAAAAAAATAAAACTTTGGAAATTAAAACTGAATCAGTGTTACCAATCTGTCCAAGGCTGATGATTTTTCCTTTAGAGTTATCACCAAAGGTGACATGACCTCCATCAACTTTGATTAAGCTCTCGAAGCATGAGTAATATCTAGTCATATGCCTTGAACATCCACTGCCCAAGTACCATACCTTCTTATGGAAACTTTTCAATCAAGTTTCCTACAAAACAGGTTTAAATAGAAAATGATTTTGGTACCCAAATTTTCTTGGGTCCAGACAGGTTAACAATCAAAGCCTTAGGTACCCATATTTGTCTTATGGGTCTCAAATAATTTACAGAATCAATAGATTTTTAAAAATAAACTTTATTTGTTCTATAACCAATTGAATAACTAGATGAAGCATATGAATTTCTAGAACTAGAACTAGAAACATTCTGTCCAGATTTAGGAATAAATCTATTTTTACTGATCTGTCTCTGTCCAGGATGATAGCATATTACAGTGGTATATTTTGGTGCCACTTGTTTTCCTAACATTTGTGTAAGAGTATCCTTTCTATTTGTGAATTTCTCTAAGTCCTTCCTTAATTGATCATTGGAAAATTTCAGTTCAGTGTTTTCCTTATGTAATTGAGCATTCTTTTCCTTCTCTATATCAAGGGCAGATTTAACAGAACTAGTCAAAGCATGATGTTTCTTTAAGGATTTATACTTGTACTTCAATTCATTACAGGTTTCTTCTAGCATATTAAAATATTCAAATAACTCTTCACTATACATATTTTTAGATTCAAAATCAGAATCAACTCCAAAATAATATGAATTTAAAGCAGGAGTATCCAGTGTTACCTCAAATGTGTTTTTCAGGAAACACATATTAGCTTTATGAGATTTTTCATCCTGAGTAGAATCAGAATCACTTGAACTGTCTTCTGAAGCACTCCAAGTTGCTTTCATATCATTCTTGTACTTGTTGTCCTTGTAGTCATGTTTCTTCTTGAATTTTAATTTTGGACAGTCTTCTTTTTCATGTCCTTTCCTTTTCCACTCATAACAGATAATCTCATCACTCTTATCAGACTTCTTCTAATCTTTCTTCCAGTGACCTTTGTTGTCATATTTACCTTTGTAGTTTGATTTTCTGAAGAATTTCTTCTTCCTGTAGAACTTCTTAAATCTCCAGGCTATTTGATCCATCTCAGCATCACTGTCAGAGTCTGAAATTTCGCTTGTTGAGCTTTCAGTAGGTATGTGAACTTTATTCTTATCCTTGCTCTTTGAGGCAGTAGACTTAAATGCTACCGAATTAATTTTTGATTCATCATCTTGTTCCTTGTTTACCTTCATCTCTTCTTCATACATCATAAGATTACCAATTAATTCCTTAATAGGTAGTGAACTTATATCACAAGATTCTCTTATGGAGACATATGTTCCTCTCCATCTTTATGGAAGACATCTTAATATTCTCATGATCTGTTCTTTTGCAGGAACAACTTTACCAAGAGAGCTCATAGTGTTGACAATCTCATTGAACCTAAGATACATGTCAGAAATGGGTTTATCAGGCTTCATTTTAAAATTATCATACTTAATAGTATAGGTATTTAGTCTCATTTCTTTAACATTGGTTGTTCCCTCATGAGAAACACTCAATGTATCCCAAATTTCATAAGCAGTTTTATAAGCACATATACGATTAAATTCTTCATCTTCTAAATCACAATACAGAGCATTCATTGCTTTACAATTATTATTGTAAGCTGTATTAGTTGGTTCATCCCAAGTAGTTATTTCAGTTTCTGGAATCTTATATTGAGTTTCTATAGCATTCCAGATATCAAATCCCATACTCTCTAAATGAATTTTCATTTTAAGCTTCCACTGAGCATAATTTGTACTATTAAAGAATGGTGGCCTGTTGGTAGCAACACCTTCTAGTCTATTGTCCATAATAAGATTTTAGCAAATATATTTAAAGAGATAAAATTTAGAACTAATAGAAATTTAAGATCTTTTAAGATACAACTAAAATCACAGTTGAAAAATAGAGTGTTTTGAAAACCTTTAATAATAAACAACCCTCTGATACCAAATGTTGGTCGGAGTGGATACTCAAGAGGGGGGTGAATTGAGTTCCAATTAAAATTTCTGTTAAAAAATATTTCTATTAAAAACCCCCAAATAAAAAATAAGTTAAACTGTAGTGAATTTGTAAAACTGTAAGGGTTCAGTTAGGTTCTCAAAGATTGATTAGGTCTCAGTTAATTTAATAAGAAGATTAAATTAGATTTTGAAACTAACCTACCAATTTACAATAGTTACAAACACTTACTAGATTAACTATCAAAGTAACTTTAAAACAGTTTTATATTTCAAAGTAATTAGAAGTGGAATATAAATTATATAGTATACTTTAGACTTAATCTAAGATGCACAACAGATGTAACCAAGAGGTTCAGTCTCAATCCGAGACTTATTCCTCTCAAACAATTTATATAAATTTGATCCACACCCTGGATCGGGGTAAAGAATAGTACAGAGACTGTCTTGGTACTAAGACCTCTACCACAGTTATTCGTGGGGAAACAAAACAACAACACACTAGCTGTCCAGGTCCTAATTAACCTATACCACTATCCATAGTGGGATACAAGAGAGTTATATAAGGTTTGTGTGAGGATTTAGAAATCCTCCAGTTTAGCACAGGAGACAGTGTGTGTATAAAATATATAGAGTATGCACACTGCTCAAAATGTAAATAAAAGAATCACTGAGAGTAGATATGAGTTTTAGAATTCTCTAGTGATTTGAAGTGCAGCTCTGGACTCCTTTGATTAATCAGGAATGCTTCTGAGTCCTTATTTGGTTTTTGTTTGAAAAACAGAGGGTCGTTTTCTTCAAGTTTAGTTTGATCAGCTTGAGTGTATGAAGAGCTCGTTGTAGTTCTTCACTCCTTGGGTAAGGTGCATCTTGTGTTCTATTATTGAATGAATTGCTTCGTGTATGTCCAATTTTCTTCCAGTATGGATTTAGCCTTTGTGTATGTCTAGTATTCTTCCAGTATGGATGTATCCTTTGTGTATCCAGCGCTTTTCAACACTCTTTAGCCCTTATTTTTCGCACTACTTTTGCACGACCTTTGTCCTTCCTTTTATAGGATTCATCTCCGGTCAATGGGAATGATTAACTTTTTACAGGTACGAGGTACGGTTCCCTGACATGCCAACAACTATCATTAAATAACATTAATTGCATTAAAATCATCAAATATGACCGTTAGCATTATTTTAATAATATTGACAAAGTATAGAGTTGAAGAATCAGTGACTGGTTAAGTCTTTCATCAGTAACTCTCTATTGGTAGACTTGTAACGATGGCCTTTGTATAGCATTGAGCTCCTATTGGTAGCTCTTTGTTCTTGTAGCGGTAGCTCCTTGTATCGGTAGCAGTTACTCCGTGTATCAGTAACTCTATGTACCGGTGACTCCTATTGGTAGCTTTGGTCTATCGGTAGCTCGTCTTTATATCGGTGAACTTTATAGTGGTAGACTTGCTTATACTGGTAGACTTACTCTAACGGTAGATCTAGTGTAACGGTAGCTCGTATCAGTAGAATTTTGTATCGGTAGCCTGTGTATACCGGTAGCTCCGTTCTGTACCAGTGATTAAGTGCATACCGATACTGGTAGCTCCATTCTGTACCAGTGATTAAGTGCATACTATTGGACTTATGCACACCGGCTGACTTGTTCTATCGGTAGATCTGATTCTATCGGTAGCTGTTCTATATCGGTGGATCCTTTCTGTAACGGTAGCTCTTATCGGTAGCTCTAAGTATTAGTGAGTTATCTATCGGTAGACTGAATCTATCAGTGACATTTACTTACCGGTGCACTTACACATACCGGTAGCTCTGTTCTATGCAACACATATCCAGATTGAGTTATAATTATTTCATCATATGTATAAGCATAGATAAGCATTGATTAATATATTCCAATGATTATTATTATATTCTTATCAACTCAATAGTAGGATGAGAATGTAAATAATATATAAATGAACATTATTTGGGAATATCAGCATATTAAGACATAATTGATATTATCAAAACAGGTGAGGTCAACAATAAATAATAGAGTACTAGAGAATAAAACAACCCCCCCAAAGGGTGTGATGATGTTTATATCCAATATACTTGACCAATGTGCATTCCATGGCGGTGTTGGTAATTTCAAAGTGGCCACCTGCCTTTGAAAATTGGGTTCACAATAACTCAAAAACATCATGAGTGAGATGTCGTTGGATTGTGTACTAAAAATAGGAGTGGAGTACATCCCAAGATTAAGGAAGAAGTTAGTATTTATTGGATAGTAACATGATTTGGTATTTTGTAAAACATTTTTAGAGAGATAATGTAAGATTTCACACAACTTCATTATTTTTGAAAAATGATGGAATTAGAGAACTATATAAATAACGAGAGTATTAGAAGGAGTAACGCATGCTAGAAAAGTATCTCTCGTGATGTTATGGAATGAATGACAGTGTTATTTTTTTCATGAAATACCAATAAAAAAAATTATCCCCTATGAAACATAATAAAATAATACTAGGGTTGAATTTCAAGGAGGTTGTAAGAAAAGTTCAAAAATTGATGCTTTTATTTAGTTTTTTGAAAAGGTTTGGATTTATTATTTGGATGAAAAAAAAATAAAAAAGAAATAATTAAATTTAAATAAATTAAAATTTGAATGTTTTAATAGAAAAAGAAAACATGACTGAAAATGAGAGTAAAACCATATTTAAAAGTAGTAGTTGTGGACTAGTTTTTATCCTTTTACACACTTATTGAATTTCTCAATGTATACTTAGAGACATCAACATAACCATCTACATCTACAAAAACACTATATCAAGACCTCAATAAGTGTATTAACCATCTTATTAAATTGATTAAAAACTCAAACACCTCAACAAAATTTAACCTACTTGAACTCACTATTCTAAAAGGAAAGACCATTCCTAAGAAGTTTAAATAATGAGAAAAACCACATTACAATTCATAAATTGAAAATCAGTCTAGAAAATTTTAGAAGAAAAGACATTCTAGAAAGTTATGGACCCTCTTCAGTCATAAATACTATTTCAAGATAAATTTAAAAAGACTATAATGAAGTAAAAGGAAAAAATGGAAGGATCCCTTAAATCTACACTCTCAACACCACTTTTTATTTTAGTCACACATTGAAAAACCTTCTCCCACCATCTTCTCCTCTCTTTCTCTCTTGGTTTCCAAAAAATATGAAGCATTTAGTGTAAAATAAACCCGTAGTTGCAACATTAAAACTATGAAACCTTGAAAATGTAGTTTAATATAATATAATGATTGATATCTTTCTTATCATGAAACATGAAACATTATGTAAATTATGATATACTATAAAAATATTATTTAAATGTGACCATTATAACCTAGACATTATATTAGCATGTATGAATAGGAAAACCCCCATATTGAAAAATATGTATAAAGGTTTTATATACTGAAAATTTATTGATAAAGTCATAATAAATAAGTACTGAATTTTAATAAAATTTATTTTATACTTAAAAAAAATATTTTCTTTAAAAATGATTTCTATTTCATTTTCTGTGCAGACATTATAATTAATCTCTATAAAGTATATAAATTGTATCTAAAAAAAAAGATTTCATTTTTTAAATATTAATTTCATAATATTATATGAATTAATTTATTTTAATTTTCTAAAAATATTTATTTTTTAGTAGTGAAAAATATGTTTTTTGTAAAACTGTCATTTCTCTTCATTATATCAATTAATTTAAAAGTTACATTATGTTTTTAATTTTATATTAAAGTAAAATAATTATTCTTTAGCTATAAATAATCTAATTAATTTAATGTTAATAGGTATTATACATTATTTTTTATAAGATCATCTTTGGGATTAAAAATGATTTACCTAAAAAACTGTTTTTCATTACATTTTATGAATTTTTATTAAAATTTATTTCTAAAAATACTATAAATTTAATCTTTAAAAATGGATTTCATATTTTTAATAAGTATTTTCAAATTTATAAAAATATTTCCCATTTTATTTTTGGTAATTATAAATAGTAACCATGCTAACTATTTGTCACCTCGATAAGGGTGAAATGAGTAAAACATGGTCAAAATTATGAGATAACGCCTAAAAATCTCCCACAAACATTATTTTATCCTATTTTATGAGTGGTTTTCAAAAAAATGCGTATTATATTAGAAAAAATGGATTGTTATTTCCACTTTCCATTAATTATATTATTTATATTATTTTAAGGAAATGATAAATACAAATTTCACTATCTTTATTTTAATTTCATTTATATTTTTTAATTGGGATAAAAAGAATTAATGAATGATTCTAAATGGTTATTTTTAAAAGGGGTTTTTTTTATTCTAAGAAATATTTATTTTTTCTTTTTAGTAATGATATAATTATCTTAAATGTTTACGAAATGCGAATATTGTGCTTTTGCAAGCAATAGAAAAGTTAGGGTAAATTACTTTTAAAAAAACATAATTAATATTTTTTTATGAATTATGGTATTTAAAAAATTTAATAAGTAATTATAATGTATAAATTATGGTAAATGTATTTATATTCTAATTCCATTTTAGTCTTGATGTCCTTAATGTCAAATTAAATGACTAGTCCTAAAGATGATTTTAATTATATTTTATGTTAACTAATATTTTAATTAATGACTTAAAAATAAAAAAATCTATAAAAAATAGAATTATGATGGTAAAGTGTATTAAATTTCATACATGGGACATATTTCATCTTATTTTCACCTTATAATTAAATTAATAACCCTTAAAATCTAAAATGTGTTACCACGATTGATGTTAAAAAGGGTCAATGTATGGGTTAAAAAATATGTGATTTAAATAAAAAATAAACATGTCTAAATTTTATTAATTTAGGGGATTAAAGAAATATTATTTCCTAAACTCTAAATTAATTCCCTTTGGTCCCAATTGACATTATTATTAAATATATTATATTTGAATCATTTATGTAATTCCATGTTTACCCGTTCCATCAATTATAAAACGAAACCTCTTCTTCTCCTTTTAAAAAAATGTTTGATCACTCTGGATCATCCAATCCTTACCCTAGTAAATTTATAGTTTAGTTACCTTTATTATTGATCTATTGGTATTCCCCTAAAACCATCTTGAGAATTCTTAAGGTGTAATCTAAAGGTGGTCTCTCAAAGTGAAGTTAATCGTCATACCAGACTCTTTAAAGATTTTTTTTCTTATACTTTTTATAAATATGTTGTATACATACTAAATTGATTAATATAATACCATAAATAAATTATTTCTTATTATTTTTATAGTACAACCAATTTTCACCTCCTTTCAATCAAATGGGAAATGAAAGTATCACTCATGCGTGTGTTTGGACTACCGCATCCATGTAGTAATATGTTTCATTATCCATCACCATCTTTAATGGGTGGTTATTATGTTGGGTTAAATGTTTATATAGGATATTTTTGACATAATTAAACCTATATAATTATAATATCTCATATTCCTTCTTACCTTCCCATGTAATGGAAAATGATAGCGTTGCTCGTGCATAAGTGTGGACTACCACCTCAACGAAGTGATGTGATTCATTTTTCATTTAAATTTTATATTGATAGAAATAAAGTTATATTTAATGAATATATATGATATTTATGATATAATAATGATTTTGGTAAGTTTAATTATTATTTAACTTTTTTTCATTCTGTCCATCGAATTGTGTAAACATCAGTCGTGTGTATGTACCGATAACTGTTTTCATGAAGTGATGCAATTAATTTTTCATAAAAATTTTATATGATTAGTTATAAAAGTATATATAATGTTTTTATATGATAATTATGAAATTATTAACATTCTAGAGATTATGTAACTAAGATTAATGTAGAAGGACCAAAACTACTAAAACAAAACATGCATGAAAATTAAAATAGTTATCTCCTACAATAGTGACTTTAACAAAGAATTATTAATATAAAAGTGATAATATGTTATAGGTAAATAATATATAGAATTATATTCCTGAATATGGTTTTTAATAGATTTATAATAAATATATATTTATTATAGAGGAGGTTTGAAATCTTATAAAGAAATAAAAGACTCAAGGTAAGGGATTATCAACTCAAATTGTCTTCTTTGGGACTTATGATATGTTATGTAGTTATCTTCTATTATGAGTTGATTATAATGAAACTTTGACATATATATCATGAATAATTCTTAAATTATTATATTTCATGTTTCAATTCATGTTATTCATTCCATGGTATTGGGATTCACAAAATACAAAAAAGTGAGGAATTTATGTTACAATCTCATTTCTTTTCAGGAATGGTTATGTTAAATTTACATTGAGGTATATTATATGATAAATATCCTTTAAAACTCATATATTTTATTCACCTATGGATATTTATATTATTTAAATGTTTTTATTTCATTATCCTCTCTTTTGTAAATAAATAAATTGATATTTTTTAACAAAAGTTGGCTTTGTTTCCTTTTTTACCGGGAATCTGTTTCTGCCATGTCCATATTTTTGTTAATTAAATTTCAATAATGTTTTTTTCCATTATACAATTAATGATTAATTCCATTTTTACCCATGTTATAATTTCTATAAAAAATATTAAAGTTATTCTTCTTATCACTTTCTGATTGATTTAGTTTTTACTAAAAATGTGAATAAAAGATTTTTTGTAACATATACAACATGAATGGATTTCCCAACTACTATGGATAATATTTTAATTAAATATTTATTTACAAGTATTAGTGGTCAATTTAAATGAAAAATATTTTCCAAATATTTTAGAAGTTTTTTGATTCTATATTTGTGATTTCATAATGAAAATGGTATTTTATTATTGAAATGTTCCACTGATATTTTAATGATGTTTTTTATCAATAACATCATCTAAAGATGTTAATACTGATTCAATTGGTATATGAAAAAATGATACCATATTTATTCATTATATGGATTTTTAACTATTATGAAGATGAGATATTAATGAAAACCATTTTATGTTTCTCCAACATATCTTTGTGTCATGTGTTTTGATGGTTTAACAAATCCATAATTTTATTCTAACATGTTTATACTAAAGTGTTTCATATTATTATTATCTTATTCAATGTATACAAGTATTTATTTTATGATATGAAATTACTTTATCTTATGAGAATTAAAGAATTCAGTTGCTCAGAATATAAAAGTATCATGTAAGACTTCCTCTTACAAAGTTTAACTAAGTTTATCAAGATAGATTCCCTAGTTAAAAAGAGATTATAAAAGGGATTTATCTTCTGAAAATAATTTCTGAGGCTAGAAGACGTTGAGGAAGAAAAATTTTATAGTAAATCTTTATCTTACACATGATAATTATCTTAAGTTGCATTGAAGTTAGTTTATCTTATTAGGAAAAGTCTCTTTATCTTAATAAAGTTATCTTATGATGAACAATGCTCTCAGTAAATATCTTACAAATATATAGAATTGTATAATATCATGATTGTGTTTCTAATCTCTTGACAAGTCATTTCATTCCTTTAGAGAACATCATAAGGAGTTTATTTATTTAAGGAAATTTTGGTCTGCACAATATTTTCCTGAATAGGACAATCCGAAGAATGAGTAGATTTCTGCTACAAAAGCAATTCATATATTTGAATTTTTTTGATATATGTCCTTAATCAAATATCTCATCAGGATAACTATTTATGTATCACTTTAACATTAGAGTTGTCATGTGTTTGAGTTTAAAAAATTATATAAAGGACTAGTTATCTACTACAACATAAATAGAGAATGAAGAAGAACTATAAATGATTGATTTTATTCCACCATAAGGAAAAATGATGAAGACTTGTACATATTTAAGAAAGAAAATTTTTCTTTTTGTACTCATTAGCTCTATGAGTTTCACTGAAAATTATCTCAAGCTACTTCAAAGTCTATCTTTTTCTCGGGATGAATCTTTATTTACGGTCAGTTGCTGCTTGCAACTATGCACTGCAAACAATTCACTCAATGTTTTTATTTATTTTATCATGTATGTACTCAGTGAAAGAGTGTGTAATACCATGGATAGGTATTATAAAGGGAGAGCCTGGTTGAAATCTCTTGGACATTTTTATTAAGTGATAGCTGCTTGTACTCAGCTAGGATCCCACAATAAAAATAATGTTATAGTGGAAATCACCAAGCTTGTAAATAAAATCATTAGTGGAGTGGACTAGGGGATCTCTCTTCCCTGAACCAGTGTAAATATTTGTGTTCAATTTGTTTTCTAATTGTTTTTATATTTGTAAATTATATATTCTAAAAGAAATAATTGAACTCATATACTTCAAAGAGACTATTATGGTAGTCAATAAAATTTTAAGAACTCAATTCACCCCCCTCTTGAGTTATTCAGTCGGTCATTATTTGGGACAACAATTGGTATCAGAGCAAGTGAATCTTGTTTTTACAACTTTCAAAGTTTGAAGTCCAAAGATCTATCTTAAAATGGATTCTATGACTAATAACTGAGAAGGTATGTCAATGGTTAGAGCTTCATACTTCAATAGTGATAATTATGGTTGCTAGAAAGATCATATGATAATCTATTTGAAAAATCGTATTATGAAAGTATAACTCAAAGCGGTTAATCCCTATGAAATTCCTAAGATAGAACCTGAAACTTGGGATGCTATAACTAAAGAGAATTATGATTTAAACTCCAAAGTTATGAATGCTTTTATCTACAGGTTTTGACCAGATGAGTTCAATAAGATCTCTCAATATCAGTCAACACATGAAATGTGGACCACTATAGTCTTAGAATATGAAGGAATTGACAACATGAAAAATATTAGATATGATACATATAATCTTAAGTTCGATACATTCAAAATGGATGAAGGATAATGTATTACTCAACTAAATGGAATACTTGTGAACAACACTGCTGCTCTATGAACTCCTATCACTAAGCCTGAACATGAAATGAAAGTTATCAGAGTAGGACCACTTAAGTGGAGAGGAATCTCAACCGCTATTAGAAAATATACAGAAGTCAAGAATTTCAACATAAAATATCTCATTAGCACTCTTATAATGTATGAAGCTGAAATGGAAATTAAAAGCGAAGAACATAAAATAATCAAGAAGAAAAATGTTTCCTTAAAATGATACTTCTAAAAATGATAGAAAGATAAAAAGTGTAAAAATATATGAAGCATTTGATGAAGAAGTCTTCTCAATAAAATATGAATTAAATGATGAGGTCACTCAATTAGACTGAAAGTCCAAAAAGTTATGTAATAATAGGAGATGTTTCAAAATATCCTTCAATAAGAATAGAAAGCATGTTAACAACTCTAAAGAGTTGAGATTATATGAATGCAAAAAGTTGGGACATATCAAGCTTGATTGTATGAAAATTTGAGATAATAAGAAGATAGAAAATTAATATTTCAAGAAAACTAGATAAAATAAGTCTAAAAATTATATGAAGACCACCTAGAGTACTTTTTATGATTCTAGAGAATTCACATTATCCAAATCAAAAGTTGAAGTTAAAAATCAAAAGGCCAACATATGCTTTATGACACAATCGAATGAGGTGCATTCTTATTATTCCTCTGACCATGAACATGAATCATAAAATTAAAATTTCTCATATAAAGAATTAAATGAGTACTACACCATGTAATAAATCAAGAATGAATTCCTAAAAAAAATAAGGCCATTATAAATTCTTATAATAATATTTTTGGTAAATAAGAGAATATGAACAATTAGATTATAAACCTGAAAAATCAGATAGAAAAATATATTATCTTTAATTATAAATAAGTCAAAACAATTAAAAACCTATAGAAGGAGGTTAAAAATTTAAAATATGTTGCAAGTGTCTTTACAAAAGGAGAATATCATTTAAAAAATTCTTGGTCAAAATAAACCAAGAAAAGAAAAACTTAGAATTAGAACCCAAGGTGAAAGGTCTAAGATGTATAGAAATTATTTTGTTCCATAGTATAAAAATAAATATCTTCCCAAAGTTAATTGTTTTAATTGTGGTGAAATAATAAATTTTCACAATATTTGTGATTTAAAAAATCCTCAATTCTTTGGAATCAAAATTGTTTTTCAATCAAAATATTTTTCAAAACAAACTGAAATGTTTTCTGGAAAAAATAAAGTATGGATTCTTTGATCTCTTATAGCCAACATTTCTAGGCCCAAAAATAATTTGGATAACAAAGAATTATTGTGTTTAATTTGTCATTATAGAGAATTGGCCATATGAAAAACAATAAAAAGTGTTTTATGGATAATGTATGTTCATGTCATGTGAGTGGAGACTACTACAACTTTCATTCTCTATCCAAATTAGACAGGGGATATATCATGTTTGCTGAAAATGAAAAAGGAAATATAGTTTACATTGAATCAGTTGGAAATCCTTAGTTTATTCTCATCAATAAAATAATTTATATTGAAGGCTTAAAGAATAACCTGATAAGTATTTCTAAAATATGAGATTATGGTTATTCAGTTCATTTTTAAAGCAATGCTTATATAACTTTTAAAGATAAATGTATCAAATTTAAAGAACCCATAATAAATAATGTTTACACACTGTATCTTAATTCCTTGTGTAGAAAAATTAAACCAATTAAATTCTGAAATTGATGAATCATGAATTTTTCATAGGAGGCTTGGACATTACAATGTTCATTACTTGAGAAAGTTATCTAAAAGGAATTTGAAGTCCGACTTTCTGGATCACAAATTTTATAGAAAGAAATTATGCGATGCATGCCAAATGGGAAGGAAACACAAGTCATATTTCAAAGCTATTAAAGAAGTTTTCACTTTTATACCTCTTGATCTTATCTATATGGATTTATTTGGACCAAATAGAACTATAAGTATTGCTGGTAAGTCATTTTTGTATGTGTTAGTTGATGATTTTTCAATATTTACATGGCTTTACTTTTTAATACTTAAAAGTGAAGCTTGTTCTATTTTTATTAATTTCTATAAACTTATGAAAAATGGAAAAGATGTCAAAATCCCGTCTTTGAAAAGTTATCATGGAGGTGAGTTTGAGAATCAGGAATTTAATTCTTCTTACTTTAAGCAAGGAATTAAACATACATTCTATGCCCCCATGAAACCTCACAAAAATGGTGTTATCGAAAGGAGGAATATAACATTGTAAGAAATTTCTAGGACTATGTTATGTGAATATAACATGCCCACTCATTTCTGGGTAGAGGCTATTAACACATCATGTAATATCATTAACAGGTTACTAATAAGGTCTGTCTTAAAGAAAACACCCTATGAGTTGTGGAATAATAGAAACCCAAGGTAGTATACTTCAAAGTATTTGGATGTAAGGTTTACATATTAAACACCAAGGATAATATTGGAAGGTTTGATATAAAGGCTGATGAAGGTATCATCCAAGGATATTCTACTACTTCCAAAGCTTATAAGGTTTTCAATAAAAGGTCAAGGATTTTTGATGAATCAAATAATGTAAAATTTGATGAAAGTGATCCTTTCAATAAAAAAATGATTCAAATTAATGATCAAAACGATTTATTTGAAAATCTTAGAACTGAACCTATCTTTAATGACAATAAGGATTATTATTTGGAACTTGATTATTTTAAATCGAATCCTATATGGGTAGACACTAGTGAACTAGAAAGTGTGTCACCTAGAATACTTAGAAACCTTAAAGACCATCCTTTATAAACAACTATAGAAAAACTAGATGAAAGAGTAAGAACTAGAAGAAACTTGTGAAATTTAGTAGAATTATCTACCTTCCTATCCCAATTAGAACCTAAATCTATTGAATAATTCTTATCAAATGAAAGTTAGGTCTTATTTATGCAAGAATAATTAAATAAATTCAAAATAAATAAGGTATGGGAATAGTTGAAAGACCATAAAACTATCCTATAATTAGAAAAAATGGGTTTTAGAAATAAACCAGATGAACACCATATAATAACTAGAAATAATGCTATATTTTTTGCCAAATGATATAATCAAGAAGAAAGAATATATTAGAAAGATAAATTTTCTCTTATAGCTAGATTAGAAGCTATTAGAATTGTTATAGCATATGAATCCTATATGAATTTTATGTTATATCATATGGATGTTAAATATAACTTTTTTAAATAGTTTTTTAATTGAGGAAGTTTACAAAGAACAACCTCCTGGTTTTGAAGATCCCTATTTTTGAAATTCTCTCTTAAAACTTACCAAAGATCTATATGGACTTAAACAATATATAAGGTCATACTATTAAAGATTAAGTTATTTTATTTTATCAAATAGTTTTATATTAGGAATAAAAGATCCTACATTATTTAATAAAATTTATTTATCTCATATATTAATAGTATAAATATATGTAGATGATGTTATTTTCAGATTAATAAATAAAAAATTGTGTAATGAATTTTCAAAACTTTTGCAAAAAGAATTTGAAATGAGTATGATGGGTGAACTAAACTATTTTCTAGGATTTCAAGTTTATAAAAAATATTTTGGAAACATTTTAAATCAAAGAAAATAGATGCTTAATTTACTTAATAAGTTTGTACTTGAAAACAATAAGACATACTCAACTCCTATGAGTTCCAATATCAAACATGATTGAGATGAAACTGGAAAACTGGTTGACAATAAGCTGTATAGATAAATCATTGGAGGTTTGTTTTACCTTACTGTAAGTAGACCAAACATTATGTTTTTAGTATGTATTTTTTCAAGATTTAAATCTAATCCAAAATAATTGCATTTGAATACAATGAAAAATAATTTTAAGATATCTAAAAGGAACTTGAACTCTTTCTCTTATTTTTAAAAAAACTGATGATTTTAATTTAATTTAAAACTCAGATGATGATTTTTATAGATGTACATTATACAAGAAAAGAACCTCAGGAACCAGTCATTTTCTTGTTAAATCTTCAGTGTCTTGGTCAAGTAAGAAGCAACATTTTATAGAACGATCAACAAATGAAGTTGAATATATTTCCATATGAAGTTTTTATGAACATGTGCTAGGGATGAAACACACCTTAATAGATTTTGTATTTAAATTTAATCATGTTCCAATAAAAAATGATAACACTAGTGTTATCAACATCTTAAATAATCCAATAAACTATTAAAAAATGAAGCACATTGATTTAAGACATCATTTCTTTAAGGATCATGCATATAAAAATGATTTATATTTAGAATTAATTTAAAAAGAAAAAAATTGTATAAATTATTACTAAACCTTTTTATACCAATAGATTTGATTTTATTAAGTCTAAAATAGGTAAGTTTAATTTTACAAAATAATATTTTATACTATATCTCTCATATATAAAGTAAACATGATATTTGTTTTATTTAAAATTTTCATTGTTCCACTGTTTCAAGTAATTATAACATTTAATAGACCACATAATTCTTATTAATTAATTTGAGTCACATATAAAATGAAAAATAATTTCATTAATAACCCTTTGAGAATAAATAGTGGGTTTCTTATCAGAATAACAGTGTATAAAAGTGCTTAAAGACATGATTATTATATCATTTTTAACCCAATGAAAAGGAAAGAAGGGTTCTTGTATGTAAATCCACAAATAAATTATTCATGTTTATATCGAGTTGAATAATTATTTAAGAGAAATGGTATTTGGGTATTAAAATAAAATTAAAAAGACAATTTCTCACATAAAAGAGTGAAATTGGAGAAATAAATTCAGAAACATGATGGGTATAGAATGTTGTTATAAAAAAGGGTAAAATGAGAGAGGACATGAGTATCCCATTGATAAAATACTATTATAATAGCAATGGGATAATATAAAGTGGTAAAAAAAGAATTAGTTTGGAAAAATAGAAAAATACTATAAAAGGGAACTTGAATGGAAAAGAGAAGTGGATATTTACTTTACCTTGAAGAGTTGTTACTAAAACACGAGAATGGAACCTTGGGGGATTAAGGAAACCTTGGAGGGATACTTAGGAGGAAAATCATAATAACTTCTTAGAGGATGGATTGGGAGTGAAGGGTAATGGTGAAATAGGTGGGTATTTATAACAAAAATGGAGTAACTGTTTTATAACTTCCAAATATATGTCTTGGAAATCTAGGTTGTGGAAAATGTAAAACCATTACATTACTTATGGTTTTTTCTCATGTTATTGTAAATTTGAGTAAAAAATTATGATAATTTAATCCAAAAGAACCTAAATCCATTTTAAATGCTTCTTTTGGCATGTAAAAGTAAAGATTCTAAATAGTAATATTAAAAAAAATCAACTTTTCCATTTTAGACTTTGGAAAGTCACTTATAATTTTGGAAATTGATTAAAATCTATTAAAATAATTAATATCAATAAAATAAAATATTTTAGGTCCTGGATTGTGTTTAATTAATTATTACATCTTTGTGACATAAGTATGAAGTCATAAAATATACCAAAAACCCAAAGTTGTATTTTTACTATTCATGAAAAAATAAACTATTTTAGAAAATTCTCATAAATTCACCCTAACATAATTTTGACATGCTGATTCAAAATATAATGTTTATTTTATCATCATAATTTTCTAAATATAATAACTTTAAAATTTAAATATAAAAATCCTTATTTGTTAAAAAATACTGGGTTTTAAGACATAATCAAATTTCTAACACTTACAAAAATTTACTATGAAATTATTGAAATATTTTATCATATAAATTTAAATAAATTTATTTTAAAAGACTATTTCATTAAAACAGATACTATTCAGAATACCTTGGTTTATTATAAAAATGTATATATTTCTAAATAAATATAATTATGTTTTATATGTGTTATCAAATTTGTATCAATTAGACATATATTTTATTAATTTAAAATATTCTTAAAAAGAACTAATGAAAAAAGAATATTATTTATAAAAAGGAAATTACACTTTATGTAACTAAGGACTAGACACATAACCCCTTATTACACCTGTGTATGCCCCAAGGGTAAGGTGTGCAATGGTGGTAGTTTCATGGGGTTACTCGACTAACATTGACCTAGTGTTAATCTTCACTAAAATGAACTTATTATAAAGTATATTTCATTCACGCTTCACTTGTTAAAGCTTGGATTGGTCTTGGTCAAGGGTGAACCCCTGTGAGGCTATCTCCCTCCCATGTTCTGACAATTGGTCTTCAAACAACACTACTCTACTAGTTGAGGCCATTTTTTTCTATATCAATTATCCTTTATTATTACTACTTATAAAAAGTAATTATAATGATAAAATTATCAACCAAGGGTATAGTTTCCAATGGTTATATTGAAAAATGGTTATATTGACAAACAATCATATTGACCAATGGCCATATTTGACCAATGGTTGTATAATAGTCGAATCCTAATGATCACATTTCCCTTTAAAACCTATAAATACCACTTCATTCATTCACTCAAAATTTACTATAATTCCATTTAAGGTTATATTTTCATTTTTAATATGTTTATTGGTTTACTAATATTTTTTTCCATTTCTATAGAATTTATTATGGGGGTGATGAATCTAGTAGATTAGGATGATCCATATTTTCCCATTTTATATTTTCTAATTTATATTTTTTATCTATTTGTAATGTTTGTAATTTTAATTGGTTTCATAGCTAACTAATATAATAATATTTATTAATGATATATTTTTTAATTTATCTATATTTTATACATGTATAATATTTCATAATATATAACACAAATTTATTCAGGAAAAAAATACCATTTAAAATGTATGGATCATTAAATTTCCCCCCCTTAATAAATTTCATCCCTGAAATTTCAACTCATTCTCTTAGTTTATAAAAGGACAGAGTACTTATTTATCATTGTCTCTTCTAGTTCTCATGTTGCTTATTCATATTTAAGGTTCTTATACAACACTTTTACAATGTGGGTAGTCTTGTTGCATAGGATATTTTCTCTATGGTCCAATATCTCCACTGGGATATCCTCATAAGAGAGTTCATGGTATAGTTGTACCACCTATGGATTTAGTACATGGGAGGGATCAGATATGTACCTCCTCAAGATAGATACATGGAATGCATCATGAACATGATCCATATTTGGTGGAAGTACTAAATGATAGGACACTTCTCCTATGAGATCAAATATTTTAAAGGGGCCAATGTACCTAAGGCTAATATTCCCTTTCATCCCAAATCACATGACTCTCTTTCATGGTGATATACAAAGGAAAACTTTTTCTCCATCATCAACCTCTAATTACCTTCGACAGTTTTCAACAAATATATTATATCAACTTTGAGCATCATTTATATACTATTGGATGTTATGAAACATTTCTGCCATCTTTTACACAAGATCGGTCCCTAGTAGCTTCTTCTCACAAAATTCATCCCAACAAGTTGGAGTTCTAAATTGCTTCCCATATAGAGATTCATATGGTTCCATTTAAATACTCGGGTGGAAACTATTGTTGTATGAGAACTCAACTAATGAGAGGTTTTGATCCTATCCACCTTTATATTCCATTGGTAATGTTCTCAACACTTCCTCAAGTGTCTGAATAATTCTTTTAAATTTGATGCTAGTTAGTGTTGGATCGAGATTATATCAAATATACACAAGAGGGGGGGGGGGTGAATTGTGTCTTTTCAAAAATATTTGCGAGATCATGTTCTGTCCTTTATCTTTAATTAGATAGATTAATGCAGTGGAAATATGAAATGCAGGGACACACGATATATAGTGGTTCGAGGAACAGAAGGCCCCTAGTCCACTCCACCAATGCTCTACTCCACGAGCTTGACAATTTCTACTATCTAGTCCCCATCTCAACAGTCTTTTCAACAACTGAGTGCAGGCAGTTGACACTTTTACAATCTAAGTCAAAACACAGCCTTTTGGTTCAATCACAGAACCTACACAGCTTAAAATGAGAAGCTGGTCACTCAAGATAAAAAATATTTGTTCTTTGAAAATACTCTCCCGATTATTCTTCACAATTTCACAATAATACAATTGACAGTAAATGGATCATCATCTTTAGAAAAAATGATCTTCAAGAAAGAGTCTTTCTGAGTCGATCTTGTTTCAGTGGATATAGAAATATAAATCATAACTTTAGTAGTAGCAGATTCACAATTGATCTTCAATGTCAAATAAGTGAATTTTTTGTCATGTATCTTCTTATTTAACAAACATAGCTTTTATCACTCTTCGTAATCAACAAAAAATGTAGATCGTGATTGACTCTGTTTTTTATTCTCTTCTTAAAATATCATACAGTAGATCTCGTATTTTGATTGATGTATTTGCTCTTGTGTTCTTGATCACTATCTTTCAAAAACATACTTACACATACCTTAAAAACACAGATGTAACGAATACTTCCTCTATAAAAATCAGATCCACAATCTTTTCCTTTTTACTTGTGTAATTCAAAAATTTGAATTTACAGAGTATTTGTAACTCTCCTTGTAATTTTCCATGAAAATATCCTTTTAATTCGATCCTTAAATGGATCTAAACTCGTCAAAGACACTCTTTAAAATCATCTTTTAATCTGACTTAAAATCAGCCTGATAATTCGCTTGCAGATCGTTGAATAATAATAATATAAACTTTAAACTCTTTGACGCCAAATGTAAGGTTGAGTTGTAAAATATGCATCCTCTGAACAATAACGTAGATCATAAATGTAAGGTTGATGACGCAACCTTCAAACATAAGGTTGATGATGTAGGGATGATCACAAATGTAGGGTTGGCCATCCATACTTTTCTCTTTAAGTTTCAAATGTATGATAAATGATCCATACTTTTATAAGCTTCCAAACGAAAGGTACATGATCCATAATTTTCTAAGAAACGTAAAGTTGTTTACAAAAGTAAGGTTGATGAACCATACTTTTGAGAAACAAACGTAAGGTTTAACACTTACGTACAGTTCTCCTTCCATAATTTTCTAATATCCCAAACATAGAGTTATTTCCTAATATAAGGTTCCTTTTCATAATTTGCTGATAACGTATGGTTTATTAACCATACTTTTCCAATAACTTGTAAAGTAAACAGCGGGTTCCTAACTTTACGCCACGTTTCCACACATAGGGTATGAACTGTGATTCCAGAACACGCTAAAATAATTCTCGAATATGTAGAGCATGAATAGTGTTTCCATAACATGCTAATACGAATACTTTAACAATTAAATCTCGTTGTTCAAGAACTTAAATATTTCTTCCAGAAATAAAAAATAAAAAACAAAATCCTAAAATATAATTAAAAAATAAAATCATAAGAAAACAATTAAGGGTATTTGTGAGCATCAAAATCATCATAAAGAGATAGAGTATTGTTCTCAACAATCCCCCTCTTTAAATAAAAACACTATGTATTGTTGAAAACAAAACTTTCTCAACAATCTCCCCCTTTTTGATGATAAAAAAACCATAAAACCATAAATGAAATTAATTTTCAAAATTAATTACATATATTTTAGAATTTTGATTAGATAAAGAAATATTTAATTTTAATAAAATTATTTCAAAAATAAATAAAAATTGTGTTATCTATAATCATAAAAATAAATTTCTCCCCTTTTTCAAAAGTGAAAAAAAAATATTTATCCAAACTTCTCCCTCTTAAATGATTTTAAAGTAAAAATTTGTATTTCTTCTTTAATAAAAAGAGTTTTGTTTTTAAAGAAAACTTTTCTTCAAATTTATCCCTAAAATAACATTTAAAAAAAATGTAAATGAGTTAAAATAAAATGTTGTGTTTATCCAAATTTCTCCCCCTTTTTGTGATATCAAAAAGAATGAAAAGATATGGAATATAGCACATATTAATGTAGAACTGAACTTAAGTAAATGCTATATGTAACTGTTTTATCAATTAGTGAATCTGGATTACTACCATATTTAATCAATGACAGTAAAACAAACCAACACACAAATATATAATGAAATAGATTTTCATTGAAAATATTTAAAATTACAAAATTGATAAATACAAGAATCAAGGGTTGGTCAGGGTTTAGATAGGGTTTATCTTGTTTGAACTAATTCCTTGATTTTTGATAGCTATTCCCTTAGTCTCTTCATCATTCCATCACCAAGAATAACAATAAGATTCCTATTCTCTTGAGTCATATGAATGTCTTCAATTAAGTTGACTCTAAAAAACTCATGTAGTCTTTCTTCCTTCTCTAAAAACAAAGACAACTTCTTGGTTAACTTATCCAAGATAGATCTGATTCCTGGTTCATTTGAGGTTAAGTGTTCAACTAAGAACTTTTGATTGTACAGTAGCACTGAAAGAGGAGCACTATTTCATTGAAAATCATGCAACCTATCATTCATATCAACTAAGACAATGGTTATTGCCTTAAATATTCTGATCAAATCCGGTGAATTATCTGAACCATTGGCCTCATCGATCCTGACAGATACCAAATTTGTCTCCATAAATGATTTGAGATCTGAAAAATCTTACTTTATAACCATTTCAGACTTTAATTTTGCAACCTCATTCAGCATATCCTTCTTAAAAATTTCAACTTCTTACTTTGAAAGTATAATATTCTTTAGCCTTTGGAATTTTAATTTTTCTGTTTCCAATGCTCTCCTCAGAGCAACATTTTCTTTCTTTACTCTCTAAAATTCCTTGTATATTTCTTTAGCTTCCTCATTTTCTGATTTAGAGGTACTTTGTGCTTGATTTTCCTTTTCAGCATGAAAGTGATGTACTAACACTAAGGGTAAGGATTCAACATCTTCTTTCCACTTATCTTCTCTAACTGGTTGGTCCACATATTTTTCCTCTGAGTCTTTTCTAGAATCTTCCACAGAAAAATCCTCTTGAAGAAATTCTTTTTGTATATATGAAGGGTTTTAATCATATAAATCAGCAATAAATTCTTCTATTTGATTCTCTTGAATAATTTCATCTTCAGCTAATTGAGGACTGGCCACATCTACTCTAGGCACTGCCTCTTTTTCAATTTCAACTTTAGGTTCTGGTTCTGTTCTTTCAACTTCAATTCTTTCAGGTTCAACTTCTGTAACAGCCACATCCTATTCTTGAGTCTCTCCTTCAGCTTCTACTTGAATTCCAGATTTAATTTGAGGTTCTTCCACTGGTTTTGACCTCTCAACAATAACTTCCATTGATTGTTTAGCAGTAGCTTCTCTTAAAAATCTATAACTCAATAAATCTTGTGAGGTTAAAACATTTAAAACTTGCTCTTCCTGAGCAGTAGCATCTCTTCTTCTTTTTACTTGAAGTCCTTCTTGACTTGCTTCCTCTGGCACAATCTCAACTTCAAAACTTATTCTTCTGGAAACAGAGCTAACTCTAGGTGTAGCTTGATTTTCCTTTGACTTTTCAGGCTGAGCCTGAGCTCTCTCTTATTCTACTTCTTCATTAGCTCCTACTGGCAGGATTTTTCCTTTTACAATACTCCAGAAATAACCAATTTTTCTTAAAGTACCAGCATTAAAAACATTACTATGGTGACAATGAATTCTAGCATCAACTAGTCTCACCATGTCTTTCTTGAACAAGAGTTTTGAGATGAATCTACCAAAAGGGTAGAAATTCATTCTATCTTCACTTTGACAGTAATAACTCAGGTACCTCACCATGTACCTAGGAAAATTTAATTTTACATCACTGAGCAGAAGATACATTATGTACATGTCAGGATACCGTATCTTCTCTATCTCTGACATTCTTGGTGCTATCCCAGTTTGTACAAATTTCATAAGGATCTTCTGATCTGGTTCCAAATCCTTGAAGAATATTTTCCTTATGTTAGTAGAGACAAACAGGAAGGACATAATGTCTTTAGATTTATGCACAGAATATACTATACTTTTCAAATAAAAATGAAACAATCCCTCATGAGGGAAGTTCGGTATTTGACTAATTTCAATTGAAGAGATTGAAAAATCTCTATCCTCTATCTTAGCCATCATGGTATCATAATCATCTCCAAAACTAAATTGAATAGATTTAAGGAAATATAAAAGCTCTACTTCATACAAGAATTATGTATTCTTTCTATTGAAGGTCTATTCGAGATTCTAAAATGATAGGGCTTGTTTTAAAAAAATGTTCTTCTGAAATAGACATTCTAAATCAATCACCTTTCCCTATAGGATTTTCCTTTCTTCTGAGCACTATTTCTTGGCATTGCTGGTCTCATCCTCATCAGCTCTCTTAGTCTTTTCCATTTCTGCGAAAATCTCTTAAGGTTTAAAGGTTAGGGTTTCAGAGGTTCTAAAATTAGGGTTGACAAGCAGTGGTGTAGATTCGCGGGTTCGAAAGGGTTTTGATGGAAATTAAATGGTTCAGAATTCGAAAGGTTATGACAGCCTTGATTCCCATGTTTTCAATAATCATTACATAGATTTTAAAAACAATTAAAAAATTGTCTGTGGAATATATAAAAATAAATAACAAGTTTAAATTAAAAAAACATAATTAAAATGAATAAAATTAAAATTTTATTTAAAAATAAATAAACCTAGCTCCCCCTTAATAAAATCAAACCTTGCAGTGGGAAGTGGTTTAGTAAAAATATCTGCTAATTGAATTTCAGTACTTAAAAATTCCAAAGATACATCCTTTTTCAAAACATGATCTCTTAGAAAATAATATCTGATATCAATATGCTTAGTCCTAGAATGATTAATAGGATTTTTTGAAATATTTATAGCACTAGTATTATCACATAAAATAGGTGCATTATTAAAATTTAGTCCAAAATCCATAAAAGTGTTTTTCATCCACAACACTTATGCACAATAACTTCCAGAAGAAACATATTATGCCTCAGCTATTGATAGGGAAATGAATGTTGTTTTTTACTTGAACATGATACTAAGGATTTCCCTAAAAAGTGACAAGTACCCAAAGTGCTTTTCCTATCTAATCTACAACTCCCAAAGTCTGCATCTGAATATGAAATTAAATTAAAATCATAAGTTTTGGGATAAAGTAGAGATTGAAAAACAGTTCATTTTAAATATCTAAAAATTATTTTAACAATAGTTAAATGGGATTCTTTTGGATTTGATTGAAATATAGCACAAAGACATACTAAATACATTATATCTGGCCTACTAGAAATACGATATAATAAACTACCAATCATACCTCTATATAACTTGTTGTCAACTGAATTTCCAGTTTCATCCAAATCAAGTTTTATATTAGTACTCATAGGATTTGTATATGTCTTGCTGTTTTCAAGTCCAAATTTCTTAAGTAAATCATTATTGTATTTGATTTGATTCAAAATATTTCCAAAATATTTTTGATAAATTTTAATTTTTGAAAAGAAATTTAATTCTCCCATCATACGCATTTCAAATTATTTTTTCATTAGATTTGAAAACTCATGAAAAATGGATTTAATAGTTGATCCAAAAATTACATCATCAACATAAATTTGAACCAATAAAATATTAGAATTTACAGTTTTCTTAAATAGTTTTGGATCTGCAATTCCAATAGTAAAATAATTTTTCAAAAGAAAAGAGCTTAATATTTCATACCAAGCTCTAGGTGCTTGTTTAAGTCCATAAAGAGCTTTAGTAAGTTTAAAAATAGAATCTGGTTTTTGTGAATTTTCAAAACTAGGAGGTTGCTCAACATAAACTTCCTCCATTAAATAACCATTTAAAAAGGTAGACTTAACATCCATATGAAATAATTTAAAATTCATATGTGATGCATAGGCTAAAAGGATTCTAATAGCTTCTTACCTAGCTACAAGTGCAAAGGTCTCATTATAGTCTGTACCTTCTTCCTGATTATATACTTTTTCTACAAGTCTTACTTTATTTCGAGTTATTATTCCTTGTTTATATTATTTATTCCTAAAGACCCATTTTTTTCCTATCACTCGATAATTCTATGGTCTTTCAACTAATTCCCAGAATTCATTTCTCTTGAACTAGTTTAATTCTTCTTGCATTGCTATCATCCAGCTGTCATCATCTAAATATTCTTCTATAGTCTTAGGTTCTAGTTGGGATAGAAAGACAGATAAGTCTACAAGATTTCCTATATTTATTCTAGTTTTTATTCCTATGTCTAAGTCACCTATTACAGTTTCTAAAGGGTGATTCTTTAGGGTTATATTCTGTCTAGGTAATACACTTATAGGTTCTTTAGTATCATGTTCTTCTGAACTAGACTGAATTTCATTTATATCATTTTCAAAATCATTTTTCAAGTTCTCAAGTCTCATGTTATCATTAGAGTTAGATTCATCCATTTGATCTGTCCTTTTATCAAAGGGATTAGATTCATCAAATTTCACATGAATTGATTATTCAACAATCCTTGACTTCTTATTATAGACTCTATAAGCTTTGGAGGTAGCTGAATATCCTAATAAAATGCCTTCATCAGATTTTGGATCAAAATTACCAAGACTGTCCTTGGTGTTCAAGGTGTAAAACTTGCATCTAAAAACTTTAAAGTAATTTACTTTAGGTTTTATGTTATTCCAAAGTTCATAGGGTGTCTTTTTAAAAATTTTTCTAATTAAAACTCTATTCATTATATAGCAGGCTGTGCTTACAACTTCTGCTCAAAAATAGGTAGGAAGACTGTATTTATTTAGCATAGTCCTAGCCATTTTCTGAATAATTCTATTTATTCTTTCAAAAATTCCATTCTGTTGAGGTGTTCTTGGTGAAGAGAAAGTATGTTTAATACCCATTTTTGAGCAAACGAAATTAAATTCTTGATTATCAAATTCTCCACCATGATCACTTCTTAATTAAATTATATTAAAACCTTTTTCATTTTGAGTAGATTTACAAAAACTTTTAAAGAAAGTAAAAGATTCATTTTTAAATTTCAAAAAGAAAATCCATGTAAATATAGAATAATCATCAACTAAAACATATACATATAATTTTCCATCTAATCTTGCTACCCTTGAAGGTCCAAACAAATCCATATGGATAAGTTCTAGAGGTTTAGTTGTAGCAACTTTGTTAACAGATTTGAAGGATGATTTGTGTTGCTTTCCAAGTTGACATGCATCACAGAATCTGTCACTTTCAAATCTGAGACTAGGAAAATCAGAAATTAATTGTTTCTTAGATAATTTATATAAAACATAAACATTAAAATGTCCAAGTCTCCTATGCCAGATCCAAGATTCATTCACTTTAGTAGTTAAGCAATTTACTTTTTGTTTACACAAGGAATTTAAATCCAGGGTGTATACATTATCAGTTCTTGGAGATCTAAATTTAAGCAGTTTATTTTTAAAAATAGTACAACAATTATTAGAAAAATAAAAAGTATAACCATCATCACAGAGTTGAGAGATACTTATCAGATTGTGTTTTAATCACTATACATAAAGTACTTTGTTGATTGAGACAACTTCTACATCTCCAACTTTTCCAATACCAATGATTTTTTCTTTGGCATTGTCACCAAAAGTGACAAGTCCACCATCTTTTTGAGTAAGTTTAGAGAAATTCGATGAGTTTCCACTCATATGCCTTGTGCAGCCACTGTCCATATACCATATGTACTTTCTTCTTCCGTGACCTGCTTCCTGCAAAGGCATTTAAACAAGTTGCTTTGGTACCCATATTTTATTGGGTCCAATTGTGTTATCCAGCAATGATCTGGGAATCCAGACATGCTTTGTTTTTCTAAAATCAACAGAATCAAATAAATTATTTGAAACAAAAGTTTTCTTAATACCACTTATTTGGGGTTGTCTTAATAAAAAGTTTTTAGAAATATGTCCCCTTGTTCCATAGTAATTACAATTTTATAATTTTGATCTTGGAACAAAATAATTCTTGTATAGCTTAGGTTTTTCAGCTTTACTACCAATTCCAAATCTTTCTTTCTTAATAACAGTTTTTCCAATATTTTTATTCAAGAAGTTTTCTCCTTCGGTAAAAACAAGGGATGTACTTTTATATGTTTCTACTTCTTTTTACAGTGTTTTTATTTTAGCTTCATGATCTGTATAGTAAATGTTAATTGAATTATACTTATCAGTTAACTCCTTAAATTGCTTTAGAATTGTATCTCTTTCATATAAAATAGACTTGTGAATGTTCTTTAAATACTTATGCTTCTTAAATAGAGAATCATATTTTTCTTCAAACATATTGTAGTAGGATGCAAGTTTTTAATTAGAGTAACTAGATTCAGAACTAGAGTCAGAAGAGTAGTAAGATTGTACCTCATCTGTTTCTTCCATAAAACACATGTTGGCTTTCAGATTTACTTCTTCCTTATCTGAGTCTGATTCAGAAGTGCTACTGGAGTCTTTAGATACACTCCATGTAGCTTTTATTGCTTTCTTGTCCTTATGCTCATAATCATTCCTTTTGAATAACTTCTTCTTCTTGTCTTCCTTTAACTGTGGACAGTCAGGTCTGATGTGCCCCATTTTCTTGCACTCATAACATCTAACTTCCTTGTCATCCTTTTTGAAGGATTTTCTGAAGCCCTTCTTCTTTATATAGAATTTAGTGATTTTTTTGGCTAGCTGAGCCAGTTCCACATCAGAATTTGATAAACCAGAACTTTCTGATTTCACTTTTACACTTTTTTTCATTTTTTTCTTTGTGATGACACTTTCAAGGCAGTGTCATCTCTCTTGATAAACACTTTATTCTCATTTTCTTCATCTTGCATCTCATATTCATAGATCATTAGTGTTCCAATCAGTTCTCTCATGGTTAAGTCTTTGACAGGTGTTGATTGTTTGATTGCAGCAGAGATTCCATTCCATTTAGTAGGTAGTACTCTTAGTACTTTTAAAGCTTGATCAACTTGTTTGATTGGGTCTCCCAAAGCTATTATATTATTGACAATCTCTTTCAACCTTCCATTCATTTGAGTAATGATTTCACCTTCAACCATTCTGAATGTATCTAATTTAAGCTTAGAAATAACATATCTCATTTCCCTGATATTGTTAGTTCCTTCATAAGCAACAACAATAGTTTTCCACATCTCATATACTTTCGGGCATCGGGATACTCTGTTAAATTCATCATGTCCTAGACCACATATAATTGCATTCATTTCCTTTGAGTTAATAGCATATTCTGCTTATGTAGCTGCACTCCATGTCTCAGGGTTTTCAGGTATTTCATATGGAGTCAGTATCTTATAATATACTCTGTATACAAGGTTTTTCAGATAGATAATCATTCGCGACTTCCAGCATCCATATTTTTCTCCATTGAAGTAAGGTGCTCTGACCATAGACATTTTCTCTCTTGTATCAGTCATCTTTCTCTGCGTATAATCTTTAATCTCTTTTAGCTTGTTAGAGCTTTATCAAAAGCCCAACCTCTGATACCAATTGTTGGATCAAGATTATATCAAATATACATAAGAGGGGGGGGGGGGTGAATTGTGTCTTTTCAAAAATCTTCGTGATATCGTGTTCTGTCCTTTATCTTTAATCAAATAGATTAATGCAAAAGAAATATAAAATGTAGGGACACACAATATATAGTGGTTCGGGGAACAAAAGGCCCCTAGTCCACTCCACCAATGATCTACTCCATGAGCTTGGAGATTTTCACTATATGGTCCTCATATCAACAGACCTTTCAACAACTGATTGCAGGAAGTTGACACCTTTACAATATAAGGAAAAACACATCCTTCTAGTTCAATCACAGAACCTACACAACTTATAACGAGAAGCTGGTCACTTAATATAAAAAGTATCTGTTCTTTGAAAATACTCTCCTGATTGTTCTTCACAATTGCAACAGAATGCAATTGATAGTAAATGGATCATCATCTTCTAAAAAAATGATCTTCAAGAAAGAGTTGTTCTGAGTCGATCTCGTTGTAGTAGATATAGAAATATAAATCAAAACTTCAGCAACAGTAGATTCACAAATGATCTTCAATGTTGAATAAGTGAATCTTTTGTCACGTATCTTATTCTTTAACAAACAGAGCTTTTATCACTCTTCATAATCAACAGAAATGTAGATCATGATTGACTCTATTTTTTATTCTCTTCCAAAAATATCATACAACAGATCTCGTATTTTGATATATGTATATTCTCTTGTGTTCTTGATCATTATCTTTCAAAAACGTACTTACACATACCTTAAAAACACAGATGTAACGAATAATTCCTCTACAAAAATTAGATCCATAATCTTCACCTTTTTACTCGCATAATTGAAACATTTTAATTTACAGATTAGTCATAACTCTCCTTGTAATTCTCCATGAAATTCTCCTTTTAATTCGATCCTTAAATGGATCTGAACTCGTCAAAGACGTGCTTTAAAATCAACTTTTTAATTAGGCTTAAAATCATCCTGATAATCCGCTTGCAGATCATTGAATAATAATAATATCAACTTTAAACTCTCTAATGCCAAACATAAGGTTGAGTTGTACAATACCCATCCTCTGAACGTAATTTAGATCATAAAAGAAAGGTTGATGACGTAGCCTTCAAACTTAAGGCTGATGACGCAGGTTTGATCACAAGCATAGGGTTGACCATCCATACTTTTCTATTCAACTTTCAAACATATGATAAATGATCCATACTTTTATAAGCTTCCAAAAGAAAGTTACATGATCCATACTTTTCTAAGAAATGTAAAGTTTTTTACAAAAGTAAGGTTGATGAACCCTACTTTTGTGAAACAAACATAACGTTTAACACTTATGTATGGTTCTCCTTCCATACTTTTCTAATATCCCAAACATAGTGTTATTTTCTAACGTAGGGTTACTTTTCACACTTTGCTGATAACGTATGGTTGATTGACCATACTTTTCTGATAACTTGTAAATTAAACAACGAGTTCCTTTCTTTACACTACGTTTCCACACATAGGGTGTGAACAATGATTCCAGGACACACTTAATCAATTCCTGAATATTTAGAGAATGAATAGTATTTCCAGAACACGCTAATGCGAATACTTTAACAATTAATTCTCATTGTTCAAGAACTTAAATATTTCTTCCAGAAATAAAAAATAAATAATAAATTTCTGAAATATACTTAAAAAATAAAATCATTAGAAAACAATTAAGGGTATTTGTGAGCATCAAAATCATCATAAAGAGAGAGAGAGTATTGTTCTCAACAATATCCCTCATTAAATAAAAACATTATGTATTTTTGAAAACAACACTTTCTCAAAAGTTAGAGGGTAATAGGCCATACTAAAATTCAATTCAGTATTCATATCATGTTAAATAATTCTCCAGAGATTTTATTTGTACCTTGGATCACAATAAAAAATGATAGAAAGTGGCACCCCATGTAGCCTCACCACTTCACTTATGTTTTTCTTGGGAATTTGGTCATGTTATAAATATTCTAGAATAGTTATGAAATAGGATGTACTGGTGAGTCGATCCACTATAACACATATCACATTTTTTCACTAGATGTTCTTGGGAGACTACCAATGAAGTCCATAGTGATATTTTCCCTGTTCCATGTTGGTATGGGTAGTGGTTTCCATACCCCATTAGGAAGTTTTCTCTTTGCATTCACTTTATGACACACCAAGAGCCTTACAGTGTAGTCAACAATATTCATTTTCATATTATCTCACCAATAATGATCACAAATCTCCCTATACATTTTATTGCTTCCATGATAAATAGATAATGTAGAGATATGAGCCTCATCCATGAGATCCTTCATTATTTATAGGATATATGGGACACATATCCTTGTATAAAATTTCAATATACCTTCTTGGTCAATATTTAACTCAAGAAACTTCACATCCTATACATCATCTATCTTCTTTAGTAACAAAAGATCTTCCCTTTGAGTTCTATTAATCTAGAAATCATTTGGGATCAGATTGATGATTTCCTATCCCTCATTATTCCCATGTACAACCTTACTAGGTACTTGATCAATGGATCTCCTTGAATTCTCATAATTTCTAGAAAAATAAGATCTTTCCTACTTAATTCATCAGTGACTTTTCTGGCTCTTCCTGGGTGATAATGAATTGAACAGTCACAAGCTTTAATAATTTCCAAACATATCCTTTTCAAATGTTGAATTCCTTTTTCATGAATATATACTTCAAAATTTGGTGGTCTGTGTATATATCACATTTATCCCCATACAGCTAGTGCCTCCATATATTTAGAGAAAAAATCACTATAGAAAACTCCAGGTCATGCATATGATAATTCTTCTCATGTGGATTTAACTATCAAGATGAATAAGAAATCAGCTTTTCATTTTTCATGAGGAAATACCCAATCCATTTCAGATATGAATCACTATAAATAACAAATACTTATCTAAAAGAGGGTAGATTTAACATGGGTGTAGTTAGCAATCTATTCTTAAATTCTTAGAAAGTTTCTTCACACTCCTTTTTTCAGTTAAACTTAGCCACTTTTTGAGTTAACATGGTTATTGGATTAGAATATCATGATTTATTTTTCACAAATCTCATATAATATCTTGGTAAACCATGGAAACTATAAATATTAGTTACTGTTGAAGGATGATTCCACTCATCTAAAACATTTTCCTTGGATGGGTCAACTGAGATTCCTTCATTAGTTATAATTTTCCAAAATAATGAAACTTGTGTAACCAGAAATCACATTTTCTGAATTTTACAAATAGATTATCCTTCCTTATTTTTTTCAAAATAACCCTTAGATGATCCTCATACTCCTCATGAATTTTAGAATATATCATAATATCATCAATAAAAACTACCATTAATTTATCAAGGTAATACTTAAAGAATCGATTCATCTAATACATAAATATAACATGAGAATTAGTTAAGAAAAATTTCATAATAACAAACAAATAATGACCCTATCTTGTTCAGAAGGTAGACTTTAGAATAACTTCTTTATCCCCACTCAATTAATGATACCTAAATTAGAGTTCAATCTTGGAGAATAATTGATCCCCATGAATCTAGTCAAATAAATCATCAATCATTGAGAGAGGGTACTTATTATTCCCTGTGATCCCATTAAGTTTTCTATAATTAATGCATAACAAAACCGATCCATCCTTCTTATTCACTGAGAGAACATGTTCTCTCCAAGGATACAAACTTGTTCAAATAAATACCTTCACCAAAATATCTAGAAGTTTTCTCTTTAATTCCTCTATCTCCACTTTTTATATTATATATGGGGTCTTTGATATTGGGGTGGATCCATGAATTATTTCAATAGAGAACTCTACCATGCTTTTGGGGGGAATCCCAGGTAACTCTTTAGGAAATACATCAATTTATTATTGAAAAATAGGGATATTATATATATTTATTATTTCATGTCCTTCTCCTTATTCAATGAGCATCCCAATAAATAATTATATGGGAGGTGTTTCTATTAAAATCTTGGGCCGAGATATCTCTCATTTGAAAATTTCTATAAGGTTTTCATTAAAGACTATTGAAATTTCCTTTCTTCTTTAGTTGATGTTAGAATTATACATTTAGATCTAGTCTATCCCTAGTGTAGTGTTGAATTCCACCATGGGAATAAAAACTATATTGGAGATAATAATGTACTCAAAAAAGTTAATACTAGAGTTTCTATACACCATTGATGTTAGGATAATCCCTCTAGGAGTCTTTAATAATTACCCCCTTCTAAAAGTTATATAATTGATTCTATATTATTTTAAAACATATAGGAAATAAGGGAATACAAATAACTATAATGAAACAAAGTACTTTATAGCTTTGAAAGAACAATGAGTTTACAATTAGAGTCTCTAGTTCAGCCATCATGATAGAAAATACCTAACCTTTTTTTCCTTATCCTATGCTAAGGTTGATGGTGGTTTCCCTCCATTATCTTCTGATTTGTACATTGATTGGAAAAGTCCCCAAGTTTTCCACAATTGAAGCATTGGACTTTTGGTTGGGCCTACACCATCTTCCCTTTGTGATTAGTGTTGACAAGTTGAGTCTTCACCTCACCACACTAGTTTTGAGATATATAGACATTTCTTCCACACATAAATCACTTTAAACTCCTAATAAAGTAATTCACTGAATGCTTCTTCCCACATTTATTGCACAGGAGAAATTAAAATTTCTTCCCTTGTATTCTGTAATACAAATTCCTCCCCGATTTTGGCTCTATTGATCTCTTATTTTCATTTGATTTATGTGACCAATGTGTCTCTCCAAATTCCAATTCAAACTTCATAGTACTCCCCAATATCTTCTCGTAGCTTTCATATTTCGATTTTCTAAATTCCCCTACATTTGGGGTCTCAATACACCAAATAATCTATCAATATTTCCCTCAGTATTCATAAAAAATCTAGAGTTTTATCGATAAAGACTTGTAAATTTCACCTCATATCTTCCCACCAATTCATTTTACCTCTTATTTAACTCTAAGAATTTGTTATCCATTTTTGTTCTCAATGAGGAGGGGAAATATTTATTGAAAAATATTCCCTTTAAATCTTACCACTCCATAGTATCAATCTCCTTTCTTAGATTTTGTATTTTTAATTAGTGTCCACCACTGATCAACATCTCATTCTAAGTGGTATACTACTAGGGTAAATTTCTATTACTTTGAACAACAGAGTACATAAAAGATATTTTCTATTGAGCTTATACATTTTTCAACAATCAATGGTTTGGTAGATCCACTAAAATAAGGTGGTCATTGATGCATAAAGGACTCAATGAAATGTTTTTCCCTCCAAGGTGAATCTAGTCTCTTACTTGATTCATGTTATTGTTCATAACCTAAGCTAGTTGACTCATCATCCTCATGAAGTTTTCTATTCCAGCTTCCATTATAATGAAGTTAGTGCACCATCCGTTGTACTCATCAATTAAAAAATTCCTCATATTTCCCTCTATTTTTATAAAATAATAAAACCTTAGTGAGAAACATGTTCATTTTAAGAATCTTATAATTCTTAAGGGATTTTATTTCATAAAACATCATGCTTAAATATGTTATTAATCTTCTCTAATAAAAATTATATTTTCTATATATACTTCATAATGGTTCATAAAAAGATTTTGATTAACCAAAAATATCCCCTAAGAGTGTAAAAAAGGGTTCACATCAAGTCTCATTGTCAAGAACTAGTTCTGGATCGAGTCTAGCTTAATGTGGTGTTTTCGGATGTTACCCCTAGGTATATCTGTTCCAGATCTACATCCACATACAATGTCCATAAAGGGGTGTATTTTTTAGAAACCACTTGCTTAATAATCATAAAAATACTTGGATGTTTTCTTATATTTATACTCCCTAGGATTATTCATAAAGTTTTCAAGTACTAATTTTCATAAATAACTAAACCATCCTTTTATACCAACTATGGTATATTTTCTTTTTTATTACATAACTTTTCATTACATAGTACACATAGAGTATATTTTAAAGTTTAGTTTTTGAGAAATAAGGTATATAATACATGAAAACAAAAATTATCCTTATAAATAAACTTTAAAGACATCTTCATGGGTTCAACCAATGTTACTTTTACTGCTTATCATATCATGGGGACATACATCAATGGAAAGGGGTGAGAATGAAGCCTAGTAAGGGAATAAGAAAGGGAGAAAAAAATCATGTGATCATGAGACATATAAAAATAATACATAAACAAGAGGCATATAATAATAATAAGAACATGAATCATAACATGGAAATGTTTCCACAATATTTAAATGAGACATTCATAATCATATCACCATCATTTATCACCAAGGTGTCATGAATGAAAATTACCAAGGTTATTCACCAAGGTATCGTAAAACATGTTATCACTAGAAATTAAATTATTTACCCAATGAATTGAATAACTATCAAGTTGCACCATTAATATTTATTAATTTATGTGATCCACATATATCATAACAAATAATTTCATTAATAACCCGTGGAGAATAAAGAGCGGGTTTTTTATCAAAATCATGGCATACAAAAGTGCTTAAAGACATGATTATTACTTCATTTTAACCCAAGAAAAGGGAATGTGGGTTTCATGTATATAAATAACTGAATAAATTATTAATTATTACATATTTTTTAATAAACATTTAAGAGAAAATAGGCTTAGTTATTAAAATAAAAAGGAAAAGATAATTTCTCTTATAAAAGGTAGAAATTTGAGAAATAAATTCAGCAGCATGATAGGTATAAAATGTGGTTTTATAAAAGGGTGAAATGTGAGGGGACAAGGGTATCCCATTGATAAAATATTATTATTATAGTAATAGTATAATATAAACTGTACAAAAAATAATTTTTTTGTAAAAATAGATTTCATACCACAAAAGGGAACTTGAATGGAAAAGAGAAGTGGAGATTTCCCTTACCTTAAAGGTTTGTTTTTAAAACTTGAGGATGTAATATTGGGGGATTAAGTAAACTTTTGGGGGACTCCTTGGGAGTAAAAATAAGCATAAATTCATCAATTATTTATTGGGAGTTAAGGGGATTGGTGAAATGGGTGGGTATTTATAGCAAAAGTTCATGAATTGTTTAATAATTTCCAAATATAGGTCTTGGAAATATAGCCTCTGGAAAATGAAAAACCATTGGATTAACCTAGTTTCTTTATCATGTTATGGTGAATTTGAGTAACAAATTATGATAATTTAATCCACTAAAACTGAAATTCATTTTTAAATCCTTCTTCCGGCATGAAAAATTAATGATTCTAGAAAGTAATATTTTTAAAAATCAAAATTTTCCATTTTATACTTTGGGAAGTCACTTATATTTTTGGAAATTGATTAAAATATTTTAAAATACTTAATATTAATAAAATAACATATTTTATGTATTTAATTTTGTTTAATTAATTATTATATCATTATTAAATAAGTATGAAGTCATAAAATATATCGAAAACTCAAACTGTATTTTTACTATTCATGAAAAAATAAAGTATTTTAGAAAATTATCATAAATTCATCCTAAAGTAATTTCAACATGATGAATAAAATTTTTATTTAATTAAAATAATTCTCTAAATATTATAATTTTAATATTTAAATATAAAAATCCTTATTTATTGAAAAATAACGGTTTTTAAGACCCGATCAACTTTTTGACACTTATAAAAAATTACTAGAAAATTATTAAAGTATTTTATAATTTATATTTATATATATTTTTTAAAATAATATTTAATGAAAAAATTAATATTCAAAATACCTTGTTTTATTATAAAAATATAAATCTTTTTGAAAAAAATTCAATTATGTTTTATTTGTTTCCAGAAATGAAATTATAAAATTCATCTATGTTAAAAAGATATTTTATTAAGTAAAAATATTCATAGAAGTAATTGATGGAAAATGAGTTTTATTTATACAAGAGAAAAAAAATTTATATAATTAAGTCCTGGACATGTAACCCCTTATTACACCCGCATACACCCTAAGGGTAAGGTGTGCAATGGTGGTAGTTTCATGGGGTGGCTTGACTTACATTGATCATGTGATAATCTAAACTAACTTGAACTTATCCCCTATGAGATTTTGTTCAAGATTAACTTATTGAAGCTCAAATTGGTCTTGTTCAAGTTAGATCTATAATGATGCTACCTCTCTCCTATATTCTTACAAATGGGCTTCAAACAACATGACTCTACTTGTTGAGGCCATTGATTTTCAATATCAATTATCCTTTTTCATTACTACTTTCAAACACTAATTATAATGGTAAAATTATCAACCAAGGGTATAGTTTCCATAGATTATATTGACCAATGGTTATATTGAACAATGATCATATTTGACCAATGGTCCTATAATAGTCGAATCCCAATAATCACATTTCTCTTTAAACCTTATAAATTCCACTTCATTATTTCACTCAAAATTTACTACAATTCCACTTAAAGTTATATTTTTTTATGATGTTGATTGGTTTACTATTATTTTTCTTCATTTATATAGAATCTTCTATGGAGGTGATGATTCTAGTATATTGGGGTTATCCATATTTTACTATTTCATATTTTTTATTTTTTTATTTTTTGTCCACTTGTAATGTTTTTCATTTTAATTGTCTTCATAGATGAGCAATATAATGATCTTTATTAATGATATAAATTTTTTCTTTTTCTCTATAATTTGTATGTGTATAGTATTATATAATATATAACACATATTTATTCAGGAAGCAAATATTATTTAAAAATTATAGGTCTTACAATTTATATGTCATTGTATAGTTATCTTTTATTAATGATGTTCATGAAATTTTATTGATCTGATGTTGCATAGATCATCAATTATACCCATCCTTTGTATGATATCAAGTAAACCTAAATTATTGGATCATAATGTTTAACTGAAAAAATATTTTTATAGAGAAATACTCATTAATGACCATCAACATGAGATTCCTTATTGATATACCTACCCTACTTGTCTCAAGATATCCTGATTTATAAAAGGATAATTTGGGTAAAATATATGTCTTGGATATAGAATGTTCTAATTTTTTTTCTTGAAGTCAGTGGACCTAGTGGTAATAGATTAATTTTTTTCTAGTAAAAGTAATGTTCCCTAAAATCCATGAATCTTTTTATTTATATTTACCTAATAGTTTCCTAAGCTTCATATAAGAAAAGACTTGATGGGAATGGGCTTAGATTTTGGTTAGGACACCCTCTCATGGGTTTTCAACCTGACAAGTTTTATTCCCTTTCCATTTTATGAATGCCCAATATTACCTAGATCACATAATGTGTGTGTCCAGCGAGTAGAGACTCATCTTTCACCCATGATTCCCTTTTTTATCCTAGTGAGCATTATGTCTCATTTAGTTGGTTATTTTATTGTCTGAAAATACATAATATAATGTGTTGTATTTTATTGTATTCTAGTTTAGACCATATATTTCTATAGTTTATGGTCTTTTAGCAAGGACCTTAAGATGTAGATAATTTACCATTTTGTAAGTAGTGGTCTCTATGTAGTTTAATGTCATGCAATAAGGAAGTCAACCATGTAGTTTAATATCAGATGGTGAGGATGTATGATACGTAGTTTAATGTAATGTGGTAAGAAAATATTCCATGAAATTTAACATCATACAGAGAAGATAAAAATATTCTATTTAGTTTATTTTCTTATTACCAGGACATTATTTATGAATATAGAATTGGGAAAACATACTAGGGATGACCCAAAACACCCTAAGGTGTCGAGATACTCTATGATGTTTATAAAACTCATAATAATTGGAGTTACTTTACTTATAGGAGGAGAAACCTCTAGTTGGTTGGTCATAAGACCTTATGCATGATCTCATTGGGCATGCATGCGTGTTCAAGCAAAGAGGATCCCATCTCTTTTCCAAGGCTCATAAATGATTTATGAGGATAATATTGGTTGAGGGTAAATATTTTAGGGAATCAAAGTCACCCTGAATATTTGAAATATGGGTGATATAATTCATAACCCAAAAGTTTGATCCAGTGAATATAGAATGAGGCTGACATACTAGGGATGACCTAGAACACCCCAAGGTGATGGGTTCTTCTGCGGTGTTACCAGGGCCCATGAGGATTGGAATTACTTTCCTATAAGGAGGAGATGCCTCTAGTAGGTGGGTCATAAGAACTTATACATGAAACCATAAGGTTTACAATCATATTCAAGAAAAGGGTATCCCCACTCTTTTCCAAGGGCCATGAAATATTTTTGAAGACTCAAATGTCTTGGTAATGATTATGGATATGAATTGAAATCATTTTAGGAAGGGTTCTGGAACCCTAGAAATTTAGATTCTTAACGGAAGGATCGATCCCTATACCATATGGTTTTGAGTCACATGGTGTGGTCAATAAAAATTTTTAGGAATAGGGTGTCACATTCATAATTTGTGAAAGTGAACAAAACATAGAGACATAATGTCAGGGATGTCGAATCCTCTTGAATAGTCTAGTTATGGGAGTTGTAAATCATGGTCCAAATTTATTGGGTCTCTAGTGGTGATATAACATCCCAAGTAAGTAATTAATAATAGATATTTTTTATCTATGTCTATTAATGAATTAGATAGTGTTTTAGGGGCTTAAAATGAGAATAAATCCAATCTTAAGCATGGAATACACTAATATTTTTAAAAGATTTTTTTACTTCCTTTTGATGGAAAAACATTTATAAATATATCTCTTGACAATTTTATAAGCTATATTTGTCCAAATAAACTTATTCTTTATGATTGGAACATTGAAATTTACTTTGGATAAATTTCTGGTATTTTTCTGATAATGTTCTTTTTTTAATGAATAGTGAGATATGTTGTATTTTAATTCAAAACATATTTTTAATCTAATTTGTTTATATTATTATATTATTTTTTTAATTAGTATTAAAGTGAAATTAGAATATATTTTTAACATTTAATCCAATGGTGGTCATTGTAATTAATTTCACTTTGAAATTGGACTTAAACTAGTGTCAATCTTTTGATACTTATTGTTTCATAAAAACACGCTATTTGCTCTGACAGTGGGAATTAATTATTAAATTAATTAATGTAACTTATATGTTTTGAATTTTGTAAAATAAAAATCATTTTTGAATTCGGAATATCAAATATAGCTTAGGGTGAAGTTTTGATATTTTGCTGAAAAACTTCAATTTTTGATGAATAGTGAAACCACTAAGTGGTACTTAAAAAACTGATTTTTCGTTTAAATGAAAATTTACCACCTCTGTGTTTTGAATTTCAAAAATCCGACATACATGGTTTTCATTAAGAAGTAAAATGTGGTTCAATGGGATTAAAATAATTTTTTGGTGAATAGTAACTTTTAAGTTTTTAATCGCGATTAGAGGTAATTAGTGTAATTTAAGGTAAGAATAATGTTTTAATAATATGAAATGAACTTTACACATGTCCTACCCTTATTGGATGTGTCATGGACGACCATGACAACCCATGGGTCTATTTTTGGGACCCTATGGAGCCACTTTGGTAAGATAATGACATTAATGCCTTTTATTTAAAGTAAAAGTAAAAATGACACAAACATGTATTATTTTATTAAAACAATTTTTACATGGGTTTATACAAGTCATATTTTTGAATATAAATATTCATTGGAAAGCTAAAAATATTTCCTACATCATGATATTTTTTTCTAATTTTTAGACATTAAATAATTTAAATTATTTATGACACCATGATGATGCAGCGATGACCTCATTATTTAACGATTTAAATAAAATGAAAATATAATGTAAAATATAAGAAATAAACTTGTCAAAAACCTATTGGATGGGTGGATTTAGAACCCTTATCACCTTATCCTAGAAATTTATAATTTTGGGACCTCTTTTATACGAATATAATTTTATAACAAAGTATCTTTTCTTAACTTCCCAAGAGTGCCCCTCCTCTCCTCTTATAAAAGGCCTCCACATCTACCACCTTACCCACACTTCCAAAGCCTTTGGATCGGCCAAACCCTGACCATTTTGTCTCTCCACATCCCTCTATAACTCTTAGAAGCCTCACTTTGGGCATAAGTCTTCCCAAGGAAGCCTTTGAGCTCAAATCAAAAAGAGTTACCCGATTTAAAGGTAGTGTCTTCTCTTGTGTTCTTATGTTTTATTTTGCTTCTCCAACCCCCTAAACTCTTTTTATTCATTTATTTTGTAACAACAACAGTATATTATATATACTAGTATGTTTTTATAAGAAGTATTCGAGATACACTTACACACACCTACATCTAATGGTTAAAGAACATACTGTTTCCGTGGATGGCGAATTTCTGCCTCACGAAATGATGATTGTTCAATATTCTTTTAACACCTTAAAAGGTGGCCATTAAGATGACACTATATTTATATATGATATATAATATGTTTATGTTTTACTTAATCTTCTGTATTTTTCATTTATGGCATACCTTTATGGTTTCCATTATGGGTAAACGCGATATCTTCATTTTAGGAAGTGCGGACTACCACCCCCTCAAAGTGATTTGATTCGTTAATGCCATATGTGGGAAGTATAAAGGATGTAATTAATGATATTATATATGACATCATAATTTAATTATAATATACCTTTATATCATTATGATTCCATTCCATAAAATACGAAATAGAAATGAAAGTAGCGTTCATGCGTACATACGACTTACCGTCTCCATGAACGGTGCATTTCATTTCTTACCTCTAAACGTTATGTAATATTATAAATGCATGTATATAATGGATATATATGATATCTAAATCATGATTATAACTCTGGATATAATGGATACATGAACAACGTTTAATTATAAAGAGTTTATTTTTGACTCAAGTACCAATGATCGATAAAATGACCGTTATTAACTTAAATAATTACATAGTGTTAATGACATGGTAATAAGTGATATAAAAGGAATAATTAACTTGAAAAATGTTATTAAGCAAGTAGAAATTAACTCAAGTTTATTATTCAGGAGATTAAATAATGATCGAGTCAAGTCAGACCCGATGTATGGGACTTCGTCTCAATCTCCTTTCATTGAGGCATATTTTGTTTTATACACAACCTTCTTTTATATGGTGTATAAACCCCTTTGACTTTTAAGTTTATCCAAAATGAATATTTTTTATACGAAGCGTTTTACTAAATGACAAAAGGGAATGTTTTTGTCATACGTATGTGGCGACAACGACTTCTCCACCGCCGTGACAATTATTTGAGTTTCGGCTTCCTCTACAAACCATACCTTTTTTTTAAAAGAAAAATAAATACCATGTTTTACTTTTATTTTATTTTGGTATTGAAAATGGTTTTCATAATGTTTTTATATCAATGTGTTGTATTGAGATCTTGTGATTGAAAAGTGGAAATGTTATGTTTCCTTTATGCATGTTTTATGTGATACGATTATGTTATGGTTCTTGGGCCTTATTATGAAGACGGGTGGTTCCATAATAAACTAAGGGTGGGTGAGCCCGATATAGATCTCCAATGCATTAGGTAATGCGAAGGAGTTAAACGTTAAGGTTTCTCCGAAGAGATTTAGGGAATATACTGTGATGGGTATTCCAAACGTAACCAAGAGGGTTACTCCCTACGTAAGAATGTTATAAATGCCTCAAGTTACCTTTATGTCTTATGATTTCTATGATTTATTCATGATTTGATGAGGTATGTTAAAGTGATTATGTTTTATGAGTAAATTATGATTTCATTGATTCTTATGTATACTTGTACTCATGTTTCCTTTCCATATTTTTATATCCCTTACTGAGATTTTTATGCTCATCCCAAGTTTTTGAAATGTTTTTCACAGGTCAAGGGAAGGGTACATGATATGATGAGTGTGTCAAGGAAATGTCAAGAAAGAATCCATGTTTTATTTTAAATATGTTTCCATTGATGGGAAAAATGAATACTATCTTTTATGTAACCACTTTGTTTAAATGTGGAATGTAATGCAAGTTTTATGATCTAATTCTCTAAAACTCTAAACCTGAAAAGATTCTCAATGTGTAATCTTGTAATAACTCAAGATTAAGTAAGGTTTAAGGCTGGGTCCTTATAGGTGATATGGGAAAATCATATCATAGATGACCCAATACACTATAAGGTGATGATTTACACCAAAATTACATAATGTATCACAAGGACCATAAATCCATTTTTTTAATGTATTGATTCATTTAGTTGATGATTAGAGGCTCATAAGACGGAACTAGAAAAATACATGCATAGTAAAACAAAGGGTCCTATGAAGTCGGGTGTTCTCTTTAATGGTACATAGAAGGTTTTTGGTGACCTTAGGTGCTCAAATCATGATGTTTGATTTATGGAAAATGTAATACTTAATAAGGGTTCGAGTGTTACATTATCATGGTGAGGAAATAGATAAAACCATTACTAAATTGTTCTTGGACTATAGGGACTAGAAATCATGGAATGGATTTTAATAGGGCCATAAAATGGGCCCCATGAGATTCATGTCTTTTATTTATGATCTAAAATCTTCCTAATCTCTAGAGATGGATAGTTTAGTGAGAAGAGACTTGAATTTTGATCAGGTTTCCCTTTTCATGTTTTAATCCTGAAAATTTTAATTTCTATTTCATTAGAATTTTAATGTGTTTTGATTTGGACCATTAAAGGCTAAAGTCTTATGGTCATACAAATTTGACCAAAGTGAGTGTGGTTTAAAGTCATGATGCACATGGACCTAGTATGAGGGGAATGTTACACAAAAAATAAATTAGGATACCTAGGGTCAAAAGAAATCCAACATCCTTTTGTGTGGGAGGTGAAAATGTTTTATATCATGGATCAAGGTTCTCGAGTCATGAGTTGTGATATTGGAAAATCATGACGTGGATGACACAAAACACTCTAAGGTTCTAAGTTCTTCCATGGGGACGTTAGGGCTCACAAGGATTAGAAATCCCTTCCTATAATTTAATGGCACATTTAGATGATAGATGGAGGATCATATATAAAAACAATAGGAATACACACATAGTCAAAAATAGGTCTATTAGATATGAGCGTTGTTTTTACAATGGGCATGGAATGTTTGTGGCAACCCAAGGTGCTCAAGGCATGAAGTGTGATTTACGAGTTTAGGTGCTTAAAAAATAATGATTGGACCCTGTAAATTGGTTGACCATGGTAAGGATCTTGTGGTCCTTTGATAATGAATGGTGATGGGTGATGGACTATACATTTTAATGTTATGTTGTGGGGATGCATCTGTCATGACATTAAACATCACATGACAAGGATGTTTTCCTCCCCCTTGTAGTTTAACATCATGCGGTAAGGACGTAAATATGATTTGAAATTTAGAGTCTTACTACTAGGGTATGGTCCAAAATATGATATATGTCTTTTTCACATTATCTAATGTGACATTTCAGGATCTCTAAGATTACATGAGCCATGATTATCATGAAAAGAAAGGGGAAATTGGTTAATCAAATGAGTAATGCATGTGTGGGTCTCTGATATCTCTCTATATATAGGTCCAACCTATTTTCAGTCAAGATTTAACTTTTATTACTTTATATGATGAAGATAAACCTAATAATAAATATACTAGTGTCACTACATATCTTATTATAGAAGTAATAAAAGTTAATTTAGTTCCTATATGAAAGATCCTTGTGAAAGTTAGTCCTATACGCAGAGAGGGGTTATTTTTATGTTTAATTGTTGTGGATGGACCCCAGATTGTGGATATAGGAAACACTATATATCTTATGACAACAGGAATCAAGACACACACAGTTATTTAATGGGAGACTCTCCATATAGGTATGAACCATACATAGAGGGGGTCATTTTTCTCATTGATTGTTGTTGTTAGACTTATGATTGGTGATCTGTGCATCACTACATATCATGTGATGAAAAGAATCAAGACGCATGTAGTTCGTGAATGGTAAAACCTCCACACCAGTCTTACTCTACATAGAGTCTAGTATTTTTAATATTGATTGTTTTGGCTAGTCCTAGGATTGGTGATCTAGGCATCACTATGTATAATACGATGATAAGAATAAAGCCACATGTGGTTCCTGAATAGGAAAATCTCTGCATACGTATAATGCATACATAGAGGTGGACTTGTTCCTATTTTTTTGTGTCTGGACCCAATATTTGAATCCATGCATCACTATATATCCTTTGAATATAGTAATCAAGAAACATATATTTCTTGAATAGGAAACTCTCCACACAAGTCTAACCCATATGCAGAGGGGGGAATTTTTTCCCTTTATTTTTGTGGCTAGACCCAGGATTAGAGATTTAGGCATCACTACATATCCTATAATGAAAGGAATAAATCCACACACACTTATTGAATGTGAAACTATCCATGCAGGCTTAGACCATACATAGAGGGAGAATTATTACTATTGATTATTAAATCTAAACCTAGTATTAGTGATCTAGGGATCACTATGTATCTTTTGATGATAGGAATCAAGACACATGTAGTTATTGAATGGGAATCTCTCCATGCAGGTCTAACCCATACATTGAGGGGAAATTTTTCCTATTGATTTTTGTGTATGGGTATAGGATTACAAATCCAGGTGTCACAATGTATCCTGTTATGATAGGAATCAACCCACACGTAGTTTGTGAATGGGAAAACAATCTAAGATGGTTTAAACCATATGCAGAGGGGGTAATTTTTTCCATTTTTTTTACACCCGGAGATAGGATTATAGATCCAAGAATCACTACATATACTGTGATGAAATGAATCAAGGAACACATAATTCTTGAATGGGAAACTCTCTGGACATGTCTGCCCCATATACAAAGGGGGGCATAGTTCCTGTTGATTGTTGCAGATGGACCAAGGATTGGAGATCTGAGGGTCACTATGTATCTTGTGATAATAAGAATTAAGCCACACATAGTTCATTAATGGAGGATTTATGGGAGATAAAAACCAATTAAAGTGGTACTCTCAAGTGTGGTATATATTAATGTGTAGTTTCATGTCACATAAGAGACATCAACCATGTAGTTTGACATCATGTGGGAAGGACCTATGGTGTGTCATTCAAGGTCTCACATATTGAACCACAATAACCCTATCATGAGCTATTATGTCTCAACCATGCGAGGAATCCTTTACTAATATACCTAATACCACATTATCTATTCTTTTTTATGAGAAAAAAGGAATGGAAAAGGTTTATTTCATAAATAGAGGAAATTAAAGGAAAGGAAAGAGGAATTTTGTATCTTGTGGTGGCTGGACCATTATGTATGATCTTGTCATATCTATGTATTTAATTGGAATGTGAATCAAGTCTTACATAGTTCTATAAAGATATTTAGTTTAACATTATGCTAAAAGGACAACATCCATGCAGTTTAACATTATGTGATAAGGATATCATTCATAAAATTTAATGTCATGTGGTAAAGAAGAAGGTGACCCAACATGAAAAAATATCAGGTATGGACCCAAGAATAGAGATTCGAGAATCATTAATTATCTTTTAATTAAAGGAATAATATCAGATGTAGTTCTTTAAAAACCATGAAATTTAATGTCATGTGGCATGGATGTCAACTGTATAGTTTAACATCATGCAGTAAGGATAAATGTTACTAGATGTAAAAAAGAAGGCTTGAACATTGTCACATAGTTTGATTTCTTATGACTAGGATGGATATATTTTGGCTAGATATAGGATTTGGGATCCAAGAATCACAAAGTATCTAGTGATGATTGGAATCCATGTATTCATAGTTCTTGGATTCCTTATTTAGATCTAAATCTATCATAGGGAATTGGGAAATTCATTTATCTTTCACACATATCTGGCTCATGTGTGGTGAATAGTTAGTGAGATGATGCCTCCCATGTAGTCTAACATCATTCCATGAGTAAGTCTTCTGTGTATTCTACCATTATATGGTAAGGATGTATTATTTACAATTTAATATCATGTGGTCATGACATATTCCATACAAATTAACATCATGTGGTCATGATAGGACATACTATACTATTTAAAGTATTTCTTCTAGGACTTATTCTATATAGTTTAACTTCATTGGGTCAAAATTTATTATGCATTTTAACATTGTGATACCAGGAAAAAAATAATTCTTGATGGAAACAATAAAATTTTTTCATAGGAAACCTCTCATTGGTGTGTGTGTGTGTATGGGGGGGGGGGGTGATGTGTTCCCCTTCAATTGTGGCCAACGAGCAAGATATATTAAAATAGATATTATGTATGATGTAAGGACCTTCCCGTTTGTGTTTTAGCTTTGGATTCTTCTTTCTGAGTATCATTGGGATTCTATGATCCAATACCAATTCTCCTTGAAGGAATGAATAGAGGTGATCCTTTTTATTTAAGGATTGTACAATCTAATTCTGATATACTTCATGGTTATGAAATGTTCAAAACCTTTTCTCATTGATCCATTCAAATTCATCCAACCATTTTTTGGACTTATCATCATCTAAGTGTTTTCTGTAGATAACTATTCAAAGTGAGGAAAAATAGAATTCAGTGGGAAACACTGAATCAATTCTATATACTAATGAACATGGAGTTACTTGTGTAGCGGTATTTGTGGTTTTATGGTAGGCCTATAAAGCATGGAGGAGCTTATCCATCCATGAATTATTATCTTTATTCACTATCTTCTAGAGTATATTTTATATAGTCTTATTGAAGGACTATATTTTTTCATTTCTTTCTGCATAATAGTGGGTTGAATGGTTTAACTTGATGTTTTACTCTTGGTATAATTTCTTCAACACAATAGAATAGAAGTTTTTTATATTGTTCGTCATTATCGTGAGAGGGACTTAGAATCTAGTTATGATATTATACTTCACAATGTCGATGATATTCTTTTTCCAGGATTCCTTTAGGGTTCTTTCCTCATCCCATTTGGAAATGAAGTTAGTATAAGTAAGAATGTACTTAAACTACTTATTTTTGGCTGTGGGATATGTCCATACAACATCCACTCCCCATACGGAAAACATCTATGAATATTTAGCTCTATGTAGAAATTATGGGGGTTGATGGATGATTTTTCATGAATATGGAATGCACTACATTTCCTGGTGAACTCCACACAGTCCGATATCATCATTTTCCATTAGTATCAAAGCCTATGGATTTTGTGAGAGACTCTGGTCTTGAATTGATGGAGGCCGTAAAGGACCTCATAGACTTTTTCCATTGTGGTATAAAGACCACTTTATGTTATGCATATAAGGATGTTTCCATCAAAGCCTCTCTTGTAGATGGATTTTTTTATTTTTTCCCCTTCTTAAAGAGTAAAATTTACTTCTTGGCACTGAATCTATTCTATTCTATCTCGGTCCATTGGGAGAGTCCCATTTTAGAGATAATAAATTATTTTCTCCATCTATCTAGGGGTAGATTTCAGTTCATCACACTTTGGGGTGGTGTTGAACTAATTAATATCTTCCATTTCATAGATGATTATTAATAAGACCATCTTTCAGTGGGTGATGTGGAAGATCAATTTTAGCTAATCAGGGTCAGCCAAAACTATAGATTCATTGTCCAGTACGTTGACATGAGCATTTTATGATCAGAGGAAATGATGTGATGTAGGTTCAAATGGAACTCTACTATTATTCCTATGAATTATCTAGTGAGAGTAGAAAATTATTCCATTTTGATGATATATTTTCCATTCATTTTCATTGTTAATATCCTTGAATCCTCTTTTATGTTCAGGTAGGCTATATATAGTTTTAGGTCTAGTTCCAAACCAATAACAAGGGATTGGTATTCTGCCTCATTACTTGTGTAGACTTTGGATAGTGATAAATAGTGGGGATAATTTCTTTTTCCAGATAAAAAAATTAAATTCCTAATACAAACCAATTGAACCTAGAGTTTTCTAGCCTTTTTTTGATAGTAATTTTGGAGGAACTAACAAAATACATCTTCTATTATTGGGGAGTTTCATGGGAATTGAAAACCTCCTCATCTAATTGTTCAATTTTTATTAGTGTACTTTCTAAGGTGAGATGTTTTGTAAGGAAATCAGCTAGGGTCTACCATTTTAACGCCTTTTTTGACATGATATGGAGTCATACCATTTCATAATATCCGCCATTTGGTCCAAATTCCCAGTCAACATAGAATATCCCATGATGTACTTGAGCGTATCAGTACAAGAGACCAAGTGAACTTTATGGTGTTGCATGTAAGGTCTCAGGTTTTTCTCTACAAAGATGTGCACAAGGAAGTTCTTATCAACATCAAAATATTAGGTCTCAGTTCCTAGAATCACATGGATGAGATAGTAGAGATTATTCTCATTCTATGTATCTTTTTTTCCATGCGAGGAGAGTACTAAGTGATCGTTAGAGGGAGGCCACATATAAGATGAATACATCTCCTTCCATCAGTGATATTAGGACCAGTGGGTGCAATAGGTACTTCTTGAGAATCTAAAAGTCTTCTTGGAATTCTTCATCCCATAAGTATGTGATTCTTTTATTTATTAGTTTGGTGAAGGGGGAATATTTTATAGTCAGGTTAATAATAAAATTAATAATGTAATCAAGGTAACCTTGTATCCCCCTCAGATCATTTATATTTTGAGGGGGTGAAATTTCTAGGATTGTACAAGTATTTTCTTGAATTACCTCGATTCCACAATGGCATACCAAAAAGATAAGTAATTTATTGACTGTTACCCTAAAATATCACTTTAGTGGATTCATATTCTGACTATACTTCCACAACTTGTCTAAGAATGTTTTAAGATTTGTGTTGTGATCACTTCACTATCAAGATTTTACCACAAGGTCATCAACATAACATTTTTCTATTCATCCCAATATGAGATTAAGGATACAATTCATGGTGCATTGATAAGCAGCACTAACCTTTTTTAAACTAAATGGAATGACCTGATAGCAAAAGATACTCCGGGGTGCTCTATAGGAAATGACTTCCTCATCTTTAGGGGTAATATTTATTTGATTGTATCATGAATATCCATTCATAAAGGAAAGTTCTTGGAAGAAATAAGTTGCATTAATAAATATTTTTTTGATTGGAAATGGGAAATCATCCATAAGAAAGTTCCAAATTATATACTCTGAAATTGATGAAGTCCCTAATCTACCCATTATTTTTCTTTACAAGGATGATGTTGCTGAGCCATCTTGGGTATTTAAATTCCTAGAAAAATTTGGATTTGATCAATTTTCATCTTCAAACTCTACATTAGTATCACGAGATTGGTTCAACCTCATGGGAACCTACTTTAAATCTTGATGGTCATGGGGAAAGACTAGATGGTGTGTGGCCACATTGGGTTTCATCTAAGGAATTTCTATATAATTCCAAGATAACACATATCAATGTTTCTTTAGAAATGCAGTATATATCTCATTCTCCTTAAGAGGCATGAAGGAACCAATCAACATAGGTCATGGGTCTTCTTTTGTTCCCAGATTTACCTACCTGATCACATCAAAGGTAGTGGAGATTCCATCCGCATGTGTGGGAGGGGAGTTCCTAATATCATCATCATCTTCTTCCATATCTGAGTCCATAGAATAATTTTTAGATGAGTAAGGAAATATGTTGGAATCTATATCATTGAAAATATGGGAGAGTCCATGGGAAGAGACATTACCATACAAAATTTCTAGATTCATTGTAGAGAGATTCCAGATATGATTGTTTCCTTTTATACTGTCACTAGGGACAGGAGGAGCACAAAAATCTAGGATTAAGTCTATTTTCTCAATTAAATTTATAGGTAGTACATAATCACTTTCTATCATACTCCATGTATTTACAGGGGTGGTCCCCAAGCCATTGGGTGCTATATTATATATATTGTTATCTACCACTAGTTTTTTCCTCCCTTTTATAGAAACCCACCTCAAAATATATAGCTTCACAAGACTTGAAGGGAGTATTGTCATTATATAGTACGTCTACCTTCCCATTGATTGGATATTTCAAACCCATTTGATATTTTTAAGGTACCCCCACATGGTTGTAAACCCAAGGGATTCTGAGTAGGACATTATATTGTGTCTTGTTGGATAACCATGAACTTATCATTAGATGTGAGACTCCCAAACTAAGATTTGATTTTGATCTTCTAGAGAGGTTTTTTCTTACTATTATCATACCCATTAATGGTTATCTTTGTGGGAGATAAGTCCCCTTAACTATATCCCAAATGTAAACAGGTTTGAATTGAGATGTGGTCTATTCTAGAACCATAGTAAATTAGGGCCCTTCAGATGTCAACATTGTTATGATTTCTCAAAATGTGTGTGGGTATGATATGTCCCTAGATGAACTCTTCATGATCATGCTCTGTGAATGAGATGCTGACATGGAATTCTGATGAAATAGTCACCACTCAATAAACCATAGCTGGAGTGACTTATACATCAAATTATTATAGACTTTGGAGGGCTTTGAAGAGTACCTCACTATGTTCTTTTTAATGATGAAGCGTATCTAGGATTGAGAGTTTTTCTTGTAAAACTTACAACTATTTTAAAATATTGTACTTTTGTGATAGAGGTTGATACTTACCAAGTTGGGGTTTTACCTCATTTTATATCTCATGAGATGAGGTGCTTGAGGTAGATAGTCATATTTCTTAATAATAAGTCAAGTGAGCATCAGATTCTAGTGGAATAGGTCATTCCAAACTTCCCCATTGTCTAGTCCGATCAAACAATCACAACCCCACTTGTTGATCATGTAAGATGACTAGGCTGGGATGACCACTAGAGGGACTCTAGGTGACTCAATGTTTCTATTGGCCTTGATTTATTTCTTTATCATGATTCTATGAAGTATATATGTCATATGTGGGAATTTTATTGAGATACTGGGTCCGACCATGCCCGTGTTGTCCCTTGTATCCTTGTCATCCGCACCTACAACCTATGACTCCCCAGTTAGGTAAGGGGAACTTATACTTGGAGGTGTATTTTTAATTGTAGAAGGTTTATTCTTGGACTATTATGTTAATAGAACCAAATATTATTTCTTCATCCTAAGAGGGATTTGTTTGGTGGGGCAGTTCACGTGCTTTATGCATTATAGGAAAGAAGTATGCAAGAGTCAGAGCTTCCATAGGAGCGGAATATGAATCTTCCTATTAAATCTCTTCCTATATCTAATGGTTATTTATATATCTAGGAGGAATATTCAATGTCACCTACATAGTTAACAAGATTATTATGGGTTTGCAAAACTGTTCTCTGAGGGAGGCATGAGCTCTTTCAAAGGTCTTTCAAGTAATCCAATTTTCGAACTTCTTTCCATGCCTAGACAAAACTTCATGTCAATAACCCTCTTCCTCTAGTTAGGAAACCATTACATAGGTCACCTATTACATGGAATTTTTCAATATCACCTATCCACAATCAACCATTCTTTGGAGGATGTCTTTGAAGATGAATAAATCTTGGATGGTGTGACCCATTTTCCTATAGAAAGGGAAGTAGTTTGGGAAATCAGTGCGGTTGATCTCATCTAGTTTCCTCAATTCTGAAATCTTAAGTAGTATTTTTCCACATTTATAAGGAAATAATCACAGAACTTCTCATTTCCAAATAAGTATTCTTTATTCATCTATTCCAAGAATATAAGGCAACCATGATGTCTTTTTTGCTTCTGGATGAGTGTGATTTTGTGGTTTCTACGACTCGACAAGAGGAATTAGCCGATTCAAGTCCCTCTTAGGTGATTGAATGGAAAATTATATTGCTTTGATGGTAATAGTGGAATTATATAACTTATCGAGAATTTTACCCTATGATGAGGGCATGAGTTGAGATTTAGCTCAGGTTTTCTGAATGGAATATTCCAAACATTGTGCCATTTATAAAAATTCATAGAACCTGCCTGGATATTTCATATGGATTAGGGACATCTTCAGTTCATCCTAGAGATTTTCATCATAGAGTTCAAGCATTTTATTCTATTATTATGATGATTGAATATTTTAAACCATTCAATATTTCTATAAGGATATATACCCTATCATTTTTACACTACTTTCAGTTTTAAAGTCATCAATTGTCATTTTCTATAGTGTAGAGCTGAATTGATAAAGTAATTGACGAAAAAGGTCTTCCCAACTTACAATGAATCCTTCTTGAAGGATGATATACCAAACCAAGGTAGACCCAATTAGAGTTTATAAAAAACACATCATCTTGGTCACATACTACGGATCTTGAGGGCCCATCATCAAACTACATCAGGACACAATGTGCATGAGAAGATTCTCTAGATCTACCATGCCTTCAAAGGTGGAGAATTTAGGATTTTTGAAATTGTATGGGAGAAAACTGTCTCCACCCATTCAAGATATGAACTATTATCCGGCTATATAGGTGTGCATCGCCCTTCCATGGCTTCCATTTGAGCAGCCAAAGACTTAATGGAATTGTGATGTTTCAAAGATACTTCTGTTTAGGATGCCTACCACCTACTAGGAGTGGGTAGGGATTGATGAGGCAACCCTATTTTTTATCTACCATTCATTCTATATCCATGAAAAAACTAAAGTATTTCCTTGGTGGGTGAGAGGTTTTTTTTAATAGAGAGAATTCATGATCATCTTTGACTTCCTCATTTATGTAGATCTTATTCCTGGATCTAAAGATGGTATGATGCTAAAATTACACTATTTTAGGAGGATCAAATATTTCCTGATGTATGAGATGAGGTATATTATTTTCTGTATAAATACGATACATAATGGGAATGTTACCCCTAAGTAGATCCTTGTTAAGTAGTTTGAGATTTTGAATCTCATTCTCATACTGTATCAACTGCTCCTCCATGGAATGAATTTCTCTTATTTTGGGTGATGAGTGGGATATAACCACTTATTTACCTTTATAATTGGTAGTGTTGATCTGTAGAGGTGGGAACTCATTATTTGAAGGATCTAGGGTTTGTATTCTCCTCTTGTTCTGTGTGTGCAGCCATAATTGGTGCATCCAAACCAACCTCCTCTCAATGTATGTTTTCCATTTTTAATCTCTCTATGTTTTCATCTTAATATAAATTATTTTTTGTATTGATGGTGATTACATTCATGGATGTGTATTGGGAAATGTTATTTGTCCTATTACTCTCAACACAATAGGGTGATTCTTCACTTATTGTATCACGGTAGTTTTTTTACCCCTAGACATATTAGAACTTTTTAGATTAGGCCCCCTATGGGGTATGATATCCTTCACTGTACATTCCTCCCACCTCAGTATATGAATAATGACTTTGAGGGAATTTTTGATTTTTTTTGTCGAATACACCCCTAATAGAAAAGGTTAATCCTATAATGAGAGGAATAGATAGGATGCTGATTTTCGATATCTACCTCCCAACCAAGAGAATACTAATTCCCTAAAATATGATTATGATGATGAAAATGAACCTATCCCTATGTGTTGGGGACTATTCAGGGCCACAATTAGCATTTGATGATCCTTGTATTGATGATATAATGATTCCGATTGAGTATTTGATGACTCTTGTAATGGGTATTGAGATATAAATTCCCCTATCCCCATGGGAGGGGGTTGATCTAGAACAACCCCAAATTTCTCTAAGACCATCTTGTGGTGTGATAAAATTAGTGATGGAGATTGAGATAAAAATTCCTCCAGCCTAGTGGGATGGGGTTGGTCTAAAGCTAATGTAGATATTTCCTAAATCCTCTTGGGGATAGATGATCCTAGGGATGGAGGAGGTAGTAAATATTCCCCAAGCCTGGTGCCTGGGTATACTGTTGGATGAATATTATGGCATCTAATATTTTGACCTGTTTTATTTGGCTCAACTATACTCATGTATGATCTGAGTACAATAGAAGACCATGAAGGGAGTCATTTTCTATGGGAAGTTGTTTGGTTAAATGAAAATTTTATTTCTGTGTTTGAATTGTGTTCCTATTTTTTCTAGGTGACTAGTTACAAGATCTTCTAGTATTCCTCTCCCTATATTTCCAATGTCATGGCATCATTAAAGTGGGGGAATTCTATTATAGTGATCGATTGGCTCACATGTTACCCGGTGCCCTGATCTCACCGGAAGTTATGACATTAATGGATTCCATATGTAGGGGGATTTTCTATTCTAGTGGAATAGTGAAGTGTAATGATTTATAATTTCCCCACCCTTGAATACTTACATCTGATGAGACTCTAGAAATTAGTCAACAAAGAGTTATCATAATATGGAGAAAAACACTATATAGGTGTTTGTCATGATCATCCATGAATGGGTTCTAGTCTAAGGAGAATGTAGCCATGTCTATCTAAAACCAGAGTGTATTTATGACCTAGAGGTGACTATTGTATCATGTATAAGGTAAATGTACAACCTTCAATCATTGATGAGTTTACAATATATTTTGGCATAGGTAAGGAATGAAATCTTTATCTATCCCATATGAGATCTCATAGTCAGACGTGGTGAAGGTACATAACATGGTTGGGAATGTTTTTAGCTAACTCTATCTATATGTCCACATAAACCTCCACTTCACCAGACTTACATGCCTCCACCTAGTCAGACCACATAAGTTTCTTCTTAAGGTTTCCTATTAACCATGGTGAAGTGTTGCTGGTACTTGATGGGGAACTATATATAGTTGACCTCAGTTTTATGATCACCTCTCTATATGAAGTTGTATGAGTTTTGAGAACCTATCTATATAGAGGCATCTAGGAAAAGGGAGGATTTACTTATTCAATGGAGATATCACCATTGAGAGGCTAACCACATAGGATATCATGAGTAGAGTCCCCATGATCCATCTACACACTACCATGAGGAGGAATATCATGGAAATGATCAACTTATACTTTAGTTAAAGAGTATATGTACCCTTGAGGTGTTTCACATATTCATTGGACAACCTCAAGGACACTAGCATTGAGAAGGTCAGGGATATGATCCTTATTCAGCGTCTTTGTTGGAATATGCCACCCTTCCTTTTGGGGTTGACTAGGGATATAACCCTGATCCATCATGAATGTGGGAATATGTTGATAACTATTGGCTAATGTGGGAGTAAGATCCCTCCACTAAGAAGCTACTAGTGTATTCCAATGCGAGTCTTCATTATCAAAAGGAATATTTTCCTACCCATGGGTGGTTGTTAAGATATCATGGTCAGACCTAGATAAAGAAGGAATATAAAACTGATCCAAATAATAAATCATCATCGAAATATGTTGACTGACCTTTGTAATGGGATAAGGGACATGAGCCTCCTCCTGTATGGTCTTTGAAGGATTCTGGTGCATTTTTTTATTAATGGAAGTAGGGTATGAGCATGAATTTCATGAGCAACTAGAACATGCTATGTATATTCACTGATAGAAATATGTTTCTGCCCTGAGCCGTGTACCACTCTCACCTGATGAGGCCCTATTGGAGTTAGGATATGAGCCCATTACTATGCCTTTTGAATATGCCGGTGGTATTTTTAGAAATGAATATGAGCCTATCATGAGGATTGTGCCACTCTCACTTAGAGAGACTTGGTTAAAACAAGAATATGATCTTGGTCTGATGACTTTGGAGTATGACACTAGCCTTTTTTGATAGGAATGTGTGCCTTTCCCAAGGCCTGTGCTGCTCTCACTTCCTGAGCTCCAGTTTGAATGGGAATATGATCCCAGTAAGATGCCTCATCCTTTACTAGAATATGATGATAATCCTACTATACTAGAGAAAGAATACGCACTTACTCTATAATAGCCACTTTTTCATACTGATCAGAGTGTTGTGCTTCCTTATCTGTAGGTATTGGAATACGTGCCTATCCTTGTACCTGTAATGGTGTCATAATATCTTGAAAAAGTTATTTTTTTGTTTCTATAATGTAGTGTCTTTTTTGAAAAGTGTGTGCAGGAATGTAGGCATACACATTTTCTGTTCCCAATATGCATTGGAAGATATATTTGATTAAAGCATGGATATGACACCAGTCCTACCCTCCCTGTACCACCAGAATATGCTAATGTGATTCATGCATGGGGAAGCGATATATTCCTCTCCCATGCATGCTATATCAATATTCCTGTAGACTTGATCCAAGGGGGAATGTATATGAGCATACCTATTGTCTACTACAGGAATATGTCGTTGGGATTTCTTAATAAAAGTGGGGATATTATCCCACTACTATTTATCCAAATATTTCACCTCCCAATTTGAATACCTTGGTTCCCATTCTTGAGCTTCATAGATGGAAATGTGTCTGTTGGTGCCCTCAAAAAGTGATTGAGGGGCACCAGTGGGATAATGCTAATGAATTCCATTGAAAGGAGATCTCCCCAATGGATCTTGAATTAGAATAGAGCTATATTTGACCCCTTGATCCACATTCATTAGATACTTAAGGTGGTGATTATCACACTCTAGGAATAATCTTATGAATCAATTAGTGGTGGAAACGAGAGGTATGAGTTTAACCACTACTTTTTTTGGATGATATGGACTCACTAGTTTCAATTTCTAGAGGACATTACTTGAAGAATAAAAGGTTAAGATCATATCATGTTTATGGTATTCTTGAACCACTGTGTTTTATACATGATTCTAAAGGTGTCAAGTGGGTGATTCCATTCTATGACTCACAGGGGTTGTAGTCATAGATGATTTTTTAGAACACTTTCTAGATAAAGACATGATCTCAGGACAGGGTATTGTTTGTGAGATCAGTATTTGTAGACACAAATACAATAACGAACAAGGGAAACAATCAGTGCATCATCGGATGTAGGATATGTTCTCAATCAGATATGCAGGGGTATCACAATTGTCATTTCTTATTCACAGTTTTTCCATCTTTCTCGCATAGAATTTATATAATGAGAATGGCCTATTTTATGAGAAACCTGATTACATATGATTTCACACAATACATGAAGTTTTCATTTTATTGGGTGGATCAAAATAAAATATAATGACGCATGATCAACCGATCATTTTTATTATTTCAATGACTCACATTGGGTTCACCAATTTTGTTTCTGATGAAAAAAGAACATGAATGGAAGGAAAAAAATGGTCTGATGAGAACTAGGAAGTCGATCCTATTTAAACTATGAAGGAGATGTCATAGTTAAATGATTTCATGCCTGGTTTAATATTTTTTCTAAAGAAAAATACTTATGGTTTTTCTCTATGGTTGATTGTGGGGTGTTTTATGTCTATAAAATTATTCACGTCAGGCTTACCATTTTCATCCTTAACGAGAACTCCCAACGATTACCACATCGATAATTGAATAAAGACCATATTTCCAAATGCAGGTAGTTCTTTGGGGTTTCCGACCCAACGACCCCTAGGAACTCACATTGGCTAAGATGATATATGGTCAGGCTCATCACACCCTTTTGTGTGTGTGTGTGTGGGGGGGGGGGGGGTTGCCTACTCCGGAAGTCTCTTATAAATTTAAGATGTGTTCATGAGTCTATTCCTAATCCCGATACAAAATTGGTTAACCTAAAACACTAACTAAGTGTTGAATAATTCCATGTGTAAATGGGGGTTCTATTAACAAGACCATTATATATATATATATATTTTAGGTTCTTAATCCATTCCCCATAATTATTTAGTAATGGGTAGCTGCTTATATCTTGAATCCATTTAACCTTGAACACTAGAGTTCACCGACATACTGGGAAGTGATTGATATTTCAAGTATGAGATTGAACCTTTATGAGGTGTTCTACATATCCTTATTATAATATTAATCAAAACCCACATAGTTTTTTTCATCCATACAGCTTAACATCATGTAAAAAGAACATATATAAGTGTACTTATTCATTGGGTATTGAGATCAAGCCTCAGGAAGGCATCCTAAATATCCTATTTATGATAGGAATCAGAGTCATCATAGTTTATTCACACCCTCAGGACATAGCCAAAGGTGGATTCCCTTATATGGGGGAATTCATATCAGGCCACTGAATGGGTCTTACATATTGAGGTTACCCTAGATTGGAAAGTATTCATGATGCAAATGATATGATTATAGAAAATCCTTAATCCCATGTGAGCCATGATCGATGTGAGAAATAAGGGGTAGCAAGTGATCAGTATCATTTTATATGGAATAGGGACTTATGAAATGGGATATCCCTTATAGTGTGTTTGATGATAATTTTTTATTTTTTTATGAGTAACTCTTGGAATAGATATATAACATGGTGAAACATGAGTTTTTAGATGAACAAAAATTAACTCTACCCTACTTTTCTAAGTCTTTATCAATTAAGTCAGATGTTTAACCTTTTTGTGGGACTTTGAGTCAGTTGTAAGAGGAACCTATTTTGAGTGTTAATTAGGAAACTACATCTATTTCACTTGAAAAACCTCTTCTTGAAACTATTATATATAAATCATCCCATATCACCCCTAATATTGATCTTGTTGGGAATGATAGTGATTTGGAGACCGTTGAATTTAGTTACACACCTTTAGAAGCACCTAGTTCACCGATTTACCTTCCCAAAAATTCAAAACTTATCAATTTTGAACATAACATAGAATTGGACATCACTACTTCTAAGATATAATTTGATGCGTATGAGTTTAGAATATTCTTGACAGAGCTTGAGGGTGTTCATTCTTTTCCACCTAAACTTAATTTACTTTAGAATATTAAAAAAATGAATTTGGGTGATGATTTTTCTACTCAACTTGAAGACTCCTTTGAATATTCACTTAAAGTTAAAGGGTGTTTTTAGGGTTTTTTTTGTAAGTGTGATGGGAGTCAAGTTTTCCCTTATCTTTCTAAGAGCCCCAAAAAATCCTTTTTTTGTTAATTTTTTTGGAAAAAACACATGTGGTGGTTCCTACTTAGGAAACCACACCCACTTAGTGACTTCAGTTGGTTTCTAGGGGAGTCAAACTCAGGACTTTAAAACTAGCATTGCATAGGAGGCAACCCATGATTTTACTACTTTCAATATATTTTTTCGCTTTCAATAAAGTCTAAATGAATAATTAAAACTCAATGCTTCATGGGAGTTACCCATGGTCTTTCTTTGTTTTTACTTTTGTTCTTATCATGTTCTGAATAAAGTGTTACCTTAATCTATTTTTTGTTCTTTATATGCTGGATATGTATTCATGGTCTTGTTGGTTCTTGTTTTTAGAGTGAAATTTATTCTAATTTTGGTGTTACCGGAGGAGAATAATTATTTTCAAACCACATTGAGTTGCATGCTGGAGCATCTCTAGATAAAATTTAATCAGGCATGTTCTTTCTTTTAATTTGTGCATTCATTTCTGCTCCTCTATTAATGTCAAAAAATAAAAAAATCAAAATTAAGTCACTTTTCAATTTTATAATAGTGAGTCCTTGACTCACAATTGCACTAGAGTCAACGTTACTTTATTAGTAGTGAGTCACCAAAATAATGACTCACTAGTGTGGCAGTGGCAGTGAGTCATTGATGTTCTTGATGTTGCTGGAAAATTTTGATGCATGTTCTTGTTTGGTGAAAAATTTTCTGCATTGCTTTATTCACTGTTTTAATTCACTCACTATTTGGAATTATGTGTGGTGGGAATTTCCCCTTGCTGGTTGTTCTTTAAGTAGGGTGTTTAGTAGCACATGAGCCTCAGCTTGGTTGGTGAGGACTCTTTAAGTGCATCCAGGTGAGTCAGGATCAAATCCAGGCGGAGGCATAATTTTTGGGGGGGTACTGTAGCAGCACTGTAGTGGTACAGTAGTAATACTGTAGCAGAGATTGTAGCGGTAACTGTAGCAAAACTATAGCAGGAACTGTATCAGGTCTTGTTTGGAACTGTAGCAGCCAGGAATATTCCCTTGTTTGGGCCTTCGAGCCACCGATTTGGTCCCTGAGTCCTTTAAGGCCTTCGGGCCACCCAAGACTTTGGGTCACCTTAAGGCTTTTAACCCACCTTAAGTACAGATGCAAACCAGACAACCTATAAGGAACAAGTTCTAGAAAGAGGATGAGCAAGGGGCGTTCACCATTGTAGAAGCTAAATGGATTGCAAGAATGAGAGGGTATGACACCTTCTATCGGGACAAGCCTATGCATGCATGAGAAAGCCTAGCCGAACAGCCATGCGTTGGTGGAGAGCTGATTTCACGATGAAGATGCTAGGGAGGAGCAGTTCCAAGTAGTTAGTCTGGGTTGTATGTAATGTTTGAAGCCTACGAGCAATGAATTCCTCTAAGGCCTATGGGCCATGTAATACTTATGCCTATGGGCCTTGTAAGAGTTCCACATCACCCTTTGAAAGGTGGATTATCAAAATCAATAAAAAATGAAGGCCGTCAGGCCATTGAAGGAAGTAGGGTGTTTAGTATACATTTTTCTGCTCTACTGTACATCTTTTTGAATCAAAATTTTGAAACTTTTTACACCCTATTCATTTTATATTCATGATTTACATGTTACTTTCTTGAACTTAATTGAAACATTCTTTTCATTAACTTTAAGGAAAATGCATGCGAATATATTAATATATTTATTGTGGAAAAAACATACTATTAAACTATAATGTGACCCTTAAACATATCACTAATATGATTTAATGAAAATATATTGTGAGCTTTAACACTCAATTTTTTTCTCCATAGTTGAATTCAACTTTGGGGACAAAGTTGGGTTTTAAGTGTGGGGGATGGGGTCAAATTATGCTTATGTTGATCTAATCTGTTCTTTAAGCCCATCAAATTCCTCTACCTCTAATTTTTTTAAGAAAAAAATGGTTCAATTTTTTCAAAATTATTTTTCAATATGAGTTCATTAGGCTTCATTTTGTATTTAAAACCAGTCTTACTAAAGAATAATATCTTACTAGCAGTTAAGAGTTGTTTTGAATATGAAATTTGAGGGTCAATGATTGCTGAGTGAATGTGATTACTACTTTTATGAATGTTATTTTTAGGAAATAAGTTTGAGAGTGATATAAGATACATTTTTTGTGGATTTATGATCATAACCTTAGGATACTGAATGTTTGAACTTCATTGTAGGAGACTCACTTTTTAATTATTAATAAATAACCACTCTAGTGAGCCAATTTAAATGATATTCATATAAATTTTTTGAAACTGGAGTAAAATGGGCATTTAGAAATCCACGGTGAACCTTTGAGACACTAGGCACAATGTGTGTGAGTAAACCCTCTGTACAATTCTAATAAGTGGATATGTATAGTGCTTAACACATGTTACATAGATGGGAACAATAAAAAAGCAATAAATTGACTATTTGTAAAAAATGAGTTCATTAAGGTGAGAGGAATTTTGAACACGAGATGAATAAGGGGAAAATTGACTTATATGAAAATCATTTAGTTATATTAATAAAGTGGTTCAAAAAACAAATTTAATTTCTTCTTTTGGAACCTAGTAGAAATTCAAAGTATAAGGTCACTTTTGTTAAGTTTTTAATTCCACTCATATTTAACCTTTTATCACTCTTAAATTTAGAACTTGGGCTTGGATTGAAGTAAGTTAGTAGACAACTTCATATATGAGGCATGACATCTTTAGAAGTAGATTATTCATCGCTTCCTTGATCACATAGTGAGTATTTGATTTAGGTAAGATTTATTTTGATACATTCAATTTAAATGTCTGGTACTCAGTTTTTGTTCCTCTATTCTTAAATGGATTAACCTGCTTCTTTGTGAGCTTAATGATTAAAAAAATTCGTTTAAAAAAAAAGAAAATAAAGCATGGAATTGATTTAGGACAATCAATGCTTAAGTGTGAGAGAATTTGATGTGGTCTTAAAATCTACCAATTTTCCACATATTTTTATTAAGTTTTTAATAATTTATTTAATTAATTTTTCACTTTTCATTAATTAATTGCACTTTAATAATTTTATTGTATAATTTGTTAATTAATCAATTTTTATAATAAATTTTGTATTTTTACATTCAAATTATTAATTATGTCTCGATGGGTTCCTTTTATCTTGTAAATTATCAATTTTATTTGAACTTGTTTTAATTATGATTAATAGTATATATTTTAACAATTTGTTAATTAAAACTTAATTTTAGTTAATCTTTATTTTATTTAATATTTAATCTTTTGATTTTGTATTATTAATTAGTTTAACTTTATTTAATCAATTTTATTTAATTATATTATGAATAATAATTTAATTTTTAATTTGAATGATTAATTAATTTAAAAATTCATTATCAATTTAGTCAATTACTCATCTTTTTAATTTTGACAGTTTATAATTTATGTTTAATTTTAGTTCTCTATTTTGAATTTATTAATTAGTTAATTATTTTAATTTTATTGATTCAAATTTAAAATTGAGTTTTATTTGTTAAATTAATCGAATTAACTTTTTAAAAATTTAAATTTCTTATTTATTATATTTTTAATTATTTTAATTTTGTTAAATTTCATTAATTGATTTATTTTTATTTTTCAGTTCAAATATTAAGACACCGCCAACCGACCTTGATCTCACGCCACCACAAAACTGAACCCTCGCCGATCTAACTCACTGCCAAGATGCATCGTGGTGGTACAAGTCACTGGAGATTTGAGAAGCGCTGTCATCAGTGGAGAGGAGAGCCTCGACTAGGAGGAAGAATCCCTCCCTTCGGCTACTTAATAACGAAGCAGCGAGTTAAAAAAAATCAAAATAATAATCAAAATAAAATTAATAAAACTAAATAAATAATAATAATAATGATAAATTAATAAATAAAAATAATTATGACAATAAAAAAATTTAATCAAATGAATAAACTATAATCTTAATACTTTAATATTTATATTAATATAATAATAATAATTATAATAAATTAACATAATAAATAAATCAAATAGAATTTCAATAATTAAAATAATAAAATTAATAACAAATAATTAAATGTAAGTTAATTAACATAATAATTAATTAGTTAAGTAAATATTTATTTATTAAAGTTAAGTCTTTTAATGTATTATTTCTTCTCTATTTTATGTTATGAAGATTTATTTTAGAAGTCAGATTGATGTACAAGTTCATAAAGAACAGAGGAGTGGAGGTTGTTACGAGGGTTCATCTCAAGTCACAGGTATTGAAGGATGTTGTAATACGTTGACAGTGAAAAGGAGAATATCATCCTGAGTCGGTGCACATAGGAGGTAACCAATAGTAGGAAATGAAGTACTTTAAATATACAGTGGAAGACAGAAGATCGGGTATTCAAAATTCATGATATTTTTAGAGACATCATCGGGAGCTCAATAGAAGGAGCAGCAATAGGAGTTGCAAAACAGAGTCATAGAGACAAGAAACAACATGGAAGCAGAAGGGGAGATCTCTCTTCTCTCATAATTTTCTTCATTTTCATTACATTTGTAATTAGAATTACTTTTTCGTGAATAGAATATGATAAGTTGGTAAACCTCTTTGCATTGGGACATTTAATCTGCTAGTTAATTTCTTCTTTTATTTGCATCAATTTATTACAATGAATTCAAAATTGATTAGTGAGATCAATTTCAAACTAATTAAAATTGTTTTGTGTTTCTTGTTTCAAACTTAAAAAAAACTTCAAGATCAATTGACGATATTGATCTTTAAGGAATTTCTTTAAAATTAAATTTAAAATCTTGGTATATTAAGGTGAATTTTTTTCATTGAATTTTTTTCAAATATTATTACAATCGATGATTTTTGGAGTGGTGAGCTCCAGGATTCATTCTTCTAAGTGATTCATTTCCTGATGAGGGAATTTTTTCAACCATTTTCTAAGGTTTGTTTATAATTAAATTTTATATGAATAAAATCTAAATCTCAATAAGTAGATTGAATTCCTTGGAAAGTTTCTTTGAGTTTTCTTACTCTATCTATGTTCTATTTCTCATTCACTTCTTACCGCTTATGCTTCATCATAACCTTAGTTTCAAACTTAGTTTCTTATAAAATTTAATTGATGATCTTTTTTGTTTTACAAACAATATAAAAAATTTAAAAGTCAAAAATATTTTGACCCACTATTTAGAGTGGGCATTGTTTTGAAAAATTTTAGTTACACTACCTTCCCTTTAGGATCTAACCTGCTTACCACTTTATAATAGTTAGTAGAAAAAAAATAAAATTTTAAAATTCAATACGTATTCCACGATGTGCATGTCACTTATTTTTTTTCCTTTCCCAAAAATACATGAAGTGTACTATGATTAGTATGAAAAGATATGTTTGAGGGGATTTCGTTATTCTCAAAAAAATTATATTGTAATTTTTTTTCATATATACTCTGAGAATCATGTATGCATATAGTTTACAAAGACTACTAAACTGATCAGTCCTTAGAGATGTGATTACGTGCATCTTATTCCAATGTAATAAAATATACATTTACTCCAGGTTACTGGGTTTAGGGTTTCTACATTATCCCATTCATGAAAAATAGTAATTTGGAGCGCAGGGTACTATAGCAGGTCATTACAGCGGCGGCAGGTCACTGTAGTAGTGGCAGAGTACTGTAGCAGTAATGGGTACTGTGTAGTACTGTAGCAGCACAGGTTACTGTAGTAGTATTATTCACAGAATGGGATTTGGGCCAAAAAAATGGTCCTAAGGGCTATGTAATGGGCTAAATGATCAATGGGCCTTCGGGCTATGTAATGGGTCTCCCTCTACCCAGTTAAAGAGGTCTTTGCTTTGCTTTAATAATAAATGAGGCTTCGACCCCAACCTTAAAAAAAAATCCTTGATAATGGATTTCTAAGATTATGATTATTCCACACACACACACACTCTTTGAATTGTTCTTATGATTATGATATGTTCTCATGGAACATGAAATTTAATTATTTTATGACTCGTGTCTTATGATCATCCAAATTCATATGTAATGATTATGAACTAAAAATTTTTGGGTACTAATTTCAAATTGTATGTATGTGTTATCATGACTTAATACTTTTTATATTCTTATATATGATATCTGATTGATATATCCCATGTTCACCCTTATTAGGAATCTGATATCACCATTTCTTATGTTTCCTTTCCCCAGGTTATGAAGAAAATTTTAAGTAGATCATTTCTAAGAAGTGTAATATGGGATAAAAATAATATGGTAGATATTAAAGATATTTTATATAATAATATGACTAAGTGTCTTATCTTAAATCCATTAAACATTTACAGTTCTGGGGAATTTATTTTTATGAGATGTATTGAATATTCAACTAAAATGATGTTATATTTATATATAAAATGCATTGGTTTCCTTTTTTGGAATAAAAGAAGAGTTTAGTTATTTTTAGATATCAGGATTAGTGAACTTTAGTGAAAACCCTATGGATAGTTCAAGGTATAATATAAAATCATTTTTAGGGAAAATAAAGGATTATAGTTTTCATGGAATTTATAACTTTATCTAGATATTGATAAATAGAGAAGACTACAAAACAAATGAACCTAGGGGGTAAATTTTTTGAAAGTGTTAGATTGGGTATTAACTTAATTTTCATCAATGCATAATTTTTGGCGTAAGACTGCACACCAGTCTATAAACTCCCAAGGTATATGATTTAGGTAATTCATATTTTTTTATGAAATATTATAACGATTTTAGTAGATGATTACCATCAATGACCTAGGTTTAATTTGAAGTGTCATAGATGGATATCCAACAAATTATTTTCATTATTATATGATTTATCTCTCTTATTACCTTTTCTCACATTATAAATTTTGGTTTTGTTTGATGGATGAACTAGGGAAGAACCAAGTAATAAATGGGTGTGAAGGACACTACTATGGTTGTATGAATGAGAAACAAATCAGGAAAAAAGTTGGAATGAAGAGTCTCATGGTTATTCCTAACCATCTTTACATATTTATGATTAATAACATCAAGTTTGGTTAGTTTCAGAACAAATCAAATAAGATAAAAATAGGGTTTTAAGAAAGTTCATGTGATAAAGACCATAGAGTAAATATGATTCAGTTTCCTCCATGTCTAAAATTTGGAAATAAGTATTCAATGAAATGACTCAAAGGAATGGGTTAATGTTTTAGGTGTGGAAAAAGGAATAACGTGGTAAGTTTCCAAGGAAAAGTGAATTTTTCTTTTAATGAAGTGGATGGAAGTAATGGTTTTTATAAGGTATCATCAATAGTTGAATTATTTGAATACAGTAATTATGGAAACTATGAAAATTGATTTCTTAGGGGGGAAGCCCAAAAAAGCATATCTCTAAGGTTGTATGAGTAGATGTTTTACTATTGATGATGATAAGACTATGTGTGAAATTTGATAAAAAGGATGTATTATGAATAAGATTTCAAATCATGGTTAATGGTTTAAGAAGGAAGAGGAAGGATTTATTTTTTATGTATTGGGATTGGAGAATATTATTATAGAAGTGTTTTTTCAATGATATTATTGTTATAGGAATCATAAAATTTCAAAGGATTATTCTGATTTTTTTTTCATTATGTATTTTCAAGTATATACTGAACAATATTGATAACCTAATAAAGTGATTTGGTGGTAATTTTATATTTTTGTAAAACACATGATTTAGTGAAATGTAACCCTTAATATGTTTCTGATGTTGAGATAATAATGTTTAGTTGGGATAAAGTGTTGATTTATTTTAATAAATTAATTAAGATAATATTATTTCCTTGAAATTAAAAATTGATTTTATGAAAAAGTGATGTATATTGAAGTTTATTTCATACTTAGATTCAAGTAATATATTGGATAGTTTGTATACATAAAAATTTGGGAAGAATTTATGCTTTCATTACGGTTTAATGATTATTAGTGTTATTTTGAGAAAGTATTAGAATAATTTAAGTGAATATATAACCATGGTATTCAAAAGTTTGTTATGTGAAATTATGAGACAATTTATGTCATTTGGGAAAAAATGTTAATGTTGATCTTGGAAAAAAATATATGATTGACTATTTTGTATTTTTTTGGATTTTAAATTGGTCAGACATATTTTTATGGATTATAAAATATAGGAATCTTTAGAATGGTTTATGTTGAACATTAGGTGTTATCATTGAGGTTTAAGAGATTAATGTATTATTACATCATATGACATTTTATCCATATTTGATATTTTGGGATAAATATTTGGTTTTGGTAAATATATAGATATTGAAGGAATGAATTTTCATTATTTTATAGATATTATGATCTATTAGAAGATAATTTTAGCAAACTATCATGAAAATTTATCTTGAATATTCATTTCACAAAGTACAAGAAAGATAAAACTGTAAATTGACTATAGCACATCAAAAAATGAAACCATGCTTATGAAATAAAAATAAATCATATAAGTTTATTTTCTATTATTTTCTATATTGATATTAAAATAATCCCTCAAATATATAAAAAAGATCATGAAATAAAAATGTTATACTTTCACCTTTATTTATGATGAATTTATGGACTTCTTTATCACTTACTGATTTACAGTTTTGTGGTCATTAACTTTATCATGATCATGCTCTCTATCACTCTCTTTTTTACAAGGAATTTCATTTTCTAATATATGCCAATATTTTCCCTTATCACTAATTTCATCATTATCAACGAACCCAATTATGTGTTATTTTAGGCAACCTTTATTTTTTTCACTTCCCCTTTTCAAAGGAAGGTTTATTATCCCTTTATATGATGTGGGTCTTCCAAAATGTTATTTTCAAATATTGAATCTTTAACTTTTGAAATAAAAATTTTTGAGGGTAAAATTTATTTATGTTGAGAGAATGTAACAGGCTGATTTTTTATTTAAAAATAATACTAGGCCTGATATCTTTATTAACATCTAACACCGAGCTTTAAAAAAATTGGGACATACTATAAAAATGTTATTATTTAAATGTGATTGTCATAAAATATAAGCTAAATTGAAATGTATGAATAGTAGAAAACTTAAAAAATATTTATAAAGGTTTTATATAATTAAAATGTATTGATAAATTCTTAATACTCAATTTTCATTAACGTCATTTTATACAACAAAAATATTTTTCTTCAAAAATTATTTTTATATCATTCAGTGCACAAAAATTATAATAAATTTGTAAATGTTTTATAAATTGTATATGGAAAATGGAAATATTTTTTATATATAATAATTTAATAATATTATTAGGATTAATCTTTTATATTTTTTTCTAATTCATTGATTCTTAATAGAATAGTGAAAAATACTATTTTTTGTAACAATGTCATTTCTTTTCATTAAATTATGTAATTTAAAATCCAATTTTTTTTTAAATTTTATCTTCATGTGAATTAATTATCGTTTATTTGGAATTAATATAATTAATTACAAATGTTTCAAAATTATACATGCTTTTAAAACAAGTTTCTTTTTGGGATTAAAAACACTTTTTTCGAAAAAACTATTTTTTGTTGTGTTTTATGATTTTTATAATCGATGTGTTCATCCAATTTTCAAAATTTAATTTGAAAAAATGGAATAAATATTTTGAATCTATAGATTTAAATTTGGTAAATATTTCCCCTTTGTTTTTTTATCATTATGAACAATAACCGTAGTATATATTTGTCACCTCGGCAAGAAAAAACAAGTAAAATGAGGTTAAAACATTGAGATAAGGCCTAAAAATATCCTTAACACTTAAATTTATCATATTATATGAGTGGGGTTTGTAATAATACATTATAGATATGAAAATATGGAAATTTTATTCCTCATATCTTTTACTATGACATTTATATTATTTTAAGGATATGATAAATAAAAAATGTCACATTCTTGATTTTAATTTTACTTTTATGTTTTCATAGTGATAAAAAGAATTTATGAATCAATAAAGAATGTTATTTTGAAATTAAATAATTTAATTTTATAATATTTTTTTAGTGATTATATTATTACCTTAAATGTTTACACAATAGAGATACAATGCTTATGCAAGTTATAGAAAAATCAAGGGAAATGACTTTAAAAGTAATAAAATTAAATTATTTTGGATAAATTGTGATATTCCATGAATTTTATATGTAATTATAATTTAAAAATTATATAATTTTTTTATATTATAAACCCATTGATTTATTGATTTCTTGGATTTCAAATTAAAAGAATACTCTGAAAAATGAATTTAATGATGTTTGATGTTAAATAATATTTTATTAAATGATTTAAAAACAGAAAGAATATTTCAAGAGGTCAAAGGTGATGATAAATGTTCCAAAATGTCATAAATTGTAATTTTTTTAGCCACATGTCACCTTATAAGTAAATTTATAACCTATAATGGATAAAAAATGTGTTACCATAGTTAAGGTTAAAAAAGGTTAATAAGGGGGTTAATCTAAAAGGAAAGGTTTGAAATTCAACCTAAAGACGTTAATAGTGTATTAGTTTAAGGTATTTATAAAATATTATTTACTTCTATTGAAATTATTTACATTTTGTTCTATTTTAATGATTATGATATATACAATATTTAAATGTTTTGTGTAATTTTAATTTTTTCCTCTACAACAACTATAAAAGGGAACCTCCTCTTCTCATTTATTAAAAATGTTTGAGATTTATAGCTCTACCTATACTTATCATAAACACTTCATATATTATATACATTACCCCTATATCATTGTTTGTTACCCTAATAACATCATCAAAAGGCTTATGGTGTAAGAAAATAGTGGTCTCTCCAAGAAGTGGTAATTATCTTACCTGACTCTTTTAATGATTATTTGTTCTTAAATACCCTATAAATATATTGTGTCTATCCTAAAATGATTAATATATAATCATAAATATAATGATATGTTTTTAAAATTATTTTACATCAATTTTTCACCTCCTTTCCATAGATAATTTATATTTATAATATAAATTTATTTTAATTTTTTAGTGATGATATAATAAACGTAAAAACTTACTCAACACTGATACAATGTTTATGAAAGTAGTATAAAAATAAAGGTAATTGATTTTGAAAATAATAAAATTACTATTTTTTGGATGAATTAAGGTATTCCAAAAATTTATTATTAATTATAAAGTATAAATTATGGTAAATATGTTTATATTCAAATTCCATTATTGTCTTGATGTATTTGAATTCTAATTAAATGACTGGTCCATAAATGGATTTAATGATATTTTAAGTTAAATAATATTTTCTTTAAGATTTTATAATAAAAAAGATAAAATAGGAAAATTATAATGGGAAATTATCTAAAATTTCATCCATGGACCATATTTGAGACACTTTTCACCTTATAAGTAAATTTATAACATTTAAAGGTTAAAAATTTGATGAACATTGTTAATGTTAAAAAGGGTTAACAAGGGAGTTAAAAAAATATAAGGTTTAAAATGAAACATAAAAATGACCAAATTTTAATTATTAATATTATTTAATCCTTATCATTCTCTACATCCAAAATTATAGACATTTGGAACCACTTGACATTATTATGTTATATATTATATTTAAATATTTTATGTAATTATAGGTGTGCTCTTTCCCTAAATTATAAACAGGAACCTCTTATTCTCTTATATTCAAAAATTTTCATCACACTAGCTCATCCAGTCCCCACCTTAATTCCTTTTTATCTTCTATAAAATATTTATTTATCTTTAGGTATTACCCGAATACCATCCAATGAAGGTATAATTTTAAGCCAAAGGAGGTCTATAAAAGTAGAGTTAATCATCTTACTCAACTCTTTGAAAGATTATTTCTCCTTATTATTGTTATAAATATATTTTATCTATCCTAAAAGGATGAATGTAGTTTCATTAATATAGATATTTTTAATTATTATTTTGTGATATAAATTTTTCACCTCTTTTCCATCAAATGGTAAATGAAAGTATCACTCATGTGTACATGTGGACTACCACCTCCCCATAGAGATATGATTCATTTTCCATCCCCAACATGAATGGTTTATTATTATAATGGATATAATGTATTTATAATATATTTTTGACATAATTATTCATCATTAATTATAAAATATTATCTACATACATACATTCCCATACATTGGAAAATAATAATGTCGCTCATGCGTATGTGTGGGCTACCACCTTCGTGAAGAGATGTGTATTATTTTCCATTTCCATTTTACATGGATAGTAAAAGGGTAGATTTTATGAATACATATGAAATTTTGGATATAATAATTGCTCTATATAGTGTAATTATTATTTATATTTCTTTCATTCCATCCATAAAAAAGTGGAAACATCACTCATGTGTAGGCGTGGATTACTATCTCCCTGAAGTGATGTAATTCATTTTTCATCTCCACTTTATATGAATAGTAATAAAAGTGAATATAATTTTTAAATATTTCACTTAAGAAATTATTAGAAATCTATATATTATCCAACCACAATAAATGTATAAGGACATGAACTGCATAATCAAAACATACATGAAAAGTGAAACAATTATCACATGGAATAGTGATTTTAATAAAGAATTATTAATAAGTGGGTGATAAGATGTCATAAGTAAATAATATATTTTATATATATATGAAAAATTAAATTTCATAGAATTATAATAAATCTATATTTATTATACAGGTTTTTAAGCCTGTACAAAGGAATAAAATACTTGAGGTAAGTGTTTATCGACTTAAATTGCCTTTTTGGGACATTTTCTATGTTATGAAGCTATATTATTTTATGTGATTTTAATAATACCTATATGAAATTTTATATCCTGAATCATTATCAAGTCATAATATTTAAATATTAAATTAATTTTGTTTCATATAATGGGTTATGATTCAAAATCTACCAAAGTAGTAAGGGATTAATGCTGTATTTTCATTTCTTTTTCGGATTGTTTATGTCAAATTTACATTGAGGGAAATTATATAATCCTTATCCTTTAAACCTCATATATTTTATTATCCTATGGTTATTAATGGGGTTTTCATGTTTTACTTACATTCTCCTATATTCATTACATAAAACTAATAATAAAATGTTTTTAAGGAAAGTCATCTTTATTTTCTATTTAGTCCAAATTTTTGTTCATAAATGTATATATTTTTATTACAATATTTTAAAATATTTTTTTAGTATTAATAAAGGATTTATTAATGTAATTTTTACCATGTTTTACTTTCTATAAAAAGTTTTAAATTAAATCTACTTGTCACATTCCAAATGAGAAACTAATACCAAAGGTTTGAATGGAATATTTGGTTTATCATATACCACATGAATGAAATTTCCCACTATTATGACTAATCTATAACTTGAATATTCATTTTCATGTTATCATGGTTCTTTAAAAATAAATTTTCACTAATTATAATATCCTAGGACCCGCACTCTCAGATCTTGTGTTGAAATCGTAAACTATACATTTCCATCTATGATGTTGATATTTATGACTAATTTTTTTCCATCCAAACCTTACAACATCAAAAGTAAAAGTTGGATAACTTATATTATTAAGAACCATTTAGGTTTATAGTTTTATATAATTAAGAATAATCCTATATAAACAATACAAAAGTCATAAAATAAACATTTCACCCATTTAACCCAGTTTTTCTTATTTCACATTAGGCCATCAACACTATCATTATAAAATACTTTATAGACAAAAATCATTCTATATTATTCTTTATAAACTGGGGAAAAGTAAATATAATAAGGGTAAGATCAAATTCTATATAATGGTAAACATATGCATTAACAATTGTATTTCATCAATGATCATAAGAGTACATAAGGGTTTGATGAAATAATCAAAGTGCACGAGCAAATAAAAAAACTCATACCCATCAATAAATAGATCATACAATATGAAAATATATAAAAGGTAAGAGTCATCATAATCAATAATCATGAGCCATGAGATATCAATATTGATCATGGGAAACATTATAAACCCATAACAAGAAATTAAAACCCTTTTTGGTAACTGGAAGAATCATTTTGATAAAACCATTTCAAAGCCCTTATAATTGGAATAAACATATGGTCGAATTCCAATATAATCATTACCCAATGTATTGGTGAGCTATAACAGGACCACCTGGTGATATTTGGACCGCCCCATCATATAATATGTGATAAGATCATGCAAAACTATATGGGATACTAAATTATATAAGTTGTAACAGGATCAACCAATGCTATCTAAGCCACCCCATCTTATAAACAGTAAGTGGCTCACCCAATGATACCTAGGCCACCCAATTGTATAAGATGTCCAAGAACCACAACACGAATAAAACTCATAGAAATAATAATTAGTCTGTTTAAAAATTGATTAAATCATGAAAAATAAATGGGTTTTATTTCAAAATCTTTGAAGAATGATTAATCTCTGAAAAAAAAAACAGTTTCCATAACAATCTCATTGAAAGATGAATAACCCTTGGAAAATAAATAGGTTCTATAATAATCTCTTTGAAACAATAACTATCCATCCAGATAAAGAAATTTGACAATATCTATAATAAATATCCCTATTATAGGATAAGTAACAATAAGGGTTTTTAAATTTGATTAATATAAATAACTTTAAAATATTATCAATAAATTTTAAGGAAAATACCCTTCTCATTTTGAAAACCACTTTTTAAAATATAAAACATTTTGAAAACCTTTTTCTTTAAAAGTATCCTTGAAAACATATAAAGGAAGATTCTAAAAAAATTTAAAATAATTTTAAAACATAAATAATTTTAAAATAATTTCCATTTAAAATGAGCTAAAAATAATCATTTAAAAACATCTTTAGAGAATTTTTAGAAAACAAATTTTGGAAGAACATAGATTTTCGACCAAAGAGAGAAATAAATTTAGATTTTCTTAAAAACACTTTATCAAAACTTTTGTGCACCAAAGAGTGGGAAAATTGTAAAATTACTTGAAAATATCATGAATAAATATAGGATAATACAATTAAGGATAATTATAAGATTTCAATATAAGAGACCTAATCATACACAATCCCTATAAACGATGAGATTGTAACAAAAGACTCTTACCACTTTGGTAACTTTGATTCCTAATCTCCATGATAGAATAAAATTAAATGAAACATATAATTTCATTAGTATAAGGATATTCATGGTATAAAATATAAAATGGTATGTATATAAACCTCATAAAATATGATAGGTCTATAAAATGACATAAGACTCAAAGAAGAAAAATTGTTATAAAAATCCATTACCGCTTTGGTAACAATGAAACCGAAAACCACATGAAATAAATATAATAAAATGTATATATAAAACCCCATAAATTTAAGTATAATAGTCATAAAATACATTCATGGGACATATATAAACAATAAAACAAAAATAAGTAATGAATATAGCATATATCTCATAGAAATATAAGTGAGATGAGAAAAAACCCTTACCTCACGCTTCCTTTTGGTTGAACATACATTAGCATAATTTTTAGTGATTTTAAAAATGTTATTAACTTATTATAGAACCATATTAAAAAATTTTAATTCATATTTTATTTTATTATAAACTTTTATTACTCATTTTTTAATAATTCCATTTTAAAGTCACGTTTCGGGTAATAACCGCTTTGTTTTTTATATATGTTTTGACTTAATATTTTAAGTCCAATTACTTAAATCACCGTTTCATAATATAAAAAATTTAAAACATGATTTAAATATATTTTATATTAAATATAAATTTATTTATAGTAATCCATATAATGTATTGATAGAAAAATGAAATACATTGTTTGTAGAGATGATAGATAGTTTGTACACATGAACAATGTTTCCATTTACTTTGTCTTATTGAAAGAAAAATGAAAATTAATTGATATATATATTAATTAAATTTTATTTTTTATGTCATATGTAACAAATATTATTATTAAACCCATCATTAATGAATTCTATTTAAAGTGTGAACAAATTACATCGCTTCATGAGGCGGTGGTACACCTTACACATGAACGACAATATCGTATTACCAAAAAATGTAAATAGTGAACTAATTTATTATATATTAATTATATAATAATAATAAAATTAAATATATAAAATATAAATATTATTTCTATCATTATTCCCAACCTTGTAAGGTGGTAATGGAAAAATGAATGACATCGGTTCGTGAGGCAGTAATTTGCCATACACACGAACAATAATTTCATAAATCATTTGAGGGAAGTGTGTGTGGGTATAGGTAATGAAATTATCATAAAATAATATAATAATATCTAGGATACTGAGGTTATTATATAATCATGATATAAAAATAATTAAAGGAGGTGGATAAGGAAATAAAATAAAAAAGCTTTTTAGAAGAACATTACCTCTTCTTCGAGTATCCTCATTAGGTTTGCCATAAAAACTTGAAAGATTTTATTTATGAAAAAAATAATAATTATAGGATGTGATGAGTTAATATATTATGTTACTTGAGTAGTTTTTTATGATCCAAAAGTATTGAGTGGTGTGGAAAAGTGGGGAGATTGTGTGCCTTTTTATAGTTGAGGATAAGTGGAATTATTGAAAATAGTCAAAAGTATTTAATATTTGGAGGTCAATTTTACTTAATATGCATCCAATATTTAATAATAATGAAGGGGAGGGATAATTTGGTATATAAATACCTCCACAACACAAAATAAATACAATTTTTAAACATTTTGTTCCTTAATTCGTAAGTTTCCTTATTTTTTAATTTTGGTTTTTCATTAAGGTAACTAGTTTTCTTACCTATGTAATTCATAAATTAAGAAAATATTAAAGTCATTAATATCATAAAATTTATACCAAATTATTTTAAATATGATATAAATTTTTTTAAAAAAAATACCACGTTTTTATGAAATTAATTTTAATAGAAGTGCATGCAACGCGCAAAAACACTGCTTTAACGCTAACCGTGCCGACAATGTTTTTAAATTTTAGGGGCCAATATGTTCATTATAAAAGATAAAATTTTACATTAATGGAACAAATTTTATATTTATTAACATTTAAAAATATCTTTACTTAAATAATTCTTTTTAGTAATTTTAAATCATTCAATAAAATATCATTTATTATAAAATAATATTGATGTCAATTTTGACATTATTTATCAAATTTGAATTTAAAAAATATCAAGAAAATAATGTAATTCAAATATATTATTTTAATAAGTTTTTATCATGATAAATTCAACTTAAATATAATATCACATAAAAATTCAATCTATTAACCTCACTTTTAATATTTTTAGAATCACTCATTATATTTAATTAATAACTAAATAATCTATGCATTGGCGTTTATTAAGCATTTAATGTAATCATATCATCTCTAAAAATTAAATATATATTATTATGATAATAAAAATTCATTTATAATTCAATATAATATTTATAACTTAAACTATTTCATTTTTACTATCCCCAATTCTTTATATATTTTAAAAGGAATAAATGTGTATTTTCTGAACTTTTATTTTCTTAAGATATAAAATGGGTCAATTTGAAGAAAAAATGACCCATAAAACCATATATTTCTAGCCTAATGTCATAAGGGTTGAAATAGGTCTAGAAAATGGGTGATGGAAAAGTTTTGGGGAATTTTTACACCTTATATTCTATGTTTAACCACTAAGTAAATTAATTTTTTAACTTAATCACTGTAATTAATTTTAATTGTTTTCACTAATCAATTTAGAAAAAATTATTTTTACCTTATTAGATAATATAAATTATTATGATTCAAAATATGGAATACATTTTTCCCAATTAAACTAAAGTAAGTGGAATGATTTAATTTAAAATTAATCTCACAGACGCGATGAGAGAGCAAGTATTTAATGTGAAAATAATTAAAAGTTTACTAAGTTTTTTATATCTAAATTTAACATGAAAAAGTTACAATAATATAAATTTGACTATTTTATGTAAAATTAAACTAATTTTTCTATAAAATAAATTCAATATATAATTATCATTTTAAATAATTGAGGTGAAATTACAAATTTCAATTAAAATTTAGTATTTTAAACTATTTATCAAAAATTGAATCTTTTCAGAAAAATTCCATTAATTAACTCTCAGAATATTTTGGTATGAAACATCCAAAAACTAAGTTTATTTTTTCAAAAATTAATTATAAAATTCCTAAAAATTTATTTTAAAATAAGTGTACCAAAAAAAGGCGATAAAACTACTTTTTAGAAAAAAATATGGGGTTTTATGTGTAAAATTTGATTTTTTTTCATCTACTGTCTAAAAAACACACAAAATGAATGTTAAAAATTAGATTTAATATATTAAATATAAATTTCATTAATAAAATCTAATATGTGTGATTTATTTATTTTATTGTTATAAAACATACTAGTGTGCATTTAAATAGTGATTCTGAAAAATATTTCCTTTTATTTTCAAAAGGGTTTTATATTCATTTATAATTAATTGGTCACCATTGAATTGATTACATATATATGTGTAAACTATATTTTCATAATTCAGGTAACCTTTTTCACACTTCCATTCCAACTTCTAGGTTATAACTATAATATATATCATAGGATGTTTAAGTTTTGCGTTGCATGTTGAATACTCTATCAAACATAAAAATCTCAGGGTTGTGTATAACGCAAGGTAAACTGAGTGCTTCATGCAACACAAGGTAAAATAAGTGTTTTATTTACTTTACACTATAAACATAATTTTATTCTTTTAAAAACTTTTTGTGTTACATCCCCCCTTAAAAAAATTGTGACTTCGCAATTTGAAATTTATCTATGTAATCAAAGGATGTACCTTGGAAAAATCTTTTTATAAAACCAAATCATAACAGAAATTAATAAAATATACTCTTAATAATATAGAAATGGAATTAAAAAGGTCATATTAAATAAGACATAACTAGGTATCCAAATAAAATAACATATGTGGGAATAGAGGAAAAACGTAAATAATTATAGAGTGATTGAGGTAATGGATCATAAATAAGTGAATGATCAATGGAAAGTTAAGGGCCCCATAAAAATAAATTTGTGAAGATATAAAAGAAAAACAATTCATCAGAATTGAAGGTACTAGGATAATATTTTTGTTTCAATATCTATTTCATATATTTGAGGAATTATCTTACCATTTAGTCTTAGAGAAATATGTAAATATACTTAATTGAGGAGCATAATTTAATCATTTTGTAAACTTACACAAAAAATATAATCTTATTTTCCAAATGATGAGTATTAAAGATGAATTTTTAATTCTTTATACACTAAAATCATCTTTTAAAGACCACATAACTATAAAATGGATAACAAAGTTATCCCACCGGTCTATAGACATTAACTAAAACCAAAATGGTTAGCACATGGAAAAATAATTCCCAAAATGGATAATCCTTTATAAAATACATTACTCTCTAAAATTAAATGGTGAAAATCCAAAGTTCATACTAAATTAATCCTAAAAACCTCAAAATTAATTAGTTTCTTAACCTCAATGATTTTTACATACCTTTCAACTTTCAAGACCAGAAATATGGATATCTTCTTTTGAAATAACATTGATCACTTAGTCACATATTCAAACCCATGGTTATCTACATGATAAAACCTATGTTCCCATAATTACCTCAGTATTAGATATAATATATATCCTAAAGGTTATCAATACCTTAAAACATATTTTTTTAAATTAAAGGAATACTACACACTAAACTGGATTTTTACATATACTTAAACCCAATGAAATTTCTCCTAAAATGTCATTAATTGATTTAAGATATCATCACTTAAAACCTCAAAGGGGTGAATAAGACTTTTCACACAAGATCATATATAGTAATATAGTTCTATAAATACATCCAAAACTCTTAAGATAACATCATATGATAACATCCTAATCTCCAAAGTTTTCTACACCAAACTTTGATAACAACTATAACAACCTAGGACCTAAACTCATGAATCCTATTCGGAAACTAGGATATATAATTTTTTTGGATACGATGCTTATATTTGTCACCCAATTTTTTCTATCCAAACCTTAAATCATCAAAAGGAAAAATTGGATCACTTACATTCTCAAGGAAATTTTTGGTTTATAGTTTTGGAGAATTAGGAAACTTCTATATAAACAATATCAAAGTCATCAAATGAAATTTTTTTCCCATTAAACCTATATTTTCATAGATAAAATTAATTCATGAACATAATCCTTTTAAAATAATTTATAAACATAAATATTTCAACCTCTTTATTTGTAACATGGGGAAAAGGAAACATAAGAAGGATGAGCTCAAATACTCAATAGGACAAATATAATCATTAAAAATTGAATTTTATCAATGATCATAAGAGAGAATAAGAGTATGATGACATAATAAATGTGTATGATTGAATAATAAAATAACTCATGCCTATAAATACCTATATCATCAAATATTAAAACATGTTAAAGTTAAGATTCATCAGAATCAATAATCATGATCCATGTGATATCAATATTGATCAGGAGAAACATTATAAACCCATAAAAAGAAATTAAAAACCTTTTTGGTAACTTGGAGAATCATTTTAATAAAAACCTATCAACACCTATTTAATTGTAATAACCATATGGATAACTTCTAATATAATCATTACCCAATGAATTTGAGAGCTATAATAGGGTAACCAGATGCTATATGGGCTTCCCCATTATAGAAGTTGTAAAAGGATCACCTGAAACTATTAGATCTTCCCCATCATATAATCTATAATGGGACCACTTGATGCTATTTGGACCACCCCATCATATAAGATATAATGGGATCACTCGATACTATCTAGGCTACCCCATCATATAAGATGTCCAAGAACCACAACCTGAATAAAACTTGTAGAAAAAATCATTATTCCTTTTTAAAAATTGATTTAAACTTGAAAAAGATTTGGTTTTCATTTCAATATATTTGAATCATGTTTTATCTGTGGAAAATAAACTAGTTCTATAACAATCTCTTTGAAACTTTATTAACCCATGGAAAAGAAACGGGTTCCATAATAATCTCTTTGGTATAATAATTATCCATCCAGATAAAGAAAGATAATGGTATCAATAAAAAATATCCATAGTGTAGGATAAGTAAAAAAAATGGAATTTGGAATTTATTAATTAAAATAACTTTAAAATATCATTAAAACATTCAAGGGAAATACCCTTCTCATTTTGAAAATTTCTTTTTAAAACAAAATACATTTTTAAAACATTTTTCTTTGAAAAAATCCTTAAAACATTATAAAGGAATATATGAAAATAATTTAAAATAAATTTTAAAATATAAAACTGTTTAAAATAAATTCCATTGAAAATTATCTTTAAATAATCATTTTAACATGTTTAGAAAACATTTTTAGAAAACATTGTTTTGAAAGAACACAGATTTCTGAACGAAGTTAGAAATGAAGTCATATTTTCTTAAAAATAATATCTCAAAAAATTTATGTATGAAAGAGTGAAAAAATGGTATAATTATATGAAATAATAATTAATAATTATATTATAATTATAATATTTCAATATTAGAAACTTAATCATACACAATCCCAATAAACGATGACATTATAAGAAAAATCTCTCACCACTTTTGTAATTTTGAAAAGGTATACACATGAAAGAATAAAATTACATGAAAAATTTAATATCATGAGGATACAGATATTAATGTTATAATATTTCAAATGGGATGTATATATAACTTATAAAAAATATAGGTGAATGACACAATATATGTCTCAAATAAGGAAAATTATGACAAAAACCCATTACCGCTTTGGTAACATTGATACCGTAAACCCCAGGAATGAAAGGTACTAAAATGGATATGTAAACACCATATATTTAAGTATAATAATCATACAATACATTAATGTGAATTATATAGACCACACAACAAAAATAAGAGTCGATAAAGCATATATCTCACATAAATAAAAGTGAGATGAGAAAAAATCCTTAAATCATGCTTCTATTTGGTCGAACATTCATTAAATTAATTTATAGTGTTTTTAAACATGATATAAACTTATTAAAGAACCATATTAATATTTTTAATATCATATGTGATTTTCTTATTACCTTTTACTACCCATTTATTAACAATTCCATGATAAAGTTATATTTCAAGTAATAACCACTTTTTTCATATATGTTTTGTCTTTTTAGTTTTGGTCTGTTTACTCAAATAATTGTTTCATAATATCTATAATGTAGAAAATTATTTATATATCATATGTATTTAATATATATATATATATATTTATATTAATCTATATAATTTAGTTCTAAGAAATGAAATACACTGTTCATTGAGATGGAAGGTCGTTCGTACTCATGAACGTTGTTTCCATATTCTTTATTGAATTGAATGAAAAAAGAAAATTAATATATATATATAATCATTAAAGTATAATTTTTATGTCATATTTAACACATAGTATTATTAAAACCACCCTTAATACATTTCTTGTAAAGTGAGAACGAATCGCATTGCTTCGCGAGATGGTAGTCTGCCGTACACATGAACGACAATATCATATTAAAAAATGGAAATCATAAAGTTATGTGTTATATAATTATTCAATAATCATAATAAAATAATATATATCAAATATAAATTGTATTTTCATCATTATTCTCAACCATGAAAGGTGGTGATGGAAAAACAAACAACTTTGGTTCGCGAGGCGGTAGTTCGCCACACACACGAACGATGATTTCATAACCAATTTAATGAAAGTGTGTGTGTATATATTGAACCCATAACATAGAAAAAGATAAATATATTTAGGATACTGAGGTTATTATATACTCATTATATAAAAATAATTTATGGATGTGAATAAGGAAATAAAATAAAAATTCTTTTTAGAAGAACATTACATCTTCTTCGTGTATCCTCCTTCGGTTTGCACTAAAACCATGAAAGATTGGATTTATTCCAAAAATAATTAATATAATATGGCATTTTTTTTCTATTGGTAAGTGATTTGGGTAGGGCTTTGAAGATCCAATAGGCTTTATAGGTGTGAATAAGTGGGGGGAGTGAGTGCTTTTTTATAGTTGAGGAGGAGTGACACTCTTGTATATACTCAAAAGTATTTACTATTTATAGGTATTAATTAACTCATGTGAATCAGAAATTGAATAATAATTTATGGGATAGATCATATTTTTGATAAACACCTCCACCTTCAAAAATAAATACATTTTTTTAAATTTTCATCCTTAACTCTTAAGTTTCCTTATTTTTTATTTTGATTTTCATTAAGGTAACTAGTTTTGTAAACTATGTAATTCATAAATTAAGAATATATTAAAGTGATAATTATTATAAAATTTAGACCCAATAATTTTAAATATTAATAAAAAATTATAATATAAAAATCCCATGTGTGTTGAAAATTAATTTTAATAGAGGCGCATGTAACATGCAAAGACATCGCTTTAACCCTAAGAGTGCCAATAATTTTTTTACTATTTAGGGGTCAATATGATCATTAAAAATCTAAATGGGTACATTAATGGAACCTATTATATATATTTATATTTATAAATCACTTTATAGAATATATATTTTTTTATTAATTTTAAATCATTTAGTAAAATATCATTTATTATAAAATAACATTAATGTCAATTTTGAAATTATTTATCTAATTTGAATTTTAAAAATATAAATAAAATAAAATAATTCAAATATATTACTTTTATAGCTTTTTATCAAGATATATTTATCTACAAAAATATTGGAATACAAAAATTAATTCTATTAACAATACTTTTTATATTTTTAGTATCATTTATTTTATTTAATTATTAACTTATTTATCCATGCATCAGCATTTCTTAAACATTTTATGTAATTATATAAACTATAAAAAATAAAGATAAATTATTATGACGTAAAAATAATGTATCTTTCAAAAAAATATTTATAACCGAACCTATGTTGTTTTTCTATATCCCCAATGCTTTATAGAAATTAAAATAAAGTAAGGAACATTTTTTCATCCTTTTATTTCTTAACTAATTATATGGTTCATATTAAAGTAAAAGTGTCCCTAAAAACTCATAATGTTTGATAATAATTCCATAAGGGTTGAAATATGTCCATCCAATGGAGTTTGTACTAGTTTTGGGTCATTTTTACTCCTTATATTCTATGTTTAACCATATAGTAAACTCATTTTACCATAATCACTATAATTAATATTAATTTTTTCACTAATAAATTTGGTATAAAATTATTTGACATTATTATATAATACAATTTATTTTGATTCTACATATTGTATCCATTTTATACAATTTCACTCAAGAAAGTGGTAGAATATAATTTAAAATTAATCATGCATACATGATGAGAGAGAGAGTTTGAAATTTTTTTTTTTAAAAGGTTACAACGTTTTATATCTAAATTTAATTTTAGAAAGGTTAAAATTACCTAAATTGGATTAATTTATATAAAATTGAACTAATTTTACTTTAAAGAAATTCAAAATATAATTTACCTTTGTAAATAATTTAGGTCAAAACACAGTATTCAATTAAAATTTAGTATTTTTCACTATTAATTAAATAATAAAACTTTTTATAAAAATACCAAAAAAATATAACTAATATTATATTGGTATTCCAAATTCAATTTTTTTTAAAATAAAAACTATAAAATTGTCATAATTGTTTTTAAATAAGTGCCCCAAAAAAGACAAAAAAACTAATTCTTAGAAAAAATATGGGTTTTAAGTGTAAAATTGGATTTATTTTTATCTATTTTCTATAAATTACATAGGATGAATTTTAAACATTATATTGATTATATTTCATATAAATTTAATTAATATAATCCAAAAATTATGATTTATTTATTCTATTAGTATAAAACATACTTGTGCGCATTTAAATTGTTTTTCAGAAAATCATTTCATTTTATTTTAAAGTGATAAATTTTCATTTATAATTATTTGGTCCCTAATTAATTCATTATATATATATATAAACCATATTTTCGTTATTTGGTTAATTCTATTCATACTGCTATTCCAACAGCTAGGTCATAACTGTAATATATAACATAGGTCATTTAAGTTTTGTGTTGCGTGTTGAATACACTATCAAACATAAAAATATATGGGTTTCATGTAACATACGATAAAATCATTGTTTCATGTAATGAAAGATAAAATAAGTGTTTCATTTCATTTACACTATCAAAACAATTTTCTTCTTTTAAAAAATTAGGGTGTTACACAAAAATTCTAGAATATTTTAGATTTCAAATAAGTGATTTTCATATTAAAAAGTTGTTTTCATCAAAATATGTTCATGTTATCATTTGAAGTTATTTTAATCACTTAAAAAATCTATTTATGTTACTTATTATATAATAGGGATATTATCCAATGATGCCATCTTTGTTTATTCTATAGACGTTTTATGATTATAGTTATAGGATATTGATGAAAGATATGAAATGATAAATGTTTTCATGTTCTTTTGGAATTCAAATGAATATATTATGATTATGTTAATTGAAGTTATGTTATTTACATCCACTTATTTGGGTAATGATTAATGTATATGATCTCAAGGGGTACACTTGAAGTTATCTAAATCCCAAATGAGGGTACATGGGAGGCTATCCCAAACCCAAAGGAGGGCACACTGGAGATAAAATCAATCCTAAATAAGGAATATGACTATTTATAAAAATCCTAACTTGTGATTAATATAGAAAACCAAGTATTTTAAACTTTTCATTACATGATTTTTAACATAAATATCAAATAAATGCAACCAAAAGATTGAGATGCCTAATGTATTTGGATGAATGGGTATATAAAACATGAATATGAAACTAAAATAAGAAATATTTATTTTGTATCTAATTAATGAGATAATAAATCAAATTATTCTTCTATAACATCATTAGATGACCTTGGTAACACATAAAGAAAAATGGTGATCAACAAAGCACATTTAGGGAAAAAATGATAAAGATGTATAATGTATGAGTCAAAAGGAAGAACATCATAACATAAAATACAAGGATCATGAATAACCATATGGGAAAATGAAATAAAGAAATTTGAATCATAATATCATGGAAACATATAGATGTGACAAAAATGAAAAAACATGAAATAATCATTAGTAAAGGATAACCTCTAAGACAACATCACATGGTGAATAAAGTCACATCATTCATTAGGTTTAAACACTAATCACATACATATCATCACATGAGACATAAAAATTACCCAATTAATTAGAGATATATATTGGATAAACTATAGTAATAAGTAATTTCATATGTAATATACATAAGGGAATCAAACATAGGGCCCAACAATAAGAAATATCAATGGAAAGAAATGGATTACACAATATTTCCTCATATCAAAATCAATGGGTATTTCATAAAGATTCAAAAGTAAATAAGGAATGAAATATTTTGGATTTTAATATCTAAATAAATAATAATATTCTATAAATATGGTGTTCATTTAAAAATTTTTCACAAATTATTTAGATAATTGTGTGTAGAAATGAAAATTTAAAACAGTGTTTTAACATATAAGTTAAGTGATATTAGAGAAATAATGAGTATGGAGTTTTTATTGAAAATATAAGGTAAAATAGGATTTTTATTGCTAAAATATTACTTTATTTAATTAAATAATGAATGGGAATTAATAATTGAAAATACAATTACATAAAAGGATTAAAAAATATAGAATTTCCCCTTAGTCAGACCTGATTTTAAAGAAGTCGTTGAGAACTGAACTAAAGGCACGCATAATCCCATAAAATGATTGAGGAATAAGATATGTATATATGTATTAGATATATATACATTTATATTAAGAATTAAATAACAATAAATTGATAGATAATGTGAGTTAGAGAGGAAAGGTTTATAACCTAATGAAAATAGGGTGGTTTAGAGAGATCCCTTACCATAGGTCAAAAATAATTTCTCATATTCACCTAACGTCCAAAATATTCAAATTAGACTCATTATTTACTTAATTAGGAACCATTTACAACTATATTTTATTTACTAAAATTATTTTATGATCAATAAAAATGATTTTAATGAGATATAGTGTTTAATTCTGTTGTTCCATGAGCATTTTTTTCATGGATCAAAATTCAGATCACATTTTGATAATTGATGAATTTATTTTCAAATGGTAATATAACTCTATAAGTGAAATTAAATGATATTAATATCCTTTCATAAAGTGAAATTGTTATAAATTACCATATGTTTTCTTATATAGGGACGATTCATTTAGTAAAACTATTATCGTTATACAGTTTTTCAATTTCAGTTGTTTTACTCACCATCATGAAATGGATTAAATTTAATTATTTAATACATTATATAACATGAAATAAGTTATAATATACTTATTATAATAATATTTTACCATATTAATATTCTTATAACCAATATTTAAGGTGGTATAAAAAAACTAAGTACATTTTTCATGGAGATAGTGAGCCCACAATAACATAAATAATGTTTCCATTTTTAGAGAGGATAAAAGAAGAGTATAAATGATAAATATTACATTGAAAAAAAATTCAATTATTTTTATGATAATTCATCCATTTTGACATGTTGGATGGAAATTATTTGCACAATGAGGAGGATGAAAAACTAAGAGGCTCGGTTGATCGTATTTTATTCTTCATTTGATGTCTAATCTTAGGCTTTCACTTAAAGAACCTTGGAATTTGTCTATTTTGGAGAAAAAAATTCTAGGTATGTGGGGAGATATATGAGGGGAGAGTTGGGACATGTTTGAGTAAAATATAAGTCTTGTTGAAGTTCCCAATAAATGTAATTGTATCACTGAGAGGGGGAGCGAGTGAATCAATGATACTTTTTTTCTTTTCTATTTCTTTGAAACAAACTTTGCCTCCTATTAAACATGCAATTCCCTACTGAAAACAATTCAAACAAACATACAAAAAAAAACACAAGTATTTACATGTTTCACTAGTAAATAATAATATCTACATATTCGGTATGGTATGGAAATGATCTAATACCACACAATCCACTATAAATCAATCCTTGGATCACAACAAGTAGGATATATATAAGGCCCCAACCTTAAACATTACATAATCCTGAGTTAAGTTAATAATTCACATTGAGGATATTTTCAAGTTTAAAAATTTAGAGAATTAGGATATAACTATTATATAACAAAACCATATAAATAAAAAGAGGACACTTCCAAAAATATCCATTTATTTCATAACACAGAAAATTTTAAAAAGAAACATGGTTTGTTTTAATGTTTAGTCACCATAATTTTTCCTTGATTCCATCATCGACTCTATTCTACCTTAAATCCTATAAAGAACATTTAAAAACATAGGATGAGAACAAAAAGATCAATAAGGGACATAAAAAAAAGAAAACCATTAGTCTATTTAAAACAAGGTAACCCATTTAATGTTATATGAGAAAAAGAAACAAAACATTTTCATACGATCAACTCTCATACCTTTTGCTCAAAGAAAAGCATTAAAAACCAAGGAAAGTAATTATAACTCATTGAGGTTACTTAGAGAATAATTAACATAAAACCCTTTAAAAACTCTTTAAATTGGAATAACCATATGGTAGACTTCCAAATTAGAGATGTATAATGGGGATCACCTATATTATAAGCTATATCAGGGTCACCCGTGAGATATAATGGAGCTTAACCCTTTATATAAGCTATAACAGGCTCACCTGTGAGCTATATTGGGGCCCAACCCTTCGTATAAGTTGTGTTGGGCTCACCTGTGAGCTATAATTGTGATGAACTAGACCCAAATGCTACTTAATGGTGCCCCGAGCCTGATGGACCACATGGCCTCAAGTGCATCTTCTTGAATGCCAGAGGTTTCCGACTAGCAATGAGGGCCTAGGGCGTGTCCGTGGGAATACTATTCCCTCATTAACAGATTTTAGCATAGCAGAAGAGATATAAATTAATGGTATACATCATAAAAAATATAAGTAAACAAAAGAAGAAAATGAATAAATAACGGATAACGGATGCAAACTGATGAAATAGATAAACAAGAATAACAATAACTGTAACAACTGGAACAATGATGATGTAATGTCATGTCACTAGAAAAATGGAAAGCATGGATAAAATACAAAAACCATAACATGTTCCACAAGGTTAAAGAAAAAAAGTCTACTACAAGCATCCCAAGATCCTACTTGGTCATCTCTTATCAAGCTCCATCCTATTAGCACACAATCAAGTATTGGAAGCTGCATGCTTCCCTTTGTCAATACCTGCAACCATGTAATCTACTCCGAGTACCAAACGATGTCCAAAGAGGGTGTGAGATAAATATCAATGGGCCACCACCAATGGTGTCTATAATATCCAACCCATGTAATGGAATATAAATGTGTGCATAAATGCACACACACACACACATATATATATAAATTAAAGCAAGTAGTACAAAATCACTAAATAACCAAGTACCTGCTTCAACCCTCAGCTGGTGTCTGAACATGAAACCAGTTCATTAATTAATCAATTACCATTTAATGTTAATAGTTCATGTGATCATATCCAACACTGAAATCATCTTGTGATAGTATAAGTAGTGAATGTTCTAAGATGTAATTATGAAACCAGTCAATGACATCCAGTGAGGGAGTTCCAGGGTAAAAACCAAGGTAGCATGAACACACGGAAAGCTAAATCAGTAGTATCTGAGTCTAGATAAGGGGTAAGAGTGTAATCCAAGGAGTGTAATCCAAGTAATTCCACAATAAGGCACCTACTGATTCCAAGGAGTGCATCCAAGGTAAAACAGGGCTAAGAAAGGACTGGGTCCAAGGAGTGTATCCAAGGCACTTACTTGTCAATGCTGGATCCAAGGAGTGTATCCGAGGTATCCTAGAATAATAAGGGGACCCAATGGTAGTATACATGGAATCCAAGTAATAGACAAGAACTGAAGTCTAGGTGGGTATTAACCTAAGAAAACCGTATCCTTGAATTAGAATGGGGTTCCCGAGACCCAAGGTATTATCCTCTCAGAATCCAAGGCAAGAATGAGTCAGTCTATTATTTGATATTGTAATTATGTGATAATTCATTTGGTTCAAGTATTTCATTCCATTAGTGTGGATATGTCATGTAGAGTTGAAACCATTGGTCCAATCCTTATTTTCTATTTGTGAGGATATGCTAAGTAGAATTGCAACCATTTAATCAAGTTTTAGTTAGTCATTAAGGATTACTCAATTATTGAGGTTCATTCCGCTACCTTATATTAACATGGAAATGGATGCTACAGAAATGTAACCTTTATTAAATCTATTTTGATAAGGCTAAGTTATATACTTAGTATACATGCCATTTCACATTTCATATTTCACATTTAATTAACATTTGTAAGCACTTACCTTAGGCGGGTCAAGTGATTAGTATACATGGTACATTCCATTATGAAATTATTAGTAATAACACTCAAATTATGATAGGAAGACTTACCTTTAAGAAGTTCAAGTAAAGGCACACCTGAATGGTTAATCAAACGTGCCGAAACACTAAAAACCCAATTATGACATAACCTTTGACATGAGGCAGATTTAGTTGTGGGTAAAACCACTAACAAATAATCACATATTTGGAAATAGCATAACCATATGATTTTAATGACTATAATCATGGAATATTAATTTAAGAAACGGTTTCCAACGAAACCAGTGGGCCCCACAAAAACATTACAAAAACAATGAACTTTAGGGATGAGTTATAGACCACCCACCTTAGGGTTGTACAGTCCCTCTCCTCTGGTATCATACCTTGATTTTCCTCAGATCATAGTAGATATAAGAAAGGGTAAAAAACACTCACATGGTGATATCTAGGTCAAGAGTGAAAGGGAAGAAGAACGACTAAAGATGACTCGATTACTTACCATTGCACATCCAATGTGATGAACGAAAGCTCGATCAGATACCCGATGAATAATATCTCTTGATTCTAAGTTTGGATCTTCAAAAAGATCCAAAATGAGAGAGAAATAGGTCAATCTAGTATAAGCTCATATTAGGGAGGAAGGGGTTGGATTAATAGATCATTAAGGGAATTTTGGACATTTTACATAGGTTTTTAGCCTGTGCACGATTTTTCCACACAATTTGTCAAACCATGCGCAAACCATACGACATGGTTCTATCCAAACCTGGGAAAAAGGGGTGTTCACACGGTTTGGATGCACGACCGTGTGCCAACCATGTGAGGTTCCATTGTTCGAAAAAACAACTTCCACATAGTTAGGCAAACCATGTACTAATCATGCGAAAACCGTGAAAATTGGTCTATTTTCCCAAAAAGAGGTGTTCTGAGCTCCAAACAAGTCCTGTACACCCTTATAACCTCTGCTAACTCATTAGGAATCTGTATTAGGTCCAAAGTAAATATTTATACCAAAAATTAAAGGATCCATACAAAAGTGAAAAACCGGGTTCTTATAATAATGGGGCTCAACCCTTTATATAGGCTGTGACGGGCTCACCCATGAGATATATTGGGGATCAACACTTTGTATAAGGTGTGTTGGGCTTAACCGTTTCATATAATCATCAAGTACTATTTTAAAAATACGTTCATCACAAAACCCTTTTGAAAAACTCTTCTAATACCATATGAAAAACATTTCCATATAAAAATACAATTTTCATTTAAGAACCCATTTTCAATACCAAGATACCCAAGTAAGGGATTTATATTTCTTTTAAAATAATTTAAGGCTTATTTAAGAATCCAAATATCAAATAACTATTACGGTGGCAGAGAAGTCGTTGTCCCTGTATACGTTAAAACAAAAAACATTCCTTTTGTAATTTTGTAAAGAAAGTACAACTATTTGTATAAAAAGATTATATTTTAAAAACATTGAATGAAATTAAATATAGTCATAAAATTTCCTATATAATCCTTTTATATCCATATAAATAAATATATAAACTAATATCACGAAGAAAAATATTTGATAGTTAAATCCTTAAACCTTCAAGGTTTCACATACCACTCTGAACATTTAAATAATAATCTCCATGAATTAATAAATTTACCAAAATAATAAATAACATTATTATAGATAAAATATGGATATGAAATGTCATATTGGTTTTATATACACATTATAAAAGAATAAAGGTGCATATTATCAAGAAATGCCATAATAAATGGATATTGAGATGAAATCCCTTACCTTGAGTCCAACTCATCACGTACAATCGTTATGTTCCTGAATAATAAACTTAGGTTAATTTATACTTTATTTAAAACCTTTTTCAAGTTTATTATTCTTTTATATCACTTATTACCATGGTATAAAAATTAAATAATTATTTAAGTTAATATTGGATATTTTGTCGATATTCGACACTAGAGTTGAAAATGAACACGGTTTTGATTTCACTAGTCCATGTGGTCATAAGTCCATCATCTCCAGAATAATATTCATAAAATAATAATAACTTTTATAAATTAATCATACTTTTTTAAATTAAACCATTAATTATGGTTATGAGAAATGAACAACTTTATATTCATGGAGACGGTAGGCCATGCGTACAGATGAGTAACGTTTTCATTTTTCATTGATCATTATGGAAATATGGTAATTATTATTTTATATTTCTAGAATTATTATTATATCATCATCAACATAATAATAATATATATATATATATATATATCATACAAGTTATGTGGTGAATAATAACGATTCAAATCGCTTCGTGGAGGTGATAGTTCACACGTATGCACGAACGACGTTATTGTTTTTATGTGCATGAAAGGTAAGAACATAATTGAAATATTATTATTTTAAAATGATAAATATTTCATAAATATTACATATTAATATTAATTCCACCATTATAACCAATCTTGATAGACAGTAATGGAAAACGAACTAAATCAGTTCATGGAGACGATAATTCATACGTACGCACGAACGATTATTTCCTTTCCCATTTGATGGAAGCAGAGATGTATTTAGGGGATGATATTAACATAATAAAATATCAGCATATTGAGGATACTGAATTTATTATTTCATCATGTTTGGAATAAATTTGAAGGAAGTTCAAGAAGAAACAAAATAGAAACACTTAAATAAAACGATACCTCTTCTTCAATTAATCGCCTTTGAAGAACACCTTGACACCTCTAAGAAGGGTGTTATGCCTAAAATAAGGCCTCAAGAAGGTGGGGAGTTATTATAGGAATATTTTTTGTTATATCTTGGCCAAAATAAAAGTCTTTGTAAGTGTGAGTATTAGAGAAGAAAGGGTACCTTTTTATAGGAGAGGGGAGGGGCGCCCTTGGAAACTCTTAAAGTATTAAATTAATATAAATTAAATTTTGGTTCCAAATGGTCCTAAAATAATTTATTTTGAGGATAAGATGATTTGGGACCGAATAACAATAATACAATTAAATTTATACATGTTTTGAATATTTTTTGTAATCCTTATCTTTTTTGATTAACCCTTATTTCCCCCTTTTAATCTTACCATGATATTATGTTATTTAAACTTTGTGGGTTAACGAAATTACCATAACATGTAAAAAGACCAAAAAATTAACATTTATGACATATTTGGACTTATAATAAATATTTTGTTGAATATTATATTTTTATAAATTTAATTTAATTTAATAAAATAATTTATGTTTTAAAATGCTAATAGTGTCCATTTTGACACTATTCATTATTTGAATATTAAAAAATATCATAACAAGAAGATAAGTTCAAAAAAGATCCTTTAAATTATAAAGAACATATCAAACCTATTCATAAAATTATTGTATGTCATAAATTATTTCATATAATATTTATTTTAATATTTATAATGTAATTTATTTGATTCTTTCATTACTTAGGAAATTACTACATCATCTTTGTGTCACAATTTAATTTAATTATTTATTTCCTAAAAATTATAAATAAATTACCATTATGTAGGAAATATTTTTAAATTTCTAATTAATATTTATATTTGAAGATATCACTTATATAACCCACATTAAAATTATTTTTGTAAGAAGTGACATGATTATGACATTTTTTCCATTAATTTAAATTAAATATTATAAATGTCACAATCAAACCCAAGTGACTTCCAAAGGACAAAGTTTCATTCAAAAGGTTTTCTTGGTCGGCCATAACTCATACAATAGTTTTAGGACAAGATTTAGGGTAGTTTTATAATATCATAATATTATTTTTACCCATATTTTCTTAATTTACCCTTTAACTGTGGAAAATAAAAATAATTACTGAAGTTACTATTCATAATGTCAAAAAATAAAAGGGACCTATTTACATAATTTTTACCTTTTAATTTTAAATATAAAATCCATTTTTCCAAATTCAAAATACAAAATTAGCAGAAATTAATTTAAAATTAATTCCCATTGTCAAAATGAGAAAGTGGGGTTTTTAAGAAGTAAAATCTATCAAAAGATTGACATGTGTTTATGCACATTTTTAATGTAAAATTACTTTTAATGACCAAAATTGGATTAAATGATAAACAAATAATACAATTACACTTTAAAAACAATTAAAAATATAATCTAAATATATAAATAAATTAGACAAAAAGGCAGTTTTGAATTAAAATGCATTGTTTTTCACTATTGATTAAAAAATGAATTTTATCAGAAAAATACCAAAAATTAAACCAAAGTAAATTTTGATACCCCAATTCTAAATAAGAACTTTATTTTGTCAAATATAACATATAAAAGTGTTAAAAATAATATTTAAAAAGGGTTCACTATCAAAAAACGATAAAAATATATTTTAAAAATATTAGAGTATTTTATGCTTAAAATTGGATTTATTTCCATTTTAAGCCTCTAAAATTTATTATAAGAAAATAAAAAAATTTAATAATTTTTTTTAAACAAAATATAGTTATTTATATTTAGTCCCACTAATACAACAACTGGGAAAATACCATTTAAAATAATAATAATAATATTATATTATTTTTCGGTATGACTCAGTGTTGTGTGCAATATAAGATTTCGAAGAAACCCATTGTTGTGTGTTGGGTATTATATCAAACATAGCATACTTCTTAAATTAAAATTAATATTTAATTCATAAATATTAATAAATATGAAAATTTCATATATTTTAATTAGCTCGGATGTTACAATATACCCTTACACTCGGGTAGCACTATGTAAACAATTCCAATAGTGTGTGTGCACTGTCTTGGTAAAAATAAGGTAATATAAAATTTATGTAACAAATAATGTTACCTGTTCTTATTTTCAATTCCAAAAAAGTATTCAATTGAAAAAACTTCTTTAATTTCTTACCTAGAAGATGGTAAGAACTTCCTGGACTTTATTAAAGGAAAACCAAGTCTGATTTTTTCCATTATGATTTTCACAGTCTAATTCCTCTCTGTAAAATTCTCCCTAATATAATTCTTTTCAGTACAGTTCTTCCTCAGTCCGAAAATCACTTTACAAAAACCCCGAATCCAATTATACAGCCTGATATTATGATAGTTGAATAAGATTGACAGTCCAAAAATGGAAATCGGTTGAGTATGATAATCACTAAGTATGATGATCAACTGAATAAAATGTTGTGATATGGTCTCTTATTTTTCACTTCAATATGTCAAAACTTTTCAAAAATAATCTCAAAATGGAAAGCATCTTATTCTCTCTAAAAACATATAACTTCTCTATCTTCTCTAGTGAATAGTACATTGGTCATCAGAAAAGTATAATATACTTTTCTACTTTTATAGGCGACCCATGAGAGATTTAGTAGGAATCCCAAAAATCTTTCCCATTTAATCAAATTCACTCCAATCACAATTTCCCCTAAAATCTCGAGTCCATTTTGACTTCATCAATGTTTCTAAATTCTTCTAGAATCTTTACTTCTTCTTTAGAATTTTATTTCAATTTCTAGTCTGATTTTTAATTCATGTGTCTGATTTTATGAATCCAATTTCTTCAATAAAAGCTCTATATCAATTTAATGAAAATTTATGAAGAAATGGATACCATTTTGATTTTCTAAATATGATGATGTATATCAATTGAATATAATTATTCTTTTGAATATCAAGCTCCCCCTTGAAAATATATTCAACACACTCCTTTATATCTACTCTTAAACCACTTATCACTATTTCACCTTTTCTATAGACCCACTTGATTGATAAAAAAATAAATTCAACCCCTTTTTAATGGTTTAACACCTTGTTGATCATATTCATTTCTTTTCTTTTAATTCATCAGTCTCAAGTAATTCTTTCACCAACTATGATGGCATACCAAGTCTGATCAATAGTTTCTTTCTTTTCTGAATATGATACCACTTAAAACTTATTTATCTTTTCCCATCAAATTAATTATAATTCCTCTAAATACATTCAAGGATCAATTGCTACAGTGCCCGAATCCAATTTTCATGCTTACAATCTTTCTAAGTATGATTATCCTGGATACAATCATCTTGATCATTCTGAGTGTGATCTTTTTCTTCTTTAGATAGAGTATAATTTTCTTGTTTATGATCAATTATGAGTACGATCTTCAACACCTTATTTCTTTCCACTTAGATCTAATTATTCTGAATACAATTTACAACATCTCTATCTTCTCTTCCACCCATATACGATAAATCTTGGTATGATTTGGAATACCTATTTTCTATTTTCTTCCATCAAGATTGAATCATAAGTTCTCTAATCATATTATGACTTATATGAAATTCAAATCAGAAAAGAATCATCACATTTAAATTTTATCGTAGTCATACAGACTCCGATACAATCACTTATTTCATATCAGATATAGAGTGAATCCGATGAACATTTACTTCCAGCAAGATACATTCTCCATGTGACAAATTTTCTCATTCTAGATAACAATCATTTACTCATTATGAAATTCTCCCATTCTGAACCCAAGGTGAGTCTGATCAGAACCTCTTCCTTCAACCAGATTTTTTCATTACGATGGAAATTTATTACACAATGTGAGTTTGATTATTTTGAAAACAACCACCAATACAAATTTCACTAAATAGAAATTGAGGTGATTTTATTTCTTCAAAAACATTCCTTGACAAAAAACGATAAAATTTGAAAACAAAAACTTTCCTCATCAGCATCGTCCTAACAATATCCCCCTTTGGATTTTATTATCAACCAAGTTTCATAAATCACTGAACTTTTTATCCTCAAGAAATGGATCACTTGTCAATAATTTTAAGCCTATGTGAGCTAAACCATTGTAGGAAACAAGAATCATTGACATAAAAACCATGCTGTCCAGAAGTAGTGACTATAAAACCCTTTTTCCTTTTCCTTACTCAGCTCTTCTTTAACCTCATATTTTTTTATCCTCCTTGGAATAAAAAAAATTCTTTTTATATAACCACTCCAACAAAAAGTTAGAATATTTTACACACAATAAAATTCTGAATTTACAGCTTACCGATAAATCCTTTTTTTATATGAAAAACATCTATTTATGAAACAATTATACCCCTTGAAAATATAATACAAAGGTAATATGAGAGAGGGGATATAAAAACATACCTCAACCTTGATGAGAAATAGTTTGTACACTAATGTTTGACCTCAATTTAGAAAATGATTCCATTGGTAAAGGTTTTGTTAAAATGTCAACAACTTGTTCTGATGTTGGAACATTTTCTAACTTCAATTCATTATTCTCCACATTGTATTTGATGAAATGATATTTGATATCAATATGATTTGAACGAGAATGTTGAACTGGATTCCTAGTGATATTTATTGTACTTTTATTATCAAAACCCAAGATAAAGGGTAAATTCACTTCAAAAAGTAAATATTCCAATTGAGTTTTCATCCACATAAGTTGAGTAGTGGATTGAGTGGAAACAACATACTTAGCTTCAGATGTATTGAGAGTTACTAAATTATGTTTCTTTGAATGCTAAAAAACACAATTATTTGCTAGAAAGAATACTCCACCATATGTGGATCTTCTATTATCAACATTTCCTACCCAATCAGTATCTAAATACCCAAACAAATCAATAATATCTGAGATGCCATACCAGATTCCAAAATATTTTGTGCCTTTGATGCATCTGAGAATTTTTTTTCTATCAAGTAAATGTGATTCTTCTTGAGCACTATAAAATCTTGCATATAAGGTAACATCATAAACAATGTCAAGTTTTGAGGAATTTAAATACAATAAACTCCCAATTAACTTTCTAAATTATTTCTGATCAACTTCATTTCCTTCTCCAACTTTAGAAAACTTTATTCCCACTAATATTGGTGTGGAAACAAGTTTTGATTTTTCCTTGCAAAACCTATTAAGAAGTTCCTTAGAATACTTTTATTGATAAAGGAAAATGTATTTCTTCCTTTGATGTACTTTTAACCTAAGAAATTATTTCATTTCAACCAACATGGAAATTTCAAATACCTTTTTCATTTCTTTAGAAAACATTTCACAATAATTTTCATCATTCCCAGTATAGATAATGTCATCAACATAAACAATAAAAATGATAGGATATTATTGACTTTCTCTGATGTAGATATTTCTATACACTCTTCCTTTATTGAAATTCATCTTCCTTAAGCATGAATCCAATTTAAAATACCATTCCCTTGTAGATTTTTTAGGCCATACAAAGACTTTTTCATTATACACACATAAATTTCATCTTTATTAATAATAAATCCACAAGGCTTCTCAATATAAACTTCCTCTTAAAGATCACCATTTAGGAATACTGATTTAACATACATTTGAAAGATCTTATAGCCTCATTATGTAGCAATATAAAGAAAGATTCTGAGTGTTTCAAGTATTTTCATCAATGAAAAGTTTTCATCAAAATCAATACCCTCAATTTGTGAATACCCTTTTCACACCAATATTGCTTGGTTTCTTATCACTTCACCTTCTTCATTCTACTTGTTCTAGAAAACCCACTTTGTACCAAAAATGTTTTTGGTTTCTGGATTGGGTACGAGTTCCCATGTATCATTCTTTTCAATTTGATCCAACTCTTCATTCATGTCCTAAACTCATTTGGATTCTCAAAAGCTTCTTTCACATCATTCAGATTCACTTTTGAATATAAAGAAGTATGTGTAATATCATTTTATATCCTTATTATTTGATCCTTTTATTGTTGATCACCAATTTTATTCTGATCTTCCACTGTCGTCCTCATCCTTGGATGAGGTTTTTGAAAATATTTCTCATCACTAGAAATAACTAAGTCCGATTCTTCTTTTTAAGGAAAAATACAATTTTTTGTATCCTTATCAGAATTGTTTTCTTCAACTTTCTCAACTTCCTATTATGCTTGAATATGTTTTTATTTCTCACCTCTTTCAATTAGTTTTACATCAAAAAAATCAACAATTATTTTTTTTTGTTAAAAAATCTATTTCCACTTCCTTCTAGAGCATAGCCAAGAAATATTCCATCCTCACATTTCTGCTTGAACTTTTAATAGTTTCCACCTTTATTCATTATAATACATGGACTCCTGAAAACTATTAAGTGTTTCAAACTTGGAGTTTTTCCATAAAAAAATTCATATGTTGTCATATATAATTGAGGCCTATAGAAAAAATGGTTCTGGATATAAATATCAGTACTCATGGCTTGTCTCCCAAAGTAACGAGAGAGGCCATGTTCAAGTAATATGGTTCTTCCCATTTCCACTAAACTTATATTCTTTCTTTCAGAAATCGCATTTTGTTGAGGGGTGTATGGGGAACTATACTCATTCAAAATTACATGTTTCTATACATAAATTTTGAATTATTCACTTATATATTCACCACCATTGTCTGTTATCAAACATTCTTTCTCAGCCTTCTATCTGAAACATTTAAACATTTTCAAATAATCTGATTTATGTTTTATATACATAACATAAGTAATGCAAGTAAAATAATAAATTAAAGTGATGTATTACTTATCTCCATTTGTTTATTGTTTTATCATTGGCCCAAAAATATCATAACTAATCAACTCTAAGGGTTGTTTTGAATAAATCTCAACTTTCTTATGCACAACATTCATAATCTTTTCTTTCTGACAAATAGTGTAACACCAATATCTTATTCTTGGAAAATCAGGAATGTATTGAACACCATATCATGTTTTCAATTTTCTCATGCTTCTTTGACACATGTATACCAAACTTTTATGCCTCAATTGATTATATTCCACCATAATCATGTAGCAAGTGTTTTTTATTTCACCAACCTGAAACAAATTTCCTTTTATACATTGGCCTCTTGTAACATTTTTTTCCATCTTCTTCATTTTTCATAAAAAATCCATATTTTCTGAAGATAAATTTATCACCCTCATCACACAATTGTGAAACACTTAACAAATTGTGTTTATCCCATCAACATACAATGATTTCTTGGATTTCCAATTTTTTTCCAATGATGGCTGATCCAACACCTTTGATTCTCAATGATTCAAAATTTAAAAATGTCACCATGACCTCTTTAAAATCATCCAAATTTTTCAAAAAATTTAAATATCATATCATATGAGATGAAAACCCATTATCAAGGATCCAAGGCCATTCTCCCTTTGTAGCTTTAAATATGGTTTCAGCAACAAGAGCTTTTACTTGTTCTTTTTATATCTTCACCTTCGACTTTTGAGAATTGTTAAGAATCTTTTGTTATCCTAGAAGAAAAGTAAGAAATAATTTTTCAAGGTGTCTAGATTTTTCACATATTTAAAAAATAGTTTACAAAGGTTGGAACCTATTTTTAATCTTCACTCCCATGTTTTCATGTTTCTTTAAAACAATCTTCTCAGACTTCTTCTTTTGATGGAATTATCTCCCCCTAAAACATTACCTTTCATAACCTATGGAATAATATTAATGTTTTTGGTTGAACCAAAACATATTTTACATGTTTCTTAATCCACCAAAATTTCATCAATAACTATAAAATGAGTATTTTCCTCTGAAACTTCCATACTGGCCAGAATTATGAATTCATTTCTCAGCTACCTTGATTTATTTCTTTTATGAGCCATTAACCATTATATTATCAATCAAAGTCTTCCTTTTCTTTTCTAATTTATCAGAACCAAAATTGTTTATAACTATTTTGAACTTATATTATTTTAAAACATTTTTGAACTCAGGGTTCTTTGAGACTTCTAAATTCATGACTTTGTTGGAGTTGGACCCATACACGACTTTCCTAGCTTTCTTCTTTTAAAAAACAATTTCATCTTTATTCTAAAATTTTTGAGGCATTTTTTTGATCCTTCATTAGTTTATCCTCTCAGTAACTTTCACCAACTTTAGTGATAGTGTTTTTAATACTTGTACTTTGCTTTTTAGCTTTAGAAAGTTTTTGTGGGACAAGTTCTAACTATTCTTCTTAATCTTCCAACTTATCTTTTAGATTCTAGTTACGATTCTTTTCTTCTTCAAAATATTTCCTCATTTCATTAATATATTTCACCATCCTAATTTTCTAATAAAAAAACACACTTAATTTCTTTTTTAGGAACATTCACCTTCTAATTTTTTGTTTTGATTTTCAAGCCTTCTAATCTTTCTCAGACATTCTTTCAACTCTTATTTGAAATGATGTTCAAGTTGAGTTTCTTATTCTTTAGAGATACTGAATCTGAATTCTTCATCACTACTATAATAAAATTATTTTCAATACCATATTCAACTGATTTTTCAGATTCATCACCACTTCCTTCTTCTTCATCATATTTGGATAAGAAACTCTTTTTTTTTGGATTTGAAGTAATTTATTTATATCCTTGTGGAATTAAATTTCCCTTTATCCCCCTATTTCTTCTATGATCTTATTGGATTTATTTCTTATTCATCACTGTTCTATTCTTTCTTTCTTTCAGGACAATTGGAATCAAAGTTCTCAATGACTCCACATTCAAAACATTTCAAGGGAAGTTTCCCTTTGTATTTACGTATAAATATTTTCACATTTTTAGAAAACAAGGATAAAATATTATCAAAATTTTTACAATAATAATCTTAAAAATTAGATTCTCCAGCTTCATATTCAATAATAATCTTCTTTGAATTTTCTTTTATTACAACCTCGAATGACATTTCTCTATCAACCTTTTTTTTTCTTTTCATAGATTTCTCCCTTCTCATTTAATAATTAATGACAGTGCTATGAAAATCATTAAGAGATAATGTTTCAGGATCTTTGTATTCCAATGAAGATACTTTTACATCAAACTTATCGGGAATGATTCTTAAAATATTTTCAAAAACTGTTGAATTATCTAAATTCTCACCAAGACATCTGATAATACCAACAATGTCATCTACCCTGGTAAAAAAGTTCCCAACAAATTCTCACTCACCCATCTTCAAGTCATGATAATTCAATCTCTAGATTTAAAGTTTTTCCTTATCCAATTTTGAATTTACTTCGTATATGTTTTTCAATTTATCCCATATACCTTTGGATGTGAAAACACTTTTAACTATTATGAATTAACTTTCAGAAAGTGATGATAATATTAGATTCTTGGCCCTTCCATCATTCTCCAAATTCTTCTTATTAACCGATATAATAGGATCTTTAAAATCAATAGGAGGAAACCCATCATTTGTGGATTTAAGAACATCATATACAATAAACATAAGATAGGGAAACAATCTATCTTTCTAGATATGATAATTATTTCCATAGAAAACCAAAATACCTTTATTGTTCAAATAATTCAAATTCTCCATTATCAAATAATAAGTAAAGGGAACCTATGCTCTGATACCAGTTGAAAGTGACCAGTCAATGTAACTGTATCACTGATAGGGGGAGGAGATTAATTAGTGATACTCTTTTTTTATTTTATGTTTCTTTGAAAGAAACTTTACCTCCTATTAAAGATTCAATTCTCTACTAAAAATAATTCAACCCCACATTCAAAGGAACACATGTATTTACAAGGTTCACTATTCAATAAGAATAGCTATATCCTTGGTATGGTATTCAAATGATCCAATACCACAGAATCTATTAGAAATAAATCCCTGGATTATAATGAGTAGGATATACCCTTAAAATTATGTAGCACTATGCAAACAATTCCAATAGTGCATGTGCACCCTCTTAGAAAAAACAGGGTAATAAAAAATTTATATAAAAAATCATGTTACCTATGATTCTTTTCAATTCCACAAATGTATTCAATTTAAAACACTTCTTCAATTTCTTATCCAGAAGATGGTAAGAACTTCTTAGAATTTTTTAAGGAAAAACCAAGTCTGATTTTTCTAGTATAATTCTCCCAGTTTGATTCCTCCAAGTGTGATTCTCCCCAATAAGATTATTCCTGGTATGAATCTCCCACAGTCCAAAAATCTCAGTATGAAAATATTGAATTTGATTATCTATCCTAATATGATGATCAACTGAATATGATTGAAAATACTAAAATGGTAATCATCTAAGTATGATAATCATTGAGTACAATGATAAGCTGAATACAATGTTATGATCTTGTCTCTTTTCATTCACTTCAATCTATCAAAACTTTTCCAAAATAATATCAATATGGAAAACCTCTTATTCTCTTGAAAAACTCACCGCTTCCCTATTTTCTTTGGTGAATAGTACATCAGTCATCAGAAAAGTACAATGTAATTTTCACCTTTTATAGGTGACCTATGAGATATTTTAAAGGAATCCAAAAAATCTTTCCCACTTAATCAAATTCACCCAAATCAAAATTTCCCCTAAAATATCAAGGGATTTTTTTTTTACTTTTTCAATGATTTGCGATTCTTTTCCAATCTTAACTTCTTCTTTAAACTTTCATTTCAATTGCGAGTCTGATTTTTAATTCATGAGTTCGATTTTTCTGAATTATATTTGTCCAATAAACATCTCTATATAAATTTAATTTAAATATATGATGAAATTAATACCATTATTATTTTCTGAATAAAATTATATATATAAATTTAATATAATTATTCTTTTGAATTTTTAGCTCCCCCTTGATAACATATTTAGAAAACTCCTTCATCTTTTCTCTCGAACCACTTCTCACTATTTCAAGTTTTTTCTGGACAAACTTTATTGTTAAAAAAATAAACCCAACCCCTTATAAATGTTTGACTATATTTTTTATCATGTTATTTTCATTTATTTTCATTTATTGGTCTCAAGAAATTCTTCCTTTGATTATGATGGTATACCGAGTCTGATCAACAACTTCTTTCTTTTTTGAATATGACACCACTTAAAAATTCTTTCTATTTTTACATCAACTTCATTCTCATGCCTCTGAATATGTTTGAGGATTGGCTGCTATAATGCTTGAATTCAATTGTCATGAGTAATATCTTTCTGAGTATGATTGGCCTGGATACGATCATCCTGATCATTCTGGATATGATCTTTTTCTTCCTGATACTGAGTACGATTTTCCTGGGTATGATCAATTTTGAGTATGATCTTCAACACATTATTTTATTTCCACCTAGGTCTAATTATTCTTGAATATAATAAAAAACATCTCTATATTATCTTCCACTCAGATATGATAAATCTGGGTACGATTTAGAATACATATTTTCCAATTTCTTCTATCAAAATTGCATCATATGCTCTCTGATCAACTTATGATTTATATGAAATTAGAATAAGAAAATCATGGTCACATTTAAATTTTATCATTTTCATGCAGACTCCGATACAATCACTTCTTTCATATCTTATCCCGAGTGAATCTTATAACCATTTACTTACAAAAAGACACATTCTCCATGTGACTAATTTTACCATTTAAAATAACAATCAATTCCTCATTATGATCTTATCCCATTCCGGACCTAAGGTGAGTCTGATCAGAACCTTTTATTTCAACCAGATTATTTTCATTATGATGGACTTTTCATAAACAAAGTGAGTCCAATTATTTTGAAAAAAACCATCAATACGATTTTTACCAAATACAAAGTGAGGTGATTTTCTTTCTTCAAAAACTTTCCTTGACAACAAAATAAAACATTTGGAAAAAAACACCTTCCTCACCAACTTGGTCCTAAAATCTAGTAAGGTGCGAGTATAAGGGGTGGTATTTATAAGGGAATAAGAGGGATGTTTTTCTAATATTATATTCATTATATTATTATTTTTACCCAATACTACAAATATTGATGAAAATTGTTACTATATATAGTAAATTATGTGTTTTTGTTGGAACTGATGTTTTCTTACATCACCCCTTATGAAATTAATCATTTATTTAACTGATAATGTTAAATATCATATCTATTCATATTTCACTACTAACCAAAGATTCAACTATTTTATAAAAATACAAAAAAATAATTCTAAACATTTTTTAATGTTTATATTCAAAAAATTAATTACATTTTATGAATTTTTTTCCTAAATATGATAAAATAAATTTTAAAAATAAATTATTTATTTATTTAAAAAATAAATTTTTTAATTTTATAGTAATTTATGTGACCTTTTAAAAAAATATTTAAAAGAACATAAAATCAAATTATGGTTATAATGAAACATAATATTAATTTATAAATAATTTTTTTTTCAAAACCTTATATTTTTATAAAATTGAAAATAAAAACATATGTTTTATAAAAATACAAACATGTATTTTATCCAAATTTAAAATATTTATTTATGGGTATCATGATATAAATGTATCATACTTCCATTTTATAGGATATGTAAATATTATTTTACACTTAACATTGGTAAAATAACCATTCTAGTGGTTAGGTTACTATTTCTAACAATCATCTTACTTATAGAGAATCAAGCTTAACATACATGGATATTACATCATTTTATATAAATATTCAACAAATTATAAAAGTACATGCCCAAGGATCATAATAGTTTAGTGCCTTTTTAAATTTGGAACATAATATTCTAACTTGGTAAAAGATCTTCAATATTTCCCATAATGATATTCCCCTTTAGTAATTCTACTTAAAACCTTTCTTCATAACCTAGCGAAAGGAATCATAAGAAAGGGTGAGCGCAAATGCTTAGTAAGGGTAAATAAAGGATATTCATAATCATAACATGATTGTAAAGGTATGAGAACATGAGAATAACATTTCATGATCATACTCTGCATATTAAAGACCATATACATGAGTCATAGAATAAATTTTAGATGTTCATAAGACACAAATCATAAGTTAATTAAGAGCATAATCAATGAGAGCATAATATAGGAATAATATATATAATATTTTTCATACATGTAAGAATATAAAATCATTCCCTATAAGTCAAGGTTTACTATAAAAAGCCATCATGGCACTTTATGTGGAATACACCTAATGGATGGGACACACCACCATGCCCAGTCATAGTAGTTTCATTTTAGTGGAATGGGTTCACTCACAAAACCATCTTAATAGTCAAGTTTTACTCCCAAGATCATCTTTCTAGTCAAGGTTCACTCTTAAGACCATTTTAGTAATCAAGGTTTACTCTAAAGACTATCTTAGCAGAAAAAGTCTTTTACTAAAATGAGTTCAATATCCATTCCAACCATTTCTATACCATGGGATATAAAACTTTACCCAATGTATTTTAGGGATATATAGGAACCACCCATCTCATAATTATATCATATATACGCATGCAATAAAATAGTAAAATAATCATCATATCATGACCCATAAAAATAGTTGGGTTTTATAAACATCATATTGTAACTCATGAAATGAAATGGGTGTAATAAAATTTTTATCATATAATAACCACTGTAAAATAGATAGGTTTCATAATCATAGAATAAACCGTGGAAGGAAGTGTATTTCATAAACTTTTTATCATGGTATAATTTGTGGAAGTTAAATAGGTTTCATAAACAACTTTCCATATTAATGAAAAACCCTTAAAAGAAAGAATAAGAATGGAATCCTTGGATAATATCCCTAGTAAATAATAAAATTTACCAAAATTCATTATATTATATAGATAATGACTTTTAAATATCACATGGAATATTTTTTATGGAAAATATCCTCCCTTTGTAAATCCCTTTCATAAAACCATTTCAAAAATCATTTTTTATAAAGAAATATTTGAAATTTCATTGAAAAAATTTATTGAGGAAATTATATTTTACAAATTAAAAGAAAATATTTTTAAAACATAAATAATTTTTAAAACCTTATTATTCGAGTTTTTTTGAAAACATATAAATAATGCTTGATTTTTTTTAAAACCCTTTTGATTGAAAAAACTTTTAAAGATCATGAAGAAAAATATAAAAAAAATTTAAAACCATTTTATTTGAAAAAAAATTGAAAAATTATAAGTAAATCTTGAAAACCTTTTGAAAAAAATTTTATTTGAAAATACTTTGAAAACTTATAGGGAAATATTGAAACATTTTTAAAACCTTTTTATTTTAAAACACTTAAAAAACTTGTGAAGAAAGCATGAAAGAATTTTGAAAACCTTTTTCCTTGAAAATGTATTTGTAAACTTATAAAGTAATATTTGAAAATAATTGAAATAATTTTTATTTGAAAGTAAACATAAAATATTATTTGATAACATTTTTAAACCATTTTTTGGAAACATGGTTTTGGAAGAAAACAGATTTCCTACCAAAGAGAGAAATGATGTCGGATTTTCATAAAAAAATTTCCTTAATTACCATATGTTCCAAAGAGTGGAAAAAATGGTAACAATAAATGAATATATCATGAAAAAATAAATTTGAAGAAAAATCATTAGAATTATTGAGATATGGATCAGGTGATTTCATCAGTGGAAGCATAATCATAAAATATCCCGATAAACAATGAGATTGTAACAATAAATTCTTAGCACCTCGGAAAATTTGAATCAGAGTCCCCCTGAAATAATGAGAATATATTAAGATTAAAATATCATTTAAAGAAGTATATTCATGGTATAAAAATTAAAAGGGTATTATATACACCTTGTAAATGAATATAGGTGCAAAACATAACACGTGTCTCAAAAAAGGAAAATTGAGACAAAATTACTTTACCGATTTGGTAACTTTTGAACCATAAAACTCATGAAAGATAGATCATAAAATATATATTTAAATACCTATAAATTTAATTATAATAATCATATAATAAATTCAAGTTAATTATATTCACCACACAAAATAAATGAGTGGTGAATATGATAAAAGTCTTGTAGAAATAAAAATGAGACTATAAATCCCCTTACCACTTGAGTAACTTTTGAATCATGGGGCCCAGGAAAGAATAACATAAATTAAAACATTTAACATAATGAAATAAATGAAATTCATGATATACCATTTCATAGGCAAGTATATACACTACCAAAAAATAACAAGTGGTAAATATAATATATATCTCACAGAAATAAAATTGAGATGAGAAAATCCTTACCTTATGTATTGAATTTCATCATACATGTTCAAGTATCCTGTATAATAAGTATAATTTTATTATAAATATACCATATAACAATATTCTTATATATAATACCATATATGATTTTATTATTACTTTATATTTTCTGTTTATTAATAATTTATTGTTAAAGTTATGTTTCGGGTAATAACCACTTGGTTTTTTGCATATGTTTTGATTTGTTATTCTTGATACTCTTACATAGATCATAATTTAATTATTTAAATAATTTAAAAAATGATTTTAATATGATATATTTTAAATATATAAATATTTATAATAATATATAAAATATTGAAATATTAAATGGAATACACCGTTTATGGAGACGGTAGCCCGTATGTATGCATGGACACTATTTTTGTTTTCTTATCGTATTGAAAGATAGATAGTAAATGACATATATGAATATATATATATATATATATATATTATAATTATAGTAGAATTATTATTTCATATGTATCATATATGTTTATTAAACCCATAATTAATATATTCAGTGTAAAGTGTGAAAAAATCACATCGCTTTGAGGATGCGGTAGTCCACATGTCCACAAATGATGTTATCATATTTAAAAAAATTTGAATCCATGAAGGTATGCATTATATAATAATTAAATAGTAATAAATACATAATAAATATCATATAAATCATATAGAAATATAAATTACATCATTATTTCTAACCTCGAAAGGTGGAAATTCAAGAACGAACGACATTATTTCATGAGGTGGTAGTCCGCTATCCACACAAACCATGATTTGCATATCCCATCTAATGGAAGTATGTGTGAGTGTAGGTTATAAAATTGACATAAAAATGTATCTGTATTTTATAGATACTATTATTTTTATATAATATTAATATAAAAATAATTTAGGGGGGGGGGAGAAAGAAATAAAACAAAAATTCTTGTGGAAAGATGTTACCTTATCTTTGGGTAACTCCTTTTGGTTTGCACCAAAGGGATTAATTGGTTGGATTTATGCCAAAAGTGAGGCCTCTAGGATGATGTGAGGGAAGTTGGGAGGATATTTGGTCATGGTTTTTCTGATACAAAGGGCTTGATAGGTGTGAATAAGTGAGGGGGTGGGGATGAGTGCCCTTTTTATAGTGGATGGGGAGTGAAATTCCTGTAAATATAAAAAGGAAAACAGTATTTAGATGTCTCCCTTACATCATGTGCCTCCAATAATGTTTAATTTTGTAAACAAAGGAGTATATGGTAAAAATATTTCTATAAAAAATCTTTTGGGCAACGTTTTAGGTTATTTGTTCCCTTAGGTTAAATTTTAAGCACTGGGTAAACTTATTTTTACCATAATCACTGTAAATAATTTTAATTACTTTCACGAATTAGTTTGGTCAAAAAATAAGTTTTTCTTATTAGAAATTAAAAATAATTGTGATTCAAAATATTTAATCCATTTCTAAAAATTATAATCACAAAAGTGACATAAATTAATTTAATATTAATTCCACATGTGAGATGAGATGATGAGTTTTTTACAGTGAAAAGTTCAAAAGTTTGAAATGTTTTTATATCCTATTTAAATGAGAAATTGATTCCAATGACATAAATTTTATTAATATATTTATAATTGATATAAATATACTTTAAAAACAATTTAAAATATAATTTAACTATAAAAATAAATTAGACAAAAATGAAGTTTTCAATTAAAATTCAGTGTTTTCACAATTCATAAAAAACGAAACATCTAAAAAAATAAAAAAATTCACCCAAAGTAAATTTTGATATTAATTTTTAAAAAATGATATTTTTTAAAATAAGATTTATAAAATTTTTATAAAGTATATTTTAAATAGGTTCTCCATTAAAAGGCAGTAAAATTACCTTTATTAAAAATATATATCTTTACGTGTAAAATTGGATTTATTCTTATCTATTATTTAGAAAACACATAAGATTAAGGCTAAATAGGTATATATATATATATCATTAAAATAATTTATCAAAACCGTTTTAATTAATTTATTTTGGTAAAACATATTTAATTGCATAAATATAGTTTTCTAGCAAAAGATTTTCTATATTTTCAAAAGGGGTTTATTTTCATTTCTAGTTAATTGGTCACCAAATAATTATTCTTATATACATGTGTGAACAATATTTTATTAATTTAATCAATCTTATTGATAACCACCATTCTAGTAGCTGGGAAAAAATTATAATAATATTTTAATAATAACATTAATAGTACATTGTAGTTTAGTTAAACTAGTTATTGTATTTAACGCAAGCTATCAAAGAAACTATGTATTGCGTGTAACACATGACAAAAATAGTTTTTAATGTACTAAAAGATAATCTAAGTGTTTATTGTAGCGTAATATTAACTTTGTGTTTCTTGCAACGCAAACCAAAGTTAGTTCTTTCATATAACACCAGCTATATTCAGTGTTGTATGAAATTAATAATATCAAAAATATTAAATTAATTCGAAAAAAATTCACAAAAATCACATAGTGTTACATTATTACCCCCTTAAAATGAATTTATCCCTAGAAATTCATCTGGGTTTTTAAAGGTTTAATAATTGAAGGTTCCTTTCATAGTAACTCACATTGTAATAATGAATACTAAAACTTCCTTTAAAAAAATGAAAGTCGAAAACACAATGGTTACCCAAATAAAATCATTATCTAGTTTCCACATGGGAGAACATATGTGGAAAGTTAAAACATGTACATTGATGAAAAATCTTGCTATCAAATTTGGATGGATAGTGATAGAGAACAAGGTTAAGATAAAGTTAACGATCAAAAATAAATAAACCAAAGTGGCCTGAAAAAGGTTATTTCTATCATCAAAATCTTGTTAATGGGATAAAATTTTATTTCAAGACCATTTTCATAATGTTGAATATTTTTTATGAGAAGATATACTTTCTTGATTTTAGCACAATCTCACACTTTGGTTGTGTCTTGACTAATTTCCACATCACCTCTTACTCTAAAAATTAAGGTTAATTTGTTATACATGAATCACTAATGGATTATAAGATCCATATATAGAATTATAAGTTATTATATATGTATTTAGTTATAATCATAGAAAAATGGTCCGCACAGGTCATCCAATATGAATAAATCCTCATATGGTGAGATAATACTTTAATCACAAAAACCTCATATAAATTTTAACATAAAAAATTACATAAATGGTCAACTATATATCCATTAAAAAAGATGAAAATACAAAACATTATAAATAATGTCACTAAATTTATCAAAACTATCTTAGCATTGATCCCCCATATATCGTAATGTAGCTCTTATATGTCACATACCAAACATATGAATACCTTTATTATGAATTCTCCTAAAACATGGTAATTACCATAAATACTAATTTAAAAGATGAATTCATTCTTATTCCAAATATTATTAGATATACTCTTTAAGTTCAAAAAGTTTTACACTCCATCTGTGATAACATAAACCACTTTATAATTAAATCCTTAATTAGTTCCAAGGTAATTAGTACCATCCAATTTACTTATTCATATCCAACATATATTTATCCATACATCATAATCTTAACATTAAGAATATATTAAGGGTTATCTTTCCCTTAATCTTGTATTTCCCATGAATATATCCTTAAAATTAAATCACTTTTATAGTCCGTCAGAACCATTCAACATATTCTCGTAAATCCTTATCAAAAAACATAAAATGAATAATCCTTATATATTTCACTATTCATAATTTTTGAGTCCAAATACATAAAAACTTCAACCATTACACTCAATCCTTAAGACATTAACAAGGGTACCTCATCCTATTTCATAATACCTCCTTCATTTAATATTTCACATGTAGTCTCACCATTATTAGCAATGTAACCATTACTTATACCTCCTTGATTATTCTCTTCATGAACTTTTCACTTAAGACATCGATTTTCATAATGCCTATTCATTCCACATTTAAAGACTACAACCATCAATGATGTATTAGGGAGTCCATTAGTCTCATTTATTGTATTAAAAAAACTTTCTATTTTTACTTTATAGTTAGTTTATTTGGGTACTTATTTAACATAGTCAAAATATATTCCCGTACCTCTAATACATTCACTTGGGTGCTTATTTTTACATTCTCGACAAAAAGGAAGTTGAATATTCTTTCCTACATGGTCTCTATTACTCAAAATCTCTACAAAATATTTACTTATCTTATTTTGTGATTTAAATAGTTGGTTAAGGTAAATTTTATTAATCATATTTTGTTAAAATTGATTAAGAATGATTACAAAATCCTTCACTCTAGTGATCGTCCCATATGAATGCTCATCATCACAATTTTTATCACATTCATCATTAAACTAGTTATTTATTGTTCCCACCATTTACTTAAAAACTGAAAGAATAGTGTGAGAAACTGATATCATAGTAGAAGACCACATAATCATGAAAAATTACTTATTGGATTCCTAAACCATGAAACCTTATTTTAAACCTATGACACCTCAGGCTTATCCTTAGAGACATCCCTAAACATATACTTTGTAATATCCCTAGGGATATCACTAAATTTTTCTCATCCTAGTTTCAAAATGTTGAATACAAAGTTTCTTTGGTACCAAATATATCTACCCACTCTTAACATACATGGAAATTACATTATTTTAAATGAATAATCAAAACATTACAAAAGTAAATTCTTGAGGACTATAATAGTTTACTATATTTAGAAACATGGAACATAATATTCTAACATGGTGAATGATCTTAAAAGTTTCCCAAAAAATATCTACCCATTTAAAAATTCTATATAAAAAATTTCTTCATAACTCGGGGAAAGGAAAAATAAGAAAGGATGAGCTCAGATGATCATTAAGTGTAAATAAAAGAGATACGTAATCCTAACATGAGCATAAGGGTATTAGAACATGAGAATAACTTTTTAAGATCATACCCTACATATAAAATATCATATATACAAGGCATGGCATAAATATTGTTAGTTCATAAGATATGAATCATAATGTAATCAACAACATAATCCACGAGTTCATAAAAAATTAATAAGACATAGAATTTGTGTCACATAATCATATAAAATCATTCCCTATAATTTAAGGTTTATTTCCAAAACCTATCTGGACACTTCTTGGGGTGTATACCTACTGGGCGGGACACACCACCATCCCTAATCACAGCCTTTTCCTTTTAGTGGAATGGTTTCACTCCCCAAACCATCTTAGTAGTCAAGGTTTAGTCCCAAGACCATCTTAATAGTAAAATTTCACTCTTAGAACCATTTTGGTAGTTAAGGTTTACACCCAAGACTATCTTAGTGAAAAAGTCCTTTACTGAATAGAGTTCACTCCCCATTCTAGACATGTCTATCTCATTAAATATAAATACTCACCCAATGTATTTGTGGAAGATATATGTCCCACCTATCACATAAGGAAATCATATATATGTGTTTCATAAGATATTAAAACATTCATCTTATCATGACCTATAAAAAGAGACAGGTTTCATAAAAAACATATCATAACCAATGAAATGAAATGGGTATCTTGAATTTTTTATCATATCATAACCTATGGAAAATAGATAGCTTTTATAATCATAGAATAACCCATGTAAGGAAGATGGTATCATAATCATTTTATTATGGTATAACCTATGGAAGTGAAATGGGTTTCATAAAAAAAATTTCATCATATTCATAAACTATTCAGAGAAAGAATTAAAATAGTATCCAAATATCATATACCTAGTAAAGCATAAAATATATCTAAGGATATCATCTTACATAGAGAATGATTTTTAAAGATCACATGGAAAATTTCCCAAGGGAAAAAGTTTTTACTTGAAAATCCCTTTCATAAAACCATTTCAAACATAATTTTCTTATAAACAAAACTTTACAATTTCATTTAAAACATTTTTTTGATGAAAATAAATTTTTTCATTTGAAAAAAACTCTTTTTAAAACATAAAAAATTATCAATCCCAATTATTTGAAAATATAATTGAAAAATTATAATGAAATATTGAAAACCTTTTGAAAATATATTTCTTTGAAAACAATTTTAAAAATTATAAATAAAGTTTTTTTTGAAAACCTTATTATTTTAAAACAATTTTATAATTTATTAGGAAATATTGAAAACCTTTTGAATTTGTTTTATTTGAAAATACTTTTAAAACATATAATTAAATCTTGAAAACATTTTTAAAACCTTATTCTTTGAACACACTTTGAAACCTTTTGAAGAAAGCATGGAAGAATTTTGAAAACATTTTTCCTTGAAAATAAATCTTAAAACTTATAAGGATTATTTGAAAATAATTTAAATACTTTTTATTTAAAAACAAGAATAAAATATCCATTAAAAAAATTTTAAAACATTTTTATAAACCATGGTTTTGGAAGAAACAAATTTCTGACCAAAGAGAGAAATGAAGTCATATTTTCTTAAATATTTTTTTATTAATTATATTACGTAAAATAGAGTATAAAAATGGTTCCAATACATGAATATATCCGAAAAAACACATAGGATAAGAAAAATCATTATAATTTGTGAGTTATAGATCATAATATTTCATCAATGGAAGCATAATCATAAATAATCCCGTTAAATGATGAGATTGTAGCAACGAACGCTTACCACTTTGGTAACCTTGAATCCGAGTCCCCATGAAATAATAACATTACATATAGCTCAAAATATCACTAAAATAATTATTTTCATTAGATTACATGTGAAAGTTCAGTATATACACATCATAAATGAATATAGTTTCATAATATAACTTGTGTCTCAAAATTGGAAAATTGAGACAAAATTACTTTATTGATTTGGTAACTATTGAACTGTAAACCCCATGGAAGTGGGAACATAAAATGGACATGTAAATACCCACAAATTTAATTATAATTATCATATAATACATTCAAGGGAATTATATACACCAAATAAAATAAATGAGTGGTGAATATGACATAAGTCTCATAAAAATAATAGTGAAACTAGAAATCCCCTTACTACTTGAGTTGCTTTTGAATCATAAGATATCTGAAATAATAAAATCAATTGAAACTTTTAATATTATTAAATAAATTATATTTATGATATAACATTTCATATGGAAGTATACACACCACATAATAAGAATAATTGATGAATGTAGCATATATCTCACAGTAATAAAAGTGAGAAGAAAAATCCTTACCTTAAGTGTTGAATTTTTTCATACACGTTAAAAACTCACGAATAATAAGTATATGTTTATTATAAATATAAAAAATAACTATATTATTACATATATTACCATATAGTATTTTATTATTATATTATATGACCTGTTTATTAATAATTTCATGTTAAAGTTACGTTTTAGGTAATAACCTCTTTTTTATATATGTTTTGAATTTTATTTTTGATCCTCTTTATTAGAAAACGATTTAATTATTTCCATAATGTAAAAAATATATTTAAATATCATATAAATTTATTATATAAATATGTATAATAATCTATAAAATATTGAAATATTAAATGAAATACATCGTTCATGGAGATGGTTGTTCGTCTGTACGCATGGATGCTATTTCTATTTTCAAGACGTATTGAAAGATAAAAAGTAAATGACATATATATATATATTATAATTAAATCAGAATTATTATGTAATATATATCATATATGTTTATTAGACACATACTTAATAAATTTAATGTAAAGTGTGAATGAATTAGATCACTTTGAGGAGGTGGTAGTCCACACATCCATAAATGAAGTTAACATATTTCCAAAAAAATATAAATCATGATACTATATATATTTAAAAATTTAATAAGAATAAATAAATCATAAATATCATATATATCACATAAAAATATAAATATAATAATTATTCCCAACTTTTAAAGCTGACAATTGAAGAACAAACGATATCAGTTTGCGAGGTGGTAGTCCGCTGTACATAAGAACGTTGATTGTGTATTCCATTTGATGGGATCATGTGTGTGTGAAGGAATTAACCTTAACATAACAATATCTCATTACATTAAGGATATTGAGATTTTTATATAATCTTGATACAATAATAATTGAGTGGGTGGAGAAATAAATAAAACAAAAGTTCTTGTAGAAGGATGTTACGACTTCTTTAGGTAACTCCTTCTGGTTTGCACCAAAGGGATTCCATGGTTGTATTTATTTCCAATGTGATGCTTCTTGGATGAATTTATAATTTTTGGGATTATATTTGGTCAGGTTTTTTCTGATAAAAATGTCTTGATACATGTGAAGAAGTGAGGGGGGTGAGTTCCCTTTTCATAGTGGAGGAGGAGTGACATTCTTGTAAATATAAAAGGTAAATACTATTGAGAGGTATTCCTGACATCATATGCCTACAATAATGGTTAATTTGTAAGAAAATGGATGATATGGTCGAAATATGTCTAGAAAATGGAATTTGGACATTTTTCTAGGTTATTTGTCCCCTTAAATTAAATCTTAACCACTAAGTAAACTCGTTTTTACATTAACTGCTATAATTAATTTTAATTACATTCAATAATTATTTTTTTTAAAAAAATATGTTGAAATTATTATAAATTAAATATTATTATGATTAAAAATATGGAATCCTTTTTTTAAAATTATAATCACATAAGGGGAATAAATTAATTTAAAATTAACCCCCTAGGTGGGGTGAGGCGATTGGTTTTTTAAGTGAAACGTTCAGAAATTTGAAATCTTTTTATATCCATTTTCAATGTAAAATTTATTTCAATTATTTAAATTGTATTAATAGATGGATATTTTATGTAAATATAATTTAAAAAAAATTTAAAATATAATTTATCCATAAAAATAAATTATATGAAAATGAATATTTCAATTAAAATTAAGTGTTTTCCCTATTCATTAAATAATTAAACTTCTCCAAAAAATACAAAAAATTCAGTTGAAAGTAAATTTTGATAATCCTATTTCTAAAATGAAGTTCATTTTTTCAAATAAAATTTATAAAATTTTGAAAATTTATGTTTGAAATAAATGCACCATTATAAGGAGGTAAAATTACCTTTTAGAAAGAATATATTTCTTTATGCCTAAAATTGGATTTATTCTTATATATTGTCTATAAAAAACATAAGATGAAGGTTAAATAGTTAACTAAATATAATATATATATACATATAATTAAATTAATTTATCAAAATTGGTTTAATTAATTTATTTAAGTAAAATGTGTTTAATTTCATAAATATAGTTTTCTAAAAAAATATTTCCTATATTTTAAAATAGTTTTATTTTCATTTCTAGTTTATTAGTCACCAAATAATTCTTCTTATATACATGTGTAAACCATATTTTCATAATTTAATTAATATTATTCATAACCACCATTCTAATGGCTATGTTACAATTATAATAATATTATAATAATATTATTAATAGTACAATATAGTTTGGTAAAACTAGGTCTTGCGCGTAATGCTTGTTATTGAAGAAACTCTGTATTGTATTTAACATTAGAAAAAAATATTGTTTCATGTACAAAAATCAAATATAAGTGTTGTATATAGTGAAATATTATATTGGTTTTGTGTTCAATGAAAACCAAACTTAGTGCTACCATATTATAGTAGTTATATTTAGTGTTTCCTGAAATGAGGAATATCAAAAATCATAAATTAATTAGAAAACAATATTTCACAAAATGTCAGGGTGTTGTATTACTATTCTAAAAGTTAGATTATTTTTCCATTGTTTATATTTTTAATGGTCATATGGGTTCCCTAACATATATAAAGACCTCATATTCCATTCTTCATTCAATCACTTCTATTTTATCTCAATTATATATATATTTTAATTTTCAAAATGAATATTACATTTCATTTTTTTTTCATTTATTCTATTTTGTTCATGAGTGTGCTCATTTTGGGCATTCAAGAAAATACAAATTTTCATATAATAATTATATTATTTTATATTGTTATCATATTGTAATATTTTCAATTATTATGGATATATTTATTACCCAAATATAATTTCCAAGTCAATATAATAACATGTTTCTAGTTTTCATTATATTTTCCATATGATATATATATTACTACAATACTAAATATGTCACATTAAAATAACTTGATCGAGAAATTCCATTTAAAAAATTATAGGTTATTACATTATTCCCTCCTTAATAAATTTAACCAATAAAATTTCATTTTATATATTAAGGTGAAAATATGTGAGGTTACTTCACCTTTATTTATTTTATGAGTTTCCATGTAAACTCTTCATACTTATGGTTCTACCATAATAAAATGACTACGACAGTTTTATTGTTTCATTAAATTTGTCTCTATAGTCTATGATTTTCACTGGCCTCTCCTCATAAGAGACACCAAGATCTAACAGTACCATTTCTAGATTGAGTAAATGCCAGGGATGTTTTATGTAAATTATCAAGAGGAATATATGGAACATATAATGTACACCAAAAAAGGTTGGTGGTAGAGCTTGTTGATAGGACATATCTCCAATGTGATCAAGAATCATAAAGGGTATATTGTACCTTGGACTTAGTTTCCTATTCTTACCAAATCTCATGAATATATTCTAAAAAGATATATAGAAGGCACTTTATCTTCATCCTCAATCTCTTGGTCATTCAAAAAGTTATCAACCTAGAAATTTTGTCAACATTGAGAAGATCTGATGTAATATTGAATGGTCATGATCCTTTCTACCAATTATTTGACCATTTCATGTCACAATAACTTGTGTTCACCAACTTCATACAAAAACACAAGCATTCTACATCTCTTCCCTAAAAGTTCATTGTATTGATCCATATGGATACTTTAGTAGAGAATATTATTGTATGAGTACCCAAACAAGGGAATATATTGATCACATTCTACTTTAATGTCCATCAATCATGATCTCAATATTTTCTCTTGTTTTTAGATAACCCTCTTAGATTGGAAAATAGTTTTGGGGTGATAAAACCTATTAAATACCAACTCATTGTTTGGATGATTTTGGATACTTTTACTAAACATTAAGGTAAATATTCGATCACAATTTTATACAATAAATAGGTGTTTTCCATGTAGCCTCAACACTTCTCTAATGTATATCCTTATAGGTCCCTAGAACATAATGAGAAAAGAGAGGTGAATCTAGGTGTCAAATTTTTCTTTTAAAGTAACATATTTTGTTCCAAAATTGGTATAAATTTTTTGAACGTGGATGATGAAATTGTACAGTAATAAAACATTCATGTGAAGAGATACAACACATCATTTTTACTTCTATAACCACTAAGGGTACTCCAAGGAGGATACACTGATAGTGTGTCAGTTATACCTAAATCCACTAAACTCAACTAGTTATTTTGGAACACAGAAGTTTAGACACAGTGAATCTGTACCAGGAACACTTCCATTACAAGATTTTTGGGACAACACACTGCCTCCCTCAGAACACTTTCATAGAATCCCCTAAGAGTATTACTTTGAGAGAAGTCTTACTCAATTTAATGACTTGAAGTTCACTTTATTATATTGACATTTAAGTCATTTTCCTTGACTAGAATGAGAATCTACTTTCACTGATGTCCTGAGTTGATTCACTTAAAATCACTATTCAATTGAACCAAATGTTCAAAACTACTATTAATAAAGCTCCCGACCTTTAAAACCCCCCCTTTATGTTTCAAATAAAAACTACCCATCTTGATCCCACACAATTTCATGCCGCTCCCTACCATCACATATATCACATCCTTTATAGAAAAGAACTACCTTTTAGGAACACTAAAACTTTTCAAAACTCCCAGTATTTGTGAAACTCCTATAACTCAACATCAATGGAATTGGTTAAGACTTACCCAGCATTTTCATGATTATTAAGCCCAGAAATAAATCCAGATTCATGAATCTTAGAAAATTCACAAAATTAAAGAAAATCATCCCTTTCTCCAATTCTATTTGTGAAAAATGATGTGAGGGTACCCACTAATTTATTTTTCATAACCCTTCACAGAGATCCCATGCCTCTAGTGGCCTTTTCACAAACCTTCAAAAACATCGCAATGATCCTCTATTCAAGAAGTACTAGTGAAATTTATCCTATTTTCAAAGCTTCTTGTAGTCATGTAGAATCATCATCACTCCATCACGCATTCATGAAGCTTCTCATATTCATGTAGAATCACCATTACACCACTATACATTCATGAATATCATTTGTGATGATCCACATCTTCATGAAGCTCAAAATTTGCAAAACCTAGTCTTCAAAAAACTCACGCCTTTACCAGATTTTAGAATAGACAATCCCATAAAACGAACTTTTTCAATAATTACTTCTTCCTCCATATTTTGAGCCCAAAAAGTTTCAAAACACTTGGAAATGACACCAAATTCAACATTGTGGGTATCTTATACTATAAGAACACATTCCTTGAAAAATAACCAATCAACCCAGTGTAGATTGACAACAAACAAAAACTAGTATCTATTTCTGGAAGCCACTTATAATAGGCCTTCATTCCAACAATATCATCCTTTGGGTTTATTAAAAATCAATTATATAAATTCCATAAAGCATCATCCTCAAGAAAAAACCTGAATGGAGTGAAAAAAATCATCCAACACTCTATGCCTACATGATAAAATATCAGTGTTTAAAATAATAGGGGAACCATGAATTGGGTTCTCATGTTTTGGAATGATTAATAATGTCCAAGATAAGATCTGAGAAATATGAACTGTTTCCTCATAACACTTAATTACCATCATTTCATCAAATCATTGCATGTTTTTTCAAAATCCTACAACCAGAAAAATTTATAACATTGAATTTATCCATTATCTCCCTTTTGAAATAAAACCAAGAAACCTTTATTTGTACTTTTAGCACTAAAAAATAACTCCCCATGGATCGTATCTTCCGCCTAAATCTACATCACTTTTATAAAAATATTAAAATAGTTTACACAAATGGGGAGAGGGTATAAACCTTAATCTCCTCATGCACTGGGAGGTGGCTAAACATTATAGTTCAAATTATATTTCTTGAACAAATGTGCTACCAATGGATTAGTCAAAATGTTATCCACTTGATCATCAGTTCCAACATGATCCATTTAAATCAAAACTTGTTCAAAATTTTCCTTTATGAAGTGATATATGATCTCAATATGTTTGGTATGAGAGTGATGATTCAGATTATTCATAAGATCGATCATGCTCTTGTTGTCACCATGAATAAACATTAGTTGTTTCACCTGATCACTTATATCAGTTAGTTTTTTCTTCATCTACAATAGCTAAGTGAAAGCCTTTGTAGCAGATATATACATTATTTCAATCATATTAAGAGATGTGATTTCCTATTTCTTGATAAAAAATCCCATGTTTTTGATTCCTTTGAAGAAATATGCATAACTTGTAGAATTTCAATAAACCATATCTCCAACACAATCAACATAAAAATGATGATAATTCATTATCTATTCCTATTACAATGTATAAGACAAAATTGAGTGTACATTGAATATATCTCATGATTCATTTAACTACTCCGAAATTCTATCCCTTATGATTATATTGAATGTGCTCCTCTAATAGTGTTGCAAAGATGATATCAAGACATGTTTTATTCAAGTATAATAATATACTAATAATTATCCTGTATATGGTGGGATAAAAAAATGTCCCATCATCTTGTTTTCTACCAAATATAATATCATCCACACACACAAGAACCATAAATTGTTCTTCCTGTGAATTATTCAAATAGATATTATGATCAAAACCTCCTCCTTTGAATTGAAGTTTCATCAGATAATAATCCAATTGATAATAACATGCTCGTGGTGCCTACTTTAGACCATTGATAGCCTTCTTTAATCTATAAATCTTTGCATCGTCATTTCCAATTAGAAATCCCACTGGTTGTTCAATTTGGACTTGTTATTCAGGATATCCATTTAATAATTACGTTTTTACATCCATCTAATAAACATTTTATCCTCTTTGAATTGCCACAGTGAGAGAAATCCTAATCAACTCCAGTATAGATACTGGATAAATGTTTCTTCAATATCAATTCCTTCAATCTATAAATTTCCTTTACACACTATGTTTTCCTTGTTTTTGGTCATATTTCCATGCTTATTGATTTTTTAAAGTTCCTCTTTATTCCAATCACATTATGATTTTTAGGCCTCTTAATAAGATCCCATTTCTTGTTCTTGTCAATGTGACCTATTTCTTTATTCATAGACTTAAACCATAATTAATCCTTAACTAATTCACCAAATAAGGTTGGTTCCAAAATTTATAGAAAGGAAAAATGTGCTTAATTCCTCATTATCCTCATTTGTGTGGGTGTGGTACAATCCTCAATGATGTTGGATTGATCAATTTATACTCTTTTATTTCTTCAATGAGGTTCTGATGAAGTTTCTTCAACCATGGTTTCCACTTACAATTCTTCTTTTGAATCCTCATCATTTTGTGAGCCCTAAATTTATTTCCAGCCTTCCACTATTTCTGAATTTGAACCTATCCCTTTCCCACTTTCTTCTTCATCTTATATTATCTAAGTATATGATCTCCTCATGGTATTTATTGTTTTATCTTCAATGATATTGACACCACTGCTTTCCAAAATTCTTCCAAGATGATTATTGTAACATTTTTAGGCTTTAATAATTATTAAAAATCCATGTAATATTCCATCATATGAAGCGTCATCATATATTACTTGGTTTAATTTTTTGTTTTAGATGAAAATTTTTCATCAAAAAACACAAAAATATTCCAGAGAGGGATTTCTTTCATACTCTAACTCATATGGTGTCTTGGTTTATCCCATGAAAAGTCCTATTTGATTTTTAGTGTACAAATCTACTTACACAAACTCATTCTAGTAATAAAAATAAATATGACTCTCAATCATTATAGTTCTATACATATTGTTCATCAGACGAATTATGTGTTCAATAACTCCATTTTTTGGTGGGGTTATCACTGTATCCACCTCATTCTTTATTCCATGTTTTTGAGGTAATTTTCAAATTCTATGGATTCGTATTATACTCTATTGTCAAATATTAGAATCTTGATTGCGAATCTAGTTTCATTCTCATCTATTCAATGATAAATTTTTATACAATTAAGAAATTTTTATTTCCTCTTCATAATCATTACACGAGCCATTATAATATAATCATCAATAAAAATAATGAAGTACCCCTATCCATATTTTCCAACCACATTTATTATACCACAAATGTCTATGTGGATAAGATCAAGAAGATTCGATTCCCTTTTGTTCTTTGGCTGATATAGAATCCAAACCATCATTCCCCACATGCATGCATCACAAGTATTTTATTGATAAAATGTTAGATTGGGAATATTAAAAACTATATTAATCACAAATATTTGTCCCATGCTCTATTGATTAATGTGACCTAACCTTTAGTGCCACAAGTTGTTTTATTCTTCAACTATCAAGTAACAAATGTTCTCTTTACTCTCAACCTAGTATAAATTTCCATCTATTCTGCACCCTTTCATGAGATAATTACCTGTCTTTCCTTTGATAGTGCACCCATTTGATTAAATTTCAGTATCAACATCAAGTCAAAAATTTTAATCACATGCATGATATTGTGATGTAAAGTGTATATATAGAGAACTTTTATTTTCATTAGCTTATCATTTTCTAGTTCCATACTTCCACTACCTTTGATCTTTGAAGAACCATTGCTTCCAAATATCACTATTCCATCAAACTTTTTCCTAACACACTTTAACAAATATTCATTTCATGTCATGTGGTATGATCATCCACTATTAATAACCTAGGTTCCACTATTCTTTATAACTTTGAGGGCTATTTATGAAAGGTTAGATTTATCATTTTCATTATTTCCTTCCATGAGATATCTAATTGAGTTAAGGAAAAGAAGATGACACTTACAATCTCTTTTTAATATCCATGGGTTCATCATATTAATATTATTCTTCCAAAGGAGGATACCTATTTTCAATAGAAATTATACTTTTTTATGAGTATTTAATTTCCTTGGAGATTTGAATTTATTGTACCAACCATTCCTCTTTATGAAATAAATAAATTTATGGTCAAATTTATAATAGTGAAAAAATATCCATAGAAACTATTTTTTATATATGATAAAGGATATGGTCTCATTATCCTTTTTTGATTTCTAGACACTTCCCTATTTAGATATCTCCATGCCTCTTCACAGTAGGACAAGATGTGGCATAAAAATACCTATAATTGACAATTTATAATTGGATAAATCTTCTCACTTCTATTCCTCCACATGTCCCCTTCTATTGTAATGATTTTTCACTGGCGATCCTTTTCAGTTCGTTGATCATTACTTTCAGATATCTTTTCTATTTGATTCTAAGAATTCTTTTTTTGGGAAATCAATCACCTTTCTAATATGTTCAACTTTACTCTTCCCTTTATTTTGACTCATCCCATTTCTAGCCTTTTATGTTTCTAAATCACAACCAATTCCACTTTTACCTATACATATGGATCTATGATCATTCAAGTCCTTCTCTACTCCTTCAGAACCATTTTGAACTCTTTATAACACCTTTTCATATGATAATATTCCAAACGTTATTTTATTCTTTATTTTCCTTGATTTTTTTTCATTTTCTAGTTTACTCCTCAGTGCAACAACTTCTTCTTCAATCCACTCAACTGTCTGAGCCTTCTCCTCTAGTCTAGATGTAAGGTCATTGATGAATTTTGACTGATCTTCAATCATAATCTTAAATTGCACAACTTCTTATGAGGTTTCAATAGTTGTTAAATATTATTTTTCCTATACATCCAATCAATCAATTTTTAATTCAAGTTGATCAACATACTTTGATGGCTCTTCCAGAATGGCTCTCATATTTCTATATATATTTATTTGAATTTCAATATTATCAAGAGAGCCCTCAAGTTACACCTTGAGATCATAGCAACCCAATAAACTCATTATATTTACCTTTTTATGGATCTACATTTTCTAATATATCCATCATGGAAACTTCGGTTTTAAATTTAAACTCTGGTTCTACATCCTCCAAAAATTCATTAATATATTGTTCTTCTTTATAGAGGAAACTTTTTCTCTATATTTTCTTCCCTGGTTTGAAGTATCCCTTTTGGGGAAACCCATTCTAAGGCTTATTTATGATTCATACTTTACTTTCTTCATCACGAAAATTCCTTGAGCACTTAGAGTCAATGTTCCCAACTCTACCACATCAAAAACATGCCAGAGGAAGCATTCCTTCAAATCTACCTTTTCCTATATTTAATTTCTATGAAAAAAGAGAAAGAAGTTTGTCTTCCTCATTATCTTCATCAATAGTATCTCTAGAATCTCAAGTTTTCCCATGGATTTGAATTATATTTATTTTATTATTCAAGTTGTTTCATCTTATGGTTTGAATCTCATTTCATAAGCCACCAAACTTCTTATAAGATCATAAAGAGAAATCTTAGACAAATCCATTTCCTCAAGTGCTAAAAATTTTCAATTTCACAGAGGTGGAATCGATCTATTGATTTTATTATAATATCCATATATTTAATTTCTCTAAAAATTCCTCGAATTACTCCAAAAACTTTAGTAATTAAATTAAAAAAATTATCTACATTTTCATGAAGAAGAATTTTTAGATCATCAAACCTGTTGTAAAAAAATGTGGAGTTTGGACTCCTTCAATTTTTATCACATTAGTATATATTTTACAATTTATCCCACATAAAATTAGATGAAGTAAAATTCATCACCTTCAAATAGATTTGGTCAGATAGAGTTGCAGTAAGGGTATTTTGTGCTTTGGAATCTATATAAAGCATTTTATTAATTTTTTTCATAAAAAGATATTTCAAATTAGTGACCTGAATCCATTATGCATTGGAAACAATAACTCCGATATAAAGGGATATTAGATTAAATATCATCATGTTCTTGCTAATATGGAAGTTATTTTTATCAAATAGGGGGAATCCCCTAACATTCACTGAATTATCAATGAAAAAAATAGAGGACAAAGTTAACTCCAACAACCTAGATCTAATACCACCTGTAGGAACCCAAAACAACCTGATAGTGGAGGTTTGAATCAAGGTGTCAATTTTTCTTTTAAATATACTGATCTTGTACCCATGTTGGTAGAAACTTGTTAAACCTGTCTAATAAAATTGTGCGATAATTAAATATTCACATATAGAGAGACAACATAACAATTTTACTTGGTTCACCTGTAAGGTCTAGTCTAAGGAACATACACCGATAGTGTATTAGTGTTACCGAAATGTACTAAGCTTCACTAGGTTATTTTGGAACACATATGTTTATACACATTGACTATGTGCCAGACACACTGACTTTACAATATTTTTGGGATAGCATAATGCCTCCCTTGGAAAAATTCTATCAACTCCCCCTAGCCCACTAATTTGGGATAAGTCATTCTATTTTAACATCTTGAAGGTGTCTTTGGTAAATTTTCATTTAAGTATTTCTCCCCATCTAGAATGAGACTCTTCTTGCACTGATTTAATTATTTTATGCACTTGAAAGCACTGTTCACATAAACCACAATTCAAAACTATTTTTCTCAAATCTCTCACCCTTTATAAATCCCATTTATGTTTTAAAGAAAAACCATCCTTCCCTAATCCAAACACTTTCATAAAGCTCCCTTCTGTAAAAAATATCACATCCTTAGCAGAGAAAAACTTCCTTCATGAAGCTCACTGCCTTTATGGAACACGAAGACTTCACAAAACATCCAGTCTCTACAAAACACCCATATCTCAAAAGAATTAGAATAAATTAATAATCAATAAGTTATTTTTCAATGAACAGGACTATAATTAAATCTAGATTCATGAAGTTTCTATCCTTTGTGAAACAAGAGTGATTCATCCTTTTCTCTAATTATATTTATAAAAAATGAAGTGAGGGTATATTCTTATTTATAAGAACATTCCTTTATGAAGATCCCATACCTATAGTGGAATTTTTGAAAATAATCAAAAACATATTCATGAAGATCCTCTATTCATGAGTCACCAATGAATTTTTTTTTGTTTGCGAAGCTTCTCGTAGTCATGTATAATCACCATCATGACATCACACATTTGTGAAGATTATTGTAGTCATGTAGAATCATTGTCACACCACCTTAAACATTGTTTCCATATTTTACTCTAAGAGAACATTCCTTATAAACTTCATGATCAACCCAGTGTGTTTTGAAAACAAACAAAAACTAGTCTCTGTTTCTAGCTTCCATTTTTGACAGGCCATGGTTCCCATAATACTTACATTTTGATCAAGTGACAATTCTTATAAAAATGTAATGAAATGAATAGTATTTTTTTTGTATACCCACTAAATTCATATAACATTATATCCTATATATGTATTTAAAATAATAGTGACAAAGTCCATTGTGATGTTTTCCTATTTCTATATAGGTATGGGTAATGGTTACATCATCCCCTTGAAAATTTTCATTTTTGATTTCACTTATTTACAAACCAGGAACTTTTACGTATATTTAACGATCTACTTCTTCATATTATCCCACTAAATGTTACCTAGGAGATATAAATACATATTCATGTTCCTTGAAATTATAAATAATTTCAAGCTATATACATCATTCAATAAATCCTTTTATATCTCAAGATTTGACTGCACACATAGTTCTAACCAAAATCTTATAACACCATCTCTATTAATTTTAAACTCTTAGTATTTCCCTTTTCTTATTGCTTCCTCCTAATTATACATTTCAACATCATATCTTTCATAATCCTATATCATCTCCACAGGGGTTGTTTGATAAATCATATGATAAATGGATGATGACGTTGCATCTTTTATGACTTTCATGTCAAACCATTGAAAGTATAATATGATTGGATCCATATCAATTATCATAATTGATAAGGTTAAAAAATCATTTCTATATAGGTTATATTACACATTATTTGACATCCATTGATGGCAGTGAATTGATTATTCACAATACTTAATCATCTATAACCATATTCAATGATGCATATTATGATCCTTCTATGTGAATATATACTTGACCCTCTTATAATCGATAAATATTTCACACTTCTACCCACATAGTTAATTCTACCTAATATTTAATATGAATATTATTACAGGAAATCCCAGATAATGTTTTGGGTAAATCTATTCATGAATATTTAACTACCTTTAGAAGTAGGCTATAAAATCATCTTTTTTTCATCAGTACATAGTACAATACCTTTTTTATACATCACTATAAACATGAAATGTTATAACCTTGTGGGAAGTTTAATAAATGGTTCAATAATAAATATTTTTTCAATTCCATAAATATCTCTTCTCACTCATTGGTCCAGAAAAATAACACACCATTCTAAATCATCTCGGTTAGTGGGTCCAATAATCATGAGAATTTTCTCACAAATTTATGGTAATACCAATATAGTCAATATAAAATACATATCTCTATAAAAGAGGATTTTCAAGGTCATTACAAAATTTACATTATCTTACAAAGGTATACATATATCCATTTTTGGGTGATAAAATTCCCCAATAATGATACCTTATAATCCAAGAAATTACATTTATTATACATTACATATATGTTATACTTAAAAAAAATAATTATCATGATATTCAAATTATCCTTATGATCCTCCTTGATTTCACAACATATCAGATTATAGTATATAAATACTACCAATTTTTTTGTTATAATATCTAAATACACTCTTCATTATATCTATAATTATTTTTGTAGTATTAGTGAGTATGAATAGAGTCAATATGAACTCATAGTGTCTATACCTTATTCAAAAGGTAGTCTTGGGAATATCTTCCTTATTTACCTTCAATTTGTTATATGCTGACCAAAGTTCCATCTTAGAGAAGTACTAGTCCACATTTAGTTAATTGAACAAGTCATCAATCTATCTTATGGAATACTTTTTCATTATCATGATCATGTTGAGTTTATGATGATCAATCCATAGACATAACGACTGATTGTTCCTCTAGAAGTAGAGAACTGATGCACCCCACAACAAATCAATGAGGCGTATAAAACACTTTTACAGATTGCATAGTAAATACTACATCAGTTCTTTAAACTCAATGGAAGTCATTATGTAAGGAGACTTGTATATGGGTAGGGCTCCATGTATAATATCAATTGAAAACACAAACTTTAAATTATAATGAATTCCATGAAACACTTTAGGGAATACATCAGTATAGTCCATCATAATGGGAGTGTATTCTAGAATGATTATATCCATTATATCAATCGTTTGATCTTGATATAAATACTCACATGGTAATAATATCCATGCTTCCAAATAAGATTCCTCCTCTTCCTTATGCTTGTTTATAATTTTTGTATAACTTGGGATATGAAGAGTGTTATCCCTCTCATAAGAGTTAATTTTAGATTTATATTTAGGGAGTCAATACATGCCCAATGTAGCATCAAATTTCACTAAAAGAATTATGAAAAAGATGGAAGATCCAGTCAAAAAATATTGACTTCAGAGGAGTTATATAACTGAGATTTAATAATTGCCCCATTTTTTGTTCTCAAATATTACCCGACCTCCATGATTTTAGGTGTTGTGTAAATAGTTCTACAAAAATTTTATGATATTAATGAATGTGTAGAAATATAATTATTTAGAACATTTAATGTTCATGAATTTATAATAAGTATAATATTCACTATTTTATTATAGTTCTATTCATTTAATATATCCAAAAATAAACATATGGTTGAGAATAATAAAGCCAATAATCATATAGTTAGGGAAAATATAAAAATAGATAGAATAACTTATACCAAGGAAGGAGCAGGGCTAGGCCGTGTGCCCAGTCCCCCAGAAATATATTAATAAAAAAAAGAGAGAAAGTACAAAGTATATAGGAGAGAGAGAAAGTAAAACAACATACCTAACAACATCATATATCAAAAAGCATCAAAGCCATCACCCCCACCACCTTCTGAGAACTCATATGGATATGCCGACTCCCATTCAAAATGCGGAGCATATTGACATAGCATTTGGATGTATTGCTCCCTCAGACGTAACTGCACTGGGGACATGGGTTCAGTGGTCCTGCTTCGTCCCCTCTTTTGATCCGTGTCTTTCAATTTTCCATTTTTTGTAAAATAATTGGTGGATATGGTCCTTGGCATGTTGTAGTAATCTTTTCTAGGGTCCTCTTTGGTGGAGTTGTGGAAGCTCTATTGCTTCCTTTTCACCACATTCCTGAGAATATCAATATATGATTTCTTCACATGACCCTTTGAATGGAATACTTGGTTCTCATTACCCTCATACACCATTTGAGAGCCCTCATGCACCAAGGAGGCTATATCCTGGGATGGTTCCTTGTTAACATCTACAGGTGTCAAACACAGAGAATACTCCCCATTGTTCTGATTCTTACCGCTTGCCTCTAAGAATTCCTACCTATCCAAGGATATCTCCTCGACATCCTGCTGCTCCAGAGTAGCATTCTCATTCAACACTTCCTCAAAAATTTTGCCAACTTCTATTTCAAGAATCTCTTGCACCAGGTTCATAAGTTCACTCTTATGTGGCCCACCACATCCCTTATTTGGTTCCTCCTGTATCAGGACAACAAGGTCTCCGAAAGCCTCCCCCATTCTCCTATTATCACGATGACCAGAATTATAATTGTAATGTATATATAACTTATGTGTCTATAGGATTAAATACATGTTATATATAGTAATTTTCCAATTATATTTTATATCCTAAAAATTTATTCAAGTCCATTATTATGGTTCATAAAGAGTTTGGGAATTTTCAAATTCATATCTCATGGGAGTGTTTATCCAGGTTTGCAGCAAGTCATATTTATCACGCATTAGGTACATGTAAAATTTGTAATGACTCTAATCATTAAGATATTTCAATTATGGATGGAATTATATTTTTATATTTTATGAGAAGCACATTCGGATAGCCTTGTGTCAATCATATGTGGTTCTTGTTTGAATAACATTAAGGAGTTTTTTGGACTTGAATGAAGGATCTAGAGATGACTTGAACCTTGGGTATCCTTCAGAGAAGAAAATATCAGTCAGGATACTTCATTATATTCAGTTGGATAGTATCCCAAACTAGCTAGATGGTAGGATGGGTAGTAGCCTTGTTTCCTAACAAGTCTCATTGGCCAGCTAGTGAGTCTACACTTGGTGGCCAGTGGGGTATAATGGGTGATGATTTAATGAGGGACTTTTAGCGTCTTTACCTCCATAGACCCTTCAAGATTCTACCTAATGGATAAAATACACCTCTCCTACCCTCACTCCTGAAGTTACCTTCAATCTAGGGTGGATTTAGTTGTGAACTAATAACAAATCATGGTGTAATCCTTCATTCTTCATCAATTATAGACTCCATCTTCCCCATGTAGTTGTAGATTTTTGTGTCATTCTTCATGGGTGATCCTCATGGCATGTTTTTCCCTTGATTTCCTTTTATTTTTCATTCCCATTCAAATCACCCTTCTCTTTTACTATCTTGGTCATTTATTTGTATTTGTATAGATTCATAATAGAAAATAATATTTCAATTCCCATGGATCTTGGTAAAATTATATGAGAATGGTCGGACTTATATTGGAATCACTAGAGTATGTATCACAAAAATGAATAAATTTAGTTGTTGGGTGTTCCAATGAGGGTATGTCCCTCAAGGATCAATTATGTGTTTTTGGTCAAATTGAGAAAAAATATACATCATATAAATAAAACTATTTAAGGATTTTGTTTGTCTTAGAACTGGGAGTGTGATGGGAGTGGATCACACTCTATCGAATGATGTTTTCACTAAGGTATACCACCTAGTTTGTTTTCTCCTACAAATTCAGATTTAATAATATTAAGTTACCCTTCATCTAATTATTGTGTGATAGTACATTAATTGGAATGAATTTGGAAGAATTAATGGACATGGATCAATGAATAACAAGATTTCAGGCATTTCATGGTTGGGAGTTAGCTTCATTTGATGTAGGCAGTCCTGTATACCCAACCATATGGTATTATGTACTGTTTATTGGCATGTGATATGAGGTTTTACAAAAAGGTATAATAATAATTAATTCATAATTTTGAGATGTATAAAATGAAATTCACATTAATTTATTAAAAAAATGAATTAATGTCATAGACTTAGTTCCATGATTAATTTGTCAATGAAATCCATGTTTTAACTAATTAATTTAAATATGAATAATATATTGGTTAGATTCCAAGGGATACATTAGACCATTGGTTCTAGGATTTTTTATGTCTTCCAATGGCTAAGTCTTTACAAGTAATATATTGTCTTCTACATTTATTACTAATCATAGCTTAATGTTTTATCATATTGTGTGTGTGTGTGTTTGGACGCCAAATACATTTTCAAGACTTTTTTCATGTGGTGTACATTGGTTTTACCATGAGACATATACTTGATTTCTTGCATGGGGTATTTGTGTGTATCCCATGACACCATTTTTTATTCTTTGATCACATGTGGTGTGGGTGTGTATTCCTCAAACAAGTTCTTGTATCACATTCATGTGAGTTATGATTAAAATTATTCATTATTGATTAATAAGATGATTTAACTTCCATATGCATTATATATTTCATGTTTTTTTCCTCTATAATTTATAGTTGATCATACAGGTTGAGATATATAGACTATTCCCCTAAAGGTAATCGATTAGCCTTTTTTTGGTATGTACCCAGTATATCCAAAAAAGTAGGATTTTCCACATGTGGATGGAACTATTAATTCAAGTGGTAATTTTTGATGTGATTGGTTAAAAAGTTTATTCATATGTATTATCTCTCTTGAGAGAGATTTCTCAGATGTTAATTGGGAATGTACATGGAGTATCACATCTAGGGGGATGTGCCAAATGTGTTTTTGGAATATCTTATCAAGGGAGGGATGTGTTAGACATTTCTGGTTAAAATTATTCTTTTATTGAGATGAATTAGGCATAAATGAGGTTATTATAGGATTAATAAGCATATGAACTCATTACACATATATTATTATTTTGTATATTTGATTTAGTGGTTATATGTTATTCTTGTGTAGCTTTGGAATTTCTTATTTAATTTATTTATATATTATTGAATTTATATACATAACATCTTATAGGATGGATATAGGACTGTGTGTGTGGTACCATACTAAGTTTCACTCATGAACTGATTGGGAAGGGATTAAATTTGGGCACCCAAACAACCCTCACTTTTGTAGGTACAGATTGAGTTGAGTGTAACATCGCAAAATTCTAAAGTAAGAACCTTATATTCGATAGCGTGCATGACACACGAAACCAAGAACATAAAGGGATGTAATACCCCAATATATTAAAATATATTTACTATTTTAAATATATTTTATATATTTTAAAATTTAAAATTCACAAAACACTGAGTTAGAATGAGTTACATGCAAGAGAGACTTTCTTTGAAATCTTACAATACACACAAGAACACGTTTTAACCAAAAAATAATATATTATTAAAATATTATTATTTAACCCAACCATTAAATTAGTGGTTATGAATATAATTAAATATATTATTAAAATATATGGTTTAAATAAATATAAAATGAATTCATAAGTTAAAAATTAATTATAAATGAATATGAAAACCAATGGAATATAAAAGAAAATATTATTATTTTCACAAAGATGTTTTACCCTTATAGATTTAATTAATAAAAATTAGTTGGTAATATTAATGTAATATATATATATATATATCATATAATCAATATAACATTTTTTAATTTCATAAAATAGATTGGATAAGCATAAGGTAATAATAAACTAAATATTACACTTAAAAACCTATATTTTTATAAAGATAATTTTACTGCCTTTTAACAGAGAATCCATTTTAAATATGAATTTTGAAATTTTAATTGATTTAATATATAAAAGAACTTAATATTTTAATGTTAAAGATAAAAATTTTATTAGGATGAATTTTTGATATTTTTTTTGAAACATTTCAATTTTTTAATGAATAGCTAAAAATACTAAATTTTAGTTCAAAAATTGATTTTGATATAAATTATTTATAAGGTTAAATTATGTTTTAGATTTTTATTAATGTATAATTAGATCAACTTTTTACCAATTAATCCAATTTAGGTCATTAGGATCAACTTCACATTGAAATTGAATGTAAAAACTTATCAATCTTTTTGACATTTTTACTTTAAAAACCCACATTGTTGTCCTGCCTGCTAGATGAATTTTAAATTAATTTCTACCTCTACTGTGATTGAATTTTAAAAAATGGATTCCATATTTGGAATCATAATAATTTATAATATATAATAATACCAATTTTTTTAGACCAAAAATATTAGTGAATGTAATTAAAATTAATTACAATTATTAAGGTAAAATTATGGTTAGTAAATGACTAAACCTTTAACTTAAGAGCCCAAATAACCTAGAAAATTACCCAAAACCCATTTTATGGACATAATTCATCCATTAAACTCCCATTATTGAGTTGTTTATATTTTTTAATACCTTTTTAGGTAAAAACGTGGGTACACCTAAAATCTTTTTAGAAATACCAAGTGAGTCATTTTCCTCTCTTATAAAAGGACACCGTCTCTCCCTATTCCTCACACCTATTAAACCACTTAGTTTTGGAAAATATATTCCTATATAGATTTCAAAAATACCTCCACTTTACCTTGAAGTATTATTTTGGACATAAATTCTACCAAGGAAGCCTTTTATTACAAACTAAAAGTAGTTAACTGATTAAGAGGTAACATCTTCTCTCAAGATTCTTAATATTATTTCCATTCTCCACTCCCTAAAATATTATTATTCCATGATAAAGTAAAAAAACCATTATCCTAAATATAATAATATTTTTTATGCTAAGGGTTCAACCTAAACTTACAGACACATTTATCTAATGGGTAACGAACATACTTTTTATGTGTAAGATGAACTACAACTTCACAAAACGATGATTTTCATTTTTTCCTTTACCACCTATCATGGTGGAAATTATAATGTAAAATCTATTTATATGTGATATATATTATATTTATTATTTATTCATACTTATTTAATCCTTTTGTAACACATACCTTTAATACTTCCTATTTTACGTTAATACGATAATATCATTTGAGGAAGTGTGGACTACCTCCCCCTCGAAGCGATGTGATTCATTCACGCTATACATGGAACATATTAAGGATGATTTTAATAAAACTATGTAAAATATATAACATATATATGATACTAGAATTATAATATAAATATGTATCATTTATTTCTCATTCTTATAATATGAAAATAAAATGAAAGTAGCATTCATGCGTACGTACGACCTACCGTCTCTATGAATAATTCACTTCATTTATTATCTCCAAATATTATAGAAAAATAAATATATCTATGTACTAAATGTATAATAAAATTAAGTCAGGGTGTAAATTCTAGATATAATGAAATGATCTAATAAATAGGAACAACAAGTAACAAGTCAAAACATACTTGAGAAAACTAGGCAATTGACATCTGCAATAGCTAAAATAATGAATGAGTACTAACAAAAGGGTAATAAGATATTATAAGAAGTTAATATATGATAGTATAAACATGATTATGGTTCTAGTATAAGTTAGTAACATATTTTAAACCAATATACAAGAGCCTAAATACCACACAACAAAAGTAAGGTTAAGTTAAGGGATTTCATCCCAATTTACATTCCATTGATACTTATTTGTTATTATGAACCAATTAACTTTTAGTGTATTTACTAAAATTTAACACTCTATATCATGAATATACTTACTATAATGATATTTCAAGTTTCATTTAATATTATTACTTAATGGGGTTTATGATTTAAATGTTTCAATGTGGTATGGGACATATTGGAATGTTTAAAATTTCATTTCCCTCAAGATTGTTTTTATGATATTTCAATGGTATTTACATTAATTAATGTCAACAAACCCTGTTGTTACTTAACATACACTAGGTAATTATTGATAAATTGGTATCTTTTATTCAATTTAGATATTTTGATAAGGTAAATTATTCATGAATATGAGGAATTATTTGGAATGGAATGACATGGGTGGGTCCTGGTTATAGATAGCCCCTAGATGCATCGACAGTCTCATGAGATAAATCATTTTTCCAAATCAGATGGGTTTCTACCCTATATGTTGTAAAATATCTTGTGAAAGGTCTTGATGGTAAAGGTAAAATGTACCTTGGAGACATGGCATCTAATAATTAAGCATTTCCCTCATTTATATTCAGTTATTATTCATCTATGAGATTTTGTGTCGACATATCTATGGATACATTTAATTTTCAGTTTATTGATTTAGGTGGAATGACTTTTATTTTCTTACCTTTACATATTGATATTGCCTCATCTATTTATTTTAATGGCATGTGTTATCATTTATTTACCTTTTCATGTTAATTTATTCTCATTGATTCATTATTTCTACCACTTTACTTACCATTAATGTGAATTTGAGTTCACCCTTATTATGTTTCCTTTCCCTTGGTTATAAAGAAGAAATATATGAATAAGTATTCAAGGATGTAGTTTATTTAATTTTATTATGTATCATGTTTGTATTTTATATTTACTAGTGTATTATGGGTATCACGTATGTAATATAGATTTCCAAGATAGATAAACTAATTGGTACTTAGGTATTTGATTCATTTTAATCATGCTAATGTAATAAAATAATGCACTGGATTTAGGATTCTAGGGTCAGGGCATTAAAGTTAGTATCAGATGATGTTTTGTAGAAACCTTGGAAACCAGATTTATAAAACATATATTAGGGAGCACAAACCTATGGTATACATTGAGGATAATTATACAAGAACATCCTATAATTTTGGTAAGGTAGTGATTATTTGGGTATTCTAAGACATACATCCATGTCTGGATACTACAAATGGATGTGGGTTTGGAACAGATGTACATAGGAGTAATAAATCCAATAAGATGTTTCAGGTATTACTTAGGGTAACCTGGTACATGACAATGATTCTTAATGCACACTTGGTTTGACACTTCTAGGGGATAATATTAGGATAATTCAAGTTTTCTTTACCTACCATTATGAAGGATTTGAAATTAAATAATAACCCAAAGTAACCAAATTTATGATTATAATATTCATGATTCTTAGATTTGTTTTATGTGATATAATTTATTTAGGTTTATACAAATTTCACAACATTATGAGATAATCTAGTTTATGTCACTGTTTAGAAATGAAGCCTAGAAGGAAGAATGGTATTAGTACTCATGGAAAATATAGAGATTTCCCTATAGAAGAATCGAATACATCTAGTATTAGATCTAAGAAAGTTATAAATATATTAAGGAAGCATAGTTAGGTTATGAAAAATAACCTCGCCTGAATAGATCAAACTATTCCATGGAGAGAATCTCCTATGATGGATCACTTTATACAATAGAACCCCCATCGTTTAGTGGGAATACTAATAAAATTATAGATGAGCAATGGATTAAGTGTCTAGAAGAGATATTTACTTCCTTAGAATGAATCAAAAAGGAAACAGTTACACTTTCACTCTATTTTACTCATATTGATGCTGGAAATTGGTGTTTTATGATCCAGAATACAAGGGAGGAAGAATAAATTGAACTCATGGAATAAATAACTTTTAAGGAGTCATTCTTTGATAAATACTTTTCTCAAGATCAATAATTTGAGAAGAAGCAGAATTTCCTTGGATTAAAGGGAAAGCAAGAAGATAATTTTGCAAATTATAAATACACCTTTACAAGGTTATCTAGGTATAATATATATTATATATGAAACATGGAGTGAAAGATCAACCACTTATTTGAAGGAGTTAAGAAAAGTCTCTAAATGGTTCTAGTGTCTCAAAAATTTTCTTAGTATGATGAAATATTTTTATTTGTTGTCAAGTTAGAGAAATAATTCTTCACGTCCTATGGATTCATGGGAAATCAATAGAAGAAGAGGTATTTTGAACACCATAAAAAGGGGAATGATTCAAATAATATGGAGGGAAATAAGAATTTTCCAATATGTGATAACTGTGGAAAGAATCCCCCTAGTACATGATTTAAAGGTTTGGGAGTTTTTTATAAGGGTTGAGAAAAGGGCCACTAAGAGAAATAATGAAAAAGAAAGAAGGAAAATACTAGTATTCAATGTTAGAACTACAAGGATAGGGGTCACTACACAAACGAATTCCCCAAGCATCAAGAAAATATACCTCAGAAGAAGCTAATGGATCAAGGTCAATCATATGTTATTGACGCAACTAAAGTAGAATGATTAATGCACTTCTGTATTTTGATCTAAGAAATATTTTGTAAAAATATTTTGTATCTGATGTTATCATAATACAATTTATAAAATATGTAATGATTGTAATGCAGTACTTTTTCATTAAGGATTTGAGATTATATATTAAATGGTACCAATAAAATATATTTAGTATAAATTAAAACTTTTTGAGGGAAAGATAACCATTAATATATTTCTGATGTTGAGATAATGATGAAGAAATGATTGATTTGGAAAAGTGATATGTACCTTGGAACTGATTAATGGCTTGTTGAAAAGTGGTCTATGATATCATTGATAGAGTTTACAACACTTTTTTATTTAAGGAATAAATCCCATAACATGTGTATTCCTTAAGTAATAAGGAAGAATGCATGTTTCCAATAAGGTTTTATGGTGATTCATGTTATTACCAAAATTAAATAGGATACAAGATAAAGTTATTAACATGTTTGGAATGTGAAAATTTAGATATTATTCATGTTGATTAAAGGATAATTATAAGTTCATTTTGGAAATTTAGTGACTTTCCATAAAGAGTGAATGGATCATAATCCGTTGGAAAATTTAACCATTTATAAAATGGTTTAAGTTGATCATTGGATGAGATTTTAGAGGATAATGTATTAATTCACCATATTATGAATAATGTGCTAAGATATTAAGTAGAAATAATTTAAGGCATAATCAAAGGAAAAAATCATGTAATAGAAATACATATTTTCTTATAGAGTTAATGAATTCCTTAACTATAGAAGAAAAATGAGTTTTGAAACAATTTTTTTTCCAATTATCATCCTTTTTGATTATATCAATGAAATTTATTCAAACCTATGGTTTATAGCTTTTTGGTCAACAACTTTCATCTAAAGATGTTCTTTATAACTTTCCATCAGAACTTGATTGTTGGATTTTTCTTCCACATTCATGTTGTGATTTCCCACCTATGTTCTTATACAAGGGAACCTAGTTACATGAATTTTGTACTTCACTTTCTCTCTTATTAAGAAGATGTGTTATTAACCCTTTTTACAATGCAGGTATTTCAAAAATGGTTTATATTCAATCATTAATTTACTAATATCAAGTTTAAATTTTGAGGATGCTAAGGTGGGGAGAATGTAACACCCTAAAATTATAAAGTAAGAACCTTATATTCGATAGCATGCATGACATGCTACACCAAGTGTGTAAGGGGATATAATACCCTGATACATTAAAATATATTTACTATTTTAATTAAATTTGACTTATTTTATATTTTTAAATTCACGCAACATCGAGTTAGCATGTGTTACACGCAAGAGAGACTTTCTTCGAAAGCTTACAATACACGCAAGACACAGTTTTAACCAAACAATAATATATTTTTAAAATTTTATTATTTAACCTAGAAATTAAATTAGTGTTTATGAATATAATAAACAATATTATTAAAATATATGTTTTACACAAATTTTATTATTTAACCTAGTTTATGTCATCACTTTTCTAAAATAAAATAAAATAAAGTATTATTATTTTCACAAATAAGTTTTAACCTAATAGATTTAATTAATAATAAATAGTGGGTGATATTAATTGAATATATAATTATATATTATATTAAATATAATATTTTTTTAAGTTTATCCAATAGATTTTATATGTATAATATAATAATAAACAAAATATTACACTTAAAAACCTATATTTTTTTAAAGGAAAATTTTCAACCTTTTAATTGTTAACCCATTTTAAATATGAATTTTGACACATTAATTTTTTTAATATGTCAAAATAATCTTTATATTTGAAATATAAAAATAAAAATTTGGTTAGGGTGAATATTTTATATTTTTTTGAAACATTTTTTTAATGAATAGTTAAAAATACAGAATTTTAGTTAAAAAATTATTTTTCATATAATTTATTTATAATGTTAAATTATGTTTTAGATTAGTTTTAAAGTATAAATAGATCATTTTTTTATCAATTAATATAGTTTATTTTAGTGGTATCAATTACACTTTGAAATTGAATATAAAAACTTACAACCTTTCTGATGTTTTTACTTTTAAAACCCGCATTGTCGTCCCGCCCGTTGGTTGAATTTCAAATTAATTTCCGACACTTATGTGATTAGAATTTGAAAAAATTTATTCCATATTTGGAAACATAATAATGTATAATATAAAATAATTCCAATTTTTTTTTGACAAAAAATATTAGTTAATGTAATTAAAATTAATTATAATTATTAAGGTAAAATCAATGTTAATAAAGGACTAAACCTTTAACTCAAGGGCCTAAATGACCCATCAAGTTGTCCAAAACCCATTGAATGGTGATAATTATGCCATGAAACTTAAATTATTGATTTTGGTTTATTTTTTAAAACTTTTATTAGGTAAAAACTTGGGTATGTCTAACTTCTTTTCAAAAATACCAAGTGAGTCATTTTCCTCCCTTATAAAAGGACACCACATCTCTCCATTTACCATCCTTCTCAAACCACTTTTTTTTGGAAAATATCTGCCTATATAGATTCAAAAAATCCCTCCTATATACCTTGAATCATTAATTTGTGTATAAATCCCTCCAAGTAAGCCTTTTGGCATGAACCAAAAGTAGTTAACCGATTAAGAGGAAACATATTGTCTCATGATTTTTAATTTTATTTCAATTATCTACTCCATAAACTCTAATTATTAAATGATAATGTAACAAAAAAAGTATCCTAAATATAATTATATGTTTTTATTCTAAGGTTTATACCTACACTTACACACACTTCCATCTAATGGGTAACGAACATACTGTTTCTGTGTACAATGAACTACTGCCTCATGAAACGATGATTGTTAATTTTTCCTTTACCACCTATCATGGTGGACATAATGATGGAAACCTTATTTATATTTGATATATATGATATTTAGTATGTATTTATACTTCTTTAATCCATTTATAAAATATACCTTTAATACTTCCCATTTTTTGTTAACACGATAACATCATTTGAGGAAGTGTGGAGCACCGCCCCTCAAAGCGATGTGATTCGTTCACGCTATACATGGAACATATTAAGGATTATTTTAATAAAAATATATAACATATATAAGATATATATTATACTATAATTATAATATACATATGTATCGTTTAATTTTAATTATTTTAATACGACAAAGAAATGAAAGTAGCGTTTTTGCGTACGTATAGTATATAGTCTCCATGAATGGTGAACTTCATTTCTTATCTCCAAATTTTATGGAAAATTATAAATACATATTTTTTAATATTTAAAATAATAATTCATGGTTTAAATTATGGATATGATGAAATCATGATCTAATAAATAGGAACAATAAGTAACAAGTCAAAACATATTTGAGAAAACTAGGAAATTAACATCTGAAATAGCTAAAATAATGAAAGAGTGTTATCACAAGGGTAATAAAAGATTATAAGAAGTTAATATATTATATTATAAACATTAGTATGATTATTTTATAAGTTAGTAACACACTTTAAACCAATATACATAAGGATAAAGATCACACAAAAAAAAGGAAGGTTAAGGTAAGATATTTCGTCTCAATTTACATTCCATTGAGACTTATCTGTTATTATACACCAATTCACTTTTATTTGGTGTAGTTGATAAAATTTAACACTTTATATCATGAATATCCTTAATATAATGATAGTATAAGTTTTATTTAATATTATTACTTCATGGTGTTTATGATTTAAATGTTTGAATGTGGTATGGGACACATTGGAATGTTTAAAATGTCATTTCCATCAAGATTGTTTTTATGATATTTTAATGGTGTTTTCATTCATTAATGTCAACAACCACTACTATTACCTAGCCTCCATTGGAGAATTATTGATAAATTTTTATATTTTATTTAATGAAGATATTTTAATAAGCCACATTTTTCATGAATATGATCTGGTACGACATGAGTGGGGCCCTGTTATAAATATCCCCTCAATGAATCAGTAGTCTCATGAGATGAATAATTTGGAAAAATCAGATGGGTTTTTACCCTATATGTTGTAAACCATCTTGTGAAAGGTTTTTATGATAAAGGTACCATGTACCTAGGAAACATGGAATCCAATAATTAATAATTTTCCTCATTTATATTCAGTTATGATTCATCCATGAGATTTTTCATCAAAAAATCTATAGATACATTTAATTCTCAGTTTATTGATTTAGATGGCATGAGTTTTAATTTATTAACTTTATATATTGATATTTCCTTATCTATTTATTTGAATGGAATGTCTTTTCAGTTATTTACCTTGCCATTTTAATTTATTCCCAATGATTAATTATTGATTTTGCTTTACTTACCCTTACCGAGCATTGAGATCACCCTTATTATGTTTCCTTTACCTAGGTTATGAAGAATAAATCTTTGAATAGAGGTTCAAGGATGCAGTTTATTTTATTTTATTATGTATCATATTTGTATTTTCTATTTCCCAATGTATTATGGGTATCATGTATGTAATATGGATTTCCAAGACTACTAAACTGACCAGTCCTTGATTTTATTCCTTGTAATCATACCAATGTAATAAAATAATTCACTAACTCTAGGTTTCTAAGGCCAAGGTGTTACATTGAGGCCCAGTTTTGATCATTTTGTGAAATATCTCACTATTATTATGGAGACCTATATGAAATGGAACTTAGAGTGGGAGTAGAGCCTCATGTAAATTTTCTCCTTTATATCATGTATGTGATCAGCCCAGTGAGAGATCAATGATATTTTTTCTAGTAGTGATTTCTTTGTCTATTGTTTCTTCTTTCATGATTACTGATGACATGTTATTGGTTTTATAATTACTATGATTATATAATATCTACTTGTTTATTTATTTATCAATTATTTTTTACTCTTATTTAATGTATTATCTCCCAATGATTCAACCTTGGACCATCACTACTAATTTTAATCCTTTAGCATACAGGGAGGCATGCATTGAGTCATGTGAAAATTTAGCTTGGACCTGGTGATTTATGTTGGGATGTTGAAAATTTATTTTAGATAATAGGTTGAAATTGTTTTCCTATTTTAGGGAGTTGGTAGATATGATACATATGAATGTCTCTGATCTATAAATAAATCTCATACTAGTGCATCACAAATAACATATTTGAGGGATGTCCAGGTTTCCAGGGAATGTGATTGATTTTATTGGATTGTGTTGTTATGGTGGTATATGATTTCAACTCATGTGATCCATATGGATTTTATAGTTTTTGATTTCATATGTATTTTAATTTTAAATGTATCATTAAGAAGAATTTCCTGTATCATATTTCACACATAGGTTTCAAATGAAGTATATTTTACTTTTGTGTGACTGTACTTATAATAATGGACACAACTACATAGTTTCAACAAAATTTACTACATAATGTGCTTGTTTAGTTATTATAGAGCATTAATTTGTTTTGTAGGAAACCTTGTGAGATAATATATTGGATATGTCTAATTAATTATGTTTCTAACTGTATCTTCTATTGATTTTTCCATCTAAAACCTAGTGGCATTTTGTTTGATTGATCTAGGTATCTTTGGCCATGATGTGGTTGGTCTATGTTCGAATTCACCATGAAATATCTATAGAGATGTTCCTAGTTGATTTTTTTAGTTATAACACTTAGTGTTCCTCTATGGTTTATATGTACTCCCTTATGACCTTATAAATGTGACTCTCATTACTAGTAATTTAGGGTCTCATGCTTCCTAGATATAACCAAAGTGAGAATATTCCTTATTCGAGAATAGTTATAGATAATGAATAAAATGAAGGTCACACAAGTTTTATAAAAACCTAAGAATATAGATAAAATAAGGTTATATTAATAATGATATATGTTTGGGTTTCAGAGTTCTTGAATGCTTGTATCATCAAGTGATGGACCAGGGTATGTCTAGCTTTTTAGTTTAAAAATAAAATCAAATTGGATGTCGTGTGAAGATCTTAGGTGGTTGGAATAGGAGGGTTAGAGTGTGTTTGGATACTTAGTAGCTTAAAAATACACTTGTGACATAGATGGTGTGATGATAATCTAATTTTCTAGGGGTTTTATACCAATTTTAATGACTTTCATCATTAACATCATTTAATTTTGAATGGAATTTGAGTTTCACATATCATGGATGGCACATTTAATGAACTAGGATTCGAACCTAGGTGATTCTTATTTTAATAAAATTAAGTGGTGTTTTCATACATGATTGATAGATCTAAAACTTACTCAAACCTCAAGAAATAGACTAGTATTTTATAAAATATGTCACCCTAAATAATTTTATTTCTTTGATGAATTTCTTTACATGCAACATCAAGTTTAAATGAACTAAGACACACTATTAAAATGATATTATTTAATGTGATAATTATAACTTAGATGTTATTTGGTGATTATTAATATGATTAAATAATTTATTAAATATATATATTTTCTACTAAATATTATTATATTTATAAATTAATAATAAATAATCATTCAATTTTTAGTAATGTCATTTTATTCTTTAGAAATACATTTTTTATAAAAATGGGTGTTATTGTGAGTAAATATTATAGATAATTTTTGAATTTTTTAGAAAAATTAATTTGAAAAAATTAATTTTATTTTTTAATTTATCATGTCCAAATTATCATAAGATGAATTTTTGAGAACTTTCTAAAAATATTAACTTTTAAATGAATAGTGAAAAATACTAATTTTTATTGAAAATAATAATTTTATTTTAAAGTATTTATGATGTAAAATTATATTTTAGTTAGTAATAAAATTATATTAGTTACTTTTTATTTAAAATAATTTAATTATGTTTTTAAAATATGATTTAATACTTGAATTCAATATAAAAAAATTTATATTTAAAAAGGTATTTTTTTTTCTGAAAAACTATTTTTCATCTCGTTTTGATGGTTAAATTTTAAATTAACTTCTAAAAATTATGTGATTAGAATTTTCGAAAATGTAATCCATTTTTGGAAAGTGGTTGTTGATATTTAGTAAGTAGGTCCCTTTTATTTTTGGGAAATATGAAGATTAAACTTAGTTATTTTTGTTACCATAATAAAAAGTTAAAAATTAGATGATAAAAACTATTAAATGACACAAGCACATACCTGAATCATTTTGGACAAGTATATCTTGAACATAATCATCCAAGGGTATAATTTATGACATTTTTGGTGAAACTTAGATAATATTATGGCATTTATAATATTTTATTTAATGAAAAGTCAAACACGTCACAGTCTAGGTTTTAATAACATTAATCTATTTAATATAGGTTTATCTAGAGGATGTGTTCGACTGTGAATATTATTTTGAATGATAAAATATTTATATTCATAATGGTTGTTTATTATAATTTTTAGTAATTGAATAAATAGATTAAATACTCACACAACATTGATGAAATAATTATTTTATTAAATATAAAATGAATTAATTGATATTAAAAATATTAAAAGTATTAATTTTGAGATACTTAAGTCCATATAAAAATTTTAAATATAAAAATTAAATGTTGGGTATATGTTAAAATAAATTGTTATAATTATAAGTTTTTTTATTGATTTTTTTAAATCCAATGTAGTAAACAGTGTCAAAATTGACAATAATGATATTTTATGAAAATAATATTTTATTAAATTATTTAAAAATAATAAAAAATATTAAATAAGGACAAAGGGAGTGTGTTATAGTAAAAAATAACATTAATTTTATATTTATAGTCTAATTTACACTTTATAATTCAAAATTAAAACCTTTCAGTATTGATAATGCTGATACTTTAGTTAAAATTATTATAAGTTATCCAAAGGTTAATCAAAATGATAAAGATTAAAATTATTCAAAAACATGTCCAAAATCAATTGGTTGATGGGATTAAAACTATATCACACTATATATATGAATTCATGACCATTTGGAAGTATTTGGATCTATAATAGTCTTATTATATTATATTTTTTATAATAAATTTTAGAAGTGCCCCTCACCTTAATTATAAAAGGAATCCTCCGTCCTCAATTCATTACACCACTTAGAGCCATATATCTTGACTATCGCAAACCAAATTCTCTTATCAATATTTATAGAAACATTTTAGAGGTGATGGTTAACAAAAAATACCAACACTTGAGACCTTTAGAGGATATATAAAGGAGTATTTTTGAAAAAGATGAGGTTTGAACATAAACGAGGAAGGTCGAGACTTGAGGTAAGAGTTTTATCACCTCTCTATTATTTTTTTGATATTTATTCTATATTCACCAATTATTTTGTGATGTGGCATATAGTTTCCATTAATTAATTTTATATTTATTTGAATGAAAAATAATGGGATTTAAATATCCATTTGATGATCTCTCTATAATGGGGTTTACAGTTCAAGTCTTACCGAGTAGGTAAGATATTTTTTTATCTCAGTTTTCCTTCTTTAAGACACATGTTATGTTATGAAAATATATTATTATATAAGGTGTATATACTTACAAATTGATATTTTATATCTTGAATCTTTTTATTTTCATGATATCTTAAGTTTCATTTAATTTTATTCTTTTATGGGGGTTATGATTCAAATTAACCAATGTGGTACATGTTTCAGTTTAATATCTCATCATTATTCATGATTTTATATATTTAGGTATCTATTGAGGAATATTTATCTTCAATGTACATTTTTTCTAAAAAAGTTTTCAAAAAGTTTTTTTACTGTTTTTTAAAATCATTTTACCTCTATTAATCTTTTTACAAAATAGTTTGAAAGGAATATTTTTAGCACTTTCCAAACAAGGAACCTTGTGAATTTTACAACAAAAATATGGGAGGAATATATGACAGAAGAAGACTTATCATCATCATGTCACCTCAATTGTTTGAATATAATTATTAAATTTTACAATTTTATTTTTATAGAAAATTTTTTCATTTAAAATTGTGTAGTTTTACTAAAAATATGTGATTTTAAAGTGGAAAAGTTATTTTCCTCAAGAATTTTTCCAAGTGATATTTCAAAATCATTTTCCATATAAGATGACATCCTTTAGTGTTACTTATACTTCACTAGGGTTATGATTCAAAGAAACTATCCTTATTATTTGTCTGAATGGTCTATATTTAGTATGACATGATTTTTATGAATCATGTTTCTTTTATGTGAGATATGTTATGATGAAATTTTTATGAAACCCATTTTTATATCATGGGTGATAATATATTGAATATTTTATGATATTTTAGAAAATATATTTATTATTTTCATTATGTGAAAGCGGTTTCATTTAACCAAGGATAGTGGTTACATCATAACCAAAGACAGGTGGGACCTATATCTCTCACTAATGCATTTGGTAATGATCTATATCTCATGAGATAGAAAGGACTATAATGGGGACTGTTGTTAGTTTTCTAATGAGATTTTTCAATTGTGATATTCTTGAGAGTGAAAATTAATTAATATGATGGTTTGGGTAGTGAACCCATTCCAATATAGAGACAATGATGCCACTGGTGATGGTGGTGTGTCCCACACCAGAGGTGTAAACACTCTTGGATTTTCATTATTATGTCTATAACCCAATTCAATATTTTATGCATATGTTATATTCTCATGGATCTTATTATTTACATCCATTATTAATCATATCTTCTGAACTACGATGATTTATTTCATCACTCAATATTAATATCTATTTTTGAAGGGTATTGATTTCAAAGGATAATCTCTTTTATCATACTTTATTTCCTCATGTTATTCTTATATGATCATTGATATCTCACTTATTTACCCTTACTGAACAGTTAAGCTCACCCTTATTATTTTTCTTTTCCCTAGGTTATGAGGAAGTATGTTAGATGAATTATGTATTAAAGGATTCCATATAGATGATGTTGATTACCTAATATGAAATAATAAAATATAAGTATAGTTGGATAAAATGTTTATCATTATGAACCAGTTGTTTATGAATCCTTATCATTAAGTTTTTTTCCTAATTCTCTAAAACTCTAATCCTAAAAGTTCCCAGGGTTTGAAAATGATCCAATATTTACTTTTTATGTTTTTTTACATTGGATGGAAAGTGAAAAAATTGGTTCAAATTTAATGGAATTAAATCTAGAAATGTAAAGTTTATGTTTTTATCACTGTATTCAAGAGTGTAGATTGAGGGCTATTAAAATTGGTATCATAAAATGATTTAGACAACTTTATAGATTATGATGTTTTCATGTGAGGATGTTATAATAGTTATATATATCATCATGGTTATATAAGTTTGACTTTTATCATATTTTTATAGTCTTATAAACCCCCTTTTGAGGTTTTAGGTAATAGAATTCTATTGTAGTGAATGATATTGTGGGGATGTTTTTTTTGGATAAGATATATGCAACCCTTTGGTTTTGGATGAAGTATTATTTGAGGAACAATGTGTCAAAATTTAATTTCAATATTATAAATATTATGGTTTATATAATATTTTATGATTAAGGGGAATGTTAAAATAATTATATAGTTTTATAAAAAGGACATCCCATAGGCCGACTTCCAGCCCATCACATCTGGAAAGGCCATGGGGCTTGAACACACAACCGAAGTGAGAAAAGGTTTCATCTCTTACCACTGGTCTATGTGATGTCTTGGTAAATATGATATTTTTTTCTTTATTTAAATTATTTTATGGATAAATGTTATGTTCAATTTTTTTACATATGTTTTATTATATAGAAATCCTTTGGATTTGAAATTGATTTGGTGATTAAAGTTATTTTAGAAGATGTTCACTATTTTTGGAAAGCTATAAGATTAAGTTAAAAATAATATTATGGAATTTTATTTGAGGAATAAAGTTTTAATTGTCTTTTGGAGACATATATGATTGTGGATTTATGCTTATTTAATTTATTTATTAAAATTTTTAGCTTATCTTAGAGATTACATGTTTACAACGTGTATGTTTTGGGAGATAAATAATAAATTTATCTTTTAAGGATATTTGATCAAATCATTCTTATTTTTTTTATTTCAATCTTAGCGTGGAATATTTTAAGAAATTGTAATGATATTTATTTTTTGGTTGATCTGTGTGTATTACTGTTAAATTTCAGAGATTAAAGTAGTTTTCCTAATATGAAGTTTATTATTTTTGGGAATCATCTTATCATGTGATTACAATTTTTGTTTTTATTATTGAATAAATATTGGAGGAACATATTTTTATTCTTTTATAGATTATGAGATCTAGAAGAGATTGATTTTAGTGATTTATACCTAAAAAATTTTTATTCAAAACTCATCATTCAGGGAAAAATATGTGATAATGGTGGAAATTTGTAATGCCTCGACCCCAATTTCCTAGATCTGGTGCATTAATTTATTGCATTAGAATATTTATAGGGAATAAAATTACAAAATAATGAAAAGATTAGTAGTTTTTGAAAACTAGAAACATACATAAGTTCAAGATTACAACTTCAAAGGAAAAACAATATAGAACTCCTTTGATAACATCCCTAACTCCTAGGTTATCCCTTCATGTCATTCATAATATAATTCTTCACAACCTATAAAAAAATAAAACATGTGAAATGGGTGAGCTCAGATGCTCAGTATGGGTAAATAATACAACTGAAGATATCATAAATATAAACATTAGGCACAATGAATAAATAAAAACACATTCCTTTAAAAATAAACTTGAACATATTATGAAAGGAATAAGAGATGAATAAATAATTCCATAATAAAGAACTATCATGGGTATTATACTAGTTTAATAACCACATAAAATTTCAATTACTAGTTTCATAATGAGGGAATGCATAATACGAGACATCATAACCATACCATCAAGGCCTCGTGCCAATAACATAGATAACCATTTTGTCAAGGCATCATGCTAAGACTGTAGTTTGTCTCATGAGACCTATAGATGCATCGAGGGGCTTTCATGGTCCCCACCTATCACTTAATAGGTCCAAGGAATTCCTTATATTAATGGGGTGAACATTATCAACATATACATTAATACTGAAACTAAAATATGAAATTTAAATATTTTCCCCAACCATTAAACTTAAACACTAACCATTCAGAGTAATGTGGTGAATGGTATCAAGATAGAAAATCCATAATAAAACTAATAAGAAACCCTTAAAAGAATATTTTAGATGATATCAAAAGAGATAATCCTCAATAAAGTAAAATATTCAACAAGCATGTTGATATAGAGAAGATACTTTTAAATAATACTATTTAAAATTTCTTAAGGAAATAATCCTTAAACATTCCAAAGTATCCCATAACACCTTGAAACATTCAAACAATATTCACTTAGAATATCATGAGAATAATAAGACTATGGATATGATATACCAAAGGGTAGTACATACACCACATGCAAGGAATAAGTGGTGAACAAGGTGTATATCCTATAAAAGTTAAAGTGAGACGAGAAAAATCATTTTTTACTTTAGAAAGAATAGTTCTTTTAGAAAATCATTTGTATTTGTAATGAAATAATATTTGTAAACATTTATATCCTAGAAAAAAAGATATAATAACATTTAAATTATATTTTATACATAAAATTTTTCCCATTGAAGTCAAATCATGTAAAAAATGTTTTCAAAGAAACTTTAGAAATAAAACATTTTAGTGAAATTTTAGGAAAATATTAAAGAGATTTTAAAATGGAAAGGCGTGTTTGATTTCATAAAAACATAAATGAACCAAGATTTTCTTCATGATAAAATTTGTTATTTTACAAAAAAATAATGGTTTAAAATAGATTACATAGTGCTCTTGAAAATAGGTAAGTTTTCGAGAAGTTCCCTTGAAATGAGGTTGTTTATCGAGAAGAAGTTTTTGAAATAACCTTTAAAAAAATATAAATCCTCATAAAATAAAGAAGGATTATGATTATAAAACATATATAAAACATTAAAACATAATTTATGAGGATTATATAAGAATAAATAAGATTTTTTAGGTAATTAGAGAATAAGAGTTACCCGGAAGAAAATGGAGGTTCGGGTAGAAATCCATTACCTCTTTATCATCAATCGAATCATATTACCCAAAACTAATAATCATAAAATTATACATTTAATACCATGAAATTAAATATATTAATGAAATTATACAACAATTTTCTGTATACATACACCATACACAAGTAATAATAGTGAATAAGAAATGTCTCACAAAAATGGAAGTGAGATGAGGAAACCCTTACCTTAAGTCTGATGGTGTTATTAACTTGATCTTAGTGTCCGGGAAAACCAAATTAAATTAATTAATTAATATTTCCAGAATATATTATTTATTTCATTGATTTATTATATCCTTATTAAGTTCATTCATGGCCTTCTTGATGGGTTTAACAGGTTTAATTTTATTATTTGGGAGTGTTTTCTTCCTTGGTATTCATGACTAGTTTACTTATATACATGTAAGGATAAACATATAAGATGATAATGGTTGTCTAGAATATAAGTTTTATGTTATTTTGTTTAACATTTAAAAGATTACATGGTTATAAAATTCATCTTTTTATTGGGAGTGAAGATGAATGATTATATAAAACATTAATGATAATTGTTTGGGTTAATTTGCTATTTTTTATCACAACGAACTCATTTTGATTTATAAATTAATATCATGTGGTAAAAAAGATTATAGAACCATACATAATTTATAATACATATATTTTAGTATGGTTTAACCAAAAAAATGGTTCCATGACCATAATTGAAGATGGTAATAGAAATTGCAAACCCATCATCCTTGAATGTGATAAATTAACATAATTCGGATGATGTTTTCATTTCTAGTATAAAAGAAGAGGAAAGGATTCATAATGATGAATTATAAAATTATAATAAAAAAATTACAATACATGTAATTTAATGGAGTTATTATAACATTTTGATGATATGAGGTGAGGAAAGAAATAGAAAATAAAGGAACTCAAAAAAAAGTTGAGAAATCCCTTATGAAAATTCGGCAACCTAATGATGTCACTTAAAAATTAATAAAATATTTTTTTGATAGAAAAGGGATATCTCATAATTATTACATAATATGTACCATAAGGGGGATATGTAATGAAATATCCCAACATCATTCAATTGAAATTAAAAGAGAATAACATAAAAAGAGTGCATGAAAAAGAGAAGGGTGGTAGATTCCCTTACTTTGTAGAGTAACTCCTAAAACATGAAGGATGTGACCTTGGGGGATTGAGGACACCTTTAGAGGAATCCTAGGGAAGTAAAACTACCATATATTCAAGTATGATGAATTTGGAATGAATTAAAATGAAGGAATGGGTGGGTATTTATAGTAAGAGAGAAGGAGTTTTTTATTAATTTCCAAGGACACCTCATTAGTTGTATTTTCAAAACCATGGGATTTCCCATGGTATTGGACCATGTTATTGGAAATTTGGGACACCTAATATCATATTTTATTACTCAAGAGTCTACCAGAATTATTATATCATGATTACATCATTAATGATACCATTAAACATACTGAAAACTCAAAATTGTATTTTTACTATTCACGAAAAACTAAAGTATTTTATAAAATTCTCATAAATTTAGTGTAACCTAATATCAATGTTCTTATTTCAAAAACTGAAATTTATTTTATCATAATAATTATCTAAATATTAAATTTTTATCTTTTATCTATGAAAATAATAATTTATTGAAAATAATAGTGGATATAAAATGCATTGTAAAATTTTCGACACTTAAAATAAATAAAATTACATTATCATTTTTAATTAAATAATTGTGTTTTGATAAGACTATTTTATTATTATAAACATTAATAAAACCTTATTTTGATATAACAATTTAAATCTCTATGAAATATATAATTTTTACCTGAAAAAACAATTTCTCAAATTCTCTATTTTTTTTACGAAAAACTAAACTCAAAGTAGAAATGACGAAACAAAAAATTTATTTATACTTTATTAGGTGAGGTTACTACTCTATTGGTGACATTACTATTCCTAAGGTTAAGTTACCATTCATAAGGGTAAGTTACTATTCACTAAAAATTAAGTTTGTCTTATCAGACTCTAAATATCTTACTGAATGGAACCATGTATGTCAGTTTTCAAAATTCAAATCACAGAGGAGGAAAATTTATGTTTAATGGATAGTTTATAAAAAGTGGTGTTTTTTAGAGACTCATTGTTTCATGCTTTCAATATTAAATTAATTTATAAATCCTTGGGGTTTTACATTCTCCCCTCTTTACAAGATTTTTTTTCTAAAAATTTTAAATTGAATTTTGAATGTTAATGGTTGATACTTGAAAATTAACTTGTGGGAAACCCACATTAGGAACATGGTTAAAATATCCTCTTAATAATAGGGATATGGAAATGCATCGATTACTTCAAAACTATGTATTATAATTGGACAACATGGTCATGTAAGAATTATCAAACCATCATGTTCTGATGGAAACTGATAGAGAACATTCTGAGATAAAAGATCATTACCACAAAAACATAAACTACAGTTATGAAAAATTTCATTGATGTCATGAAAAATATGATAATAAGAAAAAATATTTATTTAAGACTATTTTACTAGATTTGATGAATTATTCCCCTATATATGAGTATAAATATACATTTCTATTTCATAAATACAATCTTTTCCTTTGTTTGTTCCTTGAACTGTCTATACTTTATCTCTTATTACATGTTGCATCATGTGGTGACATTAAAATCTAAAATCTCATACAATGATCAACTTAAACCATTTCATAAACCATTTAAATTTCTTAAAGATCATGAACCAATACTTTAGAATCATTCTCATATCCATCCTTGCTAGATTTATGTGCACAAGGTCCTTAGAAATCCTTATTTATTTAGAACTCCATGATCTATCATCCTCAACGCATCTGACACCTTATTTTCCTTTAATCAACATGAAACAACCCTACATTCCAAACATGTGAATATCTTCATCATATGTCCTCTTGAAATATGGTAATAACTCAAATTACCATAAAAATTTATTGGAAACATGAATTAATCTTGACACATGATATTGGATATATTCTTTATATCCAAAAACGTTGTAAACTCTATCAGTGATAGCATTGACCACTTATTGATAAGTCAATAATCAGTTTTGAGGTAGTCAGTACTTATCCAAATCAATAATTTATTCATCATTATCTTAATCATTAGGAATATATTTAGGGTTGTATTTCCCTCAACCATATACTTTCCCAAGATATTAAATTCCTACTAAGCCACTTATCCTTTGTACAATTCATCATAAAACCTCAGATACTTAATATAATAGAATTGCAGTACAATACTCATATATTCTATAATTATTATAACCAGTACATTGATGATAAAATATTCAAATTAAATGATTATTGAAGAGGCATATTAATCATTCCACTCCATCTAAATTAGTATCATGACTTTATCATTATCCAGTAACATCATTTGTGGAATATTCCTTTAATGCCTAAGACATTGATTCACATAGTGTCCCATCTCTTTGTAGTTGAAGCATTATACATTGGAAACCTTTTTCTTTCCTTTTCAATCATGAAATTGGTGTCGTTTTTCTCTACACTTATAAAAAACTACTATTCCCTTCAATTATTTAATAGGGTGATTATTTCCATAGTTATCACATGTGGGAAAACCTTTCTTTACATTCTTTCCTTTATCCATCTTTTTCTCGTTCGTCCTCTAATTTTATTTCTTCCCTTCAAAGCCATAGGACTCATATGATTATTTACATATCTTGTTAACACATGATAATATTTCCCCATATAATGAGGATACTTAGGATACTATATTCCTTTGAAATGATGGATTAATACCATAATAGATACGATCCTTCTTACTCTTTGTATCACGTGCATTGGTGAAGTTCTCATTCATTTTTCTAGGAACCATTTATAATCAATTCCATATACAATATTAGATCATAAAATTATGAAATCTATATAACTCTAAACATGATATAGAACATAACATAAATTTATGCATCATAAATCCTAAAACCATATACTCTTGTTAATCTATGGGTATAAATCCTTTATAACGGATTGTAATGAAAATGTGAATTATCCTAAGCATATCCTCCAGGAGTGTCAAACTAGGTTTTAAGTAAGGCCTTTTTTCATATACCAGGTTACCCAGGGGCAGTATTTAAAGACCGTATTAGAGTTATTAATCCTAGGTATATCTATTTCAAAACCACATCTACTTATAGTATCCAGACAAGGATTTATTTTCTAGGAAGATCTAAATAATCTATTCCTTACCAAAATTCTTGGATGTTATTGTATGTGTATCATCAAGTCTATATTAAGGTTTTGTTATCTAATATGCATTTTCTAAATATAGCTTCCAAGTTTTCTACTAAACTTACTCTGATACCAACTGTAATGCCCCGACCCTAGTTTCCTGGAGCTGGTGCATCAATTTATTACATTGGCATGATTACAAGGAATCAAATCCTGAAGTAATGAAATGTTTAGTAGTTTTGGAAGACCATAATCATAAATAAGTTAAACACAAAAAATTGAAAGGAAAAATAATATAGAACTCCTTTGATAACATCCATAACGCGTAGGTTATCCCTGTATGTCATTCATAATATACTTCTTCACAATCTAGGGAAAAATAAAAAATGTAAAAGGGATGAACTTAGATTCTCAGTATGGGTAAAAAATATAGAGAAAGATATCATAATCATAAACATTAGGAATGATGAATAACTAAAAACACTTTCCATTAAAAATAAACTTGAACACATTATGGTAAGAATAAGAGATGAATAAATAATTCCATAATAAATAACTATCATGGGTATTATACTAGTTGAATAACCACATAAACTTTCAATTACTAGTTTCATAATGAGGGAATTCATAATGCAGTACATCATAACCATACTATCAAGGCCTCCTTTCAAGACCATAAATAACCATATTTTCAAGGCTTAATTCCAAGACCGTAGTTTGTCTCATGTGACCTACTGATGAATTGAGGGGATATCGCAGGCCTCACCCATCAATTAATAAGTTAAATGCATTCCTTATATGAATGAGGTAAAAATAATCAACATATAAATTCATATTGAAACTAATATATTGAATGTAAATAATTTCCACAACCATTAAACATAACACCAACCATTCCGATTAATGTGATAAATGCTATCAAGATAACACATCTATAATAAAAATAATCAGAAACCCCTAAAAAATATATTCTAGATGATATATTAAGAGATACAGCTCAATAAATTATAATATTCAATAAGTATATTGAAATAGATAAGATAATTTTAAATGATACCATTGAAAATTTCTTGAGGAAATAATCCTTAAACATTCCAAATTGACCCATACCACCTTGAAGCATTCAAATCATAATCCCTTAGAATATCATGAGAATAATTATACTCTAGATATTATATACCAAAGGGCAGTACATACACCACATAAAAGTAATAAGTGGTGAAAAAGGTGTATATCTCATAAAAGTTAAAGTGAGATGAGAAAAATCCTTTTTTACTTTAGAAAGAAGAGTTTTTTTTGAGAAAGATGAGCACGTAGGATCTTTCATAATATAAGGAAAAAGTTACACAATTCAGAATGATGGAAGTTTACATTTATCTCTTAGTAAGAGAGAGAACATGTCTTCAGGTAAGCTGGTTGTGTGTTGGTAGTGTTCCACATAAACAACCTTGTTAGCTAACCCATCAGCAATATAGTTCGCTTCCCTATAGGAGTGAGTTATAAAATAGTTCATCAATGACAGCATGTTAAGGAAGTTTACCCATTTAGCAGCCAGCTTCCATGAAAGATGTATTTTCCCCACTCTAACCGCTTGAACCAGAGTTATGGAGTCATATTCAAACCATATATTGTTCCATTTCCTGTTGCGGGCATTATCTACCGCTATTATCAGTACCATCATCTCAGATTTAAGTGCTGTAGACATACCACAAGGCCCATAAATGCATTCAACAACATTTCCATTCTCATATCTGAAGACCGCGCCATATCCTGAGGGGCTTGGATTTCCCTTGGAAGCTTCATCTGTGTTACATTTAATCCATCCTGCAAAAGGTGAAACCCAAAAAACTTCCATAGCCTGACAAGGCTTAAGATAATTACTATTAATTTTCAGCCTCCGGAGGATCTTCCAGTCACCAACTGAATTGATGCATTGTTCATTATGCAGTTTATTCACTGCCCGCACTGCATCAATAATTCATTCCAGTCTGCACCCTACTTGGAAACCAGATCTGGAGTGAACCTTTTCATTTATGCTACTCCAAATGTAATGCATAATTTCAGCGCATGCAATAAGGAAGAGAAATTTGATCTGCTTCAAAAAAGTCAGGTTGAAAAACACTTTCATATAGTCCTGAATAGGACCATTTCATGGTAAATATATTCCAAAAATCTGTTGCACTGATACCCAGAGAGAGGAAGCTGCATTGAAACTATGAAAAAAATGGTCAACATCCTCCCTGTGTTGCATGCAAAGGATACATCTAGAGCATAGTGAAATGACAACTCTTTGAATGTTTGTTTCAATAGGTATTTTATTAAAGAGCAGTATCCAGATAAGAGTGAAACGAGAAAGTGTAAACCATTTTTTTTATTCAGTCTACCAATCCAGTGTTCTTATCCCTTGATTAAGTGATGATAGAAGGCTTTAGAGTCAAACCATCCATTAACCGACCACTTCCGAATCAGCGTGGCATCCTGTTCAACAAAATCATACCTTCTCACAATATTGACAATGTCATCCGGCATCATATCCATATTTCCCAATTTCTCTCTGATAGTAATATTGTGATCCAACCCATTTTCATCCAAATTGACATGTGAGGTGAGAGATTCTCCATTCCAATTATCATACCAAAACCAGAGGGAAGAGATTCGAATCACCATCCATTTAGAGTAATTGAGGATTTTCTGGAAGATAGTCTTGATCCCTGGCCAAATAGGGGACTCCATATAGCCTAATTTCCAATGAATAAGTCTGGATAGAAAACGATTCTGAAGGAATTTCAAAGTAGGATATTTTTAATTGACCAGTTTCCATATGAACTTTTCTTGCAGAGACTGGTTGAAGGCCTCCATATTTTTGATTACAAGTCCTCCCAAAGAATAAGGTAGGCATCAATTTTTCTATTGAACAGTGATGATTCTTCTTTCCATGATATTTACACTCCATAAAAAGTTTCTCATCATCGTATTGAGATTCTTAAGGATGGAGTGAGGCCAAATATAAACCATGAATGAGTAAACCAGCTTTGAAATAGCAACATGCTTTATAAGGCAGATTCGTCCTGCCATTGAGAGGGATTTCCCTTTCCAAGAAGCAAGGGTTTTCTTGACTTGATCCATGATGTCTGAAAAATAAGACTGCCTAGGCTTTCCCCAAAACATTGGTACACCCAGGTAGGTGAAAGGAAGGTCTCCCTCTTTTATTCCCAAATCAAATATAAGGCGTTATTTTCTGAAACAAGTTTGTTTATCATGAATTTTTTTTTGAAATATACATTTAAAACATATAACTCCCTATAAAATAAATAAGGGTTATTATTGGTAAACATATATAGAAAATTCATACAGAATTTATGAAGAGTATATAAGAATAAATAAGATTTTGTTTGAGGTAAGTAGAGAATAGTAGTAACCCGAAAGAAAATGGAGGTTCAGGTAGAAATCCCTTACCACTTTGCAATCAATCGAATCATATGCCCCAAAAATAATAATCATAAAATAATACATTTAATACCATGAAATTAAATATATTCATGATATGATAGATCAATGTGTAGTATACATGCACTATACACAAGTAACAGTAGTGAATAAGGTATGTCTCACAAAAATGGAAGTGAGATGAGGAAACCTTTACCTTAACTCTGATGGTGTTCTTTACTTGATTTTAGTGTCCTGGATGACAAAATTAAATTCATTAGTTAATATTTACAAAAACTCTTATTTATTTAATTTATTTATTATATCCTTATTAAGTTCATCATGGCCTTCTTCATGGGTTTAATAGGTTCAATTTTATTGTTTAGGATCATTTTCTTCATTAGTATTCATGACCAGTTTACTTATATACATGTAAGAATAAACATGGAAGATGAGAATGGTTGTACAGAATATAATTTGTATGTTATATTTTAACATCCAGAAGATTACATGGTTATAAAATTCATTTTTTATTTACAGTGAAGATGAATCATTATGTAAAACTTTAATGATAATTGTCTGGGTTAATTGGTTGTTTTTTATAAGAAAAAACTCATTTTGATTTATAAATTAATATCATGTGTAAAAAATATATTAAAGAACCTTATATAATTTAAAATATATTTATTATAGTCTGGTTCAACCATCAAAATGGTTTCATGACCATAATTGAATATGGTAATAAAAATTACAAACCTGTTGTCCTTGAATGTGATAAATTAACACATATCGGATAACATTTTCATTTCTAGTATAAAAGAAGGGAAAGTAGTGATGATGATGAATTATACCATTAAAAAAATTTAATTATAGTACATGTAATGTACTAGAGTTTTCATAACATTTTGATGAAACAAGGTGTATAAATAAAAAGAAAAGAAAGGAACTCAAAATAAAAGAAAAGTTGAGAAATCTCTTACAAAAATTCGGCATCCTAACAACGTCACTTAAAAATTAATAAAATATTTTGATGAGAGAAAAAAGGATATATAATAATTATTATATAATATGGATTTTATGGGGGATATTTAATGACATATCCCAACATAATATAATTGAAATTAAAGCAGAATAACATAAAATGAGTGCTAGAAAAAGATAAGTGTGGTAGATTCCCCTACCTTGTAGAGTAACTCCTAAAACATAAATGTTGGGACCTTGGGAGCTTGAGAACACCTTGGGAGGACTCCTAGGGAGGTAAAAATATAATTTATTTTAGGATGATAAATTTTAATGAAATAAAATGATGGAATGGGTGTGTATTTATAGTAAAAGAGAGGGAGTTTTTTTATTAATTTTCAAGGACACCGCATTAGTGGTATTTTCAAAACCATGGGCTTTCCCATAGTATTTGCCCATGGTATTAGAAATTTGAGACACCTAATATCATATTTTATTACTCAAGAGTCTAACAAAATTATTAAATCAATATTAAATCCTTAATTATATCATTAAACATACTGGAAACTCAAAATTGTATTTTTACTATTCATGTAAAACTAAAATATTTTACAAAATTCTCATAAATTCAGTGCAACATAATTTCGATGTTATGAATTAAAAAATGACATTTATTTTATCATAATAATTATCTAAATAATAAAATTTTAACTTTTATCTATGAAAATACTTATTTATTGAAAACAATAGTATACATAAAATGCATAGTAAAATTTTTGACACTTAAAAGAAATAAAATTACATCATAATTTGTAATTAAATAAGAGTGTTTTGGTAATAATATTTCATTATTATAAACATTAGTAAAACATTAGTTTTATATAATAATTTAAATCTCTCTGAAATGTACAATTTTTACCTAAAAAATCAATTTATCAATTTATTCATATTTTTAAGAAAAACTAAACTCAAAACAGAAATGACAGAACAAAAAATTTATTTATACTTTCTTAGGTGATATTACTACTCTATTGGTCATATTTATATTCATAATGGTAAGTAACTATTCATAAGTGTATGTTACTATTCACCAAAAATTTAAATTTGTCTCATCATACTTTAAATATCTTACTAAACGCAACCGCGTATGTCAGTTTTTCGAAATTCAAATCACAAAGGTTGAAAAATTGTGTTTACTAGCTAGGTTATAACAAAGTGGTGTTTTTTAGAGGATCAATGTTTCATGTTTTCAATATTAAATTTATTTATAAATCCTTGGGGTGTTACAATATTAATTAAAGGATGAAACTATACATTTCATGTAAGTATATTTCCTCAAGTTCATATAATAATAAGTAAATTAGTTCATCAAATATAGGTAGAAGATTATAAGAAAAAAGTTTTTCCTATAACCTTTAATTTATGATGAATTGATTGTCTTTTACACATATGCAGCTTATAGTTTAGTGATTGTTGTCTTTCTCATGATCATTCAATTTCTTGTTATCAATGATCTATGGATATTAATTCACTTCCCACTAATGTTATTATATTTGGAAGCCTAGTATGTGTAATCATATATGGCCATAGTACATCCCTTTCTCTCATTTAATGAGAATGTTTTCTTAACCCTTTTTATGTTGAGGGTTTCCACAAAGGAATGTGAAATGTAAAACCTTTGATTTCTAAGAAAAAGTTCAAATTATGAGGGTAAAATTTATTAATTTTTTTGGGGGTGGGGGGGGGGGAGAATGAAACAACCATATATTTTAGAAAATATTTCTCTTAAAATAATTTTCTTTCTTTGATGGATTGCGTTACATGAAACACCGAGTTTAAAAGAATTTTGATACACTGTTAAAATATTATTATTTAATGTGTCACTTATAACCTAGCTATTAGTTTGGTGGGTATGAATATGAATAAATACTTCATGAAATATATATATTTATACTCAATATAATTGTATTGACAAATTAATAATAAATAATTATTCAATTTTATTAAAGTCATTTTATTCTTTAATAATACATTTTTTTAAAAAATGGCTCTTTTTATGAGTAAATATTATAGTTAATATCTAAAAGTTTTAGAAAATTTATTTTAAAATATTAATTTTATTTTTGAATTCAGAATTTCAAAATTTTCTTATGATGAATTTTGAGATTTTTTTGGAAATATTGATTTTCAATTAATAGTGAAAAATATTGATTTTTAGTTAAAAATATAGTTTTATTTTAAGAATTTAAAAATTAAAATTATATTTTGGTTAGTATTAAAATTTATTTATTTATTTTTAATATAAAATAATTTAATTATGGTTTTTGAAATGGATTTTATACTTGAATATAGTATAAAAACATGTTATAATTTTAAAAGGAATTTTTCCAAAAACCTCTTTTACGTTGTGTGTTTTTATTTAATTTTAAACTAAATTATGTAACTTATTTTATATTAATTTTAAACAATAGATTCCATATTTTGAATTAGGAGGTCCAAATTTGGTAAATAAGTCCATTTTATTTTTGGACAATATTAATAGTAAACTTAGTAATTTTTGTTACTGAGATAAAAGGTTAAAAATTAGATGATAAGAAATATTAAATGAACCAAATGATTACATAAATCTTATTTGATAATTATATATTGAACATAATTATCCAAGGGTCTAATTTATGATATTTTTGAGTAACTTGGATAAGATTATGACCTTTATAATATTTTATTTAATGAAAATTCAAACATGTCAGACTCTAGTTTTTAATAACTGTAATATATTTAATATGGGATTATCTATATGATATGATCAACTATAAGTATCATTTTGAAAGATAAAATATTTATCTTCATCTTGGTAATTTATTTATAATTTTTATAAATTAAATAGTTACCATAAATACTTACACAATGTTTATAGAGTAATTATTAATTAATAGGATAATCAAAAAGATGATATTGAAAATATTAAAAGTATTAAATTTGATATAATTAAGGCCATCCAAGAATATTATCGATGACCATGATGTGTTGATGATATTATAAAATAATTTTTTGAAATTCTATAAGTTTTAGTGATGTTAAAAAATTCAAATTAAAAAATAGTGTTAAAATTTACACCAATGATATTTTATAAAATTAATATTTTATTAAATTATTTAAAAATATTAAAAATTTTAAATAAGTAAAAGGGGATAATATATGGTTAAAAATTTCATAAATTTTCCACTTATGATCCAACTGACACTTCACAATTAAAAATAGAAACCTTTTAATATTAAAAAAATTATTACCATATTTGAAATTAATATAGGTTAACTAAAGTATAATCAGAATGATAAAGATTAAAATTACACCCAAACATATACAAAATCTATTGGTTGATGGGATTACAGCCCTATCCCACATTATCTTTAAATTAATTACCATTTAAATATAGAATAGTCTTATTATATTTTAATTTTAAATGAAATTCCATAACTTCCACTCACCTCAATTATAAAAGGACACCTCCTTCCTTAATTTGTTACACCAATTTGAGCCTTATAGGTTGAAAATAACTAGAAAATTCACTTCTTAACTTTTTTATACACATTATTTAGGTGATGGTATTCTCCAAATAATATCCCTTAAGCCCTTTAGATGACATCTGAAGGAGTCATTTCGAATAAGAGGATGGTTCAACATAAATAAGGAAAGGTGAGACTGAAGATAAGGGTTTTCTCGCCTCACTTTGATTTTTTTATATTTATTCCATATATAAAACCTATTTTGTAATGTGGTATATAATTACCATGAATTAATTTTATGATTATTCTATAGAAAATTATTGGGATTTAAATATCCATTTGAGTATCTCTTTATAATGGGGATTATGGTTCAAGAGTTACCAAAGTGGTAAAATATTTTTGTCTTAATTTTACTTCATTGAGAAATATATCACATTATGAACCTATAATATTCCTTAATTTGTACATACTACCCCTTTGACGTGATATATCATGAATCACATTCTTTTCCTGATATTTTATGTTTCAATTAATTTTACTCTTTAAGGTGGATTATGCTTCAATGTTACCAATGTGGTATGAGTTTTATTTCACAAGATCATAATTATTTAGGATTTTTTATGTTTAAGTATACATAGTGTAATATTTATCATCCAAGTCCTTGTTTTCTAAAACTATTTTCCAAAAGTTTTTTACTATTGTTTGAAATATTTTTTACCTATGGTTAACTTTTTATAAGATAGTTTGAAAGGAATATTTTTATCATTTTCCAAACAATGTACTTCATGAATTTTATAAAAAAATAGGGATTGAATGTTTTGTTAACCTATATGGCATGGATGACTATTCCATATATCATTTAGCCTCAATTCATTAAATATTTCTTTAGAATTTTATTTTCATAGAAAATGTTTTCATTTAAAATTGTGCAGTTTAATTATATAGACATGATTTTAAAATAGACAAGTTATTTTCCTTAATAATTATTCAATGTGATCTTTCAAAATAATTTTCCATCTAAGATGTAATCCTTTGATGTTACTTATACATTACCGGGGTAATGATTCAACAATATTATCTATATTCCTTCTCTAAATGGTTTATGTTTATGATGGCATGATGATTATGAACCAATTTTCTTTTCCATGAGTTATGTTATGATGAAATGTTTATAAAAACGAATTTTATTTCATAGTTTATGATATGATTAAGGTTTTATGATATTTTGGCACACATATGTTATATTTTCAATCAGTGATGGTGGTTATATTTTAACCAAAAAAGGTGTTTACGTTATGACCATGGAATATGGATACATTATAACGAAGAAGGGTGGGACCAATATCTCCCTCTAATGAATCTTGTAATAATTTATATCTCATGATATATAAAAGAGTGGAATTAGAAATGATTTCATTTTGGTAAGGGGTTTTTTCCACTATGATGGTCTTCAAAGTAAACCTTGACTACTATAAGGGTTTGGAGAATGAACCCATTCAACTATGAAAAAATGGATCTTACTAAAGATAGTGGTGTGTCCCTCCCAGGAGGTATATATGCTCATGAAGTTTCTAGGATTATGTGTATTCTAGATTTTAATATTTTATGACTATGTTATTTTATCATAAATCATGTTCTTTACTTCCTTTATGAATAGTATTTTATGGACTCCTTGATTTATGTCATCACTCAAGATTATGGTATTTTATTTATTGGGTAATGAATTCAAATGATAAGATCGAGCTCTCATAATTTTTCTACATGTTATTCTTATATGATCATTAAAATCTCACTTATTTACCCATACTGATCATTTGAGATAACCCTTCTTATTTTTTTCCTCAGGTTATGTGGAATGATGTTAAATGAATTATTTCTAGAAGGATTATACATGGATGATTTTGATGACCTATTGTTAAATAAGAAATGTTGGGTGGAGTGGGAGATAATTTTGATCATTATGAACCATTAGTTTATGATTAAAAGTCATTTAATGTTTCTTCTAATTCTCTAAAACTCTAAACCTAAAAGGTCCTAGGGTATGAAAGTGATATAATATTTTGTTTAGATGTTGTAAGGATTGGTTGGAAATAAAAATTAACGGGTCAAATTTAATTGAATCAATGAAAGAAATTAAAATTATATGTTTTTATCATGAGATCCATGAGTTTGGATTCAGGGGTTTTACACCTCAGGTCTTTTACAGAGAATGCCAGCCCATATGAACTGCTGTTACTACATCAGCTCGCTGATAGTCCTGAATCGCTAGCTAGTTAAGCCATTAGTATCCGGGTTGGATAGAAATTTTCACTGGCTACCTGAGGATCCTACATCAGGTGATTTGTGGGTCATTATCTAACTAGTGGACCCCAAAAAATGAGTTGATGGGGTGCACATGGTAGGGATTTATAGATTCCCATTTTGGTCTTTTGACCACCAGATCCCACTCATGATTTAATAATTTAGTTTAATGTTTTGATGGAAAAATATACCTTCACCTATCCTACCCTCCCTCCACGTGTCTCTATTGATCTTGGGTGGATATAGATATGAATTGTTGATAAATTTGGGTAGAATCCATTGTTATTTTTCAATTTTTGAAACTTTCATAAAAATAAAATGGTGGATTGTTGTGTTATTCATCAGGAAATATCCTTATTATATATTATAACCCTTAAAATCCTTGAATGTATCTTTAATCTTTTAATCATCTTTATCTGTGATGATATTTTTCATTGGTTTGTATTTAGTAAGATTATGGATAGAAAATTGGATTATAATTCCACTGGATCATAGTGAGATATTCTAAGAACGTTTAGAAATGGATCAGAATGGATAAATGATATCCCCTAATAATGAACACATTTTCTTTTTGGATTTTAAATAACAAGTTTTCCTTCCAGGATCTCTTATTTAGTTTTTAGTCAAATCATTTCAAATTAGACATAATATCAAAGAATTGATTTGGTTTATATGTTCATCATAGAACATGGCATGTGTTGTGAGTGGCCTAAACTCAATTAGAAGACCATGCATCTAAGGTATATCACATGGTTGGTTTTCTCTAAACTATTTAAATTTAATTATATTAATTTTTCCTTCATCTTAATGGTGCACAATATGATATTTTTTTCAAAATGAAGTCAAAAGTGCATACATACCTTCCATGTATGGTTGATCATGGTTTGACTAGGCAGTGATATCCGACAAGTCTTTAAGAATGAGTTACTTTCATCGTTTAATGTGAATTCCAATATTCTTTAAATTAATTATAATTTAGTTATAATTAATCCATTAGAATTATTTTTCATGTGAAGAAACATCTAATAACATTATAGGAAGAATGGAACTGGATCGACACTGATGTAGCAATTGGTATTTTTTGGGCTTATCTTTGGATTAAATTGAGTTAGGGGGTCCTTCATACTCTACCAAATTTTATTTTGTACTGATTAAGGGAATGTGATATGGAGTTCACCACCAATGGTGAATGAATCATAATTCATTATTTTAGTATGAATAAAATGGAATTCACATTAATTAATTGACTGAATAAATATATACGAGAGACATATTTCCATGTTAATTAGATAATGGATTCCAAATAGTAACTAATTAATTGAAATATTCTTAATAAATTGAAATGGAACTAAGGGAAACATTGGAATTTGTGTGTTTGTTTGTTTCCTAGTCACCGGTGTCTGATGCTATACCTTTTATTTACTGCCTTATTCTTTTATAACTAAGCATATTTTGATGTATTATCACATAGTGTGTGTGTTTGTGTGTGTAGATCCATGAGACCAATGCTTAGTCTTATTTCATGTTGTGTACATGTTTATCCCTGTAAGACCTATACATGATTTCTTATATGTAGTGTGCATGTGTAGATCATGAGACCTTGTTTGATGTCTTCATCACATGAGGTGTGCGTGTGCATTTGTATGTATCCCCATGACTTGTGATTTATTTTATTTATTATTGGTTATGATGAATATGATACTTTAATGATTGATGTGTTGTTTGATATCTAATTTTTATCCTGTATTTCATTTGTTGTTCCCCTTCTATCTATAAATGAACATGTAAGTTGAGTAATATAGACTATTCTTTTAAGAGGAATCCTTATAACTTTGTTTATCATGTACATGATCTATCCCAACAAGTGGAATATGAAACATGTATTTTGGACTATTCCATAAAGGGGGGATGTGTGAGGTGGCTAGTTATAAGAAGATATATATAGAATATCCATAATGAGAGGGATGTTTTAGAAATTCAATCATCATTTATATTTAGTATACCATCTGGAAGGATGTTTTAAACATGTTTTCATAATATCTGATCAAGGGAGATATGATTCACATGTGTTTGGTTAACATTATTCCAACATGGAACCAAATTATGACGGACCAAGATTTTTGGTGGCTTGGTAAGAAGATTCCCATTTGGCATATGGGTAATTATTAGGTATATGTTATTTGGGGATTATATGTTATGGTTTTGTAGCTTATGAATTTCTTATTTACTTATTAATAATCATATCACATGAACATTAAATTCATTTAAATGGTTGGGTACATGAACAAGTGGGTGGTACCCTACTAATTTTTACTCACACATTAGGTGGCCATTAATCATGGTTACTTTAGCAACCTTCACTTGTTGAAGGAACATGTTGGGTTTAGGTCATGCTTTTATTTTCTGGTAAAAGAACTCACTCTGAATTCAGAGATCAATAGGATATGTGGATTACTATTAGAGAAGATCCTTTTTTTTAATTTTTTTATTTTATATCATGTATGTGATTATTCTGGTGGATGATCAATGAATTATTTCCAATTGTGACTGTAGAATCCTTTTTCCACATGTATACTTACTAATCAATTGTTTTTGGTTTTCCACTTACTCCGATTTTATACTATGTACATATTTGATTATTTATTTGTTATGTTTTACTCGAATTAAGGGTATAACCAACCCAAAATTTCACCTTAGACCCTAAATACTAGTCAATAACCTCTGATATATATGGAATTGAACCTAATGATATGTGACATTTTGGATCGGGCCTGGTGACTCTAGTTAGGTTATAACAGAGTTAATATGTAACAATCCATTTTATTGTTATTAACCCTATTTACACTTATGTCATTTCCACATGTAATTGTATTCTCTAGATAGGGATGTAATTTCTTGAAAACTAATCACTATATACTTTTCCATAATTTATGTATATTTTCCTATGCTTAAACTCAACCCTACGTTTCTCACTAAAGCATTCCATTCCTAAACAAAAAAACTAGAATTTCCTTTGAGTCCTACATTAGTGACCCTATACTTTTACATAAATAAATAATTGTTTTTTAACATAAATATCAGATAAAAACAACCCAAATATTGGGAGGCCTAGTGTCTTTATAATACTTGGTATATAAAACATCAAGATGAGTCAAATACAAAAAAAATTAATTTTAATCATTATAGTGATCTAATAAACTACTTAGAGAACCTAAAACATAAAAGGATAAATGATGAAGTGGAATAAAATTTATTTTTAAGGAATAACATGATATCATAAATTATAATCCTTAGGAATAATGTAACATCCTAATATTTTAATATAACACTATATTCCATATGGTGCACAACACACAACACTGATTTTAAACAAACCACAATATACTATCGAAATATTAATAAATATATGTGATAATTATAAGATATATATTAAATTTAATGGTATGAATATTATTAACCACATTTTTAAAATTTTGTATGGGGGATAAAAAACATAATGATAAAAAAATTCTTAATTATTTGTGAAGTCTTTACAGGCTTCAAAAATCGATTCTTCCAAAAAATATTGATTCTTTCTGATATTTGTGAACAAATAAAGAAATTAATTTTTACAATATTAATAAATTTATATTAAAAAATGAACCAATTATTTGTAATAAACCTTTATAAATTTCCATACGATTGATTTTTGGGATTTTTCATAAAAGTTTAATATTTAATGAATAGTGAAAAATATCGGTTTTTATTGAAAACTTCCTTTTTCATTTAAATAATTCAAAAATACATATTTTGTTTTAAAATGGATTTAAAGTAACATTAATTAAAATATGTTAGCATAAATCCAATTTATTTTATTGTAATCAATTACCTTTAGAATTTTGAAATAAAAACTTTTTACACTTGTGAAAACTTTTTCTTTTGAAAATTAAATTTTCATCATGTCTGTCGGTTAACTTTTAAATTTAATTCCCCCATGTATATAAATTGAATTTTCTAAAATTTACTAAATATTTATAATAAACAAATTTAATTTTATATAATAAGTTCACCTTAATTTTACTTCATAATTAATAATAAAAATAATTAATATTATTTACCTTGGTTGAGGTTAAAATGGGTTTACCGGGGGGATTAAACTAAAAATATAAGGTTAAAAATGCAAACAAAACTTGTCCAAATACTATTTTATGGTAATTTTTAGACCATATATCATATTGTTTTCAATAATTATCCATTTTGGAGCCTTTTGGAATATGTAAAATGTGGGTATAACTTTTTATTTTCAAAAATTCCAAGTGTTTCATCTCCCTCACTTATAAAATGGCACACACTCTCCTCTATTATTTATAAAAAAAAGCCTTGTGGTTCAGAATATAACTTACCATATACATTAATTTATTACATAACCACATCCTATACTCCTTTTTTAATCACAAATTCTATATAGGGAGGATTTGGGAATAATCCAAATGAGATGGTCCAAAGAAGAGGTATTGTTCCTAACTGAGCATCATTTTTTTTATTTTTCAACCCCTTAAAATTTTAATCAATAATGTTTATATGATAGAAAAAGTGTCTTAGATTTATTTATATTTTATCATGTTAATTACATAATCTACATCCAACTCCTTTCCAATTAAATGGTAAATGAATCCATCATTCGTGTGTATGAAAAACTACAGCCTCACGAAGCGGTGTGATTCATTTTTTTTATTATTGAATCACAAGGATGGTATAAGTAAGTGTATTTTAGAAAATATTATATTTATAATAGATTTATTATTCCTTAAATTTTAAAAAACCCTTACATTATTTCCATTAGGATTGTGGAAAAATAGAGACATTACACATGTGTACACACATCCTACAATCTCCATGATTACAACATACTTCGTTTTTTATAACCATATTTCATGTTTGGTTTTAAAATTATAATTGATATAAAAAAGATAATTATTTCATTGTTATTATCATATATATTATAGATCAATTACCCATTGGGGCATGGTCAACACACTGATGTCATTTTGAATTTTTTAACCAAGTGTCCTCAAAACACCCGACATGGCCATAACTAAATAAGTAATAAAATATTCCATTATTATAAATGAAGTAAATGTTTTATATTTAAGTTATAATGACTGGAATATTTTATTAATGAAAACAAATAATTGATAAAATTATTTTACATGATATAGAACACATTAATGATAAATTCTATATATGAGATAATATTTTGTTTGAAAACACCCTTCTTTGAGACACATGTACTTGTCTGCACCTAATTTATTTTAAATGTTGTATATACTAATATTATACATATTATATCATGAATAAATCATAAGTTATGATATTTTACATTTCAATTTATTTACTTCATTCATGGGAGTTCTGATTCAAATGTTACTAATGTGGTAAGGGTATTTGTTTCAATCTCATTTTAATCGGGATTGTTTATATATGAATTTTCATTGTAGGAAATTATTTTATCATTTTCTAATAAAACACTTTAATTTTATTCTTATCATTATATTCATGATATTTTCATGTAATATTACCATTTAACTCTCATTTTTACTTAAAATTGATTAGAATAATGTTTTTTTGAAAATCAAAATTTATTTCTCTCTTCGATCAAAAATGATTTTCCATATATATCCATGTTTTCTATTTTTAACATAGTTCAAATTATTATTAAAGAAAATTTACAAATTTTTTAATTTATTTTAAAAAATATTTTTAAAGTAATATTCTTTTTTTACTTTCCAAATGATGTAATTTTTATCCTTTTTGCAACAGTTTTAAAGGATTTTTTTAACTAATACGAAATGTATAGAATTATCTGTAATCCTAAAACTCAATTATTTGATTCTTAATTTATAATTTCCCACTGTTACTTATGAATGAAATTTTTTCCATAAAATTTTTGAACATTTTTGGATTTTGAAGAATTTTTTTTCAATGTGAAAATGTATTTTCCTCAAGAAATATTCTATGTAAACTTTTTAGTACATTTTCTTCAATGAATGTTATGGTTTAATTAAGAATATTGTATATATGTATCCCAAATATATAACAATATTATTATCCTTTACTTTGATTTGGAAATTGATACCTTATTCTCATCTATCAAATGCCTTCATTATGAAATTTCCTTTTTTTTACGATACAAGACAAGATTATGAAACCCATTTCTTCTGATTGGGAATTATTATGTTTATGACTTATGATCAATTTCCCTTTCTAGAACACATAATCAGGAACATGTTATAAAGATTTATGGATTGGGTAAATATTTAGTATCATGAGGTTTCATGTATGAGATTATGGAGTAAACCTAATACATTATGGGACTTTTTCAAGAATGTGATATTTTCTAGGAAGTTTGTCTTGAATGATGTTTATGTCATGTTATATGTTTCTGCACCACATTTCCTATGATGTCATGATATTATGATATCATGGTACTTATTTTATTCTCCCATGTTATTACACCCGATCCTTCTATTTTATGATATAATGTTTTTCCTTTGGCTCACATGTTATGATTTCTTATCATGTTTATTCCCATTAAATTATTTTATGATTACCTATCATGAACCATCCCTGGGGCCCATATCATGACTACCCCAAGACCACCTTCCATAGTCCAGGGGCTGACGACTAGCACCAAAGGCATAAATCCCTAAACTGGGAAGGCATTACCTTTAAAACAGAATACAAACACAACAGAGTATGAAACTGGAAGTAAAACACTAAGTAAAACTGTATACAAAAGAGTGTACTGAAAGTAAAGGGGGCCGGAAATACAATCCCAACAGTAATGTACAATACAATTAAAGAAAATAAGTAAAGAAGCTACTTGGTCATCCTCCGGAATTCCCACCTGAAGGGTGGGTATAGATGGCCTCCTCAGCACCCCAAGTCCATCCGTCTGCTCCATGTACGTCTCACCGAGTTGTCCACCTCCGGGTACTGTCCAGTTCCGCTACTCTCTACCTCGATTAGCGCTGTCTGTATTCTACAACAAAAACAATGAGGTGAGGGCATAGCCTATGGAAGGGTGAGTATAACGATACTCAGTAGGGACCCCGAGACCCTCAAGGTCTCACAAAATCCCACAAGGTTAACCACAAAGGATGAAATCAACGAACAACCCTTACTTAGGTATATGACCATACATATACCTAAGTTATTTAGTAACCCATCTCAATCATGAGAAAAAAACACAAAACTCATTGACTCAGCTCAAACCAGGATTTCAATGAAGTATAGAAGTACATATGATTAGTCACGAAGCTAGATCATCTTATTCTTTCAAGAGGCACTGCTTCTGACCATACTGAGTCTGACCCACATAGTATCGAATGGTACTAACCCACATAATGACCCACACAGGATCTGATCCACACATTATTGGTATGTGCTGACCCACATAGGATTGCTGAGCGCTGACCTCCGTATGATCTGTCTCCAACCTCCGCCTCATTATCAGCCACTGGATTCCTCGCACCCGGTGCGCTCGAGTTCCATAGAATCTGCCCCCGAGATATCGGTCATACCTCGAACACCACTAAACTCCAAAAATGAGTAAACCAAAGGGCCGCCATGTCATAAGGGTTCCAACGCGACAGATGGTGCGTCAATCAGACGCACGGTCTGTGAGTTATAGGCATTTTTGTTCTAGGGGCTCGGTTGGTTTTTAGGATCAAACCAACCAGACTGTACACCAACTGTGTCCAAACCTCAAGTGGGGTATTCCAATAGAACCTTCTTGCTCAAAGCCTTACATCACCGCAAACGGTTCATCGATCGGACACCCGTAGCCTAAGATATGGGGGGAAAGGTGTAAATTGGCCATAGTGGGTCCGGTCCGATCCAACCCAGTTGGACTGACCCGACCCGTTCTAGGTCTGAACTGGGGTCCGACCTGATCTGCGGGTCCGACCCGGTCTGAGGAAGTGGCCCGGCCCGGGGGGGGGGGGGGGCAGCCCGACCCGAAGGAGCGGCCCGGCCCAAGGGCGGCCCGACTGAGGGAAGCCTGACCGAGGGCGGCCCAATGGCCTGCCCTAGCCGGGCCCAGGGGGGGGGGGGGGGAATGCCCCCTAGCACCGCAACGACTCTTCTGTTCGGGTATGAGCCGAACCGGTGCCCAGTGGCGCAGGTCGAGCACACGCGGGACCCGACGGGGTCCCGCTCCTCTCGGCTGGCCCGAGCAGCCAGCCGCTCCCACTCCATGGAGGCCTGCCTGGACGGATGCCACTGCACCTCCACCGTGGTGCGATGGCACCGCGGTCTTGCTACCCTCCGCACATCGCGAATGCTCCGTGCCTCTTCTTCCACGACACAGCCTGGCCGTAGCCCGCTACATTCCCCCCGTGCGGCGTGTCAGCTCCGCACCATCACTGCCGTGAACCGGCCTGGCTATGGCCTCCTGCTCCTCCCTGCGGCGCGACGACACCGCACCCCCTCTTGGAGACCCAATGGCCCTTGTGTCGCCAGTTTTCTTCGCGGTTGTATTTCTTTTCCATCGTACCGACGCTGTCCACCGTTGCACCACCTCCCTCATCAACAAAAGAGAACAACAAAGGGGAGATTTGGACGTGTTCATGCGGTCTGAGCCCACCTCATTATGGTGATATCAATTGGTAACAAAGAAGCACAACATACGTCGAAGGAAGGGGGGTATATCTCCTACATGAAAAAATAACTCAAATCCCCCTACCTCGTCTATCAATATTCATTTCGCAGTAAGGCGGACGTTGTTCCGTTGACATTGGAAGAAGACGCAGAAGTTGACGTCGTTGGCGTTCTTTAAGGACAGAGGTGTTTCCTATTCTTGCCCCGGTTGAAGAGGGAGATAGAGATGTCCACCTTTCTTCGTTGGAGAGGGGCATTCTTCATTGAGAGAATAAAGTTCTCCAAGTTCTTCCAAAGCTCCTCTCTCAAAGTTCCACCAAGAGAATGTTGCCAACCCCCAAAATAATAGAACATCTATTATTTTAAATTGTTGGAAAGAATTCAAATGATTCAAATTAATTAAGTTACCTAACTAATTAAATGGGTGGATTGGGATCATTTAATTGGGTAAGGAAGGTGAAAAGGCTCCCCAATTAATTGGGGGTTCCAAGGGGGTTAAGGGAGTTTAAAGCCCTTGTGGGCCCCACCTTAATAATATCCTCCCAAGGGAGGTTTTGTTCAGGTGGGACCCACCTTAATAATATCCTCCCATGGGAGGTTATGGTGGTGGGGACCACCTAAGAAAAACCTCCCTTGGGAGGATATTATTATGGTGGGACCCACACGGGCTTTAAACTCCCTTAACCCCTTGGAACCCCCAATTAAGTGGGGATCCTCTTCACCTTCCTTCTCCAATTTAATGAGCCAACTCCACCCATTTAATTAAGTGAATTAACTTAATTAATTTGAATCCTTTGAATTCTTTCCAATGATTTAAAATAATAGATAGTCTATTATTTTTGGGGTTGGAAACATTCTCTAGGTGTAACTTTGAGAGAGGAGCCTTGGAAGAACTTGGAGAACTTTATTCTCCCAACGAAGAACGCCCCTCTCCAACGAAGAACGATGGACATCTCTCTCTCCCTCTTCAACCGGGGAAGGAAGAGGAAACACCGCCGTCCTTGAAGAATGCCAACTACGCCAACTTCTTCATCTTATTCCAACGTCAACGAAACTACATCCACCTTACTGTGAATTCGTCAACGAATATCGATATACGAGTTAGGGGGATTTTAGTTATTTTTTTATGTGTGAGATATACTCTCATTCCTTCGATGTATGTTGTGCTTCTTTGTTACCTATTGATATCACCATAATGAGGTGGGATCGGACCGTACGAACACAACCGACCCTCCCCCTTTGTTGCTCTCTTTTGTTGATGATGGAGGCAGTGCAGCGGCGGCCATCGTCGGGCTGACCGCAGAGAAATCCAATCGTGAAGAAAACTGGCGGCGCAAGGGTTACCGGGTCGCCAAGAGGTAGTGCGGTGCCGTTGCGCCGCACGGAGGAGTGGGAGGTCACAGTTAGGCTAGGTCGTGGCAGTGATGGTGTGGAACTGACGCACCGCATGGGGGGAATGTAGCGGGCCACAACCAGGCCGAGTTGCGGTGGAAGAGGTGCGGCGCCGTCGCGCTGCGTGGAGGGCATCAGGATTGCGGAGCCTTTGCGCCGTGGTGGAGTTGCAGTGGCCGCCGGCTGGGCCGACCACCATGGAGCAGGAGCGGCTAGCCGCTCGGGCCAGCTGGGAGGAGCAGGACCCCGTCGGGTCCCGTGTGTGCGGGACCTGCACCACCGGGCACCAGTTTGGCTCACACCCGAACGACAGAGCCATTCGGGTGCTAGGGGGGCGCGTGCCTCCCACATGGAAATGGCTAGGGCAGGCCACCGGGCCACCCTCGGCCAGGCCGCCATCGGCCGGGCTTCCATCTGCCGGGCCTCCCTCAGCCGGGCCGCCATCATCCGGGCCTCACTCAGCCGGGCCGCCATCGGCCGGGCCGCCCTCGACCAGGCCGCCCTCTGGCTGGGCCGACCTCGGGCCATGCCGCTCCTTTAGGCCGGGCTTCCCCCTTGGGCCAGACCGCTTCCTCAGACCGGGTCGGACCTGAAGATCAGGTCGGACCCCGGTTCAGACCCGGAACGGGCCGGGTCAGTCCAACTGGGTTGGACCGGACCAGACCCGCTATGGTCTGTTTATACCTTTCTGCCCATATCTTGGGCTATGAGTGTCTGATCGACAAACCATTTGCAACGATGGAAGGCTTGGAGCGAGACGGTTCTATTGGCATACCCCACTTGAGGTTTGGACATAGTTGGAGTAAAGTTGGGTTTGTTTTAACCCAAAAACCAACCGGGCCCCTGGAACGGAAACGCCTATAACTCACAGACCGAGCGTCCGATTGATGCACCATCTGTCGCGTTGGAACCCTTATGACATGGTGTTCATTGGGGTTACTGCTTTGTGAAGTTTAGTGGTGGTAGAGGTATGACCGATATCTCGGGGGCATATTCTACGGAACTCGAGCGCCCCAGGTGCGAGGAATTGAGTGGTTGATAATGAGGCGGAGGTTGAAGACAGATCATACGGAGGTCAGCGCTCAACGTTCCTGTGTGGGTCAGTGCATACCAATCCTATGTGGGTCAGATCCTGTGTGGGTTAGTACTCAACGATCCTGTGAGGCTCAACACATACCGATCCTGTGTGGGTTATTGCGGGGGTTAGTACCATTCGATCCTGTGTGGGTCAGACTCCACATGGTCAGAAGCACTGCCTCTTGACATAATAAGATGATATAGTTTCACGAATAATCATATGTACTTCTATACTTCACTTAAATCCTGGTTTGAGCTAAGTTAATGAATTTAGTGTTTTTAATCATGGTTGAGATGGGTTACTAAATAACTTAGGTATATGTATGTTCATATACCTAAGTAAAGTTTATCCGTTGATTTCATACTTTGTGGTTATCCTTGTTGGATTTTGTGAGACCTTGAGGGTCTCGGGGTCCCTACTGAGTATCATTATACTCACCCCTACACAGGCTATGCCCGTACCTCGTTGTGTTGGTTGCAGATGACAGACATTGATGATCGGGCAGAGAGTAGCAGAACTGGATGGTACCCAGAGGTGGACCACTCGACGAGACGTACACGGAGCAGACGAACGACCTTGGGGTGATGATGAGGCCATCTGTACCCACCCTTCATGTGGGAATTCCAGAGGATGACCCAGTAGCTTCTTTACTTATTTTCTTCAGTTGTATTGTACTTTACTATTGGGCTTGTATTTCCAGCCCCCTTTACTTTCAGCATACTCTTTTTTATACAGTTTTACTTAGTGTTTTACTTCCAGTTGCGTACTCTGTTGTGTTTGTATTCTATTTTAAAGGTAATTCCTTCCTAGTTTAGAGATTTATGCCTTTGGTTCTAGTCGCCAGTCCCTGGCCTATAGAATGCGGGTTTGGGGTAGTCACGATACGGGCCCCGGGGGACGGGTCATGACAAAATGGTATCAGAGCCAATACCCAGCCAAAATTTCTTAGGCACTGCCTATGTTTGATTCTTGGGGTCCACAATGAGGGTGTTGTGCTTTAAAGGGGTGGATAATGTAACACCCCTAGAAAAGTGAGACTTAAAAGGCTAAATGTTACTACCCATGTCAACAAGGTGCACCTTTATTTTTGGGAGCCTACCTGATTAGAACTCCATAGTTAAGCATGCTTGGTCTAGAGTAGTTATCAGTATGGGTGAACTTATATGAAGTTTCCCAGGGTGTGTGTGAGTGAGGACAAAACACACTGAAAGAACAAGTGTTGGCCTGTTGGGACAGTCATTAGTCTGATAAGCGATCCTAGTGAGTAATAGCCTATGGTGTGTTGAGAAGGAAACCAAGGTATTACAGGAGACCCATGGGGTCATATGAGAAGGTTTATGGCCTGTGGAGGTGGATCGTGACATTACCCCTTTCATTTTCATATTTCCACGGGTTATCTCATGTAGTTTAGGATATTGAGAGGATTTAGGATCTCATTACTGAAAATAAATCAAAAACTATTTTATTTTACTCTCAATTTGATTTATCACAAACCTAGGCTTCCAAAGAAACTATGAATCACCATGTAAATGTAAGAATATGGAAATAACATAAGAATTCCATAATAATAAGTAAAGTCTAACCTATAAGACAACATCACATGGTGGAACGAGTCCCATCATGGGTTAATTTTACAAAAAAATATAATACATATAATCTCATATGACATAAACACTACCAAATGAATTATATCTCTATTTTTTTTGCATCCATAATAGCATTTACATACATATGATCACCACATAACATAATCAAACATAGGGCATAAGTATAAGATAAACCCATAGAGAGAAGTGGTCTAGTTAATATCACCTCATATCAGAATCAAACAAGATTTCATAAATAATCTAAAGAGAATAAGGAATAAATGTTTCCTGATGTTTATTTATAAATAAATAATCACCAGCCCCAAATAAGGTGTTAACGTAAAAAATTCATTTGAAAGGGTAGAGAATTGGGAATAGAAATTAACATTAAAAAAATGTTGTAAGGAATTGATTAAAGACTTTTGAAGAATGAATGAATATGTTGTTTTATTTGAAAACCATAGATAACCAGAGTGGTTATCAATAATATATCCAATAATTTAATTTAATCATGAATGGGAATAAATAAATAAAAATATTGTTACATAAAAGGATTGGGGGAATGAAAAGTCCCCCTTAATTGGATTTGATTTTAATAAAGGCATCAAGAAATTAAATTAAGGAATATTTAAACACATCAAATGAAGGGGTGAAAGAGATAAATATAAATATAAGAGACATATATAGATAATATAGAATCATTAAATAATTTTAAATATAGATATAAATTTATTTAGGGAGATAAATTTCATAAACTAAAGAAAATTTGGTGGTTTAGAGAGATCCCTTACCTTAGGTACAGAATCATTATTCACTTGCACATAAAATAATGAATAATAAATCTATGCATATTAATTACTTAATTAATGGAATTTTAAATAAATATTTTCTTTCCTATTATTATTTTAAGTTCATTTATATCCATTTGAAAGATATATAATATTTAATTACGCTATTATGAGATCATTCATTCAAGGTCGAATCACTAGGGGAATTTATTAAAGTTGTTATCAAACCAGAAAAAATCTATAAAATTTACATGAAATTATATTCATGTACTTATAAAAATTAAAAATTTCCCACACATATATATGTTTTTGGACATATTTATTATTCATTTTTTATAAACATTATCATTATAATTTTTTTAATTTTATGTGGTTTTACTGACCATCATAAACTAGATTATTTTTATTTTATTAATACCATTTAGAATAGAAAATAAGTAATATTATACTTATTATCATTATAATTAACAAAAATAATAGTTATAAAAGTATCCTTGAAGGTGATGAAGAAAAACGAAGTATGTCATCCATGGAAGCAGGGAACCCACCATAAATTGAACAATGGTTTTGATCTTAGAAAGTGAGGTCAAGATAACACGATGTATGATATATATTATATTGAAAAAATAACATTTTAGTATATTTTTCATACTAGATTTACTATGTAATGTAAATGGAATTTATCTAAAGAATGAGGAGGGGGAAAATTAAAAGTATTAGTCGTGGGTATTACCTTATTCTTTGGTTGTGTCTTCTTTGTATTCCACATACGACACCTTATAATTGGTCTTATTAAAAGAAAAAATCTTTTAGAGAAGTTGGTAGAGAGAAAAGTGGAGTTTTGGTTAGAGTTTGGTTAAGATATAAGTCTTATATGGTGTGAGAATAAAGGGTGGGGAAATAATTTATTTATAAAGTGAGTAGAGGGGTGTTTTGAATATTATATTAATTAGTTTATTATTTTGGATAAAGACTACCAATTTTGATAAATATTATGACCATATATTGTAAATTTGTCATGTTAGTTATAAATAATCATTTATTACATCACCCCCTTATGCAATTAATCATGTATTTAACTTATACTATTAAATATCATATTTTGTTATATTTCACTATTCACTAAAATTTCAACAATTTCAAGAAAAAAAATTATAAACATTTATATATGTATATATTCCAAAAATGAGATCACTTTTTTAAGAATAATTTTATTAATATGATAAATTTAATTTTTAAAATAAATTCCATATTTATTTGTAGAATACTAATTTGGATATAATAATTACATTTTTACCTATTGAAACTTATTTATGGTGTCATAAAATTAAATTAATATTATAAAGAAAAATAATATTATAAAATAATAATATATTATGAAAAGAAATTTTATTTCAAAATGTTATTTTAATTGTAAAATTTAAAATAATAGAAATATGTTTAAAAAAAATACAAAACATTATTTTATTATTTTTAATACATTTATTTACATGTACCATGGTATAAAAGTGTCATATTTTCATTTTATAAGATAAAAATATATGATATTACACATCCATAGGTTGGAATAATATTCTAACGGTCATGTTACTATTACTAATAGTGATATTACTATTCCAACGGTCTGATTAATATTCCGATATAAATATTTTTAGAGGTCATATAGGCTCCCTACCCTCTATAAATAACTCATATTTAATTAATTATTTATAACTTATGTAGTCTATTAATGTTTTATATATTTTTATTTTTAAAATTAACATTTAATTACTAATACTCTATTTCATTTATATAGTGTTATTTGTAAGTGCGATCATTCTAGGGGATCAACCATATCCAAAATTTCACATTATTATTATCTTATTTTGTATTTATTATCCTATTTTAATATTTTAAATCCCTATGGCTATATTTATTATATAAATTTAAAAAAAATGCAATATAATAAAGTGTTTATAGTGTTCATTATTTGTTAAATTCACTTTATATAAGAATACATTACTAAATATGACACATTTATATAATCAAAAAGTAAAATTCCATTGATAAAATTATGGATCATTTAAATGAATGTATTTTTTGGTATCATAAACATACAATTTCTATGATTATGATTTTTTTTCATATTTTATTTCCCTCTAAATGACAAGATCCTATGCATATGATATGCCTCAAGGCATATGATCATTGATTATTTTATATTTAATGTCTTCTGATCTACCAAAGCCTTATTTTATGATTATTATATATTAATTTTTTGGATATGTATTTCAAATAATAACATCATCTCTAATATCATTCTTCTCATGATATTGTTCCATATTGTCATTGATTGATATCTCACATATTTACCCTTATTGAGCATATGTTCTCTCCCTTTATACTATCTCCATTCCCTTGGTTATGAAGAAATTTTGTAAGTATAGTGTGCCTAAGAAATATATTTTGTGATAAGATATTTGTGGGATATATTGAAGATATTTCAGAAAATAATATGATATAGTCCACAAGACATCAATCCACCACACTTATGTTCATCTAGATCATGAATTCTCAATTCAATGGGAGATTAGAATATGTTTCAATGGATTTTAATGTGGTTTCCAAATAGGTTGTTCATATATTTAAAATGGATCACAAAGATAAAATTAAAATGGGAGGCAAGAATAAAATGGTTCTTTTGAAAAGTGTTATTTTAAAATAAAATAATTTCCTTAATAACCTCATTTACAAAAATGTTTTGATATAAACTTTTAAAATTATAGTTATAACAAAAATTGTTTAGTTTATTTAAGAAGTGTAGATATTGTGAAAAAATTGTTAAATTATGGTTTTATTACATAGAAGTATGTTATTTTAAAATATTGATAGTGATTCAGGTAAATGGATTCAAAAGTTTGGATACTTTTTCATTAATTTTACAAAACATTGAATTTGAATCAAATTTCATTTCAACATTCATTTAAATTTTGTTTCATGTGTTATATCAATTTTCTCCTTGAAATTTGTTTAAAAAATTATTAATTTATTCATTAAGCCTAACAAAAACTATGACTAAATTTTCATTACTTAGTTATTTAAATTAGACAAGAGTAATAGGTAAAAATAAAGTAATAATGAAAGGTGGAAACCATATGTAGTTAAATTTACCTAGAAATATTTTAATTATTAATTTGAACAACATGAATTTATCTCTATATTTGAATTATTTATTCAGGATCATTCCATCAATAAAATGTTATTTTATCTTTTTAAAGTATTTGGATTTTATAAGAGTTAATTTTTATTTCTTCCAATTTCTATAAGAATCATTTTCACTCTTTTACAGAAGAAAATATATTCAACTTACAAGCTTTAACAACCCAAAAATATTTACGTTTTAATATAATTTTAGTCTAAAAATATATTTCATACACAAATCTATAATATTTTATTCCAATTTGAGTTTGAAAGGAATCCATATAAGCCCAAAGGGAATCAACTAATCTCCAAATCCTAAATTTTCTATTTGGAAGCACATTTATATCCAAAATATATTTCATTTCTCTATTTAACAATTCAGAAATTCCATTTCATGTTGGGTTATAGGGTATATAAACCCTATCATTAACTATATATTTCTTCGAAAGTGATTTTAATTTTATATTAAAGAAATGGGATTCCACGATTAGTCATGATAAACTAGGGAAACAAAAATATAGTGAAAAAATTTATCCTCACAAATTTGATGATTTTTTTTCTTAATAAAATTTATTGAGAATTACCTCTACCAATATAGACACATAAGCAATAAAAAATAAGATGAAATTGTATCCAAAGAATCATAAAATGGTCTAATAAAATCATTACCCCTTTCATCAAATATATCAAGAAACAAAACTATTTAATAATGAATTTCCTTCATATTAGAAATACTTCCTTGAAATTATAAGGTTTTATATACTATATAGAATATCACAAGCACCTATAAATATAGTGGTAAACAGAAACCAAAATCAAGAACTTTTTTTTTCATTGAGGTCTAAAGTGTCCTCTCTAATTTAATACATATAAAAAATAAATAACTAATTAAAATTAATATTTTGAATTATAATTATTATTTGATTATTTGATCAAATTTAAAATTTATAAAGTATAAATCATCCCAAATTTATTTCCATGTTTAAAATAATATCATAGCAGCAAGTTTCTTTGAAAAATAATAGGATACATCATCAATAACAAAAATTTAATAATTTTGTCAAACTAAGGTCTCTTAATGTTTAAATCATGAAAATAAAAATCAAAGAAGGATTCTTTTATTGGTGGATATATTTGATGTTTCTTAAAAATCGATGGGTATTCTGATAAAACAGTATTCCCTAAGATTTTCACATCTTTCATATCATTTATTTCAATATTAGACACTTTTAATAAAAAAACCCATATTTATAATCTTGGTGTTTCATCAAGAATCATCATTAAATATTTTATTGTGGAATGATCAGTGATAAAAATACTTTGGAGCCTGAAAAATAAAATTAAAATTTCTGAAATGGGAAAAAAAAATCCAAAATCCTCTTCCCAGTTGTTGTGTAGTTATATTGAGTTTGATCTAAAGTGTTAGACGCATAATTGATCACATGTGATTTATTTTAAAATTTTTAACTTTAAACTACCCCAAGAGAAAAATAAAACGAATCAATCAATAATTCAGTGCTAAATATAAATCTTGGTGGTTAAAATATGTATTGGAATAAATGATTTTGTTTTACCTCCTTCAAGGATTATTTACAACTCCCATCAAAGTAAAATTTTTACTCGTTCTGAAGTAATATTTTTATCATAAAAATTTTATTACTAAAATATTTTTTGAATATATTATATATACCAAAATGGACTTGGAAATATCTCATATCTCTCACTATTTTTGGGAATGAAAATGAAGAAATGAAATAATTATTTTATTATTCCACTTTAATTCCATCCTTAGACACTGTATTTAAAATAATATTCTATTATACATCATGAATTGTCAATTTTATTAACAAAGAACAAGGTTTTTTCAAAACATGTTTTAAGATTAGCCTCTAAATATTTTAAACTTCTTTAAAAATATTATCCATATATTGTAAAATCATCCATAAAACATCCATTAATAATTATAAAATTATAAAATCATCATCATACATCTCAGAAAGGTTCCTAGGGAAATATGAAAAGTAATGGGAATTAGTATATTGGAAAAATTACCAAATGAGAATGTTAAACTATTTTTATCATGATATTCATGTGCATTTGAAATTTAAAGATAACTATAAAATCCATCAATAAAAAATATTTTGTATGTCCAATAAAACCCTCAAGAACATTTCATATAAATAGAAGAGAAAAAGGTATTTACAAGTTATTTGATTATCATTTCTATAATTAATGAAAACTATCCATTTGTTGGGAATGTATAATTGGAATTTGTTCACAAAATTCTTTTAATGACATTATAATACCACTAATTTTAGAAACAAATTGATAAATATTCCCCATAGGATATATGATTTTGGATAAATGATTCCAATATACAAAAAGGTAGTCACTTCCTCTATAAAAACCTCTAAAAGTGTTTAGTTTAATCTCTTTTCAAATTGACTAATAGGTTTGGAAATTTCCTCCAAAAAAAATTGTGCAATAAAATTGAAGGAAAAATTCTAGTATGATCATCTAAAGCCCATCCTAAAGCATTCATTTGGGTCCAAAAGAATCTAAAAAGTTTTATTTATTGGTATATTGATGTTCATATATCGTATTTGTGATTATAAGGCATTAGTTTCCATTATAACTTAATAGGGAAATTTTGCATTGATTAAAAATGGTTTATATGACTTAAAAAATAAAAATTTCATATACCAATTCATTATGAATAAAATAAATTTTTTTAAATTCATGGATAACGATGTTCATGAATCTTTTTATAGGTTTTATTTTCGAGAAAAATTCTAGATTTAATAAAAAATGAAGGATCTGAATTTTCAGCAATAATTCTATTAAATTTTATGTAATAAATTGTTTTTTGACAAGAAACTTTTTCATTATATTCTTGAAATCAATGAAAAAGTTTTGAATATTTTAATATTTTATCATTTCCACTAAATATAGGGAAAAAGAAAAAGATTCCAGCAAGCCTTCATGTATTGAAATTAACTGATTCAACAAATTCTACATTGATTCAACATCTAAACTTTTTAGTTTTTTATAAATATAAAACAAAATCATTATTTTGTGTATTTTAAAATATTTCACATAATAAAGATTACACATTTTCAAAATCAGAGGGTTTTCAAATATTAGTTTCATTTTCCAAAATCTCATCATATGATATATGGTTTTACATATGATGATATGATTTATTAGTAATTAATGTTTTATTTTGTTGAAAAATAATTGATGATTCATTACTTGAAAATAAGGAAATGAATTAATGGAAAATTAATAAATCATGTTCAGTTGAGAGGATTATTGGTCACCCATTCTGTATTGTATGGAATGAAAAATATTAAAGTTAACTAATTATCAATCAAATTCTAGTGACAATGTTCCTTATGAACATTATTGACCGCCGTAGAGTTTTTTAGAATATTTATTCCCTAAATAGGATTTTCTTGTGTTCTAAATCTATCATCATCCATATAAAAAAAGTTTTAATTAGAGGGATAATGTCACTTAATTATATTAAAAAATATTTTTTTTAACTTTAACAAGTCCATGTTTACTTTAGTTGGATAATTCGATATAAATTCTAGCCCATTTTTTTGTTTGGAACATGCAAATATGAGTAGACAGGATGAATCATGACATTTATTCAAGATACTATATCTAGGATGATATCATTTAATTCAATTAATGGTGTAGGGAATGTTGAAAGTTCCCCAATTGTGTAGGGAGTGGTTATAGTTTTAGGGTCTTTTAGTATAATAGGTAAATCATGTTGCATTATAGAGGAAATATTACATGCTATTTTTTCTTTTTCTTTATCATTGCATTTACACTCATGATAACTCATTTAAATAAAAATTTTAGTATACCATAGATTTTTTTTACAAAATATCAAGTAAAGGGATATTTACATGACATTTTCTAAAAGTATTTAGAACATATTTATCCAATGCACTTTCAACTCCCTTCCTCATACATGGTTTACTCTTAGGTTAATACAATTATGGTTTTGTACCTTTTTGATCATTTCAAAAAAGAAATCATATAATTCTTTTTTAATCATACTCTATTATTTTAAGAAAATATTTTTGTTTTGAAACTTCTTTTTTCCTTAAAAATATTTGTTTTGAAAATAGTTTTTAAATTCTTACAGTGTTTAAAATTCTCCATTTGCAGGATTTTTTAATTATGTACCACTCTTAAGTTCTATTGTAAACACATTTTCATTTCCAATTTCTCAGGAATAAAATTTGTGTTTTTAAGATAAACATACACACATTTTATATCACATACTAAAAATATATATTTGGATATATGACCCATTATATTCATGAATGGGTTAATAAACATCTATTGTTGTCTCATAGTTTCTTCATGAATATTTTATAAATTTTGAATAGGTTTTTCATGTCAAAAAGTTCATCCAACTTTATAATTTTCTTTCAAATTTAATTATATAGGTTTTTAATTACATTTATTAACTTTTAAAATTATTTTTTATTATTTAGGTTTTCCAAATCTATCAAGGGACTTATTATTCCAAACATTGTTGAAATATTTGTTTTGTTGAAAAGGATTTATAGGGAAGATAGTATTGTAGTTTTTATAATGTTTATTACATTTTAGGGAATAGGTCAATAAAATGAACAAAAGAATAAAAAAAATCCACAATGAACATGTGATTGAAAACTAGATTCTGATTTGGGTTGATATTGCAATGTATCGAGAATCATTACAAACCTGACCATAGTGGTATGATCACTAGGTTGACTCAGAATAATGTTATTTTCATAAGTGGTAGAGGAAACCTATTTATAATTTTTGACATGTAAAATAACCGTTGTTATAAAATTGTTTAGTTTTCTTGGACATGTTTTATATAATACCCCTAGTAGCAGTTGGGTTTTTTTCAACCAGGTAACCATATGTAGCAGCATCAAAAATACATTTATCAGTAAGACAAAATACCTGATAAAATTATTGGATGAAACTTTATTTGAATATGTTATGGTTTTGGAAACTAGAACACAATATTTTATATCTTATATTAATGATATAATCAAGGATTTTTTTAAATAAAAACATTTTTCAATTAATTTAAATCTCTAATCAAATTTAAGTGAGAATAAATAAGATATTCTTTTGTGACTCTATATAAAGAAAAATGAAAGTACTTAATTTTAATTCACACCTTGTTGTATCATGTTTTCAAAAATATTACTAGATCCTTTAAGGTGTTTGTGTGGATCATCATGTAAAAATTCTATTAAAATTTGGAAGTTAGTGAATGAAACCATATTAGATTTTAATTATGAAAGTATATTTTAGGTATCAAAATATTTTTTATTATTGAGTTGGTGGATTGATAAATAAAATAATTTAAAATTATAAAAAAACCAACTCTAGAATGATATTTTCTATTAATTTTAGGTTATAAATAATACTAATCAGGATTATATCTTCTGGACATACAAATAAAATTAAACAAATTTGAAATGTCCCCATCAACAGATCCGTGATAATAGTGATATTTTTGTTTTTAAATCACAATCAAAAACATTATCCCATAATAAATTGAATAAAAAATTCCAAGGGTTTTCCATCTAGAATTATTACAACTATGTTCAATATTTCTCACTTTTTTGGATTTTTTTTATATAAAAAATAAACGAAAATGTGGATATTTGTTGATTTTAATTAAAAACCAAAAGAATCCTAAAATGATGAAATTTAAAGAAATCAAATGTATGATTAAATAAATGAATATCTCAATTTATATTTCAATTCCTAAAATTATACATCAAAATCAACCATAATAACACATCGATACCATATTTTTGGTGTTAAACATATTATTGAATTGATTTTATAAGGCCCCAGCCATAAACCTTACTTAATATTGAATTAAATGAATAATTCATATTGAGGATCTTTTCAGGTTTAGAGTTTTAGAGAATTAGAACATAACTATTACATCTCAAAATATTACAAAGTAGTCACTTCTACTAAGTTTCCATAATAAAAAAAAACTCTTAAAAGAAACATGTCCAGTTCCATGTTTTATATAGCATGACATTCCCTTGATCCCATCCTTGACCTTATTACACATTAAGTCCTGTGAAAATCATTTCAAAAAAACTTGGGGTGAGCATAAAAAGATCAGTAAGGGATACACAAAGAATGAAAACTGTTAGTTTTTCAAAATCAAGTAAACCATGTATACTCTATCAAAGTAATACCTTCACCTTCATGAAGTAGAAAAATAAACTCTTCACTGAATAAAGTATCATTACTTACCTTTTTGTAACCAAAGGATTACCATAAAACCCATATAAAGAACACATAACATATATAAAGGTAACTTGGGACATAAACATACTTAAGTGGAATAACCATATGGTCGACTTCCACACATATCACTTAATGGAATAGCCATACAGCCAATTTCCATACATACTTAATGGAATAGCCATACGGCCGACTTCCATACCCAATGCATTGGAGGTTATAATGTAACCACCCGTCCTGGTATTCACGGCACCACCCGTCATATGGTTTATAACGTAACCACCCATTAAAATGTCCAAGTACCAAAATAAAATCATAAAACATAAAACCAATATAAAGGAATGATAACATTTCCACATTTCAATCACAATATATCATAAATATATTGACATAATAGATTCCTTTATCAAAACCATTTTCAATACCAAAATACATAAAAGAGTATATGGTATTTATTTTATTCTAAAAACATTACGGCTTGTTGAGGAATCCAAAGACCAAATAGTACTCGCGGTGGCGGAAAAGGTCGTTGTCACCGCGTACGTTAAAAAAACATTCCTTTTTGTCGTTTAGTAAAACGCTTCGTAGAAAAAGATTCCTTTTGTATAAAAGTAAAAGTAAAAGGGGTTTATACACCGTATAATAGAAAGTTGTGTATAAAATGAAATATGCCTCAATGAAAGGAGATTTAGACGAAGTCCCTTACCTCAGGTCCAACTTGACTCGATCATTCTTTAACGTCCTGAATAATAAACTTGAGTTAATTTCTACTTGATTAAGAACCTTTTTAAAGTTCATTATTCCTTCTATATCACTTATTTCCATGTTATAAACATTATGTAACCATTTAAGTTAATAATGTTTGTTTTGTCGATATTTGGTTCTTAAGTCGAAAATGGACTTCTTACAATTACATGTTGTTTGTGTGGTCAAAAGTTCTTTATATCCAGAATGACATTCCTGATTTGGATATCATATATATCATATATATCCAGCATATACATGTATTTATAATATTACATAATCATTTAGAGGTAAGAAATGAAATGCACCATTCATGGAGACGGTAAGCCGTACGTACGCATGAACGCTACTTTCATTTCTTTGTCATATTAATGGAATTAAAACTAAATGAGTGGTATGTATATTTTAATTCCAGAATTATATTCATAATTTAGATATATCATTCATTATATATATCCATTATATACATGTACTTTTAATAGTACATTACATTTGGGGATAAGAAATGAAATGCACCATTCATGGAGACGGTAAGCCGTACGTACGCATGAACGCTACTTTCATTTCTATCTCATACTTTAATGGAAAGAAATAATAATGATATATAGGTATATTATAATTCCAGTATAACATAATATATAAAAACTTTAAATCCATCCTTTATACGTCCCACATATGGCATTAACGAATCACATCACTTTGAGGGGGCAGTAGTCTGCACTTCCTTAAATGAAGATATCGCGTTTACCCATAATGGAAACCATAAAGGTATACCCAAAATGAAAAATACAGAAGCTTAAGGAAAACATAAACATATTATATATCATATATAAAAATAGTGACATCATAATGGCCAGTTTTGAAGGTGTTAAATGAGTATTGAACAATCATCGTTTCGGGAGGCAGAATTTCACCATCCACGGAAACCGTATGTTCTTTAAACATTTGATGTAGTTGTGTGAGAGTGTAGTTAGAATAAATCTTATAAAAACATAATAGTATATTTAATATACTGGTTTTGTAACAAAAGAAGTAAATAAAAAGAGTTTAGGGGGTTGAAGAAGCAAAATAAAACAAATGAACAAGAGAGAATGAATTACCTTTAAAAGTGTAACTCCTTTTGATTTGAGCCTAAAGGCTTCCTTTGAAAGGATTATTCCCAAAGGGAATACTCTAGGATGAGGAGACGGATGTGGAGAGAGTAAATGGGCAGGGGATGGCCGAGCCAAAGGCTTGAGGAGTGTGTGAAAAGAGGTAGAGGTGGGGGCCTTTTATAAGAGGAGAGGAGGGGCACTTTTGGAAATCATGAAACTATTATTTTATTTTCAAAAGTGTTTCGAATTTCTAAGGTCCCACATTGATATATTTCGAAGATAAGATGATAAGGCTTCACAATATTCCCATCCAATAGGTTTTGGACATGTGTAGGTTTTAGATATTACATTATCTTTCCATTTTATTTAAATCGTTAAATAATGAAGTCATCACTGCATTATCATGATGTCATAAATAATTTAATTTATTTAAAGTCAAAAAATTATAAAAAAATACTATGATGTAGGAAATCTCTTTATCTTTCCAATGAATATTTATAATCAAAAATCTGATCTTTATAACCCCATGTAAAAATTGTTTTCGTAAAACATATTATGTTTGTGTCATTTTTACTTTTATTTAAAAAAAGGCATTAAAGTCATTATCTCACCCAAGTGGCTCCATGGGGTCACCTAAATCGACCCATGGGTTGTCTTGGTCGTACATGACACAACCAATAGGGTTAGGACATGTTTCAAGCTCATCTCATTTTATTAAAGCATTATTTTTACCTTAAACTACACTAATTACCTCTAATCGCGATTAAAAACTTAATAAGTTACTATTCACCAAAAAAATATTTTTATCTCATTGAACCACATTTTACTTATTAATGACAACCATTTATGTCAGATTTTTTAAAATCAAAACACAATGATTGCAAAATTTCATTTAAACGGAAAATCAGTTTTTATAAGTACCACTTAGCGGTTTTACTATTCATCAAAAATTGAAGTTTTTTAGAAAATTACCAAAAATTCACCCTAAGCTATATTTGATATTACGAATTCAAAAATTAAGTCCATTTTACAAAATTCAAAACATATAAGTCACATTAATTAATTTAATAATTAATTACCGCTGTCAGAGCAAATAGCGTGTTTTTATGAAACAATAAGTATCAAAAGATTGACACTAGTTTAAGTCCGATTTCAAAGTGAAATTAATTCAAATGACCACTATTGGATTTAATGGTAAAAATATTTTCTAATTTCACTTTAAAACAAATTCAAAAGATAATCTAATCATATAAATAAATTAGATTAAAAAGAGGTTTTGAATTAAATACAACATTTTACACTATTCATTAAAAAATGAACTTTATCGGAAAGGTACCAAAAATTTACACAAAGTAAATTTTGATGTCCAGATTCTAAAGAAGAGTTATTTTTGGTCCAATAGAATTTATAAGATTGATCAAAACTATATTTAATGACAGTTCACCGTCAAAAGGTGATAAGTGAACCCTTAGTGAAAATTAGGGTATAAATGACTAAAATTGAACTCTTTACGTATTTTAAGCCTTTATCTTTTATTGGGTAAATGTAAAAACATTTAAAAACATATATAATCATATTTTAGTTACTTCTATCCATTTCCGCCAGTACAACGACTACTTGTTAACTAACATTTAAAATAATATTATTTTATTACTTGTGTGCAACGTAAGTTTTCAAAGAAACTCATCGTTGCGTATCGAGTACGCTATCGAACGTAGAAACCCCTTTTAATTAAAATTAATATTTAATTTGTAAATATTAATAAATATGAAAATTCCTTATTCTTTAATTACCTGGGATGTTACATCCTTCCCCCCTTTTGGGAATTGTGTCCTCACAATTTTATTCACTTATCAAAATAAGTGGGGGTATTTATCCCTCATAGCATTTTCAGATTCCCACGTTGCCTCTTCAATCACATGGTTTTTCCACAGAACCTTTACCTGATGAATCACAAGGCACACACAATCTCTTCCCAAATCTCGAAACGCAATCATTATCAATGTTTAATTCATGCAACTTGCCTTTCTGAACTAGCTCTACATTTTTCGGCAACTCACTGTCTTGCTTCGGTGCTTGCTTGATTATTTCTAATAGAGATGATCTCACTGATACCTGAAACAAAACAGAAGAACATCCTGTACCAACAACTTCTATGCCAAAGTTCATCAAATCCTTAACCAAAGGATCACGTTCCAAACGCAACATTTCTAATGAAGCATTACTTTTTCGACTCAAAGCATTAGCCACTTTATTTGCTTTTCCCGGATGGTAATGAATTGTACAATCATAATCCTTGATTAATTCCAGCCATCTCCTCTGTCTCATGTTCAATTCTTTCTGAGTGAATATATACTTTAAACTTTTGTGATCAATATATATTTCACACTTTACTCCATACAAATGATGCCTCCAAATTTTTAAAGCAAAGACAACAGCAGCTAATTCCAAATCATGTGTCGGGTAATTTACCTCATGAGTTTTCAACTGTCGTGAAGCATAAGAAATTACCTGATCATTCTGTATAAGGACACAGCCAAGTCCCTTCAACAAAGCATCACTGTATATAACAAACTCACCATTCCTGGAAGGAAGTGCCAAAACTGGAGCATTCACCAATCTTCTCTTCAACTCCTGAAAAAAATCATCACATTCTTTTGTCCAGATGAACTTAACACACTTACGAGTTAGCTTAGTCATTGGACTAGACAATCGTGAAAAATTTTCAACAAACCTTCGGTAGTAACCTGCCAAACCAAGAAAACTACGGATCTCGGTTACATTTGTGGGTCTTGGCCATTCTTCAAAAACTTTTGTTTTAGTAGGATCAACAGTTATGCCATCTTTTGAAACAATGTGACCCAGGAAAGAAATTTGTTGTAACCAAAACTCACACTTTCTGAATTTTCCATATAGTTTCTTTTCTTTTAAGGTTTTCAAGATAATCCTTAAATGACTTTCATGTTCTTATTTAGTTTTAGAAAACACCAAAATATCATCGATGAAAACAACCACAAACTTATCCAAGAACTCATGGAAAATTCTATTCATAAGGTCCATGAATACAGCAGGTGCATTGGTTAACCCAAAAGGCATAACTACAAATTAATAATGGCCATATCTAGTACAGAATGCAGTCTTCAGAACGTCTCATTCTTTTACTTTCAACTGATGGTACCCCGACCTCAAGTCAATCTTCGAAAAATACTGAGCTCCCTAGAGCTGATCAAACAAATCATCGATATGAGGCAAAGGATACTTGTTCTTAATAGTAATATTATTCAAGGCTCTATAATCAATGAAAAGTCTCATTGATCCATCATTCTTTTTAACAAACAAGACAAGAGCACCCCAAGGTGATGTGCTAGGTCGAATGAAACCTTTATATAATAACTCCTGAAATTGTTTCTTTAACTCTAATAGTTCAACTTGAGCCATTCGATAAGGGGGTTTTAAAATTGGCTTAGAATCCGGAACTAAGTCAACAGTAAATTCAACTTACCGATCATGAATAATACTAGGAAACTCATCAGAAAAAAAAAGATACTCATTTACCACTGGCATATCATTAATCTGAACATTTCCTTTATTTTCATCAATATGTGCAAGGTAACATTCATTTCCATCTTTTACTAGTTTCTCAACTTCCTGATATGTTATCAAAATCAAGGGTTCATTCTTGTACACAAACTGAAAATCATTCTGAAAAGAAACCATTTTAGCTCTGCAGTCAATCTTAGCATGATAAACAGAAATCCAATCCATGCCCAAAATAACATCAAACTCTACTAGAGGAAAAACAATAAGGTTTGCTGGTAGATTCTTTCCACACACAAGGATAGAAAGGTTCTTATAATTCCTTTTTGTCTCAACGTTCCCTCCGGGTGTTTTTACCATAAGTTCAGGATTCATATCTTGATATGGAATTTCAAATTTACTAGAAAACTTCTCAGAAATGAAAGAGTGTGTAGACCCTGAATCAAACAACACATTGGCATAATCTGAACAAACAAATAGTGTACCTGATACCACTTCATTCGATGACCCAACATCTGCTGAAGTTTTTTCAAAGGATTTCACCACCCCTTTCTTCTTGTAGTCTGGCTGCATTCCCCCAGTTGAGTTCTTCGTTGGAAACTCATTTGTATAATGACCCATTTCATTACACTTAAAACATCTTACCGTTGGCTTTTTATTGCCTGCTTGATCATCTTCCTTACAATTACGAGCAATATGACCAGACTTACCACACCGAAAGCACTTAACAGACTTGGATAAACATTCTCCAGGATGAATTTTACCACACTTCTCACAGGATGGATATTTGGTTTTCTTACCTCCTTGCTTCTTTGATGAATTATTCCCCTTTGCCTGCCAACTAGACCTCTTATTCTGTTGTTTTTCATAGAACACCTGATCATCGGCAAACTCCATTTCCACCTTCTCCGCACATCGAACAAGTTTTTCATAACTTTTGAACTCACGAGAAGCTAAAGCCCTTCGATACTTTGGCTTTAACCCTGAGTAAAAACGGTTTATTTTACTATCAAGATCTCGTATGAAGTTTGGAGCATACCTTGCCAATCGAGTGAACTTTGCTTCATAAGCAGCCACTGAATCATCCTCCTGCCTCAATTCTAGGAACTGTTTTTCCATACTAAGACGAACCACCTTAGGAAAATATTTCTCAAGAAACATACCTTTGAATTCGTCCCAGTGAATATCCTCAATCTCATCACTATCCATGATATTTTTCACCATCGACCACCACTGATCAGCTTCACCTTCAAAACGGTAAACAGCAAGACTAACCTTTTGATGTTCTGAACACCCCATGACATCAAAAATCTTCTCCAGTGCTTTAATCCACCCTTCATCTTGCACAGGGTCAGATGATCCTCTGAATGATGGGGGATGTTGCCTCATGAAATGTTCCACCACTGATATGTTCCTATGCGGTTGATCTGGAAGATCTCGTGCATGGATACCACCACCATTTATAGCCTGAGTCAACTGTGCCATCACTGCAAAAAACTGTTCAGTTCCGATTCCGACCATCTCAGGTTGCTGATTTGGAAGCTTGTCTTCCTCCTGATGTCGTCCCAACATAGTTTCTTTGTTTCCTCTGCGGAAAACCATTCTGAACACAGAAATATCTTAGGCGAAGCAACATGGTAATCCGTAAATGCTATATCATTTCAATCATATTATAATTTAACACTTTTCTAACTCCTAAAGTTTTCTAAACCAACCTCTGATACCAACTATAAGGCCCCAGCCTTAAACCTTACTTAATATTGAATTAAATGAATAATTCATGTTGAGGATCTTTTCAGGTTTAGAGTTTTATAGAATTAGAACATAACTATTACATCTCAAAATATTACAAAGTAGTCACTTCTACTAAGTTTCCATAATAAAAAAAACTCTTAAAATAAACATGTCCAGTTCCATGTTTTATATAGCATGACATTCCCTTGATCCCATCCTTGACCTTATTCCACATTAAGTCCTGTGAAAAACATTTCAAAAAAACGTGGGGTGAGCATAAAAAGCTCAGTAAGGGATACACAAAGAATGAAAACTGTTAGTTTTTCAAAATCAAGTAAACCATGTATACTCTATCAAAGTAATACGTTCACCTTCATGAAGTAGAAAAAAAATCTTCACTGAATAAAGTATCATTACTTACCTTTTTGTAACCAAAGGATTACCATAAAACCCATATAAAGAACACATAATATATATAAAGTTAACTTGGGACATAAACATACTTAAGTGGAATAACCATACGGTCGACTTCCACACATATCACTTAATGGAATAGCCATACAACCAATTTCCATACATACTTAATGGAATAGCCATACGGCCGACTTCCATACCCAATGCATTGGAGGTTATAACATAACCACCCGTCCTGGTATTCACGGCACCACCCATTATATGGTTTATAACGTAACCACCCGTTAAAATGTCCAAGTACCAAAATAAAATCATAAAACATAAAACCAATATAAAGGAATGATAACATTTCCACATTTCAATCACAATATATCATAAATATATTGATATAATAGATTCCTTTATCAAAACCATTTTCAATACCAAAATATAAAAAAGAGTATATGGTATTTATTTTATTCTAAAAACATTACGACTTGTTGAGGAAGCCAAAGACCAAATAGTACTCGCGGTGGCAGAAAAGGTCGTTGTCGCCACGTACGTTAAAAAACATTCCATTTTGTCGTTTAGTAAAACGCTTCGTAGAAAAAGATTCCTTTTGTATAAAAGTAAAATTCAAAGGGGTTTATACACCGTATAAAATAAAGTTGTGTATAAAATGAAATATGCCTCAATGAAAGGAGATTGAGACGAAGTCCCTTACCTCGGGTCTGACTTGACTCGATCGTTCTTTAACGTCCTGAATAATAAACTTGAGTTAATTTCTACTTGATTAAGAACCTTTTTAAAGTTCATTATTCCTTCTATATCACTTATTTCCATGTTATAAACATCATGTAACCATTTAAGTTAATAATGTTTGTTTTGTCGATATTTGGTTCTTAAGTCGAAAATGGACTTCTTACAATTACATGTTGTTCGTGTGGTCAAAAGTTCTTTATATCCAGAATGAAATTCCTGATTTGGATATCATATATATCATATATATCCAGCATATACATGTATTTATAATATTACGTAATCATTTAGAGGTAAGAAATGAAATGCACCATTCATGGAGACGGTAAGCCGTACGTACGCATGAACGCTACTTTCATTTCTTTGTCATATTAATGGAATTAAAACTAAATGAGAGGTATGTATATTTTAATTTCAGAATTATATTCATCATTTATATATATCATTCATTATATATATCCATTATATACATGTACTTTTAATAGTACATTACATTTGGGGATAAGAAATGAAATGCACCGTTCATGGAGACAGTAAGCCGTACGTACGCATGAACGCTACTTTCATTTCTATCTCATACTTTAATGGAAATAAATAATAATTATATATAGTTATATTATAATTCCAGTATAACATCATATATAATAACTTTAAATCCATCCTTTATACGTCCCACATATGTCATTAACGAATCACATCACTTTGAGGGGGCGGTAGTCCGCACTTCCTTAAATGAAGATATCGCGTTTAACCATAATGGAAACCATAAAGGTATGTCCAAAATGAAAAATACAGAAGATTAAGGAAAACATAAACATATTATATATCATATATAAAAATAGTGACATCATAATGGCCACCTTTGAAGGTGTTAAATGAGTATTGAACAATCATCGTTTCGGGAGGCAGAATTTCGCCATCCACAGAAACCGTATGTTCTTTAACCATTTGATGTAGTTGTGTGAGAGTGTAGCACGAATAAATCTTATAAAAACATCCTAGTATATTTAATATACTGGTGTTGTTACAAAATAAGTAAATAAAAAGAGTTTATGGGGTTGGAGAAGAAAAATAAAACAAATGAACAAGAGAGAATGAATTACCTTTAAAAGTGTAACTCCTTTTGATTTGAGCCTAAAGGCTTCCTTTAAAAGGATTCTGCCCAAAGGGAATACTCTAGGATGAGGATAGGGATGTGGAGAGAGTAAATGGTCAGGGTATGGCTGAGCCAAAGGCTTGAGGAGTGTGAGAAAAGAGGTAGAGGTGGGGGCCCTTTATAAGAGGAGAGGAGGGGCACTTTTGGAAATCATGAAACTATTATTTTATTTTCAAAAGTGTTTCGAATTTATAAGGTCCCACATTGATATATTTCTAAGATAAGATGATAAGTATTCGAAATATTCCCATCCAATAGGTTTTGGACATGTGTAGGTTTTAGATATTACATTATCTTTCCATTTTATTTAAATTGTTAAATAATGAAGTCATCGCTGCATCATCATGATGTTATAAATAATTTAATTTATTTAAAGTCCAAAAATTATAAAAAAAATACAATGATGTAGAAAATATTTTTATATTTCCAATTAATATTTATAATCAAAAATCTGATCTTTATTACCCCATGTAAAAATTGTTTTCGTAAAAAATATTATGTTTGTGTCATTTTTACTTTTATTTAAAAAAAGGCATTAAAGTCATTATCTCACCCAAGTGGCTCCATGGGGTCCCTTAAATCGACCCATGAGTTGTCTTGGTCGGCCATGACACAAAAAATAGGGTTAGGACATGTGTCATGCTCATCTCAGTTTATTAAAGCATTATTTTTACCTTAAACTACACTAATTACCTCTAATCGCGATTAAAAACTTAATAAGTTACTATTCACCAGAAAAATATTTTTATCTCATTGAACCACATTTTACTTCTTAATGAAAACCATGTATGTCGGATTTTTGAAAATCAAAACACAATGATTGAAAAATTTCATTTAAACGGAAAATCAGTTTTTCTAAGTACCACTTAGTGGTTTCACTATTCATCAAAAAATTGAAGTTTTTTTCAGAAAATTACCAAAAATTCACCCTAAGCTATATTTGATATTACGAATTCAAAAATGAAGTCCATTTTACAAAATTCAAAAAATATAAGTCACATTAATTAATTTAATAATTAATTACCGCTGTCAGAGCAAATAGCGTGTTTTTATGAAACAATAAGTATCAAAAGATTGACACTAGTTTAAGTCCCATTTCAAAGTGAAATTAATTCAAACGACCACTATTGGATTTAATGGTAAAAATATTTTCTAATTTCACTTTAAAACAAATTCAAAAGATAATCTAATCATATAAATAAATTAGATTAAAAAGAGGTTTTGAATTAAATACAACATTTTACACTATTCATTAAAAAATGAACTTTATCGGAAAGGTACCAAAAATTTACACAAAGTAAATTTTGATGTCCCGATCCTAAAGAAGAGTTATTTTTGGTCCAATAGAATTTATAAGATTGATCAAAACTATATTTAATGACGGTTCACCGTCAAAAGGTGATAAGTGAACCCTTAGTGAAAATTAGGGTATAAATGCCTAAAATTGAACTCTTTCCGTATTTTAAGCCTTTATCTTTTATTGGGTAAATGTAAAAACATTTAAAAACATATATAATCATATTTTAGTTATTTCTATCCATTCACGCCAGTACAACGACTAATTGTTAACTAACATTTAAAATAATATTATTTTATTACTTGTGTGCAACGTAAGTTTTCAAAGAAACTCATCGTTGCGTATCGAGTACGCTATCGAACGTAGAAACCACTTTTAATTAAAATTAATATTTAATTTGTAAATATTAATAAATATGAAAATTCATTATTCTTTAATTACCTGGGATGTTACAGATTTAATAGTTCAAATTCATTCGATAAATTTATCTCGATTAAACTCACTATGCTCAAAGGAAATACATCACATAAAAAGTTAAACTATGCTATTAAATACTATAATTTCACAAATTGGATGAGAATCTATAATAGTTTATAAGAAAAAGATTTTATGAAATAAATGGACTATATTCAATCAAAGGTGATGTATCTAGAGTGATAGAAAAATATTACAATGAAGTAAAATATTTTAAAGAAAATTCCCATGGATATCAAATTTATAAATAAACTTTGGATTCTATACATTCAAGGGTAAATAAATACCTATAATATTATTCCTCTCTCTCTCTCTCTCTCAGTAGCCTAGAACTTACAATAGTATTTATGAAATCATCTAATAATTCCAACTACCAGAACAAAAACTATTTGTTCAATTTTATCTTTATAATAAGCTCCAAGCACATACACAATGTTTTCCATGATTAGATCCAAGTGTATGTTGTATAAATTCATTCTTGTTTTGCATGAGTGAGTTAGAAGCCATAAATTACTATGAATATTTTTTTTAGTATCATTCATTTCGATAACACCCCTAAATTTTATGATATATTTATCATCAAATAAATTTAATTTCTTATATATCATAGGATACACACAAACCTGAGTCTAAATGAACTATAAAATAGTATATCATTACAACATAGACATTAAATAGGTGTTAAGAAAATGGATAACTCTATTTTTAAAATTATATATAATGGCTTTAGATAAATAAAATATATTTAGCAATAATTACTTAATTTTTAATAAAGTTATTAATGCTTTAAAAATAAATTTTCTTTAAAAATGGTTTTTAATAAATTTTGTGAGAAAATAATTAATTTTTTTTGCAACATTTAAAAAACTTTTTTTAATTTTTTTTAAAACGTCCTATCATAAAATATCTTAGAGTGAAATTTTGAAATTTTTATAAAACTTTTTTTTCTATGAATAGGGAAAAATAATGTTTTTAATACAACCTACCTTTTCGATTAAAGAATTTAAAAAGTTACATTTTTTCAAAATGGTTATAAAATTAACAATAATTAATTTATATCATGAATAATAAATTTATTATCTTTAAAATAAAATTTTAGTTGAATTTTAGTATAAAAAATTTTAATACTTAAGAAAACATTTTTGCATAAAAACTTTTTCTCATCATGATTAATGGGTTTAATTTTAAAATTAAATTATACCAATTTTTTAATTGAATTTGATAAAATAGATTCCATATTTGTAATTTGAATTTCAAAATTTGGTAATGAGTTCACATTCATTTTTGAACACAATGAAATGTAAAAAAGTTCTAATATATCATTGCAATTAAGGTTAAAATGGGTTTACCTAGGGAAGGTTGAAACAAGAGATAAGGGTAATATTAAAAATAAAAAAAATTTATAAATCCTATTGGATGGACTTATATTGACCTCATCCTACCCCACATTCAATCCTCAGGATATTTGGAATAATTTTTATTTAGAATGAATTTATTATATTTTAATCATTTACTAAATCCCAAGTCTATCCTCTCCCACACTAATAAAAGGTAACCCCCTCCATTCACATCTTTACACCACTATGAGAAATATATCTCAACTAATCACTAAAAAATTATATTCTCAACCTATATCTACATGAATTATAGGTACTTTTATTATTAAAATACCATTCTAATGGTTATTAATATAGGATATAAAGGAGGCTTACTAAAGAAGAGGTTATCATCTTACCCAACCACTATATATTTATTACTTATTATACTTCCTCTAAATATGTTGTAATCCTTGTAAAATAATAAATTCAGTATACGAAATATATATAAATTTTATAATGATTAGATAACCACCAATATTAACCCTATATACCATAAATTGGGAAGTGAAATTATCGCTCGTGCATATGTGTGGTTTACAGCCTCCAGGTAGTGATAAAATTCATTTTACATTATAAGATTTCAAGTATAGTCATTATGGTGGGTTCAAAATGTATATATGAAATTTATGATATATTTATAAATATAGAATTATATAATCATATCTTCCTTGTTTATTACATGGACATAGTGGCCTGAAGATGGTGGTTACTTTATTACATTGGTACTGGATATAATCCATATATACGAAAGTACGAATAGTTTATTATTATTGAAAAACTAGATACATACCTAAATTATGATTGAGAATATAAAATAAAACAAATTATTTTCCTTGATAACACCATTATTCCATCTATAATATCCTTTAATATCAATTATAATACACTTCCTAATATCCTTAGGGAAGGAAACATAAGAAAGGGTTGGGCTCAGATGCCTAGTAGGGGTATGCGTACAATGAAAGCTAACAAGGAATAAATAAGGCGTGATTAACATGGTAAGAATAAATCATGGAAAAATATTTTCATATAAATAATCTTAATATCTTGATACTTATCCATTAATATCATAACTATTTAAATAATCACATGGAAATCAATAACTGATTTCAAAAGAATGGAATGAATAATATCAGGAATCTTAAAATTATTGTTGAGGCCTTGGAAATGACATAAATATAAATGGATAAGTCCTTATCCAAATATTGAACCTATTTTCTCTCATAAGACCTACCGATTAATCGAGGTGATATTTAATTTTGGTCCCTACCCATCACTTAATAATTCAAATGCATCCATCATATTAATAAATAATAACACTTAATCAAAAAGCCTAAAAAATCAATAACTTTCCATATTGAAAGAACTATCATAAGGAATGTCATTAATTTCCCATGTCAAAATGGTCAATATCCATCCATAAAAATATGGTGTATGGTATCATTATAGTATATCATCAATAAATCATAAGATTCAATAATGGATGTAGACCTTGATGGAAAATAACTTAAAATATCATTGATAAATTTATTGAGGAATATATACTTTTCATAATTAATTAAATTATATAAAATAAAAATTGAAATATTAATAAAAAAAATTTATTTTAATTTATCATTTTAATTTTATAAAGGAACATTTAAAGCACTGTGTGGTCATGAAATCCAGAAATTATATTCATGCCATGTAAATTAAAAAATTGATTCTTTTCATATTTTCTGTGAAAATTACCTCATTCAAAAAATGAAATGAATATTCATTTTAAATGTAACACCATGAGTTTTTATGGACATTTTTTTTAAAATAAATTAATTTTCATTAATTTTTTACAATGAAATAAGTCAAACATTCCTTTCACACGACACCGGCTTGGCGTACATTACATGTATCACCGAGTGTTACCAAAAAACAATATTTTTAAAATGTTATATATTAAGACCTAACCTACCTATTATTTTAAAAGTTATGAATATTAATAAATAACTTATTAAAACTATTATTTAAAAAATATAAAATTAATTCATTAGTTATAATGAACCAATTGAATATAAATAGAACATTTTTATAGAAAACTATTTTTATGATCACAAAGCTGTTTTAATTCTAATAAATCAAATTAATTACAATTAGTGAGTGATATTAATGTAATAAATATATTATATATTTCAATCAAATATTTTTTATATTCATCCAATATATTTGATAGGCATAAGATAAGAAAAAACCCAATTTTACACATAAAAACCTATATTTTTATTAAGGTACTTTTACCACCTTTTGATGGAGAACCTATTTTAAATATAAATTTTGGTAATATTATAAATTTTATATGTCAAAATAAACATAAATTTTTAAATAGAAACATAAAAATTAGGTTAGGGTGAATTTTTGATATTTTTTTGGGAAGTTTCATTTTTAATTAATAGTGAAAAATACTAAAATTTCACTAAAAATTTCTTTTTTCATCCAATTTATTTATATAGTTAAATTATATTTGAGGTTGATTTTTAATTTTAATTAGATTAAATTTTTATAAATCAATCCAATTTAGGTTATTATAATGAATTTCACTATGAAATTGACTATAAAAACATAGAAAACTTTTGAATGTTTTTACTTGAATAACCCACATTGTTGTCCCACCTACGAGATTATATTTAAATAAATTTTTTCCACTTATGTGTTTAGAATTGGGAAAAAAATAGATTGAATATTTTGAATCAGAATAAATAAAATTTATAATAAGTTCACCTTAGTTTTTGACCAAAAATATTAGTGAAAATAATTAAAATTAATTACAACGATTAAGGTTAAATTAAGCTTAATAATGGACTAAAACATAACCTTAAGGCCCAACTAAATACCTATAAACTTGAATAAAATCCATTATATGGACTTATTTAGTCCCTATCCACCATTGTATTTACTTTGGACCATTATTGGATCCACTTTCAATAAAAAACATTGGTGGGGTTTCCCTTTTCCAAAATATTACAAGAGTGCCACTCCTCTATTATAAAAGGCATCATATCCTCCCACTTTCTCAAACATCTCAAGACACTTTGTATTAAAAAAACTCTTACCAAATATCTCCAAAACATCCCTCACTTACTTATTAATTCCTACCTTCAGATGAAATCCTTCTAAGGAAGCCTTTTGGTACAAACCAAAAGGTGTTACCCGATTAAGAGGTAACACCCTCCCTCAAAATCTTTTATTTTATTTACTTCATCCACTACCTAAAATGTTATTATTAAATGGTTTTATAACAAAAAATTTATCCTAAATATTCTAGGATGTATTTATTCTAAGGTTTAAATTTATACTTACACACACTTCTGTCTAATGGGTAACGAACATTCTATTTACGTGTACGACGAACTACACCTCACTAAACGATGATTGTTCATTTCTTCCTTTAACACCTATCATGATGGAAATTATAATAGAAAATATATTTATATATTTTATATATTATATTTATTATGTATTTAATCCTCTATAATTCTTTTACAACACATATCTTCATACTTTCCATTTTGCGTTAATATGATAATTTTGTTTGAGGAAGTGTGGACTACCGCCCCCTTAAAGCAACGTGATTAGTTCATACACTAAATGGAATGTATTAATGATGGGTTTAGTTAATATATATTATATAATAAATCAAATATAATAATTATATATATGCATATATATACATATAATTTTTTTTGCTTGCTTTCTTTCAACATAATAATTGAATAGAAATAGCGTTCATGCGTACGTATGACCTATCGTCTCCATGACCGGTGTATTCATTTTCATACATATATATTCTATGGATTATTATAATAAAAATATTTTTAATATAAATTATATTTAAATCATGGTTTACATTCTTGAAATCATGATATAAGTATAAGGACAAAAGATATAACAAATTAAGACAAATGAGAAAAACAAAGCTGATATTACTCGAAGTAAAATCTTAACATAGAATTATTAACAAGGAGGAAATATAAAGTCATAATAAAAAAATAATGGAATTATAAATAATAATATGGGTTTGTTACAGATTTATAATAAATTTATATTTATTATATAGGAGGTTTAAATGAGTATGGAGAGAGTCAAGACACAAGGTAAGGGAATTTCATCCCACTCTTTTTTTATGTGAGATATATGGCTTATTCACCACTCAATTATTTTGAGTCATGTATATAATTACCATAAATGTATTATATTTATCTTATAAATAAATATACTGGTATTTACATATCCATTATATGATCTTTATTTAATATGGTTTAAGCTTTAAAAGGGTTTTTATGAGTCTGTTATAAGTTTCAAGGAAAATGGTTTTGAAATGGTTTTCAAGATTTTTATAAGTTTCAAGGAAAAAGGTTTTAAAAAGGTTTTCAAGATTCTATTTTATGTTTTCAAGTTTATTTTAAATGACAATAGTTTTTAAAATGTTTTATGTTTTAAAAATATTTTTTCAAAGACGACAGATATTTTCCTCAAAAAATGTTTTTAGAAGATCTTTCAAAATTATTTCCCATCTAAGATGAAATACATTGGTGTTACTCATGTATTTATGGGGAAATGATTCAATGTTACCATCCATACTAATTCTATAAATGGATTATATTTTTATGGAATGATGTTTATGAAACCCATTTCTCTTTCACAGGTTATATGATTTTGAAACCCGTTTCTTTTCATGGGTTATTTTTATGATGAAATGACCATGAAACATGTATCTTTTTACATAGGTTATGATATGATTATATGTTTATGATATACATTTCATTTTATGGGGTTTAATATAATTTTTTTATGATTTTGTGGAATAATTATTTATAGTTTCTTTATGATATGGGTGAGACCTATATCTCCTTCCAATGCCCTATGTAAAGATTTATATCTAATGAGATATACTAAGATGGTATTGTGAGTAAACATTGACTAATAAGATGACCATTGGAGAGAAACATGACCAAAATGTTGGTATGAGGAGATAAGTCATGCTACTAAGATGACCATGGTAGTGAACCATGACTACCAATATGGTATGTAGAGTGAACCTGTACTATTAAGATGGTCTTGGAAGCGATGACTTAGATATTATCCATCCAACAGCCCGAATGCCTTCAAATTTTTATTTTAATAATAATAGATACCCCTTTTAAGGGAAGAAGGGGGAATCCAAATAGACTTCTCTAACTTAAGACCTATCACGACCTATCACGACCTAGAGGACATAGAGAGAAAACCAAACTGATAACATGGAGCAACCCCTCCTCAACATTTTATTGAGAAAAAGCCTCTACCGCTACATGTGGATACTATGGAAATCACATTATATGGTTATGTGATTTCCAAAATTCAATGTTTTATTCCTATGTTATGACATCATGGATTATGTTCTTTATTTACTTATGATTCATATTTTATGAACTATCAAGATTTAAGCCATGACTCATGTTTATGATATTTGATATGTAGGGTATGATATTCAAATGTTTTGATCACATTCTCATACTTCTATTCTCATGTTTATGCTTACATGTCTCCCTTATTTACCCTTACTGAGCATATGATCTCAATAATTTTTAATTTTTCTTCCCTAGGTTATGAAGATATGTATTATGTATGATGTGTCTAAGAAGGGTTCTAGTCAATAAGTACCTAGTGGGAGATAATATAGCTCAATTTTGTACCAGTGTTTACATTTCTATGTTTCCAAAGGAACTAGACAAATATGATTTTTGGATGTCTGTTTTTGTAATGTTTTAAGTATTACGTGAAAGTGATGTAATGTCTATATTTTTAAAAACTAGGTTTTTATATTAATTTCTTTTTTAAAAATAAAAAATAGGTGAACATTTCATCAATAAATCCTTTTAGAATTGTATAAACCTTATTTAAAACATTTTTTGAAAATAATAAATAAGGAAGAAAAATATTCATGATCTAGTATAAAAAATCTCATTTTTACCTAAAAACATTATTTTGGATCCTTAAGTTCACAAGGAGAGAAAATTAATTGGAAAATTTTAATTTATATAAATATCCAAATGATAAGAAAATAGATAGGGTTTATGATAAATAGATCACATAATTTACCATATAGAGACTTAAACATGAATAATCTTTAATAATGATGATATCATGAAACAACCCCTCCCAAATATCATATCATTAAAGTGAGAATTAAAAAATTGAGTGATTTTTTTTGAAAAATGTAAATCTTCCAAAAACTTGAAATATAAAATAATAAAATAACAAATTATTTCACACACAATCATGGAATAAAATAGTCAATAAAGTATAAGTATAACCAAATGAATAGAAATTGAGTTGAGAAACACCTAACCTAACGATTATACTTTGTCGAAAATGATTTAATCAAAAGTATAATTGTTTTAAAAAATTTATAAATTTATACCAGTCCATATTCATATTTATTATATAATCTATGATCCACCTAAAATATATTATCACCCATTCATCAACAATCCTTTATTATTATAATCATTTTCAGTGTTAACTGTTTAGTTTTATCATGTATGTTTCATCATGGATGTTTAATGTAATATGTTTAGATTATAATTTTATCAAATGAAAAAAATATTAATGTTATAAATATCATATTTATTCATTATATAATTTTTTTGAATGATTCTTGAAAGGTGGAGATAGAAAATTGAATTACACTATTCATGAACATAATAGGCTATATGTATGCATGAACATTGTTTTCACTTTTCAAATGATGGAACATAAGAAATTTAAATAATGATAAACCTTTTAAAATTCATTATTATATCAAATATATAATATAAATCTAATAAATATATCTTTATTAACCTCCATATAAAGATGAAATAAAAAATAAATCACATCGCTTCATGGAGGTGGTAGTTCACAAATACACACAAGGGATGTTATAGTTTTTTAAATGATAGAAAGGTAATAAGGTAAATTATATAATTTATTTTATTTTTTAATAAATAACATATATACTAATTAAATATATCTTTTTAACCATCCAAGTAAAATGGTAATAAAAAACAAATTACACCGATATAAAGAGATGATAAGGTGTATGTACACATGAATGATATTTTCTGATTTTGTAGGATTAAAAAATGGTACAAAATGGTTCTCAAATAATCATAATAACATTATTTTATTTTTGAAATACTTTATTTATTATTTTATTATTAGTACAACAAATTTTAGATGAATCATACAAAGAAATAAACCTGAAAGATTCAGCAAACATGATTACCACTTCTTTGGTGGACCTACTTTAGATACCATTTTAAGGAATATTGTAATGGTATTTGAAGAAACATAGTACCACTAATTAGCATATAAGTTTGTTTATAATTTGATTTTGTATGGTTTTTTGACAGATGTTACTCAATAAAGTGTAATGAAAATAGAGAAGGGATGTCCTTTTATAAGTATGGGGAGGAGCACTCTTGGAATTTCTAAAAGTATTAAATTAATATAAATTATTTTTCATTGTAAAATGGATAAAATTTATAGATTTATAATATAAGATTAGGATGTTTCTAAATCATATAATAAATACAATTTGGTAAAATTTAGGTGATTTTTATACCACAATCTCTTTGTTTTAACCCTCCATTAACACATTTTAAAATTACCATAATATCAATATTTTTTTTTATAATTTAAGGGTAAGGATTGTAACCCAAAAAATACAAGCAACCCATAAATATTCCGGGGTTTATATTTGAAAATATAACAAAATCATATGGTCAAATATAGTTTTTTTTGAATTTTAAATAATTTAATAAAATATTGATTATTGTAAAATATCATTATATCATTTTCAGAAATCTTGAAATATTATAATATGATATGTTTCAATATCATATAAAATTGTTAAAAATTTATAGGGATTAAATGATAAGGAGGATATGATTTCCATATAATTAACCAATAAAATTTTGATAGGTTTTTATATCATTTTAGACAGTTTTATTTGGATTATCCCATTGGTTAGAAAATTTAAACCGTAACTATAGTAATTAATTTTTCATTATTAAAGTGTTGTAAATTTACTTATAAAGTGAAAATTAGAACATAAAATGATAAGGTATGAAGTTTTAAACAACATATCATCCTCATTTTCCTCTTTAAGGATTTTTATAATTTTTAAATAATTTAGTAAAATATTTTATTACATAAAATACAATTAAGGTCATTTGAAGAACTATTCATATAATTTGACATTATAAAAAACATGATAGGAATAGAATTATAATATACACTTTAAACACATCACTAATATGTTATATTTATATTCAAAATTAAAGGTACAATTTATATTACCCAATCAACATTCATTTTAGGAATTTTAAAATTATTTAATTTATTTTTCCACTCCTTGCTTAAGTAGACAATTAGTGTTGCATAAAAATTTAAGGTAATTATTTTATCTCTAGGAATTTAAAATAAATTATCATGATAAGAAATTATTATTCTTTAAATTACCATTTATAATTTATCATAAGTGGTTTTATTAATATAATAAAATTTTATAGATATTAAACACAAATGAGTTAAATTTTCAATTTTAATTTATATAAAATACTATACATGTCATTATTAATGAAAAATGGTGAAACTTTTCAATAAATTAGAATCTTGGAAGTGTATGGTCAAAAAACAATCATAAAATATATTATATAAAAATTTTAGGGCTATTTATAGTCATTATACTTTTATTTTTAACCTCAATTACCTTATTTACCCTTAACGTTGTGATAATATTTACTAAGGTGACTATTCATAATGACTAAAAAATGGGAAATATTTACCAAACGCGAACTTAAAAATTAATAATATGTAACCCATTTTCAATTTTCAATTTCTCTAAGTAGTGGAAAATAATATTTATAAAATTGCATAAAACGTAATTAAAAATAGTTTTTTGAAAAAAACGCATTTTTCGCCCAAAAATTAATATATACCAAAATCAATTATAGTTTTTATTCCAATATAATTAATTTTAATATATATATAATTAAATAAGTATTTTTTAATTTATGATAAAATTAAAATCATAATAAAATATTTATATGAAAATAAAATATTTTTTTACAAAAATCAATATTTCTCACTATTTACTGAAAAATCATTATTTCCAATGAATACCAAAATTTCACCCTTTGATAATTTTGATATTATAATTTAAAAAATGAAGTGAATTTTGTAAAATAATGTTTCCAAAATAGGTATGAATTAATTAGAATCTCTACAAAAAATGAAATAAATTCATTTTTAAATAAAATAAAATTTTGAAGCATAAAAGGACTTTATGAAAAGATGAGTGCATATTTCATACCCACAAATTTAATAAATATTTTATAATGGTCATAATTAAATATTAATATATTTATAATATATCTCAATTCGCTTAAAGCTCTGTGTTGCGTGTCAAGAAATCTATCGAGGTAATTGTTCTTCAAAAAATATTGGGTGTTACATTATCCTACACATAAGATAGATTACTTTATTTAAACTTTAAATTATTTATAAAAGGTTCAATATTTGAAAATACCACTTTTTAAAATCCATGCTGTACAAATGGATAATAATTTTTTTTAAAAAGGGAAGAGAGAATGATAATGGTTACCTGAAATAACACTTAGCCATGTTCCCAAATAAGTATAATTTTGGTGGTATGATAAATTATTGACCTGGAGGACAAATCTACATTCCACAGAATAATATAGAGTGATAGATAACATGGTCTTGTGAATTTTAATGACCATAATGTTTTAAATCAGTGGGGGGAAAATGACCATAAATTCACCATAAATAAAGGTTAAAGGGTAACATTTTAATTTTAAGATCCTTTTTACTAATATTGTGGGATTATATTACTATCAAGATAGAGAAAAAAAAATATTTACATAATTTATTTACGTTTCATAATAACACATTCATCCTTTGGATGTTCTTCATTAAATTTATACTTCATTACATACTCCGTGATATGAATATTCAAGATGAATTTTTCATTCATGAGGTACTAAAATTAACTTTTAATGGATCATAATAACCATAAAAGGGTTACTATTCATTCATTTTTTTTGAAAATAATTAACAATAAAGAAATGGTTAACACTAATCATCCTATATAATAAATTAATATCTAAAACTTCAAAAACAACCCCCAATGTTTAACAAAATCCATTCCATAAATTATTAGCCTTAAGACTCTTCAAAACATGTCTGAACAAATTCAATACAAAAAAATCTAAAATATTTGATCACATATTTTTTTAGATCAACTTAAATTTTAACTCCAAATAATATCAATAATTAATAAGGTAATATAATAAATACACCAACACAAACATTAATCATACACTCTAAAACATATGCTAATCATTTCCATAAATACAACGAATCACCATAAATACAGAATAAAATCATATATAAATCAATCAATTAAATAAATATTTATTCCTAAAATATTTTGATTTTACCAAAATAGTGCACTTTATAAAAAATTAATATAATCACTTAGTAAAAAAATTACTTTTAAATCCCATATTTATATATATGATTAAAATATATTTGAAAAATATAATAATACTTTAACCAAACCAACAATAATCACCTCCACACCAGTGATCCTATTAACCCTAAATAAAATTTTCAATAAAAAATATACTAAATCAAAGGGTAGTATTACCATGAATGTATCTAAAAATACCCTTAATATTATTATACATTAATAATAAGAAACCTCAAAATTGGAATACGAGACTTTACTGTTATGATTAAATTCCAACTTATCAGCCCACTAACCTTTAGGATAATCCCATATTACTATATCATGCAATTGGTGTTTATAGGTTCTACGCTCTCATTAATAATAATGGTTTATAATGAAAATATGAGTTAACCCCAACATATCCCCCGGAACTATCGAACTAGGTGTGCAGTAATGTCAGACTAACAGTGAACCAGAATGATATTCATGGTATATTCGACACACACTTTTTGGGGTTATTACCCATAGATTAACATGTTCCAAAATAACCTATAAAGGGATATATTTCATGGAAACCACATAATTTATACCTTACTAAAACTTTAACATTTCATCCTATACTTAGAATTATCCTAAAAGTCTATAATAGGGTTATGTTCCCTAATAAATGTTTTCCTAAATCTTATCAGTAGGTTTTCTAACAAGAATTATCTAATAAAAAATGTAAATAGAATGACCCAAGTATCCAAAATATTAATTTTACATTATTTTATTGGTACTGGATATAAGAAATCACATATCAAAGGAATGAATAGTCTAGTAAACATAAAGAACTATACACTTAACTGAATCTCATATTACATTTTAAAATATAAAAATAAAAATGGAATTTTAAATTAGAAAACCATTATTACAACTATAATATAATTCCATATCATTATTAATACGCTTTTGGGAATCCTAAAGAAAGTAAACATAATAAATGGGTGAGAAAAGATGCGTAGTAATGTTATACGTGTAGAGAAATCTAATCTAGAATAAATAAGTCATGATTAAAATAGAGAGAATAAATGATGGTCAAATAATTCTATATAAATAATAACATGATATTGAAACATATCTATGGATATCATAAAAATTTAAATAATTACATGAATATTATTAGAAAAATTTAAAAATGATGGAATGCCTAATGTCAAACATCTTAAACCAACCACCAACGCTTTGGCTAAGACATATATATAAACTAGTAATCCTAGAACTAAATACCTAACATGTTTTTCCTCATAAGACATTATGATGTATCCAAATTATATGTAATTATAATCCCCATTCACCACATTATAATTTTAATTCATTCATCACATGAATTAAAAATATAACTTAATCAACTTGACTTAAAAATTGATAAATCTCAATATTGAAAGAACTATCATTTGGAATGTCAAAAGGATCCCCAATAAAACTGATCATAATCCATCCATTTAAATATTGTGGATGATACCCTTACATTATATTATTATTAAATCATAATATCCAATAAAGGATATTTAAATAGACAAAAATACATTAAAAAGATCATTGGAATTTTTTTGGAGAAAAATACCCTTTTCAATTTGAAATCACTTATTTAAAATATAAAAAATCCCAATTATTATATAAGAAAATTTATTTTAATTTAACATTTGAAACATGTAAACTAATATTCAATTCATTAGGTGGTCCTAAGGGTAGGAATTTTTTTTTCATGTCATGCATGTTAAAATAATAATTCATTTCAAGTTTTTAGTAAAAAACACCTCATTCGAAAAACAACATGAATATTGATTTTAAACAATATTTTTAAAAATTAACAAAGGGTAATAATTTCATTAAAAAATACTTGTAGAATACTAAAAACATTTTTTTATAAAATTTTATGGAAAATATTGATATATAATAAAAATATTCATGAAGGAGTTGAAAAATAATGTTATATTACTTTAAAAATCTTATTTTAGGACATTGAGTCCTTAAAGAGAGGAAACTGAGAGGAAAAATTATAATTTAAAGAAATATATTGAGGATAAGAAAATATATTGGGTTTAATATAAGAACATGAAATAATTCCCCCAATGGAAACATAAACATAAATAATCCCAAATAATGATGAGATTGTGAAATAAAACTTTATGAAGTTTATATCATTTAAATGAGAATGAATCTATGGATTAACCATGTGTGAAAAATTTAAATATGCCTAGAAAATTTGTAAATATAAATTATAAAATAATAGGTCATTTCACACATAATTATGGAATAACATAGTCAAAGATGTAGAAGAATATCCTAATGAATGTAAATGGAATAATGAAACCCATTAGCTCATGCTTACACTTTATTGAAAGTGATTTAATGTCCTATATAATGTTTTTAAACTTGTTAATAATTTTTAACAGAACCTAATTCATATTTATAATATCACATATGATCCACTAATAACATATTATCACCCGTTCATCATTAATATTTTATTATTTCCATTGTTTTTTCTGTTAACTACTTAGTTTTCATATCTATCTTTAATCAAAGATGATTATTTTAATATCATAGTTAATAGTTAAATTATCTATAGAATAATATAAATTTTATAAATATGATATTTATTCATTATATACATTTTTAGAATGAATCTTGAAATTTGAAGAAAGAAAACTGAACTACATCATTCATACAGATGATAGATCATACATACACATGAATAACATTTTCACATTCTGACAGAGGTATTGGAAAAAATTATTATAATAATTTGCATTTATAAAATCCTTATTATATCATATATATTATATATATTTATTAAATATATCCTTATTATCATACATATAAATAGTAAATGAAAAAATGAATCACATCACTTCATGGAAATTGCAATCACATGTACATTTGAGGGACATTATCGTTTTCCAATGGATCAAAATATAAGAAGGTAAAGGATATATTATATTTGTAGAAAACAAAAATTTATTAAATATGACATATAATCATTAGTTTCATATTTATATCCATCCATGTTAAATTATGATGAAAAATGAGTTACACTACTACGTGTAGATGGTATTCCATACATATGCACAATCAATGTTTTCATTTCCCTATGATAGAAAAGATGAGTAAAATGGTTATCCCATATTTATAATAACATATTTGTATATTGAAGATATGAAAATTATTATTTTTTAATGGTTAAAAAATATTTTAGAGGAAGTAGTAGTAGAAATAATTTTCAAAGATTCAGTAAAGATGACTACATCTTCTTTTTTATACTTCATTTAGATCCCATTTTATGTTCCCTTGTAATGGCCCTTTAGGAAGAACAGAACCACTAATTCATGGTTAGGGATATTGAGAATATTATTTTTCAAGGGTATTTTGATATATATATATTTCAATAATTTTTAAAGAAAATAGACAAGTGGGGTCCTTTTTTACATGAGGGGAGGGGCACTCTTGAAATTATATAAAGTATTAAATTGATATAAATAAATTTTTATTGAAAAATGGATAAAAATTGGTATATTTATGATATAATTTGATTATTTTTATAAATAATTTCATCCAATAAAATTTTTATAGGATTATATTATTTTATTACCCTTATCTATTTGTTTAACTCCCTCCGCTCATTACCATTTTTAGAAATTACTTCAATATTAGTTATTTTTACAATTTAAGGGTCATGAATTTTACCATAAAAAGAAAAGTAACCCATAAATGTACAATGGTTTATATTTTGAACCATAACCCATAAAATTTTATTATTCTATGATTTTTATGAATTTTAAATCATTTAATAAAATAATATTTATTATAAAGTAACATTACTTTCATTTTTGGAATTACATGAAATATTATAATATAATATGCATCTTACTCATGTAAAATGGTTTCAAAATGACATGTATTAAAGGATAAAGAGGATATGGTCCAAATATAAATGCCCAATCAAATTTTTACAAGTTTTTATATCAATTTAGATAATATATATTGGATTAAACCATAGGTTAAACAATTTTATCCTTAACTGTTGTAAATATTTTTCAGTATTAAAGGTATTTAAATTTTATCATAAGTTAAAAACTAGCACATAAATGAAAACGGGATGCAATTTTATCATATTTATTATCCTAATTGTCCTATTTCATGATTTTTATGATTTATAAATAATTTTTATAAATAATATTTAATATAAAAGACTATTAATTCCATTTTAAGAACAATTCACATGATTTGAATTTGAAGACAACATGAAAGAAATAAATTTCATATATAAACAATTAACACATATATAATATGAAAATATTATTTTAAAAATTCGTGGGACACTTTAAATTAACCCCCAAAAATTAGTTTTAATGTTTCTAAAATTATTTAATTTATTTTTCTACTACTTTCATAAACACTCTCATCATCATTTATTTATTATTATTCAAAAAGGATAGGTACAAAATAGAAGACCAATGAACAAGAAAAGAACATGATAAATAACCATTTATAACTATAATTTTTTTATCCCTATCATGAAATTTTATTAATATTAGATTTAAGAGAGTGACATTTTTTACTTGATATTTACTTAAAATAATATATAATTCATTTTAATGAAAAATTTAATGAATTTAGAATAACTATGAAAATTATACGAGGATGTTAAAACCCTACTCATAATCAAGATTAAATATTTTTTTTGGGTTATTTTAAGTCTTTATCATGTTATGACTAGTACTAATTATGCGATTTAACCCTACCGAGGTAACCATTTTTACTAAGGCTACTATTTGTAGTGAACAAAAATAAAATATACCAATTTACCAAATTTTTGCCTCTTGATTTAAAATATATAACCCACGTTTAAACATTAAATTCTGAAAATTTCCTAAAATCAATGTTAATATAAATTTTCAAAACACAATTATTTTTTTAGAAAAGTTGTTTTTTAATGCAAAAATTGCACATATAGAAAAATCAAGTATAGTCTCCATTACATTTTAATTAATTTGATAATATATAAATAAATAATTTTTTTGTTTCATTAAAATAAAATTAAAATAATTATGAGTCTTTTAAATGACATAAAAATACGATCTTATTGAAATGGGTATTTTTACTATTCATTGAAAAATAAAAATTTTCATTTAAATCCCAAATTTTCACCCTAAGATATTTTTTAAATTTTTATTTATAAAATTAAATTAATTTTATAAAAGAAAATTTAGAAAAGTTGAATAAATTTATTTTAATTTCCATACAAATAAATGCAATAAAATCATTTTCGAATAAAATTTCTTTTGAAGAATAAAATAAATTTACTATAAATAGAGTCATTTTTTATAGAGAATTTTTCAATTATAAAACATTGAGTAGGACAATTATATATATATTTTATAATTCTGTTAATCATATTTACATCTACCAATTCAACAACTAATTTATAACAAACACATTTAAATAATAATATTTTTATATTATATCTCAATTCCCTAATAGATCTATCTTGCATTTCAATAAATATATTCAACTTATTATTCATTTAAAATAAATTTTTAGGGTGTTACATTACTTCTTTCCTTCCAATCTATTGTAAAATGACAACAACCCTCATTCCTTGGTGTGGACTACCAACTCATTAAGTGATTTGATTCGTTATTAATGTTCTCTTTACATAGATGGTAATAAGTATTGATTTAATTAATATATATGATATATATGATATAATAATGATTACATAAAGGTGAATTATTATTTACCTTTATTTTATTCAATCCCTAAAAAAGTGAAAATGGTGTTCATGTGTATGTAGACCTACCATTTCGATGAATGTTATAATTCATTTTTATACCTCTACCTTTTATGGTTGAATCTAAATATATTTAATTAATCTATATGGTATTTATATCAATATTAACATTATAAAATGTTGTAACCATGAAAAAATCACACAGAATGGAACTGCAATATCAAAATTTTTATGAAAAATGAAATAATTAACACTTGAAAATGATTATTTTAATAATCAATTATCAATATATTATTATTGAATTGTTTTAAGGGGATTATAAATTAAATTATATTTATATACATGATTTTTTATAGAATATTAACAAATTGAAATTTATTATTCATGATTTATAGTTATTTAAAAATAAGTAAAACTTAAGGTAATTGGATTTCTTATGTAATTTTTATTTCTATGAGACATATTATAAATTTAGTACCTTTTCCATTTTTGTGGTGTATATACTAACTAATTGTTTTAGACAATTTCATGAAAATTATATAAATTTATAAATACATATATGGTTCTCTATTTCACAAGGTTTTGATATAGAGATTACTAAAGTAGTAATAGTTTTTTATTGTGATCTCATTATTCATTGGGATTATTTATAATTAAGTTTATGATGATTAACATTAATGATATAACTCTCAATAAACTGATGAATTTTGTTCTAATATTTTTTTATTTCTATATAATACCTATTTTCATTTTATTTTCCTCTGTATATATACTCATGAGGCCAATATAATATTTTTAAGGAAACTATATATATTTATATTTTCAGTTGAATATCATTTTTATTTCATATCCATGTTTTCTAAAAATTTTTTAAATAATGTTTTTAATATTATAATAGGGGTTTTAATGATATTTTTACATTTAGTTTACTTTTTATAAATTTTTTTAAAAGGAATATTATTATCATTTTCTGAATGAGGTACTTTTTATTTTTTTCCAAAAATAAGAACAAAATATTTATTTTAACATACATAACATGAAAGCAATTTCTTTCCTTCATTATAGAATAACGATTTGAAGACTAATTTAAATGTTTAAAAGTTTTATTTCAATTTTTTTCATGATATTTTGTATATTTTTAGGTTTTAAAGTAGTCATTTCAAAATAAAAAATGGTATTTTCCTTAAGAAATATTCTAATTAATATTTAAAAGTAAAATTTCATCTATAATCACATCCTTTTATGTTAAATTTGATTTATCAGTGATATGATTCAATAAAATCATCATCATTATTTATTTGAATGGTTTTTTATTATGATTATAAATATTTATGAAAACCATTTTTTACAGGTTATGTTATGATGAAATGTTGAAATGTGTATAAAACCCATTTAATATCCATGGGTTTTGATATATGATTAATGATTTATGATATTGTAGAAAAAATATGTATTATTTTAATTAGGTGTTGGGTAGCCCCAAAATTATATATCCATCCATTTCATTGTATAATTATAGACAACTCATTAAAAATATGGACATGAATGACGAGTGACCCGGTTTCAGTAAGGGGCTTAGTCCACTGTGACAGCCCTATGAGTGATCCTCAACTAAGAATATGATGAAATTGGGAGTGAACATAGTACACTATTATAGTATTGTCGATGATCCATACTTATGGAAAGGTTTTTTAAATTTTATGTGTATTCCACAAATATATGTCTTATGCCAATGTTATGTTCTCCTGGACCATCTTCGTTGATTACATTATAATTATTTCCCTATGAACATCCATTATTTATGCCATGAATCAAGATTATGAACTATGATACGATGGGCATGGTTTTAAAATATAATTATCAAGTTACCATACCCTTATGATCATTTCATAATTAAGTAATCAATGATATCTCCCTTGATTAGCCATACTGGGAATCTGATCTTTCACTTTCTTATGTTTCCTTTCCCCAAGTCATGAAGAAATGATTAATTTATGATATATCTATCAAGGGTGACAGTTAAGAAGAAATTAGTGGGAGATGATATAGATTTTTTACAAACAAGTTGTTTGTGTAACACCCTAAGATTTTGTGAAATAATGTTATTTAAAAAATTTAATCTTTATAATATTTTATGTTACACACAACACCAAGTTAAAAGGAAATGTGACATATTATTAAAATATTATTATTTAATAGGATTTTTTTTTCTATATGTTTAAATTTTAGGAATGAATTAGACTAAATAAAATTTTAAAATTTATGGTTTAAGTATTTATATAAAATGAATTCATTAGTGACCAATTAATTATAAATAATAATTAAAACTATTTGAAAATAAAGGAAATATTTTTATTAAAAATAATTTTTATGCACAAGAACATGTTTTTCCTCAATAAATTTAAAAAAATAATTTTTTGTGAATTATTTTTACACAATTAATTTTTTTATATTCAATCAAAATTTTAACATTTAAATTAATCTTTTTGTAGAAGATAAATAATAATAAATACAATTTTATGTATAAAAACACTATTTTTCTAAAAACATGTTTTGCTTCCTTTTGAACAATTATTTAAAAATTAATTGTCTCCAATTTTAGAAAACATATTCGATAAGAAAATTATTTTGGAAACCATCATATAAAAATTATCATTGGATGATGTTTTTTGAATTATCTGAAAACATAATTCTTTTTGATGAATAGTTAAAAATACTAGTATTTAATTAGATTTTTCATTTAGGTTAAAGAATTTTAAAAAGTAGAAAATATTTTAAGATGGGTTTTAAAGAAAAATTAGTTAAATTAAATATTTATTAATCTAGTTTAGTTCATTGGAATCAATTTAATATTGAATTTTTATATGAAAACTTTTTAATCTTTTGTAACTATTCTCTCCAGAAAACAAATTTTTCGTCGTGTTTGTGGGATTAATTTAAAAATAAATTTTGATAATTTTGTTAATATAATTTTGAATAATATATTTAATATTTAAAATTATAATTATTTATATTATATAACATGGTTAACATATTTTTTAACCATGATGAATAAAAAGAAGTAAAAATTAATTACCCCGGTTAAAGTGAATATGGCTATACCGGGGGATGATCTATAAATATAAGGGTTAAAAATTACCCAAAACATGTATAAAATAAATTCTATCTTTTTATTTAGACATAATCACCTTATCAAATTTTGTATCCTTTTATATTATAAAAATGTTTTCAAAACTTTTTATTTTTAAAATTACAAGTTTTCCACTCAACTCACTTATAAAAGGCTACACCCTATCATATCCTATTTACAGATAAAAAATCCATTGGTTTAGCCAAGACATTAAAAAATTATTTCCATATATCCCTACACTAATCCTATAAGATTTTTTGGTTTGTAATCTCTCCTATGAAGACTTTTGGTGTAAACCTAAAGTGGATTTTCGAAGAAGAGATAAATTATAAAAAACACACTTTTGTTTTATTTATTCTTCCAACTCCATTAATATTTAAAATAATAATTAAATAATAAAAATAGTGACTAAAATTTAGGTATATTTTATTTTTAAATGTATTCATCTAAATCCATATCGTCTTTCATCAAATGGAATACAAACTCATTATTCGTGTGTGTGGAAGACTACCGCCTCACGTAATGATGCTTTTCGTTTTCCATCACCACCTCTAAAAAATAGAAATAATAATAGATTTTACGTTTATATATTCTATTTATGATATTATTATACCTCTTAAATTATAATACCACATATAAAATCATACTTATAAAACCATTGGAAAACAATAACGTTGCTTGTTTATAAGACGAACTAAATCTCCATTAACTGATGTGATGTGTTTTTCATTTATATGGTAATAAAGATGGATTGAATTAAAATATATGATATTGGTAACATATTTATACTTATTTAATTATAATTTCACATATAAAATCTCCTTTCCATGCAGTGGAAATACAAAAACGTTTCTCATCTGTATTGTAGACTGCCGGCTCACGAATCGATTTGATTCGTTCTTCATGCATTCTATAAATGGAAGGTAATATGGATATGTTTAAATAGAAATATATTATAAATATATGAAATAAAAATTATTCTTTAATGTTAATATATTACTTACCTTTCTTTCATTTCATCCATCGGGAAAATAGAAGCTTCGTTCATGCATATGTACAACCTACCTTCTCTATGAACGGTGTATTGCATTTTCTATCTATAACTTTTATGGATTACTATAAATAAATATATAATGAATATATATTATATTTATACCATGTTTAAAATTATTTATTTTATAGAACCATAATGAATGTATAAGTATAAAAAATACCAAACCAAAACATACACAAAAAATGATGTAGTTATTTCCCAAAACATAATTTTAACAAGAAATTGATAATAAACGGGTAATAAAAAGACATAATTAATCATATATGGAATTATATATATAAAAATATTACTTTAATATATGTATAATAAACTTATATTTATATAAATGAGGTTTTAATGTATATAAAGGATGTCGAGACTTAATATATGGCCTTTCCATCACACATTTTAGTTTTCTGAGACACATGCCAAATTCACAAACTATTTATTTTATATGGTGTATATACTAACCATGATTTAATTTTATGATAATTATACTGAAAATTATTTTTATTTAAATATAAATTTTAGGGTCTTTCTTTCATGATATTTACGGTTTAAAAGTTACAAAATCTGTAAGGGATTTTTATCTTAGTTTTTCCTTCGTTGAGGCAATTTTTTTTGTTATACACCTATCTTAATTTATGGATTGTATATACATATGAATTGATAATTAATATAATTAATTTATTTATAATCATGATATTTTATGTTTCATTCCTTTCTATTCTTTCATTGTGGCTTACAATTCAATTTTTCTAAAGTGGCAAGGGTTTTATAAAAAAATATCATCTTTTATCTTGATTTTTTATGTTTATAATTATGATGATGAAATGTTATGAATAGTCTCTCAAGAAAATAATTAATATTATTATACTTTGTTTATTTCATGATTATAATATTTTTCTATTTGTTTCCTCAAATTACGTACACAATATTCAAAATAATTATTTAAAAAAAAATTAATTTTATTTCTCTATTCGGTCAAAAATATTTTTTCATCCAAAATCATGTTTTCTAAAAATGTATTTAAAAAATATTTTTACATTTATAATTTTTTTTACTAAAGGCTTTTTACCCATTTTTAACTTTTTGTGAAATTTTATTAAATGAGTCATCATTTGAGTTTCCAAATAATGATCATTTGGATTTTAATAAAAATGTGAAAGGATATTTGTTTTAACATGTATGGAATGTACAAAATTCCATATCATCATGACCACACATTGTATTAAAGCTTCCATTATAAGTTTTATTTTTTATTTTCAAATAACGAGATTTTAATTTTTTTTATATTTTAAAAAGTTTTTTCAATGTGATAATGTCATTTTCTTGAGTAAATGTTTTAAATGTTATTTAAGTATTCCTCTATAAGTTTCCAAGGTTATTTTCCAAGAAAATGATTTTGAAAATGTTTATTCTTTGAAAAGTGGTTCTTAAAGTGGAAATGTTATTTTCCTCAAGAAATGTTCCAACTAAACATTCAAAATCATTTTCCATATAATATGAAATCATATTATATAACTTATAATTTACTGGGGATATAAACCAAGGACTCAATTCTTATTAATTCTATAAAAGGTATATATTTATGATAAAAATATTTTTATCAAAACTATTTCTCCTCCACAGGTTATTCCATGATAAAATTATTATGAAACTCGATTAATTTTCCAAGGGTTATACTATGATGAATTGATGAAATATATATCAAACATATTTCTATTACATAGGTTATGCTATAATTATATATTGATGAAACCCATTTATTTTCATGGGTTCTGATATGATTAATATTTTATGATCATGTGAAACATGCATGTATGATTTTAATTATGTGAAAGATAGAACCTATATCTTCATCCAATGCATAGTGTAATGATCGATACCTCAATAGATAAACATTATTGAAATGGGGAGGGAAACCAATTCTATAAAGGACTTTATCCACTATGATAGTATTGGGAGTGAACCTTGACTACTAAGATATTTTAAAGAGTGATCCCAATCCACTATGATAGTCTTGGAAATGAACCTTGACCTACTATGTATTTGATTTTCTATGGTTATATATATGCCAAAAATCTATGTCATATTCAAATGTTTTGTTCTCATGGTTCATATTCATTGATTTAATTATGATTATTTTCTTAGGAACTGCCAATATTTATTTGATTAATCATGTTTATGATCTATGATATGAAAGTTATGGTTTTTAATGTCACTCTCATACCCTTATTCTCATGATATATTTCTATCTCCCTTGTTTACCCTTACTAAAAATCTGAGCTCACCCATTATTTTGTTTTATTTTCCCAAGGTAATGATGAAAGTTATTGTTTATGAAATGTATAAGGATAGTTCTAGTTATAATGAACATAGTGGGATATGGTGTAGCTAAATTAAGGATCAATATTTTTATGTATTCAAGTTTCCAATTGCACTAGACCCAAATTATTTTAGAATGTATTTTTATGTTATGTAATTAATATTTATATATTAATATGTATTATTTATGTATGAGATGTTTGGGTATGAAATTTTTGTATTATATAATGGATTAGTTATCCTTTTAAATCTAGGAAGAGAAAACATTAGTGATTTTATTAGGGATATTTATAAGGATATTTCTAGGTCTATGTCTAAGAATAATTCAAAGGATGAGTTAAAGTATAGTAAAATATCCTAGAATTCTAGTAAAGGATATATAGAGTGGTTTCTAAGAAATTACATCTATATCTGGATAATATAAGTGGATGTGGATCTTGAACAGAGGTCCCTAGGGGAAATAACTCCAAAAAACCGCATTGATATCGACTCGATCACCACCTGGTGCATGGAAATGGGCACTACTACACACCTAGTTTTACCCACATAGGGGATAGGCTATGGAAAATTACAAACACTTTAAAAAACATCATAAAGGATTTAAATAATGAACTTTAATGACCTTGGATAATCCTAAGGAATCATATATTAAAAATTACGTGTCATGATTTACAAATCCTATAAGTGAATTTGCATGATTATGTGGTTTGCCACTAAGAATATTGTAACTCACAATATGATTTTTTGTTTTAGTCAATTATAGGAATTAGAAGGAACTATATTAATCTTGAATTTTATACACAATTTTTTATGCTAACATAAATGGGATGATGACTAGAGTGAAGGATATTGTGATTATGGTTAATTAGTTGTCATGATATATGATTAAAAACAAAAACATTAACCAACTCTTTCACAAAAAAAAGAAGATATCGTTATAGTTCCTTGATATTTTGGGTAGTTGATAACATGTAAGAAAGAAGATCTAGTTTCATATATGTCAAGAATGAGGAATAAAAACTATAGGTAATGTCTCAATGGAATGAGAAGATGTTATATGTGTGTAGAAGATGGGAAACGAGTATGCGATTGCTAAGGAAAATGAAATGAAAAGTTATTGAAATGGATGAGAAAAATGGTTTCATTAAGGAATCATTATTGGTCAATAATTATAAACGTGTAAAGTAGGGGCATTATAAAAATCTATTTCATAGGAGTAAATATCAAGAAGAGAGCCAGTAAGGGTGTACGAGTAATGGTTGTATCTTTAAAGTTGAAGAGTATATCAATGAAATATGAAAGGAAATAAGTACTAAGGAATATGATAATGAATCCTAGGTAATTTTATGCGAAGAAAGTTGAATGATTTATGTGTTTATGTATTAGGATTAAAATAATTATATTATTATTAGTGGTATTTTGGTTATTATAATCATGAAATATCAATGTAATTTTCCATAATAGTATTTCATTAACATGTTTTAATAATATGTTAAATTCTCTGGTGGCCAAGAAAAGTGATTCAGTATTAAGGAAATATTTTTATTAAGGGAATATAACCCTTAAAAAAATCTTAAGGTTGAGGAAATAGTGTTTAGTTTGGATAAAGAGATTATTGATTTGAATAAATTTATTTATATAGTATTGATGGTCTTGGAACTGTTTAATGATTTTTAGAAAAATTAGATTATGTTTTCATTTATGGAGTTTAGAACATTAATGGATTTATGGAATATATTCAATAATATGTGGATTTATTTATGGAATGAGGATAGAGTTAAATTTCAAAAGCATGTATGTTTTAATTATGTTTTTCTGGTAATTGAATACATTACTATGTATCAAGAGAATATATGATAAATGTATTTAAATATTTGGTTTGTGACATTAAGTGCTACTTCAACTTGTTTGGGGGATTACTAAAAAGTTGATTTTGGAAATTTAGTGACCTTCATTCTAAAATTTTGGATTTAAATTTTTTCCAGACATTGAGGGGAATTAAGATTAACTATTCATCGAATGGATTAAGTTGAAATTTTAATGTTATTGGACATATTTTTCTCAGTATTCAAATTTTGATAATTACAAGATTAATAATATATAACGTATCATTATTTTATGGATATTAGGATCAAAAAGTGATGCATGAAAAAAAATCATCATTATTTCTTGGAGTAAGAGATGATTTGGAAATGGATTGAAGTAAAAAAAGGATGAAATTTTCATTATGATATAAAATTAATCTATGTCCTAGTTATATCTATACCTTAAAAATTATTTATTTCATCAATATGGATGCCTATCAATTAGAATTTACACCGAATCTCTCTCAAGTACACGATGTGTTACATTTATCTCTCTTGGGAAGGTACATACCTGATTCATCACTTGTACTGATTTCAGCAATCATACTAATAGATCGTGATATTTATTATAAGAAAAATTGGTTGAGATTTAGGATAATACATAGAAAGTTAAACTAAATAATACCACTCACTTATTCAATGTTTTATAGTTAAACCACCAACTTGAGAAAGTTACATAGGAACCTAAGGATTTGAAGAGGAATATGTATCCAATTTTGTTTTATCAGAGTGAAAAATATCAAGGGGGAAATTAATTTATGGGGGGTAGAATTTAACACTCTAAAATTTTGTCAAATAAAATTTTAAAATAAATTTAATCTTTTGGGTATTTTTCATTATACGCAACACCTATTTCAAATGAAATGTGACATACTATTAAAATATTGTTATTTGAAATGATATTTATCACTTATACATTAGAAAGGTGGGTGTGATTAGGATTAAATAAATTATCAAAAATATATTGTTTATAAATGTATATAAAATGAATTATTTAGTGGCCAATATCTGATAAATAAAACTATAAAATATTTAAAAATTTGGGAAATATTTTTCTCAATGAATATTTTAACTCACATAAACACGATTTACCTCAACAAATTATACAAATAAATTAAGTAAATGATTTTAATAAAATTTATAATTTATTTATTGAATAAAAATTTTAACATTCATCTTATTAATTTTATAGAAAATTTATAAGAATAAATTTAATTTTATTTTTAAAACAGTATTTTTCTAAAATTAGTTTTTTCACTGTTTCTGCACTTATTTTAAAATTATTTTTTTTCCAAATATTTAAAAATTATTTTAAAAAATAAAATTTATTTTAAAAATACTCTTATCATAATTATATTAGAGTAAATTTTTTAGAGTTTTCTAAAAAGTAAATTTTTTTGATGAATATTGAAAAATACAGGTTTTTATTATAAATTTTCATTTATTTTTATATATTTAATAACAAAAAAATTATTTTAAGTTTTTTCTAAATGCAACACTTGTAAAATTATATATATATATATATTAATCAAATTTATTTGATTCAAAATAATCAAATATTTAATTTTGATATAAAAACCTTTTAAACTTTGAAAAAATTTCTCTTTGGAAATGCGCTTCATCATCGCACCTGCATGATTAAATTTAAATTAAAAATTTCCACCTCTATGAAATTTAATTGAAAAAATAAATTCCAAATTTTAATTCATAATAATTTATATAATATAATAATGCCAACTTAATTTTTTTAACATAATTAATAGTAAAAAAACAAAAATTAATTTAATTTTTATGGTGAAAATGGGATACCAAAGTGTTAAAGTAAAAATATTATAGTTAAAAATGACCAAAAACCTGTCCAAAATATTTTTTTGGACATATATTGGCATTATAACCTCTAAGATTCAATAATGGACCATTTTAGATGTCACAACCCATCCTAGAGGGTCCTGTGTTGTGACTACCCCAAGACTGCCTCCAATAGGCTAGGTGATAGAGACAATCAATGAGTAGGCATATCCCACAAGAGGGAGGAATTTTCCTAAGTAAATATGCCCATGCACATGTCTCCAGTCCAAAATAATGCTAAAAAGTGAAAACACTAAGTAAACAATGCATGCATACACTAAGATATCAACCACATAGTACGACAGTAGGAAAACTAGAAAGTAAACAGGACCAGAATACAAGACCACCAAAATAAAGAGTCTACCAATTGAATACACAAGTTCCTAAAGCTCATAAATAGAAAACCCTACCTGAAGGGTAGGTTTAGGGAAGTTATATGAAGTCTTAGGATGACCACATGTCCATATTATCCCTCTAAAAACCACCTGGTCTTGGTCTACCAAGAGCTCCATCGAAGAATCGATTGTCTGCCCAAGACACAACACATGCATGAAAAGCCCATGTAGGGGTGAGAAAAACAATACATAGAAAGAAGCCCCAAAACAACAATGGAAATATCACTAAGAAATACATGAAGTACACCACAAAGGAAACACACAAAGTACACCACAAAGGAAACACACGAAGTACACCATAAAGGAAACACATGAAGTACATTCAATATGGTCAGCTCACATAGGTATAAGTAGAAAACATGAAGAGAATTATTTCCAGTTTTAGTCCATAGATATCTCAGTCTCTATGACACTATAAGTTTCAACAATGCACAGAGCATCGATGGAACACATATCATCGATGGTGCATAGAGCGTCGATGGAACAGAGAGCTTCGATGGCGCATAGATCATCAATGGATCAAGACACCCACAAGTTATGTAGTCACCAAGACTACATAGTCACCAATATCACATTTTTACCAAGATCACATAGTCATATCCAGCTATATGATTCCGCTTGTAGTGTGCTTTTTCTAGGAGCACCTATTCCTCAAGCCATTAGGCCATATAAAATCTTCCAAAAAAAAATCAGTTATATAATCTCAAAAAGACCATCTCATCTCAAGGGTCCCAAAGTAACAAATGGATCATCAAATGGATACACGGTTTGAAGGATATAGACATGTTAGTAAAAAGGGTCCGGTCCAGGCCTGACCCCACCCGGTTCGGCCGACTCGACTCGACCTGGTTGGTCGAGGTCGACCTGAACCTACCCAACCTGATGGGGTTGGACCATTGTGCCACTGGACCTTGTCCCAGTTCTCCAGCCCAGCTCGCGTCATGTGGGCTTGTTTTGCTTCGCCGAACAAGGCTCACCTTGGATGCGTCCCTATTGTCTAAGTAGTTGGCCGACTGCATGGCCAACCGGGTGCCCCGGTAAATGTAGCCCCAAACTGTGTTTCACGCAGTCGGTCTGCCTTGTCCACTTGGTCCTGCAGCTTCAACGCCACCACCACCGTGGCCCCTAGTTTGCACTCGTAGCCTGCATCGCCGTAGGCCCCCTCTCTGATGTGCTCCTACCAGAACTGCATCCCTCACCACCACCAACCGCCCTATCGACGGCCTCTAGTCATGCTCCGTCTGACCTGAACTCCCTTACTAGGTTGGTTCTACCTTCTCCACCAGTGGCCTTGTCTTGTTGTGCTCCGCCTGAACTGACTGGAGACACCTTGCACTACCACCACCTTGTTCTTTCATTGGATCAGATCCCTAGTTTTAGATCGTTGGGCCATAGATCAAAGTCACAATGATCCTATGCTCATTTTTCATGACGAACAAAGAATGAGGAATATATTAGTGAGGAACATGGGAGATTCGGGGAAATATACAACACACATGAATTCCCAAATGGAAAGATCTCAACCTTGTTCTTATTGGTGTTGATTCGTTCATGTTATATGTTTTAACGAAGAACAATCAACCAATATTCACAGACTTATCATCCCTTAAATCCTCGTAATAAAATCTACCCCACATTAACTATCAAACCATGAATCAACATGTTCATGGGTTGATCCATATTCATCATATAAATCTATGAAGGGATAAAAAATCACAAATTGATCCACATCCTAACTTAAGGTTTGATCAGTTGTTGATAAAGAATGGGGTTCCATGTCATCATTGATCCTTGATCCGTTGGAATTCATCATCATTTGTTGGAGTGGATTTCGTCTCCTTGACCCATAGGAATTTCTATGGTTATGTTGATAATCCTGGATTCCTGAAAATATGACTTAATTAAAAGAAACCAACACAATGTCAAATAAAATATTTTTATTAAAATCTTTTAATGAAGGTTATGTCTAATTTCTAACATTTAAATTCAACCTATACCGGTCGATGTTTGGCCTCACCTATGGTGAAACCATTGCTCTGAATGTAATAGTTCCCTCACATTTCTGATCTGGGTACCTATTTAGAAGTTATTCCCATTTAAAGAAGAAACTATCCATGCACTTTATTAAAAACTTAACATTTTTCCCCATATCATTCCAGGCATGTTGGGTCTCATAATCTTATAACTTCTTAGTTCCTATCTCAAAATTTTCCAAATTAATTTTTAAAAATAAAATTGGAGAAAATCCGAGTCATTACATTCTCCCCACCTTAGTGATTTACGTCCTCGAAAGCCAAAACAAGGTCTACTCAAAAAAAAAGATGAGGGAACTAAGCACGTATCTGGGCCTCTCGCTCTCATGAGATCTCCTAAAGATTCATGTACTGTCACTTAATGCGCACCAAAGGAATCTACTACCCATTAAGGATCCACTCCTATCAATCCTCGATCTCCACTGGTTACTCCATAAAGGTCACCCCATCGTCGATGTCCAGCTCGCCCCAGTTGATGACGTGTGATAGATCATACACATACCTCATCAACTATGACACATGGAAGACATCATGTACTCGGTGCTACTACGAGGGTAGAGATAGGCTGTATAAAACCTCCCCAACTCTACTCATAATCAGAAAAGGGCCAATGTATCTCAATTTTAACTTACCGCCCCATCCAAATATCTGCAATCCCCATAAAGGTGAGGCCCAAAGTAATACATGGTCTCCCTCCTTGAACTCTATAGGCCTCTGTATCCTATCTACATATGATTTCTTCTAGTTCTGTATAGTCCTCATCTTCTCTTGGATGACCTACACCTTCTCAGCAGTAGCCCGTACCAAATTTGGACGCATGAGTGTTGACTCTCCTGGGTCTGTCCAACATAGTGGTTACCCGCATGGTCACCTGTACAAGGCCTCGAACGGTTCCACACCAATGGTAGAGTTATATATATTGTTATATGAAAACTCCAATAGAGGTAGGTGGTCTTCCCAACTATGGAAAATGTCTAGGATGGATTCACATAACATGTCCTCTAGAACCTATATGGTCCTCTCTATCAGGCCATCCATTTAGAGATGAATGTCATGCTCAAGCGCAACTGAGTCCCAAAAACCTCATGAAATCCCTTCCACAACTGGGATTTGAAATGATCATCATAATCTAAGAGGATCATTGATGGAACTCCATGAATCCGAACTATCTCCTACACATAGACGTGTCCCAGGCCCTCTACTGAACTATACCCACAGATCGGTAGGAAGTGAGTAATCTTGGTGAGTCCATCAATGATAACCTAAATGATATTGTGACCCCTGTAAATGCATGGTAAATCCTTAAAAAAGTATATTTATATCACATACCACTTCCGCCCAAGTAAAAACATCCGATAGTACCCAAAAAACCTAGGAAACTCGGCACCTAGGTAATACTCCTAGGTGGCTCCTGTGAAATCATCGCTTCAATATTCTCCGGATCTTCAGAAAATACAGCCTCTGAAATGACGTGTCCCAGAATGTGGATCTCATAAATCTAGAACTAACACTTTCAAGAGGTTACCATAAATATGGTGCTCTCAGAGTGTGTCCAAGACCATCCTCAAGTCCATCGCTTGCTTCTCCTCATACGTCGAGTACACCAAGATGTCATTAATAAAGACCATGATGAACCAATATAAGTAAGACTAGAAGATTATATTCATGAGTCCCATGAACACTAATATGTAATTTTTCATGAAAAATGACATCACTAAGTACTATTAGTGGCCATACCGACTTATAAAGGATGTCTTCGTTAAATAATCATCCTATACATGAAGTTGATGATATCCAGATTTGAGGTCTATCTTCGAGAACCATCTCACTCCCTTCATCTGATTGAATATTTTATCAATACTTGGTAGTGGATACATCTTATTCATGGTCACTTGGTTAAGGTTATGTAATTCCACACATAATCTAAATATACCGTCTGACTTCTTTGAAAATAAAACTGGGGCCACCCAAGGTGAAACATGGGGTCTCATGAAGCCCTTCCTCTATAAGTCCTCCAGATGTACCCTCAACTCACAAAGCTCTTTGGGAGACATTCGATATGCAAGTATAAATATCAATTCTATCCTGGGGTATAGATCCATGCATTGGTAAACCTACCTACAAGGATGTAATCTAGGGATATCTTTAGGAAATCTATCCTTATACTCAACCACCACTACAAGAAACTAAGGGCTCATCTCATCCAATGAACCAAGGGTCATGCTAGCCAACTGGTGTGTCATTGTATTCAACCTACTATGTGTTAGTCCATACTGTGATTCTTGGGTTTCCTTTTCACTAATAAAGGAAAACCTGGTCTCATTTCCACCGACACACCACACTGCAAACCTAAAACAATCAATATGGGCATGAACTGTGGGTAACTAGTCCATACCATGAATGAAATTGTAAGGTCTCAACACTGCCAAAAAAAAGATCCCAACCAAATATCTCATACATAGAGTAAGGGAACACTATTGGCACCAACATTTTATTTTCAAATCTCCTCCAATAAGAGTCTCTAAGTGTAGGGATGGAGTGAATAGTTGCACTAGAATCTCCAAGTCCCAAGCAAGGTTCATGGAGATAAAAAAGTGACTAGGACCTGTGTATATCAAAACCATATCTAGGATGGAAAAGAAATATATCATACCTATAATAAACTCTAGAGCACTGGGGTCATAAGACTCTATCACTTGAAGTTGGCATCATCCCTATCCACCAGCTCCCTAAGCCTATGGTGGAAAACCTAGGGGTGGTGGTGGTAGTACCTCAAACCTCCAACCAGCTACTGCTGCCTGACCTGCTCCACTGCCACTTCCTCCACCCTACGAAAAACACTTACCTTTCCTTCTTCTCTACCTCAGTAGTCCATCAAACATCTGCTGATCATCTGTACGGTGATTTTGGAAATCTCTAGCAATGTGTCCCCAACCATCGTATAAGTAGCATACTGTTTATATCAGCTGAATCACTCTATCTTGGGAGCCCCACATAGTTGATATCATATCTAGGAGTTTTCTTTTAAAGTTATTGACTCTCTTAGGTCCCTGTGTCAGCTACTAGCTACCCACCACTGAAGAGTCAGATACTTGGTACCTGCTGGTAGCTCCCACTGTTGGTGTCTGCTCTGCCTGAAATCTCTCCACTAGCAGGGATCACTCCAGTACCCAAGCATTTGTAGGGATACTAAGGGATATCATGGATGCCCTAATCTCTAGGCATAGAACCTTATCAAATGTCTGATCTCTAAATAATGGTTCCCACACCATATTCATGGAGTAGTGATAAAGATCTGTAAATCTCACAGAGTACTCCGCTACTGTCTGGCTACCCTGGTATAGATGCAGTAGCTCCTATATACGTACAAAGAATTAACGTCACTGGAAAGAACTCCTCCATAAAGATACACTTGATGTCTATCCAAGTGAGGGTTGTCTCCTCATGCGTCTGGATCAATAATCTCCACCATCTCCCCACTAAGCCCCGTATAATACTCATAGCTAGGACTAACCTCTAGTCAAGAGGCTTCCTAACTAGGCGGATGAAACACATAACCACCTCTAGACAATCCTCAACTGCCTGGGGTATGGCTCACCACTAAACCTAGGAGGTCATCACCTCTATAAATCATGCAACACAATCAGCCTATATACATACTCTACTGATAACATTGATAGTAACTACTGATCTCCAGGTGGTAGTATCACACACCACCCGCAGGTGCTATCTTCAGTACTAGTCCTATACTGACGCCTCATCTCTAGGAGAATCATCCTAATGATCATGCATCAGAATCCAGGCAGGATGTCTGTGAGGGGGCATCTTGAAATAGATGAAGGTATACCATAATCAATAGAGTATACCTGGTGAGCTGACACTGACTCAAAAAGTACATGAGAAAAAACTCAGTCCTATATGATGAATGTAACATTTATTATCCCTGAAACAAGTGTATTCATGTATTTAGTCAAAAATAAGAATTCAGAGTCCGAGTGTATGGATACCTCATCTTTTGCACCAATACCATAGTCCATGGTTTGAAAACCAAACTCAAAACACATAACACTATTACCACAAACCAATCTCATAGACTTGTGGTTCTTTAGGTAGAATTGACCACCTCTGATACCACTCTTTCATGACCTGTCCCAGTAGGGCCCATGATGTAATTACCCCAAGCCCACCTTCGATAGGTCAGGGGCTAGAGACTTGTACTGAGTAGGTATATACCACAAGTGGGAGGCATTATCCTAAGTACCTACACACACACACACACACACACACACATATCAAAGCACAAAGAATACTGAAAACTGAACACACTAAGTAAAAAGTGCATGCATACACTAAGATACTAACCGCAGAGTATGATAGTAAGAAAATTGGAAAGTAAATAGGTCCATAATACAAGACCACCAAAAGAAAGTGTCTTCCAATTGAATTCCCAAGTTCCTGAAGATATTCCACAGAAAACCATTCCCGAAGGGTAGGTGTAGAGATGTTTTCTGAAGCCGTAGGAGCACTAAATATCCCTCTGATCCCTCTAAGAACCACCTGGTCTAGGCCCACCTAGAGCTTCGTCAAAACATCAATCATCTTCACAAGACATGAGACACATAGGTGAATCCCGTGCAAGGGTGAGTAAAAAAATACTCAGTAGGAAACCCCCAAACCACAAAAGAAATACCACTAAGAAATACATGAAGTAAAACACAAAGAAAACACATGAAGTACACCACATAAGAAACACGTAAAGTACACCAAAAATGAAACACATGAAGTATAGTCAATATGGTCATCTAACACTTGTATAATTCTAAATCATGAAGAGAGGTATTTCTAGTTATAGGCAACAAATCTATCAGTCTCTATGACAATAGAAGTATCGACGACACACAGAGAGTCGATGGTGCATGGAGCGTTGATGGTGTACAGAGCATCGATGGTGCATGAAATGTCAATGGAGAAACAAATATTGATTTTTCAAGTAGAAGACAAGTCACATAGTAACCAATATCACATAGTCACCATGATCACATAGTCACTAAGATCACATAGTCACAGCCAAAAGCATGATTCTGCTCGTGGTACGCTCATTCCAGGAGAACCTATACCTTGATCCAATAGGTGATATAAAATCTTCCATAAAAACTCAATTAATGTATCTTAAAATGACTATCTCATTGAAAAGGACACATCCTTGAAAACGTCTTGTCAAACAGACACACAATTTGAAAGATATGACCAATTTAGTAAAAAGTGTCTTGTTCGGGTCCGACCTGACCCGATTCATCTGAACCAACCTGACTCGGTCGGTATAGGCCGATAGACTAGGACCAGGTTCTCCAACCTATCATGAATTATGTGGTATGAGTTTTCTCCACTGGAGGCATTCCACCCTGGCCACATCCCTCTGGTCCATGCGTTCGCCCGACCACATGGCCAACCGACTTCTATGGGCAACGCGGCGTCAGATCACATTTCACACGGCCGACCTGCCTCGTACACCGGGTCCCATGACTTCAATGCCATCACAGGGTTCTTCATCTGATGTGTCTTTGAGACACATCCTACTGTTGCCATTATGGTCTCCTGCCATGGCCTATGCCGTCGCAGGCACCCTATCTAGTGTGGTCCCGCTTGGACCTCATCTTGTCGCCACCGCTGGCCACCCTACCCAGCGTTCTCGAGTCGCGCTCCGCCCGAACCAGCCTCCCTTTCTGGGATGATGCTATCTCCACCTCCATCCACCCAGCCAGTGGCCTTTCTTTTCCATGCTCTTCCTGAACCAGTTAGAGCCACCTTGTCCTTCTGCTGCCTTGTGTTTCCACTAGACCGAATCCCCATTTTCGGATCGTTGTGCCACAGATTGAAGGTGAAACGATCCTCAGATCATTTTTTGTAAGGAACGAAGAGAAATGAACACATTAGCGAGGAATACAAGAGATTAGGGGATAGAGGAAAAGCACATGAACAACCAAATGGATGGATCATGGCCTTTTTCGTGTTGGCCTTGGTCTGTTCATTTTAGAAGGTTTAACGAAGAACAATAAACTGATATTCACAAAGACTTATGATCTATTTAATCCTCACAATAAAATCCATCCTTCATGAACAATCAAAACACAGATCAACCTATTCATGGGTTGGTTCACATTCTTTTTCTAAATCTAATAAGGGACAAGAAATAAAAAAGTGATTAACATCCCACCTCAAGGTTGGATCAGTCATTGACGAAGAATGGGGTTTCGTGTCATTATCAAACCTTGATCCACCGACGTTCTTCACCATTCGCCAGAGAGGATTCCAACTCCTTACCTCAAAAAAATTTCTAGGGTTATAAAGATAACCCTTGATTCCTAAAAATATTCTTTAATTAAATGAAACCAACACAACATCAATGTAAATATTTTTATTAAAATATTTTAATAAAGGTTACGTCTAATTTCCAACTTTCACATTCGACCCGCACCAGTTTATATTAGGCCCTTCCTGAGGTGAAACCGTTGCTCTAAAATCAATGGTGCCATTAGATATCTGATCAGGGCACCCATTTAGAAGTTATACCCATTTAAAGAAGAAACTATCCACACACTTTATTAAAAACTTAACATTTTTCATCATATCATTCCAGGCACACCGGGCCTCGGAATCTCACATCGTCTTAACACCTGCTCTAAAAAGTTTCCCAATTAATTTATAAAAATAAAACTAGAGAAAACATGATTCATTAAATTAGATACTTGGGGAATTTTAAAAACATGGGAACACCTTTTTTGTTTCAAAAAATACATGGTTTCCACTCACCTCACTTATAAAAGTCTACCCTTCTCCTCTCCACTTCACGCCTCCGAAACAATTAGATTTATCCAAGACCAAACCAAATACTTTAATTAATTACCTCAATTAATAATATAGGCCTTATATTGGTTATTAATACCTAAAAAAAGTCTTTCTATGTATATCTAAAGAGACACTCCGAAGAAGAGGTTAAATTATTAAACATGTGTTTTTGTTTTATTTTTTCTTCCACCTCCTTTAAGCTTTTCCAAACATGATAAAATAATAATGACTATATATTTAATATAATAATATTTTATTTTGTCAATTTTAAAAAAATCCATCTCTTATTTAATCAAATGATATATGAAATCATCATTCATGTGTACGACATACTACCACCTCATGAACCAATGTTATTTATTTTGTAACACCATCTCTCAAAGCTGAATATTTTTGATGGATTTATTGTTTTTGAATTATATTTTACTTTTATTGTATTATGGAAATATTAAATAAATATATATGAAATTGGTGACATATTTATACTTATATAATTATGATATCACATATACCTCCTTACATTATATTCTCAAGAAATATGATAATGTCTCTCTTATGTAAAGAAGAATACAACCTCACGAAGCAATGAGATCAATTATTCATATATGATTCAGCTAGAAGGTAATAAAGATATATTTAAATAAACATGTATTATAAATAAATGACATAAAAATGATTTTGAAATGGTAATATATTATTTAACTTTCTTTCATTTCATCCATCGAGAAAATGGAAATAATGTTCATGCATACGTATGACCTACCATCTTCACAAACGGTGTATTTAATTTTTATATATAAAATTTATGGATTAATATAAATACATATATAGATAATATATATGATATTTATAATATTTTTTAAATTCTGGAAATGATGGAACCATCATCAAAGTATGAGGATCGATAATCACAAACAAAAACATAGAAGAAAAATGATATATTATTACATAAAACATAATTCTAATAAGGAAGTATTAATAAAGGGGTAATAAAATATCATAAGTAAGTAAAATATGGTATTATATATATTGTAATTGTTTTATATTAGATTTATAACAAACTTATATTTATTATACATGCGGTTTGAATGTGTACGAAGGAAGTCGAGACTTAAGGTAAGGGATTTCCATCTCACTTTTATACTTATGTGAGACACATGCGTAATTCAACACCTATTTTTTATGTTGCGTATTTACTAAACATGAATGTATTATTTGATTATTTCCTGAATTTTATTGGTGTTTACATATCAAATTAAGTATCTCTATTTCAAGTTATTTATAGTTCAAATGTTACCAAATCGTTAATATATTTTTGTCTCAATTTTCCTTTTTTGAGACATATGTTATGTTATCAACCATTAATCATTAATAAGTGTATATAAAACCAAATTGGAATTTAATATCATTAATTTATTTATTCTTATGAAAATTTAATTTTAATTTAATGCTATTATTTCATTTGGTTTTATGATTCAATGTTACCAATGTGGTATGAGTTTTATAATAAAATCTCCCCATTTATTAGGATTATTAATGTTTATGCTTTTGATGAATAAAACTTATGAACTACCTATAAAAATAAAAATTAATTTTCTTATAATATTGTTATTTTATGATTGTACATGTTTTCCATTCATTTTCATCACTTTATGCATTCAATACCAAGAAATAATATTTTTTCAAAAAATCAACATTATTTCTCTCTTTGGCCATTTTTTCCCCAAAATGTTTCTTTATAAAAATAATTTCAAAAAATTTATTTAAAATTATCCAAATGTTTTATTAAATACCTTTTGGCCCATGTTTTACCTTTTTAAAAAATTTTAAGGGAATCAACTTGTATTTTTCCAAAAAAAATCCTATTTGGATTTTACCAAAAATGTTAAAGGAATATTCATTTTAACATGTATAACATGTATTGAATTTACTATCATCATTACCATATAATTTTTTAAAGAATAATTTATATGTTTTCAAGTTTATTTTAAAATAAAAGTAATTTGAAAATGTTTTATGTTTTAAAAATAAATTTTTAAATATGAAAGGGTTATTTACCTCAAGAAACAATTCAAATTATCTTTAAAGATTCCCTAATATGTTCAAAGGTTATTTTTAAAGAAAAGGATTTAAAAAATGTTTATGTTTTGAAAAGTTATTTTTAAAGCATAAAGGATATTTTATTTAAGTAATATTCTTTTTAATCTTTTTAAATCATTTTCCATCTAAGATGACATGCTTTTATGTAACTTATTCATTATAGTGGAAATTCTCCAATGACACCATTATTATTATTTCTCTAAATGGGTTATATTTATGAATAAAATATGTTTATGAAACATTTTCATCCTCTATGGGTTATACCATGATAAAATACTTTCGAATCACACTTCATTTTCCATGTGTTATACTATGATGAAATGATGAAATGATTGTGAAACTTATTTCTCTTCCATAGGTTATGTTATAATGAAATTATATAAAACCCATTTCTTTTCATGGGTTATGATAAAATGATTGTTTTATGGTATTATATAACACATATGTATTATTTTCATTATGTTATGGGTGGGACAAATTTCTTCCTCTAATGAATTTGTTTAATATTGATATCTCATGAGATAAATAAGACTATAATGGGGATTGAAACCAGTTTAGTAAGATGAACATCCCACTGTGATAGTCTTGGTAGCGAACCTTGGCTAATTTGATAGTTTAGGGAGTGAACACATTCAACAATGATCGTCTTAGAAATTTTACTTTAACTACTAAGGAAATTTTTTTCTATGCTTATGTGTATTATAAAATTATACAACTTATGATAATGTTATGTTCTCATGGGTCATTTTATTTGATTCTATTATGATTCATGTCTTATGAGATGCCAATATTTATTTAATGACTCATGTTTATAATCTATGAAATTTAGGTTATGGTTTTTAAATGTTATTATCCTTCCCTTATTGTCCTAATATATTATTATCATCTTTGTTTACCCTAAATGATCATCTGATCTCACCCTTATTATATTTCATTTCTTGAGGTTATGATGAATGGTATTATGTATGATATGTCTAATAATGGTTATTATTATAAAGAACATAGTTGGAGATGTCATAGCTCACCTAAAGACCAATATTTTATGTGTCCATGTTTCTAAAGTCACTAGACCTAAATGATTTTGGTGTCAATCATTATGTGAGGTAATTAATATTTTTCTATTATGATGTAATATTTATGTATGACATGTTTAGGTCTTTATAGATTATATATCCATGTTTCCAAGGACACTAAACCTATATAATACTAGTGTGATTTTTAATATAAATTAATTAATATTTATATATTAATATCTAATATATATGTAATATAAGTATGGGTTACTATTGTTGGTTCTAGTGCATGGTTTCATTACATTTGGAAACTATGATGAGAAATATTTAGTGACAACCCTTAGAATAATCCAATGTATTGTAAATCATTCTAATTTATGGTAAAACAATCATTGTAGTTTTCCTAGAATAAAATTTATGTATGGATACTATAATTTTATATGAATTTATCAAAAACTCATCTATGGTTAATAACACCGATAAGGTTTGGTTACTTATTTCTCATCCATCATTATAGTGCATGGTGAGTATGACCTTACTACTCCCCTAGTTTTACACTATTGTGGGATACACTTTGTTTAACTCATATTTTCTTTATGACCCATTTTGATGTATTTGAATTGATGATGACTATGTATAACATTTATTTAACCAAATTTCACATATATTGAGAAGAAAGTGTCATGATTTATACATACTATGAATTATATTTCATGATCACATGATTGGTCATGTTGATAAATGATTTTTGATAATCTCAAAATCCCTTTTGGTTTTAGTTTTTGATTAAATATAGAATAATAAAGTTATGGAGGTAATAGGTTTTATCAAATATTGAAGTACCATATTTTAAACTAGTTATATGAATTCATGTATTTTAGTAAAAGTCTCATGGAATGTTAACCCCTATCCATAATGATTAGATTTTGAATTAGTATTTGAAACTCCTTATGGTACAATGATCACATCTCAAGTCTATGATAATTTTGTAATTTGATTTTTTGTAAATTTAATTCTTGAAAATATAATTTCACTCACTATAGATGAATTTGATGTTATTTTAGGGATGTATTGGATTTAATTACATAATTACCATATAAATTATAATGTAAAGGAAGCCAAATTTGATATTTCAAACCAATATATGATCATCTATTAGTGAAATGATAAATTTGAAATTATAATGAAAATTATACCCCTTATATGGGTCTTGATTCCAATTCAAATGTGTGGTTATCTCAAATGGTTTGGGAGAAACTCAAAATCACAGACATTCCTATTTTATAAGGTTTTGTCGATGTTTTTCCCAAATAATTTCATAGTCTTCTATTGAATCATCAAGATGAGTTTTCAATAGATTGCATACATGGTGCAAAAACTATTACATATACTATTTATAAAATTTCTATGATTGAGTCTCAATATTTTAAGAATAAACTCTAGGAGAATCATTATAATGAATTTAATCATGAAATTATTTCACCTTGTGGTGCACCAATTATTATTTTTATAAATAAAGATGGATCAATGAGACTCTACATTGATTATCAAGAACATCAAAAGATAAAAATCAAGAATAAGTATCCTATCCTCCATATTGATTATTTGTTTGATCAATTATGGGGAGAATAATATTTTCCCAAGATTTATCTTTGATCAGGTTACAATCAGTTGACATTAAAAAGTAAATATATACGCATGACAACCTTTATTATAAGGTATCAACACTATACATTTATAATGATTTCAGTTGTTATTATTAATTACTCTGTTATCATCATATATTTAATGGATACAATGTTTAGAATTACTTTAATTATTTTTAGGTAGTCTATATAGATGATATTATTTTATATTCCAAAATCATGGAAGGGAATTAATATTACTTGAGAAATATACCAAAGACACTATCTAATGATACTTTTTATAAAAAATTTACCAAGTGTGAATTAAGGCTAAATTTGTTTCATTTTTGGGGTTATATAATCTAAAGAGATAGTATATAGGCAAATCCATCAAAGATAGATGTTATTGAATATTTTTATAGACCAAGAATTGTGAGTAGGATCCATAGTTTTCTTGGTTTGGCTACATATTATCGATACTATGTGTAGAATTTATATAATGATATATTAACTTTATTTATTTGTAATTTGTATTTAGTTTATGGTTTCTATTACTATTTGGGTGCATTGTGGGATCCTTGATAATGAAGATCCTTTTCTTAAGGAAAATGACTTAAAGTTATAGGATGCCTGTTTTTTTAAATTAATGGAATCTTGGTATAAATTTTTAAATTACATTATAGGGTGATCCTTAAGAATCGTTAGCCTTAGGTTTTGGTTCAATGATTTTATGTGGAGTACTAGGCTGAGTACTTCATGCAGGACACATTCACATAATTAATGGGTTACATGATGTAAAAATGTTATAGGGAATATGTTTTGAGTCTCATGCAGGGTGTGAAAAGTTTATAATCTGTAAATGATTTAAAAATACTAATACATTTATTGAGATCTTATTTAATCTAAAGGGACAACCTTTTCGCAGTTTTTTTAATTCATGGGATTTTACCCAGTGAAAGGGATTCACAACATGAATTCCATATGACTAGCAGTTTAGAACATGTTTTATTCCTGAATCTATTTTAATTTAGTGAAAATTATTTAAACTTGAAACCTATGGTGATTTTTAGATATTTTGGGTGATCTCACTACTAATGTATCACTCCATTATTCATTTGATTCCAGTGGTGGTTGAACTACAGATCTATGGTAAGTGACCTTTCTTCTTCTTCATAAACTTTGGTCACAAAGGTGGTGTTGGATAAGTTTGTGTTTTAGATTCATGATCATTTGAGTTTTTCTATCAATCCTTTATAGTTTCTTATCATTTATTGTCTTTCCAAGGCCGATCCGTAGTTTGTCGATCTCCGTTGTCAAAAAAAATTAGACGTATATCATTTATGAGAAGGTGGATCTGTGCATGTTCTCCCAAATCATGAATTTATATATGTTCTCATTGATACAACATTTTGTTCATTTAAATGGATTTGATTTAGTGAAAAAGGGTTTTAATTAAACTTGATCAAGGATTTTGAAAATGTTTTTTAAGAAACATAGCACATTGAGATCCTTGGGTGCATTAGGAAATATACATAGGTGACCCCAGTCTATGTGGAAGCACTTGTAGTTACTTTAATGATATCAAAAAACTATATAAGGACTCAATATTGGTTGGAACAGACTTATTTCTGGTTTAGGATTCTTTTATGTCTAGTTAATATTACCACATTTTAGGGCCCTAATGGTATGATTTTTCATTTATACTTGGTTTATCACATGGTAGTTTATTTCATGGATATTTTCTCATGTGTTTAATTTAGAATTTTTTATATTATAATTGATATATTCCAAGATTGGATGAATATGGAATGAATTTACAGAAAATAAAGGAACTGTTTAATTTTTTATTTATGAAACAGATTTATATACCAGATCTGGTTTTTAAATCTAGAAATTCTATATTATTGATATTAGAACTTGTATAGATTCTTTGGTGGTATCATACTGAGCTCTATTCTCACACCATTCTCTTCTATTTTGGTAGTTTTAGACCATGTTTTTCATGAATCATTTAAATTGAATGGAATCTTGTAGCATTCATGTTTCTCTTCTGCCGGCTTCCTTCGTATCAGGATGGTTTAGAGGTAATGATTGGTCACATGGATACTCATTGGTCTTGAATTTTTATACCATTCCATTTTATACTATTTGAATTGGGTTTTATGAATCTTATTGTATCTATTTCATCCACATTGTACTATGGTTTTATGGATTTTTGGTTATATTCAAGGATTGTTTCTATTATATTTGTTATACCTTACCATTTTATTTCTGACTCAAGTGGATGGTTTATTTGACCAGGTTTTGTTCATTATAAATGTATATTATATAGATTATCATCTCAATGTGAATTGGAAAATATGTATTTTGGTTATATTACTTAGGAATACAAGATTTAGGAATTTCATAATTCAGGTAGTAAGTTCATGGGGGTGCCTGGCTAGACCACTTCTGGATCTGATCTGGAATTACCATGGGTGGTCAGGAAATTTTAACAGGTTTGAGAATGGGTGTTTGTGGTCATTTGAATAAACTTAGTGGATAATTTATTTAAATTAACCTGTTATTTTATTAATTTTTCATCCTTTTTCTAATAACTCATAATTTATTTAAATTCTTGTTATTTTAATTCATTAGTATCAGTAACTAAAGTTGGTCCTATAATTTTGGAATATTCTCATGACTATTTTTTCTATTTTCATTATTAGACAATGCCTACAAGAAGAGCTCTTCCAAATCTGAGTAAGGAAGTTGTGGGACGAGCTCCATAGGGAAATCCTTCAATGGACCCTACTTTGGTAGTAGTTGTAATCTGCACAATTCAGAATATAGGTCAAATAGGTGTTAGGAACATTGGATGATCCTTGGATCACAACTCAGTATATACAAAGAAGAATCCAATGGACTTCCATGGTTAAAAAAGATTTCAGTAATATGAAGAATGGCTTGAGAGGATTGGGAGTATCTTTAAGATCCTAAAGACTTCTGAGGGATATAAGGTGGGTTTTTTCATATATATTTTTGAAGGTTCGGGAATCATATTGTGAGGCACTATTTCACAAGATAATTTTATTGAGAATCTTACCTTGTATTATTTAAAAAAAATCATTAATATGTAGTTTTTTCCTTATAGATTATGTGGGGAAAAGTCCTAGGAGTTCTTTCCCTTATAGAAGGGAGAGCGTACCATCCTAGAGTATTCCACCCATTTTTCTAACTTGGTGAACATGGAAATAGATGAAGTCACTAATGATTACCTTAAGAATTTAATCATTGATTTGGGTTGGGGTTTTATATTGGGTTGATGCTAATTATCATGTACCATCCAACCTTTGTAGATGATGTTGACAAGGTATCTTTGGAAGAGGCTGACATAGTTAGAAAAACTGGTTTGGTAGGAGCTTCAATTGTTACTATCATAATCCAGAGAAGATATTCTATCCAAAGAAGGAAGCGCAGGGTACCCATTTTTATTTTGTACTAGTTTTTATTTCTTTTTATGGATAGAAAAAGGTTGTTTCATATTAGTGTGGGTGGCCTGGTCATACTAAGTCTAATTGTGTGATGCTTCCTAATATGTGTTATCATTGTGGAAAATCTGGACAACCAATTTTTTTTGTTATGAAATGTCTTAGGGAAGTAAGTATAGATCCACATTTACCATGGGATCATAGGTTTGTATTGTTGATTCCAATGTAGGTGGGTCTTATCCTTATGCTAATGTGGATATTCATGTGGCTAATAAATCTATATGAGGAGCTGAGACTAGATATTTTTTTTGGCGGAGTATGAACTAGAGGAATATGAATCAAGGATATCCATAGTTAGAGGTATGGTGTTTATTGAATCTTCTATGAAGATAACATTGTTTGATATTAGTGATACTCATTATTTTATATTGTAAAATATTTTTGACATGTTGGGATTGAATTCAGAGAATATTCCATTATTTTTTGGATCTTTCCATTCCTTTAGAAAAGTGGTTCAAACAAGATTTTTGGTTCCCATAATCTTGAGTAATGATAAATGAAAAATAAGTGGAGTGGTAATTTATAGTGAAATATCTTGATATCTTTGACAGGATTATTTGATTGGATTGGATGATCATTGTTATAGATAAGATAAAAAATTAATTTTTTTGAGTTTATTTCTTATCTTCCAGTGGGGTTACTCATGTTTTCCATGGTTTGTAGGACTCTAGATCAAAAAGAGAGGGGCATGTTTTTCCTTATGATGGTGTAATATCATGCTAGTTTTTAGAGATGCTTCTTGATTTTATTGGACCTTGTTTGGGTAGTACTATTCCTTCAATGGTGTGTGCATACACACATGGAATTTCTATATTATTTTTCTAGGATACCACTATAGATAGAGGATGAGTTTATGATAAACCTACTTTGTAGTAAAATTCCCATGTATATTCCATCTTATCTCATAGAACCAACTGAGTTGATAAAACTCAATATTCAACATGCAGACCTTAATGTGAAAGGATTTATTCATCCTATTATTTCACTATTGGATTTAGATGTGCTATTTTCTAAGAAAGAATATAGAAGTCTCATACTTTCCATGGATTATTAGAAGATAAACCAGGGGATCTTCATGAACAAATATCTCATTCCCAAGATTGATAATATCTTTTATCATCTTATAGGAGGTCATTAGTCTTGAAATATTGTCCTTTGGTTATGGTATCACTAGTTTATATTCCTAGTGGAGAATATACCTAATAAATATGTTATGAGATGGTATTGAAATTTTAGGTTTCTAGTTATTCCATTATGACTAAAAAATTATCCTATGGTGTTTATGGAATTGATGAACCAAATATTTCATTAGTTCTGAGACAATTTTTTAGTGTTTTTCCAAGGATGATATTTTTTTACTCCAAGTCATATGAGGAACACATCGACTATTTGGATATCATTCTTATATCATTGATGAAACATCATCTATATAGTAATCATTCTAATTGGGATTTTTGGATCTGAATATAAATTTTTGAGACTTTTCATATATGATAGTGGTGTCTCAGTAGATCTTGGAAAGGAAAAAAAGTTATTTCCTAGGAGTAGCATAGAAATATGTTTGAGATCCTGATATTATTTGGGTTTTCTAGTTACTATTAATGGTTTGTTTGCAACTTATCCAAAATTTCATCTCTAATGACAACTTTAACCCATACAGTTGTACAGTTTTAGTGGAATGAAATGTATTGGATATCATTTTATGTACTGAAGGTGAGATCGACTTCAGATCAAATTTTGATTCTTCTAAAACTAGGTTTTAGTTATGAAGTTTTCTATAATTCTTATATAATGGGGTTTGAGTGTGTCTTGATGTAGGGTAGATAGGAGGTAGCCTATAGTTATTGACAATTAATCCCTCATGAAAATAATTAATCTAACATGGTCATGATTTTTCCATAGTTATTCATGCATTGAAAACATAACATTACTACCTCTTTGAGGAAAATTTTAAATTATATATTAATCATAAAATCCTGAGGAATATTTTCACTTAGAGGGATATAAACATGAAACAAAGATGTTTGGTGGGGTATCTCTAGAATATTGATTTTGATATTTCATATAATTTTGGAAAATGGATTGTGGTTGCTGATGTGATGATCATGAAATTACCAATACAAGTAGTAAAATAATCGATGGAAGTGTGTAATTTTGATGATATTTATTTACTGAGATGAGATTGGGAATGGAAGAATATGGTGGGTAAGAATATCATTATTTAATGAAGGATAACTATTGATTTGGTGACCAGGTTCAGATTGAGTAGATGTCTGAACCCAAGTTCCAGATCTTTAGTAAAATCCTTTATAATGGGGAGACTATGGGTGAGTGGTCTTGGCCTACCAACGATGCTTCTTGTTTTCATAACAGGTTGTATTTTTTTCCATCTTTTAGTAGTTAATGGAAAATGGACACTATTCTAGATATTCTATACAAATAGATAAAAAATGTATGTATCATGATCTAAGATTTTATAATTGGTGGTTGGGGATGAGATAGTCTATTTCAGATATTGTATAATGGTGTCTTACTTGTCAGAAAATTAAGTCATAACACTAGATACCTGCTGGTTTTTTGCAACCTTTATCCATTTCAGTTTGGAAGTGGGATGGTATTTTCATTGACTTAATCATTAGTTTTCCATGGAATCCTAATAGGGAAGGATGTGATTTGTTTTACTATTGATATAATTTCAAAATCATCTCATTTCTTACCTATTATAGATACAAATAAGGTGGAACATCTCTGGGACTTGTATGAATGAGATACTGTGAGACTTCATGGGGTTAACTATTTTTGTTTTTTTTGGATAGGGACTCGATGTTCACATAAATGTTTTGGAATAGTTGATAAGAGGTGATGGGTTCCAAGTTGAAATTGAGCAAAATATATCACCCGTAGATGGATGTACAGAGAGAGAGAGATAGAGCTATATAGGTTTTTGAGGATATGCATCATGATTATGTGCATGATTTTGGTTGTTCTTTTGAAAATCATTTTCATTTATTCAAGTTTTCCTATAATAATATTCATAAAACCTAGATCCAAATGGATTCATTTGATGCTTTATATGGGAAACCATATAGATCTCACTTGTTTTTGGAAGAGCTGGGAGAGTGGTCCTTTGTCGAGCCACATGTTATTTAAGAAATGATAGAGAGGTTGCAGTTGATCCAAATGAGATTGATCAAAGAACAGAGTCTTAAAAAATCTTATGTGAAGCATAATCGATTCCTACTAGAGATTGTGGGTTTTGATCATATATTTCCTAGAGTTTCACCTCACTTGGGACATCATCAGTTTCATAATAAGGGTATGTTGTCACCATGTTTTGTGGGACCCTATGAGATTATTGGATGACTAGAAATGGTGTCCTATAATTTGGACTTAATATATCATTTGTCTTCCATCCATTACGTGTTTCATATTTCCCAAATTAGGAGGTATTGAACAAATACTTCCCATGTGATTGAATGGGAGGATATCAATCTTGAGCCTAAAATCACTTTGGTTGAGAAACTAGTTCAAATTATGGATCACCGAAAGGTGTTTCATAGAAAAATGAATCCTTTAGTGCATTTACTATGGTAGTGTGGATAAGATATCCATGAGATGTGGGAGTGGTAATTATTGATGAGGCAGAAGTGGACTTTACTTTTTTTAAGATTAGGATCCTAGAGTCTTTTGGAGAAATAATGAATTTATGTTGGGGAAAATATAATACCCCATTACCTTCCTTCGGGTTTTCTTTGCCTTTTGTTTATGGTTTCCCTTTTAGTTTGGGTAAATTGCGATCTTTTTAATATTGGAGAGCCTTTGTTGGGAGGAAATGACTTCATATTTGGGGATGTATGTTTCATTTAATTAATTGAGTTTGGGTATAAATTTGTAAATGGATTTAGAGGGTTATACTTGGTACTAGAGAGCCTTATGTTATGGTTTAGAGGTTTTCTACAAAGAATTGATCTGATTACTACTTGATGGACATATTAAAATCATGAATGGGTTATATGACATTAATATGTTGTTGGTAAGATTCCATGAATCTCATGAAGGGCTTGAAAAGTTTATATGACATGAAATAATTAAACATCGTGAAAACTTTAATCCCCATTTAATTCAATCTGTTGTGACACCTTTTTGGAATATTTTTAATTCATGGGATTTCACACCATGAAAGGGATTCACAACATGAAATCCTCATGAAAAGTTTTTTAAAACACAATGTATGCTTGATTTTTTTTCATGTAGTGTACATTCATTCCTCTTGAACCCTATAGATATTTTGTCTAGTTTTTAGTGATCTAAATACTTCTTGATCATTATATTAAATGTTTGATTCATGTGGTTATTACGCTACATGTCCATGGTAATCAATATTTATTCATATTCATTGATTTTGGTCGCATTAGTGGCATTGTCTCTGTTTTTGTTTCATATTCATGATTTAATGATGTTTTCTATCAATCCACTACAGTTTCTTATTGTGCCTTTTATTTTTAAGTCTAATCCATTGTTTTTGATATAATTTGTCAAATTCAGATATTATTCTATCATTATTGAGCTAGGTTGATCTATAAATAAAATCAAGAATTATGAATTTCTATATTTTCTTATTGATCACATTGTATTGTTCATTGAAATTTATTTTCTATGGTGAAAAATGGTTTTTATTAAATGTGACCATGGATTTTGGAAATAGTTTTTGGAAAACATATAACATTGGGAACCTTGGGTTCACTGAAAAATTAATATAGGTGACCCTAGTGTGTGTGGAACTACTATTGGTTCATTTTTTGACATTGATAGAATTTGGTAGTATAAGATATTAGTTGAAACAAACATATTCCTAGTTCTGAATTCATTTATTCCTAGTACATATTCCCATAGGATATGGACCAAATGGTGTACTTTTTATTTTATACCTGGTTTATTGCATGATAGATTATTAAAATTATATTTTATCACATTTTTAATTTACCTGGTTTTATTTTATACATGATATATTCTTGGATTTTGGGAATATGGTATGCATTTATAAAAAATAGTGGAACTATTTACAAATGGTTTTGTTTATGAAAATTGATTATAAACTAGATTTTGTTTTAAAGTCATAACATGTTCATTAATAATATTATAACCTGTATATATTATTTAGTGGTATCTTAATGGGAAATATTCTCACCCCTTAATATTTCCTTTTGGTGGTTTTAAACCTTGTTTTATAACACTCAGGGAAAGGGAAGGAAATCATATAGCATTCTAGGTTCTCTTATTTTTTTTTTACTTCATAGATGGATGTATTAGAGGAGATTATTGGTCATATGAAGACTTTTTGGTCATTTTATTTCATGATTTTATTTATTTTTTATTGGGTTTTAGGTATATTATTTTATCTCTTTTTTAAAATTTTACTATTATTCTATATATTATTTTGATTATATTAAAGACTTGTTTCTTTTATCTTTATTATATCTAACCACGTGACATCTATATCAGGTGGATGGTTTAGTTGACCAATGTTGGTTCATTAAAATTGTTCATGATTATCTAATCCACTCACTATGTTAACTTGGAGAGGAGCTAAGTTCTTTTGAAAAAAGAATATGATGAAAGTTTCAAGAAAATAAAGATAAGGTAAGTCAAAACACATATTCTAACATTACCCTATAGTAGGGAAGGTTTTGTGGTCTATAGTGATGCATCGATGAATGGAATGGGATTTATACTCTTGTATAATGATATGGTGATAGGTTATGCATCACACCAATTGATGGTACATGAGAAAAATTACCCAACTCATGATTTAGATTCAGGTATGGTAATTTTTGCATTAAATATATGAATACATTATATTTGTATTGAAAGGTGTGATGTATATACTAGTAATAAATGTTTAAAATATATATTCACTCATAAGTAGTTGAATATTAAAAATTTATGTTATTTATAGTTGATTAAATTTCATAATTTTACAAAAAATTACCACCTTGGGAGAGAGAAAAAGGTGGCTGATTCATTGATTCAAAAAGGATCATGTTAGATTATCTACGGTGAGAACCACATAAGATTTAATATTTATAGATTTTGAAAGCATATATTTTGAAATCTTGATAGAAGGGGAGATATCACATCTTGATCAAATGAGTGTTCAACCATATTTTAATGTTATTATTCAATAAGTGAAGAAAGAAGTTGTAGAGTTGAAAAAGAAGTTAAGAAATGTCCTTGATTTAAAAATTTATTATGATGGAATAATAAGGTTAATGAATGGTGTATGTGTCCTATAAATACCATAATTAAAGAAATATTTGTTGAATTAATCTAATTGTTCAACATTCTCTATACATCCTATATGTATGAATATGTATATATATTTGGAATTGTATTTATAGCGGGATAACATGAAAATAGATATTTCATAGTATGTATCTTGGTTCTTGGTATGTCTGCTAGTTAAGTTTTATAAAAACAAGTCGAAATAGATGTTACAACCATTACACATACCATAATGGAAATGAAAAAATATAACTATTGATTTTGTTTTTGAAATCTATACAACATCAAAAGGCCATGATATTATTTTTGATATATTCAATCGTAATAAGAATTCATTAATCTTAATTATTTTTAGATATAATTTCACTCTTCATCTCCATTCTAGAATATAAACTAAATAATTTGTAAGGTTTTTTCGATTTACCTAATCTATTGTTTATGATTAGGATCCAAGGTTTATCTCAATGTTTTAGAAATGTCTTTAGTGGGATCTGGATACATATTTGAGATTCATTACTTCTTATCATCTTCAGACAGATGGTCAACATAAGAGGAAAATTAATGCTCTAAATAAAATATTGATATCTTGTTCTTTGGATTTTAAAGATTTTTAGGATAAACCTATTTTTATAGTTAAATTTTCATAAAAAATATCATTTACTTATGCATGTAGATGGATCCATATGAATCTCTATATGAAAGTATGTGTATAAATACAACGTGTTTTGACAAAATTATATAATTAATCCTATTGGGACCTGCGAAAGTTAATTAAATGGTAGAGAAGGTGGGTTCCATTTATCAACACATCAAGCTTGCTCATAGTCAATATAAAATTATATTGATAATCATTAGAAAAATAAGCAACTTTATTTTGGTGAGTTTTATGAATATTTATATGGAATAAGTTTATGAAATTCATAAATAATGAAATATTGATTCAAAGGTATATTGGCCCCTTTTAAATTCTAGATTAAAAACGGATGGTTGATTATCCCTTGATGTCTCCACTGATCATGTCTCAAGTTCATAATGTTTTCCATGTATCTCTCATGAGGAAGTACATAACTTATCTATCACATGTAATGAACTAAAAAGTATTACCAATAGATTATACAATTAAATTAAAGGAAAAGGAGTATAAATCTTGTATAATAGAGAAAAAATATTTTTTAACAAGACTAATCATCTCGTTATAGTTTTCTAGTGGAATCATAAATTTAAAGAAACTATATATAAACTCATGGATGTAATAAAATAGATATGCCATCATTTTTTTATATTTTCAGGTGATGATATTTCTAAGGATAAATTAATTTTAATGATATTAGAATGTAACACCATGATACCTTGTGATATAATTCAATTCAAAAAAATTAATTTCTTTGATAACTTGAGATAAATTCAAACCCATGTCTAAATAAACCCCAATATACTATATCATCACAACCTAGTATTAATTTGGATGAATTCATAGGAATAACCATAGTTATAATATTATGTTTAAAGGTTTCAAATAAATAAAACATGTTGATAAATAATCACTCATTTTTTATTAATGTCATTATAAGCTTTAAAAATAATTTTTCCCTCCAAAATGGGTTTTATTTATTTTTTGTTTGAGAATAATATAATCAATTTATCCCAAATTTTTAATTTTTTTTGAAAATATATACATCATTTTATAAGTAATTATGTTGAAATTATCATAGAGTCAAATTTTGATACTTTTCTAAAAATATTAACTTTTAAATGAAAAGTGAAAAGTACTGATTTTAATTGAAAATTACTTTTTGTTTAAAAAATTTCAACAATTAAATTAACTATTAAAATAGTTTTAAATATAATATTATTTAATTTATGTTATGAATAATCCAATTATAATCAGTATATTTTATTTTACATTGGATTTTGGTAGAAAAATATCTTATAATTTTGAGAACATTGTTTCTCTAAAATAGCTTATCGTCCTGATTTTTGAGTTTAATTTGATATTAAAATATACAAATTTAGTGAATTTAATTTTTTAAAATGGATTCAATTTTTGGAATAAAAATTTAAATTTTTTTAATCATTTAAATTTAATACTTTAATAATTAATATTATCAATAGTAAAAAAATCACCACAGTTAAGGATAAAACATGTTTTGCATGGTTAAACCAAGAGATATGTTTGTGTATTCAAATTAAACTAGTCTAAATCATATTGTATGTATATATTGAGACTTAATCCTAATAATTTTTTAAAAATATATCTATTTGGATGAATTTTCTCTAGATTATTACTTAATTATATTTTAATATTTTAAGAAATTTTTAGTCTGTCCTCTCCTTAGTTTATAAATAGACACCACTGATTTCAATTATTCATACTATATTAATCCATCGAGCTCAACCAAGCCTAGTAAATACCTCTTAGAGGTTTTCCTAGAAAATAATTATAGGTTTCTATATTCTTAAAATACCATCAAAGTAGTCATTAATAAATTATCTAAAGGAGGCCTACAGAAAAATAGGTAATCATCTTACCCAAAAAGATTCAATTTATTTCTTCTCCGAACTCCCAAAAATGTGTGGTAGTAATCATAAAATAGTAAATTAAGTACCATAAATATTCATAAATGTTATTATTATTATTATGTAACCACCAATACCCACCCTCACTTATATCAAACTAGTACTCGGCCCATGCAAATGCATAGGACTATTCAATTTTCTTTCAAATCTTCTGGTTCTGCGTCATTCAAAAAAAATTGTAATGTCGTTGTTATCAATATACTGTTTAGAATAAAATGATGAAAATTAAGTGAATGGGGTGCCCATTAAATTAAGAAATAAAGTGAAGACTAATTGTGATGGAGATGGAACATGATGGAATGAAAGAGTTAGAGATAAGAGACATAGATAAAACAGAAGGTGAAGGTGAAGGCGAAGTTGAAGGAAAGAGACAAGATTGTAATAAATTGTGGAAGGCATCCAAGAGAGAATTTAAAGGTTAATGGAATTTGAAGGGAGCTTATGGGCTTGATAATATGTTAGGGTGAGGATTAATATGAATCATGATTTTTTTGGTGTTGTTTCTTTGAAATCTAATATAGTTGGGAGTTCATATTTTTAAACTATCATCATCATAAATAAATTTCACATTATGATTTAAATATTATAACACACCATTGATTTAATTTCATAAGAAATTTTAACATTTTTTGAATATATATATATCTGTGTGTTTGTGTGTGTCTATGTCCAGAAGAATACAAAAACAATCCAATTGGATGTTCATACATATGGACTATTTTTCCTTAAAACATCACTCACACAATGGATTTCATGCTTTTATATTCCCTAAAAAATGATTAAAATTATGCACTATCAAACTAATATAGTGAAAAAATAATTATTCCATCTCATAATTAACCTATAATGAAACATGTTTATATGATGAAGTATGAAAATTAATCATTTTTCACAATTGTAAAAGACTATATAATTCAATATGTATAATCAAAGGACTTGAGTAAATATTCCCAGAACATTAGATTTTCAAGAGATGTTCACTTTTTTAATACAAAATGAAATTTATTGTATTCACCCACATCCATGGCCACATGAATTAAACTATAAATAACCTATCAATTCCAAATTAAGAAGGTACTGTAGAATATAGACTTGTTTGGATAAGGGGAAATAGTCAAAATGTGCAGAAACTTTACATTAATGCTAGATCATCCTTGTTGAATCAAACGGGAACCAAAAAATTCCCAATAATCCTCATCAACTGTATAACATCCCTAAAGAAGGGAAACAGTAGAACATGAGAAAGGGTCCATTTGTGCCATATATATTTTTTACAAATTCAGTGTAGAATTTAATATGTGTGTGTGACATATGGATGTAAGAATCCTAAAGATCAAAGTAAAAATAGTTCAAGAAAATCTAGCTCTAGTTTTACCTGGAATTTATTTTCAGAATAATAGGTAATAATCCAGCATATCACCACCTAAAAAATCATCCAACATGTATATCTGCCGAAAATGAAAATGTTTAAAATTAACAATACATACTAATAAAGTTATGCAATACTATGATCAGAGTACATATAATATATATTCAAAAAAAAATAATATGTATATTGTGCATGCAATCATTGACAAATATAAGGACACAAATGAAATCAATATTAAATATATAGTAATGGAACTCGTAATCAAAAGTATAAATGGAATATGATTCACTTACCCAACAATAAAGAAGACTTTGATAGGAAGGAGAATATATATATTTGTTATTATGTGTTTATTATTGGACGTTTAACTAATTTATGGTAGATAAATAGCATCGTAATCCTCAAATATTTGACCTATATGATTAATTTATGGGAGCCAAGTGGGGTTACATGTTGTTGTGCATGCCAAATTTGAATAAAGATGTTACCATTTCCAAGATGTTTATGTTCCTTGCAACAGATTTCATCATCAGTTTCTCTACCAAATTGATGCCACCATAATTTTAATACCTGGAGGAATCACAGGTAGAGCAGTCCACAACTTTCTTGTTAATTTCATGGTTTGGAATAAAAAGCATAAATTGCAATAAACAGGATGGGAAAAAGAAGAAACATATCCTTTAATTTAATTAAAGAAAGACCTTTGTTACTTCATTTTCTTCCTCGTTCACATATAGAAAGAAATTACCTGTAATAACATGTCTCCAACGATGGATCCTCTGCTTGTTGCCATAATCCCAAGTCCATATCAGCTGCAACGCAGCAACACTGCATCATCTACTCAATAGAATAAACAGAAGCTATTAGTGTCAGAGTTACTAGCTTGAGTTAGTTCTGGAGCCAATGATAATGTATGTGTTCGTTTGATATATGCTCATGAGGTGTCATGTTAGAATCAAAAATTGAAAATTTATAAAAGAATACAACACCTGATGGGTGTGTACCTTTGAATAGGTTATCCTCTTTTGTTCTTCTTTGTTCACATGCACAGACACAGTTTCTGAAGAACATATCCAAGCCTATGCCTCATGTGCTCTCTATATTCTTCAAAAATTAATCATGTACAGCCTCAGGCATCTTCGAAAAAAGTAGATTTGTGGTTGCATTTGCGCGTTGTCCTTCAAGAATGAAAACTCCATGATTCTTATTTTCAACTAATGAACCACTACAAATAAAAAAAATTATAGTGTAGTCATATTCACTTCATAAAACAAAGAGGTTCATGTGTCTTCTTCTTCGTGAGTACCATAAGCAATGGTTCTTCTACCTCACACACACCGTAAGCATCGTTTTCCTTCCTACAGATGGTGTAGATTCTACCTTTTTTTCAAGGACTCATCAAGTGTGCTTTTCAGTTGTTGAATGCCACCAGTTCTTCTTTATTGTGTAGCTGGGGTGTGTGGAAACACTTCTAAATAGTTCTGTAATTTTTGTGAAATGACAGTACCCTTTTAAAATGTTGCAAATGTTCATAAAAATAAATACATAACAATCTATCATGAAATCCATTTTTCTAAAATTTGAATATATGGATACATGATTCAAGTGATAGGAATCTGCTCTAAGGCTTACCATTTGCAGCTGAGTACTCCTATTTCCATAAAAATTCGAACTTCTATCACCTGGTTTTTCCCTAAAACCAAGTCATGATAACCTAAAATCATATTGAAACTATGTATCATAGAAATCTATATAAGAATGGTTACATTAATTCCTTAATGATAAATTTTTATAACATGGACATGAGCGATCTATTTAAAAAACTTCTCAACTCAAACTATTGTTTCCAAGGATAATGCACCTTAGAATGTGTGAATAAAGTAGTGACCAACTCATAATCAAAAAGCCTCATGTTCTGATTTTATCCTATCCACCCCCTAAAGAAATTGGTTCGTGATCAGTGAAACATAAATTTAACCATAATGTCAAGAAATAAAATACATGCTCTAACATTTTTTTTCTAAGTTAAAGGTAATTTTGGATTAACTATGATTTGATGCAGGCCAGAAAAATTCTATAAAAATAGAACTACATAGAAAAAATAACACCACAAATATTAAAGTCTACTACCGTAAAACAGATAACCAAAAACAAGTAAAAAATCAAATTGAAAACTAACTGCAATATAAATCAGAATATAACCAATAACTGGCATGTTTTGGAAAATAATCTATCAAATCTGGAACCCTTGTAAGAACTATATGGAAACATACATGTATAAGTTCTATTCAGACAACCCAAATAATAGAAGTTTTCAAACAGTCTAAACAGAATTTGTAAATCAATATGTGCAGAAATTGTCAATCAACCATCACCTCTTACACCTCTTACAGTGAGGTGTCAAACAATATGAACAGAAATGTGTTTGTTTGTATCATGCCCATAACTAATTTAGTTGCATAGTTGATCCTGGTAAGGTAATGAAAGATGTTAGAAAAGTCTATTATAGTAATTAGGATACCCAAAAAATAGTCCAAAAATACTGACTGAAAAGTCAATCTAATACAAAAATAATTATAATGGAAAACATACCATTTTCATGCCCTTAAGGTTTGTTTGTTGAGCTATTCCTAGAAGTGGTCATAACTTATGTTTCTCAAAACATAAATGATTCTGGAACATCAATGTTGGGGATCCAATATAGGATTATTACATTATATTGGAATCAATCTTTTCACGATCATGTTCACATCGCATGGGTGCATCTCAATATGTACATTCATAAATAAAATAATATATTATTGCTATGAATACTCATTAAAATGAAAATTAACTATAGATTAATGGATAAGTGAAAATATTGAACACAAACTGAATACATTATGTACCCGAATGGGTTGGACTTAGGATGAAGTCAGGAAACCCCAATTGAAACTGATTCAAGATAGGAACCCTGAAAACAGAAGGATTTTAAAATATGATTATAGAAAATTGTACAGATTCAAAAAATGAAAGAACATTCACTAATATTGAGATAGTAAAAGATGATAAGATACATACCTGTATTCACTTCTCTTGCTGGTTCTAGGGGTAAGAATAAGGAAAATAAAAAGGAATTCGTGCATTCATGAATACACATTCCTCAAAAATTCACGTCAGCTTTCCTAAGATTTACTGTTTGCACTGTCTATACCTATTTTCACTGTCTATACCTTTCTATAACTGTTTTCACTATCAATAAGATCCATATCTTTTTGCACTGTCTATTATTGTAGTACCTGAAATGTAGATGCAATGTTTATACCTATCTATACCTGTTTGCAGGTATGATTTAATGCAGGCCAGAAAAATTTGATAAAAATATAACTACATAGAAAAGAGAACACCAGAAATATAAAAGTCTACTACCATAAAACAGATAACCAAAAACCAGTAAAAAAGAGATTGAAAACTAACTATAATACAAATCAGAATATAACTAATAACAAGCATGTTTTAGAAAATAATCTGTCAAATCTGGAACCCTTGTAAGAACCATATGGAAACATACATGTCTAAGTTCTATTCAGACAACCCAAATAATAGAAATTTTTAAACAGTCTAAACTGAATTTGTAAATCAATATGTGCAGAAATTGTCAATCAACCATCACCTCTTACACCTCTTACAGTGAGGTGTCAAACAATATGAACAGAAATGTGTTTGTTTGTATCATGCCCATAACTAATTCAGTTGAATACTCGATCTTGGTAAGGTAATGAAAGATGTTAGAAAAGTCTATTATAGTAATTAGGATACCCAAAAAATAGTCAAAAAATACTGACTGAAAAGTCAATCTAATACAAAAATAATTATAATAGAAAAGATAAAATTTTCGTGCCCTTAAGGTCTGTTTGTTGACCCATTCCTGGAAGTGGTCATAACTTATGTTTCTCAAAATAGAAATGATTCTGGAAGATCAATGCTGGGGATCCATTATAGGATTATTAAATTTTATAGGAATCAAGATTTTCACGATCATGTTCACATCGCATGGGTGCATCTCAATATGTACATTCTTAAATAAAATAAGATATGATTTCTCTGAAAAATCATTAAAATGAAAATTAACCATAGATTAATGGAGAAGTAAAAATATTGAACACAAATTGAATACATTATGTACCCGAATGGGTTGGACTTAGGATGAAGTCAGGAAACCCCAATTGAAACTGATTCAAGATAGGAACCCTGAATACAGAAGGATTTTGAAATATGAATGTAGAAAATTGTACAGTTTCAAAAAATGAAAGAACATTCACTAATATTGACATAGTAAAAGATGATAAGATACATACCTGTATTCACTTCTTTTGCTGGTTCCAGGGGTAAGAATAAGGAAAATAAAAAGGAATTCATGCATTCATGAATACACATTCCTCAAAAATTCATGTCAGCTTTCCTAAGATTTATTGTTTGCACTGTCTATACCTATTTTCACTGTCTATACCTTTCTATACCTGTTTTCACTATCAATAAGATCCATATCTTTTTGCATTGTCCATTATTGTAGTACCCGAAATGTAGATGCAATGTTTATACCTGTCTATACCTGTTTTCAGGTATGATTTGATGTAGTCCAGAAAAATTCAATAAAAACAGAACTACATAGAAAAGAGAACACCAAAATTTGAACCCCAAGTATTATAGAAGTGAAATGACATTAGTAATGCACAAGCAAGGATCTCGGTTCATGAATAGGTAAGTAAAATCATTCCTGAAGTGCAGAGATGATGCAGGAGGGAATAACCTATTGGAAAACGAAATTCCAAAACCCAAGCAATGAAATGGTAGAAAAAATAAGACAATAAAACTTGAATAGGTAATTAATACCATACCTGTAAAATCAGAGAACAAAATTTGTTAATTTTTTCAATCATAACATCAAAAAGCTGAAAAAAATTGAACCCTCAGTATTATGGAATTTAAATGACATTAGTATTTCAGAATAAAGGATTAAGGTTCATGAATAGGCAAGTAATCACATAACTTATGTGTGAAGATGATGCGGGAGGGAATATCCTACTAGAAAATGAAATTCCAAACCCAATATTCCCTAGAATAGTCGACTGAAACCGTAGTTGTGAGTACACAAAAACCCTAGTCTCGAGTACATAGAAACAATAATTGTGAGTACAGAGAAACCCTACTCGCGAGTTAAGAACCTAACCTGAGGATTTGTTATACGAAATACAGAGAAACCGTAGTCACGAGTTCGTCGATGAGTCGGTCGTCGAGGGCTCGGATATCGGCTAGGGTAAGCCCGAGGGTATCAGAGTCATGAGAGAGAGGCACGGTGAAGTGGTCAGGGTTTGTGGGAGATAATGGGAGACAAATGCTGGAGCGAAGACGAGGGAAGGAGGTTGCAGATGACTGCAGATCCGAAATCGTAGTCCTAGATAGTATCATAGTCGCGTGAGAGAGGCATAGTTTGTGGGAGATAATGGGAGTGGATGCTGGAGGGAATAGGAGAAATGAGGTTGCGGAAAATGGGAGATCCGAAACCCCAGGTATCGTAGGCGATGGAGAGATGAAGGTCGATATGGTCGGGGTTGGGAGACAAATAGGAGGAGGAAATCTGGAATTTTGGAGGCGTGGAGAGCAGATGGAGTGACACGTGTGGTAAAAAACCTTACTTTAGTAGGTATATAGATAGATGATAAGTGAAAGAATCACACAGACATATGTGTGGTCTACTACCTCCGCATAGTGATACAATTCATTTTCCATAACCAGAGTACATGGATGGTTATTATAATGGGATAAATAATAATTTGTTATATTTATGGTATATTTTTTATTTTCTTGATTATAATATAATATAATTCTTCTTTCCCTCTAATCCATTGGAATATGATAACATTTTTCATGCTTAAGTGTGGACTACCTTCTCCATGAATCAAAGTGACTCTTTATTAATTTCCTATAAATATGGATGGAAATTAGTATATATTTAATGAATATATATGATATATTTGAAATAATTATTATTCTATAAAGGTGATTTTTTGAAATTTATTTATTTTTATCCATGGTAAACTGAAAATAGCATTCATGCGTACATATGACATATCGTATCCATGAATAGTTTAATTAATTTTACTATATCCAAACTTTATGGATGAATATATATTTATATAATATGATATGTTTATCATTATTAAAATTCTATATATTATGGAACCAAAATTAGTTAACAAGGACCAGAATTACCAACCCTAAATTATCTTGAAAAATAAAATAGTTAACACCAAGAAATGATGATTTTAATATAGAATTATTAATAAATTGTTGTTAAAATTTTATAATTAGGTCACATATGATATTATAATTATTTAAATAATTCATTAATATAATTAAAATAAATCTATATTTATTATATATATGTTTAGATAACTTTTAAATCAATTCCAACTTGAGGTAAAGGGATTTCTCATCTCTCTTTTATATCTATGAGACATATTCCATATTCCCCACTCGATACACTGGTGTGGTACATGTACTTCCCATAAATTAATTTTATAATTATTTAATGAAAATTATGGGTATATTAAAATAATTATAATTTTCTCCCTTTCATGAGGTTTTGATACAATGATTTTAAAGGTAGCAAGTGTTTTATGTTATAATCTCATTGTTTATAAAGATATTTTACAATTATAATTATAATAATGATAATTTATGATCTAAATATCACGAAACTCATGAAATTTATTATCCTAGGTTTATTTATGGATATTACATGTTTTCCATTCATTTTACACCCTTTAATTACTCAATATACTGATAAAATATTTTTAAGGGAAATGAAATTTATTTCTCCTGCAGTTAAAAATCATTTTTCATCTATATCCATGTTTTTAGAACAAAATTTCAAGAAGGTTTTTAATATTATCATATGATTATTTAATGAATTTTCAATTATTTTTTCATCCTTTATATGTTTCTAGGATTATTTTCATATAAAATTTGTTTTATATTATTTTGGAACTTTATTCATTTTAAAAATGTGATTTTAAATGAAATGGTTATCTTCATTGGGAAAAATTCCATGTAATATTTTAATGTAAATTTTCATCTATAATATCATCCTTTGATGTTAATTGAGATTTATTAGGGATATTATTCAATTATAACATTATTATTATTTATTTGGATGATTTATGATTATTATTATGAGATATTTATGAAACATATTTATTTTCCATGAGTCATTATATGATGAAATTTTTAAATTTTTGAGATAGATTTTTACTTTCCATGGGTTATGATATCTGATGGGGAATTTATGATCATGTGGAAAAAATAAGAATGATATTTATTATGTGATGGGTGTGCCCAAAATTATATAGCACTCTAATTAATTGGATAAATATGGATATCTCATGAGATAATAAGGACAAAAACAGTGATTGATCCCTATTCAGTAAGGGACCATGTATCCTATGATAGTATTTGCAGTGATCCATGTCTAGGGATATGATAGAATGGGAAGTGGACCTAATCTATTTTGATAGTCTATATTGTGATATGAGGCTAAGGAAATTATTTTCAATGCTTATTTATATTCCAAAAAACATTTTTATTATGCCAATGTAATGATCTTATGGCTCATGTTCTTTTATTCCTTTATGATTCATGTCATATGAACTTCCATGATTAATTTCAGGATTTTAGATTATAATATATGATATGATGTGTATAATTTTTAAATTTTAAGATCATGTTCTCATACACTAATGACAATGTTATTCTTAATTGATCATTAATCACCCTTGTTTACCTTTACTGAGCTTCTGAGATCACCATTTCTTGTGTTTTCTTTCCTCATGTCCTAAAGAAACATTTTATGTATGGTATAATAAATATAGTTTCTAGTTATACATAACTTAGAGTGATAATATGTAGATATTTTATGAATAAGTTTTTTTGTATCCATGTTTTTAAAGACACTAATAGTATACTATTTTGGTGTGAATAATAATGTTATGTAATCAATATAAAAATTTTAAGATGTAATATATAACAACCCTTCACTTTATTTCACATTAATATATGATTTATTTCATAATTTTACACTTAATGAAACTCAAAATATTGATAATTCTAATCAATTTTAAGAATTAGGTACATTATATAATAACCTAAAATATGAAAAAATGTTATCTTTATTGAAAACCTCCTTAACATGCTCACACTTAAAATTGCATGTGATAAACTAGGGACATACAAAAGAAATGGGTTAGATATAAATACCATTAAGGGAATAAAAATGGAATAACATGAATAAATTAATACATATTAGAAAATATCTATGTCAATGGTAAATATAAGGGGTGAGAATAATAAACATGAACAATACGACATGATATAGAATGATAACATAAAGGCAACATGGGAAATGTGGAAACAATATAATACACTGCATCATAAACATAGGTTAAGGATAACTACCAAGAAATAATCATAGAAAAAGTCCCATAAAGGAATCAAGTTTACTCCCCTTATCAACATGATGTCTCATGAGACTAAAAACTACCCAATTCATTGGATGATTAAATAATTCTTGGTGCAACATTACATTTATTTCATTCTCATTTTTAAGTGTTCCAAAGAGATCATAAAACATTGAATCATCTATCATAAAATTTTATTGAATGGTTATAGAGTGTGGAATAAAAAAATATAAGTCCCTAATCAATAATTATAAGTTCATAAAGGTAGACACCCCTGATAGTCAATGGTTATGGTATTCACTACACTATGGTTTTTAGAAATGAAAATCATAGTGAAATTTCAGTAGCATAACAAGTTATCTTAAAGATTCATAAAAAGGGTTTATGAGAGGGAAAGGATTCTATAATAATTTATAAATCAATTGGATTTTAAAATGAAAAATTAAAAACATATCCCTACAATAGGAATTGGAAATAAAAGGCATACTATAATAAAGAAACTTGAATAAAAGATAGAAGGAAATGATACCTTATTGAGTGTGTGACTCTAAAAGATTTGGAGAAGATTTTTGAGAGCTTGGGGGAACCTTAGGAGGATTATATATTAGATAGGTAAGAGAAATAACCTTATACAGGGTTATTATGAGAAGATAAATGGATATTGGGTGGGTTTATATATGTAATGGGTGGGGAATTATTTATCATTTCACAAACATAGGTTTTGAAATCTATATAAAAAAATAACCAAAAACACAAAACTTACCAAATTTTTCTAATGGTTTCTACTAATTGAGGGTGGTTTAAATTATTCTATGAGGCCAATGGCCTAAATTGATAAAATAATTCACTTGATGATGTGAAAGTGAGTCATAACCTTTAATAAATTATTTTAAAATTTTAAAATATATTAATGGTTTTAAAGTATTCATAAAGGATTTATAAATTAATAAAATAAACAGAAAATAATGTTATTTTAAAGGGAAAAAATATATTTGGTTGTGGATAACCTTCATAGTATCTATTACATCAATTTTGGGTCATTATGATGTCACAATACACATTGCATATTTATAACGTATTTAATTTTTATATAAATATTTGACTCAAAAACTTATAAAAAATTCACCATTGGATAATTTTTAAGTTATTATTCTAAAAATTATATTCCTTTTCTCCAAATATTTTTCTAAATATAATAATTTTCACTTATTAAAAAACAATTGACACTTTTTAGAAATGCAGGGTTTTTTTTGACAATAACCATTTTTGAACCCTTATAAAAATTACATTGACTTCATAAAAAAATAATAGGATCATTTATATTCAATAAAAATTATTTAACAATAATATTTATAAAAATAATATTTATTTAAAAAATCCATTAATCTATCAAAATAAATGACTTAATTGAAATTGAATACAAATTAAAAATAAATTTCTATTTTATTGTATCAAAATAAAAAACATTTATAATGTAAAAATTATAGGATGAAAACATGTTAATTATTCTATAAAAATTTTTTACATACTCATATTTATTTTGTCTTGATATATATCCCTTTAATAAATGGGAAATCTCCATAAGTGTAAGGTGTGCGACTGTGAGACTTTCATATGGTGGTTTAACATAAATTTTTTGGGTTGTGATCTCAATGAGATTGAACTTCTCCCGTAAGCTATTTCACTCATTCTTAAGTTATTGGATATTTTCTTGAGCTTGGTGAAGGAAAAATAACAATGATGATATCTGCCACTGAATCTTCAATAAATTGGCTTCATAGGGTAAAATTCTACTGGTTGAGGCCATCACTTTCTTTATCTGTGTCAATTGGATTTTTCAAAAACATATATTTATACTAATCATATTACAAATGTTCAATGACTATATTATCAATTGTAATGATTATTAATGGTTTTTTAAATCCCAAAGGATATAACAAAACCAAATATTTTCATGTGTTTTCAATATCTATATTACATAATAGTACATCTACTTAAATAATATGGGGAAACTTATTTATAAATGATCAGGTCATTACAATATTCCCCCATCAGAAATTTCACCCTAAAAATTTTAATTTCACAAACTAAAATAGATGAGAGTTAATATGTTTCATCACCTCCTATAGTTCCTATGTTTCATCTTTAATGATGTGGTTTCTCTAGAACACTTTGACTAGGATCATTTAATTATTTTGTATAACACTATCTCTATAATATAAGATCTCCACAGGCTACTTCTCATAGAAAATTTCATTCTCCCATAGTACCACATTTGGATTAAGTACATGTGAGGGTTCTGGTACATACTTCCTCAAGAGGGACACATGGAATACATCATGTACTTGAGATAGGTTGGTTGGGACTTCAAGTTGATATACCACCTCTCTGATGCGAACAAGGATCACAAAGTGGCTGATGTAAATTGGACTAAGAATTCCCTTATTCCCAACTCTCATGAATTTATTCCATGGAGAAATTCATAGGAATACCATGTTTATAAAATCAAACTCTAGGTCTCATCGATTATTTCCAACATAGATATTCGGTCAACTCTGTGTTGCCTTGATGTGTTGCTAAATGGTATTAACATTTTCCACTATCTCTTTGACATTTTAGGACCTAGTAGTTTTCATTCACCAAATTCATCCCAACATGAAGGTGTTCTTCACCTCTTCCCATAAACATCTTCATAGGGTTACATTTGGATGTTTGAGTGGGTATTGTTATTTTATGAGAACTCGACCAAAGGAAGACGTTAATCCCATTCCCCTTTGAAGTCAATTGAGCATGCTCTCAATATATTATCAAGTGTCTAGATAGTACACTCAGTTTGACCATCAGTTTGAGGGTGATAATCCATGATGAAGTTCAACTAAGTATTTAGAACATATTAGAGACTCTTCCATAACATGGAGATAAATCCTGGGTCTCAATAAGATACAATATATAGTGGTGTTCCATGAAGCCCCACCACTTATTTGATGTATATCCATGAAAGTTTATTGAGTGAGAAGTCCTCTCAAATTGTAATGAAGTGTGAAGTATTTGTAAAAAGTTCCACCCCAACCCATATAGTATTTTTTCCTCATGATGCATTCATAATATTAATGACAATGTTCATGGTGATGTTTTACCATTTTCTTATAGGTATGGTTAATGTTTGCATCATCCCCTTGGATTTTTTTTTCTTTTTTCCTTCACTTGCTGACGTAAAATATATATTGATGTATATTCTGTGATATCATTCTTTATATTATACCACCAATATTGATATCAGAGATCTTAATACATCTTTGTGATTCCAGGATAGATAGAGAAGGTTAAACTATGTTCATTATTAATCAAATCCTTATTTAATTCAAGATTTGATGGTACATGTAGTTGTGACCCAAATCTCACAACACATTCTTCATTAATGATGACTAATGAGGATTTCCATTTTATTATACTTTCCACTATATTCTCAATCACTATATACTTTCTTTGAGAATACTTTATCCACTCTATAAGGGACAATTGAGAAATCATTTTTTAAAGGATTGATGATGTTCATTCCTTTACAATTCCCACGTCCATATTTTTCAAATATAAGAATATCAGATCATTTTAAATTCTGGCCAATGTTAAAATTGTTGGATCATTTCTACTTATAACATCTTCCACTTTATTTTATTTACTTGGATGGTAGTGAATGGAGAAGTTATATATTTTGATCAGCTCTAACCATTTTCATTGGAACATATTCATCTCTTTCTATGTGAATATATACTTGAGGCTTTTTTAATCTGTATATATTTCACACTTCTACCCAAATAGATAATGACTCCATATTTTCAATGCCAATATCACTGTAGCTAACTCCAGATCATGCATTGTGTAGTTCTGTTCTCGAGATTTCAACTTCCATGAAGCATAGGCTATCAATTTGTCCTTTTTCATTAACACACAACCCAATTAATTCTCTAAATAATCAATGAATACCACAAAAATTTCTCCACTTGTGGGTAGTGTGAGTATAGGTGTAGTGATAAGACTCCTTTTTTAACTCATTGAATCTCTCTTCACATAAATAATTCCAAGAAAACTTGAATCCATTATGAGTTATCTTGTTTATGGGGTTTTACCATCATTAAAAATTTCTCACAAATCGATGATAATACCTAGGTAATCTATGGTAACTATTGAGATCTTTCAAAGATATTGTCCTTGATGATCCTTTAATTGATTCTATCTTTGAAGGGTCTACATATATCCCATTTCTTGTGATTATATACCCTAATAATGATACTTCCTTCAACTATAAATCACATTTTCTACACTGGGAATAGATATTCTCCTTTCTTAAGGTCTTTAGTATAGCACTCAAATGATATTCATGCTCCTCATTTCTTTTGGATAATATTAGAATATAATCTATAGAGAATATAAAAACTTTTTCTATGTATTCTCTAAAGAATCTATTCATCATGTCCTTGAATATTTCTAGATAATTAGTGAGTCTAAATGTAATTAATATGAAATCATAGTGAATATAACTTGTATGAAAAGCAGACTTGTGGATATCCTCCTTCTTCACCCTAACTTATTAATATCCCAACCATAGATCCAACTTAGAGAAGTATTTTTCTCCACGTAGATGATAAAAAAAGTCATCAATATATGGAAGATGATACTTGTTGTTTACCATGATCTTGTTTTTCTCATGATAAATAATTAAAAGGAACATTAAGCCATACTCCTTATTGAAAAAGTGGATTGGTGCACCCCATGGTGAAACAGTTGGGTATAATAAAAATTTATTCGGATTCTCCAATAGTGTTTTATTTAGCACTTATATTCCCAAAATATCCATTCTATACATATTATTGGATAATGTTAATTCCCTAGGTATATTATCTATTGAAAATTCAACCTCTCGACTAGGAGTAAGACCAAAAAATTCCTCAGTAAACACATCAACGTATTCCCTCACAATGGGCATGTCTTTAAGGATGATATTTTCACTAGAATCAACTATTTAAGCTAGATACGCTTTCTCAAAGGGAAATAATATCCATTTTTTAGATGTTGGTGCTAAATAATATTCATTCTCATCCTTTCACTTATATAGAATTTAAGGATGATTTTCAATATAGAGAGTTATTTCCTTCTCACAAAAATTTATATTGGATCAATATAGGGAATGAAAATTCTTACACAGAATTTCATTAAAATTATACTAAAGAGAGTATCACAAGGTTATCTAGGAAATTGTTCCCAAAAATATTGATAGGGGAGGAGTTATATACATGGGATGCATTAATTTCCTTATTTTTCATTTTCACTGATAGCTCCATTTCCATGCTTTGTGGTTATGTTTGAATAATTATAATAAATATTCAGGACATGAAAGAATACATAGAATCAGAATAAAAATGCATGTTCACTATTATTGAATAAATAACTACTGTACCTATCAACACTTATTTTTCAGGATCCACCACAGTGGTTGTGATGAAAAAATATCAGCCTTTATGCCTTAGAGGTTGTTGGTTATCTCTAAAACCCATTGGATTATAGAATTAGTTTGAAAAGTAAACAACTTCCTTGAAGTTGAAGCAATGAACAATTAAATGAGGGTTGAATAGAGCATTCCTCTCCTCTAACACATTAGTGGGTTTCTCCAATTAGAAATTCCTAACTAGGTGTACTCACTTCCAGCACTTAAAGTGTTTCCTCTCCACCCTTAGTAAATTTCTGGGATGCTTTTTTCTACAACTTTTAAAAGTGAGATGTTGAAATTTCTTAGAACCATTATGTTTATCCATAAAACCTCCATAATTAAACCCCACTTTCCAATTTTTATCCACATGATAACCTTGAGATTCTATGATATCCATTTCTACTTTTAGAGAACATCAGATACTTTTTTCATGGCAATCAAAGTTTCAGATCACTAGGGCTTTTCATAGAGTTGGTTTTATCCAACCAAAAAAGTGATCAACCTTGCATTCAAGGGTAACAACAAATCTAGAGGCATATCATGAATGTCTTGTAACTTTTTTCTCATAGTTCCCATTAGATTCATCATATTTTTTACATGATGGAAACTAAATCCCTTTACATTTTAATTCAGAGAGTGTGAGGAAAATATATATATAAAAATTCCATAATTCTGTACAACCTATCACTTCGATCTCTTCCTCATGATTTTTATTTTTGATCAATTCCCTCTACTGAGAATGTTATCCATCTATATGATAAAATAATAATAGAACCTTACATTTTTAGAACATTTAAGGATGGATAAGATCCCCTCAATGAACTTGATCCATTTTTCCGCAATTAAGAATCATATGATCCATTGAAAGTTAGAGGCATTTGTCATATAAATATCTCAAGTATATCTTGTTATTCCTTAGGGGGACTTAGGTCCTCCTTCTACTCTAGGTTTTTAGTCACAACATTAGTCAATTGAGAGAGTTTCATCACAAAGTTTGAGATTTCCACTCCTATCGGGTTGGGCATCTCATTGGGGTAGTCATCACATTGCTCGAAGAATTGATTGTTTACCCAATTCCTCTTTTTTCCAACCATTGACTAGAATAAAGGGAAAAATATAGATGAGTATTTTGAAAATAGTACACACCTATAAGGGAATCCAGTTAAATTAATGAGATAACTAATAAAATACTTGAATTTTAATAACTTATAAATTTCTAGGCTTTAATATATGTTTTCCATGATCTATTTTCCAAAATAGACCATTATGGGAATTTTTTGTTCCCTTAATAATAGTTCATAATGAATATATTAATTTACCAAATAATATCCTCTGAGAGTATCAATCCAAGTGTGCATTATGTTCTGTTTTCATACACCAGTTCTTGGTCGAGTCTAGAAAAATTCGATGTTTTCATGTTTTACACCTACATACATCTGTGCTAGAGCCACATCCACTTGTAATATCCATATAAGGTTGTATTTTATTGATAAACCAATTACTCTATACTTACCAAAATTTAGGGATGTTTTCTTATACTTTGTCTTATAGATATGACTTTCTCTAGAGTTTTCTAATCCTAATCCCAAATATTACTAAACATTTTCTTTGATACCAACTAGAACATCATTTATATTTATTACACATTAAATCATAATTAATTACATAAAATTACACTTAATACAAATCGTAAGATCAATAAGTCTAGTGTCTTTGAGAATTAGGTACATTATATAACAAATTAAAATAAGAAAAAACAACATATTTATTGAAAACATCATTAACATGCTCACACTTAAAACTGAATAGAATAACCTAGGTACATACATAAGAAAAGGGTGAGCTATAAAGCCCAATATGGGAATAATCATGGAATAACATGAAGAAAGCAATAAATGTTACAAAATAGGCATATCAATGGGACATAAAATGGGTGAGAATCATAGACATGAACAATTTGGAATGATATATCATGATATACATGAAACATGTGAAATGTGGACATAACATAAAAAATTTCATCATAAACATGGGTATGTAATTCCCTATACAATTGTTTTGTCATGGAAAATCTTAGTGAAATTTTTATAACATAATGACGTCACTTAAGGATTTATAAAATAGGTTGATGAGAGTGAAAGGGGTCTCTCATCATTTAGAAATCAAATGGACAGTAAAAAGGACATGAAAAAACATATTCCAATAGTAAGAATTTGAAATATAATACATAATATAATAAATAAACTTTAATAAATGAGATAAGGAAATGATCCCTTACTCGAGTGTGTGACTCAAAATGCTTGGGATGAGCTTCTTGAGAGCATGGGGGCACCTTGGGGAGACCCTAGAGAGGGGATGATAGATTAAGGACATGATCTGAGGGTTTTGAGTGAATATAAATAAGATATTGAGTGGTTTTATATTGTAAATGAGCAAGGATTTATTTATCATTTCTCAAACATAGGGTTTGGACTCTATGTAATAAAATGACCAAAACCACAAAACTTCCCATGGTTTTGGAGGATTCATAAAGGATTTATAAAATTTAATAAGATAAAACTAAAATAACTTTATTTTAATGTTAAAACATATATTTGGTAATGGATAACCTTTATATAATCTATTACATCAACTTTGGTTCATTATGATGTCATAATACACACCATATATTTATACTATATTTAATTTTTACCTGAAAATTAGACTATCTCTGAAAATTAAGAAAAATTCACTGTTGGATATTTTTAATGTTATGATTCCAAAAATAATATTCATTTTATCCAACTAATTTTCTAAATATGTGACTTTTCACTTTTAAAATAAGAATTGGCAATTATTGAGAAATACTGCGTTTTTTTGACAATAACAGTTTTCAAACCCATATAAAAATTACATTTTACTTAATAAAAAAATATTTTATCATTTATATTTAATATAAATTATTTAATAATAATATTATTTTAAAATATTATTTATTTAAAAAATCCATTAATCCATCAAAATAAATGACTTAATTGAAATTGAATACTAATTAAAAATACAATTAGTGTTTTATTGTATCAAAATAAAAATCATTTTTAATGTAAAAATTATAAGTTGAAAATATATTAATTTTTATATAAAAACTAATTTAAATACTCATGTTTCTAAGTTCTTATACATATCCCCTTAATAAACTAGAAAATTACCTAAGGGTTAGGTGCGAGACGGTGAGAATTTCATGGGATGGTTCAACATACATGGTTTGGGCCGTGATATCTCTGAGATTGAACTTATCCGATAAAAGGTTTCAATCATTCTTAAGGTGTTGGGTATTAGTATGGTATTAATCAATGGGAAATACATGTGATGATATCTCCCTCAAAATATCTGATAAATTGGATAATAGGGTACGATCCTACTGGCTATGGCAATCACTTCCTTTTTCACAGTTAATATAATTTTTCAAAACCCTATATTTATATTAATAATATGACCAATTTTCAACAATTTTTATAACGACCCATACTTTACATACATTGTTAATACTTAAAAATTGAAGCACACTTATAACAACATATAACAAAACTAGGAAAGGACCGTATAGGTATATTGTCTTTAGAAACTGGGAAACATAAACAACTGGTTCATAAAGCATCTACATTGGCTCCCATTTATTTCATCATATCTAGAATCCCTTTTGGAGTATCCTACTTAATAACCTTCTTCTTGACCTGGGTAAAGAAAACATAAAAAAGGGTGAGCTCAAATGCTCAGTAAGGGTATACAAAAGAAATATCAATCACATCATATTCATAAGAACATAACATTTTGGAAATCTTAACCTGCAAAAGAGATCATAATTTCATAACATGGGATAAATCATAGTAGTGAAATTTAATCCAAATAATCATAACTTAAAACATGAAAATTTGTGTAATACACACATAATAATAGAGAATCATTTCTTAGTAGTCAAGACTCGTAGCCAAGACTATCTTAGCGGACAAAGTCCATTTCTGAACCGAGTTCACTCCTCGTTTCAGCCCTGTTTCACTGAACCAGTTTAACCTGTTGTTCCAGCCATGTCTATATCATGAGATATAAATCTTTACCCAATGCATTGGAGGGAGATATAGGTCCCACCCATCTCATAATGAAACCATTCTTATGTGTGCCACAAAAATCATAAATCATAAATCATTTCATAACCCATGTAATAAAAATGGGATTCTTAAATATCGTGACTTCATAAAACAATTCATATAAGATAAAGGAATTAATAAAAATAATTCCATCACAACATAATAAAATCAATGTAATAATAGGTATAGAAACAGAACCCTATATTATCTTATATGGAAATAATTTTGATAAAACACTTGAGTTCCATTCTTGAGGAAAATATCCTTTCTACTTCAAAAACATTTTCCTTTATTAACATGTCATATAATTTTGAACTAAAATAGGTTGATTAAAAATAAACTTGAAAACTTGTAAAGGAATCTTCATGTAAATAATGTTCTAAAAATCCATTCATTCTGTATAAGTTAAAAAAAACATTCTTCTTGTACTTTTGTCGGAAAAGTCAAAAAGTAACTCTTACGAAAAACGACAAAAGATTCCTTTCATATCTTTTACTAAAAACTCACGGAAGGGTAAAATAGGATATAAAATATTATAGAAGGATATAAATAATACATATTGAGGAAACATGAATGTGGATTATAAATATTCCCCAGTAAATTCTGAAGTATAAACAATCTCGGATAAAAATGAGATTGCAAGATTTTCCCTTACCTTAGGTCCGATTTGCTTCGTATGTGTCCGAACCTCCTGTATAATGATTTAAATAATGTCATTGACTTATTCTAGAATCATACTCATTGTTATGATATCATATATGGCCATATTATTAGCTTCTTATTAGTAATATTTCATTGCTACTTGTTATTCGGGTGTTTATTACTTTTTGTTCTTATGTGTGTTTTGTCAAATAAATTCTTATTCTTCTCTTTAGGTCAAAGATACCTCATTTCCAGAATGTTATTAGTGTAATATATATCATATTCATTCATCCATTTCATTTATATAATCATTATGCAATGAAGATCACGTATAACGAGTCGCATCACATCGTGGAGACGGTATTCCGTACGTACGCACGAGCGATGATATCGTTCCCATGATCGTGGAATTGTATTAGAGTGTATGTATACTATTTCAGAATCAATATAAATTTACAATAATCATATATAGTTATTATTTACACCATTATACCCATCCAAGTAAGGTGGTGGTGGAAAATAGATTACACCACGACGTGGAGACGGTATTCCGTACATACGCACGCGCGGTGATTTTATTTTCTGTAGGATGGATAGATGGTGAAATAGGGTTGTTTCATACTTATAATAACATACCATTATATGAGTGATAATGATGTTATTACTTCATAATGAAACAACTAAAGAAGAATAAGTGGAAAAATAAATAAAGTTGAAAGAATCGGTAACGGACATTACCTCTTCTTTGAAGCGCCTATTTGACACCTCCTCTTAGGGAACTAAAATTGTTCTTTGAAGAAGAATAGGGCCTCTAGGATGTTTCTAGGGAAGTTTAGAAGAGAATTTGGCAGGGTTTGGATGAGCTTGAAGGCTCAAAGTGGTGTGAGGAAGAGAGGGAGGAGGTTCCCTTTTATAAGGGAGGAGAGGGGCACCTTTGGAAAAACAAAAAATATTATTTTATTATAAAGTCATATTCGGTTTTTAAAAGCTCAAAATTGATTTATTTAGAAGCTAAGGTAGGGATGGGTCGAAATCCTTTCATCCAGTATAATTTAGACAAGTTTAGGTTTCTATTTTAACCTTATCATTTAGATTTAACTTTAAGTTAGATAATTTAACTTTTACCGCGTCTTCTTGTTTTCTTACACTATAAGGTTAATAAACTTACTATAACAAGCCAAAAGAATACCAAGTTGTTTATTATTAATATTTATAACCTTATATAAGTCATTTTTTAGAACCTTAGATTTTTAGGAATAAAATAACAATTAATAATATAATATTTGTTTTAAAAACTATTTTATGTCAATTTTGACAATATTTGGTTATTGATTTTGGTGAAAATCATAACAGAAATATTAGTTCTAAAAAAGTTAATTAAATCAGTAATAACATGTAATATTAACCTAGAAAATTATTTTAATTCATAAAAAGTCTCTAATTACATTTATTTGGGTATTTATAACATCAATTATGTCAATATTTCATTAATAAGATAATTACTGCATCATCATTGCGTCATAAATAAATTAAATTATTTATTGTGTAAAAATTACAAATAAAATACCATTCTTTAGGAAATATTTTTAGATTTCTAATTAATATTTATAGTCTAATTTATCTTATGTATAACCCTATATTAAAAATTATTTAGTTATTAAACTTTGATTTTACCAATTTTAACCCTTCTTTAAATAAATTAATAATAAATGTCCTAATCTAATCCAAGTGGGCCTAAATGGTCATATTTTATTCCTAAGGTTGTTTTTGGTCGAATTACACTTATCCAATAGAATTAGGACATGTTTTAGGGTAATAATAATAACATTTTTACCCTTAATTTCTCTATTTACTTTTAACCGTGGTAAAAAAATAAAAAGTTACTATTCGCCAAAAATTATTTTCATCTCATTGAACCACATTTTAGTCTTTGATATTAACCGTGTCTCTCGGATTTTTGAAATTCAACTCACAGAAGTGGTAAAATTAAGTTTTATGTAAATTTGCAAATTCTCCTAGGAGGTGGGTAAAAGACGGTGAAAAGTTCAATAAAATTTTTATATAACTAAAATTATTATAAAATGACTCCAATTAATTGAATTGAACTTATATAGGTATTATGTATCAATTTTGACCTAAAATAAATTTAAATAAAATAATTAATTATTTAAATAAAAAGTCGGTTTTTAAATAGTAACATAGTGTTTTCACTATTCATCAAAAATTGAAAGTTTTCAGAAAAATACCAAAATTTCACTCTAGGCTAATTTCGATATTCCGAATCCAAAAATGAAGTCCATTTTGAAAAATAAAATTTACAAAATTTCAAAAGGTGGGTATTACTATTCATAACGGCTAGTTTTGGTAATATTTTAATAGCATATCGTTGTTTAGTGAAACTCGGTATTGCGTACAACACAAGCTATCGAGGAAGGTCGCGATTGCCTGTAAAACAAGCCAAGATAGTGTTTTGTGTAGTGAAAGATTCCTTTGATGATTTATATAACATAAAAACAAAATATTTCTCATAAAAGTCTCGGGTGTTACAGTTTTATTATCAACTAAAAGGATTATTAATAGTATTTTAACTCTTATAGGATATAATAAAACCAAATAAGTGCATGTTTTTTCTATAACAATATTACATAATAATATATTTAAGTTAATAATAAGAATAATTTAAATTATAAATGTTAGGGTCATTACATAATATATATGTATGAAAATTTTAGGAATCTATAATTTCTCTATTAATTCTATCATGAAAATTTACTCATGATATCCCCATTAAATGAAATTAAATGTAATTGTTGAGGTATTATCGTGGACGTCTATAGAAGCAACGTTAACCTCCATGAAATTTCATGATGTAAAAAAATACTTATAAATTATATTTTGACCATTTATTTTCAATGGAATTACATATAAGATTACCTTTGATGTCATATGAAAGATAAGAGACATACTATAATGAGTTTTTAAGTCACAAAAAAATAGAAATCATATCATATGAGAATTTAATGTCATACAAAATTTAAAAAAAAACTTATACGATTTTAGAAACAATGTTCAAAGGGTTCACAGAAGTCATATGGAATTTGTGTCAAAGTATTAAAAAATCATTAAAATATTTTTAAAATTGTGAAACTAATATGAAATTCATCACATTATTATAAAATCAAACTTATCTAAAAATTCCTCACATTTTATGTTAAAAATGACTTTTCACATGCAAAAATAAAATCATGGATTGTTCAACTACATCAGAAAGAGATTAAAAAAAATTAAAAACACTGTATTTTTTCATTTTCAAGTTAAATACAAAAAGGCTATAAAAAAATATAAACCCATTAGAAAATAAATAAAGCTATGAATTTATTCTTTAAAATTCATATGAATATTAATGAAAACTCAGGATGGATTAATGACTATATAGGTCAAATTAGTTATGAAGAGATGAGATTAATGGATACTAAAGGGATAGTAAAGGATGAAAGAATAATGTAAGTAAAATTATATAATTTTAATATTGTGAAAAAATATATAGTGTTTATGAAAACTGAAAGTAAGATACAAAAGATCAATATGTCAGAGTTGGTGAATACAAATATACATGGACTATCTTTGGTTCATTCTCATGGAGGAATAAACTACTATATAACATTTATAAATGATGAAAATTTTTAAATTAATTTTGTTATTTATCATGTCCAAATCCAATTCTTTTAGAATATATTTCTTATAGAGAGACATTATGGAAATATAGGCTAGATTCAACATGAAACACTTAAGTTCAGATATTAGTAGGTAGTAAATAAGTAAGGAATTCTATATATTGTTCTAGTGTAAAGGCATATAGTTTTAGAATATTTAACTAGGTACTTTATAACATAAAAAATACCTAGAGAAGATGAAGAATATGTTGGTTGAAATATAAATGATTATGATAATTAACACAGGATTCCCCAAGTCATTTTGGGAGAAAGGAGTGAATTGTGTGACATAGTTAATCAACCAGAGGCCTTATTATCCATTGGGTAGGAACATAAAACTTTTAGTGGGTCTAAAATAAAAGTGGATTCATCCCATCTCAAATCCCTCAGTTCACCAACTAATATCCATGTTGATGGTATGAAAAGAGCCATTTTTTGAGGATAAATCTTGAGAACTATATTTTTTTATTCATGAAGATAAATAATTTTCTTTTTCACTATTGAAAAACTACCTATTATATATGGTAAAAATTAAAAATTTGAAAATTCATGAATAAATTTTATTGTGGAATTGGAACTTATAGAGAAATTTTTATTGTATGAAAACGTCATTAGAAGATAAAGTTCTACTGAATAAACCTCTAGATGGTATGTATTTTTTGATAAATTCCCAAAAAATTCTAGTACCAGAAAACAAAACATTTAATAGTCGATTTTTTAGAAGGTATTCAATCATTTATGGTGTATCCCAGTCTTAAAGTAACAGATATATAAAGGACTATTGAATCTAAATCAAAATATTTAGTGGATAAATATATATAAATTTTAGTCTCAGAAGCTATATATCCATAGAGGGAGTTTTAGAGGTATAACAGAGAATTGAACCAAGTACTGAGGTATGAAAATGATATAAATTAGTTGAATCTAATAGATGATTGAAAACATGAGAGACTAGAATAGTAAAAAACATTATAATACTAAAATCAATGGGAGTTATCTTTGATTTATGAGATTCATTCAATTATTATATTTAGAATACAAGATCTTACAAAGAGGCCTGCTGGGACGAAAGTACGTAAAAAGTGGGTATATAAATTGAAGGGAAAAATAATAAGGTAGATAGATATATAAGGATAGGTTAGTTATGAAGGGGATTTAATAAAATAATGGTCTTTATTTCACAATTATATTTCTACCACTAGTTAAATATATGACTATTCAAATGGCAATGAGTATCATTTCTAATGATAGTTTTCATATGGAGTAGTTGGATGTGAATAAAACATTCCTCAACCGACAATAAATAAGGAGATATACATTGATTAATTGGTTGGATTCATAGATCATTAGAACTTGGATCTTGTGTGAAATATAAACTAATCCCTTAACATTTTTATAAAGGCACCAAGAAATTAGAATTAGATGTTTGACGACTTCATTAACAAGTTGAAGTTGATCTAGATAAATATTGACCATTTATATTACCTAAGTTATTCAATTAATGTATTTTCATCATATTACATATATAAATATATGAAATACTAATTTTGTGTCATATTAAGGAATGGATCAATAAACTAAAGGTTTTATTATTCATAAGTATTGATATGGAATATACTGGTTTGGAAAAATGTATTTTGAGGATTATTATTGGGAGGGAATTAAGTACCAGTACTATATACCTTATCTATTTAGATTACATCAAGAATTTTGTAGAATGATTCTATATGGGAAATTTGAAATTGGGGAATAAAATATAGGAAAGAAATTACAAGAAAATTAAAGAGAAGAAACCACAACGAGAAGAAGAGTTTGTGTATTTAGTGAAAATTATATAAACATCACATCCCATTATATTGATATATATGATGGTTTGTAATCCTCTAGACATTGAAAAATTAGTGGTATTTTAAAAACAATTCATTTCAGATCCTAAAAGTGGACACTAACACCTCAATATTTTATGAAATATTTTCTTTCTAATAAATTTAATTTTATTTATATCTTTCATTACACACAACACCAAGTTTTATAAAAACAAAAAAATATTAATATTATTAATTAAAAATGACAATTATTAATTGTCCATTATAGTTGGTGACATTACATATTCATAAATATTTATTATAATGTTTTTATATATCAAAATCATATTAATAAAAAAGAAATTAATTTTTAGTAAAGTCTTTATATGTTTCAAAAAAACTAATTTCTCAAAAGAAAATGTTTTTACTATATTTTTTAAACAAATAATAAAATTAAATTTCAGTGGAGTTATAAAATTTATTTTATAAAATAAAATTATTTTTTTAAATAATCATATAAATATTTACGTAGGGAGAAATTTTGAAATTTTCCAGAAAATGTATATTTTTCAACAATTATTGAAAAATACTGATTTTTGTAAAAATGTCACACCATTTGAGAAAAGTAATTAAATTAAATTTCCCATTATGTTTTTAATATTTTTTTAAGTACATAATTATTTTTTATTTATATTTATTCCACTTAATTTCTTCTAAATAAATATTATATTTGATTTCTGTATAAGTTTATTTTGGGGTTTAAAAACATGATTTTTTATAAAAATAGTTTCAAAGTGATTAATAATTATCATTTTTAATTTAATTTTAAAAAATAATTTTTAATTATTATAATTAAATTTATATATTATATAATAATAAATATTAATTTAAAATCATATAATAATTTGTAATAGCTATTGAGTTAATATAAAATGACGATTTTCATGAAAAATACACTTCTTGAAGAACAAAATTTTTTTCTCGTATATGGGTTGAATTTTAAAATATATTTCATGTATTATGTAGATTTAATGTGGTTAAATGGACTCAATTTTTTTAATAAATATAATTTATTTTATATAAAAAGGCCTAATTAATTTTTGGAAATAGTGAATAATTAAAACAGTAAAAATATTTTACCCTAGTTAAGGTAAAAACAAATTTACTAGGGGTTAATCCAAAAATATATTGTTTAAAATGACCTAAAAACTTTTATAAAATCTACTTGGATACCATATTTATATTATATAATTTCTCAATCTCTATAATGATCCATTTTGGATCCTTATGTCATGTGAAAATCATGGTTACACCTTTTTATTTTAAAAAAATACTGGTGTGCCACTCAACTCACTTATAATAGGTCGTCCACTATCCTCTCCTTTTTAGACCTTCATAGATTTTTTATCAGATAATAATTACCAAAATATCTTTTTTTACTTCCCTACACTTGATCTAGAGTCTATATTTTTATCCCAAAGTCGTCAAATGGATCCTTCCAGTACTTACCGAAGGAGGTTGTTTGAAAAGAGGTATTGTGCTTAACCGAGTGCCTTTATATTATTTTTTATTAAACATACTAAAAATATCATTAATTTTTTATTATATAATATCAAAAATATATATCATATATTTTTGTTTTATTATTTTAATAGTATAACCTAAATCCATCACATCTTCCATCAAATGAGATAAGAAAAATCATTCGTGTGTTTGAAGAACTACCACCTCACAGACCAATATTGTTCATTTTCCATCACCAAATTTCCCAGCTAGATATAATGATTTATTATATATATATATAAATATATTATATTTATGATATTATTATACTAATTGAATTATTATACCAAATGTACCTTCTTCTTTATATTATGTGGGGATATGATAACGTCGTTCGTTTGTACGGAGGAGCACAACGTCTCGAATCGATGTGATTACCTTTTCACTAACGCTTTGTATGGAATGTAATTATGGAAACTTTAATGAATATATGTGATATATATGAAATATAAATAATTCTATAAAATAAATATATTATTTATCTTCCTCTTTTTTATCTGCCGAAAAAATAGAAACAACATTCATGCGTACATACGACCTGCTATCTTCATAAATAATAAATTTCATTTTATATTTCTAAATTTATGGATTACTATAAATAAACATGTACTAAATAAATAAATAAATATATAATTATATATTTCTTATCATTCTAGAGATTATGGAACTATGTTCAATTCAACAAGAATAAAAATTCCAAATCAATACATACATGAAAAACAAAGAAGTTATTACCTGAAATGCAATTTTAACAAGGAATTATTAATAAATAGGTAATAAATGATCGTAACTATTTCATATATAGTATTTAATATACAAATATGGTTTTATAATGGATTTCCAATAAACTTATATTTTTTAAATATGAGGTTTGAACATTTACAAAGGAATTAGAGACTTAAGGTAATAGATTTTTGTCTCAAATTTCCTTCTTTTGGAAATAAGTTATATTATACACCTATCTTCTTATATAAGCTATATACTATACCTTTTAAATATTATATAATTAATATAAATATTTTCATCATATTAAATGTTTCATTTGATGTTATTATTTAATGAGTTTTATAATTTATGATACCAAAGTCATAAGGGTTTGATGTTAAAATCTCATTATTTATCAGGATTGTTTATGATTATGCTTTTGATGATGAAATAGTATTCTATATTTCTCAAGAGCTTCATGAAATTTATTATCCTATAATTATTTCATGAAAATAAATCCATTTCTTTCATTGTCCTCTCTTAATGTAATGAATATACCAAAATAATTTTTTAAATGTTCTCTTTATTCATAAACTCTTTTTCATAAAAATTCATGTTATTGTAAAAAAATTCACAACTTTTAACATTCCTCAAAGTATTTATTAAATTATTTTTATCCATGTTTTAATTTTATCAATGTGTATCAAAAGGAGTCTTCATGTCATTTTCCAAAAAAAATACTTGTTTGGTTTTTAATGAAAATGTGAATGGAATAATTGTTTTAATGTGTAAGACATTCATAAAATTTACCCCCATCATGAACATTACTTTCTTTGAAAATTCCTTTAAAATTTTTGAATTTTATTTTCAAAGAAATGAATTTCTAAAAAATTTTGTGAATTTTTAATTTCAATTTTTTTTCAAAGAAATGATATTTTTTTCAAGAAACATTCCCAGTTATTTTTATTTCAAAATAATTTTTCCAAATAAAATATAATAATTTTAGTTTGAATATTCTTTAATTGGTATATGACCCAAGGATTCTATTCTTATTATTTCCCTGGATGGTTTATGTTTATGATGATAATATTTTTGTGAAGCTCATTTCTCTTCCACGAGTTATACAATGATAAAATGTGTATGATACCTACTTTTTTTTTCCACATGTTATGATTTAATAAAATGATGACATGATTATGAAACATGTTTATTTTCAATGGGTTATGTTATGATGACATTTTTATGAAACCCATTTCTTTTATTAGGTTATGATATAATAAATGTTTTGTGATCTTCTGACATAAATATGTATGATAATCATTATATGATGAGTGGCACTTATATATACATCTAATGTATTGGGTAAATATTTATATCTCATGAGATGAACTAGACAGTAAAGGGAAGTGAGCTCAGTTCAGTAAGGTACTTTTTTCACTATGATATTCTTGGGTGTAAACCTTGACAACTAAAATGGATTTGGGAGTGAACCCATTTCACTATGATTACCTTTCCAATGACTCATAACTACTTAGGAAATGATTTTTATGCATATGTGTATGGATAAATTCCATGTATTATTCCAATGTTATGAACTTATAGTTCTTGTTATGACATTTCTTTATAATTCATGTCTTATGAACATACAATATTCATTTTAGGACTCAAGAGTGTGATCTTTTATATATACGGTAAGGTTTTAAAATTTTATCCTCATGTTATCATACCTTTATACTCACATTATGTTTATGCATCTTTATTGTTTAACCATACCAAGAATATGATCTCATCCTTTATTATGTTTACTTTCCCCAGGTTATGAAGAAATATATTATTTGTGATATATTTAATAAGGGTGATATTTATGAATAATGTAGGGGAATATTATTTAGCTCAACTATAGGCCATATTCTTTATGTGCCCAAGTTTCCAAAGAAAACATACGTAAATGATTATGCCATGTATCATTATTTTATATAATGAATATTTGTCTATTAAGATGTAATACATATATATGAGATGTTTGAGACTTAAACAATTGGTATCTATGCGAAGGATTAGCTAAAATTTGTAAACAATAATGAGAAAAATTTATTTATATCCAAAGTGATATGTCTATGGATATGTCTTGGGATATTTATAAGGATATATATAAGGACATGTTAATGTATAGAAAAATTTCCTATAATTGTGTTAAAGTATAGATATAGTGTTTTCAACTAAATTACAACCCTTTATTGATAATACAAGTGTATGTGGCTCCGACATTGTGGTACCTAGGGGCAATAACTCCAAAAAGGGTTCACTGAGCTAGACATTATTGTCACATATTTCATGATAATGGGCCTTGTTTCACCCCAAGTATGAAACTCCCAGAGGATATAAATTGTAAATTCACAAACAATTTATGAAACTTTATGAATTATTTAAATACTAACCATTAATGACCTATGTTAAACCTATGATGTCATATATTATAAAAAAGGCGTCATCTTTTATAAAAAATATAATTGTTGGTCAGATTAGGACACTCAAGAGGGGGTTGAATTGAGTTCTTATAAAAATTTATGTTAAAGAATTTACTTAAAATATTCTCCCAATTAAAAATAAAACAGGCCCATTAACCAAGGTAAGAAAATTATAATAGTTTGAATGTTCAAATAGATTATCAGAAGATTGATTAATTATCAGTAGTTTGAATATGATATATTGATATAACTTTCGAAAATACTCTAATAATGAAAAATAATTATAACTACTATCCAATAATAACTATCAATATAAAATTTACTTTTCTAAAATATAAATTAAAATAGAGAAAGACTAAATATAAATAAAAAAAAGATAAAACAAGTGGTTCAGTCTTAAGCTAAGACTTAATTCACTCCACTTGGTGATCACCTACCACCAAAAATTTTATATTAATAAACTTGCTCTATACCCTAGATCAAGGTTACTAATAGTACACAATACTATCTAGGTCACAAGACCTCTTCCACTTTTCTACGTGGGAAAATAAACAACCAGGTCACACAAGACCTCTTCCATAGTTATACACGGGTGAAGAAAAGTGTAGAAATATATTTGAGTGAGGATATCTTGTATCCTTCTGTTTAATGCAAGAGACAATGTGTGTGTTTTAATGTAGATACACACACTATTTGAAAAGTAATAACAAGAGTACACAATAGGGAAAAGATGATGAGAAAGGGTTAGAAATTCTTTGAGTGTTTTTCTATGTAGCTCTAGACTTGTAGGATGTAGAGGATGTGATTTTCGAGTCCTCTTATGAAAAAAGATTATCGTGAGTCTCGTGCACTGGTTTCCAGTTCAATGATATGTGTATTGTAGATATTTTTTTTCTTATATATTCTATTGTAAGGTATTTATCCACCATAGTTCAGCCATCAGGAAACAAGGGTTCTTCATGTGTTCTTTAGTATATGGATATTCTCTATTATTTTAGGCAATCCACAACTCGAATATTTACTCTTCTATATACTTTATCCAGTTCCATGATTTTATTTTATTTCGGGTGCATGTGTTGGAGCTGATAGGAAGCATGATTTCTACACCTATTACCTCGTATTGTCAGGTGAAATGTCTACAAGGAAACATTACTTATGTCAGTTTAATTAAATGAGTAAAATATGACTGTTATAAATAACTTTTAAATTAAATTAAAAAATAAAGAAAAGTGATTAAGGAATGATGTCATAGTTTTTCTTGAAACGATTTCACTTGAAAATAGTGTATTCTACTTTTCCATTGAGAAGTGATATAGTCATAGTGCCACTATCACGGTGAGATCTGAAACCAATAGCATAGATGTAGTGTTAGGATCATGGTGTCTCAGGTAACAGTGTCTAGTCCTTTGTCAAAACTTTGAAAGGTGTCTTGGAGATAGTAGTAAGGAACCAATGTCATAAACATTATGAAAATGAAACTAGCTATGGTGTTAGAGTCATGGTGTCTGTATTATAGTGTCTACATCAAAGTGTTTGGGTTATGGTGTCTGAGTCACGGTGTTAGGGTTACGATGTCTGAGTCACGGTGTTTGAGTGTTACAGTGTTCGGGTTACAATGTCAGTGACTTTGCCAAAATCTAGAACCGGTGGCCGACTTACAGTTTCTCAGATGTAGCCAAATATCTATAAACTGTCTTAAGAATTAATATTCAAAAAATGAATTAGACTTAATCATTTGTATAATAAAACATAATAGAACAAGATCAAACATATTTTACAGTATTCAAACACGATTTCTGAGATTATGAATCAGGATCTTGTGAGAGTTTAAACCGTGAGTTTTAAGCATTAAATCATAAGGAAACCAAAAAACTACAAACATGATTTGTGATATGGTAAACATGATTAACTTGATTTTTGAGCATTGAAACATGATTATACATGAGGATTCCAACAATGTACCCCCATTTTGATGATAAAAAATCATGGCATTTTTTAGCCATATATTTTAAGAATGAAAAGATATTGGGCATATATATATAAATGGTGCTGCTTCCATAAATTACTTTTTTTATTTCTCCCCATTTTGGTATTATGAAAAATATAATAAGAAAAAATAAAATAAAGGCTGAATGATGGTAAGGATGAAAATAAACAAAAATAGTACACATTGTATTGGATAGAAAGATAAAGATCATTACAATCATAAGGAAAAATTAAAAACATTCCTATCAAAAAGATATCCTTACCTTCTATTTAGGGCCAATATTATTCTCTTTTACCTTGGCAGAAATATCAGGAGGAGCTGCAAGAGGATAAGGAGAAGTGGTATATGGAATAAAGCCAATTTTGAGAGAAGGAAGAGGCACTCCTTTAAACATAGAAGGTAAAATAGTTGGTTTTGTCGAAGACCAAGGTGAGGGTTGCTGAAAAATGATAGGTCTGACCTAGAGTAGAGCTTGAGATATAGGCATGGAAGCAAGAGCAATGGAATTTGAAGAGAAATGGGTTGAACTAGGCCGCAAAGGGGAAGCTACATGACCCACTATTACAATTCTTTTCAAATGGAGATAAGGCTTCAAAAAATTGATAAAATCATTAATTACCTCACCTCCATATTTCATATCCTTTTCAAAATCATCCATATTATAAATAAAATTTTCCAAAGTAGGCATTAACTCTTTCATTTTATACACTTATTCCATACAATCTTGATTTACGGGAGGCATTTTGAGATTTTCCAAAAGTTAATTGAAATGACTAGTCAGTTGGTGCTTTGTATAGATCCTTTTGAAGTAGAAATAAACCTTTTTAGTAATTTCATCGTTGTATGTAGAGGCTTCCTTTGAATACAGTCAAACCATGTCATGGAAATGCTCACTATTTTGGACAATCTTGGAGGGGATATCTTGAATAGACTGACCTTTTAAAGGCTGAAGCCCTTCTGGAATCACCTTTCTGAGTACCGCACTGTCTAATAGTTAAGATGGTTGAGCAGGTTTAGTAGAGGAAGAAGGAAATGGGATGAATGTAGAGGGTGTAGGAAGACTCTTGAGAACAATCTCAAAAGTGTTCTTAAAAACAATAGGCAACTCATTGATTGAGGATACCAATCCTCAAACTTCATTTTCCAACATAGCATTGTTTGAAACTACCTTTTCAACAATAGAGACCAAATTAGGTTGGATTAGAGTCACAACATTTTTAGAAACTTTGTTAGCATCTTATGTGCTGAAACAAGCAACAAGGGGTTAAATTGTTTGAAATTACTTCTTCAGTTCCTCAATCATATATTTTAAAGATTTCACTTCCTCAATTAATTTCTGATTTTCAATCCTAATTTCTTGAATTTCATGCAACATCCTTTGTTAGGTTTTCTAGATAAGTTTATCCAAGAGCATGCCAATATCCTATTTTCTTAGATGAGTTATAGGAGTAGGTTAAGATTTCAAAATATTTTCGAAACAAACCATAATACGTTCACCAATTTTTTTTAAATCCTCATGGATCACAAATATAATAGATTCTTGTGAAATGTTAAGTGAACAAACCAAAATATACTTTGGTTCCTTAGAAGGTATAACTTATGGTACAGAAATAGGTTTCAATTTAAAAGATATTGTGAGATCAATTCCTCTCACTGAATCCAACTGAGAGTTAAGGACATCAAAATAGCTGGGGAATTTATACAAGGTGTCTGCAGGGCATGTCTCTATAAAACCATGAACTTGAGTACTTTCAAAAATGGAATAATTCTCCCCCTTAATAGGTGATTATCTGTTGGGACTAAGAGACTCAATCGCTTGGACTAATTCCATCTCTTATATTCTAGAAGGTTAGAGAACTTCTTTAGCTACTTGAAAATCTTACTCCATCCTTTCCCAAGTATTTGAAATAACTTTAGGTTTCTAAAAGTTCTGTAGGAACATCTTGTTCCTCTACACCAGTAATAGGTCCTTTTTAGCAATAATTTTTAAAGAAAATATCTCTTAAACAACTTGTGGGACTGGTAGGCTACTGCCTTCTTCATCTAAGACAATTTTTTTCCTCAAGTGCAGCTTCTGCATCTCCTACTTCTTCACTTGAGTATTCGACAACCTCATCAGGTTCTAGACCAGTGTCAGATTTATCCTTAGGTTTTGAAGGATTCTCAATTGGATTGAACTCCTCATATAGTCTGTCATTTTCTTCCACCCCAGATTGTTTCCAAGGATTCTAGTTAATTTTCATCATTCAGAGTGTATCCTTAGATATACAAAACTTATAATCCTCAATAACTTCTTCATTTGAGCCAACTACTTTTTTTGGCAGAAACTTTTGTAGAAATAAATCTTGAATAAAACATGGAGGTTGATTTTGAAGTAGTTTTGATCATATCACTGATTTGAGGAATAATGTACTTACATAAGTTGATCTTGTGGCCATTTTTCATTATATGTATCATAAATACATCTTGAAACTTTAGGGTTGAGAAATCTACCTTCCTTGGAAAAATAAGATTTTGAATAACATGAACAAAAACCTTGTTTCTCCATCTAACTCTGATTCAATTGGCCTTATTTTCTTTTTATTTCTATTTAGTCTTCCCAATGCCTCTTCTAGGTTAAAAACATCACTCGGAGGAGGATTTCTTCACTAATTATCTTCATAAATTCCCTCATGAAGTATTTCAAGATAGGAATCCCACAATCTGGATGAAAAGGTACACATTTTTCCATTTATCTAACTTCTAACAATGAAATCATTCATTGAGTCACAAAATAACTGAAGAAACTGATAAAACTAGGAAAAAATATTTAGATAGATAGGTCACTTCCATTTAGTGAACCATTTCAAACATCCTTATTCATAATTTTTTTTTAAAATTAACGAATTACTTGTCAGCATCCACCGCAGACATACTTCTTTCTCTGGCACTATAGTTCGATCAATAAGGCCTGGATTCAGTAGTCCTTCAAGCATTATTTTAAGAGCCCTTTTTACTTTCTTCTAAGACCTTCGCTTATCAGGATTAAATGAAGAAGGTATCTTCATTATGGGAATCCAATATAGGTTCGAGAAGTATAATGAGTTGAAGGAGGGAAAGAGATTTGAGAGACAAGGGTTTCTCGTTTCAAGAGAGGATAGCTCGAGCGAAGAGACAAGTGAAAAAATTTCATGTTTTTATAATTTAGGGAGTCCAAATGTCATAAAAACAAATGCACGGTATAAAATTAATAATATAATCGATACATTGATATGGGTAATAAAATATAAAAAGAGTAATTCATTATGGTGAGTCTGGAACAGGTCATCATGGTGTCATCATTACGGCGTGACTCCAAATGGTGCGACCATATCATTAAGAAAACTAGTATAAGACTGTAACTGTGAGATCAAAAACATGATATAGTAATTCCAATATAGTAACTTTTAAAATTGTGAATCATGAAACAATAAACTATGAAAAAGTAAGTGTGATACAATAAATTCGAGACTGTAAACCTTTCACTTAATTCATATCATCCCTAAATCATGTATGATGTAATCTATCCTTTTATAATTTAATGTTTTAGTCAATATATCAGGAAGATGATGTTCAGTTCCAATGAATTCCAAAGTGATATCACTTTTTTGATAATGATCTCTCAAAAATTGATGTCTTACATCAATATGTTTTGTCCTAGAGTGTGAAACAAGATTCTTTGAAATTTTAATAGCACTTTTATTGTCAAATTTTATAGGTACATGTTTGAATTGTTATCCATTGTCTAGTAATATTTTTTTAATCTAAAAAATTTGTGCACAACAACTACTGGAAACTATGTATTTAGCCTCGGTAGTAGATAATGCAACTGAATTTTGTTTATTACTACAACTTGATACAAGGTACTTTCTTAAAAGTTGACATGTTCTAGAGGTTATTTTTCAGTCTAACTTATAACCACAAAATCAGAATCTGAATAGCTAACTAAATCAAATAAGTTTCCTCTAGGATAGAAAAGTCCTAAATTGGTTGTATATTTGAGGTATTTGAAAAATAATTTTAACATCATTTAAATAAGACTCTTTGGGGATTTCTTGGAAATGTGAACACTTGATAGAACTAAACATAATATTAGGTCAACTAGAAGTTAAGTAGAGTAAACTTCTAATCATTCCTCTATAAGTTGATTGATCAACAGATTTACCATTTTCATCAAGATCCAATACACAGGTAGTACTCATTAAAGTATCACTAATTTTAGTGCGATCCAAGACAAAACATTTTAGAAGATATTTAGTATATATTTTCTGACTTAAAATAATACCTTCCTTATTTTTAAAGATTTGAAATCCAAGAAATAATTTTAGATCACCGATTAAACTAGTTTGAAATTCATTTTTCATCATCTTTGAAAAATATGTGCATAAAGTATTTCTCGAAGATCCAAAAATGATATCATCAACATAGATCTGAACAACTATAATATATTTATAAATTCGTTTTATAAATATAGTAGGAACAGATATAACTTTTTACAACTTTTAGAAATAAGAAAACTACTTAATCTATCATAACACACTCTTGGATCTTGCTTTAAACCATATAAGTCTTTTGTTAATTTAAAAACATTATTCGGAAAGTGAGGGTTTTTAAAACCATGGGGTTGTTCAAAAAAAACATCCTCCACTATATTACCATTTAGAAATACACTCTTGAAATCCATTTGATATAGTTTGAAATTTAGATGTGCGGCATATGCAAGAATGATTCTAATGGATTCAAGTATAGCTACTAGTGAAAATGTTTCTTCATAATCAGTTTCTTCTTCTTGAATATAACCTTGCACAACCAATATAGCTTTGTTTCTCACTATATTACTAGCTTCATATACTTTTTTCCTAAACACTGATTTAGTTCCTATGGTCAAGATGTCTTTAGATCTATCCCCAATTTTCCAAACTTTATTCCTTTCAAACTAATTTATCTCCTCTTGCATAGTCATCACCCAAAATTCATCATTGATAACATCATTGATGTTTTTAGGTTCAAGCTGTGACAAGAAAGTTTAATGTTGAACCTGTTTTCTAAGGTAAGATCTAGTTTGTGTTCCTTTATCTAAATCTCCAACAACATCATCTAAGGGATGGTTCTTAAGAGTTCTAATAGCTCTAGAAAAAGAATGACTAGTAATTTCAGGTTCTTCAATAGGTTCATGTTTATTATGGCTTGAATCTGCATAATATCCAGAACTAGAAGTTTTAACATGTTTCTTTAATAAGATGGTCAGAATATTTATCAGTAATTTCTAGATTTGAAATATCATCCTCAAGATTATATAGGTAGGTATTAAGCTCATGTGAATCTATTTCATCAAATTTGACATGTACAGAATCTTGCACACATTTTTTCTCTTGTTAAATACTCTATATGCTCTACTAGAGATTGAATATCCTAAAAAAATTTCTTCATCACTTTTTGATAAAAACTTATCATGATTATCCTTATTATAAAGAATATAGACTTTGAAACCAAAAACATTGAAGTAATTAACCTTGGGTTTTCTATTATTCCACAACTCATAAGGATTTATTTTAATAATTGGTCTAATTAATACTGTATTGATAATATAGCATGTTGTATTGATAGATTCTGCCCAAAAGTAAATAGGTAATTCATACTCACTAAGAATGGTTCTAGAAATTTCATATAAGGTTTTATTACTTCTTTCTACAACACCATTTTGTTGAGGTATCCTAGGGGTATAGAAGTTATGAATATAGCTATTTTTTGAGAAAAAGGATTCAAACTCTTGGTTTTCAAATTCACGGTCATGGTCACTTCTTAGAGATTTTATTCAAAGTCCACTAAGATTTTCTACAGTCCTAGAATACTTGGTGAAATGAGAGAAGACTCCACTTTTGTGAGCCAATAAGAAGGTCCAAGTATACCTAGAATATTCTTCTACTATAGCATAAACATAGTGCTTCCCATTTAAACTAGAAAATCTTGATGGTCCAAACAAATACCTCTAAACCAACTCAAGAGGTTGAGAAGTTGAAACATATTTCTTTGGATTGAAAGATATTTTGTGATGTTTACCCTTTTGACAAGGATTACAGACTTTATCATTTAGAATCTCAGGTTTAGGTAGGTCCTAGACTAAACCATTTCTGGTAAGATTCCTAAGGAAGTGCATATTGTAGTGTCCTAGTCTTACATGCCAAAGAAAGGATTCTTTGTGAAATACACTTAAGCATGAAACATTTTGAGAAACTAAAGAATCTAATTTAACATCATAAACATTTTCATTTCTTAAAGAAGAAAATATTTGTTCATTTTTAGAGTTGAAAACATTATAAGCATAATTTTAAAATTTAACATAAAATCCATCATCATGTAGTTGTGAAATACTAACCAGATTATATTTCAGTCCATAAAAAAAGTACTTTAGAAATTTAAACTGAGTTAGAGTTACTAATCTGGCCTAAGCCAATTATTTTTCCTTTAGTATTTTCACCAAAAGTTATATTCCCACCATCAATATTTATTAAATTCTTGAAGAATGAGTAATATTCTATCATGTGTCTTGAAAATCCACTGTCTAAGTACCATAATATTTTATATAAGCTATTCAAATAGTTTTCATACAAAATAATAAACAAAAAATATTTTGGTACCTAAATTTGTTTCGGTCTAGTAAAATTTTTAATCAGTGATTTAGGAACCCACATCTTCTTCCAAGGTTTCCTATAAGCTTTATATAACATATTTGAAAAATAGACCCTATTTGGTCCAGAAAAACTAGAAGTAGTAAAATATTTTCCCGAACTGTAACTAAAAGAAAAACTTTCACTTTTAGGAAGAAAACAGATTTTCTAGATATATTTACAAACTTGTTTTTGGTGATATTCCTTTTCCCAGGTTGGTATCCTATACTAGTAGTGTATCTTGGGGGATTTTTTTACCAAAAATCTATGTAAGATTATTTTTTCCATTGGTTAATTTATATAGGTACTTTTTCAATTACTCATTAGATAACTTAAGTTCATTATTTTCTTTAAGTAATAAGACATTTATCTCTTTATCTACAGTAAGTTCAGATTTGACAGTAGTAGTCAAGGCATGCTATTTATTTAAAGATTTATATTTATCTTTTAGTTCATTACAAATGTCTTCAAGAATATTATAGTATTCAAATAATTCATCACTTGTCATATTTTTGGAATCAATTTCATCTCTAGAATAATAGGAATTTTGTATAATAGATTATTGGGTTACCTCAGATGTTTTTGTCATAAAACACATATTGGCCTTGTCAGACTTCTTATCATGCGAAGACTATGAGTCACTTGAACTATCCTCAGAATCACTCCATCTTGCATTCATGGACTATTTATACTTTCTAAATTTTCCCTCATATATCTTCCTATATTTTAACTTACAAAAATAATCCTTTACATTTCCTTTTCTTTTTAATTCACAACAGACTATTTCATCAGATTTTTCACCTCTTTTCCAATCCTTCTTCCAGTTTCCCTTATGATCATATCTTCCTTTGATGTTAGGATTTCTGAAAAATTTCTTTCTTCTATAAATTTTATTAATCGCATGGATAATCAATCCATTTTCTCATTACATTATGATAATTATTGTTCAATACTAGAACTTTCTACAGGGGATTGTAATTTATCTTTTTTCCTTATGTTTAGAGGTAGTAGTCTTAAATGCCATAGAATTACATTTGGGTTCATCCTCCTCTTCTTTGTTGACTTTTAATTCTTCCTAATATATCGTCAACTTTATTACCATCTCCTTGACTGGAAGATAGCTAATATCACAAGATTCTGTAATTGAGACAGAAGTCCCTCTCCATCTATCTGGTAAGCATCTGAGTATTCTTATGATTTTCTCCTTAGCTATAACATAACTTCCCAAAGAGATCATAGTGTTCGCAATTTCATTAAACATGAGATAAATGTCAGAAATAGGCTCATCAGGCTTTATTTGAAAGTTATAATATTTAATGGTATATGTGTTAAGCCTCATTTCTTTAACACTAGAAGTTCCTTCATGTGAAAGAGATAAAGTATCCCAAATTTCATGGGCTGTTTTACATGAATGTTTTTTGTTAAACTCTTCATCTCATAGAGAAAAGTATAATGGATTCATTTCTTTGAAATTATTATTATAAGTAGTCTTATTTAGGTCATCCCAAGTGTGCCTATCAGTATAAAGAATCTTATATTCATCTATAATTAAAGACCAAATTTTAAAACCCATACTTTCCATATGCATTTTAATTTTAATTTTCCATTATGCATAATAGGTTCCATTAAATAATTAAGGTCTATTGGTAAGAGAACATTCTAATCTATTATCCATACTAAATAAATAAACTTTTAAAGAGCTAGAAATTTAGAACTAATATAAATTTAAAGATATTTAAAACATAAATTTAATCACAGTTGAAAACAATTTTAAAAAGATTAAAATCTTTGATAATATGGATTTTAAAAATTCCTATAATAGAAAATGTTGGTTTTATTAGGACACTAAATAGGGGGGGGGGAGGTTAATTTAGTTCTTATAAAAATTTCTGTTAAAAATTTTACTTAAAAGATTCACTCAATTAAAATTAAAATAGGCTAGTTAATCAAGGTAATAAAATTATAATAGTTTGACTATTCAAATAGCTTCTAAGAAGATTGAGTAATTCTTAGTAGTATCAATATGAGATATTTATACAACTTTTGAAACTACTCTAATAATTAAAAATAGTTATAACTACTATCCAATACTAACTATCAAAGTAAAATTTAATTTTCAGAAATATAAATTAAAATAGAGAAAGACTAAATAGAAACACATAGTGGATAAAACAAGTGGTTCAGTCTAAAGTTGAGATCTAATCCACTCCACTTGGTGATCACATTCCACCAAGAAGTTTATATTAATAAAATTTATCCACACCCTATATTGGGTTTACCAATAGTACACAGGACTATGGAGGTCACAAGACCTCTTCCACTATTCTATGTGGGAAAACAAACAACCAGGTCACACAATACCTCTTCAACAATTATTTGTAGGTTAAGAAAAGTGTATAAAGATATTTGAGTGAGGATATCTTGTATCCTTTAGTTTAATATAGGAGATAGTGTGTTTGTTTTAATGAAGATATACACACTTCTCTAAAAGTAATAAAAATAGTACACAATCGAGAAAAGTTGATGAGAAAGGGATAGAAATGATATGAGTGTTATTCTATGAAGATATGGACTTTTTGGATGTAGTAGATGTTATTTTAGAGTCCTCTTGTGAAAATAGAGTATTGTGAGTCTCGTTCTATGGTTTCTAGTTTGATGATATGTATATTGTAGCTCTTGTTGTTCTTAGAGATTCTGTTGCGAGGTTGTGATCCACAACAGTTCATCCACCATAAATTGAGAGTTCTTCATGTGTTATTCAATGTATGGATACTCTCTTTTATTATATGCAATCCATAACTCGACTCTTGACTCTTCTATATACCTGCTCTAATGCCACCCTTTTATTTTTATTTCGGGTGCATGTGTTGGAGCCGACAGGAAGCATTATTTCTTTACCTTGTACCTCGTACTGTCACATGACATGTCTACAAATAAACATTAATTATGTTAGTGTCATTAAATGACTCAAATATTCTCATGAACCGATGCTACCTGGGATCGAGCCGCAACTACCCTAAGCCCGCCTCCATAGGCCAGGGGCTGGTGACCAGCGCCGAAGGCACAAAAACTCGAAGAGGCCTTTTCCTAAGTACCTGTACACACACATGCATCATACTCAATGAAAAAGTGCAGAGTAAAAAGAAAATCAAAGTACCAATTGATATAAATAAACCACAAGGTGAATCAACCTCTAAATAGTACAAATGAAGTGCTGAAGGTAAATTTAAAAGAAAAAGGAAAAAACACGCGCCCAACTAGAGAAGAGCCACAACCCGGCAATAGGTAAACAAAATCAAACAGCTGGGAGGGTCCCACACCTAGAACCTGATGACAACCACCGCACGCGGTCCAAGCTCTCAAACTCCTAATCTTTGCAGAGGTCATGACCAACCTGTCCATCGTCTGCAAGGGAACAACAAGGGCGGGCAAATCCTAAGCAGGGGTGAGTATAAAAATACTCAGTAGGATACCTCGAAGGCTCGAGGGAGAAACAAAGGAGGTACCGAAGGGTGAGTAGTAGATCGAACAGGGGAAATTAAATGAGTACAACCGACAGTGCAGTAAAGAGTACTGCAAGGAGTGTAGTAGAGTAACATTAGAGAGTCTAGCTCAACCCAACAAGAGAAAGAAGATAGACTCGTCCAGACACAAGGAGCTGGAAATGGTGAGAAGATGAACTTCTCGTCGAGTGTTCGCTACATATAGCAGGAGAGTAGACTCGTCCAACCACGAGAAGCTAGAAACAGAAATCATGTGGCATACCCCACACGTCTTTGCCTCTCCTAGAAGGAGAGTATCCAAAAACCAAGGAGTGGGTACTGGAACAAGGTATACATATACATATGCTATGTGAAGAAGCCCGAACAAGATCGTAAGGGGATCTCCGTCCCGTAGCTCAGCCTAAGAAAGTGAGTAGCCAACAGTCCCAAAAGTAAACACCATAGATGCCCAACATATGCATGTATGCCTCGAACTGCAAGTCAAGGGGCTCAAATCACCGCACCTTGACACTATCCACTTTGGGCGGCACTGACTCACCCACATGGTTTTAGGTCATGTCGCAAGGATGCGTCTCGGTGGGGGAAAGCGCCCCTCGTACTTGAGAGTTCTGGGGGAATTTCAAACCACACCTCATCACTACCACGCAGTCGAGAGGTGTCCCCAAAGTCGAAATGCGACCCCCTACCCAGCCCCGCTAGAGGGTAATCCCTGGAAGTCGACGGGTTCCCACTAGAGGGAGACCCGAAAAAAGTCGACAGGTGCCACACTTCCCAGTCCCGTAAAAGGGTAATCCACTAGAGGGAGACCTGGATAAAGTCGTCAACGAGTCCCAATTCCCAGTCCCGTAAAAGGGTACTCCACTAAAGGGAGGCTCAGAACCGTCATCGAGGACCACATCCCAGCCCAGCTGAAGGTAAACACGGTATCAGGGACCACTTCCTAGCCCCGCTGGAGGTAAACCCGGAACCGCTCTGGCCATCCCTGTTGGATGGTACTGCTCGGTGAACACTACTGTACTGGACATCCCTGCTGGATGGTAACCCACTGGCCATCCCTGCTGGATGGTACCGCACCGGCCAGCCCTGCTGGAAACCACCTCCGGGCCAGCCCTGCTGGAAACAACTTCTTGGGTAGAGGATCGGTGCCTACGTAAGGTATTGGTCACACTGAATCCACAAGAACTCTACCAGGAAACACGAAGAAAATCTTCCGGCCAAACTATCGAGAACAGGACCAGGGGAAAACCACTCAACCGTGCTGGTCGAAACTATCGTGAATAGGACCAGGGGGAACCCACTCAACCCTGCTGGTAAAACAAACAAGCACAAAACCAGGGGAAAAATCAACCCTGCTGATCCAAAAACGAAAACAGAACTAGGGGAACTCAACCCTACTGGTCAACAAACGAGAACAGAACCAGGGGAAAACTCAACCCTACTGGTCAACAAACGAGAACAATACCAGGGGAAAAATCATCCGTACAAGTCTATAAATGAGAACAGAGTTACCTTATACGTCGCGAGAGGTCAAAGGTACGTAAAGAAGATCACAACACACACATGGGGCCCACATGACGTGTGACCCCACGTCAACCCCAACAAAGTGCACAAACATTCTCAGGTACAAACAACCACATGTACCTACAAACGTTCCCGTATACTCCCAGAGTATACCACGTTTCCAGCCCAGAGGCTATCATGCACACGACACCCAATGTCAACACGAAGGGTGTAAACATAACAACTCCAACTTACCACCTCAACGACTAAGGCACGACCAACCACATCTCATAAAGCATTTACTTCATTCACATGGTAGTGCACGTGATCACAAGCCAAGGGACCGATTCCGGACACTACAAGAAGAACCGCTACCATAGAACCCTTCATATTTCCACATTTAATAAGATCGCATAAGATGCTCTGCTTGCCTGAACAGATTACATCGTTGTAATCCTCATGGAAAAACATGCGAGATGGGATATTTACTTGCCTCAAACGGATATCCGACGGAAAAGTCACCAACACCGCTTTACGCCCGAACGACGTCCCGTGATCCCGAGCCTCAGTCCCAAAAACAGTCGGGCGCATCACACCATTGCGATCCCCTTGGGAAAACACGTCAAAAGGACTACTCACTTGAGTGCAATGGATATCCGAAGAAAAAGATGCATTCCGACATACCGAACATGAGCGGTGCTGCGTGGGACCCGCATCCCGGTCCTGAAGCGCTACCAACAGATCTCACTGTTGCGATCCTCTCGGAAAAGTACATAAGATAGAATATTCACTTGTCCAAAACGGACACCTGATGACAAAGCTGGAAATCACCGCCAACTCCCGAAACGGCCCTTGCAGGGCTCGCACCATCATGCATAATTAAAGTGGGCATATTACGCCAATGCAATGCCCTCGAAAAAACACCCAAGATCGACTGCTCGCACACCCCAAATGGGCATCTGACGAAAGATTTGTAAAGCGCTGCACGCAGCTCGTAAGACAGGCTGTAGGACCCTTGCCTCAACTCTGGTTTCAATGCCTGAAACCACGCTGGAAAACTCCGGCTCAATGCCAGGGTCGCAACGGCACTGACGACGCTCAATTCGGACATCAGATGTGTCTGCGCTGTCCAAAACAAAACCCCCCGGCAAACGCCAATTCACTTAAAGGGTTGTCGTGCCTCCTAGGCCCCTCATTTCGGGAATTAAAACCCCCAAAACCATCTCAAAAAGTTCCCCTAGATTTAAGGAACGCGTTTCCGCTGACGGCACGCGAATCCGATGCTCGGTCTATATTTTGTGGGGGGTTTTAATGTTTTTATCGGACCAAAATGGGGGGTTGGGCCGGTTCGTCCGACCCACCCCCATCCTGGACCGGCGGTCCGTGGTCCACTGCGCGGACCTCCCTGAATCACCCGGACCAGCTCGTCCGGTCTAGCTCATCTAACACGAACCCGCATTTACGGGTCCTTTGTCTGCCAGCCGGGGTCCAAAGACCATGGTCTTCTCCCTCATCAAAGAAGACCCGCACGCTGCGGGTCTTGCTCCCCTGATGTCGCCGCCTCGCCGACCACGTCCCGCACCCTGCTCACCGACGCCGCTCATCCGGCACCTCGCCCTACTGCCGAACATCCGCGCTGCCCTCAGCTTGCCCTGCTGCTCCCACTGAAGACCGTCGTCGCCTTCGGCGAGGCCCGCTCGCCTGGCTGCTCGACCCCGACCGCCTTGCCTTCGCCGACGCCTCCAGCTCACCGAGCCGCCGTGCCGGCCTGTTTCCACCACCCGAGAGCCTGCCAGACCACCTACCAGAACCCTCAAAACTAGCCGGAGAAGCTCCAAAACCACTGGAAAAACCCAAAACCCGCATTCTTCGACGGACCGCTGCGGACGCCTCAAGACTCGGATTTACAAACCAAAAAGTGCGGTGGAAAGCTCAAAAGATAATCTACGCAACTATGGGATTTTCTAGGAGATCAAACAGAAATTATATGCAAAGAATCAATCTCACTGTAGGTGCGTGAAATTAAAAACGAAACGCACGATCCTACCTTGTTGGGCGTTGCCCGGAGCTTCGCCGTCGATCCGCACCCCTCCGTTACCACTTCCACCTTGATCGAGGAGGGGGGAGGAGGAGGAGAGGTTGAGGGTGATGGGGGTTTCTCCAGGGGATGAAATGGGAGGGGAGGAGGAGAAGGGGGAAGAGATGGGTTATATAAAAAAAATTAATTAAAACATTTAATTAATTTAAACCCCCTATATGACCCGCATCCGAAACCTCCGGCGTGGTAAAGATTAAGCTTCCCCTATGGTAAACACCACATCCCGAGCACAACAGAAATCTAGAAATTTTAATCCGAGGCTCCATTTGAATGTTATAAGATTTAACGTCCGAAGCCGCTAAATTATGAAAACGCCCCTGGTGGCATTTTTCAAAGAAGGCCCGCGCTCGTGAAAGTTGCACCCCTCCTAGGGTAAAAGGAACGCTCTGGAATCAATAGTGCCCTCATTTTTCCAATCCGAGAAACTATTTAAGAGAAACCCAAGTTTAACCATTTAATGAATAAATTAATTATTTTAATTATCCATTTAACGTTCCGTTAACGAGTGAGGGGTCCAAACGTCCCGCGCTGTCATGATTTATGTCATTACTAGGGTAAACACCCCATTTCAGACCCATCCATACACTCAGATTTCTGATCCAGATCACCGTTTAGGATTTATCCCATTTATTCGGCGTTCTGAGTGCGAACGCACTGAAAATTTAATTCCGGCCACACCAGGGCTCGGAATCGCACACTGTCTGAAGGCGCTGCTCTGGAATAATATCAAGAATATTCCAAAGTATTTTATATCAAAAACCAGGTTCTTAAATCATTCCCTCCTTCATGATTTTCATCCTTGAAAAGAAAAACCAGGGAACAACTCAGGATACTAAGCCCACACCTGGCTCTCCCATACCCATAAGAACTCTTGCACAGTCCTACGTCACCGCACACAGACCAAAGGATTTGATATGTTAACGTGAGGTCTGCCCTTGCCGATGACGTGCATAGGAGCACAAACACATCTCCTCAGGTAAGTGACGCGGGAGACATCATGCACCCACTTCTGACTTTGGGGTTAGGGAAAGGCAGTAGGGAACCTTGACATCACTTTTTATGGTCTCAAACGGCCCAAAGGCTCTCGGGGGAATCTCACCTCCCCGACCGAACCCTTACGTTGCACACCGTGACTGGAATCACTGTTTGGACCTGGAAAAAAGCCCGGTTATTCCCTGATTCAGAATATCCATAGGGTGAAACACCCAAGGATATCTGGTCACACAAGATTTCATAGTCGATTTCCCATGACCCAAACTCTCTTACATGCTCGGAGAGCGAAGGAGTCAACACCATCGACTAGAGAAAAGGGTCCCACTCCTTTTACCTTACCAACATAGGGTTACACCAACGCCCCGCACCACCCTGGTAACAACTCACACAAGGAGCAGGGAGAAAAGCATTTCACACACATAGTCTAACAATTCTACTAGAAAAAGTAGAAGATCTGTAGAGCGTACCTCTTATCACCCCATGCTCTGTAGGATAGTAGACATCCAAAGCTCGCGGCTGTCCGTGGTCCCAACTGTCAGCTCCCAGAGCCAAACATGGTCCGCCTGGTGGTGATGGGAAGACCTCATAGGTTCGTCCTCCACTTCCAGCTCCTCCCGCTCCTCTACGAGCACCACCTATTTGGGCGCAACTCCGATCACTGCGCTGCCTCTACCATGATGGTGCACCTGATGCCTACCCGATGCTCTCCACATGCCTGGTCGGGCAGTCCCGTGCCAAGTGACCTCACCCATTACAATCATAGAACCATCACTCTTCGGGATGACCTGGTTCCCTCCAGTTCCAATGTGGTGTACGACCACGTCCCTGAGTCCGGTTGTCAGAAAGCCACCTGCGTCAAGGTTCTGCTTGCTGGCGCCTGCTAGCTGCGGTAGACGTCTCGACTCTGTCGAGCCTGCTGCCACTACCAACTGTAGAAAGTGACAGGAAGCTTTCTGTCACCAATGCCTGATCTAGCACCCTGACATAAGTGGGAATGCCCAGGGTACTATGATAGCACGAATATCTCAGCGGAGACCCTGCTCAAACTCCCACGCTCGTAAGTTGTCGTCATGGACCAAGTCCGGGTAAAAGTGTGCACGGTCCGCAAAACTAGCCACATAATCAGCCACCGTTATCCCTCCATAATGAAACTGCATGAGCTCCTGAATCCGAACGGAGCGTAAGCAGGAGGGAAAAAACTCCTCACGAAACAACAACTGAAAGTCGCCCCACAAAAGAGACGACTCGTCAAGAAACTGAGTCACCAGACTCCACCAACGCCAAGCTGCTCTGCGGTAAAGGTTGGCGGCCAAAGCCACCATAAGATCTGTTGACGTCTATACTAGCCTGAAAAGGAAAACCACTATCTCCAGTCAAACCTCTGCTGCCTGAGGATCTGGATCAACACTGAACCTCAACGGCCTTTATCACTGGAACTCACGGTGCGCGCTCAACCTGTGCTCAAGCTCAGTCTACTCTGCTGAAGCTGTCTCCTTCTCAACAGGTGGGGGTGCTGTTACCGACCCACCCGGAGAAATGGACTCACATGATGGGTCCTGAACTGAGGTCTCATAGCTCACAGGGTCGTAGTCACGAACCAAAGCTGGTATCCTGGCTAGCTGTCTTCGCGAAGACATCATGAATATTATCAAGGAGTTCCACGATCAGATGAGCGTATATGAATATAACTGTATCAACAATGGGGATCTTACTCAAGAAGGACAGTAAAAGACTCAATCCTATGTGATGCATGACCAATTTTCCCTGCAACAAGTGTCTCAGTATGCCGAGTCGACAAGCGGGTTATCAGGGTCCTGGTGAATGGATACGTTGGCCGCCGCACCATCACTAGACTCCCTGGCCTGAGAGCCGCTCTCAAGACACATTAACACTGTTTCCCTAAATCCCAAATAATTTCTTTTTAGGGACGTCCGAACAATTTCCAAAGAAATGAACCACCTCTGATACCACTTTGTCACGACCCGACCCTACCCGAGCTCGATCCGCAACTACCCCAAGCCCTCCTCCATAGGCCAGGGGCTGGCGACCAGTGCCGAAGGCACAAAAACTCAGGTAGGACTTTGACTAAGTACCTGTACACACACACGCAGCACACTCAATGTAAAAGTGCCGAGTAAAAAGAAAAGAAAAGTACAAACTGCTATAAATAAACCACAAGGTGCATTGAACTCTAAACAGTACAAAGAAATTCTTGAAGGTAAACTGAAAAGAAAAAGGGAAAAACACGTTCCCAACCAGAAAATATCCACAACTCGGCAACATGTAAACAAAAGAAAATAGCTGGGAGGCTCCCACACCTGGAACCCGATGACAACCACCGCACGCGGTCCAAGATCCAAAACTCCTAAGCTTCACTGAGGTCACAACCAACCTGTCCGTCGTCTGCAAGGGCACACCAAGTGCGGGAAATCCCAAGCAGGGGTGAGTATAAAAATACTCAGTAGGATACCCCGAAGGCTTGAGGGAGAAAAAAAAGGAGGTACCAAAGGGTGAGCAGTAGATCGAACAGGGGAAAGTAATGGTGTAGAACCGAGAGTGTAGTAAAGAGTACAACAAGGAGTGTAGTAGAGTAACAGTAGAGAGTCCAGCTCAACCCAACAAGATAAAGGAGATAGACTCATCCCAACACAAGGATATGGAAATGGTGATAAGATGAACTTCTCATCAAGTATTTTCTACATATAGCAGTAGAGTAGACTCATTCAACCATGAGAATCTAGACACAGAAATCAAATGGTATACCCTTGCGCGTCTTCGCCTCTCCTGGAAGGAGAGTATCCAAAACCCATGGAGTGGGTACTGGAAAAAGGTATACATATACATATTCTCCGTCAAGAAGCCCAAAAAAGATAGTAAGGGGATCTCTATCCCGTATTTCAGCCCAAGAAAGTGAGTAGCCAACAGTCCCAGAAGTAAACCCCATCGATGCCCAGTATCTGCACGTCTTCCTCGAACTGCAAGTCAAGGGGCACAAATCACCACACCTTGACACTATCTGCTTTGGTCGGCACTGACTAGCCCACAAGGTTTTAGGTCACGTCGCAAGGATGCGTCTCAGTGGGGAAAGCACCCCTCATAATTGAGAGTTCTGGGGGAACGTCAAACCACACCTCGTCACTTCCCTGTAGTTGAGAGGTCTCCTCAAAGTCAACAGACGACCCCCTACCTAGCCCCGCTGGAGGGTAATCCCTGGAAGTCGATGGTTTCCCACTGGAGGGATACCCAGAAAAAGTCGATGGGTGATACACTGCCCAATCCCGTAAAAGTGTAATCCACTGGAGGGAGACCCGGTTAAAGTCGTCGACGAGTCCCAATGCCCAGTCCCGTAAAAGGGTACTCTACTAGAGGGAGGTTTGGAATCGTCATCGGGGACCACTTCCCAGCCCAGCTGAAGGTAAACCCGACATCAGGGACCACTTCCTAGCCCCGCTGGAGGTAAAACTGAAACCGCTCTGGCTATACCTACTAGATGGTACTACTCGGTGAACACCGCTATACTGGCCATCCCTGCTGGATGGTAACACACTGACCATCCCTGTTTGATGGTATCGCACCGGACAACACTGTTTGAAACAACCTCCTGGCCAGCCCTACTGGAAACAACTTCCTGGGTAGAGGATTGGTGCCCGCGTAAGGTGTTGGTCACACCAAATCCACAAGAAATATACCAGGGAACATGAAGCAACTCTGCCTGCCAAACCATCAAGAACATGACTAGGGGTAAACCACTCAACCCTACTGGTCAAAACCATCAGGAACAGGACCAGGGGGAACCCACTCAACCCTACTGGTCAAACAATCGAGAACAAAACCAGGGGAAAACTCAACCCTGCTGATCCACAAATGAAAACAGAACCAGGGGAACTCAACCCTGCTGGTCAACAAATGAGAACATAACCAGGGGAAAACTCAACCCTGCTGGTCAACAAAGGAGAACAGAACCAGGGGAAAACTGATCCCTGTTGGTCAACAAATGAGAACAGAGGGACCCTCTACATCACGAGTGGTCAAAGGTATGTAAAGCAGAACACGACACGCATATGGGGCCCATATTACATGTGGCCCAACGTCAACCCCAACCACGCGCACATTCATTCTCAGGTACAAACAAACACATGTACCTCCAAAGGTTCGCGTATACTCCCAAAGTATACCATGTTTCCAGCCTAGAGGCTATCGTGCACACGACACCCAACGTCAACGTGAAGGGCATAAACGTAACAACTACAACTTTCCACCTCAATGGCTGAGGCACGACCAACAACATCTCTTCAAGAATTTACTTCACTCACACAGGAGTGCACGCGATCGCACGCCAAGGGTTTGTTTCTGGACACAGCAAGAAGGACCACCACCAGAGCACCCTTCATATTTCCACATTTAATATGATTTCATAAGTGGCTTCGCTCACATGAATAGATTACAAGATTATAATCCCCATGAAAAAACATGAGAGATATACTATTTATTTTCCTCAAACGGATATCTGATGGAAAAGTCGCCAACACCGCTTTACGCCTGAACGACGTCCCGTGATCCCGAGCCTCAGTTCCAAAAATAGTCGGGCGCATCGCACCATTGCGATCCCCTCGGGAAAACATGTCAAAAGTACTGCTCACATGAGTGCAACGGATATCCAGAGAAAAAGATGCATTCTGACATACCGAACATGAGCTGTGCTGCGTGGGATCCGCATCCCGGTCCTAAAGCGCTGCCAACAGATCGCTCTGTTGTGATCCTCTCAGAAAATTACACAAGATGGACTATTCACTTGTCCAAAATGGAAACCCGGTGATAAAGCTAGAAATCACAGCCAAATCCAGAAACGACCCTTGTGGGGAAGGAACCATCATGCAGATTTAAAGCGGGCAGATTGCGCCAATGCAATGCCCTCGGAAAAACACCCAAAATTGACTGCTCGCACGCCCCGAACGGACGTCCGACGAAAAAGTTCTAAAGCGCTGCACGTAGCTCAAAAGACAGGTCGTGGGGCCCATGCCTCAACTCTGGTTTCAATGCTCGAAACCACCCTGGAAAACTCTGGCTCAATGTTAGGGTCGCAACGCCACTGACAGCACTCAATTCGGACATCGGATGTGTCCGCGCCGCCCAAAACAAAAACCCCCAGACAAACGCTAATTCACTTAACGGCGTGTCGCGCCTCCGAGGCCCCTTGATTCGGGAATTAAAACCCCTAAAACCATCTCAAAAAGTCCTCCTCGATTTAAGGAACACATCGCTGCTGACGGCATGCGAATCCGACGCCCGGTCTATTTTTTATGGGCATTTTAAAGTTTTTATCGGACCGAAACGGGGGTCCAGGTCGGTTCGGCCAGCCCACCCCCACCCTTGACCGGCGGTCCGCGGTCCGCCGCGCGGACTGCCCCAAACCACCTGGACTGGCTCAACCAGTCCTACTCATCCAACACAGACCCGCATTTGTGGGTCCTTTTTCTGCCAGTCGGGGTCCAAAGACCCCGGTCTTATCCCTCATAAAAGAAGACCCGCGTGCTGCAGGTCTGGCTCCCCCGAGGTCGCTGCCTCACCGACCACGTCGCATACCCAGCTCACCGACCCCACTCGCCCAGTGCCTCAACCTGCTGCCGAACACCCGTTCCGCCCTCAGCTCACACGGCCGCTCCCGCTAAAGACCGTCATCGCCCTTGGCGAGGCCCGCTCGCCCGGCCGCTCGACCCCGACTTCCTCACCTTCGCCGAATCCCCCAGCGCACCGAGCTACCATGTCGGCCTGTTTCTGAATGACCCCGGGACACCCTGAGAGGGGAGGGGTGAATCAGGGTGACAAATTTTTCTTTTAATGTGATGGATCTTGTTCCCACTTTGGTAGGAACTTGTTGAACCTGTATGATGAAAATGATCAGAATGCAAACATGCACATGCACAGAGAGGACACATCCCTTTTTACTTGGTTCACCACTAAGGGCTACGCCCAAGGAGCATACGCCGACAAGTTTCCGGTCGTACCAAAATCCACTAATCTTCACTAGTTGTGGATTACAAATGTTCGGGCACCGTCACTCTGTCCCAGGCTCACTGCCTTTACAAAGGTTTAGGGATAGCTCACTACTTCCCTCGGGTCACTCCCGTTGACTCCCCCTAGCTCACTGCCATTGGTGAAATCTCACTCAGTTTATATACGTGAAGGTCTCTTCAATAGATAGACATGAAGGTCTTTGTCTCCTGTTCAGCATGAGACTTTTCTTGCATCAGAGTCCTGAGTTAATCCTCTGTTAAAGTACAAATTCCAACCACTGATGAATACCCTCTTTTCCCTTGTCCACTGGGCAAACAACCTTTGGAAATGGCCTTTACAAAGTACCCTACTTCGCAAGGCTACCAATTTTGCAAATCTCAAACAAGCCTTCGCGGAGTCCCTGCCTTTTCGCGAAGCTCAATCGCGAACCACTCTCGCGATGCTCCAGCCTTCGCAATGCTTGGCTGTCGCAGATCTCTTGCCTCTTCGTGAAGCTCACTGAGCCAACGCGGGGCGCACAAATTTCACAGAGCTAGAATAGCCGCCGCGAAACTCCTCTTTCGCGAAGCACACTACCTTCACGAGAGACCTTTGCGAACCGATAGCAAAGGACTTTCTCTGAAATTCTCTCTACTTCTCTTGAGGGGTTCGGCCTCTATTTATAGACGATTCCACCGACCCTCGACCCTTCCGCGCGAAGTCAGCGCCACGTCAGCTCAAATCGCGAAGCTCCGAATTTCCCGCCGAAATTCTCTCAAAATCGCGAAGCACTACGAAAAATTTCCGTTCACGGAGCTCATCGTAATCGCGGAGAACTCCTTCATTTCCTTCACGCCTTCGCCGCGATGTTCCCTCGCAAAGCTCTTCGTCACCGCAATGCTCTTCATCCTCTGCCGTTCGCGAAGCTTTGACGTAATCGCAAAGAATCACCGCCTCCATTCTTCTGGTCTTCACGAAATCCAATCCATGTATCCCATCTTCGTGAAACTCATGCATTTACCATATTAAATTATGATCTTCATGGAAATCCACTTTTCGCGATTCTCACCAACCTCCAAATTTTGGACCCCAAAAATTTGGAAAACACTGGAAAACGGCGCCACCTTCAATACTATTTTCTGCTTGAACGGTATGATCTCTTTGCTGGTAAATGATCCGAACTTCCATTGATGATTGAAAACAAACACAAACCATACTCAAAATCATGCATAGAAGACCATGGTTCCAACAATCTCCCCCTTTGGGTTTGTTGGCAATCAGAAGATAAATTAAATAGATCTCCATCTATCTGAAAACCAAAAACGTAGAAATCAACTCATCCAACAATATAAGTCTACGTGAGCAATGCTCGGTGTAGAAAACAAGAGAGGAGGCTTGAATTGGGTTCCACTATTTTCCTTCTCATTCTTCTCATCACAGAAGTTTTCTAAATTTATTCCTTTCTCCTTTCTCCCCTATTGACAATAAATCCAAAGACCAGTAAATGTTTTCACATTCAGCTCAAACCATACTCCCCCTGGATAGTATCTCCCCCATAAACCTGCATCACAACCATAAACAGATTAAAACAGTTATAAAAAATTTGCAGATGGGAATTCTGTAACCTCTTTATGCACTGGGAGGTGGCCGAACACCGAGGTTCAACTGATGCTTCTCAAACACAGCCACTGACAGTGGATTTGTCAGGATATCACCCACTTTCTCATCTGTTCCCACATGATCCATTCTAATCACAATTTGCTCAACTTTCTCTTTGATAAAGTGATACCTGATTTCAATGTGTTTTGTACGAGAATGATGAACATGATTCTTCGTAAGATCAATTGCGCTCTTATTGTCACAGTAAATCACCATTGGTTGCTTCACCTTATCGCCAATATCAGTTAATTGTTGCTTCATCCATAGCAGTTGAGTGCATGCCTTTGTGGAAGATATATACTCAGCTTCAGTAGTACTAAGAGAATTACTTTCTTGTTTCTTGCTCAACCAGCCAACACAGTTATTCCCAATAAAGAATGATCCACCACTGGTGGACTTTCTGTCCACAACATCGCCAGCCCAGTCAGCATCTGAAAATGCTGATAATTCACAGTCCCTTCCTGCAGTAATGTATAATCCATAATTGTGAGTACCTTGAATATACCTCATGATTCTTTTTAATTCTTCCAAATGTTCCTCCTTTGGATTACTCTGAAAAGCGGACTGCAAGACATGTGGAAAATACAATATCTGGCCGTGTCGATATCAGGTACAATAGGCTCCCAATGATCCTCTTGTACATGGTGGGATCTACAGATTTCTCATTCTCATGCTTTCCAAGTTTGGTTCCAACTGCAATCAGAGTTGACATTGGTTTGGAGTCTTACATATTAAACTTCTTCAGCAGCTCTCTTGCATAATTTTCCGGAGAGATAAAAGTGTAGTCTTTCCATTGAGTCACCTGCAGTCCCAATAAATATGTGATCTCCCCAATCATTGACATTTCAAATTCTGATTTCATATGATTGGAAAATTCATCCACTGATTTCTGCCTACTGCCACCAAATATATTGTCATCGACGTAAATGAGAACCATGAACTGATCTTTCGGATAATTCATCACATAGAGATTGTGATCTACTCCTCATCTTTTGAATTTCAGCTTCTTGAGATAAGAATCTAGTCTGGAGTACCACGCCCGTGGTGCCTGTTTCAAGCCATAAAGTGCTTTATTTAGCTTGCAGACCTTTGATTCATCAGCACCAAGAAGAAAATCCACTGGTTGTTCAATGTAGACTTCTTCTTCGAGTACACCATTTAAAAATACTGTCTTGACATCCATTTGATATACTTTATATCCTCTCTGGAGAGCTATGTAAAGGAACAACCTGATTGACTCCAGTCTAGCTACTGGGGAAAAGGTTTCTTCAACATCAACATCTTCAATCTGAGAATACCCTTTACATACCAGTTGAGCCTTATTTATGATAAGACTTCCATGCTCATAAAACTTGTTCTTGAATATCCATTTTGTTCCAATCACATTGTGAACTTTAGGTCTCTAGACAAGATCCCATGTCTGATTCTTGTCAATCTGATCTAACTCTTCATTCATGGATTTCACCCAGGATTCATCCTTTACAGCTTCTTTAAATGAGGATGGCTTCACAACTGACAGAAATGAAGAAGGTGTGTTATTACTCATCCTCCTTATCTGTGTGGGTCCATTCCTGTCTCCAATTATGTTAGATGGATCAATCTATGCTCTTCGATTTCTCCTGTGAGGTTCAGTTGCATTCTCACCATCCAAGATTTACTCTTCAGATTCTTCGTCTGAGTCAACATCATGATCTGACTGCTGAGTGTTTTGAAAAACTTCCTCTATTTCTGCATTTGTATTTTCTTCCCATTCACATTCTTCCTGACTTTCTATAACATCATCATATGACATCCTTGAAGCATTTGTACTTTTCTCTTCAATTATCTTAACATCACTCCTTTCCACAATCCTTCCTAAATGCTTGTTGAAATACTCGTAGGCTTTTCTGTTCATTGAGTAACCGAGGAAAATTCCTTCATCTGCATTGTCTCCATATTTCCCTTGATTTACTTCTTTGTTCCTGATGAAGCATTTACTTCCAAAGACACGAAATTATTTTAAAGAAGGCTTCCGTCCATGCCACAATTCATATGGTGTCTTCGTCTCACCCATATAAAGTCCCGTTCTATTCTGAATGTACACTACAGCTTGAAAAACCTCTTTCTAGTAATGTCGTGGAATACGACTCTCAATCAGCATAGTTCATGCCATGTTGTTCACCTGTCGATTACTACGTTCAACAAATCCATTTTGTTGTGGAGTTCTCACAGCCGCTACCTCATTCTGTATCCCATGATTCTCCAGATAATTTTCAAATTCAATGGACGTGTATTCTCCTCCATTGTCAGATCACAACACTTTGATTGTTCATCCAGTATCATTCTCGGCGATTCGTCGATATGTTTTCATGCAGTCAAGGACTTGTCGTTTCCTATGAATGACCATCACACATTCCATTCTACGATAATCATCTATGAAAAGTACAAAGTACCTTTCTCAATGAGTTCTGGAAACATTTATCGGCCCACATACATCTGTATGAATCAGATCAAGAAGGTGAGATGCCCTTTTCTTCTTTGGCCGATATGAACTGCAGACCAGCTTCCCACAAATGCAAGCATCACAAGATTTTTCACGCTCACGCTTCAGGTTGGGAAGGTCCATGACAATTCTCAATTTTGAAATTTTCTCCATGTCTTGTTGATTGATGTGTCCTAGTCTCTGATGCCACAAATTGTTTTCTTCTTCAACAGTCATGTAACATACATTTTCTTCACTATCAACCTGATATAAGTTGCCTTCTGTTCTGCATCCCTTCATAAGTGAATTGCCTATTTTTCCCTTGATAGTGCATCCTCTCTGATTAAAAGTAACTATATGTACTGTGTCACAGAGTTGACTCACACTGAGGAGATTATGACGTAGGCAATCAACATAAAGGACTTCAGCCTTCTTTAGTTCTCCATTAGCTAACTCGGTACTTCCACTCCCTTTGATTTTCAGAGCCCCATCATTACCAAATCGTACTGTACCATCAACCGTCCTTTAGATATATGTTAGCAGGCCCACATTACCCGTTATATGAGATGAAAAACCGCTATGCAGAATCCACGAACTGTTGTTCTTTGTAGCACTGAGGGTCACCTCTAAAAGGTTGGATTTCTCAATATTCTTACTTTCCTTCCATGAGACATTGGATTGAGTATATAGAACTGATGTACTTTTAATTATCTCTTCTGAATACCCAGGTTATTCATAGTCAAAAGCTTCTTCGAGAGGAGAAAACCTATTTGAAAGAACAACACTGTCTTGCTGATGAGACTTGACTTGTCTTGAACTTCGGTATGAGGTGTCCATGTCCCTTATCTGCCTGCAATTAGCAGCCTTATGACCAAAGTTAGAACAAAGAAAATAATATCCATAGAAATTGTTTCTTCTATAAGAATTAGGATATGAATTTCTTCTCCTTTGTTGAACTTCTAAATCTTCTTCATTCAGATAGCTTCTTGCCTCTTCATAATAAGACATGGTATGGCCCAGATAGCCACAGAACTGACACTTCATGAGAGGAAATGTCTTCTCACTTGAATTTCTCCTCATACCTTCTTCCCTGGGAGAAAAGTTAGACTATCTTTCATTTCTGAATGTTTGAGGATAATTTTCAGTTCTCCTTTTTGTTTTGGTTGAGGGTTCCTTTTTCAGCACTTTAGGCAACGTTTCAACATGTTTAACTTTTATCTTATCTCTATTTTGGATATTTTCACTTCCAGTAGTTGATGTCTCATCCTCAAATCCAATTCCACTCTTTCCCATGCAAGAGGGTCTTTGATTACTCAAGATTTTTCCAACCTCATCTGAACCGAACTTGGATCTTGCTAGTAATTATGCATCTAAGAATCTTCCAAACTGTATTTTCTTCCTCAATTATTTTGGAATTGATTCAGTCTCAAGTTTACTCCTTAGAGTAACAACTTCCTCCTCAAGACCCTCAGCAGTCTTGGATTTTTCATCTAGTCTGGAGGTGAGGTCATTGATGACCTTTGCTTTCTCTTCAATTCTCAGCTTCATATCCACTACATCATCATTGATTTCAGTTATTTTAGACTGTACCTTCACAAATTCTACCAGTCATTAAATTTCAGCCTCAAGTTGATCAACATATTCAGCTAATTATTCTACAATAGATTTCCACTTATTTCAACTCTTGCATTTAATCTTAAGCTTATTAAACGCATCCTTAAGTTGCATCTCAGGATCTACACAAGTTCTCAGATGTTTTTCTCCACCAGTATCTTCTGACTTTTCAACAGTGGCCATCATGGAAGCATGGTTCCCAGTTTTGAATTCTGGTTCTTCTTCATCACAGAATTCATTATCATCTTCTTCCTCTTCACAGACAAAACTCTTCCTTTTCAGTTTCTTTCCAGATTTGAAGTCTCCCTTTTTGAAGAAACTTTTCCGAGGCTTCTCGATGCATTCACCTTCACTATCTTCATCATTGATATTTCTTAAGCACTGAGAGGCAATGTGCCCACCTTTTCCACAACGAAAACATGCGAGAGGTAACTTCCCTTTGAATTTCCCTTTCCCCTTCTGGAACTTCTTTGCAATGATAGAAAGAATTTCTTTTAATTATTCATATTCACCACTAATATCTTTTTAGATTTTCAGTTTATCCATGTCCTTGAATGCCATTTCCTTGCTCACACGAGTCGTATCATCTTCTGGTTTGACTCTCATTTCATATGCTACCAAGCTGCTAAGTAGATCATCCAGAGAAAGTTTTGAAAGATCTCTTTCCTCAAGGGCTGATACTTTTGCATTGTACAGAGGTGGAAGTATTCTTAATATTTTCTTGACAATATCAATGTCTTTGATTTCTTCACCTAGACCCCGAATTACTCCAACCACTTCAGTAATTCGATTGAAGAAAGAGTCTGCATTCTTGTCTGGATGCATCTTCATATCATCAAACTGATTGTGAAGCACTTGTAGTTTCGCCTCCTTCACTTTGGTATCTCCTTAAATAATATTCTCGAGTTTATCCCACATGGATTTTGCTGAGGTTCAATTCATCACCTTTAGGTAGATCTGATCAGAAAGGGCTGCAGTAAGTGCATTTTTTGCTTTAGCATCTGCATCAATAATTTTCCTGTCTGTTTCAGCCATAGCCATGTTTGTTGGGTCAGCGATTTGTATTCCTTGCATAGTAGAAAAGAGAACTTATATTCTAAGAGATATTAGATGAGATCTCATTCTGTTCTTCTAGATCTAGAAATTACTTCCATCAAAGTGAGGGAATCCCCTGATATTGACTGCATTCTCCATGACGCTAAAGGACAGATTCAACACCAGGAACCTCCCTTTGATACCACTTGAAGGACCCCGGGACACCCTGAGAGGGGAGGGGTGAATCAGGGTGACAAATTTTTCTTTTAATATGATGGATCTTGTTCCCACGTTGGTAGGAACTTGTTGAACCTGTATAATTAAAATGATCAGAAAGAAAACATGCACATGCACAGAGAGGAGACAACCCTTTTTACTTGGTTCACCACTAAGGGCTACGTCCAAGGAGCATACGCCGACAAGTTTTCGGTCGTACCAAAATCCACTAATCTTCACTAGTTGTAGATTACAATTGTTCGGGAACAGTCACTCTGTCCCAGGATCACTGCCTTTACAAAGGTTTAGGGATAGATCACTGCTTCCCTCGGATCACTCCCGTTGACTTCCCCTGGCTCACTGCCGTTGGTGAAGTCTCACTCAGTTTATAGACGTGAAGGTCTCTTCAATAGATAGACATGAAGGTCTTTGTCTCCTGTTCATCATGAGACTTTTCTTGCATCAGAGTCCTGATTTAATGCTCTGTTAAAGTCCAAATTCCAACCACTGATGAATACCCTCTTTTCCCTTGTCAACTGGGAAAACAACCTTTGGAAATGGCCTTCACAAAGTACCCTACTTCTCAAGGCTCCCAATTTTTCAAAGCTCAAACAGGCCTTCGCGGAGTCCCTGCCTTTTCACGAAGCTCAATCGCAAAGCACTCTCACGATGATCCAGCCTTCGCAATGCTTGGATGTCGCAGAGCTCCTGCCTCTTCGCGAAGCTCACTGATCCAACGTGGGGTGCACGACTTTCGCAGAGCTAGAATAGCCACTGCGAAGCTCCTCTTTCACGAAGCACACTGGCTTCACGAGAGACCTTTGAGAACCGAGAGCAAAGGAATTTCTCTGAAATTATCTCTACTTATCTTGAGGGGGTCGGCCTCTATTTATAGGTGATTACACCGACCCTCGACCCTTCCGCGCGAAGTCTGCACCATGTCAGCTCAAATCGCAAAGCTCCAAAGTTCCCGCCGAAATTCTCTCAAAATCGCGAAGCACTACGGAAAATTTCCGTTCACGGAGCTCGTCGTAATCACGAATAATTCCATTATTTCCTTTGTACCTTCTCCGCGATGTTCCCTTGCAAAGCTCTTCGTCGCCACGATGCTCTTCATCCTCTGCTGTTCGCGAAGCTTTGACGTAATCGTGCAGAATCACCGCCTCCATTCTTCTGGTCTTCGCGAAATCCAATCCATGCATCCCATATTCGCGAAACTCATGCCTTTACCATATTAAATTATGATCTTCATGGAAATACACTTTTCGTGATGCTCACCAACCTCCAAATTTTGGACCCCAAAAATTTGGCAAACACTGGAAAACAACACCACCTTCAATACTGTTGTCTGCTTGACCGATATGATCTCTTTGCTGGTACACGATCCGAACTTCCATTGATTATTGACAACAAACACAAACCATACTCCAAATCATGTATAAAATACCATGGTTCCAACAGTTACCACCGCCCAAGAGCCCATCGGACCACCTACTGGAACCCCCAAAACCGGCAGGAGAAGCTCCAAAACCACAAGAAAAACCCAAAACCCGCATTCTTCGCTGGACCGCTGTGGACTCCTCAAGACTCGGATTTACAAACTGAAAAGTGAGGTGGAAAGCTCAGAAGATAATCTAAGCAAATATGGTATTTTATCAAAGATCAAATAGAAATTCGATGCAAATAATCGAGCTCAAAGTAAATATGGGAAATTAAAAACAAAACGCACGATCCTACCTTGTTAGGCGTTTCACGGAGCTTCGCCGTCGATCCGCACCCCTCCGTTGCCGCTTCCATGTTGATCGAGGAGGGAGGAGGAGGAGAGGTTGAGGGTGATGGGGGTTTCACCAGGGGATGCAATGGGAGGGGAGGAGGATAAGGGGGAAGAGATGGGTTATATAAAAAAAATTAGTTGAAACATTTAATTAATTTAAACCCCCTAAATGAACCGCATCCGAAACCTCCGGAATGGTCAAGATTAAGCTTTCACTAGGGTAAACACCACCTTTCGAGCACAACGACTATCTCAAAATTTTAATTCGAGGCTCCGTTCGAATGTTTTTAAGATTTAATTTCCAAAGCCGCAAAATTACGAAAACTCCCCTGGCGGCATTTTTCAAAGAAGGCCTGCGCCCGTGAAAGTTACACTTCTCCTAGTTTAAACGGCATGCTCCAGACTCAAAAGTGCCCTCTATTTTTCAATCCGAGCAACTGTTTAAGAGATACATGAGTTTAGCCATTAAACAAATAAATTAATTTTTTTAATTATCCGTTTGACGTTCCGTTAACGGGCGAGGGGTCCAAACATCCAGCGTCGTCATGCTTTATGTCATTCCTAGGGTAAACACACCATTTCAGACCCATCCATACACTCAGATTTCTAATCCGGATCACCGTTTAGGAGTTATCCCGTTTATTTGGCGTTCCCAGTTCAAACATAATGAAAATTTAATTCCGACCACGCTGGGGCTCGGAATCGCACACCTTCTGAAGGCGCTTCTCTAGAATAATATCAATAATATTTCAAAGTATTTTATAGAAAAAACCGCGTTCTTACAAATATGATCATTATAAATAAATTTTAAATTAAATTTGAAAATACTGAAAAGTGTTCAAAGAATAATGTCATAGTTTATCTTGAAATAGTGTCACTTGAAAACAGTGTCTTCTCATTTTACTTTGAGAGGTGAGACAGTCACAGTGCCACTGTCACTATAAGATTTGAAACTGTTAGCACATATGCGGTGTCAAGAACAAGATGTCTCAGGTAAATGTGTCTCTTCCTTTGTGAAAACATTAACCGATATCTTGGAGATGGTAGCAAGGAACCAGTGTCACAGAATTTATGAAATATGAAACTGGTTACGATGTCAGAGTCATGGTTTCTAGATTATGATGTCTAAGTCACAATGTTAGGGTTAGGGTGTCTGAGTCATGGTGTCTAGGTTATGGTGTCTGAGTTATGGTGTCTGAGTGTTACAGTGTCTGGGTTACAGTGTCAGTTAGTTTTTTAAAATTTGGAACTTGTGGCAGACTTACAGTTTCTCAGACATAGACAAATTTCGGTAAACTATCTTAAGAAGTAACATTCTCAGAATGAATTAGACATAAGAATTAGTATAATTAAACATAATAGAAAAATATCAAACATACTTTACAAGATTCATACATTATTTGTGAGATTCTGAATTAGGATCTTGTGAGAGTTTAAACCATGAGCTATAAGCATTAAATCACAAGGAATCCAACAAACTCCAAACATGATTTGTGATATGGTAAACATGATTAACATGATTTGTGATCATTAAAAAATTATTAAATATTAGGACTCCAAAAATAATTTATTTTTCATGATTATGTGGTTCCCCTATATGTTTGTTGTCACTTACACTATACTTTTTGGTTTTAATCAATGGTTGGAATCCAAATAAACCATGTTAATACTGATTTCAATGGAAAATGAAATGATTTTATTCTAGAGTAACCAAATATTTTTAGATCTATAATAAAATATATCTTCTCTATTCTAAATTTTTTTTATCAAGCTATGAACTACGTCAAACATCTAAATGAGAAAATGAGTAAACTATATTCTATTGAGTCCTTTATGGGAAAACATGAACCTTAATTTAGTTGTTATATTAATCCAATAGATAATTAATGATGAATCATTAACATTGATATGTAATTTTACATTTTATAGTGTTTAGAGAAAGAAAATTTCATTTTGGTTGTCTATTTTTTGGAAGGTGAATGTGAAAAATGGTGGAATATAATCAATAATAAGAGTAATCAGGATAAAATTGACTCTATATAATGGGATGAATTTAAGTTTTTTTAAATATGTAATTTCCTCTTATTGTTTCCATGAAAATGGAGAAAATAATTCCTTGAACATAATTATAAGGATGATGTATCTATTTTTACCTATGAGGGGAATTTTAAAATACCTACAAGGTATGCTTCTAGTATTATCATCCAACCTGAAAGTTAAGTTGTTTAATTATTCGGCGACTTAAAAACAAATATCTAAAGAATTTTTTAAATGTGGGACTTTGGTAGGTTTGAATAAATCATTAATTATGATATCAAGGTGAAAATGGATATTGGTCTTACCCATCAATTTCATGGTTTGGAGAATTAAATAATGGTGTAATTAATGGAAAAATATAAAAACTATAGATAAAAGAAGCTGGTCTTTCCTTCATACTCAAAGCGTGTAAAGAAATGTAGATAAATTTTATTAATGAGACTATTAGATTTTTAATTGTTGGAATAAATTTAATAGAGAAATTTATTACTAATGTAATGGAACAAAGTTAGAAAATGATACAAATAAATATAATTATCTATTGAATGAACTACCAACACTTCATTGCTTCAAGTGTTTGGAGTTTGGGCATTATGAAAATAAATTCACCAATCCAAGGGAAAATAAGGATTATATTCCAAAAAAACATATCAATAAAAAGGAAAAAGGGAAATAATATAAAATCATAGTAAATGAAGTGAATCCTGATAATTATGGTACACTTATCCTCTACTATTCAATTGGAAATATCATGTTTTATATTGTATGGAGGAGACCTATGAAAAAATTATTTTTCATCCTTTAGTGTACCTTTATTTGATTCTAAGAATTTATTATCAAACTCTCTATATATATTTTTAATAATTAAATAAAATTTTATATTCTACCAGTTTATTGATGAACTCAAACTTCTAATATAATATTTTTTGTAAAATATAGGATCTTATTTTATGAATAAATGATGAATTATATTTTGGTAGCTTGTATCGATCCATGAAAAATTAATAAAAATTTAGGGATACCATAAAGGGTTTAGGAGTTTATATTTGATCCTATGTTAAATGTATTAGACCCCACATTTATGGTTTTATGTATTGGGATATTATCAAGAATAAGGATAATTGGAGTGACATTTATGGCAATACTTCCAGTTTTTGTAGATATGATTGTGTGAAAAAGTTATTTGAGGAGGAATTCCTTTCTGAACATATTGGTAAATGTATTGGTAACCTATAGATTTTGATTTATATTTGATGTTGAGGTAAATATAGGTTATTTTTATTTTTATTTTTATTTTTTTATAATTATTTTAATAAAGATTGGGAAAAAGGATAAACCATATAACAGGTGACAACTCACCGCATCCGATAAGGCTACTGGGCATGATCCCAAAATCAAAGGGTGATAAGGTTATATATCCTACCAGTGGCCTATGTGAAATATTTTTTTTGTGAGATATTATGAAGAAATATATTTATATGTATGTATATTGGTACATGGTATGTGTTTAAGTTAAGGTTGAGATGAAAACTTCTAATTGGATTCTAAAACCATTTTCCATACCAGATTGGAAATGGGAAATCATCACCATTGATTTTTTTCTGAAGTCCCTAAAACATCTAGAGGGAATAATTCAAAATTAATTTTATATTAATTCTATAAAAATTCATCAAAATTCATCAATATCAAATAATATTCCTCTCTATATCTTATTTCTTGGAAATACATTAAGTGGTAATGTGTCATGGAGTACCACCTTCCATTATGTATGATCACAATATGAGGTTTACCTCAAAGTTCTGGTAATGTCGTCAATAAGAACTTGGTAAAGAGTTGAGTTTTATCATTGTGTATCATCCTTAGAATGATGTTCAGTCTGAGAGAAAAATTCAAACCCTAGTGTATATGTTTATATCATGTTCTCTTGACTACAAAGGTGGTTGGAATAACAACTTCCTCTAGTAGAGTTTTATTATAAGAATAGTTTTCACTTGAGTGTTCATTTGGATACTTATGCTCACATAAATGGATAGAATCTTATAACTCTAAAATTCTAGGTTGAATTTGGAGAAAAACATCTATTGGGACTAGAGTTATCTGAATAAATGGTAGATAATATTAGATCCATCTAACAAAACATAAGGGTAGCACCAAGTCGGAAGAAAAGTTATATTGGAAATCATTGACGTGATCTGGATATTGAAGTTGTTGAGAAGGTAGTTCAATGAATTTATCTAGGCAAGAAATAAAGGAAAAAAAATCCATATGTATACAGGTCACATGGAAATTATTGACTGTATCCAGATGATATCTTATTGATTGTCACTTCCACCAAACTTCTCTCAAGTCCATGATGTGTTCCACAACTCTCTTTTCAGGAGGTAAATACCTGATTAATCACATGAATTGAACTCAAAGTTCATATTAATGGAGAAAGATATTTCTTATGAGGAACAACAAGTGGATATTCTCAATAGAATAGATAAAGTTCTATGAAACTCGAACACTCACCTAGTTAGATTATTATGGTGAAACAACCAGTTTGATAAAGCTATGTGGGGACCTAACAACGTGATGAGGTAGGTGTTTCATTATTTTTTATTGGGGTGAATAATTTTAAGGTATAAATTTTTTTAATGGGTTTATAAAGTAACACCTGCAGATTTTACGAAAGTAAAATAAAATAAATTTAATTTCATTGATACCTTGCGTTAGATAAAACATTGAGTTTTAACAAACCATGACAAACTATTAATATTATTATATAAACATTACCATATTACCTAGAATATATAGTTGGAATAATATTTTTTTAAATAATCATCATAATGATTTTATGTAAAAAAATCATACTGATAAAAAACTACTTAATTTTTAGTATATGTTTTAGTAACACAATTTCCTTAAATTTTTTTTATTTAATTAAAAAAACAATAAAATTAATTTATTCCAATTATAGAAAATGTATATAAAAAAGTAAATTTTTGAATCATAATATCAAATTTTACTTAGGGTTAAATTTGGGATCTTTTAGAAAATATTGATTTTTTGGTGAATTGTGAAAAAATAACAATTTTTTGTAAAATTTTTTCTTTTATTTCAGTAAATTATTTAAATTAAAAGTCCCAATGACATTTGAATATGGTCTAAAGTTAAATATTTATTATTTATTTTTATTTAATCATATTTTTTACCATAAAATAAACATTATATTTGACTTTATTTTAAATTTATTTTTTGGTTTAAAACCGGATTTTTCTGAAAATAGTTTCAAAGTGAATAATTTTATCATTTTTAATTAATTTAAATACCCCTAATGTGGAATTTATAAAATTATATCTATATATAATATATTAATAAATATTAATTTAATTTCCTAAAATGATTATTACTAGTCATTGAGTTGATATAAAACCATCATTTTCTTGAGAAATACACTTCTTCAAAAATGGATTGTTTTTGTCGCATGTGTATATTTAATTATAAATAAAAATTTACCAATTTTAGGAAATTAATTTGGTAAAATGGAATATATAATTTTAATAATCATAATTTATTTTTTATATTAATTTTAATATAATTTTTTTTTATAATTAATAATGAAACAATAAAAATAATTTAATATGGTTAAGGTAAAAATAGACTTTCCTAGGGGTTAAACTAAATATATAATGGTTAGAATATCCTAAATACTTTTCAAAAATATATTTTATAGAAATATTTAGAACATATCATGTCAATGTCTTGGAAAATTGTTAATTTTCTGGGGCTTGTTTCATGTGAAAAATGTGGGTACACATATTTAATTTCAAAAATTACAATTATGCCACTCACCTCACTTATAAAAGGCCTCCCACTATCCCCTCATATTCACACCTCAAAATCTATTTGGATTAGAAATTATCTAACCAAATATATTCCTTAATTCTCTAATAATGACCTAGATCCATTATTTTTATCATAATTACATCCCAGGAAGCCTTTCGGTTCTTACCTTAGGATGTTTACCGAAGAAGAGGTATCATGTTTAACTGAGCATCTTTATTTTATTTATTCTTACACATCTTTAAAATATTTATAAACTATTTAGATAAAATAAAACCCATATAAAATATATAAAAAAGATGTTATTATGTTATTTTAATAACCTAAATTAATCTAATATGCCATCAAATGAGATATGAAATCATCATTCTTGTGAACGACAGACAACCGCTTCGCGGACTGATGTTATTTGTTTTCCATTATCACCTTAAACATCTTGATATAATAATGGATTATATATATATAACATATATGATATTATTATACTTTTAAATTTATGATATCACATATACATTCTTACTCTCCATTTTGTGGGGGATACGATAACGTCGTTCATGTGTACAGTAGAGTACCGCCTCACGAAGCGATGTGATTCGTTTTTCTCTAATGTTTTTAATGGAAGAAAATTAGGGTAAATTTAATAAATATATGTAATATATAAGACATATTAATTATTATATAAATGTAATATGATATTTTCCATCATTTTATTTCACTCGTTAAGAAAATAGAAACAACATTCTTTCATACATACGACCTACCTTTTCCATGAATGGTATATTTCATTTTATATATCTAAATTTATGGATTATTATAAATACAAATATACTAAATATATTTTTATTTATTTTTTGAATAATATTCTGGTTATTATGAATCCATGATCAATTTAATAGGACCTAAAATACTAAATTAAAAAAAACCTTAAAAACAAAGTTGTCATTACCTAAAACATGACTTTTACATTGAATAATTAATAAACAAGTAATAATGGGTCATAAGTAATTAATATATGGTAAGATATATATATATAAGTATGGTTTTTTAATAGATGTATAATAATATTATATTAATTATAATGGAGGTTCGAATGTGTGTGAAGGAAGTCAATACTTATGGTAAGGTGATTTTATATCCAATTCCCTTATTTGGGAAATAAGTTATGTTAAAAACCTATATCCTTCTATAAGTTATATATAATAACCCATTTTCATGTTATATCATTGTAACATCTTGAACCAGGAGTCACTAAATGGTGCCCAAGGTTGGTTGGTCACATGCCCTCAAGCCCACCTCCCCGTAGGCCAGAGGATGCTGACTATTGGCGAGGGTCTAAGGTGGTATAGTGGGGAGAATATACCCTAAAAATAAGTGTTTATCATAGTGGTGTAATAACACAAATAAATAGAGGAATAATATCAAATACTAAATAGTAGAATATAAAATATCCAAAATAATATAATAATTATAATCAATCCAAGGTAGTATCATATAAAAAATGTGTATTTCATGTCTCTATACAAAATGGTAGGCAATTAATGGAAATATGAATATAGTAGAACAAATTGTTCAGAATAAAAAATAGACCAAAATGAACAATCTTTAGATAACATAATGAGTCGTAGATTGTTCTTGTGCTCCTCGTCTCTAAAGTAATGATGAATCATGGATCACAAAGTGGGTTCTTAACTAGGTCTCTACCTGCATCCATGAAGTCTTTCCAGCTACCTAACAGTTTCCCAATCATAGTGTGGGATAACACTCAATATTCCACCACTAATGGTGTCAATATCATGCTTAGTATATTTATATCAATTAAGTAGTGTGAATTATATAATAGTAATATTATTTAATAAACAGGAGTGATACATGTAAATGTGACAATATCCATCCTACTAAGTCTCACTATAAAAAGGAAATAAAAAACAACTGCCCATATATAAATTATGGTAAAACATCCACTACAGCATATGATAAGTAATCCACTATCATGCATACATGGTTTAGATTGAAGGAGTAGAAATGTCTAGGGAATCCTTAATGACCTATGTCCTGTAATAAATTTTTGAGCCTACATTGGCTAGATCCAAGGTATAAAATGACCAAGGCATCCTCATCAAGTCCATGGAGGATATGCATACAATAAATTAGTAAAAAATGGGTGGAACCCAAGTACCATGTCCACAAAGTATGTCCAAGGCAGTCCATGAAAGCTATTTCTTAAGAGTAGACATGTCATAGGCATCCAAATTAATCTAGATCCATGGAGTAGAAATTTCCATGGAATCCAATATAATCAATAACCCTAGATTAGAAATTATAATGGAATCCAATATAAATAAAACTGTTTCATTATTCATTTTATAAATCATTTCATAATCATGTACAATCCATGAGTTCATCCAACCCATTCTACATTTTCTATTTTAACCCATTTAAACATTTTAACAACATTTAATCACATGGAAATGAAAAAATAAACCCTATCCTGATATCTTATTTAATTCATTAAGTATTATACTTAGATAAAGATATCACAAACTCCAAAAGGAGTGTTATAACATGGGAAAATACATAAACTCACTTCATGGGTTTTCTGGGTTGAGGTTGAAAAACTCCAACCATCACACAAAGCTATGTGGAAAACCTAATAAGGTTCCAATAATTTAATCAATGAACATAATTAATTTAGAAAACACCCATAATTTATATCATGTGACAAAAAAACAAGATATAAAACAACTATACGTTGTTGTAAAATGTATAGAACACCACCATATACCCATTGAATAACAATCATCCAATATCAAATTATAATTTGACCTATATGGTAATAAAAAGGAATAATAGACGAATAACCAATAAACATGGAATATTATCAAGCACTAAAATAAATCTATCGAGAGGAATTTAAATTATGAAAGGTGAAAGAGTAATATATAAATCACCTTCATGCACCCAACTAGACTGTAATTATTCGAATTAGTGTACGAATGGTGGAATGAAAAAAAGACTAAGAGGAACCTCAGAGTGGAGATCCAAATAGAGGGGTCATTGCACATTTTATAATAAGAAAAGGAAATAAGTATTATAAGTTCTTTGATGGATAAATATAATTTTAACTATTTAAAACTAGTTTTCATGAGTTGGCCGCACGATTGGATAAACGGTGCACCAACCATGCACCCTTCATCATCTAAGGAGGGACCTCACAATTTTCATTTTCATGGTTTGGGAAACCATATAAAAAAAATTATTATTTCCCTCTTCAAAAAATTATTGGTTGATTGATTAGCATGTATCCATAGTGGTATGGTTTCATTAAATCTTTCATCCCTCGGTAGATCCCTGGACCACCCCACACAATTATGAGAAACTTGGAATCCTAGGAGGTATGGTTTCTACTAATCATGCGGCCCGACTTACTTTTCCAAAAAATGATCATACAGGCTCCAAAAAAGTCCCAAACACCCTTGAAACTCCTGTGAATGCATTCATCATTCAGAGTAGGTCAAAACCAATGAATTGAATTGAAAATAAAAATAACTTTACCTCAAGGAAAAAACCTAAGATCTTAAAATATCACCCTGTGAAGAATACTCATCCTTGAGTATATATTTTGTGGGTGGTGAATAATAAGAAAATATTTATAGCCACTAGGAATTCACATAGGCCTACCTCTCTAATGTATCAACGTGTACATGGTCAGACTTCCATAGCACATGCAATTGAGGGATATACCAACCTTAGAGAGATATCTTGTTAAGATAATATATATATATATATGATGATACTCAAAGAAAAAATATACCTATAACTCAAAATCATCCAGCTAAGGAGTATAATATTGGTCTAAGTGATAATGACATATATGAGATACATGGAAGACTTTGTGAATGACTCAGTACCTCTGAGGTAACTGAATCTGATAGGACACTGACCCGAATCTCTATATAATCTCTCAAGGACTTAAACATCATAAAGAAATCTTTCACTATCCTTGAATCCATCGGTTCCCAAACCATATTGAAATAACTAAAATGAACCGCTCCCCAAACATGAACAGTAGAGGTAATTGATGGAGATAGTCATAGGATTTTTGTGCATACTTATCAGTAATCATATTATTTTTGATCAACTAAAATTGCTCTAAAGTATCCTACATGATTCACAGTCTAAGTAAAGATGCCTCTCCTACCTATTACTAGAAAAGAAGTGATAGACATGGAGTACCATAAAAATCATCATAATGTGTCATCTGTATAGTCACCTGAAAGATATTTTTTGTAGGAAAACTCGGCCAGGGATATATGGCTCCCCAAAGAGACCCCAAAAACTAGGGTTAATTCTATAAGAATGTCCTATATAACATGTATTGTGTGATTTGATAGAACATTAATCTGAGGGTGGTATGTCATGCTCAAAATAAACTATGTACCAAATTCCCTTTGAATGCCTTGACAAAACCAAGATATAAACTGAGCAACCCTATATGATAAAACTATTTGTGGAACACCGTGAAGTAGAAAAATCCCATTGATATAATGTATCCCAAAATCATCTAATGAGAAGGTCTCCCAGGTCATTAGGAAGTGGGTGACCTACATGAGCCTATCCAAAACAACCCATATAGCATCACTACCTTGTAGTTACCTCAGTAACCTGATCATGAAATAAATCACAAAATCATCCCATTTCAACTCAATAATGGGTAACGTCTATAAACTCCTAGTTGATTGGTGGTGGGTTAACTTCACCTACTAATAGGTGAAAAAACTCATGAAGAAACCATATACCTCACATTTCATTCTAACCACCAATACTATCAGAGTAAATCCTGATACATCTTGGTTTTATCAGGATGTATTTCCCAAGCTAAGGAATGAAACTATCACATCATATCCTCACATATATATTCTGGATCTAGAATCAAACCATGTATACATATAATTTCAGCCCCACCAATGGTCTAAATTAGGAGGCGTGCCCTCACATTCCATGCTCTCTCATAGAACCAGACCCTCAAAATCGGATAGTTGTATCATCTTTACTCTATCCAAAAGAGTGAGGGTTACCACCATGAATGAGAGAAAAGTATCCCCAAGACTATCATACACCTCCAAGTGAATATCAAAGAATATTTCTATCAATTTCTATTCACTACAAGACTCATTCAATTTTTGGGTCTGAGTTTTCTGACACAGAGAATCAACTATATAATTTCCTTTACCTAGAATATTGGAAAGCTCAAAATCGAATGAAATACTCAACCAACCTTCTATGTCGAAGGTTGAAGTCACGTTGTATAAATATATACATAAGGATTTTATGTTTTTTGTACAAAAAAATGCTCTCCTAAAAGATAGTTCCTCCAAAAATGCAAGTAATGAACCACAACTTCCAACTTGAGATCTTGCATCATTTAATTCTACTAATGAGGTCTCAACTAGTGAGAGCCATATGCAATGAATATATCCCCCTACAACTAGGTAGCTCCTCGTTCGATGCCTAATTCATCACAAAAAACCATATAACTTTTTATATGATCTGGAAGAATTAGGATTGGCACTGAAGTCAACCTTACCTTAAGCTTATGAAAATCCTTTTCACTTGTTCCACACAACAAAAATTTTAACCCATTCTTATTCAATACCAAAAGTGTTGTATCTAGACATTAAATGTCTTGAATGATGTTTCTATAATAATAAGACAATACCAAGAAAACATGAATTTTAATTAACATATTGGAATGATCCCATGAAACCCCAATACTCACCTTCCATGGTTCCATAGATACTGCTGTCCTTGAGAGGATGTGACCCCATAAGTGAATCTAATCAATCCAGAATTGACATTTTTTGAGGTTGGAATGAAACCTATGCTCTCTCCACACATTCACAACAATGTCAGATGTTTTTCTTGATCATTTTGAGTCTGAGAACACACTAAGAATTTATCCACAAAACCACTAAAAACAAGTCCAAAAACGAAAAAACTTGGTAAATTAAGGCCATAAAAACTGTCAGTGTGTTAGTGAGATCAAATGGAATAACTAGATACTAATATATTCCATACCCACTATTGAATTTAATGTGAGGTATGTCTAAATACTACACACACATATGGTGATAAGAAAAACTCAAATCAAATTTCAAGAAAACATGATCTCCATAGAGTTGGCCAAAGAGGTTATCTATCCAAGAAAAAGGATATTTAATTTTAATCATCAATTGGTTAAATTTCTGGTAATCCACACATTGCCTAAGGGTTCCTTCCACTATCTTTTCAAAAAGGACTGGAGAACCCCATAGAAATGTATTGGGTCACATAAACCCCTTTACATTATAGTTCTCTCATTATCTCTTGAGCTCATATAACTCCGTATTTGTCGTTCTATAAGGAAGAATGTATATCGGTGTATCTCATGGAACTAGATCAATAAAGAACTCCACCTCTCAATCCAAAAGTAAACCAAAAATATAATATTTGAAGACATATGTGAAATGATATACTACTAAAGTAAATTTATTCTATCACATTCCTTAGTCATCCATATAAAAACTAGAAATCTAGGTTGTCACCTGGCCTATCCCATGATACTCATGTCCAGATCTGCTCACCTAGACATTACATTCACCCTTGTGAATAAAAAATCTTCCTGCTAGTGACGAGAAAGTTACCCAATGAAGATATTTATCAACATGGTCATGGTAAGAAACCAACCAATCGAAACCTATAATGACTTAAAACCTTTCCATCTTGAGGATAAATAGATTCTAATAGAAGTGATACTCGTCTATCTCAATGGGGAATTCCTAGCATTGGTATACAATCTCTGATCTAATTCCAAAGATAGTGTCAAGTGTCATCACACCATAAAAAAACTATACATCAAACCCATGAATCTCCAAAACAGACACCGATATGAAATAATGTAAAGCACATGTATAAAAAAGGTAATATGATAGAGTATAAGCTTTTAATATCCTATCTCACATTGTATATGACATGGTTCTCTTCTCCTTAAGTATCAACTATACTCAATATATCTGGCATGAACAACACACCTGAAAAAATATCATGAGTAACCAGAGTCATCCCACTCTGCTATGGATGTCCAACTGGTGTTTGGATCCCCCAAACACAACCACCTCCTTGGCCTGAAAGACAAGTAGTACTCAAGATCCTAGACCGAAGAAGAGTTATGAATCCTGATCTTGAACCTAGAGTCAGTGTTGACCCCCTCTTACATTCTAATAGAGGAAAGGTACTACAAAACCACAATATATGTCCAATCCTACCATATGATCAACACTCAACTAGGTATCTATCACACTAGATCCTCAAATGTTCATGCATCCCCACTGAAAATAGAAGATAAAAACACTAGAAATCACACTTTGGTTGGTATTACCCTCATGATAAACCTCAAAACACCACTTCCTATCACCTAACACTGAACCAATTGATTAAAATGCTACGCTACCCATCTATGGGTCCCCAAATTCCATCTTGCAACATTCTATAATTTTCACCTGATTCACTATCTTAGTTATAGTATTCAATTGAGACAGATTCACCAATGATCAAAAAATATGCTTGGGACCTTCCTCAAAGCATCTCTCCCTATAAGGATCATCAATAAGATAAAAAGGAACAAATAAATAAAGATCTGTAAATAAATAAAAATATTTCCTAACATTCATAACACCTTTCTCTAGATACATAAACTCATTGGCCTGTTCAGCTCCCAAAACATCCCACCAAATATTGGTGGAGCCCCGAAGATTATGTGTTGTGGTCTTGAATCTCCTCTATGGAGTAGTATCAAGGTGCATGAAGATAAAAAAACAGTCTCAATCCATATCTAAGTAACTAGTGGAATTATGTCCCCCCAAAAAGTGGGAGGATGCATCTAGTTGAACACACATGTCATCTTTTCCATAAACATGGAAGGATATAGAGCTCCCTGAACGGTCTGCAAAATGCACCAAAAACACTCTTGTGACTAGGTATTAACACCCTTATTAGCAACAATGGTTAGTGATACAAGTGGAACTACTAGAGGCTCAGGATCCACCACCTCTGGAGAATAGTCATCACCACCCTCCTTGCATTTGACTGGAGGTCCCCATGGTGGAATATATCTAAAATTCCAATAACACACCTTATAAAGTATTTGAGTAGTGACAAAGTCATAGATATAAACATTGGAAAGATAAAATACTTCCTATAAAAAATCTACACCCCTCTTCATACTCTTAAATCTTGGACTGGGTAACATGAACTATCATAAAGAACACTAGAGACATTGCCTACTTCCCACTACCAAATTCATGTCTGGTACAATCTATCTTTTTCACATCATGGGTCTTGGTATATGGACTTTTAATTTAAATTTATAGAGGATACACCCTTTCTATAGAAATTTTAGACTCTATTTAATGATAACCTTTCTATTTGATTTTAATTTAATTTTAAGTTCACTTTTATTTATATAACAAATATTTTAAATGGGTTAATTATATAGATTTCCATTTACAATATATAAGGGCCCATAACACTTGTAAACTAAAATGATAAAACCATTTAATCCAATCTATAAAACATTTCAACCCATGTGACAAATTTTCCCTAACTCAATGTGACACAATTGAATTCTTAAAGTGTCTCCTGTATCCCATACAGGAAAATACAGTTTAGGTTATAGAAGGAACTTTAAGTACCATATTTTTTTTCTCAATATCCTTAAAGAAATGTTACTCGATAGTAATTATATAACATAAGAAACACATAATTAATTTCTTGTAGTTGATCAATTCATCCTATATGGAATGGTATTTTCATGGATTGTGAATCTTATGAGGTGTATAAAATGATGAAATATCCATGCTTTCCATATCAGGCCAAGGATAAAATTTAATTCCTTAATCATAGAAATAATAGCATCACATATCATGTGCATCACCCAATGGTGGAATAAAATCATATGTAATAGGAAAAATTTTAGAATAAAAATTCCTCATTCCAAGTAACATGGTTATTACCCTGAACATAGGTTATCTACTACTAGTAGAATATTATAACTGTAAGAACCCAATTAATATTTTTAAGGTACGAGCTTCTTCTTTTCTCTTTTCCTTAAGTGTTTTTGAGAAAATATAGAAAATGGGGAGAAATCCTAAATTTTGGAACTACACGCCGTGTACTTTTGGCCGTGTGGGATGGGTACATGGGGCAAGTAGCCATGTAGGCGACGAAGGGTGTAGGAACCGACTACACGCCGTGTAGTGGTCCTTTACATTCCATGTAGTCAGTCGGCATGCCAAAACAGTAAGGCAGTGGAGCAGCCAACAGCTGGATGACAGTACACACTGTGTACTCAGGAGTACATGCCGTGTACTCATGTCGACCGATGAACAGTTTGGCGGTGCTGCCAGAGGTACAATTAAATGATGAAATTACACGCCGTGTACTTGGAAGTACACACCGTGTACTTTGTTTTTCTCACTTAAATGGGCAGTAGCCTCTCCTGTTCAAAGGGAAGGCTTAGAACCAGACGAGAGGAGCGGAAGAGGGAGGCCGAACTTTGGGAGATATGCCAATCAAGCACCGGGAATCCGATCCCGTTTCTGTCGATCACGTTGGAGCTGTGCGGGTAAGCCCTCTCTTCTCCTAGCGTGTTGCTGACCAATTTCTCTCCTAACGGGAGTTATTTGAGGTTATGCGGTTTTTCTTTTTCTTTAGATCTACGTCATCATTGGGCGTTTCTGGAACCGACGTTCGTGTATAGTGCTTGTTGGCGTATAAGGTAGGTGGATTTGTGTTTATTTTCCAACTGTCGCGCGTTTTTGGGTGTTTTTGAGCTATGAATCCATATTTGGGGTGTCGTGTGGTTGAGGCCGTGGTAATATTGAATACCTATATTTATATAGGAAATTAAATGGGATATTAAAATTCTGTTTGGGATCAGTGCTTGGATCCAGGACCACCCTGGGGTTGCGTTCCTCTGTTTAGCCGTTTGTCAAGGATACCCGAGGCTATTCCATGTTTAAATTATGCATTACTTTTGCCTTGCGAGGAATTGTAGGTGAATTTCTTGGATATATGTGGGGCATGGACCAGTTACTTATGCCTGAGGGCGATGTTTTACTATGGCCTGAGGGCGTGACTGTATTAGCCTAAGGGCAACGTACTATTTCGCTTGATGGAAACCTTTTGTGCCTGAGGGCTTGACTTCTGTTCCTGAGGGCGACACTTCCTACGCCTGAGGGCAATTTCTGTTATGCCTGAGGGCTATACCTGCGGGTTGGATTCTGATTACCTGAGGGTGAGATTTTGGTTGTCTGAGGACGCTGACTGCTTACTTAGAAATTCACAGTGGTGTTTTTCTTAATATAAAATGATTAAATTAATAATAAAATGGAAATAAAACTGGTAGTTAGTTACTTTTGAGTACTACTTACTTTATTGCATTTTACTACTGCACACTGTTGTTGCATGCTTACACGCAGATGGGAACAAGCCTTTTGTGGGTGCCTACTGAGATATATTTCCCACACCCTATTTGGATCATGATTTTTGGCCCAAACAGATTATGTTTCTACAGGTGTGGATAGGGGCATGAGTCCCTATACAGATACTTGACTATTGCTGAGGAGTAGGAGGGCATGAGACCGATCCTAGGCTAGCGATGCCGCTGCCAGATGTTTTGCTTTCTTTTGCTGTACTCTAAATTTTGTTATACTGTATTGATGTATAAAATGTTCTGGCTGTTTTCTTAGAACTCTAGACATGATTCATCATTATTTATATACGGTTGGTTATATCTACTACAGTTCTTTATTTTAGTTGTGTATGGTTTATTGCTTCCGCTGTCGTTGTATATTTTATTTTGTATTCTGCTCTGATACACTTTGACAAATGAGGGAATAGTTTCCACACTATTAGACCTGGAACCTCACTGCTAGTTGGCAGCCTCTGGCGTTTGGGGAAATGCACTTGAGGTCACGTGGAGAACCGGGTTTGGGGCACCCGTTGAGTGGCACCCGAGTTTGGGATGCTACAAAGTGGTATCAGAGGGGTTCTATTCTTTGACTTACTATTTGGCGACTTAGTCAGGGATAAGACGAACTATAGTTGGTAATTAGTTGTGCCCAGGTGGAGCTAACCTGTGTATAGGGTAAATCCAATTTACCTCGTGTTGTAATTTTATTGATTTTGAAAAATTTTACAGTTGATATGTTTTCACCGTTGGGTGACTCACTTGGATTGTGAAATTATATTTTTTCTATGGGTTCTATTTTAGTTGCAAGCCGATGAGATGAGGCTATGCCATCTCATTCATCATTTAGAAACATGATAGAAATCACATTCCATGCATAGTTCCATGCCATGTAGGTGCATTAGAAATCGCATGTTGTTGTGATAGTTTTTGTGCTAGAAAAGCATGTTGTTGTGATAGCTGCTTTGATAAAATACCTTCTATTTTATAGGGTAATTTTATTTGAGCCTATTGATTTAATGGACACCAAACTTTGGTTTTTGGAGAGTATGGGCCCCCACTGACCGGAATTTGGTGGATCATTAGCTGTTTATTCGTTATAACACATATAAGATGTCAAAAATTTATTGGTGGGGAGTATGGGCCCTCACGGGTCGGAATTTGACACTTAGGTGTTGTTTTTCGGTATTTTATGGGTTCCGGGGAAGTTTTTGAGGCATACTGTCCAGAAACCCAGTATACACGCCGTTTAGTATCTTTAAACACGCCGTGTATGGCCTTCTGTTCGGGAAGAAAAATGAACTTTTTGAGTACACACCGTGTACCCGGAGTACACGCCGTGTAGTATCTTCCTGTGTCACAAACCGTGTGGACGGCGACACAGGGTAAAGAATGTTTGGGGAAAACACGCCGTGTACTGAATGTACACGCCGTTTAGTGTTGACCCAGAGTCCACCCGTGTAACGAACAACACGGACGAAGGAGACCTTGAGACATACATGCCGTGTCCACTATGGCGCACACCGTGCAGTTTGACCCGGAGTCCGCCCATGTAACGAACAACATGGACAGAGGAGACCTTGAGACATACCCGCCGTGTCCACTATGGTACACGCCGTGTAGTCTGACCTGGAGTCCAGCTGTGTAACTAACAACACGGGTCAGTGAACTCATTCCTTTAACACACCATGTCAATGATGGACACGCCATGTAGTGTGAACTGGGGACTCGGACGTGTAAATAACAACACGGGCCAGTGTCACCACTCCTTGAACACACCGTGTACCTGTGGGACACATCATGTAGTCTTTTCCGATGACAGACCGTGTGGACTTAGCCATGTGGCGGGGAAACGGGGGTGGTGAACACGTCGTGTGCGGGTGTAACACGCCGTGTTATTGCAAGCCGAGTAGTCGGCCATGTCACAAATGACACAGGCAGTTGGTAAATAACACCATACACGCCATGTAGATATTATAAACACCATGTAGTTTTTGTTCAACGGGAGCCGTGTAGAAGGACCCAGGCAGGGGAAGGGAAGTCAAGTACACACCGTGTAGGAATAGTACACGCCATGTAGTCTTGTTTTGAAAATTTTGAAATGCCTTCTTCCTCTTGTTCCCTTTTTGGTTCCTTCGCTTTTAGACTTAATAATCTTGAATCTAAGGCGTGCTTTTGACCTTGTAGTGTCATGCCACCTAGACGACCGCGCGTTGTTCACTAGGAGAGCAGCGACGACTATACTCCGGAGATGGTGGGCCATGGGCTACGAGTAGATCCTCCAGCAGAGCCATATGTGGCACCAGCTATTATACTAGACACAGAAGTGGAGGCACAGTTACATGAAGGCTTCATGCGGTTCATGCATACCTTTTAGGGAGCACCGCAGGCTGCCACATCTATGGCTGAGCTGACTCATATCTTTCAGCAGCAGCATCCGCCTACGTTTTCAAGGTATGGCGGACCACAGGCTGCGGAGTCTTGGCTGGTGTCGATGCAGACTATTTTTGAGAATCTCAAGACGCCTCCAGGGTGGAGGGTCAAGCTTACCAATTATATGCTGCGTGATTCCACCAAGAGGTGGTGGGATGTTTCCACCCAGTTGGAGCATCACAGAGACATGTCATGGGAAGATTTTCTGGAAGTCTTCTATGCCTTCTTTTTCCCAGAGACGCTGAGGTCAGACAGAGCTCGAGAGTTCATGAATCTGCAGCAGGGAGCTATGTCGGTGATGGACTATTCTTCTCATTTCATCGAGCTTCAGCGCTTTTCACCTGTTCTGGTGGGTGATGAGACGTTGAGAGCCAGACGTTTTGAGGATGGTCTTCGTTATGACATCCGAGTGATGGTGAATGTTTTCAGGTTGCCTTTAGTACACACTATTGTGAACGAAGCACTGATTACAGAGAGGAACCTACGGGAAGCTAGTGGTGTGGTCCAGGGCGGTTCAGCACAAGTTACTGGTACTATTTATACTGGTAAGAGGAAGAGAAAGATGGATTTCTCTCAGGGTGGAAGTACCAGCCAGACAATTTCTTCAAGTGGCCCAATCAGGTGCTACCAGCGTGGCAGAGAGAGGAACGAGAGACCGCAGTGTCCACGTGACCCAGTGGAGTGTCGAGCTTGCAGAAAGATAGGTTATCTACAATGCTTTTGCAGGGCATTTCTACCAGTGGCTAGTGAGAGGGGTTCTATGCAGACTCCACGTGCGGGAGCAGGACCAGTGGATTCTTACCAGTCTGGGAACTGGAATACGTCAGGGTGTGTAGGTAGAGATGGTGGTTGTGGCCGTGATAGCCAGACAACAGGATATCAGAGGCAGTAGGGCGGGACAACTCAGGGTAGCCAGGCTGTGTCGTAGGGCCGCGACACTGGGCAGGCATATGTAGTGCAACAAACCCAGCAGGAGAAGGATCCCAGACCTTCTATATTCAGAGGTACTATTCTAGTAGCTTCTGTCTTATCTTCGGTACTTTTCAATACGGGTGCTACACGTAGTTTCATATCTGTACCCGTTGTGGAGAGTCTTGGGCCCGGTGTTTCTTCTTCTTCTGATATCATGACGCTAGAAACTCCATTGGGGACTAGAATGACTGGTGTGCGTCAGTGCAAGGAGTTCCCCCTTTAGGTTGGTGGGTGTCACTTTTTATGGGACCTCTATGTCTTGGAGATGATGAGTTATGATGTCATTCTCAGAATGGACTGGTTGGTTCCCTTTCGAGCCTTTGTAGAATGCTATCTTCGCAGGGTGCATTTCACATCACCAAAGGGAGAATAGTTTCTATAAAAGGGAGAATGGGATGTTCAGGCGAGTCGGGATGGACCAGAGCATCATGGGAGAGGTGGAGTCACAGCCCATATTGCGAGCTTATATCTGAATGACCAGGGGACTTTCCAGATAGATTTCCCTCCAGTTGTTGATCATTTCAGGGATTTCTTCCCAGACGACTTTTTAGGTCTATCTCCGGAGTATGAGGTGGATTTATCTGTTGAGCTCATGCCAGGAGCAGCACTGGTGTCCACCCCCCCTTATAGGATGGACACACCAGAGTTGTAGGACCTCAAGAGGTAGTTAAAGGAGTTACATGCGAAGGGTTTCATCTGACCGAGTACTTCTCCTTGGGGTTCTCCGGTCCTTTTTGAAAAAAGACGGACGATAACCTCAGACTCTGTGTGGATTATCAGAAGCTGAACCAGTTGACGGTTAAGAACCGATATCCTTTCCTGAGGATAGATGATCTGTTTGATCATCTTCGTGGATCACGAGTGTTCTCAAAGATTGATCTGAGGTCAGGATATCATCAGCTACGCGTGAGAATATTGGATATACCGCTTACATCTTTTCGGAGCAGATATGGTCTATACGAGTATTTGGTTATGCCGTTCGGACTCACGAACGCGCAAGAAGTTTTCATGGCTCTGATGAATCGAGTTTTCCATCCGTATCTTGATTATTTTGTGGTAGTATTCATGGATGACATCTTGGTGTACTCTCAAACTCAACACGACCATGCCACCCATCTTGAGATTGTATTGAGTACAATGAGAGAGAATCATCTATATGCTAAGCTCTTGAAGTGAAACTTTTGGATGGACCAGATTCACTTCCTGGGTTATATCATCTCAGAGGCAGGAGTTGCAGTAGACCCATAGAAGGTGAGAGCAGTAGTTTCTTGGGAGAAGCCTAAGAACGTGTTTGAGATATAGAGTTTCTTAGTGCTGGGTAGTTACTACAAACGCTTCATACAGGACTTCTCCCGATTAGCACCACCATTGATGGGTCTGACTAAGAAGGGTGTGAAGTTCGTTTGGTCGGAAGCTTATGAGGCAGATTTTCAGGACCTAAAGGGAAGGTGGACGTCAGCACCATCCTGATACTCCCAGAGCAGGAGAAGGGCTATACTATTTACTGTGATGCATCAGGTATTGGGCTGGGAGCAGTGTTGATGCAGGGCGATCGAGTTGTTGCGTAGGGATCCCGGTAGTTGAGGCCACATGATAGGAATTACCCGACACATGATCTCTAGTTGGCTGTAGTTGTGCATGCATTGAGCTGTTGGAGACATTATCTTTTGGGAGAGTATTTTGTGGTTTTCACCGACCACAAAAGCCTCAAGTATATATTTACTCCACATGAACTGAATCTGAGGCAGAGGAGGTGGGTTGAGTACCTACAGTCCTTCGATTTTTAGCTTTCCTATACACCTGGTAAAGGTAATGTATTAGCTGATGCACTCAGCAAGAAGACTCAGATATAGGTAGTGCAGGAGGCCAGTGGTGAGTGGCATCTCATTGCCTTGTTCTCTGAGATGCATCTGGAGGTGCATGATAGTCAGGGGCAGGCTTATCTTTCATCTTTAGCTGTGACATCTAGCCTCCTGGAAAGAGTGAGGATGAGACAACTATCAGATCCAGGAGGCCTAGTTCTACGGGAGTCGGTGGCAAGTGAGGACCCTCCTCTTGGTTGGATGATAGGCGATGACAAAGTTCTGCGTTTCCATGGACGAGTATGGGTTCCAGGGGATATACGCAAGGAGATGATGAGGGAGTTTCATGCCTCAACTTGGACAGTTCATCCCAGGGTTACCAAGATGTACCGAGACTTGAGACATCAGTACTGGAGACTGGGTATGAAGAGAGATGTAGCTGGTTTTGTTAAGAGATGTTCCACCTGTCAACAGGTGAAGATAGAGAATCAGTGACCAGCCGGAATATTGCAGCAGTTACCCATCCCAGAGTGGAAATGGGATGATGTCGCAATGGATTTCGTGACAGGATTTCTGAGGTCAACTCTAGGCAATGACGCCATGTGGGTTGTTGTGGACAGACTCACGAAGGTAGTTTAATTTTTGTCGATCAAGGAGACCTTCGATGTTGACGAGTTCAGATGACTGTATATCCGAGAGATGGTACGTCTTCATGGGGTCCCTCTTTATATCGTTTCTGATAGGGACTCCCACTTTACATCTCATTTCTAGTAGAGTTTTCAGAGGGCACTGGGTACATAGGTGCTTTTGAGCACAACATACCACCCTCAGACCGATGGCCAGTCAGAGCGTACGATACAGGTGCTTGAGGACATTCTGCGTGCATGCATCCTAGACTTTGGGGGATCTTGGGAGAGGCATATACCCCTAGTTGAGTTTGCCTACAATAATAGTTTTCAGGAAACTATCGATATGGAACCTTACGAGGCTTTATATGGTAGGCCATGCCGATCACCTTTGTGCTGGTCAGAGGCAGGTGAGGCAGATTTACTGGGACCATGTCTCGTAAAGGAGACTTCTGAGCAGGTCCAGTTGATTCAGAAGCAGATGGCTACCATGCAGTCTCATTAGAAGTCTTATGTTGATCGCTGCAGACGACCTTTGGAGTTCGTGGTCGGGGATCTGGTTTTCTTGCATGTTTCTCTGAGGCTGGGACACAAACAGATCAGGAGACAGGGTAAAATTTCACCGAGGTATGTGGAGCCATTTGAGATTCTGGAGAGAGTTGGGCTGGTTGCCTATCGGTTTCAGTTACCGCAGCGTTACCGAGCCATGCACGACGTCTTCCATGTGTCTCAGTTGCGTCGCTATCATTCAGACCCGTCTCACGTCTTTCAGCCCGAGGAGGTTGATCTGGAAGCAAATGTGTCCTTTAAGGAGCATCCGATTCGTATATTTGATAGGAGCACAAAGGTTCTCTGAGGCTGGCCAGTTCCTCTCGTACGGGTGCTATACCAGCATGGCCAAGTGTAGGATGAAACCTGGGAGCGAGAGGCCGATGTACGTGCTCAGTGGCCGGAGTTGTTCACGGCTATATCTTCACCACCCTTGGAAGGGAAATTCGGGGACGAATTGCTATAAGGGGGGAAGTTTGTAAGAACCCGGTTCTTATTTTTGAGGTACGAGCTTCTTTGTTTCTCTTTTACTTAAGTGTTTTTGAGAAAATATGGAAAATGGGGAGAAATCCTAAATTTTGGAACTACACACCGTGTACTTTTCCACACGCCGTGTACTTTTGGCCGTGTGGGATGGGTACACCGGGCGTGTATCCATGTCGGCGACGAAGGGTGTAGGAACTGACTACATGCCGTGTAGTGGTCATTTACACGCCATGTAGTCAGTCAGAAGGCCAAAACAGTAAGGTGGTGGAGTAGCCGCCAGCTGGGTGACAGTACACGCCGTGTACTCAAGAGTACATGCCATGTACTCAAGTCGACAGATGAACATTTTGGCGGTACCACTAGAGCAACAGTTAAATGATGAAAGTACATGCCGTGTACTTGGAAGTATACACCGTGTACTTTATTTTTTTTGCTTAAATGGGCAGTAGCCTCCCCTGTTCACAGGGAAGGCTTAGAATCAGACGAGAGGAGCGGAAGAGGGAGGTCGAACCTTGGGAGATCCACCGATCGAGCACCGGGAATCCTATCCCGCTTCTGTCGATCACGTTGGAGCCCCGTGGGTAATACCTCTCTTCTCCTAGCATTTTTCTGACCAATTCTTATACTAACGAGAGTTATTTTAGGTTAAGCGGTTTTTATTCTTCGTTATATCTACGTCTTTATTGGATGTTTCTGGAACCGACGTTCGTATATAGCGCCCGTTGGCGTATAAGGTAGGTGGCTTGGTGTTCATTTTCCAACTGTCGCGCGTTTTTGTGTGTTTTTGAGCTACAAACCCATATTTGGGGTGTCGTGTGGCTGAGGACGTGGCTATATTGAATACCTAGAATTGTATAGGAAATTAAATGTGATATGAAAATGCTGTTTGGGATCAATGCTTGGATCTAGGACTACCCCGGGGGTGCGTTCCACTGTTTAGCCGTTTGGCCAGGATACCCGAGGGTATGCCATGTTTAAATTATGAATTACTCTTGCCTTGAGAGGAATTGTAGGTGAATTTCATGGTTATATGTTGGTCATGACCCAGTTACTTATGCCTGAGGGCGGTGTTTTACTATGGCCTGAGGGCATGACTGTATTAGCCTGAGGGAAACATACTATTTCACCTGAGGGAAACCTTTCATGCATGAGGGCTTGACTTCTGTGCCTGAGGGCGACAATTATTACGCCTGAGGGAAATTTCTGTTATGACTGAGGGCTATACCTGCGGGTTGGAGTCTGATTACCTGAGGGTGAGATTTTGGTTGTCTGAGGATGCTGACTGCTTACTTAGAAATTCACTGTGGTGTTTTTCTTAATATTAAATGATTAAATGAATAATAAAATGGAAATATAACTAGTATTTAGTTACTTTTGAGTACTGCTTACTTTATTTCATTTTACTACTGCACATTGTTGTTGCATGCTTACACGCTGTTGGGCACGGGCCTTTGGTGGGTGCCTACTGAGATATATTTCTCACACCCTGTTTGGGTCATGCTTTTCGGCCCAAACAGATTACGTTTCTGTAGGTGTGGATATGGGAAAGAGTCCCTATATAGGTACTTGAATGTTTCTAAGGAGTAGGAGGGCATGAGACTGTGCCTAGGCTCACGATGCCGCTGCCAGCTGTTTTGCTTCGTTTTGCTGTACTATACAATTTGTTGTACTGTATTGATGTATAACATGTTCTGGCTGTTTTCATAGAACTTGAGACATGTTTAATCATTATTTATATATTGTTGGTTATATCTAATACAGTTGTTTACTTAAGTTGTGTATGGTTTATTGCTTCTGCTATCGTTGTATGTTTTATTTTGTATTCCGCTGCGCTACACATTGACAAATGAGGACATAGTTTCCCCACTATCAGACCCGGGCCCTCGCTGCTAGTCGGAAGCCTCTGGCGTTTGGGGAAATGCGCTTGAGGTCACATGGCGAACTGGGTTTGGGGCACCCATTGAGTGGAACCTAGGTCCGGGACGTTACAATAACCAAGTTCCAATATATTCTTAATCTATTGTCTATTGTCTCAAAATATTATGTAAAAAAAATATCTATGATACAACTCTTTAACATCCCGACCTAAGAGACACTAAATGGTTCCCTAAGTTGGTGGGTGACATGGAATCAAGTGTGCCTCCTTGTATACGAGAAAATAATAACTAGAAATGAGGATCTAAGGTGGTATAGTGGGGAGACTATACTCACATAATCATAGTTTACCACAGTGGTGTAATCACATAAATCAATAGAGGAAGCATTTAAAATACTAAACAAAATAAGATGAAACATCCAAAATACTGTAATAATAATAATAATTAAGACAAGGCAGTATCATATACCAAATCACCATGACATGTAACTATATGAAATGGTAGGCAATACATGGAAATATGAATTCATTAGATTACATGTATGAAAACAAAAAAATAGGCAAGCAATAATTGTCTCTATATTTCATCACAAGTGAAAGCTCAGTCAAGTGCTCCCCTACTCCTAAGAAACGATCCATCAAGCATCATAAAGTGGGAAACTTTCCTTGTACGTACCTATATCCATGAATTATATCCATTAATCAATGGTGGATCAAACAAGGTTTTATATAGAACACAACAGACCACCAACAACAATGTGTAAATAATTTCCATTCTATGTATATAAGCTGAGCATTGTGCAATATATAACAGCAATATAAATGAATAAGAAGGATTGAAACATGTAAATTTGATATTTTTAGCCTACTAAGGATCCGTGTAAATAGAAAATCATAAAAAGGGGCCATTTTTAAAGAATTCAAAAACATCCACTATGGCCTATGTCGAGTAATCCAATACCAAGTCTACATGGGTTGGATCATTGGAGTAGAATGTTTAAAGAATCCTCAATGTCCTATTTAATATAATAATGTGTTAGGCCTGTAAGGGCCAGATCCAATGTATAAAATGACTAAGGAATCCCCATCGATTCCATGAAGAATCTACATTGAAAACATGGTAGATATTTGGGTGGAGACCATGGATAATGTCCACAGAGCATTTCCAAGGTGGTCAAAGAAAGTTGGATCCCATGAGTAGAAATGTACCATGTATCCAAAGTTATCTAGATAATTGTAGTATAAAATACCCTGGAATCCAATTTAATTAGGATCCATATATTAGAAAATTTCATGGAATCTAATATAGACACAACTATTTCATTATTCCTTTCCTAACTCATTTCATAATCATATAGTACCCATGAGTTCATCCAAACCATTACACATTTTCCATTTAAACTATTTAACTATTTAACCATTTTAACAATATGTAATCAAATTAAAAAGGAGTAATAAAACCACTACTATTATCTCATTAAATTTATTAAGGCTCCTACTAATATGGTGAGCTCACAAACACCCAAAAACGTATTATAATATGGGGAAAATACATAAACACACCACACGGGTGGTATGGGTTTATGTTTAAACCATGAAACCATCACATGAAGCTAGGTGGGAAACCAAACACTACTCAAATAATTTAATAGAGGTATTTTATTAATTTAGGAGGAAATCATGAAAGGTCTAGAATGAGGCACAATGAAAACTAGATATAAAACAACTATATTTTCTGGAAAAGGTATAGAACACCTACTGTATACCTGTGGTAGAAAAATAATCTAGTATCAGCTCCTAAATCAATCGGATTTGGAGAAAAATAATGAAAGTAAGAATAACATAGAAAAAGTGAATATTATATTACACCAAAATAAATCTTTTGAGAGGAATAAAATTGATAAAAGGCATACGAGAAATAGATAATTCATAGGCATGCATTCGACATAATTGATGAAATTAAAATTAGAGTTTGAAAGAATAAGTGGATCCAATTAATATGAGGAACCTCAAAGTGGATCTCTAAATTGAGATTTTGATGTGTGTTGGAGTAGAAGAAAAGGAAATAAGGGTTATTTAGTTATTAAGGGAAAACAGTCTTTTTAACCATTTAAAATTGGGTCACATGGTTTGGACACATTGTTGGCCAAGCATTACCCCAAAAAGGAACCCTTCACTATGTAAGGATGGACCTAACATGCTTCATTATCACAGTTTGTGAAATTGTGTGCAATCCATGTGCTTTTACTCAGCTAAAAATTGCATGTGTCATGCATGTGTGTGTGGCCCGGGTTGTATGGTTTCATCAAACCGTGCGACCCTGGACATAAACCTGGACCACCTCGAATGGTTATGATAAACCATGCATCCTGGGTGGCATGGATTTTACTAATCATTCATCTTGGATTCTTTTTCCAAAAAACCAAATCTATGGGCTCTCAACAATCCCCAGACACTCCCAAAACTCCAGTGACCCCATTAGTCAATTTCATTAGGCAAAAACTAAGGAATTAAACTGAAATTCAAAAGATATATACCATTATGAAAATTAATTATCTTAAAATCAAGAATATAATTATTTTTATTATTTTAAAAGTTTCATTTTATGTTATTCTTTAATGGGTTCCATGATTCAAGAGATATCAAAGTGGTAAGGGCTTGATGTTATAATATTAGTTTCTATCGAGTCTGTTTATGATTATGATTTTGGTTGACATATATGATAATCTATTTCTAAATAAATTCATGTATTTTACTCTCTTATTCTTATTTCATGAAAATAGTTTTTTTCTTTTCATTTTCATATCTTTATTTTCTTAAGAGACCAAAATAATATTTTTAAGATTTTTTTTATTTCTCACTTCGGCCGAAAACCCATTTTCTTCTATATCCATATTTTCCAAAAATGTTTTAAAAAATGATTTGAAATTACACAATTAAAATTTTAATATATTTTAACCATGTTTTAATTTTTATAATGTGTTTTAAAACTAATCTTCATTTCATTTTCCAAATAAGGCCTATTTCCCTTTTACCAAAAAGGTGAAAAAATCAATGTTTTAACGTGTACGGAATAAATGGAATTTTCTATCAGCATGACCATTATTTTCATTGAATATTCCTTTATATGTTTTCAATATTATTATAAAATAAAATTATTTCAATAAATTTTTATGAATTTTTAATTTTAAAAGTTATTTTTTTGCGAAAAGACATTGTCCTCAAGAAACATTCCTAGTGATTTTTCATTCAAAATCATTTTTCTCTCTAATATGACATAATTTTATGTTATATATAATTCACCCAGGATATTATCCAAGGATAAAAATATTATTATTTTTTTGGGTGATTTATGTTTATTAGGATAATATTTTTATGAAATAAGTTTCTCTTCCACGGGTTATACCATGATAAAATTTTTATGAAATCAGCTTCTTTTTCTAGGGGTTATGCTTTGGTGAAATAATGAAATGACTATGAAACCCATTTATTTTACATAGGTTATATTATTATGAAATTATTATTCAACCCATTTATTAAAATGTGTTCTAATATGATGAATTTATTATGATCTTATAGAACACATATACATAATTATCATTATGTGATGAGTGGGACCTATATCTTCCACCATTGCATTGGGAAATGATTGATATCTCACAAGATAAATGGGTCTAGAATTGGGATTAAACCCTGTTTAAGTAAGGTAATTTTCCCACTATGATAGTCTTGGGAGTTCAAATTTTCTACTACGATGGTTTGGGGAGTTAACCCATTCCCCTATGACAGCCTTGGAAATGAACCTTGACTACTGAGGAAACGATTTTAATTCTTAAGTGTATATCAAAATTCATTGTCTTATGCCAATTTTATGATCTTATGTATCATTTTCTTTGACTTCACTATGATTCTTGTATTATTAACCAACAATTTGTGTTCCATGACTCAATATTATGATTTTTTATATAAAAGGTATAGTTTTAAAATGTTATGATCATTTTCTCATACCCTTATGCTCATGTTATGTTAATGTATCGTTATTATTTACCCATACTAGGAATCTAAACTCCCCCCACACTTATATTTCCTTTCTATAGGTTATGAATAAATGTATTATGCATGATATGATTAATAATTTTGATAGTTATAGATAACTTTGTGGGAGATGACGCAACTCACATATGGACTAGTTGTTTATGTGTCCATGTTTCCAAAGGCACTAGACCAAAATGATTCTAGATTGTACTGTTATATTGTGGAATTAATATTTTTCAATTAAGAATTTATAGTTATATATGATAAGTTTGGGTCTTTTAATGGAAATAGGGATGATATTAATTTGATTATATGGTACTTATAGGTTTTTTGGGAGTATAATAGGTTTCTTATTAATAAATGAATCATTACAAGGATATAAAAACTTAGAGTATGGAATAAATGGAGACACTAAAAAAATTACGTTGGATATGTGTTAAAATTAATAGATATGGAAGTTAGAGAGTTATATACGATTAAATAGGTAGTTATACTCTTGATAATGGAAGTGAATTATTCCATCTTGATGAAAATTGGAAGATTGTTGATCTGGTTGAATGGACTGTTGGAATTGGAAGGTGAAATGTTGTTGGATTCATTTTCTTGGTTCAAAAAGTGTGATTCACATAGGAAAAAATATACAATATCATTAGAGGAAAATTAACATTAATCTGATATATCACCTCATTTAGATATTGTTAGAGGATATAGTAATAGATATTAAAAAGATTAAAGGGATGAAAAATATAGACAATGGGTTGAAGTACTTGGTGGTGAATCCTAAAAAATGACTCTTAACAAGGAGATTTATAAGCTCAATTATGAATAAAATTTATTGAAAGATGAATTAGTCTTCTGAATGGAGAAATGCTCATTTCCTAATGTATTAATGTTTTGATATTTATTCTTGAGTGAAAATGACCATGGTCAGTGATTCCCAAATGATGGGGAACTAGAAGTTAATATAGAATTGATATATGTATGAGGAATATGACATTGTATAGTTAGATGATACAAGTGGATGACCTAGATGGAAGGTGTACAGAGAAGTTACCAATGATCACTCAGCGAGGAAAATGTGTAGTTTTTTGGAAAAAGAAAAAATCATAAGATTCACCTTATGAAATTTTCCGGAGACATAATTGTTTTCTATGTAAGGAATTTGAGGTGGTGGAAATTCATAATTTAATGGATAGATTATACATTAATATCAATATAGGTGGACTTCTTCATGAAAACACTAGATAAGAGTGACTGCTAGAAAATTTAGAAGGACTATACTAAAAATAGTAGGGTTGATCACTAGTGATAAAGATATACTTAGGAAATTGAATTTGACTTATGGTCAATTGTTCTTGAAAATTTTCATTTAATTGATCATTGTATTTTTTTGAATCTGTAGGTTTTGGATTTTCTTGTGGTGATTTGGGTGTATTTTCTTCCTTTAACCAGTTTATGTAGCTTGATATCATTTCTGATAAATTGTTTTCTTACTTTATTATATTTTAATGGATATCATATAGTTTTTTAATTAGATGATTGTCATGATCCCAACAATAATGAATATGTTTTCCCAAGATTACTTCATGGTATTTATATACTTTATTAGCATTTTTAAATAGATAATTCTATAGTTAACAAAACAATACGTTGATTTTTTAAGAAAATGGATTTTTTTTATCTTTTTGAAGGTAATGTATTTTATTTAGAAGAATTTATTTGATCTTATAATGATTTATTATGTTCATGAGTTTCCATTTTTTCTCAATGGACATTAAAAATAATTTTATTTAAATAATTTTTATTATTATTTTTCTTTGTGAAAATATTTTTAGTAATGATTATTATTTCCTATTTATAATTATGTTTTATACGAGATAAATGTTATATGTTTAATAAAAATTATTCTTCTAGTATTTCATATATTTGTGTGACATAATAGGTTTTCACTTTATTATATAACATTTACTAAGATTTATGTACTCATCCCATATTTCTAAATTATTTTCCATAGGCTTAGAGATGAATTAGAATGATTATGAAGTAAAAAAAAGTCAGTTATATAGTTTTATAATTGAATGAAACATGTATAGAATTAAAGAGTTCAGATTTTTATAAAAATTACATTTGGTAGGAAATTAATTTTCTTTATTTTATTTAAGTGATTTTATTTATTCATTTAAAATATAAACCTAAAATTTATGGATAATATATGAAATTAAATATTTTCTATAAATCACGTAAATATGGGTAGGTTAATCTCATTTATTTACAAATGATGAAATTCGTAATGATACTTGGAGTGATTATATTTCAATATAAATTTAGAGAGATGTTTGTTGTATCAATAGGTGGTCGGATAGTGGTATCTCATTTTGATTCATATTGTGGTACCAAGAAAGATGAATCAAACATGGTCCATCCCAGTAGAGCATAATTATATTGTAGAATAAGATCAATTGGGTAGTTATTCATTTCCATTATGTGGAAACACTTGTATATTATGAGGGAATATGATATGAAAATTCCATATAAAATCAAAGTAAGTGTTATGAGTGATTTTCTATGCCTAGGAAAGAGAATTTTTGTTAGTTTCATTAGATTTTCATATTCCTTCATCGAATGGAAAGATAATGAGGCATGCGGCTCCTCATATTGAGAAAATCGTTTAAAAAGTTATAAAATGTGTTATTCGGGGGTCTATTGTCGATAAATCATGGTTAACTAAAAATATTAGATCCATATTTTTAGATTTTTGTGGGATGGGTCTCAAAGGATATGAGTTTTAGATGCAAGGTGACTTGGGAAAACTAATATCATTATTGATGTGATAATCCGTGGCTTTCACTGGGGAGAAATAAATACCTAACCTAATAATATATTATAATGAATAAGAAAATAAGTAGATAAAATGTATAAATGTATTATTCTCTTCATAGGTTAGATGGATGTTGAAATTAAAATATTATTTTTTCCTCAATTTTTCAAATGGTAATGAAAATATGTATGATTTTTTCAAGAAGTGACACAAAAAAGATGAAATGTTTAAGAAATATATGACCTTGAAGATCTTGTGAGGATATAATAGATCAATATTTTTACCAAAATGGAAGATATTGATATATTGATATTTGAAATTGTAAATTTTTCTTCTTTATTTCCTAATAAAGTGTGGGAGTGGGACTCATTTTACAGAATCTTCATTTATTAATGATCCATTTAAAATTTGATGCTGATAGTTTATAGTTGTCCTCTATACCAGGATAACGATTAAATAGTTATGAGAAATATTTTGGGGAAAAACCCTAATGAGATTCATGGAACACAAACTTATGAGTGTATCAAGTAATTACCTTAAGGTAATCCTAAGCTATTCATGGGTATGTTCTAATGAAAGATGTACAAATTAATGTCAAATGAAAGTGACAGAAAGGGGATGTTTTTATTTATGCCTCTAAATAATGGGGATACATGTATCTCTAGAAATTAAGGAATAATGTTTGATGGAATGCACTTGATTATCAAGTGGCTGATTTATGAGGTATTTTTTTTTTCATAACTCTGATTATTTTATTGTTATGTTTGGAAAGCTTAATGGTGGGGTGAATATAGAGACCTTGATTTTAACTTAAATACGGCTTAGCACATTCATTAATTTTTTAGTCTTAAAACCATAAAAAGTGTAAAATGATAAATCTATCAAATTTAATAACGTAAAAAAAATTAGAGCATTGTACATCTCAAATAATGATGTATTCCATTGGTTGGAAGTTTGGTTAAATTAAAAGGATAAACAAATTTATTGGAATATTTGATAATTTCTCCTACAAAACAGGGCCATTTTGGGTATTTTAAAGAAATATCCTATTCACCATACCCAAGAATTATAAATATATCACTAATTATATAATTAGATTATTAGTCATCATTGATGTCATAAACACTAAAGAGATTAGTACTTGGAGTGTTCATTAAGGAGTGTAAGATCCTGAATTTTTTTGGAGATGTCTTAGGCTTGGTTATTGGTGCACTTTATCCTTATTTTGATTACTTTTTGTTTGGTTTTTACCTTAGGGTGTGTTTGGGTAAAAATTTGAGAAAAATAGAAGAAATAGAAAAGTGTATGGATGACACACGATTCTCCCTAACCGTGAAACTTGGCCTAGAAAACTATGAAACCCTATATTGGGATGGTTTTTATGACTAGTTCCTGGGTTTTCACGTTTTGTGCCCTATTAGGAGAAACTGTGCACCCCCTTGTGAAGGCGGATGGTTAAGGAGCACTATTTGGAAACCGTATGCCTCTGCCCATAAAATCGTGCAAAGGTTTTAATTAACCCAAAAGTTAGTTTTTAATATTTGTAAACCCCCCATTATCATGACCCATCCCCTAGGGCCTATGCCGTGACTACCCCAAGCCCTGCTTCCATAGGCCATGGGTTGGAGACTAGCAACGGAAAGACATATCCATGAAAGTGGGAAGGCATTTCCTTTAAACCCTTAAACACACAGACCAAGAACATGAAAACATGAAAAACACGTAGTAAAACTCCAGTAGTAAAAGTGTGTATTGAATGTGAAGAGGCCAAAATACAAGCCCAACTGAAAAGATATATCTACAATAGAAAACAGCTCTTGAGATCATCCACCATAGATCCTACCTGAAGGATAGGTATAGATCTTCTCTATAACTCTTCACGTCAACCAGTCACCTCCATGTACCACCTGGTCCCAGATCTACGAAGTCTCATCCAAGCTACTCGTTGTCTGCATAAGAAACAACAAGGTGCGGGCGAAGCCCGTTCATGGGTGAGTATAAAAATACCCAATAGAGACCCTAAGACCCCCAAAGGTCTCTCAGAATTACACAATGGAAAACCACAAATAATGATCTCAATCACAAAGCACAAATTAAAGAATCATCTCAAACCAGGTATAAAACTCAGAGTTCAGGAATAAAGATGTTTAGTCTTAAGCTATATCATTTTATTTTGTTAGGAAGTTTCCACAACTGAACCTTGAAGGAGTTTTTCCATTATAGATCCACACAGGGTCATATGTCGCTGATCCATGATGGACTATAGGGCTGGTCTTCTTCGTGTCGCACACTATTTATCTACACAAGTTTTCTATAATTCGGATCCACACAAGGTCGCTATTATGCTGATCCACATTGGGCCGCTATGATGTTGATCCACATAGGGTCACTATTATGTGGATTCCGATAGGTTCTCTATGATGTTAATCCACATAGGGTCTCTATTATGTTGTTCCATATAGGGTCACTATGATGCTGATCCACACAGGTTATCTATGATACTAATCCACACATGGTATCTATAATGCCGATCTACATAGGGTTGATATAATGCTGATCCACATAGGGTCGCTATGATGTTGATCTACACAAGGTCTCTATGATGTTGATCCACACATGGTCGTTATTGTACTGATCCAAACAGGTTCTCTAGGATGTGGATCCGCATAGGGTCACTATCATTCTAATCTACACATGGTCTCTATGATGCTGATCCACACAGGGTCTTTATACTGCTGATCCGTACAAGGTCGCTCTACAATTAGCAGCTAGACAGAAGATTACTCGCACCCAGTGTACTGGAGTTCTATAGTATCCACTCCTCATGATATTGGTCGTCCCTCAACTACCACGATGTTCCTAAAAGGAGTAACTCAAAGGACTACCATGTTGAAAGGGTCCCAACGCGATAGATGGCATGTCAATCAGACGCCCAGTCTGTGAGTTACAAGCATTTTAGTACCGAGGGCCTGATTTGATTCGGGTTTGATCCAACCCGGCCATATTCCAACTTTCTCCAAAACTCAAGTAGAGAATTTCAAAAAGTTCATCTCATTCTACAGATTCCAGCACCATAGATGGTTCGTCAAACAGACTTTGGTTTATAAGATACGATCTTTTAAGCATATTTGGGACGAAAAGGGTTTGGGGCCGGTCCGGGTCAACCTGACCTGGTCCGGGTTCGACCTAGGCTAGCTCGAATTGGATGGGTCAGCCCGAGTGTGCTGGGCCACCAGCTCGGCCCACTGGGCAGAAGACCGGCCCGACCCGCCTCAGCTGGGCGTGGCCCATCGGGTGCCCAGCTTGGTGGCTGGTGTGGTCGGCCAGCTGGGTGGCTGCCCCCTTCCAGAAGGGAAAAGCTGTTCGAGTTAATCAACTAGAGGCGCCACATGGTTCCACCCTACTGTCAGCCGAGCCCATAGGGTGTGGGTCCCCTCTACTGCGGTTTCAAAGCCGCAACTCTTCACCACGGCGTGCAACAGCGCACCACCTTCCTCCAATGCGGTCGGCTGAGGGCCGACTGCCCCTACTGACAATCGTGGCGCCTACGGGCACCGCCTCCATCCATGGCCGACGAGAGATAGCCGTTTCTGTCACCCGCCAATGATAGTCGCCGACAATGCCAGACCAGTATAACTTCCACAGGCCATTGGGTGAGCTTCGATGCTCCGTTTTCCCTTCCGAACACGCCTACGGGCCACCCAGGTTGCTGCCATCACTATGTGTCTCGCGGATTCTGGATTCCATTGAGTTGAAGATCTATCACCTATAGAACACAAAAAAATGGAGTGGTAGAGCGTCTGGGCCTTGTTCGATTGGCGCACGCCCTACGTTTTAGCATCATATCAAGTGGGTATTAAATTAATACATCACATACATATTGATTAAACCACATTCAAATCTCCCGCAACAACCAACCTCAATTTCATACGAATCACAGATGAAATCATTTTGGTTGATCCGCATTCATCATGATTTCCAAGAATGAGGTAAAAATCAAGAATTTACTTGAATGTAACAACAACCCCTACCTCAGATTCAGAGGAGACGTCGCGGTTGTGGAAGAAGAATCCACGTTTGATAAAGCCTTCAACGTTCATTGTTTCCTGATTGATTCCTCCAATGTTTCCTTCCAAGCCTCCATTCTTCATTGGTGGAAGATGCTGCGACACTTTGTTATAGGTTCTTCTCTTCCATGTAAAAAACCCAAGCCCATGCTCCATTTAAATATATGTGTAGGGAGATTAACACATCGTATGAATTAATAAGGATCATTAATGAGTTTTAATTAATTAATCTCTTAACACTAAATGGTGTGGTTACACAACAGAAGAGTGACACCATTAATTGTCTTGGCAACCAGGCGGTCTCACCACCGCTTCTGAATAGTTGGTAGAAAAATAAAATTACATTTTTATGTTATTTTATTATTCTTCAAAAAGTCTGAAAAACTATATTTTTCATCTATCCTACTGTAGTCAATGTTAAGACTCTCTTAAATGAATCCCGGAGCTGCGGATTCAACGGTGTCCTTAAATTTCAATTTTGATCATTGGTTTAAAAGATATAAATTCATGTTCACAGGTTTACTGAAGATACCTTAAAAAAAGTTCACAAAAAATCTGTTTCGGGAAAACCGGGACTCAGAATGATGGGCAGTTAATTTTCACAGACTCGTAATAATGAAAAATAAATTTTAAAAAATTTATATGGAATTTACCAGTCATTACATTATCCCAACCTTAGGTCTTTAAATCCCCGAAATCTATAAAAAAACTAGGAAACAAATGGGGGTACTGAGCACGTATCTGTGCCTCTTGCTCCCATGTGTTCTTCTGTAGATTCCTATGCTTCCAAAGAACTCTCACCAGAGGAATCGACTACCCACGAAGGACCTATTCCTGCTGATCTTCTATCTCTATTGGGAACTCTAGAAACATGACCCCATCATTGATGTCCAGCTCTCCCCAGTCGATAACATGTGATGGATCACACAAATACCTCCTCAACTGTGACACATGGAAAACATTATGCACCTAGTTCATCTTTCAGGGAAGATCTAGAAGGTACACCACCTCGCCTACTCTACTGAGGATCTGAAATGGTCTAATGAACCTCAGAGATATCTTGTCGCCCCGACCAAACCCCCTTAATCCTTGTCGAAGTGAGACCCATATGAAGACATGGTCTTTCTCTTCAAACTCCAAGGGTCTCCTTCTTCTATCGGAATAAGACTTCTGCCAGCTTTGTGTAGTCTTCATACTCTCCTGGATGATCTTCACCTTCTCCGTGTTAGTTTGTATAATCTATGGACCCATAAGTGATGAATCTCTTTGGTCTGTCTAGCATAGTGTTGATCTTCAAGGTAACCCATACATGGACACAAACAGAGCCATGCCGATGGTATAATGATAACTATTGTTGTATGCGAACTCCACCAGTGGTAGGTGGTCCTCCCAATTGTAGCCAAAATCAAGGACAAAAGCACAAATCTTGTCCTCGAGTGTCTGTAAAGTCCGCTCTGTTTGACCATTTTTCTGAGGATGAACGACAATGCTCTAGTGTAGTTGAGTCCCAAATGCCTCATATAATCTCTTCCATAAGAGAAATGTAAAAGGAGCATCACAATATGAGATGATCATTGATGAAACCCCATGAAGCCGTAAAATCTCTTGTATGTAGAGATGTCCTATTCTCTCTACCGATCCCCTCTCTCAGATGGGTAGGAAGTGGGCCAACTTGGTGAGTCAGTCAACGATCACCCAGATGGAATCATGGACCCTGGAAATACGTGGTGGCCCTTTTATGAAGTCTATGGAGATACCACCCCACTTCCACTCTAGTACCTCAAGTTGCTAAGCTAAGCCTTCTGATACCTGATGACCAGCCTTCACTTACTGACAAGTGAGGCATTGAGAAACAAAATCTGCCACTACTTTCTTCATCCATGGCCACTAGTACTAACACTGGAGGTCCTAGTACATCTTGGCCACGATAGGATGTACTGCCAAAGGGGATATATGGAACTCCCTCAACACCTCCTCCCGAACAATCACTAGTACCATAGTGCATCCTTTGAAGAGGATGACTTGATCCCTACCTTCAAAAAATCTATTAGGATCCTGTCTTGAGGATATCTAAGCACATCGGGCCTCGTAGTCTATGTCCCCAAGCTGTGCCTCCAAGACTCACTGATGGAGTGAGGGATTAACTGTCTTATACTGGAGGTAAGCCGCTCCATCACTATCCATGAAGGATATCTGCAATGCGGCTAACTTCTCTATCACCTCACTCAGTAACTATAGATTATACCTCCTACTGAGTGCGTCTTCTACTATGTTCCCCTTCCCAGGAGTTTATACTATCTCAAAGTCATAGTCCTGGAGGAACTCTATCTATCGTCACTGTCTCAGGTTCAGGTCCTTCCGTTAGAAGATATACCTGAGACTCTTGTGACCAGAGTAGACTATAAAACGTTCTCCCATCAAGTAGTGCAGCCACATCTTCTGTGCAAAGACCACTGCTTCTAACTCTAGGTCATGGGTAGCATAGTTCTACTCATGTTGTCTCAACTTCCGCGAGCCATAGGCGATCACTGCTCTCTCCTACATTAGGACACAACCTAGACTGGTCCCTGATGCATCGCAGTAAACTACATACCCAACACCCTCTTTTGGTAGCCTTAAGATGGGGGCACTCATCAGTCTCTACCTCAGCTCCTGAAAACTCTGCTGGAATCTCTCCATCCACACGAAGGGATATCCCTTCTTTGTCAAAGATGATAAGCATGTCACAACTCTAGGAATTTTAGGTACAAATATCCATTAGTACCCATCCAATCCTAGGAAATTCCGCACCGTGGTCACACTCCTTGGTGGATCCCAAGAAAGTACTTCCTCTATCTTTCCCAGATCCACTACCACTCCAGCCTCTGAGGTAACGTTCCCCAAGATGTGGACTTCCCATATCCAGAATCGGAGCATCAAGAACATTCCATAAACCTAGTGCTCTCAGAGTGTATCCAGAAACATATGTAGGTGTGTGGCATGTTTCTCCTCCAACACTGAGTATATCAATATGTCATCAATGAAGACCACCACGAAGTGATCAAGGTAAGGTTGGAATATCCTGTTCATGAGTCCCATGAACACTGGTGGGGAATTGGTTACACCGAAAGGAGTCACGAAGAACTCATAGTGGCCATACTGACATCTGAAGTCCTTCTTCGGTATGTCCTCATCTCGTACATTGGGCCGATGATATCCCGATCAGAGGTTTATCTTTGAAAACCATCAAGCTCCCTTCAGCTAATTGAAGATGTCATCAATCACTGGGAGTGGATACTTATTCTTCATAGTCAATTGGTTCAGGCATTGATAGTCCACACAAATCCTTAGACTCCCATCTACCTTCTTAGCGAATACAACTGAGGATGTCCAAGGAGAAAAACTGGGCCTTATGAACCCCTTCCTCAACAAGTCATCCAGCAGTACCCAAAACTCACGATGCTCCATAGAAGCCATATGATATTATGGTGTAGATATCAGTTTCGTCTCGGGTTATAGGTCGATGTAAAAGTCTACCTCTCTGCAAGGAGGTAGTCTCAGAACATCATCAAGAAAGACATCATCATACTGGTCCACCACTATAGGATAACTCAGAATCCTCTCATCAACTGGTCTGAGGGCAAGGCTATCCAACTGAGGAGTGATCGAATTCACCCTCCTCCGAGTAAGTCTATCCTGAGCTGCAAAGGTTTCCTTCTCTCCAGTGAAGGAAAAACTGGTCCCATATTAGCGGACACACTGTAATTTGTGCCTAAAATAGTCAATCTGAGCATAGACTATGGTTAGCCAGTATATACCCAAGATGACATCGAGAGGCCTCGATGCTGCTACTAGGAGATCCCAGCCAAAGGTCTTGCCTCCTAGAGTAATCTCACACTGCTGACTTCAGTGTGTAGTCGTCGAATTCTCTCTCATAAGTGTCTTTAATCGTAAGGATCGAGCCAATGGATCTACTAGAATCTCCGAGCTCCGAACGTGAGCCATGGAAATTAAAGAGTAACTAGAAAAAATTCATATAAGTATTGTAACTAGGGTAGAGTAGAAACATATCATAACTCGAATTATATTTTGAGCAACGTGGTCACAGGCCTCTGCTGCCTGAAGCAGAGCTCGTCCCTGTCCGCCTGCTCCCTGAGGTCGGGGTGGACCATCTAGAGGTGGTGACAGTTGAACCTTTAATCCCTGCTAGTCGCCTTCTCCTATGTGACGTCCTCCACCCTGTGGACCTCCTAGATTGAATTTATGCCTCTACATCGGCAGTCCCTCGACTGTCTACTGATCATCAGTACGACGATTCGGGCAATCGTGAGCCATGTGGACCTACCCACCGCATGTGAAACACAGTTTCTCCTCTACTGACCTGCTCTACCTTGTGAGATCCGCACCTCCGATCCTACGTCTTGGGGTCATCCTCCAGAAGGTCTGACCCACTTGGACCTCTTTGTCATCTGCCTACTGCCTGCTACATATGACTTGATTAACTTTCGTCTGGTGGTGGCTCTCACCGTCGGTGCATATTCAACTAATAAGCTCTCCACCAATAAATCTTTCTTGAGTACTCCAAACTATTTTAGGATATTGATTTATATCATCGATGCTATGATCTCCCACTGGAGACCTTGGTCAAATGTTCGAGACCTGAAGAAAGGGTCTTGTACCATGTTGGTGGAGTAGCACGAGAGGTCAGTGAATCTCACCGAGTACTGGGCCACTGTCAGTCTGCCCTGCTGTAAGTGCATGATCTCCTGAATACACATAGTTCATAGTGTCACTGGAATGAACTCTACCCTGAAGAGGCTCTTAAAGTCCATCCAAGTGAGGGTCTCCTCGTCGTGTAACTAGAGTGTCAGGTTCCACCGTCTCTCTACCATTCCTTATAAAAGACTATCATATAAGATCACCATCTACTCCGCTGGTGTCCCAACTAGGCGGAAAACTCTAGCCACAGCCTCCATCCATTCCTCAGCTGACTGGGGATCTGTCTCACCTCGAAACCTTGGAGGCCTCTTCCACAAGAAATCGTGCAACATGCTTAGTCATCTTGTTCTGTCTGCCAGTGGGGATGGTGGAAACAGTTTCCCAACAGGTAGTGGTGCTTCTATTGCACCACCCGAAGGTGCTATCACTGTAAGTGGTCCCTGCACCGAATCCACATCACTCGATGGGCCGTCATCGTGAACTTTTTATGGAATCCTAGATGGCTGTCTACGTGGAGGCATCATGAAATGAAACAGGTGTTCCACGGTCAATAAATTATACCTAGTGATGTTATTCAAAATAGATAAAAACTATAATAGTTTTAAAACACATGCAATCAGTGTTTTCATGCACTGAGTTGGAAATCAGAATTGAAGGCCCCAGTGTATGGATACATCGGCTGTAGCACCAACACTAGACTCCTTGAACTGAAAACCACACTCAAAACACTTAACACTATTGCTTCATTAGAAAGGTCAAAGTCCTAGTTCTTTGGTAGAACTAACTCCTCTGATAACACTTTGTCGCGACCCATCCCCAAGGGTCCGTGTTGTGACTACCCCAAGCTCACCTTCCATAGGTGAGAGGTTGGTGACTAGCACTGAAAAGGTATATCCCTGAAAGTGGGAAGGTATTTCTTTTAAATCAGTAAACACACATACCAATAACACAATAAGATAGAAACCGCGAAGTAAAACTGTAGTAGTAAAAGTGTGTACTAAAAGTAAAGGGGCCGGAATACAAGCCCAACTGAATAGATACATCTACAATGAAAATATCTCCTAAGATTGTCTACCATGGATCCTACATGAAGGGTATGTATAGCTCATCTCCATAGCTCTCCAAGTCAACTAGTCACTTACATATACAACCTGGTCCTGGATCCCCAGAGTCTCATCCAAGCTACTCATAGTCTGCACAAGACACAACAAGGTGTGGGAAAATCCAATGAAGGGGTGAGTATAACAATACCGAGTAAGGAACTTGATACCCCTGAAGGTCTCTTAGAATTCCACAAAGGAAAACCACCGAGCATGATCTCAATTACAAAGCAGAAAGAAAATATTCTACTCAAACAAGGTATAAAACTTTGAGTTCAGGAATAGAGATGATTAGTCTTAAGATATATCATTTTATTCCATCAGGATGTTTCCAAAACAGAACCACGAAGGAGTTTTTCCATTATCGATCCGCACAGGGTTGTATGTCGTTGATCCCTGACAGGCCGCTCTAGGGATGTTCCTCGTCGATTCGTGCACTACTGATCCACACAGGGTTGCTAGAATGTCGATACACATAGGGTCACTATGATGATGATCCACACATGGTTTCTATGATGAGGATCCACACATGGTCACTATGATGTTGATCCACACAGGGTTTCTATTATGCTGGTCCACACAGGGTCACTATGATGCTGATCCACATAGGATCACTATGATGCTAATCCAAACATGGTTTCTATGATGCTGATCCACACAGGGTCGCTATGATGCTGATCCACAAAGGGTCGCTATGATGTTGATTCACACATTGTCACTATGATGGTGATCCACACAGGGTCTCTATGAGGTTTATCCACATAGGGTCACTATGTTACTGATCCACACACAGTCTCTATGATGCTGATCCACATCGGGTCGCTATGATGGTGATCCACACAGAGTCACTATGATGATAATACACACATGTTTTCTATGATCCTGATCCACATAGGGTAACTATGATGTTGATTTATATAGGGTCTCTATGATGCTGATCCACACAGGGTCGCTATGATGCTGATCTACACAGGGTCTCTCTACAATTGACAACCAGCCACAGGATCCCCCACACCTGGTGCGCCTGAGTTCCATAGTATCTTCTTATCAAAATATAGGTTGTGAATTAACTTCCACTATGTTCCTAAAAGGAGGAACTCAAAGGATCACTATATCGAAAGGGTCCCAACACAACAGATGGCGCATTAATCAGACGCCCAGTTTGTGAGTTATAAGCATTTTAGTACAGAAGGACTAGTTGGATTCGAGTTTGATCCAACCCCGAAGTACGCCAAAATTCTCCAAAACACAGGTGGAGTATTTGAAAAGGGCCATCTCATTCCAAGGATTCCAGCACAGTAGATGGTTCTTCAAACGGATGTTTGGTTTGTGAGATACAACCTTTTAAGCATATCTAGGCCGAAAAGGGTTCGGGTCTGGTCTGACCGGACAGACCGTGACCTGGGACAACCGGACCTGATCTAGGTCCGACCCAGTCCGGACCGAACTAGCTGGGCCATCCCGAGCGGGTGGGGCTGTGGGTCCGACCCACTGGGCCACAGACCGACCGGGCCTGTCGGGTGACCAGGCCCAGTGGCTGGCGCGGTCCACCACCCGGGTGGCCACCCCTCTTCTTGAACGAAAAATCCATCCGGGTTATTTAATTAGTGGCTCCACATACCGCCACCCTCTTGTAAGTGGTACCCACAGGGCGTGGGTCCCGTTTGCTTCCGCTCTTCACCGCGGCGCGCGATGGCTCCCCACCTTACGTCAATGCTGCCGAGAGAAGGCCAGCCCTCCCGGCTAACCACTGCAGCACCTATGGGAACCGTCTACATCCGCAGCCATGAGAGCTGGTCACCGCCGATCTCTGGTGCCGAAAGAACTTCTTCGGGCCACTAGGTGAGCTCTAGTGGTCTGTTTTCCCTTCTGAATGCTCCTATGGGCCTCCCGGGTTGCCGTCGTCACTGCGTGGCTCCCAGATTTCGGATTTCGTGAAGTTGAAAATCTATCCCCAAAAGAACACAACAAAAAAAAAGCAGCGGGTCCGAGCCTTGTTTTATTGGCCTGCGCCCTCCGTGTTAGCATCACATCAAGTGGGTATTAAATAAGAACTTCACATAGATAATGATCAAGCCCCGTTCAAATCTTCTGCAAAAACCACACACAATTTCATAGGAATCGCAAATCAACTCGTTTTAGTTGATTCTTCTTCATCATGCTTTTCAAGAATGAGGAAACGAATCGAGAATTTAATTGAATGTAACAATAACCCCTACCTCAGATTTGGAGGAGACATTGCAATTTTGGAAGAAGAATTCACATTTGATGAAGCTGTCGACAATCATTATTTCTGGATTGATTTTTCGGACATTGCCGTCAAAGCCTCCGTTCATCGTTGGTGGAAGACACCATGGAACTTCATCATAAGTAATAATCATGTACGAGATATGGGGTGCTTCATCGAAATACCAAATTGTGATAATAAATGATGAATAGTAACAATGACATTAAAATGTGATAATCATGCGTGGGACATGGTTTTCAACATCAGAGGACCATAGTGTGAATTGAAATGATGAATGGTAATAATGGAATTCATATGTGATTTGAGGTAATGAATGGTAAAAATGAAAATCATATGTGAATTGATATGAAAAATTGTAACAATGAAATTCAAAGATATGATATCCCTTGGGGATAGTGTAGACTCTAGCACAGGCTGAATTATGTATTGAGAGTTCTGGTATCCTCAGGAACCCGAGTGTCATATTGTTAAATACAGAGTAATTGAATAAGTTTAAACTATTTAATTTATTTCTTTTAATAATTATTTATACAAATGAATACAATTTTTATTGACTGAATATTATTTTGAGATGTCGTTGGTGGTGTCCTACTGAGTTGTACCCACACCCTACTCGGGATACCCAACCAGTACCTGAATATACTTCATGTTTGTAGGACATGATTAGGTCAAAGGCCCAATTTTAGATAGATGGTGTGGAATAGATCATAGATGAGGGAACCATATGTGGTTTGGGATCCTCTAGGGAGTTTTCAATGTTGTTAATTTTGGGGTTTTTATTTTGACACTTGGAACATAATTTATCATGGCATATGTACTGTTTACTTTTGACATTGTATTTCTCGTTTTGGTCATCTTGTGATACTTTTAATATTCTGGTCATTATATTATTTGGTTATTATTATTTTTTTGTGATTTCTTATTTGTTTTCTACTATGGTATTACTTTGGTAAAGAGGGTATAGTCTACCCATGATCAACATTATACCCTCACTGGTAGTCGAAAACCTCTGGTGTATAGGGAGGTGTGTTTGAGATCATGTGCTTAATCGGTGTGGGGAACCAGTGTGTGACACCTAGGTTAGGATGTTACATGGGGAAAATTTTAATCCTGTGATGAAAATTTAGATACTATGGAAATGATAAACCATTAACTGTGGTAAAAATTATTATATTTTATTTCCCCATTATTTAGGGAAATTTAATTTGAAATCTTATTCTTCTCATATCGATCATGTTAAATATCTACAAATATTTATTTTTTATAACTATTTTAGAGTATGGTTTTGTGTGTCAATCATTTGGAGTTGTGTCTAAGTAAGTAAAATATTGGATAATAAGATAATCATGTACCAATGTGAACCACATCCTCATGCATCACATAGAGAAATATATGGAATGGTTTTATCCTACTGTTACATATAGACCAGTTAAATGTAGAAGACTACCCCATGATACTGTCCTCATTATTCCTCCCATGAAACACATCTCTCATTATCTCTCACATATTATGATGATATAGGATGAAAATGTCATAAAATAATTTATAGTTTCTGAATGTTGGTATAAATAATGGTATTGAGTAGAATTAGATGATTGGTTTCATTAAAAATCATATTGGTCATGGTAGCATCCAACATGATGACTCAGTGAACGCAATGATAGTTTAACATTAAGGGGAAGTTCACATGGGTTGTCAGTACTGATTAAGCATGGATTTGTTGAAAATTTGGCAGTGTACTGAGGATATCACCATGAACGAGGCTTCATTGGATTGACATGGATATGGTAGTGTGTTATATTGGAGGGGTGATAGTGATATTCCAGATTGGTGATGATGTAATGGTGAAAAAGTAGAACGAATAAGGTTTCTCTATGGGGTACAAAATAGTGTTTTACCTTGAATATTATTTATAATGTAGATCAATGGTTATTCACATATTATATATAATTTAGCGTGATTTTAACTAGTAGGAAGTTCCCATTATTGTCCCAACACAATGCTAAGAATCCTTACATAAGTTTGATTTCCATGTGAGTCTTATGCGGTAGAACACACCCCAATATAGGACTAGGTGGATCATGTTATTTGAGTGTACTGGCCCTTCCCAAACTCGGGGAATTTTGGCTAACCATTAAGAAAGAATCACCCCTAGTGGACTGAGGGTAATGTTATCCTAGGTAGCTTATATGTTTTTATCCTTGGATGGTTTATCTAGAAATGTGGCATAATTTGTGTCTAAACCAACCTGAACATACCCTTTTTGGGGAATCCATGGAACCATGTGGAATTCCTCTACCCTCATATGGTTTCTTACACACCCCATTAGAATATTAATTCTATTTTAATCACTATATAATTCACCCCAAGTCAATCTATGTTCCCCGATACATGCCCACTTAGGTATTTTCACACATTGTTTCTCGAGTGTCAAAATAAGTAATGTGATTTTACCATACATAGAATTTTTACACAGAGAATTTATAGTGTAGTACTATTCATCCAAAAAGGATATATATGATAATTTTATAGAATTATGAATTCATTTTCTATACAGTTTCAATGATAATGTTAAGGAGATACGTTCATTGTATGCAAAGGGTTCGATACTCCCCCAACAATGTTCCGATTATATATTATTCCTACCCCTAAAAAAACTCAATGAAATTTTTATTCCATTTTTTATCTAGTGTGAAAATCCCCCATTTTAGGGATGATAGGGTTCAATTGTTCATTTTCGATACACTATATCCATGAAGACCAATTTAGGATGTGGTGGATGGTAGTGTCCTTAATATTTCATCATTTTTAGAATTACATAAAAGTAATATAGAGTGAACATCTCCATTGGAATTTTCTCAACATTAACCCTTTCATTGAATATTATGATTTAGTAATCATGAGGTAAAGAGTTCTGTGAACTCAATGTCATGTACTCCCTCAATAATGAAGTTATTATCTAGGTGTGAGTACCCATATATTAATAGGGTATTATTCCCTTTAGGGGTGATTATTGAGTCCTCAGTTTTGGGTATATATTTCATTACTCCCTTGGTTGTTTTTCTATTTATAGGGAACAACTTCCCCATATATGAAATAAGGTAGGTAAATATCTATTATAATATAGTATGGGTTCCCTTGAGTGGTTCTAGTAATCAAAGAAATGATATATGAAATTTATGTTACATGAAGGTCCTCCACTATTAGTATTTCCATTTGAGTTTCCTTGAGTAAGGTGTTCGGATGGGTTCTAATTGAATAAAATTTTGGTCACGATGAAATAATACATTGATGTGTCTAAATAAAAATAAAACCAGGGATGGAAAGAGGTGGATCTAGTGAGGATTATATATTTAGGAGGTTTAATTAGTTAATGAGTGTATATATTACTCTAACTAGCACCTCATTAGTGATTCATAGGTTTAGAGTGGTTGTTTCATCATGTGATTGAGATTATTTTATCTGATGACATATTTAGGATGATCAAAGAAGTATAGTATTTACCTTAATGTGTAGGGTGTTCACTCCATGGGTTATTTCCATGATAATGCATGTTATTTTTATGGATTATACTTTTCCCCCTCAATAGAAATATTTAATTTTTTCAATAAGACACTTAGTTTGGATAATGTTGGTCAAACAATTATCAAGATTTCTTAAATTGCATATAAATAAAAAATTTGTAGTGATATGTTTTAAATAACGATAATTTTTTATGACATTGATTTCATTATCCTTAAAGATTATTATGTTTACTTTTCCTTTTTCATTAGATTCAAACTTACCTTTCATTTTTCCATCATTTTATTGGGTAATCCTACCGGGTATGTTTCTACTCACCACTACATTCTCATTCTTCCCAAATTTGTTGTGACCTATTTAGGAATTTTATAGTTCATATATGACCACAAGGGATATAGAGTTGATAAAGTAGGTTCTTAATGGAGTTTTATACTGATGTTTTCTATTGGTGATCATATTAGTAATTATAGTGATGAAAAGTATTTTCACTTATTTTAGTTATACTTACTTATTAAAATATTGTATCCTATTTTATTCATTATATTTAGATTTTGAATATATTTCATTATTATGTTTTTTTTTCACAAGTATATTATTCAATAATTAGGATAATTAGTGGTTGATGATATTCTCAATCACCCGTATTATCATAGGAAGGAATAGGTTAGAGCACTCAACCTAAATGCCTACTCATATATTGTCTTGATGGATCATGTCATGCAAGAATATAGTGAAAGGGTTTTATTTATATTTTTATCATGTTATTATAAGAAATGTTTTACTACATATACTTATATTAAAACAATTTTAATCTACTTTTCAAATAAATAAATTTCCTTTTATATAGAAAGATAAATTTATAATCACTTTTGAGTATCTGAAGAAGAATATGATGTGTGCCCATGTTATTCACCTAATTCACAAAATTGTTACGTTTAAGGTTTAATATAATACTTCTTATGTTGGAAAAATTTGTGTTGTGACCCATAAGAGATAAAAAATATAATAATATTTTATGAAGTTAACTCATAAATATCATAAATACGCTACACATGACCACAAGCATATAACTGTTTGGGTATCTTTGATGCTTTGCAGGAATTATCTATTTGGTTATTACATAATGGTCTAGACTAACTGTAAAATATTTTAATATATATTCACATAGATAAATTTAAAACTATATCATCAATAATGGGTATAATTCATATGTGATTATTATTTTAATGTTACATATACTCTTGCGTAAGGGTAACATGGTAGGTGGTACATTGATCAGGAAGACTTATATTGATGTTTCACATGAAATGATTGACGAGTGGAAGATGATAGACAATACTAAAAAGTTTGTTATATTTGGAGGAGGTTATTAGTGTAGGTATATTATATCAAATAATGGTTAAATCTCCTTTATTTTATAGTTCAGATGATTCATTTTTGGGAGACATTGAGGTATATATTTAGAAGGATTCAATTGTCAAATCATACTCTCAAAATAGTTTGATTATGGGTAAATAACATTAGGTATCATTCCATGGAAAGATATATATTCCTAGATACATGTGAGATCTGGTTTTAAATGTGTTTCTTAACTCATCATCAATATTAAATTTGGGTATTAGTAAGATGTATCATACCCTAGAGAAGTAGTTATGGGGGACTTGGATAATGAAATTGGTGGATGAATTTGTATCCATAAAATTGTATGTCAGTTAGTGACACCCATAAATATGGTTTTAGTTGGTTTTTAGTAACTATTTAATGTTTAATTTCTCAATTTATAGGATATATCTCATATTCTTTTTGTTTTCCATTAACATAAAAGATAAATTATTACATATGGTCCATTATTGATAAATTGATCAATTTAGATGATTTATTTTTAATCAATGAAATGATGTCAATGGATGGTTATGGAAAGATCTATATATTAAAGGTAGTGAAGCTTCCAGGGGTTACAAATATGATTATATCTAAACATGGGTATATTTTTACCTTATCAATCATGATGAATTTACTGTATGATTCTGGTACCCAATTATGCCATAAGATAGTATTTTAGCCTTTGGCATCTGGACATATTGAGTGGTCTATTCAGGTTTTGGAAAACAAACTAATAGTTTGTATTCTATATTTCCTTTTGATCTAATGATGAACATATAATATAGTAATATCTTATTTATATTGTTATCCATACCTCATACATATTTATTGAACCATTTACAGAATTGTATTTTTGACCATTTTGGACACTTCTATATTAAACTTACTTAGGAGAGATGGATATTATTTGACTATATATTTATTGGATATTAATGAAATGGTGAATATAATTAAATAGGTAATGAAGAATAATTGAAATAAGAAAAATTAATATATTAATAAAATGTTAAGATAATTTGAGTTTGATTTCACTAAGAATGTGTTCTTAATGGTATTACCCTATTATTGAGGAAATGAATTTGGTAGAGGATAAATTATTTTTTATGAAGTTTTTTTTGTCTTTTGAGGGGTATGAGAATGTGTTGACGAGGTGGTGTATCAAATTTCATATTCACATCAATTGGATAGAATTAATGATCTCTACCATGCATCATAGTATTGAAAGTAGATCAATTTTTATTCCCATATGATTGATTGGGATGCTTTCAATTTTGAGGAGGATGTAATGTTTTTTGAGTGAGTGATGGAATTCAGGACCATTGAGAGAATGAATTTCATAGACAGATCATTTCATTGAGATGTTTTATTTAAAATCATTGTTTCTTGGAAGATAGTACATGGAAATAGGAGTTAAAAATAAAATTTCAATACCCTTCATTTTTTTCAAATTAGTTTCATGTAACATAAAGAATTATTATGAATGCGAATTTAAATTTTTGTTGGGAATTTCAAAGATGAAAGTATTTTCAGGCATATCTCATTTTATGGGTCATTTTTCTATAATATTTTCTCTCTGTCATTAAAATTATATAGTATATATTTTTTAATATAAAAATCATTCTAGAGGTATCTAATATAGAGTTCCATAATTTATAAATATTTTCTTTATCAGTTATATAGGTCGTAGGAAAAAAATTATAATATTGAAAAATAAATTTGGATGGAAATTCATTACTTTAGTAATAATAGGTTTTTTTGTTCATAAAAATGTCAGGACTTTTTGAAACATGAATTGTTATTAATTTATTTTAATATTATTGGGGATAAAAACAGATGAAGTTGTAGGTAGATATGGAATGGAAAAAATCGTTGTTTTTAGAACATGTAATGGTTTGTTGAAAATAAAATAGTTATTTTTCATAGTTTCAATTGGATTAAATCAAACTACTATAAAACCTGGAAGGATAATATCGATATGTTAAATTTTAAAAATTTCATGGTGTATTCTGATAGGATTTTAAGGATTTGGATAATTTTTACAAGGAAGGGAATATTTCATTGTTTTAGGTCATGACATGAGGGTGGTAGCTAAAAAAAGGCATATGTTTAAATTACTTATTAAAGATTAAAAAAGTTTTATTTTAATTTATTAAATAGGTTTTTATCATTAAATGATAGGTATAAACATAACATAAATATTGTATTGGTCATTGTATTGTGAAAGCAAGTTGTTTTTTGACACACCATGGTTCTTGAGATATAAAATAAAAAATATTAGAAACAACCTAAAACATTCATATTTTCTATTTTGAATTCACATAGACCCTGTGATAGAAAAATGGGAGGATCATTTTATATATTTTTTTTGTAATTTTATCATTTATTATAATATTATTACATAGGATGGATTAGATAAAAATTTAGATCATCGGTTGGTGACATCCTAGGTTTGTTTCTTATGGTGTATTAGTTAACACTTTTTTGTATCCATTTCTCCGGAAAATATGTTTATGGAGGATTATGTGATTTTTTATCACTACTAGTAGTCTAAATAATTGGACCATGAAGCTTTGAATCATTCATAAAAAGTAAATATTTTATCCAGTTGGTGATTCAAGAACATTCCTTATTTTGATGTGCTTATATGGATCAGTTAGCCTTTAATGATTATCAGTGGATAATGAAATATAGATACCTAGTTGTGATTAAAGGGATTTTTTATTAAGTGGGGAGTATATAATATTATTATTTTTTATTATTTAGTTATTATAATTATACGATCATTGTGATTTGTAGAAGGAGGAAGTGGATTAAATATTTCAAAAAAGATATTTTTTTCCATAATGAATTATCCATGTGTTATATCAGAAGGAGGAAAATAGGTATATAATTTTTTATGAAATAGAAGGCGATAGAAGGGTATTAAAATATTTTATTTTTAGGTATTTTGTATTGTTATGGAATTATGATAGATGGATTGGTGTAGTATTTTTATGAGAGAGATCAGATGCGGGGATGAGAAGAGTTTATTTAAATTTGAATTATTTAAAATATAATTTAGTGAAATATTATTTTTAGTGTAGTAGTGATAAAATAGAGTAATGAAGTGGTTTCAATATACTTCTTATTATGGTAGATCAATTTAAATAATTGGATATGGAAACCTTTTAGTAAAATTTATAGATACCTTTATGATTAATGATGACTGCGTTAGGATTATTGAATTCAAATGAATGCGTAGATTAGATAAAATTGTTTATTGGGATGTTATGGTAGTGATGATATGTAACTTAGTCTAATTTGGTTGTGAGTATACCATTCTATCATTTGTTATTTCAGTAATTTTCTATGTTTTATTATTTTATTTCTATGTTATCACCATGAGATCTAGATTTGTGATATATATCAACCATGTTATATTGATTTCTAGGTAAACTCTAACATTAAATTCTAATTGTATGTCAAATAATCATCCTCACTATTTACATATACACAATTGTTTTTTCCCTTAATTTAAGTGTTTTTTTCCAATATATTTAGTCACACGATGATATATTACCTCAAAATAAGTTTATTGGGAATCATATGATAAAAGAAAATTTTCTAATTATTATTATAATATAAAGATTTTATACATATGGAAATTTTACTGATTTTGGAAAAGTATTATTATTATGGGATAATATAACTTGGGATTAACTTGGAAAATTATGGATTAAGTAATTTTTATATTAATTACACAAAATTATTAATATGAGTCATCTTTATTAGAACAAGGGTACTTAGGGAGGATCCTATGATGTATTGTGGAATACTAGACTCTAATTTTGTTAATTCTGGATATGTAGGATTGTGATTGAGATTTTCTTGGTCTATTTTAGTTGAGAACTTATAGTGTATAATAGGAGTAAGAGGATTTTCATGTTAATTTTATTTTAAATATAAATATTATGGATTGTCACTTGGTATCATTTCATAACTATATTTTTAAAAAAGTTGTTTGTAATGTATCAAATAACACTCATTTTTTATAATTTTTTTTCATTATTTTTTGTTCGTTTATTTGTTATTAATGAGATTTTTCTCTAACAAAAGGAAAATTACTCCAATAAAATGAATTTTATATCCATTTTTTTTCAATACCATGGATCATTTGATATATAGGCTTTTAGGATCACTCTGAATCTTCTCATTCACTTAATAGGAGTCTTGATGATGTTGGGGAATGATTGGAGTAGTATTAAAAACTAGTTATATTTATGTCTTATGGGTGAATGAGATTATACAGACATGCACTATAGAGTCTAATTCCAAAAAAATTTCTTTACATATAATATTTGTTACCATTTGAGAAAATTTTATTATAAAACATATATATATTTTACATATTTTTTAGAACTTAAACATTTTTTTCTCACTAATTAATACAATCCATCAACCTGATTGTTTTCTATATTATAAGATTTTATAAAGGATTATATTTTTCAATAATTATTCAACATTTCACATAAATATCCATCCCATGTGATACCATCAAACATACACCATATATTACACTCTTATTCATAACTAGGGGAGTGAAAAAAATAAAAAAGGACAAGCTCAAATTCTCAATAAGTGTAGACATAGGTGTGAATAATAAAAAATCATATCGAAGTATAATATTTTCATATGGGTATGATAACATAATCAATGTTTATGTCCATATATTTAAAAAATAATTCCATAAAATATATAGATAAAAAATCCTAAATAATGGAATAAGTCGTTTGGTATAAAACATGAATTATAAGTTATTAATCCTAATCCATCAGAAACATAAAAATTGAATTAGGATGAATCATAATGGTATGATAGAAATAAAATCATATAAATCATATCATTTTGAACATAGATACCCAAAATAATGTTCATTCATTATCTTATGAACATTTGAATTTACATTCATATTATTTTTTTTTTCTAGTGAAAATAGATAACCACATTTTATCCACACATTATTTTATGAACATAGCTCATCTAAATCATGTGAATGCTTTATCTTGTGAATATAACTACTTGAAATCATTTCCATGAATTATCTCATCAGATTAAAATATTTACAAAATGCATTGGATATATATAACAGAACCACAAATCACATAATGATAAACCATACACATGTATGCTTCAATAATTTAGAATCATTCGTTATTTCTTCCTATCACAAATAACACATGGGGAAAATAGGTTTCCTTATAATTCCATATGAAATTATCACAATCTATCTAGAGAACTAAGTTGTATATTATCATTTTAAATTTTTTTAATTTTATCATAATTAATATTTTAAGATGTTTAAATACATAAAAAAACTTTTATAAGGCCATTAATATTAAATTTCTCAATGAATAATAAATAAACTTTACATTTTCGATTTTTTGTCATGATGTTGGGTGTTCAATTGGAGAGAATTAAAAAATATTTTCTTCTTACATGTATAATGATGGGACTTATTTAAAAAAATATTAATAAAAATGTTAAAATAATATTATTTTTATATGAAATTTAATCAAATTGAAATACAGAACAATAAATCAAATATGTATAGATATCGACATCGGTAAAACAAAATAAAGAATATGAACATAGTGAAGAATGATTCTCGATCGAAAAAGGAAATTTAAGGAAATTTTTTCATATAAATATTACATTGGGAAAATTATGAACCCAAAGATATGTGAAATGGTGGAAAATATTTTAAATGGTATGAGAAACCATGGTCCAATACAATATAAATTTTTTTAGAGAAAAATAGTTATAATATTTCTATTTGAAGACTTTTTCATGACACTCTTGATTTTAAAATTAGATTAGAAAGAAAACCCATATGTCATCGGTAGCTATTGAATAAAAAAAATATTGAAATAAATAGAATGAAATTGACTTATAAATAAATTAATTTCAGGAATATTATTATATAATAAAATCCATGGAATTTATATACATCACAAAAAATAAAATAATTCATTAATTTGGATCATATCTCGATGGATTGAAACTAAGAATAAAATTTTGTAACCTTACTCTTGACTTAAATGGAAAATATTTAATATCATATATAATAAAAATAAATATATTTATATCATATTTTGGAACCATAATCATATTTATTATCTTTTGTAATCTTCAATTATCAGAATTCATTATAAAATCATTATTCAGTTATTGTTTATTTTCATTATCGGATGATAGTAATTTTGATGGTATTGTACAATTTTTTAATATTATTATTGATCATCATTATTAGATACCAATTTCATCATTTAAGATTTGAAAGATTGGTGGAATAATTTTTTTTCAAGGTTTTTTGTTGCCCCATTTTTATTTTCTATAAGGCATGGGTATTGTTAATGAATGGAATCCATGATTAGCTTTTTCAATAATTTTTTATGAACCAAAGGTTTATATTAATAATTGACTAGATGTTAATATTTACATTAAATTACCAAAAATCATCATTTAAATAATAATATAATACCTATTAATTAAATTTATTTTTATATCTTTCTATGTTAGGTGGTGAGGGAAAATGAAATATATTGGTCATAAAGGGGTATTTCACACCTAACAGATGGGAGGTTTTCATTTTATTAATGAATAGAAAGAAGGTTGAAAATTATTATGATATTAGACTAATATCATTTATTTATATTTATTGTACTTATGTAATTATGTTTTTATGGTAAGAATAGATTTTTAGGATGTGTATGAATAAAGAAAACAAAATGAAACATTTGAAATAATAACCTCTTCTTTGGATATCCACCTTCAGGCCACTTCTTAAGTGTTGTTAAAAATTATTTATAATGATAAATAAATTATTATTATACTGTAAAGATATTTAGGAATGAGTTTTGGCATATTTCAGTTAAGTTAAAATTCTTTAGGCTCAAGGATCAGTGGGGTGGTAAAGATATCCTTTTTTAAGTGGGAGGGGAACCTTTTTATAAAATCACTTTACTATATATTAAAGGCTTGTCCCATTCATTTAAAATTTAATATAATATTAAAAATAATGGATATAGGTTAATTATTGGTTGATAAATACATCAAATAAAGATTTATAGATAGAGTTTCAATATATTTTGATCTTTTTTTCACTTTGTTTTAATGCTTTTACCTCATTTTACATTTACTATGACAACTCTATTTTTTCCTTGGTAAAATATTTATAGTCATAAAAATAAAATTGAAATTATAAATTATGTTAAACATAATGATTTAAATTATGATCTTTTTTTTAAAATTCAATTCATAGAGGAGGTAAAAAATAATTTTAATAAAAGTACTCTTAACACAATAAATCTAGTTTTATGAAAAATACTCTTTAAATAAAAAATATGTATTTACACACAAATCATGTATAGTATTTATCAAAATAAAATTTACTAGATTATGATTAATAAAATTATTCTTTTTAGCTTTTAAATAAATCAAAATCCCAATATATCATATTGGATACTTAATTAATAGAAAATAAAAAAGTTAGTATTTTTATTAGAATAAAATAGAACATGATTTCTAAAAATTCAACCATATATTTTTAAATTCAACTTATAAATTTAAAATTAATTAGTTTACTCCTTATATTTTTTTGGCTAGGAAAAAGGATTCATGTATTTTTTAATTGATTCATATATTTTAGTTAGGACATAAATTTTAGAGTATTGGTAAAAAACTTATTTCCATAATTCACATAAAAATAAACTCTATGAGAGTAACCCAAAAAATTACCCTGAGATATTTTTATATTTTTTAATACAAGAAACAAAGTTAAAATTTTAAAATTAAAATTATAAAACTTGATAATTTAACTTTTCAATAAAAAATTGAAAAAATATTTTTTTATGAAATTTTATTTTAAATCATTAAGTGTTCTAAATATTATTTTATATCAAATAAAAATTAAATCGACGGTAATATAATTGTTTGTACAATAATATTTTTTTAATAATCCCTTAAAATGAACAATAAAAATACACAAAAAATTAGAAATCATTCCTATAAGGATATTCCTTTTTAATAATAAATTTATTTAATCACAATACATTAATTATTTATCCACTAACTATTACATTTTAAATAATTAATTTATATTAGAATACATTGGAAAATTATATAATAATAATAATAATAATAATAATAATAATTTTTAAGGAATTAATATATTTTATTTTTATAAAAAATTATCTAATCATATTTTTATTGAGGTTTTACTATTATTGTAATTTTCATAATGATGTTTCACATCGAATATTTAAAATGTATTATTGTTTTCAATATTTTGAAATAATGTATCAATTCCCTTTTCTTCAGTGTTTCATGTAAAATAAGGTATTCAATCAATATATATTTTATAATAAATATATTTTTAAATATTAGATTTTTAATTATCACACATTAAATAATTTTTACCCTAATTTTTTTGATTATCATTCACTAATTAATAAGTTAAAGGTATCTGTATGATATGTGAGACTCATGATATGGTTTTTAATAAGATATTAACCTCACTATTATAGGTAAAACCAGGGAAACTTGTATTTTTCCTCATGATTCAATATTAGAACACATATAAAAGAAATTTTTCCACGAATGAGTTCATAGTCATCATTTCAATAATAGATGGTCATTGGTTGATTCATAATATGAAATGTGTCTTCCCTTTCCCACGATTTACATGGTAATTACATCAATAAATCTAATTAATTCCTATAATCAACTCCAATGCCACTAATGTAAGAATAATTTAATTTTTATGAATCACATTCCCATATACTTATATTAGAGAGGAGTTATAAAAATGGTATGAAATCATTTTACTGCTGGATGTTGTAACTGATAATTCATTATATAATATTTTGAGTAGAAATTTGATAAACAAATAAAAATTCTTAGACATAGAGTAGTTTTTATAAGAAAATTAAATAGAACATTTAATGTTCATGATTGGATGAGGAATATACATTACACAAATTTATTTCCATGACCCACTTCAGCTATTGTGATTGTGAATTCATTACATTTCCTCCTTTGATTAGAGGGTTGATGAAATTGATTATCATAATTAAACCTTGAATTGGAGTAATGATTTAAACAATGACTGAATTCCTTACAATTGAGGTATTGATCTATTGGTGGTTTATTTTTTGGGGCCTTCATATACTCCATTGTATTAATATTCTTATTCATCTTTCTTTGACAATAATTATCTCCATAACTAGTTCTTTTACATATTAAACTTTTTACTATTCTTCTGGAGAAATCACCTAGGTGCTTCTTCCCATACTTTTAGTCTATAAGTGGTAAAGTTTTAATTATCCACGTTATTTATCACTAAATAATCTATAAAACCCCATGTTACATTTCATATCAATAAATTCACGAGAATAGTTAAAAAGTATTTAAAAATTTTATATTTTAATAAATTGTTTTCAAAAAGTCCCGTTAAAAACATTTTGTGCATCAGTTATTTAATAACCAGGGTAAAAATTAGTAATGGTGGGTTTTTATATAGTTTTTAAAATAATGAATTTAAAAAATATATCATATAATATTTTTTACTTTAGTTTTTTTATAAAAGGATGTAAAAGCTATTCTATTATATTATTCACAAAAATTATTTCAAAAATAGACATAAAAAAGATGGACCAATAGTATTTGTTACATCCATTTTTGAAATAACCTACATTAAAAATGAATTGTAATTTATTTTTTATGAATCACGCTATTGGAATTTTTCATTCCCCCTTTAATTTGTTCCCACAACATGATAAATGTTTATTTTATTTATATCCTTCTATTAAATGTTTCATCGTAAAATGTTTTTTCCATGAACTAGTCAAGCTAGAGCCCATAAGAGAAGGCCCTAGAAAATGAATCAAAGCATGTAGTAGCCAATAGAGAAGAGATAACTAGATTTGGAATAGAGAGAGGTTATATAAACTTCACCATTGATATTAGGAACAATGAAACTCTATATATGGAAAAGTTATAGGGTTAACCATGTGATGTGGGGATCTAGGTTCCATTAATGGAAAAGATGTTGGGGAGGGTTCTTTCTAGTGTATTCCGGCTTTGGGCCTTCAAGACATCTATCGAGCCTTATGCCAGTGGGCCTTTAAGTCATGTACTAATCCTTATGCCATTGGGCCAACAATTCTTATAGTAGATCCCTCTCAACTATGATAAATGGGGGATTTTACAAAAATAATTAGAAATATATGGTCTTTGGGACATTAATGAATTTATTTCCCCAAAAAATATTCATCTCTACTCCAATCTTAAAATATATCGAACAAAAGTAAATTTTATTCATATTTTTAATTTTTTTACTTTGATTCATCAATATTATACACTCAATAATTTCTCAATATACATTATAGTGATATAGATGACACCATTAGAGATATCATAAATGCGGGAAAATATTTTAACAATGATGTTGATTTTTGTGTGAAAGTTACGATTTATCTATGGTCTTCTCATATATGTAAAATACTTTAAATACTATTATTTATTCTAACTCAATTTTGTCAATTATTCTAAATATTTATTAATTGTTATTATATTTTCTTTAAACTTGTATTAAATTTTTAATTTTCGAAATTTAAATTAATATTTTTATCATATAAATCAGTAATTTTTGTGGGTTCTATAAAAAATAAATATAGGGTTCGATATTCTGTCATATTTTTTTCAAACCAAACTTCACATAGATTATTTTATAATTTATGTAAATAATAATTTTCAACATTGATTATATAAAAATATTACATGTAATATCATTCTCCATGTTAGTTATTTAGATAACCAATATGGAAAATCATTTTTTCATGATGGTTATAAAATAACATATGTAAAACATTATAACATATATATTTTCAACATTAGTATTAAATAACTGATGTAATTAATATACTAGTCAAATATCATGCAAATATGTCACCTCAAAACTTATTTTAAAAAACTATAAAACTGATATAAAACCCTATTATTTCATCAATTTCATTATCCATTTCCACCTTTCATGGACATCGAACAATTCCCCATTTGAAAAAAGTCCTTTATTTATAATTACATATAAATAAAAGGTTTCAGTACACTACAGAAATGATCAATCTTTCTTTTTGACTCAATAATAAAACTAGGGAAGTACATTACAGAACTCCAAAATTTTTTGTCCTATAATTAAATTGATTCATTCTCCTTTTTTGTTTACTTATGGAATTCTACCTCAATTTTCATAGGAAATGTTTATTGAAAATAATTTTTGAATAATATTTTCTTAAAATCATCTCATTATAAGTATCCAATTTATTCCTTTGTAATTAAATTCTTTATAAATTTCCACTATTTATTAACTTCATTTTCTAATCTATAAACAAATAAAATGACCTATTTATACTCTTAAATCTGAATAATTGAACAAATATATATATTTTTGATTATTTTATTTGAAATTAGTTTATCCAATAAACTATTACAGTCAGTGTTTGTTGATTCATGGAATATATGAACGTGTACTTCTTCTTATTTGTTGTGTTCGATGGATAATCATTGACTAAGCAGTTATCCTTTACAAAAAATAGAATTTATAGGAATTGTTCACTTGAAATAACATCAAATTTATTTAATCTTTAAGATAATAAAACCATTATACATCATGAACACTTCAAACTCTATTTGTCCATGTTATATTCATTTACTTTAAACTGATTAGTTATTTTGCGTCTCAAGAAATAATAATCAATTTAAGTAAAAACTGATAAATAAAATGAATCCAAATATGACCTAAATTATGACACCCCAATTTTAACCATTTTTATTTTATTTTTATCTAAAATTAATTTAGGTTCCTCAAAGATTATTTTTTTTCCTATCCTCTTTCCCTTTATAAAATAATCCCTAAAAATCAAGAATACATGCTCTAATACCAACTGAGATACCCCAGAACCAAACTCCCTATTATGGTTACAAAAATTATCCTTTACAAGTTAACTATAATTCCATGGAGACAATATTAGAATAAAACACATATATTTTACAAAATTGACATATTTGAAACATTTAATATGACTAATTATAATATTCCCAAAACCAAAAGTTTTATTTTCTATAGAGATTGTCTATATGATGTTGTTTTTAAAAAAATTCATCAACATTTCACATGAATATACAAATAATGTGATACCCTCCTAGACACATCACAAAAATACTCTTCTTCATAACCTAGGTAATGAAAACATTATAAAGAGTGTGTTCAAATTCTCAGTAAGGGTTAACATAGTTATTAATAATAGAAGATAAAAAGTGGTAAAATATGAGAATATGGGTATGATAATATAATCAATTTATAAAATCATATAATAAGGAAATCATACCCAACAATATATGAATCAAAATTCAAAAATCATGAAATAATTTTATTTATATAAATCGTAGATCCTAAGTTAATAATCATGAACCATCAAAAACATAACATAGAAATTGGTATGTACTATAAGAGCATGGTATAAACATAAGAATATAAATAAAAACATTTTGAACATAAATACCTACAATCATGTTAATTAATTATCCTATCAATATATCCAATCGCAATATGTTACAAACATTATCATGTGAACATAGTCGATTAAAATCTTGTCCACGAATTATCTTACGAACATAAATAATCTCAAAAATGTAAATGAATCAGATCATCATATTAAAATCATTAACCAATTTATTTTAGGGATGTAATATACCCACAAATCACATAATGATAAACCATGTATTTTTATATCACAATAATTTGAAAAAAAATCATTATTTAATATAATATTTAACTAATGGAATAGAAATGAAGTTTCATGAGACTTCCATAAGAAATTATCACATTCCATCAAGAGAATAATTTTTTATTGTATTATTAGATTATGTTATTTTTTAATCATTTTAAGCATTAAAAGATGTAGAAATAAATGAAAATAGAACTTTTTTATGTTCATTAATGTTTAATTTATAAAAGAATAAGAAATACCCTTTTTTATTTTTAAAACATTTTATTTTAATATAAAATATTATATAAAATAGAGGGAATAAAAATTTATAATTAAAAATAATTTAAACCTATTAGAGGAAGCTTCATTTGAAAAATGGTTACAAAATCAAAAAATTGTTTTCATGTCAAAGGTGATAAAAAATGTATCTTTTTTTTTACTTCTATAAAAGGCAAGGTTGGTGAAATTGATCATTCTGAAAATGTTAAAATTTTATTCCTTTTGTTAAAAAAACTAGTACATTTAAAATAAATAGGGAATTAGTATAAATACAGATAAGAATATCCATAAAATATATTAAATAATATGGAAATAGAGAGGAAGAATTCTAGAATGAAATTAACAGGCAGGGTTAGTTTAAATAATAATATTTACATTAGGTATGTACTGAACCCCAGGGGAAGTGAAATATATAGAGAAAAAGTAAAAAAATATGATAAACTTTATAAAAAAAATAATAGTGCTTTTATAGATAAATTTAATTCAATTTTACAATATGGAAACTTATTAATAAAAATATTGAATCTAAATGACATTATAATTATGATCCTTTTAGATTCAGAAACCATTGAATGAAAAACCCTTAAAATAATTAGCTTGATAAAAAATGTAAATCTCTTAAGTTTAAAGAAAATTTTGAAATTGTATATACATGAGAAACATGTAGAGAACAAAAAGGAAAATGAGTGGTGAATATGAAGCATATCATAATGGATATAAATTTAGATAAAAAATAATAACATTTTCTACACACATTCACAGATGCACTTTAAAATCATGTGTAATAAACATCACCTTATTAATAAAATATTTCATAAACTGATACATATTTTTTATCTTTTATACTATACAATTAAAATTATTCATTACACATATATTAGTTAGTAATTTTTTATTTTCATTATTTTTTGTTATTAATTTTTATCATTTCATACAAATTTTGTAATGGGGATGTTGGTACCCATTCATTGATACTAAGTTAAATATTACCTTATTATTAAATGCAGGGTAATTATTTTTTTAAAATTATTTATAAATTATAATTTCCATTTTATGCATTTCATGGGTAATTTTTGATATTAGAATCTATGACAATATTGTTTCAATAAATTTTTTTATTTATGAAAAAATTTAATTTATAAATATTGGGTATGATATTAATATTTATATTCCATGAAAAAAAGAATTATTATTTTCATATTAATATCATATTTATTCATTAAAATTATTTTTATAATCATCCTTATAATATGATTAAGAAAAAATAAATTCATCCTTCATGGAAGTGGTAGTATGCACATAACATTGGAAATGTTTTCATTTTTCAAATACATCAAAGGAAGGTTTAAACTTTTTATTCCAATAAAATAATAAAATTCTAGTAAACTAATTCTATAAATGTGACTATGTTATTTTGGATATAATATATTTATTTAAAGACGAATATTAGAGAAATATCAATAAATATGTTAAAATTAATTATCTTTTAATTGGATATACTTATATATAAAACTCATTAAGCCTTACTATAATGGTCAATTGTTGATACTAGAACCTCTACGATATGGGAAAGAGAGTTTTGAATGGGGTAGAAATATTTTAGTATATATAAGATGATTTATGTGTGAGGAGAGGTGGGGTAGAGAAAGAATCTTTGTATAGGTTATGGGTGTGTAATTTTTTGTAAATACCCATTAATTTATAATAAATGTGTGTCACTTTCATCAAAGAGTGGGCTCAAAGTATAAAATAATGGAAATGGGATAGGTCATGATCAATAAATCCCACAACCAAAATTTTATAGGTAGTTTTTGAGGATAAATATTTCTTTTATCACTATGTTTTAACCCTTTTTATATTTTTTTCCTTTATCAATGTAATTAAAATTTACATTAATATCTTATTTTTTTAACTAAAAAACATTAAACAAGTAAAATATTTTGAAAAAAATGATTTAAAATAAAAAAGAAATTTTTAATGATTAAAATATTATAGTTGGAAATAATTTTAATTAAATTACGATTCATAAAATAAAGGTAGTTTTTTATAGAAAAGATTTCGAAAAATACAAATGAATTTACATCAAAATACTATATGGAATTGATTCCCAAAAACATTTAATTTTTTTTATAATTAAACCAATGATATTTTTTGGAGTTTAATTTAATTCCAAAATAAAATAGATCATTGTGAATTTTTTCTAAATTAAAAGGAACAATTTAGATTGTTTTATTTGAATAAATATAACTTAGGTTAACAAAAGTCAAGAATAGATTTCAAAATTTAACATATTTATTTTAAATGAATTATTTTACTCTATAAATATATTTTTGGTCAATTAAAAGGATTATTATATTTTTAATTCGTGATTATATTATAATGCTTTTAAAAAATTTATTGGATTTTTAAAATGTATAGTTTCACTATTTAGTTAAAAATAATTTTTTAATAAGATTTACTAAAATTTACACTAAGTTAATTTGGGCATGATTTATCGAAAAATAATATTAAATAATTCAAATTTGAACTCTAAAATTTGATTATTTGAATTTTAAATAAATACATGAAAGTATTTTTTATAAGAAATTGAATTTTTCAATATTAAGTGTTCTTAATATTATTTTATATAAATTACTAATAAAATTATTGTTTTTTTTATATTTTGGTTCATTGAATCATTTTATTAGAATAATATTTTATTGGAGACCAATAAAAATTTAGAACACTTTAAAAATAGTTCTTTGAAAAATATTCATTCAAATACTCAATGGTTTTAATTTTATCACATTAATTATTTGACCTCTATCTTTAAAATTTTAATTAATTTATTGATATTAGACACCATTAGATAATTCTATTAAAATAGTTACAATAATAATATGGAAGGTATGAAAATATATTTTTTCTATAATAAATATTTTTATTACATTTATTTACATTTTACACAAATTTTAATTTTATGAATTACGTTTGACATCTACATATTTGAAATATATTAATGTTTACATTTAATTATAATAAATTATAAATTTTTTCTACATCAATCTTGTGACTGAAGAGATATATTATCAATATTTTTTTCTGATGAAATATATACTAAAATCTCACAGTGCTATAATGAATATAATTTCTCTATATGAACATCTATTCATAACAACATAATTATTTCATCAAAACCATTTACTATCAATAATGATCAATAATTAGTGTAAAATCTTAAATTTTTTATGTGGGTATTTATAATTTTACTCCATATAATATACATAATTGAAGAATTATGTGGAAATTTTCGTCGATATTAAGAACATTATTTATCTTATTATTTCTTTATTTTTATTATATATAATACCATTATTAAATATATTAAGATAAATAGATTATAGTTAGTTCTTAATATATCTATTTTAAATGAATTTTAACACCAATATTTTTGATTTTATTTAATACATTTAGGAAATGACTGGAGTTTAATTAATAATGTGGGATTTCCATGACAAATGTGAAATTAAACTTATAATTTTATTAGTATTAAATATTGGATATATTTTTTTTATGATATTGATGTTCGTGTAATGTCTATACCTATAATCAATGTAATAACCACTAATCTAGTGGAATTACATGAATTCATGAATGGATCATCATATACCAAAGGCCTCTGACCACCTATGAGAGTCTATATTCAATGTTTGGGAGATATTATTCTCAATATCATATCCCTAATTAACAAATAAATAACTAAATAAACATTCCCCCATAACATAATAGAGTACCAATATGTAATTATAGTTAAAATAAAACCGCAACAAAATCAATAAACATTTAAGATATAATAAATTAATATGAAGGCCTGATAGTAAAAAATCCAAACAATATTTCCACATTGGTCAATAGTATATAATATAATAAATCTATAAAATTCAATAGTATTTATTATACAAAACCCATGGAATCCCCTCAATATAGTATCTAACCCAGTTTAGTATCTCTTTCATTATCCTTTATACAACATATGACCAGAAATAAATATTTTTTTAAAAAAGTCTACTTGTGAATTAGGATTCCCATGTAGGGTGTGAGAATTAATTTAAATTGGGTACAACCAATAGACCCCAAAATATATGAAACATTATTAAAGGGTATCTATGAGAATAGTAAATAAGTTGTGGAACATGGTGAATAAAAGCATAAAATTTGGGTCAATTTGTTCCAATAAGGATACCATCACCCTTAACCTTACATGGTTGATCATATATGGTGTGTCATGTTAATCACATTTTTGATGGATGATTAATGTCATATATAATCCCCAAATAACATCAGGTTTACCCATTGTTTGGTAAATAATTATAGATAAAATCCTATGATCTCCTTCGATCTTACCATGTTTAATAAATATATTTTCTAGATGACATACTAGGATCTCTATTTCTCTGACTAGAGGAACTAATGATGTCATATATATTGAATCTTTGGTTCCCAATAGGTATGACCATGGGTTAATGGATGTATCCTAGAGATGTCTCAAGATCTTTATCAGTCTAACCATGGGTGCTAAATATGGCTTCTATATGACATCCCATATTCTCATCTAGTGTGAACATGGGTGTCGAACATATATTATAAATAGATTCATAGGCTCTAATATGATATAACAATGGATTCTAGTTATATATTATACATTTTATTTCCAACACTTAGACTATTTAACCATAGGTGTTAAAGATAGCAGTCAGATGAATTGTATTAAGAATATACTAGCCCCCTATAAAATTACCTAATATCCAAATAAATATTAGATATAGGATTCAACCAATCATTATATAGGACCACAAAAAAGTTAGGATAAAATAGACACACAACATAAATAAATATCCTAGTCCCTGGCTCCCCACTTTTATACCAATCACCAACACATCTCAGCCAAAACCATACCTAATATGATTTTTACTCAATACTTTGATGATTATCTTGTTATATATTACCATCTATCAACCCTCTTAGGAAAACCTATCTATTTTAATCCCTATCACACAAGATATGATTATCATAAAAAATTGGATTAAAAAACTTCCTCAAAAAAATAATAATCACTTAGTCTCCTAGACCCTTCTTAGTCCTTGCATATAATTCCAACTCATATCCACCAACCTAATAGTTCTCTCTTATCCTTTAGGACTTACAAATAATAATCCTATGAATAATTCTATATTACCTACCAACATTATATATAACTATAATGGTTACATCAGTCAATTATTTCCTCAAAAGGAATACCAAAATATACCCCATTGAAAATATGTTTTCAAGTCCCATCTATTTCCCGATGGCCCCCCTTGTGCAAACCAATCAACATCCATCTCATGATAACCATTTCAAAATCTCAATCCATATTTAATTAGAAGAGTTTATAATGTATTCCCAAAAATTAAATCATATTTACTCATATTCTAATGATAAGTGTATTTATCTCAATTGATACCTAATTAAATAATGTAAAAAACGCAACACTATTACACATATAACATAATGTCTAAGTCACACTAAAGCTAAAAAACCCATTAATCCCTTCCAAAAGGATCATTATATAACTTAAAACCTATCCAGTCACTTAGAAACCTTATGAAGATGAAATACATGTGTATGCATGTACCCATGTGAAATCATGAACTATATCACATACGTAATATATAAAAGGTATCATTGGAATCAACAACATTGATAATGGAGTTACACATAAATTCCAAGTTTATTCATCCTTGTAATATCCTACAAAAAAACAATAAATTTAATGGGATAATTTCTCATGATAAAACACTCACATCATCAATTATAAAATTTATAATAAACTAGATATTTAACACTAATTTTTGGAAATGATTGAAGAGTCATCGAGAAATATCATGTTACATGAATGATGACCATAAGTATACAATAGTTTTTTGGCATGTATCAATTACACGTAAGAGTAAGATACCCAATAACTAAAAACCATTAGGTTACCAATTTCAAAAACAATTGGAGATATCACAAGAAAAATACACCAATAAACCCCATGTTAATGAGACAACTCCACCATAATCTAGTGTAATAATCCATTAATCCCCTGGAATAGATATAAAAAATATATGTCAAATAAGAATAATGTAAAAAGTGGAAAAAGGAGAAATGCTTATCCTTAATATTATGTGATGAATCACCCCTAATCCACTGATATCATTGATGTAATATGGGGAATAATAAAAGGGTAACATCCCCCATCATTTGTTTTTCCAAAGTTGAATGCAGGGAAAATTGTTTTAGGTTTTCATTATTTTAAAAAACAAATAAATTTAATTAAAAAAATATTTTTATAGTGAAACATGAGAAAGCATGTTAGTGTGAAATACCGAAACCCATGGTTATGTTACAACATCGCTCAAACGTCATGATATAATTACCCTATATAGAGCACCGAAAAATATCACAAACACACACTATAGTGTGACCAATGATTCAAATAATAACCCCTCCAATTATAGTGTGATCCTAAATTTATCCATAATTTATTACTTAAAACATTTCAAGATGAGATCCCACACATTGTATCATAATGTTAACCTGATGATATATTTGTGAAGAACCCATGTATCAATAGTTCCACACATACTATCATAGTCAAAAACCTCCCTTCATGGTATAATGAACATTATTACAATGCAACTTTAAAACCTCTAAAAAAACCAGTGGTCTCACTATAGGATTCTTTCATTATATATTATATCTAAAAACATAAATGTTTTTTATTCTATACACGAAAATAAAATATCTCATCCGAACTTAATACCAAAACTTTATATTTTATGAGTTAGAAACCATAAAAACCTTTTTTACATCCACATATACCGATAAATTTTCATAAAGGTAATTTCTGATTCTCCTTCATAAAACTTCTAATACCTATGAATCACTCAAAAACATCTCCCAAATCATGAAAAATTTATTAGAATTGAATACTAACACTCATTTGTGATTCCGAACTAAATATAAATCTATTATATTAGCACTCGTTTAGTGTAATTGGTTTTCCTCTAAAACTATAAATATAATCCTCATCACATAATTTTCACATCCAAAATAACACACCTAATTAAATTTCCCTATTTTCTCATCTAATAACGTAATAAAATTACAATTTCTCTGCCTCTATTAGTATTATCTTGAAAACCCCTAAGCACTAATGTTGATATTCTATCACCATAACTGAGCCAGATTCCTAAACACATGAACACATCATGAAATCATCCCAATTCTCATAAAATATTCACAAATTAATAATAGTTTGATACATTAATAAAATACTCAACATAGTAAATCTAGCATTATAAATTTTTCATGAGTATTGAAGTTTACTAGATTTAGATCCATCTCATATCGTTCATCAAATTCTACATTAAACCAGTCACCCATTTCCCTAACTCCACTAAAACACAAAAAATTATTTCTCAATATGGAATTTTCCAGGGAACCAGAGGAATATTAGTGTACATACTGACTGGTATTTCATGTAAAATCTTATAGTCACTAATCTACCGGTCTTAATACATTTTTTAACCTATCAATGAAAGGATTATAATCAATGTGGTCCTTAGTGTGAAACTCACTAAATAAGTATACATATCATCTTCCTTTGGTAACAATATACCTACTATTCAAAAACCAATTTATTTACCATTATTGATTGTAATAAATGGACTTTACTAACCCTTTTTATCCCTTTTACAAACAAGATGTGATGAATTATATAACAGTCTGGCCTACTAGACACATAACAAAATATGTTTAATAATAAATTTCAAAAAAAGGTTCAAACCCTCGAATAAAAAATGACGAACATCTAAAAATGTCAATTTCCTTTTAAATTAACTAATTAATTACAAAAATATAAGAAGTTTCCAACCACATAGTTCTCAATATTTATGATGTTCATCACCTCAATGCCTCACTTTACTCATCAATAAATTACCCACACTATGAGCTAAATAGACAATTCATATTCATTATCACACCCCATGTGTTTACAATTAAAAAACCCACTAGATTCCCAAAAGTTATCCCAAATAAATTGGGAACAAAAGGAAATTAAAAAACTATAAAAATCACCACTTCACTCAAGTTCTCTTAGAAAATTTGTAGTTCCCCATGGACCTACAAATTGGACCTTTTCTTTTTACCCACATAAAGAAGTGGTATTTAATGAAACCAATATGCAATTCACCCTCAAAACTATGAATTTCATCAAGAAGGCCTCCACCAGCTCTCACTCTCCCTTTTCACAAGGATATAGTAGAAATCTAAAGTACCCTTTAATTGATATATTTCATTTCTAAACCCAAATGCTTTACCACTAGATATCGGAATACATTTGCATACTACCCGATCAAATACCAACACTTAATATTTCATGATTCATATCATATCAATACATTTTCAATGTGCTTTATAAAATATCAAGGCATCCCTTTCATATCAATACATTAAACTAGATTCACTCTCAATGATACATTTTCCAATGACTAAATTGATGCCAATTTTTTTGAAATTAAAATATAAATTAACTAATTAATTACAAAAATCTAAGAAGTTTCCAACCACACAGTTCTCACCCTACACTTGACCATCTAAGATCAAATTTCATTATCCCATAAAAATATACACTAAGATGTAACTATTCATTACATTCAACCATTAATCATCTATGAAACTAATCATTATTAGAAAATAAATATTATTTCATTAATATTAAATAACACAATGCATTCCACATGTCATTATCTATCATTAAGAGGGTATCCAAAATTTTAGAGAAACAATTCCTCAATCTAATCCCTCTCAATGGAATACACATCTTGCAACATTCTATCAAAATGAAATTTAATGGTTTAACCCAATCACTATGGTTGATATACATTCAGAAAATTTAGATAAATTATGATTCAAGGCAATACATATTCTCCATCATACAACTTATCATACATAGTAAGCAGTCAAAAACATCTCCCAACTCATGATTCAATGATTATAATCGAATAAAGACACTCATTAGTGATTTTGAAATGAATATAAATATACTTATAGAGCACTAATTTAGTATAATGGTCCTTACTATTGAACTCTAAGAATAATCCTCATGACATAATTTTCACATAAAGAATCATTTTCCCTATAACATTTTCATATTTTTTCATCCGATCACATAAGAAAATACCTGTTGGTCTTTCCCTACAAGTATTATCTCGAAAACCAATGACCACTCATGTTGATGTACCATAACCATAACATGACCATATTATTAAGAACTTTAAGACACCATGAAATAATTCCACTTCTAAAATAACAGTGAAAACTAGATTCATGGTGTGATACATTAAGAAAACACTAAACCTATTAAAACCACCATCAAAACATTTTCATGAGTATTGAAATTTACTAGATTCAGATCCATATCAGATCGATCATCAAATTATACTTTCAATTAGTTGTCAAGTTTACTAAATTTAATCAAACAACAAAATTTATTTCTCAATATAGAATTTACCAGGTAACCATAGGAAGATAACTCTACCTACTCTATAGTATTTCTATTAGATCTTAGTAATGAATCTACTGGTCTTAATACATATGTGACCTTTTTAAGGAAATAATTATACTCAAAGTGATCCATAATGTGAAACCCACTAAAGAAGTATACAAATTATCATCCCTTGGTTACAATATACCAAATATACAAAAACCAATGTCTTTCTCATTATCGAATGTAATGGAAAGGCTTTACTAAATCTCTTTATACCCATCAAAAACAAGATGGTATGAATTCTATAACATTCATGCCTACATGAAACATCCCTAAAGATGTTTTAAAAACATTTTTAAAAAAGGATAATACCCTACAAAAATAAATGGAGAACTTCCAAAAATATCAATTTTCATACACTACTTTGCATTAATTTCCTCAACTTGGAATTATCATTACTCATGTGTTGCTATATATGAAATATTATTTCATGATCTTGATATTAAGGGAAACTTTACTCATCTTAAAACCCCAATCTCTATGATGTTGATATCCTCAACACCTCAGTGAACTCATCAATACTTTTCCTACATTATAGAATAAATAGATACTTTATATTCTCTATCACAGCCCATGTGTGTACAATTACTAAACCTAATGGAGTCCCCCAACTCATCTTAATGAAATCGAAAAAAAACCAAACTAAAAAAATATAAAAATCAACACATCACTCAAGTTATTTGGAAACATGGGTAGTTTTATAAGGACCTACCAGATAGACCTCTTCCACTACACCATATATAGAAGAGGTATTTTATGAAACCAATTGGCACTTTCCCCTTGGAACTATGAATTTTTTCTAGAGGGGATCCAACAGCTCTCACTCTACCTTTTCACAAGGCTAATGTGAACTTTTAACATTCCCTCTCATTGATATATTACATTTAAAATCTCAAACACTTTCCCAATAGATATGGGAATACAGTCCCATAATAGCTAGTCATATAGAAACAATAAATATTTCATGAGTCATATCACATAAATACATTTTACATGTTCTCAAAAAAATTCCCATGCATCCCTTTTATGTCAACCCATTAAACTAAATGCACTATCAATGCTCCCATTTTTCAAATAACTAAAAGGATTCCAATTTTTCTCAAAAAATATCAATCTCATTTCAGTCACGCATTACATAAATATAATAAGCTTATAACCATATAATAGTCACCCTACACTCAACCATATATGATAAAATTTTATTATCCCATTAAAATATACACTTAGACATGACTATTCAAGTCATTCAACCAAAATTTAATTCTAAAAATGACTATGATTCCAGAATAACGATTAGATATTTAATATTAAATAACCCGTGTCATTCCACATGCCTTTATCTACTAATACACCAGTCTCTAAAATTTCATGAAAATATTTCTCATACTAATCCCTCTCAAAAAATACATCTCTTGTACTATTATATAACCAAGACAATAAATGGTTTAACCCACTCACTATGGTTATTCTACATCCTATATATCTAGAAATTAAAACAACAAAATAAGTTAAAAAATATTGATAATATCATTATATAAAGTCATTGAAAAACTCTATAAAATCAGAAAAAAGAAACTAAAAACTATGGAAAGGTTGAGAAAAAATTCTTGAGAAACATGTATTGAAAACTTTTATATGATTTTTTGATAAAACATTAGATAACTAAAACCTTTGTTATAAAAAGGTAAATAATCACCCATAAGTATATGAATTTCATATGAATCCTACATTCCATGTATGATGCATGTACATAAATCTCCTTCAGCACTTTTCTAAAATTAAAATAATAAAAAAACCTCAAACCAACATGTTATACATATTTAAATATCTTAACTATTAAAAAAATAAATAATTGTTATTCCCTAGCCTTAGTGACCTAAGATTCCAAAAAATAGATGTTCATAAAACATAATCACTATGTTCGTCCCATGATCTTGCACTATATATCCGAGAATGAAATGTCCAAAATATAGAAATATAATAGCAAGGGTTTTGATACCATTTTCTAAAACCATAAGCTAGATCCTCCTTATCAACCATTGATCCTATTGAATTACATGACCTTGAACATTCCACATGAAAATGATATTATACATTCAATATCGAGTAGACTATATTATAAATATCTTAAATATAAATAAAAAATAAATTATCAAAACATAAACTACACACAAATACCAGAGTAAACATATAGATTTAAAGGTAAAACAAAAAACAAAAAACTGATATATACACATTCAATAAAACATTAATATGAATATAAAAAATATAATACATCCAAATAATATTTACATCAATATGATGACAAATAATATTAAAAAAATAATAAAATACAAATGAATATCAATTATAAACTCTGAGCCTCACCTCAAACCCATCTACTTCATAATCATGAAACACTATCAAGATCCACCAGACAACATTTTCTCAGACCTTCATATCATATTAAAGGTCTTCACATACAATAGTGTGTGTTTTTAGTGTCTATAAACTAAAAATCAGAAATCCCTAATATATTTCATGCTATATGGGATTATTCATTGAAAAAATTAATAATTAGAAACATACACACTACATTCAAGCATAAATATTGATTCATTCTGTAAAAAAAGAAACCATGAAACCCTAACTCACCCTTTTGATAATATTGTTTTATTAAATCCACCACAACATTGAAGTAAAATGGTGTATTATAGAATATATGTAAAAATTATTTTATATCAATAGATATTAAAGATAGATTCCTTGGATCTCAGTTTCTCTTAATATGGGTGATAAATATATTTGGAAGATAGAGTTATAAACACTAATATGTTCAAAAACTGGGCATTATAGATGAATTCCAAATAGAATTAGAGAATATAAGATATTTTTAAAATGAAAATTAAGTATATATTAGAGATAAAATCATGAGTATTTTTCCAATTATACATTCAGAACAAAAGTATTTTGATACATGTTAACTCAGACTCTCATACAGTCTGATATTTTTTCACTAAATATTTCTTCCATATGAAATTCTAGTATCTCACCTATTTTGTTCAAGGGAACAAATAATTTTATAAAAATATAATCCTAGTCACTGGATTAATCTGATTATAGTTTAAAAATATGTATTTCAAATGAAAAATATCAAGAGATCACAAGGATACCCTCAAAATTCTTTAATTTATGAAATAAAATTAGAGATATGTGTCACCCCATGATCACTATAATATTTGTCACCCAATTACCCAAACAGTAATTAAAACAAACTATAATTACACCATAGGTGCACCTCTCAATAATCAAAAGTTGAAATAAATTATATGGTTTCATTAACTCCACTGTAGGAGATGGTTTTACCTAATTGAATAATGTAAAGGATAATATAAGATTCATTAAAATAGAAAGCATAAACAATTTAATTACAAAATACAAAAAATTTATAACTAATTATTCAACAAATGTGGTTGAATGAAAAATAAAGCTATATGATATAAATTATATTAACACATATTATATACATTTAAGGCCAAAAGATATATAAAGTCAATAAAAACATGATAAATATACCAAAATAGATTTAATACATCAATGGTTTACAAAACATGTCATGATGAATAAAAGAGAAGGTTTCAAAAGTCATAAATCCCATAATTAATTCCATGTAAAACTCTCATGTCATCATATTTTCCATCTATAAATATCCCAAAAGGATCTCTCCAACACTTAATGCTCTTGGTTTGACAAGCTACCACTTTCAAGTGTCTTTAACTTACATATATACGTAGAATAAAATTTTCACTTGTTTTATAAGGAAACCTAATATGTTTGAGTATGAAAATACCCAATATGAATCCTCCAAATGATCCCTTAATCACCTTTCATAAAATAATGTCTAGGTAAAAAAAATAATAGGATATAAGAATAATTAGAAAAATATAAAATATACATTAAAAATAATATAACATGGTTTTTAATGATAAAGAACACCCACCTATATAATAGGAAGATCCATACCTACTAGGATATCTTTATGTACAACCTAGAATTTATGCTAATCGATAAACAACTTTTAGGGTGAAATAACAATCCCATTAACTGGAAATGGAATCATGCATTGTAGAGAAAGGGATATTTTGGATCCCATACCCTTATGAATACATGAGTAGGTATTCTAGAGTTAGAAAGTTTTTCCATCCCTTAACATCAACCTACTCATTGATAATGAGTGTACTTGAACTCCCATTCTATAAAATTACATTATAATCATTTTTATAATGCTTTTTATACTACAAAAATCAGATGGTATAATAGGTATAACATGTAAGAAATTTTTTACGAGGAAGCTAAGTAAACAAGAAGGACCATGGTACATGCTAAAACATGAAAAAAATCCAAATTATTGAGTTAAGTAACATGACATAGTTAATATATAAATTTTATTTTTTTATAAATAAGAATAAATTATTCAACATGCTAGGGAAATAACAGAAAAATGGAATACTAATAGCTTTACAATCCAAACATGAAACCTTGTTAAGTGTATAACATTATAATAAAAACAACTTGAAAACTATTTAAAACAATTTTTAAAAGGAATTAAGAGTAAGAAAATAATTTTAATTAAAATTATTTAAATGAATCCTGAACCATTTCTAACTCAACTATAATTAACAAACTCAGTTCACCAATTCCTGATGCTCGAGTTATCACAAAACATTACTCAAGGTATATAAAATCCTGTTACTATTTTCTAGCACTCCATGACACCTTTTTTGATCACTATTAGACTGGGTCTTTTTTAGGGGTGCTTTGGGTGAAAATATGGAAATTTTAGAAAGTTTTTGCGATATACATGGTTGGATCATGGTTTTCCAAAACCCTAAACCCACCAAGGTTAAACCATAAAAAACCCAAAAGTGGGGGTTTTCATAGCTAGTTCATGGTTTTAAAAATTACATTCCCACAAAGGAGAAAATGTGCAACCCATAGTAGTGGGCATGGTAAGGGAACACAATTTGATAATCCATGAATCCCTACATAGCTAACCGTGCAGAAAAATTCTTGTATTTAATTTTTTTTACAATTCCCACACCCAACTTATGACCCCTTGATCAACCCTAACTCACTATATCTTGATTTCCTAGTTTGGGAGGGATATAAAAGTCCAATTTTAGCTCATATTGACCCATTATAAAGTAAATTGAAGCTAATATAATGTCATTTCAGCTCTCCTTGATAAACATTATTCCCCTTCTCCTTCTTTCCTACTCTCTTCTTCTGTCCTTATTAGGATTTTCTATATCTTCATATTATTGATAAATCTAAAGTCATTTATTTTAGATCTTGAATATTGGATTTATTATTATATCTCTAATGTTGTTGTTATTTTTTAGAGTTTCTCACTGTGGGTGTTGTGTTACATGATCCAGTGACCTACAATTGATGGTTCCATATAAGTTTGGACAATTATTTTATCCTTGAATTTATTTATTTTTTCATTAATTTAATCGTATTTTAAAACCCAATTTTATGAAAATTGAGATTTAAATTGAAATGGAATTGTTTCTTCGATTAACATCTAATTTCAATAAATTTGGGTGTGGTTTGGATTTGATAAAATTGATGGAATTGTTAAATTGATTTGGAAAGAATTGACTTGGAATTGGTATATGAGGAAAACATATTAAACAATTTTGATAAGAACCTTGGATTGGTTTTATCTTAGAAAGACATGAATATATTAAAAACTATGTTTTTTAAAGTGAAATTGAAATATTGAAATGGAAAATGGGGAAATTTTATTTTTAGTAGTTTTGAAATAATTTTCCAATTATTTAGTATTGTTTGATCCCATGAAATCCCAGATAGTTAGGGATTTATTTGGGATATACACACATGGTTTGACACTTTAAAACACTAAAAAAACATAATAGAAAATATTTTTTCCCTGATGAAAATTTAATCAGTCCAACTTGACTAATGTCCTAGAGAAATGTGTACACATATTGTTATGAAAACCTATATGATTCTATGAGTATCCTATAAACTAGAACCATTATACTTCTTTAAAGATGACCATGTTGCTCATTTGTGAATATTATGATATATATTCATTTTTTCGTAAAACTTCTTTTCACATTCATTGTGAATTTATATAAACTGTTTTATATAAAATATTTAATTATCCATTGTTATGAGATGTTCACATCAATGAAAATGAATTTAATGTTTTGTGTTAAATATAAAAATGTAATTCCATTCCAATTTAATTTAAAATTGAAATAATCATTTGGTTAATTATTATTGGCATGTTATAATGGAGCACTTGGTGAGACCCAAATGGTGCTTTAGCTCACACCCTAACTGTTCCTTTGGGTGTTTGGATATTTCCTTCATCCAGGTTCGAGTAAGGGGAAAGGACCACCGAGAGGTGATATTTGCAGTTATTTTGGGATTATAGTGCTTTATATATTGGGAATTGGGTTGTTTAATCTTATTCTTTCTGGTACATTGTGGCTGTAATTTGGTTTTATATACATGTTTGACTTCTGGTATTGTTATCCATGTAGAGTTTTATTTTTAGTATACTGAATTGTGTCTGTTTCTTCCACTATTTATATCAAAAAACCATTCCCACCATAATCTTGTGTGATTCCATGTGTTTGTCACCAACTCATAGGGATTAGGATTTCTCTTTGGGATATGTTAGGATCAACTCAACTGTTAGGGTACTAGGGTATCTAGGCCTGTTCATGAAAAGTGGTATCAAAGGTAGGTTATGCATATTTCCTTGACATCAGTATACAACTTGAATAAAATTTTTAGGACTTTGGAGGTAGTTATGAGTACATGAATGGCCAGATATCATCATAAAGAGTATTATGTAACTAGGGGTGGTTTTAAAGGGCATCATGAGGATTAATTCTAGTCTTTTCGATGCTTTTATTTAGATAAATTGAAATTGAAATATTTTTTATCTATCAAACAAGAATTATTTCTGTTTTTCTCTTGATTGACTATCAATCAGAGTATCTGTTCAGATGTCTTAAATGTTGTATTCTAATGTTTTTTATAATCATGCATTTTATAATAGGTTTGAATTAGATCTTGAAGGAAGCATGTGATGAAAAATATCCAGAAAATACCCTGTGGAACCAAATTTGGTTGAGGCTTCTGTTCGTGATATCCAAGCTATAAGAGAAGCACCTACACGCATTCAGGTTTAGGTTCTAGATACATAATCTTAGATGGATGAGTCTTAGAATCATTCTTAGGAGTTCTTTCTCCATAATTTGTTAGTGTTACAAGGTTTAAACGATCCTAAAGAGTCTAATGAATAGTTGAGGAGAATTGAATTTTATCTGAGTTATTGGAGATTCCTGATTCTATCAAGGTGAAACATGACACCTTCAAGATAGAAGGTCCTAACAGGAGATAGTGGGACCTGATGGTGACATAAAATAACTAAGAGGTCTTAGAGTAGAAATAATTGAAGTAATTTTTACCGAACAGATTTATCTAGAGTAGATGGTGTTGGTTAAGGCTATCGTGTTTTTAAACTAGAGATGGCTGATAGGACCATGATAGAATATGAAAGTCACTTTCTCAAGCATATATAGTTTTCACTTGAGATTATATCAAATGTTAACATTATGGCTTGACTATTTGATATAGGACATTGATCTGATCTTAATTATTTGGTTTTCTTACTGAATCTCACTTCTTATTTGGAGGTACTGTACATATCATTGATGGTCAAGCTTGATCTAGATGTTAAGTTAGGTTTATTGAGAGATCCTTTTTTTATTAATGGATGTTCTATGGGTTCCTTATAAGGAAAGAGGAATCATGATTATTCTCATTAGATTTCTTGATAGAAGAGTTCTTCTAGAACAGCTACAATACCTGTAATATGACCTTTTATTTTCTATTGATGTGGTTATCTAGGCAATTAGATATAGGTTTACACAATGGAACCCAAGATATGTGGTTTTTATGAATGCTCATGTAACTTGTAAAAGGTCTTTCATATCTATTCTTCTCCCTATAGCATCATGGGATCATTTTCACTAGAAATTTATTATGGTGAGATCATTTGCTTCACAAACTATGTTGTTAGCCATAGGAATGCAGAACGAAGCTTCCTCACACAATGGAAGAGTCCCCAAATGAAGTAGTTACATGTACAATAATTGTGAGAGGTACCTCTAGTATTGAATCATCACTAGAGACTTCTTTATTTGATATTGTTGTATCTAATTTGTTCATTTCACCATGTATTTTGAGTTTCTAAATATTCATATTTATATTTCATATTTTACGATTCATATTACTACACCCCTCTGAATGATGAAAGGGAAGCATCTTCACTATCTTTATTGTGTGTTATCTTTATCACACATTGATATTTCTTGAGATTTTATGTTTCTCAACATGAAAACTCCTGTCGTCATATTCGATATAGATTGGTTCATTTATAATAAAAGTCTATAATAACTACTATCTTGAATGGGTTTCCTTTACTACACTCAATGGTGGTTTTCATATCTTTTAGGGTGTATGGGACCTAAGATTGAGTAGAGTTGGACCTTATTATCCAATGTTGGAGAAAGTAATATCTCTGTTCACTTTTGATCTTGAGGAGGAAGATTTTAGTAGTGATCTCCATCCAATTGACATTGAGTTTTCCAACATTTTTACTTCTAGATTCTCTAGTTTTTCACTAGTAAGGGAGGTAGAGATTTCTAATAATTTATTTCTAGTTTCTTAGACAATATATATTACCACAAACCACATGGAACAAGTTTAAATGAAATTGTAGACATCTTAGTTAGATGATATTTTATAGAAATTATTTATATGCCTAGGTGTTTCCCCTTGTGGGAGATAGTTCTATTTGCAAAAAAATCTATAGGGTCACTTGACCTTTATGTTGATTATCAAAAAATCAAACGAGTTATGATAAAGAACAAGTATACATTATGATAAATTGATGATCTATTTGACCAGTTGAAAGGGATGAAGGGGTTTTCGAAGATTGATTTTTGATTTGGTTATCACCCATTGTGAATAAAATAATTTGGCATTCATAAGACCACCGTATGGTGGAGGTATATCCATTATGAGTTCCTTGTCATGAAATTTAGACTAACCAATGCTCTTAAAATCTTCATGGATTTAATTAAAAAGGATTTTTCATGAGTATCTTGTTACATTCGTGGTAGTCTGTGTGGATGGCATCCTTGTTTACTCTAATTTTGAGGATGATCATGTACGTCATCATTGGAAAGTTATGGAATTGTTGATAAGTCACTGAATTTATGATAAGATTAAAAAATTATATTTTTATAATTAGAAATTGATTTTCTTGGGACACAAGGTGAAAAACATGGTATCTTGGTTGATCCTAAGAAGGTGAAAGATATTATGAAATGGGAAGAACCACAAAATGTTTTCTAGTTTTATAGATTCTTGGGTTTGTATGGGTATTATCATTGGTTCATACAATATTTCTTGAAGCTAGATTCTTCAATGACTACTCTTACTAATCAGGGAGTGATGTTTTCTTGGGATGAAAAGAGGTAGAGTTCTTTTATTGATTTGATGCGTCTTTTGATAGCTTCACCGTGGTTGACTCTTCCAGAGGCCGAGTAGAGATATGTGATATTCTGTGATGCATTAGGTTTGGTCTTGGGCTATGTTCTTATATATATTTATCCCATCATTTCCTATGAATCTTGGTAATTTAGGCCACATTATAAGAATTATCCGAACCATGTCCTTGAAATTTCAGTTGTGATTCATGTGCTTAATATTTGGAGACATTATCATTATAGAGAAAGGTTTACCATGTATTATGATCACAAGATATTGAGTTATATATTTTCTAAAAAAATATTTTAATCACTTTTTGAGGTTTTGGGTGGAATACCTACAATTGTTTCACATTGAAATCAACTATACCTTGGGGAAAGGGATTTCCATCACATATGAATTGAGCAAGAAACTTCCGACCCAGGCCATGAATGAATCCTTAGAAGAGTGGAACATGATGGATATCTTTTCAAAATTTCATATTGGATTTGGGGAAATAGGGGATAAAATTTATTTTTATAGTGTTCAATTGACCTCTTCCCTTATCAAGATGATTCTTTAAGAAAAAATGTTTTCTTTTGAACTCTATGAAATTGGATACTCTCTTTGTGGAGGGGAGACCGTTGGTGAGAGGTCATTCTCTTTAGAGGGTATTATCTATTTTTAAAACTGATAGGTTGTAAACTTTCTTTTGAGAATATATATTATGGGGGATTTTCATAATTTTTAGTGGGAAGTTCACCCAGGAACCACAAAGATGTTTTATGATATTTGGAAACAATTCAAGGGGTCTTGTATGGGAAAAGACATTGATGACATTGTCTATCTTTTTTATCTTTCAGAACCAGTCAAGGAAGAGCACTAGGGACATTAGGTGTTTCTTTAACCACTTACAGTTCCTACTTGGAAGTGGTATGAAATTTCTATTTAATTTTTGGTTGGTTTCCACACACCCATAAAAATAGGAATTCAATATGGGTTATGATCGATAGGTTGACCAAATCATATCACTTTATACCAATTCATGATACAACCAAATTTGATGATATGGTAAATCTTTATGTGAGAGATATTGTTCATTTTCATGAAGTCCAATATTATATTATCTCTAATAAAGATCCCCGATTTAGTTATTTCTTTTGGAGAGGCCTTGAGGAGGCACATAGATCTCAAGTTTGTTTGAGTACGACTTAACATTCTCAGTAATATTACCAAATAGAAAATGATAGAAATATTTTTTAGGATATATTTTTTATTTAATCGTTGATTTTTAGGGAGATTGGGATGACCATTTGTGGTTAATTGAGTTTTCTTTTAATAGTAGTTACTAGTCCATGACCAAGATGGTTCTTTTTAATCCTTATATGGCTATCCTATAGATCTCAATTATGTTGGTTAGTGATTGGTAAAAGTTACTTGTATGGAATGAGATTAGTTTAAGAGAAATCAATAATGATTTTGTTTATTTTTCTTAGAATTTTGATGACACATATTTGGTATAATTCTTATGGTGGCCATCACTATAGACTATTGGAATATTCAGTTGGGGATAAAATGTTCTTGAATGTTTTACCTCATTTTTTTCATCAATGAATTTGGAGGCAAGGGATGATTGATCCTAATTTTGTGGAACATTTTGAGGTTGTTGACATGGTGTAGAAAGTTTCTTATCATTTAACACATCCATTGTAGCTGACTTTGATACATGGCATTTTCCATGTATTAAAGCTATGAAAGTATCTTTCTGATCCATATCTTGTTCTGATCTAGAGTGATCTTGATGTTGAGCATGACTTATCCTTGATTGAGAATCCAATCATAATAGTTTCTTATGAAACCATTATACTTAATGGGAGGATGATACTTTTGGTTTGTGTTATATGGAAGCACAGTTCTGATACTCATGAGACTAGGGAGAGAGAGTCACTGATGAGAGAACAATGGTCTCCTGATTTTTGCATGGATACTTTTTAATACACTTTCCAGAAAAAAAAGTTTCTATGGTAGGGAAGTTTTAACAAAATGTTACTATTTTCAGGTACTCCTAGAACCATATTTTTATCATTCAATGGTTGGGTCTAATTTAGGGGTTCTTTGGGAGAAAATGTGAAAATTTATTAATGTTTTTGGGCTATGCATTGTTGGCACACAGTTTCCCCAAAATGTGTGCCCACACATGATAAACCATGAAAACCCACATAATGGGGGTCCACATGGCTGATCCAAGATTTGAAAAATTGTGTTCCCACCAAGAAGAAACTATGATTCCCACACAAGGGGAACACAGTTTTGGCATATGATTTGAAAAACTATTTAACCCTTATTAGTTAACCATGTTTGAAAAATTATTTTATTTTGAAAAATGTTTAAAAATTCATGAACCCCCCTTTTGATCCCCCACTAAACCATAACTCACTATATCTTCATTTACTTGGGTTAGATGGATCTCAAGGACCCATTTGTGATCCTCCTAACCCATTTTGAATAACATTGAAGTAAGGAGAATATCATTCGATTTCTCCCCATTAAGAGTTCTTCCACCGTTCCTTACATACCTCTTTCTTCTTATATTATCCTTAAGGTTATTTAGACACTATTATTGTTGGGAGATATAAAATACTTTGTTTTAGAAATTAAATCTATGTTTGATTCATGGATCTCTATTGTTGAAATTATTGTTGGACTTTCCCATTTTAGGTGTTGTGTTAAATGATCCTATGATCTATAATAGGTGGTTGCATATATGATTTTACAATTAATTTAACATTGAATTACTTGATTTTTTAATTTCATTAATATGTATTTTGAAATCCCAATTTGATGAAAATTGGGATTTAAGTTGAAATTTTATGGATTTTTGGGAAAACCACAAATTCCAATGAATTGGGCTGTGATTTTTATTTGATGAAATTTATAGAATTGTAAAATTTGTATGGAAATAATTTATTTGAAATTATTGTTTTAGGAAAATGGATTAAATTATTTAGATAATAACCTTGTATTTCTTTTATCTTTAAAAATACACGAATTTATTAAAAACCTTTGTTTTGGGTTTTAAGGAGAAATTGGAATATTGGAATGGTAAATATAGAAATTTTATTTTGAACTATTTTGAAAATTTTCAACATTATTAATTATTTTATGAACACGTGAAAGAATATGTAGTTAGTGACTTATTTGGAAAAAACACACTTAGTTTGATGGTTTAAACCACTAGGAAAAATAGAGTGCAAAAGATCTTAACCTCAATGGGATGTTGATTAGTCCTCTTTGACCAGTGTCTGAGGGAAGTGTGTACACATATTTCCATGATAACATATATGAGTGTGTGAGGATCCCATAACCTAGAACTATCATACTTATTGGAATATGACTATATCACTCATTTATTAAATTTATATATATATATATATCACTATTTGAAAAACTTATTTACAAATTCCTTGTGAATTTAATTAAAGTATTTTATATAAAAATATTATTAAGACATTTTTTTGAAAATCAACCTTCAATTGAAATGAATATCATGTTTTGATTTAAATACGAAACAATACTTCTATGAAAATTTTATTTAAAATTGAAATAATTATTTGGTTAATTATTGTTGGAATCTTATTATAGAACACTTTGTGAGACCCTAATGGGATTTTAGATCACACCCTACCCGTGCCTTTGGGTGTTTATAGATTTCCTTATTCTAGGTTTGAGTTAGGTGAAAGCACAATTGGGAGGTGTTGGTTGCTATTATTCTGTACTTGAAGTGTTTTGTATATTGGGACTTGGGTTGTTTCATCATGTTCTTTATGGTACTTTGTGGTTTTACTTTGGGTTTAAATACCTGTTTGACGTCTGGTATTGTTCTACCTATGGAGTATTCTTTTGAGCATAATGAATTGTTTCTATTTCTTATGTTGTTTTTTTGGGAAAAACATTACCACATTAATTTTGTATGATTCCATGTGCTTGTCACCAACCCATGGGGATAGATAACTCCCTTCAGGATATGTCAATATCTTCTCAGTTATTTTCTTACCAGGGTATATAGGCTGGTTCGTGGCATGGTATATTCCTGATCATCATGGATATGAAAAATGTTCTATTGGAACAAACTATAAATATTTGGAATGATTTATATAATATATAACATGATACATTATAGATTTTAAATAATAAGAAACATAATATTGAATTAATATACATAAAAAACATGGATCCCAAAATATGAATAAACTATCTTACAAAAATAATAAAAAAGTTACTATAATCATAAAAACAACATATGAAAAATAAGACTAACTTTCCTTAGAAACTACCAACTTCATATACCTCCATTTCTATTTCTTCTCAACCGATCCAACAGTCCAATTCCATAAATATAATAGGTGATATATACAATTGAAAAATAGACCAAGATAAAATTATCCATTAATACATTGGGGTTGTATATAGGTTGCAATCATAATAATCCTGGTAGGTTTTTACCCAATAACCTTGTAAATAACTTAAAACATGAAAAAAAGTTAGTTTAATCTAAATATATAGAAGTATGTATTGAATTTTATTTAAAAAATAACAAGGGTTTATTACTTATAAATCATATTATAAAATAAACTATCATTTAAACATGTTTGGTTTAAATTATTATTTAATGAAAACTAAAATAATATGTACGGAATATAACATTAGGACCCATGGATAAGAAATATTAGTACCTAATATATACATAGTGATCATAATGTAAATCCTTATGGGAACATCATGTCTACATGGATTAATAAATCATGGGAGTTTCATGTCCTAAATCTGTATCTAGGTGATCTCCATCTAATAAAATGAATTAATAATGGAGTTTTTTGTGTGAGATATGTATACATGAGATCTTCATATCCCATAATGAATAACTAGGGGAGTGTTTTCTTCGAAATTAAATATGTAAGTGTGTTTCATGTCACATTACACTTTCCATAGGATCCTAAATAATAACACAAGGGATCACATGAATCTTTTATTTTTATATATAAATCAATAACCATTCAGGAAACCATATCCATTCATCAACACTCTAAAAATTAAAATAAGGAATTGACAGAGAAAATTATTTCCCATTTTATTTTAACCACCAATAAAAATATGGTTCTAAACAAATAAACTTGAATAATAAAAATTAAAATAATTCATAAATTGTTTATGGAAACCACTTTCTTGAACAATTGAAATCAATATCAATCATTTTAAGGAAACAATTCCATGTGATTCTTGGAAACACTAGTCTAGAACTATCATTAATAAAATTATTAGAATCAAAATAGGCAAGTTATTTTGTAAATATTTAAACATATCTTAAATAAAAAAATTCTAGCAAAAAAATACACAATTCTATAATTTGAAAATTGATACTTTAAACAAAAAAATATAAATTTTATGTGACTAAAAATATATTGAAAATGTATTAAGAATTTGTGATTCATAAGTTAAATAAACTAAAATAGGAATTCATACCTATTTGGTACACTTTAATGAATTTAAATGGGTATCATCCATGTAATAACATTCATGGGATCATAATGAAATGTTAAATATTATTTAAAACCAAAAAAGAACAGAAATTAGATAGTCTCTTAAAACCCTAGAAGTGTGAATAATCACTAGTGATATGTGGGGTGAAATAAAACCCTCAATTAATGTGTTTAAGGTAGAAAAGTTTTTTCTATTATTTTTAAGAGAAAAATACCCATGAGATTTAGGTGTTTTTCTGTGACATGGAAAAACCCCTCCCCCAAATCCATGAACCTTATATATGGAAAGAGGATGAGACAGAGAAAATAAAATTAAAGAAAAAAGTAAAGAGTAATGAAATGATTAGTAAAATGAAATATAAACTATAACTTGGAGAATATTATTGAATAATATACATAGAGGATTGAGGAATCCCTTTTTTACCCACCTGTGTGCCTCAAACCAAGTCAGGATGAAGGGTTTCTCCAAAAATATACTTAATAAAACAATGAATGACAATAACACTGATATTATAATATTAAGATAAATTCTATAAGTATCCTTAAAACACATAATATAAATTCACCACCCCACTTTTAAATTACCCCACAAATAATATTAAAATTATATCTACATGATAATGAAAATTTAATTTGAATATTTTTTTAAATTATTAATTAGTCAAAATATGTTAGGTACATCATAAAAAAAATATTTTTATAAAATAATACGAGATAATGATTCAAAATTTATAAAATTATTTATCCTAACACATTAAATAAGAAAATAAAATATTACCACAAAAATAAGATAGATTTTTATAACAAGTCAAAGGAGGTCCAGTCATGAAATTTGAGGTTCGAGGTCTTGTTCAGGATATGCAGGGTCACCATTCATGGTTACATTGACCTCATACATTGACCATGAAACTCTTAAAATTAAATAATAATTAATAAACACCACTATTTTATAGAAATATTATTATCATAAAAAAAATTAAAAATAAAACATTTTGTGTAATAATAATCCCCTCTTTAATTCATTCCTACTCATACACCTAAAATCACCCTCCTATGTGTTATAATTTAAATACCTAGTTTACATTTATTAAGTGGTCATTACTTGTTAATAAAAAATTTATTATTTAATAAAACCACTTTTTTTAGGATATCATTTAATTTCAAGAGATAACAACCCCATAAGGAACTTTAATGATATGGTTTTTCACTTAAATCCACGTAGATACTCCAAACAAGAGGAATGATCATTTTATATATCATCAAAAAAGTGGAACCATGTGATGAAATACTAAATCAACATAATATTACCATCCATAATAAAACTCCATATATTATTTTATTCATTACCATGAAATGATTATTAATTTCAAAATTCAGAAATGTTTTTACCAACTTAGGAAATTTTAGATCCTTTACTTAATTAACAAACACATATGTTGATAAAAACTACTAGTCTAAGAAATAACACCATTCTAAAAAATTAATTAATTTATAAATATAAAACAATATTTCAAAACCCAAATTAAAAATAAAAATATTTCTTTAAAAATAAAATTTTATCTATTGTATTAGTACCTCAATTTTTCCACCAATAATGGAGAAAATTATATTTTAACATAACATGAAATTTTATAGGATTCAAATCCCATATTGACTAAGTGCGAATGGATTTCAGGGTTCTCATAATATCAAAAATTTTATATACCTTATCCAATATCTATTTGATAGATCACAAAGCCTTAAAGGACACCCGAATCAAATGATATGACCATTTAAATTCATAATTCCATTTAAAACTTCAATTAGGTCATTCGAGATATTCAAATATTATCACTAAATACTATGAGGGTTTATGTGGTCAAATTTATCTCGAAATTTTGTGTTACTATTTTTTTTCAATGTTACTCTGGCACTGTGCAAGGTCCCCAAACTGTGCACTCTACTCATGCAGCTACTTTCACCCAACCATCACTATAATTTTAACATTCCTAGGAAACCTACACAAACTTGAATTTTACCCATGTAAATCACTTCTCCACATAAAATTTTTCCATGTTCCCCATAAAATTTAAGGTTAAAGATGATCCATACCCATACAACACATCTGTATATTCCAAAACATCCCTATTTCCCCCATTTTTGTAATTTTGATATTAAATATCTCAGATAATTTATATTTTTTAAAATACATTTCTTTGAGTAATATTTTCAGTATTATGATCAAGTTTAAATACTTTTTTATCATTTCAACATTCATTTTATTTGTAAATTTTAAAAAATATTCACTTTAAAAGGGATTCAAGAACTCAACAGGTAAGAATATAAATTCCAATCAAATATTGATTAAACTAAATCCCAATATAACTATTTGGGAATATTATGCATGTTTCAAACATGAATTTAATGTTTTGATTCCATATATGGCCCAAATAAACATGTAGAACATAAAAGTCAAGAAAACAAGGAGGACAATTTATTTTTCATTATACATACAACCCAAACACACTTTGATTTAAAGTATCAAAACAAACCAAAATAATTCAAAATAAATTTCCTTAATCAATTTATTAGGACAAAACCTAAAAAATAGCAATTTTAAAATAACCACAACTTAATTATCATTTCAAAAACCATTTCAAAAAACTGAATAAACACTTTATTGGAAAACCAACTCTACAACCACATAATTCATATAAAATTTCCTCATATGAATAAACAAATTCCTAATCATAACAATGAATAGAAAACCACTTCCCAATTATAATATCAGTCCAACTAATCAACTCATCTAAAACTCATTTTCAATCTTTTTTAATGATTCAAAATAAATTTATCACTCTAAAATAATATAGAACAAAAATTATACTTTCTTAAATCATGTTTTTTCTTAAATACACCATAATCAAATGTGGTAATATGCCTTAAATCCAATTCCCATTTAAACACATCCCACAAAATATCTTAAAAAATAATCCATTCTCAAAAACTCTCTAAAAAAATAATCATAAATTTAATAAAAAAATTAACACAATATATAACCATCCAAAATCCAATGAATAATGGAATTCAAGTAAAAAACTTTCTAACAAATTATTTCATGACTAATTTCATTAATATAAAGAAAACATTGAATAAAAATATATAACTAGACATATTTAACAATCCTAATAAATAACTTTATTAAGAAAACCCACTTTATTCACTTGTAAATAGTTATTTAAAATTATCTCAATTAAATAAAAATTTAAACTCCCATTATTTAATATGATATTTTAAATGTAAAAGAACTTATTATCAATTATTTAAATGTTTTTTTATTTTAATAAAGATAATTTTTCTAGAATAAAACACTTGGGAGATATATAGTTATATAGATAACTTGAATAAATTTGTCAAATACCCTTAATCAAAATCTAAAAATTGAATAAAATTATTTAATAAGTGATAAACCATAAGAGAATTTTCCATTTCGAGCACGGTTTAGGGTACCAAAATGAAATCCCATCCATTAAACTTAACCAATGCATTTTTCATATAAGTAACATAAACATAATGAACAATGAAACTTCATATAATAAATATAAGTTAAAATTTTTAAAAAAGGAAACCAATAATTAATTATTTAAAATAATTCCCCATTCATATTTTTTTTGTTTTTTCTGAAAAAACTCACACATGGGAATAGAAATTTTAAAACAAAAATATTCCAAATTTTAACCACCCAAAAACATTTCAAACAAAGTACACCATTAACATGAGACTTATAATATATAAGACTCATAGAAATAATTATTTTATATTAATTAAGTGTATCATTTTGAATTATTTTTATATCATTTATAATTAAACATAGAACATACTAGTCCTTAAATTGAAATGTCAACCACTAGATACTTTGGTTTCCATATAAATAATTGTTTAACCAAGTTTATGATAATTACCCCATGACTTTTAAATTGAGTTTTTCTCCTCTTCATTTTACGATATTTTTACTTACTAAATCAAACACTTTCTATAAATAATTCAAGAAAAAATTAATGTTTATACGAATAAATGAAAGGGAATAAATGAAAATAAAAAATAAATGTTACTAAATAATATTAAAATATATAAGATCCACATTGAAGGCTATAATGAAATTCCATAAAAAACATTCAATTAAAATAACTAAAAAATCTATATTTTCAATCTACAACAATTAATTCTAAAAAATAACATTTTCATAATATTTAAAAATTTAATTCCATAGAATATTTTTATATAAAAACAAAATTTCAAATGATTAAACTCATTAAAATTAATTAAATGTTAATGATAATAAAATCATTAAATCAATAATTTTTTTGACACTCTATAAATATCATTGAATTTTTTTCTTATGTTTTTATAAACCCTAAATTTTTTAAAAATAATAACTTTCTATATAATGATTTTAAAATATAAAATTTTAAATACCCAAAACATTTATCAATCAATAAATTACCATAAAAATTAGTCATTGAATAATCAAACATAACATAAGAAAACATACCAAAATATACCAAAACACATTGATTGATACATGAATAATCAGATCCCTATAAATAATAACTTTGGAAACCAGGAATGATTATTGAAGGAATTAAATTAATTTAAAAAATTCAGGAAATATTTATTTTATAATAAATAACCCCATTTACCTTGAAATAAATTGTTTTATACACTTATTTAAGGAAAATTAAATTTATTTTCAATGAAATAGAGGGTTCAATACCACCACTTAATCCTGTACTTCCTCGATAACATGAGATTCTTCCTAAAAGTGAAATATTAATTCTATTTATCAATTAAATGTCATTTTTTGATGATCCCACCACCAACTAACACTATAATTGAATTCCCTCAAGCACCATGACAATATTATTCCATAAAAAAACTTGGGAAACACTATTTTTATACATGAATCGTCCTAAAGTGGGTCTCGAGGAACATTCCCAATCATTGTAGGTTGGAAACAAGTTCAATTGGAACTAAACATATAAATTGGGAATCATTTCACCCCCAACACACATTAAAAATAAATGATTATAAAATAAAATATATTATGCTAACTAATTAACAACCATCAAAAACAGAATTAATCACAATTCATGAATACAATATCCAACCCAAAAAATTAAAGACACACTAGAACCAATATAAAATGTATTGAAAAATGAGGAAAAAAAATTATGGTACACAATAACCATAATATACCACCACCACCATTTATTTACGATTGATAAAATTTATTAATTGTTAAAATTAAGAGTTGTTATCAAAACCTTTAAAACATAATAATAGAATATGATTTATGTCAACCTCGGTGTGTATGTGGGGTGTAAGTGTAAAAAATGCTATAGGTTTCTAGCCAACACTATAGGAAAATCCATTATAAAAATAATCATGAAATTATATTTTGAACTAAATATAAAAAAGTAATATTTTTAATTAAAAATATATCACAAGGAGGTAATAATTTTTAAACTAATTAATATTAACATTATTAATTAAAACAGTTCACTAATTAAAACAAAATTAAATAACATTAGATATAACCCAATGATCTATGGTTAAGAAATACAAAGGCCTATATCTACACATATTAAAATTTAAGTAAATCTTTATGTGAGAACCTTATCTATATCATAATATAACTAAGGAAAAACCATGTCCAGAACAGGTATCTAGCAATGTTCTATATCCCATAATATATCACTATGGGAGGTACATGTTCCAAAAAATTATATAGGGGAATGACATATCCTATAATAAATAAATAGTGTATAATCATGTCACAAAATATATAATTAATAGATCACCATGTCCCATAACACTCATCATATAATCCCACATAACTACCAATTGAATTTCATAATGTTTGTAGTTTTCTATAGTTATTTATCAACCAAAAACTAGTCATGTTACCATATCCTTTCATCATCATTCAAAATATGAAAATAAGGAATTAACATAATTTTTTAACATTTTAATTTATCAACCAATAAAGATGGTATTTTTAAAAAATTACCTTAAATAATCAAATATCACTTAAATCATTAAAATATTTTTGGAAATGAAAATTATCGAAGCATTAAAATCTATATGAAACATTCAAGGGAAAAAATTCAATCAAATTATATGAACAAATGGTTTAAAAAATTCAAAAAACCTATTATAGGAATCAAAATAATCAAAGTATTATATAAATATTTAGATATGAACATTCCTTACATGCTTCAAACCAAAGAGGAATAAATAATATAATTTAAAAAACATCCTTAATACACCAATATAAATTCAATACATATTGAACCATAGTTTAAATAAAAAATGACAAATGATTATTAAGGTTAAGGGGTTGACATAAGGTTACCTACCTCTTTAGTCCAATTTAATGAATTTAAGTGGCCCTTGTCAATGTGATACTGGTCATGGGAAAAAGTAGATACATTAAAAAGTATTTATAAACCAAAAAGAAGAAAAATATGGAGAAATATCAAAGAAATAAAATTTTAAACTCTCACTGGTGAGTCTTGTATTTATAGGGAACCCTCTAATGATGTATGAAAGTCACATAGGAGTTTTTATTTCTTCAAGGATAAAAATACCCTTCACATTTATGTGTTCCCCCACCACATGGAGAAAAAACCAAAATATAATAATTCTATACATTGGAAGAATATAAGAGGGTGTAGATAAAGAAAGGAATAATAGGAATTGAATAAGTCAGAGAAGAAGATGAAATGAGGAGAAACCATACATTATATAAGAGTGTAGAAGAAAATATATAGAGGAGAGAGAGAGAGAGATCCCACCCATTTTCTCCCTCTTGCATGCATCAAGATAAATAAAAGATGGGGGTTTCTACCCTATTTTATTTAATAAAATAATTAATATTAATGTGTATAATATTATAATTTTCTTTAAATTACAAAAAAAATCATTAGACTCATAATATTAATTTACCACCCCATATTTGATTTACCCCAGTAATAATATTAACAATTTCCCCCATAATAATGAAAATTTATTTTAAATATTTATAAAATAATATTAACGAACAAAAATAAACTTGATACCTAGTAACACCAATATATTATTGAAAAATATGGTTTCAATATGTAAAATTCCATTAAATCAATTACTTTAACACAATAAGAACTTAAAAAACAATACCACATCAATCCAAAAATTAATTATCACTTGTATTAAGAAAACCAATCCGGAAATTTGAGGTTTTGGTTCTTGTTAAATAAAATCATAATCACCTTACATGGTTACTAGGAACATGTGCACCCATCATGTGAGTCATAAAATTTATTAAAAAATTTAAAACCTATATATTTAAAAACTAAATTATAATTAAAATTAATAATATACAATTGAGACGTGACAAAAACACTTTAATAGAAACATAAGATAGAGTAATTTTCTTAAATAATATTATGAAGGTTCTTTTGAGGTTAATTGAGGGAGGTTATACCCCAATTAGAATAAAAAACCAACCAATAGTCAAATCATGTTCAGTTTTAATCACTTTCCAAGATTGAGGAAGAATTTAAAAATATTAAAATTAAGATTTCATCTAAATCACCTTTTCTAAATGCCTTAAACAATTAAATAAAAAATGAAATGATAATTTACATACATGGGACCATGATTAATAAAGTAATAAATTTAGGCTGCTACTAAGAGTAAATAGACACATAAGGAATATTAGAGGGGGTTTACACCCTTAAATTGGTTTCTCCAATAATCCATGACCAATCCGAAGTGATCTAAACCAAATATGGAGCTTTATATTCCTATTATGGAATGTAGGTGAGAGAGATCCTAAAGAAGAAGGTGGAAAAAAAATTAGATGAAATCTTGAAGGAAATGGATTTTAAGTGTTTTTTTGAAAATCCTAAGATTCCCTATATTTAAAAAACAACAACTTTTTGTTCCACTGGATACCCATTCTAGTTCAATCGAATACCAGTTAGTGCTGAAGGTGTCTCAATATCCATTGTGATGCCAATAGGAATCTGGGTCCATCTATCTTGGTTCATTGTGTTATCCAAGCACCAAAGTCCCTTCTCCTCCTCCTTATAATTCCCTCAAAACCATTGCAAACCAATAATTGACTTCAAATAAAACATTAAGATTCAATTAAAAGGCAAAAATTAAGGCAAATGACTAACACATACAAGCCAATGTAACACCACAACTAAAACCTCTCAATAACAAACTAGAAAGTGAAACACACGACCTCAAGTGTTCCTCCCTATATACCAGACTTCATAAACAAGTGGTAGGGTCCTAAATCATATGTTGATGTGAAAATACCCTTTATATCTTAATCATAGATAATAAAAAAACAAAAAACCATCCATAACAAATAATCATAGTATTTATAAATAAATAATACAGCCAAACAAAATAAAATTTAATGCAGTCATACATTCCTTCCTTGCAGTGGATAACCCACCAGGACAATCACATATACAATTTTTTTTGGAGGATCTAGTACCATAAATGAGACTATCCTCAAACCAGTATCAAATACCCTATGAATTTCTCTAGCTTGATCCAACACAAAATCTATAATTAAATCTGTTAATAGATATAGTGTCTATATGAGAACCAGAATGCTCATGAATGGTGGGATAAAATTCTTCTCAATAGGATCTCAAAAATTTACCATATTACACACCTATATTAACCGTTGTATGAAACAAAAAAAACAAATAATAGAAAAAAGCTGCATACATGAAATTATGTCATGTCCTTCTGTGTAAACCAAATGACGATGAAAAAAAACTATACTAACTTAGCCTATTTTGAACAAGAACTCACCTTGTGCCATAATTTCACTACCACACTCTATGACTCTAGGTATGGTGTCAAAAAATTCATTGAACCATAATAAAATATATATTATAGGATATAAAATCACATCTCGACCATAATAAACTACTCAGGGTAGGGTCTCATACCAATCCCCAGTCTTACATCCCATCTCACACTATGAACACACCACTATTATCTCAAATGGGGTGAGGTCTATAACTAACTTTTTCACCATAACCACTCCACCACCCTCTCATTATGGGTGAGGTACATATCCTTTGTAAAACCACAACATAATGATGGGTCACCTCTTACTCAAGATGGGTCTCATAATCACATCAAATCATACAATCCCATCTATAAACACCTTTCACATACAAAGTCACAAATAGAATATGTACCAATACCTTCTCACCAAAGGTAGTTCATATGAACACTTTCCCACTCTTGGTGATTCCAAACATCCATTCATCTTCTATAACATATTAATAACTCCCACTACTCTGGGTGTGTGTCATATACCACCTCACATACACCACTAACATCTCACTCATGGAAGGGTCATATAAAAAATATGTCACTCAATTTGAGTACATCTGTCACCTCATTTCATCAACGACATCACACATAACACTAACATCTCATTAATGAAAATTCCATATAGACACCATCTCAATCAAGTGGATGTTATCAATCATGCGATCACCCACATCTTTCTAGTAACTACTATCCTATAGAGTGTTCTTTCCCATAAAACATCACCACTACCTTATCACTCAATGTATTTTTTTTGGAAAAAACATTTCATTAATGTGAGTCCATCAAAATAAAATATCTTTATCAATACTATACATAGCTAGTACCAAAAATTTGAAATCATAATCACCTCACAAGATCAACATCACTCACAGAGTTAAACCCTAGATCATGGTTATACTATCAAACCATAACCATGATACATACCCTAATAGCCTCATATGTTACTCACCTTGAGATCATCTCTATCATTAAATCACTACATGTTAATCCAATTTTAATTATCATATATCTTATAAAATCATTTACTTTATTCTTCAAACCAAACTATAATTTTGTCCATTGATACCAACACATAATCTTTACCCCATGGTGATCTCAGAGGCCATAGGTCCTATATAAACCCATCCTTAATTGGTTAGTCCAAATCTTATTATAATTCCAACATCACAACCCATTACCACATACAAAGATTCAACTCAATATAACTATCACTGAGCCCATTTTTTTTCCCAATACTAAGTCATCAATAAAATTCTCATGACCTACACCTATGTTTATCTCACATCAACTTAGAGAAATATTAAGAAAAACACCTAAAGGAAACCCTACACAACACACCCAATTTGTCTTAAGATGTATTTTTATTCTCAATATTATCACCAATATTCCCATCCACCCTCAAGAGATTGTTACCTATTACACATGAGACATAAAACTATCTCACCCATCACCATAGGGAATAAGGCTCTCAATATTACCAAAAAAATCCCTAGGAAACTATCTTAGGATATTTGAATCTCATTTTAAATATTAGACCTACCATGGGTCTCTCATAAGCTAAACTGGGATCCTCACACACATTGGTAACCTAGTACCTCATTGATCCCAAAATGACCAACATTTAATGGATCCTTTTCTTCATCCCTAAGAGGCTCAATGTCATCAAATCAATTTATCAAGGGAAATCACGGTCCCTAGCACATTAATTTTAACACCAAAATTCATATATTCTTGCAAAAATATACATCCAAATGCATATGGTATTATGTTATTGGGACCAATAACCTTAATCATGGAGTTACCCCATCACATATATTTTCTCCTCCACAAAACCTATAAAATATATATAAAAATCTGTTGTTAATTAAGGGTAATATGGATAAAAAGGATAAAATGAATGAACTTACCACATAACGGGTAATGAGTCAGGAAAAAAGACCTTCCCCATGTTCATTTTTACAAAAACTTATGATGGGAGACCTAAAAATGGATTTAATTTCCTTCAAAAAGGGAAATGATCATGATAAAAAATGAAACCAAGAATAAAAACATGAAATCACAGTTCGGTTCTAGTCATGGAATGAAACAATGTTCCAATGTGTGGCGACACACCCATAACCACTACCCCATGATGCTAAACTCCAATTCATTGGAAACATCATGACATGAACCCTCCGGTCCGAGCATGACACCATCACCTAGATTAAACCAATATCTCATTACCCCAGCCTTTATGAAATGGTCTCCTATTCAAAAAAACATCTATATCCCATGACCAAGATCCAAAGAGTGACCCTCAACCACATGACCCATGTCACATAGTGACCATAGCGCTAGTGTCATAACAATCCTTTCTCATTGAATTTTATAAAATAATTTCATAAGGTTTTCCCAAACACATATATATTGTAATATCATGCCATTACACCCTAATTTATGACATAAATTATATTAACCCATACATGGACACACCCCATAAAGAAATCCATAACTCCACAACACACCCAAGATATGGTGTGAACAATATATCCAAAACTAGGTTCCTCTCTTGGATATAGAGTGAACCAAGATCATCACTTATTCATGATGTGATCGTTACCTATCATGGTGTGATGAGTAACCTACATAATAATATCATTTATAAAACAAAACATTAAAACTTTCTCTTAAAAAATTGAACCTTAAATTTTGGGGTACTTAAAATATCCCCACTATAATGATCATCATCCTTTAAAAGAACTAGGGAACATATTTTGACTTCAAATTCATCAATTGGGATATTAAACTACCCCTCATTCCCAATTATATCTTGTACTAGTCATACCTAAAATTTATATGCATTTAAACTAGTTATACTAACCATTACCCAAAAATTACTAGTTTGATCACCAAAACACACCCATAATTCTTTATATTTTACACTCAATGAAGAACCAATATCACTACATCCAATTATATTAAAACGATCACTCACTCCACCTACGAATAACTATCTCAATGAAAAAAAAACAAAACCTTTTACACAGATATGTAATCACCTCTCTTGATCAGGATTCCTTAATTCATAGACGCATCATAAGATCATTTAGAAATCTATATTGGAGTCTAAACACTACATATTGTTTAATAATACAGTTGGATATTTTACTAATGAAAATTTTCATCATACTTACTTTATGATCAGTGACACATATATGACCCAACTCAACCTCTAACCACATGAAATTCCAACTCAGACCAAAATCCAACCCTAATGCTCCACCAAACACTGCATATGAGTATGAAATTTAGTATTCATTAAGGAACCAAATAAAATTATAACTATCAACCTAATGGAATATAGATGTCATATTGACCACCCAAAAAAGATTTCAGTACATCCATGACCCTTTCGGTATATTGGTCTCATACCCATGCCTAATTCAATTCACCTCACATTAAGATAATCCTTATTTTCGATTAGATAAAATAAAACACCCAATATTCATATATCATATCATGTTTATTAATGAACATAACAACATCATGTTCCCACCCACCTCTTACTTAAGTTCGAATACAAAACACTCATTATTTCTAATTTTTAGATTACCAGGAACTTTATCCTCACTATTTTAAAAATTCAAACCTTAATAAGGAACTCACCCACAAATAGACAATGGTGCGATCCCCACCATAAATCATCCCTTAATCTTATCAACAAGCATAATGTCTGATAATTTTCATTAACACATGATTTTCACAACCTTAATACATGTCCATCCCATTCCAGAATACCCCTGTCAAGGACCATGTTTGGACTAAATGTAACATTGAACTATGATCCTTTCATGATCTCTTCTCACTATAGTGGAAACATTACCATTATAAGGAAATACATGGTACACCATTCCCATAGGAATATTATCAATCATTATGTCCCCTCACTCTGAAGGTGACCCCCTAACTTAGGCCCACTAAATTCCCATGACTCTCCTCTAAGAAATAGAGAATATGGAACTTCATCACTACAATGCCATAAATAAATCTATTGGTATCCCCCTATAACCAAAAAAACCTTAATGAACCACACATAGATACCTCACTGATCCAAAAACCAAAATGTCACCATGTATAACTACTACAAACATTCCATCATGCATCAAGGATTTTACTTAAAAATCGACAAAAAAACTCATTATCCTCTTCCTTGGAATTTAGATCCTAATAAATAACCTTAGGATAGGTTACTAACCACTATCCATTTCAAGAACATAAAATCCCAATGGTTGTATTATCTCATACCACTTGATCACATAATTGATATCAGGTTCCAATGAGTGTTGACTATTAAACCTATTACCATGTTATTAATAAATTAACTTGATTCTCTTGTACTTGAATCTCTATGAAGCTAAATAGGGAAGAGGTAGTTCCCTTATAAAAACCATAAGGATACTCCCTAATACAAAGTCCTAATACAATATTTTCATTTTGGGATTTGATAACAATATTATAACTATAATTTATACCGGTTGTTAGTAGAAGCCTCTAAAAGTTCTTTTGATAAAATCCTTGGAAGGAGGATCCTTATTCCACTATAACATCACACACCAAAGGTTATGCATAGTGAAAATGAAACCTCCAAAGGTTCCCTTACCCCCTAATTTAATATAATATATGTAGATAGAATCTGTACCCTACTCACAAAAAAACCTATCATTTGACCCCACAAGAAAACTTACATACATTGAAGGATATAAAAATACAAAAAAAAAAGAAATAAAAACTAGAGATTAATTTATTTCATATTATGATTCATAACTGAAAGGGTGAATAATTTCTCCTCACATTCATTATAATATGAAAATATGGGTGATTATAATCAATATTAAAATTTATAAGAAATATATACAAGCTAGAATTAATCTTAGATGATTACCTTATAATAAACCTTCAACCAATCTTTATTTATCACTAACATCCAACTACATATATAAAAAGAAATATCCAATAAAATTATAATATTTACTCCCCTAAAATCATAAATCACTATACATTCCAACCTGATCTTGATTACCAACCTAGTGACTCATCAACTTCAATGAACTTTCAAACCTATAGTGATCCATTATAAACTCATTAAAAGATGAAATATTTTTTGATCCTTCTTCCCATAGATATTATTTTACAACCTCTATATGAAAAATGATCGAAGCAAAATTCACTAAAAAATTTCAAGTAAACAAACATCCAATGACATCAGTTTTGGATAACTAAGACAAACTTACCTCTAAAAAATATACCACTTAAAGGATTGTTTCAAGGAACTTTTGAAACTTTCCATCACTTTTGAAAAGTACTTTATTATTTTGACCTTGAAGTATTCCTATATTTTTCTTTCATTTAACCATTACCCACTATGGAATGGTACCACCTTAAACATTCTTGATGTATTCACTTGGAAAACCTGTCCATCCAATTTTATCATCCCACAATAATCTATAAGTATAAAGACATATCCTAATAAATATTATATATTAAATGATTCCTCCAGTGAATATATTTATTCCTTTTATATAATATTGAATTTTTAGGTAAATAGATTTTACTTCTCTTATCACATAAATCAACTCTTTCATTATGAGTCATTCAGATATCCTTCAGTAATCTCCATAACTAAACAATATCATTACTAGTTTCCATTGTTGAAAATATTATTATTTTTATACCTATAACGATAATATATTTTAGCCTTGACATAAAAGTAATCATTGTTCATCTCTACGTAAACCCAAGTATGGTTGTAATATACTCTATGTTAGAGTATTCAGTGAATTGAGAATCAACATATCCTTGTAATGGATCATGCATCTCATAGAATAATTTATAATATTATAATTCTTCTAAATATTGAAGGAACCGATTGACTATGTACCTGTGTACCATTCTAGGATTCAACAAGTATAGAATTTGGAATACCAGTTCATTGGAAAGTTTTTGTTATATTAAATTAATTAAATATTTGAAAATTTTCACCACTAACTCAAATGGGACTTCCTCTAAGTATATGAAATCTCCATCAATTTTCTAAAAATTATCTTTGGAAAACATAAAGTATCTAGCCAAAGTATTTGATTCTAACTTATCTAGGGTTTTCACTAAGAATTAGATTAAATTTGGGATGTTTTTCTTATGAGATACCACAATGGTCTTGGATCTCTAATCTATCTCGATCTTCTTCCCTAAAATCTTATTTCCCTACACCAAATACTAGAATTAAAATCTTTTAGGAAATTCGAATTTTAGCAACATGATTATTTCAGCATCCTATCTAGCTAATAATATTACATCCACATGTAAAAGTGATAAATGAATGTTGAATATAATAACCAATATTTATACATGATATATGTTTCCTAAATAAATATGGGTTATATTATATTATATAATATTATACACCTTTAAAACATTTTGAAACAAAAAATAAATTATTTCATTAATGGAGATTATCACATTTTTAAAACATTAAACCCATAAAATAGAAAATATTACAAATGGGATAGAGAATAAAAAATAAAAAATATAGAATTGCGAAAAATGTGTTATCCATATCTTCTACAATTACCAATCCCACAAAAAACACTATAGAAAAGATAAAAAATATTAGTAAACCAATAAAAATGTTAAAAAATAAAAATAGTAAATTATGGGATTAAGTATAGTGAATGATTTTTGAATCAATTTGGTGGGATTTATAGGATTTATTATTAATTTTGGAATGCTAATGTAACTATAAGTATAGTAATGTAATAGTTAGGAATAATGGCTTGACCATTGGGAATAATAACTAGACTTTTGGAATATAAATTCAAACTCAAAATAATAAAATGTAAAATAAATAATATTTATTAAGAGTAATATAGTATAACATATATATTTAGTACCATAAAATAGATACTATGATTAATATCTCGAAGAATTTATATGCATTTTTTAAATAATTTTTTTAATTTATTTCATAAAATTTATTTTTTTATTAAAATCACCCATGTTACATAATAATTTTGATAAAATGAATATTATTTATAAAATCACAACATTAAAATGGTTATAGGGTGTTTTTTGGCATAATTTATTATACACATAATTTTTTATGTGAATTGTAAAAATATAGTTTTTTTTCATAACCATTGTGTTTTAAATTATATATTTCATGATGCAAAAACAAAACTATTCAATTATATATAATATTTATTAAACATAAACATATTTAATGATTATTAAACCTTTTTTCCAAACCTAATAATTATTTTCCTAAATTTGAAATCAGTAATGTGTCCGTTTAAGAAATCATATTTTCTTTTTTCTACATCTATTCTTATTAAACTAGTAAATTTTAATTATATTGTTTTTTAAAATCATAAAATAATTTTATTTTATTCATATATAATTTAAAAGTTTAAAATATCCCCTATTACCTTGTTTACAAAGAAAATTATATTTTTAAAAAATATTTCTCATAAAACACCCCTCTCCTCAAGTATAAATACCCCTTCACTCTGACCATGGAAAACCACTTAAATTATACTTACCTAAGACAAATATCAAGGAAATTAATATCAATTAGTGAATTATCATCCTTTTTGTACATTATAGATTAAATAAAATCAATTCATTCAATTATTCTAGTTCCATATAAAAGAAGCAACACCAAGAAGAGTTTATGTTTTCATAATCATTTCTTCCCATTTTACTCTTATCTTCGTTTTTTCCTCTATTACCTTCAAATAAAAATCATCTAAGATTAATTTATTTTCATGTTAACATTATATTAGTGATTTTATCCTACTTTATTGATTATATTTATACATTATTTAAATTTCACAATTATTTTCCTCCTCTTTAGATGATATCCCATCAATGGTCTATTAACCTCCCACAAAGATGTTGTAAACTCTATACATATCAAAAAAATATTATTCTTATAATAAATTATTTATTATATATAAATGTATAAATATATGTATTCATTATATAATAGAGTTAATAACAACTTGTTTAAAAATAGATAAATATCATTAAATTTTATCAATATGGGATACTTTTTTTTGAAAAATATGATATCAAAACATTTCAAATATTATTATGGGAATTAATAAATATAATCCAATTGTGATAATGTTATAATTGTAAAAAATGAACATAATTCAATTTTTATTTTATATTTTAATAAACCAAATTTTATTATACAGGAGGTGGAAGGGTGATAAAATAAATCTGGGCTTAAGGTAATTGGATTCTCGAACCTGAAACCTTCTTTGAGGTTATATCATATTTCATATTATTTTCAATATAGGTATTCCTCTAATGTCGATAAAATTTTACTTTAAATATATTTTAAAATATTTTTTATGATATACATTTCTAGACATTATAAAAAATATTTTAAAGACAAATAATATGATTTATCAAAGAGGACTTTTTTTTCAAAACACTACATTGGAACCTCATGAGGTATTTCTTATCCACTAAATATTGGTGGTGTAATATTCCAAAATACTATTTCCCTAAATTTCATTGGAACCTAATGGTTTTTAAATAAGGAAATATTTACAAATAATTTATGAAACCTTATTCATTCCAGGGGTTTATTTTAGCATTATTATTGTTATGTGTTTCCTTTCTAGGTGGAATATATGATTATGAAATTTAATAATGTGATGGGTGGGAAAAATTATATTTCACTCGAATGTGAAGGGGTAATTTGATAAATCTCATTAAATTATGTTTCATATGCACAAACATGATCCATTTCTGATTCATAACTATAATGTTATGATTTATGCAAAAACAATTATGTACAAACTTGATTCTTGCTTTGTTCACAACTATTTATTGAATTTGGCCACTATATTATGATGTTTAATTATTATGAATATGAGACATTCCATTCCTTTATCAAATTATTAACTCATTATATGATGATGATTATGATTATGTTCATCAATGCATTATTGAATCTTGTTCCATATTCCTCCCATTTTATTCTTACCCTTACCGAGCTATTATACAACCCCATTATTTAATACATATATTTAGTTTATTACATTTACTAAAGAGAAAATGAGATCTTTTTGGAGGATATAGAATAAATATTTAAATAATATTTAATTACTATCATGTATAAGTGATGAATGAGCCTAATTTTTCTAAGATATCAAACCATTGGATCTAACATTGCATCACTGTTATGTTATTTATCTTATAAATGATATAGCGGTCATGTGTGATAATTTCGTCACTATATTTTATCATCTCACAACTTCAAATAATTAAAATGATATGTAAATCACCTACTAAATCTTTATTCCAATATAAAATAAAAAAAATTTCAAATCCCATTGTTGTAGTTCTTTCATTAACCCTTAAAGATTCATATCTAACTTACATACCAAATTTCTATCTCCAAATTTAGTGAAACCCATTATATAGAACTTATAAATTTAATAATTTAACTCTATATGAAGTATGTCTATCTTTATATCCATATATGTGAGATATAGGTATTTCAATGCTTCCATGCTCATCACTGTCTGGATAGTTGCGTGTTTTCCTACCGGTGAGAGAATTTTCAAAAAATCAATAACCCCTCCTCTCACATTTTTTTTGAAATATGTTTCCACTAACTATGTTTTGTAGATCTATTTTCAGTCAAAATTATATTTCAACTAGTACCTAGGTTATTGTTTAGTGCCTTATTTACTTTTAGTTACTCAGTAATCTCACAAGTTTCATTGAACTCCAATGATGAAATATCTTCCTCCATTGATGACTTCAAATGTTTGGAATCATTATGTTCAGATTCCCCATTTAGGATCTCTATCTCTCATAAATTAATTAGACTAAGAATATTAAGTTCCTCCCTAAATATGTGAACAATATTTCTAGACATGGTAAAACTTCTCAACTCATATGGTTTATTAGTACTACTCAATTATGATTTAACATATAGTACTAGAATATCTGATACTCCCACTTGAGATAAAGCTAACCTTGTTCTTTATATAATCTTTTCTCATGGTCTCACCTATATACATTTTTTATTTTAGTTGAGTCTTCAAGATTTTTTATCCCTACCAGTATTCTTATAATTATATACTTTAGCATTGATAGTTTATTTTTTATTATTTTTTCCTCCATGTTTTGGTCCTTTAACAGAATCCTTTCACTGACATGAAAATATAATCTTATAAGGACATACCTCTTATATTCATACTATATCTTGTTGTTTAAGCTTTCATAACCATAACCTATGAAGAAATATAATTTTCACTTAGTCTCAATATTAATACATGGAAAACTACCAAATAATTAATGTTATTTAACATTAGATCATTTCATAAACCATAAATCATTTGGATGTTCCCTTAGTAAAACCTATAAAAAACTTTTGTTTAAAAGATATGAGAATATGTTTAGTGCTTCTATCCAAATTCACATTGTAATTATTGAGTGTAACCTCATACTTCTTTTCTTATTAATGTTAAAATAATTTATTCAACCACTTCTTTTTATTGATGAGTTTCGCATATTGTCTTCTCATTTCATATACCCTTGTTCTTGTATATTTTTGTGGAATCTTTATCTAGTTTATTCACCACTATTGTGAAAATATAGTATTTTTATTCCTAACACAGTCCCTATCTACCATGGAATTCTATTAAATTATAAAAAAATCATACTTATTCATTAAAATATTATCCTAAAAGTTTCATTTTGAAATATAGAAAAATGTAACAAACTAAAGTGAAATTTTGAGAGACTTTATAGGGGAAGATCCCCAAAACATCAGTAAAACCATGTTCAGAACTCTGAGTCTTAAGATTCCATCCCTAAAAATTGAAATAATCCCCTATTTATTTCTGTAACATATTTCTCTCATAAGCTCCTATACACTTGTTTTTTAGAATCAATCTTAATTTTCTATTTTTAGCTTTATGTTCTTATCACTGAGGTGACTGGGTATGTAATACTAGATATAAAAATTATTAGAAGATGAAATTATGACCATAATAAATATGACTGATTATTTGGTCAAATATTGTTTTCCATCATTTAATCATTTTTCAACAACCATGAATCCCATTGTAATTTTACAAACTCCATAAAAAATTTATTTCCATACCATACATCATCATGTTATCCCACTAAAACTAGGTTTATCAATAGCCCAAGGATATTTATAACTTCATTTATCACTAATCATTCTTCATTCATCATCCATATAATCACATATCCCTTTACCATGATAGTTATAGATTCATAAACTGCTAAATTATTTTTTACAAAACATTATTTGTATAATTTTAAAGTCACCCATTCCCTCCCTTTATATGGAATCAAGTGGATATGTCAACTTCTAATGACTACAACAAAATGAAACCTAGAAACTATTATATTCACCCATCCATTATAGAAATGTAATTTTTGTTTCTTGATGTTTATATACTTCATTAGATATACTTTATAATAAAAAAATCCATCTTTAAGTGTCTTATTTTTCCACACTTCTTACTTACATGGATAGGGCCAACAGAATTTCATCGATTTTTCCCATTATTTATCTTCTGATTATTTCTTTTAATAGAACAGTTTTAGTTGGGGTGATTCTCCACATATATAAATATAAATATATTTACTAGATGATGTAGGAACTTACCTTATCTAGATATTATCATTCAGCATCAAGTTATAGGTACCATCTAATAACAAATCTATCTTTTCATTATAGTTATTGAGGAATTTCACTATTGCATCTCAACTCATTGGAATCAATGATAGTTGTATAAATTTGTAGACATCACCACTAGACTTTACCTTAATCAATTCAACCATATTCCAAATCTTGGTTAAATTATTTACATAATTTAACATTAGTTATCCTTAAAACAACTATAATCTAAATAGCCTTTAAATCATGAACACATAGTTCAATCTCATTAGATTATCACAAATATATACTGTTAACTTTATCACTAATTTAATTATCTTTATTTTTATAATTTTAAAGAGAAAATTCTATTTTTGATATATCCTTAACATCGATAAGGATTTCTTATATATCATTTCACATTTCACTATTTAGATATTCTCTAGAAATACATGGGTATGTACAGAATTAATGTCCATATAAATCAGACGGTCCTTATTTTGCATTCTCCAAAATCCCAAATCCATTACATTAAACTAGTATATAAAAATAATGTAATAATATAACACTATATATTTAAATGATAGTGAACTCCCACTGAAATTTATATATCTTCAAATGAAGAAACCAGAGCTTCTTGAATATTGTTCACTCATACCACTTGGTGTAATTAGATGTAAATATGAGAACCCACTTTGATACCAGTTATTGGAAAAAAATTGAACTATGCTTTTGATAAAATAAATAGGATCTTGAATCCATAATAACTTCATACACCAGAAGAACTATGTTTTAAAAATAAATCCTCCATAATTTCACTTACACATGATGAATTATACCAAATTCATGTATACTTAGTACCATAATCACAGCTCTAATAAATCCTTTTAATACACAATAAAACTCACAAAATATCATAGAATAGAAAATAAATATAATAAAAAAGTACAAAAATAAATAATTAGTCAAATGAGATTAAAATGATTTAAAAAATGAGTCATATATGTATATGATAAATAGTTTTACTCAATTTTATTAAAATCAATAGATAAAGGATATTATGAAAAATATTACTATGTATAAGTAATCTATACAAGCTATAATTAATCTCCCATGATAAAATTTCAATCCAAATTCAATATGTCTTTATATATCCCTATGATACAACTTCTTATATATAAATCATAATTCAGTTAACCTATAATACTTGATCCTTATAAATCACAATCACTTGACATGACCACCTTAGCTTGATTACCAACCTGATGACCCTTCATATTCACTGAAATCCTAGACCTCTAGTTCTCCATCATACCATCATAAGAATATGTAAAGTTATGATGATATTTTTTTCCATTAAAACACCCATTTACATTGTTTTTACACAAATATAAGAATTTTACATAAACTATTTTTTTGTAAATGATGTTTTTAGGAACTTATATCAAGTGAAGTGAAACCAAAATAACCACCCAACACACCCTCGAGTAGATATTCACTCCAAACCCAAAAATAATAAACCCTTTTTTACCCATCCTAGATCTTTCCATTTAAGATCACCATCAAGATTCCTAAAAAAACATGAAAATAATTTCAAAAAATAACATGGTTATGCATCCAATTGATCCTCCCTTATAAAACCAACCTCCGTGATGAAATCACTCCAAGTGATTTACAACTAGAATCCAAAGGCATTCCACAATAATTCACCCTACACTCAAAAGAATATCCATATAATTAATTCATCATATTCATACCTTAAACCATATCTCACAATTATACCTTTCATACAACCAACTATCACAAGGGAATCCAATTCCTAAACCAGCACATTGGGGTTTTCCATACTCTATCTTAAATGCCATGAAAATATCATCAAAATCATACAATCACCAACATTTGACTTCACATAATCTATCATCAAAAAACATTAAGGTTCATATGAGTATAATATTACCATGTAATATATGAAAAAACATATACATTTTTGTAGAGACATTAAACCACTTAACTATCCATCATCTGGAAAATCAATCACATGCAAGGAAAAAAACTCATGTTAATCCTATATTAAAAAACATTTCATAAACAAAATCATATTTCCACATATAGAAAATAGACGAACCATAAAAAAAATATTTCAAATAAAAAAAATCATTCTTTAATAATCATCTCAACTATAGTAGAAAAAATAAAGATGATAAATATAATAGTCATGATAACTTGGACTCCTCATAGGAAAGGTATTGATGAATCACCTATTTGATGTCCATCATAAGCTCAAACACACACCTAATTCAATCTTCCAATCCTTAAATAGTAAACAATTCCAAAAGAGTATTTGGTACAAATTTGTAATGCTCTAATCAAAATCATCTAATAGTGTGCCAGTTGGTGCACCACATGACATCAATCACACCTCCATGTACATTAGAGCCTTCTAACTAGAGGTGAGGGCCTAAAAAATATATTGGGGGAGACTATGAACTTGATGTCATGATCATAAATAATAATAAATTAACATATAATATCCATAGTTAATAACTAAAGTACACATAAATCCATTATACAACTATGATAAATAAAATAAAATGAAATAATGTGGTTATACATCCCAAATAACCACCCATAAGCACAATCACATATATAGAAAATAAATTATAGAGGCTCTGATACCATCCAAAAGATGCACCTCAACCTAGTAACTAATCCCCATCAAGATTCTGTAACCTGATCCTCTAAAATTTCCATTTTAATACCTTCATAACATATATACGATCTCCACACAAGCTAAAGTACCCATAAAGAGAAAGATAAATATATTGTATTAAGGTCTCACCAGGTTCCCATAATATACTAGATCATTCATTTGTTCATCCATGATGAAAATAAATAATAAAATATAATTGTATATAAGAATGTGTTTTGAGACATTTTGTACTAACCATGACACCACAACACCCAACCAACCTTACCCAACTGAAACCATAGAATAAATCTCATTATTCCAAAATTCCTAACCCAAACCCAAAAAATCAAGGTAGGGTATCACACCAATCCTTAACCCAAACATGAATTTATAGTTTAGTGTATCATAAATCATCTTAACAACTACCCTCTATTAAGGGTATGGTATCATAGCCTACTGTCCAAATTATATCCCATCTTACACCATGATCACACCACAACCATCTAATGTGAGGTGAGGTTCATAACCCACCTTGTACTGTAATGAAACCACTAGCCTCTCACATATGTTGAGATTAACATCATTTCTAATTCCATAATAAGGTAACCAATCCACTTTCAATCAGGGTGGGCCTACAATCAAATAACATAATCCACTTGCCTCTCTCTTGGTGGTTCAAATACCACACCACAAATCATAGTAAGGACCAAGGAATTCTATGTCATGGTGAGGATTTTCATTGAGTCTCATACCAAATCATATTAATAACTCCCCACCCACTCTTGGTGGGTCACATAATACATCACACTGACTACAACCTTATCACTTAAGTTATGGTTCTTTCAACACCTTCTCACTCAATGTGAGTTCGTCTATATGATCACATCATCAATATCATCACATTGACCATTATCTTCTAACTCATGGAATGGTCCCACTAATAAAATATTGAGTAATTCTATCATGTTATCACCCACATAAGAGTGGAGAATCACCTATCATTGGGAAGAAATCGCTATAATATCGCAATGAATACCTTATCTACAAAGGTCCATCTATCTATCCAATTTTCACTCAATGTGAGTACATAAACATCTAATCTCATCATCAAGTATACATGTATCTAAGGAATCAAACCCATATCACATGCTCTCCCTAACCCACAAAACCATTCCATAGTACTTAGTAAGCCTCTAAAACTATAAACACATGAAATACCTGGTTATCCATGATGGTGACTCTCTTTATAACCATCTCAATCACAAAATTTTATTTTTTTAAACCTATAAGAATTATCAACACCTGTATTAATATCTCATTATTAATAACAACATGTACTCATACCCCCAGGATGAACTCAAAACACATAATCCCTACTCGACCCTAGCCACTAGAGGCTGGTCAAAATCCTCAAAAAATTCCTTTATAATTAAACACTCAAAAAAATGTGTATTATCTACAACTAACTAAAACCATGCCCCTTTCCCACCCAATAAAAAATCATCTATGAAAATCCTACAATCAATGAATGGGTCCTATCACACATCGCCCTATAAATATCTCTAAAACTTCATCAATAGGAAAACTTTCGTGTCACTACATCTAGCTATAGAGGGTTGGTCCTACTCATCATATACACTGAGACTCTAATCCACCATTAAAATTTTATTCAGCATTAGGTATGTAGTAACCTTCTATTTAATGAAATATATTTTTTTGAATAAATTTAATTTATAGGATAGCTTATGTTACATGAAATACTCAGTTTAATCGAACCACATTATACTATTAAAATAATATTATTTAATTTGATAGTTATTATAAAGTAATGAAATAGGAAAGTATGAATATGAATAACTAAATTTTGAAAATAATATGGTTTACACACATATAAAGAAATAATCATTTTTTTAACAACTGATTACAAATGAAAATAAAAAACATTAGAAAGTAAAAGAAATATTTTTTTCTTAAATATTATTTTTAGGTGTATGATATGTTTTTATCTTAATAAATTAAATTAATAATTATTGGTGAATAATTTTAATTAAATTTATATATTATAAATTAAAAAATGTTTTCTCATTCATATAATAATTTTTCTAGGCATGAGATACTAATAAATCTAGTTTTATTCTTAAAAACGTTTTTTTCTAAAAATAGGTTTCATTATGATTTCAGCACTAATTTTATTTTTTTTCCAATTTTACACATAATTTAGATAATTAATTTTTTTTTGAAATAAATATTTTAAAATTATCTTATAGTGAATTTTTAAAAATTTATAAAAAGATAACATTTTAAATGAATATCAAAATATTCTGTTTTTAATTAATTTTTTTCTTTTCATTTAAATAATTTTAAAAGTACAATTTATTTAAGTGGTTTAAAAGTAAAAATGGGTTGTTAAAATTACTAGTATTCCAATATAGGGAATTCTAATCAGTTTCATGTAGACTTCTTATATAAAATATTTTTAACCTAATGAAAATTGTTTATTCGAAAAACTACTTTTTCAATACATATACTGGTTTAAATTTAAATTATGTTTTCCCACTTCATTGAATAGAATTTAGTAAAATAGATTCCATTATTCGAATAAAAATAACTTTTATTATATATTATGTTCAATTTAATTTTAGTTCATAAATAATAAAAAATATAAAAAATTAATTATTGTGGTCAAGTTTAAAATGGGTCTACCGTGTAACAACCAATTTTTTAATTTTTTAAAAAATAAATGTATTTTTTATGTCGTGTGTTACATGGAACATCGTTTTTTAACAAATCACAATATTATATTAATGATATTACAAAAAATTACAGTTATAACCTTGCCAATAAATCTTGAAGTATGAATATAAATAACAATATTTTAAAAATTAGGCATAAAGGTCTTAGATAAATAAAATATATTTACAAATAAGTAATTTTTATAAAGTTCATTCTATACTTTGAAAATACCCTTTTCTCAAAAAGAGGATTTTTTTTTGAACAACTAATAAAATTAATTATTTAAAATTTTAGAAAATTTATTTGAGTAAAGAAACATTATTTTTGAAATTAACATGTCAAATTTAACTTGGGGTGATTTTTTCATAATTTTTACAATAAATTATTTTTATAGAGAACAATGAAAAATAATAATTTTTATTAAAACAACTACATTTTTGTTTAAGTAATTTAAAAAGTTTTATAATATTTATTTTTTTGAAAGTAAAATTATTTTAATTATATATTTATTAATCCAATTTTATATTTTTGATCAATTTCATATTTAAGTTTGATGTTAAAACATTCAATACTTATGAAACTTTTCTCTTTAGAGAACCATTTTTCGTCGTGTCTTCCTGTTCAATTTTTAATTAAATTGTGAGTATTATATAGATGAAATATGTAAAAAATGGATAAAATATTTTTAATAATAATAATTAATAATATATAATAATTTCCACTTATTTTTTCATCAAAATGATTAGTGAAAAAAAAAATAATTATCACGGTTATGGTTAAAATAGCCTTATCGAGGATTAAAATAAAACATTATATGTTAAAATTACCTAAAAATTTGTTCAATTCCTATTGTATGTAGATATTTCAACCATTATTACCTTATAATTTGTAACTTCCTTGTTCTAGAAGCCACCTAGAGGCACCCCGTACCTGGTTGGTCAGGTGGCCTCAAGCGCATTTCCTTGAATGCCCGAGGCTAAAAACTAGCAGCGAGGGACTTGGGTATGATGGTGGGGAAACTATACCCTCATTGGAAGAGTACACAGTGGAAGTAAATAACAAATGAAATAGTGGAAGCAGTAAATATCCAACAACAGTAAAAAATAGAAGACTAAACAGTAAACAACTGGAGCACAAATATATATATATGAAATGATGCATGATACATATATGTCTAGGAAAGTAGCCAAACTAGTCATAATGTTGAACATAGTACTAAACCAAAGTACAAAAGAAAATTAAATAGGTAACTCCTCAGCATCGCAAGCCATAGCTTGGTTCCATTCTCTCCAGCTCCACAACAAGTCATGTACCTGAAGTCGAAGGGCGCTTTCCCTTATCTATACCTGCAACAATATACTCTTTTTGGGCCCAAAAGAATGACCCAAACAGGGTGTGAGACTAAATACCAGTAGGAAACCCCCTGAAGATATGTTCCTAACAGTCAGTGAGTATATGGAACATAAAGTACAGTAAACAGTGAGCAATTAGCAGTAAATAGGATAATTCACAGTAGTAAACAATCTACAGGCCAAACAAGCAACATGGAAGGAAACAGCTAACCACAAACAGGAAACCCTCAGGAAAGTACTCTCAGCCATCCCCTATGGTACTATCCAAGAAGTACCAACAACACTATAGGCGGTACACTCAGCCTGACCCCTCTGGTTTGGTCATATGAAATTATAAGACTCTCTGAGGAAGCACACTCATTCAATTCCCCTTATAGTGTAAGGTAGCTAGGGACTCTCTGAGGAAGATCATGCGGTCAATTCCCCAAATATCTCCAAGGCCTAGAGACTCTCTAAGGAAGCTCACTTGGTCAATTCCTCCTATATCCTAAGGTCGATCACAAAATTTCTATGGAAGCTCACTCGGTCAATCCCTCCTATAGTCTGGAGTGGTTTATGGAAATTCAAACAAAACAAAGACTCTCTGAGGAAGCTCACTCGGTCTATCCCCTTACATTCTATAAAGATCAATACTCTTCAAGGAAGCTCACTCGGTCTATCCTCCTATAGTCTATAATATCCAAGACTCTCTGGGAAGCTCACTTGGTCTATATCCAATAGTCAATAATGTCCAAGACTCTCTAAGGAAGCTCACTCGGTCTATCACCTTATATTCTATAGCACCAGGTTCTCACGCCCCATGCCAGTCAGCGAATAATAATGATATATGGCCAAAGAAAACCTATAGAGCTACATGGCTAACCAGTCTACAAAATATAGATCATGTCAGGAAACAAAACTCCATCCTACGGTCACAAGGCATGGAAAACAGGTATAACGGCCAAAGGCCGAACAAGACCAAAAGGTCGTAACCAGAACAAGGCATGGAAAAAACATCCAGGCATAGAAATTATCCTTATACATAACCAAATTACCTCCACACAAGCATACAAGAAAGGCAAGAAAACAAGAATACAAGCAAGGCACACACCACCTACCTTGATTCTAGGAGATTGATATACTTGAACTATGATGCTTTAATATCCTTATAACGTTATAGATCTACGAAAACGCTCAAAATGTTCAACCCGTGATAACATGAAAAAGAGGAGGAATTGGAAAACGATGATCTAGGAGAAGGAAGAGCTTATCGCTGTGGTTCCAATGCAATCGACAAAGGTTGACTTGGAGATACAGATGGAGGCTCTATGGCTCAGAGAAGATTCGTGGCCGTACAGGATGCTCTCGATCGAAGAAGCTGGAGAAGAAGTGTGTTCTAGCGATTAGACGTGACCCCAGTCCATTTAATGAAAAAAATAAAGTACACGACATGTACTTTTGGAGTACACAGTTTGTACTAGGCTTTTCTGTACTCTGCTTTAAGCGGCCTCCACATCAACCCAACATGGTCGTGTGTGTGGCTCGGACATGGCCAGTATATGGCCTTGCACTGCAAGGGAGTAAATGGCGTGTACTTCAAAAATTTCCCAAAACTCATCTTTTCTCAAAAAAATCCAAAAAAAGGAAAAACATACCTGAAAAGAAGGTCCACGTTCTTAAAAACTTCCCCCTTAAAGAAATTAATCCCCAAATTTCCCTAGTGAGGTGTAGAAGAAGAAACCCCAAACAGCTCCAGCCATTGCGATCGTAAATCAGCCTCCCTCTCCCAAGTCTCATCCTGTACTAGCTCGTGATGCCATAACACCCCTACAAGAGGAACAGACCGTCCACGGAGAAGCTTCATACTACGATCGACAATCCGGATGGGATGCTCCTCAAATGATGCATCTGCTTCAGCTCAACCTCCTTAGGTTGAAAGAAATGAGACGGGTCTGAAAAGTAATGTTGGAGCTGTGAAACGTGGAAGACATCATGCATAGTCTGATACCTCAGAGGTAATTACAACCGATTGGCACCCAGAACAACTCTCTCCAACACCTCAAATGGCCCGACATACATTGGTGAATGCTTACCCTATATCTGAATCCTCTTGTGTCCCAACCTTGGTGCGACACATAGGAAAACCTGATCCTTGACCTCGAACTCCAGAGGTCATCTCCGCTGATTAACATAAGACTTCTGTCGAGAATATGCTGTATCCATCCTCTTCTGAATCAACTCTATTTGCTCTCAGGTCTCCTGAACAAGATGAGGTCCCAGCAAAGCTGTCTCTCCTGCCTCCAACCAGTATAAAGGTGATCAGTATGACCTACCGTACAAGGCCTCGTAAGGTTCCATCTGAACAGTCGCCTGAAAACTATTGTTGTAGGCAAACTCTACAACAGGTATATGATTCTCCCAAGAACCTCCAAAATCTAGAATGAATTCTTGGAGCATATCTTCAAGCACCTGAATCATACGCTCATACTTTCCATCTGTCTAGGGATGGTATGCTGTACTCAAAAGTACATGTGTACCCAAAGCCTTCTGAAGCCCCTGCCAGAACTGAGAAGTAAAACGAGCATCCTTTTTTGAAACAATGGATTGTGGAACTCCATGCAGGCGTACAATCTCTCGGATTTACAACTGCCCCAGCTCATCAACAGTGAAGGTCTCCTTAATCAGTAAGAAGCGAGAAACCTTCGTGAGTCTGTTAATGACAACCCATACTGCATCGTTCCCTCGAGGTGACCTTGGCAAACAGGTCACCAAGCCTATCCCGACTTCATTCCACTTCTACTCAGGAATGGGTAACTACTATAAAAGCCCTGCTGGTCGCTGATGCTATGCCTTCACCTGCTGACAAGTGGAACATCTCATGAAGAAATCAGAAACGTCCCTCTTCATACCTAGCCACCAATACTGACGGTGTAGATCATGATACATCTTGGTGATTCCAGGATGAACTGCCCAAACTAAGGAATGAAAGACCTGCATCAGCTCCTCGCATATGTCTACTGGCACCCATAAACATCCCTAAAAACGCAAGATTTCATCCTCGCCTATGGTCAATCTAGGAATAGGGTCCTCTCATGACATGATGTCCCGTAGGACTAGGCCTTCAGAATCTGATAGCTACCTCATTCGTACCCAATCAAGAAGAGTATAGGTAATAGCTACAGAAGAAAGAAACGTCTGCCCCTGACTATCATGCAGCCCCAAATGCATCTCAAAAAATAGAGACATAAGCTGCCACTCACTACTGGTCTCCTGAAATGCCTATATCTGAGTCCTCCTACTCAGTGCATTAGCCACCACATTGCCTTTCCCAGGCGTGTAGGCAAGCTCAAAGTCAAAACACTGAAGGTACTCAACCCACCTTCACTATCTCTAATTCAGATCATATTGAGTGAAGATGTACTTGAGACTTTTGTGGTCAATAAACACCACAATGTGCTCTCCCATAAGGTAATGTCTCCAACATTGTAGGTCATTAACAACAGCTTCCAACTCAAGATCGTGCGTTGGGTAATTCCTCTCACGTGGCCTTAACTGCCGAGACCCGTAAGTAACAACTCTGTCTCCCTACATAATCACAACTCCCATAACGATACCTGAAGCATCATAGTAAATAGTATAGATCTTTCCCGGCTCTGGATAGACTAGTATCGGTGCTGAAGTTAACCTGCCTTTCAGCTCCTAAAAGGGTGACTCACAAGAATATGACCATTAGAACTTCACCCTTTTCTTGTTCAGACCTGTCAGTGGTGCTGCTGGGCATGAAAAGTTTAGTATGAAACGTCTGTAGTATCCGGACAGCCCTAAGAAACTCTACAACTCAAAGATTTTATTCGTATGCTCCCATGAAACTACAGATCTCACTGTATCTGGGTCTACTGATACTCTTACCTCTGAGATAACATGACCCACGAAGTCAATCTGGTCCATCCAAAAGTGGAATTTTGAGAGCTTAGCATATAACTGATGATCTCTCAGTGTACTCAAAAATGATCTCATGATGGGCAGCATGGTCGTGTCGAGTGTGAGAGTACACCAAGATATCATCCACGGAAACAACCATGGTGGAATATAAGTATGAATGGAACACTTGGTTCATCAGTGCTAAGAAAACTAAAGGCGCGTTCTTGAGACCGAACGACATAACCATGTAATCATATAGACCATACCTCCTCCTGAATTCTGTAAGAGGTACTTCAGATGGTCTAATGCGCAACTGATGATAACCGGATCTTAAATAAATCTTCGAGAACACCCGGGCTCCCCGAAGCTGATCAAAGAGATCATCGATCCTCTGCAAGGGATATTGGTTCTTGTCCATCAAATGGTTCAACTTCTGATAGTCCACACAAATCCTGAGGGTACCATCTGCTTTATTTGAAAATAGGACAGGCGAACCCCAAGGATAAGTACTGGTTCAGATGCAACCCTTTTCCTAAAACTCCTCTAACTACTTCTTGAGCTCTTGCAACTCAGGTGTAGACATTTTATAAGGAAGAATGGACACCAGTGCCACTCCTAAAACGAGATCAACCGAGAAGTCTACCTCACACTCCGAAGGTAACCATGAAAAGTCCTCTTGAATGAAATCTCTGAAAAGATCCACCACTGGAGGAAATTCTATCTGTGAAGTCCCCTGGTCATCCAGAAAAAGACTAGAAATATGGGCTGTAACTCCTACCAACCCAAGATGCTCTGGACCCGGTATGCTCGCATGGACATCCTGCTCGCCTCTATGAAGAAAGGATCCACCCTATCATGATACGAAGCTCACTCTACGACGATAACAGTCGACGACTTCCTGGAAAGGAACTAGACAGTCCATTCTAAGAATGAAATCATAGCTTGTCATCTCTAGGACATAGAGGTCCCATAAGAAGTGACACCCTACAACCTCAAGAGGGAAATCTCTGCACTGACACACACTAACCGCTCTAGTCTTCAATGGTGTGTCTAGAGTCAAAGTATCGGTAGATGAAAAGATGAAGAGTCCAAGGCCCTCCACAACAACAACAACATAAATAAAACTATGCGTAGCATCAGTATCGAAAAGATTTGAAGATAAAACTGAGGCCACTAAGATCGTACCTCAAACTGTAGAGGGGTTGGGATCCTGCTCTCTATGAGTATGTTCTACTACAAAGGTCTGGCCTGCTCCACGACCCTGTGATCCTACCTAACCACTCTGAGCTGATCCACTCTACTGTCACTGGTAGCCTAGTGACTGAAAACCACGACCGCGACCTCCACCTCAGCTCGAACGACCGGAAGAACTACAGTTCCTAGACTTTTGAGAAATTGGCGATGCATCTTCTGAATGCAGGGTCATAGAAGAACCCCTACCACCAGCTGCAGGTGAGAAGATCTGACAGAAACACTAAAGATGGCCCATCTTTTCGCAACATCAGCACTCCATCGGGTCTCTCTAGAACTGAGGCCTAGTATATCCGCTCCTCCCACATTGGTAGCATACTACCTGGCTACCTGAAGATACATTCCGCCTACTTTGGCCTCCTTAAGAAGACTCCCTGTGGTGCTTCTTGTTATCAGTAGGAGGAACACTGACTCTGGATGTTGAACCGCCCGGGCCCACTGCTCCAGAATCCCTTAGATTGTGCTCAGTTATCAGCACCTGGTTGAAGATAGAGGATATCGAAGTCAACCTGAAGATGTTCACCTATGATCGGATGTCATGCCTCAGACCATCCTCAAACTTCAAAGCAAGGAACTGCTCATCGCCTCCTCAAATAGTTATGAAACGCTGTAGCTCAGTAAAGTGAGAAGAGTTCTCCATAAGAGAAAGTGTACCATACTCCAGACTCATAAACTCTCAGGCTCGGTCGGCCCTAATGGTCTCCGATTAAAAGTAATCATAGAATATGTGCCAATACTCATCCCAAGTCATACCCTCCTGGCTCCCTGACTGTGATATCACCTCCCACCACCTCTTGGAGGAGTCTCGGAGCATATAGGTCGCGAGATTAACCCTCTTCTCTGGAGGTATCTTCAGATGCTCGAAAATTGTTAGCGTGGACTCTATCCAAGACTCTACAGCCTGAGGTGTAACACCCCAAGCTTCCACGGTACGCTTCTCTTTCAATAATATTAGAGCTTGCATTGTGCACAACTTCGAGATTCTAACACACCGCGACCAATCAAAGTAGTCGTTATGAATAGTAATAACCACCTTTTGAAATTATATTAATTTTATAATTCAAAATGGGCTTCATTTTTGTATTCAGAATAACAAAATTATCCTAAGATGAATTTTTTGTAATTTTCTGAGAACTTCCAATTTTTTATGAATAGTAAAAAAATACTTAAAAATAGCCTTTTTAGTCCAAATAATTTATAGTGATAAATTATACTATTGAGTGGTTTTAAAGTATAATTTGAATATAATTTTACCATTTTATCCAATTGCGGTCATTAGAATTAATTTCACTTTGAAATTGGACATAAATGAGTGTCAATCTTTTGATAGATATTGTTTCATAAAAACAGGTTATTTGTTTTGACAGCGGAAATTAAATACAAAAATAATTAATGCAAATTTTATGTTTTGAATTTGGTTAAATGGACATCATTTTTGAATTTGGAATATAAAATATAGCTTAGAGTGAATTTTTGGTATTTTTCTGAAAAACATCGATTTTTATGAATAGTGACACCACTAAGTGGTAGTTAAAAAAATGATTTATCGTTTAAATGAAATTTTACCACCTCTGTGATTTGAATTTCAAAAATCCAACATACATCATTGTCATTAGCAAGTAAAATGTGGTTCAATGGGATTAAAATAATTTTTGGTGAATAGTAACTTTTAAGTTGTATTAATCGCGATTAAAGGTAATTAATGTAATTTAAGTTAAATATAATGATATAATAATATGAAATTACCTTTACACTTGTCCTACAATTATTTTATGATTCATGGTAGACCAATAAAATCCATGGGTCAACTTGGGGACCCCATGGAGCCACTTGGGTAAGAAAATGACATTAATAACTTTTTATTTAAAGTAAAACTAAAATTGTCACAAACATGTGTTGTTTTACTATTATAATTATTACATGGGGTTATATAAGTTAAAGTTTAGACTATAAATATTCATTAGAAATATAAAAATATTTTCTACATCATGATATTTTTTTCATAATTTTTAGACATTGAATAAATTAAATTTTTTATGACACCATGATGATGCAGCGATTACCTCATTAATTAACGATTTAAAAAAAATGAAAATACAATGTAAAATCTAAAACTTACACTTGTAGAAAACCTATTGGATGAGTAAATTTATAACCCTTATCATTTTATCCTCAAAATATATAATTTTGGGACCTTTAAAATCCGAAACTCATTATATAATAATGTAACATTTCATGACTTTCCAAGAGTGCCCCTCCTCTCCTCTTATAAAAGGCCCCCACCTCTACCACCTTATTCACACCATAAAATCCATTTGGCTCAGCCAACCTCTACCCAAATACTCTTTAAACTTCCCTCTCTTACTCCTAGAAGCCTCACTTTGGGTAGAAGTCTTCCCAAGGAAGCCTTTGGCTCAAATCAAGAAGAGTTACCCGATTTTAAGGTAATGTCTTCTCTTATGTTCTTTTGTTTTATTTTTCTTCTCCAACCCCTTAAACTCTTTTTATTACTTTATTTTGTAAAAAAATAGTATCATAAATATACTATGATTTTGTAATGATAAGTATTTGATTTACACTTACACATACCTTCGTCTAATGGTTAAAGAACATGTTGTTTCTGTGGGTGTCGAATTACTACGTCACGAAACGATGATTGTTCAATCTTATTTTAACACCTATCATGGTGGCCAATAAGATGTCACTATATTTATATATGATATATATTATGTTTATGTTTTCCTTATGATTCTGTATTTTTCATTTATGGCATACCTTTATGATTTTCATTATGGGTAAATGCGATAATTTCATTTTAGGAAGTACAGACTGCCGCCCCCTCAAAGTGATTTGAATCGTTAATTCCATATGTGGGACGTGTAAAGGATGGAGTAAATGATTTTATATATGATATTATACTGTAATTATAATACACCTTTTTATCATTATGATCTCATTCAATTAAATACGAAATAGAAATGAAAGTAGAGTTCATGCGTACGTACGGCTTACCGTCTCCATGAACGGTGCATTTCATTTCTTACCTATAAATGTTATGTAATATTATAAAATCTTATATATAATGGATATATATGATATATATGATATATAAATCATTAATATAATTCTGTATATAATGGATATTTTACCACACAAACAACATGTAATTATAAGAAGTTTATTTTTGACTCAAGTACCAAAGATCGACAAAAGGACCGTTATTAACTTAAATAATTACATAATGTTCATAACATGGTAATAAGTGATATAAAAGGAATTATGAACTTGAAAAAGGTTCTTAATCAATTATAAATTAACTCTAGTTTATTATTTAGAAGTTTAAATAACGGTTGAGTCAAGTCAGACACGAGGTAAGGGACTTCGTCTCAATCTCCTTTCATTGAGGCATATTTTGTTTTATACGCAACATTATTTTATATGGTGTATAAACCCCTATGACTTTTAAGTTTATTCAAATGGAATAATTTTTATACGAATAGTTTTACTAAATGACAGAATGGAATGTTTTTTTTGTCGTACGTATGCGGCGACAATGATTTCTCCGCCGCCGTGACCATTATTTGAGTTTTGGATTTCTCTACAAGACATAACTTTTTTTTAAAATGAAAAATAAATACCAAGTTTTACTTTTCTTTTATTTGGTATTGAAAATGGTTTTATTATATCAATGTGTTGTATTGATATCTTGTGATTGAAATGTGGAAATGTTATGTTTCCTTTATGCATGTTTTATGTGATACGATTATGTTATGGTTTATGATATGTTTAAACCTGTTCATATGAGGAATTCATTGGACTTAATAAGTGACGGGTGGAGCCCACTATAGCTCCTTGATGCATCGGTAGGTCTCATGAGACAAACTAGTGTCTTGGAATGAGGCCTTGACAAAATCTTATTTGTAGTCTTGGCACGAGGCCTTGGATACGTGGTTATGATAGTCTGGTATTATGCATTCCATCATTATGAAAGTGGTTATTGATATTGCATGTGATTATTCAACTAGTAGAATATCCATGTGAATAAGTAAATGGCATTATTTCATTTTATTTTTCCTTATTATGCTAAAGTTCACGTTTAAAAGGATTTTTTTCAGGTATAAATTGCCTTAAATGTTTATGTTTATTTATGAAAGTTTCCGCTATATTGTTATCCTTACTGAGTATCTGAGCTCACCCCTTTAAATGTTTTAATTTTTCCAAGATGTGAAGAAGTATTTTATGAATGACCTGCAGGGTTAGTCGGAAGGGGATATGAGTGTGGACTATGGAGACCATGTTATTGTAGTTTTTCACTTTATGATGTAATGTAACGTTTATGAACGTATCTAGTGTTTCCAAGGCTAATAAATAATCGGTCTTTAGAGAATTGATCTTTTGTGATCATGCCAATGTTACGTAATAATGCACCGACTCTAGATAACTGGGGTCGGGGCATTACTGTTGGTATCAGAGGTAGTTTAGTACAAACCTTTGAAGCTACATTTAGATAACCTCTCATTAGAGCACATAGACCTAAGATAGACTTTGAGGATTAGTATAGAATAACTTCCTAGAATTTTGGTATTATAGAGAATTTTGTGAGTTTTCTGAGAAATACATCCCTATCTGGATACGAGCAGGTAGAGGCGGATCAAGCATAAATATACCTAGGGGTAAAACCCAAAAACACCGCTTTGAGCTAGACTCAAACGGGAACTCGTGCACGAAAACGGGCCTTGCTGCACTCTTGGTTACGACACTCCTGGGGGATGTGTTTAGGAAAATTCTCATTTTCTTTACAAACCATTATGAAGGGTTTATGAGTATATACATACTCAAATAAAACATTTTATGATTATGGATTATATCCATAAATAGCTCAATTTATGTTAAGTGTTTTGAAAGTTTGTTATTATGTATTTTGATTCATAAACTAATATAGTTCATGAAATTGTTTAGAAATTGCGCCTAGTGGAAGGAATGGAAACTGTATCAATGCATGCACTCCATGTAGGGATTTCCCTCCTACTCAAGATAATTATAGTGGAGATGGTGATACAACTGGTGCTGATCAACTTATCACCATACTGGGACAACTCACTCAGGTTATGAATAATAACCTTACTCGTATGGATCACCTTGATCCACAACGTGGAGAGTATATGTTAGATCGTTTCATCAGGAAAAACCACCAACATTTAATTGGGGTAAAAATCCATTAGTATCTAAGAAATGGATAAACTCCTTAGAGAAAATATTTCATGCCTTGGGGAGTAGCGAAAGGGAGAATGTTGTCGTGGCAGTTTATCACCTCACCGGAGATTCCGATCAATGGTGGTCACTGATTCAAAACACAAAGGAAGATGAAGAATTATAAAGTATGGAATGGAGGGAGTTTAAGTAAATTTTCTTAAAAAAATACTTTCCACATGACCATCAAGCAGATATGGAAAGACAATTTCTGAGTCTGTGGTAGAAGGAGGATGATAATGTCGCAAAGTATGAGGCTAACTTTAAAAGGTTAGCGAGGCATGCTGCGGATTATATACGCAACACAAGAAGTAAGATTGATCGTTTCTTTGATGGTTTAAAACCATTTCTCCATTGAGTATTAGTCTCAAAAACCTTCTTGTCGTACGAATATATTGTCTCGTGGGATATCAAGACAGAAAATGAATTCTCTAAGTCTTATGACTTTAAAGCAAAGAAAGAGAAGAAGAGATCTTCTGATCAATATGGAAATGGAAATAAGGGGAAGAAGGGAAAAGTTTAATATCAGTCCTGTAGTAAATGTGGGAAGAAACACCCCGATACTTTCTTGAAGGGAATGGGAGTCTGTTACAAGTGTGGTGAAAAAGGCCACCAAGCTCATGATTAGAAGGGAAAGAGATTTGTTGTCAATGTGGAATGATATAATTGTAGAGAGATGGTACATTATGCAAATGAATGTCCTAAGCGTCAGGGGAACTTAACTCAAAAGAGGCCAAGGGATCAAGGCCAAGCTTATGCTATCACTACTGCTGAGGTTGAAGCTCCGAAAGACATGGTGGTAGGTAATTTAATGGTTTCCTCAAGTTTAGAAAATGCATTATTTGATTCTGGATCATCGCATTGTTTCATATCTTCCCAGTTTGCTAAGAAAATTATATATTTCCAATTTGATTAAACAAGAGAATTGTCAGTCAAAACTCCTAAGGGAAGTATCATTGCAACAAAGTTTTGTGAATCAGCCCCCTTTAGAGCACATAAATGTTCTTTATCTGCTGATCACATTGTCATACCTATGATTGAGTTTGATATAATCCTTGGTATGTATTGGATTTCAGACTATGATGCGAAGATTTATTGTAAGAAGAAGGAGGTTACAATTTTTGATGATGATGATAAGGAACACCTCATCTTTAGAGCAGAATCGTTACCACCTAATTCTTATTTAGATCCACCCCCAGTAGCTCAACTAAATTAAATTATTGGGGAGGAAGGGAATGAAATGATTGAGGGCGAGGAAATGAATGTTCAAATAGAGGATGTACCTATTGTGAGAGAATATGTAGATGTGTTTCTGGAAGATTTACCTGGACGTCCTCCAGAATGAGAAGTTGAGTTTTCCATTGATTTAATTCCTGGATCAAGGCCTATATCGAAGACCCCTTATATAATGGCCACAGTGGAATTATTTGAACTAAAGAAATAGCTAGAGGAATTGAGTAATAAGGGATTTATTTTCCCCAGTGTTTCTCTATGGGGAGCCCCTTTCCTTTTTGTTAAGAAGAAAGATGGATCTATGAGGTTGTGCATTGACTACATGGAGATCAATGCTATAACAATAAAGAACAAGTATCCCCTATCACGCATTGATGACTTATTTGACCAACTGCATGGAGTTCAATACTTTTCAAATATTGACCTTCGATCTGGATACCATAAGTTATGTGTGAAGAAGGAAAACATTCTGAAGACAGCATTTCAAACAAGGTACGTGCATTACGAGTTTACATTAATGCTTTTTGGATTGACTAATGCAGCCTATGTATTCATGGATCTAATGAATAGAGTATTCAAGGAATATCTTGATGATTTTGTGGTGGTATTTATTGATGATATCTTGGTATACTCCAAAAGCTACGAAGATCATGAAAATCACTTGCGTATTATCCTGAAGACTCTTAGAAGACATGAATTATATGGGAAGTTTAGCAAGTGTGAATTATGGATTCATGATATTTCTTTTCTTGGCCATATTGTCTCTAAGGATGGAATTTCCATAGATCCTTCTAAGACCAAGGCAATGAAATAATGGCTAGCACCACCGAGTATAACTGATGTACACAGTTTTATTGGTTTAGAATGTTATTATCGACGTTTTGTCCAGAATGTTTCCCGATTGAAAAACCCATTAACAAAGCTCACACGTAAAGGGGTTAAATTTGTCTGGACAAAAGAGTGTGAAGAGTGTTTTGATGAACTGAAGATAAGATTAGTCAATTCTCCTATATTGAATCTACCATCGGGGAATGATGGGTTCGTTATTTATAGTGATGCATCAATGAAAGGACTTGGTTGTGTCCTTATGCAGAATGATAGGGTTATTGCCAATGCATCACGACAACTAAAAATTCATGAGAAAAACTATCCTACTCATGATCTCGAGTTAGCTGCTGTAATATTTTCCTTGAAGATATAGAGAAAGTATCTCTATGGTGAAAAATGTGAGATATATACTGATCAAAAGAGTTTTAAGTATATTTTCTCACAAAAAGAACTCAACATGAGGCAAAGGCGATGTCTTGAACTACTCAAGGATTATGATTGCACGATACACTACCACCCGGGGAAGGAAAATAAGGCTGCAGATGCTTTGAGTAGAAAAGATCATGGAGTTTTGAACATGATGGGAGTGGAAAGGGATCCTATTTTCATGGATCTAGTAAATATGAATATGGGAATCACCATGGAAGGTGAAACATCAAAACTATTTCAAATGGTTGCCAAACCATCTTTACTAGAAAGGATAAAGAGTTCTCAGGCCGATGATGAAGAGTTGAAAAAGAAGATTAAAGCTGTGAATGATGGGCGATTGAGTGACTTTGTGTATGAAGATGGAATTTCGAAATTTGGGAGGAGACTTTGTGTTCCCGATATACCCGATTTAAAGAGGGAATTTTCGGATGATTATCATAGTTCCAATTTCTCTATACACCCTAGGAGCACAAAAATGTATAGAGATTTAAAGAGACATTTTTGGTGGGACAACATGAAAAGAGAGATTGCTGATTTTGTGTCAAGATGTATGGATTTTCAAGAAGTGAAAGATGGAAGGAAATAGCCTGGTGGAGTATTGAAACCTCTTCCCATACCTGAGTGGAAATATGATAATATTACGATGGACTTTGTCATGGGACTACCAAAGAATCCTAGAAGGAATGACACAATATGGGTCATTGTTGATCATCTCACAAAGTCAGCACATTTTATTTCTATAAGAGAAGATCTACCACTTGAACATCTAGAAAGAATATATATTAATGAAGTTGTGAGACTTCATGGAGTACCCCTATTGATTGTATCGGATCGTGATCCCCGTTTTACATCATGATTCTAGAAATGTCTTCAGAAGGCCTTGGATACTGAACTTCGTTTGAGCACTGCTTACCACCCTCAAACAGATGGACAATCAGAATGAACTATTAAAACCATAGAAGACATGTTGAGATCATGATCACTTGACTTTCAGGGTATGTGGGATCAATATTTACCTCTGGTAGAATTTTCCTATAACAATAGCTTCTATTCAAGTATTCGGATGGCACCATATGAAGCGTTATATGGAAAGAGATGTCGCACACAAACCTGTTGGGATGACGTTGGTGAAAGAATACTTGTAGGCCCAGAACTGGTGCAGGAAACGATGGAAAAGGTGAAGGTAATCCAAAACCACATCAAAGCCGCTCAAAGCAGGCAGAAGAGCTATGCTGACAACCGAAGGAAGGATTTGGAATTTTAGGTAGGAGATCATGTTTTCTTGAAGGTATCTTCATGGAAAGGAGTTATACATTTTAGTAAGAAGGGTAAATTGAGTCCCAGGTACATTGAACCCTAAAAAAATTCTAGAACGAATTGGGGTTGTAGCTTACCGTTTGGCAATGCTGCTAAGTCTCTCCAAAGTTCACGATGTGTTCCACGTATCACTGTTGAGAAAATACATGTCTGACCCAACGCATGTACTCACCTATGAAGAATTAGAACTGGAACCTGATCTGTCTTATTGCGAAGAGACCATTAGAATTCTTGATACAATAGAACAAGTACTGAGAAACCGGACGACTCGTCTGGTAAAAGTTCTATGGAGAAACCATAGGATGAAAGATGCAACATGGGAACGCAAGGAACTTATGATGAAGAATCACCTGATTCTTTTCATGAAGTAGTTTTCTAGAAATTTCGAGGACGAAATTATTTGAAGTAGGGGAGATTGTAACACCCCAAGCTTCCACAGTACGCTTCTCTTTCAATAATACAAGAGCTTACATTGTACACATCTTCGAGATTCTAACACCCCGTGACCAATAAAAGTAGTCGTTATGAATAGTAATAACCACTTTTTGAAATTATATTAATTTTATAATTCAAAATGGACTTCATTTTTGTATTTGGAATATCAAAATTATTCTAAGTTGAATTTTTTGTAATTTTCCGAGAACTTCCAATTTTCTATGAATAGTAAAAAAATACATAAAAACAACCTTTTTAATCAAAAATAATTTATAGTTATAAATTATACTATTTAGTGGTTTTAAAGTATAATTAGAATATACTTTTACCATTTTATCCAATGGTAGTCATTATAATTAATTTCACTTTGAAATTGGACATAAACGAGTGTCAATCTTTTGATAGATATTGCTTCATAAAAACACGTTATTTGTTTTGACAGTGGGAATTAAATATAAAAATAATTAATGCAACTTTTATTTTTTGAATTTGGTAAAATGGAAATCATTTTTTATTTTGGAATATCAAATATATCTTAGAGTGAATTTTTGGTATTTTTCTGAAAAACATCGATTTTTGATGAATAGTGAAACCACTAAGTGGTAGTTAAAAAACTGATTTTTCGTTTAAATTAATTTTAACACCTCTATGATTTGAATTTCAAAAATCCAACATAAATCATTGTCATTAAGAAGTAAAATGTGGTTCAATAGGATTAAAATAATTTTTGGTGAATAGTAACTTTATGTTTTATTAATCGCTATTAAAGGTAATTAATGTAATTTAAGGTAAATATAATGATATAATAATATGAAATTAGCTTTACACTTGTCCTACACTTATTTAATGAGTCATGGCCGACAAAGAAAATCCATGGGTCAACTTGGGGACCCCATGGATCCACTTGGGTAAGAAAATGACTTTAATAACTTTTTATTTAAAGTAAAAAATAAAATTGTTACAATCATGTGTTGTTTTACTAAAACAATTATTACATGGGGTTATATAAGTTAACATTTCGACTATAAATATTAATTGGAAAGATAAAAATATTTCCTACATCCTGATATTTTTTTCATAGTTTTTATACAGTAAATAAATTATATTTTATATGACACCATGATGATGCAGCGATTACCTCATTAATTAACGATTTAAATAAAATGAAAATATAATGTAAAATCTAAGACTTAAACTTGTCAAGAACCTATTGGATGAGTAGATTTCTAACCCTTATCACCTTATCCTAGAAATATATAATTTTGGGACCTTTAAAATCTGAAACTCATTATATAATAATGTAACATTTCATGACTTTCCAAGAGTGCCCCTCCTCTCATCTTATAAAAGGCCCCCGCATCTACCACCTTATTCAAACCATTAAAGCCATTTGGATCAGAAAAACTCTTCCCAAATAATCTCTCAACTTCCCTCTCTTACTCATATAAGCCTCACTTTGGGCATAAGTCTCTCCAAGTAATCCTTTGTCTCAAATCAAGAAGAGTTACCCGATTTTAAGGTAATGTCTTCTGTTATGTTCTTTTGTTTTATTTTGCTTATCCAACCCCTTAAACTCTTTTTATTACCTTCTTTTGTAACAAAAACATTATCTTCAATATAATATGATGTTTTTATGAGAATTATTTGATTTACACTTACACATACCTTCGTCTAATGGTAAAAGAACATACTATTTCTGTGGGTGGAGAATTACTGCCTCATGAAACGATGATTGTTCAATGTTCTTTTAACACCTCTCATGGTGGCCATTAAGATGTCACTATATTTATATATGATATATATTATTTTTATGTTTTCCTTATTCTTCTGTATTTTTCATTTATGGCATACCTTTAGGATTTTCATTATGGGTAAACACGATAATTTCATTTTAGGAAGTACCGACTACTGCCCCCTCAAAGTGATTTGAATCGTTAATGCCATATGTGGGATGTGTAAAGGATGGAGTAAATGATTTTATATATGATATTATACCGGAATTATATTACACCTTTATATCATTATGATCTCATTCCATTAAATAGTAAATATAAATGAAAGTAGTGTTCATGCGTATGTAGGGCTTACCGTCTCCATGAACGGTGCATTTCATTTCTTACCTCTAAATATTATGTAATATTATAAATGCACATATATACTGGATATATATGATACATATGATATCTACATCATGAATATAATTCTTGATATAATGGATATTTTACCACATGAACAACTTGTAATTATAAAAAGTTTATGTTTCACTCAAGTACCAAAGGTCGACAAAACGGCCGTTATTAACTTAAATAATTACATAATGTTCATAACATGGTAATAAGTGATATAAACAAATGATTAAATTTATAAAGGTTCTTAAGTAAATAGAAATTAACTCTAGTTTATTATTCAAGAGGTTAAAGAACGGTCGAGTCAAGTCGGGCACGAGGTAAGGGCTTCGTCTCAATCTCCTTTCTTTTAGGAATATTTTGTTTTATACACAGCTTTATTTTATACGGTGTATAAACCCATTTGAATTTTACATTTATTAAAAAGGAATCTTTTTTATACAAAGAGTTTTACTAAATGACAAAAGGGAATGTTTTTTTTATCATATGTATGCGGCGACAACGACTTCTCCTCCGCCGTGACCATTATTTGAGTTTCATCTTTCTCTACAAGCCATAACTTTTTTTAAAATGAAAAATAAATACCATGTTTTACTTTTCTTTTATTTGGTTTTGAAAATGGTTTTATTATATCAATGTTTTGTATTGATATCTTATGATTGAAATGTGGAAATGTTATGTTTCCTTTATGCATGTTTTATGTGATACAATTATGTTATGGTTTATGATATTTTTAAACCTATTCATATGAGGAATGAATTGGACTTAATAAGTGATGGGGGGAGACCACTATAGCTCCTCTATGCATAGGTAGGTCTCATTAGACAAACTAGTGTCTTGGCACGAGACCTTGACAAAATATTATTTGTAGTCGTGGCACGAGGCCTTGGCTACGTGGTTATGATAGTCTGGCATTATGCATTCCATCATTTTGAAAGTGGTTATCGATATTGCATGTGATTATTAGACTAGTAAAATATCCATGTGAATAAGTAAATGACATTATTTCATTTTTTTTATACATATTATGATAAAGTTCAAGTTTAAAAAGCTTTTGTTTCAGTTATACATTTCCTTAAATGTTTATGTTTATTTATGAATGTTTTTGCTATATTGTTATCCTTACTGAGCATCTGAGCTCACCCCTTTCAATGTTTTAATTTTTCCAGAATGTGTAGAAGTATTTTATGAATGACCTGCAGGGATTGTTGGAAGGGGATATGAGTGTGGAATATGGAGACCATGTTTTTTTTCACTTTATGATGTAATGTAACGTTTATTAACCTATCTAGTGTTTCCAAGTCTACTAAACTGATCAGTCTTTCGAGACATGATCTTTTGTGATTATTCCAATGTTACGTAATAATGAACCGACTCTAGGTAAATGGGGTCAGGGTGTTACATGAGGTCCTCCTTCCCCAGTGAAGTTGGGAGGATGATGCTGCTGAAAAACCCACGTTAATTCAGCCATTGATGGGGCAAGACGCGGTGCTCCCTGGAAATACTGCATCATCCTCAAAAAATCTTCCCTAAACTGTGCATCGGTGTCTGCAACTGGTATAATTGCTGGTGCCAATGCTGGAATAGTAGGAGGATCTGCAGGAGGTCCCTGATCGACCATATCTAGTGTCTGATCACTGTCTAGAAGCTGACGTACAATCGGAGGACGTCTCGGTGGCATAACTCTGAAAGGTCAAAAGAACACCTTAGATCAGAATTAACAAAGACTAAAAACAAGAGTACCCGAGGGGAAGAGGAGAAAGAAACATTCAAGTTTTACAAAACATGACTACATGGAGTGTATAAAAACTACACAACATGTTCTTTTAAGCCATTCAAATGGGTGTGTACTTCTGCCACACATGGTCATGTAACGCCCAAACCACACGACATGTGGTCCCTACACACATCGTGTACTTAAACTCTACTCTCCTGCCCGAGTCTCCTTACATGGCTAGCCCACCCAGTCCTCTTAATCCTAGACTACACAGTGTGTTCAAGGACACGATATGTACTAGATAAGTTTCAATGACCCGTGTTGTTAGTTATACGGATGGCTAAACGGATCTCTCTATATGGCATGATCCATGGAAACATGGCGTGTACTTGAAGGACTTTGCCCAACCTTTGTTGTTCGTGACATGGATGGGTACTTAAGTTCCAAGGCACGACGTGTAAAAATAGGGCATGACGTTTAAAGTCAAAGTTTCATCCATCCGTGTCGTTAGTCGCACAGGTAGACACACGGTCACTACAACACGGTGTGTACTTATAGTACACGATATGTTCCTGAAGATTTTTCACACCCCGTGTTTCTGCTCACACAGTCAGAAACACAGTTTGAAAACTACACGGTGTGTATTCATAAAGTACACGCCGTGTATTTTGGGTTTTTCTAGGCAGTAGCCTCAGAAACTGCTCCAAAGCCCAGAAAACACAGAAAACAAAAGTTAAGGTGCCAAATTCCGATCTGTGAGGGCCCATACTCCGCAAAATCAATGTTTGGAATATCTTACATATCATATACAAGGAAAACAAGCAAATGATTCAACAAGTTCCGATTCATGAGGGCCCATAACACCTCAAGAATCGAAATTTGGCATTCATTTTAGTAAATCGCTATATAAATAATACCCTATCAACAACAGGTAATATATCAAGGCAACTATCACAACAGTATGAATATTTTACACATCATCTATCACAACAACATGAAATCACTAAATCATCCTAGATGGCATGGAAAAAATGCATGACATATGGTTTCTAGAAAGTTCCTATATGGTGCATGAGATGGCATACCCTCATCTCATCGGGTTGCAATAGAAATAAAAACTCAATAATATAAACAGTAACATCACAAATCATGTGAGTCACTCAAGGTGAAATCCTATCAACTTTAAAAATTGAAAAAACTGAAGAAATTGTAATAAACAAGGTAGATTGGCTTTTCCCTGTACACGGGTTAGCTACTCCTGGGAAAAGATTATTACCAAGTATCTATTCCATTCTATCCCTGACTATAGGCTCGAAACAGTAATTCAAGAGAAAATAATTCCTCTGATACCACTTTGTAACGTCCCGGTTCTGGAAGCCACCTAGAGGCGCCCCGTACCCGGTTGGTCACATAGACTCAAGCACATTTCCGCGAATGCCAGAGGCTGCTGACTAGCAGTGAGGGACTTGTGTGTGATGGTGGGGAAACTATGCCCTCATTGGAAGAGTTCACAATGAAAGTAAATAACACATGCAATAGCAGAAGCAGTAAATATCCAACAATAGTAAACAACAGAAAAATAAACAGTAAACAACTGGAGGACACACACATTATATGAAATGATGCATGATACATATATGTCTATGAAGGAAGCCAAATAAGTCAAAATGCTGAACATATTACTAAACCAAAGTACAAAAGAAAAGTAAATAGATAACTCCTCAGCATCAAAAGCCATAACTTGGTCTCATGCTCTCTAGCTCCACAACAAGTCATGTAACTGAAGTAGAAGGGCGCTTTCCCTTATCTATACCTGCAAAAATATAATCTGTTTGGGCCCAAAAGCATGACCCAAACAGAGTGTGAGACTAAATCTCAGTAGACAACCACCTGAAGATCTGTGCTTAATAGTCAGTGAGTATATGGCATGTAAAGTACAATAATCAGTGAGTAGTAAGTAGTAAATAGGATAATACACAGCAGTAAACAATCTGCAGGACAAACATGTAACATGGAAGAAAACAACTAACCACAAATAGGAAACCCTCTAGGAAGTACTCTTAGTCATCCCCTCTGGTCCTATGCAAGAAGTACCAACAACCCTCTGGGCAGTACACTGAGCCTAACCCCTATGGTTTGGTCATACGAAATTATAAGACTTTCTGAGGAAGCATACTCAGTCAATTCCCCTTATAGTCTAAGGTAGTCAGGGACTCTCTGCGGAAGATCACGCGGTCAATTCCCCTTATGGTCCCAAGTTCTAGAGACTCTCTGAGGAAGCTCACTCGGTCAATTCCTCCTATAGTCTAGAGTGGTTTAAGAAAATTCAAACAAAACAAAGACTCTCTAAGGAAGCTCACTCAGTCAATCCCCTTATAGTCTATAATGCTCAAGTCTCTTTGAGGAAGCTCACTCAGTCTATCTTCCTGTATTTTATAATATCCAAGACTCTCTGGTAAGCTCACTCGATCTATCCTCTATAGTCTATATTGTCCAAGACTCTCTGAGGAAGCTCACTCGGACTATCCCCTTATAGTCTATAGCACCAGGTTCTCATGACCCCATGCCATTCAGTGCATAATAATGCTATATGTAGAAAGAATACCTATAGATCTACTTGGCTAAAAAATATACAACATCTCAAGCATGTCAGGAAACAACACTCCATCCTACGGTCCAAGGCAGGAAAAACAGGTATAACGGCCAAAGGCGAAACAAGACCAAAAAGTCGTAACCAGAACAAGGCATGGGAAAAATATCTAGGAATATAAATTATCCTTATACATAACCAAATTACCTCTACAAAATCATAAAAGAAAGGAAAAAAACAACAGGGAAAAAACAGTAAAAACGCAATACCCCGTTCAAGGGTATTGGTGGGATTTGCACATAATACTCAATAACATTGAACGAAAAGGCACAAAACACCTACCTTGAAGCTAAGAGATCGATATACATGAACCAAGAGGATTTAATCTCCTTATAACTTCATAGATCTATGAAAATACACAAAATTTTCAACTCATGATAACTTGAAAAATATGAGGAATTGAAAAATGATGCTCTAGAAGAAGGAAGAGCTTACCGTTGCGGTTCCAACACAATTGACGATGGTTGATTCAGAGAACAGATTAAGGCTCGATGTTTCAAAGAATATCCGCAGCCATACGGGACGCTCTTGGTCAAAGAATCTGGAGAAGAAGCATGTTCTGGTGATTAGACGCAACCCCGGTTCGTTTAATGAAAAAAGAAAGTACACGACATGTACTAGGATTTTCCGTACTCTACTTTAAGCGGCCTCCACATGACCCCTACATGGCCATTTGTGTGGCCTGGATATGGCCAACACATGGCCTTACACGACATGGGAGTACACGATGTGTAATTAAAAAATTTCTAGAAACTCCTCTTTTCTCAAAAAACTCTAGAAAAAGGAAAAACATACCTGAAAAGAAGGTCCAAGTTATTACATAATTTATTTTTTATATTATTTTAGGGAAATTTTCGAAGAGATTTACATATATAATAATTTACGTAATGAAAAATTCAAAAATGTCACCAATTTTTTATCAATGTATATAATATTTAAAATATTGAAAAAATGGAATTTTTGAATAAATAATTATGGTAATTTTGAAAATAATTAAACTAATTAATTTTAGGTAATTTATTTTCAATTTTTATTAATTATATAATTACATTTAATGTTTAACCAATGACAATGTAGTAATTATTTAATTAATTGAAAAATAAAACTAATGATACAAAAAATATTAAAAGTAATTTAAATTCAATGAATTATTTTATTAAATGAATTTTTTAGATAAATATAATATGATAGATAGGTTTTAAAAGGATATATTCATGATCCACCTTTGTCATGATGTTTTTAAAGTCATGTTAAATGAATAGTATCAAAATTTAATTTAATTTTATTTTGTAATAGATAATATTTTATTAAATGTTATAAAATTCCTAAAATACTATCATGTGAAAATTAGTTCTAATTTTTTAATAATATATAAAATATTCCATTCATTTAATAATGTTCATTTTATAATAATTATATTGACCCCTAAATAGTAAAAACTCTATTACCATAGTAAAAGGTAAAACATGGTTTTTTGTGTTCCATGTGTTTATCTTAAAATTAATTTCACACATACATGAGATTTCAATTTGATAAATTATATTTAGTATTTATATCCAATGGGTAAAAATTATCTAATGAGGATTATTTTATTTCTAATCTTAGTGATAAATTATGTAGATAAATAAGATAGTCACAATAGTGAAAACTAAAATAGTAAAATTAATGAAACTTATAAGTAAAGGAAAAAAGATTAAAACATGTGTTTTTTTGTGTGTTGGGGTTTTGTATTGACCATAAAATATATCTAATTAATTATTTATCAATTTTATAGGGACTTTGGTCGAGTTTAACTTCCCATTATTGAATAGTTTTGAGTATTTACAAAAATGACACTCCTCCCCCATTATAAAAGCAAACTTACACTCCTCACTTATTCACACATATTTTTCCATTTTTCTCAACTGAAACCTTAGAAAATTTCTCCCCAAACTGAATATCCATGTTCTAGATATTTTTTTTATCCCATTATTCCAACCTATGTGTCCTTGTTAAGATATCCAAAAGATATTGTTCTAGGAAAAGCTAGTATTCTTCACTAAGACCCTTAATTTCACTTATTTTCTTACCAACTATATTCACATTTTCATAATTTAAATATAATAAAAAATGTATATATCATATAAATATATTTTATTATGCTTATGTAATAACCTACACCTGTCTCCTCTTCCATAAAATGGGAGCTAAAATCAACAATCGTGTGGATAGCGGACTACTGCCTCACGAATCGATATAGTTCGTTTTCCATCACCACCTATCACAACTGAATATAATGATGGATTTAACATATTTATAGGAAAATTATGAAATATTTATAATTATGTAATTATAATATCACATATACATTCATATATTCCATTTTATGGGAATATGATAACACAATTCACATGTACGGTGGACTACCGCCTCACAAATCAATGTGATTCAATCTTCACACAGGCTTTAAATGAAAGGTAATAATGGTATTTTAATGAAAATATATGTTATATGTGAAATATAAATTATTATATATGTTTAATATATTATTTATATTTTATAATTTTTATTCATCGAAAAAATGGAAACGTTGTCCATGCGAACGTACAACCCACCGTCTCCAGGAGCAGTGTACTAGATTTTCTATATCTTACATTTATTGATTAATATAAATACATATATAATGAATAGATTTAAAATTTATATCATTTTTATAATTCTATTTATGATTGAATCATGATAAAAACACAAGGAACGAAAATAAAAAATGAGAACATACAAGAAAAATGAATTAGTTATTACCCGAAATGTGATTTTAACAAGGAATTATTATTTAGGGGTAAATGAAAGGGAATAAGTAAATAAAATATAGTCTGACACATATTATTATTATAATTAAATTTATTTATAATATCCTTATATTTATTATATAGTAGTTTCAAGTGTGTACCAATGATGTTGATACTTAATGTCATGGTGTTTCTTCACAATTGGTCTTCTTTAGAAAATACATTATATTATGCAGTTATATTATTTTATGAAATGTAATTTCAGAACCCATGACATTTAATATCATTAATTTATTCATTTTCATGATATTTTATCTATCATTTATTATTATTATTTAGTTTTTCTTATGGTCCATTGTTACAATAGTGGTAATAGGTTTCACGATACAATCTAATCATTTACCACGATTCTTTATGATTATGATTCCAAAGATGAAATTTTATGATCTATCTATATATAAATTTTTTAATTTTATTCTACTATGTTTATTTAATAAAAATACATGTCTTCCTGCCATTTTGTTCTCTTTATGTACTCAATAGTTTAAATGAACGTTTTTAATAAAAAATGACTTTAGTTCTCTCCTCTATCTATAATTATTATCCCTCTATATCAATGTTTTCTATAATTTATTAAATAATTTAATTACTACTATACAATGACTGTTTAAATAATTTTTTTAAAATTTTTATCTTTTGGGAAAAAATTAAAAGGAATCAACCTGTCATTTTCTAAAAGGGTGCCAACTTTCTTTAGAAAAAAATGTGAAATGAATCTGTATTTTAATATTTTCAACATGAATGGAATTTCATGTCATCATGAACACATAATGTTTTAAATATGAATTCATTACTATCAATATTTATTTCCAAAGAAGAATATTTTCATTTTTTTGTGATTTTTCATTATAAAAATGTTAATTTTCATTATAGAAAGGATATTTTCATCAAGAAATGTTTCAAATTATTTTTAAATCTTACTTTACAAGTTTCCAAGGTTACTTTCAAATAAAATTATATTTTTTTTATAGAAAATAATTTCTATTTTTAAAGGCTATTTACACATCAAATGTTCTAAGTGATATTTAAAAATCATTTTACATCTAAGAGGACAGCCTTTATTGTTACTTAAGATATATTCAGGATATGATCCAGTGATACCATCCTTAATATTTATCAAGATGTTTTATGTTTTTGATGACATGATTCTTATGAAACTCAATTATTATTCCCTGGGTTATGGTTTATTTGAATAATGAAATGATTAGGAAACCTATTTATTTTTCATGGGTTATAAATTGATGAAATTTTTATGAAACGAATTTCATTTAATGGGTTTTGATATGATGAATTTTATATGATTTTGTGGAATATGTATATATGATTTTCATTATGTGATGGGTGGGACCAATGTATCCCTCTAATAGATTGGGTAAATATTGATATCTCATTAGATAAAAAAGAATATAATGTCGAGTGAACTTAGTTTAGTAAGATAATTTTTCTAATATGATATTCATGGGAGTGAACCTTGACTACTACAAAGTATTTTGGGAGTGAACATTGACTACAATGATGGTTTTGGGAGTGAACCCAATCCAATATGATTTTCTTGAAAATGGTTCTTAGATATTAAAAAAATAGTTTTGATTATTATGCTTATTCCACAACTACATGTCTTATAAAAATGTTATTCTCACATGGCTCATATTCGTTGATTACATAATGATTTTTGTCTTATGAACTGGAAAGATTTAGGCTGTGACTCAAGTTTATGATCTATGATATTCTGGGTATGTTTTAAAAATTTTATTCTTGTTTTATCATACCCTTAAAATCATGTAATTTTTATATGATAATTCTTATCTACCTTGTTTACCCATACTGAGAATCTATTCTCACCGTTTATTATGTTTCCTTTCCCCATGTTATGAAGAAAGGTTTTATATATGGTATGTCTAAGAAGAAAAACCATGTTAGAATATCTTTATAGGATATTTTTTAGAATATATTTCTAAATACAGAGATTTTGAATCTAGTCTCAAAAGTCACTAAACCTTTATGATACTCTAGTGAGTTATTTTGACATGTATTCAATAATCCTAAATAATGATGTAATATTTATTTATGTAAATATAGGTTCATTTTTGTTTGAATCAAAGGAAATGATAATTTAATGTTTAGAAAATAGGATGAGAAAACATTTTTTGAGATCCATAGGGATATGTATAAGAATATGTCTAGTGATAAGTAGAAGGATAAGTCTAAGGATAAATCAATGTATCAGAAATTATCCTGATATTTTTATTAAGGATAAAGTGAGTGGTTTACAAGAAATTTCATACTTATATAGATATTATTATTGGATGTGAATTTAGAATAGAATGACTTATGGGTAATAACTATTAAAGGGAACATTGATATAGATTCAATCATTACTTAATGCTTGAAAATGGGCCTTGCTACGCACCTAGTTTGAAACTCCCAGGGGATATGCTTTGTAAAGTTAAAAAATCTTCATGAACCATCATGATGGATGTAAATATATTATGATTATGAATAACCTAGGTTAAACCTAAGGTTTTTTAGAATGAAAATAATGTCTAAAAATTTATACATCGTATAAATTTTTTATCATGATTTATGGGGATTATGTTATAAGTATTGATTCTCACACTAAGAATTTTTTTAGTCAAAGGTGGGAACCATAAAGAACCAGGTTAATGTTGATTGTGATATAAAATGTGATGATGAGAAACCAAATGAGATGATGAATTGAGTGAAGTATATTGTGATTATTCCTAATCATTTATCATAATAGATGACTAACAACTTTCTCCTTAACCAAATCTTAAAGACACTAAAGAAGAGAAGGATAGAGTTCGTTGGCTGATTAGGTGGTGGAGACTATGGAGGAAATAATATTAAATTTCTTATATATTGATAATTTATTAATAATCAAGCCAAGGAATTTTTCAATAGAACAAGAAGATGATTTATTTGTGAAAAAAGGACACCATGTATACAATTATTGAGGAAAATTGAAAATTTCAGGTAATGAATTAGATGAGAATCATGGTTTTAGAAGCCATCATAAATGGTTTAATGGTATAAATGAAATTCCCCGTCCCCAGTTACCCAGATTCAGTGCTTTATTACATAACATTGACATGATACAAAGAATCAAATCCTGAAATAACGATCAGTTTAGTATTATTGGATATAAGATACATACATAAGTTCAACATTACAACTTGAAAAAAAATATAGCACCAATTTATTCCATTAGAAACATCCAAGTCTCCTAGATTATGCCTGTAAGTCACTCATAACTAACTTCATCATATCCTGAAAAAATGAATCATAAGAAAGGGGTGAGCTCAAAATCTCAGTAAGGGTAAACAATACACCATAAGATAACATAAAAATTAGGCATGATGAATAATTAAAAACACATTCCTTTAAAAATATTAAGCATGAACACTTTATGGAAGGAATAGGTGCTTAGTAAATAATTCCATAATAAAATATATTAATGGGTATTGTACTAGTCGAATAACCACATGAACCATCATTTTTATTTTCATAATGAGGGAATGTATAATGCCATACATTCTGAAATCTTTTTTCAAGGAATCATCAAATACCACATCTAATTGTATCATGAGACCTACCGATGCACCGAGGAGCTATATAAGTCTCCACCCATCACATACTAAGTCCAATACATTCCTCATATGAAAAGGTTGAGACATAAAATAAACTTTCATATTAAAACTATCATATAAAAGGTCAATACTTTAAACATAAACCATGAATGGTATAAAAATAACACATCCATAGTCAAACATATAACAAAACCTTCAATAAAATATGGAATATTTGTATCATAATAAGTCAACATTCAACAAGTTTAAAATACATCAATGGATGTTAACATAGATGAAATGAAAACAATTTGAATGAAATACCTCTTTCTATTTTGAAACCATTTAGGACTCAAATAATTACAATATAAAACATTTATTTTGAAAATATTCTTATAATATTTTAATGGAAGCTTCAATGATGTTATAACGACGGAAAATAGCCGCACCCACCGTATAAGATAAAAAAACATTCTTACCTTAATTTTGTCGAAAAGGTCACAAAGTACCACGTTTGGAAAATGACGAAAAGATTTCTATCAAAACATATAAGGTCAAATAATGGTATAAATGACTTTGACCCCTAGTATATTACATAGTTAAAATGTATTGAAATAAATTTTTAATAAAACATGTATGTGGATGATAAAGAGGTCCAAGTAGATACTTACGTAAAAACAACCTCAGATAATAATGAGATTGTGAAATTTACCCTTACCTTGTAATTTTCCTTAGTCGATGGTATGTTAACCTCCTATATAATAGTTAAAACATTGTTATAAAATTATACAATAACTATATACATAAATATTATATCATATATGATCCTCTAATATTGATTTGTTAATAATATTTCAGTAGTATCATCATTTTGGGTGTTAACTGATTCATTTTCCTTTATATGCTTGGTTACATAAGCCTTGTTTGTTATGTATAAGAGGTATTTGATTCATATAAAAATGATATTATGTTCATAAAAATTATTTTTAATCATAAAATGAAAATTATTCTTAAATGATTATGATGGGGAAATGAATCACATCACGTTCATGGAGACTGTAATCCGTACGTATGCACGAGCGACAATATCACTATATAGATGGTGAAATCATATGTAATTGGATGATATATCATATATACAGAATCAATAACATGTTATATTTATTATTTACATCAGTTAAACTCATTATTATACCCATCCAAACAATTAAGTGTTTGAATAACAAACTACACCACAACGTGGAGACGGTAAACCGTACGTACGCACGTATGGTGACTTTGTAATTCATATGATGGATAGAATAATGAATATTTGTGTAACATTTTTATAATAAAATCATAATTTATATAATATACGGGATTTATTATTTTATAATGGAAACAACAAAGAGAGATGAAGTGGAAGAAGAAAATAACTTTAAAGAGGTGATGAAATATTTACCTCTTCTTTGGGTTCTTCCTTTTGATCTGATCAAAAGGGATCCTTAAGTTCATTTTATGACCAATGGTCGGACTCTAGGATTAAGGGAGGATATTTGGGAGGATATTTTGGCAGATTTTGGCCTATAAAATGGATTTGGAGGTGTGAAATTAATATAAGAGTAAATTCCCTTTTATAAGAGAGGTGAGGGTCACTTTAGGAAAAGCTTGAAATATTATTTTACAATAAAATAAATTTCAGTTTCTAATGTATCCAAAATGATTTATTTAAAAGATAAGGTGGGGATGGGTCAAAAACCTCTCAACCAATAGGTTTTAGATAGGTGTAGGTCACCATATTTACCTTATCTTTTAGATTTAAATCTTAGTTAAATAGTTTGACATTTACCATGTCTCTTTGTATTTTTATATTATATGGTTAATAAAATTACTATAAACTGACAAGAAAACCCCAAGTGGTTTAATATTAATATATGTAACCTTATATAAGTCCTTTGGATGATCCTTAGATTTTTTATGAATATTATATCAATTAATAATATAGTGTTTTTTTTAAAACTCAACTATGACAATTTTGACACTATTTAGTATTTGATTTTTTAAAGCCATTAAAACTTTATAACTTCAAATAAAATTTATATAACGAACCCTAACATGTCATATTAACCTATAAAATTAGTTTAATTCATCATAAGTCTCAAATTACATTTATTTGGATATTTATAATATCAACTATTTTAATATTTCATTAATAAGATAATCACTGCATCATCATTGTGTCATAAATAAATTAAATTATTTAATTTCTAAAACTTATAAATAAAATAATATTATTATAACGACCCATAATTTACATAAATTTTCATTACTTCAGAGTTTAAGCACACTTATTACAACATATAACAAAACCATGAAAGGACCGTATAGGTATACAGTCTTTAGAAACTGGGAAACATAAACAACTGGTTCATAAAGCATCTACTTTGCCTCCCATTCATTTCATCATATCTAGAGTCCCTTTTTGGAATATCCTACTTAATAACCTTCTTCCTGACCTGGGGAAATAAAACATACAAAAGGGTGAGCTCAAATTCTCAGTAAGGGTAACAAAAAGAAATATCGATCACATCATATACATAAGAACATAACTTTTGGAAATCTTAACCTGCAAAAGAGATCATAATTTCATAACATGGGATAAATCATATGACAACCCTGCTTTTTATTACAACTTAAACATGCTTTATTACATAAAACTTCACTTGATACAACAAAGAAGATCGAGAGGTTTAGTGTCTTTGGGGCTTAGGATCATTACATAAAAAGTTTAAACTTGAAATACAACATCCTTATTGAAAACTTCCTTTACATGACCACTACATTCCTTCGTACTTAGCATTGCATGGAATAACCTGAGGACATGCATAAGAAAAGGGTGAGCTATAAAGCCCAGTAAGGGAGTACATAATGAATAACATGAGGAGTACAATACATGTTAGGCAATAGGCATATCAATAGAGCATAAGAGAGACATGTACATAAAGGCATGATAAAGCATGATAATCATAACATGGAAATGTGGCAACAACACTTAACATTGAATTAGCATGAGCCAAGGCTCATTGCACATGGAGCATGAGTAAACCCTCATTGCACTTGAAGCACGAGTAAACCCTCGTTGCACTTGAATTAGCATGAGTCAACACTCATTGCACATGATGTATCATGATACTATACTTTACCCAATGCATTGGAGTGCTATCAGGGCGCACCCTTCTTAAACATTTCATTTCATGCATAAGTGTGCCACATGGATCATAAAACATGGATTCATAAAACATAATCATTTCTTCCACGATAAAGGAATGTGGAATTCATACATGAAACTTTACAATCAATACGTATATGTGCATAAAGGTGAATACCCTTGATGGAGAAATGGGCATGGTATTCACTACACAAAGACATTGGCTTAGAAAATTGGTGCGATTTCGGCAGCGTAACGGCGTGACATAAGAATTCATAAAAAAGGTTGATGAGAGAGAAAGGGGTTACTCATCATATTTACATGTAATGGACAGTAAGGAGATCATATATATACATGTCCCAACAATAGAAATGGAATTTAGATTCCTGATACAAAAGTATTGCTTGAATGTAAAAGAAAATAGAGAGAAGTTCCTTTCGGAATTTCGGCATAGTAACGGGTGTACATGGGAGGCATTTAATGAGAGAGAAAGGGTTCTCCCATAATTCAAACAATAAGAGGACAGTATGGGGGAGGTGCGAAACCATACCCCAACATTCATAAATTAAATTAAAAGGGCAATACAACTTAAAGAAAATTGACAAAAAAAGAGAAAGGAAGAAAAACCCTTACTTGGAAGTGTGCTTCCAAAGGCTAGAGAGAGGCTTGTGAGAGGCTTCTTGGGAGCTTGGGGCACCTTGAGAGGATTATAGAGAGAGTAGGGCATAGTTTGGACGAACTTCAAGGGCTTTGAGTGAGGAGGAAGTGGGAGCTTGGGTGGGTTTATATAGGAAAGGTGAGAGAATTCTTTATTATTTAGGTTTGGGACCCCTTATATTAAAATAATCCAAACCACAAACCATCCCATGGTATTTGCCCATGGTTTCTGGAAAAGGAGAGAGGAAAACAATATTTTACAAGGCCAAGGTCCGAACTTATTAAAAAATTAGGGTTGCTTATGTGGAGGTGAGTCACACTCCCATGGAAATTAATTTAAAAAGGCAAAGTGTTGAATAAGTCTTGAGGGCTCCATTAATGCTTTGAAAAGTGATTCAAACAAACCCAAAACCTCATTATTTTAATGATAAAACATATATTGTCCGAACCTAAGGATTATGGTATTTTATTACATCACCATTGGGTCATTATGATGTCATAAATCACATTATATATTTAAAAGGTATTTAATTTTTACCCAAAAATTGGACTGTCTCAGAAAATTATGAAAAATTCACCGTTGGATAATTTCGACGTCCTGATTCCAAAAATAATATTTATTTTATCTAAATAATTTTCTAAATATGTGAATTTGCACTTTTAAAATAAAAACCGACATTTATAAAAAATTCACGGGTTTTGACAGAAATGGCTTTCAAACCTTAATAAAAATTTTAATTGCATTCATAAAATTATAAGATCATTTATATTTAAATAAAAAATTAATTTAATATTAATAATAATATTTTATTAAAATATTATTTAATTCAAAAATCCTTTAATTTAATAAAATATAATTCTTAATTAAATAATAACTAAAAACATCATTTGTACTTTAAAAACTAATTACAATGCATCAAAAATGACTAGAAATTATATTCATTATTATATACAAAAATAATGTACATGAACATGGTGCTACTTATTTGTTACATAACCCCTTAAAATAGCCGCATAAGACCTAAGGGTAAGGTGTGCGATGGTGACAGACTCTTGGGGTTGCTCGGATAACATCGCTCGAGTGGTAATCTCTATCAACTTCCATTTTTCCCGTAGACGATCACGTTCGAGCTTGACTTGATGAAGCTCAGCTTGGGCTTGGTCAAGGGCAAAGCCCAAAGACGCCACCTCCTTTCCGAGCTCCGACAAATGGGCTTCGTAAGGGGCAATTCTACTGGATGAGGCCATCGCTTCCTTTGTCTGAGTAGAAAATTGGTTCGTTAAAGCCTTATATTTAAACTACCCAGATGATCACTGTTCAACGGCTATAAAAGTAACGGCCACAAATCTTAACGTTAAACTAAAGAAGTTGACATCATATAAAAACATAAAGAAACATTTAACTGGATCAAGAGGGATTTTCCATTAATGAAATTTTGGGTCGTTACAAATCATAGTAGTGAAATGTAATCCCAATAATCATAAATTAAAACATAAAACTTTGTGACATACACACATAATCATAGAGAGTAATTTCTTGTTAGTCAAGACTCATTGCCAAGACTATCTTAGTGGACAAAGTCCATTTCTGAACCGAGTTCACTCCTCGTTTCAGTCCTGTTTCACTGAACCGGTTTAACCTGCCGTTCCAGCCATGTCTATCTCATGAGATATAAAATCTTTAGCCAATGCATTGGAGGGAGATATAGGTCCCACCCATCTCATAATGATACCATTATTATGTGTGCCACAAAATCAGAAACCATACATCATAGCATAACCCATGTAATAAAAATGGGAATCTTAAACATCGTGACATCATAAAAAAATTCATATAAGATAATGGAATTCATAAAAATATAATTCCATCACAAAATAATCAAATAAATTTAATAATATGGATAGAAACAGAATCCTTTATTATCTTAGATGGAAAATAATTTTGATAAAACACTTGAACACCATTCTTGAGGAAAATATCCTTTCTGCTTCAAAAACACTTTTCATTTCTTAACATGTCGTACAATTATAAACTAAAAGAAGCTGATTAAAAATAATCTTGAAAACTTTTAAATGAAGCTTCTTGGAAATAACGTTTTAAAAATCCATTCATGCCGTATAAGTTAAAAAACACATTCTTTGTAATTTTGTCAGAAAAGTCAAAAAGTACCTCGTATGAAAAACGACAAAAGATTTCTTTCATATCCTTTACTAAAAACTCACCGAAGGGTAAAATTGTATTTTAAAAATTGTATGTGGATGGAAATAATATTACATATTGAGGAAACATGGATGTGGATGATAAAATACACCCTAGTAAATACTAAATTATAAACAATCTCGGATAAAAATGAGATTGTGATATTTCCTTTACCTTAGGTCCGATTTGTCTCGTAAGTGTCCAAACCTCCTGTATAATGATTTAAATAATGTTATTGACTTATTCCAGAATCATAATTATTATTATGATATCATATATGCTCATATTCTTAGCTTCTTAGTAGTAATATTTCATTGCTACTTGTTATTCGGGTGTTTATAACTTTTTGTTCTTATGCGGGTTTTGTCGAATAAATTCTTATTATTATCTTTAGGTTCTAGATACATCATTTCCAGAATGGTATTAATGTACTATATATCATATTTATTCATTCAATTCATTTATATAATAATTATGCAATGAAGATCATGTAGAACAAATCGCATCACAGCGTGGAGACGGTATTCCGTACGTACGAACGAGCAATGATATCGTTCCCATGATCGTGGAATTATATTGGAGTGTATGTATACTATTTCAGAATCAATATCACTTTAAAATAATAATATATAGTAATTATTTACACCATTATACCCATCCAAGTAAGGTGGTGTGGGAAAATAGATTACACCACGGCGTGGAGACGGTATTCCGTACGTACGCACGCACGGTGATTTCGTTTTCCATAGGATGGATAGATGTTGAAATAGGGTTTTTTCATTCTTATAATAAAATATCAGTATATGAGTGATACTGATGTTATTACTTCATAATGAAACAACTAATTAAGAAGATGTTGAAGAAGAAAGAATTTGGAAAGGATCGGTAATGGATATTACCTCTTTTTGGCGCGCCTCTTCTTAACCTCCTCTTAGGGCACTAGGGTTGGTCTTTGAAGAAGACCAGAACCTCTAGGATGATTCTAGGGAAGTGGGGAAGTGAAATGGGCAGGGTTTGGCCGAGATTTAAGGCTGAAATTGGTTTGAGGAGGATAGGGAGGAGTTCCCTTTTATAATGGAGGAGAGGGGCACCTTTGGAAATATAAGAAATATTAGTTTATTTTAAATCCCAAACCCACATAAAGACTTCCAAAATGACTCATATCTGAATATTAGATGATATAGGGTTGTAATATAATAAACCAATAAAATTTAGACATATTAGGAATTTATTTTAAACATTACCAACTTGATTTATCCTTATTTATCAATTTAATTTTATTTGTCGTAATAATATTCTAAATTTTAAATTATTATTAATAATTACATATGTGTTGTGAATTTTCCATAATTTGACACTTTATGAAATTTTCGACCATATAAATTTTAATTTATAATTTTTAAATATTTTTGTGATTTTTAAACAATTTTATAATATGTTATTTTTATAAAATAACAATAGTGTCAATTTTGACAGTATTCATTTTTTTGAATTTAAATAAAATATATACAGAGGATATGTTCGAACTAAAAGCTTTCATAGATTAATAAAATTTTATATGTATCTAGAAAATTAGTGTAGCACATTAAATAGTGCATATAATAATTATTTTAATATTTTAAAACCATTTATTTGATATTTTAATTAATAAAATAATTTCAACATCACTATTGTGTCATAATTAATGATAATTATTTAATCCCGAAAAATTATAAATAAATTCCTATGATGTAGATAATTGTATTAGATTTCTGGAGACTATTCATGTTCTATGTTTCATTAAGTTTATCACCAAATTATAATTATTGTACTTATAAGATTTAAGAAAGTGACATGTTGTCACATTCTTTGGTTTTAATAATAATTAAATTATTTTCATGGAAAAAAGTCTATTAAATGAATCTAATCTGACCCTTAGGTGATATGGGTCGACTTTGAGTCATCTAATAGGATTTTGGCAGGTGTTAGGGTAATTTTATAATCTTATATTTACCCTTAATTACCCGATTTACCTTTAACTATGGTAAATAAAATTTACTGTAGTTACTATTCATAATGCCCAAAAATAAAAAGTATCCTATTAACATAATTTGGACCCAATTATTCTGAATATGGAATCCATTTTTCAAAATTCAAAACATATAAGTTACAGTAATTAATTTAAAATAAATCTCGTTGTTAAGAAAATGGGTTTTAGAAGTTAAAACATTGCCAAAGATTGAAATGTTTTTACCTATGAATTCAATGTGAAATTAATGCTAATGACATAAATTATATTAAATGGTAAAAATATATTCTATCTATACTTTAAAACCAATCAATATTATTATTTAACCATATAAATTATCTCAATGAAAAAAGTTGTTTTTAATTAAAAATTAGCGTATGTTTACTATTCATCAAAATATGAAAGTTATCAGAAAAATATGAAAAATTTATCCAAAGCAAATTTTTATATCCTGATTCAAAACAAGAATTTTATTTTGTCAAATTTAACTTATAAATGTGTCAAAAACTATATTTAATGTGGGTGCGCCATCAAAAGGCAGCAAAACTGCATTGTTTGATAAATACTTATTTTACACAAAAAAATTATTTTGTTCTCTTACCATGTTCTAGAAAATGTGCAAGATGAATAATAATGTTGTAAAATTTAAAATTCAGTTAATAATATTCATAACGGATACTTTATAATATTATAATAATATATCATTGTTTAGTGGAACTCGGTATTGCGTACTACACACGCTATCGAGGAAGGTCGAGATTGCGTGTAGCGAAAGATTCCTTTGATGATTTATATAACATAAAAACAAAATATTTCTAATAAAAGTCTCGGGTGTTACATTCTATCCCCCTTAAAATGAATTTTTCCCTTGAAATTTGTCACTTTGTAACAAACAGATGAGGATACCTCTCCCTCATCACATCCTCAAGCTCCCATGTAGCTTCTTCTAATTGGTGGTTCCTCCATAAAACATTCACCAAGAGAGTGGTCTTGTTTCGTAGGACTTTTTCACTATGATCCAGAATCTCTATCGGTTGTTCTTCATAAGAAAGATCTTGCTCCAGTGGTACAACTTCTGAGCTGAGTACATGTGAAGGATCAGGTATGTACTTTCTCAGGAGAGATACATGGAACACATCGTGAACTTGAGAGAGATTCGGTGGAAGCGCCAATCGGTAAGCTACCTTCCCAACACGATCCAATATTTTGAAAGGACCGATATATCTTGGGCTCAACTTCCCCTTCATTCCAAATCTCATGACCCTCTTCCAGGGAGATATTCGTAAGAACACTTTATCACCCACTTCAAACTCTAGGTCTTTTCTTCGGTTGTCGGCATAACTTTTCTGTCGACTCTGAGCTTCTCTTATGTTTTGTTGAATAGATCGGACCTTTTCTACCATCTCATCAACAATATCAGGTCCTAATAGATTTCTTTCCCCAACTTCATCCCAACAAGTTGGAGTCCTACATTTCTTTCCATAGAGAGCTTCATAAGGAGCCATCTGAATACTGGAGTGAAAGCTATTATTATAAGAAAATTCCACCAAAGGTAGGTGTTGATCCCAACCACCTTTGAAATCCATAGATAAAGATCTCAACATATCTTCTAGAGTTTGAATTGTTCTCTCAGACTGACCGTCTGTCTAAGGATGATAAGCAGTGCTGAAACTGAACTCTGTATCCAAAGTATGCTGAAGACTTCGCCAGAACTTTGAGGTAAACCTCGGATCCCGATTAGATATAATAGAAAGTGGTACTCCATGCAATATTACCACTTCCTTCACATATATCATGGCAAGATGATCTAGAGAGAAATCCTCTCTAATAGCAATGATGTGTGCAGACTTTGTAAGATGATCAACTATGACCTAGATAGCATTATTGCCTTTGCATGTTTTAGGAAGTCCTGTAACAAAGTCCATAGTGATGTTTTCCCATTTCCATTCGGGTATGGGTAATGGTTGTAACATCCTCTTAGACTTCTGTCTCTCAGCTTTAACTTGCTAACAAACCAAGCATCGAGAGACATATTCATCAACATCTCTTTTCATGCCATCCCACCAGAAGTACTCTTTCAGGTCCCTATACATCTTCGTGCTTCCAGGATGAATAGAAAATGAAGAACTATGAGCCTCATCCAGCAGCTCCTTCTTCAATTCGGGGATGGGAGAAACACAAACCTAATTCCTAAACTTTATTATCCCATCACAATCAAGGTTGAATTCAGGAACATTTCTCACCTTCTTTTGTAACTTGACATCTTCTTTCTGTGCCTCTTTAATCTTCACATGTATAGATGGTTGAACATTCATTTGAGAAAGATACGATTTTCCCCTTTCATTATAATTCCAAGATCGATCCTTTGTAAATCCTTAAATATTGGATCTTTTGTGATCCTCATCATGGAAAAACTGGCATGGTCTTGTCAACTTAATGCATCTGCCACCTTGTTTGCTTTCCCAGGGTGGTAATGAATTGAGCAGTCGTAATCCTTAATCAGATCCAACCATCTTTTTTGGTGCATATTCAACTCCTTTTGTGTGAAAATATACTTTAAACTTTTATGATCAGTATAAATATCACACCTTTCATAATAAAGGTAATGCCTCCAAATCATTAATGAAAAGATTACCGCAGCTAACTCCAAATCATGAGTTGGGTAATTTTGCTCATGTATTTTCAACTGTCGTGAGGCATAAGCTATCACCATATCATTTTTCATAAGAACACACCCCAAACCCTTCTTGGATTCATCACTGTAGATCACAAACCTTTCTCCACTACAAGGCAGTGTGAGCACAGGTGCACTGGATAACCTTCTTTTCAACTCCTTGAAATTCTCTTCACATTCCTCCATCCAAACAAACTTAACTCCTTTCTGAGTCAACTTTTTGATTGGATTAGATAATCGTGATAAATCTTTCTCAAAACGTCAATAATATCCATCCAAACCAAGAAAACTTCAGATCTTAGTCACTGTTGTTGGTCTCGACCATCTTTTGATAACCTCTATTTTTGCTGGATCTACAGATATCCCCTCTTTTGAGATTATGTGACCCAAAAATGAAACTCTTTGAAGCCAAAATTCACACTTGGTAAATTTGGCATAAAGCTTCTCCTTTCTCAGGGTCTTCAATATAATTCTCAGGTGATCTTCATGTTCTTACTTGCTCTTTGAATATACAATAATATCATCTATAAAGACTACCACAAACTGATCAAGATAGTCTCTAAAGACTATTCATCAGATCCATGAAGATAGCAGGGGCATTAGTAAGACCAAATGGCATCAATATAAATTCATAGTGTCCATACCTTGTACGTAAAGCCGTCTTTGGTATATCCTCCCTTTTGACCCTTAATTGGTGATACCCTGAACGAAGATCAATCTTGGAAAAGTATTTAGCTCCTCGTAGTTGGTCAAATAAGTCATCAATGCATGGGAGAGGATATTTGTTCTTGATAGTGATCTTTTTAAGTTCTCAATAATCAATGCAGAGTCTCATTGATCCATCTTTCTTCTTAACAAACAAAACAGGTGCTCCTCAAGGTGACGCACTAGGGCGTATGAACCCCTTATCAAGATTCTCTTGGAGTTTCTTCTTCAATTCCTGCAACACAATTGCGGATATTCTATAAGGGGTATTTGAAATAGGCAAAGCACCTGGTACGAGTTCTATTGAAAACTCAACTTCACGATTTGGTGGGAGACCCAGTAATTCCTCCGGAAAGACATCATCAAACTCCCGTACAATGGGCATATTCTTAATCGTGAGTTTCTCACCAAACATTTGAGATAAATAACCTTCATTTAGTGGAATCAATACCCATAAAATGGAATAAATTTCCACTATAAGGTTATGTTCATCCTTGCATCGATAGACGATCATAGATTGATCTGGAATATGAAATGTGACTTCCCTTCTTTGGTAATTGATATGATCTCCATGTAGAGAAAGCCAATCCATGCCAAGAATCACATCATATTCCACTATAGGAAGGATCACAAGATTTGTAGGAAGCACTTTCCCACAAACTTCAATAGGAGAAGAATTATAAACTTTTGATGCGATTGTTGTGCCATTAGGGGTTGTCATAGCTAACTCAACATCTAAATGTTGAGGTAATATGGTGATATCCTTAGAAAATTCTTCAGAAATAAAGGAGTGGGTGGATCTAGAATCAAATAAAACATTTTCTACTTTAGAGTGGATGGTAAGTGTACCTTTCACCACATCGTTATCGTACTCCACATCTCTGATAGAAATTGCCTGTGACTTTCCTTTGTCTTTATCCTTAAGAGTTTGTTGACGTCGACCATCATCATCAACCCTTGGATTTGGGCATTGATTGGCATAATTCCACATCTCCTTGCACTTGAAACATTAAAGTGTAGTAGGTTCATTCTGTGTGTACCTTCCTTTGTTTGCATCATTAGACATCTTCTTCCCATCATTGCGGCATTCAAATGCCCGATGACCTTCCTTTCCACATTTGAAACATTTACTTGTCCCTTTAAGACAACTCCCTCCATGTTTCTTTCCAAAATTTGAGCATAAGGGAAAGCTCATATTCTTTTCAGTGTGCTCTTTATATTTTCCTTTGAATTACATTTTCCTCTTCTTGTCAAACCCATATGACTGATGGGTTACTCCAATCTCCATCTCGACTTTGAGAGCACATCGAACGATTTCCACATAGCTATTCAAGTCCCTTATGGCTAACTCCCTTCAAAGACATGGTTTTAAGCCACTAAAGAATCGATCGATCTTACTCTCAGGTTGGATAATAATACCAGAAGCGTACCTTGAAAGTCTTGTAAAATTTGCTTCATAAGTACCAAAAGATTCATCATCCTTTTGCTTCAGTTCAAGAAACTCTTTCTCCATCTTTGTTTGGAGAATATGAGGGACGTACTTATTGAAAAATAAGTTCTTGAACTCGTCCCATTCCATGGACTCAATTTCATCCCTTTTCCTTGTATTCTTAATAAGATTCCACCATTGATCAGAATCTCCTTCCAAATGATACACTGCTAGGATGACTTTATCATGTTCAGAACATTCAAGAACTGAAAATATATTTTCAGTAGTACTAATCCATTGTTCAGCAACTAATGGATCAGTAGACCTACTGAAAGAAGGTCGACGCTGCCTCATGAAGGATTCAACAGAATGTTGCTCCTTCCTTTTCTCGTTTGGAAGTCCTACATGATTCATATCTTGAGAAAGTTGTGTGAGCATGGCTACAAGATTTTGCATTCGAGCTCCCGTAACGTTTGGTTGCTCAGGGGGACAATCATTGCATTGCCCGTCGCATTCCGCATTAACACGGTTCCTTCAGGTTCCAGCCATTGACTAAAACCAAGAAGAATAGTGTGAGCAACACTAATTAAAATAGGAAAACAACATAATCAAGAATAAAATTTCACACTTAAGGTCTTATCATAGGTTGTTCATGGCCATTTCTAAAACACTAATATTGTGTTCTATTCTTAGACTTATCCTTAGGATTCTTACTAAGGATTTCACATCCTAGTTTCCAAAGGTTGACTATACCATTCCTCTGATACCAACTATAACGACCCATACTTTACGTACATTGTCATTACATCAGAATTTAAGCACACTTATTACAACATATAACAAAACCATGAAAGGACCGTATAGGTATAGAGTCTTTAGAAACTGGGAAACATAAACAAATGGTTCATAAAGCATCTACTTTGCCTCCCATTCATTTCATCATATCTAGAGTCCCTTTTTGGAATATCCTAATTAATAACCTTCTTCCTGACTTGGTGAAATAAAACATACAAAAGGGTGAGCTCAAATGCTCAGTAAGGGTAAACAAAATAAATATCAATCCCATCATATACATAAGAACATAACTTTTGGAAATCTTAACCTGCAAAAGAGATCATAATTACATAACATGGGATAAATCATTGTAGTGAAATGTAATCCCAAAAATAATAACGCAAAACATGAAACTTTGTGGCATACACACATAATCATATAGAATCATTTCTTGTTAGTCAAGACTCATTGCCAAGACTATCTTAGTGGACAAAGTCCATTTCTGAACCGAGTTCACTCCTCGTTTCAGTCCTGTTTCACTGAACCGGTTTAACCTGGCGTTCCAGCCATGTCTATCTCATGAGATATAAAATCTTTACCCAATGAATTGGGGGGAGATATATGTCCCACCCATCTCATAATTATACCATTATTATGTGTGCCAGAAAATCAGAAACCATACATCATAGCATAACCCATGTAATAAAAATGGGAATCTTAAACATCGTGACATCATAAAACAATTCATATAAGATAAAGGAATTCATAAAAATATAATTCCATCACAAAATAAACAAATAAATGTAATAATAGTGATAGAAACAGAACACTTTATTATCTTAGATGGAAATTAATTTTGAAAAAACACTTGAACTCCATTCTTGAGGAAAATATCCTTTCTGCTTCAAAAACACTTTTCCTTTATTAACATGTCGTACAATTCTAAACTAAAAGAAGTTGATTAAAAATAAACTTGAAAACTTATAAAGGAATATTCTTGGAAATAATTTTTTAAAAATTCATTCATGCCGTATAAGTTAAAAAAACATTCTTTGTACTTTTGTCGGAAAAGTCAAAAAGTACCTCGTACGAAAAATGACAAAAGATTTATTTCATATCCTTTACTAAAAACTCACCGATGGGTAAAATTGGATTTAAACAATTGTAGGTGGATGGAAATAATATAAAATATTGAGTAAAAATGGGTTTGGATGATAAAATACACCCTAGTAAATACTAAAGTATAAACAATCTCGGATAAAAATGATATTGTGATATTTCCTTTACCTTAGGTCCGATTTGCCTCGTAAGTGTCCGAACCTCCTGTATAATGATTTAAATAATGTTATTGACTTATTATAGAATCATAATTATTGTTATTATATCATATATGCTCATATTCTTACCTTCTTAGTAGTAATATTTCATTGCTACATGTTATTCGGGTGTTTATAACTTTTTGTTCTTATGCGTGTTTTGTCGAATAAATTCTTATTATTATCTTCAGGTTATAGATACATCATTTCCAGAATGGTATTAATGTAATATATATCATATTTATTCATTCAATTCATTTATATAATCATTATGCAATGAAGATCACGTAGAATGAATCGCATCACAGTATGGAGACTGTATTTCGTACGTACGCACGAGCGATGATATCGTTCCCATGATCGTGGAATTGTATTGGAGTGTATGTATACTATTTCAGAATCAATATCACTTTACAATAATCATATATAGTAATTATTTACACCATTATACTCATCCAAGTAAGGTGGTGGGGGAAAATATATTACACCACAGCGTGGAGACGGTATTCCGTACGTACGCACACGCGGTGATTTCGTTTTCCATAGGATGAATATATGTTGAAATAGGGTTGTTTAATACTTATAATAACATATAATTATATGAGTGATAATGATGTTATTACTTCATAATGAAACAACTCAAGAAGAAGATGTTGAAGAAGAAAGAATTTGGAAAGGATCGGTAATGGATATTACCTCTTTTTGACACGCCTCTTCTTAACCTCCTCTTAGGGCACTAGGGTTGGTCTTTTAAGAATACCAGAAACTCTAGGATGATTATAGGGAAGTGGGGAAGTGAAATGGGAAGGTTTTGGCCGATCTTGAAGGCTATAATTGGTGTGAGGAGGAGAGGGAGGAGGTGCCCTTTTATAAGGGAGGAGAGGGGCACCTTTGGAAATATAAGAATTAGTAGTTTATATTAAATCCCAACCCCACTTAAAAACTTCCAAAATGACTCATATCCAAATATTAGATAAGATAGGGTTGTAATCTCATCAAAAAAGAAAATTTAGACATGTTAGGAATTTATTTTAAACATTACCAAATTGATTTATCCTTATTTATCAATTTAATTTTATTTATGGTAATAATATTCTAAATTTTAAATTATTACTAATAATTACATATGTGTTGTGAATTTTCTATAATTTGACACTTTATGACATGTTCGACCACATAAATTTTAATTTATAATTTTTAAATATTTTTGAGATTTTTAAACAATTTTATAATATGTTATTTTTATAAAATAACAATAGTGTCAATTTTGACACTATTCATTTTTTTGAATTTAAATAAAATATATACAGAGGATATGTTCAAAATAAAAGCTTTAATAGATTAATAAAATGTCATATGTATCTATAAAATCAGTGGAGAACATTAAATAGTGAATATAATAATTATTTTAATATTGTAAAACCATTTATTTGATATTTTAATTAATAAAATAATTTCAACATCACTATTGTGTCATAATTAATGATAATTATTTAATCCCTAACAATTCTAAATAAATTTCTATGATGTAGATAATTGTATTATCTTTCTGGAGACTATTCAGGTTCTAAGTTTCATTAAGTTTATCACCAAATTATAATTATTATACTTATAAGATTTAAGAAAGTGACATGTTGTCACATTCTTTGGTTTTAATAATAATTAAATTATTTTCCTGGAAAAAAGTCTATTAAATGAATCTAATCCGACCCTTAGGTGATATGGGTCTACCTTTAGTCATCCAATAGGATTTTGGAAGGTGTTGGGGTAATTTTATAATCTTATATTTACCCTTAATTACCCGATTTACCTTTAACTATGGTAAATAAAATTTACCGTAGTTACTATTCATAATGACCAAAAATAAAAAGTAGCCTATTAACATAATTTGGACCCACTGATTCTGAATATGGAATCCATTTTTCAAAATTCAAAACATATAAGTTGCAGTAATTAATTTAAAATAAATCCCTTTGTTAAGAAAATGGGTTTTAGAAGTTAAAACATTGCCAAAGATTGAAATGTTTTTACCTATGAATTCAATGTGAAATTAATGCTAATGACATAAATTATATTAAATGGTAAAAATATATTCTATCTATACTTTAAAACCATTCAATATTATAATTTAACCATATAAATTATCTCAATGAAAAAAGTTTTTTTTAATTAAAAATTAGCGTATTTTTACTATTCATCAAAATATGAAAGTTATCAGAAAAATATCAAAAATTTATCCAAAGTAAATTTTTATATCCTAATTCAAAAGAATTATTTTATTTTGTCAAATTGAACTTATAAATGTGTCAAAAACTAGATTTAATGTGGGTGCCCCATCAAAAGGCGGCAAAACTGCATTTTTTGATAAATACTTATTTTACCCAAAAAAAAATATTTTGTTCTCTTACCATGTTCTAGAAAATTTGTAATATGAATAATAATGTTGTAAAATTTAAAATTCAGTTAATACTATTCATAATGGCTAGTTTATAAAATTATAATAATATATCGTTGTTTAGTGGAACTCGGTATTGCGTACTACACATGCTATCAAGGAAGGTCGCGATTGCATGCAGCGAAAGATTCTTTGATGATTTATATAACATAAAAACAAAATATTTCTCATAAAAGTCTTGGGTGTTACAATTATGTAGGAAATCATTTTAGATTTCTAAAGAATATTTATAGTCTAATTTATATTATCTGTAACCCTATATTAAATATGGTTTAGTTGTTAAACATTGAATTTAACTCTTTTAACTCTTCTTTAAATAAAATAATAATAAATGTCCTAATCAAATCCAAGTAGACCAAAGGGGGTCATATTTTATTCCTAAGGTTTATTTTGGTCGAATTACACTTTTACAATAGAATTAGGAAATGTGTTAGGGTAATTATGATATCATTTTTACCCTTAATTACCCTATTTATGTTTAACCGTGTATCTCGGATTTTTGAAATTAAACTCAGAGAAGCAGTAAAAGTATGTTTTATATAGATTTGCAAATGATTCTTGGAGGTGGGTACAAGATGGTAAAAAGTTAAATAAAATTTTTATATATCTAAACTTATTATAAAACGAATCCAATGAATTACATTAAACATATAAAGGTATTATGTGTCTATTTTTACCTAAAATAAATTTAAATAAAATAAAAAATTATTTAAATAAAAATTCGATTTTAACCAATAACACAGTGTTTTTCACTATTCATCAAAAATTGAATGTTTTCAGAAAAATAAAAAAAATTCTCCCTAATCTAATTTCGATATTTTGAATTCAAAAAAGGTGTATCTAAAAAAATAAAATTTATATAATTTCAAAAAGTTGGTATTACTATTCTTAACAGCTAGATTGATTGGTCATGTTGTTTTAGGATCTCGATGTTGCGTACAATGTAATATATTTCACTATTCAAAGGGAAACGTACTGTGGAAGCTTGGGGAGTTACATTCTTCCCTCCTTCAAATAATTTCATCCTCAAAATTTCTAGAATAATACTGCAAATAAATATTCGGGTGGTTATTCATCATAAGTTTCTCTAGTTCCCACATTGCCTCTTCCATCTTATAGTTTCTCCATAGAACATTTACTAGACGAGTCGTCCAATTTCTCAACACTTGTTCTTTGGTATGAAAAATCTATACATGCTCTTCACAATAAGAAAAATTAGGTTCCATTACATTTTTTTCTCATATGTGAGTACATGCGTTAGGTCAGGCATGTATTTTCTCAACAGTGATATGTGGAACACATCGTGAACTTTGGAGAGACTTGGTGGAATTTCCAAAAGGTAAGCTACAACCCCAATTCGTTCTAGAATTTCGAAGGGTCCGATGTACCTGAGACATAATTTACCCTTCTTACCGGAATGTATAACTCCCTTCCATGGAGATACCTTCAATAAAACATGATATCCTACCTAAAATTCCAAATCATTCCTTCAGTTATCATCATATCCCTTTTGCATACTTTGAGCTGCTTTGAAGTTGGTTTGGATAATCTTCAATTTTTCCATTGTTTCCTCATAAAGTTCTGGGCCTACGAGTTTTCTTTCACCAACATCATCCCAACAAGTTGTTGTGTGACATCTCCTTCCATATAACGCTTCATATGGTGCCATCTGAATACTTGAATGGAAGATATTGTTGTTGGAAAATTCTACCAGAGGTAAATATTGATCCCACATACCTTGAAAGTCATGTGATAAAGATCTCAACATGTCTTCAAAGGTTTGAATAGTCCGTTCTTATTTTCCATAATTTTGAGGGTGGTAGGCAGTGGTCAAACAAAGTTTAGTATCCAAGGCTTTCTGAAGAATTTTCTAGAATCTTGATGTAAAACGGGGATCACGATCAGAAACAATCGATAGGGGTACTCCATGAAGTCTTACAAATTCATTAATATACAGTCTTACTAAAAGTTTAAGTGGTAAATAATCTCCTATATCATGAAAAGGTAATGAATTGGTAAGAAGATTAACAATGAACCATATTGAATAATTCATACTAGGAGTATTTGGTAGCCCATGACAAATTCCATCATAATATCATCCCATTTACACTCAGGTATGGGAAGAGGTTGCATGACTCCTCTAGGATGTTGTCTTCTAGCTTTCACTTCTTGGGAAACCATACATCTTGTCACAAAATCAACAATATCTATTTTCATGTTTTCCCACCAAAAATTTTCTTCCAAATCTCTATACATCTTGGTGCTCCAAGGGTGTATAGAGAAATTAGAGCTATGAGCATTATCTAACAATCACCTTTTTAGATCAGATATATCAGGAACAAAAAGTCTCTTCCCAAATTTCAAAATTTCATCTTCATATACAAAGTCAATCATTATACCATCATTTACAGCTTTAATCTTCCTTTGAAACTCCTCATCATTAGTCTAAGAACTCTTTATCATTTTAAGTAAAGATGGTTTTGAAACCATTTGAAAAAGTATTTATGTTTCATCTTCAATGGTTATTCCCATATTAATCTTTACTGATCTAAGAAAATAAGATCCCTTTCAACTCCCATCTTGTTCAAAACTCTATGGTCCTTTTTACTCAAAGCATATTCCACCTTATTTGCCTTCCCTGGGTGGTAGTGTATAGTGCAATCATAATCCATGAGTAGTTCAAGCCATCGTCTTTTCCTCATGATGAGTTTTCTCTGAGAAAATATACATCAAACTCTTATGATCAGTATAAATATCATATTTTCACCACAGAGATAGTGTCTCCATATCTTCAGAGCGAAGACTATAGATGCTAACTCAATATCATGAGTGAGATAGTTTTTATCATGAATTTTTAGCCATCGTGATGCATAGGAAATTAATTTAACATTTTTCATAAGTTCACAACCAAGTCATTTCTTTGAAGCATCACTATAAATAACAAACCCATCATTCACTGATAGTTGAGTCAAGATAGAAGAATTAACTAATTTTATCATCAGTTTATCAAAAAATTCTTCACAATCTTTTTTCCAAACAAACTTAACCCCTTTATATGTGATCTTGGTTAATGGGTTTGCCAACCGGGAAAAATTCTAGATGAAACTTCGATAATAACCTGCTAAACCAATAAAACTACATACATCAATTATACTCGTCGGTGCTAGAAATTCTTTGATTGCCTTGGTCTTTGAAGGATCGATAGAGATTCCATCCTTAAAGACAATATGGCCATGAATAGAAATCTCCTGAATCCAGAATTCACACTTTCTAAACTTCCCATATAATTCATTTATTTTAAGAGTCTTCAGAATAATGCTCAAGTGATTTTCATGATCTTCGTAGATTTTTGAGTATACCAAGATATCATTAGTAAATACCACTAAAAATTCATAAAGATATTAATTGAAAACTCTATTCATTATATCCATGAAGACAAAGGATGCATCAGTCAATCAAAAAGGGAATACTGCAAACTAGTAATGCCCGTACTTGGTTCGAAATGCAGTTTTTGGAATGTCTTCCTTCTTCACACACAACTGATGATATCCAGATCGAAGGTCAATCATTGAAAAATATTGAGATTTATGAATTTGGTCGAATAAATAATCACTGTGAGGTAAGGGATACTTGTTATTTATTGTTATAGCATTGATCTACCTGTAGTCAATTCACAACATCATAGATCCGTCTTTCTTCTTAACAAAAAGGACAGGGGCTCCCCATAGAGAAACACTAGGGTGAATAAATCCCTTATTACTCAATTAATCTAGTTTTTTCTTTAGTTCCACTAATTATAATGTGGTAATTTTGTAAGGATTCTTTGATATGGGCCTTGATCTAGGAATTAAATCATTGGAAAACTCAATTTCTCATTCTGGAGGATTTCCAGTTAAATCCTCTGGAAATACATCAACATATTTTTGCACAATAGGTACATTCTCTATTCGAACATTCTTTTCCTCACCCATAATTATTTCATTCCCAGCCTCCCTAATAATTTAATTTAATAGAGAAAATGGGGGTGGATCTAGATAAGAATCAGATGGTGACGTTTCTTCTCTAAAGATAAGGCACTCCTTATCATCATCAAGAATTCTAACCTCCTTCTTCTTACAATAAATTTTCACATCATGGTCCGAAATCCAATCCATACCAAGGATTATGTCAAATTCAATCATGGGTATGATGATTAGATCAACAAATAAATATCATCTATATACCTTAACAGGGACTGATTCACAAAACATTATTGCAATGATACTTCCCTTAGAATTTTTTACTGACAACTCCCTTGTTAGATCAAATTTTAAATATCTAATTTTTCATAGAAAAATGGGGAGATATGAAACAATGCGATGATCTAGAATCAAATAAATCATTGGCTAAAATTGAGGAAACCATTAAATTACCTGCCACCACATCTTTCTGAGATTCAACCTCAGCAGTAGTGATTACATAAACTTGGCCTTGATCCCTTGGCCTTTTCTGAGGTATGTTTCCCGGACGCCTAGAAAATTCATTTGAATAATGTCCCATCTCCTAGAAAATATAGCATTGAACATTGGTAGCTTCTTTCTTCCCATTACAATCACTAACAAGATGGCCTTTCTTTCCACATTTATAGCATACTCCTTTTCCTTTTAGACATGCACCAGGGTGCTTCCTTCCACAATTATCACAGGGTGGAAATTCAACTCGTCCCTTCTTTCTTATTTCCATATTTCCTTTCCCACAGTGTTCAACATATCTCTTCTTCTCTTTCTTTTCTTTAAAGTCATAAGACTTAGTGAATTCCTTTTCTGTCTTGATAGCACAAGAGACAATCTCTTCATACAAAAAGAAGGATTTTGAGACTAAGGATTGAAGAAGAAATGATTTTAACCCATAAAAGAAACGATAAATATTACTTCTTGGGTTATGTATATAATCTTCAGCATGCCTTTCTTACCTTGTAAAGTTAGATTCATACTTTGCGACATTCTCATCCTCTTTTTATCTCAGACTCAGAAATAGCATTTCCATATACGCTCGATGGTCACAAGGAAAGTATTTTTCTAAGAAAATCTTTTTAAACTCACTATATTATATACTTGATAATTCTTCATCCCCCTTTTTGTTTTGAATTAATGACCACCCTTGATCTACATCTCCGATGAGGCGATAAACTTCCATGAAAACTTTTTCCCTTTTGCTACTCCCCAAAGCATGCGATATTTTCTCTAAGAAACATATCCATTTTTCAACTAAAAATGGATTTTTAGACCCATTGAATATTGGTGTTTGTTTCCTCATGAATCAATCTAACATTGATCATCCACTTTGTGGATCAGGGTGCTCTATATGGGTAAGGTTATTATTCATAACCTGTGTGAGTTGTCATAGTATGTTGATAAGCTAATCAACAATAGTTGCATCACCCGATCTATTATAATTATCTTGAGAAAGAGGGAAATCCCTACATGGATTACGTGCATTGATACAGTTTACATTCCTCCCCCTAGGAACCATTTCTAAACAATAGCATACAATATTTTACTTTATGAACCACAATACATAATTCTGAACTTGTAAAACACTTAACATAAATTGAACAGTTTATGGATATAATCCATAATCATAAAAATGTTTTCTTTTAGGAGGTATATACTCATAAATAATTCATAATGTTTAGCAAATAAAATTAGAATTATCCTAAGCATATCCCATGAGAGTGTCTTAACCAAGAGTGTAGAGAGGCCCATTATTGTGCACCAGTTTCCGTTCGAGTCTAGATCAAAGTGGTGTTTTCAGGTTCTACCCCTAGGTACATCAGTTCCAGAGTTGCCTTTACCTACTCGTATCTAGAAAAGGTTGTATTTCTTGGAAAACACAGAAAATATTGACAGTATGAAAATTCTAGGAAGTTCTTCTATACTAATCCTCAATGTCTATCTTAGGGTAATGTTCTCTAATTAGAGTTTTTCTAAATCTAGTTTCCAAGGTTTGTACTAAAATTTATCTTATACCAACTGTAATACCTCGACCCCAGTTACCCAGAGTCATGATTTATTACATAACACTGGCATGATACAAGTAATCATGTCTTTAAAGACTGACCAGTTTAGTATTATTGGAGACAAGCTACATACATAAGTTCAACATTTCAACGTGAAAAGAAATACAACCCTAATTTATTCCATTAGAAACATCCAAACATCATAGATTATTCCAGAAATTAACTCATAAATAACTTCTTCATATCTTGGGGAAATGAAACATAAGAAATGGGTGAGCTCAAACACTCAGTAAGGGTAAGCAATACAATGAAAGATAACATAAACATTATGCATGATGAATAATTCAAAACACATGCCTTTAAAAATATTAAACATGAACACTTTATGGAAGGAATATGAGATGAGTAAATAATTCCATAATAAAACATAGTCATGGGTATTATATTAGTTGAATAATTGCTTGAATCATCATTTTTATTTTCGTAATGAGGGAATGTATAATGCCGGGCATTCTGAAACATTTTTTCAATCCCTCAGCCAATACATCTAAAAATTACTAAGGCCTCATCCAAAACCATATATCAAATTGGGAAAGGCCTCAACCAATTCCACGTATAATTGTCTCATGAGACCTAACGATGCACTGAGGAGCTATAGAGAGCTCCACCCGTCACATACTAAGTCCAATAAATTTCTCATATGAAAAGGTTGAAACATAACATAAACCTTCATATTAAAACTAGCATACGAAATGTCAATACTTTAATAATAAACCATGAATGATATAAAAATAACACATTCAAATTCAAACATATCACAAAACGTTCAATACAATATGGAATATTTGTATCATAATAAATCAACATCAAACAAGTTTAAAATCAATCAAAGGATGTTGACATAGATGAAATGAAAACTATTTTAAAGAAATACCTATTTCTATATTGAAACCATCTAAGAGTAAAATAATTAAAAAAGAAAAAATTTATTTTGAAAATATTTTTATAAGATTGTAAGGGAAGATTCAATGATGTTATAACGACAGAAAATAGCTACCCCTACCGTATAAGTTAAAAAACATTCTTACCTTAATTTTGTCAAAAAGGTCATAAAGTACCTTGTTTGGAAAATGACGGTAAGATTCCTTTAAAAACATATGAGGTAAAATAAGGGTATAAATTACTTTAACCCCTAGTCTAGTATATAGTAAAAATGTATTGGAATACATTTTTACGAAATCATGAATGTGGATGATAAAGAGTTCCCAGTAGATACTTACATAAAAACAAACTCAGATAATAAAGAGATTGTGAAATTAACCCTTACCATGTAATTTTCGTTAGTATATGGTATGTTAAACCCCTATATTATAGTTAATTTTTTTATTAAATAATAAAAGAGCTATATACATAAATATGATATCATATATGATCCTCTAATATTGCATTGTTAATAATATTTTAGTAGTATCATCATTTCAGGTGTTAACTGATTCATTTTCCTTTATATGCTTTGTTACATAAGCATGGTTTGTTATGGATAAGATCTATTTTATTCATATAAAGAGTTATATTATGTTCGTAAGAGTTATTTGTAAACATAAAATGAAAATTATTCTTGAATTATTACGATGGGAAAATGAATCTCATCGCATTCATGGAGACGGTAATCCGTACGTATGCAAAAGTGACAATATCATTATATTGATGTCGAAATCATATATAATTGGATGGTATATCATATATACAAAATCAATAACATGTTATATTTATTATGTACAGAAATTATACTCATTATTATACCCATCCAAATAATGAAGTGTTTGAATAACAAACTACACCACAACATGGAGACGATAAGATGTACGTACGCACGTATAGCGACATTGTCCTTCATATGATGGATTGAATAATGAATATGGGTGTACCATTTTTATAAGAACATAAAAGTATATATAATTTACTATAGTTATTATTTTATAATGGAAACAACAAATAAAGAGGAAGTGGAAGAAGAAAAGAACGTGAAAGAGGTGATGAAATATTTACTACTTCTTTGGGTTATTCCTTTTGATTTGATCAAAAGGGCTCATTAGATTTCCTTTATGACCAAAGGAAGGCCTCTTAGATGAAGGGGGGAATGTTGGGAGGATATTTAGGTAGGTGTTGTCTGATCCAAATGGATTTGGAGGTATAAAATTTAGAGAAGGGTAAGTTCCCTTTTACAAGAGAGGTGAGGGTCACTATAGGAAAAGCATTAAATATTATTTAATAATAAAATAATTTTCGTTTTCTAATGGCACAAAAATGATTTATTTAGAGAATAAGGTGGTAATGGGTCAAAAAAATCTCAACCAATAGGTTTTATATAGGTTTAGTTCACCATATTAACCATATCTTTTAGAATTAACTCTTAGTTAAATAGTTTGACATTTACCATGTCTCTTTGTATTTTCTTATTATATGTTTAATAAATTTACAATAAACTACCAAGAGAACCCCAAGTGGTTCATTATTTATATATATAACCTTATATAAGTCATTTCTTTGAACCTTATATTTTAATGAATTTTATACAAATTAATAATATAGTATTTGTTTTAAAAACTCAACTATGTCAATTTTGACACTATTTAGTATTTGATTTTTTTTAAATTCATTAATACATTATCACTTAGAATAAAATTTATTTAACAAAACATAACATGTCATATTAACTTATAAAATTAGTGGAATTTATCATAATTATCAATTTACATTTATTTGGATATTTATAATATTAATTATTTTAATATTTCATTAATAAGGTAATTACTGCATCATCATTGTGTCATAAATAAATAGAATTATTTAATGTCTAAAAATTATAAATAAAATACCATCAAGTAGGAAATTTTTTTATCTTTCAAAATAATATTTATAGCCTAATTTATTTTGTGTGTGAACCTAGATTAAAAATGGTTTATTTATTAAACTGTGAATTTATCTCTTTTAACTTTTCTTTAAATAAAATAATAATAAATGTTCTAATCTAATCGAAGTGGACCAAAGGGGATCATATTTTATTCCTATGATTTTTTTGGTTCTAATTACACTTATCCAATAGAATTAGGACATGTTTGTCACGACCCAACCCTACTCGGGCTCAAGCCGCAACTACCCCAAGCCCGCCTCCATAGGCCAGGGGCTGGCGACTAGCACCGAAGGCACAATAACTCGGGGAGGCCTTTGCCTAAGAACCTGTACACACACACGCAGAAAACTCAATGCAACAGTGCAGAGTAAAAGAAAAGACAAGTAAAGAAAAGGGCAACTGCTATATAAATACCACAAATGTGCATCGACCTCTACAAGTACAAAGAAAGCTGAGAGTACACTGAAAAGAAAAGGGGAAAAACACACACCCATCCAACAAGTGCCACAACCTGGAAACAGGTAAACAAAAAGAAAACAGCTGATGGGTCTCCCACCTGGAACCTAGCCACGACCACCGCACGTGGTCCAAGCTCCCAAGCTCCTATGCTCTACTGAAGTCACGGTCCACATGTCCGTCGTCTGCAAGGGCACACCAAGTGCGGGAAAAGCCCAAGCAGGGGTGAGTATAAATATACTCAGTAGGTTACCCTGAAGGCTCGAGGGAGCAACAAAAGGAGGTACCAAAGGGTGAGTAGTAGAGCGAACAGGAAAGTAGGGGGGGTACAACAGAGAGTACAGTAAAGAGTAACAGCACAACAGAGAGTCCATCTCAACCCAAAAAGAGAAAGGAAGTAGTCTCGTCCAGGCACAAGGAGCTGGAAACAGTGAGAAGATGAACTTCCCGTCGAGTCTTCGCTACCTATAGTAGGAGATTAGACTCATCTAACCTTGAGAATCTAGACATGGAAAGCACGTGGCATACCCCGCGCGTCTTCGCCTCTCCTGGAAGGAGAGTAACCAATCCCAAGAAGTGGGTGCTAGAACAAGGTATATAAAAGTCCATATGCTCAACAAGAATCCTGAACAATGTCGTAAGGGGATCTCCGTCCCATAGCTCGGCCCTAGAAAGAGTAGCCAACAGTCCCAGAAGTAACACCATCGATGCCCAGCATCCCGCACATCTTCCCCGAACCGCAAGACAAGGGGCTCAATCACCGCCCCTCGACACTATCCTCTTTGGGCGGCACTGACTCACCTGCACGGTTTTAGATCGCGTCACAAGAACGCGTCTCAGTGAGGAAAGTGCCCCTCGAACTTGAGAGTTCTAGGGAAAGTCAAACCACACCTCGTCACTACCCTGCATTCGAGAGGTCTCCTCAGAGTCAAGCCGTCACAACACTGACCCGTATAACCAAGGGTTCCACTCCGGTAATCATGGAGGTAAGCCACAGACTAGCCTAGTTGAGGGGACTGAGTCTGGAATGCCAACCGTTGTCCCCACTTCCCAGCCCTGCTGGAGGGTAATTCATAACCAGATATTGGGTGACCCACTGCCCAGCCCTACTGGTGGGTAAACCCTAATAAGATACTGGGTGACCCACGGCCCAGTCCTGATGGAGGGTAAACCATAACACAGCATCCGACGACCCACTGCCCAGCCCTGTTGGAGGGTAGACCTGGAACAAGTCGTCAGGAGACCCACTGCCCAGCCTTACTGGAGGGTAGACCTGGAACTAGACGACGGGTGACCCATGACCCAGCCCTTCTGGAGGGTAGACCCTAAGAGGTCGTCGGGTGACCCACTACCCAGTCTCTACTAAAGGGTAGACCCTAATAGCGTCGGGTGATCCACTCCCCAGTCTCTACTGGAGGGTAAACCCTATAATTAAGTGAGCAACCCACTGCTCAGCCCTTCTGGAGGGTAAGCCCGAGGAAGTCGATGAGTAACCCACTGCCTAGCCCCGCTGGAGGGTAAAACTCATAACTGTGCTGGCCATCCCTACTGGATGGTACAACACTGGCCAACCGGACACGGAATGGGTATCACACAACCACCCAACTCTAGAACAACTCTCCCAAAAGAGTTTCAGCGCCTTTTCCATCACGGGGTGCCACTAGCACCACTACTGGCCAATCCATCGAGAATGAATCCAGGGGGAGACCACTCAACCCTGCTGGTCAACAAACGAGCACAAAGCCAGGGAAAAAACTCTACCCTGCTGGTCAAACAATCACACAGAGGGACCCTCTACGTCGCGAGAGGTAAAAGTATGCAAAGCAGAACACGACACGCACATGGCGCCCACACGACGTGTGGCCCCAAGTCAACTACAACCAAGCGCACAAACGTCTCAGGTACAAACCACACGTACCTCCAACCGCTCTCGTATACTCCCAGAGTATACCTCATCCCAGCCCAAAGGCTATCGTGCACACAGCACCCAACATCAACGCGAAGGCCTGACAGAACAACTCCAACCTTCCACCTCATCGGCTGAGCCACAACCAACCACATCTCATGAACTATTTATATCACTCTCCCAAGAGTGTGCGATCACACGCCAAGGGTCCGCTACAGACAAGGTAGGTCGAACCACCACTGGAGCACCTTCTATGATTCCACATTTACAAATATCACGCAAGAGGCTCTACACAACCAAACAGATCACACCGTTGTAATCTTCTCGGAAAAACACGCGAGATTGACTACTTACTCACCTCCACCGGATATCTGACGGAAAAGTCGCCAACACCACCTCACGCCTGAACGACGTCCTGTGATCCCAAGCCTCGGCCCCGAAAACAGTCGGGCGCATCACACCATTGCGATCCCCTCGGGAAAACACGTCAAAAGAACTACTCACTTGAGTGCAACAGATATCCGGAGAAAAAGGTGCATCCCGGCGCACCGCACATGAGCGGTGCCACGTGGGACCCGCATCCCGGTCCTGAAACTCAACGAACGGATTGCACCGTTGCGATCCTCTCGAAAAAGTACAAGAAATGGACTATTCATTTGTCCAAAACGGTCGCTCGGTGATAAAGCTGGAAATCACCGTCAACTCCCGAAACGGCCCTCGCGGAGCCCGCACCATTGTGCGGAATTACAACGGGCAGACTACTCCAACGCGATGCCCTCGGAAAAACACCCAACATCGACTGCTCGCATGCCCCAAACGGACGTACGAGGAAAAAGTCGTTAAAGCTCCACGCAGCCCAAAAGGCGGCCCGTGGGGCCCGCGCCTCAACTTCGGCCTCAATGACTGAAACCACCCTGGAAACCTCCGCCTCAGTGCCAGGGTCGCAATGCCGCCGACGAAGCTCAAAACGGACATCGGACGCGTCCGCACCGTCCAAAACAAGATTCTCGGGGAATACGCTCGTCCACTGAAGGACATATCGCGCCTCCACGGCCCCTCGTTTCGGGAATTAAAAATGCACAAAACTAGCTCTAAATATTCCTCACGATGAAAGCTCTGCGCTGCCTCTGACGGCGCGCAAAATGGACGCCCGTAGTGAAAGCTACGGGCGTCAGAAATTCCAAAAAGGGCGGGGGGGTAACCCCCTTGGGCCGGACCGGCCCGCTCCGGCCAGCTCGCTGGGACAGCCGCCCGACCGCCTCCCACAATCCACCCCGCCCGCGCCGTGCGGGCGGTCTTCCACTGACCGTCCGACAGGCCGGTCGACCTTCCACGCGGAGACCCGCGTTGCGCGAGTCTCTGTCCAGCCGCGGGGTCGCGCGCCTGCGACCCCGCCGTGTCCTCTCGCCGGCTCCCGCGACCGGCGCCCTCAGCCGGCGAGCCGAGCCGCCCCACACCGTGGAGGTGCCGCCCAGCCAGCTGGATGGCTGGCCGGCCTTCCGCCGCGCCCGCTGCCGCGCCGCCTCCCCGGAACCACCGTCCGCCGCCAGTATCCGCCGGAAATCCAGATTTCCGGCCGGAACTTCCCGGGACTTCCTCGAGCACCCCGGGACTCGGATTTTCGATCCGAGAAGAGCGTCGGAAACCTTAGAACATTCTCTACGCGACTACGGTCTTGGATCAAAGATCGGGCAGCATTTTGACACTAAAATTTGAATTCAAAGAGGTGTTCAAAATTTAAAACGCAAACGAACACCGCCTACCTTACTGTGCTTCGCCCGGTGCTTCGCGTCAATCCACCGGCACCACCGCACCTTGCCGGAGCTCGCCCCGCCAGAGCTCGCCTTGCAGGAGCTGCCTCGCCGGAGGTGGAGGAGGGGGAGGAGGGTTTGAGGAAGAAGAAGAAGAAGAAGAAGAAGGGGTGTGGGGGTGTTTAAGTACAAATCACTTAAAAGCCCGCCCGACAGCCCCGAACCCGAACTCCCGACGGGGTCGGGATTTAGCCTCCCCTAGACTAAGAACCACGCTATGAGTGCAACGGCGGTCTTGGAATTTTATTCCGACACCCCGTTCAAAAGTTATTAAACTTAGCACCCGAGGCCTCCAAATTACGAAAACACCCCTGGGGCCATTTTTCACAGACGGGCCACGCCCACAAAACTTATACCCCTACTAGGGTAAACGACATGCTCCAAACTCAACGGTGCCTTCGGTTTTCCAATATGAGCCACCTTTTAAGAGATACCTGCGTTTAAACATTAAACGAATTAATTAATTAATTGATTAATCCGTTTAACGTTCCAGAAGCGGACGAGGGGTAAAAACATCCCGCGCCAACAAGTTTTACGCCATTCATAGGGTAAAAACCCCATTCCGGACCCATCCGTACACTTGGATCTCCAATCCGGAACTCCATTTAGGAGTTATCCCATTTATTTAGCGTTTCCAGTGTGAACACACTGAAAATTTGATTTCGGACACTCCGAGGCTCGGAATCGCACGCCGTCTGAAGGCACTGCTCTGGAATATCATCAAGAATATTCCAAAGTCTTTAGTAGCAAAAAACCGGGTTCTTAAATCATTCCATCCTTCAAGATTTTCATCCCCAAAAAGCAAAACTAGGGAGAAACACAAGGTACTAAGCCCACACCTGGCTTTCCCATACCCTGAAGAACCCACACATAGCTCTGTGTCACCGCACACAGACCAAAGGATTGATCCGTTCATGGGAGGTCAGCCCATGCCGACGTCGTGCACCCACTCCAGACTTTGGGGTTAGGTCAAGGCGGTAGGGTACCTCACCATCCCTTTGCACAGTCTCAAACGGCCTGAAGGCCCTCGGGGGTAGCTCACCTCCCCGGTCCAACCTCTACGTCGCACGCCGCGACAGGAATTACCTCTTGGGCATGGGGCAAGGCCCAGCGATTCCCTCCTTCAGAATATCCATATGGTGAAGCAGCCAAGGATATCTGGTCACGCAAGATTTCACAGTCGATGCTCTCTTACACGCTCAAAAGGCGAAGGATTCAACACCATCGACTAAAGGAAAAGGTCTCATGCCTTTCTCCTTACCAACACAGGGTTACACCTGATGCCCTGCGTCACCCTGGTAACACCTCAAACAAGGAGCAGGGAGAAAACCCTTTCACGCGCAGAGCCTAACAATTCTACTGCAAGAAGTAGAAGAGTCGCAAGGGGTACCTCTCACCATCCCATGCTCTGCAGGATCGTAGACATCCAAAGCTCACGGCTACCCGCAGTCCCAACCATCACCTCCCGGAGCCTGATGTGGACCGCCTAGTGGTGATGGGGAGATATCGTAACGTCATCCCCCACCTCCAGCTCTTCCCGCTCCTCTGATAACACCACCTCTCTGGCCACTACTCCGATCACGGTGCTCCCTATGCCGTGGTGGTGCGCCTGCTACCTGCCCGAAGCTCTCAGCGACTCGGGTCGGGCAGTCTCGTGCCAAGTGACCACGCCCGTCACAAGCATAGCACCAGCGCTCTTTGGGCTGCCCTGGTGCCCTCCGGTGCCACTGTGGTGTATGACCACGGCCCGGGATCCACTCACGGAAGGGCATCCATGGCTGAGGCCCTGCGCCTTTCCGCCATAGTGGTATACGACCACGTCTCCGAAACCGGCAGTGGGAAGGCCACCTGCATTGAGGTCCTGTCCTCTGGCGCCTGCTAGCTACGGCATACGTCCCGGCTCCGTCGCGCCCACTGCCCCTACCAACCGCAAAACATGACAGGAAGCCTTCTTTCACCAGCGCCTGCTCTAGCACCCCAGCATATGTGGAAATTCCCAAGGGCACTACGACTGCACAAATCTATCGGCGGAGACCCTGCTCAAACTTCCATGCTCAGAAGTTGTCGTCGTAGACCAAGTCCAGGTAAAAGCGTGCACGGTCTGCAAAACTAGCCGCGTACTCGGCCACCGTCACCCCTCCCTGCTGAAACTGTAGGAGCTCCGGAATCCGAATGGAGCGCAAGCAGGAGGGGAAAAACTCCTCATGGAGCAACAACTGAAAGTCGTCCAATGAAAACGACGACTCGTAAAGAAACCGAGTCACCAGACTCCACCAACGCTGAGCTGCTCCACGAAAAAGGGTGGCTGCCAAAGCCACTCTCTGATCTGTCGGTGTCTGCACAAGCCCGAAGAGACTAACAACTACATCTAGCCAACCCTCTGCTGCCTGAGGGTCTTTCTCACCACTGAACCTCAACGGTCTCTGCCGCTGGAACTCACGGAGCGCCCTCTACCTGCGATCTAGCTTAGCCTGCTCTGCTGAAACTGCCTGCTGCCCAACAGGTGGGGGTGCTGCTACAGGCCCACCCGGAGAAAGGGGCTCACACGATGGGTCCTGGAATGTGGCCTCGTAGCTCATAGGGTCGTCGTCACGAACCAAAGTTGGTATCCTGGCTGGCTGTCCTCGCGGAGACATCCTGAATATTATCAAGGAGTGCCACGATCAGATGATCATATATGTATATACAGATAGCAACGATGGGGAGCTTACTCAAGAAGGATAGTCAAAGACTTAGTCCTATGTGATGCACAAACAAATTTCCCTGCAACAAGTGTCTTAGCATGCCGACTCGACAAGAGGGTTATCAATGTCTTGGTGAATGGATACGTCGGCCGTCGCACCATCACTGGACTCCCTGGCCTGAGAGCCACTCTCAAGACACATTAACAATGTTTCCCTATATCCCAACTAGTTCCTCTTTTAGGAACGTCCAAACAGCGTCCCAAGGAACGAACCACCTATGATACCACTTTGTCACAACCCGACACTACCCAGGCACGAGCCACAACTACCCCAAGCCTGCCTCCATAGGCCAGAGGCTGGCGACCAGCGCCGAAGGCACAATAACTCGGGGAGGCCTTTGCCTAAGAACCTATACACACACACACAACAAACTCAATGAAACAGTGCAGAGTAAAAGAAAAGACAAGTAAAGAAAAGGACAACTCCTATATAAATACCACAAATGTGCATCGACCTCTACAAGCACAAATAAAGATGAGAGTACACTGAAAAGAAAAGGGGAAAAACACACGCCCATCCAACAAGTTCCACAACCTGGAAACAGGTAAACAAAAAGGAAAAGGATGATGGGTCTCCCACCTGGAACCCGACCACGACCACCGCATGTGGTCCAAGCTCCCAAGCTCCTATGCTCCACTAAAGTCACACTCCACCTGTCCGTCGTCTGCAAGGGCACACCAAGTGCGGGAAAAGACCAAGCAGGGGTGAGTATAAAAATACTCAGTAGGTTAACCCGAAGGCTCGAGGGAGCAACAAAAGTAGGTACAGAAGGGTGAGCAGTAGAGCGAACAGGAAAGTAGGGGGGTACAACAGAGAGTACAGTAAAGAGTAACAACATAGCAGAGAGTCCATCTCAACCCAACAAGAGAAACGAAGTAGTCTCGTCTAGGCACAAGGAGCTGGAAACGGTTAGAAGATGAACTTCCCGTCGAGTCTTCACTACCTATAGTAGGAGAGTAGACTCGTCCAACCCTGAGAAGCTAGACACGGAAATCACGTGGCATACCCTGCGCGTCTTCGCCTCTCCTAGAAGGGTAGTAACCAAACCCAAGAAGTGGGTGCTAGAACAAGGTATATACAAGTCCATATGCCCCACAAGAATCCCTAACAATGTCGTAAGGGGATCTCTGTCCCGTAGCTTATCCCAAGAAAGAGAAGCCAATAGTTCCAGAAGTAACACCATTGATGCCCAGCATCCTGCATGTCTGCCCCGAACCGCATGCCAAGGGGATCAATCACCGCACCTCGACAGTATCCACTTTGGGCGGCACTGACTCACCCGCACGGTTTTAGATCGCGTCACAAGAATGCATCTTGGTGGGGAAAGTGCCCCTAGAAGTTGAGAGTTCTAGGGAAAGTCAAACCACACCTCGTCACTGCCCTGCAGTCGAGAGGCCTCCTCAGAGTCAAGCCGTCACAACACTGACCCATATAACAAAGGGTTCCGCTCCAGTAATCATGGAGGTAAGCCACATACTAGCCTAGTTGAGAGGACTGAGTCTGGAATGCCAACCGTTGTCCCCACTGCCCTGCCCTACTGGAGGGTAATTCATAACCAGATATCGGGTGACCCACTGCCCAGCCCTACTGGTGGGTAAACCCTAATAAGATATTGGGTGACCCATTGCCCAGCCTTGCTGGAGGGTAAACCATAACACAACATCCGGTGACCCACTGCCCAGCCCCGATGGAGGGTAGACCTGGAACAAGTCGACAGGTGACCCACTGCCCAACCTTGCTGGAGGGTAGACCTGGAACTAGACGACGGGTGACCCACTGCCCAGCCCTGCTAGAGGGTATACCCAAAGAGGTCGTCGGGTGAACCACTGCCCAGTCTCTGCTGGAGGGTAGACCCTAATAGCGTCGAGTGACCCACTGCCCAATATTTGCTGGAGGGTAAACCCTAGAAGTCAGTGAGAAACCCACTGCCCAGCCCTGTTGGAGGGTAATCCCGAGGAAGTTGATGAGTAACCCATTGCCCAGCCCCGCTGGAGGGTAAAAATCATAACTGCTCTGGCCATGCCTACTGGATGGTACAACACTGGCCAACCGGACACAGAATGGGTATCACGCAACCACCCAACTCTAGAACAACTCTCCCAAAAGAGTTTCAGTGCCTATTCCATCACAGGGTGCCACTAGCACCACTACTGGCCGATCCATCGAGAACGAAACCAAGGGGAGACCACTCAACCCTGCTGGTCAACAAACGAGCACAAAGCCAGGGGAAAAACTCCACCCTGCTGGTCAAACAATCACACAGAGGGACCCACTACACCGCGAGAGGTAAAATTATGCAAATCAGAACACGACACACACATGGGGAGCACACGACGTGTGGCCCCAAGTCAACTCCAACCAAGTGCACAAACGTCTCAGGTACAAAAAACACGTACCTCCAAGCGCTCTCGTATACTCCCAGAGTATACCTTGTCCCAGCCCAAAGGCTATCATGCACACGACACCCAACATCAACGCGAAGGCGTGACATAACAACTCCAACCTGCCACCTCATCGGCTGAGGCACAACCAACCACATCTCATGAACCATTTCTATCACTCTCCCAAGAGTGTGCGATCACACGCCAAGGGTCCGCTACAAAAAAGGTAGGGGAACCACCGCTGGAGCACCTTTCATGCTTCCACATTTAACAATATCGCGCAAGAGGCTCCACACGACAAAACAAATCACACCATTGTAATCTTCGCAGAAAAACACGCAAGATCGACTACTTACTCACCTCCAACGGATATCCAACGGAAAAGTCACCAACACCGCCTCACGCCCGAACAACGTCCCGTGATCCTGAGCCTCGGCCCCGAAAATAGTCGGGCGCATCGCACCATTGCGATCCCCTCGGGAAAACACGTCAAAAGCACAACTCACTTGAGTGCAACGGATATCCGGAGAAAAACGTGCATCCCGGTGCACCGCACACGAGCGGTGCCACGTGGGACCCGCATCCCAGTCCCGAAACTCAACGAACGGATCGCACAGTTGCGATCCTGTCAAAAAAGTACACGAAATGGACGATTCATTTGTCCAAAACGGTCACCCGGTGATAAAGCTGGAAATCACCATCAACTCCTGAAACGGCCCTCGCGGGGCCCGCACCATCGTGCAGAATTACAATGGGCAGACTGCACCAACGCGATACCCTCAGAAAAACACCTGACATCGACTGCTCGCATGCCCCGAACGGATGCACGAGGAAAAAGTTGCTAAAAGCTCCACGCAGCCCAAAAGGCGGCCCGTGGGGCCCGTGCCTCAACTTCGGCCTCAACGCCTGAAACCACCCTGGAAACCTCCGCCTCAGTGCCAGGGTCGCAATGCCGCTGACGGCGCTCAAAACGGACGTCGGACACGTCTGCGCCGTCCAAAACAAGATTCTCGGGGAATACGCTCGTCCACTGAAGGACAAGTCGGGCCTCCGCGGCCCCTCTTTTTGGGAATTAAAAATTCCCAAAACTATCTCTAAACATTCCCCATGATGCAAGGTCCACGGTGCCACTGACGACGCGCAATACGGACGCCCGTAGAGAAAGCTACGGGCATTGGAAATTCCAAAAGGGGGGGGGGGGGGTAACCCCCTTGGGTCGGACCGGCCCGGCCGCCTCCCACAAGCCACCCTGCCCACGCCGCACGGGCGGTTCTTCCACCGACAGGCCGACAGGCCGGTCGGCCTTCCACGCGGAGACCCGCGTTGCGCGGGTCTCTGTCCAGTCGCGGGGTCGCGCGCCTGCGACCCCGCCGTCTCCTCTCGCCGGCTCCGGCATCCGGCGCCCTCAGTCGGCGAGCCGAGCCACCCGGAACCATGGAGGTGCCGCCCAGCCGGCCATATGGCCGGCCGGCCTTCCTCCGCGCCCGCTGCCGCGCCGCCTCCCCGGAACCACAGTCCGCCGCCAGTATCCGCCGGAAATCCAGATTTCCGGCCGGAACTTCCCGGGACTCGGATTTTCGATCCGAGAAGAGTGTCGGAAACCTTAGAACATTCTCTACACGACTACAGGATTGGATCTAAGATCGGGCAGCAATTTGACACTAAAATTTGAATTCAAAGAGGGGTTCAAAATTTAAAACGCAAATGAACACCACCTACCTCGCTGGGCTTCGCCCGGTGCTTCGCATCGATCCCCCGACACCACCGCACCTTGCCGGAGCTCGCCTCACCGGAGCTCGCCTCACCAGAGCTGTCTTTCCAGAGGTGAAGGAGGGGGAGGAGGGTTTGAGGAAGAAGAAGAAGAAGAAGAAGGGGGTGGGGGTGTTTAAGTAGAAATCACTTAAACACCCGCCCGACATCCCCGAACCCGAAATCATGACGGGGTCGGGATTTAGCCTCCCCTAGCCTTAGAACCACACTCTGAGCGCAACGGCGGTCTCAGAATTTTATTCCGAGACCCCGTTCAAAAGTTATTAAACTTAGCGCCCGAGGCCGCCAAATTACGAAAACGCCCCTGGGGCCATTTTTCACAGACGGGCCGCGCCCGCAAAACTTATACCCCTCCTAGGGTAAACGGCATGCTCTAAACTCAACGGTGCCCTCGGTTTTCCAATCCAAGTTACCTTTTAATAGATACTAGCATTTCAACATTAAACGAATTAATTAATTAATTAATTAATGCGTTTAAAGTTCCAGAAGCGGGCGAGGGGTCCAAACGTCTAGCGACGACAAGTTTTACACTGTTCCTATGGTAAAAAACCCATTATGGACCCATCCGTACACTTGGATCTCCGATCCGGAACTCCCTTTAGGAGTTATCCCATTTATTTAGCGTTTCCAGTGTGAATGCACTGAAAAGTTGATTTTGGCCAGTCCGGGGCTCGGAATCGCACGCCGTCTGAAGGCGCTGCTCTGGAATATCATCAAAAATATTCCAAAGTCTTTCGTAGAAAAAACCAGGTTCTTAAAATGTTTTAGGGTAATTATGATATCATTTTTACCCTTAATTATCCTATTTATTTTTAACCGTGGTAATAAAAGTCAAAAGATACTATTCACCAAAAAAATTTCATATTATGAAATCACATTTTACTAACTGATTTTAACTGTGTCTCTTAGAGTTTTTAAATTCAACTCATAGAAGTGGTAAAATTAAGTTTTATGAAGATTTGTAAATGCTCCTTATAGGTGCAAAAAAGATGGTAGAAAGTTCAATAAAATTTTTATATATCTAAACCTATTATAAAACGACCCCAATGAATTACATTGAACTTATATAGGTATTATGTAACTATTTTGACCAAAAATAAATTTAAATAAAATAGAGAATTATTTAAATAAAAATTCGGTTTTAACCAATAACACAGAGTTTTTCACTATTCATCAAAAATTGAATGTTTTCAAAAAAATACCAAAAATTCACCCTAATATAATTTTGATATTCCGAATTCAAAAATGAAGTCCATTTTGAAAAATAAAATTTATAAAAATTCAAAAAGTGGGTATTAATATTCATAACGACTGGTTTGATTGGTCACAGTGTGTTAGAATCTCGAAGTTGCGTATAATGCAAGCTATTGCATTATTCAAAGGTAAATGTACCATGGAAGCGTGAGGTGTACAATAAATATGAAATGTATGGGAATTATACAAATCAATTTCCATGTGGAATTTTCTAGAAGTGGATCCAAAATTTGGTTGAATAAGATGTTTTATTATTGATGATAAAGATACTACAAATGAAATATGAAATTAAAGAGGTGTTAAGGAAATAAATTAAGAAGCCTAATTAATGGATGAAGAATGAAGATTAATGATTGAAGTGTCTATTTATTGGAATTATAGAATTATGAAATGTATAATGAGTTTTTTGAATAATTGTTTTATTAAGGATGTGTAGGAAACTGTTTAATGGTACTAATGACCTAGAAAAGTCATTTAATGTCAAGGAAATATTTTATAAAAAAAATTAAGGGAAATATAACCCTTAATATATTACTATTGTTGAGATAATGATGTTGGGATAAAGAGATTATTGTTTTTTATTATATAAATTAGATAGTATTGATTACCTTAGAGCTGCTTAATGATTTTATGATAATGTGGTTTATGTTATCATTGATGGTTTTTTAATAAATTTTTAATTTAAAGAATATATCTAATATATTTTGGTTTTTATTAAAGTAATGATGAATATTTGGTTTATTCATTGTGATTTTATGTAAATCCTTATTGTTACCATGTTTTTGGAGAATATATAACCAAGGTATTCACACATTTTTTATATTTCAATAAAGTCATACTTTGTGATATTTTTGGGATTATGTTATGTTTATATTTAGATAACTTTATTATAAATTTATGAATATTTGGTGGGTCATAAGGTTAATGATTTATGAACTAGTTTATGTAGATATTTTGATGAGATTTTAGAGATTAATGTATTATTTAACTATATGAAAGTTTATCCATATCGATAACATGTGATAATGACTTATGTTTTGATAATAATTAGAGGGAGAAGGATTTACTTATCATTATTTTATAGATATTACAATGTGATAGTGATTTGGATTGGAAAAAACCACTACTCAAAAAAAGAGATAAAGTGGAATTTGATCAAAGAATAATCAAAAGATGAGACTGTTCTTTGAAAATATAAATTAATCCAGTAAGTTTATTTTCTCTTATCCTCTATCATAATAGTAAAAATTTAATCATATTTAGTGAAATGAATTTTGATAATACTATTTAATAATTACTTTAATTTCTATTGAACCAATGATCTCTTCACTAATCACATATTTATTTCATTATGGTCGTTAATTTCTCCTAACCGTGTTTTTTTATCAATCTTTATTGGTATTTGGGTGAGAGTTTTCTCTTCTATGTCCATTTTTTCACTTCCCACAAATTTTCTCTTATTTAGGAACTCTGTTATGCGAATACATTTTTAATTTCTTCTCTCCCTTTTTAGGAATAAGTTTTATTGACCCTTTTTAAGATATGAATTTTCTATTTTGGAATTTTAAACTGTCAAACCAATGATTATTGAGATCATGTTTAAATTACGAGGATTCAGTTTTTTAAAGAAAGATATAATATAAAACATGAGATTTTATGAAAAAATTCAAATAAATTTAATTACATTTATTCCTTGCATTACATTAAACACTGAGTTTTACTCAATCTATATATATTATTAATATTATTATTTAAATACGACTACTGTAATATAGTCATTAAATTTGGTGGTATGAACAATAATAATTTTTTTATTAGATTATATATAAATTATTTAAATAAAAAACTATAGCTTTAAATTAGTGATAAAGGTTTATTAACATATTTATATGCTACAAAAATACATTCTTCTTAATATAAATGACTTTTATTTTTTGCAGGAAAAAATAATAATATTAATTTCTTATAATTTTAGATAATTTATTTTGAAAAAATTATCTTTATTTTTGGAATAAAAATTTAAAATTTATCATAGGTTTATTTTTTGATAATTTTCTAACAAGATTAATTTTTCATTGAATAGTGAAAAATACAGATTTTTAAAAAAAACTACCTCTTCATTTAAATCATTTAAATATATCCAGCATATTTATGCTTATTATAAGAGAATAGTTAGTTCAATTATAAATTTATTAATACAATTTATATTTTTTGAATCAATTTCGCAATGTATCTTAATATTATAACTTTCTATACATATGACAATTTTCAATTTGGAAAACTTTTTTTCATCACGTCTACATGTTTAATTTTTAATTAAGAATTTACAGTTTTTGAAAGAAATTACGAAACATATATTCCATATTTTTAATAATAGTAATTAATATTATTTTATATTTTTGACTTGATTCCCCCAAATGATGAGTAAAAAAAGTAAAAATTAAATATTGTAGTATTGGTTAAAATGGGGTTACCATAGGTTCGATGTAAAAGATAAGGGTTAAAATGACCTAAAAAGAAGTCCAATACCAATTTTATGGACATATTTCAACCCTTATTACCTTATCAACTCTTTTTATACTATTTTGAGACACATTTCCATGATAGTGACCAACGTAATAAATTAAGTGAACAAAAAAGACAAAATGCCACACAATTACTTTTAAATTTGAATTATGATTTCATATTAGGGAAGAACAAATATTTTATTAAAAATTGAAGGAAATTTTGAAAATAATGAAATTAATTTCATGTGAGTAATTTATTTTTTATTTTTTTAAATATATGATCACATAAAATACTTCAGTAAAGCCAAATCAATATTTAGTTAATTAAAATATAAATATAATAATTTATACTAAAATTATTAAAAGTAATAAAAATTGAACTAATTATTATATTACATGAATTTTTAGGATAATTATATCATTATAGATATTTTCTATGATGATATATTTTAATTATAAAATCTTATTGATTTTTTAAAGTCACATTTAATTAATAGAGTAAAAATTCAGATTAATGATATTTTAAGATAAATAATATTTTATTAAATGATTTAAAACTCCTAAAAACCTATACTCTACAAAGGTATTTTTCTATGTATAAGGATATCCACCATTTTACATGAATGGACAAATTTTCCTTTTATAGTAATTATATTGAATCATAAATTGTAAAAACTTTGTTACCATAGTAAAGGGTAAAATAGGGTTTTGGGCATTTCATGCATTTTTGTTAAAATTAATTTCAAAAAAACAATTGATTTTTATTTTATAAGTAGTATATCAAAATTATCACAATTTTGTTCAAATTAACTAATATGGATTGTTTTATTTGTTGTCTTAATGAAAAATTACCTAGATTAAAAGTCTCGTTACCCTAGTGAGAACTAAAATTGTAAAAGTAAGCAATATTTGAAGTTAAGTAACAACACGTTTAAAACATGTTTTTTTGTGCTGGTGGGTGGATCAACCATATCATCCATAAAATCCATTATTTAAAAATTTTATGGAATTATGGTGAGGTTGATTTTCCATTATTGAATATTTTTCAGTATTTACATAAATGTCAATCCTCCCAAATTATAAAAGGGCAGTTCCTCCCCAAACTTATTTAAAAATATTATGATTTTTTTTTGCAACAAAACCTAAGAAAATATCTCCCCAAAATCTGTAATAATATTTTACATCTGTTTTTCATCCTAAAATACTGACCTTAGTGTACTTAGTAAAATTTCCAACTAAAATTGTTATAAGAGACCATAATTGTCTTAAATAAGATATTTTTTTTCAATTTTTCTCTTACAATCCATATTCATGTATGAATAAATAAAATATAATAAAATAAGAATATTAAATACACTAATATGATTTTTATTTAATAAACAACATATAACTCCTCTTTCATCAAATGAGAAATGAAATCATTGATCGTGTGTTTGGAGGACTACTTCCTCGTGAACCGATGTAGTTTGGTTTCCATCACCACCTCTCAAAGCTAGATATAGTTATTTTTTAAAAACATTTATATAATTTATATAAAATATTTATATTTATAGAATTATAATATCACATGTACATTCAGACATTCCATTCAGTGGGAATACGATAACGTCCTTTAAGTGTATAGAGAACTTCTGCCTCACGAAGCCTTGGGATTTTTTCTTCACTTATGCTATACATGGAAAGTATTAAAAATAGTTTTAGTGAACATATGTGATATATTGGATATATAAATGATTTTTTATAACTTAATATACTATTTACCTTTATTTATTTTCATTGTAGAATAAAATGGAAACAAGGTTCATGTGTATGTACGATAAAATGTCTACATTAATGACGCAATTCATTTCCTATATAAATATTTTTGGGATTAATATAAACACATATATAGCAAGTACATATGATATTTATATCATGTTTAACATTATTTATATTATGGAACTTTGATTAAAATATAATTATAGAAAAAACCAAACCAAAATATACATGAAAATCCAAGCAGTTATTAACCTAAAAATGATTTTAAAAAATTATTATTAATAAATGGGTAATGAAAGGTCATAAGTAAACCACATTTGGTATGACAAATATTATTATATTTCTTTTATATATTTATAATAATATTATATTTATTATATGTAATATTTTAACATGTATGAATCAAGTCGATACTTAAGGTAATGTATTTTTGTCTCCATGTTTCTTCTGTGGGACACACATTATGTTATGAACCTATATTATTTTATGATATGTTTATACAACCCCTAGGAAATTTAATATAATTATTTTATTTATTCTTATGATATTTTATGTTTCTATATTTTATTCTTTCTTTGGGATCACGATTCCATTATACTAAATTAGTAAGGGTTTTACGATACAATATCTTCATTTATCATGATTATTTATGTTTATGCTTTTGATAATGAAATATTATGATCTATATCTAAAAAAAATCATGGATTTTATTATAATATGGTCATGAAATAAAAATTATTTTTTTCCATTTCATTTTCCACTCTTTATGTTCTCAAGAGTTGAACTGATTTTTTAAAGAAAAATTAACTTTATTTCTCTTCTCTATCAAAAATAATTTTCCTTCCATGTCAATGTTTTATAAAAACAATTATATTAAATAATGTTTTAACTATAATATAATGATTATTTTATTAGTTTTTTAACCATTTTAATAGTTTTTACAAAATGTTTTAAATGTAATATTCATGTAATTTTCTAAATAATTTCTCACTTGTCTTTTATAGAAAATGTGAAAGGAATATTTATTGTAATGTGTAAAATATGAAAATAACATCCCACCATTATAATTAAATAACATTATAATGAATTCATTAGAAGTTTAAAAGTACATTTCAATTAAAATTATTTTCCCAATGTTTTCTTAATTTTTTATATTTAAAAATATTATTTTCAATTTTTAAAAATATTATTTTCAATATTAAAATGATATATTTCGCAATATTTTTTTAAATTTTATTTAAAGAATAATTTAAATGTTTATATGGTCATATTCAAGTAGAATCACTTTGATATCTTTTTTATGTTTTAATATGTGATTTTGAAAGTTGAAGTGATGTCTTCTTCATGAAATGTTCCATGTGATATTAAAAAATAAATTCTCATCTAACATGATATCCTTTGAATTTACATAAGCATTACTGGGTATATGATCCAATGATACCATCATTAATCTTTCTTGGTATGGTTTATGTTTATGATAGCATAATTATTATGAAAATACATTCTTTTTTCATGGGTTATGATATAATGAATTGATTATGAAATAAATTTATATTCTATAGATTATGATATGATGAAATATTTATAAAACTCATTTCTTTTCAAGGGTTCTAATATGATGAAAGGTCTTTTATCCAGTGTTACACATATATATTCTTTTCATTATATTAAGGGAAATATATCTATATAATGACCCAAAATTAACATACATGGATATTACATCATTTTAGATGAATACTCAGTACATTACAAAATTACATGATTGAGGATCATAATAGTTTAGTGTCTTTGGAAACATGAAAAAAATCCTATCCTTGTGAAATATCTTCAAAATATTCCATAAATATCCCCAAATTTAGTAATTATATATAAAACCATTCTTTATAACATGGGGAAAGGAAATATAAGAAATGGGTGAGTTAAAATGCCCAGTAAGAGAAAATAAGGGAGATATGTAGGCATAATCATGAGCATAAGGGCGTGAGAATAAGATCATGAAGATATAAGATCATAGCCTGTATATCAAAGATAATCTACAGGAATCCTGTAATAAATAATTGTAGTTAATAAGACATGAATCATAAGGAAAGAAAGAAAATAATCTATTAATGCATAAAATAGGAATAAAACATTGAATTATGGAAGACCCATAAGAATATAATATAATTTCCATAGTAGCCAAGGCATCGCTGTAAATACTATATTATTAGTATATATTAACTCTTTATACCATCTTTGTATACATTTTTCACTCCCATAGACATATTATTATCATGAGTTCACTCATCATACCATCCTGGTAGTCATATTTCACTCACATGGCCATCTTAGTAGTCAAGGTTCATTCCCAAGACCATCTTTGTCTCTATAATGAGATATGATTCTTTAACCAATGTATTGTAGGGAGATATAGGTCCCACCCATATCATAATTAAATAATCAATACATGTCCCAAAATATCATAAATAATATTTTCAACATTCCAGAAATGAAATGGGTATTATTAACATGTAATCATATCATATACAATGAAATAATATAGATTTCAAAATCATTTCATCATAACCATTACACAAACAAATAAAGTGATATTAAATAAAATATAATCTATGAAAGAGAAATATCTTTCACTAATACCATAACATTAATAATAACCCATTCATTGAAATAATATTAATGAAACTTTTAGATCATTTCCTAAAAGGGCATGAGTAATATCAATAGATTTAATCTTAAAAGGAAAATAATTTTGAAATATCTTTTAAAAAAATTTCTTAAGGAAAATGTCATTTATTCTTTGAAGAAGTAATTTTATTACATAAAACCATTTTAAAATAATTTCATTATAAAATTATTTTTAAAACTTATAAATAAGACTTTAAATCATTTGAAAACATTTTTACTTGAAAACTTATAAAATAATCTTTAAAACATTTTAAAAAGAATTTTCTTAATAAACACTTTGAAAGCATATAAAGAACGACTGAAAACATTTTGAAAAAAATTTCTTTAAAAATACATTTAAAACATATAAATAAGGCTTGAAAACATTTTGAAAACCATTTTCATTGATAACTTATAAAATAAGCTTGGAAACATTGTGAAAAACATTTTACTTTAAAAATTAAAAAATAATATTGCAAAAATTCTGAAAAAACATTTTCCATGGAAATAACATCTAAAATTATACTTTTAAAAATTATTTTTTAAACATGAAAATAAATCTTCAAAGGATTGATGACGGAAAAATATGTACATGTTGTATGAGGTAAAAATAACATTCCTTTTCCATGGTAAAGGTTAAAAAATTCCATATTCGAAAAGTGAAAAAAATATTCCTTTTAAATAAATGGTAAAATCCAAAAGGATAAAAAATTATTTTAATTATTAAAGGATAATGGTACAAGATTCTTTTAAACCATTTTTATAAAACATTGTTTTTAAGGAATATATATTTTTGATCGAAGAGAGGGTAAAGCCGGGCTTTCTGAAACTCATTTTATTAACTATCTTATGTAGAAAAGAGTGGATGAAAGGGTAAAAATATAGGAATAAATCATTAATAACCATAGGAAAATAAATTTAAAGAATTTTATTGAGACATGGGTCATAATATTTCATTAAAGGAATCAAAGAGATAAACAATCTCCAAAAGTGATGAGACTATTTCAATAAACTCTTATAACATGGTAAATTGAGATAATACTCTTCATGTAAGAAAATGACATTAATTGAAGAATACAATATCTTGAATAGAAGTAAATTCATGATATAAAATGTAAAATAGAAGTATATACACCTCTAAAAAGAATTTAGGTGCATAACAAAACATGAGCTTCAGATAAGTAAAATTGAGACAAAACTATTTCACAGATTTGGTATCCTTTGAAAAATAACCCCCTGAAATAAAGACCATAAAATGGACATGTGAATAACGATAAATTTATATATAAGGGACATAAAATAAAATCATAATAATTTCATACACCACACAAAAAAGAAAGAGTGGTGAACATAGAATATATCTTACTGAAATAAAATGTGATATGAAATCCCCCTACCATGTGTATTAATTTTCATCATATTTGTTCAAAACAACTATATAATAATTATAAATTTATTATAAATATTTTATAGAAAATTATTTTTATATATAATACCATATATGGCTTTATTATGAATTTATATTATCCACTTATTAACAATCCTATGTTAAGGTTTCACTTCGGTTAATATTCACTTTATTCTTCCCATGTGTCTTAGTTTGTTATATATTTGGTACTAATAATTTATATCATGATTTCACTAATTTTAAACATGATATAAATTAAATATATATATATATTATAGTTATATACTAAATATATAAGTACTACAATGGAATACACCTTTCATGGAGATGATAAGCCGTATGTATGCATGAACAATGTTTCCTTTATTATTATCATATTGAAAGAAAGAAAGAAAATGACATATATGTATATATTTATTTCATTATTGAAGTATATTTATGATGTAATATATATCATATATAATCACTAAACCCATCCTTAAAACATTACATATTGGTATGAACAAATCATATTGCTTTGAGGGGGGTGGTAGTTCACACTTCCTCAAATGAAATTATCATATTAACACAAAATGGAAATTAAAAATAAGTGGTTCTTAAAAAAGAAATAAAAAAGATTAATTAAATAATAAATATAATATCTGACATATATAAATATATTCTGCATAATTATTTACACCATTATAGGAGGTAAGTAAAATTGAACAATCATCGTTTAGTGAGGTGGTAGTTCACCATAGACATAAAGAGTAAGTTCATTACCCATTAGATGGATGTGTGTGAGAGTGTAGGTAAAAAAATTATCATATAAACATAATATTATATTGAGTATAGTGTTTTTTATACATTAATGGAATAAATATAGTGGATAGGTGGAGAAGGAAAATAAAAGAAATTACTTGAGGGAGGACGCTACCTCTTAATCAGGTAATTCCTTTTGTTTTGTGCCAAAAGGATTCCTTGTAACACATTCTGACCAAAGGGAGGATTGAAGGATTAAGGTAGGGATATTTAGAGATTATTTTAGAAGAGGTTGGGTGAGTCATGGGGGATTTATAGGTGTGAGGTATTGGGTGGAAAGGATCCTCGTTCATAATGGAGGAGTGGCGCTCTTGTAAATATTTAAAGTTAGAATTCCACCCACGTTTTTCATGTTGATAGTTGATCCAATAAAAATTAAAATTCGATAAAATTATGTATAAGGTCGAAATATGTCTATAAAATTGATTTTGGACAAGTGTATAGGTCATTTTGGGCCATAAGGTTATGGTTTCGTCCCTTATTAATCTTAATTTAACCTTAATCAATGTAATTAATCTTAATTGAATTCACTAATATTTTTGGTCAAAAAATATGTTGAACATATTATACATTATTAATTATTCTAATTCTGAATATGGAATCCATTTTAACAAATTCAAATCACAGAAGTGAAAGAAATTAATTTAAAATTAATCCCACAGATGGGACGACACTGCGGGTTTTTAATGTAAAATGATCAAAACATGACTACGTTTTTATATCAAATTTAATTGTGAAATTGGTTCCAATGACATAAATCATATAAATTAATAATATTATTATCTAATTAAACTTTATAACTAATTTAAAATATAACTTATCCTAAAAAATAAATTAAATGAAAAACTATTTTGAATTAAAATCTAGTATTTTTAACGATTCATTAAAAAATTGAAACCCTGTAGGGAAAACGAAAAATTTATAATAACCTACTTTTAGGTTTATCTTCTGAATAATAAGTTTATTTTGACATATTAAAACTATAAAATTTTCAAAATTTTTATTAAAAATGGGTTCTCCATTAAAAGGCAGTAAAACAACATTTATACAAATATATATTCTAAACATGAAATTCCGTTTTTTCTTTATCTTTTATCTATCAAAACTATTGAATGAATACCAAAAATATTTTATTGAATATATAAAATATATATTACATTAATATCACTCAATAATTTTGTTTAATTTATTTCGTTAGTGTAAAATATCATTGTGAACATAAATATATTAATATTTTCCTTTATATTCATTTGGTTCTCATATTCATTTATAATTAATTGATATCTTATGAATTCATATTTTATTTTTGTAAACTATATATTTTTATAAATTAGTTAATAATTTTAATGAATTCTAATTTAACTACTTGGTTATAACATATTATTTTAATTACTATTATTTTAATGATATATTATTGTTTGGTAAAACTCGGATATGTAAGTTATGCAAGCCATTGAGGAAAGATATTATTGCGTGTAACAAAAAGAAACCTTGGTGTTCTGTGTGGAGAAAACTAAAATTTCTGTTTAGTGTAGTGCACGATTAACTTGGTGATTCAAATAACTCAATCCTAACAAAGAAATTTAAAATAAAATAAACTATTTTTAGTGTTATGTGAAATGAAAAATATCACAAAGGTTACATTAATTAGAAAAAATTATTCACCAAATCTAGGGGAGTTATAATCTATTTCAAAATAATTGAGTAATGATTGGTATCTCATGATATAAAAATGATTGGAATGGGGAGTAAACCTAGTTTAGTGTGGGAATGTTTCCAATATTATAGTCCTTGGAGTGAAACATGACTACTATGAGTTTTTGTGGAGTAAACCCAGTTCAATGAGGGGATTTTTCCGATATTATAGTCCTTAGAGTGAACCATGACTACTATGATTGTTTGGGGAGTGAACCCAATCCTCTACGAAAGTCTTGGGAGTGAACCTTAAATACACTAGTGCAGAAATTTTTTTTACGGTGGTTATTTTTTATTTTTAATGTCGGATTTTGGTCGACGTTATTACCAGAGATGTTACAAACATAGTTTTTTACATCAGTTATTTTACAACCGACCTAAAACACACAAATCTGAAGCACTTTTCATATCGGTTTATAAAAACCCAACGTGGAAAATTATTCGGATTTGTGGTTTATTACGTCAGTTATTAAATAACAAACCTGGTATATACCCTTTCACATCGGTTATATAATAATCAATGTCATAAAACACTCCTCTAAAGAGTTTATCACGTCGATTTTTTTTATAACTGACGTGATAAACCTTTCTGCCTAGCAGTTTCCAACAATGGTTATATAATAACCGACATAAAAACATATCTATGACATCGGTTCTAAAATAAATGACATTAAAAAAATATCCATTTCAATTCATTACGTCATTTATGAAATAACCAACGTAACAACCATTTCCCATGAAGTTATTATGTCTCTTTCCAAATAACCGACATTAAAACTAATACCAATGAATTTTTTACGTCGGTTATGAAATAACCGAGGTAAAAAAATATTTTTTTAAATAAAACTTAACCACTGCTATGCCCACCCAAATTACCTAAAACAGAGAAAAATCTTACCAAAAACAGACTAGAATAGACCAGAACCCCCAACCCCACTGGATATCCCCCACCACACCCCTGGACATCCCCCACACCCCTGGACTGCCCCCAACCCCTGGATAGCCCCCACACCCCTGGATAGCCCCACCACCCCCTAGACAGCCCCACACCTCTGGACAACCCCCACCTTCCTGTATAACCCCACACCCCCTGGACAACACTCCCACACCCCTGGACAACCCTCCCACACCCCTAAAATAGACCAAAAAGTTACTAAAAATAGAACAGAACCCCCACCCCCTGGTAAGCCCCCACCACACCCCTGGACCCCTCGAAACATACCCATGGACTGCCCCCACCCCTTGGACAGCCCCCAATACCCCTGGACAACCCCTCCACCCTACTGGACACCCCCACACCCCTAGACTGCCCCCAAACCCTGGACATCCCTCCACACCCATGGAAAACCCCCACCCTCCTGGACACCCCCACACCCCTGGACTACCCCCACCCCTGGATATCACCTCGAACCCCTGGAAACCACTAGACTTCCCCCACCCCCTGGACATCCCCCACACCCTTGGATAAACCCGACCCTCCTAGACACCCCCACACCCCAGGACTTCCCCCACCCCCCTGAATATCACCGAACTCCTCTGGACACCCCAACACCCCTAGACTACCCCACCCCCTGGACAGAACCCCACACCCCTGGACAACCCCCCCCCCCCACAAACCTCAAGACTACCCCCACCCCCCTGGATAGCCCCCCCACACCCCTGGATAACCCCCACCCTCCTGGACACCTCCCATACCCCTAGACTGCCCCCACCCCTGGACAGCCCCCCACACCCCTGGACAACCCCCACCCTTCTAGACACCCCCCTGGACTGCCCCCACCCCATGGATACCCCCCTACACCCTTGGACACCCCCACACCTCTAGAATGCCCCCACCCCCTGGATAACCCCCACACCCTCGGACAACCCCCACCCTCCTGGACACCCCCCACACCCCTGGACTACCCCCACCCCTTGGACAGCCCCCCACACCCCTGGAAAACCCCACCACCCCCTTGGAAACCCCCACACCCCTAGATAACCCCCACCCTCTTGTATAACCCCAACCCCTAGAAAGCACTCCCACTCCCCTGGACAACCCTCCCACACCCCTGAAACAGACCAAAAAGTTACCAAAAATAGACCAGAAACCGCCACCCCACTGGACAGCCCCCCAACCTCCTAGAAACACCCACACCCCTAGACTGTCCCCACCCCCTGGATAGCCCCCACACCCCTGGACAACCCCCACCCTCCTGGACACCCCCACACCCCTGGAATGCCCCCACCCCCTGGATAGCTCCCACACCCCTGGACAACTCCCCACCTTCCTAGACTCCCCCACACCCATGGATTTACCTTCACACCCTAGAAAACCCCCACACCCCTGGACAAACCCCACCCTCCTGGACACCCCCACACCCCTGGACTGCCCCCACCCACTAGAGAGCCCCCACACCCCTGTACAACCCTCCCACCCTCCTAGACACCCCCAAACCCCTGGACTGCCCCCACCCCTGGACAACCCCCCACACCCCTGGACAAACCCTCACCCTCTTTGATTCCCCCACACCCCTGGACTGCCCCCACCCCCTGGATAGCCCCCCACACCCCTGGACAACCCCCACCCTCCTGGACACCCCCACACCCCTGGACTTCCCCCACCCCCTGGACAGCCCCCACCCCTGGACATCCCCCACCCCCTGGACAACCCCGCACACCCCTGAACAACAACCCACCCTCCTGTATACCCCCACCCCCTGTAAAACACTCACACACCACTGGAAAGCCCTCCCACACCCCTAAAACAGACCAAAAAAGTTACCAAAAATAGTCTCGACCCCCCCCCCCCCCACTGGACAACCCCCTCCACACCCCTGGACACCCCCACACCCCTGGACTGCTCCCCCACCCCTGGAAAACCCTTCACACCCTAAAAACCCCTAGACATCCCCCCACTCACCTAGACATCCCTCCCACCCTCCTGGACACCCACCCAGCCCACTAGACAGCCCCTACCACACCACTAGACACCCCCAACCCCAATAGACACCCCAGACCAAAAACAGACCAAAACCCGACCAAAACCAAACCAAAACACCCCCACCCCACTGGAAAACCCCCACCACACCCTTGGACACCCCCTGCACACCACTGGGCTTCCCCCACCCCTTGGAAATCCCCTGGATAGCTGGTGTTGGTAGAGGAGTCTCCACCATCCCTCGGGGGCTGAACGCTACTAGAAGGTACTCATCACTCCCACATGTGAAGCTTGAGCTCTCAAAATGTTTCACAAATGCAGTCTTCCCCTGTAAACTTCATTCATTCTATCACTTTGATGCTAGTATAACTAGGAGAAAACACCATCACACATGACGACTTTTCCCTTAGTTATACTGGCATCAATGTGATAGAATGAATGATCTTTACAGGGGAAGAAAGAATTGGTGAAACATTTTGACAGCTCAAGCTTCGCATGTGGGAGTGATGAGTACCTTCCAGTGGCATTCAGCTCCCTGAGGGATGGCAGTGCCTACTCTCCCACCCCCTGGACTGCCCCCACCCTACTGTACAACCCTCTCACACCCCCGGAAACCCCCCTCACCCAACAGGACACCCCCACACCCTTGGATTTTAAAGACTCATAAATTACTGGCATTTTTTTTCTTGAATTCATGGGATTTTAACGAGTCCTCGAAAATTTACGGCGCTTGATTCCAAAGCCTGGTGTGCCCGGAATCAATTTATAAAGTTTTGTTCACATAAGTTCAGTAAACGTACGAGTGAGATTTTATAACTTTTGAACCGGTGCTCGGAATTGAAATCTAAAGACACCGTTGAACTCGCAGTGTCAGTGATTCCTTAGTGATGCCTTCACCATAGTTGTGTTCTAATGGGGATGGAAGTTAGATTTTTGTGTTTTTAATTATGTTAAATAAAAATAGGAGTTAGATTATTTTTATTTCTTAGTGGTTAAAGCCTCAAAGAGAAGGTTAGTGGTGGGGACCACTAGCACATATCCTCCCTTTGGAAGATATTATTAGGTGCGGCCCGCACAAGCTTTAAACCTCCTTGAACACCTTATAGGTGGGGGAAGGCTCTTGAACTCCCTTCATTAAAGTGCCAAACCCCCTCTATTAATTAATTTAGCTCCTTCAATTAATTAATTAAAACCCATTTGAATTATTTTGAATTCTTTTGGACAACAATTAAATATTGGGTTAGCTTAACCCATTATTTTTGTTGGCACTTTCTTTTTGGTGGAGCTTTGGAGAACCCTTGGAGAACTTTATCATCCAACAAAGAACGTATAACACATTCATCATTCTTCAACCGTGCCAAAAGAGAAATATCCGACCACGAAGAACGCCGATGACACTTCTTCCTCGGTCCCCTACCATGGACACTTTCTGAAATCAATGAATTGACGTCCGATATTTTTCCAACATTGTCAACGAACGACAAATATGAGTTAGCAGATTTTACATTTGAAATTGTTTCCGTCCTTCAATGCACAATTATTGGATTGGTTTTGACAATTTTTATTGCCATGACGTGGAGGGATTGAACCACAAGAACATGGTCCGACCCTCCCCCTTTGGTTGTTCTTGTTTTTTGACGATGTAAGAGGACCATAAAGAAGCTGAAGAGACAAGGACGTCGGGCCACCACAAAAGCATGGCACCCTCGTGCCTCACGGAGGACTGGGCCGCGACCAGCGCGGGCTGCAGCGGAGCAAGGCGGCCAGCCGGGTCGCCGGAGGGGCGCAGTGCCGTCACGATGTGCGGAGAAGTAGGGGGCTGCGGTGGAGGGGGAGTGACGTCGTCGCACCACACGGTGGACAGTAGGGAGCCGCGGCCAGTCGGGCCACGGCGGAGGAGCGGAACTTCGGCGCCGTCGCACCAGAGAGGAGGAGCCAGGGGTGTCCGGTGTCATGTCGGCCGCCAGTGATGTAGAACCTGCTGGCCACTCGGCCAGCTAGACAAGGCGGGACCCTTCAGGTCCCGCGGGTCACCGAACTGGTGCCTAGCGCCGGTTCCTTCGGATGTTGGGGGGAGCGGCACCCCCCACGGCGAGGCCAGCCAGGCCACACGGGCCAGCCAGCCAAGCCACGCTGGCCAGCCAGCCAGGCCACATGGGCTAGCCAGGCAAGTCGGGCCACCCATGCGGGTCAGGACACCACCGGGCCTGGCTCCCCCATTCGGTCGGGTCGGACCCGCGGACCACGTCGCACCCGCGAACCGGGTCAGAACCCAGTCCTAACTCGTTTAACCCGAAATCACATTTTCTCCATATTTTGGGCTACGGGTGTATGATCGACAAACTGTTTGCGGTGAAAGGAAGCTTAGAATGAGATGGTACTTTTGGCATACCCTAATTGATGCTTGGACATAGTTGGCATATTGTCGGGTTGGTTTTAACCTAAAAACCAACCAGGCCCCTGGAACAGTAATGCCAATATCTCACAGACCGGGCGTCCGATTGATGCGTCGTCTGTCACGTTGGGTTCCTTATGATGAGACAAAACTATGGGAAACATCAACTCGAGACTTCGTGGTAGTTGATATATTGACACTGGGATCGAGGAGAGGACCTACCAGAATCGAGCGTGCTATGTGCAGAAACCCTATGGATGGATGCGACTAAGATGATAGGATCCTACGTGGACCTACTACTACACCATGATCCTCCATGGGTTCGACAACGATGATACTGTACCAGGATCCACCATGTGCTCGACAGTAATGGTACTGGACTAGGATCCTCTGTGGGTTCGACTGTGATGACTTCTGTACCAGGATCCTCCGTGGGTTCAACAATGCTGATACTGTTCTAGGATCCTACATGGAGTTGACAGTGGAGATGATTCAGTGGCTAAAACTAATCATCTCTACCCATCTATATGAGTTGTATACTCGTGTGATCTGAGTCTTGACTTTTAGTTGTTATCTTCGAGATGATTGACTTTACTTCCTTTGTGGAATGGGTTGTGCTTGGTCTTGAGTGTTGGAGCTGGACTGTGTATGGTAACTTAAGTATATGTATGGGAATATACCTAAGTAGGGATGATTGATAGTTCATGAATATATCCTACCACCGTGGTTTATCATTAGTGGATTGTGGGAGACCTTCGAGGGTCTCGAGGTCACTTACTGAGTATTGTTATACTCACTGATGCACACCTGTCGTGGGGTGTGGAAAAAACTTCTATTTACTAATTTAAAATATAATATAGTGGTTAAAATAGGTTTTCTCTCGATGAGGAGTGCACACAAAATAATTTGTCACTTTTTATTTAGAGAAAACGTTGGGTGTTTTTGAAATTGTTTGGTTTTAAAATAAAAGAGAGAAATGAAAAAAAATTAATAAATTGAGGAAGTGATTTAAGAAAAATATTGAATTCAAATGATTTAAAAACTATTTTATGATATGGGTGATCAAGTCGGGGTTAGTTTAATAATTGCAATACTATCCTTGTTCCATTTAATTCAATCCTCTTCTGCTAAGTTGATTTAAGTGAGATTCGATAATTACTTCAACTCACTTATTTGGTTCAATGGTTTAACAAAATTATATTTTTATAAACTTATTCCGTTGTGTGATATATATTTTTAGTTAACACCCCCAATTATATAAGGCAATTCCCAATAGGGTATTGTTTATCCTAAATAATCCTGAATATTCACCACCCCTACCACACGTACTAGCGATCGCTAGGTACTTCACAACTAAGACCTAATATTTATTATATCAAATATATAACAAAACATAATTTAGGGATAAAATGATAATTTATCAAAGCAATAATAACAACAGAATAGAAAATCGAATACGATCGCATAGGATAATAAATTATGTTTTTAGAATTTGAAAACAACTTCGCAGAAGAAAGAGAGATTTTATTCCATCAAATGTAAGAACTCAAAGCATTAAAAATATAAAACCATCCCTCCCCCAATCACCTCATATGTTTACCCCACCATGTTAAGGGTAATTTATATGAAAGGGGAAGAATAAAGCATTATGGAACTTGAATAAAGAAAGAGAGAAATGAAGAACTCAAAAATAAATCCTCTAGAATCTGTCCCCCAGAAGTTTGCTTCATTTATTCCCTCCTCTGGCCGAATGAGGCCGATTTCCATTATTATAGGACGTGAGTAATGGAGTTGGACATCCACCCACAATGTTTGAATGCATTTGGATCCGTGTGGAAGGTGTTATGGCTGATTTAGTATACTTGACTTATTCTGGCCGCCGATCACTATTCCACCAACCCAACTTTGACTGGTTTAAAGGCGGCCTTAATGAACTCATTTCTCCATGAAATGTTATTTTTAGCTTCCTCGTCATGTTTTCCTTCTGACCCAGCTGGAATAACGCAATTTGGTGGTCGGTTTTCCGAGATATGATTCTTTGAATGAGTGATGGTCCATTCTGCTAGCCAGAATAACTTTTCACATTGACCGAAATGTTTGGGCATGTAGAAATTAGAATTTGAACTTTGTCAAGAAGAATAATATGTATACAAGGAACTATTTCATCCTACAAAAAAGGAATCAGGATAATTTAATGAATATTTTGGGAGTTATGCATGAAATACAGAGGACTCATAAAACTGTTAAATGTCCAGAATTTACCAATTTTCACACTTAAGCTCAAAACTCACCAAAAATAATGAAATTATGAAAATAAGCTCAAATTTATTAATGGGAAGGAATTAAATCATTTAAAAACATATAATTAATTATGAAAATATTATCTTTGTAAATTCCCACACACTTAGAACTTGGACTCCTGGACAAGAAAACATAGATATTAAATCAAAGCAAATTTAAAACACATAATCGTGAGGTCCAACAATTTAATACCAGGAAACAAAATATATCATGCCTCATAAAAAATCATTATTTAAAGTTATAAATTAAGTTCATTAAATATATTTACTCTTCATTTCTTCTCCCATGCACACAAAACACTTACCTCACTTGCATTTCATCTCATCACACAAATTTCAATTTTTTAGCAATGTATTTCTCATCCAATACTCATGCAAGGGTCACCATAGGTTTGGTAAATTCCTAAATCTCCACCCTATGTGAGTCAAGGAAATAAGTTTATCATGAGGAATTAATAGGGGTTTTCTGGGGCTTCTGGTTGGTATGGTTAAGATGTGAAAAATTCTAAGGCTGAATAAGGAGTGCTTGGGTCTTTTTGAAGCAAAATTGCATAATTCTAATTTTTACTCAAGTATGGTCACCTCCTAACTCCCCTTATTAGTAAATCAGATTCATTAGCATTAAAATTAAGTGAAATTTCACACCATTCATCATTTGAGCAGCAAAAGTTTCAATCATCTCAGACATGATATTCCTTGAAAACTCCAGATAGGCACAACTTTTTTCTCCATTGGAAGCTCTAGAAAGGCAGAAATTATCATACATGAAAGCTCCAGATAGGCACATATTTTTACTGAATGATCTTTTTAAGAAATAATAACATCTCTTCAAAATTTTAGTTTCCACCCAAATGATATCCAAATGAGGTATTGCAACAGAAGACAACTTCCCCCACACTTAAGTTTAACTAGATTATGTAATTTTACTTCAAGAGTAGGTTGGATAGGGAAAATTGGCTTGTAATGTGGCTAACCTAACAGGCTGTTCATGGATTCTATGGGCTACAAGGATTAAATTTATATGTTGGGCCATTATAAAAATGATTATTTATAAATGGGGGCTTTAAAATCAAAGAAATGCCTCAATCATTTAAAACACATGTACCTCAAACCCTCAAGTTTTGATAGGAATAAATCAAATTCTGGTTAAATGAAGCATGGTATGGTTCTCTCAAGAAGTGAGGTGAATGAAAAGAGTATGAAGAATAGGTTTAGAAGCCTCACATGAATGTGATTTCAAATATAATGACAGTGAATTGTGGCATGGGATTAAAAAAATCAGAGTACTTTTCATGAAATTTCCAAATATTTGAACTTGAAACAAAGTCATTTTCAGCATTCATTTAAGCTCATTTTCATTGAATAAATTGTGTCACACATTGAAATGGGTTTCAAAAATAGCAATGAGATTCATTTTATCTCAAAAGTTTCAAAAACACACAAAATTTTGAAAAAGAAACAAACATATTGACTATAAAAGTTTTTTTTAATAAGAAAACAGACAAAAAATGAAAATCATAACTACAAAGGTTCCCTACCCCACACATAAATGATGCAATGTCCTCAATTCATTAAATTTAATTAAACCTGTAATATGATTTTAAATTGAATCACAGCAAGAAATAACATGTTAAGGAGAGGTAGAACCTGATGGATTTATTGATAAATGGGTTGGAGGAGTGTTATCTCCTCCATTGGATCTGATGGCATAGTCCCAAGGAATTTCTTCAACCGATGCCCATTAACAGTGAATGGATTCTTCTCTTGATTCTTCATAATCTGCACAATACCAAAAGGATATACATGAGTAACTATAAATGGAACTTCCCATCTAGAACGAAGTTTAACTGGCATCAGCTTGAGTCCTGAGTTGAATAACAGCACTGTGTCTCTAGGATGGAAGTTTTGTGGTTAGATCAGTTTTTCATGAGCCACTCTTGTTCTGTCTTGGTAAATCCTGGAGTTTTCAAAATCTTCCCTTAGAATCTCTTCTAACTCCTATAACTGTAATCTTCTTTCCTTCCCAGTGCTTTCAAGATCCAAATTTATCTTCCTCATAGCCCAGTATGCCTTATGTTCCAATTCCACAGGTAGGTGGCAGCTTTTCCCATTTATCAACCTATATGGACTCATTCCATTTGGGGTTTTGTAGGCTGTCCTATAACCCCATAATGTGTCTTCCAACCATTGGCTCCAATCCTTCCTATTTCGATTAATAGTGTTTTCTAAAATTCCTTAAATTTCCCTATTGGACACTTCAGCCTGTCCATTCATCAGTAGATGATAGGGAGTTGATGTTTTATGATGCAACCCATATTTCTTCAACAAAGACTCCATTGTCCTATTAAAAAAGTGAGTCCCTTGATCACTAATTATTACTATAGGCACTCCAAACCTACAAAATATGTTAGACCTGACAAAATCACAAACCACTTTAGCATCGTTAGTCTTGGTGGCTTTTGCTTCCACCCATTTGGAAACATAATCAACAACAAGCAAGATATAATAATTTCCAAATGACATTGGGAAAGGCCCCATAAAATCTATTCCCCAAACTTCAAATATTTCACAAAAATTAAGTGGTTGTTGGGGAATTTCTTTTCTCTTTGAAATATTTCTAGAAAACTGACATTTTTCACACCATTTACAAAATTCATGAGCATCTTTAAAAAGGGTGGGTCAATAAAGTCCAGATTCTAAAACCTTCCTTGCTGTCCTTTGATGTCCAAAGTGTCCTCCACAAGCTAATTTGTGGCAAAACCCAAAGACAAAATTAATTTCACTTTCAGGAATACATCTTCTTATTACTTGGTCATTGAAAATCATCCAAAGAAACGGATCATCCCAGATATAATATCTAGATTCAGATTTCATCTTTAGAATTTGGTGGGAATTTAAATGAGATGGGACTTGAGATGTTACCAGATAATTTACCATATTGGCATACCATGGAAATTCACTGTTGATGGCGTAGAGTTGTTCTCCATGAATCTCATCATTAAGTGGGTTTTGGTTTGGGATTTCGCCTTCAGCGGTGTGGGGTAGTCGACTTAGATGATCAGCCACATGATTTTCACTTCCCTTTTTATCATTAATTTCCAAGTTGAACTATTTTAAGAGTATAATCCATCTTACTAGCCTTGGATTTTCACCCGCCTTCTTCCTTAAACACCTGAGAGCTGCATGATCAGAAACAACAACAACTTTAGTACCAAGATGATATGATCGAAATTTATCTAGTGAAACGAAAACTACAAGAAACTCCTTCTCGGTGGTGGTTTAATTTATTTTTGTATCATCTAAGGTCCTTGATTCATATGATATTACTTGAGGATTTTTTTTCAATTCTTTGTGATAGAGATGCTCCCACTGCTTGGTTGGATGCATCACAAAGCAACTCGAAAGGATAATCCCAGTTGGGTGGTTGCATTATTGGATCTGTGATCAACCTTTGCTTCAGTTCATAAAATGACTTCTTGCATGCATAATAAATATTAAAGTCAGATTCCTTAAGTTGTAATCTTGAGAGAGGGAGAGAAATATTACTAAAATCTTTGATGAATCTTCTGTAAAATCCTGCATGTCCTAAAAATGATCTAACATGTTTTAAACAGGCTGGATAGGGTAAGGAATTTATTACTTCAACTTTTGATTTATCAACCTCAATCCCTTTTTGTGGAATTATGTGTCCCAAAACTATTCCCTTTTCAACCATGAAATGAATTTTTTCAAAATTTAAGACAAGATTATTTTGAATGCATGTTTTCAAAACTTTTTCAAAATTTCTTAAGCAGTGATCAAATGAATTACAAAAAACTGTGAAATCATCAAGAAATACCTCCAAGCAGTCCTCAATATGATCTGAGAAAATACTCACCATACACCGTTGAAATGTACCGGGGGTGTTTCATAGCCCAAAAGGCATCCTTTTGTAGGCGAATGTACCAAATGGACAGATGAAGGTTGTCTTCTCCTGGTCTTCTGGTGCGATCAGTACCTGAAAGTATCCTGAAAATCCATCTAAAAAACAGTAATGGGTTTTTTTAGCTAACCTTTCTAGCATTTGATCAATGAACGGAATAGGGAAGTGGTCTTTTCGAGTAACTTGATTAAGCTTTGTATAATATATACACACTCTCCAGCTATTTTGTACTCTCATGGGGATCAATTCATTTCTTTCATTCTTGACAATTGTTAGGATGGTTTTCTTTGGGACTACATGAATGGAGCTAACCCACTGAGAATCAGAGATTGGGTAAATGATGTCAGCTGCTAGGAATTTCTATATCTCTTTCTTGACAACATCCATTATTATGGGATTGAGTTTTCTATGAGGTTGTCTAACTGGTCGGGAATCACTTTCTAAAAATATTCTATGAGAACATACCTTGGGATTGATTCCCAGTATATCACCTAAACTCCATCCTACATCCTGGACATTTCTTTTGAGTAGGTCAATTATAGTTTCCTCTTGTGAATGGGATAGGTTATTGGCAATTATTACTAGAAATTTTTCTCCCTCCATTAGGTAAGAATACGTCAAATCACTTTGCAATGGCTTAAGTTCAGGACATGGGGTTGTTCAAGGGATGCCACTGAATTAAGGTTTCTTGTTCCAAAGGCTGGAATCTCTAGTGTCATCTCATTTTCAATTAAAACATCATAAAAAAAATAAGATTTTACCTCATAATATAACATGAGATTAGGATTTTTAGGTTCTTGGGAATTGGAATTTTCAAATGAAGAATGTTCTCCTAATGATAAGAAGTCAAGAATAATACCTGAATCTTCAATTGGTTCTATACCTTCTTCATGGGAGATCTCATAAAGTGAGTGATTACTAGAAGGATGCTTTATTGCATCAAGAATGTTGAAGTGTACTGTACTATCTCCAAGTTACATTGTGAGTGTTCCTTCATGGACATTGATGATAGTCCTTGTTGTTTTAAGGAAGGGTCGCCCTAGGATGATGGGAGAGGGGCCTAAAGCTCTGTCTTCTTCCATGGTAAGGACATAAAAGTCTGCTGGAAAGATCAATCCACTTACTCCAATGAGTACATATTCTATAACTCCAGCTGGGAAAACGGTGGATCTATTTTCTAATTGGACAACCACTCGAGTTGTTTTTAGTTATCCGATCTGCAAGGATAAAAATATTGAGTGAGGCATAACATTTATAGAAGCTCCTAGATCACATAATACATCAGTAAAATTTAAATAACCAATAGTGCATAGAATAGATAATATCCCTAGATCTTGAAATTTTTGTGGTATCATTGGTGTGATCAGTGCTGAGACACTTCTTCCTAAGCTGATTCTCTCATTTCCATCCAACCGCCTTCTTTTTGTGCATAACTCCTTCAAAATTTTTGCATACATAGGGATTTTTTTGATTGCATCTAGTAATGGGATATTGATCTCAACTTTTTGAAAAGTTTCCTGGATTTATTTTTGAAGCCTCCCTTCTTCAACCTTCATTGACTCAACTAATGAAGATGGGAATGGTGCTTGGATATCCTTTCTCTCCCTTTGTTGTTTTTGCAACGGTGTTTCTGGCCTTTCGTTTCTAAACCTGATTCTTTCTCATTTGTTGTTTTGGTCTACTTGTTTTGGATGGATGTGTTGTTCTTCATTAGGTTTCTCAGAATCATCATCCTCAATTTGTTCAGGTGACATTATCTCTTTTCCACATTGTGTTGTAATTATGCTCACGCTTTCTTTGGGATTTGGAACTGTTTGTGCTGGGAGTTTTCCTGGATTTTTGGTAAAAATATCCATAATGTTGTCAAATTTATTATCTAAATTTTTCACTGTCTTCTTTAGATCTTCAATATCCATTTCGTGGTTGTACTTATGAGAACTTGTTGAAGGTTTTTCATATGGTTTTTGCTGGTATGACTGGTTATAGGGTTGTTGGAATGGGGGAGGATTCTGGTATTGCTGCTGCTGGAATGGAGGTTGATTTTGGTATTGATTTTGAAATGGAGGCCTATCCTAGTTGTATCAAAATCCATATCCTTGTTAGGGTTGGAGTGGTTGATTTGACTAGATTTGCCTTTCTTGATATGCAGCTGTACAATTTTCAGTCCCCTGCACTTCCGGACATTGATCAGTGTAATGATAACTAGAAGATCATAAACCACATACCTGATTCGGGCCTTGTTGTTCCTTCAATTTTTTCACAGCAAGTTGTCTCATCACACTAGTCATTTTCATAAGTGTTGATTCAAGTAAGGGTGAGGATGAATCAGAATTTCTTACCTCATGGATGCCTATAGTGCTCGTTCCTCTAGTTCCGAATTGTTGTGAGTTTTGCGCAATCTTCTCAATCAGCCCTCTGACATCTGCTGGTTACTTGTCGATCAAGGCTCCTCCAGAGGAGGCGTCTAGTAAATTGCGATCATTTTTGAGCAATACTTGGTAGAAGAACACAAGAAATTGGTTCTCTCCCATTTCTTGGTGTGGGCAGCTTGCACAAAGTTTCTTGAATTGTTCCCAGTATTCATAGAGAGTCTCTCGAGTCGATTGATGTATGACATAAATTTATTTTTTTTATTGTTGTACTCTTAGATGTAGGGAAGAATCTCTGCAAGAAGCTTATTTTGAGATCATCTCGATCATTTTTCTCCCCTGGTTGGAGATTGTACATCCATTATTTTTCTGCTCCCTCAAGTGACAAAGGGAATGCCCTCCACTTTACTTGCTCTTCTGCGACTCCTCGGGGTTTGAAGCTGGAGCAAACATAGGTGAACTCTTGGATGTGTCAATTTGGGTCTTCACCTGCAAGACCATGAAATTTTGGTATCACTTGAATCATATTAATGCATAGTTCAAAATCTTTTTCAATGTCAGGGATAATGAGTTGGTTATTTTGATTAGCAAATTGAGGTGTGAAAAGATCACACAGAGTTTGATTGGGATTATCAGCCATTATTGTAGGTTCATAGTGATCACTTGAAGTATCACTTGAATCTGTGAGGTTTATTTCTTAAAACTCTCTTTGAATTTTTTGTTTTCTCAATTGGGTTAATATACAATCAATTTCGGGATCAAATTCAATTAAAGGGTTATTTGAACTACGGGTCATTCAAGAAAGTTTTTTTTAGTTTTTTATGTTTTGAGGCACTTCCTCCCCGGAAACGGTGCCAAGTTTGATGCACACCTATCATGGGGTGTGGAAAAAACTTATATTTACTAATTTAAAATATAATATAGTGGTTAACCTAGGTTTTCTTCTGACGAGGAGTGCACAAAAAATAATTTGTCGCTTTTTATTTAGAGAAAACGTTGGGTGTTTTTGAAATTGTTTGGTTTTAAAATAAAACAGAGAAATGAAACAAAAGGAAGAAATTGAGGAAGTGATTTAAGAAAAATATTGAATTCAAATGATTTAAAAACTATTTTATGAGACGGGTGATCAAGTAGGGGTTGGTTTTATAATTGCAATACTATCCTTGTTCCATTTAATTCAATCCTCTTCTGCTAAGTTGATTTAAGTGAGATTCCATAATTACTTCAACTAAATTATTTGGTTAAATGGTTTAAAAAAATTCTATTTTGTTATACAATTATTCCTTTGTGTGATTGATTTGTAGTGAACACCCCCAATTATATAAGGCAATTCCCAATCGGGTATTGTTTATCCTAAATAATCCTGAATATTCACCACCCCTCCCACACGTACTAGAGATCGCTAGGTACTTCACAACTAAGACCTGATATTTATTCTATATAATATATACCAAAACCTAATTGAGGGATAAAATTATCATTCATCAAAGAAATAATAACAACAGAATAGAAAATCGAATACGATCGCATTAGATAATAAATTCTGTTTTTAGAATTTGAAAACAACTTCGCAGAAGATAGAGAGATTTTATTCCATCAAATGTAAGAACTCAAAGAATTAAAAATATAAAACCTTACCTCCCCCAATAACATAATATGTTTACCCCAATATAGTAAGGGTAATTGATATGAAAGAGGAAGAAGAAAGCATTATGGAACTTGAAGAAAGAAAGAGAGAAATGAATAACTCAAAAATAAATCCTCCAGAATCTGTCTGCCATAAGTTCACTTCGGTTATTCCCTCCTCTGGCTGAATTAGGCTGATGTACCTTCTTATAGGAGGTTAGTAATGGAGTTGGTCATCCACACACTAAGTTTGAATGCATTTGGAGCCGTGTGGAAGGATTTATGGCTGATTTAGTAGACTTGACTTATTCCGGCCGCCAATCACTATTCCACCAACCCAACTTTGTCCAGTTTAAGGGCAGCCTTAATGAACTCATTTCTCCATGTAATTTTATTTGAAGCTTCCTCGTCAATATTTCTTTCTGACCCAGCTAGAATAACTCCATTTTGTTGTCGATTGGCCGATATATAATTCTTTAAATGAGTGATGGTCCATTCTGCTAGCCAGAATAACTTTTCACATTGACTGAAATGTTTGGGCATGTAGAAATTATAATTGGAACTTGGTCTAGAATAATGATATGTATCCAAGAGACAATTTCATCCTAAAAAAAGGAATCAGCGGAATTGGATGAATATTTTGGGAGTTATTCTTGAAATAAAAAGGACTCATAAAACTGTTAAATGTCCAGAATTTACCAATTTTCACACTTAAGCTCAAAACTCACCAAAAATAATGAAATGATGCAAATAAGCTCAAATTTATTAATGGGAAGGAATTAAATCATTTAAAAACATATAATTAATTATTAAAATAATATCTTTGTCACTCACCCTTGCACGAGATTCACCCGCACCTTGTTGTATTCTGTGCAGATAATGGTCAACAGTGATCGAGGGTGAGGGTGACAGATGACAGGCTGCTCAGAGCTAGACTAGACGAGACATACATCATGGACAAGTTTTTTGATATCTATACCAACCCTTCAGGTAGGATTCTCTGGTGGATGATCCAGGAGTTGTTTTCCTTTCTAAGTGTACTTTTACTTGTTGTTCAATTGGGTTTGTATACTGGCCCACTTACATTCAGCACACATTTCTTTTCTATAATAGTACTTGTTGCTTCTACTACATGTGTTCAGATTTTGTGTGTTACAGGTTTAACGTCAATGCCTTCCCTTTTTAGGGATTTACGCCTTTGGTACTAGTCACTAGCCCCTGGATTATGGAAGGTGGGCTTGGGGTAGTCACGATACGGGCCCCGGGGGACGGGTCGTGACAAATTGGTATCAGAGGAGTCGGTTCTACCGTATAAATTGGACTTTGATTCTTTTAATGACAATAGCGTTAAGTGTTTTGGGTGTGGTTATTAGTTTATGGAAACCGATGTTGGTGCGACGACCGACATATCCACTCACTACGACTCTGACTTCTGACTTCCAACTCAGTGCACAAAAACACTGATTGTGTGTGTGTTTCCTTTGAAAAGTTTTCTTTGTGATTACTTTGTGTCAGCTCACCAGTTATCTTATTTTGACCATGGCACACCTCTTTATTTTCAGGTTATCCCCATGTAAGTATCTATCCAGGTTCTTGAGTTTTTTACGAGATATTAGCCCACTGAGCGACAAGGCCTCAGTTCAGGGCCCTATCCTAGCGGTGGTACCAGTGGTACCACTACCCACTGGGCCACCGATACCACCAGCTCCAGTAGTAGTGAGTGCATGCCATCTGAGTGCGTTGCATGAGTTCCAGCACCAGAGGCTGGCCAGGTTCAGGGGAGAGATGGAACCACAGGCAGCTGAAGATTGGCTGGAGGCTATTGTGAGAGATTTTAGACTGGTAGGGACACCAGCTGACCTCATGGTGATCCTTACCACGAGTCTCCTACAGGAAGTAGTAAACAGATGGTGGAGCCTGATGCTCCAGGTGCATGATGAGGCATCACTACTCTGGGTAGACTTCGAGAGTCTCTTCCGGTCAGAGTTTGTTCCAGCCACCCTTCATGCGGTGCGAATTCAGGTGCTCCTTCATCTACAACAGGGAAGTATGATGGTGGCATAGTACTCAGTGAGGTTCACCGACCTCTCGCGCTACTCCACAGATATAGTACAAGACCCATTCTTCATGGCTCATACCTTCGAGCTGGGACTCAGGCATGAGATCATGGCTTCGATGATCTCCCTCAACATTCCGATGCAGGCGGGGGTGCTAGAGAGAGCCCTCCTTGTGGAGAGTTTTCTTGATGAGGAGTCACCAGCAGTGAGACCCACCACAGGGTGATACATAGCAGAGTCTTCTGCAACCGACAGTAGATAGACGACATAGAAGTCCAAGAGGACCAGACCTACAGGTGGTCGACTGCATGACTCAGGATCAGTTGTGCGGGGCACGCAGAGTAGAGACACACATGCCGGTGGTAGGTAGTGTTACTCATGCGGTGGGTAGGGTCACATGGCTCATTATTGTCTGACCCGCCATTCAGATGAGTAGCAGACAGTAGAGGGACCACCCAGGCAAAAGCAGAGGTTTGTTTATGGAGGTCTTCCGGGAGAAGGAGGATGTAGAAGAGGAGCTGGTCGAGTAGAAGGTGGTGGATGACGTTTTGAGGTCCTACCACCACCAACACCAGGAGGTCCACCCCGACCATAGGGAGTTGGCGAATAGATGAGGGATCAAATCCAGGCAGTCATAGCCTACGACCATGGTGCTTCGGAGATGATTCAAGGTACTATCTATGTCTACTTGACCTTAGCTATAGTTATTATAGACACATGTGTTAGTTACTCTTTCATTTCCACTTCCCTCATTCTAATCTCAGAGATTCCGACGGAGTCGTTGGATCGATCCTTATAGCTAGAGACTAATATGGGAGAAGACTCGATGATTACGCACTGGTGCCAGCAGTGTGATATTACTCTAGGAGGCGAGATCTTTAGCTGGGATCTCCCCGTAGCGGCGTCGAGGCCTTACGACGTCATCTTGGGTATGGACTGGTTATCTATAGTCCATGATCATATTGATTGTATTAGGAAGAAAGTGCGTTTTGTCCGCAAGTATGGGACTAGGTTCACCTTCACTGGTGAGAAGGAAACCTTTGCAACACATGACAGACTTACTCAGAGGAGGGTGCAACCGATCACTAATCTGTTGGCCTGCCTTACCCTCGAAGCAGTTGGCATGGAGAGTCTGAGTTATGCTATTGTGGTGGATCAGTACGCGGATGTTTTCCTTGAAGATGTTCCAGGGCTAACTCCTCATAGATATGTGGACTTCTACATAGACTTGTACCCCAAGACGACACTGATATCTACTCCAGAATATCAGATGGCTCCCACTGATCTTCGTGAGCTGCGGGTATAGCTAGAGGACTTGCAGGGAAAGGGATTCATCTGGCCCAGTGTTTCTCCCTGGGCATCCCCGTTCTTGTTCACCAAGAAGGTGAATGGGAACTTGCATCTGTGTGTTGACTATTGTCACCTGAACCAGGTGATCGTGAAGAAAAAGTACCCACTCCCAAGGACTGAGGACCTCTTTGATCATCTCAAAAGAGCACAATGGTTCTCGAAGATAGACCTCAGATCAGGCTGTCACCAGCTCCGAGTTCGAGACGAGGATGTGCAGAAGATGGCATTCAGATGTCGGTACGACCACTATGAGTTCTTGGTTATTCCCTTCAGCATAACCAACACTCCAGTAGTGTTCATGTGTATCATGAACAGGATATTCCAGCCATAACTTGATCGCATTGTGGTAGTCTTCATCGATGACATTCTGATCTACTCAGCTACTGAGGAGAAGCACACCTACCTTTTGTGGGTAGTACTAGACACACTCCGAGAGAACCAGCTTTCTGGTACGCTCTCAAAGTGCTAGTTATAGATCTGAGAGGTACACTTTTGGGGACATGTCATCTCAGAGGCTGGAGGTGTAGTGGATTTAGTGAAGATTGAGGTGGTACTTTCTTTGGAGCCACCCAATAGTGTGACGGAGGTATAGAGTTTTCTGGGACTGGCTGGGTACTATCGGAGATTTGTGACAGACTTCTCCAAAGTTGCAGCACCAATTTTAGCATTTAAGAAGAAGGGGAAAACCTTCGTGTGGCCCAAGAGATGCCAGTGGAGTTTTTAGGAGTTGAGGTAGAGGCTGACTAGTGCACCCATATTGAGGCTACTAGAGGAGGGCATTGGGTACGTGGTCTATTACGATGCATCAGGGACCAGACATGAGAGTGTCCTGATGTAAGAGTGAGCAGTGATCGCTTATGGTTCTCAGCAGTTGATACAACACGAGAAGAACTACGCTACCCATGACCTAGAATTTGCAGCAGTGGTCTTCGTCTTGAAGATGTGGTGGCACTATCTGATGGGCGAGCGTTTTACAGTCTACTCTGGCCACCAGAGTCTCAGGTACTTCTTATGACAAAAGGAACTGAATCTGAGATAGAAGCGTTGGCTTGAGGTCCTCCATGACTATGACTTTGAGATAGTCTACACTCCTGGGAAGGGGAATGATGAAGCAGATGCTCTCAGTAAGAGATCATGAATTCAGCTGCTAGGAGAGGCGATGAAGTAGCTGGCCACATTGTAGTTATCCTTTGTGGATCGGGATGGAGCAGCCTTTCTGCAGTCTCTTATAGTCACACCTCCACTTCTTCAGAGAGTCAGGGAGGCGCAACATGGAGATGTTGACTGAAAGGCTCGATGTGCACATATATCCACATGGCAGGCACCTGATAGATTTTCTATAGGTGGTGAGCACGCCATTCTATTCATAAGATGTACTATGGTACTAGTAGAACTTCATGAGGAAGTGTTTAGGGAGTTCCACACATCTCCTCTAGCGGTACATCCAGGTGTGGCGAAGATTTATCAGGACCTCTGATGACAGCACTGGTGGCCAGGTATGAAGAAGGCAGTAGAAGAGTTTGTCTCATGATGCCTCACTTGTCAGCAAGTGAAGGTGGAGCACTAGGTTCCAGCAGGATTAGTTCATCCCTTAGAGGTCCCAGAGTGGAAGTGGGACAGGATATCCATATATTTCGTGACGGGACTTCCACATACATCCAGAGGACACAACTCTATATGGGTGATCATTGACCGAATCACCAAGTCGGCCCACTTCCTACATATCAAAGAGTAGGGTTCAGTAGAGAGCTTGGGACACCTCTACATGTGGGAGATTGTACGACTTCATGGTGTGCCATTGACGATCATCTCTGATCAAGATGCTCGTTTCACTTACAGGCTATGGAAGGGGTTGTAGGAGGATTTCAGGACATAGCTTCGCTTGAGCACAACTTTATATACTTAGACGAATGGTCAGAATGAGAGGACCATTCAAACTCTTGAGGAAATGCTCCGTGCAAGCGTCCTAGACTTCGGTCACAGCTGGAAGGATCACTTACCCATTGTTAGAGTTTGCGTATTACAATAGAAACCACTCCACCATCGAGATGGCACCATTCGAGGCATTGTACGGCTGACCTTGCAGATCGCCTTTGTGCTGGATTGACCCAAGGGAGTCAGCACTTATGGGGCCAGAGATGGTGTAGGCTATGATGGAGAAGGTGTAGATCATCTAGAAGCCGATGAAGACTTCACAGAGCAGGCATAAGTCCTATGATGATAGGAGAAAAAGACCACCAGAGTTTGAGGATGGTGACCACGTCTTTCTACATGTCTCTCCTCGATGAGGTCTACAAAGATTTGGCTGAGGCGGCAAGTTGTCTCCATGATTCATCGGACCATTCTAGATCCTAAGCAGAGTAAGAGAGTTGTATTACCTCTTAGATCGTCCACCTCAGTTGCACCGGGTGCACGACTTATTCCACGTATCTCAGCTGAGGAGATATGTGCACAACCCTTCCCACATCATCGACCATGGAGAGCTGGACATCGATGACGGGGAGAATTTCATGGAGGTTCTAGTGGAGATTGAGGATCGATAGGAGCGGGTCCTTTGTGGATGGTCGATACCTCTGGTGCACGTGCACTGGGAGCATGAGAAACTCAAGGAGAGAACATGGAAGAGGGAGGCTCAGATGCGTTCTTAGTACCCCCAATTGTTCCCTTAGTGTGAGTTGTATCTTACGGGGATATAAATCCCTAATGTGGGGAGAATTTAAAGACCTAGAAATTTCGTGGATTTTTTTTTCATAAATTAATGGTATTATTACGAGTCCGTGAAAATTTACTGCGCTTGATTCCAATGCCCGGTGTCCCCAAAATCAATTTCTGAAGTTTTATTCGGGTACATTCAGTAAACGTAAAAGAGGGATTTTATAACTTTTGAACAGGTGCTTGGAATTGAAATTCGAGGGCACCATTGAACTCGCAGCGTCAGTGATTGCTTAGTGAGACCTTCCTCGCAGTTGAGTTCTAACGGGAATGGAAGTTAGATTTTGGGGTTTTTAATTATGTTAAATAAAAATAAGAGTTATCTTATTTTTATTTCTTGGTGGTTAAAGCCTCCAAGAGGATGTTATTGGTGGGGCCCACCTGCACATATCGTCCCTCGGGAGGATATTATTAGGTGGAGCCCACACAAGCTTTAAACCTCCTTGAACTCCCCATAGGTGGGGGAAGGCTCTTGAACTCCTTTCATTAAAGTCCCAACCCCCTATATTAATTAATTTAGCTCCATAAATTAATTAATTAAAACCCATTTGAATTCTTTTGAATTCTTTTGGCCAACAATTAAATAATGGGTTATCTTAACCCATTATTTTTGTTGGCACTTTCCTTTTGGTGGAGTTTTGGAGTACCCTTGGAGAACTTCATCCTCCCACGAAGAACAATTAACACCTTCATCATTCTTCAACTGTGCCAAAAGAGAAAGAGCCGACCGCGAAGAATGCTGACGACGCTTCTTACTCGGTCTCCTACCATAGATGCTTTCTGATGTCAATGAATCGACGTCCACTCTTTTTCCGACATCGTCAACGAACGAAAAATATGAGGTAGGTGATTTTATGTTTGAAATTGTTTCTGTCCTTCAACGTACAAACTTTGGATTGGTTTTTCCTATTGTTATCGCCATGATGTGGGGGAATCGGACCGCATGATCATGGACCGACCCTCCCCCTTTGGTTGTTCTTGTTTATTGATGATGGAGGCGGACTATGAAGAAGCTGGCAGCGCAAAGCCGCCAGGACGCCACAATGACGCGGTACAGGGGTGCCGTGCAAAGGACTAGGCTGCGGCGGAGCAAGGCGAACACCTAGGCTGTTGGTGGGGCACGAAGCCGTCGTGCTGCGTGTTGAAACAGGGGGCCGCGGCCAGGTCGGGCCGGGGCGGAGGCGGCCCGGCGCCGTCGCGCCGTGCGGTGGACAAAAGGGAGATGCGGCTAGGCGGGCTGCAATAGAGGAGCGGAACCGCGAGGTTGTCACGCCGCGACGAAGGAGCCATGAGCGGCCGATGTCGGGCCGGCAGCCGGCAATGCGGAAGTTGCTGGCCGCTCGGCTCCCCAGACAAGGCGGGACCCTTCGGGTCCCATGGGTCACCAAACTGGCTCCTGACACCGATTCCTTTAGAATCTAGGCCGCCCCCCCACATCATGGCCAGCCTGGCGACATGGACTAGACAGCCAGGCCATGTGGGCCAGCAAGCCAGGCCACGCGGGCCAGTCAGCCAGGTCGGGCCGCCCCCTCGGGCCGGGTAGCCACCAGGCCAGGCCGCCCTTGCGGGATAGGCTTCCCCCTCTGGCTGGGCCACCACCGGGCTAGGCTGCCCCATCGGGTCAAGTCAGACCCGCAGACTGGGTGGGACCCGCGGACGGGTCAGACCCCAGTTCGGACCCATTTAACCCGAAAGAACATTTTCCTCCGTATCTTGGGCAACGGGTGTCCGATCGATGAACCTTCTATGGAGACGGAAAGAATAGAATGAGACATTAATTTTGGAATACTCTAATTGAGGTTTGGACACAGTTGGCGTACGGTCGGGTTGGTTTGAACCTAAAAACCAATCGGGCCCCTGGAATGGAAATGCCAATAACTCACAGACCGGAAATCCTATTGATGTGCTTTCTGTCACATTTGGATCCTTATGATGAGACGCAACTACTGGATTCATCAACTCGAGACTTCGTGGTAGTTGATGTATTGACACTGGGCTCGAGGTGCGGACCCTCCTGGAATCGATCGTGCTGTGTGCGGGAACCCTATGGCTGGTTGCGACTGAGATGATAGGATCCTACGTGGACCTAATACTGTACCGGGATCCTCCATGGGTTCAACAGCGATGGTACTGGACTAGGATCCTCCGTGGGTTCGATAGTGATGACTTCTATACCAGGATCCTCCATGGGTTCGACAGCGCTGATACTGTTCCAGGATTCTATGTGGGTTCGACAAAGGAGATGATTCAGTGGCTACAACTAATCATCTATACCCCTCTACATGAGTTTTATACCTGTGTGAGCCGAGTCTTGACTTTAAGTTATTATCTTCAAGATTATTGACTTTACTTCTTTTGTGGAATGGGTTGTGCTTGGGATCAAGTGTTGGAGCCGGACTGTGACTGGTAACTTAGGTATATGTATGGGAATATACCTAAGTAGGGATGGTTGATACTTTGTGAATGTATCCAACTATTGTGGTTTATCCTTAGTGGATTCTGGGATACATTCGGGGGTCTCGGGGTCCCTTACTGAGTATTGTTATACTCACCCCTGCACGGGCTTCACCCGCACCTTGTTGTGTTCTGTGCAGACGACGGTCAGCAGTGATCGAGGCTAAGGGTGATGTACCAGAGGATTATCAGAGCCGGACTAGACAGGACATACCTCAGTGACGAGTTTTTAGAGATTGGTACCTACCCTTCAGGTAGGATTCCCCGGTGGACGATCCAGGAGATGTTTTCCTTTTTACTTGTACTTGTACTTGTTGTTTTTTGGGTTTGTATACTGGCCCACTTACTTTCCGCACACCTTTCTTTTCTATATTAGTACTTGTTTCTTCTACTTCATGTGTTCATACTGTGTGTGTGACAGGTTTAAAAGAAATTCCTTCCCTATTTATGGATTTACGCCTTTGGTGATAGTCGCCAGCGCCTGGCCTATGGAAGGCATGTTTGGGGTAGTCACGATACGGGCCCTGGGGGACGGGTTGTGACATGGACACCCCCTGGACAACCCTTCCAACCTCATGGAAACGCTCCCTCCCCCAAGACTGCCCCCCACTATCATGGACACCCAGGATACCCCCCACCCCACCGGACAACCCTCCCACACCCTTGGATACACCCCACCCCACTGAACACCCCCCACACCCTTAGAACCCGTCCCCCAGACCAGAATCCATACCAGAAAAACCATCATAAGTAGAAAAAAATAAGAAGTAGAGGAAAATTAAACATTCACATATATAACATTCAAAACTTACAATGTCATCTTAAAAAAAACTAAATCCAACCTAAACAACTACAAAATACACAATTACAATGATAATATTCAAAATTACATTTTACACTACAAAAAACTAAAATTAAATCAAACCTGTAAAATAATTAGACCATTCCACTTGTAAGTGTTTGACATATTGATCACTATAGGGCTGAGGGTCATCAAATAGCTAGTAATTAAAAGGATAGTAGTTAACGCGTATAATTAAGAAATCAAATGAAATATTATGGCCAAGTTAAAAGGAAATCATACCAAGTCAAAGTTCACAACTGTCCCTATTGTTATTATTTCATACATAAATCTTAACATATAATATTCACATTCGATGATGCCTTGTTGTTCATCAAAATTATGTTTTAATGAGTGTAAATTGAATACATTATTTTTATGTAATAAATCAGAATGTAAAAATTATAAATGGATATTTACCTTTACATTTATATATTTGATCTTCGAACTCCTTTTCTTTGTGTTTTTTTGAAATTAGACCCATCCCCTATTAGAAAATAATACGAATGGGATAAATTTAAAATTCATTATAATATATAAAATAATTGATAAATTGAAACTTACATTTCCAACATTTTCTTAAAACTTTTCCGCACATCACTATGGACAGAGCATATCCAATAAAGTGTTTTCTCCCTTGGGCACAAAACCCCTTACATCAAATGATCACTAATAAAAGAAAACTTAAGGTTAGTGGTTTTTTATGTTAAAATACAATGAACTCTTTGAGAGACATGTGTTTCATACCTCTCACAAAAAATCATCATCCAACATTTTTTTACTATATTATATTCAAGTCTTTCAACAATATAAAGCATTCTTTGTTCCTCATCCAAGGCACATGCTTCAGGGGAAATGAAATGCGGGTACTTGAATCCATATACATATGTCCACTAATTATTCTCACAAATGTTATAAAGATACCTAATACAAAATAGACATAAGTATACATTTTTAATAAATATAACGCAGGGAAATGGTGTTAAGACTTACATGGAAAAAATTTGCACCACTTTGATGCCCAAATTATCTCCAGTAACAAGTTCCATGATATCAATTTTCATAATCCCCAAAATTATTACACGTCCACATACATGAGATTCTATTGGAAACTCATAATGATCCGCCAAAAATTTTTAATATCTTGACAATCTGTCAAAACTACTATACTTTGTATCTGATGTCATAGCCATTTGTCTTTGTTGTTGTCTATATAGTATTTCTTTACCTTTTAAGTATTCCTATAAAAATTAATAGAAAAATATATTATTTTTCAAATGATAAAACAAATTTAATAAAAAAATAAAATAGAAGATATAACATACATACCTCTATGGTAATGAGTCGAAGAAGTCTAGATGACCAAATTAAAAAATGGCTGATACTATGCCCAACTATCGTCACCTCATCTGTAAGTAATGGTACTCGAGAAGATCTATATATAATATCTTATATAGTGACCTCTGATTATCTACCTCTAATTTTTGATGATAAACTGTATCTCTTGTACAATATACCAACCCATGTGCGACTATATGTTCTTGAGGATCATCAACATACAACTCTCAATATGTAAGAAGCTGCGACAGATGTGTAGGATAAAAAAAGGGGTCCACAGGCTGAGGTAGGGTAGTGGGAGCTACTGGAGGAGGTGGAGGACAAATAATGGGGTCTGTAGGGGGAGGTGGAGGAGTCGGTGCTGCGGTCTGAAATTGTCATTTCATGTATGCAGACATAGACTCTACTGACGCTCTAATGTTTTCCTCCATCATTACATTAATATTATGAACTTCAGCCTCCAAGGATTTTTTTATAAACACCCTCATCTTAAGAATTTGAAGAACATGACAACACTTTTCTTACCGATAAACCTGCCGGATATCCTCATATACAACCAGGATGTTTGGGCTTTCCCAATGCTTTAGATAAAATATCTTGCCTCCCAGCAACTGTAAATACCCCCTGTGAGCTCTGCTCTTCAAGAGAATCCTGTATTAATTAATTTAACATTTCTGTAAAGATTGAAATTATATAAAGATAATATTTAACTTAAATAAATAAAATAGATATCTTACAATCCTCTCAGCTATGATTCTTGAATCTTCCTAAATATATTTCCCTTTTTTTCCCATCCTAGCTCTCTTCCATTTTTCATGTCTAGATGGAGGGGATGGAGGGGCCACCTCTCCAGAGCTTGAAGACTCAACTCTTAGTTTTTGTAATTTTTATGCAATCATTTGTTCTTCCAATAATGTATACCCCTACCTAGATAAACTATGATGGTATTCATTTTTGGATTGGATCTCATGATTATATTTCACTGTTTTCTATAAATTAAGAATAAGAAATCATTAAAAAAACATTAATAAGATCATTTATATAAGAAAGATTATAAAAGTCTATATTTCCCTATCCAAAAACGAATCTTTTCTTCTACTTTCAACAAACAATCTCCATGTGTCTTCATCTATGAAAGGATATATACGACATGGATTATCATGACTCCTATGAACAAAAATGAAATCAGATGTGAGGGTTGATTTGAAATCCCTCCATCTCCTGGCAGCCATCGATAATCATTTCATCCTGACTCCTCTAGTGCCAGGAATATCAAATTTCATCTGATAAAGAAGATGTTACACATATTATATATACTAAAAACATTTAAAAAATAGGCAAACAATAGGAAAAGATCTTACCAAAATCTTCTCCCACAAATGAGAGATTATCGCTTTGTCCACACTTCTCCAGTCATCATACAAATTTATTATTTTTCTTTTACTCCAAGTTGATACAAAACTCTGAAAATATTTTTCATTTGGAACTCTAGGAATATCATCCTCATCAAACTCAATGATTATCCTATGATCCTATATACGGGAAAGTGATAATTTTGGTAAACGTGTGCGCACACGTTTACCAACTCTTGAACTCTTTGTCGTAATGGGACCACATGAGGAAGACTGGGGAACATCAAGAGGAGCATGTGAATGTTCCTACCCAGAGGTATGACCAATATGCTCATCTCTAGAATTATGTGGTTGATCAACTGATTGATCTGTCATTATCCTTCAAATCAAAAAAAAAAACAAACATTAGTTCACAAATATACAAATTTAAATATTACAATACTACTGTAATAAAAAAAATAGGAAATTGTACTAAGTTACGTAATATTAAACATGGTTAATATGGTAATCATGTTAAAAAAAGGTCAAGATGGTAAACATGGTCAAGATGGTAAACATGGTAAACATGGTATACCTGGTAAACATGGTAAACATGGTAAATTAATTATCACTGAACAAAAATAATAGATATATAATTTATGTAATGGTAAACATGATAAAGTAAACTAAAGAAAAATAAAACAAACAAAAAATTATTCTTATTTGGTTTTAATACATGTTTTAATAAAGAAAAAACTTAAAATATAAAATTTTATGAAAATAATAAATGTAAACATGAAATAAACAAATGTTACCTGTAATTTTAGGAGTGTTCAAATGGATTGTTTTCCCAAATTCCTTCATCGTGATCGTTCCTTATGGAACAAACCATGGCTTCATCATGCTCATCATTATGTTATTTTAATCTTTCCATGGAAGTAAGGATCTCATATAAATCAACATCTTCATCAAGTTCATCCACACCAACATATTGTTTTTTCCCTTATAAAACAACAACCCACTGCATATCAGATTGATCTACTACATAGAAAATATGTTTTGAATGTGTTCCCATTATAAAAGAATCAACTATGTCTTCCAATCTATTCAGATTAGAAACTGTCATTCCCAATTCATCAGGTCTGACACTGTTGTTACCGATAAATCATTTATAGTTAAAAAAATGAACTTTAAATTTAAAGTAATCAACCTCCCATATGTCTTCAATCACTCCATAATATGCACTTGATGTAGAAATTGGGTTTTTGTCCTTAGAAATTGAAAGATACATTGCTTCTGCAAACACCAATACACGACTATTCTGAACTTTACTTCTGTTGTCCTGAGCTTTTGTATGAAATGTATAGTCATTAATGTCATAACCGGACCATGTTATCACATTTAAACATGGACCACCCACTATCCATTTTAATGTCTCTAATACATCTGATCTACCAAGAAAGGTCTTTTTAAACCTTGAAAAAAATGTTTTGTGGTGCTCATTCAAAATCCACATTTCTTTCTTCTTTCGATGACATTGTTTCAACTCATTAATATGCAATGTGATATACAGTTGAGAATCAGCTATGTTATTCAAGATTTATGATTCTATCTTCTTCATCAATTCAGCTGACAACAATTTGACTTTCATGCCACGAATCCCCTTTCCCTCATTATTAACTCGTTTATAGCGAGATGGAGGCAAACCTATGTTCTGCGCCGCAACCATGTAGGTCATACAAAACTTTTCAACCTCCTCAGAAATATACTTTTCAATAATGGATACTTTGGGTCGATATGGATTCATAACATACCCCTTTAATATTTTCATATACCTTTAAAAAAGATACATCCAACGAAGATATACAGGCCCACAAAGCTTTATTTCTCGAACCAGATGAATCATTAAATGCACCATTATATCAAAAAAAGTTGCAGGAAAATACATTTCTAATTGACAAAGAATACAAATTGTATCCTTTTCCAAAATGTTCAAAGAATTCACATCAATCACCTTATTACAAATTGAATTGAAAAAATAACACAACTTAATTATAGTCTTTCTGAAATGGATGGGCAATATTCCACGCAATGCAACTGGTAGAAGTTGTTGCATCATGACGTGACAATCAAGAGATTTCATACCTATCCACTTCAAGTCCTTCAATGAGAAAAAATTATTTACATTTGAAGAATAACCTTGAGGCACTTTGATGTCATGAAAACACTGAAAAAAGATAATTTTCTCCTTCTTCGATAATGTATGACAAGCCGAGGGAAGAATTGTTCATCTTCCATTAGGAGTGGGAGATAACTCCAAACGTATTCCCATTGATAGTAATTCTAATCTTGAATTCAACCCATATTTTGTCTTTCCTTTAATATCTAAAAATGTTCCAATAAAACTATCACATATATTCTTCTCCATGTGTATGACATGAATATTATGTTTAGCTTCATGATATCTCCAATATTGTAGCTCAAAAAATATTGACCTTTTCTTCCAAATATGTCTATCATTAGCAGATTTCTGTGTCTTTCCCAATGTCACATCAAGGTTTTTCACCCTCTCAAAATACATATCAGGGGATAAAGGTTTTGGAGTAATATCAAATTCTTGTGAGCCATTGAATTCCTTTTTTATTATTCTATAAGAGTGATCCATAGGCAAAAAATTTCGATAAACCATGTACATGATTTTCTTACCATGATGTAATTGACAATATGAAGTCTGTTTTTCACAAATTGGACATTCTTTATTCCCTTTAACACTGTATCTAGAAAAATTTCCATATGCTGGGAAGTCATTTATAGTGAACAAAAGCACTGCATGCAGTTGAAATTATTTCATTTTATAAGAATCATACACCCTAATACCATCCTTCCATAAAATTTTCAAATCATCAATCAATGGTGATAAGAAATCATCAATATCATTGCCTGGTTTCTTCAGACCAGAGATAATTATACTCAACATGAAATATTTGTGCTTCCTACAAACATCCGGAGAGCGGTTATAAATTACCAATAAAACATGCCATGAACTATGACTGCTACTGAGGGTTTTGTATGGCTTCATTCCATCTGTGCACAACCCTAGTCTGAGATTTCTAATTTCATTTCCAAATGTAGGATACTGCTCATCAATTTTCTTCCATTGTGGACAATCAGATTGATGGCGTATTTTTCTATCACATAACCGCTCATCAGCATGACATCTTAACCTTTTTTCATAATGTGAATTAGCAAATAAACGTTTGAAATGATGAATTATAGGAAGATACCAAAATACATTTGAAGGGATTTTTGTAATTTGTACATCATCCCGTGATTTTTCTCTCACCTTATACCATGATGTCCCACATTTAGGACACTCTGACAAAAATTCATATTCTTTCCTATATATCATACAGTCATTCAGACATGCATGTATTTTCTTGTATCCCAATCCCTTCGGGCATAATATTTTATTGGCCTTATAATGTGAATCTTGAATATCATTATCTTTTGGATGAATGTCTTTCATCAATTGTAGCATCTATGTAAAACTTTTGTCACTCCATCCATGTTTCTCCTTTAGGTTAATCAATCTTAACAATGCCTACAAAACCATAAAATCTATACAATCGAGATATAATGGGTTTTCAGCATCACCATATAGACGCACAACTGTTGGTTCTATCTCAATTTGTTCTGCTGCAATATCACGAATAATTTCATCAATTCCATCTGAGTCACCATCTTGCGAATCATCATCATCAGTGACATTCCGTCCATTTTCACCATGCCAAATAAAAGGGATGTAACTCGGATTAATAAAATGACAAATCAGGTGATCTTTTATCTCTCTACTTTTCAAATTCGTCATATTCAAACATTTTAGGAATGGAAAGAAAAAAATGTCACTACCTGGAACATTTAGTTTAGAAAATTCCAAAAAGGCATCAACACTTTCCTCATACTCATTGCTCCGTTGATGTGCCATAATCCAACTTTGACTCATTATTAACTATACCAAATATCAAAATTATACATCTTTTTAAGATAAGACAAATATATGTTTATATGAAAAAAATCATAATTTGAATGTTATTTTTTGAAATATAAAACAAATCTATGCATATTTTAAAAAATATGCTTGAATATGATTTTAAAAATAAAATATAGTTAGATATAACAATTTTAAATTCATCCTAGATCCTTTCTTCTTAAGGTTCACAAAGAATACATCTTGGTGCAACTGGATACCAAATTCACCCTTCCGTAAAAAATAAATATAAAGTATAAATATTAAAATATGTATACATTCACTATTGAAAATTACACAGATCCTAACGATTTGAAACCTCTGGACAACCCCCACCCCTCTGGACAGCCCCCACCCCCTGGACACCACCCCCAGCCCTTGGACATCACTCCCACACCCTTGGACACCACCCCCACCCCCTGGACACCCCTACCTCCTTGGAAAACACCCCCACCCCCTTGGATACCCCCTGGACACCACCACCCCCTTGGATAGCCCGCCCACCCCTCTGGATAGCCCCCACCCCATGGATAGCCCCCACCCCTCTAGAGAGCCCCTACCCCCTTGGAAACCCCCCTGGACACCCCCACCCCCTTGGAAATCACCCCCACCCCCTTAGACACCCCCTGGACACCACCACCCCCTTGGACAGCCCCCACCCTCTAGATATCCCCAAACCCCCTAGACATCCCCCACCCCTCTAGACAGCCCCCAGCCCCTTGGACACCCCACCGTTCCAAATAACCCGAGAACACATCGATTACTATCAAACCGTCAATTTAAAAATGACCAAACATCCCAAATAATAGAAGGAATGAAGGAGAATAAGAAGTGGATGAAGAAGAAAAAAAGAATCAAAGAGTGAAGGAAGAAGAACATGGAATAAGTAACTTATTTAAGGAAATTCCATGGAATCCAAGAAAAACATGGGGCCTCCAATGGTTGATAGAAAATTTGAGAAAATGGAGTAAACCTAAGAATCAAATCAAATTTAAAATAAAAACTCAAATGGAGAAAATCACAGTGTAAAGCCTATCATCACAGCACAAATGGGTCAGGATAACTGTGCATCTTTGAAATCCACGACATGGTCTCCCTAATAACCCATAATTTTCTCATAGTCAATGACTGGTCAAATATATATATATCCAAATAGAATAATATTGCAACACCCCTCATATTTTCATAATTCTTGAATCCCTAAAAATCATAGTGGAAACCTCAAACAGAGACTATACCAACCCCCTTTGACACCACCCCCACCCCACCCCCTTAAACAAAAATAATAAATTATAGCCTAATATGCATGAAACAAAACAATCATCATGTCATAATATCACAAACCACGGTGCAATAGTCAATCCCAACTGACACTTATCCCCCAACCCCTTGGACACCCCATGGAAAATACCACCCCCTTGGACCACCCCCACCCCTAAACACCACCACCACCCCCTGGACACCACCACCCCCTTGGACATCCCCTTACCCCCTTGGACACCCCACCCCACTTGGACACCACCCCCAACTCCTACCCCCTTGGATACCCCTAGGACACCCCCAACCCTCTGGAGAGCCCCCCAGACAACCCCCCAAACCCTCTAGACAGGCCCCCACCCCCTTGGACAGCCACCCCACCACCATGGACACCATGGACACCCTGGACACCCCAAAACCCTCTTGAAAGTCCCCCGAGCCCTCTAGACACCACCCCCACCCCCTTGGACACCCCCTGGACACCACCACCCCATTGGAAATCCCCCCCCACCCCTCTGGACATTCCCAGCACCTCTAGACAACCTCCACCCCCTTGGACACCCCCACCCCTCCTGGACACCACCCCCACCTTACCCCATTGGACACCCCTGAACCCACTGGACAACCCCCAAACCCTCTGGACAGGCCCCCACCCCTTTGGATAGCCCCCACCCACCCACCCCCTTGGACACCCCCACCCACCCCTTCGCCCCCCACACCCCTCGACTACCCCCCTGAACCCTCTGAACAGCCCCCCAAACCCTCTAGACAACCCTCACCCCACATAGACAGCCCCTCCACCCCCTTTGAAATCTCACACACCCCTTGGACACCCCAACCCCCTTGGACAACCCCTGTACCCCCTGGAAACCACCCCACCCCCTTTGAAAACTCTTGGAAACCCCCACCAAACTGGACAGCCCACCCACCCCCCTGGACACCCCACCCACTTGCACAACCCCCACCCCCTTGGAAACCCCATGTACGCACACACACACATGATAGAACACACAAAAATCATAAACTTGCATGATATCACATACATAGGTTTATTTTACTTGAAAAGAATTTAGCATGTTATAAATGAACACTATGAAACTAACCATGATAGAAAGAACATAGAGAAATAACATCTCAATAAATTAGTTTAGGGCATCACGGGAAAAAAACTGAAAAGGAGTCTTGTGAGGCTTACTTGAGTGCTGTGAGTCAACCTGATAGATCTGATAATAATAAATATGAAGAATGATGCTGGAAAAATGAGGCTGGAGGGAATGACTTCGATGAATCAATTAAAGGTTTTCCACATGAGAGAGATGAGTTGCAGTTCAACCAAGTGAAAAAACAGAATGACTTAATACGGGATGCGATAAATCATTTAAAATATTTATCACATCGGTTATTTAATAACCGCTGTGATAAAATATTTTTTTTAAATGTTTATAACATCGGTTATTTAATAATCGACATAGAAAATTATTTATCGCGTCGGTTATTTCATAACTGGCATGATATATATCTCTTTATACCGACATGATAAATTGCCGAGATTGGCTTTATCACATCAGTTTTTTTATAACCAATGTGGTAAAGCGCCGAGCTTTCCTTTATCACATCAGTTATTTTATAACTGACGTGAAACAGAATGCCAGATTTTATATTCACGTCGGTTATACAATAACCGACCTCAAAAATCTAATCTCCATATATTTTACGTTGGTTATAAAATAACCGACGTGATATATCGATCATTACAGTTTTGCAAGTCGGTTGTATAGAACTGACATGAAAAATGCCGACGTGTTAAATTTTTTTTCCACTAGTGACACAAAAATGGTTAGGGGAGTAAACCTTATCCATTATTATAGTAATTGAAATTATTCATGACTAATAAGGAAATGATATTATATACTTATATTTATTCCCTAATTCTATGTATTCTGACCATGGTATGCTCCCATGGATCATGTTCTTGGATTCCTTTATGATTCATCTCTTTTGAGTTGTCTGTATTTATAACATGATTCATTTTTATGATATATGATATGTAGGGTATGATTTTTAATTGATATATAATGTTCTCATAACATTATTATCATGTTATTCATATGTGATCATTGATATCTCTGTTGTTTACCCTTAATGAGAATCTGAGATCTCCATTATTATGTTTTATTTCCCTGGACAAGGAAGAATGGGTTCAAGTAGGGTATTTCTAAGAAGAATAATATGTGGGAATATTTTTAGGGGTGATGTAAAATATACTTAAATATATAAGAATATTGTGTATATAGTAACTAAAGACACTAATCTTTTATAGTCCTTAGGTGAGTTTTTGTGACAAGTATTGAATATTCATCTAAATGATGTAATATTTACATTTGTAATGCTTGGGTAATCATATAATGGGGAAGTTAAATAGAATGATAAATATATGTTTTTGAATTAATATTTCATAAATCCATTTTTATGGCCATATTTTGATATTATCATATCATACATTTGAATATATGTATAATGGGTATCATTTTCCATGGTAATGACTTTATCATTTAGTTTTATTTTAGAAAATTTCAATGTAGATCCCTCCCGAAAATATAAAAGGGAACGTCATTTATTCTTTTATTCACACTTCAAAATAGAATTTTGTTTTAGAATCCCATAACAAAATTCCATCCTTAATTACATTACTACTTTCCCACAAGTCTTCATTTGATTAGAAAACCGTTCTATATTGGATTTTGGTCCAAACCTAAAGAGGATTTCCTAAACATAGATATCATTATTAATTTTTTTGTTCTATTTATGCTTTAACCTCAATCAAATCTTTTTAATCTATGATTAAATAATAACAACACTATAATCTATATAATACAATTGGAATAAACTATATCTATTTTATCATCCTGATAATTTATAAAAATATGTTTTTTCAATTAAATTTAAAATTTATAATAGACTATGTTATATGAAATCCATATTTTATCTTGTATCACATGAAACACCAATTATCTTGTGTTTTACACAACATTGAGTTCATTTTATGACTTATGCTACACACAAGCCTTAGTCTTACTGGAAAATAATATACTATTAATATTTTCATGATAGTTTTCAACAAACAGTTGGAATGGAGTAAATAAATTAGTTTAACTAAATTTTGAAATTATAGTTTACACATGTTTGTAAAGTTAATTCATTGGTTACTAATTAATTAGAAATTAAAATAAAAACAAAGTGAATATAAAGGATGTGTATTTATGTAAAACATATTTTATAACTGAAATGATGTTTTATATTAAAAAAATAAATTAATCACTATTATAGAAAGATATTAATGAAATTTATATGTCAAATATTGAATAATTTTTTTGAAATTCATTCAACAAGTTTTTTAGGAGTATGATAAAACTAATTCAAATTGTAAGCATAAGAAACTATATATTTGTAAATGTTTTTTTACTGCATTTAATGGAAGGCTTGTTTTAGAAAATATTTTGACAGTTTTATAATTTTTTTTGAAAAAATATACTTTATTTATGAAATAGGGATATACAAATTTAATTTGGATGAATATTTTGTTATTTTTCACAAAACATTCATATTTTGATGAATAATAAATAATACAAAATTTTGACTAAAAACTACTTTTTCATTTAAAATATTTATAGTGTTAGATTATTTTTTATTAAATTATAAATATGTAAATTTAAAATTAATAAATCTAATTTAGTAAATTTGAATCAATTTCCCATTGAAATTGCATAATAAACATTTCAATATTTTAAAATTTTCTCTTAAAAAACCTAATGTCTCGTCATATCTGCAGGTTTAATTTTAAATTAATTTCTACAACTTCTGTGAGTATAATTTGAAAGATCTTGATTAAATATTTGGAATCAGATTAATATTTATTGTATAGTATGTTAAAAATATTTTTTATCAAAAATATTAGGGAAATAAATTAATATTAATAACAATAATAAAAGAAAAATGAATTTACTTGTTGGTTAAAATTTAATATTAATGGGTCAAATGACCTAGATACATGTCCAAAAATCATTGGTTGGCCAAAATTATACCATATACCCTTTTTATCAAGTTTCTTTTTTCATTATTTTTGGAACATTATGTATGGAATACCTACCAATAGTGTTTACCATTCTATATTAACAAGAATGTCACTCTCCCACCACTGTAAAAAGGCACTCATCCCCCTCAATTATTCACACATCTAATGACCATTTTGATAATCCAAACACATCCGAAATAATCTTATAACATCTCTAATCTCATTATAGATTCCTCAATTTGGTATGAAAAAACACCAAGTAAATCCTTTGGTGTAATCCAAAAGGAGTTACTCGAAAAAAGAGGTAACATTCTTCAATGAGCACTTTTATTTTATTTCTTTCACCAATATTAAATTATTTTTATTTAATTATTATATAATAACCTAAATATTCTCAATATAATAATATTTTGTTAATTTAAGGGATATACTGACACCTATACACACCACCATCAAATGTGATAGACAATTATCATTCCTGTGTACAACAGACTACCTCCTCGCAAACCGATGTCAAATGTTTTCTATAATTAGCACCTATCAAGGTTGTGGATAATGATGGTAATATATTTTTAAAATTATATGTATGATATTTATTATTTATCAATGATTATTTAAATTTTATACAACACATACCTTCACTCTCTCTATTTTGCGGGAATACTATAACATAGTTTGTGGATGCGTGGACCACCACACCCTCTAAGCTATGTGATATGTTCACACATTATATGGAAGGTATTATGGATGGGTTTCATAAAATTATAAGATATAAATGAAATAATTATGACATTAAATACATAATTATCTATCTATAAATGTAAAATATCTTTTTATTCTTTCCATTTCACACACTAAAAAAGTGATAACATCGTTCGTGGACGTGTGGACTACCTCCTCCTTAAAGCGATATAATTATTAATTTTTCATCACCACATCAAAATAATGATATATATAAACATATAAAATTAAATAATATTTTATTTATGATATGATAGTAATTTTTCAAATATATATGTTACTTACCATATTTCCATAATGATTATTAAAAAATAAGAACACCACATAAGCATACGTACGACCTACAGTCTCCATGATCGCAACATTGCTTCATTATTCATAACCATAATTATTTTTTATTTTAAAATTATAATTTATGTAAAAAATATGATAATTATATCATGTATTTTATTTTTATATGTTTAATTAATTACCCCTTGGATATTATTAGACCTATCCAAGCTAGTTTTGAATTATATGCCAAATATGGTAAAAACATCAAACTTAAACATTATTGATTATGTATTTATATATATTATTTATAAGAAAAATAAAAGAAATAATAAAAATGTAAAAGGTTATGAATCATGTAAATAATTAACATACGTTTATTATTTAGTAAGATAGTGGACAAGCCTGAAAAATTAGACTCAAGGTAAGAGATATCTTAACTCAATTTCCATTACTTGGGTTAAACATATATGTCATTGGTTATGTTATGCCATGAATATGTGGGAAATGTAATATTGTTATATTATTATATATATCCAATTTTATTTTGTGGATTTATATTTTTGACACATAATTATTTTATTCATTTATTCTCACTCCAATGATACGATCTTTATAATGGGATTTCACGTCACACTTTTAGTTTTTCTAGACCTATGCCATATTCACCACTTATTTTTGTTGTCTAGTGTATATACTAATAATGGATATATTTTATGAATCTTATCTATAAAATTATGGGGTTTTACATATTAATTTTAGAATATGTATTTCATATCATTCACAGTTTCAATTTTACCAAAGAAGTAATTAATACTTGTCATAATTTTCCATCATTATGAAGTTTGTTATGTTATAAACCTATTTTATGTTATAAGGCATGTATACTGATCCACTGAGATTATATATGGGGAGGATCCATATTATCATGATATTTTATGTTTCATTTAATGTAATTTCATTCATGTGGATTGTGATTCAAATGTTCTAATGTGGTATAGGAAACATTATAATGTTTAAAGATTATTTTAGACATGAATGTTTTTAATGATATTTTTAATGGTATTTTCATTGATCCATGTAAAAAAAACTTGCTTTCAAATATCCTCCAATGTGGTTATTATGTATGAACACTATAATCATTATTTTTTTATGGATTATGATTTTTTTAATGATATTATAAATGGACCCATTTATTTTCCACGGGTTAATTATGTTAAGGACCCATTTTGTTTCCTATATGTTAACCGGGTTTCAAAGGTATTTTTATTGAACACATTTATTTTCTATGGTTTAATCATGTTTTGAATAGATTTTTATTGAACCCATTTCTTTTCAGTGGGTTAATCATTTTTTGAAGATATTTTAATTGAACCCAGTACTTTTACATGTGTTAATCATGTTTCAAAGATATTGTTATGAAACCTACTTATTTTGAAAGGGTTGATTAATTACTAAAGATATTGGTATGAATAAAAATTCATATCCATGGGATAACCATTTTTAATGATATTTTTGTGGAATTAATTTCCTTTATATGGTTTAATCATGTTCTAAAAATAACAATGGTTGTTTCCAATGAGTTATGATGAAATTAATTCCCTCTGTGATTTATTTATTTTTCATTTAATGGACATTAAAAATGGTCAGTTTTCCTAGATAACACCAATAAATTCCATTACAAATTAACATGGGCAGACCAAATTATTCCAGGAAATCCCATTATAATATAACATGGTGTGGCCTAGATAGTGCCGATATTTTCTATTATAGCTTGACATAGGGTGTTATAGATAGTGTTCAGAAAGCCCATTACATCTTAACATGGGGTGGCCTAGGCAGTACTGGGTGATCCTATTATAGCTTAACATGGGGTGGCTCAGATATCACTGGGTGAACCTCTTAAAGATCTTCATTTCATTAGGTAATGATAATATTGAAAGTAAGTTATATGGTTATCCAAATTAAAATGGTTTTGAAAGGGTTTTATGAAAGTGATGCTCTAATATAACAAAAAGTGTTTTAATTTCTTATTATGAGTTTAAAATGTTTCTCATGACCGAGATTGATATCACATGGATCGTGATTTTTGTTTCTGATGATTTTTTTCTTTTTTATGTTTACATATTTTGTGATACAAGTATTAATGTGTATGAGTTAATTTATGATTTTCTCATGAAATTTTATTATTTCATTATAAACATAATCTATTCTTATTATAATTGATGATATTAAATTATTGATGCTTACGTTTACCCTTTTTGAGAATTCGAGAGCACCCTTATTATGGTTTATTTTACCATATTTTAATGAAATTATGTTTATTGAGGCCTTTCTTGAAGGGAATTCATATGGATGATGAGGATGTGCTAATGTGATAAATAAAATATAGGATAAGTGGGGAAAATTATCATTTAATGTCATGTGAATTAATTATTTATGAGTTTTTCTGAATTATCTAAAACTCTAATCCTAAAAGGTCATCTAGAGTGTAAGTGATTCAAGTTTATATTTTGATGTTTTATGGTTTAAGGGAATAAAATTGGGTCATAATTATCAATATCAATGAAAAAAATATAATGTAATTGATTTCATCACAAGATTTGGGTGCGTGGGTTCTTGACTATTATATTTGGTATCAAAGTTTTGATTTGATAACTTTTGAGAATAAGATTTTGTTCCTATGAGGTTATCCTAATATTTATAGATAGAATCATAAGACTATAAGTTTTTGTTTAATCAAATGTTAAAAGTCTTAGACCGCCCCATTTGATATTTTTACATTGTAAATATTAAGAGGTTATCAATTCCATTTTAGTAAATATCTTATTGGGTTGATGTATATGTAAATCTTTGGTTTAATGTGAAGTATTTCATTACATTTTGTGGAAATAAGTTTTAACATATTTTTAACCTTCAAGGTTTATATGATCTTCAATATTAAAGTAATTATTCGAACACAAGTGTTATAATATAGATAAGCACATGATTGAATTGTTATTTGGTGACTATGTGGCTATTATTATTTCAAAATAAGATCTCCATCTTTTGGGATTGAAATCTGGAAGGTATGAGATAACATTGGAGGATAAAATTCGCTCTAATTTTCATGTTGCTGAGGTTATTTGGAATATAGGGTTATGGAATTATTTAGTTTTATTTGAGGGTGTAAGTATTTAATTTTTAAGATTATTTAAATTATGAAGGCTTATTCATTTGGTTATTTATCTAACCAGGTGCTAAGCATTTTGGTGTTGGTTAATGTCTAAAGATAGGTGAAAAAAAGTTAACTATCCATTTTATAGGTGGGTTTCATTTAAAATATTATTTTAATGCATCAGGAATTAAAAAAATAATCACGAGTACTCATCATATGGATAAAAAGATAAGTTTTTTCTGGAAATTGACTAATGGATGAAATTATGATCATTAAGTAATTTTACTTATTCTATTACTATATATGGTAAAGGATTATTTAAACTTTTATAAAATAATCTTGATATAATATTTTATCATATTACCAAATTTCTTAATGATGAAAATGACCTTTTACATGCCTACGTGGTTTGTGTAATTGTTGTCATCGACTTCCTCATGACGATGATCTCTATCACTCCCTATTAGTTTATAATAATTAATATTCCCTTTCAAATCCATCTTTTAATTTTCCAACCAATGTTATCCCTATGTGGAATCCTACTTATGATTATCTTCAGGTGATATTTTTTATTTCTAACTTTACCTTTTTAATGGATATTTTCTTTATTCCAATTATATTATGTGATTTTTAATAAAGGAATTCTAGAAATGTTAATCCTTAGATAACTAAGACAAAATTTTAGGGAATAATTCATTTGGGGGGAGGATCTAACATCATGAGATTTTATAAAATAACTTCTCTAAAATTAATTTTAGCTATTTATTAGAATTTTTTATACACAATAAATATTTTATCTTGGATCACACACAACACTAAGTTTATATTGTGTTTCACGTAACATTGACTTCCTTTAATGACATATATTACACACAAGCCCGTGTCTTACTAGAAAATAATCTTCAATTATTGTTATTATGATAGTTATAAAATAGATATTGGAATAGAATGAATAAATGAGATTAAATAAATTAATAAATTATAGTTTACACATATTTATAGAATCCATTAATTGGTTACCAATAAATTAGAAATGAAAATAAAGACGAAATGAATATAAAGTATGTGTATTTATTAAAAAAAACATTAATGAACAACATAAAATTTTGTACTAATATGTTAAATATATCACTATTAGTGAAATAATTTAAGGAAACTAATATATATTTAATGATTTTTTTTTAAAATTTATCTGTTACGTTTTATATACTAAAGATAAAAAAAATAATTAAGCATAAAAAGCTGTATAACTTTAAAAGGAAGTTTTACCACCTTTTAATAGAATATATGTTTTAAAAATATAATATTACACTTTTATAATTTTTATTTTAAAAAATATAATTCAATTTTTTTAATTGGTATATTAAAATTTAATTTGGGTTATTTTTTTGATATTTTTCTGGGAACTTTCATATTTTGATGAAACACATAATACTGAATTTTAATTGAAAAATGATTTTTATTCTAAATAGTTTAGAGTGTAAAATTATATTTCATAATTTTTTTGAAATTATAATTAGATCAATATTACAGAATAAAAATAATTGAGGTCATTTTAATCAATTTAACATTGAAATTGGATAGAAAAACAATTATAACTTTTGAAATATTTTCTTAAAAAACCCACATTCTCGTCCCGTCTATGGGATTAATTTTAAATTAATTTTCTTGAACTTTTATGATTACAATTTGGAAAAATGGATTACAAAATTATAATCATAATTATTTATAATTTCTATCAAGTTCAACTAATTTCTTCACCAAAAATATTATTGAAATTAATTATAATTAATTACAATGACTAACGTAAAAATGAGTTTACATAGTAGTTAAACTTTAATATTAAGGGTATAAATGACATAGAAATATGTACATAAGACATTGTGTGGAAATAATTAGACCATATAAAAACTTTTATATAATTTTGTTCAATATGGGTGGAACATGACTTTAGAGAGACCTCCCAATAGGGCTAAACTTTTTGTATTTACAATAATGCCACTCCCCCTCCACAATAAAAAAGAACTGACCCCTCAATGCATAACACCTATAAATAAAATTTGGATCATAAAAAATTGTCCAAATAACCCCCCAAAATCACTCTCTTCTTCCTAAAAATCTCACTTTGGGAAAAAAATTCAAGGATGTCATTTGGTCCAAACTAAAAGTAGTTACTTGAAAAAAGAGGTTACATTTTTCAGTAAAATGTTTTTCTTTATATCCTTAAACGTCATTTTAATTTAGTTTATATCATGATTAAATGATAACATATGTATTCAAAATATACTTAAATGTTTTAATTATAAGGGTTTGACCTAAACCTTCACACACCTCCATCAAATGGGATAAATAATCATCATTTGTGTGCATGGAGGACTACCGCTTTGCGAACCAATGTCATTAATTCTTCCATTACCACCTCTAAAGGTTGATAATAATGATGGAATTAATATTTTATATGATATGAATTATATTTATGATTTATTCGTACTTATTAAACTATTATATAATAAATACCATCATGGTATCCATTTTTTGAGAATACAGTCACTTCTCTCATGGACATATGGATTACCACCTCCCCAAAGAAATGTGATACGTTCACACATTACATAAAATTTATTATGTAATGGTTTAATAAAAATATATTACATAAATTAATTTTTTTATAATTATGAGATAATTATATATCTATAAAAACAACATATTATTTTATTCTTTCCATTTCAAACACTAAAAAAATGATATCATCGTTCGTGGATGTGCGGATTACTGCCACCTCAATGCGATGGTATTCTTCTTTTTAACACATAAAAAATGATATATATAAGTATATATAATTAAATAATATGGTATTTGTTATATAAGGTTTATTCTGTTAAGATAAACATTATTTTCCTCCTTTTCAGAAGGATATCTGAAAATGGGATCATTACTCATGCACATGTATGGCCCACCACCTTCATGATCGTATTGTTGGTTAATTTTTCATTACCGTATTTTATGTTAATTTTAAGAGTTTAATTGATGTAAAATTTTGATAATTATTTCATATAAACTATTCTTTATATGTTTAATTAAGTATTCCACTGACCCCAATCAACTTATCAAAACCATTTTTGTCACATAAGTGAAATATGGTCAAAACATCTGACATTAACTATATTGATTAAGTTATTTTATATAACTTGTTTATATGTGAAATAAAAGTAATGAAAAACCTTTTAAAGTTTACAAATATAGTAAATAATAAACATAATATTATTATTGAGGAATATAGTAGAAAATCGTGACAAATCAGACTCAAGGTAATGGATTACTTATCTCAATTTCCATTCATAGGGTTAAACTTCTATGTCATTGGTTATGTTATGACATGAATATATATAAAATCTCATCTTATTATATTATTATTTACTTTCAATTTTATTATGTGGATTTATATTATTTACAAATAATTATTTAATTTATTTATTTTCACTCAAATTGTACAATCATTTTAAGGGGATGTCTAGTATCACTTTTATTTCTATGAGATTTATGCCATATTCATGAATTATTTTTGGTGGGTAGTGTACATACTTCCCATTAATTTATTTTATGATTATTATCTATAATATTATTGTGTTTTATATATCCATTTTATTAAATATCTTTCATGGGGTTCGCAGTTTCAAATTTACCAAAGTTGTAATGGGTTTCTTTCACAATTTTATTTCCTTGTGATATTTGTTATGTTCTACACCTATTTTACATTATAAGGGGTATATAATAATCATTTGAAATGTTATATCACTAATATTTTTATTCCTATGATATTATAATATTCAGTTAATTTTATTCCCTTCATGTGTATTGTGATTAAAAATTTTCAATGTGGTATGGAACACTCCGAAATATTTAAATATTATTTTACTCAAGAATGATTTTAATGATATTTTAATGGTATTTCTATTCAGCCACTTCAACAAAACTTGTTGTTACTTATCCTAAACTGGGGATATTTTGTATTGATACCATCCTCATACTTTATTTGAATGGATTATGATTGTTTTAATGATATTTTTATGATCCAATTTCTTTTCCACGAGTTAATCATGTTATAGAACCCTTTTATTTTCCATAGGTTAACCATGTTTCAAAGTTATTGATATTGAACCCATTTATTTTACATAATTAAATCTTTTTTGGAGATACTGTTATTGAATCCATTTATTTTCCATGGGTTAATCTTGTTTTCAATAGATTTTTATTGAACCCAATTCTTTTCCATGTGTAAATCATGTTTCAATGAGACTATTATGAAACCCATTTCTTTTTCATGGGTTGATTATATTCTACATAAAATATTATGGAACCCACTTCATTTTCTATTTTTAACCATATTTCAAACAAATTATTGTGGATCCCATTTAATTTCCATAGGTTAGTCATGTTATGGATTGAATAATGGTTGTTTACAATGTGTTACTATGAAGTGAATTATCTATGTGCTTTATTCAATATTCAGTTATTATACATTATGAATAATGGGTGAAACCAAGGAGAACTAGGAAAGTACGTTACATATTAACATGGGGTGGCCCATATAGCACTATGAAACCCTTTATAGCTTAACATGGGGTAGCTAATATTTTGTCGGGAAATATCAATACAACTTAACTTGGGGTGGCCCGAATAGCTGTAGTAAAACCTGTTACAACATAACATTGGGTGTCTCGGATCACATAGAGTGACCTATTTATATCTCTTCAATGTATTGGGTAGTAATAATGTTGTAATTTGGTCATATGATTATTATAATAAAAATGGTTTTCAATGGGTTTTGAATGGGTTTTATTAAAGTGATGCACCAAGTTACCAAAAAGAGTTTTAATTTCTTATTATGAGTTTATATTGTTTCTCATGATTGAGATAGAAATCACATGGCTCATGATTTTTCATTAATTTTTTTTCCATTTTCTAGGTTTTCATAATTTATGATATAGTAATTGATAGGTATGAGTTCCTTTATAATTTAATAAAAAAATTTGATTATGTCACCATAACCTAATGATCTTCTTATGAATATTAATGACATTCAGTTGTTAATGCTTATTTTTATCCTTAATTAGAATTTGATCTCCCTATTTCTATATTTCCTTTTCCCATATTTTTATGGAATTATGTTTATTGAGTTATTTCTATAAGGTATTTCATCTGGTTGAGACGATTTATTAATGATATAATGAAAATATGGGTTAATGTGGAGAGTTGATCATTATAAGTCATGTGAATTGTTTCTATAGGATATATTCCCAATTATAGGAATCTCTAAACCAAAAATGTTTATCATAATGGATGTGATATATTTTTTCCTTTTTATGCTTTAATGTTTGATGGTAACATTTTGGGTCCCAATTACTGGTATCAAATATAAAAATTTAATTTTATGGAATTCAGTGTAGGATCTAGGAGTGTGGATTCCATTCTATTATATCTATCTCCTCTTCTATAAAATGGGAAATGAAATTGTAGCTAATGTGCATGGAGGACTACAACCTCCCAGACGAATTTAATTTTTTTTCCATCAATACCTCCCATAGATATATATATATATATAATGATTAATTTAATATATATATATTTGACATAATAACACTTCTAGAATTATAATATCACATATAACTTTTTTACCTTACAACCCTTGGAAAAAAGATAACGTCGCACAAGTGTACGTGTGGACTACCATTTCAATGAAGTGATGTGATAAATTGTTATTATAATTTTACATGGGATTTAATAATGATATATTTAATGAATATATATGATATATATGATATAAAAATGATTCTTTATTGGAAAAATAATATTTACCATCCCTTTGTTCAACCTATTAAGAAAATGGGAACAATGTTAATGCATTCGTATGACCAACCATCTGCATTAATGATGTAATTCATTTTTTATATATCTAAATTTATTAAGGAATATGGATATGTATGTAATGAATATATGTGATATTTATATCATGATTAATAGTTTGGAGATTATTTAACAACAATAAAACTATAAGTACCGAAACTACTGAACCAAACAATACATGAAAAAAGGAGTAATAACAAGAAACCGTGATTTTAACAAATAGTTTTTGATAAACATTTGATAAAATGCCGTAATTAAATAACATATAGTATGATATGTTTAATTATGGATTTTAAAAAGAATTATAATAGAAATATATTTATTATACATGTTGTGAAAACGTGTTTAAAAAAAGTTGAAACTTGTGATTATGGAATTTTGTGTCACTTTGTTTGTGAGACACTTACCATATTAACCACTTATTTCATTAATGAGTAGTATATAATAACCCTGAATGTATTTTATGGATATTGAAAAAAAAATATGAGATATACATATCAATCTATCATTATTTCATTCATTGGGATAATAATTATAAAGTTACCAAAGCTGTAAGGTTTTTATGACAAAATCTCATTGTTTTTTGGGATTGTCAATGTGTATACTTCAATACAAGATATATTATAATCTATATGTTAGTAAAAAAATAAAATTACATGTTTTATTTTATTGTTTCTTCTATTTATTAAAAAAATATTCCAAAACATTTTATTTATGACAAAACTGAATGTATTTTTCACTTAAATTAAAAGACATTTCTCTTTAATATCAATGTTTTATAATTATTTTTTCTCAAATTATATTAATACTATCAAAATATTTGTAAGGTATTGTTTTCCATGTTTGTATTTTCATAAAATTATATAAAAGTAGTCCTCATTTAATTTTCCAAATGAGATACATTGTAATTATTTTTAAATAGAGTGAATGAAATGTTTTCTTTTAGATTATACGATATGAATATAATTTCATTCTATTGTGAATGATCAATTATTTGAAGTATACTCAATATTCATTGAAGGAAAAACTTCTAATTTTTTTTTCAATAATATTTTTGAAAATTATAGATTTTAATGAATTAGTTTCGGAATTGAATGTATATTTTTCTCAAGAATGATTTAATTTTCTTTTTTATGATATTATAATTAATTAATGATAAAACTCATATTTTTAGTATCATTTAATAGAGATATGATCAAGGGATACCATCATTATCCTTTCTGTGGATGGTTTATGATTTTGATGAAAAGGTGTGTATGAAATCCAATACTTTTCCATGGGTTATGGATTGATTAAATGATTAAATGTTTATGAAACATGTTTCTTTTAAATGGGTTATTCCATGATGAAATATTTACGAATACTATTTATTTTTTATAGGTTATGAAATAGTGAATGTTTTATGATCACTATTTTATCGGTGTTCTAGGAATTATATAACCCTCCAATACATTGGGTAAAGATGGGAATATCACGAGATAAATAAGACTCAAATGGGGAGTGAACCTAGTTATGTAAAGGAATATATCTCTAATATGATTGTATTAGGAGTGAAAAATGACTACAATTATGGTTTGGGAAGTGCACCCATTACAATATTATAGTGTTGGAAATAATCCTTGACTAATAAGGAAATTATTTTCTTGGCTTATGTGTTTTTGAAAAAAAAATTATTTCTTATGACAATGTTATGATCTCATGGATTATATTATATTATTTTATTATGATTCATGTATTATGAACTATGAAGACTTATTCCATGATTTTTTATTATGATTGATGTTATGAAGGTTATGGTTTTTAAATGTTATTCTAATGTTATCACACCTTTAAGCTCATTTTATGTTTATATCTCCCTTGTTTACACTTACTGAGCATATAAGCTCACCCATTCTTATATTTTATTTCCCAATATTATTATGAAAGGTATTATGTATTATATTTTAAATAAGGGTGATCAACATGAAAAAATTAGTTGGGGATGATGTATTTCACTTATGAAGTAGTTATTTATGTATCCATGTTTTCAAAGACACTAAACCTATATTATTTTAGCATGGGTCATTAGGTTATGTTATGAATATTGTAATAATAATATGTAATATATCTATATTAAAAGTTTTGGTCACTATGGTTGGTATTATATAATTGTTCAGTTAACTTTATAAAACTATGATGTGAAATTTTTTGTAAAAACCATAGGGATAAATTAAATTATATGAGAGTGTCCCAGAATTCTAGTAAATTATAGAGTGAGTGGTTTTTAAAAAATTACATCCTATTGTAGATACTATAGGTGGAAGTGGCTCTAAAACAGTTGTACTTTGTATTAATAACTCTAAAAAGGTATCATTATAGTTTGACTCAATCATCACAAGGTTATTGGTAATATTAATTGCTCCACACCTAGTTTGAAACTTTTGGGGAAATGTTTTGTAAATTAAAAATAATTTATGAACATGCAATAAGGATTTTAAATGATGATGAATGTGAATGGAAAAGGTTAAACTTAATGTGTTATATATTGAAAAGGTGTCATGATTTATATATCCTATGAATTAATGATCACCCTACTCAAAGAGTCATAAAAGTATTGGTGACCATTTTTCTATTAGTACGAGATTGAAGACAAAAAAAATTGTCATGGTGATAGGTATGATAAAATATTAAGGTATCAACTATGATATTAGTTATATAAATTTCATTATATCATGAAAAGTATTTAGGAATGTTAACTATTATAGCCAATAATTTGATGTTGAATTAGTAGTGAAATCCATTAATGAAAAGATGACTATATCTCAAGTTTATTATTCTTCTCAAGTGGATGTCTTCAGAATGTGATTCCTATAAACCATGTTATTCAACCTATATTTTATTTTGATGTTATATTAAGCATGGATTTTTATTCTATACATAAATCTCACATCAATTTCTGAGGTAGTGAAGTTGGGTTTAATATTATAAATAAATCTATGATCTTTTATCATTTCAATGATAAACATGAAAATTTTATGGGAAATATATCCATTTTATGGGTCATGATTCTTATTAAAAAGAGGTGTTTATCTCAGATTGTTAGAGAGAAACTCAACATCGATGATATTCTAATTGCGAGGGTATTTTAAATTTATTTTCAAAAGATTTACAGAGTCTTATGTTGATTCTTATAGATTATTTCTTAATTGAACTCTTACTTGGTGCCAATACTTTTTCAATAATCCATTTAGAATAATCATTATTGAGTAGCATGAATGAAATGAGAAAATATCGGAGAATTTGGATAGGGGATTTTCAGTTCCCCTGACCCAAGAAGCTTGGAGATAATGTGTAATTTTTTTCATTATCATTACATACAAGGATTCACATCTCTGTGGATCGAATAGTTTAGTAGTATTGGTAAACATGATATATACTGGAAATACTATCTATAATTTAAAACATAACATTAAAAATTAACTTTTAGAACATCATTAATCCCATTAGAATATCCCTCCATATAAATCACAAATCAATTCTTGATATCTTGGGTAAAATTAAACATAATAAAGAAGTGAGATTCGATACTCATTAAGGGTAATATTACTGTGGAAGATATGAATAAATAAGTAATAATCAATATGGAAAGGTAAATAAAAAACAAATTCCATTTAATCCATAACTTGATCATAATATAACAGGAATAAATGATGATCAAATAATTCCCTAAAAATAATAAAATATTCTTCAAAACCTAGTTATTGGTATTCTAAATAATCAAATAATCACATGTAATATCAATAAATAAGTTACATAATAATGGAATAAATATATTTGGACATATAAAACATACCATTGATGATTTTGGCCTAGATATCTAACACCATTGAGTCCTTGTGCTAATACATCTATATAAATGGAAAGGCCTCATCCAAAACATAATATAGTTTATCTCATTGGACCTATTGATGCATCGAGGGGAAATAGAGTGTCTCTCCCATCACACCGTAAGTCTAATGAATTACTTATTTGAATGTGGTGAATCATAACAACTATAAACATTAGTACTAAAAAATGACATTCTAAATGTTAATAAATACCCCCATTCAATAAACATGACCATAAAAAATTCACAGCAATGTAGAGAATGTTATTAACATAACACATATATTGTCAAACTGATCATAAAGCATCCAAAGTAATAATAACAATTATATCAATAAAAAATCATATTGGATAATAATTAGAATAAATGGTTGATGTCATTGATGAATATAAATAATAAAAAAAGTCACTAAAACATTTTTAAATAAAATAAACTTCTCATTTGGAATATCAATTTTTAAAATAAAAACTTCACAAATTTTTTTTGAAAATAATTTATTTTTTGAAAATAACTATTGGAATCCTTTAAAAAAATTACTAAAACATTTATTTTTTATAAAAATGGAAAATTACATTCATTCCATACATGTAAAAAATAGATTTTTTTTTCACATTTTCGATGCAAGACAAATTTAAATTGTTTTGAAAACAACATGAACATTAATTCAATATTTTTTTTATAAAAAGTAAAAATGGATAAAATTTTATTTAATATATAATTTCTAAATTTTTAATCCCATTTTTGAAAACATTTTTTTGAAAACAAGGGTTTTGATGAAAATTAAATTTCTACTGAAGAGAGAAACAAAGTCAGATTTCCCTAAAAACATTATCCCAATCATTTTAAGTACTAAAGAGTGGGAAAATGGAATGATTTCTTGAAAAAGTTCATGAATAACAATATTATGATAAAATAGATTTATTTTGAGATAAAAATTTCAAATAATTCCCCTATGGAGATGTAAACATAGACAATTCTGAATAACGATGAGATTGTGAAATAAACCCCTACCACATAGGTAACTTATAAATCATAATCCCTATAAAAGAAATGACATAAAACGAAACTTTAAATACAATAAATTTAAATTTATTTATGATATAACATATAAATGGGGTAGTATATACAATACACACTTTAAATAAGTGGTGAAAATGGAATATGTCTCACAAAATTATAAGTGAGATGAGAAACTCTTACCGTAGGTTTCAATTCCTTTGTTTTTTTAAAAACCTAAAATATAATAAATATAGGTCTATCACATATATATTAAATAATAATAACCTTAAATCTCATACTATATATTATTTAATTATATTCCTTTATCACCCAATTGTTAATAATATTTCATTACTTTCATTATTTTGGGTGTTAATTTCCATGTTTTCTAATGCGAGTTCTATCATGAATGTTCCAGTTATTTTGAATAAGATATATATATATATATATATAAATATTAATAATCTAAATAACTACAATATTTCTATAAATATCATATCCTCACATAATAATATTTTTTTGGAAAATTTATGAAATCTTTACATGGAACATGAATCACAATGCTTTGTGGAGACGGTAGGACATACGTATACACGAGTGACAATATCATTCCATTAAAAATTAAATGGGTAAGAAAGAGGGAGATATATTAATTTTATAGAATCAATATCATATCATATATGTAATATATATTCAATAATTATATCCTTATTACATTTTATGTAAAGCATAAGTAAAAAATGAATCACATCACTTCACAAGACGGTACCCACCATAAACCCGAGCAATATTATCATATTTTTAATGGAATAGAACATAAAAATGTATACTTGATATTAAAATTAAATATGTCTAATAATATAATTTATATTATATAAATTTTTAAAATCTATCATTATACCATCCTTTTACACTGGTTATGGAAAATGAATAACAATGACTGGTGAGGTTGTAGTCTACCGCACATAGAATCAATTATTTTTATTCCAATATGATGGAAGGGTTGAATGATATATATATATATATTAAGAAAAAATAATAATAAAATATATTTATATGGTAGATAATTTTTTTTATATTGGATTATTTAAGATATAATTTAAGGTGTAGATAGAATAATGAAAATAAAAGATCTTTGTTAAGTTAATTACCTTCACCAACAGAAACCTCTTTTGGATCTCCACTTAAAGACCATATGGTTGATATTTTGGGAAGAACATATGATGTTGAATATGTATATGGGTATTGGGGAGATATTTAGGTAGTTTTTGGTCTATATAAATTTCTTGTAAGGTGTTTATAACTAAGGTTAGCGAGTTCCCTTTTATAAGTGGGGAAAGGGAACCCTCATGAAAATTACATTGTTGTTTCCAAAAGGAATCCAAAATTATAAAGTATTTCTCATGAAAGATATAACAATCTGGTTTTTATTCTTGAGGTATATGTTTCTTCTTTTCCTTTTCCTTAACTTTTTTTGAGAAAACAAGGGAAATGTGGGAAAAATCCCAAAATTACGGGTACACGCCATGAAATTTTGTACACACGTCGTGTACTTTGGCTGTGTGGGATGAGAATACAGAGCGTGTAGTCTTTTCGGTGATTAAGGGTGTAAAAACTTACTACACGCTATGTACTTAGTAATACACACCATGTAATCAGTCAGTAGATGAACAATGAGGCAGTGGAAAGTAGTCGCTAGAGGAACAGTTAAAAAAGGACAGTACACACCATGTACTTGAGAGTATGCACTGTGTAGTCATGTTTTTTCATTAAAAATAGGCAGAAGACTCCTCATTCAACCGCGGAGGCAGATTTCTAACCAAGTGTAGTGGGAGAGGAGGCCGAGTCTTGGAGGAGCTTTATATCGCTCACCGGGACTCCAATTCTTCAACCATCGGTCTCGTCTGAACCATGAGGGTAAGGTCTTCCCTCTTCTTGAATCTTTCCTTCCAATTATTTCTCTATGGGAAGTTACTTAGGTTTGAATGGGTAATTTTTTATCTCAGATCTACGTCATTCTTGGTTGTTTCGGGAGGCACCATTCACGTATATCGATCATAGGAGATCGAGGTAGGTGGTATTGCATTTAATTCCAAATGTCGAGTTGATTTTCTGTATCACTATGCCACGCGCCCATGATCAGGGTGTCGTATAGATAAGACTTTGACTTTTGAGACACCTAGAAATGTATAGGGCAACTAATGAATAAGTATAAACTTCTATTTGAGATCGTTTCTTTGATCTAGGTCCACCCCGAGGGTGTGTTTCCCTTATTTAGCCATTTGGCTAGGGTACCCATGGGTATGTTGTGATTATTGGATGTTTTGAGTTTTATTGAGAGGAAACATATATAAATTGCTTTCTTATGCATTGGGCTCGACCCGATTACTTGCTTTTCTATAGAATGCATGAGGGAAATGTTTTGTTTAGCCCAAGGGAAATGTTTCTTATGCATGAGGGAAATGTTTTTTTATCCTAAGGGAAAGGTTTTGTTTATCATGAGGGAAACGTTTATTATGCCTATAGGTAGTAGCTCCCGTGCTTGAGGGAAACATCTCGTATGCCTGAGGGCAATATTTGTTATGCTTGAGGGCGGTCACCTGAGGGTTCCGTTTCTACTTGCCTGAGGGTAAGGGATTGCATGCCTGAGGACAATTTTTACTTGGAATGTTAACTATGGTGATTTCTTAGGTTGTACCAGCCAAAGTAAAACACAGTCTTGATATTATTATTATCTTTTACTTGTTATATAGTATGTTTTGGTTTCTACTGTGGCACAGGTATAGGAGATTGTTGGTTGAGGTCGAGTCTCAGAAAACTCAGAATTCAATTATGTTGAATTGTTAAATAATTATTAAAATGGAAATGTAACTAGTAGGGATGGTTACATTTGAGTACTTCCTAGTTTACTACAATTCATTATTGCACACTACTGTTGCACATTTTCACTGACAGTTGGGCACATGCCTTTAGGTGGTTGCCTACTGTGATTTATTTCTCACACACTGTTTGGGTCATTCTTGGGCCCAAATAGATTATATTGCTGTAGGTGTTGATAAGGCCAAGATTCCCTACACAGTTACATAATTGTATCATAGGAGTAGGAGAGCATGGGACTAAGATTAGTCTTGCGATGCTGCTGTGTTCCTATTGCACTGCTTGGGTTTTGTTTTGCTGTACTTTGTACCTTGTGCTGTTTGTATTAGATTGTAGTGTATCCAGTTTTGGATTCTTTCTTAGAATTAGATACATGTTGTATCATCATATATATGACTATTGGTTATCTTTTACATCAGTTTCATTGTCCATTTCAGGTCTATATTGTTTACTTCTTCCGCTTTTGTATGTTTATATTTTTTTCCAGTGTGCTACACTTTGACAAATGAGGGCATAGTTTCCCCATTATCAGTCCTAGTCCCTCACTGCTAGTCGGCAACCCAGGGCATTTGGGGAAACACGCTTGAGGTCATCTGACCAACTTGGTTCGGGGCACCCGTTGTGTGGCACCTGGATCCAGGAGGTTACAAAGTGGTATCAGAGGGAGGTTTCTCTTGTATGAGTTATTTTATTATTTGTTGACAACAGAAAGTGATATATTGTTAAGGGATTTGGTAATAAACTATGCCTGAGAGTAGCTACCCCGTGTATAGGTAAAGGCTAGATTGTATCGAATTAAATTGTGATTTTATTCTTAGGATTATTACAATTGATTAGATTTCACCGTTGGGTGACACAGTTGTGGTGTGCTATTTATATTTTATACTAGGGTTCTATTGAGTTGTAACTCTATGAGATGAGGTTATTCCATCTCAAGAATCATTTAGGCACCTGTTAGAATCACATGTCATGCATAGTTTCCATGCCATGTAGTTGCATTAGAAATTTCATGTTGTTGTGATAGATGTTGTGCTAGGAAATGCACGATATTGTGATAGGTACCTTGATAGATACACCTATTGTTGATAGAGTATTGGTACATGTTACAGTTGGGTTTATGAATACTAAACTCTGGTTCTTGAGAAGTATGGGCTCTCTTGGACATGAATTTGACAGATCATGATACAAAATTTTGTTTGGTTTTGTACTATAATGTGAAAGGTCAGGTGATAAAATTTGGTTCACAGGGATTATGGGCCACCACGGATTGGAATTTGCCATACCAACGATTGAAATTAAAGAAAAAGGGGCTCTTGAGTAGTTTATGTGGTTTACTGTCCGAAAACGCAGAAAACACAACATGTGGTTCTATGAACAAAGTCCATGTACTCTTCTGTTCAGGAAGAAATGAAAAATTTCTAAGTACACACCGTGTACTTATATATACATGTCGTGTTGTATAAGGCAGTGTAATCCACCGTGTGGGAGGGAAAACGGCCCTTTCAGATTTTAATTAGGACACGTCGTGTACCCATGGAACACACCGTGTATTCTTGACCGGTGAGAGACCATGTGGACTTGGCACTGTAGAAGGGTAAATAGGGTGGTGTACACGCCATGTGCGAGTGTAACACGCCATGTACCTAGGGTTAAGACACACCCAGGCCGACATCATAACACGACCATATTAGGGCTTAAGGGTACACGTCATGTAGACCATATACATGCCGTGTAGTATATTTTTTCCAGTTCTTGTGGATCATTCCCTTTTTTTCGTCGGCACTCATAACCATACAAAAGAAACCTCGACATTAAATTAAACTAAGGCATGTGTTTGACCTTTTAGAGTCATGCCACAGAGTCAACCACGAGTTTTTCACCAATAGAGTGGAAACAATTATAATCTCGAGATGGTAGGCCAGGGGATACCGATGGATCCTCCAGCAGTGCTAGATGCGGCGCCAGCCATTATACCAGATGAAGGCACGGATGCATAGATCCGTGAAGACTTCATGCGGTTCATGCGGAACTTCCAGGGAGCACCACAGGTTTCCATATCTATGGAAAATCGGACATGTATATTCCATCAAGAAGCATCCACCTATGATTTTAGGGGATGGCGGACCATAGGCTGTAGAGTCATGGATGGATTCTATGCAGACGATCTTCGAGAATCTAGAGATGCCTCCTAGGAGGAGGGTCAATCTCACTACTTACATGTTGCGTGATTCTTCCAAGAGATGGTGGGATGTTACCACACAAACTGAGCATTACCCAGACATGGCGTGGGAAGATTTTTAGGTAGTCTTCTATGACTTTTTCATTCCAGAGACACTAAGGTTAGATCTCGCTCAAGAGATCATGAATTTTTAGCAGGGCTCCATGTTAGGGATGGACTATTCTGCCCGCTTCACCGAGCTACAACGTTTTTCACCTGTTTTTGTGGGTGATGAGACATTGAGGGCTAACCGGTTTCAAAATGGTCTTTAATATGACATCTGAGCACTGGTGAATGTTTTCAGGTTTCCTACACTGCATGCTATTGGTAACCAGGAGTTGATTACTGAGTGAAAAATATGGGAAGCTAGTGGCGCAGACCAGGGAAGTTCGACATAGGTCTCTGGTAGTATTTTTACTAGAAAGAGGAAGAGACAGATGGATTTCTCTCACAGTTGCAGTACTATCCAGAGGTATTCTTCAGCTATCCAGGTAATGTGCTACTAGTGTGGTAAAGAGGGGAATAAGAGACATCAGTATCCACGTGACTTAGTGGGCTGTCAAGCTTGCGGCAAGATGGGCCATCTTCAGTGTTTTTGCTGCGATTCTACTAGTGACTAGTGAGAGGGGTTCTTTGTAGACTCCACGTGCAAGAGCAGGGCCACCAGCTTCTTACCAGTCGGGGAATTGGAATATGTAATTCTCGAACCCCAGAAGAACAGACTCGGTGCATTATTACGTATCATTGGCATGATCACAAAATATCAAGTCTCAAAAGATCGATTATTTTAGTAGCCTTGGAAGTAATAGATAAATTCATAAGGTTTACATTACATCATAAAATGGAAAACTACAACAATATTGTTTCCATAGACAACATTGATATCTTGTATACTATCCCTGCAGGTCAGTCATAATATACTTCTTCGCATCCTGGGAAAAATAAAACATAGAAAGGGGTGAGCTCAGATTCTAAGTAAGGATAACAATATAGTAGAAACTTTTATAAATAAGCATAATCAATTAAGACAATGTATAAGACTAAAACAAAAGCCTTTTAAACATGAACTTATGCATAATATGGAAAATATAAAATCAAATAATTCCATTTACTTATTCACATAGATATTATACTAGATGAATAATCACATGCAATATCAATAGCCACTTTCAAAATGATGGAATGCATACTGCCAGACTTTCATAACCACATAGTCAAGGCCTTGTGCCAAGACTACAAATAAGATTTTTTAAGGCCTTGTTCCAAGACACTAGTTTGTCTCATGAGACCTACCGATTTATCGAGAAGCTATAGTGGGCTCCACCCATCATTTAATAAGTCCAATGAATTCCTCATATGAAAGGGTTTCAACATAATCTGAACATTCATATTAAAACTAGCATATGAAATGTCAATATTTTAACCACAAACCATGAATTGTATAAAAATAGCACATCCACAGTCAAACATAACTCATTCAACCAAATTTTGAAGATTTAATTATAATAGATCAACCTCAATAGAGAATAATGAATGATATTTACATAGATTAAAATAATCATCAAAACTATTTCAGAGAAATATCCCCCTTTTTATTGAAAATATTTAAAAGTTTCACTATCTATCAAGAAGCCGTTTAAAATTGATTTTTGAATAAAAGTGTCCCATAAAAATTTGAAAATTTTAAAAGGAATATTAATTTTAATACTTTAATGTCCATATAAATAAATCCTTAAAACCACTTTTAAAACATGGACATTAAAGAGAAAGATTTAGAATAATAATTATTTAAAACATTTTAAAATGATATTTTAGTTAGAGTTTCTAACCAAAAGAGAGACACTTGAATTAAAATAATTGATTTAATTAATACTTTATAATATCATGAGAATAAAGGGATTCATGATATTCTATGTCAAACTATGTTATATACACCATACAAAATTTAATTGGCGTATAACAACAAAGAAGTCTCAGTGGAATGTAAATTGAGATGAAATCTCTTATAAAGACTGTATCCTTAGGTTAAGGATAAATCAATGACATAATTATGGGTGAAAAATACAAATAAACTAAATATGATTGGATATTAAGTGTAAATCAATCATAATACATTCACACATAATGTTGTAAAAACAACACCAATGAATTGGGTGTTGACCACAATAAATGGAGATTGAGTTAAAATTACTCTTTTCAAGTTCATATTGATGACTTGAGAATTTATCAATGGAGTGATTATGTGTATAAAACGTATATCCATAGAAATGGGAGTGGAAATTACTACAAAAATAGTAAATAGTGATTCCACACATAATCATGGAGTAAAATAATCAATGAAGTATGCATAAATCTGAATGAGTGGAAATTGAAATTTGAAATTCCCTTACCAATTTGGTAACTTACGAAACATACATAACATGAACGATGGATCATAAAATGAAGATGTAAATAATCATAAATTTAATTATATTACACAAATAATACAATCATTGGGAAGTACATACACCACACAAAAGGAAATAGTGGCAATATTACATGAATCCCACAGAAATAGAAAGTGAGATGAAAAACCTTACTTCGTTGTAATCAATCGAGTCGTATGTCCAAAAGTTAATAAAAATAAAATTAATCACATAATAACATGAACATAATGATAATAATGATAATATATAGATCAAATTACAGTATACAATATACCACATTTAATAAATAAGTGGTGAACAATGGAAATCTCACGGAATTAAAATTGAGATAAGAAATATCTTACCTTGTAATTTTCCTTGGTAGAGGGTAGGTTAACCTCCTCTATAATGGTGAAATAATTGTTATTAAATTATACAAGAATCATATACATTAATATGATATCATATATGATCTTTTAATATTGCATTGTAAATAATATTTTAGTATTATCGTCGTTTTGGGTGTTAACTGATTCATTTTACTTTATATAATTTGTTTATTAAGTAGTGTTTGTCATGAATAAGATGTATATTATTCATATTCATAATTATATTAAGTCTTTAAACATTATTTTTAATCATCTAATGAAAATTTGTCTTAAATGGATTACGATGGGGAATGAATCTCATCGCGTTTGGGGAGACAGTAATCCTTACATACGTACGAGTGACAATATTATTCTATTAATATTAAAATAATATATAAATGGATGGTATATCATATATACAGAATCATTATCATGTTATATTTATTATTTAAATCAATTACACATCATTATTATACCCATCAAAATAATAATGTATTGAATAACAATTACACCACGACGTGGAGACGGTAAGCCATACGTACGCACGTATGGTGACATGCCATTCAAAGGATGGATAAAATAATTGATATGGATGTACCATATTTATTATAACATCACATTATATAGAATATTTTGGAGTTCTTATTTTATAATGGAAACAACAAAGAAATAGGAAGTGGAAGAAGAAAGGAACCTGAAAGAGGTGATGAAATATTTACCTCTTCTTCGGGTTCTTCCTTTTTATTTAATCAAAAGGGCTCTATTGGTTGGATTTATGACTAAATAAAGGCCTATAAAATGAAAGAGTACAATTGAGAGGGTATTTGGGCAGAGGTTGGCCTAGCCAAAAGGCTTTGAATGTGTGAATTAGAGGGAAGGGGGAGTTCCCTTTTATTAGATGGGTGGGGGGAACCTTAGGAAATGCTAGAAATATTATTATTTATTATAAAATAATTTTCGGATTCTAATGGCTCCAAAATAAATTATTGAAAGGATAAGATGGATATGGGTCAAAAACCACTCCAAAAATAGGTTTTAGATAGGTTTGGGGAACTATATTAACCTTACTTTTTAGACTTAACTCTTAGTTAAATAGTTTGACATTTACCATGTCTCTATTTATTTTTATATTATATGGTTATTAAACTTACTATATACTTCCATGAGTATCCCAAGTGGTTCATTAATGATACATCTATCATTATATAAGTCTTTTTTCTGAACCTTGGATTTTTAGGAATAGAGTATCAATTAATAATATAATATTTGTTTTAAAAACTCCTTTATGTCAATTTTGACACTATTTGGTATTTTGTTTTTTCTAAATTCATAACAGTATTATTACTTCAAAAAAATTCATCTAACCAACCCTAAAATGTCATATTAACCATGAAAAATCGTTTATTTCATCAAAAGTCTCAAATTATATTTATTTGGATATTTATAATATCAAATATTTTAAGATTTCATTAATTAGGTAATTACTGCATCATCATTGTGTCATAAATAGATTAAATTATTTAATGTCTAAAAATATAAATAAAATACCATTATGTAGGAAATATTTTTATCTTTCTAATTAATATTTATAATTGAATTTATCTCATGTATAACCCTATATTAAAAATGTTTTAGTTATTAAGCATTGAATTTAACACTTTTAACTCTTACTTGAATTAAATAATAATAAATGTCATAATATAATCCAAGAAAACCTAAAAGTTCATATTTTATTTCTAAGGTTTTTTGGTTGAATTAAATTTATCCAATAGAATTATGAAATGTGTTAGGGTAATGATAATATCATTTTACCCTTAATTACCGTATTTACTTTTAACTATGGTAAATAAAAGTCAAAAGTTACTATTCACAAAAAAATATTATCTTATTGAACCACATTTTACTTACTAATATCAAATGTGTCTCTCGGATTTTTGAAATTCAATTCACAGAAGCAGGAAAATTATGTTTTATTCAAATTTGCAAATGCTCCTAGGGGGTGGGTAAAAGACGGTTATAAAGTTCAATAAAATTTTTATATATCTAAAATAATTATAAACTGAATCCAATGAATTATGTTGAACTTATAAAGATATTATGTATCTATTTTGACCGAAAATAAATTTAAATAAAATAAATAATTATTAAAAAAAATCGGTTTTAAACTATAACTTGGTGTTTTTCACTATTCATCAAAAATTGAAAGTTTTCAAAAAAATACCAAAAATAAACCCTAAGATAATTTCGATATTCCAAATCCAAAAATGAAGTCCAATTTGAAAGATAGAATTTATAAAATTTCAAAAAGTGGGTATTACTATTCATGATGGCTAGTTTGATTGGTCGTAGTGTGTTAGAATCATGAAGTTGCGTACTATGCAAGCTATTACATTATTCACAGGGAAACATACTGTGGAAGCTTGGGGAGTTACATTATTCCCCCCTTTGGGAAATCACAACCTTTAAATTTTTAAAATTGGGTTTGGGAATATAATTGAAAGTCCAACATCAGAAAAAGAATCAATAAAACTATCACTTTAAAAGAAAGAAAGAGAAGTACAAAGGTCACCCCAGATAACCCATACTAGGATTCCATGTAGGAAAATAGGGATATGGAAGACAAAATAAGTTTCATGTTCTGATGGATAGGGATAGAAACCATGATCAGGAGAAAGTTAACAATAAGAAAACCACAAAATTGTGATGGGACAAATAGTCATTAGTTTCTCAGTAGGGAAAGTAAACAGACAACTTTTTTTTTGTTTCAAGTTACATTTGATAAAGATGAGGAATTTATTTATGATATTAACTAAGAAAATAAAGAGATATAGTCACTTTTTAAGTATATTTTCATTCATTAATAAATTTCTACCACTAACTCATTTTTTTTCAAATGATGAGTATTTAAGATGGTTTGGTCACACCGAAAGAGCTAGAATTAAATTCTAGAGAATCACATGATCAAAAAAGGATAGACTATATATTTTACTTGTCTTTAGAGATTAATCAAAACCAAAATGGTTTGTACAAGATCAGATGATCCACCAAAAGGATATTCCTTTAGAGAAAGAAATACTAATCATAATTTCTAAAATTAAATCAACAATATCCCAAAGTTAAATAATTACCATTCAGTAAATAATTATCCTTAAGATCCTTCAATATAATCCAAAATAATATTGAAACCCAAAACATAGAATAATATGGCTATGTATTCTTCCACATTAAATTGTATCACTAAATGACATCGATTACTCTTAAAGTCACATACTTAAAAGTAATTAACATAATCACATATTCTCTGTTATAGGTTAGTCATTTCCATAAATAACCCAAATTACTATAAATAGATAATAAAAACATAGATAAAAATCTACCATTACTCCTCAAATTAAATCCCAGAGTATTCTATTTTCTTTAGTCATATTGTGTTTCCAACAGAATGAACGTCTTCCAAAAAAACATTTATCACTTAATCACCGAATCATTTTCCTATACTAAGGGTATTTATTTGATAAGACATAAGATCCAAAATCAACATATTATTGATCAATAAAATCATTTAACTAAAAATAATTAGTCACAATAACCAAGGACTTCACATAGTCCCGTGGTAGGCGATAAATCTCAATCGCACTCTGGTTCTGAGTTCGATTACCACAGCTTTTTCCAATGCGATGGGTTTTCACACGGTCTGCGTGTTTTCCTTTTTTCAAAAACTATATTTTATAACATTACCAAAATGAGATAAATTGCTCAAAATAACCATAACCTAATTTAACCATAAATGTTATCTCATACCTTGAATTTTCATCCAAAAATATAATAACATGTAATTGCCTCAACCCAATGATCATATAAAACCAAACGGTTATTTATAATTATATCCAAAAGAGAATAGATAATTCTTCATCAAATATCATTTTCACATTACAAACTGCAGGGTTACAAATACAATAGAAAATTATTCCCATGTAATCCAATCAAAAAGGAGGAATAATACTTTTAAACATTTCTCCAACAATTTATTTCCCCATATCTTCTTCTTTGACTAAGAAAACATCCTATAGAATAGAAAATTCACTCAGGTAATGGTCAGGTCCCCTACATTTATAGAAAATGACTGTAAATGGATTCTTGGGACCATTTTTATTTTCTTCCATAGTACTATTCATTTTTCCTCAGAAATTCTCTACCTTATACCCTTTTTTCTCACACGTAAAGCATTTATTTGTTCCATTGAGACACTTTCCTGGGTTTCTCATTCCACATTTCTTGCATGATGGAAATTGAGGATTCTTTTCTCCATGGTCTCCACTGCTGGAGTCCTTATCATTCATCACCTTTCACTTCTTTGTTGAGTCTAGGAGTTGGTTAATATATATGTTGTTGATCATATTTTTGTAAAAATGATTTGGAATGACCACGATATCTTTTACACCTATCAATATTCCATTTTGTTTCTCATTTCCACCACCATTCCCACCTTGTACATCTTTCCCAAAGTTACTGTGACTTCCTTGGAATCCAACCATTGACTAAAACCAGAAATCATTGTGTGAGTAATAGTATTCATAAAATCATTTAGAGAATATCATGACACCATATTTTAAATTTTAAACACCTTAGGATTAACGAAGGTAATTTATTCTCATCTTATATTACAATCCTTCAAATCAGTTTGTAAATAAAAGGTAAATAATCCTATGAATATCCCTCGGGAGTGTCGTAACCAAGAGTGCAACAAGGCCCGTTTTCGTACACTAGTTCCCATTAAAGTCTAGATCAAAGCTGTGTTTTCGGGTTTTACCACTAGTTACATCTATGCCAGAGCAGCCTTAAACTGCTTGTATCCGGACATGGATTTATTTCTTGGAAAACTCACAAAATCTATACAATACCTAAATTTTAGGAAGTTCTTCTATACTAATCCTCAATGTCTATCTTCGGGCTATGTTCTCTAATTAGAGTTTATCTAAATCTAGTTTCCAAGGTTTGTATTAAAATTAATCTGATACCAACTGTAATGCCCCGACCCCAGAAGCCCAGAGTCGGTGCATTATTACGTATCATTGTCATGATCACAAAAGATCAAGTATCAAAAGACTGATTAGTTTAATAGCCTTGGAAATACTAGATACATTCATATGGTTTACATTACATCATAAAATGGAAAACTATAACAACATTATTTCCATAGACAACATTGATATCCCATAGACTTTCCCTGTAGGTCAGTCATAATGTACTTCTTCACATCCTGGGAAAAATAAAACATAGAAAGGGGTGATCTCAGATGCTCAGTAAGGATAAAAATATAGCGGAGACTTTTATAAATAAGCATAAACATTTAAGGCAATGCATAAGACTAAAAAAAACCTTTTAAACTTGAACTTATGCATAATATGGAAAATATAAAATCAAATAATTCCATTTACTTATTTACATGGATATTCTACTATCCAAATAATCACATGCAATATCAATATACACTTTCATAATGATGGAATGCATAATGCCAAACTTTCATAACCACATATTCAAGGGCTTGTGCCAAGACTACAAATAAGATTTTGTCAAGGCCTTGTGCCAATACAGTAGTTTGTCACATTAGACCTACCAATGCATCGAGGGGATATAGCGGGCTCCACCCGTCACATATTAAGTCCAATTAATTCCTCATAATAAAAGGTTGAAACATAATCTGAACATTCGTTTTAAAACTAGAATACGAAATGTCAACATTTTAACCACAAACCATGAATGGTATAAAAATAACACATCCATATTCAAACATAACTCATTAAATACAATATTAATGATTTTATTATAATAGATCAACCTTAGTGGAGAATAATTAATGATATTGACATAGATGAAAATAATCATCAAAACTATTTGAGATATATATCCTCCTTTTTATTGAAAACATTTAAAAGTCCCAGTATTTATCAAGAATCCGTTTAAAATAGATTTTTGAATAAAAGTGTCCCATATGACTTCGAATATTTTAAATGTAATTTTAATTTTAAAACGTTAATTTCCATATAAATAAATCCTTAAAACCACTTTTAAAACATGGACATTAATTAGAAAGATTTCGAATAATAAATCTTTAAAACATTTTAAAATGATATTTTAGTTAGAGTTTCTAACCAAAAGATAGGCACTTGAATACAAATAATTGAGGTAATCAAAACTTTATAATATCATTATAATAAAGGGATTCATGATATTTTATGTCAAAGTACGTTATATACACCATATAAAATTCAATTGGCGTATAACAACAAAGATATCTCAATAGAATGTAAATTGAGAAGAAATATCTTATAAAGACTGTATCCTTAGGTTAAGGATAACTCAATGACATAATTATCTATGAAAAATATAAATAAACTAAATATTATTGGATATTCAGTTTAAATCAATCTGAGGACATTCACACATATTCTTGTAAAAACAACACCAATGAATTGGATGTTTAACTCAATAAATGGAGATTGAGTTAAAATTACTCTTATCAAGTTTATATTGATGACTTGAGAATTTATCGATAGAGTGATTATGTGTATAAAAAGTATATCCACAGAAAGGGGAGTGTAAATTACTACACAAATAGTAAATAGTGATTCCACACATAATCATGGAGTAAAATAATTAATGAAGTATGCGTAAATCCGAATGAGTGGAAATTGAAATTTGAAATTCCCTTACCAATTTTTTATCTTACAAAAAATACATCCCATGAAAGATGGATGATAAAATGAAGATATATATACTCATAAATTAAAGTATATTACACAAAGGATATGATCATAGGGCGGTACATACACCACACAAATGGAAATAGTGGCAATATGGCATGAATCTCATGGAAATATGAAGTGAGATGAAAACCCTTACTTCATTGTAATCAATCGAGTCGTATGGACAAACATTAATAAAAAAATGAATCACAGAATGCCATCAAAATAATGAGAATCATGATAATATATATATATATATATATAACAAATGATAGTATACAATACACAACATTTAATAAATAAGTGGCGAATAATAGAAATCTCATGGAATTAAAAGTGATATAAGAAACCCCTTACTTTGTAATTTTACTCGGTCAAGGTTATGTTAAACTCCTGTATAATGGATAAATAATTGTTATTAAATTATACAAGAATCATATAGATTAATATTATATCATATAAGATCTTTTAACATTTCTTTGTTAATAATATTTTAGTATTATCGTTGTTTTGGGTGTTTACTGATTCGTTTTCCTTTATATGATTTATTTTGTAAGTAATGTTTGTTATAAATAGGATGTATATTATTCATATTCAGAATTATATTAAGTATTTAAAAATTATTTTCAATCATCTAATGAAAATTAGTCTTAAATGGATTATGATGGGGAATGAATCTCATCGCGTTCGTGGAGATGGTAATCCGTACGTACGCACAAGCGACAATATCATTCTATTGATATGAAAATAATATATAATTGGATAGTATATCATATATAAAGAATAATTATCATGTTATATTTATTATTTACATCAATTACACATCATTATTATACCCATCAAAATAATAATGTATTGAATAACAATTACACCACGACGTGGAGACGGTAAGCCGTACGTACACACGTATGGTGAAATGTCATTCAAAGGATGGATAGAATAATGAATATGGTTTTACCATATTTATAATAATATCACAGTATATAGAAGATACTAGAGTTATTATTTTAGAATGGAAACAACAAAGAAATAATAAGTGGAAGAAGAAAGGAACTTGAAAGAGGTGATGAAATATTTACCTCTTCTTCGGATTGTTCCATTTGATTTGATCAAAAGGGATCCTTAGGTTGGATTTATGAATAAAGGAAGGCCTCTAAGATGAGGGGAGGAAACTTTAGAGGGTATTTTGGCAGAGGTTGGCCGAGAAAAAAGGATTTTAAGGTGTGAATTTGAGGGAAGGGGGAGTGCCCTTTTATAAGTGGTGTGAGGGGAACCTTAGGAAAAGCTAGAAATATTATTTTATAATAAAATAATATTAGGTTTATAATGTCTCAAAAATGAATTATTTAAAGGATAATGTGGGTATGGGTCTAAAAACACTCAACCAATTGGTTTTATACAGGTTTCGGTCACTATATTAACCTTATCATTTAGATTTAACTCTTAGTTTAATAGTTTGACATTAACATGTCTCTTTGTATTTTTATATTATATGGTTAATAAACTTACTATATACTTTCAAGGGAACCCCAAGTATTTCATTAATGATACAAATATTGTTATATATTTCTTTTCTCCACATGTTAGATTTTTAGAAATAGAATATCAATTAATAATATAATATTTGTTTTAAAAACACTTTTATGTCAATTTTGACACTATTTGGAATTTTTTTTTTCTAAATTCATAACAGCATTATTACTTCAAAAAAAATTAATCTAACCAACCCTAACATTTCATATTAACCTATAAAATTAGTTAATTTCATAAAAAGTCTCAAATTACATTTATTTAGATATTTATAATATCAAATATTTTAATATTTCATTAATTAGTTAATTACTGCATCATCATCGTGTCATAAATATATTAAATTATTTAATGTCTAAACAATATAAATAAAATACCATTATGTAGTAAATATTCTTAACTTTATAATTAATATTTATTATTGAATTTATCTTATTTATAACCCTATATTAAAACTGGTTTAGTTATTAAGATTTGAATTTAACACTTTTAACTCTTCTTTGAATTAAATAATAATAAATGTCCTAATCTAATCCAAGTGGACCTAAATGATCATATTTCATTCCTAAGGTAGTTTTTTGTCAAATTACATGTATATAATATAATTTGGACATTTGTTAGGGTAATAATAATATCATTTTTACCCTTAATTACCCTATTTACTTTTAACAGTAGTAAATAAAAGTCAAAAGTTACTATTCACCCAAAAAAATTTATTTGATTGAACAAAAATTTACTTACTGATATCAACCGTGTCTCTTGGAGTTTTGAAATTCAATTCACTGATGCGGTAAAATTAATTTTTAATCAAATTTTCAAATGCTCCTAGGAGGTGGGTAAAAGACGGTTAAAAAGTTCAATAACATTTTTATATATCTAAAATTATTATAAACTTACTCTAATAAATTAAATTGAACTTATATAGGTATTATGTATCTATTTTGACCTAAAATAAATTTAAATAAAATAAATAATTATTTAAATAAAAATTTGGTTTTAAACTATAACCTAATGTTTTTCACTATTCATCAAAAATTGAAAATTTTCAGAAAAATACTAAAAAGACTCATTAAGCTAATTTCGATATTCTGAATCAAAAAATGAAGTCCATTTTGAATGATAAAATTTATAAAATTTCAACAAGTTGGTATTGGTATTTATAATGGCTAGTTTGATTGGTCTTTGTGTGTTAGAATCTCGAAGTTGCATACAATGAAAGCTATTACATTATTCAAAGGGAAATGTACCGTGGAAGCTTGGGGTGTTACAGAACTCGTCAGGACATTTAGGCCAAGGTGGTGGTCATGGCCGTGGAAGCCAGACACTACGATATCCGAGACAGTAGGGTGCGTCGGCTAAGGGTAGCCAGGTTGTGTCGTAGGGACGTGACACTAGGCAGACATATGTAGTGCAACAGACCCATTAGGAGAAGGATCTCAGACCTTCCATTGTTAGAGGTACAATTCTAGTTACTTGTCTTTTATATTATGTACTTTTTGATACTGGTGTTACACATTGCTTTATATCTGTGCCCATTGTGGAGATCCTTGGGCTCTGTGTTTCTTCTTCTACGGATATCGTGACTCTAGACACTCCATTGAGAATTAGAATGACAAGGGTGAGTCAGTTCAAGGAGGGCCCCTAGAGGTTGGAGGGTGTCAATTTCCATGGGACCTCTATGTGTTAGAGATGACAGCCAATGATGTCATTCTCTGGATGGACTGGTTGGTACCCTTTCAAGCCCTTATAGATTGCTATCATCATAGGTTGAGTTTCACGCCCCTAGAGGGTGGTGAGTTACTATACAAGGGAGAATGGGATGTTCAGTTGAGCCGAACTGGACCCGAGAATTGTGGGCGAGGTGGAGTGATAGCTCAGATTGCGAGTTTATACCTGGATGACCCGTGAACTTGTCAGAAGGATTTCCCTACAGTGGTTAATCATTTCAGGGATGTCTTCTTGGATGAATTTTTAGGTCTACCTCTAGAGCGAGAGGTGGAATTCTCTATTGATCTTGTGCCAGGAGTGACACTGGTGTTCATTCCTCATTATAGGATGGCTATGCCAGAATTAGAGGAGCTCAAGAGTCAATTAGAGGAGTTACAATCCAAGGGTTTTATCTGACCTAGTATTTCTCCATGGGGTTCACCTATCCTTTTCACAAAGAAGACAGATGATACCCTTAGACTCTGCGTAGATTATCGGAAACTGAACCAGTTGACAGTTAAGAATTGATATCCCTTACCGAGGATTTATGATCTTTTTGATCAACTTTGAGGAGCATGAGTGTTCTCGAGTATTGAATTGAGATCCAGATATCATCAGTTTCACATTAGACCATCATACATACGTATTACAGCCTTTCGAAGCAGATATGGTCTATACAAGAACATTGTCATGCCGTTCAGACTCACAAACGTGCCAGCAGTTTTCATGGCTCTGATGAATTGTGTGTTCCACCCACATCTGGATTCTTTTGTGGTAGTCTTCGTGGATTATATTTTGGTGTACTCACACACTCCACATGATCTTTCCACCCATCTTGAGATCATACTGATTACACTGAGAGGGCATCAATTATATGCTAAGCTCTCAAAGTGCCACTTTTTGATGGGCCATATTCACTTCTTGGGTCATACTATCTCAAATGAAGGAGTTGCGATAGACCCAGAGAATGTGAGAGCAGTAGTTTCCCGGGAGCAGCCTAAGAACTTGTTTGAAATATGGAGTATCTTGGGACTGGTTGGTTACTACATGCACTTTATACAAGACTTATCCCGCTTAGAAGTGCCATTGACGAGTTTGAATAAGAAGGGTATGATGTTCGTTTGGTCAGAAGATCGTGAGACTACTTTTTAGAAGCTGAATGGAAGGTTGACATCAGCACCAGTCCTGATACTTCTAGACCAAGGGTAGAGCTATACAGTTTATTGTGATGCATCAGGTATTAAGATGGGAGCAGTGTTGATTTAGGGTGATCGATTAGTTGCGTACGAGTCTCAGCAGTTGAGGCCACATGAGTAGAATTACCCGACGCATGATCTCGAGTTGGATGTAGTTGTTCATGAGTTACACTGTTGGGGACATTATCTCTTTGGAGAACACTTTGTGAGTGTTTAGGGACCACAAAAGTCTTATATACATCTTTATCTAGTGGGACTTGAATTTGAGACAGTGAAGGTGGGTTGAATACCTTCAATTATTCAACTTTAAGCTTTCCTATACACTAGGTAAGGGTAACACAGTAGCTGATGCACAGAGTAGGAAGACTCAGATATAGTCAGTGCAAGAGGCCAGTGGTGAGTGGCATCTTATGGATTTGTTCTCTGAGATGAATTTGGAGGTGCATGATAGGCATGGGAGATCCTTTCTTTCATCCTTATCTATGAATTCTACCATCCTAGATAGAGTGAGGATGAGACAAATATCATATTTAGAAGTCCTAGTTCTACGGGAGTCGGTGGAAAGTGAGGACCCTCCTCCTAGTTGGATGACAGGAGATGAAGAGGTACTGCGTTTCCATGAACGAGTGTGGGTTCCAGGGGATATACGTGAGGAGTTGATGTGGGAATTTCATGCTTCATCTTGGGTAGTGCATCCTAGAGTTACCAAAATGTACCATGACTTGAGACGTCAGATTGGTGGCCGGGTATGAAAAGAGAGGTAGCTGGTTTTTTTTATGAGATGTTCCACCTATCAGCAGATGAAGGTGGAGCATCAGAGGCTAGCCAGACTATTACAACAATTACCCATTCTGGAGTGGAAATGGGATGATGTCACAATGTATTTCGTGACTGGGTTGCTGAGGTTACCTTGAGGAAATGATGCTGCATGGGTTGTTGTGGACAGACTTACGAAGGTAGCTCACTTTTTGCCGATCAAGGAGACCTTCAATGTTGATGAGATCATAAATTTGTATATATGAGAGTTATTACATCTTCATGGGGTACTTCATTATATCATTTCAGATAGGGATGCCCATTTTACATCTCGTTTCTGGAAGAGTTTTTAGAGGGCATTGGGTACGCAGGTGATTCTGAGCACAACTTACCACCCTAAGACCAATGTCCAATTAGAGTATACAGTTCAGTTGCTAGAAGAGATGATGCATGCATGAGTTATAGACATTGGGGGATCTTGGGAGAAGAACATACTCCTGTTTGAGTTTTCTTACAATAATAATTTTCAGGGAACTATTGAGATGTCACCTTAAAAGGATTTATATAGTAGGCCATTCTGATCAACCTTGTGCTAGTTGGAGGTAGGTGAGGCAGCTTTACTAGGACCATGTCTCATGTAGGAGACTTTAGAGAAGGTCTAGTTGATTCAGAAGTGGATGGCTACTGCACAGTCTTGTCATAAATCCTATGTTGATCGCCACAGACGACCCTTTGAGTTTGTAGTCCAGGATCAGGTTTTCATGCGTGTTTCATCAAGGTAGGGACACAGAAGGATCAGGAAACATAGTAAACTCTCATCGAGGTATGTAGGTCCTTTTGAGATTATAGAGAGAGTCGGGATAGCTGCCTATCGGTTGTAGTTACCACAGAGGTACCAGGCCATTGCACGACGTCTTCCACGTATCTCGGCTGCGCTGTTATCACTCAGACCCATCTCATGTTTTTTCAGCCGAAAGAGGTTGAACTTCAGGTTGATGTATCCTTTGAGGAGAATCTGATTTGTATTATTGATAGGAGCATGAAGATTCTCCAAGGTAGGTCAGTTAATCTTGTACGGATGCTATGGTAGCATGGCCGAGTGCAGGACGAAACCTAGAAGCAGGAGACTGACGTATGTGCTCAGTGGCCAGAATTATTCCCAGCTTTATCTTCACCACCCTTGGAAGGGAAATTTTGGGATTAATTTCTTGAAGGGGAAAGTTTTTATGAACCCCATTCTTATTCATGAGGTACGAGTCTCTTCTTTTCCTTTTCCTTATGTTTTTTTCGAGAAAATAAGGGAAATGTGGGAAAAATTTCAAATTTTTTGGTACAATCCATGTAATTTTGTACGCATGCCATATACTTTGGCTGTGTGGGATGATAATACAGGCCATGTAGGCTTGTCAGCGATTAAGGGTGTAAAATATAACTACATGTCGTGTACTTAATAAGACACACTGTGTAATCAGTTAGTAGATGAACAGTGAGGTGGTGGAAAGTAGCCGCCAGAGGAACAATTAAAGAAGGATAGTAAATGCCGTGTACTTGATTGCACATGCCGTGTAGTCATTTTATGTCATTAAAAATAGGTATTAACCTCCTCATTTGATAGAGGAGGTAGAGGGCTCACCTGGAGTAGCTTGAGAGGAGGATGAGACTTGGTGGAGCTCCCGATCGCTCACCGGGACTCTGATTCTTCCGCCGTCAGTCTTCTTTGAACTATGTGGATAAGGTCTTCCCTCTTCTTGAATCGTTCCTTCCAATGATTTCCCTATGTTATGTTACTTAAGTTTGAATAGGTAATCGTTTATCTTAGATCTACGTCGTTCTTGGTTGTTTCAGGAGGCACCTTTCACGTATATCGATCATAGGAGATCGAGGTTGGTGGTCTTGCTTTTAATTCCAACTATTGAGTAGAGTTTTTGTACCTTTGTGAAACCTGACCATTTTTGGGGTGTCGTATGAGTGAGACATTGATTGTTGAGACACTTAGAATTACATATCTCATCTAATGAATAATTATAAACAGTTGTTTGAGATTGTTGCTTTGATCTAGGGCCACCCCGAGGGTGTGTTTCCATTGTTTAGCCATTTGTTCAGGGCACCCATGTGTATGCCATGATTATAGCATGTTTTGAGATTTCATGAGAGGAAACATATATAAATTGTTTGCTTATCTGTTGGGATTGGCCCTGTTACTTGCTTTTAATACATAATCCCTGAGGGAAATGTTTTGTTTAGCCTGAGGGAAACGTTTCTTATTCCTGAGGGAAGTGTTTTGTTTAGCCTGAGGGAAAGGTTTCTTACACCTATGGGCAGTAGCTCCCATGCCTGAGGGAGATATCTCGTATGCCTGAGGGAAATATTGGTTATCCCAGAGGGTATTCACCTGAGGTTTCGGTTTCTACTTGCCTGAGGGTAAGGACTTGAATGTCTGAGGACAATGTTTACTTTAAATATTCACTATGGTGATTTCATAGGTTGTACCTACCAAGCTAAATCATAGGCTTGGTATTATTATTATGTTTTACTTGTTAGATAGTTTGTCGCGGTTTATACTATGGCACTGGTATAGAAGAATGTCGGTCGAGGCTGAGTCTCAGAAAACTCAAAATCCCATTATATTGAATTGTTAAATAATTATTAAAATGACAATGTAACTGGTAGGGATGGTTACTTTTGAGTACTTACAAGTTTACTGCATTTCATTATTGCACACTCGTATTGCACATTTTCACTGATAGTTGGGAACGGGCTTTTAGGTGGTTGCCTATTGGGATTTATTTCTCACAACTTGTTTGGGTCATGTCTTGGGCCCAAGAAGATTATATTTCTCCAGGTGTCAATGGGGGAAATATTCCTTACATAGGTACATAATTGTTGTAGAGGAGTAGAAGATCATGGGACCAAGCTTAGGCTTGCAATGCTACTGCGTTCCTGTTGCACTACTTTGTTTTTGTTTTGCTATACTTTTTACCTTGTGTTGTTTGTATCAGATTGTAGTGTATCTTGTTTTGGATACTTTCTTATAATTAGAGAGATGTTGAATCAATATATATATGACTCTTGTAATCTTTTACTTCAGTTCCACTGTCCATTTCAGGCCTATATTGTTTACTGCTTCCGCTTTTGTATGTTTAAATTTTTTTTCTACTGCACTACACTTTGAAAAATGAGGGTATAGTTTCCACGCTATCAATCTTAGGCCCTTGTTGCTAGTTTGTAACCTCTGGCTTTTGGGGGAACGGGCTTGAGGTCATGTGACCAACTGGGTTCGGGGCACCCGTTGTGTGGCACCCAGATCCGAGAAGTTACAAAAGAGTCCTCAGAATTCTCATATATTTTAAAATATAAATTAAATGTTTTATATATTTCCATAAAATAGGTTTTTGATATGTTTCAGTTCATTTTTAAGCATTATCTTCTTAGTTTAACCCACAGTAAACACATTTTTTACCATAACCATGAAAAATAATATTTAATATTTTAATTATTAATTTTGGTAAAAAATTTAGTTAAAGTCATAAGAGAGTATTAATTATTTATATTATATATATAGAATCCATTTTTGGAAACTTCATTTACATAAATGAAAAAATCTAATTTAATTTCTTTCTCAGAGACATGATGAGAAAGTGAGTTTTCAATGAGAATATATTCAAATGTTTACAAGGATTCTATATCGAAATTAAATATGAAAATTATTTCAATAACCTACATTGTATTAATATATATATAATTTAACAATTTTAAATTAAAATTAATTTAAAATATAATATAATTTTCGAAATTATTTTTCTTGGAAATGCATTTTTCCATTAAAATTAATTATTTTCACTACTCATCATAAAATGAATATTCTTGGAATAATCCCAAAAATTCACCCTAAGTTATTTTTCATATAATGTTTTCAAAAATAAGGTTTATCTATAAATTTAAGCATATAATAGTTTTCAAAATTATGTTCAAATTATGTGTATAATTCACCACTAATCCTCCTTTTATAAAAATACATTTGTTCAAAATACATTACGTTATCTTTCAAATCATTCTTAATTCATTTATTATGAATAGAAAACCACTAATTTTTTATATAAATGAATAAAATATAATTTTTTTTATAATTTTTTTATAACTATTAATACCCTACAACTTAACATCATGGTTTTTAATGAATCGACTCAAATACCATATTAAATCGGTACCCAACCTGACCCACCACATACGAGAAGGGTGTTCTCGATCCCCACAGGTTTGCTACTAGAACCCGAGAATCAAAAAGTAAACAAAGGGAACAATTTTTACCAAACCAAATAGATGAAAATATTTTACATATATGTACAATATATTAAATAGCAGAAATGATATATATATTGCATAAACAGAAACTAATAGTGGAAAAAAAAACAAAAGATTAAAACCAATCTCCAAGTACAAGTCCAAAAGAAAAGGAAAATGGAAAAATATATATTCCAAAAATATACAAGTGATATTTTGGGGAAACCTACACCATTCCACTATCCAGATTCCCAGACATAACTAATAGAAAAATCTTCCACCTCATTGTAGAACCTTTCCATTCCATAAATTTAAAGACATAAAAAGATCAATGATCCACCGAAGAAGTGTGAAGGGTGTGAGTTAACCAGAATAAAAATTATATACACAATAACCCTTGTATGATCAATATAAAATAATATGTGGAATGATAACAAATTATGACGTTTTATCAAAACCAGGGAAAATAATTCCCTTTTTCTGAAAAACTAAAAAACAAAGGTAGGTATGAAAATTTCAACAATAATTTCCATTATCATTTAAAAAAATACAAAAAATTCATATCGATTCCATAATAGTAAAAAGAAAGTAATAAGAAAATCATGCCAAAGAACTCAATAGGCTAGGCCAACAGACTACTCATACAAAAAAAATGACAAGTTAAAAATAAGTCCCTAGAAAACAGGACTAAGGATAAGAGGAACACCCTATTAGTGAACACCACAACAATGTTAATAAAAATTCCCTAGAACTGGTTGCATAGGGAGAAGAGAAAATATCCATTATCTTACCTCACAACTGTAATATGGATGATGGTTGTAAGCTAATCCTTACACCTACATACCCAAGGCTTTCCATGGGATGCATTTCTTAAATCATTTCAATCATTAAAAAAAATTTCATTTACCAAAACCATAGAAAAACAAATTTTATCAGAAATACTTTTATGAAACGAAAATAATCATTACAAATTAATTTATAATAAAATTTTAAAACCAAGAACAATATAGTTTCATTTACATAGGCTAGAGACATAACCACCATCCTCAAAACTGGGGGTCACACATGCCCACGAAGGGTCCACCAAAAAGATAATAAAACAATTACCATAAAGTCCCTAGACACACTTATGAATTGCACAAGTTTAACAAAAATAATTGGAAGAGAAGAGGAAACAAAACATACCATAGAATTCACTTCCACTCCACCAAAACCAACAAAGGAAATGGACCCGAGACAAGATCACATCCCAGATCTTGAAATAAACAAGAAGAAGCATCATCACCAGACAACTGATTCAATAATGTAAAACAAAGACATTACCAAATTCAAAGAAACTATGAATTAGAAAGGATCACTCACTTAGAGAGATTCAATCTAACCAAAAAAGTGATTAATCATTGAAAAAATACATCTATAATGATAAGAAACTCTTAAAATCACCAAAAATGGGTTCTAGGTTGATATCCAAAAGAGAAATTTTAGAATGAAATAAAATTTCTGCCGAGATGCACCATAAAATCCAACCTCCTAATAGTCACATTATGTGTAAATAATTTATGTGTCATGTAATAAATGATGATAAAGTACAAAAAAACCCATCACCTTTTTATAAAAAAACAACATTTTATTATTAAATGTCATGTAACCATTACATGAAGGGTACCACTTTCAATATGTGTAGAATATTTAGGACCTATGTTTGGTTAACAAGTATACATTGTGTTACACCATTAAACACAATGTAACTTCCCAACACATAATAGAAAACTCCATGTTCTTACACAAAAACTAAAAAACACATCAGCATCCTTTCAAATTGGGAATAACCCCCTAAATTCCATTAACACATATCTACCTCAGACTCCATTAATTCAAATATTCATCCATCATCTAACATGAAATCATTTTACCCAAAAAATTCTCTCCGTCCTAAGGAGTCCCAAGACATAGGTATGAATCATATCTTCCAGAATATGATTAAAACACTCTATTTAACCATGTTTCTATAGATAATAAGATGTAATAAATCTAGAATGAGTCCCCACCACCTCTTGGATAATTATCTAGTACCTCAAGGTAAAACTAGGATCCCTTTCCGAAACAATAGATAAAGGAACCCCATGTAACCACACAACTTGTTACACATGAAACATACCAAGATCTTCAAATGCTGCAGTGTCTTTTACCGAAATAAAACGAGAATAATTTGTCAACCAATCAATCACCTCCAAGATAGAATTCATGCCTCAAGGAGTATGTGGTAATCTAAAAAATATAAATGGATACCTCATCTCATTCCCAAATTGGTACTATAATATGCTGAAGAAAACTATAAGGTTTCAGATTCTCTAACATTATCTTCTGGAAGGCATAATAGTGGGACACATACTCCTTAATTTCACGATTCATACCCAACCAACAGAATCATCATCTGATGACGTAATAAATCTTTATCATTCATGGATAAATGGACTAAATAGAACTATTACAACAAGATAGAACTGATCTATTCAGAGATGTTGAGACAACAAACTAATCCTGAGAATTATGAAAACCATATAAAAAGAGAGAACAAACCAACATGATCTCCACAAATTATAGGGTTTATCAAATTCCACTGAACTCATTATCATGAAATTAATTCTATAGAATAGAATCAATGAGAGATGATGATCAGTGAACACTAGTCCGAACCATATAAAAAAATATTCCTAAGCATCTAGATGAAACTGATAAAAAATACTCATAAGGTTCAACTATTTGATTCATGAAAAACATGTAATGTAACTTTCTTGAAAAGAGTGTCTTCAATGACATTAACATTACCTAAGGTATAAGAGATATCAAATCCAAAAACATTCATGTATTCCATCCAACACCTATGTATGAGATTTATGTATTTATGAGTAAAAATATAGCTCAAAAAGTTATGGTCAGAAAATAGTATGAACTTTTCCCCAAAATATAATGCCACCCACACATAAGTGCATGAATAACTATTGAAGGCTATAAATCATGAGTGGGGAAATTATTCTCCTGTGGTATAAATTTTAAAGAGTTTTAATCTACTACATGATCATCCTACTTAGGTACACAACCCAAAATAGCTGTAGAATCATCATAGAAAACCACATAAGACTTACCCAGCTCTAGTAAGATCAGAATTGGAAATTATGTCAGAAGTAGTTTCAGATCATAAAAAAGAGACTAGCACTTTTTATCCGATGTAAATTTCACCCATTTCGTGGTAATATAACTCAAATGTAATTTAAACATTGATAAATACATTACAAACCATATATAATACCTATAATGACCAAGGAATATCTGAATCTTCAAGACATTTCCTTGTTATTCCCTTTATAAGGTATCTTTTTACTTCTCAAGATCTACTGATATTCCATGCTAAAAAATTAAATTATCCATGAATTTAACATCTTGAATCTAAACGTTTGATTTCAAAATAATATCATATACATAGTGGTGCCTACATATTTCAAACACCAAACAAAGATGAGGCTAATTATCATGATCATATCTTGAATAAACCAAAATATCATCTATGAGCACTATCAAAAAGTGTTGTGTTACTGTTGAAATATCAAATTCATCAATTCAATGAAAATAAAAGTAGCATTAGTCATACCAAATGGCCTGAAAATATATTAAAAATGGACAGAACTACTTATGATATCCATCTTTGATATATCAAACCCTCTAACTATGAGATGATGATAACCCAACCAAAATTCTGTCTTTGAAAACCAATTTTCCTTTTTTATCTGATCAAGAAAATCATCCACAAGAGGATGATAAAACATGGTCTTCATTATTACTCTGTTTAACTTCTGATATTCTACACAAAACTAGTTTGAAACATATGCCTTATTGGAAAAGAGAATTGTATCTTCCTAAAGAAAAAAATTAGGGAGAATAATTTCATTTGTTTTTCTAACTGAATATCGAGCTCTTTCAACTATGCTGGTTCCATACAATAGGAAAGTGTTAGTATAAATTTCTTTCTTAGAAATAGATCAATTTTAAACTTTACCACTATTTCTGAAGTAAGAATATAAATGTTTTTTGGTAAAACATTAATAAAACCAAAAAATGGAGGCAAATCATTAATAAAAGAAACAACATCAATATCAACTGCAATAGTTAATAAAAATTCATAGATCTTAGAGTGAAGGCCTTTCATGGCCAGACCTCATATCCCACTATTCTAAAACACTCATGAGGTCCCATTGAACATAATAAATTAGAAACATAAATGATAATAATCAAACTTATCTTGATACTCAATAATCCAATCCATCCCAATGATGACATCGAACAAATCCATATCAAGAATAAGAAAATCATAGAATTGCTTCATTTCAGTAATCGATAGCACATGAGAAGGAAACTGAAACCCCATATATCTCCTATTTCTAAGTTGTGTTTGTAACGTCATAACAAAGAGAATGAGCTCCATAAAATGGTTATGCATATAAAAAAACATCTATAAATAAATGAGTGGGAAGAGACAATATCAAATTAAGAAATTATGTCTAAATATATAAAAAATATGGAACCTCTCACCATCATTAGACTAACATATACCTCCACTGGGAACTCAAATATTGCATGAAAGTGATTCACTCCAAATTCTTATGGATAGATCCCTATATTAGTTTTAGTATCTGAGTGTCCCATATTATCCTTTTGAGCCAATGATCCCTTCCTATACAAGGTGTGGACATAGCTGGACAGAAACACTGCATATGACGATAACATCCACAGTGGTTAAAGATCATTATTGGTGCAAGAAAATAATGAGAATTGTGTCTTACCATTCCACATGGGTAGAATGTTAGAGTAAAACCACTTGACATAATAGTAGGTTCTGTAGATTCTCAGTGCCAAGAACCACCTTCACTACACCTTCAATGATCCTTCCACTTTATATTTCTCCCTCACGTGCCACTAAAGCTTCCACTAGGTAGAATAGAAGGGGTAGAATATCCAACCTTTCTCACCATATTCATCTCTTATATCATTTAACATTCCAATAACTATACATAGTTCAAATTCCTTATCATAAATACCTACAATTTGATATCTGATCAAAACCCCTACTGGTACATCTGAGCCTTTAGCTGGCCACGCTTAATAGCCTCTAGTGAAAAAGAACCAGATCAACCAACCGATTAGTGTATGTTTACACCTCATCCTATTTATACTATAAATATAAGAACCTAATAGATTTCACCAACATCAGAAACTCTATATGAAATTATTAGATGAATAGAGTATTTAAAATATTCCTTTCCTATCCCACATGTCTATCCGCCCGTACCATAGAACCCAACCAACACTTTCTAGCACCCTAAATTATAAATTATACACACTTAAACATGAAATTTTACGGTTTCTACAAGAAGTTGATGATATGATGATTCTTCTCATGATAGTCCTCTGCCTCTTGAGGTTCATTCCAACCATCATAGGATTGAGGATTCTCATGCAAAAAATCTCATGATCGATTTGTATCTCCTCCAGCTCCTGGATGTACCTCAAAAAATGTGTTATTAAATTTTTGAACATTATTATCGAAATCATGAAATTTCAATATGACATACTCTATAATGTTCTAATCCATTGGAGGATCCCCTTGAGGATCATCACCTACACCCTCATGAGGAACTTATAGAACATGTCTCAGAGGCATACTGTTGTACACCAAATCAAAAGGGATGATAAGATAATAGAAAAATATTTCTTCAAACTAGAAAATATATATGAAAAATTGAGATCTACGACATGGAATCAAGATATAAGACAAACATCCCAACATCCCATGTTTACTTGAGTCTCATTATAATAAAAGATTGCCTAAAAATCACTACAATATACCTCTCAAGTTCTGAGAATCCTATCTTATATTGGCCAAATGTCCTAGGATAAGAAAATATGGGGAAATACCACTTATGATACCAAAATACAACTAACCAACGCAAATACCCTCTCAAACAGATACATGAACCATCCCACCACATATCTAAATGGAATTTCTGATTCCCCACATGCTGGTAACTAGAACCCGAGCATCGAACAACAAATATTGGAGATGGTTTCACTGAACATGAAGTGATGTAATTTTGTCATATATATATATATAAAATAGAGATAATATCACACAAGATATATATATGACATAAAAAAATAAACAACGGAAACAAAAAAAATCAAGATTAGAAAAAATCTCTATGTACAAGTCTAATAGCCAAGGACATAAAAATCAAAACAGTTTCTCCAACAATCTCTAAGTGAGATCGTGGACAAAAATTCAACATATCATCTTCCAGAAACCCTATCCCATCTAATAGAAAACCATTCCACCTCATTAAAACGCCTTTCCTTTCCCTTCATTTTAATGTATACAAGGTTATATGCACCACTGAAGAAGTGCATATGATATTAGAAAACAAGATCACTAGGATCCCACCCACGTGTTCTATAAAATGTATATATACAATAACCAAAGTATTATCATTTTAATATAAAACATGGCATGATAATAAATAAATATGTTTTATCAAAATCATGGTAAATATTACCCTTTTTAAAATAATTCAAAAAAAAAAATTATATCAATTTCAAGCAAAATTTCAATTATCATTTAACAAAATCCAAAGAAATAATATCAGATACCAAATAGTAAAAATCTAATAATAAGTAAATCATTCCATGGAAATAAATATGTTTGACTAGCAGACTTTTTTTGCCACAAAAAAATGACTAATGCCCAAAAAAGTCCCCAGAACAAAGGCATACGGAGTAGAGAAACACCCCATGAGTGAACCCCCAAAATAGTCAAGAATAAGTCCCTAGAATGATAGGCCTAATGAGAAAAAAGAATTACCATTATCTTACCTCTTGATTGTAATATTGATGATATAACAAAGCTAAACCTTGCACCTATATACACAATGCTTCCCATGTGCTGCATTTCATAAACATTTTCAATGCTTTGAAAACGACCCCTTTTATATTTTCCAAAACAAGGTAAAAACTACCTTTTATCATAAATCATTTGAAACACACAAAATAATAAATCCAAATTAATATATAAATAAATTTATACAAATAGAGATATACAATTTCATCAACGTAGTATAGAGATGAAACCAAATACGTCAAAAGTGAGGGTCCTAGAAACCGATGAAGGATCCACATGAGAAATACTGTTACTATTATAGGTATTCATAATCCTTTATTTAGATCATGAATTTTTGGGGTTATTTTTGGGGTTTAGGGTGAAAATTTGAAATTTTTTGAATTTTCTGGGGTTGTGGATGGTTTTCACAGGGGTTTTCAATATTTTGCACCCTGCTATTATAAACCGTGAAAAATGAGACAATGAGGGTTTTTATGATTCAAACAGGGTTTGAAAAACTATGAACCCAATAAAGAGAAACCATTAAGCCCTATAGTAATGGATGTAGGTTTATCTAACAATGCGGATCTGCCCAGCTAACTATACATACATGAAATATTTAATCTGAAAATTAATTTTACAATCTAGAAACCTATGATTTAAATTCTTGGTGGGCTAAACTAACCCTAATATGAATTCTTCTTCCTTAAAGACTCAAAAGAGGTGCTCTTTCCCCCACCACACCCCTTTATAATTGAATCGATGCTTGTCAAATGATGTTCGATCTCTTCCGGATAAGTTTTATCTTCTAATTATTTTCTCCCACTCTCTCTTATTTCCTCCCTAGGGTTTAGTAGATCCATTTGTTGTTGGAGGATCTAATAACCACTGTTTCAAATCTTTAATCTATGTTTGATTCTTGGATCCTTATTTTGAAATTTATTTTTTGGTTTTTCCCGATTAGGGATTTTCATTTTTTCAGCCCGTGATATTGAGGTAGCCGATTCTGTTTATGATGACCAATTTGATTACCCCTAAATTGATTAATTTAAATTATTTTTTTATTTAAATGTGATTTCTTTAAATTGGGTTATTGGAAACCCAATTTCATTCAAATGGTGATTTTTATTTGTCTTGGCCCAAAAGTAGGGAAAAATATTAATTCCAATGTGTTGGGGTGTGTTTATGAAATTAATGTAAAATTGTGAGATTTAAATTGTTGAATTTAATTTTTGAAATGGATTTGATGAATTGATTTAATCATTATATTTCATAAAAATGTATTAAAATGGGTTTGATAGAAACCTGGTGGGTTTATCTTGTATAATGCATGATTTTATTAGATACTTCTTTTGGTTTTTAAATGGAAATTGGAAATTGGAAATGGAATAATGGGTTGAATTTTATTTTAATCATTTTTTAAATTAAATTCCCATCACTAATTTTTTTAGAGCACAAAAAAACCATTATAGTTAGTGAGTCATTTGGGAAAAAAAAATATTGACACTTTAAAACAATAACAATACATGTGAAAAAGGTCACATCCATAATGGGATGGTGATAATTCATATTTGACCAGTTTCTAAGGGATGTTTACATACACATACTACAATATTTACCCTTTGAGTGTGTGAGGATCCTATAGCCTAGAATTATCATACCTCTTAGCCGATGAACATTTTTATAATTGTTTTTATGTGAAATATATTCCTTTTTTGAAAATTATTTTACACCCACCTTAATAATTTAAATAAAATATTTTATATATAAGGTTTATTAATAATTTTTTTAATTATTTCCATCATTTTAAATGTAAATACGGACTTGTTATAAATATTCTTATAAAATTACACTCCAATTTATTTATAATTGAAATCATAATTTGGTCAACTAATTATTGCATCTTATTATACAATCCTTGGTGAGACACTACTGGAATTTTAGCACACATCCTACTTTTTCTTTCAATTGATTTTAGATTATCTGCTTAATGTTTTAAGAAAGGGTAAAGCACCACTTGGAGGTGGTTCTAGTTGTAGATCCTTGGGCTTGCAGAGTTTTGTCCAATGGGACATGAGTCGTTTAAACTATTTTCATGTACATTGAGGTTGCAGTTTGGGTTTTCATTACTATTTTACTTATAGTATAATTCAACCTATATAGTTTTTCATGTATGCATACTGACTTGTATCTCTTACATCCACTGTGATTTTGGATTTTTTTAAACTTTCATTTTGTTTGATTCTTTGTGCTTAACCCCAACCCATGGGGATAGGGAATTTAATTCGGGATATGTTAGGACCAAATCGATTATCAGGTTACTAGGGTATCTAGGATAGTTCAAGACAAAGTATTATCAATGTTTAAGGATTAGAATCTTTCCTCTATCTTAGTATGTAGTTGAGTGATCTGGTTGGGACTTAGGAGGTAGTTGTGATTGAGTTCCTGGATAGATATCACTACAATAAACCATAATTCACCAGGGGTGGTATGGAAATATGTATTGAGGATTAATTTTAGTCTTTTCACTAATTTTGATTTGGATAAGGTGAAATCCAAATCTTGTGTTCTTATTAGTTGGGATTAATTTCCATTTTTTCACTATTTTGACGTTCATCTGATGTCGTCAATGTTTTCTTATCATGTTATGTAGAATCATGCCTATGTGAAGATGTGAGAATTAATTATAGGAGAAATCTATTGATGATCCCAAGTGAGAAAACATTTTTCAGACCAAAGTGTAGTTAAGGTGACTGTGCATACTGTCTATGATTTGGGATGAGAACCTACACTAATTCTTGTTCAGGCTCCGACTATCAAACCTCAGAGGGGTGTTTTCTAGAATTTCACATATGAGTTCTTTCTCTAGAATCCCCCATCATTCATAGGCTCCAATTATCCTCAAGAGGATGAGGAAATCACGATAATGATTGATTTTATTTTTATTTCATGGAGACACCTGATGAAATAAAGTATAAATGTGACAACTTCATGCTGGAAGAGATTGGTAAGATATGGTGAGAAGAGATTATGATGACAAATAATAATTAGGGCTTATAGTGGAATGAATTTAAAGATCATTTCATAGACTAGTTCTATCCATATTCAATGTCATTATCCAAAGATATTGATTTTTTAAAACATGAGTAGGCTGAAATGAACTTGATAGATTATGAAAATCACATTGAGAATCTTATGTATTTATCTCATTATAATGTATCTAATGAGAAAATGGGGACTCAATGGTTCAATATGGTCCTTCTATTTTATATTCATTCTCATATTTTCTTACTATAAATTTCTTCTTATGATAATGTATTGGATAGAGAGTAGATGGTTGAAATATAAATGTATGGAAAGTTAGGTTTTATGGGGGTTTCTTTTTCCTTCTAGTAGAAGTGAGAAATACTACAATGGAAAGAGGAAGAGTGATGATTCCCATGGTTGTTCTAGATAGTAGCATTTTCCTAGACCTATTTTAGTTCATGGCAGAGGCCCTTCTATTTTCTACCAGTGTTGAAATCTTGGGAATTTTAAGTAGGTTTTCACTGAGGCACCAAAGATATGTGGCTTTTAAAGATCCCTGGGCTACATTCAAAAGTTATAATATGTCTTTTATACTTTATGTAGTGGAATTTTAATACCTTTTTAAAAAAAAATCAATCAAATTCTTAACAAAAAAGGGTTCCAAGCATAAGAATCCAGAATGATGATTTTTTCATACAGTGGAAGAGTCTCTAGAGGAAGCAGATACGAGTCCAATGATCATGAGTGGTACCATCACTATAGCTTCCTCATTAGTTATTAATTTATTTTATATTGGTGCACCTAATTTGTTTATATAAACATGTATATTCAATCTTCTTAATATTTCTATTGAGGTTTTTTCCTATGTGATAGATATTACTACACCCCTCAGAATGAAAAGAGAGTAAGGACATCGTAATCCAAATTTTGTTTTCTCTTTATCAGACATTGATATTTATTATAATTTTCTGGTTTTTGAAATGGAAACCCTTGAATTCATATTTATAATGGATTGACACATTGAAAATATAACTTATATTGATTATTTTCTTATATATGTCTCCTTGACTACACCTGATTGGGTTTTTTATATCTTTTAAGAAGAATGGGACCCGAGGCCGAGTAGAGTCAGACGTTGTAATCTAAATTTGGGGAGAGTGATATTAGTTTTAAGTTTTGACATGGATTTTGAATCCTTGATTAGAAATCTCCCAATAGTTTTTTCGAGTTTTATGTATTTTTTCCTTTCAACTTATCTGGGTTTACATCAGTAAAGGAGGTAGATTTTTCTATCAATTTATAATCTGGTATGAAACCAGTATCTATTACTTTTTTATGAATTTCAACAGCTTAAATGAATGAGTTTAATACATGGTTGGATTATCTTCTAGGTAAATGATTTATATACCGAGCATGTATGTGATGCCCTGAAAATCTAAAGGAAGAACCTTAAGTTCAATAACATGCATGACATGCCACACCAAGTATGTGAGGGAATATAATACCCCGATACTATACTATATATTTACTATTTAAAATATAATAAATAAATGATATTTCTTTTAATGACTGCAACATATATTTATCTTGTGTTTTACAGAAGAGCGACCTTCCTCAGTAGCTTGTGTGTTATGCAAGACCGAGTTTTACTATATATCATTGTATTATTAAAATATTTTTATTTAATATAATATGTTATAACATAGAAATTATGTTAGTGGTTATGAATAGTATTAAATAAATAATGTAAATTTATGGTTAATATAAATATAAAATGATTTCATTTGTTGACAACTAATGAAAAATGAAAATAAGAACCAATTAGATATAAATAGAAATTATTATTTATATGCTTCTAGAGGAGTTTTGTCTTAATAAACATAGTTAATTAAAATTATTGAATTATTTTAATGATATATAAAAGTTATATATTCAATAAAATATTGTTTATATTAATTAATTAATTTTTATATGCATAAAATATGAACAAACCCTACTTTACAAATAAAAACCTATATTTTTATAAAAAAATTTTAAATCTTTTTTATGGAACCCCATTTAAATAATGAATTTTAAACATTAATTTATTTAATATGACAAAATAATATTTATCTTTGAATTAGAAACATAATAATTATATTACATTGAATTTTTTATATTTTTCTAAAATTTCTCATTTTTAATGAATAGTTAAAAATACAGAATTTGAGTTAAAAACAGATTTTTCATTTAATTTATTTATAAGGTAAAATTAGAAAATTAAATGATTTTAAAGTTTAATTAAATAATATTTTTATCTATTAAAACAATTTCTATCATTTTATTCAATTTCAATTTTAAATTAATTATAAAAAGATAGTAAACTTTTGAACGTTTTTACTTTAAAAACCCGCATGGTCATCCCCACTGCGGGATTAAATTTAAGACAATTTCTACCAAATATATGTTTTTAATTTGAAAAAATGGATTCCATATTTTAAAAAATAATAATTTATTATGTCTAATAATAAATTTTTTGTTTTTTTACCAAAATGATTTATGAATGTAATTTTAATTAATTACTATTACTAAGGTATGATTAAGCATAATAAATGACTAAACCTATAACACAGGGGCCCAAATGACCTATCCAATTGTAAAAAACTAATTTTTTATACATAATTAATCCATTAAACATCCATTATTGTGTTTTTTGGGTTTTTATGACTTTTAGATGAAAATGATGGTGCACCTAACTTCTTTTCAAAAATATCATGTGAGTCCTTTTCTTCTCTTATAAATGGCCACAACCTCTCCATTCCTCAAACATATAAAAAAACTTAGGTTTGGCCCATATCATCTCATATATATTCTTAAAATCCATCTCGTTGGCTTCAAAGCCTCCATTTTGGCAGAAATTATACTAAGGAAGCCTTTTTGTAAAAACAAAAAAAGTTACGCAATTAAGAGGTAATGTCTTCTCTCAAGCTCTATAGTTTAATTTCCATTGTACACCCCTAAAATATCTTTATTCTATTATTATATAAAAAAAATATTTTAAATATACTGGTATGTTTTTATTTAAATGGTTCTACCTACACTTACACACACCTCTATGTAATGGGTAATGAATATACTGTTTCTATGTACGGTGAACTATTGCCTCACAAAATGATAATTGTTCATTTTTCTTTTTCCACCTCTCATGGTGTACATTATGATGTAAAATATTTTTATATATTATATATATTATATATATTATTTATTTATAATTCTATAATTCTTTTTATTTCACATTCCTTTAATACATTCAATTTTAAGTTAATACGATAACATCCTTTAAGGGAGTGTGAACTACCTCCCTCTCAAAGTGATGTAATTCGTTGACACTATACATGGAACGTATAAATAATGGATTTCATTAAAAATATTTTACAGAAAAAATTATATATGATACTAATGACGTAATTACCTTTCTTGAAATATATAATATATAAATATATATCATTATCTTTATTACTATTTCACACTTTAAAAGTGATAATGTCGTTCGTGGATGTGTGGACCACCGCCACTCCAACACAATGTGATTCCTTTTACATCACATGAATTATATATATAATTATATATGATAAAATAAAAATGAGTTTATGACATAATTATCATTTAGTAAAGATATGGTTTACTTACCTTCTTTCCATAACGATCATTGAAAAATGGGAACATTTCTAATGCGTACGTATGACCTACCGTCTCCTTGATCACAATGTTTATTAATTTATCATAATAATATTTACTTATTGATTATAGAAGTATAATTTATGTATAAATATTATAATATTATCGTTATTATTATTCTAGATATGTTATATAATGAATCCTTTGACTATAGTTGACCTACCAAAGATTTTCTTGACACATAAACTAAATTTGGTCAAAAAAACCAACATAAACCTATTTGTTTAAGTAGTTTTATAAAACATAGTAATAATTATAATAAAATAAATTATAAACATGAAAAATGTTCTCAAGAAATTATAAAATTAACATATGTCTATTATATAGGATGTTAAAGTACATTCAACTGATAGGAAACTCAAGGTATGGGATTCCCATCACACTTTTTACATCACTGAGATAAAGGTCATGTTCACCACTTAATTCTTTCATATGGAACACATACTACCCATTTTTATATATTATATCATGAATTAATTGATATTCATGGTATTACCAAATTTCATCAAATATTATTTCTTCATGAGGTTTAAGATTTAAAATGTTTGAAAGAGGTATGAGACAATTTGGAATGTTTAAAGACTATTTTCATCGATAATAACTTTAATGATATTTCAATGTTATTTAAATTCAAGGAAATTATAATACCATTTTAAATAAAACATTTAATTTTCGTCTCCTCTAGAAATTCATGGACTTTTTCATGTATTACTACAATTTTTTACTCTCCTTGGTACTCAAAATGTTTTAAAAATGTTTTTAAGAAAACCTGACTTCATTTCTATATTTAGTCGAAGAACCTATTTTCATCTAAAAAACATGCTTTATTAAAAAAATTTCATTTTTTTAAATTTATTTTTCAAATAAATTTTTACATATTTTTGTCTTTTAATAATGTTTTCAAAGGACTCATAATTTCGCCTTCCAAACAAGGCATTTTTTTCAAACCGTTTTTACCTTGATAATTAAATTATAATTTTTTTCCTCATATCACATGTATGAATTTATCCACCATAATTTATTTTATTCTTACTTATAAATATTATAATGTTTATTTTTAATTATTTTTAACTAATTTAAAAAAATGTTTTTTTAAATTGTTTTTTCAAAACAAAATGTTATTTTCCTCAAGAATATTTTTGAAGTTATTCTTTTAATTCATCAATGAGAACAACCCTATATTTTTTTCTTCACAAGGGATATGTTGTGTTGATGGTATCCTTATCTATCCTTTGGATGGTTATGTTTTATTTTTCCAAGTATTTTATTAACAATCACTTCCTTGACAAATTTTAGTCCCCTGGAAATATTTAATTTCTTATGATCATTTGACATTGAATTTCCCCCAAGTATCCATATAATTTTTCATTGATAAGAACTTTTCCTAACCCGTATACCATTTTTGAGATGGTGTTAACTTTTAATGTTATATAATTATTTGGGGAAATATTTATAACTTTTTATCTTAAATTTAATATGGATATTTGATAAGGAACATTGTTAAATTGAATATTCGATTTACAAGGAATTTTTTGGAATAGTACAATATGGGTGAGGCCCAGTTATAGATAGGCCCTAGATGTATCATTATTCCCATGGGATGACACATTTGGATAGATTACATTGATGGGGTTTTAACTCATATTTTTTAAACCATCTTTTGAAAGGTCTTGATGGTAAAGGTACCATGTACATAAGAAACATTCCATCCAATAATCAGGATTTCCCTCAAATTAGATTTAGTTATTATTCATCCATGAGATTTTTCATCAAAATATATATGGATTAATTTCATTTTCATTTTTTAGATGGAATGTATTTTAGTTTCTTACCTTTCTATATTTATCTTCAATAGTCTCATGGGATTCGCCATTTAGAAAACTGCCTTAGATGGGTTTTTACCTAATATTTTGTAAACCTTATTAGGAAAGGTCATGGTGGTAAAGGTACCATGTACCTATGAAACATGAAATAAAATAATCAAGCATTTACCTCATTCTATTTTTAGTTATCATTCATCTGTGAGACTTTTCATCAACATATCTATGGGGTCATTTCATTTTTAATTTTTTAGATGGAATGTATTTCAGTTTATTACCTCTCCATATTTATTTTTCTGTATCTAGTTATTTGGATGCCATGTGTTTCTAGTTATTACCTTAGTATATTTTTTTATGAACATAATATCAATTTATTAATTACATTGTAGTTTTTTCCAGTTATGTACCATTCCATATTGATTGTTCTCATTGATTCTTTATTTCTTACGATATATTTTTCCCTTACTTATCATTTGATCTTACCCTTGATATATTTATTTCCATAATAATTAAATAAGTATAATATGAATGATATGACAGGATTTACTATATAGAATTGTGTTACCCTCAAATCTAATTATTTAGAAAGAAGAAAAATATACATGTTGTAATTAGTGTACTCTTTTCTTATGGGTGTATTTGGTTTACCAAAACGACTAAATGATCCTTCATTCAAGATTTTATTCCTTATAATAATTATAATTTAATTGATAGTAGACATGGGCTCCAACCTATCTAGGGTTGGGTTGTTATAGATGGTACTAGAGGTAGTTTAGTAGTAAACATGAGAACTAGATTTAGGAAAAAAATAGGTTAGAGAACATAACCCTATGGTAGAGTTGTGGGATAATTATAGAATAAAATTATACAATTTTGTTAAGGTATAGATTATGTGGGTATTCCAAGAAATAAATCCTTGTATGGATACTACAAGTGGATGTAGATCTTGCACAGAAGTAAATGGGAGAAATAACAAAGACAAGGTGTTCAAAGCCTTAATCAAGGTAAACTGGTACACAAAAATGGGCCTTAATACACACCTGGTTTTGCACTCCTTGGGTATATAATTAAGATAATTCATATTTTATTTATGAACCATTATAAAGGATTTTTAAAATCAAATACCTAGGTTAAACCAAAGGTGTTTTAGATTTAAAATAAGGTGTCAAGATTTATAAATCCTACAATAGATATTATGGACAAACCCAAGATCACAGAAGGACCTATGTTGAAATAAGTGGATGAAGTATTTATGTATTGGTATTGTATTAAAAAAAATAAGATTAAATTTTATTTTCTAATTAACTTAATTTATTGGATGTACATCATAGTTATTTGGGAAATCATTTTTAAATGGTATTCGAAAAAGGAAAACCTATATGTATGGTGATAACCAATAATATCCAGAAAGGTCATTGGTCTTGAACCCACGACCAAAGTATTATAAGGGTTTTATGGTAACCATTAACCCACACAATGTCGTAGTTATTTTTTTATTGTTTTTAGTTAAACAATTTGTTGAATAATTGTTAATGATGAAACATTATTATCACTTTTGAGGATTAGAGATTAATATATTGACCATATTGGGTTTGGAAGATATTTTAAGATAAATATTTATACTTTTTTCTCTTTTATAGGCCTTATAATCCTTTTAAAGTTTTATATAGTGATTTTGGCATAAAACAAATTCATTATTGGTAATTAATTTCTGGTAGAAAAGGGATGAAGAATAATTTGATTGAAGTAAAACCAAAAGATATAATTGATCAAATTAAATTAAAAAGTATCATAAAAGTAAATATCTTTATATTCGTGGTAACTAAAATAATGCCCAATATTATGAAAATGACATAGAAATACAATATTATCTTAATACCTTAATTTTCTTTGAACAAATGGTATTATAAATCATCAATGATTTATGGATTTGAGGCCTTCAAATTACTATTGATAATTAACTTATTTTTGATTTATGACATAATTCAATACCTATAAAAATTTATGTTTTTCCTACAAGTACATATCTATACTTTCCACTGATGTTCTTCAACATAGAGCCCTAGTTACATGGTTGTCCATGGGACCTTTGTACATTCAATTCAATATTTTATAGAGGATGAATTATGAAACCTTCTCACAATGTGGTATTTCAAACATAGGAAGTATCAAATAATCTATCACCATGATCTAGTTTTAATTGTGGGGTTGTAATTTAAATAATGTGGGGATAATGTGATGCCCAAAAAACCCAAAGTAAGAACCATGTATTCAATATCGTGCATGAAATGAATCACCAAGATGGTAATGAAATATAATATCCCGAGACTCTAATATATATTTAATATTTTGAATAAAAAAAATACATGATATATATTGTAATGAAAGAAACACCAAATTATGTTGTGTTACATGCAAGAGCGACATTCCCATATAGCTTTCTTTAACCACAAGACCGAGTTTCACCAAATAAAAATGTATTATAAAATTTTATTTTATAACATAATATGATATAACCTAGACTTTATGTTAGCTATTATGAATATTATTAACTAACTTATGAAAATATACGGTTTATATAGATATGAAGATAATTCATTGGTTACTAATTAATAGGAAACTAAAATAAGAACCAATTGGATATGAAAAGAAATATTTTTATTTATATGCTTCCAAAGGATTTTCTCTTAAAAACATAGTTAAATACAATAATTGGATGATTTTAAGGAAATATATATTCTATATATTCAACAATTTTTTTTATATTCATCTATTATGTTTTATAAGAATAAAATTAGAACAAACCAACATTACACCTAAAAACATATATTTTTATAAAGGCAATTTTACTACCTTTTAATGGAGAACCAATCTTAAATCAAAATTTTTACACTTAGATGAATTAATATGTCACAATAAACTTAATATTTTAAATATAAACATAATAATTAGTATAGGGATAATTTTTTATATTTTTCTGAAACATTTCATATTAAATGAATAGTTAAAAATACTGAATCTCAGTTCAAAATACTTTTTTCATCTAATTTATTCATAAGAATAAATTATAATATTAATTAGTTTTAATGTCTAATTAGATAATAATTTTTTAATTAAAAAAATTAAATTAATTTCAATTAATTTCAATTTGAAATTGATTATAAAAACACTGCAAACCTTATGACATTTTTTACTTTGAGAACTCATATTGTTGTCCCACCTGTGGGATTAAATTTAAAACAACTTATTCCACCTATATGATTGGAATATTGAGAAATGGATTTAATATTTGTAATAAAAAATGTATAATTTTTAACAATACCAATTGTTTTTTGACTAAAATGATTAATAAATATAATTAAAATTAATTGCAATGATTAAGGAACAATTAAGCTTAACAATGGACTAAACCTTTGTCATATGGGATCAAATGACTTATAAACCAATAAAACACCCATTGGATATTCCCAATTAGTCCATTAAAATTCAATTATTATGTTTTTTTTTGTATTTTAGGACTTTTGTTTTTAAAAAAATGGGTACACCTAGATTCTTTTCAAAAATACCATGTGAGTCATTTTTCTTCCTTATAAAAGGCCACAAGCTCCCACCATTCCTCACACCACTCAAACCACTTAGTCTTAGAAAATATATTACCATATATCTTCAAAAAATCCCCCCTATAGGTTTAATCATTCCTTTGGTAATGAATAATTCTAAGTAATCCTTTTAGAAAAAACCAAAAGAAGTAACCTGATTAACATGTAACATATTCTATCAAGCTCTCTAGTATCATTTCCATTATCAACACCCAAATATAACTATTCCAAAATTATATAAAACAATTATCTTAAATATACTAGGATACTTTTATGTTAATGTTTTGACCAAAACATTCACACACCTCCATCTAATGTGTATCGAACATACTGTTTCTGTGTACGATGAACTACTGCCTCACGAAATGATGATTGATTATTTTTCTTTTACCACCAATCGTGGTGGCCATTATTATGTAAATAATGTTTATTTATGATATATATGATATTTAATATTTCTCTACTCTTATTTAATAATTTTATTATATATAAATTTAATACATTCCATTTACATTAATATGATAACATCGTTTGAGGATGTGTGGACTACCTCCCATTCAATGTGATGTGATTCATTCACACTATACATGGAACATATAAAGGATGGATTTAATTAAAAATACGTGACATAAATAACCTATATAAGATATTCAAAATGTAATTAAATTTAAATAAATACACTATATATATATACATCATTTTCATTATTTTTCGTTCAAACACTTAAAAAAGTGATAATGTCATTTGTAGACGTGTGGACTACCGCCTCCCCGACCTGATATGATTCAATTTAATTTAAAATAATTATATATATAATAATATATAATTAAATAAAATTTTATTCATGATATAATGATCATTATATAAAGATATGGTTTTATATACCATATTTTCATAATGATCATTGAAAAATGGGAAAATTACTCATGCGTACGAACTACCAACCATCTCTATGGTTGTAATATTTATTAATTTTTCATAATCATATTTAATGATTTATTTTAAAATTATGATTTATTTATAAATATTATTATTATTTCATGATTATTATTATGGATATGTTATATAATGACCCCTTTGACCATAGTTGACCTACTAATGCCATTTTTGACAGATAGACTAAATTTGGTCAAAACACCTGATTACATCATGTTAATAAGTGAAATAAATGTAATGAAAATAAAAATAAAAAATGGTCTCCATAATTTATAAAATTAACTTATGTTTATTATTCACGAGGTTAATGGACGTTCACCCTAAAGGAAACTCAAGGTAAGGGATCTCGTCTCACATTTTTTACAATCATAAGATAAATGTCTAGTTCAAAAAATACATCTTTTGTGTTGTGTATCTAATAACCATTTTTGTATATTAAATCATGAATTAATTTATCTTAATGGTATTTAATACATTCATCTAATATTATTCTTTCATGAGGTTTATGATTTAAAATGTTTCAAAGTGTTATGTGACACTTCAGAATGTTTTAAGATTATTTTACTCAATAATAAATTTTAAGATATTTCAATTGTATTTATATTTAATGAATTATATTAAAATTATTCAATAAAACCTTTTATTTACCATTCATCTATAAATTCACAACATTTTTAAGTATTAGTACCTTTATTCCACTATTTGGTACTCAAAATGTTTTAAAAATGTTTTTGAGAAAACCCCACAATATCTCTCTCTATAGTCATAGAACCTATACTATTCTAAACCCCATGGTTTATTAAATGTTTTCAATTTTATTTAAAATTATTTGGTAAAGACACTTTAACAATTTTTTATTTAACCTATGTTTTTAAATGAATCTTATTATCACTTTCCAAACAAGGAATTGTTATAAACTATTTTACCTTGAAAAATGAATGTTTCTTTTTACCTTATAAAACATGTATATATTTATCCTCTATCATTATTCTAATGCTTCCCTAATTTTTTAAAGTTTTTTTCATTAATTATTTTTAAAATGGATTTTAAAAATATATTTATTTTTAATTTGTTTTTCAAATTAAAAGGTTATTTTCCTCAACTATATTTTTTATGTTCTTATTTTATTTCATCAATGAGAAAAAAAACTATTTTTACTCATCTTGGGATATGTTGTGGTGATACCATCCTTATTGATCCTATGAATGGTTTTTAATTTATTTTCAATGGATATTATTAAAATTTACTACCTTGATCCCTTATAGTTCCCTTGAAATATTAAATTTCATATGATTATTTGACATTCAATTTCCCCAAAGTATCCAAATAATGTTTTTTGGGTACAATCATTACCTAAACCATATACTATTTTTCCTATAGTGATTATTTTGAAAGTTAGTTAATTATTTAGAGAAATATTGTCAAATATGTAACTTCTATTTGATACGGATATTTGATAAGGAACATTTTTAATTTGATTGTTCGATATATAAAGATTTGTTTGGACTAGTATGACATAGGTGGGGACTGGTTCTAGATATCCCCTCGATGCATCGATAATCTAATGGGATGACACATATGGATAGGTGCCCTAGATGTATTTTTACTTGATATTTTTTAAACCGTATTGGGAAATATCCTAACCACAAAGGTATCCTATACCTAGGAAACATGGCTTCAAATAATCAAGAATTTCCATCATATTATTTTTTATTATTACTTATCAATAAGATTTTGCAATGACATATCTATGGATACATTTCATTTTCAGCTATTTAGATGGTATGATTTTTAGTTTCTAACCCTTCAATATTTATTTTTCATTACCTAGTTATTTGTATGGTATGTGTTTCCAGTTATTACATTACCATATTTTTATGCACTTCCATTTAATTTATTGATTACATGGAAGGTGCATTCAATTATTTACCTTTCCATATTCACTATTTTATTTGATTATTTATTTATTACTCTATATTTTTACCTTACTGAGAATTTTATCTCACCCTTATTATGTTTCTTTCCCAAGGAATCTGTGAAGTTCACTTTGAAAGATATGCATGGATTCACGAGATTGAATAATTTTATCCTCAAAGTTATTTTTTTAGAAAGAATAAAAAAATAAGTTGCAATTAGTGTATTATTTTATCATGTATGTATTCGGTTTACCAAGCCTACTAAACTCTCATTAATTTGAGATTTGATTCATTATAATCATGAGAATGTAATTTATTATAGACACTAGGTACATCCTATCTAGGTCCGGGTTGCTACAATGTAACCTTGGGCAGTGCCGATTCACTTTGTTTAGATAGATGATGGGTCTCTTTTCCTTGATGTTGATTAATTAAAACTCAATAGATTCATGGTAATGAAAAAATATCTATTTACATGGATGGTTGATCTATTTGATCAGTTCAAAGGGATGAATTGGTTCTTGAATATTAATTTTCAATCAACTTACCATTTGTTGAGGCTAAAAGAATCTGACATTTTGAAGACCACATTTCGGAGTATGTATGGAAATTATTAGTAACTTTAATAAATTTTGGTTTAACCAATGCTCTAGAAGTTTTTAGGGATTTATTGAAAAAGATATTCCAGGAGTATCTTGATACTTTCATGGTGGTCTTTATTCATGAAATCCTTGTTTAATCTATATCTGAGGAGGATCATGTGTGTCATCTGATTGTAGTTATATATTTGTTGAGAAATCACCAAATTTATTCTAGGAATTCAAAATATTATTTACAGATTAAGGAAGTTAACATCTAGGAACATATGGTTTCATAAAATGGTATTTCAGTTGATCCTGAAAAGGTTAAAGATGTAATGACATGGGAATGAAAAAGAAATGTTTCAAGATTCTGAGATTCTTAGGTTTCTCTGGGTATTATATCTGGTTCACTATGGACTTATCAATGTTTGATTCTCCAATGAATTCAATAACTTGTTTGGGAGTAATGTTTTCTTGGTATGAAAACAGTCAGAGTTGTTTTGTTTGGATGAAACATATTTCAACTACTGCACTAGTGTTGACTCTTACAAAGGTATGGTAGGGATGTGTTGTCTTCTTTGATGCATCATGGTTCAGATTGGATTACATCCATATGCAAGGTGATCATGTTATTTCCTATGGATCTTGGAAACATAGACTACATGAGAAAAATTACCCAAATCATGAACTTGAACTTATTTTTGTGATGCAAGATCTTAATATTTGGATGTAATAGCATTTTGGAGAAAGGTTTACCATGTTTTTGGACTAAAAAGGTTTAGTTTTATACTTTCTCAAAAAGATTTGAATCTCTTCCAGAAGAGTTCGATAGAATACCTATAATCTTTCTACATTGACTAGCCTATACCCTAAATAATAGGTAATTTCATCATGGATTGTTGGAGTAAGAAATATCGGACCTAGGATGTGATAGAAACTTCAAAGGATTTGAACTTGATGGCTCTCTTTGAATGATTTCAAATTGGAGTCCATGAATTAGGGTTCATGGTTACTTTGGACAGTGTTCAGTTGCCTCTGATATTCGTGAGATGATGCTTTTGGAACAATATCTTGATGATGAGTTACGTAGAAATAGAGAATATCTTTATGATGGGGAGACCATACACAACTATTCAATATCCACCTACGACATTCTATGATTTCAGATTCACTTTGTTATGCTGTTAGCAGTAAGGAAAGCTGCGATGGGGGGTTTTCATAACTCCTAGTAGGTAGTTCACCCAAGAACCCAAAAGAAGGTTTATGACATGACATGAAAATCCCAATGTCAAGGTATGAGAAGGGACATTGATGAATTTGTCTCTCATTTTTATATGTTCTTATAGATTAAGGATGAGCACTAAAAACCTTCAGATTTTCATTTGAAACATCCACTACCTGCATGATTGTGGGTTGAGATATTTATGGACTTTGTGGTTGGATTTTTCCATATACAGAAAAAGAAATATCTGATATGGGTTAAGATCGATAGGCTCACTAAATTGGATCACATTATGACCATTATTGATACATCCAATGTTGAAGAGTTGGGAAATATCTATAATAAAGTGATTTTCATTTTTACGGCATTTCATCTACTATAGTCTCAGATCGGAATCCATAGTTCACTTCTTGATTATGGAGAGACCTTCAGGAGTCATTGAGATCTGAGGTCCATTTTGGTACGGTATACTATCCAAATTTGGAAGGCCAAATAGAGAGAGCCACAAAAATTCTTAAGGATATGCTCCACACCTTATTCTTGAATTTGGTGGAGATTAGCATGACCATTTGCGCTACTTGGGTTTGATTGTTATAATTGTTAATAGGCTGTGATCATAATGTCTCCTTTTTAGGAAATTTATGGTTATCATTTTAAACCTATGTTGTGTTGGTCGGAGATTGGTGAAAATTCCTTAGTTGGACCAACATGGGTCAACAGATGATAGAAAAAATTCATTTGATTCATTAGAAAATATTGACAACACACAACTATTATAAGTATTATGAAGATCTTCTTTATGGGTCGTTCGAATTCTTAGTCGGTGAGAAACTATTCTTGAATATTTTAACCTCTTTGGGTTATTGACATATTGAGAGTAAAGGGAAGCTTTATCATCATTTTTTGGGACATTTATAGGGTTTTGAGTAGGCATGGAAAGTGTGTTATCATTTAAAACATCCACTATAGCTTATGTTGATAAATAACATGTTTCATGTATTTCAGATATATAAGTATCTTTCCAATCCATGTAATGTACTAACATAGAGTGATCTTCAGTTTGATCCGGATTTATCTGTGATTGAGAATCTAGTCCGTATAGTTGAGTATAAAACCTAGATACCGAATGGGAGGATTATACCTTTTTTTTGAGTGCTATGGAAGAATAGTTTTGATTCTTATGAGATGTGGGAGAGGGGGAAATGATGAGAGAGTAATGGCCTCATACATTTGACATGTAATCTTCTTAATAGGATTTTTGGTGATAATAAGAATCTATCGTGGGGAAGTTGCAACATCTTGTTACTATTTTTAGGTATTACTAAACACATCTATTGATCTTTATTTTCTTGGGTTTTGTTTATGGTTTTTAGGTGATAATTTGGAATGTTTTTTTAGTTCATGGGCTGGGCATGGTTGTCGCACACATTACCCAAACCTTACATCCTGCTCGTGAAAACCAATAAAACTAAGGCAATGAAGGTTTTCATGGTTTGAACATGGTCTAAATTTCTATGTGACCACCAAATAGAAAACATGAAACCCTATATATGGGGGTGTGTAGTTGGGGTGCATGGTTTTTCTAACTATGTGGCCCTACCCAGATAACCATGCGTGCATGAAACTTTTAATTCAAAAAATAATTTTAAAATGACCAAACCCCCAGTTTAAGTTCCTGAAAGACTCAATCGACCCCAATACAATTTATTATTTCCTAAAGGCTCCCAGGAGTTTATTTTTCTCCTCTACACCCCTGTAGAAGTGAATCTAATTCAAGTGAATAGAGTTTGATCTATTCCAAGTAAGGTTCATCTTCATGTTCTCTTTTTCCCACTCTCTCCTCTCTACTCAATAGGGTTTAATAGATCTTGATATTGTCAGATGATATAATCCATACTGTTTAAGATCTTTAATTGAGATTTTATTCTCAGATCCTTGTTTCTGACAATATTCATTAGAGTTTCATGATTAGGGATTTGTGTTCAGTGATCCTGTGATACCGAGGTAGGTGGTTCCATTTATGAAAGCCAGTTTGATTATCCCATAATTTCATGATTTAAATTAAATTGTTTGATTTAAATTTTATTTATTTTAATAGTTTTTTTGAAAACCCAATTATAGTGAATTGGGGATATGTGTTTGATTTGGAATGAAATTAGGAAAACCCTCAGTTTAAATGAATTGTGTTGTGTTTGAGAAATTAATGGAAACTTCAGAGATTTAGATTATTGAATATAAATTATGAAATTAGTTTTATGAAATCAATTTCAATGTTTTATTTCTGAATAATGGATTAAAATAATTTTGATAAAAATCCAGTGGTTTTATATGGGAAAAGGAATGATTATATTAAAACCCCATTTTGGATTTTAAATAGAAATTAGAAAACTGAAAGAGAGGAATGGGTTGAGTTGTACTTTAAACATTTTTAAACAAATTTAGCATAAATATTCATTATTTTTGAACATTAAATACATGGTAGTTAGTGAGTTATTCAGAAAAAACGTGATTGATACTTCACAACACTAAAAATAAAATAAATCAGGTCACATCCCCGATGTGGTGGTGATGATCCCACTTTGACTATTGTCTAAGGGATGTGTGTGTACACATAGTGTCATGATTCACCTTCAAGTGTGTGAGGATACCCTATATTAAAAAAATCATACCTCTTTGTAGGTGACCATATTTCTCATTGTTTGTATTTGAAATATATTCTATTTTTTTAAACTATTTTACAGATGCCTTAATAATTAAAATAAACATTTTTATATAAAAAGTTTATTATGATATTTTTTAATGTATTTCCGTAATTTGATATGTAAAGTATGATTTTTTAAATATGATTCTAAAATGTAAGGCCTATTTATTTAAAATTGAATGATTTATTTGGTTAATTTATTATGGTATCTTATTATGGAATACTTAGTGATAACCTACAAGGCTTTTATCACACACCATACATTTGTGTTTGAGTTTTTTTTAGATTATCTCATTCTAGGCTCAAGAAGGGGTAAGGGGACACTTGAAGGTGGTTATAGTTGTTGATATTTGGTCTTGAAGAGTTGTTTCTTCTAGGACATGGGATATTTGTCCTATTTTTAGTTACTTTGTGGTATCACATTGGGTTCTCATACCTATTAGGCTTCTGGTATAGTTTTCACTTTGGATTTTCATACCTATTTGGATTTTGGAAAATCAATTCCCACTTTAAAATTTTTTGATTATAGGTTCATGATTCCAACCCATGGGGATTGGGAATACCCTTCAGGATATGTTAGGATTTTCTTGGTTATCTGGTTACCAAGGTATCTGGGTTGGTTTGTGATACACCATCAAGAGAATACCACAATAAACATGGGGCCCCTAAATCCATAAACACGCCAAAGAATTGAAATTTTTTAATAAAAAGGGTTGGAATACAAGAGGAAACAACACATACCACAGAAAACAATCTACCACACCACAACCAACAATGGAAATGGCCCTCGAGACAGGATCATGCCAAGGATATATAAAGAAACAATATTAAACATCATCGTAGTACAACATATTAGATAATACAGGGCCACGAAATTAACATGATCAATGTAATGAAGAAGAAGAAATGGTCACTTGCCCCGAGAGACACAACCCAACCCCATGGTGATCAATCATCGAACGGATTAATCTTTATGGAAGGAAGACTCCAAAAATCACCAGAAAATGGTTTTAGGATGATAGAAAAATAATATGTGAGGGAATGAAATAAAATTTCAGCTAGGAGGCACCGTAAAAGATGACCTCCCTGTAGTTACATAGTGTGTAACACCTTTACATGTAGTTTAATCAACGATGATTCTGTAAAATTTAATACACTTTTCCTTTTACTAAATACTGAACTTTTATTATTTCATGTCATGTAACTATTACAGTTTTTGTATAAATTTCACACTATGTAAATAGTTGACAACTTGTGCGAAGAATCCAAATACATGTTTTGTAACCCACTTACACAATGTGTAACTTCCCAACACATAACATAAAACCCAGTTTTCATACAAAAAGAATTAAAAAATACCTTAGGCATCCTTTGAACTAGAGAATAACACCTAAAAATACATTACCACATTTACATCTGGACTCTACTTATTGAAATAATCATCCATCCCATGAATTTAAGTCATTTTCCTTGAAAATTTATCTCAATCCAAGGGAATTCCAATATGCACCCAATTAATGTTGAAAATAAGTAAAGTTAAGAGAATTACCTAAAAGTGGGTAATGAGATGTTTAAAGCTCCCCATTATAAGACTTCCTATCCATGGGATGTCATATAGAAGAATGAAGTTCACTAAAAATGTAAGTCCATTACTCCCCTATCAACAATTCCATCTCTAATGTCTTAGTATAAACTGATCCATTCAACCATAACACTCTGACCAACATAATAGAATTCCTTTTCAATGATTTCACTTGAGAGTCCAGGATCTCAATTATATTCTCCCTAATAGAATCATCTAGATATAATTAAATATATTCCCCAATTAGAACATGAAAGGTGTCAAGAATATATGTCCTGAATTGTGATATGTGGAAACCATCATGAATTCTTTCCAACTGAGTAGGGAATTCTAAACTATAAGAAAAAAATCCCAAGACTCACAATGATCTCAAATGGCCCCAATTTCTCAAAGATAGGTTTGTCTATTTTGAAATATTATTGTGACCCAAATAGGGAAAAACTTTCAAGAAAACCCATTCACCTATGAAAAAATAAAAATGCTAATACCATTTATCTTTATAATATTTCTACCAACTCTGAACTCTAACTAGATGCCAATGAATATCATGAATCCTCACAGATTTCTTCTAATCCAGAATTGATCCCACAAAATAAGCTTTAGCCACCTCTTTACAACAAAGAGGTGACCTGCACGAGTGACCATACAAAGCCTCAAAGGGATCCATTTAGATTGACAACTGATGGAAGCTATTATAGGAAAATTCAACTATTCCTAGATTGCTATCCCATGATCCACCAAATTCCAAGACACATGCATGATATATATCCTCCAAAATATAAATAAAAAGCTCTGTCTGACTGTCATCTTATGGATGATAAGTTGTACTTAATCTGACATGAGGCCTATTTCCACTTGGTTACTTATCTATAGGATTAAAATAAACCTAGGATCCCCATATAAAATTCATATGATGGAACCTCATGTAACCTCAAAATTTACTACACATACAGATTATAAAAATATTCAACTTTTCTAGTATCTTTGATCAGAAAAAAATTAGATAGCTTTGTCAACCAATTGATCATCACCCATAGATCATTCCTCCCTCAGGGATTCTATGTTAATAAAAAAAATATACAAGGATACTTCATCCAATTTCCACACAGACACTAAAAGAGGACGAAGCAAAAAAGAAGGTTTCTGATCCTCTTTATTTATCTTCTGGTAGGTGTAACAACGAGACACATTCTAAACAATTTCATACTTCATACGTAGTTACCAATTTTTTCTCTCATGTTATAATACTTCTTTTTAGTGCCCATATGAATGGACCATGGAAAAATATGACAATCAGTCATAATTGAGCTCCTCACATATGCTTGACAACAAACCAAATCCCAAAATTGAGAATACCATCATCAGAGAGAGACCGTCCAAAAATGATCTCTCCATCATATAGGGTTTCTCGAATTCCACCTAACTCATCACCGTGATGATAATTCTATAGAATAGTCTCAATGAGAGATAATGATTAAAGAACACTAGTTGAAACCATACCTGAAACATAATCCTTATAATCCATATGAAACATATCAAAAAGAATTATAAGGTTCCACACATCCTTTGATTCTCAAAGAACTTTCGAGGGAACTTTACTACTATGAGCATCTGCAATAATATACCCCTTCCCCAGGGTGTAGGGGAATCAATGTAAATTTTTTTAAGTTATTACACCCACCACCACTATATGAGATTAAATTCATTCTGAGAAATGATATTTCCTAAACACTTATGGTCAGAAAATACTGTGAACCATTCAACAGAAAAATAATTCTTCCAACACTTAAATGCATTCATAACTGTGGAAAGATCTAATTCAAAAGAGGGGTAATTATTCTCTTAAGGTCAATGTTGAATAGATCCATGATCTTCCACATGACCATACTTCAAGAGAATACAACCCAAACCCATTCCATAAGAATAAAATATAAAATATACCCCATATTAGGATATAGAAAGATCAAAATAGGAGATTATGTCAGAAGTTATTTATGCTCACTGAAGGAATACTACCATTTTTATCCTATGTGAATTTCACCCATTCCGTGTAATAGAAGTCAAAGGTGAAACAAACATTTAGAAATACTTAAAGAATCATTGATGATTTCTAGAAAAACAAAGTAAGCACCAAATCCAAAAGTCATTTTGTGGATCATCCCATGGAAAGAAAACCTCTACCCTTACAGGGTCAACTAATAATCATTGCTCAAAAATTAAAAGCACTGATAATTTCACTTCTTGAATCTAGAAGTATCATTTCAAAATATTTATATATAAATGGTAACTCCATAGTATTTAATAAAAAAATCTTAGATGGTGCTTCTACGCATGCTTATATCCTGAATAAACCAAAATATCTTATTCAGAGATAATTAATTTTTTTTGAGACACTGATGAACTATCTGATTCATCAAAGCAATGAAAACATTAGTTGTTTTAATCATACCAAACTAAATCACCAGATATCCTTAATGGCCATATCTTCTCATGAAATTCAACTTCATTATATCAAAATGCTGAACACTATGCTTATGATAACCCAACTAAAGATCAATATTTAGGAACCACTTTTCCCCTTTTAACTCATCAAACAAATATTTCACATGAGGAAATGGGTATTTGGTCTTACCTGTTCCATGGTTCAACTTACGATAGTCTAAAACCAAATTTAGTGAACAATATACCTTCTTGGAAAAGAGCACTGAGGTTTCCCATGTTGAAACACTACGTAACAAACACTTTTCAACATGTCTTCTAACCTAATATTGAGCTATTTTAGATATAGTGGTTCCATATGATTATAAGGTATCGATATTAGAAATGTTCTTGGAACCATGAATATTTTAAACTCTTCCTCCATTTTTTGAGGAGTCCTAGAGGAATTTTATAGGAAAATGTTGGTAAAACCCTAAATAATAGAAGGAAAATCAAAAAAAATATTTATCAGGATTAACTGCAATAATACACAATAAGCTTCTGAGCTCCAGGTAGGATGGTCCTGCATGACCAGACCTCGAATGTAACACTCCCTTAAAAACATATGCGATCACATAATTTATAATAAATGAGACATGCTGATTATAATCATCATCCTCAACCCAATGAGAAAAAAATCCATTCTATCCGTATGATTATATTAAATAAATCTAAATTGAGAAGATGAAAACCCATGACCATCTTCGTTTCATCTATCAATAACATATAAGAAGGAAACCGAAACCCCTACTATTTTACCTTTCCAAGATACATTTTTTACTCCATGAGAAAGGAAAGCAGTTTTTTAAGGTTAAGTATACCTACAAAATTACCAGTTATAAATGAGTGGGAATCACTAGTATCAAATAATGAAATTGTTACTGAGGATGCAATAAAGATAGTACCTCTCACTTTCGTTGAACCTACACCTACGTCCACTTAAAACTAATCTACTATATGAAGGTGAATCATTCCAAAGGTCTGTGTATGAATCCATGTAGTCTTTGAAGTATATAACTATGCTATAATAGCATTTGGAGTTGATGATCCTAGATAATATTGAGGTGTAGACATAACCTGACCGAAATTCTGTAGATAACCACAACATATATAGATGTTACACAAATATTTTGATGTAGGATAATAAATATGCATTTTTAGGACCCGTACCTAGTGAGAGAATGTTAGTGGAACACCAATATTCATAACCGGAGGTGCTGAAGAGTAATCCCGCTAAAACCCAACTCCACCACTCCTGAGATGATTCTTCCACTCACAAGTAGATATAGTGGCCTCAACATCGAAGATATGACATCATTTTTTATATAATAATGGAAAATGTATCTTGAAGAACATTTTGGTGTTAGTTTTAACATAAATCACACCATATTTTTATATTGAATTTTGTTTTTTTAAAACTGACACAAAAAATCCCATATAAAAATATATGTTGTTGGTTTTTTTAAAAACGATTCCATAAATAGAAAAAAAAATTAGTGTGAGTTTTACCAAAAACCAATGCCATAAATGAAGAAAATTTGGTTTGAATTTTCAAAAAATAGACACCATAAATGTAATAAATCTTTAGATCATATTTTACAAAAAATGATGGAAAAAACAGCTTTAAAAAAAGTCCTGATTGGGAAACCCTCGTTTTTTAGATTTGTGGAACCCTCTCTCAACTCACGATGAGCCCGATGGTGACCCAGTGATCCAAATGACCATTATTTTCTATGTTCTTATATTTTTATCATCATTTGATGATATATTCCCTTGATTTTCCATTCACTTAAATTATTTCATCATCCATGGAAGTATTTATCTTTTAAAACCATTTTTGGGCAACCATCTTCTAGGTTTGGATTTTATATATTTTTTTGTTTATTGTTCATTTATACAAACATTTTTGTTAGAACGTGTAACGTTTTTTCTTCCAACGAATTTGAGGGAGGAAGATAAAATTAAGGTTCCATTTTCCTCACTGAAATCCATATTGTGTACATTTTTTAATTTTGAAGTAAAATTATTTATCATTTAGTCACATTGTTAAGTTTTTGTTTCAATTATTTGTATGTTGTTGATTCTTATTTATAAATATTGTTCGTAATTTTTTTATTTTGATAAATATTTTATTTGATGATATGATAAAATGGTCTTGATGATATATATTATGTAGTAAACAATGATATAGTGTCATCATTAATTAATATAATTTACATCATATGTAATAACACTATATTTTTCACTTGTCAAATTAACACAATACTAAATAACTTTTGAGACAAGAAAAAACAAACTAATGTAGAAACAATGTAATTTGAAATAATAAATATAAGATGATTGAAAATAATTAAATTATAATATTAATAAACCGCATATATATAATATGAAAATTAAGAATTTAAAATTTCTAAATTCATAAGATATATAATTTATATTACAATATGATTTTTTTCAAATAAATTATGATCACATTTTGAGTAATTGACTTTAATAAATTAAATTTACCACTTTTAAGTGATTGAAATAGTATTTCCATGTATTAAATAAAATAATATCATTAATTAATTTTCATATTGTTTTGAAGTAATTTTACAGAACAATAACTGTTCAAATGCTCATATTCTTTTGAAATAGTATATTAGTATTAATTAATTTTGATATTTTTTTGATGCTTCATATTTTATTACCAATCATATTTGTTGAATGAGTTTATGTTTAAAATTTTTATATATATATATATTTAGATTTTTATACGTTTTAATATATTCACTTATTATATTGAGATATATGGTATCGAATGGACCATAATTGGATAAATTTATGAAGAACCACTAGTGAATATGAAAAATGAGTTGATGAATTCTTGGATTTTTCTAAACTAAATCATCAAAATAATGATTTTATTTTTTGTCTATGTGTGATGTTCTTGGATATGAAAAATTTAAACTCCCTATAAATCAAGGATTATTTCATTTGTTATGGTTTTTGAATTAATTATACATGTTAGATCTGGCATGGAGAAAGAACTTAAAATTCCACATCTAATGTTGATGAAAATATTCATAATGTGGAATATGATCATATTGAGGAATTAATTCATACTTTAGGTCTTGAAAACATAAAAAATAGAAACTGTTGAGTGATTGTATAGAGATTATGAGAAATTATTATTCCTAGGTTATAGTAAATATATAGTGTAATCCGAATTTTTGAGATTATTTAACTTGAAAGAATGAAATGGGTGGAGTGATAAGAGTTTCCCTAACTAACTTGACCTTTTAAATGATCTACATCTAAAAGTTAATGAGATTTTGGATTATAATTATGAGGAAATGAAAACATTAACCCTAATAGAATTGGGGTATCAAAAGATACATGATTTCCCCAATGATTATGTGAGTTATTAGAAATAATATGAATATTTATCAAGTTATCCTACATGGGGGACATCACGCTATAATATGGATTGTGAAACCCCGACCCTAGTTACTTACAGTGAGTGCATTATTTTAATACATTGGCATGATTACAAGGAATCATGTATCGAAAGACTGATCAGTTTAGCAATCTTAGAAAATAGATTATATACATGAACGTTACATTACACTTTCTAGCATACAACAAAAAAAATAATACTTTTATAATTCCATTGTTCCCATAGAATAACCCTGCATCCCAAACAAAAAACACTTCTTAGGATCCTTGGAAAATAAAACATAATAAAGGGGTGAGCTCAGATGCTCACTAAGGGTAAATAATTTAGTGGAAGCTATAAACTTTTAAGGCAAGATGTGTAATTAAAAAACAGCCTTTTAGACATAAAATTGAACATAATATGGAAAAAATAAATCAAACATTACCATATAAACATGCACATGGATATTATACTTGCCGAATAAACACATGTAATAACTAATTTTATAATGAGGGAATGTATAGTACCATACATTAATTTCTGTGTCAAGGCCTCGTGCCAGGACCTATAGGCTAACTGTAACCAGACCAAAACCTGGAGAGCCTCTGTAACTGGACTCTGACTAGGAGAGCCTCTATAACTAGACTCTAACCCAGAGAGCCTATGTAACCAGTCTCTAACCTGGAGGGCTTACTTTTTCCGTTCCCCATCCTAGAACATACTGGTCCCATACATTCATCTTAAGAAAAGGTTGAAATATAACATAAACATTCGTATTAAAACCCGCATACTAAATGTCAATACTTTATCAATAAACCATGAATGTTATAAAAATTACACATCCACATTAAAACATATCACATAACATTCAATACAATATGGAAGATTTGTATCATAATAAATCAACTTCAAACATGCTTAAAATCCATTAAAGGATGTTGACATAGATGAAAATGACCAGTAAAATGATTTGAGAGAAATACCCATTTTTAATGAAATCATTTAAAATCATCACAATTTATAAAGGTAGTCATTTAAAAGGGATTTTTGTATCAAAGTTTCCCATACCACATTGAAACTTTTTAAAGGAATTATCATTTCAAAACATTCTTGTCTTTATATATAAATCCTTAAAATCATTTTGAAAACATGGACATTAATTAAAAGGGTTTAGAAAGATAAATATTTAAAACATATTAAATGATGAAATTGTTAAATAGACCCTCCCATAAAACCTCAAAAGATTCTATATGAAATCATTTTTGTAAAATATGGGTATCTATGATAAGTATTTCCTAGAAAATACTTACACATGAACAATCTCGGATAATAATGAGATTGAAGAAATTAACCTTACCTCATTGTAATCAATCGATTCATATGAATAATAGTCAATAACCACCAAATGAATCAAAGAATATAATTAATATAAAGTGAATCATGATAATATATATCAAATGTTAGTACAAAATACACTACATGCAATAAATAAGTGGTGAACAATGGAAATATCGTGGAATTAAAAGTGAGATAAGAATCCCCTTACCACGTGTCTGACTTGACTCACTCGTATGTTAATTGTTCTTCCTGAATAATAAAATTAAGTTAATTTCTACTTTATTAAAAATGTTTTAAAATTTATTATTCCTTTTATATCACTTATTACCTTGCAATAACAATTAGTTAATTATTTGAGTTCATATCGGACATTTGTCGATGTTCGGAACTTGAGTCAAACATGAACTTGTTATAATTATAAATTGTCCATGTAGTCAAAATTACATTATATATTGAATTATATTACTCATTTAGATATCATATATATCATATATGTCCAGTATATATATGTATTTATAACAGTACATAATGTTTGGTTATAAGAAATGAAATGCACTGTTCATGGAGACGGTAAGCCGTACTTACACATGAACACTACTTTCATTTCTATTTTTTATTTTAATGGAATTAAAATATAATGATACATATTTATATTAAAATTGTAGTATAATATTATATATAATATCATTAAATCCATACATTATACATCCCACTTAATTCATTAATGAGTTATATTACTTTGAGGGGGCGGTAGTCCACACTTCCTCAAATGAAATGATCACATTTTACCCATAATGGAAACCATAAAGGTATGATATAAATGGAAAATAAAAAATCACAAAGAAAGCATTATCATAATATATATAAATATATAAATACAGTTCTCCCTTAATGGACACCATCAGAGGTAGTAGGATATAATCGAATAATCATCGTTTCGTGAGGTGTTAGTTTTCCAACCACAAAAACAGTATGTTATTACCCAATTAGATGGAGGTGTGTGTAAGTGTAGTTAGAATACTACTCTTAACAAAATAATATAATATTTAGGATACTGGTTTTTCCATAAAAGAAAGAAATAAAAAGAGTTTAGGGGTGTTGGAGAAGTAAAATAAAACAAAATAAAAGAAAATAATTTAAGAGAAACCATTACCTTTAATTTGGGTAACTTCCTTTGGTTTGAACCAAAAGGACTTTTTGAAGTGACTTCTACATAAGGTAAGGCTTCTAGGTATAATATAGTGATCTTGAGAGCTTATTTGGTCAGGTTTTGGACGAGCCAAAGGGCTTGAGGGGTGTGTGGAAAGGGTTAGAAGTGGTGTCCATTTATAAGGTGGAGGAGGGCCTCTTTAGGAAAGTGTGAAAATATTATTTTATTATATAGTGATATTCGGTTTCTAATGGTACCAAAATAATTAAAGATAAATATAAGATGACTCATGGTATAAATAAAATCATTCAATAAGAATTTGACATGTTTTGGATATAGTTTTAATATTAATAATATTATTTATTTAAATCATTTATTAATGTGGTAAATGCTACATCCTTAGTGTGTCACAAAAAAATTAATTTATTTGAGGTCTAAAAATAAAAAAAAAATATCATAATATAGGAAATAGTTTTATATTTATAATTATATTTATATTCAAATAGATGACTTATATAGCTCCATGTAAAAATTGAATTACTAAAATATATTTGTTTTTGTCATTTTTTCCTTTACTTTATGTTTGTTAAAATAAAGTGTCATTATCATTCATATGTGGCTCCATGGGGTCCCAAAATATACCCAAGGATTCCCATGGTCTTTCATGAATCATTAAATAATGATAATACAAGTGTTAAGGTAATTTTTTATTATTATAGTATTATTGTTTCCTTGAATTACCTGATTTGCCTTTATCTACGGTAAATAAAAGTCAAAAGTTACTATTAAACAAAAATTATTTTCATCTTATTGAACCACATTTTACTTACCGAGGTTAACCATGTCTCTCAGATTTTTGAAATTCAAATCACAGGAATAGTAAAATTATTATTTATAAAAATTTTCATATTCTCCTAGGGGGTGGGTAAAAAACGGTAAAAAGTTCAATAAACTTTTTATATATCTAAACATATTATAAAATGAATCAAATTAATTATATTAAAATTATATAGGTATTATTTATCTATTCTGACCTAAAATAAAATTATATAAAATAATTATTATTTAAATAAAAAGTCGGTTTTGACCAATAACTGAGTGTTTTTCACTATTTATCAAAAAATTGAATGTTTTCATAAAAATACCAAAATTTCACCCTAATCTAATTTTTATATTCTGAATTCAACATTTAAGTCTATTTTACCAAATTCAAAACATAGAAGTTGAATTTATTAATTTAAAATTAATTCTCGTTGTCAAATCCAAAAAGTGTGTTTTTAAGAAATAATAACTAACAAAAGATTGATACTTGTTTATGTTCAATGGCAAAGAGAAATTATTTACAATTAATAACATTGGATTAAATGGTAAAAATATAATCTATTGATACTTTAAAAACATTAAAATTTATAATTTAACACTACAAATTATTTTGATTAAAGAAGTTATTTTCAGTTAAAATATAGTATTTTTCACTATTCACCCAAATATGAAAGTTATCAGAAAAACACCAAAAATTTATTGAAAGTTATTTTTATGTCCTGATTCTTAAGAAGAAGTTTATTTTGTCTAATTTAATATATAAAAGTTTCAAATATTGGATTTAAAAAGGGTTCTCCATTAAAAGGCAGTAAAATTGCATTTTAAAAAAAATACTTCTTTTATCTGAAAAAATGAATTTGTTTTTTACTTATATCTAAGAAACTCATAATATGGATTGTAAAATTATAAGGATTATATTAAATTCAAAATTTAGTTAATACTATTGATAACATCTTTTGAACAGCTAGTTTGGTAAGTCGTGGTGCGCTTGAACTCGATGTTGCGTGTACTGTAAGTTATTGAATTACTCTGAAAAAATAATGTACTATGAAATCTTCAGGGGTTACATTCATCCCTCTTTCAATAAATTGTTTCCTTTCAATTTGAAATTTTTCTTCTAAAATAAAAGGTTTAAAATAGAAAACACCTTTGTCGGAAAACCCACATCAGAAATTGGGTTAATAATATTTAGTCTTAATAAGAGGAAAAGGGAAATGAAAAAGTCACCACGAAATTGTGATCTTTATTAAGAGAACATTGGTGGAAATTAGAGACACATAATTGGAGGAAAAACACAAATATTTACAATGAGTAATTTAGGTCATCAGTCACAAAAAATTTTACAATTGAGGGCCACAAATCCACCGATCTATGATGATTTAAAATATCATCGGTTCAACAAAACATAAGGTATTATGATTACACATTTTTAGTTTTAAGATCTCTTACCTAAATATTAGGAATTAATTTTTTTATAGAATAAGAGAAGATAAAAATATACTTGAAAATTAGAGTTCCACCATTTAACTAATTTCTACCACAAACTTATCTTTCACTCTAAAAGATAATAAAACTTAAAAAAGTATTCTATTTTTCCTATTCGTATAGGGTAAAAAACGAATTTATAATTCATCTACCAGAACTTTGAAAAAAACTACATTATTCATTCCAGGACATCACATGAGCCAGTCATATGTGATACACCTTTTTCGCCCTTCAGTTTTGGGTTCAAGTCTCGTGACCTTGTCGGATGTGACAGGTTCCCGTCCAACCTCCAGGTTGTACATTTTATGGAAATGCAAAAATAATATCAAACTACACTTATCCAAAATAATTCTGTCCAAAATCACAGTCCAAAATTTATTAGGAAGGTAAACACAATGAAGATCCTTTTTTCCATGTTATAATATGTGAACACCTTCATCATGTATTCTTTTAAAACACTACAACATCCTGAATAACCATGAAACCTTATTCATTAAATTCATGCTCCCTTATTTTTTAATGAATACTAGATAGACTCCTTCTATCCAAAAATGTTGTAAACTCCAATAATGATAGAATATATAAATCATCAATCAGTTTCAAGGTAGTCAAGAATATCCAATATAATTTATCCTAACCAATAATGTATTATTCCAATATCACTACCTCAGTATCAGAACCATATTATGGTTTATCTTTCTCTCAACCATATAATTTATAAAAATTTAACCTGCTATTGAGTCACTTTGTTTGGTTCCACACAATCTCAAGTCATTAATGAAATAGTACTGCAATACAATCCTTATATACTCTATAATTCTTATAACATGTACATCATTAATACAATACTAAAATGACACAATACTTTAATAACAACGTAAGAAATCAAATCATTACTCTTCATCTTTTGTAGTATCGTAACTTTATTATTATCCAATAGAAGCATTTTGGGTATACTCTGATGATTTGGACATTGATTCACATAGTGTCCCATCTTCTTACAGATGAAGCATTGTACATTAGAAACTTTTTTCTAACCCTTGAAATCAAGTACTTGGGGTCCTTTTTCTCCACACCTATAACAAACTCCCACTCCCTTTAAGCATTTACCTCGGTTATTATTTCCGTAGTTATCACATATGGGAAAATATTTCTTTTCCCTCTTTCATTTATCTATATTTCCCTCTTCCATCCTTTTCTTCTCTTTCTTCCATTCAATTCCATAGTACTCAAAGAATTATTTACTTATCTTATTAACACATGATACTATTTATTCATATGTTGAGAATACATGGGAGACTATTTCCCTTATAAATTTTGGATTAAAACCGTGAAAGATATGATCCTTCTTACTCTTTGGATCATACATATTACTGGAGTTCACATTGATTCTATTGGGCTCCATTTCTATGCAATGGAATACACTAGGTCATTTTATGAATTGTAATAAATAATTCCAAACTAGTAAAATAACTAACGTAAGTTGAACAGTTTATGAATATAATCCATAATCATAAATATTTTTTCTTTGAGGAGGTATATACAAGTAAATCCTTCATAATTATTTGTAAATAAAATTAAAATTATCCTAAGAATGTCCCCCGGGAGTGTCGTAACCAAGAGCACAGCAAGACCCACTGTCGTGCACCAGTTCCCATTCGAGTCTAGCTCAAATTAGTGTTTTTGGGTTTTAACCCTAAGTACATTTGTGCCAGAACCAGCTCTACCTTCTCGTAACCAGACAGAGATTCATTTTCATGGAAAACTCAAAAAAATCTCTACATTACCAAAATTCTAGGAAGTTATTCTATACTAATTTTCAATGTCTATCCTAGGGTAATTTGATTTAATTAGAGTTTATCTAAATCAAGTTTCCAAGGTTATTTCTAAACCTTCCTCTAATACCAATTGTAATACCTCGACCCCAGTTACTTAGACTCAGTGCATTATTTTAATAAATTTTCATGATTACAAGGAATCATGTCCCGAAAGACCGATCAGTTTAACAGTATTGGAAAATAGATTACATACGTGAACATTACATTACACTTTCTAACATACAACACAAAAAAAATCCTTTGAGAATGCCATTTTCCCTTATCTTAACCATACATATCAAACATAAAAAACTTCTTGGGATCCTGAGAAAATAAAACATTAGTAAGGGGTGAGCTTAGATGCTCAGTAAAGGTAAATAATTTAGCGGAAGCTATAAACCTTTAAGGTAATATGTGTAATAAAACAACATCCTTTTAAACATCATCCTGAACATAATATGGAAAAAATAAATAAAAAATTCTATATAAACATGAACATGGATATTCTACTAGTTGAATAATCACATATAATAACTAATTTCATAATGAGGGAAGGTATATTCCCAGACATTAATTTCTATTTCAAGGCCATGGTCCAGGACCTATGGGCTAACTATAACCAGACCAAAACCCGGAGGGCCTCTTTAACCGGACTCTAACCTGGAGAGCCTCTGTAACTGAACTCCAAACCGGAGAGCCTCTCTAATTGGACTCCAACTTGGAGGGTCTCCTGTAACCGGACCCCAACCTGGAGGTCTTAATTTTACCAGTCCCCAACCCGGAATATACTAGTCCAATACATTCATCATAAGAAAAGGCTGAAATATAACATAAACCTTCGTATTAAAATTGGATTACCGAATGTATATAATTTATCCATAAACCATGAATGGTATAAAAATAACACATACATAGTCAAACATATCACAAAACATTTAATATTATATGGAATATTTGTATCATAATCAATCAACTTCAAACAAGTTTAAAATCCATTAAAGGATGTTGACATAGATGAAAATGATCAGAAAAATGCTTGGAAATAAATACCCTTTTTTCATGAAATCGTTTAAAATTATCACAATTTATAATGGTAGTAATTTAAAAGATATTTTTGAATCAAAGTGTCCCATACAACATTTAAACTTTTTAAAAGAATTATCATTTTAAAACATTAATGTCCATATAAATAAATCCTTAAAATCATTTCGAAAACATGGACATTAATTAAAAGGGTTTATAAAGATAAATATTTAAAACATTTAGAATGATGATCTAGTTAAATTAACCCACCCATAAAACCTTAAAATATTCCTTTTAAAATAATTTTTATAAAATATGGGTATTTATGATAAATATGTCCCTGAAAATACATACACATGAACAATCTCAGATAATAATGAGATTGAGTAAATTACCCTTACCTCGTAGTAATCAATCGAGTTGTATGAAAAATAGTAAATAAACACCCAATTAATCAAATAATATCATTAATATAAAGAGAATAATTATAATATATATCAAATGGAAATACACAATACATCACATGCAATAAATAAGTGGGGAAAAATGGAAATCTCGTGAAATTAAAAGTGAGATAAGAAACCCCTTAACACGTGTCTGACTTGAATCGCTCGTATATTTCTTGTTCTTCCTGAATAATAAAATTATGTTAATTTATACTTTCTTAAAAATATTTTCAATTTTATTATTCCTTTTATATCACTTATTACCTTGCTATAACAATTAGTTAATTATTTGAGTTCATATCAGACATTTTGTCGACGCTCGAAACTTGAGTAAAAAATAAACTTTTTATAATTATAAATTGCCCATGTGGTAAAAAGTCCATTATATATAGAATGATATTACTCATTTAGATTTCATACATATTATATATGTATAGTATATATATGTATTTATAACAGTACATAACATTTGGAGATAAGAAATGAAATGCACCGTTCATGGAGACGGTAAGCCGTACGTATGCATGAACGCTACTTTCATTTCTATTTTGTATTTTAATGGAATTAAAACTTAATGATACATAGGTATATTATAATTTTAGTATAATATAATATATAATATCATTAACTCCATACTTTATACATCCCACATAAGTCATCAAGGAGTCATATCACTTTGAGGGGGCGGTAGTTCTCTCTTCCTCAAATGAAATTATCACGTTTTACCAATAATGGAAACCATAAAGGTGTGATATAAATGTAAAATAAAGAATCTCAAAGAAAACATAAAAATAATATATATATAAATAAAGTTTCATCTTAATGTCCACCATGAGAGGTGGTAGGAGATAATCGAACAGTCATCATTTTGCGAGGCGTTAGTTTGCCAACCACATAAACCTTATGTTCTTCACCAATTAGATGGAGGTGTGCGTATGTGTAGGTTGAATCCTTCCCATAACAACATTATAGTATATTTAGGATACTGGTGTTGTCATAAATTAAAGGAATAAAAAGAGTTTAGTGGGGTTCGATAAGGAAAATAAAAAAAAAGAAATGAAATGAATTTAAGAGAAATCATTATCTTTAATTTGGGTAACTTCCTTTGGTTTGAACCAAAAGGACTTTTTTAAGTGACTTATGCCTAAGGTAAGGATTCTAGGTGTAATATAGGGATCTTGAGAGCTTATTTGGGATGGGTTTGGATGAGAAAAAGGGCTTGAGAGGTGTGTGGAATGGGTTAGAAGTGGTTTCCTTTTATAAGGGGGAGGAGGGCCTCTTTAGGAAAGTGTGAAAATATTATTTTATTATATAGTGATATTTCGTTTTAATGGTCCAAAACAAATTAAAGTCTAAGATAAGATAACTAATGGTCGAAATAAAATCATCCAATAAGAATTGGATAGGTTTTTGATATAGTTTTAATATTAATAATCTTATTTATTTAAATCATTTTATTAATGAGGTAAATACTACATCATTATTGTATCATAAATAATTTAATTTATTTGAGGTATAAAAATTATAAAAAATACCGTAATGAAGTAAATATTTCTATATTTCCAATTAATATTTATAGTCGAAATGATGACTTATATAACCACTTGTAAAAATTGATTTACTAAAAGATATTTGTTTATGTCATTTTGGCCTTTACATTAAGTTTATTAAAATAAAGTTTCATTATCATTCATAATTGGCTCCATGGGGTACCAAAATCGTCCAAAGGATTCCCATGGTTGGTAATGACTCATAAAATAAGTTTAGGACAAGTTTTTTTTGATAATTTTGTATTATTATAATATTCCTTTTACCCTGAATTATCCTATTTACCTTTAACTGCGGGAACAGAAGTCAAAAGTTACTATTGACCAAAAAAATATTTTCATCTTATTGAAGAAAATTTTACTTACTGAGGTTAACTATGTCTCACAGAGTTTTGAAATTTAACTCACAGAAACAATAAAATTATGTTTTATGAAAATTTGTAAATTCTCAAAAGAGGTGGTTAAAAGACGGTAAAAAGTTCAATAATTTTTTTATATATCTAAACTTATTATAAAATGACTCAAATTAATTATATTTAACTTATATTGGTATTATATATCTATTTTGACCTAAAATAAATTTAAATAAAATAAATAATTATTTTAATAAAAAGTCAGTTTTAACCAATAACTCAGTGTTTTTCACTATTCATCAAAAATAGAAAGTTTTCAAAAAAATACCAAAATTTTACCCTAAGATAATTTTGATATTATGAATTCAAAAATTAAATATATTTTACCAAATTCAAAACCAATAAGTTTAAATTATTAATTTAAAATTAATTCATGTTGTCAAAACCAAAAAGCGTGTTTTTAAGAAATAATAACTAACAAAAGATTGATACTTGTTTATGTTAAATTTCAAGCTGAAATTATTTACAATGAATAAAATTGGATTAAATGGTAAAAATATAATATATTTATAATTCTAAATTATTAAAATGTATAATTTAAGACTACAAATTTTTTTGATTAAAAAAGTTGTTTTCAGTTAAAATATTGTATTTTTCACTATTCACCCAAATATGAAAGTTATCAGAAAACACCAAAAATTTATTGAAACTAAATTCTTATACCCCAATTATAAAGAAGAAGTTTATTTTTTCCAATTTAATATATAAAATTTTTAAATATTGGATTTAAAAAGGGTACGCCATTAAAAGGCTGTAAAATTGCATTTTTAAAAAAATACTTCTTTTATCTGAAAAAATGAATTTGTTTTTTTCATTATGTCTTAGAAACTCATAATATGGATAATAAAATTATAAGGATTATATAAAGTTCAAAATTTTGTTAATACTATTCATAACCTCTTTTGAACGGCTAGTTTGGCAAGTCGTGGTGCGCTTGAAGTCGGAGTTGCGTGTAATGAATGTTATTGAATTACATTGATGAAATAAAATACTATGAAATCATGGGGTGTTACATGGATGAAAAAGTCAACTCATATTCATTATTAGGTACTCACATCTAATTTCATTAAAAATAAATTTTTACCTTTTAATGATATCATCCAATAATTCCTTCATAAAATTGTAATAAATTAAATGTGATTCATTATAAGATACCAGAATCAAAGATCTAGATAATGCAATTTTGAACCTTCCAAAAATTACTCACTTGAAGAATATAATTTTAAACTCAATTTATTCAAAAAGTTAAGAAGAAATTAAGATGAGTGCATCTATGATGCATCACCATGGTGATTCACCATAGTTGTAAAGATTTGAAAAACAATTCCGTGATTTTTGAAGTGAAGTGACAAATATCAGAATGGGATTGTGTAATAATGGAATGAATCCCTACCTAATATTAAGTATCCCACATAGTTCAGGGCCTATTTTATTGGCAGTGTAAAATTTTTCCACACATATATGTATTGAGAATAAATAGGGTATGATGAGATTGATGATTTCTGGATGAAAATAGCCAAGAAATGATATTGATGTGCATTTTTATTGATGATTTGAAACTACTATGGAGACTTGTGTTAATGTTTTTGATGTATACAAGAAAGATTTTTTTTTGTGTGAAATGATAATGTTCACTATAAACTACATTCCTGCATATGGAAACTTATCTAGATACCATGTTAAGGGACATAAATCATGTCAAATTTGTGAATAAGAGACTTCATATTATCAATTATAGAGTGGGAGAAAGATAATATAAATGGTACATTGATGATTTTTGGGAATTTATCAAACATATTATTGATTAAAAAGGTAATTAAACCATTTACAAGAATAAAATATTCCACCATGACCATTGTATGTTGAAGAATATTACAACATGGTGAAAAGTATTTATTTGAAATTTGGAAAGAATAGAATTTATGGCCTTCAAAAAAATATCCTGATGAAATGGGGTATCTTTTTCAAACTACATTATTTGTTATTTTTAGAGATAAAACATACCATTAATGTTTTTCATGTTGAGAAAAACATATTTGATTGTTTGATTGGAACATTGTTAGATATAAAAGGAAAGAAAAAAGATATATTTCTTTCAATATTGGACTTGATACCAATGGGAATATGTTTGTATTTATCTCCCACTATGAAAGGAAATAGAACATATTTACCTCGGTATTTTCACACATTAATAAAGATATAAAAGATGAATTTTTTTCTAGTGTTTTCATGGTTTTAAAGTACCAAGTGGCTATTCTTCAAATGTGAAGAATTTTGTGTCATCGAAGGATTGTAAATTAATAGGTATGAAATCTCATTATTGTAATGTATTGATGTAATAAATTATACTAGAAATAATATATTGTATATTTATGACAACTATTAGAAATATTATCATTATATAGTGTAATTTTTTGAAATCAATTTGTAGAAAATTTATTGATCCAAATTTGTTAGATTCGCTGGAGAATGAATCTTGTCTTATTATTTGTCTAGTTGAAATTTATTTCCCAGCTATGTTTTTTGATATAATGGTTCATCTAATTATTTATTTGGTTTGTGAGATAAGAATATGTGGTCAAGTTTATTTATGAGGGATGTATCCTTTTAAAAGATATGTGAAAAATTTGAATAGATAGGTTAAAAATACTCTTTAACCAGGGGCCTCTATTGTTCAAAAATATATATCCAAAGAGGTGATAGAGTTATGTACTAATTATTTTTCTGAATTAGAGAATATTGGTCTCTCTATATCTCAACAAATTATATTTGATAGTGAAGGTGTAATGATTCACGTCTTAAGGTAAAGTTTATTCCATGTGATAATGGGAGGAAGAAACATTTATACATTTTTGAGAACAAAAATGAGGTTTAATCATATATATCATAACATATGGAAAAATTAAATTTAAAATATTGAAAAAGAAATGAAAATTGGATGATTATTGAGTAAAAAAATACATTTATTTCATGTTTTAAACATAAAGTCATCACAAGTATATAACTGCATCAGAAAAATTGAAATGGTTGGAAGGGGGATAATCTATTAATGTGATCACAGGGTCTGGTTTTTATATTAATGGTTTCAAATTTTACACAAACAAGCTTGATGAAAAGAGTAACATTAAAAATAGTGGTGTAATGGTCATCATATAAGTGCTGCATTTTTCAAGAAAAAAAGTTAAACACCTAATTTTTGCATCAACGCCATATATTTTAGTTCTTGAAGACATTTGGGAAATTGATTATAATAAATTTCTAGTCATTGTGTTTAAGTATAGTTGGGTTCCTAGTAATAGTGGTGTGAAACAAGATGAATTTTGGTTTAAACTGGTTTATTTGAAAATATTTCTTTGCAATGAGGAACCATTTATCAGGGCCACACATGCAATGAAAATATTTTATGTCATTGATCCATCAAATGACTAGTGTTCCATCATTTTTCAAGTGAAAAAAATCCATTTGGATAATGAGGATAATGATGATGTTATTGATTTATATAGAGATTCTTCTTCTATTATACTATTTCTAGATACCAATAACTATAAAACAAACATAGTGAATAAATTCAAAATGATAATGCTGAAGGGATATGGGAAAAAAATAAATTTAAATCCTAATTAATTTGGTATTTATTTATATTATAATTATTTTTTGTAATTTAAATGTGTAACAACTATATTATTTTATTACTATTGTTTACTTAATTATATATATTAGATTATTTATTTGATTTTTTCTATTAAAATTTATTATTCCATGGTTAGGGTTAAACATTTTTTCATTGAAATAACCAATGTATATTATTATATTTTTGTTTCATTTAAACATATGAGAACACCTTTTCAAGATTTGATATGTAAATTTTTAAATGTATATATATTTTTAAAAGTAATGTCAATATTTTATAGTTCACTTTGAATATTTTTGGGTTAATAATCATAACACAATTTATTTTAATATTACAATGTGTGCCACTTTTTTTACTTACATATTTTTTGTTTTACTATTTTCTAATAACTAACTTGTCTAATAATATTTATATATACAAGAATTTCATTAAATTTTCTTGTTTCAGTGATAGATACAAATATAGAGATAGAAGAAAATCTACTGTGGTATTTGTATTTTTTCATATTATAAAAAATATAGTAATAATATTATTTAAGGAATGAGAAATTTTAATAAAAAAAATTATATTACTACTAATGAGAGTTCAGTGGGGGTGTCTCTTGCTTTTAGTATTCGAAAGTCAAATTATTGAGTTGGTAAATTTGGTATTACACTTTTTCCAAAACTATGACTTTATCATGGATATTAGTTATTAAATATTAGTTTTGATGATAATAATACTAAAATTGGTCGAAATTTAATGTAGTTTATCATCTATATCTACATGAAGAGCCATTGTAAGATTATCATTTTATATACTGATTAGAAGTATATCATCAAGATGGTGACAAATAATATTTGGGAGGCCATAAATATAAAATACATCAATTGATTAATTTTCTGAATATAATATATTTTTAATGACTAATATTTTTGTTATACAATTATAGATGACATTAAATTTTGAAGAAAAAAAATCAATTTTGAAAATATATCTTACTTTAGCAATGGTTTGATGAAGGAATTTCAAAACAAAGGTGAAGAAAATTATGTGTTTGGAAAGGGACAAAATGAATGACCATTCCTCAAGTATCCATTTTTAGATTAAGATAGAATGAATAAATTTATTTCCACATTACAAGATGAAAAAGTTCAGTTATGATAACTATATTATATTATAAAATTTCTTTTATATGTACCTAATTTATTATTAGATTACTTTTTATATAATTATCAACTTGGAAATCCCATCAAGACACCCAGTTTCAAAATGTATACTCCCATAACTTATCACATAGGGGGTATAATTTATTGGAGGAAACAATGATTGAGGAAAAGTTTGAATAAATAAGATCTCACTCCAATAGTGGTTCTAATGAGGCCTAATTCGGTCCTCCAACTCCACCCACCCACCATGAGACAAGAAAGATAGAACAAAGAAGAAAAAATGAAATTTATATTATAGATAATGTTAAGAAAGTAGCTGAAATAATTATGTGTAAATAATTATTATATTTATGAATTTTTAAAATTTATAAATTAAAAAAACAAATATACCATTTTCGATTTAATATTAGGATGAACATAACGAGCATTAAACACATAATAATTTTATCTCTGAGGGTAGGATGTACATCCTATCTAATACTTTAGAAAATCCAAAACACCCTAGCCACATTAGAGGATATGAGGCAGGAGTTAGTATTCAAAAAAATTTGGCCATCAAAGAAAAAAATCAAGGAACCTAGAAATCGAATCTTTAAAAGCTCAACTGAAAGAAATGAAACAGTCCTTGGGCAATCAAATTCAAGTTGCTATAAAGCAGGCTATGTTAAAATAATTGACGAGGTAGTCAAAGTCTACGCAACCTTCCCATCCTACCCAACCTGCACAACCTACCTACTTAGATCCTCCACCTCATCTCTTGGACCCAACCTTATACTGTGAGTTATATGTATGAGATCCCAACATACATATTATAGTTTTTGGAGTCATGTATTTTTTGGGGATTCTGTACATCACTATCATGTTCAAATGGGTCAGGTTAGAGTGTTGGTACATGATACTATTGATCATAGTACTCTACTACCATTCCCTACCATGGAGGTTTCCAGAGTTGGGGATTGTCTGGGTCAATTTTTACATTTCCCATCTAGACTTCTATGTCATATTTCATATGAGGTATGAATTTTTTAAAATATTAATAACATTTCTTGGAAAATATTTATAATTTTTTCTAGCATTTAACTTATGAAGGATAATATGAAGTCTAATGAAATGGAATAAAGGAAAAAATGGTTCAGGAACAACAACTATAGATACTTTAGATATTTCTTATGGGATAGATAGATTATTTTAGGTTTCATCTATCTTGGATAATTCTTAGGAGTTTCTGATTCCAACTAATATATTTGGAAGAGACTATCCATTTAAAATACTCAGAAAACATATCATGGATCTATTTAATTATAAAGAGGTAATGACTATGTTGTAGTTGTTTTCTATATCAGTAAATTGACATTTAACTTTTTATTTTTTTAATTAAATATTTCCTAAATGGACTAAATATATTACTTTTGTAATAAGGTATCTACACACACATATTTTTCGAAATGAAACCTCATATGTTTATGGTTTTATAGGTCTAGAATACATTTCAACTGCTATGAAATTTGTGTCGACTAAAAATTGAGTGGCATATATATGTGAGATGTTATTAATGAAGGATATTGGGTGTCGGGCTATTCCATTTTTTGATGGGTATGAACATATACATAATTATGGATTGATGTTCATTATAAGGTTACTAAAGTGAACTTTTTGTATTTTAGGGGTCATTGGATGTTATGCATATTCAGCCTAAGTGAATACACATTATATTAGTTTTTCACTTTATCAGGTAGTGTTCGTAGAAAACTTTCCACCATGTTAGAAAAGTTTTTTTGTTTTTAAAAACTCATTACCTTTAATTAAAACTATTTATATTTGTGTTATTAGTGGATATATAAGAAAATTTAGTCCACGGAATAAATTTAATGAAGTTCACTTGTCAATAATGAAGCTAAATACAATCAACTATTTAAAACTAAAGGTATTTCTTTTTTATATTAAATATTATATTGATTTTTGGATATATATATATATGTTGGTTTTTATTATCAAGTTATGTTTCATTAACTGCAGTGTCATCATCAGCAAGGAAATATCAAATGTGGTTATTATGTTCTATGATTCATGTATGAGATAATGCCAACTGGTGTAATGATTTATTATGATTCGGTCAGTCATATTAATTATTTTGGATTTTCAATCATGGTATTCTGTTTTTTAATTTTATATCATTCAACATTATTATAGACATTCAATGATTTCTATTCATACACGAAATATGATCTTATGTATCTTCAATCTTTGATTGTGATCTATTTGTTAAGTGTGATTTGATTTAAGGTATGAATTTTATAATGTTTATGATTAGTATTACATTTTCCATATAACAAGTTTTCAAAAATAAATTATTTTTCTATTATAGGTGTTTGAATATAATGATATCTAGCAAATGCTTCCACAACAAACAATAATGATTATTTTGTAAGTTTTATGTATGTGTTTTTTATACTACTTTATAATATAAATGCATAGATAATTTTTTGATTAACTTGTTAAAATTATTTCTATTTTTATTTATATTTAGTCAATGATACATGTTTTTTGATGGATGTATACTTTTTTCTATTATAGGGATTTGGATTTTTACGGGTGTAATATTTAATTTTTTGATTTTTTAAACTATTATTGTCAACTTTTATAAAAACCAATGTTGAATCATTTAAAAATAATTGCACAGTTTTGGGTGTCAGTTTATTAATGAAACTGATGCCCAAAAATATATTTTTAACATCACCTTTATAAACATCAGTTAAAAATTGATGTTAAAATGGAAAAAAACCCGATATTAAATCTTGTTTTTTCACTAGTGATATTCAATTTTTTCTTTGTGAACCACTAAATATACCACTGGGTGGAATAGAAAAGGTAGAAGATACAACCTTGCATTCCATATTCATCTCTTCCCTCATTATCCAGTCTAATATCTCCATATAGGTCAAAAGAATTAGCATAAATACCCATGATTTGATATCAGGACACAAAACCTACAAGTTCTTATGAGGCCTTTTCTAGTCATTTTTTACAACCTCCGATAAAAAAATGAACCAGCTCAACAAACTTAAACATGTAAGTTGACACTAAAAACTCTCCCCACTACAAAAGTGGAACCCTAGATATTTAACCATCATCAACAACTCTGGAAAAAATTCCTAGAATAAGAGAGTCTTAAAACCTTCCCAGTCCAAGAACACATTCCCATACACATGTAACATATAACCCAACCAATTTTTTCTGGGAACCTCAATTCTGAACACTAAACACTTCACCTTTACATTCTCAATTATATAAAATATGTTGTAGATCTGATCAATATTATCAAGATAGTCCTTATTATCTTGTGGTTCATTCAATCCTTTATAGGATGACACCTTTCTCATTCAAAAAATCCCATGATCAATTTCTGTCTCCTCTAACTCTTAGTTATACATCAACAACAATGTTATGAACATGTGGAACATTATGGTTGATATAACGTAATACCCACAGGATATCCTCGATGAGGCTCTAATCCATTGGAGTATAACCTTGATAATAATCAGCTGCACCCTCATGAGAAACTAGTGGAACACACATTGTAGTCATACTAACTTACATTGAAACAAAAGGAATTATTTGAAAACATAAAAATATCAGTTCAAAATAGAAAATCCACATGCCAAAACTAAGATCAACAAAAGTAAATCATGAAGGGAGACTCAAATCCCAACATCCCTTGGTAACATGAGTTTCACTATAGATAGAGTTTTCTAGTAACTTACTCCAATATACTGCTCTCAAGTCCCGAAAATCCTATCTCTAGTCTACTATACATCCCAGTACAAGGAACCTTGAGAGAAGACAACCACTGATACTAATATATAATGAACCAACATGAATAACCACTCAAACTGGTAGCTGACACAACCCACCAAATACACAAAGGGTATTCCCGTTTCCAATGGGATGGCGACTAAAACCCAGGCATCGAAAAACAAACATGTGGAATGATTTATCCAAACATGAAGTGAAGACATATTGGAACATATATATAAAATATAGAAAATGGAGGAATATATATATATATGAAATAAATATTAAGAAACAATGTAATCAAAGAAAATAAATAGTATAATAAACCTCCAAGTACATGTCCAACTGTAAAAGAAAAAAAACCAAAATTGATACTCCAATAATCTCTAAGTGATAACATGAGAAAACCCATACAATATCACCATACAACAAACCCAATACATATTATAGAAAACACATCCACCTCATCATGGATCCTTGCCTTTCTTTACATCTAAATGAATCCAAATGACTACATACCATTAAAGAAGTGATCAGGGTGTGAGCTAACAGGTGTAATTGGATCTCACCCATGTATTATATAATAATCCTTTGTATAATAACCCAAGTATGTTCATTTTAAAATTAAACATGTCATGATAAAAAAAATAAGTAGGTTTATCAAAATTGTCGTAAATATTTCTTGTTTTCTATCAATCACAAAATAAATATAGGTATATAAATTTCAAGAATAATTTCAATAATCATTTTTCAAAATTCAAATAATTCATATCAAAGAAAAAATATTACAAATCCAAGAACATGTAAATAAGTACATGTAACTCAATAGGTCATTCTAAGAAAATTCATACTAGGAAAAATTATTTGAGCACAAAAAGTCACAAGAACACTGTATTAAGAAGAAGTGGAACACCCCTTGAGTGAACACCCCAACAGTTACAAGAATAAGTCCCTAATATGATAGGTCTATGAAATAGAGAAAATCCCTATGATCTTACATCCCCATGGTAATATAGACAGAGGATTAAGTTAAATATTCTACCTACATACCCAATTCTTCCCTTATGATACATTTCATAAATAATTTAAATTCTTGGAAAATACCTCTTTTCTATTTACAAAAAATCAGATAAAACCCCACTTTTTCTCAAAAATCCATTTGCAGACACAAAAAATTCATTCCTAATTCCTTTATAAATGAATTTATAAAAGCACGAGAAAGAAAATTTCATCAACACATGCTAGATATGGAACCACATGCTTCAATACTCAGGGTGACACATGCCATTGAAGGATCCACCAACAACAGAAAGAAACAATAACCAAAGAGTCCCTAGAATAAATATACACACGTAAGAATTTATCTATTTTAACAAAAATAGTTCTAGGATAGGAGGAAATGAAACATAACTCAGAACTCACTTACATCGCACCACAATCAACAATGGAAATGACACCCTAGATACGACCATACCACACATCTAGAAATAAACAAGAAGAAAAATCATCATTTGACCGTGGATCTAATAACATAGAGCCATGGTGTTTCTATGATAAATTTAAAAAATAACCAGAGAGGTTCACTCACCTATAAGGACACAAACCAACCACCAAAATGATCAACCACTGAATAAATCAATTTCGATTGAATAGAGACTCCAAAAATAACTGAATACGAGTTATAGGTTTAGAGCCAAAAGATTTGTGGGATAATGAAATAATTTTTTTTAAAAGAAGAAACCTAAAATCCCACCTCATGATATTTACATGATGTGTAACTCCTTTATATGTCATGTAATCCATGATGATCAATTACAAAAAAAACCCACCACCATTTTATTAAAAAAATATTGTTTTTATTACATGTCGTGTAACCATTAAACAGAGCAAACCACTTTCAAGTTGTGTAAATAGTTCATGACTTGTTTTAGAAAACCAATTACACATTTTATAACCCCCTTACATGTTTTATGACATTACATGATAGGGAATAAAACTTAGTGTTCTTACAAAAATACTTATAAACACCTTGATCATCCTCTAAACTCAAAAAGAACCCCCATGAATCCATTACCACAGTTAAACATGCACTCCATTAATTTAAAGAAACATCCATCCATAAACATTAATACATTTCCACAAAAAATTAAATTCATCATAGGGAGTACTAATATTCACCTAAATAAAGGTAGAAACAATTAAATGGAATGAGACTACATAAAATTAGGTAACATGATCTTACATGGTTCTTATAGTATTTTTTTCAATTTTTTTAATTTTAATAGAGTATCAAGCTTCGTTCAAACCATATATTGTGCTCGTTGTAAAATATAAAATATATTTAATTTATTTAAATACAAATATATTATAAAGTCTAAAGAATTTATTTTCCATTATAGTAATGGTGTTACGTGTCATACAATCTATAAATTATGATGTTCATAATTTAAAATTAGAGGGTCTTTAATTTTAACTCCATTAAATAAACTAAATCATCTCAATTTAATCTTGATCTTGGAAATAAATGGTTTTTTATTTAACGATACCCTTTTTTCAAATCCCATATCATGAGAAGGGATAATAAAATTTACTCTTGATAAGAGATAAGGGAAATAAAAATCTCTTATGGAATTATAGATAACTAGGATTCTAAGTCGAAGAACATTGGAGGAATGTGATGTTGTGTCCAAATAAGAAAATGATAAATAATTATACATAATAATAGAGGTCATTCATTACATGAAAGTGCATTAACAATATAAATTTAAGTACTTCAAAACATAATTAAATTATTAATATAAGGAAGTAAACATACATTATATATTTTTTTGTTTTATAATCACAATTTTATCCTTTGGTTGTTCTTCATTAAATTTCCACTTTATCTATTACTATAAGAAATAAAGATGAGTTTTTTGCATGAATCACTATCAGATAATAAATTCATAATTTAATGTTTTTTCATTCTTCTATATCTTGTTATCATTATAAAAAATTCTTATCAAAGGCAATCCAAGATGAATTATTCATCAAATGGTGAGGTAATATATTAATCTCTAAAAGCTCATCAAAATTTCAGATTAAAGAATTTAAAAAATCAATAAACTTATCTTCCATCAAGATTATAATGATTCAAAAAATTAGACATGTGGTAAGTAAATATCCTAAATGAACTTATAATTAACCTTCCAAACAATATAAATTATCTTGTAATCCTCATATATCAAAAATGTGAATACCTTCATCATGTACTTTAATAAAACATGGTAATAACATTATATACCATAAAACATTATTCAAAGAATTAATTCTTACTTATTCATTAAATAAAACATATATTATTTGATATATTTTTCAATCCAATAATGTTTTTAAGTCCATTAATGATAGCATAATCAACATGGTCAAGAAATCATTAATAATTTCTAAGGTAGCATGTAATATACATTTTACGTTTTCCATATCAATCATATATTTATCCAAAAATTATTATCACAACATCCGGAACATATTATGTGTTATCATTCCTTCAATAAAGTATTTTTAGAGAAGTCAAATAATCCACTAAATCAATTTCATAAGTCATTATTATCGGTCAACATACACGTTTGGATAATTAATGAAAAATATAGTTATACAATTCAAAATTATTATAATAAGGATTTCATTGATAAAATACCCAAAATATATAATTCATAAATAAAAACACAGGAACCTTAATCATTCCCCTTAAATTTTGGAAATATAATAATCCTAACCATGATCCATTTGCTATATTGGAGGTATATTTGTTTGACATTTCGGGAATTAATTTTATTAGTTCTATATATCCTTAAATTTTATGCATTGAGCATCTGGAAAATTTTTCTTTCTCTATTAATAAAATAATGGTGTCATTTATCCCAATACTTTTAGAAATTTTTAATTCCATATAGGCATATTCCAGAGTTTTTTTCACGATTATGAAATGTTGGAAAATCTTTCGTTACCTTATTCCCTTTATCCATATTTTTACCTACCACCCCCTTCTTACCTTTCCTCCCTTCAAACCCAGAACACAATGATAATTCCTCATATATATTGTTATCACAAAATTATTTGTCCACATATGATGATAATGATGGGGGACTAGTTCCCATTGAAATATTTTCTTAATACAATCAAATAAACAATCACACTTACTCTTTTGACTATGTGAAATTATTTTGTTCCCATTCTTTCTTCTAGGTACAATTTATACATAATTTCACACACTATATTAAATCATATCAATATGAAACATAATATTTAATCACAAAACTAGTGAAATACAATATATAAATTAGAAATTTTATTAATATAGAATCTCGTAATCATAAACATGGTTTCCTTGGGGATGTTTTTATTTTCCGATCCATCCTAATGGTTTATAAACAAAATGTAAATTTCCATAAGTATATCCCATGGGAGTGTCAAAATAGGTATGTAGTAGGTTTCATTTTCATGCACTAGGTGACAATAAAGTTTAGTCTAATGCACTCTTTTATGACTTTTTACACTTTGGTACATCAGTTCTAAAACCACATGCACTTGTAGTATCTAAGAAGTGACGTATTTTCTTCGAGAAACGACATAACATATTCTTTAAAAAAATATCTAAGATATTATTCTATACTTATAAAAAAATTATATAATAATATTTTTTTCCCTAATCTATGTTTTCATAAATTTAGTTCCAAATATTTCTACTAAACTTCCTCAAATACCAACATTAGAGATTTCGACCACATAATCAAGGAGCTGGTGTCTACTTTTCTACACTAATATAAGATACAATGAATTGTATCCTGAAAGACCGAATTGGTTATTTGTATTGGTAAACTAGATGCATATATATAATTCATATAAAAATTGAAAAAATAAAACATATTTAGTATTTTCTTTAAGAACTCCATTATCCTTCTTAGTGTATCCCTACAAATCAATCAAAAAACATTTCATTGTATCCTAGGGAAAGTAATATATAATAATGTGGTGAGATCATATACTCAGGAAGTTTATTCGTACAATAGTATATGGGGAAAAATAAGGCATAATTTGTATATAATGGTAAATAACTAAAACACATTCCATTTAATTAATAACATGGGAATAACATGGTTGGAAAAAATAAAGATCAAATAATTCCATATAAATAATCACATGATTTGGGAATATAACCATGAGTATTCTAAAAAATTGAATAATAAAATGGAATATAAATATCTAAAATATATATATGTAATTCATAATGATGGATATCTATAACACACCACTGTGTATAATTGAATGTAAAACAAATAACATCGAGGCCTTTTACAAAGACCTCTATATAAATATTCAAGGCCTCATCTAAAAACTAGTATAGTTTCTCTAATGGGACTAACCGATTCATCAAGGGGATATAAAAGGCACCTCTAATTAATTAATTACTCATATAAATGAGGTGAAAAATAATTTATATAAAAACTAATAATGAAAACCTATCAGAAAAGATGTTAATAACTACCTAAATCAATTATCATGACCATAAACTATTTAGAGTAATATGATGAACGTTATCAAAATTTAATATCCATAGTCAAATTTTCCATAAACTATTAGAAGAGAGAATAATGATGATATAAATACAACATATCCCAATGGATAAAAATCAAATTAGTGGTGTGATGTCATTGGTGAATATAAATACCATAAAATTTCATTAAAAACATTTTTGAAGAAAATTAATTTTCATTTTGAAAATAAACTTTTAAAAAAATTAGAAAAATATTTTAAAAAAATTCTTTTAAAATAAAAATTTAAATATTGTAAAATATGTTTCAAATCATTTAGTGGTACTAAAGGTGTAAAATCTCATTCATGTCGTACATGTTAAAAGAATGATTTTTTTTGCATTTTATGTAAAATAAATATGGGAATTGTTTTCCAAATGATATGAATATTCCTTTAAAAATATATTTTTAAAAAGTAAAAAATGGGTGAAAACTTATTTAATAAATAACGTTTAATAGGTTGAAATTTTTTTTAATAAATTTTCAAAAATCATGGGTTTTGTGGAAAATGGATTTCTGACCGAAGAGAGAAACAAAGACAAATTTTATTGAAAACAAATTCTAAAAAATTTTAAGTTACAATCACTGAAGAAATGTTAATATTACTTGAAAAAGTTAATAAATTACTAGATATGTATAAAATATATTGATTTTGAGCTATAAATATCAAATAATTCTCTTAAGGGATACCTATACATAAATAATCCTGAATAATGAGGAGATTGTGAAATAAACATTCACCACTTTGGTAACATTTGAATCATAAGCCCCATAAAAAATGAAATAAAAGGAAATTTTAAATATCATGAATATAAATATATTCATTATATAACATATCAAAGGATAATTATATATAAAAAAAATAAAAATAAGTGGTTGATGAGGAATATGACTTAACTATGTAAAATTGTTACGAGAAAACCTTACATCAGATTTGGCTTCCTTAATTTTATTCTAAACCTTTGGTTTAATAAATATAGGTTTAATATAAATATATTTAATATCCATAATATTATATCGCATAGTATATATTATTTACTTATAGTATTTTATCACCTATTTATTAACATTATTTCCTTTTTTTCAGTTTTTTCGGTGTTAGTTTCCTTTTTTTGTTCAGTCGCATTTTTTCATGAAATATCTTGTTATTTTACGTAATATATATATATATATATATATATATATTCTCCAGAATTATAATGATGTTATAAATATCTTATTTACTAATTTGATAAATTTTTAGATATATTTATGAATGTTTTACATGAAAAATTAGTTGTATCGCTATATGGAGATGAATTCCATATATATACATGAGCAACAATATAATTCCCTTAACAATTGAAAGGGTAAGGAAGTGGGTAATATATAAATTTTATATAATAAATAAAATTCCATATATATTAAATTTATTAAAATGTTTTATCCTTATTTCGTTTTTTATAAATAGTAAGTGAAAAACAAATCTCAATTCTTTGGGAGGCAATAGTCTTCTATACACACGAGTGATGTTATGGTATGTGAAATGAATTGGAACGTAATAAGGTTCAAGTGATATTAAAATGACTTAAAGTATAATAATATCACAAATATCATATACATTTGGTAAATCAATCATTATATAAATCATTTAAAAAGTTTTTATATAAAATAAACACCATATTTTCGCAAGGAGGTTGTTTACTGCACACAAGATCAATAAAATTATTTCCCTTTTGATGGAAGTGAGGATATATAAATATATATATATATATATTTTATTATAAAAATCATAAAAAAATTACAATATATGAGAGATAATATAATTATTATATTTTTTATTTAATAAATTATTTAATGTGGATTAATAATAAAGAATATTAAATATCTTTGTTAAGATAATTACCGTCTCTAATAGAAATATCCTTTGGATCTCCTATTATGGACACTGGGGTTGGTCTTTTGATAGTAATAATGGCTCTATAATGAATATGAGGGAATTAGGGAGATATTTTAGTAAGTTTTACTCTATCCAATTTTCTTGGTTTGTGTGAATATGTGAAGGTAGGAAGATCCCTTTTATAAGTGGGGAAGGGGAAACCTATTGGAAATTGCTTGGAAATTTCCCAAAAAGAATCCAAAATAGTGAAGTCATTTGCAGGGTAAAATTACCTAAGTGACCATATATTTGAAAATGGGAATTATAAGTTGTAAATATTTCCATAATATATTATTTTTTCATTTTTTGGTCATTTTATCCATTAACTTTTTTGTTTGACCCCTTAAAAAATGCATTTTTACCTTAACTCCAGAAAATAATTTTTCCGATTCTCACTAATCATTTTGGTAAAAATTTAAGTTTAAATTATTAGATTATATAAATTATTATTATTCTAAATATGTAATCTAATTATAAAAGTTCCATTCATATAATTTCTAAATATTATTTAAAATTAATCTTATAGATTTCTTCATAAATCAAGTTTTCAAATAGAAAACGTATAGAAGTTCACAATGATTTTATATCAAAATTTAATGTGAAAATAATTTAAATGAAATAAATTGGATTAGTAGATATATTATTGAACAAATTTTAGATTAATACTAATTTAAAAAATAAATGAACTTTATAAATAATTTTATTGAAAAATAATTTTTCAATTAATATTCTGTATTATGCACTATTCATCCAAAAATGTAAAATTTCAAAAAAAATCACAATATATGATACAATATATTTTATCTATGATTATTTAGAAAATGGAATTTATTTTTAAAACATATTTTCGATAAGTTTTAAAAATTATTATGCAATTATTTTCACAATTCATGACTAATACGCCTTTCAAAAAAATGCATTATTTCGAAAAACATTTTTTTATAAATAAAATCATTATTATTTTATTTATAATAAATAAAAAAACATTTAATTTACTTTATAGAAGTGTAAAACATGATGTTTTCATAATTTAGTTAATACTATTTATTCCCTCTAACTTAACAGATTATTTATTATGGTAATGTTTCTATTATAATATTTTAATAGTGTATCTTGTTTCTGTCAAACCTGATGTTGGTTACATTACCAGTAATCTAAGAGATTAAATTTATTTAAGAATATATATATCATAAATTATCAGTATGTTGTATTCCCTTTTATTCTTTTTTTTGTATGGCATAAAATTGATCAAATATTATGTTCTAATTTTAAAATTTTTCCATGCTATATAATTTATTTGGCTAAGTCTGTAACCTCTAGGTGAACCTCTTTTTTAAGAAAAAAATATATTTATGAGACTTTTAATTGATTATTGTGAACTAAACATGATAAAAATCTAGAAAAGATATCAAATACCATATATTGATGGTTTTTTGATCAATTGTGAGGATCTCATCTAATTTCTAGGATTGAACATTGTTTTTGATATAATCAACTAAGGATTAAGAAGAAGGATATGACCTAGAAAACATTTCATACAATATTTGGACACTATGAGTACATATATATTTAATTTTGTCACACAAATATCCTCTCCATCTTTAGGTATTTAATTAATTGTGTTTTTAGAGCTTCCCTTGATCAGTTTTGAGTAATATTTATAGAGGATATTATTATTTATTCAAATAGATATGAAGAGAATGATGATCAATTGAGATTTATGAAGAAGACACTCCAGAATGAGAAATTGTATGAAAAAATAACTATGTGCGGATTTTTGATGTAAAAGTTTTCATTTTGGGGTCATATAATCCCAATAGAGGGTATATCTTTGGAACCATCAAAGATTGATGTTATTGAATGTTCGCCCAAAATAACCAATGTTACAGAGATCCAATGTTTTCTTGGTTTGGATAGATAAAACCAATGGTTTGTGGAGAATATCTCATGACTCTCTAATCAACATACTAATCCAAATCCAAAATTTACATTTTCCTTTGAAAATATTAATTTGAATAAAATTTCAAGGAACTGAAGATAAGGTTAGTCATCACACATGTAATTTCCTTACCTTACTATGGAGAAGGGTTTGTAAACAATAATGACATATCAAATAACAGACTGGGATGATTTATTATGATGAATGTCATGGTAATTTATTATTCTACTTGAAAATTTAGGGTTCATGATTAAAATTACCTAACTCATGATTTGGATTTAGCTACCGTAATTTTTTCATTAATTATGTGGAGGAATTATTTTTATGGATAAAGGTGTGATTATTTTTTAATCATAATAGATTAAATTATATATTCACATAGAAGGAGTTGAATATGTTCTATGTATGATGGTTGGAACATATTAAATATTATTATTTTCAATACATTACCACCATGGGAAAGTGAACAAAGTGGATGTTGTTTTTAATCAAAAGTACCATTTTAGCTTATCTATGAAAAGGATAACAAATGATCCCATTTTTTTGGATTTTAAAATTATTCATATAAGAATATTGAAGGAAGGGGATAAATATTTTCTTTCTCAAATGTGTTTTTGACAATAAATCCAAGTGATGATTAATGTGGCAATGGAAGATATAGAGTTGTAGAAGAATGTAGGAAATGATCCAAGTTTAAACGTTGATTGTGATGGAATGATAATGTTTGAAAACCATGTCTGTGTTCCATATATACGATATTTGGATAATGATATATTAGAGGGATCTTATAGTTATTTATTCAATATTCATCATCAAAGTACAAATATGTGTACATATATTAATGATTATTACTAGTGGGATGACACAAAGAGGGATATTGAAAAGTTTCAAAATTAGTTCTTGGTTTATCACACGTTAAGGATATGAGAAAAAAATTAAGGTGATGTTAAAATCATTACCCCTACCATAATAGAATTAGAAAAACATCATTATGGATGTTTTTATCAAACTGTCCAAAACATCAAAAGCCCATAATAATTTTTTGGCTGTAGTTGATCACCAGAAGAAGTAAGTAAACCTCATTATTATGAAAAAATATTTATTTCAAGATTATATTTCTAGAATTTTAATTAAGGAAGTATAAACTTTTCAGGGAGTACAACATTCTATTATATATGATAAGTATCCTAGATTTTCCTCGATGTTCTCGTGAAGTCTTCAGTAATTCTTGATAAATAGTTGAGATTCAGCAATACATATCATCCTGAGACATATGATCTATATGATAGAACCATTATAACACCACAGAATAGGATGATATTGTGTTATATGGAATTACAATGTGGTATATATCAATACTTTCCCACAGTTTAGTTCTATTACAGTAATATCATTCACTTGGTATTTCAGGTAACTACTGATGAAGGCCTCTATAGAAAGAATTATATATCTATATCATAATTGGATGAATATTGAGAAATAAAGAATTTGGAAACTATGATGGTTGTGGAAATGGAATCGAATGTTAGAGTCATTCATTATCACATCAAGGCATCTCTATATTGATTGAATTTTTTTTCTAATAATCATTCGTGTGATCTATAATATGAAATTGTTGATAATATTTTTCTATGAATTTCCCCATTGTATAATTTTATGAGATTAAAAAATAATGTAATATTAATCCCTTGGTATATAGTCCATTTAAAGGTTATTGATCAAGTATGGATAATATCCTATCAATTTCCTCTCCCATGAAACCTCTCTCATGTTCCTGATGTGTTCTTTGAGTCTCTCTAGGGAAAGTATATACCTGACCCATAAAAAGTAATGAACTCATAGTTCATTACACTATATAAAATATCATTATTATGAGGAAAAAACAATAGAGATTTCGAAACATAGAGAGAATGTTCTATGAAATAAGACCAATCACTTGGTCATTGTTTTTTAGTGAAACCACCAATTTGAGGAAGTTTCATAAGAACCCAAGGAAATGTTGAGGAAGAAGTATCCTGAATTATTTTCACCATGATACCAAAATTTCGATGGTGAAATCCATTTTATGAGGTGTTGAATGGAACACATCGATATTTTATGAAATATTTTTTTAAAATAAATTTAATTTCTTGGATGGATTTTGTTACACACAACACTGAGTTTAAAAAACAATATAATATTGTGATATTATTATTTAATTTGACAGTAATCGCATAACTGAAAAACTAGAGGGTAAAAATATAAATAACTAAATTATAATAATTATATGGCTTAAACATGTAAAATATTAATAAATTTGTTATCAATTGATTAGAAATTAATAAAATCATTAAAAATTAAAAGAAATCTTAAAAAACAATTATTATTTGTGCAATGTGTTTTTATCATAAAAAATTAAATTAATAAATAATTGTGAATTATTTTAATGAATTTTTTATATAATTCATACAATAAAATTTTATCTCACATATCATAAATTTTTAAGGCATTGGATAAGAACAAATCATGTTTTATTCTTAAAAAGTATATTTTTTAAAAACCAGTTTCATCATTTTTTTCATAATTATTTTAAAATTATTTCTTTCCAATTCTCAAAAAATAAAATAAAAAATTTAATTGATTTTCTAAATCAATCTGATAAAATTATCCTATAGTATATATTTCAATGTTTTTGGAAGTATTTATTTTTTAATCAACAGTGGAAAATAATGATCGTTATTTAGAATTGTGTTATTTGCTTAAATAATATAATTTTTCATAAATGGATTAAATGTAAAATTAGATCAATTATTTTATTATAAATATAATTTATGTCATTTGAATCATGTTCAAATTGGATTTTTATGTAAAAAAATTTGTAACTTATGCACAATTTTTTTAGAAAACAGTTTTTCATCATATATGTAGGTTTAATTTTAAATTAAATTATATAAAATATATAAATTTAATTATTTTAAAATCAAATAATTATATTTTTTAAAATTAATTAATATTATATAACATTTTGAACTCAATATTTTTCTTAATGAGTAGTAAATAAATAAAAATTAATTATCATGGTTAAGGTTAAGATTAGCATACCTGGGGGGGGGGGTAAACAAAATTTTTAGGGTAAAAATTGAAATTATATTAATCATATTTTTGGAAACAATTTCACCTTATATTATCTCATATTAAAATAAATTTCCATCTGGAATCATTTTTCTAGGGAAAGACTTTATCATTTTTTTAGGAAATTTCTATATGGGTTCCCTCCCCCCTTATAAAAGGATAACTACTCTCTTCTTTTCTGTACACTTAGAAAGATTATTTTTTTATAAAAAAATATTTAATTATCTTAAAATTTCATATATTTCTCATTTTACTATAAAATAATACAAAGAATTTTTTTAAACATAATGAGGAGTTTAGAAGAAGTGTTTCATTCTTAACCGATCATTTTTCGTTATTTTCTTCTTCCACCCACTTCACATATTCTTAAAATATTGTAAAATTATAAAACCAGTAAATTCAATATGATGATGTTTTATTATATTAATGGAATAAACTATATCTATCTCATATTCTGTCAAATTGGAAACAAAACTGTCGATCATGTGTAAGGAAGATTGTCGCCTAGCGAACCGATATATGTTATTTTCTAGCATCGCCTTTCACAGAAGGATATAATAATGAATTTAATATATATATTTGATATATATGTTATAATTAATCTAATTTATTTATAATATCAAATCAAACTTCTTACCTTCCAATCTATTGAAATAAGATGATGTCACTTCTATGTATGTGTGGACCATCACCTCCACAAAGAGATGTGATATAGTTTTCATTTTATTTTAAAATATATGGTAATAAAGAGATATTAGAAGTATATATATGATATATTTTATAGAAAAAATATTTTTGAAATTTGAATTTATATTTACCAATATTTCATTCCAACATTTGACGAAATGGTAATTTTGGTCATGTGTTCGTAAGGAATAACATCTCCATGAATAATATAATTAATTTCTCCCTCTAACTTATATGGGTGATTATAAATATGTATATAATGAATATATATTATATTTATAGCATTATTAAAATTATATATATTATGGAAACATAATAAATTTATAAGGACCAAAACTACCATACTAAAACAAACCTGTATAACGATCCAACTACTAACCAAAACAGTGATTTTACAAAATAATTATTAATAAATGAGTGATAAAAGGTTATAGGTGAATCATATATGGTATGATATATGTTAATATGTTTATGAAATGTTTTTATAATAAATATATATATTTATTATATATATTTTTAGAATGTACACAAAGGAATCTCAGACTTTAGGTAATGGATTTTCATCTAACTATTATTTTTGAGTGACACAAGCCATATTCCCAACTTGATTAATTTATGTAGTATAGAAACTAAGAATGAATGAATTTTATGAATAATATTTTCAAAATTATGGGATATAAACACCTCTGTTATTTCCATCATGGGGATTATGATTCAAATGTTACCAAAGTGGTAAGGGTTGTATGATATAATCTCACTACTTATTAGGGTTTTATATAATTTTTCTTTTGATGTTGAAATATTATGATCTATATCTCAAGAAACTCATCAATTATAAATTAAAATATTTATTTATTTAAGTTAAATTTTTTTCTTTCATTTATCTCCTTCATGCACTCCATAGTCTAAATTAATTTCGTTAAGAAAAAATATACTTCATTTCACTCTTTATTCAAAAACCATTCTATTAAATGTCTATAAATTATAATGTTATCTTAAAGAATTATTTTAATATTATCCAAATATTTTTTAAAATATTTTTTTCTATATTTTAATTATTAGTAATTTGTTTAAAATGAATCTTACATTTCATTTTCTAAATGAGTTACTATCTTATTTTTTACAAAACAGTGAATGTAGTATATTATTTTAACTTATATTGAATGTACATAATTTCATACCCTCATGAACTCTCAATGATTTAATACTTACCATATAATTTCAATTATTATTTTCATGTAATTTATTTATTATGGTTTTCATTATTTTTATATTCTCAATAAGTGGCATAAAATGTGATGGATATTTTCCTCGATAATTTTTTAGTGGTATTTATATGTTGTTTCTATTCATTAAGGACATCAAATTATATTTTTATTATGATTTTCATAGTATAAAATCTATTGATAATATCATTATTTATTATCTTGATGGATTATTATTATGATGTAAACCTGTTATTAAAACAAATTCATTTTCAAAGGGGTTATGATTTGATAAAGTGATGAAATGTTTATGAAACCAATGTCATTTCCATGGGTTCTTCCATGACGAAATATTTATAATAATAGTTTCTAGTTCATGGGTTATGGTATGTTGAATGTTTTATGATCTTGTAGAACACATCTCTATGATTTTATTTTGTGATTTGTGGGTCTTAAATTATATAACCCCCTGATACATTGGGTAAATATAGATATCTCATGAGATAAACAAGATAGGAATGGTGAGTGAACCTAGTTCAGTATGGTATTATGTCCACCGTGATAGTTTTGTGAGTTAACCTTGACTACTATGATAGTTTAGAGAGTGTACCCATTCCACTATGATAGTCTTGTAAATGAACCTTTATTACTAGAGAATGGTTTTTATGCTTATATGAAATCCAAAATTCATTGTCTTATGCCAATTTTATTCTCTTATGGGTTATTTTATTTGATTACTCTATGATTATTTTCTTATGAACTACCAAATATTATTCCATGACTTATTATAATGATCTATGATATATAGGGTTTTGTTTTGAAATTTTATTCTCATGTTCTCTTACCCTTATTCTAAATGTATATTTTTACCTAAAATCATTACCCTTACTGGGAATCAGGGCTCACCCTTTATAATGATTCCTTTCCAAATGTTATTAAGAAAAGCATTATGTTTGATATGTCTGAGAATTCATTTTCGAAATAAATTAGTGTGAGAGGATGTATTTCACTTTTGAGCCAGTTATTTATGTATGCTTACATCCAAATATACTTTACCTATATGATTTTGGTTTGATAAAATATTTAATGTTATGAATATTCATATAGTAATATGTAATAACATAATATGAAATGTTTCAATATCTTTAACTTTTTATATACAATAGCCTTACCCATAACCGCTAGTCATGAGCCTCTCATCCATACCTAAAAAAAATATGAATCCATCCTATGATATTAACAAATCATTTTATATTCCATACAAATTTAAGGTTACATGTAACCACAACTGGTATCTTCACCAACTTTAGTGACCCAATCCACAGTAGATCCAAACATATAAATGGTATAATATATCCCTAGATCCATCTCTAGTGTGATCAAGGCCATCCTATTTCATTACCATGGGAACTCTCGATCCCTATACACTTTATCTGAATAAACACTTTCATATCGGTATGACCAATCATTCAATACCAAGAATGTTGTTATATATTATTGGGAACATTGGCCTCAAAACATTGTGTTACCCCTTGAACTTGATTTTACCATCCATGGTCACGCCCCTCTATGTCTCATCTAGTCTTAACCCAAACCATGATCTCATATCACAAATAAAAACACCGAAATAATTAATTGTAATTATTTATAATAATTGTTAAATTTAATCTAATGAGGTATAGAAATATAAAAACTCACCCTGAAATGGTACACCAGTAAAACCGTAAAAAATATCAATTTTTTTTCATCTGGGGATAACTTCAATCCAAAATGAGAAAAATAGACATCATCTAATGGATATTATAACAATATATTTCATTGTCATCCTTAAACCCAATCACGGAGATACCAAAATTAGTAGCTAATGTACAAGAATAAGGATGGAAAGGATCAAAGGAATAAACATTCCTCTAACTATCACCAAAACACCTAGATCATCGTTTCCCAAGGATAATTATAAAGAGAGATATGGGGAAAGGATACTTCCAAGGGGACCTTCCTCACATCCATTTTCACACTAAATCACAAGAGGGATGGCCAGGAAAAGAAAATCCTGTTATTAAAAATCATAGAAAAAGTGAATTTCATGGCATTATAAAAGTATCAAAATGTGATTCTAAAACCAAATAATGGTCAAAGAATGATCTAAACCCTAATTGAATGAAACTAATTCTATGAATACTAATATGGGGTCCATACGTCCCCTTTAGGGTACTCAATATAGGGTGACCCCTCTATTCATGGTATGAACATATTCCATAGGAAAAACCAATATCAGACAACCCAAACCTTCATGGGGTGGCCCCCTACTTCATGGCATGATAGCCTTCTCTATTCAGGAAACATGAACTGGTCCTCTACATAATGACCCTTTTAATGGAGTGAACCTTGGGGTTATTTTATTTATTATCCTTTCTCATGGAATTATATAATGGCATTATGCATGTTATCCAAAACCAATATATAAGTGTATCTTATGGAATAAAAACCTCACCACAATGTGGTCATAGGTAAATATTTTATCATTTCAAAAAATCTATATTATGGTTCATCTTCCTAGAGTGACACTATCTTACATTGAGTAATCCAACACAATGGTTTTAGCTTTTTCAAAAAATTTAAGCATATGGGTGATCTTCATAAGGTGACACCCCAACCATAGTCTGGCTTCTTTATACCCTTATTTATATACACCCACATATATTTTCCCCATATGAAAGGAAAAAAGGTTCACAATTTGACCTAATACATCTAAATCATGGTACCTATCTCAACATTTTCATGATCCTTGATCATCCCATCACCATTCTGTGACCCTCACATATCATGTTCGGATGATCTATGAACTGAGAAATATCAAATATGAGACCTAAATAATTCCCTCTAAAAATGAAGACCACTAAATTCATAGTTATTTTTAGTAATGATCTTTATTACCACGCCACTATCAATATTCAAATTTATAATAATTATGAATAAGATTCATCAGTAAACAATTTTGGTCATGGACCCTTTTTCTAGGATTCATAATCTTATGTTTCATCTTGTAATTTTCCAATATTTCCACCTAATCCAAAAAAGAGGAATTAATATGCCTAAAATGACCTTATAACATCAATAAATTATATGGATAATATTCCCCTTGTATTTTATATTATCTATGAGATCAATATCAGTAAACAAAATCAGGTGCGTAGGACCAGGTATGAATATCCTCAATTGGGAAAAATGGAAAGTGTTATGCATGGGAATAAAATTTAGAAATAAGTCTAACTGGTATGTAGTATCAATGACATGACCAAATATTTTAAAATCCCAAAAAAACATAGTGGGATTCACTTTCCTATTCATTTATTAGTGGAAAGGTTTCGAGGAAACCTGATGAAATACATGATAAAAGTCTTTGAATTCCAAGGGACAACTTCATTGATAATTACTACTTTGTTTTCAAATTTAAACCATATACAATTATATAAAAATAAACTATACCTTCACCAACAGATATTGTATTATATTAAGAATGATTATAGATATTTCACTTACAATTATATTATAGAGTGGGAAATAACATTTCCTTTCATAAATATCAAAAAAAAAAGATTCATTCCAATCAATAAATACTAGTTTTTACTATATGGGAATTCCATGAAGGAGATTTGATCCTCCCACGACCCATCAAAGTCAAAAAAACTACCTAAAATCATATATTTAGAGTTTTATTGTATTATTAGACTATTTATTGAATTGAAAATGGATATTTGTACTCATCTTGACATGAGAACCCAATGTCCACTGAAGTCCTTGGAAGGACAATGATGTAAAACTCAATTCTATATAAGATAAAATGCTAGTTGGTATACTATAATGCTTCATAACATAAATAATATAAATATTCTTTAGTTCATCAATAGAATGAGAATCCTTAATAGATTTAAGGTGAGACATATTGGTATGATGATTCAAAATATGAAAAATTGTGTCCAAACCATTAGGATACTTTTCCAAGGAATAAATGATGTTAGTAGTGAATTCATAAAATTTCCAAAATGCTAGAGGAAGTTTCTGAAGAAAAAATTTGAGTATTTGGTTTTAAATTTTTTCCTTCTAACAAGTAAACCATCTGGTGATGAACCCAATTATATATTTTTTCATTCTAATCCACTATAATAGGTGAAAATATAAAAAATATATCATTATGATTATATGATTCACAACCCATCTAGTGGAATTATATTTATTCATGACCTATTGTTTGACACCAGTTGGGAATATAATAAATAAATTTTTTCATAAGAATGCTTACAGTACTAAATAAATCCATGGATATTCTCCATATTATTGTGTTTCTCCCAAATAATGATACATTCAAAATCATATATCTAAGAGTCATTGATTTAATAAAAAAATATATGGTGTAGATTATAAGCAGTATTGGTTAATTTCACTAGGATCCTTAATAAAATATAAATTAAATTCAGTAATTAGAGGAATTAATTTCCATTCTTCATGCCTTTAACAACCTCTAATGAGGAACTTTCCTAATAAGAGCATCGATAACCACATTATCATTTCATGGATCATATAGTATATGAAAATAAAATTATTTAAGATATTCAACCCAATTGTGTATCTTTATAGTCTATTTTCATTACACTAATATATATTTTGGGATTTTATAATTATTGAAATCCATAAATCACTCACTGAAAAAATAATTCCTCTATGATTTTAATTAGTGAACAATGAATGATAATTATAAATCTTCTGTAATTTAGTTATTTTAATATGGAAATAGTTTTCTTGAATCATTTTTCACTACGTGATGACACAATATATGAATTAAATAAACAATTATTAAAGATTCTACATAATAAAACACAAATATTTCACCCGTATGATGTTATATAATAACTAATGACATTTAAAATTTGTTATTTAGATCTTTTAAAGACACATTACAATGGTTCAATAATATAAACCGCACTCCATTATTTTTTAATATTATAATAGGAGTATAAATATTTAATAATACTAAATTCATTGATTGCAGTATCCTGTTAGTCCAACAAAACATAACAATGAAAAATGTATAAAGGGACTATAATGGACATCATTGACTCTATATTTCATGGATCCAATAATATATTATATTCTTAAATTACATGTCTATGGAAGTGAATTTTGGAATTCAATAAGCACATTAGGATAACTCTTTATAAAACAAGTTTTCCATCAATGTATCTATATTTTTTAATGATTATGTCCACATTCATCATAAGATATAGAATATTATAAGATATAATTCCCTAATGATTATTTAATTTCTTTCAAAATAACTTGTAAGAGAAAATTAATAAACCAATAAAGTTATAGATACCAAAGTGTAAAACTTCATAAGAAATTATCAGTCCATTATAGAACAATAAAAAGAATTTATAGTTCCTTACCTTAAATAATTCTATTCAATGGGTGTAACCTCTATTTCTGGATTTTCCTTGATGGGAGCTTGAAAATTAAATTCCTTCTTGTCTCAAGTCTGCAAATATTAGTTTATTATTTTCCCCTTGTTGAATCTTCATATCAAAATACGATTAAGTTTATCAGTAGAAGTGATTTTTTATTTATTTTAATTAACTCACAATGGTGTTTATAACATTTTATGTCAATCGTACATTAATATACTAATCAATAAAGACTCTTATAAAATTTATCCATTATAATACCTGATGAACTCTTATGTGTTTTAATATTTTACATCCTCTTTAACTTGGGTTGTGGAATGATTCCATTTGGTTCCACTATTAGTGTTCCAAATGCCTCAATAATAGGAGGATATGCTAGATCCATATGCATGTCAGGCCCCGTAGACTTACTCATTGAGTTGTTAGCTGTATTAGTCCATCTATTTTGAGTAATTTATATTGGATAGATAACTGTGTAATGGATGGAATATGTAATTTTGATTAATACTTCAATATATATGGTCTCTGAACCTAGATAATAAATTCATTTGAATCCATGAGGGACTTATTTTCTATCATTGAGTAAGATATAATGTATTCTGTTTCACTTTACACATCCCTACTCTAAGAAGATCATGTTTCAAAAGAAGAATCGATATCCACTGCTAGATCATCTGACCTACCTTGTGAAGAATAATACTCTTTGAATCCTTTCTCATGAACATTCCATTATTCATAAGGGAATGTTCCACCACCACACAGGAAAAAAAATAGTTCTAAAAACAAACTCATTTAGCGGACTAATTCATTTGACATTGAAGAGTTTGAATTGGTTTTGAGGGTTTATGATGTACTAGAACATTACTGGTAAGTCTAGCCTTGACAATGTTAGTGAGGGTGGGGAGCATCCTAAACTATCCTGAGACATGATTATAGAAGTGTCATGTGTTACTGTTTGAGGATGAAAGTACCCCTTCATTATCTAATGTTCTATCTTGAATCTATATTGAAAAATTATTGACATCAAAATCCCACTTCAAATGATCAAAAATTTCAATGATCCCCAGCCAAGGATCCATGTTTTCTTCCGGTTTCAAGATGGAAGAAGAATTTTCCTTCCCACTGGTACACAGTTGTTCCCCCTCAGGGGTATTGCATAGTGGTAAAATATTTGTGGTTCTTGACCCAACCATCCCCACAGGCTACTTGGGATGACCATATTCAATTTATTTAGGTGGAAGTATCTCTGAAGAAATTCCAATCTTTCCTTTTTGGTAATTGGGAGAATCTTGAACAAGGCATTTACCAAAGGAACAGAATACAACCAATGATTCATTACCAAAATGTTTCCTCTATCACAGATCACCTTTGATCTCTATGCTTATGAAATACTTCTTATTCTAGGACACATCGACTTTGATACAAATCATTGGAGATATCAAATGAAAAATCACCCTGGTATGAAGATCTGAGAATAGGTACATAACCCACCATATTTATAATTAATTGAAGGATCACCATATTTTGAAATGGTAGTTGGAGACATGGAAGGGAGATCTACACCACAGTGAGGGGTGGATATTTCTTCAATTGAAATTAAAAAGGCCAAAGTAAAAAAGAAAAAATGAGACCTTCAAATAATGCACAGAGTATTCTCTAAGGAAATGATCAGGTCGTCTTCAGAGGAGAATCTAATCAAGCAATGTTTCGGATCTAAGAGCCTGACAATCACCATGTTTTGTAACTTCCAAGAGAAATACAAAAATATTTTAAAGATTCCCACATAGGGTCTTTTGTTTCTAATTGGGTCCACCAATGATATATCCATCATCACTGAGGGTCATGTGAACTCCAGATATGAAATTAGGACTAAAGGAAAATTATCAACAGAAATATCCAATTATCACAGAAGAGGATGTCTTTAAAAATTATAAGGTTAAAACATCACTACACATCCACCTTAAAAGGTAAAAGTAATAAATTTAAAAATTCAATAGCTGTAAGTATAAGAATATAATTTTGTGATGTAATAGTTTCATCATAACACTAATCAAGACCCAGACAACTATCTTGATACACCTACACTTGACACAGTGCATATAAATTACATTTAAGTGATAGAAAATATATATTCCTTTATCGTAATAGATAATGTAACCAAAATTGGGATAACTAGTCAATTCCCTTAATGAAATCAATGGATATAAATTGAAGAATCATTTTGTGTCATAAATTCCCATATGAATCAACAATCATGACATAGGATATAAACTTCTCAAGGGCTCTATTATATTGCATAAAGTGGTATTATAAATTTTAAAAATATATGATGGGTCTACATTAATAACATTAAGAGACTAAAATATCCAATAAATAAGACAATATGATTCACAAGTGTCATATAAATCACATAACAATGTATAAGATAAAATAATAATGTCTCTAATATTTTATATCACCTCTTTAGTGTCAAAATTTATATATTTTAGTATAAATTCTTCCTATGTTTTCGTAAAAACCATGAAGCAAGAATTTATGGTTATATGACTACAAAATATCCATAAGTCATGGAAAAAACTATTATCCACCTCAACCTAATATTATAATAGGGGTTTAGTTGTCTCTAGTAAACTAGTATGTGGACTAATCCTTAAATTCTCAGGTAATCTATGGTTGTTAAAAGAATCATTTTGTTGAACTATATCAGTATAAACTTTGAATATGGCCATACTAACTAGAATAGTGACATTTCTTTAACTCAATTGTAGAATATAGCCTTATGGGACTTGACCTCCTACACTAACGTCGCTAAATGAGAGGTATTATAGAGATATGAGATGAGGGATCTTTACTCCCCTAATATCTACATTGGGAACAACCTATTCTCCTCTCCTCTCATCACCCTCATTATATTTTAGAAGAATAGTCTCCCATAGATTTTCTAAGTAATGATCTGACCACTCCAAAACCCCATTTAGACAACGTCTAATAGGAAAAAAAATCATCACAACTTAATTAATGTTGGTAGGTTGAAGAGAATTACATGAGTCCATAAGGGAAGCTTTATACCCTTATCAAGGTGCATTTCATTGGTTTTCTCATCTTTTACCATGTATGGTCTTAATAATAGTATATTAGCGAACATAATAATATACTCAATGATAGACATTTGTCATTAAATTCGATTCATAAAATCCCAAGACATTATCCTATATAGGATTTAGGGTAAACCAATTATAACATAATCTCATGAATTATATTCATGTAATGCACTGTTTTTTCTTATCCTTGATCACAACAGACGACCACAAGTAAGATTCACCTTTGAGAATGAAATTAGATAATAATAATTAGTGTTTCTGTAATGTTCAATACTCTCAAACATATGGTGGAGGTTATTAACCCATTATTCATAAGAAGATATATCTCTTTTTATGGATCAATGTATAATGAAATTGGAAATCCTTATTGAAACTAGAAGTCATGGGAATCCACCAATGATCTCCGTATCGATTAATTGATCTGTTCTATATAGAACTAGAGAAACAGTTTGGCATCAATCTGGGGTGCATGTTTATTCACTTATTCAATTATTATAGCATGTTTTTGTTTATCTGACACACTCTATTATAATATATAGAAGGGTACAAAAACATATTTCCTAAAATAAGAAAAATATAAGTGTTCAATGAACTATAAAGAAATATTATAACACCATTATCCTCTCCAATAACTTTTTCCCCTTATAAAAAAACATTCATTTTTAAACAACATTTAAATATCTTCCTAAAATAGTTTTACAAGCTCAAGATATCACATAGAATCAAATAGAGTATGTTTTATGTATATCAAAAAAGAAAATAAGTATAAAATATATATAAAAATGTTTCAAAATGAGATAATCTATATTTTTACATATTATACTAGTATTCTAAAATAAGAATATAAGAAAATAATATTTATTTATTGTTAAGTTTTTAGTTAATATGAATCATTAATTCATTTTAGTTTGGATATAGATAATTAATCATAGGAATGAATACGCAATTCTATGAGTCTATACTTATTATTACATATTGATTCATAGAATGATGCATGAGGCATGAACATGTATTATTAACATGTATATGAGAGATTGAGTGAGATAAAAAGTTAATCAAAAACCCTTTGAAGCTCAAGATTCTATAAATATTATTATTTATTGGAATTTTTATGTGTCACTTCATGAATATTTTATCCACAAGTAATCCGTTTTATTTCAAAAAAACATTTGTAGAAAAAGTAGAAAACATGTCAGTAAAAAAGGCATGTTACACATAGAGAGAGATTAAAAAATTGTTAAGGATGAGACTATGATTATTGGTATAAGAATCCCTATATAACTCTCAATGAAGAGTATTTACCTGGATATCTGGATATTCATTGATTACGTTTTTGAAGTGACTAGCCAGTATGTCTGAAATCTATATATATTCCTATGAACTCATCTTCCTTTCATTAAAGCCTTTTCTAAAATCCAGTCTTTATTATTAATTCATTCCATTTAATCCTCATTGGTAACAAATTGAAGACTTTTGTCATAAATTATATTGTCCTCTACCTTCATCACATTGATCTGTAAGACTCTATCGAGAATTCCTTCCTTATAGCATAGAGTAAGATCCAAATATTTTATTTTTTCTGCATCTATTTCCACTATTATTCCATTCTGATCACCAATAGTTAGTTATTTATAGACAAGTCTCGTAATGTCACATTCAAGCACTATGTTGGCCTCACTTAGAGCTTTCTCTAATGCCTCTATATGCTCATGATTAACCACATTATCTCTTTTGTTTGACTGGATTTTTTCATGTCCAACTTTTATCTGTTTTACCTGAGAATATAGTTATAATCATCCTTATTAAATTAATATAGTCTATGTGGGGTCTTGATCTCCCCCATTTAAATGGATAATTTATCGATAAAAGACTTATTTTCTTCCCATTACTTGATCCATTTTAGACTTTTGTGTTTCTGTGGGGGTCCTTCTCATGATCTTTCATTTGTTTTGAGTCAGGATATTTATTAATCATCTCAGTGTCTTCATTGGACTTTGAATCAACACATTTCCTCTTCTATATTTTCATAAATATCTACCACCCTGTAGAGTCCATGTCTTGTTGCATATTTCCAATCAAGGATGAAAAGTATTTTGGAGTCTATATCATACATGGTATATCTTTCTTGGAATATGATTCTCGTTCCTAGAAAACTATTGCATTATAATATAAACACACCTAAAGTGAATAATGTGGGCTAGACAAATAAGTCCTTTTATCACCAATCATTTATATAATGCGAGGGACAAAGTCCTATCCATTTTTTGTACCTCCAAGACTCACAATATTAGAAAAGGAAGGAGAATTCGTTGATTGGTTCAATTAGTCCCCATCAAGAATCTACACTGATGAATTGTTATCACTCGCGTCATTATCTAAATTAAAAAAATATTAGCAACCCTCAATTGAAAATTTATTCATCATGTATCTTTTTTAATAGGTCAATCTATACACACTTCCTCTACATTCAAATTACTAATAAAGGCACATACAAGGGATCTAGACTCACTTCGAGTAACATGAATGGCCTCCCCATTATGGGAAAGGAGATTATGGTGAAAAATATATGATAAATTCCCCAAACATTGGCAGGAAGAGAAGTAGTCTATCCATGCTTCAATGGTCACCGATTGATTATATCAAAAATCATCCCCCACTGTGATCCAGATCTAATCAACAGGAAGATTAGAAACATCGACTTCCATGCATATACTCAAGGAGATGAAAATACATGTTTATTTGGTTCATATATCTGAGCACAAGAAACATTTGACCAAATTTACATATATTCAGATAATTGAGTGGGTTTTAAAAGGAAGAGGAATACTAAGAAAACTTACCCAAAGTGTCATCTTTAGAGTATCCCATTCGATATAGAAGTTGTTGGACCATTTAAATATGTAGAATTAGGAACTGTTTCATGTGAGTGGAGCTATGGACCAAGAAAGGATTAGATCCTCCTCTGAGGAGAATCATACAATAATATTTCGATTATCAATAAGCCCAATGGTTGCATGATACCATAATCCCCATGAAAGAAACAAAAAACTTATCAAATATTTTGATTGATGGATGATTCTTCCTGAAGAGAGACACCAATGTATAGTTCATGAACTATGAATCAGTAGCGTACAATAAGAGTGATTGAGATAGATTGGGGAAACCAATATTCAAATTGGGAACTTTATAACAAACCTCAATTAAAATTAAATGTGGAAGGAAGTATGGATTAGGGAATAGAGTGATAGAGGGATGATTCCAAAAGGAAATCAAAGGGGTTACCTATCTGTGTTGGGGGAGGGATATGATATGTGACCCGTGCCACCTAGGTAGTCATGAGTGTCATGCACTGAGAAGATGAGGAATTCTTCCAAATATCCTTGTTTATGAGTCTTTTTATTCATATATTTTTGAAAATATTATGAACCATAACTAAGATAAAATAGGATACCTTTCTATTATTTTGAAATATCCATTACCTGATTAGTTGAACATTGCCCATATCACAATGTCAGAATACCATAGATACACCTCTGGTCTTCAGTGGAAAGTATAAAAAATGAGGGTCAATTAAGACCATTCTGGGAGATGGTTTTCACCATTTTAAAATGGTAATAAACAATATCACTTTCACTATAATAATTGTCTACAAAAATTTGGATACTTGTTATAAAAGGTATATAATTAATTATTCAATAAATATTAGTGAATGAAACAACCATTTTAAATGAATGGAATTATATTTGACTAAATAACACACATTTAAGGCTAAAAAATATCCTTATTATGAAAAAATAAAAATCAAATAGAGTAAAACAATTTTTATACAAAAATTTAGTTTTACGTTTGTCTTAAAGATAAATATTGAATAATACATGAGATATAACTCTAAGGTATAATGCTATGTACACCTCTCAATTCATCATCTCGTCTCTCAGAAAATAGCTCAAAAAGAGACCACCTGCACACTATGATATAAACGAGATAAACTCCCATGCATGAGGGGAATTTCAATTTCTAAGGTCATTTAAAAAATCAAATACAAAATTCCCATGAAGACATATAATGCATGTGAGTGTGAAAATAGAAAACATGGTATTTTCACTTCCCCCCTGACCACAATCTATAAATACAATTTAATGAAAAAATTTTATAATACTAGAGGAATAAATGAAATAATAAATAAATTTATTTAAAAAATTCATTTGACAAGGGCATTAATATTATTGACATCCCCGAATACCAAGAGGATCCATACCTAAAATTAATACTTTGGGTCCAACACAAAATCTATGATGCTTGATACATAAGAGTCTGGGTGCAATACTCATCCCATTAATAAGGAACAAAATCATTTTATTTAGGGGAATATTTTATCCCATCACTTATAAAATTTGGTATGTGGTATACAAGAGTCAATGTGTTGTGAGCTCATCATTTACTATCAACACGTATGTCATCACTATGTGTACCTTATCACCCTGTCAACACAATATTAAAATATTTATTTCAATATTATATAACATACAACTGATATCATATATAATAATAGGTATAACATGTATACTAATTTATATATGATAATTATGAAAAAAATAAAGATAATAACACCTATTACTACTTGAAACTCATTCAAAATCAGATAGGGACATATCATGATTTAGAGAATACATAAATTTTATTTATTTATTAACATTATTTTCTAATTTGAAATTATAGTGAAATATACAAACAAATATAAATATAATATTTGTTTATCCTAGGCATGACATCATGATAATCATAAAACATAGTTAAAAAACATTCAATCATTATAAAATTAATGTTCAAAGATATTATTAGTTAATAATGATACATTTATTTTAATTTTACCTAACCAAAAATAAATTTTTAGGAAACTCTTTAGATTATTGGAATGAATACGGGTTTGACCAAAAAATTATTTATATAGAAGGTTCTTTTGAGATCATCTAAGATAAGTTATTAAACTGATAAAATTAATACAAAATGTATAATAGGATAATGTTTGGATTTAAGGACTACCAACCAAGGAGGAAGAATTTGGAAATAAAAACAACAAGTATGCCACTCATTCCCATTTTTAAAACCTATATTATGTTAATTATTGAGGAACTGTTGAAATTAAAAATCTATATACTAAATATTTTATAGAATTCAGTTATAATAATAAAATAATAGAATAATAAAGTAGTTAAATGGATGTTCAGACCCTTTTCATGCTTTGGGCAAGCTTATATGGCTAATTGAAAATTATTTGAAATAAATATAGTGGTGGATCCAATTAACATATAATTAATTTTTAACATAGATTTATATACATTATGGAATTGGAAAATGGAGATGAAATTCGGAGAGAAAAGTATTTTAGGTGATTATTTATGAGGTTAAATGATAAAACTAACCCCATTTATAAAAAATGACATGTAGTACCACTGGGTACCTTGCCTAAATCCTCTAGGAAAGTAGTTTTGATGAAAATGGCTCGATTATCACTAGGATGAAATTGGATTCCTTGTGAAATCTAACATGGTATCTAGTGTTCTGAATTCACCTAGGTCCATTCTTCTGCTTTCATTATTCATAGAAATTAGTTTATATCTTCCTAAACATCAAATAAAACTCAATAATGAAATTTTCATGTTGAAATTAAGAGAAATTACTAACCCATAGAGGATAAGATATTTACTATCATGCTACACATAATTAAATTAATGATATAAGAAACACAAAACAAGTCATAGATAATTGAGGACCTAGATCTCATTTAGCGTCTCACATCACTATATCATCTAAAATAAACTAATTACCATGATTCTAGTCACCTATGACAAGAAATATTATTATGTAACATTTTCATATTCTACCCATCATAAAAGTCCATCTTCTCCATGCTAAGAACTATAACAAAATCTACAATAAAAAAAATTGTTTTACCCATATCACTAAAACAAAAGAATTACATATATTACCAAACATTACATAGTTTCAACATATAATACCAACTCATATCTATCACCCTAATGGTTATCTCATATCCTCTAGGCCCTATATATTTTAAGTCCAAAAATCCGAGAAACATGAAACCCTATATTTAAATGAACCTTTAATGGTCATAGTTGTTAGAATCATTACACACCTTGATACCTCTACTATACCTATTATAAAACACACTTCCAAGTCATATTATCCTCTTGATGATTCCCCTAGGGTGAACCCATCAACATACACATCATTCTCATCATTTTCAAGTCCTAAACCCTTCAAAATTTAAGAAGGATATAACACATACATATAGAAAAACCATATTCCCGTTTATTTTTAAAAATATCCCTCTACTCAATTAATTCCAAATTATTCATGGTCGAAAACCCTATATTGTTAAACAAATAATAAAACTGTTAGGCCATGAACAATACAAAACACCAAAAACTCTACAATACAGGGTCCATTATATCTCCTAGAACCTACCCATCCATATAGAAACTTTATATAGGTGATATACATGTTTACAAACACACCTAAATGCAACAATGTATTATCACACATGCACAACATAATGTTTAGTGACATATGTACTACCTAACTTGATAATGGAGATAATTAATCAAGATAATCACATCCATACTCATCAATTCATAAAATAAATTCCATCATGAAAAAAAAATTTATCTCATTCCATAACACACAAATCAATATTTATAAAATTTATAAATTATTAAATATTTTAAACCATTATTGAAAATCCTATAGAAAATCATGATACCAAAATCAATTCCAATGACATGAAGTAGTTTCATATAATGTATCATGTATATATATTAGTAAATCCACTATGAAATTACAACCATAAGGTTTCTAATATGAAACTTAATTAGTGAAACACCTCTAAAATATAAAATATCATGTTTTATATATAAATATAGTAATAAATAGGTTATTTTCATCATATTTTTACATCCTCTCACCCTATATTTAATCAAGGAATTTACCCTTCTTAGATGGAATAGAAATTTAGTCAGTAGGTGGGGACATTCAAATTAAATTGAAAATAATTAAAGGATAGAAGAGTTATGAGGGGATAATGATTACCATGATATGATATTAGGAATCACCCATAAAGCATATTTATAGAAGGGGGGATAATGAATGAGTTACAAAGTATCATCAACCACCACTTAGATGATTGTAAAATATGAAGGGGGATAAATATTTTATAACTTATTAATATTTTATAAAATTAATCAACTTAATAAAAAACTATTTTTTTTTCATTATGATGGGGCCATGTGAATTATAGAATAATTCCCTAACACATGGTAAATTTTTAGTGTGACCATAAGAATCATGACACAAAACCCCTATCTGGAGGAGAACCAAAATATAACATCCACACATTAGGTAATGGTGATGGATTCAAAGCAAAGCCCCTCAACAATTTACTATAACACAACACATAATAGGGAAATACACCATATCACATGGATCCATGTGAAATACCCATGACTCCATGGTGAAATTCATTTTGATATAAATCAAATCCTTCTTTCATAATAAAAACCCCTTATCATTATGATTTATATACCTATATAAAAATTATTCATATCTCACTCCAAACCTCTTTCACGTAATTTTACATCATTAAAACAACCTCCATTTTATTATAACCATTAATCCAAAATCCATATTTTAAATAGAATATAGTTTCTTTATTTTATTGTTTTTTGATCCACTATAACCTAGTCTATTTTAACTTCCATCAATTAATAATGATATAGATCATTATAGAAGATTTATATTATCAAAAAAATAATTGAAATTCATTATAATATTTTTTAGATGGAAATGTTGAATTTTTAATTAATTTGGTCAATTAAATTAAGATATAGCAATTAGAAATTTGTTAATTTTTTTGTTTAATGGAATTACATCATGGAAATTATTCTAGTGGATAATGGTTTTTAGGATACAAAAAAGAGATATTATGAAAGAGGAGAGTGGGATAAAATATTAACTCATTTAACTAGAAGATTCAAATATAGGTTTCATAAATAGATTATCAAAAAATATTTATAAACAGGGGAGTGATTCCTTATATTATTAACACTTAGATATCCGTTTTTCATCTGATAGTTGTTTATTCTTGGATAGATTTTTAATGAAGGTTGTATATTTTATCACATTAGTGTTTTATGTGGGATAAATAATTCAATATAATATATAAGTATTATTTAATGTGCCTAGTGAAAATTTTATATCTTATAACTTAATTTTTTATACTCTCTTTTTTGAGGTTTTAATTTGAGTTCAATAGTATTTTTCAATAGGGAATTTAATATACGAAAATTTTCATCCTCCATCATTTATATTTTTAAAAACAAATCTAGTGACTTATATGGGGTTTTTTGTAGGTTAGATTGTGTTCATGACACTCATTAGAGGTCATATACCATAATCTAAAGAGTTATAAGGGTTTTTCCAAAATGGCTCCAACCATGCCAAATGAACACATTGATTCTTTCAAATATTCATAGGCAAAGAAAAATTCCATTAAGAAAAATTTAGTTTTCATTGGTTTTTCTAAAAATGATTTTCAAATATTTCAATGATTATAATTAGTTGATTATCTAGATAAAATAATTAGTTCCACATAATTAGATAATTTAGTAATTCTAATTTAGTTTATAGGCTTTGATATATTACATTTGATGAATTAATCTATTTTTGTTCTCTTAATTGATTAATATCCTGATATTACTTGATTATTCGATTTTTTTGAGAAATAATGATTTCATTTTAAAATATACAATTTATGAAAAAATATTTTTCTTAAAAATACTATTGGAAACAATAATATTTTGATAAATAGTTTTGATATTATTCATTTAATAATTTTGTCATGGTTTTAGTGTGTGTGTCTATATGAAAGTGGACATTTAATGATATTTTTTAAGACATAAAAACATTATTCTTGGTAAATTGTGGGCTTAGAGTGCATTTTTCTAGTTTTAAATGGGTTGGGATAATTTCACCCAACAACCCCAAATCCTTATTGTGATAAAGTGCATGTTTTATAGTTTAATTTTTTGAATGGGTTATGATTTGATTCATTTAATAGTTCAAAGAGAATAAGAACTTCCATTTTTTCATTAAATTAAAAATCATATTTGTTTATTAGATAGTATTTGATTAGTTAGAGGATTATTTTTCTATATTTTTTATTACATTGATGAATTTTATTCAAAGGGGAGTTTTAAATGATATCTTAGTGTAACTAGATGTTTTCGATAGAATTTTGAGAAATTAGTAGTTTTATGTAAAGGATTGGAAAATGAGGAGTTTCTATAAAAAATATGGGTTTGGGTAGGAATGATGGTTTTTCAATTGATTCTAAATCAAACCATTATATTGTAGTTTCAAAGAAAATTTGTTTTTCCAAAATATTTTATATAAATTTATTTTATATACAGGTTTTAGAAATGTTTCTAAAATATAAAAATATTTAAGAAAAATATATCTAATTTACCAGTATAGGTTGGGATTATAATATTGGAATTACACATTCATGGATACTTATCTTAATCATTAATGAATTCCAATTAAATTCATACTTACATTATATAAGTTAACTTCTTTGAAATGCATATACAATTGGTCATGGTGAAGGATTATGAATGATTAATTTATTTATCTATATTGTATCATGTACCCATAATTTATATATAGTAGAAGATTCTTCAGCTTGGAAAAATTATATATTAATTTTAGTTATTTTTACATAGAGAGATAGATGTGTTCTCTGTTCATTGACTTTGGAAAATAGATTTATTTTAACTTAGATTCTAAATATTAATGATTTTTTTATAAAAAAGTGTTTGAAATCCACATGTGCCCATTTTTCCTTTTTAGGTTATTTCATCTTTGTGAATGTAAATTTAAAAAAAATTTAATCCTAAAAAAAGGATTCCATTTTTTTAAAATTATAGAGATTCATTTATTCCATTTGTTATTTTGGTTCTTGTTTTGAAAATTAATTAATTAAGCTATGATTTTACCAAATGGTATCACACCACCATTTAATGTTTATTTTAGGGAATTTAGAATATATGTGGAGGATATGAAGGTTGTATCTAATAATATAATATTAAAAAGAGATATATATGACCATTTTAGGGAAATCAATGAGTTAACAAGAAGTTAGGGTAATTTATAGAATAATGATAACATTGTAGGATGTTAAAATTTTGGGACAAAATAACCCATGATGGGTACAGAAATGTAATGAATTCATGTATCATGATTATAACGGAAGGTATTATATTACTATAATACAATTTTAAAGATATTACTTTCAAAAAATAAAAATGAGTTTACAAGGAATCAATTTTTTTTATTTTTTCAAAGTAAACATTGAAAAGGGGTTGTAAAAAATTGATTGAATTATTTTTATTAATCAATAGAAAAATCACTCAATGTTGAAATGGATGATAATCCACTTAACAATAGTGTGTAATAAAATTTTATAATGATAATATATTATGAAGTTATGTGATATTGAATGAATTATAATGTTTTTGCAAATAATCATTTCACATAGAAGTGTACATGGTGATTGAGGATGAGGTGTGTTGGAATTCTCTCATATAGAATTGCAGATTGCAGGAAAACTTTTACTAGAAATATAAATAATTTTAAAGGAATAAAATTAGGATGAGTCTAGGGAAATGCATCAAACATAAGAATACATGAGAAGAAACCACCACTATTTAGTGATACTACTATACTTGAATAGCAGAAATAAGGATGGGATAAAATAAAAAATATATTCATTTTTATAGATATGTAAGACATTTATGGTTTTACTCATGTTATATTTGTTATGGGGACATCATAGAAATGTTTTAGCTGGTGATGAAAATTAAAATTTATAAGGATGTTGAATAGAAGTATTTTTTGATTCTTGATAATGATTAATATTCCCTGATAAAAAAAGATAGATAAGTATTATGAATTAATGTACTTTGCATATGGTATTATGTTGATTATAGAGTGTTCATCAAGGTATGTACTGATTTTATATTAAAAAAATATAATTTGTAATGAAATAGATCCTCAAGGTTTATAGGATCCGAATATTCTTTCAACCAAAGAAATATTAAATATTTATTTAATATTACCAATTGATGTGAAGATGGTTTTTTAGAATATATAGTAGAGTTGGAATTGGGATATAGATGAAATGTGAGAAAATTTGATTTGTATTCAGGTGGAGGAATAATTTTTTACAATTTTTAAAATATTATGTCAAATGAATCCTTAGGTAAATTAGTTTAATTAGGTTATCACTTATTCTAGGGGAGAATTAAACTATGGAAATTTTAGTGCATAAGAGTGTGAAAATGAAAATTTAAGTGTTTGGAACCACCTCATCTATCCTTACAATGTGGAAAAATAGTTCATGTGAATAATTATTTTAGGGATTCTCCAAAATGAGTGGTGGTGGTTTATCCAACCATGTATGGTGATAAATGATGAAGGTTGGAAGTACAAGGAGAACTATATTATGGAATCATAGTGGGGTTTAGATCCCTCATCTGGAAGAGAGGTAGTGCATTAGAAGAGTTAAGTATTGAACTTTGTAGTTAAGAAGAAATAAAAGGAAATCAGGAGAGATATAATGACCACTATAATAATAGAGCCATTACTAATTTCTTATATATTTACTTATAAATTTTCTAATATTGGAACATTCTATTCATTTATCATTTCACTGTAGATTAATCAATTGAATTTATGATTGTAATTGACATTGTATTCTATGAAAATTATTCATTCCATTTGTCATGACCCATCCCCCAGGGCTCATGAAGTGACTACCCCAATTCCGCCTTCCATAGGCCAAGGACTGGTGACTAGCACCAAAAGAATAATTCCATATATCTAGGAAGGCATTGCCTTTATAATGGAAAACACACACAATTGAGCACAACGATGGATACAAAACACTAAGTAAAACTGTATAAAAAGAGAGTGTTGAAAAGTAAAGGGGCCGAAAATACAAGTCCAACTGTAAAGTATAAGTACAACTGAAAAGGAAAAAACAACTGTAAGGTGAAAAGAAGCTCCTGGATCGTCCACCATGGATCATACCTGTAGGGTAGGTACAGATAGCCTCCTCAACACTCCACATCTGTCGGTCTCCTCCATGAACCGACACGTTGTATGGTCCTTCTATGTGTACCATCCAGTCCTGGTACTCTCAGCCTCAGTCAGTGTTGTCCGTCATCTACAACCAACACAATGTGGTGTGGGCGTAGCCCGTGCAGGGTTGAGTATAAAGATACTCAGTAGGGACCCCGAGACGCTCAAGGTCTCACAAAAATTCAACAAGGATAAACCACAAAGTATGAAATCAAAAGATAACCCCACTTAGGCATATTCCCATACATATACCTAAGTTATCAAGTAATCCATCCCAATCATGAGGAAAACAAAAAAGTTACTAACTTAACAGAACAAGGATTTGTATTCACATTATCGAAACCACGACTTCTGGAGAACTTCGTCTCAATCAAGTAAAGTGGGTCTGATGCGACTCCAAGGTGCTTCCCACTAACCATGGACTGCTATGGTACACCTCTTGTCGGGTACCATGGGTCTGCTGTGACACCAAGTTCCTCCCAACAGTGGGTCTGCCATGACACCAAGGCACTCCCCACTAGGCTAGTCAAGTCATTCCGAGTCGAAACAGTCAGCAGTCGTCAGGTCTCAGCCAGCTACTAGGTCTCCGCACTCTTCTCACTTGTCATCAGAAGGATCCGCTCCACAATCTACTGGTCGATACTCCAACTATCATGAAGTCCCAAGTAGAAGTATTTCAATGGTCCGACATGTCATAGGGGTCTCAACGCAAAAGATGATGCGTCAATCAGACGCCCGATCTGTGAGTTATTAGCCTTTTAGTCTCAGGGTCCCGGTTGGATTCATGCACGATCCAACCTGACCATTACTCAAATATACACATAAATCCATTAGGGTATACTCAAAGGGACATTCACACTCCAAGATTACCAGCACCGTTGACGGTTCGTCAAACAGATGTCTGATGCCAAAGATATGGCCAAAAGAATGTAAAGGGCTAGTGGTGGGCCCGGGTCCGGTCCATCCCGGTCGGACCATCCCGACCCGACTCAGTATGGGCTGACCTGGTCTAGGTCAACCCAGTCAGACCTGTTGGGTATGGCCCGACGCATTGGGCATGCCAGCCTGTTGGGTTAGGCCCGGCCTGTTGGGCCCAACCCAACTTGCCGCGTGGGCGGTTCGGCCCGGGCTCGGGGCCGGTTCGGCCCGGAGCATTGCGAGGGTGTAACTCGGCATGTCTCGGCCCAGAGGGTGAGGCCAGAAAATTGGACCAGGGTGCCATGAGGGGGGATGTGGGCTAGCTCGGGAGGCCGGCGTGGCCAGGGCGCCGCTTCGGTTGGGTGGTGGGTCTAGAGGCCGGGCAGCCGGGCAGGTCGGCAGGCATGCCAGCGAGCGATTGGGCAGGCCGGGAGGAGGCCTAGTAGGGAGCCAGGTAGGCCAGCGGGAGGCCGGGAAGAGTGCGACCAGGTAGGGAGGCGGTTGAGCATTGCGCGTGGCGGGCAGGCGGGCAGCCGGGCAGGGCGCCAGGTGGGCTGGTGGGCGGGTGGGCAGGGCACGGCCATGCCGGCCGGTGGGGGTTCTACCGGGGCCGGTTCGGCTGGTGCCTATGCGGAACACCGCGAGGGCGGCGCGGTTCACGGAGGCCGCGGGTAGCGTGGCCTTTGTGTTCACCGCCTTCATCACCTCTTTGATTTGTCACCATGTCGAAGGTTATCATAAACAAGAACGTCCGAGGGGTCGGGCCATGTTGGTTTGGCCTGCACCCTCCACGTTTAGGGTGGTAGTAATTGGCTCTCAAGAATGAAGTATAACAACCCACCCGCAAAGATTAATCCCAAAACCCACAAAAGGGAAACATCCCCATTCTTCGTTTTAAAAGAAAGAAAGAACATGTGAGTAAATAATATTCAAATAAAACCCATACCTTTATTCGTCGTTCGCCGAAGAAGTCATGGAAATAATACAAAGGTGATCATCATTCGTCACGTCCGGCACACAATTCAATCCCGAGCTCGAACGTTAGTTATGGAAAACGATCCACGTCATTAGGTGTCCGGGGAAGAAGTTCTAAGAAGATAATTGTCGGTGTTCTTCATTGGAAGATGAGGTTCTTCATTGGAGAACTACTTTTCTCCCAAGCTCTCCTCTCCCCAAAAAGAAAAGGTATGAGAAATAATAGATTATAAAATCTATTATTTCATTGGAAAGATTTCAAAAACCAAACATTTGTTGGCACATTCAAATTAATGGGAGGATTTTTCCCCATTAATTGGGTGTGTTAGAAACTTTAATGTAGAGGAAGCTCAAGATGCTCCTCCACATTAAAGAGGGGGGTGGGGTTGAGAGGTTTTCCTCTCCTCTCATCTAATAGGGGTCAGGTGGTCCCCACCCCATATTATTCAAATAGGGAGGTTATGTGGTCTCAGGTGGTCCCCACCACATTAATCCTCACATGGGAGGTTGAGTTCAGGTGGGACCCAACACCATAACCTCTCATGGGAGGTTATAGTGTGGTGGTCCCACCTCCAACTTCCATGAGGAGGTTTTAACCAACAGATAAAAAAAGCCACACACTTAATTTTTATTTACTTCATTTTCTAAAAACCCAAAAACTATCTTTTAACTTCGACCCACTGTTGTCAAGGTGATATTTTTATTAAGAAAAAACTAGCTTTGAGTGTTCAACGGTGTCCTCAGATTTCAATTCCGAGCACTGGTTCAAAAGTTATAAAAACCCACTCGTACGTTTACTGAACGCACCTAAAAAAAACTTTAAAAATTGATTCCGGGCACACTGATCCTCAGAATAATGTGCCGTAAAGTTTTACAGACTCATAAAAATTCCATGTATTTTAAAAAAAATCCATAGAATTCCCGGGTCATTAAAACATTACTAAATGACATGAGATAGGGTTGAAAATTCTTTATTGATCAGTTATGATTAGAAACACGTAAATTTAATAGGAATGTTAATCCTAGAAATAAAAATAAATTATTTGATTATCATGTTATATTTAATATGTAAATTCAATGAATTATTGAAATTTATTTCCATGATTCGCTATATTTTGATATTTTGAGAACTATCTACACATTTATGGGAGATTAGGATATTAGAATATGTAGTGAGGGTCCAATGGTGTGAAATTTGAGTTCCTTATCTTATCTATAATAAATTTTTATACATATATCTACAAATGTAGAGGATCAAGATCAACATATATTCGTGTAAAATTAGTTTCTATATATTTTTCTAGATTATTTATATGGAGAAAAACCAATGTGAGATGTAAAATTTTAAACTAACATAGTTCCTTAGACTAGCCTTATTCCACTACTATCTTATCAAAGAGAACTAGTAGAGTTTTCAAATTTGATTATTCAGCTATAAGATCCTTTTTAGAATCGATTCATTTGAATGATTTTTTCATCTTTGGCAAGACAAAATTTATTCTACAATAAAATAAGCGGCATCCTGAGAATATACAATTTCTATTAGAATCTAGACCAGGTAATGGTGGAAAAAATATATATTTCCCTGAATTGATCATATTTTTGACCACCTGAAGAAAACTGGTCATTTTACAGAGTTTTAACTTTAGTTGATATATCATTATCTAAGTGTAAATATATATGATATTTAAAAAATGAATTTCTGATATTGATACTACCATTATATGTTTTTATCATATATATAATATTTACCAATACACTTGTAATTATTTTGGCTTAAATTAACTAAATATTCCAGCAATGTTTCAATACCATTTTCTAGTATTTTTTATGTTCATAATGATAAAATCATAAATTAAGGGAAATCATGGGATGTAGTCAAATATTGATTTGGATGTAAATGTGACAAAAAAAGTTGAGTTCCATGTTCTCTAAAATATAATTATGGATTTGAGAATAATTTTTTTATACAAGTTGTTTCTAGAAAAGTTATATGTTTTGAAAATAAAAATGTATAACTAGTAATTTATTAAGAACATCCAAATAACGTTCTTAAATTATGAATTTTTCCCATTTTTATAGATACTAAATAAGTTAATTCTATATTTTTGGAAATTGGATAATTTAATGATGTTTTAACTCAAATGGAAAGAAATTTAATTGGAGCATGTTTTAAAATAAGGTATTTTAGGATTCTAATAAGATACTTTTCATATCTATAATTTCAACCGTTTTTAAATTGTGAGATTGTTGTGATGTGTATAGTGAATAAATTATATTAAGCTTTGGATGTGATCTCATTATAAGAAAATATTTTTTATCTTTTAAAATAGATACTAGGTTTAATAAATATGTCACATGCTACACCCAATGTAATAAAATCATGAAATATTATTAATAAATTGTTTATAAATCTTTAATAAAAACTAGGATTGTACACCAAAAATGGATATTAATTTTACTGAATAAATAATTAATATGAGTTAATATCGTAAAAGGTTATGATAAAACATGTTTTATTTATATTTTAAAAATGTGGGATATAATTAGACTCATGATACAAAAGAAGAATGGTACGTGGACTCGACCCCACGACCGACGCCCCACACTTTAACCCCCATGCCACCCAGCCACCTATGGGGTGCATGTTTTTTTAATATTTTAGCGTCATTAAAAACTAAATTTAAAATTATTAATTTATAAATTTTATAATGTATTTTTTAACTCCTTTAATAAAAATTTACCATGTATTTAGTTCTTTTTTTTCTAATAAGATTGGTTTTTAGTCAAAAATATTGTTTTTTAATATTATCACTGTGAAGTATATCAAATAAGTTCAAAACACAATTTAAGTAAAAAAATATCTAACGATTAAAATTTATCATATTATTATATTTTTTGACCTTATAAATACCATTTAAAACATTTGACAAATTATATAAAAATGTTAGTTTAATAAAAATGGATTTAATTCATATATTTGAATAAGGTATTTTCAATGTGATATTTTATTATAAATTTACTTTAAATACTAGTATCTATTATTTAATTTTTAATAAATCAATTTATTTAATTATAAATAGTAATAATTTCCATTTTATATTATATATAACTGTAAATATGAACAACCCTTTTTTCTAAAAAATACTTTTTACGCGATTAAGTGTGTTTTCTTAGAGTAACTATTTAGAAATTTCAAAATTTTATAAGATAAAATGATTTAAAAACATAAATTAATATTGTTAAAATTAGTTAATAAATTAAATCTTATTGATATTTTTCAAAACTAAATACTAATGATAAAAAATTGTTACCTTGGTAAAAAGTAAAAAATGTACAAAAGAGTTTTACCTTGGGAAAATCAAAGAAACATATTAAAATAATCATTTTAAATACGTGTTTGAGATTAATTTATACTTCTGAATGTACCAAAATCATATTTGGTCAAATTTGGATCCATTTACCCTTTAATAGTTTCACATAATTTCTAAAAAGTGATGAGTCCCTCGAAAAGTTCCATTTTATCCTCTTATAAAATGATATCATTTCCACCCATTCAAAGCTAAAATTATCCTTATAATTCATCCTTAATAATATTCCATTTCATCCTATTTAGTAAAAGTTAAAAAAAACTAAAACTCGCTTCAATCCAATTTATCCAAATACCATAAATTTTGAGGGAACTTCAAAGGAAAAATCAAGTCGCCAAAGTAAGTATTATCTTATTCTTATGCTTTTATTCCGAGTATCACTATTCTAAAAACGTATCATAATAATGAAATTATTAACTAAATATATTTAATATAATTATATCTTATTATAATAATTTTATAATCATTATATATTCATCTTCATCCACTTAGAAGAAACATAAAGAACATTTTTAGGGCGTTGCGCGGACTACCGCCTCAACGAAGAGACATCAGTTTTTTTCATTACCAACATTCATGTATCATAATAATGGTGGTAATTATGAATACATTTTATATATATTATATATTTATAAATCCTAAATTTCAATATAATTTCCACCATCAATCCCTCTCAGGCGTTGAGAAATGGGAACTCTAATCGAGTGTTTGTTGGGATTACTTCCTCCATAGTGAAACATTATCTGTTATTCATGTATATTTTTATAAACTATCTAAAACTCATTAAATATAGTTCAAAATCATAAAAACTATATATACTACAATTATTATTATATAATTGGGATATTACATCATAATAAACAACTCTTTAACAAAACTCACCAACCGAGTTAATGCATGTTCGAGTTTGGGTCTGTTTAACCAGCTACATGATCAATGAATAGAAATTTGATCATGGATGAATATAGTAACATTAAAAATAAAAATAATAATATTTATTTATAAAATATTGATTATTATATTTTTTATGGAAATGTTTTATTAAGTATTTAACTAATTTTTAAGGTAACATTCCCAATCGCTAAAATTATCGCGATAAATAAATATCAATTTTATTTTCACATAATGTAACCAACACACATGTAATGCCCCGAACCCAGTTACCTAGATCCGGTGCATTATTACGTATCATTGTCATGATCACAAAAGATCACGTCTTGAAAGACCGATTAGTTTAGTATCCTTGGAAACACTAGATACGTTCATAAACGTTAAATTACATTATAAAGTGAAAAACTACAATAAAATGATCTCCATAGTCCACACTCATTGTAACACCCCAGGTAAATAAAGAGTATGAAATTTTCACATTTATCTATATTTGTGAATAAAATATTAATATAACTTTAAATGGGACGCTATGCTCGATGGCGTACCCAACACGCAACAACGAGTTTCTTGGGAATCTTACGTTGCACTCTAATAATAAAATAATATTATTTTAAATGGTAGTTAATGCCTAGCTGTTGTAATGGAGAGAATGAATAGAAATAACTACAAAATGATTATATATGTTTGTCAAATATTTTTACTCTTTACAATAAATGATAGAGGAATAAAAATGCGAATGAATCCAATTTTAAGCGTAAACATTCTAATATTCATTAAAAGGTCGATTAACCGCCTTTTGATGGAAAACCTCTTTTAAATCCACTTGTTGACAATTTTTATGTGTTATATTTGACAAAATAAAATTCTTCTTTAGAATCGGGACATCAAAATTTACTTTGTGTAAATTTTTGGTATTTTTCCGATAAAGTTCATTTTTTAGTGAATAGTGAAAAATGTTGTATTTTAATTCAAAACCACTTTTTAATATAATTTATTTATATGATTATATTATTTTTTTAATTGGTTTTAAAGTTCAATTAGAATATATTTTTACCATTTAATCCAATTGTGGTCATTGGAATTAATTTCACTTTGAAATCGGACTTAAACTAGTGTCAATCTTTTGATACTTATTGTTTCATAAAAACACGCTATTTTCTCTGACAGCGGGAATTAATTATTAAAGTAATTAATGCAACTTATATGTTTTGAATTTCGTAAAATAGACTTTATTTTTTAATTCAGAATATCAAATATAGCTTAGGGTAAAGTTTTGGTATTTTTCTGAAGAACTTCAATTTTTGATGAATAGTGAAACCACTAAGTAGTAGTTAAAGAAAATCATTTTTCGTTTAAATGAATCTTTTCCACCTCTGTGTTTTGAATTTCAAAAATCCGACATACATGGTTTTCATTAGGAAGTAAAATGTGTTTCAATGGGATTAAAATAATTTTTTGGTGAATAGTAACTTTTATGTTCTTAATCGCGATTAGATGTAATTAGTGTAATTTAAGGTAAAAATAATGTTTTAATAATGTGAAATGACCTAGACACATGTCCTACCCTCATTGGATGTGTCATGTCCGACCAAGAAAATCCATGGGTCAACTTGGGGACCCCATGGAGCCACTTTGGTTGGATAATGACATAAATAACTTTTTATTTAATGTTCAAATAAAAATGTCACAAGCATGAGATGTTTCACTAAAAAAAATTTTAAATGGGGTTATACAAGTCATATTTTTTAATATAAATATTAATTAGAAATCTAAAACTATTTCCTATATCATGATATTTTTTTTATAATTTTTAGACATTAAATAAATTAAATTATTTATGACATCATGATGATGTAGTGATTACCTCATTATTTAACGATTTAAATAAAATGAAAAGATAATGTGAAAACTAAAACCTAAACTTGTAAAAAACCTATTGGATGGGTATATTTCGAACCCTTATCACCTTATCCTCGAATTATTTCAATGTGAGACCTTTTAAATCCGAAACTCATTTTCAAAAAAAGTAACATTTCTTTACTTTCCAAGAGTGCCCCTCCTCTCCTCTTATAAAAGGCTCCCACCTCTAACTCCTTAACCACACATCCAAAGCCTTTAGAAAGTCCAAACTCTGCTCATTTTTCCTCTCCACATCCCTCTCTTACTCCTAGAATCCTAACTTTGGGCAGATGTCTTCCCAAGGAAGCCTTTGAGCTCAAATCAAAAAGAGTTACTCGATTTTAAGGCAATGTCTTCACTTGTGTTCTTTTGTATCATTTTTCTTCTCCAACCCCCTAAATTCTTTTTATTCATTTCTTTTGTAACAAATACAGTATCTTAAATATAATAGGATGTTTTTATAAGAAGAATTAGAGCTACACGTACACACACCTACATCAAAATGGTTAAAGAACATACTGTTTCTGTGGATGGCGAATTTCTGCCTCACGAAACGATGATTTTTCAACACTCATATAACACCTTAAAAGGTGGCCATTAAAATGTCACTATATTTATATATGATATATAATATGTTTATGTTTTACTTAAGATTCTGTATTTTTCTTTTTTCGAATACCTATATGGTTTCCATTGTGGGGAAACACGATAATTTCATTTTAGGAAGTGCGGACTACCGCCCCCTCAAAGTGATTTGATTCGTTAATGCCATAAGTGGGATGTATAAAGAATGTATTTACAGTTATTATATATGATCTATTTTACATATAAATGATTAATATAATTCTGTAATTAAAATATACATACCTTTCATTTAGTTTTCATTCCATTAATTTGACAGAGAAATGAAAGTAGCGTTCATGCGTACGTACGACTTACCGTCTCCATGAACGGTGCATTTAATTTCTTACCTCTAAATGATTATGTAATATTATAAATAAATGTATATTCTGGATATATATGATATATATGATATCCAAATCATGAATATCATTATGTATATAATGAATCTTTGACCACACGAACAACATGTAATTGTAAGAAGTTCACTTTCGACTTAAGAACCAAATATCGACAAAACAAACATTATTAACTTAAATGATTACATAATGTTTATAACATGGAAATAAGTGATATAAAAGGAATAATGAACTTGAAAAAGGTTCTTCAGAAAGTATAAATTAACTCAAGTTTATTATTCAGGACGTTAAAGAACGATCGAGTCAAGTCGGACCCGAGGTAAGGGATCCTACTCCTCTCTTTCTTTTTAAGTACACTCTTTTATGTAATTCCTTTTAAAGATCATATTTCATGTTATTAGGATGTTATTTTATATTACTATTACTGTAATTTTTATGTTCATATGATGAGAGACCCTATTCTCTCTCATCAATCCACTTTGGAAGTTTTGAGTGGCGCCGTTAGGCTGCCGAATTTTCGTAAGAGATCTAACCCCTCTCTTTATTTTTAAGTACTCTTTATGTCACTTCTTTTAAGCTCATCTTTGTTATGTTGAGGGATGATATTTTATATTACTATTTCTTTAACTTTATATTAATATTATGAGAGACCATATTTGATCTCATCAATCCATTTTTGTAAGTTTTAAGTAGTGCTGTTAGGCTACCGAGTTTTCGTAAGTGATTTTTCAACTCACTTTTATTCCCGTGAGATTTATGCTACAGTTGCCACAATTTCCTTTTAGTGGTGTATGGACTGCCCATTATTTTACTCATTGTGTAATATAATTTCATTTATGAGTATTTACATCAATGTTGTATTGTCCTTCTTTCACGGGGTGTATGTTTCGAATGATACCCATGTCGGTAAGGGAATCTTTCACCCTCCTCTTTTTAAAAGACTTATTTTGTTATGTCTTTTAATTCACATAAAATTATGTTGGGATATGTTCTTCTATATCCTTAGTGGTTTAAATATTATGTCCAAGTGATGAGATACCCTTTTATCTCTCATCAACTCATTTTCTGAATTTTGTAGTGATGCCGTTAGGCTGTCAAATTTTTGCAAGGGAACTTCTTAACCCAATTTTGATTCTTTGGGATGAGCTTTTACTTCTTGAATATGTCGTTATATGAATATTTGTGAATAACCTCTGATTGTTTTACACTTAATATCCACTTATATTTGGTGTATTAGTTTGTCACACATAACTATGTAATTGATTTATCCATAATCCAAGGATACCGTCTTTGTATGGGACTTCGTCTCAATCTCCTTTCATTGAGGCATATTTTGTTTTATACACAACATTATTTTATACGTTATATAAACCCCTTTGACTTTTACGTTTATCCAAAAGGAATCTTTTTTATACAAAGCTTTTTACTAAACGAAAAAATGGAATGTTTTTGTCGTACGTATGCGGCGACAAAGACTTCTCCACCGCCGTGACCATTATTTGAGTTTTAGCTTCCTCTACAAGCCATACCTTTTTTTAAAAGAAAAATAAATACCATGTTTTAATTTTCTTTTATTTTGGTATTGAAAATGGTTTTCATAATGTTTTTATATCAATGTGTTGTATTGATATCTTGTGATTGAAAAGTGGAAATGTTATGTTTCCTTTATGCATGTTTTATGTGATACTATTATGTTATGGTTCTTGGGAATTATTATGAAGACGGGTGGTTCCATGATAAACTAAGGGCGGGTGAGCCCGATATAGCTCTCCAATGCATTGGGTAACGCGAAGGGGTTAAATGTTACGGTTTCTCCGAAGAGATTTAGGGAATATACTGTGATGGGTATTCCAAACGTAACCAAGAGGGTTACTCCCTACGTAAGAATGTTATGAATGCCTCATGTTACCTTTATGTATAATTATTTTTATGATTTATTCATGATTTTATGAGGTATGTTAAAGTGATTATGTTTTATGGGTAATGTATGATTTCATTCTTATGTATATATGTACTCATGTTTCCTTTCCATATTTTTATATCCCTTACTGAGCTTTTTATGCTCTTCCCAAGTTTTTGAAAATGTTTTTCACAGGTCAAGGGATGGGTACATGAAATGATGATAATGTAAAGGAAGTGTCAAGAAATAATCTTTGTTTTATTTTAAATATGTTTCTGTTGATTGGAAAAATGAATACTATCTTTTATGTAACCACTTTGTTTAAATGTGGAATGTAATGCAAGTTTTATGATCTAATTCTCTAGAAATTTAAACCTGAAAATATCCTCAATGTGTACTCTTGTAATAACTCAAGATTAAGTAAGGTTTATGGTTGGGTCCTTATACTCATATCCTCTTCCGACTATCCCTGCAGGTCATTCGTAAAATACTTCTTCACATCCTGGAAAAATTAAAACATTGAAAGGGGTGAGCTCACTACTAGAAAAGCAGGTATTTGCGACGGGGTCCCGTCGCAAATAGCCCGTTGCTGAAAACGCCGTCGCAACTAAACTTATTTGCGACGGGACCGTCGCTAAAGCCTTTTTTTGCGACGGGCATTCTCCCCGTCGCAAATAGTATTCCGTATTTTTGTAAAAAACTTTTTAAACAGTTATTGCGACGGGCCCGTCGCAAATACCTTTTGCGACGGGACCCGTCGCAAATAGTGTTTGCGACGGGACCCGTCACAAATCGTTTTTGCGACGGTTCCGTCGCAAAAACTCTTTTTTAAAAAAATAAAAAAATTAATAATACTAGTATTTGCGATGGGAACCGGGACCCGTCACAAATACTATTCATAGTATTTGCGACGGGACCCGTCGCAAATACTCTTTGAAAAAAAAAATAAAAAACTATTAATAATACTAGTATTTGCGACGGGCATAGTATCCCGTCGCAAATACTATAAAAAAAATAAAAAAATAAATTATTAATAAATTATTTTAATTAATATAATAATAGAATTATAATTTACAAATGAAAATAATAAATTATTTTAATTACTATAATAATAGTAGAATTATAATTCAAAAATAAAAATAATAGAATATTAATAAATAATTTAATTAATATAATAATATTATAATTATAATTCATAAATAAAAAAAATATTAATAAGTTATTTTAATTAATATAAAAATAATAGAATTATTTTACATTCAAATATTAAAATAATTCAAGTATTACAAAAAAATAATTAAATTTTAATATTATAAAATTTTAATATATATATAAATTTTTTTTATATAAATAAAATTTTAATATATATATAAAATTTAATATTATAAAATATAAATATTATTATTATTCATATTAATATTGTTATTTAAAAATATAATATTATTAATATTTTATAATGAGATAGAAACTACGAATAGAAAAAAAAATATTTTGATTTCACAAATTTTATAACAGAAATACAAACTCTAATCTGTAGGAGGGGGGGAGGGGGGGGAGGTGGGGGATCTGCAGATGGTGGTGGAGGAAACTCCATCCCTAAAGCATGAGTGAGTCGGCGCATGTACTCCATCTGCTCCTGATGCTGCTGCTGCCACCGACTCGTCTGCTCCTCATACAGCTGCTGCTGGCGTCGACGCTCCTCCTCATGCTGCTGACGCATCTGCTCCTGCTCCTGTCGGAGACTCTCTATCTGTGCAGTCTGAGATCGCAACTGCTCCTCATACTGTGTAGAAGAAGATGCACGAGCTCCTCTCGAGCTGGACGCCGACATCTCAGCACTGCCATAATAATCTCCGGGAGTCAGTCGAGAGCTGATACCAACTACCCGGCCCTTCTCGAAGGCATACTGGGTGGCCTGCATCCATGCCTCCTCATCAAACTGACGGGCAGTGGTCTGATCTGATGACTCGGCCTGACTCTCAGGCCGGGCCTGTGCCGCTGCAGCCTCATATGACTCCTATAGTTGCAATTTAAAATTAAAATTGTGAATATATTATATGCAGTTAATTTTTAAACTTGAAAACAAATAATACTGACCACGATGTGATGCTGACGATCACCTCTGAGCTCCCCAGTAGCAGGATCACTATACATCCACCGATATACGTCGTACTCTGTAATATCGGGGTGCTCGACAGCCTATAAGAATAAAAAATAAACTGTTAATATTTATAGTTATATAAAATATTTATAAATAATGTACGTACCAGATGCTGTCTATGAGTACTGAAAGAACGACTCCCAGCTCGATGAGTCACCTCCTGCCTCCCCCGATTCTGCCTCCCCACCGATGATCTCCTCTGAAAGGCACCACTCAACCAGTGCGCACATAATCCATCCCATACATGGGATGAAATGTACTCTGGTCGGTGTTCTTTACATGACTCATCAAAATCTGACACTCCTGCTTTCTTCATCGCAGCTTTTCTTAAATTGTGCAAAAACTGACGAAGGCGATCACGCATGGCCACCTCCCATGCCTCGTGGATGGCGTCACGCATGGTATCCTCGATCGGATACCTTAAACCCTACAAATAATTCAAAATATCAAGTTAGAAATGAAATAATTTTCAAAATAAAAATTATTTATTTACGTACGTACCAACCAATGGCCGAACATGGCCTGCTGCACATCAATGGGAATCTGCTCCCATGTGGTCCACGGCTGAGAGAAATAGTTGCGCAAAATAGCGCTGCCCTGTCCGACTGCTATATGCGAAAAACTGAAAAAATAATAAACATTTATTATGTGAATAGATTAATGAAATCTTAGTCAAATTCACAGGTTATGACACAGGTTATCACACCTCCGGGTGCGCGGATCAAACCCAAGACGTGGACGTCGCTCGGGGACAGGGTCAGGAATCATCAATCGTGCAAGACCGCGCCCCCTCCGCGTACTCCCTGGAGCGCCTGCAGGCTGAGGGTCATCTGCCAGCAACTCATCCGCATCGAAAGGCAGGTCAGCCTCCGCCAACTCACGAAATGTGGCCTCGTCCATCTGAAACAGAAAATGTTAATATTAGCAAATAATTGATAATTACTATTATATATACATATATACATATTATGATTGTATATAAATACCATGGAATTCTATAAGTGTTCATCTTCATCATCATCATCATATTTGTCAATGTCATCTTCATATTCCTCCTCAACATCATCGATATCCATTCGAGTTGCAGTTGCTTCATCTCTTACCATTTCAAATTCATGTGTGACATCATTAACATCATCGTCATCACCGACTCTTAAATGTGGGGTGTCGTCATCGATACTCATATCTCTTTGTAAAAAAGATTGATTTTGAGTACTCTCTTGAAAAACTTCAATTCTTTGCACATCAGTGAAAGCACATTCACTTTGACTAAACTGATTGTCTCGAATTTTGATTTTTATTACCCTCCACCAATCAGTCAAGTCTCTTGATGTTGCACATTACTTTGCATAATAAACTTGATATGCCTGTTGAGCCAATAAGAATGGTTCATTTACTCCGAACCTGATAGCATTTTTGGAGGTCCATCCCTTTCAGCTGTTCCTTTTCTGAAATGAGATCTGTTTCTGCGAAAAGGATGATCAGCTGGAAGAAATCTGCGATGACAGTCAAAATAACAAGGTTTCTTTCCATGAATGAGCATAAATGCTTTGTTCTCTCCCATACAGTAAGGACATGATTTCTGACCATGTGTACTCCAGCCAGATAACATCCCATAAGCCGGGAAGTCACTTATTGTCCACATCAATGCTGCTCTCAGTATGAAATTCTGTTTCGTTGCAACATCATATGTACTGACACCAGTACTCCACAATAAATTTAATTCATCAATCAATGGCTTCAAATAAACATCAATATTTTTCTTCGGATGTCCTGGAATTAGTAAAGTCAAAAAGATATATGGCTCCTTCTTCAACATCCATGGAGGTAAATTATACGGAGTTAAAAAAACAGGCCAACATGAATATTGACTACCATAAGATCCAAAAGGACAGAAACCATCAGTGGAAAGGCCCAGTCGAACATTTCTAGCTTCTAAAGCAAATGATGGATGCACTCTATCAAAATGTTTCCATGAATCACCATCGGCTGGATAATTCAAGCTTTTATCGGTTTAAATATTCTCTTTATGCCATGACATCATTGTCGCTGTATTCTTAGACATGAATAAACGCTGAAGTCTGGATGTAAGCGGAAAATATCTCAACTGTTTTACAGGAATCAAACCAGACTTCCCGTGTTGTCCTTCTTTATATCTCAGTTGCCCACATGTGGGACAACTATCCAACGACTCATTTTCCCCTGAATATAAAATGCAGTCATTTGAACATGCATGAATCTTCTGACAAGTAAGTCCCAAATTTCGAACCAACCTCTTACTTTCATAGTAATTTGCAGGTAAAACATTTCCTTCGGGTAACAGTGTTTTCAGCAATGAAAATATCTGGTCAAAACATGTGTTTGACATTCCGTTATCTGATTTGATAGCCATAAATTTTGCAACTGCTTCTAATTTGCTCATCTTGCAGCCAGGATATAATGCATCCTCAGCAGACTTCAACAACTCATAAAATTCAGACGGTCCCAACTCAGGATTTGAAGCTATATCAGCCGGAGTTTCTGTATGTTGAACAGATGAACCTGCAACATCATGTACTAAATCTTGAAACCGGGATGGATCTGGAATCAAGTTGGTATCACCTGCTCTGGAACTGCGTTCACCATGTTGATACCAAAAAATATAATCTGCTTGAAAACCAAAACGCAAGAGATGTTCCCCCACTTTGTCAAACGTGTCAAACGTTCTCAATGCACATTTTCTACAAGGGAATTTTATATTTCCTTCTGAAAAAAATTCTGAATTTGATGCCGCAAATGATAAAAAAATCTCCACACCCTCTATATATACTGGATTTAAACCAGAACCATTTGGATTTCTACGTTGATTTATCCATATGCGGTCATCTAATAATGACTCTTGACGACCTCGTTGTTCCATATTTTTCTATAAAATATAAAAGCATTACTGGTTTTGAATAATTTGTTAGAAAAAACACTCAAGCAAGGATTGAATATATTGAGAATAAAGAAAACCTGTTACAAATATTGATAATTTTAATATTATATTGATTTTTTAGTTTTTTTAATAATACTAATATAATTTTTTTTATAAATATTAATTATATAATAATAACATCATTACATTATTAGTATATTTTATTATTAATATTAAAATAATATAATTTTTTATATTATATACAATTCTCCTTTCATCTGTGTGTTTCACATTCTGTCTCCACATGTAATATTGACATTCACTTTCACCTCCCCATTGGCGAGTAGGTTGATAATTTTGAAAAAGAATGCCAATATTACATGTGGAGACAAAAAAAACACAGAAGAAAAGAGAATTGTATATAATATAGAAAATTATATTATTTTAATATTAATAATAAAATATACAAATAATGTAATAAGGTAATTATTCCTAATTATTCCTAATTATTCCTAATTATTACAATCTATTACAATTTATTACTAATTGTTACTAATTATTACAATTTATTACTAATTATTACAATTTATTGCTAATTATTACTATTTATTACTAATTTAGCAATACTTAGCAATACTTAGCAAAAGGAAAACTGCTTGAATAATGAAAGGAAATTTGGTAATCATCGTTGTGGAGATGATTATAAATTTTCCCTTCATTATCCAAGCAGATTTCATTTACTAATTATTAGTAATAAAAAAAATATTATCAATATTTACGAAAAACAATATTAATATTATTAAAATAATAACAAAAATTAAAAAATATTAAAATTATCAATATTCATAACAGACTTTGTTCTATTATTAACATGTTCAAATCTTAAAGGGTCGCCAATTGTCAGGTCATGCGCAATAAAAAGTTTGTGTCAGCCATGTCTAATGTAAACTCTATAATTGTCCTTGCATGGTTGATCACTTCGCATGTAATGTTGCAATCAGACAAACCAAGTCATTCCCTTCTTATCTATAAGAATTATCTCACATGAACCTTTACATAGATCATTCTTCCTTAAAAATTTGAGGGGATATCATTATTTTTTCCTTAAATTTTCAAGGAAGAATGGTCTATGTAAAGGTTCATGTGAGATGATTCTTATAGATAAGAAGGGAATGACTTGGTTTGTCTGATTGCAACATTACTTTTGGCAATTATTGGTAATTATTGGTAATTATTCCTAATTATTACAAATTATTGGTAACTATTGGTAATTATTCCTAATTATTACTAATTATTCCTAATTATTACTAATTATTCCTAATTATTACTAATTATTCCTAATTATTACTAATTATTCCTAATTATTACTAATTATTACTAATTATTCCTAATTATTACAAATTATTGGTAATTATTACAAATTATTACTAATTATTGTTAATTATTGGTAATTTTTCCAAATTATTGGTAATTATTCCAAATTATTGGTAATTATTCCAAATTATAGGTAATTATTCCTAATTATTCCTAATTATTCTTAATTATTGCTAATTATTCCTAATTATTGCTAATTATTACTAATTATTGCTAATTATTGCTAATTATTGGTAATTATTACTAATTATTGGTAATTATTGCTAATTATTGATAATTATTCTAATTATTCCTAATTATTACTAATTATTGATAATTATTGCTAATTATTCCTAATTATTACTAATTATTCCTAATTATTACTAATTATTACTAATTATTCCTAATTATTTGCAATTATTTGCAATTATTGGTAATTATTACCAATTATTCCTAATTATTACTAATTATTACTAATTATTAATAATTATTCCTAATTATTCCTAATTATTACTAATTATTCCTAATTATTTGCAATTATTCCTAATTATTTGCAATTATTGATAATTATTACAAATTATTGGCAATTATTGGCAATTATTGGTAATTATTACTAATTATTACAAATTATTGGTAATTATTGGTAATTATTCCTAATTATTCCTAATTATTCCTAATTATTACTAATTATTACTAATTATTACTAATTATTCCTAATTATTACAAATTATTGGTAATTATTACAAATTATTACAAATTATTGTTAATTATTGGTAATTATTCCAAATTATTGGTAATTATTCCAAATTATTGGTAATTATTCCAAATTATTGGTAATTATTCCTAATTATTGATAATTATTCCTAATTATTGCTAATTATTCCTAATTATTGCTAATTATTACTAATTATTGCTAATTATTGCTAATTATCGGTAATTATTACTAATTATTGGTAATTATTACTAATTATTGATAATTATTACTAATTATTCCTAATTATTACTAATTATTCCTAATTATTACTAATTATTCCTAATTATTACTAATTATTCCTAATTATTACTAATTATTACTAATTATTCCTAATTATTCTTAATTATTCCTAATTATTCCAAATTATTCCAAATTATAGGTAATTATTACTATTTATTGTTAATTATTACTAATTATTACTATTTATTGTTAATTATTGGTAATTATTCCAAATTATAGGTAATTATTACTATTTATTGTTAATTATTCCTAATTATTACTAATTATTGGTAATTATTACTAATTATTACTAATTATTCCTAATTATTACTAATTATTGGTGATTATTACTAATTATTACTAATTATTACTAATTATTAATAATTATTGGTAATTATTACTAATTATTAATATTTATTCTTAATTATTAAAAATTATTACAAATTATTCCTAATTACCATTAACTATGAACAATACTAATAATTTAAATTTATTAAGTAAGAAAACAATATAAACATAATTAAATTACAACTAATCAAAAATAATTGAAATTAATACAAAATTAAAAATAAATATTAAATTAAAATGAACATAAATACCTTGAAAATTGATGAGCTCTGATCGTTCTTCAAAACTTTAATAACAGCTTCGAAGAAAAAAATTAAACTGAACAAAAACTCAAATTTAGAAATAGAAATTTTAGAGCAGAAGAAGGTGGAGAATGAGAATGATTTGAGAAAAACGGATGGGGGTATTTATAGGTTAGATTATTAGCGACGGGTCCATTTGCGACGGGATTCCCGTCGCAAATAGTATTATTTGCGACGGGCACCGTCGCAAATACCTTCGCCCGCATTTATTACGGTCAACCGGTAAATAGTTATTAGCGACGGGACCCGTCGCAAATAACATACTATTTGCGACGGGAATACTTTCCCGTCGCAAATACCTTTTACCGCCGCCGGTTATTTGCGACGGGGAAAGGCTTCCCCGTCGCAAATAGTTTTCCCCGGATTTGGCGCCAAAGCCCGGGAAAACTATTTGCGACGGGATAGGCTTCCCCGTCGCAAAAGACTACTTATTTACGACGGGTAAAGACCCCCGTCGCAAATAAGTTTTTAACGGGACTATTTGCGACGGGATTTATTCCCGTCGCAAATAACCCGTCGCAAATACCCATTTTTCCCGTAGTGGCTCAGATGCTCAGTAAAGATAACAATATAGCGAAAACTTTCTTAAATAAACATAAAAATTTAAGGCAATGTATAACTGAAGCAAAACCCTTTTAAAATTGAACATTAGCATAATATGGAAAAATAAAATGAAATAAGGCCTTTTACTTATTCACATGGATATTATACTAGTTGAATAATCACATGAAATATCAATAACCACTTTCATAATGATGCAATGCATAATTCCAGACTATCATAACCACGTAGCCAATGCCTCGTGCCAAGACTACAAATAAGAAATTGTCAAGGCCTCATGCCAAGACACTAGTTTTTCACATGATACCTACCGATGCATCGAGGAGCTATAGCGGGCTCCACCCGTCACTTATTAAGTCCAATGCATTCCTCATATGAACAGGTTTAAACATATCATAAACCATAACATAATCGTATCACATAAAACATGAATAAAAAAAACATAACATTTCCACATTTCAATCACAAGATATCAATACAACACATTTAGATAATAAAACCATTTTCAATACCAAATAAAATAAAAGTAAAACTTAATATTTATTTTTCATTTTAAAAAAAGTTATGGCTTGTAGAGAAAGTCGAAACTCAAATAATGGTCAGGATGGCGGAGAAGTTGTTGTCGCCGAATACATACGACAAAAAAACATTACCTTTTGTCGTTTAGTAAAAATATTGTATAAAAAAGATTCCTTTTGAATAAACGTAAAAGTAAAAGGGGTTTGTACACCATATAAAATAAAGTTGTGTATAAAACAAAATATTCCTCAACGGAAGGAGATTGAGACGAAGTCCCTTACCTCGTGTCCGACTTGACTCGACCGTTCTTTAACATCCTGAATAATGAACTAGTGTTAATTTATAATTGATTAAGAAAATTTTTCAAGTTCATCATTCCTTTTATATCACTTATTACCATGTTATGAACATTATGTAATTATTTATGTTAATAACGGCCGTTTTGTCGATCTTTGGTACTTGAGTCAAAAATAAGCTTCTTATAATTACAAGTTGTTCATGTGGTAAAATATCCATCATATCCAGAATTATATTAATGATTTAGATATTATATATATCATATATATCCAGTATATATATTCATTTATAATATTACATAACATTTAGAGGTAAGAAATGAAATGCACCATTCATGGAGAAGGTAAGCCGTACGTACGCATGAACGCTACTTTCATTTCAATTTCATATTTAATGGAATGAGATAATAATGATATAAAGGTTTATTATAATTCCAGTATAATATCACATATAATATCATTTAATCCATCCTTTACACATCCCACAAATGGCATTAACGATTCAAATCACTTTGAGGGGGTGGTAGTCCGCACTTCCTAAAATGAAATTATCGCGTTTACCCATAATGGAAATCATAAAGGTATGCTATAAATGAAAAATAAAGAAGCATAATGAAATGATAAATATAATATATATCATATATAAATATATTGACATCTTAATGGCCACCATTAGAGGTGTTAAAAATGATTGAACAATCATCGTTTTGTGAGGCAGTAATTTGCCACCCTAAAAAACAATATGTTCTTTAACCATTAGACGAAGGTATGTGTAAGTGTAAATAAAATACTTCTCATAACAACATCCTAGTATATTTACAATACTGGTTTTGTTACAAAATAAAGTAATAAAATGATTTTAAGGGGTTGGAGAAGCACAATAAAACAAAAGAACATAAGAGAAGACATTACCTTAAAGTCGGGTAACTCTCCTTGATTTGAGCCAAAGGCTTCCTTGGGAAGACTTATGCCCAAAGTGAGGCTTCAAGGAGTAATAGATGGAAGTTTAGAGAGTATTTGGGCAGTGTTTGGCTGAGCCAAATGGCTTTGATGGTGTGAATAAGGTGGTAGAGGTGGGGACCTTTTATAAGAGGAGAGGAGGGACATTCTTGGAAAGTCATAAAATGTTACATTATTATATAATGAGTTTCAGATTATAAAGGTAGAAAAATTATATATTTCGAGGATAAGGTGATAAGTTTTCGAAATCTACTAATTTAATAGGTTTTTACAAGTGTAATTCTTAGATTTTACATTATATTTTCATTTTATTTAAATCGTTAATTAATGAGGTAATCGATGCATCATCATGGTGTCATAAAAAATTTAATTTATTTAATGTATAAAAATTATGAAAAAAAATATCATGCTGTAGGAAATATTTTTATCTTCCCAATGAATATTTATAGTCAAAAAGTTAACTTATATAACCCCATGTAATAATTTTTTTAGTAAAACAACACATGTTTGTGACAATTTTATTTTTACTTTAAATAAAAAGTTATTAATGTGATTTTCTTACCCAAGTGGCTCCATGGGGTCCCCATGTTGACCCATGGATTTTCTTGGTCGGACATGACTCATCCAATTAGGGTAGTACAAGTGTCAATATATTTTCTTATTTTTATAATATCATTTTTACCTTAAATTTCACTAATTACATTTAATCGCGATTAATAAAACTTAAAAGTTACTATTCACCAAAAATTATTTTCATCTCATTGAACCAAATTTTGATTACTAATGAAAACTATGTATGTAGGATTTCTGAAATTCAATACACATAAGTAGTAATTTTTAATTTACACGAAAAATTAGTTCTTAAACAACCACTTAGTGGTTTCACTAATCATAAAAAATTGAAGTTTTTCAGAAAAATACCAAAAAATCACCCTATGTTATAATTGATATTATGAATTAAAAAATGATGTATATTTTATAAAATACCAAAAATATAAGTCACATTAATTAATTTTGTAATTAATTCCCGTTTTCAAAACAAATAGTGTCTTTTTAAGAAACAATATCAATCAAAAGATTGACAATTGTTTGTGTCCAATTTCAAAGTGAAATTAATTATAATGACCACCATTGGATAAAATGGTAAAAATATATTCTAATTATACTTTAAAACCACTCAATAGTATAATTTATCACTATAAATTATTTTGATTAAAAAGGTTGATTTTAAGTATTTTTTTACTATTCATAGAAAATTGGATGTTCTCAGAAAATTACAAAAAATTCAACTTAGGATAATTTCGATATTCGGAAGAAAAAAATGAAGTCCATTTTGAATTATAAAATTAATATAATTTCAAAAAGTGGTTATTACTATTCATAACGACTACTTTGATTGGCAGCGGTGTGTTAGAATCTCGAAGTTGTGTACAATGCAAGCTCTTATAATATTGAAAGAGAAGCGTACTGTGGAAGCCTGGGGTGTTACATTCTCCCCTCCTTCAAATAATTTCATCCTCGAAATTTCTAGAAAAATACCGCATGAAAAGACTTGGGTGATTCATCATCATAAGTTCCCTAGGATCCCACGTTGCCTCTTCCATCTTATGGATTCTCCATAGAACTTTTACTAGACGAGTCGTCCGGTTTCTCGGTACTTGTTCTCTTGTATCAAGAATCCTGACGGTCTCTTCACAATAACACATATCAGGATCCAGTTCTAATTCCTCATAGGTGAGTACATGCGTTTGGTCAGGCATGTATTTTATCAATTTACCTGAGACTCAATTTACCCTTATTACCGAAACGTATAACTCCCTTCCATGGAGATACCTTCATGAAAACATGATCTCCTACCTGAAATTCCAAATCCTTATTTCAGTTGTTAGCATAGCTCTTCTGCCTACTTTGAGATGCTTTGATGTGGTTTTGTATTACCTTCACCTTTTCCATCGTTTCCTCCACCAGTTCTGGGCCTACAAGTTTTCTTTCACCAACGTCATCCCAACAGGTTGGTGTATGACATCTCTTTCCGTATAATGCTTCATATGGTGCCATCTGAATACTTGAATGGAAGCTATTGTTATAAGAAAATTCTTCCAGAGGTAAATATTTATCCCACATACCCTGAAATTCAAGTGAGCATGATCTCAACATGTCTTATAAGGTTTGAATTGTTCGTTCCGATTGTCTATATGTTTGAGGGTGGTAAGCAGTGCTCAAGCAAAGTTCAGTATCCAAGGCCTTCTGAAGACTTTTCCATAATCTTGATGTAAAATGGGGATCACGATCTGAGAAAATCGATAGGGGTACTCCATTAAGTCTCACAACATCATTAATATATAGTATTGCTAGATTTTCAAGTGGTAGATCTTCTCTTATAGAAAGAAAATGTACTGACTTGGTGAGACGATCAACAATGACCCATATTTCGTCATTCCTTCTAGGAGTCTTTGGTAGTCCCATGAAAAAGTTCAGTGTAATATTATCCCATTTCCACTTAGTTATGGGAATAGGTTGCAATACTCCACCAGGCTATTGCCTTCCATCTTTCACTTGTTGACAAACCATACATCTTGACACAATATCAGCAATCTTCCTTTTCATGTTGTCCCACAAAAAATGTCCCTTTAAATCTCTATATATTTTGGTGCTCCCAGGGTGTATATAGAAGTTGGAACTATGAGCATCATCCAACAATTCCCTCTTTAAATCAGGTATATTGGGAACACAAAGTCTCCTCCAAAATTTCAAAATTCCATCATTATACACAAAGTCACTCAATCTCCCATCATTCACGGTTTTAATCTTCTTTTTTCAACTCTTCATCATCGGCCTAAGAACTATTTATCCTTTCTAGTAAAGTGGGCTTGGCAACCATTTGAATTTTTTTGATGTTTCACCTTCCATGGTGATTCTCATATCCATCGTTACTAGATCCATGAATATAGGATCCCTTTTCACTCTCATCATGTTCAAAAATCCATGATCTTTTCTACTCAAAGCATCTGCAACCTTATTTTCCTTCCCCAGGTGGTAGTGTATCATGCAATCATAATCCTTGAGTAGCTCAAGCCATCACCTTTGCCTCATTTTGAGTTCTTTTTGTGAGAAAATATACTTCAAACTCTTGTGATCGGTATATATCTCAAATTTTTCTCCATAGAGATAATGACTCCATATCTTCAAGGCAAAGATTATAGTAGATAACTTGAGCTCATGAGTAGGATAGTTTTTTTCATGAATTTTTAGCTGTCGTGCTGCATAGGCAATAACCCTATCATTCTTCATAAGGACACAACCAAGTCCTTTCATTGATGCATCACTATAAATAACGAATCCATCATTCCCCGATGATAGAGTCAATATAGGAGCATTGAATATTATTCTCTTTAGTTCTTCAAAACACTATTCACACTATTTTGTCCAGAAAAATTTAACCCCTTTACGTGTGAGCTTCGTTAATGGGTTAGCCAATCGGGTAAAATTCTGGAAAAAACATCGATAATAACCTGCCAAACCAATAAAACTGCGTACCTCAGTTATACTCGTCGGTGTTGGACATTCTTGGATTGCCTTGGTCTTAGAAGGATCAATGATAGTTCCATCCTCAGAGAAAATATGGCAATGAAAAGAAATCTCCTGAACCTAGAATTCACAGTTGCTAAACTTCCCATATAATTCATGTATTCTAAGATTTTCAGGATAATGCGCAAGTGATTTTCATGGTCTTCGTAGATTTTGGGATATACCAAGATATCGTAAATAAATACCACCACAAAATCATCAAGATATTCCTTGAATACTCTATTCATTAGATCCATGAATACAGAGGGTACATTAGTCAATCCAAAAGGAATTACTGTAAACTCGTAATGCCCTTACCGTATTTGAAATGTTGTCTTCAGAATGTCTTCCTTCTTCACACATAACTGATGGTATCCAGATCGAAGTTCAATCCTTAAAAAGTATTGATATCCATGTAGTTGGTCAAATAAATCATCAATGCGAGGTAGGGGATACTTGTTCTTTATTGTTATAGCATTGATCTCCATGTAGTCAATGCACAACCTCATAGATCCATCTTTCTTCTTAACAAAAAGGACAGGGGATCCCCAAGGAGAAACACTAGGGAGAATAAATCCCTTATTACTCAATTCCTCTAGTTGTTTCTTTAGTTCAACTAATTCCACATTGGTCATTCTATAAAGGGCCTTCGATATAGGCCTTGATCCAGGAATTAAATCAATGGAAAAATCATCTTCTTGTTCTGGAGGATGTCCAGGTAAATCTTCCGGAAACACATCTACATATTCTCTCACAAAAGGTACATCCTCTATTTGAACATTCTTTTCCTCACCCTCAGTCATTTCATTCTCTTCCTCCCCAATAATTGAATTTAGTTGAGCTACTGGGGGTGGATCTAAATAAGAATTAGGTGGTAACAATTCTGCTCAAACGATAAGGTGTTTCTTATCATCATCATCAAAAATCATATCCTCCTTCTTCTTAAAATAATTATTCACATCGTAGTCTGAAAGACAATCCATACCGAGGATTATATCAAACTCAATCATAGGAATACCAATGAGATCAGAAGATAAAGAACATTTATGTGCTCTAATGGGGACTGATTCAAAAAACTTTGTTGCAATGATACTTCCCTTAGGAGTTTTGACCGACAATTATCTTGTTAAATCAAATTGTAAATATCTAATTTTCTTAGAAAACTATGAATATATGAAACAATTTGATGATCTAGAATCGAATAATGAATTTTCTAAACTTGAGGAAACCATTAAATTACCTGCCACCACGTCTTTCAAAGTTTCAACCTCAGCAGTAGTGATAACATAAGCTTGGCCTTGATCCCTTTGCCTCTTTTGAGGTAAGTTCCCCTGATTCATAGGACATTCATTTCCATAATATCCCATATCTCTACAATTATAGCATTCCACATTGTCAACAACTCTCTTTCCCTTTCAATCATGAGCTTGGGGGCCTTTTTCACCACACTTGTAACAGACTCCCATTCCCTTCAAGAATGTACCGGGGTGTTTCTTCCCACATTTATTGTAGTACTGATATTTTAATTTTCCATTCTTCACCTTATTTCCATTTCCAGATTGATCATAAGATATATTCTTCTCTTTCTTTTCTTTAAAGTCATAAGACTTAGAGAATTCCTTTTCCGTCTTGATAGCACACAAGACAATATCTTCGTATGATGAGAAGGTTTGTGAGACTAATTCTCGATAGAGAAATGGTTTTAACCCATAAAAGAAATGATCAATCTTACTTCTTGGGTTCCGTATATAATCCACAACATGCCTCTCAAACCTTGTAAAGTTAGCCTTATACTTTGCGACATTCTCATCCTCCTACCTCAGACTTAGAAATTACCTTTTCATATATGTTCGATGGTCATGTGGAAAGTATTTTTCTAAGAAAATTTCCTTAAACTCCCTCCATTCCATACATGATACTTCTTCATCTTCCTTTGTGTTTTGAATTAGCGACCACCATTGATTGGCATCTCCAGTGAGGCGGTACACTACAATGACAACTTTATCCCTTTCGCTACTCCCTGAGGCATGAAATGTTTTCTCTAAGGAGTTTATCCATTTCTTAGGTAATAATGGATTTTTACCCCCATTAAATGTTGGCGGTTGTTTCCTCATGAAGCGATCTAACATTGACCCTCCACGTTGCGGATCAGGGTGCTCAATATGAGTAAGGTTATTATTAATAACCTGAGTGAGTTGTCCCAGTATAGTGATAAGTTGATCAGCACCAGTTGTATCACCAGCTCCACTATAATTATCTTGAGTAGGAGGGAAATCCCTACATGGAGTGTGTGCATTGATAGAGTTTCCATTCCTTCTACTAGGTGTAATTTCTAAACAATGGCATAAACTATATTAGTTTATAAATCAAAATACATAATAATAAACTTGAAAAAAACATAACATAAATTGAACTATTTATAGATATAATCCATAATAAAAAAAATGTATTCTTTGAGGAAGTATATACTCAAAAACCCTTCATAATGGTTTGTAAAGAAAATGAGAATTATCCTAATCATATCCCCCGGGAGTGTCGTAACCAAGAGTGCATCAAGTCCATTGTCGTGTACCAGTTCCTGTTCGAGTCTAGCTCAAAGCGGTGTTTTCGGGTTTTACCCCTAGGTACATCTGTGACAGAGCCACCTCTACCTTCTCATATCCAGATATGGATGTATTTCTCAGAAAACTCACAAAATCTCTATAATACCAAAATTTTAGGAAGTTCTTCTATATTAATCCTCAAAGTCTATTTTAGGGCTATGCGCTCTAATCAGAGTTTATCTAAATCTAGCTTCTAAGGATAGTACAAAAATGCCTCTGATACCAACTGTAACACCCCAAACCCAGTTACCTAGAGTCGGTGCATTATTATGTAACATTGGCTTGATCAAAAAAGATCATGTCTCGAAAGACCGATTAGTTCAGTAGCCTTGGGAACACTAGATGCGTTCATAAACATTACATTACATCATAAAGTGAAAAAATACAATAACATGGTCTCCATAGTCCACAATCATATCCTCTTTCGACTATCCCTGCAGGTCATTCATAAAATACGTCTTCACATCCTGGAAAAATTGAAACATTGAAAGGGGTGATCTCAGATGCTCAGTAAGGATAACAATATAGCCAAAACATTCATAAATAAACATAAACATTTAAGGAAATGTAGAACTGAAACAAAATCCTTTTAAATGTGAACTTTATCATAATATGGAAAAATAAAATGAAATAATTCCATTTACTTACTCACATGGATATTCTACTTGTCGAATAATCACATGCAATATCAATAACCACTTTCATAATGATGGAATGCATAATTCCAGACTATCATAACCACATAGCCAAGGCCTCATGCCAGGACTACAAATAAGATTTTTTCAAGGCCTCGTGCCAGGACCCTAGTTTGTCTCATGAGACCTACCGATGAATCTAGGAGCTATAGCGGGCTCCACCCGTCACTTATTAAGTTCAGTGCATTCCTCATATCAACATGTTTAAACATATCATAAACTATAACATAATCATATCACATAAAACATGCCTAACAGAAACATAACATTTCCACATTTCAATCACAAGATATCAATACAACACATTGATATAATAAAACCATTTTCAATAACAAATAAAAGAAAAATAAAACTTGGTATTTATTTTTCATTTTAAAAAAAGTTATGGCTTGTAGAGAAAGCCGAAACTCAAATAATGGTCACAGCTGTAGAGAAGTCGTTGTCGCCGCATACATACGACAAAAAAACATTCCCTTTTGTCGTTTAGTAAAACTCTTCGTATAAAAAATATTCCTTTTCAATAAACGTAAAACTCAAAGGGGTTTATACACCATATAAAAGAAAGTTGTGTATAAAAAAATATTCCTCAATGAAAGAAGATTGAGACGAAGTCCCTTACCTCATGTCTCACTTGACTTGACCGTTCCTTAACCTCCTAAATAATAAAATAGAGTTAATTTGTAATTTCTTAGGAACCTTTTTCAAGTTAATAATTCCTTTTATATCACTTATTACCATTTTATGAACATTATTTAATTATTTAAGTTAATAACGGTCGTTTTTTTGATCTTTGGTACTTGAGTTAAAAATAAACTTCTTATAATTACAAGTTGTTCATGTGGTAAAATATCCATTATATCCAGAATTATATTCATGATGTAGATATCATATATATCATATATATCCTGTATATATATGCATTTCTAATATTACATAACATTTAGAGGTAAGAAATGAAATGCACCGTTCATGGAGACGGTAAGCCGTACGTACGCAAGAACACTACTTTCATTTCTATTTCATATTTAATGGAATGAGATAATAATGATATAAAGTTTTATTATAATTCCAGTATAATATCATATACAATATCATTTACTCCATCCTTTACACACCCCACATATGGAATTAACGATTCAAATCCCTTTGAGGGGGCGGTAGTCTGCCCTTCCTAAAATGAAATTATCGCATTTACCCATAATGAAAATCATAAAGTTATGCCATAAATAAATAATACAGAAGCATAAGGAAAACATAAACAAAATATATATCATATATAAATATAGTGACATCTTAATGGCCACCATGAGATGTGTTAAAAGAAGATTGAACGATCATTGTTTAGTGAGGCAATAATTCACCACCCACAGAAACCGTATGTTCTTTAACCATTAGACGAAGGTATGTGTAAGTTTAAATCAAATCCTTCTCATAAAAACATAATAGTATATTTAAGATACTGGTTTTGTTACAAAATAAAGTAATAAAAATATTTTAAGGGTTTTAGAAGCAAAATAAAACAAAATAACATAAGTGAAGACATTACCTTAAAATCGGGTAACTCTTCTTGATTTGAGCCAAAGGCTTCCTTTGGAAGACTTATGACCAACGTAAGTCTTATAGATGTAAGAGAGGGAAGTTGAGAGAGTATTTGGGCAGAGGTTGGCCAATCCAAATGGCTTTTATGGTTTGAATAAGGTGGTAGAGGTGGGGGCCTTTTCTAAGAGGAGAGGAGGGCCACTCTTGGAAAGTCAAGAAATGTTACATTATTATATAATGAGTTTCGGATTTTAAAGGTCCCACAATTATATATATCTAGTATAAGGTGATAATGGTTCTAAATATACTCATAAAATAGGTTTTTTACATGTTTAAGTCTTATATTTTACATTATATTTTCATTTTATTTAAATCGTTAATTAATGAGGTAATCGCTCCATCGTCATGGTGTAATAAAAATTTAATTTATTTAATGCCTAAAAATTATGAAAAAATATCATGATTTAGGAAATATTTTTATATTTCCAATTAATATTTATATTTTAAATGTTAACTTATATAACCCCATGTAATAATTGTTTTAGTAAAACAACACATGTTTGTGACAATTTTATTTTTACTTTAAATAAAAAGTTATTAATGTCATTTCCTTACCCAAGTGGCTGCATGGGGTCCCAATGTTGACCCATGGATTCTCTTGGTCGGCCATGACTCATTCAATAAGGTTAGGACAAGTTTCAAGATATTTTCATATTTTTATAATATCATATTTACCTTAAATTTCACTAATTACCTTTAATCGCGATTAATAAAATTTAAAAGTTACTATTCACCAAAAATTATTTTCATCTCATTGAACCAAAATTTTCTTCCTAATGACAACCATGTATGTCAGATTTTTTAAATTCAATACACAGATATAGAAATGTTTCATTTACATGAGAAAATAGTTTTTAAACTACAACATAGTGGTTTCACTATTCATCAAAAATTGAAGTTTTTCAGAAAAATACAAAAAATTCACCCTAAGATATAATTGATATTATGAATTAAAAAATGATTCCTATTTTACCAAATTACAAAAATATAAGTCACATCAATTAATTTTATAATTAATTCCCGTTGTCAAAACAAATTGCGTGTTTTTAAGAAACAATGTCAATCAAATGATTGACAATTGTTTGGGTCCAATTTCAAAGTGAAATTAATTATAATGACCACCATTGGATAAAATGGTAAAAATATATTCTAACTATACTTTAAAACCACTAAATAGTATAATTTATCACTATAAATTATTTTTATTAAAAAGGTTGTTTTTAAGTATTTTTTTACTATTCATAGAAAATTGGAAGTTCTCAGAAAATTACAAAAAATTCAACTTAGGATAATTTCGATATTCCGAATACAAAAATGAAGTCCATTTTGAATTATAAAATTAATATAATTTCAAAATTTGGTTATTAATATTCATAATGGCTACTTTGATTGGTCGCGGTGTGTTAGAATCTCGATGTTGCGTACAATGCAAGCTCTTGTATTATTGAAAGAGAAGCGTACCGTGGAAGCTTGGGGTGTTACAACAAATATAGAATGAAATAATAATATTTTAAATCAATATAGGTTATATATATTTAAATAAAAAATCATATATAAATAATGAACATAGTACCAAATGAAAGGAAATAATATCAAAATTAGTAAGCATGCACAAAATAGTGAATGTATTTAACACCCGGTGGTCAAAACATGCTATAACTAATTGATGTTATTGGGGTAAACAATATTAATTAGTATTGTAAAAGGGTAATATTTATGAGTAAATCTATTAAATAGGTTATTATGTATGCCATTTTTGTTTTATATGAGGTTAGTGGGTTATCAGCTAATCAAAGAAATATGGTATGAGATTTGAATATCAATTTCCCTTCATTGATACATTCTTTAGATTAAAGACCTATTTGTATTTTTTCATTGTGTATAATAACAGTATGATACAATATATCATGAATTAAATACCTATTTATGTTATTGTAAGTTATATTTTACAGAAATTATCATTAATTATTTTTTATTGAAATGTTACTAAAGCCGTAAGGATTTATTTTTCAACTTCCTTCCAAAAAACGAGATATCTTCAATGTCATAATATATATGGTTAATTTGTATAATAATTAATTGAAAATAAAATATAATTTTATTATAATATGGATCTATGTTGAATAATTATCATTTACCCTCATTTTAAATTGAAATTTTAAAAATATGTTTTGGGATGTGTGTTTTCAACCAGTTCATTAAAAAATATTCTAATGTTTATTTTTACTCTTTAAAAATAAAAGGTTTTCTTATACACTCGAAATTTTATATTGATAAAATTTATACCTTTTCCAAAATTTCATTATAAAAAAATATTTTTTAAAATTGTAATAATTTTAGTTATTTTAACTTTATCTTTTTGAAAACATTCGGTCATTTTAAAGTTTTTGTTATTAAAGATTCTTTTTAAAAGTAAATGTATTCAAAATATTTTCTAATTTCTTTTTGAAAAACCATGAATATTTAAATATTAAATTATTAAGTATTATTTTTAGAATAAAAAGTTGTAAAATTATTTTGAAATACCTTTTCTAAAACTTTATCTCATTTTCAAGTTTTGATTAATAATTTTTTTAAAGTAAATTAATAAAAATTATATTTACTTTATCTTTTGAATAAAATTAAAGATTCCATTATTAAGGAAACTTTTTAAAATTAAATTATTTAAAATTATTTTCAACTGTATTTTTTAAAACATGATATTTCTTTTACAAGTATCCATTATTAAATGTTTTTTCAAATGTAAAATTATTAAATGTATGTCACAACCCCTATTTGAAATAATTATATCTACAAATGTATTTATTATTAAATTTTATTTGAAAATTAAATGTTTTTGAATTAATTTTTATTGTATTTTTTAAACCTTTAATTATTTTCAATTAAATTTTAGTGGTAAATATGGTTTTCAAAATTCATAACTATCCTTAAAAGTTATTTCAAAATGTAATTTTCAAAGTATTATTTTAAATTTATTGTGGAAAAATTTTGTATTTCGCTTTTATTTTCCATAAAATGACTATATTTCATAAATATATGCTTTGATAACACATTATTTGTTATTTTGATATGATTTATCTTTTAAAATGATAGTCTTGATATTATAGGATGTTTTAAGTTCTTGTTATGTTACTTTATTTAATTTTTTAAGAAACCCATCATTTTTCCGTTGGTCCTTTATAAGATGATGATTGTTTTATTTTATTATAAGACTAGTTTATAAGATTTTTCATGTGTATAGTACTGTTTACCCAATTAATTCTATTTTAATGATTTATACCTCATGATAAAGTGATTTTAAGAATAGACATTTGGTTTTATCACAATGTGAAGCATGATCATTTTTTTTGGTCACAATATGTAGTGTTGTCAATTCTTAAATTCAAAATATGAAGTATGGGTTTTTTTGTTAAAAAAGGAATCCTGAGAATTATTTTGTCACTGATAGGATGTATGGGATATTTTTACAAGATGAAGCATGTGAGTTTTTTATTCATAATATGAAGTGTGTGATTTTGTTGGTTAATAACATGATGTCAGGACATTTTTTTGTTCACAACATGAAGTTGGGAAATTTTAGTTGTTTTAAATTCAACTATTTCTATATTTCTAGGATTATTCCACATTTCACGTTTTTTATAATGTTATTCTATGTTTTATTGATTATGTGTAATTTTAATGTATGCTTCACTTTAATGTCATACTCATTGCTATTTGGTTATTGATATATATTATGATCCAGGTCAAAAAATTGAATTCTTAATGATATTTTTTATCTTATATTACATCATAATTTATTTTTAATATCATCCATGGTATTTGGATATTTTCTTTAGATTTTTATTTCTTATGTATATTAAACTTCAGGATTATGATCATTAACATTATTATATATATTTACCTTATTAAGAATTTGAGTGCACACATTTCCCATGTTTCCAATACCCAAGATATGAAGATGATTTTATCTAGTGAGGTGGATAGAATGTATTAATGGACAAGGATTATGGATAAATGTTTTCAAGTATGTAATATTAGATGTCAGGTAGTTAATATTCAAGACACTAAAACTTTTAGTCCTTGGATTTTTTTCCGAAAATTGTTATATGTATAATCTAAATCATCAGATTAATATACAATTTATGTTAACTATAGAATGGGTCACTATAGTTGGTATCAAAGTAAGTTTTAATTATTTTATAGATTATTGTATTTTTTATATATATTTTTTAAAATAATTCAGCATAAACCCAAGTGAAATGTATAAGGGACGAGTTAATTTATTGGGTCAAATCGTGATGTTTTGGTAAAGTAAATATTATGTTAATCTCAATGGAATTACACCCATTTATAGATAGTAAAAGTGGATTCTGAATCTTATAAAGTTGTACATAGGGGTAATAACCTCGAAAAGGATGTACTGCATATGAACTCGGTCTTATCATAGTGCCTGATAAATAGAAATAACTATATACCTATTTTGACACTTCTGGGGTATATTATTTTAATTATAAATTCATAATTTTGAATCACTATTAAGGATTGATTTCCATGTAATATTGTGGAATTATGATGAGAATTATGCGATTACACAACTTAATTTATCCTTGGGACAATCAACACTCTTATTAGATTAAAAATTATAATATAGTTGAAATTAAAGTTTCATAGTTTGAAATTAAGGCTTCACTAGATAATTCATATTAGTGTTGATATTTCATATTAATATACACTAATTTATTTGGATATTATCATAAAAAATTTAGATTTATTATTTGGTGGAATTAGAATCTAGGAAATGAAGTTGTGAATGGTATGTCCATAAGAACTCTTAGAAAACTAATTTTGGATAAGTAGTTTACTAGTAATGCCAATGGTAAAGAGGAGAATATATCATTATAAGGTATATGTTAATAATTTAATAAATGTATTGTCTTATTCATTTAGTAAATTCTAATTAAAATTTTGAGGATGCAACTTATTTAAGGGAAGAGAATTTAACAAACTGAAATTTTAGATCCTTTAAAATACATACTATATTCTCTTAAATTGGTAAACAGTTATAAATTACGTAATCATACCACATAATACATGTAATACTTCATTAATAATTATATAATAATAACTAAGATGGTAGATCATCAACAAATATTACCTTTAGAGGATATAAAATAATTATTAGTTAACATTTGAAAATGTTTTAATGAAAGGTGTTTTATTTAAATTATAAGCACATTAAGAAAAGTGAAAATTATTGATTTTAAAATGTACATACGATAAAATAAAATTCATTTTAGAACTCATCGCCATAAAATTGAAATCATTTCAATTTTTCAATTTTTTCTAAAAAGATTGTTTATTGTTCGAAGATACAATTTTCATGATTTAATCAATGTGTAAGAATATCACATATGATTAAAAACCCAATTAATTAATAAAATATTTATTTAATTAATAAAATTATTATATTGATTATATTATTTTCTCTAATAAATACAATCTCTATAATTTTTAGAAGTGAATAATAATATTAGTGTTCTAGTTGAATGATGTACTTTGTAAGGTGAGTATCAGTTATAAAATTACAATAAAGACCCATATATTTTATTATATCTATATAAAATATATTTATACCATTAGAATCAACAATATTGATAAGATTATATTATATATTAACATATAAATGAAAAACATTATTTTCCAAGAAAGGATATCTTTAAGAGATTAAGTGAGTATATTTCTAAAATTAACTTTTCACACACTGAGAAATTCAATACGAACAAATTATTTCTAAAATTAAAATGATTCATTTCAAATTAGTTAATATGGTAAGTTTTAATTTTTATTATCAAAATTAATTACAATGGTTAAAAATAGTTACCCCGATAAAAAGTAAAAATGGAAAAAAGTGTTTTATATAGATAAAGTAGAAAAAAAATGTAAAAACATAAATTAAAATATTTTTTTGATATGATTATTGACTTTATATTAACCCAAACTCCACGTTTTTACACTTTTGTGAAACTAACCAATGAATAGGCTTTGGGTGCTATTGAAAATTGATTTTTTTCCAAAAGTTCCATTTTTTTCCTCTTGTAAGAGCATATCATTTACACCCATTAAAAAATATATATAACCACATAATTACTCCTATAAACATTTACCTTTTAATCTACCTATACCCTCTCCCACAAACATAATCCCTTAGTCAATCTGAGTAAGCCTACAAACTTCAACTCTAAGGGAACTTCTAAAAAAAGTAAGCCTCTAACATAATTATTATCTCCATCTTAATAATTTATTCTCAATCATACTCACCCAAATATCCTGTAACAAATTAAAATATCATTTATTAAATATCATTATTATAACTATATGTTGTTTTAATAATTTTATAACCTTTATTTATTCATTTCTATTCAATTAGAAAAAATAAAAAGAACATCGTTAGTGTGTTGTGGAGAATAATACCTCACCAAATTGACATCATTTTTTTCATTAATTAGATTCATGGATGTAATTAGTTGTGGTAATAATGAATAAATATTATATATCTCATATATAGTTACCTCGGTCTTAGTAGATCAGATTTGGTGTTTTCTTTATTATATTGGTATAAGATTTATGGAATCACATCCTGAAGGACCGAATAGTTTTGTTCTTTTGGTAAACTAGATACACATATGATTACCATATAACGATTGATTATAAAGATTAAAACATAATTTTTTTCATGAATATAATTATTCCCTCAGTCTTATCTATTCTTATATTTCATAATACACTTCTTGTATTCCTAATAAATGGAAAAAATAATGGTGATATAAACTTCCCATTAATGGTTAATTAAAACGAAATCTATCACTAATTAATAAGAATACTCAACATGGAAATTAAATTTAATGAACACACATTTAATTTAAATAATATTACAATCATGATTATATAATAAAAATTTAATATGGAAAGGTCAATAGTAGAACACCCATTCTATTTAATCAACAAAATCACAACCATGATTAGATGAGGAATAATAAATATGGAAAGGGAGATAAATAAAAATACATTCTAATTAATCAACAACATGAATATCATGATTAGATAAATAATAATGAATATGTAAAGGTAAATAATTTAAAATAAATTCTAATTAATCAATAAACTAAGAATTAATTTCATGTAGAGATAATATCATTGCAAAAATATCATGGATAAAAATAACTAAATTCTTAATGATAGAAAGTATTATATATTGGATATTATAATCTCATAATTAACGATAAATCTACTATAAATTATTTTCACAATATAATTTAAAACTGTTGTGAATTTTTACACGAAGAAACCCATTTAAATAAGGCTATCAAACATATTTATCTCATGAGACAAATGATGCATCGAGGGAACATCTATAACCAAGAACCACATATAAATACATTCCCAAAACATTCCTCATATATATAATAATTGATTTAATTCATGAATCATTATTCCTTATAATCAAATATCCATACTACTTAAAGGAAATATATTTATCAATATCTCCTTAGTTAATTAAATTACTATTAATGTAAAAATCATATGAATAAATGGTACACAGTTTAAAGAATAATTTTATACATCATATAAAAACATATATATTTAAGTGAAATGTAATTTTATATGAAAAATGATAACAGGAAATTGATTTTTAAGAATAGGTAAAAAATCACAAAAGAAAGTGAGACGATATAATAGTTTTATACATCTTTTGTAAATTTTAAATTGTAACCCCTTGAATAATAAACATGTAACAAAACATTAATAATCATTAATAAATAGGTATTCATGTTAAATTCATAAAGGGTTTGTTTATACACCACATAAAATTATATAGGTTCATATTAACAAATATGTATCAATGAAGGGAAATTAAGATAAAACCTCTTTGAATGATCATACCATTGAAGTGAGGATTAATCATTATACTGATTATATATATCAAATGTAAATCATCATTAAAAATTTTAGAATAAAACCATATAAATTAAAAATTCATTACACACATAATCTATCATTATCAAAGGGATAGATATTGAATGATGGTCAAATAAGGGGATAATGGAGAAGGCCATGATCTTGAAACCCTGGATTGTTATGAGAAGTTTAATCTATTTATAATCTCAAAGAACACATTACATTTTGATCATGAATAACATATAGATCTATTTCAACACGTATCAAATAAGTCAGGTGTGGTAGATTGAGCTCTTGATAAATCTATATAATTGAAGAAGAACTTCACTAAGGTGGTAAAATCAGCTAGCAATTCCTCCTTCTTTAACTTTGTCCTTCCTCCCTCTGGGGAGTCATTCAAAAGGGTCGCAAAGAACACATATCTTCAAATAAAGAAGTATTTGAGGAAAGGGTTAATCTATGAATGTACTTTATAATTTCTAGAGTTTATGTCCAGAAATGTGAGTGGCTTTGGAATTTCTATGATCACACATGTATGATCTATAAAATTTGTGTATTTGGAGACTAGAAGATGATTGTGATGGGACAAGAATACTATCTTGTCGTTTTCCCATTTGATGATCACATGATAAGGTTATAGAGTTATGGATCATTGTCCCTACATTATGTATTTCTAATAAGTCTTGAATGGGATCATTATTTTGATCTAGATAGGGTAAGAAACACCCACAACAAGTCTAGATCTATATTTTCTTATTTAATTGGCTATATTAGAATCCACATATTCTTTAAGACATCACCTATGCTATGCGGAATACAATTAGGATGTATCAAAAAATGATAACCCAAGGTATATAAATTATTTGAGGGTTCTGGTTGATGTTGACATGTCATGTATTCTTGTGAAGGTAGTGTTTCTAACCATGAGAGATGAAAAAAATATGTTTAGTGATCTAGTATGAAAATAAAATTATGTTTTTTATGAACTTTACGTTATTTTTCAATATCTCATATGAGTGTAATAGGTACAAGGAGAGGTCCTTCTACGATATTAAGGGCCAGGACATCTCTAACTACCATAAGAGTAAGGGAAAGAATCATATTCCACACATGACCCAATCAATAAACCAATTACAGGTCCCTCTAATGTGGTTGAGACATTTAATCCTATGGATAACAAACTAGAATCTACTAGATAGCCTATCTCCCCTATGGAGGATCCTATCACGGAGATGAATGATGTGTACGTTTAATCCCCATATAAGATGGGGAACCCCTACTGATTAATCTCACAACCATTATAATAAAAAAACTATATTTTTGGATTTAAATTGATGAAGAGGAACATTCACTGATGAATAATGAATGGATTGAGAAATAAAGGTCTAAAGAGGATAATGATTTCCTGTACTCTATGACAACAAATTATATTATTTCAGATTTACGTCATGAAAATGACCATTCAAATGGGATTCAAGGGATTCCTATAGTAATGTACAATGATGATACCCCCTCTTCTGCACATGGGGATCACTTTGAGGCCATAGTAGGTCAAGTGAAGACCTTTATAGAGCACATCCCACCATGTGAAGATAATTTCAGAAATCATGTTGACAACCCTCATTTAGTGGAGGAGTCTACAAGAAATCTTTTTAGTGGTGGCAGCAATGTAACTGTTGCTACTAGTGAATGATTGGAAATGAAATACCCTATTTAAAGGTAGCTTAAATTTAAGGGTGATCAGGTGCTTTCTCTTATGAGAATTCCCTTTTTATAGTTATTTTTTGTTTATGATTCGATATCCAATATGAGGATAAGATATCCCTAGAAGGATGTTGAGAAGATCTCTAAATATGTGGTTTAAAAGTTCGTGGTGATGGGTGACTTCAACATGGTCCTTGCACCTAAGGAAAATTCTTGTTCCAATTTAAATAGCTTACAATAACTGAATTTTCATACTGCATTGATAAATGAACCCATCATGATGTTACAATTACTAGTGCTGACATGAAATGGAGTAGGTTCACCTGGAATGGAATGAATAAAAGAAGACTTGATTGATTAATTATGAAAATGGATACAAAAGCATCACCAATAGAATATTAGGATGTACTCTTCCCAAGAATCATTATGACCATAATCCTATTGTGGTGGAACTCTCATCTCTACCTAAGTCATCTATTATACCCTTATTTTTTATTAATGGTTGGGTTGTCATCCCCATATAAATAGAAAGTATCTTGGAGGTATGGAAGCCTATGGCATCTGGAATACAACTTTAGAAGATTTTTGAGAAGATAATCATTCAAAAAGCCTCATAATGATGTCGGGTGAAAACCCTTTTTTAAAACGTAATATTGATATCTATAATGACAAACATAACCTTAAAGCATACAAAAATAAGGAGAGAAATCAGGATCCTCTTTCCAAAGAAGAAGTGAAAGCCCAAAAAAATCCTTGATGTTCTTTTAAACATTATGGAAAGGCTAGGAAGGGTTCAAATGAAAGTGAAATTGTTTAAGGAAGGGGAAAAAATAAATGTTATTTCACAGGATTCATAGGGAGAAATGATCCAAGGAAGGGAACCATGTCATTCATATTAATGGGTAGCTATAATTTACTAAAAATAATATTTATACAGGAGTGGTTGACTACATCAGTAGCATTTATTCTGATGATGGGTTGGAAAACACACTGAATATTATTAAAAACATCCAAAAATTCATAGTTGAGAGTCCAAACCAGGGTATGACCGAAACAACAAGAATATATAAAATCAAGAAGAATCTTTCTCTCTCAACATGGAAACTGCAGTTGGACCAGATGAATTCACCTATATGTTCTTCATGTTCTATTGGGATATCCTTCATGAATATTTTTTTATGTTGTTTGGGTTTATTTGAGAATATTTTTCTACTCTAAATAATAAACTAAAATTTCATTTCGATGATTCAAAAAATGGATATCGAAGTTGATATCAAGGACTTAAAGGGAAAAAAGTCCACCGGGAATGCAATCCCTAAATTCATCACCAAAACCATATTGTCGAGGTATGTGGGTATTATTAAGGACCACATCACTTAGAACTAATATGTTTTCATCCTTGGATTATTCATTCATAATTGTATATTTTATGCCTTATAGAGTGTCGAAATTATGAAGAAGAAGGAGAAAGAGGTTTTTTTTCACTAAAATTTTACATTTTTAATGCTTTTGACACACTCAAATGGAAATTTCTGCTCAACATCCTTAGTAGAAATGGGTTTCCAAACACCTTTTCTAAAATTATAAGATTAATTCTTTTATCTACTAATATTTACATCTTTATAAATGGGATACTAATAGGATACTTCCCACGCACATGAGGAGTTAGGCCAAGAGATCCACTCCAAGCGATTCATTTTATGATTACTGAAGACTACCTGAGTAGGTGAATCAATGATCTTTCTAAGGTAGTACTCTTTAAGAAGATTAATGATGGGAGGAATGTGTTTTATATATCCCATTTCCTTTATACAGATGATATCCTTCTCTTCAGGAAAGATTCAAGGAGGATTATTTCTAGTATTCCGATTTTTTTTATCACTATGTGGATGTTTCTGGACATTCCATTATTTAGGGGAAATCCTTTATTGACTTTAGTGAAGGAATATCTATTGGAAAAAAGAATAGGGTGGCATAGAATCTTGGGGTGAGGAAAGGTTCCCTTCCTTTCACCTATATTTGTGTCCATATACGTTGGGGGAGAGTAAAGAGTCACTTCCATAAAGGAATTAGAACTGGTATCATCAGTCAACTTGATTAACGGAATGGGATGTCAATCTCTCAAGATGAGAGTGTTTTTCTTATTATGTCCATCTTTACTTAAATGTTTTTTCATTATTTCTCCATTTGAACGTGTTCAAGATGGCTCATTAATGAACTGAAAGGAATAATTAGAAACATCATACTGACTAAGTTTGTGCATTAAAGAAAACTAGTCACTATTTCATTGAATTATTGTATAAAACCCATTGAAATGAGAGGACATGGCATTAAGGATATGAAGGTTTTGAATGATGATCTAATCATTATTAACGACCTGAAGGTTATCAATAATTATTTAATCAGTAAGTTCACAAGGAACATGGTAGCCAAAGATGACAAATATTTTTATTTTTTGAATAGAAGATTTAGGGACATGCTACTTGATGGCCATCATTACCAACTTGGATCCTTATTTTGGCAGTTTATTAAGTGTTCTTTCAATGAAATCATTTTGAACACAAAATAGTTGGATAAAAAAGACTCCAAACACAATTTTTGTGATACATGTTGGTTCGATCAACCCCTTAGGTGTAGGATGGGCATCCCCTGATAGGATACATGTGAAAATATATGATCTTATCACACAACACAAAATAATTTATTTTATTCCCTCATAGGTTGACATGTAGATTTAAAAAAACACCTTCATGAATGTTGAAAATATCGCATGGAAGCCTAAAAAAATTTATAGTTCACTATCAATGAATTTTACAGGATCAATACTAATAGGTGCACCAGAATTCACAATTGTCTATTTATATTCATGGTTAGGTTTATTCAACCTGAAAAATTTATTCTGTTCTGGAGAATTTGAAAACAATTTACCAACACATGCACAATTGAGGAAAAATGGATAGTTCATTTATTGGGATTTCCCCTTATGCATATATAATTGAGATAATATAAATCATTTTTTTATTGAATCTACATATGCAGGATCACTTTGTCAGTATGGTGGACAATTCTTCAGCCCAGACATGAACAAATGTTGACCTCTCGCAGACCAACTTACCTTTCTCTACAACATTAAAAAAAAAGAAATTACAAAACACCTTGCTAGAGACTATGACCTCCATCAATGATTCCATATGGAAAGCCTAAAACATGAAACTATTTGAGGAGTGGGTTCACTCCACTTATACCAGTACACTGGTGATGCATAAAGATTTTCATGATTCTATAAATAGCCAGGCTGGTTCAATGAATATTGACATGCGTGTCAAAAAACCCTTGGATGCATGGGAGTTTCTAGCAGGTCGAAGAGACATTTGATCCTCAAGTATATGAGATGGATAACACATATCAGACTATGGGTCAAAGAGACATTTTTTTGGCATGAACTCGAGAACACCCAATTCAATGGACTGTGGAGGTATCTTTCAAACTCCTTGTGATTTTTACAACGTTCCGTTTATCATTATATCAGAATAGGGACACCTTATGAAGATGAACTTTGGGTGATTTTAATGATGTTAAGTATATTATCCATCATAAGTGTCATGCTTTATAGAATGTGTCTGACTTAGAAAATGCGACCACAATATTGAAAAAAAGAACCTGTAATGTGCAATGAAAGCTTCTTCCTAATTGGGTTTCCTATAAGAATCATGAACAATAGCTTAACCTACATGTTTCACATGTTTATATGTAGTCTAACCCGGTGGTGGATACATTTTCAAAGGGGGAATTCCTTGAAGCAATCACAATATGGGATTTTAGATCTCATGATTATTACACCCCACTGGTGAATGATGACATGTGATGTGTTTCTCACTATATAATTTCAAAATCCCCTTGTAACGCCTGAAAATTATTATATCATTAATTTTGGTTAATAATTGTTTTCGACAGCATGTTCACTAGGATCCTATTCTTTTTGGGTGTGGTTATAAAATACTACAATAAAGTAATATAACCTAGTGAAATGCATATAAAAATGTATCACATGAAAATATTCAATTCATATCCATTTGGATGAAAGTATTAAAAATGAAACATAAAATAACCTGATTTTTTTTCATGATATTACATGAAAATATGTGAGTATATAAACCATATAAAAAGTGATTAGGTTCATAACATTAAAATATACCTGAATGAGGGGAAACTTTGTTCAAGTACCTAACCTCACGCTTTCTTTTATTTTAACATGGTTTAAATTATTATATAATAGTTTTAAGAATGTCATTATTTTTTTACAGACTCATATTGTTATATATAATGTCATATATGATCCTCTTACAAAATCATACCAAATGTTTGAAAAAAATATCTCTTTATTTTCATCAATATGGGTGATGATTTCCTAATTTTATCATTGGTGTTTTGTCATGTAAGTTCTGATTATTGTGAATACTATATAGTTACATCATCTATATAATTATTTTAATGTTATTAATATAAATTTTTCAATAAATAAATTTTTATTATCGGTATAGAAATTTAAAAAATGGGGAATGGATCAAATCGCTTCGTAGAGATGGTAGGCCACACATACACATGAGTGACGTTATGATTTTATCAAAGGGTTAAAGGGTGAGGAATTGGGTGATATAGTAATTCAATATAATTAGTATAATTTCTTATTTTCCCCTTATATTGATTAATTTTTTTTATTAACATCCATTTAAAGTGTAATTGTAATATGAATCAAATCACTTTGTGAGGTGGTATTCCACTATTTACACGAGCGATGCTATCATGTTTTAAATGGAATAGAATGTAATAATGTATATGTGATATTAAAATTTAAAAAGTATAATAATATCATAAATATCCTATAAAATTTTTAAATACATTATTTTTCCAACAAACAAAAGTGGTAATGGAAAATAGATTACATCAGTTCGTGAGGGGGCTACCCACCATACACACGATCGACAATTTCATTTCTCAATTAATAGAAAATCATATAAATATAGGTATTTATCTTAAAAAATAACATATTAGTATATTTAAGATAATTATTTTTTTATATAATCATGGTTTTGAAACATTTTAATGAGGTGGAAGAATAAATAGAATAGAAATTCTTGTTTAAGAACATTACCTCTTCTTCACACAACTTCTATTGAATTGAACCAAAAACCATCCAAGGATGGATTTCTGATCGAAACATGGGATATTTTATGTTTTATGTGTATTAAGAAATTTATTTGGGTAGATCGTGGAAAAAAATGATTTTGGATGTATGAATACGAGAGGGGAGGTGTGTCCTTTTCTATGTTTGGGGAGTATGTACATGGTCTTTTTGAAAAGAATCAATTAATCCCATGATTTTATAAATTAAAATGCCACAAATATGGTTCATTATAGAATATTATAGGCAATAAGGTCTAAATATGTCCATAAAATTGGTGTTTTACTAGTTTATAGTTCATTTTATCCCTAATCGCTTTATTTTAACCCCCAGGTACATCAGTTTTTACCTTAACTATGGTAATTATGGTTTACCTATTTTACTATTAAAAATAAGAAAATTAATTATAACTTATTATATAATATAAATTATTATTATTAAAAATATTTAATCAATTTCTATGAATTCAATTCATAGAAGTGGATGAATGAACTTTCAAATTATACCTAAAGAAATGATTAAAAAGCAGGCTTATAGAGTAAAATTTATCATAATTATAGAAAGTTTAAATATTAAAATTCAATATAAATTTGATTAAAATGAATAAAATTGTATTTAATATAATACAATTGAAAAAAATTTACATTAAATAAAATTGAATATACGATTTATAATGGTAAATAATTTTTAAAAAAAAATAGTGTTTTTGATAAAAATCGGTATTTTCACTATTCATTGAAAATGAATCATTTTTAAAAATTCAAAAATTAACCATAAGATATTTTTAGATTAATATTTAAAAAATTAATTAAATAAAATCAGAAACATTTTCTAAATGTTGTAAAAAAGAATTTTAAATTATGTTCAAAAAGCATGAAAAACCCGCCTTTTTGAAAAATGTAGTTTTTCTTAAAACCTTTCATTTTCATTCAGATGATTCTTATTTTATTTTTAATCAATAGATAACCAATGAATTTTTTTATACATGTTTAAACTCTATAATTTGTATAATTTATTTATTAGTATTAGTAACTTCCTATTTAATGACTAGGTTATAGTGGCATACTATATAACAAGTCATTTAGACTCAGGGTTGCGTGTTTCATAAGCTATCAAAGAGATTAATTTTTTTAAAAAATAATTATATTATAATGTTTTATAGTTTTAAATTCTTTTGTATTATTGGTTTTAAATTTCATATATGATATCAAAACCAATTTTATTCGTTTAAAATATTTGAGTTCTACATTCTCCCCACATTCAATAAAAAATTTCCTTACAATTTAAACATGATCTAAATAATCAAGTGTTTATAATTTAGAAATAGGATTGTTGAAAACCACACATCATAAAAGGGTTAATAAAATATCTTATCAAAAAAGGAAAATTAAATATTAATGTTTATATAGAAGAAAAAGTAACTATGTTTCCCAGTAATATAATATAAGTTATAATTAATGATATAGATAGGATTAAAAAAAAAATAATTATAGAGAGTGATATATGACATTGATGAAAAAACGTGAATGATCAATGGAAAGTTAAGGATGTTAAAACTATAAATATATGATTATTAAAAAGGAAATTTCATTCATTGAATACAAATTTAATAGGATATTAATTATTTTCATGGTTCATTTTCTAAGTTTAAGGAATTATTTTACTTTCTATGAATATAATGAAATATACTTACTTAATATGTTTCTATTTTCTAAGAATAACTTCATCCTTTGGTTGTTCTTTGATAAATTTCCACTTCATGAATATATAAAATGATTTTTTCTGAAGAACTATAATGAACTTTTTAATATCGTAATATCCATAAAATATTGATGAGTGTTACACATATTTATAGACATTTTTACAAAAAAAATATTTTTAGCAGAAGTTATCAAAATAATAAATTAAAATTTTATCCTCCAAAGTAACACCAATGGTGAATCCTTAATATTTTTTCATAAAATATATTCATTTTAAAAATAACATATTAACCAGAGCATCACATAGGCTAATGGTAGGTGATAAACACTTATCATACTTTAGTTATGGGTTCTTTCTTTGCATCCCTCTAGGATGCAGCGGGTTGCGAAACAACTTGTGGGTTGTCTATTTTCTAAAAACTTTTTAATAAAATTCCTATAAAATTCTCGGAGTGTAATAAACCATAATTATATCAACATTAATGAAATGATATATACTAATGGTTACTAATTCATTTTAAAAAAAATTACATAAAAAGTAATATTATTCTTCCTTAAATAAATTTTTAACTAATTCGTATACTAAACTAATGGGTTTTATTTCCATAAATGTATCTAAAAAATCCTTAATCTTGTTATATCCTCACCACAATAGTTCTCAAAATGTTATATTTATGATATTTAACTTAGGATCAACCAGAAAATAATAATCCATGATGGTATTTATAACTATTAAGTTAATGAATACATGTATGCATAAAAAAAATTAACACATCCCTTTAATGTTTTGTGATTCTTAAAAATATAATACATTTAGTAAAAAATATTTCTATAATTTAATATTTGAATCCCTAAACATAAATACATCAACCATTATCATTTTTTATAGGCCCTTCCTTATAATATGGGTTATCCATTAGATGAGGGAAATGACTATGATAATCCCTAAGTTCCCCACATTTAAGAAAATGAACTATAAATGTATCCCTATGATGAGATTTATTTCTATCTGTGATAATCTTCATTTTACATCAGAAAATCATTTCTTTTGGCCATTATTTTCCACATAGAAAAAAGTTACCATTATTTGAGACACTTTACTTTCTATATCTATTCACATCAATGGAATGAAAGAAATCAATACTTCTTTCCCACATGTTCTCCACCACTCAATATCTTAGTGAACTCTATCCTTTTATTCTTTGGTGAGTAAGAGAGATGGTTATGTTATAGGTTATTTATCATTTTTCTGGATAAATTATTAGATATAATCATGATATATCTCACTCAATTAATCATTCCAATTATTTTCTCATATTCATCATATTTTCCATTATGTTAAACATTAACATGATTCGGCCATGTTCCATATATTTACTAAAACCAAAAAACATAGGCTGGGAAACAATAATCATTGTAGGGAAACCATATAATCATTTATAGTATGTTTAAAAAATGAAAAATTATTTTACATCTAATACACATTAGTTTTAACTTGTGCCATTCATTCTATACATCTATTCAAATCATTCATACTATTTAGTAATGAAAATTTGATTTATCCAATAAATATCCCCCAAGACTATCAAAAAAATTTCATATTAAAGAAAATTTTTGTGTATCTGGAAGCACCTGATTCAATCCCAACATGAATTTTTCAGAGTTATTACACCTAGAAACATCTATTATTAAACCATAAAATTTTTTAAATCAAGATAGGGATGTATTTCTAGGGAAAATAAACTATACTAAGATTATAAAAAACATATGAGGATCTTATTTACTTAATATCGATTTCTATATTATTATTATGTTCCGTAAGCTATGGTTTCCTATATCTTGTTCCTAAGGATTCCACTAAACTTACTATAACACCAACTATAGTGACCTAGACCCTAGTATTATGTAGCCAGTGTATTCATTATTACACTAGTATAAAATACCGAGGATCACATCCAGAAGGTATGAATAATTTTTTGCTATTATAAACAAGATACATTTATGATTCACATATTACATTTCATCAAAAAAATTATAATTTCTTCAGTAGTATCATTATTACCTCGATCACATCCTTATATAGAATTCATTTTATACTACCTACATTCACAAGGAAAGGAAAAAAATACGAGTTATCTTAAGTTATCAATAAATGTTAAGTATAATAGAATATATAAGGAATCATTATAAATAATTGGACACGGCCAGGTAAATCATTGAACACTCATTCCAATTAAAAAAAATACTTTAATGAATAATTAATGAATAATAAATATGGAAATGTAGGTAACAATACACACATTACATTTAATCAATAACTTGACTACCATGATTTGATAAGTCATAATCAACATGGAGGGGAAATAACTGAACACAAATTCCATTTAATAAATAACCTAATTATTATGATTATACGAGTTATAATAAATATGATAATTTCTATAGCATGAAAACATTACATTTAATCATTAAAATAAGAATGAAATGAATCCAAAGATTTTATCACAGTGAAAATATAATGGATTACAATAATTGAATTCTTAATGAATGTAATGTGTAATTTTGGACATCATAATCTTTGATAATACAATTTAAAGAAGATGAGTATGTATACACTAGAAACAAATTTAACAAGGCTAGCCAACATATTCATCTCATGAGAATACCAATGAATTAAGGGGATAACCATAACCAAGACCCACCCTTACCATAATTTCCAAATAAATCATCATATATTTAATAATATATTTAATTCAAAAATCAATATTTCTTATCATCAATTATCTTTAATGAGTAAAGGAGACAGATGTATCAATATTTATATAGTTAATTGAATTAAATTCAAATTAAACATCATTTTTAAAAAATGGTATATGTTTTATACAATAATAATATTCATCACAAAAAATATAGATATTTAAAATAAATGTAGTGTCTAATATAAAATGATATTAAGATGTTGATTATTTCAAGAGAATATAAACAATCTCAAATGAATGTGAGATTATACAATATTTTTTTAAATCTTTGGTAACATTAAAATTGTAACATCTTGAAAAAAAACATGAAATGAAAAATTAATCATCATGAATAAATATTAATTTATGATAAATACATCAAAATTTCAATATATTAACCACATAAAATTGAATAAAGTCATATGAAAAAATATGTCTCAATGAAGGGAAATTTAGATGATTCCCCTTACAATGATCATACTCTTGACATGAGGATTAATCATTGGATCAGTTTTGTTAACCAAATGTATGTGCATAAAATTATTGTGGAAATACAACATAATATATTAAAAAATTATTAGAAAAATAATATAAGAATATCAAAGACTGTGAAGAAGTAACATGAACTAATGATAAGAAACCAAGTTATAAAATTCCTTACCACTGTAAAATCTTAATATCAAACCCCCTTATTTGAAAAAATTATAAAGTAAACTTAAAATTGCATGAATTATAAATTTTTTAAAATATTATATCAAAATGGGCGATTATATACACCATCTCATAAAAATTAGGTTTATGATATTACAGTATGCCGCAATGGAGAGAAATTAAGACGTAGTCCCTTACCTCATGATTCATTTTAGTTGGGTATTCTTTAAAATCAAGTATAATGGTTTAAACAATGTTATTAATATATTAAAAAATAATAATAATATTTATAATATCATATATTAACCTTTTAAAACATCTTATCACTTGTTCATTAATAATATTTAATTATTTTAATTGATTTGGGTGTTAATTTCCCGATTTTCTTGTGTGTGATTTTTCATGAAACTTTAGATTCATGTGAATAATATATATTTCCATAAAATCTAGAAAACTATAAATGTTATAAATTTAATTTTAATGATCATAAATTAAAATTGAACTTGGTAAATGGATCACATCATTTGGTAGAGACGGTATTCCCTACATACACACATGCGGTGTTATCATTTCTATAATGGGTGAATGGGTAAGGAAGCAAGTGATATGTTAAAATTAATGAATAAATATAATTTCATATATATAAAATATAATAATATTAATTATCCTTATTATCTTACTTGTAAATTGTATGTGAAAAATGAATCACAACACTTCATAAGGTGGTAGTCCTCCGTACACACAAGTGACAATATCATAATTTATATACAACGAAAAATAGAATTAATATTTGATATTAAAATTCCAGAAGTATAATAATATCATAAATATAATATAAATTAGTTATATCTCTCATTATTTCTAGCCATTAATTGTGGTTATGGAAAATGAAGTACATTGGTTTGTGAGGTGGTATTTAGCTATACACACGATCTATAGTTTCATTTCTATTTGAAGGTATAAGATATGAATATAGGTTAATATTTTAACAAAATAAAATATTACAATATGGAATACAATATGGTTATTATATAATAATGTATTATTAATCTTTGAAAGAGGTGGAAAAAGAGATTAAGAAAACAGTTGTTTAATAATGTTAAAACTTATTTATGAAAATTCATTATGTTTGCACGAAAAGACCTCCCAAAATGGTATTCAAATAAAACCAATGGATCTACGATTTTGATAGGGGAGTATGATATTATTTGGAAAAAATATTTCTAAAAAAATTACATAAAAAGTGTCAATATGTGAGGAGTGGGGTCTCCTTTTATGAGTGGGTGACATGATACACATGTAATCTTTGATAAGAATCATTTACATCCACATATTAATAATGCTACAAGACTTAAAAAGGGTCATTATTTACATTTATAGGTGATAATGTCAATATATGGAGATAAAATAAGTATCAGATGAGTTTTTTTATACTTTTTACCCATATTTTTTACTCTTCATAATGGTAAAACAATAAGTTGAACTTATTAGATAATATAAATTATGAAGGTTCCAAATATGTAAAAAGTCCAAATTACATTCATATAAGAGGTAGAATCCTATTTAAATCATACCGATAGATGGGATAAAAAAGGAGGTTTCCAAAGAGAATCTTTTCATAATTGTAGATGGTTTTAATATCAAAAATAATTATCTAACTGATTCCACTAACATAAATTGAATTTATTATAATCAATTTATACTATTTATTAATTAAATAAAATTCAAAATGAAATTTAAATTTATAATTAATTGAAATGAAAAGAATTTTTTCAATAAAAATTTGTATTTTTAACTATTTATAGAAAAATGAATCAGTTTAAAAATTTCCTGAAAATTAACCATAATATAATTTTTATATGATAATTCAAAAATTGAATTTAATTTTATCAAATACATTTTCTAAAATATGAAGTAGTTAATTTTAAATTATTAATGAAAATTTAGGGAAAACCTCCTTTTAAAAAAATATAGTATTTTAAAATACATTTATATTTCTTTTAAATTATTTTTGTGTTATTTTTAATTAATAGATAAAAAATAAGTATTTGTACATTTCTAAAATATTTAATTGTAATAATTTTTTTAGTATTATTCATACCTTCAAATTTAACTGATAAATTAAAACAGTATACTATAATGCGGTTCATTTACTCTCATGGTTGTGTGATTTTCAAGCTATCGAAGAGATAAAATTTATTTAAAAATATATACATCATAATGTTTTAGTGTGTAACATTATCTTATATACTAGGTGTTACATTTTATATACACCACTAAACCTAATTTTATTCTTTTAAAATCTCAAGGTGTGACATTATATAACTAGGAATATTAAATTTCCATTTAATATCCATCTTCACCCCTCTCATTCTTATATAAATTTGAAATAAAAACATTTGTACATGTAGATTACAGCCTCTATAAATAAATATTTTTTTTATTTTACAATCATAAATTATTTGAACTATCTAAAATAGGGTTAAATATCATAAAAAATCCAATAAACTAATTATGATTATTTTACAGTCACATTACTTGAAAAGAAACACAAACTTAAACAAACACACCAAAAAAGTTAAACCATTCATGTATGGTTCAATTTAACCACTAATGTGAATAATACTTTAAAATATAATTATAGAAAAATTTGGTAGCATGAAAGAGATAAAATTATAATTTTTTAATAAAATCAAGATTTGTATATTGTTTTTGAAATAAAATATTTAATATTTAAATTATAATTAATGTAATGTTTTTGTTTTCTAAAACTCATTAATTAAGTCATTAATAATAGGTATTTCACATAATATAACCAACCCAAATATGTAATGAAATATGATCATTTTAAATAAATATAGTCTATATAATATAGAATCATAAATGATATAATAATTATTATAATGAAGAAAAAATAATTATTAAAATGATTATAAAGCATAATGTTTATGAGTAAGTATAAAAAATATTTTATTAATTTAACTATTTTTGATAGGAGGTTAGAGTCTGATCAAATATGCAAGGAAACAAGGAAAGGTATTTTTATCTCACTTTCCCTTCATTGAAAAATTATTTATATTTTGAACCTATTTTATTTATCTAGTGTGAATAATACCTATATGATATATTATATAATGAGTTACTTCTTCATTAAAGGTATTATAATTTCAATTTCATATTCATTCTCACCCAAGAGTTTTGATTTAAATGTCACTCAAGTCATAAAGACTTATCCACAACTTCTTCCATGAAATCGAGATCTTTCAAATGTGATAATATAGATGGAGAATTTTAATGTTCATTAATTCTTAATAATCTACAATTTTATTCACCTCTAAATATCTATAGTATAATTAAATTTAAGAATACATCAATTTAAATTTAATTCTTTAAAATGTTTTATGTGTTGTGGGTTTTAAACAAGCTTATTTCAAACAGTTTGAAGGGGTTTTTTTGGTCTTTCAAAATAAATGGTTTTATTATCAACTAAAAATTTTATTTTTGGTAAAATTTATATATTTTTCATGTTTCTATTAGTAGACACTCTTTCAAAAATTTATGGATTTCAAATATTTTTTTATTTCCATTTTTGAAAACATGATTCATTTTAAAACATTCTGTCAACAAAGATTCTATTCCCAAGTAAATTTCTTAAAAGTATTCCCACATTCCACAGTTGAAGTTTTTTCTAATTTTATAATTATTATAGTTTTTATAAAGTGAACTTATTCAATTTATTTTCACCTATATTATTTAAAATTTCATTCCTTTTTCATGTTTCCATTATTAAATATTATTTTTTAAAATTAAAAATATTTAATGTTATTTTATTAACGCTTTTCAAAACATTATGAATATAAAAAGGCTCTAATATTAATTATTATTTTGAAATATAAAATTCTTCAAAGTATTTTCACTTCTATTTTTTGAAATCATTAATCCTTTTTCATGTCTCTATTATATAAGGTTCTTTTAAAAGTAAAATTTATCGATGTAATTTCACTAATCCATTTTTAAATAATTATTTAATATTCATTACTTTATTATTATAGATTCAATTAAATTGAAAACATATAAAAGTATTTTATCTTATCCTTTTTAAAACCATTATAAATTTTAAAGGACATTTTATTTGAAAATTAGTATTTCAATAGTCTTCTCTTTCCCTTCACAAAAATTGTTTCCGAAGGAATTTGAAATTGACTGTTTTACAAGGTTTTTTGATTTTTTTTTATTTTCAAACTTATTTACCCTCCAATTATTATCATTCATGAAGATATATTTTTAATTACTTTTATATGTTATATGGATGTGATTTATTTTTGATAATGAGAATTTCTATATTTGGTGATTTCTCGATTTCATGTTATGTGATGTTTTGAATGTTTTAAGAAACCAATTATTTTTTCTATGGGTTATTTATGAAATGATGATTTTTTATTTTATTATGGAAATCATATATATGTATGGTGATGTTTGGGGTCTTATATAACCCTCCAATGTATTGTTTAATCATTTATACCTCCTGGGAAAATGATGGTAAGAGTGAGATTTTTTTTGTTCAGAATATGAAGTATATTAATTTTATTATTCACTCTATGAAGAATAGTCATTTAATTTTTTTATAATATAATTAGTGTAAATTTATTTCACAACATGAATAATGGTCACTTTTGTATTCAAAAAATAATGGGTGTTTTTTTCTAAACACGGTGTTTTTGTATATTTATTATTTTCAACACGATATTGGTACATTTGGTTTATTTACCACATGAAGTTAGAACATTTTTTATTAAGATTCAATAATTTATCTTTGATAATGATTTTTCCACATTTTAAAGGTTTTTATCATTTAATGACTTGTTTTCATGATTATGCCTTATTTTTAATGTATTCTAAACTTTTATGTCATGATCACATGTTTTTTGTTATAGTTTTTTATTTTGATAAATGTAATAATATTTATTATTCTCTAATGATATTTTTATGATATTTTATTCCACCATTCTGTTTTATTATTATTATTTATGATATATTTATCTCCTATTAATATATTTAGGTCTTCCCCATATTGTTAATGATGATTATGGCCAAATATTTGATGAAATACCTTTCCCACATGAAGAATTTGATCTCAAACCATTATTATATTTCTAATAACTTAGTTATAAATATGATTATATGATATGAGATATGCTTAAAAAGTCGAAAAAATTAATATTATGGATTAATTTTTACATGTTTAGTAAGAAAATATTCTTATATGGATGATCAGTAAGAAACTAAACCCTTTAGTCATTGGATTTTTCTGACTCTTATTGGATGTATGATGAAAATCATGAGAATAATTTAATATTTATATAACATTTAGCATGTGTATCTATAGATATGATAAAATTAAGTATTGTTTCAAAAAATGTTTCTCAGATTTTTGGACCCCATGAGAATAATTATCCCATCAAATAACTAAAATTTCCTTTTATTGTTCTTTATTCATAATTTTGGATTCATTATATTTATTATGATATATTTTTAATATATATGGATCATAAGTGTTTACATTATATTTAACTCCAATGTGATTTAAACCTATGATGGTAGAGGTTGGTAGAATTCCTTAAAAAAATTTATTTTTATGTAAATTCTTTGTAATTAAAAGGAAATGTCAAATCAGATACTTTAACATGAAAGATTCATTTGAATGACTAAAATAAGCCTCGAATTAGTGAAAGTTAATGGGGGTGGTTGGCATAATTTCACATAAATATGTAGGAAATCAGGGATGGTTTAATTCACTTCAACATTTCTATGAAATACATATTGGTATAATGATTTAAGAGAAGTAGTTGTTTGATGATTAATATAAGATGATGGGGGAAGTTTTATTAAGTGTGTAGAACACAAATTTATGGACTCTTACACTAGATTCAATAATTTATTTTATAAGATGACTGTTGTAACCCATTGAACAAAATAATTATGTTTTAATATACAATAATAGATATATTTTGGTGGTGAATATCAAAGAATCCCAACTATAACATCATATTATGAAAAATTATTATTGTTAGGAATGATGGAGGCTTTCACTAAATGCATTTCATAATGATTGATTTTCCAATAATAAATGGTCGAGCGTCGACAAACCACTAATTTGTTATATCCATTACATGTTTCAACATTGATTTTTCTGTACATTTCTATGTATTTTTCATTATAATTCAATGATCACCAAAAACTAATTATAGTTCTTGGTTATTCATAGACTGTTTTGTCAAGTCTTCAAATTTATGACTTATATAATAAATATATTTGACTAGTAATTTTTTAAATCTAATGTTTAGGAATTTTTTAACATTATGGTGTTCATAATTAATTTTCATTATATAGTGATCCTAATATTACACATAGATTTTATAAGGGTATGTTAAATGATATGGTTATGTAATTGAAGATGATAAAATTTTACCACCCTCAAAAAAAGAAACTTATGTAATGGGTTTTTTGATTTCTAGGTAATATCCTATAAAACCTTTATATTGACTTTATGAATTCTCATAAAAACAAAAATCACTAATAGAGTTTACGAATTAACCTATTTATCAGTTATAGATAAAAATGAAACCATTTGTTGCATTATATAGTTGACTATTTTAGTCAATATTATGTTTGACTGAGACCCATGAGGAGAATCTGTTTAGACCATGTTTTTTAAAATAGATAATGGATTGAGTTTAATTTATTTGTTTTTTATGGTTTTATTTAAATATAGAAGAATAAATATGTTAATAACTGATGATAAACCATTATATTTAATATTGGGGATCGTATGTTTTTTAAATAAAAAACAAGGATGGGAAACTCTATATTGGGAAGTCAAGGAAAATTTATGTCATGGTGTGTGTTTGTTTTTTATATCATTGATCATATTATTGAAGTGGAATTTTATTTAATGTTTCCACCATGTTAAGGAATAATTCAAAAACAAATATATGTTTCTTAACTAAATAAGTATATTTTATATGATATTCATGTAATGAGTTATAAGATTGTTAATTTATAACATGATGTGGCTTATTTGGAAACACCATTGCAGATTTTTTATTGAATATTGAAGGCTAAATGACATATTATTCTATCTCGGAGTGTGTCACAAATATAATGGGGTATTTAAGAGGAAATATGGGAGAAACAATCCCATATACAGTTGGTGTGTTTGGATATTTTCATTGATAATAATAAATTTTCATTGATAGAAATCATATGATATTGGAAATTTTCATTGATAATAAATGAATTTTCATGTATAGAAATCATATGACGGGGAGAATTAATAAATTCTATATTTTTTACTGTATTTATTAAATTTAAATAATAACCAGATTTAATTTGTTTAAATAACATTTCCTTGGAAAATGAATAATTTTCATTATAATCTTTTATTTATATTTTATTATTGAAAATTTCACTTGGAATTTTAGTACCTAGATTATTTTGATATCACTGATTGGGGGAGGGGTGAATTTGTGATACATTTTATTTTTAAAATTAATTATTTTCAATTAAACCGTTGTGGATAAATAAATCCTCGATCCACTCTTATTGTGTATCTTAGACATTTCTTATATAATAATGAAAATACCAAGAAACAAAATGAATGTATTTACAAGGTTCAATATAAAGACCTAGTCTTTTTTATGTTGGTTAGTCCCCAAACTTGGATTATCCACTTTAATATTATCAATGATTATAATGGTTTAAGAATGAACTAGTTATTCAATACAGTAGTTGTTTCTCTAATTATACCTAGTTATACCCTCCATAAATCAAACTCTTCTACCTCTATTAGTAATACCTACATCTTTAATCCTCTCTTAAACTAGTAATACACCCCATCCTTGAGCCTCATCAGTAACTGGTTGTATATCTAATAAAAAAAATCTCATTATAATATTCTATCTTGATCCATTATAGGATGATATCTTGATCTTACTCTAGGATCCAGTTGGATCACCTTGATCATGTAAACTTTAGGTTCATATTAATCTTTTTTTACATTCTCAAAAATATATCTGATCAACTATAGATGATCTGTTTCCTCATTGTAATAGTGATTTAGAAATTCTCCCCTCCTGTAAAGTGTCATCCTCAATCTATGAGTGAAAGTGGTGATCACAATTTTTGATCAATATTTTATAAAATAATAACACTTGAACAATCTCAATCTACCTACTTAAATTATAAATTCACAGTAAGTATACAATATCTCATGTCTTCCTCTCCTCACATAATAATATGAACATATGTTACATTAACTTCCTTTTCATAATAAGATATGAAAACCTTCAAGATTTTTCATACAATACTTCCTTGACATTATATTTACACGATCTTAATGTACATGCATGTATTGAATATTCCCATGAATACACTACATATATACTATATGGTACAACTCAAACATTTTTCATAAAACATAGAGTAAGAAAATTTTAATTAGTGTGTCCCATGATCACATTATTACTTTATGAAACCCATGTATGGGTCATGTGTATCTTATAATTTAATTTGTGAGAAAATGAAGGCTTTTAGGTTTATAATTTATGAGACAAGAGTTCTACATGATAATCTTCATCATATGTATTTGGAAGCCTTCAAGAAAACCTTCATCTAATATGGGAGGTATGCGGTTCTACCTTCACAAACTGAATACATTGCATAACTCATTTTCATGAACGTTTATTGTATACTATAGATAAGTTTCAAAATATTAATAAATATTATTAACATAATCATCCCACTCTCCCAACCCATACTAAATTAATATCAGTAGATTCATTCCACCCGACTTCTGATCATTAAGGTGATTTAATACTCATTAAATTCCCAGGGGTCTCATCATATCTCAAATATTTCGAATGTCCAAAACACTCAACATCTTCAAAGGATTACTAGGTTATTATCCAAAACATATCATCATTTAAATGTTTTTAAGACACATATGTATTAAAATTTATTAATGTGGTATCTATGAATCATAAGATCCACTGATCCTCATTTACTTCATTATCCATATAGTGATTCAATTAGCAAAGGGTTGTGTAACTCCCCACTTCAACATTTGGATACTTGAGATTTTTGGGTACCTAGAAAATTGGCTACATGGATATCATCTATAAATTTATACACATTAGTAATGAATATGTGAGTTAATCAGCTATTCAACAGGCATTAAAAAATGGATAAATATCACTCAATGAAACTGGATATGTGAATCATTGGTTACCCAAAAATACAACAACTCCCTTTTATTATTGGAATTCACTTTGTTGTCAGCTTCACACAAATGACTATGTGGTTATCCCCTTACTAGTTGGCTATTTGAATTGAAACTATAAATGGTTACATATCAGAATAGATAGAGATATTCTATCTTAATCATAGAAATATCATTCCCATCATTGGATGTTCATGCATTTATTATTTCAATCTTACTAGTTAATTTATTCAAGAATTATAGTAGAAAATATTTCAGTCCATGATACTATAAATCATACTTGGATAATTGTGTGTCCATGAATCTTGGAAAAGAATTAGTGAATTAGTTGAGCATATGATTAATGCTTCTATGAGAATAAAATATAATTAATCTCAAAATCTTGATAAGTTAATCTCGGTTAACTCCTTCTGACAAGTTGTGAACATCAAAGCAGACAAATGGTTAAATAACCAAAAATTCTAAACTCATTATTTTCTAGAGGAAGTATAAGAAATCCAAAGGCGATTATATGGTTCAATTAATCTCCATTAAATTTTAATTCATATATGCATACATTTTAAATTTATTGTGAATAATTATGTTTCATCTACATCCTAAATCAAACTTTTATTCATATAGCCACTCCCATATAATTCAGTCCATACCATAGTATACTCAGGCATGAATCAATGGATTAACACCCGAAAAACTACACTATATTCCACTTGGACCACCCTACACCTGTTCTCACCCACCGACAGCCTAGTCCAAACCATGCTCCCTCACACCGTGTGACCTCCTACGGGCCTACATAGAACACCAGATTCCATTGTCGATATATAATGCTATAAAGATATCGAATTACCACCAAGGTAGTGGGTGTGGTTACTTTGGCATGCTAGGTGTTGTTGTCTAGTTCATTGAGTAAAATCACTGATTTTTTTAACTAAATATAACCATATAATTATCAAATATAATTCTAGATCACAACTTCATCTTCAAATATTCTTTATATAAAATTGAAATACCTAAAATATGGTCTTCTTTTAAACCCTCTTGAAGATAAATATTGGAAAGGTATTCATGAACTTGATTTCAATAATTTATTTAATGAATATCATAATCAATCATCACATTTTCATGGATAATTTTCAAATCTATAGGAATCCCCATAACATTAACTCAACAAACTCCATCAATATCACATATTAATCCTTTGAAAAAAATGAAATACATGCATTCGTACAACGGTAATTCAATATGCCCATATGAATTTATTTCCAATATAAATACTCAATATCAACATCAATATGTATGATTTGATGGATCACTCTTTATACGCCATATTGAAAAGGTAATGAAATGTATAATTTGTGACAATATCTTTTCAAAACCTGATATTGTCTCTTAAAATATCGTTTCTTGAACACATCTAAGAGACCAATAATACCTCTTGATTCTCCATGATGGGATACTTAATTGATAAAAACTAACTCTTTGTGTGCTAAAAAATTTTATAAATCAATATAGATACATAAGTGGTTGTCCGTGTTGTTCAAAAAAATGAATTCATATTAAATCATGCTCTGAATCCCTCAATTATTATTTAAATAGATTTCCAAAAATCATATTTATCAATGAAATGGAAAATCCTTTAAACATTAATATACACATTAACAATTTCTAGTGAATATAAATAACTCTATATTTGTTTAATATTATAATCAATTAAGAACTCCCCTTTAACTTAAAATTAATAAAATTAATAATCATGGGTGAAAGTGTTATTACTATACCTCATATTTAAATTTAAAATGATTCCATATTTTCTAGATTCTTCAAAATGTATTAAAATGAAAGATTTTTCTCCTAGAATATCCCCTTAAAAAGTGGAAATATTTTCATTGATTTCATGGTTTTTAGTATACTACATGAAATAAAATATCATCATTATATGGAAACTTAAAAATTCTCCATCAATTCCATGGTTTCTAGCTCAAAAAACATAAAATAATAGGGAATAAAGAGTCGCATCTTGGTTTTTCAAAAATAAAATTCATATAGATAGAATCCTCTCAATCTTCAATTATCCTCTATCATGGTTTCATCATGGATTTTTTATATTTTCTTGGTTTTTTAGAGTGATTGATTGATTATTCCTCTATATTTGAAAATTTTATATGGATTTTTCTTTCTCTCCAATGCTAGGAGAATTTCTTTGTGATTTCCACATCTTCCTAATTATTTCTTCTTGGGATGGTATAATTTTTATGAAATGTTTTATATCATTCCTTATTTCATAAAAATTTAAATTTCTAGGGTTTTAAAGTATTAATTTTTAGATTACTACTCTTTAACTTTACCTTTATGATCATTCATTACCTACTTTAGTTTTTCCTCAACATGTTTATAATCATTCTCAATTTAGATATTCTTAAATGGTTATTTAGTTCAGTCAACTAAACATTCATTCATAATGTTCTAGTATTGTTTGAAATCCTCACTAATGACTATATCATTATCCACCAAATTTATTCTATTCACATATAAATTATTAGAAATATCACATGGTGAGATTTCTCTGGATTTCACATCTCTATGACCTTCTTGACCATGTATGACAAAAACATCCATCAAGCATTCAAATTTGTTATATGATGACAGTTTATATGATATCATGATCACAAGACTATATTTTAGAAAATCTAATCACATCTATTTAGTATTTCTACCCTTTTTAATGACTCATTATTTGTAGTCACATGTTATATAAGCATGTATAACTTTTATGAACAAACACTCAACAATACTAGCATCATACTCCGATACTTGATCTTCTAGAATGATAATAATTATTCCATGAAGAAAACTTTTATGTATTCTCAAATATTGTGGGACATTATTTATATGTGGAAACCTTCAAGATGAATTTTTCCATTCTTCCATTGTGGATTATTCTTTCTCATTTTATATTTTGGTATATCCAGATTCATTCAAGCCTCTCAGGCCTACAGTTTAATAAATAAAAAAAATTATATCGAGATTAATTATATTGGGAACAACCCTTTTTATTGGATCATTGTTATCATAATATTTATAAGATTCAAGAATAACATATACACCTTTTGGAATTCTTATTTTATTTTTTTAAACTCACTTTGAATTGAAGGGAATATAGATTGTGTTCGAGATAATAATTCCTCTTTATTAAAAAGATTTTCACTTATATCACTCATCATATTCTTAAATTTATATAACTGAAATATGATTTTTTAAATTTATTCAATAAGTGAGGATTATTCCTTATCTATATCCTCCTTTTTAGCTAGTTTTGATCAATAGTTTTCAAATTTCCTTCCATCTCATCTATCCTCATCTTATTTTCTCTGGTGTCCTTAAGATTTGTCTCTTTCTTCTTTACATGTTCTTTATTCTTACTAGTGATTTTATAAAATTACTTCTTTAGACTTTTCTTTTCTTTCTTTAGTTTTTTTATAATATAATCTTTTAGACTTTATTTAAACATTAATTCCACTTTAGTTCCTTCAACATCTTCACCACCTTCAATGAGTCTTTATATTTCATAAATTTTACCATAAAAACATGCAATTCGTAAAATATCTTCCATCAACTAAATCACTACATATTGAGGAAAAATCATCTATTTATCATATCATAACATTTCTCTTAGTTGATGTAAAACAATATTTATACTTCTTCCATTTCATTTTTTTGGGACTTCTTATCTTCTTCATATGAGTTAGTGTTAATGGAATTTTTCATTACATAATTTTTATGAAACATTACCATTTATTTTCTATTATATAATTTGAGTGGTTTTTTCCTTTTCATTTCCAATTTATACTTTTAAATAGTCTTTTTAATAATTCCATCATTTTATTGATGTTCTATTCATCTTCATCATACTCTGAATCAGATTATTTGGGTTCTTCTTTAACTCATCATTTTTTATCCTAACTTAAAAGGACATATCAACTTTTTCTTCTTCTTCTTAAATGTGGTTATTATTTTATTTCCTATTCTATAAGAATATTATGATTATCATCCAGTCATATATACTCCCGATCATCTAGTGTGAATTTCTTTTTATCAAATTAATTTAAAAAATTTCTCATCAAAATATTCACAAATTTTTGCGTCAAACGAACTTTCACCATATTATCATATTATACTACCAATCTATTTGAATCTTGTACATTATTTTTTAACAACTTTTACATCACCCATTTTTAAATCATTAAATCTATATCCAATGATTTTCAACTTATATTCTTAAACTTTAATATTTTCTTTTATAACTTCTTCTTAGTTTATCCATGATATCATTGGTGGTTTGGAGACCCAATACATTATTTAATATATTTATTGATGTATCCATTGAAATTTCATTTTTATAACTTCCATAAATATACATGTTCTTCAAATTTTCAAAATTAATAGGAGAATTATTAATTTATTTTTGAAGACCCATTATAGATATATCTTTTACTTCCACCCCTTGTGATAGGAGTAATAATATCATAATTTTCTTTCCAAAATAATAATTCTCACCATAAAAAATTGGAAAATAACCCTTTTAAAAAAATTCATGTTATCTATCCCTAATAGTCTGTTAGATCTTATAAAGGCTACTATTCCTCTGATTCCACTTGTAGTACATAGATCCGTGTGAGATCACCCATAGAGGAAACGTTTAATCAGTTACCCCTTTTATTTTAAATTTTTTTTCTTTTCAATACAACCCTAGTGGCTAGTTAAATCCTCAATCCCATCTTATTGTACCTACCATCATTATATAGAATAATTTTTAAACACAATGACACACAAAATAAGGATTTACAAGGTTCGGTATAAATACCACCTCTTTGTTGTCTTGGTTAATACCCAAATACAAATTAAGCATTATACATTATTAATGAATATATAGGTTTAGGATGCCACTAGATATACACCCCAACATTTCTTCATCCTTTTGATCTTAGTGATGCCCTAAGAAATCCAACTCTTCTACATCGGTTGGTTATAACCCCAAACATCTTCTCCTCCACAACTTGTTAAAAACCCCAACCCCGAGCCTCTTTAAAAACTAGTTATACACCCTAGTCACAATATCTTTCTTCTATTTTTTCTTGATAAACTATATGATTATCTATTGATCTTAATCTAAGAGATTAATGAATCAACATGCTCACATACTATTAAATTTCTTTTTTATCACGTGGGACATGCTCAGAAATATATCAGATCACCTATATACGATCATTTTCATGACCACAACATTGCTCAGAAAAGTGTTTGATCTGGTAAAGTACCAACCTTAATCTATGTGTGAAAGTGGTGATAAAAATTGTTGTTAAAATATTATTTAGTAATAATATGTGAAAAATCTAAATATTATTTCTCAAATTCTCACTCTTGTCTTCTTTAACTCACATAATAATGTAAACATATATAAAATGAATATACTTAACTTAAAAAAATATTCATTCCTTTAAGATTATTTGTAAAATATTTCCATTACATTATATTTTAAAGATCTAAGTATATAATCATGTATTTAAATTACTTATATACACTACACATATAATATATGTGAATTCTCAATCATTCTCCTAAAAATAGTTTAAGAAAATTGAAATTAGTGTGTCTCAAGATAACTTTCCCCCATTAAGAAACCCAATTTTGGATCATGATTATCATCTCATTTCCTTTGTGATACATTTAAGGATCACAATTTTCTACCTCATAATACAACAATTTTCCATAGTAACTTCTTTCATGATACTCTGGCAACCTATACGATTACCTTTGTGTAACCTGGGAGGTTTGAATTTATTCCGTCATAAACTCAAATAACTCTGGATCTCTATACCATGAACATGTCATGATTACGATGAGTATCAAAATATCTATCAATATTATTAACAACATAAAATCACTCTCTTGGAACATCCTCTGTAAATATCAGTAGATTCATCCCTCATATCTTCTAATATTTCGGGTAGGTCAAGTCTCATTAAACAACCATATATCTAGGTGCATCTCAAATATTATGAATAATTGAAACTCTGAACAGGATCACTCAATGACTAGATGATCCTAAAAAACATCTTCTCATTTAAATGTTTGAAACACTAAGATATATTCTTATTTATTATTATGGATTCAATGAATTGTAACTTCGGTAGATCCTTATTTTATTCATCATCAACAGTGTAATTTATTTAGAAGAGGGATACGCAGATCCTCACTTAAACATTGTGTTACGTGTGATTTTGGGGTACGTAGAAAATTATCTGCATGAGTCACCTCTAAAAATTATTTCGTAGCAATAATTCATACATAATTCAATCATCTATGTGGTGGTATTTTGAAAATGGATCTATAGAAGTAAATGAAACAAGATACATGAAACATTGGTTATGCAGAAAAATGGATATGTGTATATATTCATAAAACCAACTACTTAGTATCTTTTATGAAAATAGATATTTTTTCTCTTCTAATCATTAATCTTTGTGAATTCTAACAGTAAACAGATATATAGAAAAATAGATATGTTTATTCTATCCTCATTATAGTAATATAATTCCTTTTTTTGATGTTCATGCATTTGTAATTTCTTTCTTACTAGTACATTTATCTATGTATTATCATGGGATAATCTTTCTGTTCAAGCTATTGTAACTCATAGATAAAGAATTGTGTGTTCATGGATCTCAAACTTACATTGGTGTTTGATTTGAATATATGATGATCATTTACATCATAAGAACATAAAATAGGTCTTAAAATAATTATAATTGGTGCTCAGTTTACTCATCATGACTTGGTGCAGACATCTCAGAACAAAAATTGAACAATAACTTACATGCATAAACTCACAAGAATATGGTGGAGGTAGAATATCAATCAAAGAGACTGGATGGTTCATATCACCTCCATTGAATAGATACTCTTATATGCCTAAATTTTAAGTGACATGTCAAAAATGTATCGCTATTGGTGTCCCAAATCAAACTTAAATTCTTTTTTATGTTCCATTGTAATTTAATATGTTCCATAACACACTTGATAATTTATCAGGGGATCAACACTCAAAACACTACACATCACACAACACATGTCATACCACACTTGTGTTGGCCCATCAACACCCTAGAACAAACCATGAACACTCACAATATGTGACCTCTAATGGATCTACACTGCCCACTATATACCATCATCACCACACCATGCTTGATGTAGTTGACTGCCAACATAGTATGTGGTTGTGGTCCCTTTATATGACTTGGTGTGGTTGGATAATTTTTGGAGTAAAATCACAAAAATGATTAAGGATATATAAACATTTAATTTTAAAATATCAAGATAGAACTCATATTTAAATTCAAATATTAATTATATAAATTGTAAATTAATTGTATATTCAACTCAATTATACCCTCAAGCAAATAAATATTTTCATTATATTCTTCAATATTATGTTAATGATTTATTTGAGGAAAAAATAATCAATCGTCACATTTTAATGGATTATTTTCAATTCTCCAATGATCAATAAATAATAAACTCACCAAACACTATCAAGAACACATAATAAAATGTGGACAAAGAACGAAATTATTATATTAGTACCTGGGAACTCCAAGAATGATTTTGATAGAGTATTATTTTATAAACCAAATATGGGAAATTTATTAATGAATTTTTAAAATATAAATACTCACATAGAATTTTTTTTCCAATGAAGTTGATATAAATCATTTATATTGTTTTTTAGATTTTTTTATTTTAGCCTTGAATAATAGAATCTATTATAGAGTATAATGAAGTAATTCATGGGAATAGATGATATATTTTTATAGATGGAGGGGATGGAATATTTGTATATTTGGATATATGTTATAAATTTTGAATTAAAAAAATAATTAGAGGTATTAATTTAAAGATAATTGATGTGATCATCATATTATCCACATCATAATGCCTCTTTTAAATTTTTTGGCATTGAACATTTAGATAAATGTGATTGAATGTTGATGATTTAATATGATTATTAAGGTATTTAGGGTTACACAATCTATCTATTTTATATGCATTATCAAGAGTGATTGATGAATTTCAGATTTCATAGAAATATTATTTTTTTTAGACTCCCATTTTTTAGGAATTAATTTAAGTTATACAACATATAGTGCGGGATAAAGATGATTAGTCATTCCATATATTATTCTTTTAGGCATATAAAAATCATTATTTTAAATCATTATTGATTGAGTTTATATTGTGACACCCTTGAATCACACACCTAGATCTACTTCAAAAAGAATAATATTTTCAAAGTAGTTTGATACCAATTTTCACCCATCTTATAAATAATAATTTAAATATCACTAAAAACTATTGGGTCATATACATATAAATTGTTTTTTGATTAGAGTTTTATAAACTTAGTAAAAAAAGTTAACTAACAAAACTTGTTTCATTCCAATTAAATGATCATTTCTTTACTAGAAAATGGATTCATTATGTAACAATAGGTCTTCAATATTTTCCATATAATTATCCCCACATGAAAACAATTTTATAATTTCATGAATAATAATCATATTAAAATCATGGATAGATATAAACATATGAAATGTGTTCTAAAGTTCTCAATAAGGGGTATCATACAAAAGAAGATATTTTGGACTAAAAAGTAAAAAATTAAAAGTAGTAATAAGTAATAATAAAGAATAAAATATGACATATAACATGATCATGTGATGTATCAATAGCAAACATAGAAATCAAAATAATTAAATGGACAACAATAAAAAATTTCAAACTCAAAGAATTCATAATTCCATAATTTATAAACATACTATCATGGATTCATTCCAATACAACATATATAAAAGGGTAAGGTTCACAAAAAATACACTAGGTAATTTGTATCATTAAACATAAAAATGAATTTATGGGAAATCTAACATCTGAACCCACACTTCACTAATTAAATCGAGTGTATTAACCATGCGAAGGGATTAATAAATAATAATAAACATAAAAAAAATATCATGAAATTCAATAAGCATCCTTGCTAGAATAAAAATTAAATATAATGGAATTGTTTCTCCTACTAATAAATGGAATAGAATTATTGGTAAGAATTATTCAAAATGACATCATATATAGTATAAGGAATATGGTTAAGTTAATAACTGATAAAAAATATTGAAAAAGTTTAAATGAAATGGAATAAATCTTTGAAATTGAATAATAAGGCCATGAAGGGGAAAATTAAAATCAAGGGAGAGATAGAGTAATAGTGAACATAACTAGTATAAAAATGTAGTCTATGAACTATAAATTCATAAGATTTTTTGGAGTGTAATGAATTATTCATAACTCAAATATATATATATATATATATTAGAGTTTGAGGTGAAAAATATAGTCAAATTAAAAAAAATTCTCTTAAATATTTTTTAATATGGTTTTAAAAAATAATATCCCAATTCTCTTTAAAAATCCATTTCATGTAGTGAAAAGAGAACATTGAGAATAATAATATTTAAGAAATTAAAAATATTTAAACCTCTAGAATATAATAAATTAAAAACATATAAAATTTGAAGTTTAATATAAAAACAAACATAAGTAGAATGAAATAGAATTATTTATTATTCAATAACATTAAACTTTATTTTTTAAAATGAAATATTCACAAAACAATTTGAAAGGTATTTTAATTAAAAAAACATGGAAACATGAATAAGATTATTTATTTTGAAAAATCATTTTAAAATTGGGTAATTTTGATTATGTGGTAAATTTGAAAAAAATTATATTCTTTCATACATTTGTAAATAAATTAAAAACTGACCCTTATAGTTCTCTTTTGGATTAATGGAAAGAACCCCTATAATACTAAGTCCATGGTTATGGATTAGAAACACATTGGGTGGAGGGTAATATATCAGAATTTTAGTAGTGTAATAGAGAATACATGTGGTTGTGGTGGGGACTAGAGAAAGTACTATAATAGTGGACATTCTATAACAGGTGTTATAACATCATATGAACTGTATAATTATCATTCAATGGAGGGCCCTTTGGAAAAAAATGGTCCTTTAAGCCTCAATTTAGGGATTCCAAGCCCTAGATACTTTGAAACATTATGGATGGGCCTCAGGGCCTGATGAAATAGGCATACAGGTCTGGGCCTATGGGACATAAAATTATGGGATTTAACGGCCTCTAGGCTTGTGGTCCATGTAATGGACCTCCTCTTCCTAGAAAAGTGGTCCATTGTTTCAATACTAAATTAGTCTTTAGAATGAAATTTTGAAAAAATATAGACCCATATAGAAAAAATAAAAATGATTTATTTTAATCTATTTATAAAAATACACGGGTAGTGTAAAATCACCTCATACAATAATTTTTTTAAATAACAACATTATTTCTATAATATAAGGAATATATACTTGGACAAGAATGATTACTGAAGATATTTAAGTGGTTATTTTGAATACATATATAATAAATATTTTGGTATATTGTGAAACTAATGGAGATGAAATTTTTAGACGAAATATAAACACATGAAAATAGAGATTGAATACATTGTACTAATATTTTAGTGTGGAGAAAACCAAAAATATAAGGGTGGAGTTCAAGAATAATTATTATATCACAATGAAATTAAATTAATTTAACAATTAACCTCATAACATAGGTATTTAATTTAAGGAAAAGGTATATGGAGAGCATAAATGAATGTTAAAATCTTTAAAACAATTAGTGATTTAATATATCAGAATTAAAAAGGGATGTATTTATACAATAAAAATTAAATTAGTGCATAATAAAAATCATTTATCAAAGAATTTAAATTTATACATAGAACCATTAAACCATGTCCTATCATACCTGGTGTGTCAATACATCCTCATGAAAAAAAATTAGGATTATTAGTTACTTGATTCATAAAATAGTTCATGAAAATATAAATTTTTGATATTTATTTTTTATCATATTTCATTCATTTATTGTATATTTTTTCATCTAATTGACCACATGGGGATGTTTAGAAAATTCCTCCAAATAAAATTTTGTGTATTGATCTTGGTTAATGTAGTAATAAAATAGTTTAATCATCACAAAAATTAAATAGATATTTATTCTTTTTCATTATAGAATAATAAAATTTAGCCAATTTAGTTGGTTTTTTTAAAAAAATAATATTTTGATAATAATCAATGTCTTATAGTTTTTAGTGGTTAAATTTAATAAAACCATTAATTATTACTATTTTTAGAGAGTATATAATTAACATTTATAGAATATTTATCATTTAAAAAATAGAATATTAATTTTTAAAATATAATTTAATAATGATAGACGTATGGTTGTGATGAAAAATATGATACGTCATTAATGGTGGCCGAAATCTAACCACAACACATGCGACAATTTCATTTTATAATGGACAGAAGGAATGTAAGTAATGGTTATTCAATAAATATTATAAAACTTCATTATAATGATGATATTTATTTCATTGTATACATATGGTTATAGTGGATTTTTCAGATGCGAAAGATGAAATAATCATGGAAGAACTCAGTTAAAATCATTACCTCTTCATTAAATATGGTCCTTTAAACCACTCCTTATGAATTCATATATTGATATTTTTGTGAGAACATATCCTATTGTTTATGGTAAAGTTGATTTTTTTAATGTTTAAATAAGAATATTTAGGTTTGAGGAAAAATTCTGTAGTGAAGGGGTCAGTTTACAGGTTTGATGGGTGGAATTTATATAAATATTAATTTATTAAAATTAAAAGAGTGTAATATTCATGGAAATGAGATAAAATATTTTTACTTAGAGAGTAAAATAAAAATAATGGTCCATAAAAACCTCATAAACCAATTTTTTGATGTTTTTTTTGAAAATTTTGAAACATTACCTCTTGATTCGTCACCTTTATATGATTTTAAACTTTACCATGTTGCCACATTTTTTCATTGGTATCTTTTTTATCACCTGAAATTAAATTAATGTTTTTAAATAACCTTTATTATTCTGATTCAAAATGTTAAATCCATATTATTTAATTCAATTTATAGTTGGGATAAAAAATTAACACTCACCAAATTAATAAAAATAATATATTTAAGATTCATTAAAAATAAACTTTTTAGAAAATAAAAACCATCCTAATATTATTTTGGCATGAGAAATCCAAAATTTATATTAATATTAAAAAATTAAAATCTAATATTTAAACTTTTAAATTTAATCATTAAATATAATGTAAAATATAATTTATAGAAAAAATAATTTTTAAACATTAAGTGTTTCAGATCTTGTTACATATCAATTTAAAATTAAATGATTTTTATTCATTTTTTTTTTCATTCAAAATTTAAATCATAATAAACCTTTAATATTTATAAATTAAATACAATGAGATAAGAAAAATATATTAAAAATATAAAATTTCCTAAAAAAAGAAATTCTGATCAATAAATAATTTTAATCACAACTTATTAATTATTAATCATTTAACAATTAATTTTATTAAATTAATTTGTATTTTAAAAGAAAAAAATTATTCTTTAAAATAATAATAATATGTACAATAAATAATTTTCAATATCGTTTAATTTACTTAAGGTTTTTTTTTCATTAATTTTCTTAATGATATTCGATATTTTAATCTCATGTTGTAATAGAGTTTATTTTGATTTGTAAAATATATCATGGTTCATTTTAATTTGGTGTTTCCTATGATATAATAAATTCTTCATAATATTTATTTCAAATAAAACACAAAAATAGAATATTGGGGTGTCATATCCTACCCAATTAAATAAATTGTATCATAAAAATTTTAATTTCACTAAAAAATTAAAATAGAAGAGATTATTATTAATTTTTTCATGAATAATGATATAAAAATGTATTTAAATCCATCATAATAGTTCATAATTGTTTTTGTATCATTCAATTCACATTCACCAGGGTTTTAAAACCATGTATAAAAGTAGTCCTTCTTGTTGTGCACCGAGTGAATATTGAGTTGATATTCAACCATTGTTTTTAATGTTTTTAACCTCTAATTGAATCAATGTTAGATCTTAGAATCAATTTTAACATATATATAGGGATGATCTTTCTAAAAAATAAGACAATTTTATATTACCATAATTTATGGAAGCTTTTCGATTTTCATATTTATCCTTATGAACTCTATTAATATATTTTAATCTTAAAATCCCATAATAATTTATTCAAGCTCATTATTACTATATTATGAAAAAATATATATAATAACATATCCTCTTAGAATTAAATTTTATCTTTTTTCGTAAACAACATTAATCTCATTTATATCAATATATTCTTTTAACATATAAACTCCCAAAATGATCTTCATATTTTACAAAAAATAATCTAAAATTCCATTAAAAAAATTAAATAAAGAACCTAATATCCACATATACATTGATCATGTATCCTAAAATCTAAAAAAAAATCCAATATATTATTAATCTGTATAAAATACAATCATATAAGGAATTATAAGGGGTATCTAGGCATTTCAAATTTTAATCAACTATAATCTTATAAACACATGACATAATCTAAAACTATTAAATTGATGTCATATAATAATATACAATACTTTAAAACTATCCAATTAAGTCATTGATACTAACTATATCTCACTAGACCCGAACTCTCATATCTTCTTCTAAAAATATATTATTTTCATAACGGTTTGATATAATGTGTACTGACCCAAAATTAGCCAACCATAACTAAAATATCAATAATAATTATAGTGCTTCATATATAATCTAATCCATTTAGGTTTATAGTTTTAGAAAAAATTTAATAAAAACCCAATATTAATCTCATTAAATAATTATTTTTCAATCTAAACCATGGAATCCCTATTTAGTAACATCACCCCGAAATCTACAACTAATTTCATCACAGAAGATATCCATCTAGATATTTCATATGTAATAATCTTATCCATATCCTAGGTAAATTAAAATATATTAAATGTGTGCCCAAATTCTTAGGAAGGGACAATAAACAAAAGAATCTATCAAGAAAAAATAAGGCGGGTATAATAAACTGGGAATAAATAATAATAATAAAATGTCATATAACAAATAATATGAGCGTGTTATATTTTCACAGAAACTATAATTATGTAAAGAAACTTTTGGACAATAATAAATGATTTTATTGTCATTGAATGCATAGTTTTTTAGGACTTCAACAATCCTTCTTGGCATTGTGTAAACAAATCAAACAGAAAAGTGTCAAGTTCACACAAAATACCCAAGTTAGTTTGTCCCATGAAACATATCAATTCATTGAGGGAAATAGAATTCTATGAATCACACATTATAAATTATGTTGAATACATTCTTGTATTAATGAATGAATAAAAAAACAATACATAACTAACAAGACTTACTAATCAATAAACGTTCATATTTAAATATCAAGCTAACAAAATATAAATATTTCCTTTGTCAATAAGTGGAATAAATTTTTCTGTTAAGACCTGAAACCATACATAATATTGGATACATAGTTAATTCCGTTATATAAAAAAATATAATATTTGATACATATTATATCAATCAAATTAAGGAATATGTAAATGGAGGAGAAAAATCATGTATAGTTTTAGATAGAAAGTGATAGAGAACATACCCATTATGAGGAAGATGAGATATGAAATATAGATTTAAAAGATAATTCACTTGTTAATACATGAAACATAACACAAAAATAGATAGATCTTCTAGATTTTGAGATGAAAATTTAATTGAAATTATTAAAATAAACTTCATTAATATTTTGAAATATAGTTGTAAAAACAAAATCCAAATTCAATTTTATAAATCCAATTCAAAGGGTAAAAATAAGACATTAAGAAACATAAATTTAAAATATTTAAAAATATTTAAACCTAAAAAATAAAGATAAAAATACGAATTGTGGAGTGGAATAATAAAATATGCATTAGTGGATTGAAATCCCTTTATTTATTCTTATAAATTATTGACCACTATTTCATTAATAAAATAATCAATGAATATGGTATTATTATTATTATTTTGGAAATATGAATTGAAATATATATTAATATAAATTTTTATAAAATAAGTTAAATGAGCTCATTCTGTAAATGTTAAAATGATATTATCTTTACAATTCTAGTCAATGTATGATAAAATGATCCAAGCGGAGAATGTTTAAAAGATTTATTTTTAAACCTTTCAAAGAAAATAAATGACAATTAAAACATAATTAAAAAATTATTTAGTTATATATAATAATATTATTGATACAATATATATAACATAGATATTAAATAGAAAAATTCAGAACATTAACTAAGAGATGAGGTCTATTCAAGATACTTGTAATTGTTTAGTGATATCGTGAACCAAAGGGAGATAAAATTCCATGAATACATATAATCTTAAGAAATTAAATAGTGAATACAATATAATAAAATTTTATGGTGTAAGAAAAAAAATTATAAGTATGAAATTAAATAATAAAGGGTATAACTTAAGGAATGTAAATTAGCTAAATAAAACCCCTGTCAATTAAGAAATGAATTGAAAGATGAGGAATAAGGAGAGAATAAATGAAAGCAAAAATAAAAAGAATAAATATTGATTTAAAATAAAAAAATCAATAGGGTAGTATCGTTGACATATATATGTATATTGGTTCATATTAAGAAAAAACAATAAAATAATTGAAATTGATAAAAAGAACCCTCACCTAAAGTCTCAACTCACTTGGTGTGGGTGTATAACCTATTGAATAACAAGATTATTTTTTTAAATAGTTGATATATAAAATTCTCAAATCATAATATAATTTTTATGTTCTATTTATAAAAATATATAATTAATTTATTGTATTGTTTTTTATCTCATCAGCAACCTAGGGTCGCTTGATTGATTCCTCAAAAAAATGATTCTATATATTGACCATTTTCAATCGATTTATAAAACCATTTCATCATATCAGAATCATTAAATATATATGTTATTTATTATTCTGTTATCAAAAAATATATAATGTACAAAAGGACTTCAAGAATATATTGAAATTAAGAATAGTGTCTCAATATGCTCATTTTAAGTGATTAAAGCATCAATAACTATTTTTTGTTATAATTATTAATGAAATACCAAATTTATCTTCAAAGAGTCTTTATAATGTAATTAAAATCATAGTTATTCATTAAATCACCATTTATAACTGTCCTTATATGGTGGTGATGGAAAATGAAATGTGTCCTTCATGGTGGTGGTAATTTGACCATAACATGGGATACATTTTAATTTTCTAATGGATAAAACCAATGTAGATAATAGTTGCATCATAAAAAATTAAAAATTCAGTATACTAACGAAACTAAGTTAATCATTTAATTAGTTTTATAATAGTTTTGTAAGGGGTGAAAGAAAAGAGAAACATGAATGAAATCAGTTAAAACAGTTATGTTTTTCATTAATATAGTCCTTTAGACCACTCCTTAATCCTCATTATATTGTAATTTTGGTGAGAACAAAAACTCAAGGACACGGTAATGATGATTGGGGGTTTTGGGTTTTATGAATAAAAGGATATTTATATATTAATATAATCGAGATTTTTAAGGGGTCTTATAAGTAACCACAAGGACATAGTTTACACCGGGTGACAAGGGGACAATGTTGCTAATTTTTTCACTTTTATGGATGCCCAATGAGTGTGGGTTACTTTCTTCTATATCATGGGATCTATTCCCCCTTATGGGGGGAATATAGTGAAAGGGTATGCCTTCATACATCATTATTTCAAGACCCATTAATTTTTCATGGTTCATAGCTTTCTCATTCTTTTATCATGTAACAAAACATTATTTGAATAAAATAAAATAATGATTTATTTAGTGGCTCCTTTCATAAGTGATAGAGGTGGAATTTTTATAAATTTACATTTTATATATTAAAAGACATTTTATATTCATGAAATGTTGACACAGAATTGTTAATTGAAAACTAAATGATTTGTTCTAGTAAATAAATCCATCATCTAACCTTCTATAAAAACTGTTTATGTATATTTAGTGATTTTAACCCTTTATTCAATATTTTTATCTCGTCTAAACTTTTAGTATAGTGAATCCTTTTTACATTCCTAAATTATTTTCATACCATGAAATTAGATTAAAATTATTAACTAATATTTAATATTTGGATTACAAATTAGAGATCCATTCGATTTAATTCAATTTCTAAATGTCATAAAAATTAACAATAATTTATGTTATATTAAAAAATAATTTTATTATTCAATAAAAATCAACTTTCTTGAGAAAAAACCAAATATTCTCTATGAACTAATTTATAAATGTTTAATCCAATCAATAAAATTTATTATATAAAATAAAAAATCTAAATATTAGTTATTTTACAAGTAAATAAAAATATAAAATATAATAGATAATTATTTTTATATAAAATTTCATTTTAGAAAATTAATTTTTTAATATAATTTCATATAAATTAATATTTAAATTAGTGTTAATCAATTTTTATTAAACTGGTTAATTTTATTAGAATAATTCATCCGAAAATTAAATTTATCTTTTTGAGTGAAATTATATACTATATTAAAAACAAATTTCTTTGAAAAATAGGAATTTATCACCAAATTATTTCAATCACATCGTATTATTTATTTTTATTTTAGCTGTTAAAATTATTAAATTAATTTTCTTTATCCCAATAATATTATTCTTTAAAAAAATAACTAAAATATTTAAATTATATTATTTTTGATATCTTTTTATTTTCATGAGGTTTTACTTTTTGTATAGTTTTCTTAATCGTTTTTCTTATTTAACTTTCAGAAAAATTTAATATTTCCTTTTCATTGTAAAATGTATCATAGTTCATTATAGTATAATGTTTCATAGGATAAAATCTATTCCCAATAATATTTACTTAGACTAAAACATATACTATAATTTTTGGGTGTTACATATACTGATGTCATGTCATGTTTCACTAGATTCATGCCCCTCACTAGAGATCATGTACCAAACTCAAGAGATTTTTAGAAGGGTTATTCCAAAATGTTTTGGGAGATTCTATATGAACATTGGAAATTAAAATTTCTTTCAAATGTTATGTTCTTTGATTTATGGAAAAGAAATTTGATGCCACTTAGTGACTTATCAGGATAATTTCAATAGTTGGTATCTAGTAAATAACTTTTAAATATTTTCTATATAGTTGTTACTGATATTTTATATGATATCATCTAATCAATTTATATTTTATTGATTGATTATTACATGAAAATGATTTTTTTTTCAAAAACCATAATTTAAAATTAAAATACGGTTTTTTATAAAACTATTTCTCGATAAAATTACCATCGGAAAGCATTATATTTTGATAAGTCTTTTTTATGTGATTTATTTGAAAAGTCATTCAATGTTTGTGTATATCATGAAAGTGAATTTTTAATGAAATGTTTTTTTAAATTAAATACTTCACAATTGGTAATGTTAATACACAAATATCTTGTTCAATAAGGGGAAACAGTTGGTATGTGTAAGGTTATAAAGCCACCCCAACTATTTATTGAAGGATTATAAAGGGTTTGGTATTTGACAAGAGAATAGGTACAAAATTAGTTCACATATAGGGACTGAGTGAATAATGATTCAATTATATTAAGGTAATTGACATGTTGTTACAATTATCTAACAATAATTAGATTTATTGAGAGAATAAACTAAATATTCTCTGTAAAATGTATTTATTTTCAGGGAACATTGGTGTTTTAATGATAGATTCTGGAAATGGTGGGTTTTGTGGTATTTAGTGGATTTGAGATAGACTAATGGAACATATAAAATTTGAGAGTTAAATTTTTTTTACAAGAATACAATGTTAGTAGAATTTATTTGAATAAAAATGATTCAATTTAATTTTTTCTGAAAAAATTCATTTTTGAAATTACTGAATAAGAAAATATATTACATCTCAGTTTTATAAATTCTTATGATAAATAATTTTTATGTTTGAAAATTCATTTAATTATAAATTTATATTGGAATTATATTACTTTAATTTCTCATGAATGTTTATTTATCGTGGTTATTAGGGGAATCCTACTAATATTGTAGTCACCCCTGCATGTGCCCCTGATAATCATGAACATAATATTGGTCATGATAAAGGAAATAAAAAGACTTTATTTATCACCAGTGTCTAGCCATACATTCATGTTAAAGATATAGTAGATTATTTGAAGGATTTAGGATATAGTAACATTATATTGTGTTTTTAAATAGAGAATTTCTTGTATTCTCATGTGACTATTTTTATAAAACCTATTTATTTAAAATAAAATTTAAAATTATATATATTAGTCTTTTATAAAATAACTTCTACATATAAATATATATGTTATCTATTTTTTATTATGTATTTTGAGATAAATTTACCCAAATGATATTTTAATTTATCTATTAATATTATAAATTAGTCTCTTTTTGTTAATCATCATGCTATGGTATGTGTGTCATTTTGGTTTAGTCTCAAAAATTAGGTACTCAACACAGGGTATTATAGTAATTAGCATGGCCTTCAAGTTATTTCCAAATTATTGGTATTTTTAAAATATATAATATATGATAATTTTAAACCACTTGAGTAAATCATACATCATTATACTCAATGAGTTCAAAAATTATATTATACTAATAAAAGTTTTGTTAGATCCTATGGTGATATTTAGTTACCATATCAAGAATTATAGATTTTATATCATAATACAATTATACATGGTCGTATATACTAGGAAATAACCCTATTATGATGAATAAATACATGATAATAACATCGTCTTTAAAATATCAAGTGTATTTATGTTATAAGAAGTCTTTATAATGTCATCTATAATAGTTTGGTTTGAAACTTTTTAGTTGAGTACTCAATTATATACGTTAAACAAAAATCCAAAATATGAAATATAGTTATGTGTACCATTATATAAGTTAGTATTACTATAACATATTAGAATGATCTCTTCCTCTCCTATAACTATAAATGATACATCCTTATACCCTCTTTAATATTTAAGGAAATAATTAATTGCGATCTAGTGACTTTCACTAGGATGTTGTTGTTATTGACTAGTTAGTATAAAATTATATGATATGTTAGTATGATTACATGACATAGAATATATGATATTTTTAATTGTATAAGAATAAATAATCTCATAAATGTGTCTCTTATAAAAAATTTTGTAACATGTTTAAAACATTTTAAAATTGACACCTTGAAACATCAGTAGAAAAACATTATTAGAGGTCTTCAAGATGAATCTTTATAATTTTACAAGAAATTTTTTTCCACCTATATACATATACATAACTATTATCTAGGATTATTTGCCTATTTCATTCCACACTATGATTTTCCATATCAAACAATTTAATATTTAAAATTTATTATATCATTTTAGATGAGAAAAATACCATCTATGCATAATATCATAAAAATAAAAATACACATACTTTCATACTTGTATATATATTAATCATCTTTATTCTAGGTGGAAAAAAATATATTTGATAATATAATTAGGGAAAATATTATAATCCATAAAATCTATATTCTATGTATAAATACATTATTTCAAATTTTATAATTTAAAAGATCTATTTTAAATCTCAAACTCATTGAGATATATCAAATTCAAATCCATGAAAAAAATCTTATTTAGAAATTTTTTTTAAAAATCAATTTTGTAGATTTATTATTCTATATAAGATTATATTACAAAAATAATTTCACTACACTCTAGCATGGCTATTGGTAATGAGGTTTCATCATGGTTTACAGTATGATTTTTTTGGTAAATAATGTCCACAATGAATTAATTATAGGTTCAAAAGCTACAATATATATAAATTTTGTTTTGAAACCCAGTTATACCATATATATCATAATTTTTTAGGTGGGTTAACCAGGTAAAAAACTATAGTTATATAAAAATTAGTATAACTAAATTTTTATAACATTTTTTAATTTATCTTATATAAATAAAAAATATCTTGATATGTTGTATAATGATTTATATGAATAATAATTTATCATCATTTTCTATAATAAATTCATATATCTAAACTTTGAATGAATCCTATCAAGATTAAACATTTTTATGTTTCTTGAGTGATTTTAGTTTCTATAGCTTATTATCAAACTATCTCATCTCCAATCTCAAACATAAATTATACATACTTGTATTTAAATTTATAAGTTATATGTTTTATCACACTAATTCTTTGAAAAATATATTCCTTCTCAATAAATACATGATATCATCCTAGTAAAATTTTGTTTTCAATGGGATGATATAAAAAATATATAATTATTTTCTTGGAATATTAAAAAAATGTGTATTTTTTAATCTTATAGTTTTGATTATATGATATTTTATTCTTCAAATAAGATTAAATGACCTAAATAATCATGAAATATAAGTTTATACATTCAAGAATCGATTTCTAATATGAATTCATTTTAACTACCTTATATTGAATGGAGTTTAATATGTTATAAACAGAGTTAATTGAATAACCCCAAATTGTATATATGAATATAAAATTAACTCATAATTGATCAAACCATGTCTAAAAATGTATAATATTTCATATTAAAAAAAATCAACAATGGAATACACAGATGAGTGTCTATTGAGACAATTTAACATTTTCATTGATGACTAAAAACTTATTAACTTACCTATTCCTTAACTCAATATAATCAAATAATTTTTACAGTTGTAATAATATTATTATGTAATTTAATGTTAAAACCCATTAATATTTTAAAATTTTAAATATTTGGTTTCATTAAAAAAAACATTACCATTTAAACTAAAACAATCATTAAAGTTATTATGTAATTATAATATTCACTATATTTTATATTTGTTCGAAAACATGTATAATTTTTTATTAAGACACACATTCCATCATCTATTATTATTTCCCCAAAAAATAGAGCATTTCTAATCTTACTAAATTGAGAATATTTATATATATGAATAATTCTTATAATATATTATTATAGATTTTTTTTCATTTTTTCTCATTTATGGATTATATAACAAAGTCAAGTGTTTGAAATATGATAATATTTTACCTTGATCTTTGTTTTTTTATTTTGCACTAGATTCTCTATTTTTAGAATATATAACACATCAGTCATATTCCTATCAATATAATGAATTTAATTCTTGTATACTAAAAAATATTTTCTTATTCTTATAGGTAAAAATATTATTATCATAAGAAAAAATATTATAAAAATATATATTTTTAGAAAACATATATTAATGATTTTCTAATTCTATAACAATCCCAATTTTTATATATTGATCCTATACTCCAACCTATAATGAAGTAACACATTCCTCATTTCAATCATATTTACTAGCTTCTAAAAAAACCAATTCTCTTCACATTTTGATTACATGTGAATCCCAAAAAATATATATTTCATAGTTGATAAATAATTTACAGGATTCAGAATCAAAAAATATTTTTATAAAATTCATTTATTTATGATCCCAAGTATTCGGTTTATATAAGATAATGATAATCAAATCAAAATATTAATACATAATATAATAAAATCAATCCCCTATATTTCTTAGGGATATGAAATTTTTGTTTCATTTCATTATAATATAAATCGCAATATATGTATTTATTGAATATAATACTTTAAGTACATATTTTAGAAGTATTTTTGTTGAATCTATTCCAAATAAATTGAAGACCCATTATATTAAACTTTTTTGTAACACAACATCTATATTTCACAAAAAGTTTGGTATTATTTGACAATCACTTAATGAGTAATGACTTAGGTAGAAAAAATAGGACAATTATATGATGTATAACTCTTAAATAGTATAGTGGAAAATAAGTTTCCCAAATTCATCCTATAAATGATCACAACTATATTTATTTAGGAACCTTATATTTAAGGTAACTAATCTAGGTATGACCTAAATAGAAATATTGGATATAAGATCCCAAATATTTTAAGAACCTATATTTTTTTGACATACACAATATAATTCTTGGTAAATTGGCATTGAGATGACCTATCCATTTGGATGATTAAGGTATTTTGGATTATATACTTTGGAATCAATTTAAAACACTTTTATTTTGAGGGAGGTATTAGTAGACTTATATTTTATATATGCATCTCATAAAATGTCTATATATATAAATTATTCTAATTATTTAATGTATTAGTCACTTTCCATCAATAAAATTAACAATAATCAGTAAAATTAATGTATATATTTATAAAACTTATTAATTTTGTTATGTATTGGTAATAATAAAATATTTATGAAATACTTTACATACACATATTCATCACATGCCAATTTTATATGAAATTCCTTCAGTGTAATTAATTAAGAATATAATATATAAAAATCCTTCCCAAAATAATGATTGGTGTGACCAGTAGTAAACCATAACTTTTCTAGAAAGACCATAAACCCATAGATTAGTCTGAAGACTCTATTAAAGTGTCATTAAACTTTAATAATAATTCATGTTTGATTTACATTATCAAAAAATCCAACTCAAAGTATGAATGAATAATAATAATAAATATCCACATAGGAATTATAACAGAAAAATCATTAATTTCGATTGAACTAAAAAAAATTATAAAATACCTCACATGAAACTCATTATATGTGTGACAAGAAATTGTTAATAAGTAATTTCTATAAAATTAATTTGGTATTAAAATTTTCATAATATAAAATCATGAACATTTAGAATCAGAATTAATTAATTGTATCATCGCCAATGATTTCATCATATCACATGGAATAATATGAAACTCTATTTTCTTAAATCATGACCCAACATATCCTTTAAAATGATATCATATATTTCATTCAGTGAAATGTGATCCTAATAAAACATTTACACCCCCAAATAACATTTTCCCAAAATATGACAATATGTTATTTTATAAAATACCGAGTAATATACCAAAATGTTAAATTTTATAAAAAATTATAAATAATTAAAAATCATCATTTTTGAATCCTTCACAGAAAGTAAATATTGTAAAATAAACAAATATGAATTTGTGATTTTTTTTAAAAAAATCAATGCTAAGATAATTTTTTGGGCTAATTGAAATATTATACTTTAATATATAATAATAAAAATATATCATTATTTAAATGATTTTTAACAATTTGGGACTTTTTTATTACCGCTAAAAAACTCCAAAAGTATTTTCCGTCCTTAGATGATCCATTATTTAAGGAACCCTATTACAATATCCTAAACATTATCTTGACCATGTCATGTTATATTATCAACTATAAAATACAAGAGGAAAGGAAGAGAGATAGAGGATCAACAAGGAGGTTCTCCTTGATTTATGTGTTGTATTAGTACATTAAGTCCTTATATATTTTTAAATCATTTATTTAATGTGTATTTATTAAATTAAGTTTTTTATAATGCATATATTTCTTTTTTAACTAATTTCATATGTTATAATGAATTGGATTTTATCCTCACTTTTTTAAATCCTTAAAATTTTACAAAATCAATTACATACATTAATACTATAATAATCATATCAACATATAATGTCAAAATCATTTTGATGATACATTATTGGGGAAAAGTAATTTCACTAAAGCTATCTTATTTATCATATAAAACCATAAACCACACAACAGGACATCACATTATGATGCCTTGTGATATTTATTGTATAGTACACATAACATTTAAACAATCCTTTTACAAGAAAATATAATTCTATTATTGAGTGTAATTATATAATATTAAAAGAGATAAAAACTCAATGATGTTTGTCTTAATATTATCAGAACAATTTTGGGGATATGTTTTTTAGATTTCATGTCTTATTCTAAATAGGGATCCCAAAAAATAGAATTATATGAATCCATATAAATTATTTTTGTATAAGAAACCAAACATTAAATATTTATGTATTGATGTTTCTGTATAGTTTTATAGGTTCCCATATATAAATGTAAATAATATAAAAAATTGTTATTCAATAAAAAAACCTTGGATATCAATAGTAAAGAAAGGAAAAAATATTCATGATTATAAAATATAATAGATTTTTTACTTTTAAATATAGTAATTCAATGATGATATGTTATGTTTGAACTGTATATGTTTAAATATATAATTATGAAAACTAATATTATGGAATATAGCTTGGAAAATGAAGATCTAATTGAGATACTTCTTGATGAATCTAACAAGAGAAAAAAAAGATACCATGATGGTGACTAATGTTAATCTTTGTGAACTGTAAAGAAAAAAATTAGATTAAACAAACCCTAGAGTGTTAAAAATATAATTGATCAACATAGTTGGGTTATTTAAACTAAGATATGGTTTTCTTTCAAAATCACAAATTTATATTGTAATATTAATTTTTTATAACTCTTATATATGGGGAACACTATGTATATGAATTTTTAGAAGACGATTCTTGAGTTATGAAGTTTATTTAATGTTGAATTTATTATCAAAATACATATTAAATTATATATGTTTTATTTGATTTTCATACGGATTAACGGAATTAAAATTTTAATAAATATAAAAAAGCATATAATTGTGGTTTCTGAACACATAATTGTTAATTCATGAGAAAAAAATGAATTATTTTATTTCATATTTTGAAGCATCTAAAGATATAAAGGATTATTATAAATTTATTTTTCAAAATTTTATGTAATAAATTGTGGATAACATTATAGTTTTGGTACTTATATTTTAAAATAAATGATTATTTTTATTGCAATTCTTTCAGTTAAAATATTAACTAGTTAACAAAAGTTAAAATAAATATCATATGTTGATTAACAACATTATACACAATCTTAAAATTACTTGGTTTTCAAGAAAAGTTTCAATATTTTTTTAAAATAAATTTAATAGAGAATTAAAATAAACACAATATGGTAAATAAAAAATTCACCATAGTAAAATGAGTTGAGAAGTTCAAAAACAAAGGTGGTCAATATTGATCTACCTGAGGTGACTAATAAGTCATGATTCAATATTGTTGTTTTAGATGAAATGGGAAATAATGTAACGGATAATGAAAATCATGGTATAGTAATTTCTATATTGATAATAATTTTTATAGAAATTAATTAGAGATTTAATAAGGAAATAAGATATCAATCATAACTTTGATATCTATATTTGACGGGAGAAAATGGGATTATTTCAAGGAACATAGAATAGATTTTCATTCTCTATATAAATGCATCGTTTCAATTTAAAAAAAATAGTGATTGGTGGATCAATATTAGATTCTATATTCTGAAGAGAAATTAGATTTATTTTTAGTAGTGAAGGCTTCAACACATCACAAGGGGACAAAAAGGACTTGAAGATAATAAATGGGTGAATTCCCTATTAAATAAAAATTTACTATCAATTTTTTTCATGTGGATTTGATATTTATTAATTTTGTAACACGTGGCAGTCCTGATTTATTTCAGGGATCAATCATTTATAAAGGTATTAAATTCATCCACTTTCTAAAAAAATGACTATGTGATGTAGGATAATACCCATCAATTAATATTGGACCCTATGAATTTAGGAATATTTTCCAAAAATGTAAATGTTCAAAATTCAATTATTTTACTTAAAATGGATTATAGGATCCCTAAAAACAGTTATATGAACACCCTAGTGAATGTTATACATGTGAACTCCTCTAAAAGAGAACATGTTGCCTAGTCAGAGTGGAGTGCATGAGCCCTTGAACCCACTACTGTTATCTCACTGAAATTAGTGAATTGAAGTATCATGAACCCTTCACTGGGTTCAACACCACATAGAAATTTTACATAGATAACTTCTTGAGGTAATTTTACTAATAAATAGGACTCATAGAATATAAATAGAACACATAATAGCAGAATTAATAAAAAAAATACAGATAAATAATTTTATAACCCAAGTACCCCATGGATATACATAGTTAAATTTAAAATAAAAAAGGGGAAGAAATTTAAAACATTCAAAAAATGAGTATTCTGAGGGTTTTTTATATAGAACCTTCATAAATGATTGCATTACACAAGACTTAGTATAGATTAGAGTAAAGAAACCATATAAAGATGACATCAAATAATGAAGTTTGAAAATCCTCAACCCCCAGGTCCATCCAATATCGGATGTTCACTCCTGAGAATGATGGGCTATTTTGGCCTAACGGCTTGCTTAAGAAATATACTAAGTTAAACCACCCCTATGTTTCCCATGTGTACTCCTTACTCCAGTGTAATCATTATACCTTGGTTTATCCCTTGAATATCATATTTTTATAAGTTATAAGCCTCAATTTTCATACCTAAATGAATCATTCACCCTCCACGCTATTTTATACATTTTGATCAATTATTCCTTTGATTGTGGGAATCTCATTTTCTAGGGAGGATACCTCCTCAAGTACTCCTAAGCTGATTTTGAATCCTTTTAATACTATAAATCTTATTTCCATTTGATAATAAATATTCCATTCCATGAAATAACAAATAGGATATAACTTATCCCAAGCTTCCAATATTTACGATTCCCCATTAGTAATAACATACATTAGGTAGAATCAGTGGAGAAGATATTCAAATGAAAATCCTTTTTAGTGTAATTCCCATACCTTCATTTGGAAAAAATATGGATAAAAATACAAGTAAATCATCATCTAAATGGATTGTTCCCATGAAATTTATATTAATTTATAACCTAATGGTATAATATATATAAACATCATAATTCAGGAGACAATGGTATTGTTTGTGACCTTAAACGACCCACTAATGGTTCTAGCTATATGAATATAAAAGTAATACCATTGGCCTTGATTTTTGGAACTAAAAATAAATAATAATAGTCCTTACCACATGACCTTAAAAGGTATCAAGCTCCAGACTATATATAATTGAAATATATAGGTTTTCATTACCTTTATAGGGATATATTGGAATCCCTTTTTATTATTACTATACTACCACCATAACAACTTTCACCCCCATATAATACAAATTCTTAAATCATGGAAAATTCTATAGTTTCTTTTTATATGTCATTAAAATATATAAAAATTAAAAAATTAGATTAAATATTTGAAAAAACAGATATATTTTGTAGATTTTTTTAAACATTATTAGTTTCAGTCAATCACTTTAATAAAATGGGTATCAACTATTTGTAATGAATAGGATTTCTTAAACATAAATTAGTTCTATAGATAATTCCTATATAAAAAATAAATATCTTTTTGGATGAGTTAGACTTTCATACTCTTGATTGTGATACACATTCCATATAAAACTAAACAAAAAACGTTTTATTGTAGGGGATTGTAAATAAAAAAACTGCATTTATCATGAAATCCATTACCTATAAAATAGATTGATTTACCATGAACATTAACAAGTGATATTGCACAAATGGGTGGTTTTCTTATTTTTATACCAGGATATAAATTATATTTGTATTAAATAGATAACATGGTCATAGGTTACCTAAATAGCTTGGTGGTAGTTGAATGAAAACCCGGTTTTTATGAATTATTTATCCTTCCCACCATAGACCCATGTAAATTTTGCAAGTACATCGACTATGAGGCACTGAAATACATGCATACCACCTAGTGCATGTAATGTAAAATGTTGATTGTAATGGTAAATAACTACATATTAAATGGAATATTTATTCTAATTGATATAATTAATGCTAATTAGGATGTATTTTTTAAAACCAAATCTGGAATCATGACAACAAGATTCAAATGGATGAGGTATCTTATATAAAAATTAGACCACATTTGGAGTCCTTCCCCAGAGTGAGACAATTGCAATCATCCACTCTTAGAGTAAGTAAGAGGGGAAATATCTTTTGTTCAAATTATTAAACAAAATATACCAAGTACGGATCTAAAAAATAAAATCCATCTCTACCAAAAAAGGACCTAAATCGAAAAGATGTTATTGAGGAAGATCCGACCATTAGTATTCTGACATGAGCACCTATAAACAGAGTCTCTGAAGAAAATTAATTACTAGGATTCTGAATAGGGTACATACTCTAGACACTATTTTTATCCCTAGGACTAAATTTTCAATCAAGATAGTTTCATGAGTTTATTCCATGTCACTAGTAGTAAAAATACTTAAAGATATTTATTAAATATATTAGTGATTGTATCAACTAACTCCTCATTAGTCAAAAAGAAAAACTATCATTAGAAATGAAATACCAATATTATTATGTCAAGACACTGTAGAGGTCACCCCTAGAAGAATCATTATGGTAGTGCTCCATTTAATCTTATAATTATTATCCAAATAGGTCGTCCTAATGGAATTCACTATGAATTTAGTAACCTTTGTGGTCCACCCTGTTGTATGTTATAATCTATAAACACAATATGTCCTCCTCATGGTAGCACTTGTTTTGTTTCTCCACATAAGAATACATCCAAAAGATATGAGGGAAATATCCTTGTTGAAATGATAGAAATAACTAACTCTATAGATTCACCCCATATAAATCTTTATATATATCCTACCTTTGATAAAACAAGAATCCGAAGTATGGGTGTTCCTTATACCAATGATCAAGAAATATTCAACCACTAAGGCATGTCCCATGATGTCTAACATAGTAGCTCACCCCAGGCCAAAAAAATATCCAAACATATTTTGAGGTCCCCCATAAATTAAATTTCACAGAGTTACTTCTATTTAAAATTCAATTAGCTGATATGGAGGTCCTACCATTTTTTATTATCAAGAAATGTTCAACCACAAAAGTTCCCCCCATTGTGTCTAACAAAAATTTTATCCTAATTCCATCAATCAATAATTATATAATTGTAACATCCCTCCCTATCTCATTGGATTGAGAGGAAAGAGGAATGATACATGTCCTTAAGTGACATTACCAAGATGCCAAAGGCTGGAAATAAATGCTGACGGAATCGAAAAAAAAGTGGGGAATGATTTTCCCTTAATTAAAAACCAACCAAACCATCAACAAATATATGATGCATGTCAACAAAACTACCAAACTCAGACATTACCAAAGTTTAACCAACTAATCCATAATGATCCCACATGCCAAAAAACCAAAACACAATATCATTGTACTATTCCGAAGACAAAAAAAGAGACCCAAAATAAACTAAGAAACACTTCACAGCTCCGCACCAAGCTCCATGCTCCAAGAACCACCACATCTCCCAAGCATCACCACAAACCACTAGAAATGGGATTCTTTTCCTTTAACTGTTTCCTAGAAAAGGACATCTACAAAAGCACCCATGTGCTAAAGAAGAGGGTGAGTACTAATACTCAGTAGATTTTCCCAAATGAATTTTATACACATGACACTAGAGTGAAACCATTAACACATTTATATAAACAGTTTACATAAAACAAACAATAATGAAGCAACATAAAACATGCCAAACACTTCTTATCATTCCATTTCCACCCAAATTCTCAAAACGCAAAGGAAATCCAAACAACCATTCCAAAATCCAATTCACCATTCAATGTTAGCCCCACAAATTCCATCTTTTCAAAACAACACATAACAAAGAAACAATTTCAGTGGGACTTCTTCCCATTCCGTTCATCCTATTTACAACTAGCCGTACTTCCCGACCACTACCCATAATTGTGGTTCTTCCAACTTATATCTGTTACCTTTTATAGTAAGGTTTATTTCCCACTTCATCACAACCAACACAAGCCATAACACTCAATCAACCAATAACCACAAAGCATCTAAGGCCATATAATAAGCACACAACCATTTCCAACACATGCCAATTCACTTCAATAAATCAACCATTTATTGAAAAAACCCTTTACCTATTTTCCTTGCAAAAAAAATTTCAATAAAACAAAATCATTACTAAAACCATTTTCACCAACCATTTTTACAAATCAATCTCAACAACCCATTTTAAAATAATAACAAAGATCATTTCACCGCAACACCCCTTTTTCACAAAAATCTCCCAAACATCATTAAATGGATTTACAACAAGTTTTTAACAAAATAAAAAAAATTATTTTTAAGACTCAAAAATTAATTGAAACCAAGATTCAAGTTCTAGTAATGTGGACTCAAGAGAGAAGCCGCCTACATTTAGTGTTCACATTAAACCGACCCCCAAGAAACCCCAGCCCAAATCCGGAAAATGCACCACTAAAACCATTCCATATCCTCTTTTGTAACATCGAAAAGACTTAAAATTAACATCCAAGGAAACCAAAACCTATATCTATACACAACAGGTGTTGATCTACAAACCGATCAAGAGGGAGAGAAGACCAAGAGTAAACCAAAGAGAAAATGAGAGGAGAGACTTACACAAGAAGGAGCGACTTCAAACCACCTTGAAACCCCTTCAATTTTCTTCCAAAACTTGTAGGAAATCCCCTACAACCATTGAGAACCAAAAATACTGAGTGAGGATAGTGTGGGAGAATATTTATAGAGAAATATGTCAATCCCTAGGGAGCCTATATTTAAAAACCCTATCTACAAGTGGCCGCACAGTTAGTTCACACGGTTTGGAAAACTGTGTGCTAAACATGCACACACCACTTCCTAGAGAGAAGGGGTCCACATAGTTTTGAAAACTGTGTGCATTTCATGAAAATCCCATTGTCTCCTCCTGCACAGTTTCTTGGATAACCCGCATGATTTCCAGTAGCCATGCTCATACCGTGCACCCTTAAAAAAGTCTCCAAACTTATTCAAAATCATTCCAAACTCTCCCAAAATCATCCCTACTCATATCAAGTACTTTCAACACATAAAAAGGCATAAAAAGGATACATACATCTAACTGAGGGTGCTAAATTCTCCCCACAATTGGATATTCTATCCTCAGAAAGTAGGAAACCATCTCATTATCGAATGAGATCAGGCCATTTCCCAACCATCTCTTTCTCCCATTCCTAAGTCTCCGTTTGAAAATGACCATGATTCCAAAAAACAAAAACTAAACTAATGTTTATACCATGTAATAATTTCTCTTTCCTATCCACAATCCTCACTAGCACGTGCACCAAGGATGCATCAGGTTCTAGCTCAACATGATACCAATGAATCACATGGTCATGATCTAGTTGTTATTTTTCAACTATGACACATGAAACACATTGTGCACTATACTAAACAATGGTGGAAAAGACAAATGATAATCCACCTCTCAATTCCAATCATGTATCTCAAAAGGCCCTATATACCTCTGTGATAACATTCCATGATTCCCAAACTAACGATGTCCCAACCTACGAGAGATTATAAAAAACACATGGTCAGCCACGCCAAAAAACAACAGTCATCGACGATGGTCTGCATTTAATTTCTGATGACATTGATCCATATCTATTCTCTTCCAGATCAACTTTATTTTCTATTTAGTCTCTTGTAAAAGTCTCTATACGATCATTGAAGTCTCACTTGTTTCTACCCAACATAGCGGAGAACAACAAGGACACACATACAAAGCCTCAAATGGAGCCATATGTATCTAATCCTAACAAATATTATTATAAGAGAACTCCACCAATAGTAAGGGATCCTCCCATGAACAATAAAAATCCATCACATAGGACTTAACATATCCTCCAAGGTTTGTATCAACCACTCGGATTGGGCATTCATCTAAGGATGATACGTCGTGCTCAGAGTCAACTGTACCCCAAGGGCTTGTTGCAAGGATTTGCAAAAATGAGATGTGAAATTTAGATATCTATCTGATACATTTGAATCTTTAACACCATGACTCTTTACTAACTCCCAGATATTAATTTTGGAAAGATCCTCCACCTTATAAGATTCACAGATTTGGATGAAATGTGCCGTCTTTGTGAGCTAATCCACAATCACCCATATGGAATAGTGTTTCTGGACCATTCTTGGGAGACCTATCACAAAATCCATTGCAATATACTCCCATTTCCCCATTGGGATAAGTAAATACTGCAACATGCATGCTGGCTGCTGGTGCCCTGCCTTGACATGTTGGCAAGTCAAGCATCTCGAGACAAACCCGCCACTTCCCTTTTCATACCAGCCCACCAAAATTTCACCTTCAATGCCTTATACATTTTATGAATTCTAGGATATAAATACCACTTGGAATGATGATAATACATAAAAAGTTCCTCCCAATAATCCTTTGGTACCCCCATCTAATTCTAAAAACACAATACCAAATTCCCATTCAGTTCCCAGTTCTCATTGGGCTCCCCACCATTGAGTTTTGACCTCATCTCCATACACTCATAATTAGATGTTTGTGCCTCTTTAACAAAACCAGACATTTAAAGAACCAACGAGACTAAAAAGAAGACCGCTCTGTCACCCTAGTTATCACATTCCTACTGCATGCATGCTATGAGCAACAACAACTACCACAATTCTAATACCTGCTTCACCACTTGAGTATATGATTTCCTACTTAATGAATCTTCCACCGAATTTACCTTATACTATTTGTACATTAAGTCAAAATCAAACATCTGGAGATATTTCATCCATCTCCTTTTCCTCAAGTTCAAATCCATTTGTGAAAAGATATGATTTAAGCTATTGGGATCGGTAAACATAGTAAATTTCTCCAAAAATAGATATTGACTCTACATCATTAAAGCAAAAACCACTACTGCAAACTCCAAATCATGTGATGGGTAGTTCTTCTCATGAAACATCAACGACCGTGATCCATATGAAACCACATGACTCCCCTCCATGAGAACACCCACAACCAAGATCCTGATGCGTTATAATACACCACGTAACCTTTCCCATGTTTTGGAAAAACCATGATTGGTGCTGATTTAAGGAGACCCTTTAAATATTCAATTAATTTCCAGCACTGCTCATCCCATTGAAATGTGATATTATTCCTTATCAAAGCTGGCATCAGCAAAGCCAATCGTGAAAAATAACGAACAAAACGTCGATAATACCCGGTTAGACCAAGGAATCATTGTATCTCAAAAAAATTCTTTGGAGGTTTCCAAGAGATAATAGTCTCTATGTTTTACAAATCAACTGAAATACCCTTCTTAGAAATAACAATTCCAAGGAAATGAACCTCTTGTATCCAAATGTCACACATTGATAATTTTGGAAAATAACTGATGATCCCTCAAGATCCACAACATTATCACCAAGTGTTGCTCATGTTCTACCCTTGCCCTTGAATACACAAGTATATCATCAATAAATATTACAAAAAATAATCTAGATATCACTAAAATATCTGATTATTCAATTCAATGAACACTACTGATGCATTCATTAGACCAAAGGGCATAACCACATACTCGTAATGGACATATGTACTTCTGAAAGATATTTTCAGGATATTTTCCTTCCTCACCTACAATTGGTGATATCCTAACCTCAAGTCAATATTGGAGAACCACTAAGCTCCCCAGAACTAGTCAAATAATTCATCAATGCATGGAATTGTATATTGGTTCTTTATCGTAACTTGATTTAGTATATGATAGTCGACGCATAACAGCAACGTTGTATCCACCATCTTAACAAAAAATATCATCACTGCACTTGGAGACGTACTTGGCCGGATGAACCCTTTGTTCTCTAACTCTTACAGTTGCACTTTTATTTCCCGTAATTTTTCTGGTGCCATCCAATAAAACATATGTGAGATAAGACTGGTCCCTAGAAGATGATCAATTGTATACTCCACTTCCCTCATGGGGGGTAACCCTGAGAATTATTTAGGGAAATACATCTATATACTGATCCACAACTACATGAAGAACACTTTTCTCAATACCTTCCACTACAGACAATGAAAAGGCTGTTAATTAATATGAGAGCATGACAACAGTTGGTGCCAACAAATCTATTGCACCCACCATTGCACTTTTCTCCCCTCTAAAGAGATGTATAACACCATACTCCTTCACAAAAATAACCCTTTGCACATATAAATCGATGTGGGATGAAGAAATTTTCAACCAATCTATTTCCAGGATTATATTGTACACATCTATCTCAAGCACGGAGAAGACCCACATCAACTCAACCTCACCCATCATTACACGACATTATCTACACTGCAAGGCTTGACACTCTTTTTCACCCAGGGGAGTTTGATGTTTGAGAACCATATGCATCATTTCTACCATTAAAACCAAAAAATAAATGATGCAAGAAGAAATAGAATAATGGTAATCACCCATATCAAACAACAGTTACATCAAAGTGAAATTTAAAATAACTATACCTCACACAGTGGATGGTCCTAACTGATCATCCAACACAAACTGTTCAACTCCAAACACCTACTTTCTTGCGAAACTCTATTCATTGCTTCCCTTGTGAGACATTTCTTGAGGATTCATGGTGTTCCCAAAATTACAATGTCTGACTTGGCTCTGTTGATTAAGCGTATACTGCTATCATCATCCTATCGAGGCCTATGACCCCTGTGACCCCTTAAGACTGTCATTAACAATTTAGCTCAGAGAATTCTGACAATACCACTGAAGGTGCCTCATATTCTTTAAATTAGGACATTCTTGAGGCTCTATCGTACATTTCCACATAATTTGGCTCGTAAAACCAAACAGAAAACATACAGGTTTACTATGAGGCTTCAGAGGAAGATTTACTGATCCTGTAGTTAGATTCTGAGTTATACTCCCACCTTGGAAATAAGTTTCCCTCTTCTGCTTGAACCCAATGTTCTAGTTCCCACTATTCTCCATGGGTACTAATACACTTCTTATGCTCGCAGCCCCCAAGATATCCCTTTTGTCCACCGAGGCTCTATTAATGATCTCCATATAATCATCTATACATAGAGCTTCTATCTTGTACAAAATGTATTATCTCAAACCAACTTTGAATATATGAGATTTCAATGATGTACTACCTTCCACCTTGGGTGAAAACCTCAATTAGTTCATAAAATTAGCTGCACACTCCGTTACCAAAAGGTGTTCCTATTTCAAGTGGAATAAATCCATTGTGTGATGAATTATGAATGTATGAAGTTAGAATTGTCTATTAAACAGTTTCTCAAATCCATCCCATGTCATACCTTGGTCCGTTCCAGCTTGGACCGCCAACTCCCACCACTGAAGGGAAAGATCATACAATATACACGTGGATAACATCACTTTCAACTCAACCAGTGTTCCCAAGAATTCAAAGATCTTGTTCATTGTATTAAACCATGCTTTTACCCTTTCCATCTCCAAATCACCCCTGAATATGGGTGGATTCTACTTTTGAGACTGAACAACATGATCCAAATTCCTTGGTTCATCCTCTTTACTCACACTTTCTACTTCTTGGAAAGATTTCACTATACTCTCCACTAGGTTCTAGTTCACCTGGGGCTCAGGTGCAACCACATTTTCATCATCTTTCTCTGGTTGGTCTCTACGATGCCTAACCAGTGCCATTTCTATGAACACAAAAACAACCATATTTATCGCTCCCTCACCAAGAGAGGCTGTACAATTTTCAAATTCAATTACATCACAACTATGACAACTAGCCTTTCTGAAATTTACATTTCCCATATTTCACCATTTTGAAAAACCCACCATGTTTTGAAAATCAACCCTTTTTAAAACACCACCAATGTCTATATTCCAAATCCTTCCATTTTGAAACTCAATTCAGATCCTACAAATCCACACATTTGTATCATAACATATATCATTATACCCCCAATTAACTATGAATCCTAGTGGGAAGTCATTTATACAATGCATGCTATTATCATCTCCTTGGATACACAAATGAAAATTAGATATCCAGTGCCTATAAGTGTCTCCAAACACTTATGTACCATCTCCCTGGTATCTAGAATTTCAGCATTAAATGGTTAGATACATAATTTTATTCTATACATTACATTTTCCATCAATACTCTTCCTTGATACCATCCTGACTCAAGGAATAGGCCGGGAAATAATGTGAACACCAAGAAAAAAAATCTACACCAAAGGATCGAATAACTGTTATCACTTGAAATCCATGGACAGAACAAACTAATACCACTTGTAACATCCCACCCCATCTCATTGTCTTTAGGGGGAAGAGGAATGCTACATAGTCATAAGAGACATTCCCAATATACCAAAGGTTGGAAATAAATGTCGAGGGATTAAAAAATAATTTGGGGAATGATTTTCCCTTAAGAAAAAACAACCAAATCATCTACAAATCTATGATTCATGTCAATAAAACTACAAAACTCATACATTGCCAAAGGTCAACCAAATAATCTATAACGATCCAACAAGAAAAAAACAACCAGACACAATATCAGAGTACAATGAAAAGGACTAAAAAAGACACCCAAAATAAAATACGACACACATATCAACTCCACACCAAGCTCCATGCTCAATGCACCACCACATCTCCCAAGCATCACAAAAAAAACTAGCACTGCTATTATTTTCCTTTACATGTGTCCCAAAAAACAATATCTATAAAAGAAACCAAGTGACAATGTAGGGGTAAGTACTAATACTGAGTAGGTTTTCCCCAAATGACTTCCCTACACATGCCACTTGGATAAACCCATTAGAAAATTTATATAAACAGTTTATATAAAATAAACAATAGTGCGGAAACTTATGACATGAAAAACGCTTCTTATCAAGCCATTTCCACCAAAATTCTCAAAACACCAGAGCAATCCGAACAACCATTCCACAAGGTAATTAACCATTCCCTATTAGCACCAAAAATTCTATCTTTTCAAAATAACACATAACAAAGAAACCATTTTGGTGGGACTTCCACCCATCTCGTTCACCCCATTCACAACTAGAGGTACTTCCCGACCCCTACCCATAATGGTGGTTCTTCCAAACACTATCCACCACCTTTTATAGTGAGGATCCCACCCACTTACCCACAACCAAAAAATATATATAACACCCAATCAACCTATAATTACAAATCTTCCAAGGATGCATAATAAGCACACAACCATTTATAACACATTCCAATTCAATTCAATAAATCACCCATTTATTGAAAAAACCCTTTAATTATTTTCCATACCAAAAATAATTTCAATAAAACAACTTCATTATTGAATTTTTTTTCATTAAACATATTAACAAATCAATCTCAACATCCCATTTTAAAATCTTAATTTTAAAATCCACAATAAGGGCATTTTACAACAACACCCCTTTTTCTCATAAATATCTAAAAAATCACCAAAGGTATTTCCAAACAATTTTGAACATGAAAAACACAATAAAATTTACTAAACACAAATTAATTGTTACCAAGAATAAATTTCTAGGAAAATGGAGTGGGGAGAAAATCCACCAACCATTAGGGTTCCGGTGAAATTAACCCACAAGAAACCACGCCCCAAATCTAGAGAACACACCACCGAAACCACTCTAAATCCTCTTACCTAACATCCAAAAGCCCTAAAATTTAAATCCAAGGAAACAAAAACCTTATATCTACACACAATTAGTGTAGATCTAGAAAACTAAGTGAGAGGGAGAGAAGGCTAAGAAGAAACCAAAGAAAACCCAAGAGGATAGACTTACCCAAGAAGGGACAACCTCAAACCACCTTGAAACCCCTTCAGTTTTATTCCAAAATATGTGGGATAGCCCCTCCAATTCTCGAGAACTGAAAATCATGAGTGAGGATCGATTGGGAGAAGATTTGGAGAGAAATATGTCATGCCTGGGGGTGCCCGGTTTTGAAAACCCTATCATCAAATTGCCACACGGTTATTCTGCATGGTTTTGAAAATCATGTGCTACCATGTGCAAACCACTACCTCTAGGGAAGGGTTTGGAATGGTTTCCATGAACTGTTTCGGAAACCATTTTTATGCCATGCGAATCCCACTATCTCCTCCTATACGGTTTCATAGAGAACCTGCACAGTTTCCACTAACTGTGCCCAAACCGTGCACCCTTAAAAATGTCTTCGATCTTATTAAAAATAATTCCAAACTTTCCCAACTGCATCCCAAATCATCCCAAGGACTTTAAACACATAAAAAGGAATAAAAAGGCTACATACCTCTAATATAGGGTTCTACATTCTCCCCACCATTGGACATTCCGTTCTTAGAAAGTAGAGAACCATCTCATTGTCGAAAGATCACGGGCCATTGTTTGACCATCTCTTTCCCCCAATCCCAAGACTCCTCTTGAATCTGAACATGCTACCACAAAACACAAACTAAAAAGAATCTTTTACCATGAATTTATTTCTCTTTCCTATCCAAAATCCACATTGTCACATGCCCCAAGGAAGGATCCAGTTCTAGCTCAACATGATCTCAACAAATCACATGGTCAGGATCTGGCTAATAGTTTTTCAACTACCACACATGAAACACATTGCGCACCACACTAAACCATGGCGGAAAAGCCAAATGATAAGACACCTTTCCAATCCAATCATTTATCTCAAAAGGCCACATATACCTCTAAGATAACATACCATGCATCCAAAATCGACAGTGTCCCAACCTAGGGTAGATTCTAAAAAACACATGATCACCCAACCCAAAGAACAATGGTCATTGACGATTGTCTGCGTATTATTTATGAAGACTTTAAGCCATCCCCATCCTCTTCCAGATCAACTTTATTTTCTCCGTAGTCTCTTGGACAAGGCTCGATCCGATCATCGAAGTCTCCTATGTTTCCACCCAACATAGTGGAGAATGATAAGGACGACCATACAAAGCCTCAAATGGAGCCATATGTATGAAATCCTGATAACTGTTATTATAGGATAGCTCCACCAATGGTAAGTTCTCCTCCCATGAACCAAAAAAATCCATCACACAAGCATATAACATATCCTCAACTTTTTTTATCGTCCTATCAAATTGGCCATTTGTATGAGGATTATACACCATGCTCATAGTCAATTGTGTCCCAAGTGATTGATACAAGGATTTCCAAAAAAAGAGATGTGAACCTCGAATATCTATTTGATGCAATCGAAACTAGAACACCATCCATATTTACCACCTCCCAGATATAGATTCCAGATAGATCCTCCACCATATGAGATTTGTGAATATGTATGATATGGGCCAACATTGTGAGCCTTTACAGAATCACCCATGTGATAATGTGTTTCCAAAAAGTTCCAGGGACACCCCTCACAAAATCCATTGTTATCTACTTCTATTTCCATACTGGGATAGGTAAAGACTGAAACATACATTTTGGCCACTGATGCTCTACCTTGACATGCTGGCAGTCAAGCATCTCGAGACAAACCCGACCACACCCCTTTTCATACCAGGCCACTAAAATTGCACCTTCAATGGAATATACATTTTCTAAATTCCAGGATGGACAACCCACCTAGAATGATGATAAGACCTGATAATTTTATCACGACCAGCTATGGGTACCCCATCTGATTCTGAAAACAGATGTTTGAATTCCCATTCAGTTCCCAGTTCTCAATGGTCTCCCCACTATTAAGTTTCAACCTCATCACCATACACTTGGAATCAGATGCTTGTGCCTCTTTAACCAAACTGGCCATGTCAGGAACCAATGAGAATGGAAATAAGATCACTCTATCTCCTAGGTTCTCTTGTTCCAACTGCATGTCGGCCATAACCGAAATCAATTGATAATGATCTAATACCTACTTCACCACTTGAACATATGATTTCCTACTTAATGCATCTGCCACCAAATTTAAATTACTCATTGTGTACATTAAGATTAAATCAAACATCTGGAGATATTCCGTCCATCTCCTTTTCCTTAAGATCAAATCCATTTGTGAAAAGATATTCTTTATGCTATAGTGATCCGTAAACATAGTAAATTTCTCACCAAAGAGATAATCATGCCACATATTTAAAGCATGAACCACTACCAACAAATCCAAATCAGGTGTTGGGTAGTTATTCACATGTAATTTCAACTACCATGATCCATACACAATCACATGCCCCCCCCCCCTACATGAGAAAACACCCAAAACCCAAACCCCAATGCATCACAATACACTACTTACCCTTTTCATGGTTCTGAAAAAACCATGATTCGTGCTGATGTAAGGACACCCTTTAACTCTTCAAATAATTTCTATCACTATTCATTCCATTGAAATGGGATATTCTTCCTTGTCAAAGTTGTCATATATGAATCCAATTGGGAAAAATCAGGAAAAAAACATCGATAATACCCATCTAGACCAAGGAATCCTCATATCTCAAAAACATTCTTTGGTGGTTTCCATGAGATAACAACCTTTATCTTTTCTGAAACAACTAAAACACCATTTTCAAAAATGAAATGGCCAAGGAAACGTACCTCCTATATCCATAATTTACATGTTGACAATTTGGCATACAAATAATGATCCCTGAAGCTCCCCAACATGATCTCTGAGTGCTGCTCATGTTCTACCCTTGTCCTTGAATACACTAGTATATCATCCACAAATATGACAAAACAATAATCCAGATATCACTTAAATATCTGATTCATCAATTCCATGAACACCACTGGGGTATTTTTTAGACTAAAGGGAATAATCATATACTTGTAATGGCCATATCTACTTCTGAAAGATATTTTTTGGATATCCTCCTTCCTCACCTACAATTGGTGATATTCTGACCTCAAGTATATCTTGGAGAACCAATGATCTCCCCTCAACTGATCAAACTAATCATTAATGTGTGGAATTAAAAATCGGTTCTTTGTCATAACTTGATTTAGTATATGATAGTCAACACATAACCACAACATTCAATCTGCCTTCATATCAAACAACATCGGCGCTGCCCATGGAGATATACTAGGCCAGATGAACCCTTTTTCTCTAACTCTTCAAACATCACTTTTATTTCCCATAATTCAGCTTGTGCCTTCTGGTAAGATTGAAGTGATATAGGACTGGTCCCGAAAAGGATATCAATCATAAAGTCCACTTACCTCATGGGTGGTAACCCTGATAATTCTTCAGAAAAAACATCCATTAACTGATCCATGGCTAACGGAAGAACACTATACTCAATACCTTCCACTAACTCCAGTTACAAAGCCTTCAATAGATATGAGGGAGTGCCAATAGTCGGTGCCAAGAAATCTGTTTCACACATCCTGGCTCTTTATCCCCTCTAAAAAGATGTCTAACACCATCCTCTATCACAAAACTAACCATTCATGCATAAAAATCGATGTGGGCCTTGACATATTCAACCAATCCATTCCCAATATTATATTGTACACATCCATCTCAAGCACTGATAAGTCCCATGTCAAATTAACCTCTCTAGTACTACAAGATATTCTCTACAAAGGAAGGCTTGGAACGCTTTTTCACCTAGATGAGTTTGATGTTTGAGAACCTTAAGCATCATTTCTACCATTAAACCCAACTAATCAATGATGAGAGAAGAAATAAAATAATGGGAAGCACCTATATGAAACAACACTTTCATCAACGTGGAATTTTAGGAAATTGTACTTCGCACCATATATAGTCCTTACTAATCATCCATCACAACCTGTTCAACTAAAAATAACTTCTTTCTTGTGAATCTCTATTCCTTGATACCCTGTTGAGACTTTTCCTAAAGAGTCGTGGTGTTCCTGGAATTACCATGAATGACTTGGATCTACTGATGAGGTGTATACTGTTGTAATTATCCCATCGAGGAATAATACCCCTGTTACTTTTGATTAGTGTCACAGACACCAAACCTCGGAACATTCAGACAATACTGTTGAAGGGGCCCCATCTTCTAACAATTATGACATGCTGGAGGCCATGTCATAAAATACCTCATGATGTGGATTGTAGAACCAAAACTAAAACATTTAGGTTTACTCTGAGGCTTTTGAGGAAGATTCACCGATCCTGTAGTTGGATTATGAGTCATACTCCCAACCTGGAAATAAGTGTCCCTCTTCCACTTTACCCCAGCATTCGAGATCCCACTATTCCCCATGGGTACAAATAAACACACACCGCTATTAGCCCCCAAGAGATCCCTTTTCAAAACGAGTATCTATTAATGATCTTTGAATACTCATCTATACACACCACTACTATCCTTGACCAAAAGTCTTGCCTCAAACCAAATTAGAAGATATGAGCTTTAAATAATGTACTACCCACCACCTGGAGTGAAAACCTCACAACGTTCATAAATATAGCTTAATACTCCTTTACCGAAAGGTTTTTCTTATTTCAAATGGAAGAAATCTACTGTTCTGTGAATTATGAATGTATGAGTGTATAATTTTTTGTTAAATAATTCCTCAAATCCTTCCCATATAATACCTTTGTACATTCCATCATGGACCGCCAAATCCCACCACTGAAAGGAAATATCATCCAACATATACGTGGATAACATTACTTTCAACTCTACTAGGGTTTCCAATAATTCTATGATCTTGTTCATTCTATTCAACCCTGCTTCAACCCTTTATAACTCTGGATCACACCTGAATATGTGTGGATTTTACTTTTGAAACTGATCCGCATGATCCACATGCCTTGGTTCATCCACTTTACTTGCATTTTCTACCAGTTGGAATGCTTGAACTATACTCTACACTAGCAGCTGGTTCACCTTGGGATTAGGTACGACCACATTTTCAGCAGCTTCCTCTGGTTGGTCTCTATGACACCTATTTGGTGCCATTTCTATGACCACAAAAAACAACCATAAGTATCACTCCCTTAACAAGAGAGGGTGTAAAATTTTCAAATTCAATTACATAAAAACTACCAAAACCAGGATTTCCATATTTTATATTTCCCATATTTTAACATTTTGAAAAATCCACCATGTTTTGAAAATCAACCCATTTTCAAAATACCACCAGTTTCCATGTTTCAAATCCTTTCCTTTTGAAACCCAAATAATTATTTTTCAAATCCACACATTCTTATCACACCATGGATCATTATAACCCAATGAAATATTAATTCTAGTTGGAATTCATTTCTACCATGCATGCCATGCCCATCTCATTTTCTACACACATGAAAATGAGATATCAAGTGCCAATAAGTGTCTCCAAACACTTATGTACCCGACTCCCTGGAAACATGGTTTTTAGCATAAAAGGTATAGCTACATAATTTTATTCTATAAATTCCATGTTCCATAAATCCAATGCCTTTACACCATCCCGACTCAAGGAATATACCTGGAACGAATGTCAACACCAAGACCAATAATCAACACCAAAGGATTAAACAATAATTATCACTTGAAAGTCAAGGACCAAACTAACTGATACCACTTGTAACATCCCACCCCATCTCATTTGATTGAGAGGGTATAGGAATGTTACATGGCCTTAACCGACGTTCCCAAGATGCCAAAGGCTAGAAATAGATGCTATGGGATTTGAGAATAAAGTGGGGAATGATTTTTCCTTAAGAAAAAACCAACCAAACCATCCACAATGATATGATGCATGTCCACAAGACTACCAAACTCATAGATTACCAAATGTCAAACAACTAATCCATAAAAACCCCACATTCCAAAACAACAAAAAATAATATCAGAGTACTATGCGGAAGAATAAATAAGAGACCCAAAATAAACCAAGACACACTTCACAGCTCCACGCCAAACTCCACGCTCCAAGCACCACCACATCTCCCAAGAAACACCACAAACCAAAAGCAATGAGATTATTTTCCTTAACATGCGCCCCGGAAAATGGCGTATGCAAAAGAACCAAAGTGCCAAAGCAGGGGGTGAGTACTAATAGTTAGTATTATTTCCTCAAATGACTTTCCTACACAGTCCACTATGATAAAAACATTATAAAATTTTTATAAACATTTTATATAAAACAAAAAATAGTGCAACAACTTACAACATTCCAAACACTTCTCATCAAGCCATTTCCACCCAAATTCTCAAAACACAATGAATTCCAAACATACATGCCACAATACTATTCACCATTCTCTATTAGGACCACAAATTACATCTTTACAAAACAACACATAACAAAGAAACCATTTCAGTTGGACTTCTATCAATCCAGTTCACCCCATTCAAAAATAGCGGCACTTCCCAACCACTACCCATAATTATGGTTCTTCCGACCATTGTCCATCATCTTTTATAGTAAGGCTTTTCGAACACTTCCCCACATCCAACAGAATCCATAACACTCAATCAACCAATAATCACAAAGCATTTAAGGCTGCATAATTAGCACACAACCATTTCCAACAGACGCCAATTCACTTCAATAAATCACCCATTTATTGAAAACACAGTTTAATGATTTTCTACGACAAACATGATTTCAATAAATCTACATCATTTTCCAAAACCATTTTTCATCAACCATTTTCACAAATCATTCTCAACAACCCATTTTAAAATCTCTATTTTAAAATCCACAACAAGAGCATTTCACCACAACACCCCTTTCCCCCATAATTCTCCAAAACATCACCAATGGTATTTCCAACCAATTTTTCACAACATAAACCAAATTAATTTTAATAAATAAAAATTAATTGTACCAAAGCTTTAGGTTCTAGAAATGTGAAGTCAAGAGAGAATACACCTACCTTAGGGTTCCAGTTAAATTGACCCACAAGCAATTGCGTCCCAAATCCAGCAAACGTACCACCAAAACCAATCCACATCCACTTCCCTAACATCCACAAGCCTTAAAATTAAAATCCAAGGAAACAAAAACCCTATATCTGCACACAACGTGTGTAGATCTAGAACATCAATAGAGAGGGAGAGAATACCAAGAGGAAACCAAATAGAAAACAAGAGGAGAGACTTTTCCAGGAAGTAAAAACTTCAAACCACCTTGAAACCCCTTCAATTTACTACCAAAACATCGGGAGATCCCATCCAAGCCTTGAGGACCGAAAATACCGTGTGAGGCTCAAGTGGGAGAATATTTGGAATGAAATAGGTCAATACCATGGGAGAATAGATTTAAAAATCTTTATCATTATGTTGTCGCTCTGTTAGTCCACACAGTTTGGAAAACTGGGCACTAACCGTGATCACACCACTGCCTCGAGAGAGGGGGTCTGTATGGTTTCCTAACATAGTTTGGAAAATAGTGTGCATGCCAGGCGAATCACACTATCTTATTCTGCACGGGTACTTGGAGAACTGCATGGTTTCCACTAACCGTGCTGAAACTGTGTTCCCTTAGAAATGTCTCTAAACCTATTCAAAATCAATCTAAACTCTCCCAATCTCATCCCAACACATTCCAAGTAATTTAAACACAAAAAAAGACATAAAAATGGATACATACCTCAAACTAGTGCTTTTACAAAAATATTGAATTTTATGCACATAATTAATATCAATGAGGTCCTCCCTTTTATGTTACATAAAATAACCACAAAAATATTATATTTTCTATAGGTAATAGAGTTCCTCCAAAAAATGAAACATCAAGTTGACACATGGGTTCCCTTCATGCTGAAAAATAAGGAAAACATAATTATAAAGAACCTAACTAAACCAAAAAACATAGTATCAATAAATTTTATACCAATGGTACATTTAATGATGTTTCTCCACCAAATACTATATCACAGTGATCCAAAAGGATTATTAATGTCACAATTATTCCAAAGAAACTATCTTATTGATAGTTTCCAACCAATCCCAATTAAACATTATATTAAAACCCCCATCATCTAAAAATGTTTCCTTTAAATTGATTGAGTATTGGATAAAACTATCTTTATTCTTTCCCCCATAAAATCTCGTATACCAAGAGGTGTCAAATGATGTAAAAATGATTAAACATTTCTTCAAAATTTATATAATGTGAATTTTATTGCCATAAAAATTTTAGGGGTCATTCATTGAAGTTAATAAAGATTCCAACATCATAAGTTAGAGTTGGGAAGAGGCCACCTAACATTCTTGTTTTCATTCATCACCATATCTGAATTTGATATCCCATAAACCTATAATAAATAAATCATATCACTCATTTTTTCAAAATAAATGTGTTACATTTAACCATTTAAGGTACAAACATAATCCATAAAATGGATACACTAATAATGTTACTATATTATATGATTATTTTACTATGATAAACCTCTCCATCCATTTAGTAGAAAATATTCCCAAATACTGAAAATATTGTGAGTGTCCCTGATTGGATTATTTAGACATCCAAAAGTTGATTTAACATATAATTACAGAAGTATATTCTCTTGTAATCATGATGGCATTGAATGAATTTATAGTCTTTAATTGGACCCAATTCATTTACCAACATGATCAACCCCAAAAATTAGTTTATATTGAGATAAATAAAATATGATCTATGAAGGTGGGAGTCAATTATGTTAAATAAATCACCACATTCTCATTATATAGGGGTTCAATACTTGAAGGGATTAAATTATCGAGAGGATCCATCATTAGGAATATAATAATGAAAAAAGGAATATATACATAAGAATACTAAAAATTATCCAGAAAATATATCCTCTTTAGTATGAAAATCCCAAAAAAAATTTCCACAAGATACATGGAATCTTACACACAATGTAGTAAGACCATATTATGAAAAAAAGAAACCTCCACAGAAATAATAACATCATAGAGGCCAACCCATCCTATATGGATGGGGATTTTTAACCCACTAATCACATATACTATTGTTATTCACCCATAAATCTTATAAGGTAATTGAGTAGTGTCCCATTTGTATGGATGAATTTGAATTTTCTTGGGGAAATTGAGATTTTTTATCTAGGAGGGTTATTTTGAGAACTGAGGTTTGAAAGAGGGTCAAAAGTGTTTGGATCCCTTAAATGGTTATTTTTTTACATAGAGAATGTTTGGGTTGGTGACTAGAAGTAGTGTGAAGTTCCAGGTGAAGAGTGAGGCATGTAGTATGATTCTGAAACACCATCGACCATCTATTATAGAACTACTGGCTATCCAATTGAAAGGAAAGAGGCCTTGCTTGGTGTTTTTTTCATCAAATGGACGATGGATGAAATCTGGAAATCTTGTAACATGCTGGGATGATTTTAAAAGGGTAAAGACTTTTAATTTCTTTTTCACCACCCATGTTATCCCTTAATTGTGGTTTCTTTCCCCACACTCGCCAGTATTAGAACCCATTTTGGGGATTTCCCCTTCTTTATCCTCCATGATTGATTTCATTCATCTAGGTTATGAGTCTATTTTTTGGAAGTGTTGGAATATTTATGGTATGTGTACAAAATAACCATGTTCTCCCTCAATTTTCCCTTAATTTCAAAGTGGTTGTAGTAAGGGATTTGTTTGGTGATTCAACTATAGAATGACGGAAAAATCCCTCGATGATGGAACTTTTGTAATTTGTATCAAGATGGTGTCCCTAGACAACACCCAAAAAATTTAGAAGAAATTTTATTATAAGTATGTGATTAGTTAATTTTCTATAAAAAATTAGAGATAAACAATTTTAGATCAATTGTGATTTTGTTTTCTCTTATTTGGTATTTTTCTTGAGTGATTTGTTTGAGGGTCGAACATACCTCTGGAGTAGGGATGGACATGTTTTTTGTGCCTTATGGTACCCTATTAATGATCATTAATTTATTCCTAAATAATATAAGATGGTTAATTTTTTGTATTTATTTTATTAATCATAATTTGTATATAATTAGTTATTTTAATTATGTGGATGTATGATAGGTTATTAGTAGGATGGGTATTCTCTATTGTACTTGGATGAGCTCTAGCATTGAATTGACAAGATAGAGTTAAATGGAATGGATTCTGACACATGATATATATTCAATCTTGTGAAACCATATTCAAATTTAGTGCCACAAATGCATCTGTTCTGTGGTCTCACTATTTACTCTATGTGATAGCCTTAGAAATTTAATAGACGCAACTGATATGTCATTTCCCGTGTTAAACTATTTTTTAAATATGTTATTTTCCCTTTATGTGGGATATCCCAATGGGACTCTTCTATTTCATTTGGGATATAGTTATAAAATAATATAATTAGTTGATATAATGGTCAAATAAGGAGATAATAAGTAACATATTTATATGTGAATTTCTTATGGTTCTTCTGAATTGAATAAATATCTAGTAAGATACCTAATTTTTTTTCTATTATATCTTGTGAATTAAAACATATTTATTCATGCTTTGGAATTATAAGAATATTGGTAAATCTATGTAGATTAAATGTGAACTCTTAAAAGCTAATTTAATGGGTAATTTGTTTCTAAATGATATTTCTCTTGATATTAGCATGGAAAATGAATATTAAGGAACTTTCTTGCCTAAATAAATTAATGGATATTAAATGGTAATTAGATAATGAATATATGGATTTATAGGATTTGTTATATTTTAATGATGTCCTATGAATTTCTTGAATATATTAAATGGATTCAATAATGAATTGGTATGTCATGAATTCCATGATAAAGTCCAAGATTCTAATAAGGGACCACGATTAATCAATGGTGTGATGAAACCTCTAGATTCAGTAAGGGTTTACGCTATGGAATTTCATAAAAATGCCATTGGATTCATCTAATATTCATTACTATGAGTTCCTTGTGGAAGCTTTCCCATGGATTCATGTAACATATTATGTATCGAATACCAAAAATTAAGGAAGTTGATTATTTATCATTACAAAAGATAACTGTTATGGGTTGGGATCCCTTATTTTGGATTCATCTATTTGTGTAGAATGAGTTAGTTGTAATCCATGGATTACAATCTAGCTATACAAATAATAAACAACTATGGTTCTTTGATTTTATACTAGTATACTAATACAGTAAAACTAAAAATTTCATACCCATTGTATTCTCTTGAGTACATATTAATAGGTAATTCCATGTATAGCCACATTGATTCCCTTATATTATATGAACACAATTTTCTTAGTTGTGTAAAATGAAAATATTTGATTTGTGATGGATTCCATGATTATATACTCACTAGCCCATACTGAAGAAATTATTTATCTGATCTCTGGTGTCATCATGGAGAACATGAATCCATGATTAGTTACAAACTTTTATCAAAATATTATGTTCATAATTTTTATTTCTGTTTATTAATTTTACAGATGAAAGAAATTTATTATCGGCCGATAATTTTATGGATGTTGTAGGTTGTGGAAATCATATTTATACTAAAACCCCTTTTCAAAAACCATGAAACTAGGGAATGAGAGTTGATTCTACTATTCCATTGTGAGGTTAGGTACAAGAGTGTGTTCGACAATGTTGACTATTTGGTTTCTAGGATGGAGAATGGTGTTGGGACCTGGCTAGGACTCAAAGTCCTTCTCAAGGTCTTCCTGAATTGTTTTGGGTCCTTTGGGATATTCTAATGATCTATGCATGTATATGTACAAAACATTGTATACAGTTCATTCATTTTATCTTGAGTTATTTATTTTGAAAATTTATCAGTATTTATCTAGATGTTATATCTATTGGATTTTTTGTACAAAATTTATTTTACTCTGATATGGGGGTATAGTATCCCCACTGTATCATCCTAGAAAATAACAACCAGTCTTTAGCCTCTGGCATCCAATGAAGTGTGTTTGATGTCATTCTTCAATAATCAGATGGAGAATCAATAAGTTTCATGAGGTGGTGTGATGTTGCAAAAGTTTATTTAAGATTTATTATTTTTTAGAGCATTTCAGAAAGGTGAAAATATAAGAAGATTGTGTCAGGAACTTGTGTAGATCATATTCCTAGGATTGGCTACTCAACAGAAGTGGAAATTATATTCATCCAATGATGTGGATTTTGTGCATATTTTTCATTAATATGGATGGTCATATTTCTAATTGAGGGATGTACTTGATTACGAGGTTCTGGATTTATGGAATTTGTCTCTTATCTTGGAATAGAAAGAGAGGATGTGTGTGTTCATGAATCATCCTAGGATCTTATTTTTTGGCTATCATTCATATATTTTTTATTATTGATATGGTTGTTTCCTGAGATTCATATTTATCCTTTGTATAAATTATCTTATTTATATCTGCCTACTGTTTACAGTAAGTAACTCATATCATGGGGTTTTGTATTTAAATTTTTTTTAACATCACATATCGCATTTTCCATATACATCTATGCTAGAATATTTCATGACCAATACAATGGATGACTTCTTGACTTAAAAAGAAAATAAAAATGTATTAAAAATGGTATAGATTAAATAATGCAATAGTAAACATACTATAAAGAGATTTTCATCATACAATATTAATGAGACATCATTTAATAAACACATATGAATGTATATATTTTGGTCTTGAAGAATTTTTAATCATTTTAAAATGCGAACATCTAACTGGTTGAAATGTAAATTACTTGGGAAAGAGTGGATTATATTGTAAGTGTTGGCTGGGATAAATACAATTTCATTAAAAAACATAAATTTTTTATTCCTCTATAACTTTTGAGTGGAATTATATTTAGAAATCCCTAAAATGATAACATGATGGGCCAATGAAGTCTTAGTAAATTGAGATCTAAATTTTTTAACCTTATATATATATAAGGTGACATAAATTCGTTATGTGTTTATTTGGACCCTAGAGAGGGTACGTGGGGTTAGAGAGACTGTATTCCTTATGAGAACCATGAATGGGTATTTGGGATGTTGGGTGTTGTATGAAATTTTTCTGGGAATGAGTATCATCAAAAAAGTTGTAACCTATATAAGGCATGATGGGTAGGATAGGTGGGAGATACCTAAGACCATATGATACGTTGCACCAATTTTGGGAGTTACTTCTTAGCAGCCATCTAAGGTGACCATTGTGATAATTTTTTCGGGTTTGTGGATTCCTTTGGGTGTGGGATGCACAGTGTATGTTTCATCTTATGTTATTGGTGAAAAATGGTGTTACAAAGTCTTTTTTGTAGGCATTCTGGAAATATTTAGTGACTCTAGGATAAGCAGTTGTGTTCTAGTGCTTTTTTTTGTTGATAGCTTTGGAATGGAAACAGTTCATTCAAGGAACTAGAAATCTTAACTTTGTTGAATGTTTTCTAGAGGGTTGTCCGATGAGTATCATGAGTGATAGACTTCAAATTATAATTATATGGATAAATTCTATGATATAGATCATATAATATAAGTTACTCAAGGATGTATGGTTTTAGACACATGAGATTCTTTGAAGAAACCATTATAGGTGGGGTAGACCTTGTGAGTGTGAGGTTGTTCTAGCATGAGGAGCTTATGGATATTTAAATCCTAAAAATATTTAGTGTGATGCATGTAGAGGTTCCTAGTTTTATTGTAATGTATAGAACTCAGGGTGTTGGTTCTTTGGAATAACATATGGTTTATGAGGGAAAGACCAATTATTTTTCACATACTATTTACTCAAGATTCACCATCATGAACATAGTGACTCATTATATGAATTAAAATGGGATTCTTGAATGATGTTATTGTTTTGAGTATTCATGTGAGTGGATCATCTGGGTGATATGTCTCTATTTTTGAGAAGCATTAAGGGTCCTCTGATCTTAGTGAGACTTCAGAGTGAGAGATACATTTCAAGTGAGTTAAACATGTGGCTGGAGTTTTGATGATATGTGGATTTCTAGTTCATAAGGAGGGTATTCATGAATGGATTTTATAGGAGTGTGTAATCAAATATTTTTGGGTGAATATAGGAGGAATGAATTTCTTTAACATTAAGAGTTCAATTTTTCTCATTAATGGTTTCTATGGGAGCGCACACCCATGAAATATAATAAATAAGAATCTCTTTGTATGGGATGGATAATGATATTAGTTTCATTATAGGCTGGTGGGAATGGTTAATTTAGGATTTCATTTTAGAATCCTGATCTAGTGATGGTGGAAACGATAATGTTTATAGTTCAGGTGCATTCCATGGATGATCCAGGTGGGACCTTGATGGAAGCACCAAAATTCATCATGATTAATGTGGAAGCATGGATCTAGATAAGTGACACACATATGGATCCAATGAGAACCATTAGATTCATTTATCTTTGAGTATTAAAGGATGATATATATTTAGTGGAGTATACCATTAGTCATTTAAAATCGTTTAACCATCACTTTGGGTAGGTTTCTATGGGATTTTTCTTATAATCCTTTGGAAACATTATAATAATCCTGGAGAGGCAATTAGGATTCATTTTATAGTGAAACTCATTGAAACTCATGGATGATCAGTATCAAGCTCACATAAATATCTTGTTCTATGATGGATGGATAATCATTTGACTACATCATAAATCAGTTAGTGATTTTATGTCATGAATGATCCAATAGTGGGGAACAGTTGGTTGGCCTTTGGGATGCAACACTCATGAGAGTGGGATCAGGGGTGCGTGAGGCTAATTTACTGTATTTAATCATGTAAAATTTATGTTAGAGGATTAAATGAGGTTAAATTTCAGGAAATATTTATAAAATGTTAGGTTTAAACACTTAATGGGTATTGGATGGGGTCTCAGTGTCATCCTTAGACTCCGGATGGTTTGATGTGATCTGGGCATGATTGGGTTAATGGTACATTAGTGCATATGGTATGGATTAATGGAGGAAATAGATGGTTGATGAAATAATCATAGAATGTCACCAGAATATTTTTATGAGCTTCTATGAGTGTGAATGGAAAATCATAGGATACAATTTTAGTTTTTTATTATCATTGGGTAGATTAATGGGCTATAGATTGAAGAGGAATAACATTTATAAGAAAGTTATATAGAGGATAATGTACTTGTGTTTTAGTGTTTTCTTATGTGATGTTCACGAAACCATAGAGATTGAATAATTATGGGTATTATGAGATGGTTTCAGAAATTTACAAGGGTGTTTTGAGGAAAAGGGATAGGTTTTTGTAATGATGTTCATTGATGGAGGTTCACTCATTTATTATGGAAATTAATAATGAAGAGGGGTATTGAAATTAGACTTGTGTTTTCAAAAAATATGGGAGTGATGTTTTGAGAACAAAATTATTGGGAATCATTAAGATGTGTTAATGATTTGATTATAAGAAATTCCTATAGTGCTGGGTTTTATGGATCATTAGTATATCTTCATTATTTTCTATTGTGAAGACCACCGAGGTCTGGGTGTGTAGTTAGATAAGGAAAGAATATGGTTGTCAAGATAGATGGTTATGATGGAGAATTGCTATTGTATTATAAAAATGAAATCAAGTGGTATATTTTGATCAGTGATTAAAGACCTTTAAATTCAGGGTGATGTCTAGAAGCATGATGTTCCTTCTGGATTTGAGTGTGTTTGTCGAGTGGAAATTAATGACCAACATTATCTAGAAGATCCTTCTAGATGACCACCATGAATTCTAAGTGATGAGATGTATTATAGATTATATTTTATAATTTAATGTGTGTATATATGTATTTTAATATTATAGTGTAAATTTTATCTTTGGATTATTTGGAGAGTCATTTTTAGAAATGAGTTTTGGAAAATAGTCTCAAAAGCTTGGACCCTATAAAGGGATAATGTTCGACATGGATAAAGGTTTGTTTCAGTGATGATGTTTTAGAAAGGAAAATATGATGATTAAGGATTGAATATTTTTGGTGATGCACCACAGTCTAACTAGTATAGCGAAATAAAATAACAAGTGGAAAGGGTCATGGCCATGGCTGCTACATGGTCACATCGGCTAGACGATGTCCTATGAGAGGCTTGTTTTTGGGTCTATGGTGTAGTAGTGGACTCTACCTGCTAATAGGTGGGATCCTCAGAATATTTTAAATTTAGGGAAGCCCATTAATTTCACTAAGTCCAACCTATTATCCCTCACAATGGGTTTTTTCCTTCTTCTTTCACCAATACCATTTCCCATTTAGATATTTCCAACTCTTCAACCTCCTTGGATGATTTATTTTATATAGGTTAAAATTTTCTTTTTTTGAAGCATTTGTTAATTTGGGGTTAGGAAACTACATAATATATTCCCTCCCTATATTTTAACCAAATTTATGATATCTCTAGATGGGTATTTGAATGAGGATTCCACTAGAAAATGGTTGAATCATATCTAGATGATAGAACATACATATTTCCTAGTGAGAGGGTGTCCCAAGCCTACTAATTCGCATAATCATTATTTGTTTCATTATAGGTACGTGTTCAAGTTAGTTTTCAATGTGATTTTAGATAAATTAAATAACTTCACTAATGGTTTTATTTTCAGTTTCTAGGTATTTATCTTGAATATTTACTAGATTTTGGCACAAAAATTCATTGGAGGGATGTACATGGTTTTACTGCATTGGGGGTACCAAGTGAGTGATTTATTATTTATTCCTAAATAAAATATGTTAGCTTTTTTGTAAGAAGTTAATTAATTATTAAATTATTATAATTATTTATTTTTCATTTTATTGATGCAAGATTGGGATGCATGTGTTCGGGTGTTGGTTATTGGACTTGAATAATACATATGAACAGGTTTTTGAGAAATAGATCATCGTAAAGGCTTTATATAGGAGGTAGGTGGCCCCTTTAATTATTTTATAGTAATTTTTAGTAATATAAATTCATCAATTGTTCGTTCTCACTGGGTTCTCACTGTGATCGACATTGAAATTAATTGAACCCGTCCATGTTGTAATTACCCTTAATATACCACTTGTAAAAAGTCTTGGAGACCCTTTATGTATTGAGGTTCTAATGGAATTTACCACTTTAGTTTTCACCTTATATTTCTTCAAAAGTAATTGGTTAAAATAATAGTCCATGTAGGATTCTATACATAACATGTTTAAAAGTGAATTTATAATGGTTGGTATTAATTAAATAAATATATACCACTAAACCTAAAATGGGTTTTCACTTATAGGTTGTGAATGGCACACTAATTTTTCATGCCTTGGAATTATAGTAATCTTGTTAAATATATGAAGATTAATTTTAAACATTTATAAGATAATTTAATTGGTGATAGGATTAGAAATTATGGTTGGCTTGATGTTAAGATTATAAATTGGAATTAGGGGACCTGGTTTCCCAAATAAATTAAAGGATATTAAATAGTAATTAAATAATGATTCTAATGATTGATTTTATTAAACTTTTCTATTATTTTGATAGTGTTCTGGGAATTACATGGAGGGGATACATATATATCTTATGTATTTTGTTGGTGTGGAATTTTATGAGTATGTCCAAGATTTTGTTAGATTAATTAGATGAATACATGAGTCTGATGACACAATGAGATTTATTCAGGGTTGAGGTAACATAATGACTTGAGATAAAAAATGGATTTCACTAATATTATTTGTTAAAAATTTACTATGGTAGATCCCCTTGAAATTAGAGAACATATAATGTATCAAAATATGTGGATTAATGTCATAGATTTTTCCTAGGTACCCTAGATGAATCCTACAGGATGAGCTCCCTAGATTAGGCATGATTTGTTTGGGTGGAATTCCTCTCACATAAGGCATGTAGTCCCAATATTTCAGGATTTTAAAACACATTAATTGTTTATTGAGATTTGACATGTATACTAATATAGTATATTTCTAATAGGTATACACCTTGTATTACAAATAAGATATATTGAGAGGGAATACACTGTGTATCCACACAACTTCCCATAGATTATTAAGACCATGGATTCCCTGGTTGTATACCTTGGAACTAGAAGATTTTTTATTCAGAGTTAAGAGAGCCTCACTAGTAAAGAAATAATTAGGTGATCAACTATTTTTGGTTGTCACTATGGATCCCAGACATCAGTTCTTATTTTCTTCTATTTATATAAACTACTAAATTGTTATGTTGTATGCTAGTTTATTTATTGAATACCTACATGATCATTGTTATTAAATTATTATTTTAGAGATGTTTTTTGTGGGGGAATACCAAGTTATAATCACACACTTACCATGATTCTGTGGAACTTGGCTATCTCAATAGAGATCACTATTTCATTGCAGGTCTAGTTTTAGGAATGTTCCCCAGAATGTTGATAGTTTTTTTGCTAAGATGGATCATGGAGTTGTGATTGGGGGGGGGACATGAATCATTTTTCAGGGTATTCCTCATTTTCTATTTTGTACATTCAATATATTTTCATGATCCATATATGTATTCCAACCTAACATTATACATATTTTTTTCCTTCTTTCATGAGTTATCAATTTAGTTCATTTATTATTTTTAATCTGGAAGATATATCTGTCTAATTTTATTTTTACTATTTTTTAGTTTTTTATAAACTTATAGTGTTATAACATTATCACCCAGACCCACACTACTAGTATTTATCCAATAGAACACGAGGATGCACACTTCAGTCCATGTGGTGATCGTCAATCTAGGAACCAATCAATGGTGTGATATGGTGAGGAAGTATTGATATTTCAATTCCGTGAAAGTAGATGTTATTAATAATTATAGTAGAGCCAAAATTTGATCACGAACCAACACATCCACTGGGGTTACACTCTATCAAGGTGATTGAAAGTTCTCTCCAGTTTTAATATCATGAACATTCCACTATTTTATCCCAAATAAAAAAAATGTAAAGACAGGAAAATGTTCAGTAGAGTCTAGAAGCTATAAATCCATCTAATAATCTAGTAGGGAGGGTTGATTATGATAATAACTCCTAAAAATACTCTAAATATCATGAATTTATTTATTCCACGAATACAGAAGAGAATTTGGATTTTTCGGGGGTTTCAAAACTACAAATGTGTAGATATTTTACCACACTAATGTTACTGGGTGTCATATTTGGAATGAACAAGATACAATGAAAGACTCATTGGAAAATTATTTAAAAATTGATATATTTAAATGAAGAAAAAAACTCAGCGTTATTTATAACACCATGACCTTGGATCCATTCTATATCCTTCATTATAATCCCCTTAGTGATATAGTAACATGAAAAATAAAAGTGTGTATCTATATCTACTACCCACCACCACACAAATATGATAAAATTATTTTAATACAAAACTAATTACTAAATAAAATTTATGTATAATGAACTTTATGAGTATTAATATTTTCTTTATTAAAATAAACATAGTTATTAAGAGCACAATTTAATTTTAGGGTTATACCAACATTGATTTTACTTCCATGGTATGAAAAGAATTCTCATCCTACAAAATAATTATCGAGCCTACAAGAAAATCGGATAGAATATCATCCATTTTTATCAAAGGAAGCGCTAGTTGACTGACATGATTTTACTTTATTAATCCAATTCTATTCTCAGTGTTTGGAAAGTCTCCAAAGGAATAACCTACTAAAATAAATGGAATCACAAACAAAAATTTTGTATTCCATTACATTCTAATTGGAACCTTTTTATATCCTAGAATCCAGTAGTAAGGAAAAATATGGAAACATTACATAGAATGGTTTCATTTAATCCTCATATACCTGTCCTCCTAAAAACAATTATATTTTTCAAATGGAATTAGATATCTCTAATAACACATTGTTTAATTATCTTTCCAATATAGTGAAATATATGGTACTCTGGTGCAATAATATGCTACCAAGATCTAATTTATAGATATTTAAGGGTATAAAGTTTTTATGGTTTTATAATTTAGAAGATATGTCGACAATATTTTAGGATGATCTATTCTTGTAATTCCATTTTTTTAAGTTTTACACTAAGTTAAATAAACATTTTTAATCATTAAATATTTTAACAATAGAATAATGAGATAGTTTTTCATTTCATTACCCTATGGAAGGTTCTAATTTTATTCTTCTAAACATTTTACCCCTATTAAAAAATACTGGAGATCTATGTATAAATCTTATATGATGAGTTGGAAACAATGTTCATTCCAAAGAAAATATTCTAGTGGATTCTAATCATTAGCTGCAAAAATGAAACTTCTAGAGGATTCCATTCAATGAACTAAGATAATAACTTGGTAAAAAAAACTATCACAATCAATAAAACAGAAAAATTTAAAATACTGGTGGCCACTATCAATATGATATTGGTATATACTCCAAAATTATAGATAACCCTATTCAATATATAGCCTTCTCATAATCCAAAGTAATTAGGTACATGGTCTAACACCAAAACAGAAGCTATGAAACAATAGAAAAGGTTTTACAATTTTAATAATGTATATAATATAAGTTATTATTCTGGTATAATAATGTTCTATACTACATCATCTATGCTCTAGAAAACAACATGACTTTGTTTCTCGAGATCAATAATCTAGATGAATGATGGATAGATGACCAAGTATCCAAATTATGATAACATTGAATGTTAGGCCACAAAATCCAATATTGTTTTATGAATAACTAATTACTCCAAATGATGTTTGATGAAGACATGGTGGATTGAGGTAACCCAAAGTCACATGAAACATTTTTGTCACCCACTCTTCATGAAAAATGGAATGAATGGTTGAAGGTAACAAATAAAGAATATGTATATCTATAATAACTAGATGGACCAAATTTTTTGAGCATAATATGATTTAAAATAATAGTACATTAGTAAATCAATGATTACTGAACCCTATTCTTTTTAAAACATGAATATCAAAGTCCATTATTTACCAATTTTCTAAGAACTAGTGAAATTTTTACTATTAAAATAAAAATAAAGAAGAAAATCTCATTTTGTTCCCTAAACCAATATAAAATATCATGTACTTTATTCCCCCATTAAAATTAACTCAGATCATAATATATGATTATAGTTAAATATGTTAATGTGTTTTATTTTATTCACCAAATGAAACACCAAACATAAAAATAATATGATATATTTTGAAAAAATGTAAATATTAATGGTTAAAAACATACAGTTGAATTAGTGGGAATGAATAGGAGTAATTTTTTTTGAAATATTAAAAAAAATCATACTTTTAATGAAAATTAAATTCAATTATTTTACTAAAATTATTATCATGTCCCTTTTTATTTAGAGAAGTAATTTTCTAAAAAAAATCATTATATGTAATGTGAATTTATATTTCAATAAAAATGAGAATAATGTTGATAAATTATGTTTGAGTTTAATAATTGGTCAATTAAAATTTAGATGGTAAACAATATGAAATTATAATAATAACAGTTAATATTTGAAAATATCATTTCCCAATGAAGAATGTCTTTCATTATATTATATGAATTTAAAAAAATTACATAATTATATTATATGATTTGAATTTTATAAAAAAGATCATTAATTATGGATTTATAATGTAAATAGTTTATTAATATTATTTTTTGTGATTTTTATGAAAAAAATGTTTTTAAATGAATAGTGTAATTATTGATTTTTCTAAGACCATTATTTTTTTGGAACATAGAATTTTTTAAAACCATTTCTATAAAAAAATATATATATTTAAAAATAAAATAAATTTTAAAAAAATATTATTTTATATTTTTAAAACCAGTGAATATCATTTTAGAAAAATAAGTAATATTTTATGAAAAATATTTTTCATCTTTTCCGTATTTAAATTCAAACATGGGGATATTTGGTTTTTTATTCATTTTAATATCACAAAAATCTAATATTAATGATAATAGTCATATAAAAATCATTATACTTAATAATTTTCCTAATTATTTTCTATATGTAAACACTAGCCTTAAAATTAAGTTTTAAAAAAACAATTTTTTTTGTGTCTTCTATGCTAACCTTAAAATTATTTTTCATACATGAATAAATTTAACTTGATAAAATGTTAAAAATATTTTATACACTCATGTTAATATTATTAAATATATATAATTTATTTTTTCTATTTAAAAGTTCGATTATAATGGTTAAGGAAAATTACCATGTTAATGGTGAAAATAAAACTTATGAATTCGATTAGAGACCACATGTAATTTTTATTTAATAAATTCAATTAATATATTTAAAACTTTGAATATAAAAATGACCAATAAAAAATATATAATTGTATTATCAATCATTTATTGTTTAATTAGTAATTAATAATTTTAATAACAAATAATGGTAAAAAAAACTTTTTTTTAAAACCAATTTTTGTATATATATAATCTATTTTAATTTAAAAGATAATTGTATAAAATTTAGAAATTTAATTGTATTAAATTAATATTTAACATAGTATTGATACATATAAATTAGGTAATAGGGGTTACCATTTATTAAATAGTAAACAAAAACAAGTCACCATAGTAAAATTTCATTTAGGTAAAAGGTTAAAAGAAAAAAAAAATCCATTAATCACACATAACTGGTTTTCAAATTCATTTAATATAGTATTATCAACCTTATATTTTACTAAAACCCTATTTTTTCAACAAATGATCCATTTACCATTGAATAGTTTCAGGAAGTCACTATAAAATTATGAGTGTCTCCAAAATTTACAATTGATTCTATTATAAAAACGAACCATTTACACCCTTTCAAAGTTAAAATTCACCTTAGAACCCCCCTAGAAACTTTGATACTCTTCTCCAACTATATCACAATCCAAAATACAAAATAACTTAGTCAAAATATGTTATCCTTATCATTTTATGTCTAAGGTAATATTAAGTCTCCAACATAAGTATTATCACCACCATATTTTTTCCTTCATGATATTAATTTAAAAAATAACTAGTAACCATAATATTAAAATTAATTTTGAATCATTATTATAATTATATTTTTCATGAAAATTTTATAACCCATTTTATTTATTTCCAACAACATATAAATATGAAGTAACTTCAATCGTGTGTGTGCACAAACTACCACATAAATGAATAATTATTTTCAATTTTTCATCTAGATTTTAATTAAAAAACCAAAAAAATATTATATAGTTAATAATAAAAAATTATAAAAAATATTATTTTTTAATGATTATATATCAAATGAAACACCTCTTTAACCATACTCACATATTGTATTAAAGTGTGTTCAAGTTTGGGTAGGTTTACCCACTTACATGAACAATGTAATAAAACACTATCATAGATGAAAATGGGAAAAAGTAGTAATATTATTACAATTTTATAATAATATTAATAGTGTTACATGTTTATGGAAGTATTATATTAAGTATTAAACTTATATTTAAACTATCATCTTTATTGGCCAAAATAAAAGAAATAGAGGAACAATAACTCCATTTTCATGTAGAATAACTAAAACACTAATGGGATTAAATAAGAGCTTCATAAATAATTATAATATATATATATATATTAGAGTATATTAATTGATATATTAATGGTAAAATTTGATTCAAATATTGGGTAATGATTACAACATTATATAACATGGGGAAATTGTGGAAGTTATTAACACCTCATCGTTAGAATAAAGTATAGCTGACCAATATACCAATAATAAATAAATATAATTGAGGCATATAAAAGATAATATATATGAATAATTATATAAAATATATTATTATGGTTTATATATTTTTTACAAAATTCTATAATGTAATCAGTTGTGAAAGGAAACACACTACATGTTTACTTATCAAATTACTCTCTTTGAGGCGTGTTTGGAATTTTGATCCAAATTTCATTTATGTTGTGTCTATAAAAATTATTACATATTCACTATAATGAATTATATTTACATCATGATACTTTATTTCCAATTAATATCCCACTCTATAAATGGTTTCTAATGTAAAAAATTCAAAATTTATTATGGTCTTCTTGGTCTCAATTATGATTCATTGAGGAAATATACATTTTATGAATCATGTTTCCTTTTTTGTGGTGAATTAAATTACAGTGGATTAAATTTAATAATTATATTTAATTTCATGGGATTTTATATCTAAATAAAATTACCATATTCAATTATCTATTAATAAAATTATTTCCCAAGTTATATAGATTTTTAATAACTCAAATTTATTCATTATGTTATGCTCAATCTCAATAAATTATTGTATATAATTTGGCTAAATTATGAAATTTTGTTGTATTATTTATTATTATATATATCTTTTGTTGAGATATTCATTCCTTACCCATAAACGTTCTTGGTATTTGTTTATCGGATGGAATAGGGATAAACAAAGTCCCATTTTCTTGAGTTATATTGTTTTAAATTTACTTCATTCTTCCATGTTTGGGTTATTCCTCTAAAACATTTAATTTTATCATTATTTCTATACCTAAGAGTGTAAAAATGTTTTTGGATAATAAAATAATTATCTGCTACTCATTTTATTGTTTGAGTTTTGAACAAAGGTATGTTTCATGTTATTAAAAATGGTTTTCATTTCCCATTCATGTGTTTTGTATTCTGTTACTCATTTCCCTGATATAAAAATTATATATTTTTAAGTAACAATTATTGAAATTTATTTATAATTATAATGGTTTTTAATTATTTTTTACTTTACCTTTTTAGAAATTGTTTTTTTGTGACCCTTAACATCATCTTTAATGTTATTGTTAATAAAAACTTCTAAAATCACTTTTAAATTTTCACATCAATTTCCATTTTCATTTTCAAAAGGATTGACCCAAATTCAGTTAATGTTTCACTATTTATAATATGATATATAATTATATTTTTGGGTAATATACATACTTAAATAAGAGAAATCAAAATTTTGATCCCATCTTGGGTGGTATCATTGAACCATTATTCTTAGAAGACGTTTTTTCACCTATTTCAACACCTTTCAAGTTATCTATTATTAAATTGGGGTTATATTATTCAAAATCCTTCTAACATATTTATTTTTATGGATTGTGATTATGTAATTCTAGTTTCAACTTATTTGTATACCCTTTAATCATTACAATATATATAGACTAATTTCTATATATAATATTTGATGATGTTGATTTACAAAGAATTTTATTTTATTAACAAGAAGTAATGTATTGGAATTATATATGTTAATATTAAAATACAAATTATTATTATAAATGGTTCTTATAAACTATTTATTCATATGGTGAGTGAATTTTACTTAAATAAGTCATGTGTAGGACCACATATTATTATTCCCTAGATGCATCAATAGATCTCAAGACATAAAAAAAGACTGGGGTTTAGTGAATACCACCTCATATAACAAAATATTTACTTAGAGAAAGGCCTTAATATGATGTTTTTGATGTTTTTTATTTACAATACATCATAATGAGCAAATTATTATTCATATCCATGTTTTCCTTTATTTTCATGGATATAGAATTCCAAAAGATTCATTATATTATGGTGCTATGATGATTAATTAATCTTACTGTAGTATTTATTTCATGTTTATGCCATTATCTCAGTAGTTTTATGTTTTTTACTGAGTGTTTTAGCTCACCCTTTATTATGTTTCAATTTAATCCTGTTATGATGAAAACTATAACACATGATATGCCTCACATGATTGGATGTGTTGATAATTTAATAGGGAGTGTTTAAAACTTATTATGGATTAAGTAGTTTAATATATAATGGAAGAAGATTTCTAGTAGTTGATAAATTCACAGTATTTATTAGTTTATTTTTTACCAAATTATATAAAAATATAAACTAAAATGGTATTCAGAATATATGTAGTGAAATATTTTATTTACTTCACGTAATGATTGGAAATTTATGTTAAAAAATATATAGTTTGTATCAAAGCTAATATGTAAATTATGTATTTATGGAACTGGATTTGGTGGTGTTGGTATGGGTGGTCATAATTGATATCAGGGTAGGGGTTAGATAAAATTGGATATATGGGAGTTTTTTTAAGATAATTTAAAGGTTTATAAGTTAAGGATGATCATAATTTCAAAGGTATCGATAGCCCTCATAAAATTATATCATTTGGTGTTAAGGTAATAATGAAACAATTATCTAGGAATTTGGATAAAATAACATCAATAAAAATAATACGAATTAATTAGGGTATAGGATGATATCATGATGTTTTGTAAAAGTATTTACTATGTGGTTTTCTAAGAAAAAAAGATTTCACAATGGAATATATATTTTGATTTATGTTTCCATATTCATATTTTTGATTTTATCATATCCATTTTTAGTATATCTTTTCTCTGTGGATTAGTGAAATTAAGTTTATAATGTTGTGTATCTAGAAAAAACTAGGTATTATAATCAAATAATATAACATATGTAATTTATTGAGAATTTTGTTCTATGTCTATTATAATGAAAAATTTGAGTATCCTAATATTAAATAAGGAAGTGAGATTGATATTTTCATGAAAATATTATTTACTATCAATATTTAGTGATATTTATAAATTATATTCATGTATATTATATAATTTATAAGGATTATGTGAAATATCTAAGGAATTTCCTTCAATGATTCTTCTTTAGATAGTTAGAATCGTATATTAAATGATATCAATTAACTTGAAAATAAATTTTATGAAAAGGTTGATTTTTATAAATATTAGCGAACTCATAATTGAGAGATGAATAACTCTTTTATTTAAAATATAATTATTTTTTAGGTAATAAAAGGATTATTGAATTTAAGAAATGTGATTCATATGGTATTTATATCCATGGATTTGATTATTTATTTAATGAAAAAGATATAATATATTTTTATGGTGATGTACATCCCAATTTTTTATTATGATATATATTGACTAGTGGGTGAAATTATGAATAAGTGGTTAACAATATTTACGGGTGAAAGATATTTTTATTTTCAAGGAGGAGTATATAACTTCAATATGGTTTATTGAATTTATTATTCAAATGTTTTTGGTAAAGCCTTGTTAGGGAGAATATATGATTAAGGAGTATTCCTACTTGGTTATATGATTTTATGAATTGATAAGGTTGTTTTATGAAATATAACTAAATTTATATATCCTTGGAGTGTATCGTATATGAAATACTAGAGTCTATACTAGGAATAGTGAATATGTTAAGAATACCTTAACTTACTTTCCACATTGAGTAATAATTAAAATTATAAGGATGAAATTAATTTTAATGGGCTAGAATTTAAAACCCCAAGATCTTAATATATGTTTACATTTAAATAACTAAATGTGTTTAGTAGATTTCACCACATGCAACACTGAACCCAAAAAAAACTATGATATATTTACTTATAATATAAATATTTAAGTATGGCCATTAATACCAAGTCATTGAATTAGCTGGAATGAATCAGAATAACTACTTTGGGATATATACATAAAAATAAAAAACAATACTTTTAATGTAAATAATATCCAAAGAGATTACCTAAAAAGTCTAATAATATCATTTTTTTTGTTTATAGAATTATTTTTAAAAAACATTACATTTTATGTGATATTAATTTCATTTATGAAATGATTTTTGATTAATGATGATAAATTACGTTTGATATTAATAATTTTTTAACACAAATTTAGTTATTAAATGATAAACAATAAGAATAATAAAATTTAATATTTAAAAAAATTATTTTCCAATAATGAAATTTTATTATTATAATATATGATTTTATTCAAAAATTAATTCTGATTTTTTTGGATTTTAATTTCAAAAAATGAACACAAATTTTTTATTCCTAGTAACAAAATTATCTTAAGAATTTTTTTTGGGATTTCTCTGAAATAATTGGTTTTAGGTTAATAGTGAAAAGTACTGATTTTATTAATACATTAACTTTTACATGAATTATAAGTCCTTGAGAATATTCCAATTCGAAACATATATATTTATAAAGTAAAATAATTTTTAATATAAAATTCACTTTATAAAATCCATGAATAACTTTCTTATAAAATAACGTAATATTATATGATTTTTTTCAGTTTCTTTAATTAAATTTACTCATAGGGGAATTATATTTTGGATTTATTTTAATATCATTACTATTATTAGAAGAAATAATTTTATTCTAAATTTTATTATGATTAATAATATAGTTAATTTTGTTATATACATAAACATTATTCTTATTAATACACTTTTTAAGAACTTTTATTTTTTGAATTATATGCGCTAATATTCAAATTAATATTCCTAATTGTGGAAATTTAATTTGGTAAATTGGATATTATGTTATAAAAAACCATTGTTATATTATTTTTCAATTTAAATTTAATTTTTAGGAATAAAAATTATAATGCCATTGTTAAGAAAAAATTACCAGGTTGACAGTGAAAAATGTTAATTTAAAATTATTTTAATGATGATGTGTAATTTTTATCTAATAAATTATATTAATATATTTTACATTCATGAAATATTATAATTATTAAACATATATGTGAATATATTAACACTCATTTTCTAGAAAATCAAAATTAAATTTGATGGGTAACTCATAATGGGAAAACCTCTATATACCAATCTATTTATATATATATATAATATGTTTTAATTAAAAAGGTAATTTACTCCAATATAAAATTTATTTTGATAAAAATATGATTTAATTAAGGTTCAAAAATTAAAAATTATGTAATATGTTTTACCTTTTTCATTTAATATTATTTAAAATTACTAACCTAAAAAAAGATACAATTATATAAGATAATTTTGGTATAATGTTAAAAGAATATATTAAAGCCTAATATCACTCATACCATGTCCCAAAATGAATTTATAAGAGAATTTTAAACCTCATATTTTCCAACAAAATTTCATTGTCCAATTTTGATTCATTGACCTATGAATAGTGTCACTGAATTATTAAAAATTTATTAGTATTCTAAAAGTATATTTCATTCCCTTATAAAAGGACACCACGTCCACACATTAAATGTTAAACTTATCCTTTGAATTGATCCTTGATAATATTAATTATTTAACCCACTAAAAATACTCTTTTATATTAAATCCCCCATTCAAAAAATATTTTACTAAGCCCTTTAATTTTAAGGAGGATTCTAAGAAAAGATCAAGTCTCTGATGTAACTGTTATCTCCTTCATAATATTTTCTACGTAATCTTATGTATAAAATAATATTAGTTATATTAATATAATATTATTAAAATTATTATATTGATATATTTTTATATTAACGTTATAACCTTTATTTATTCATTCACATCCACTTAGAAAATCACTTTAATGTCAACCATCAATGTGTGTAGACTACAACCACCATGAAAAATCATGTTTTGATTTTAGTCTATATTTTCATTATTTATCCAGTCATATTCAAAACTAAATCAATATAGTAAAAAAATAAAAATAATATAATTATGATTTTATTGTAATTATATTATTTCAAAAAATTCATATCTATAACAATGCCTACCCATGAGGTAAATTGTTTTCAAATTTGGATCTGTTTGACAACCTACAAGAACATTTCTATAAAACCCTATCATGGATTACTATGGGAACAAATAAATATTACTGTAATATAATAATATGATGATCCATATATGGTTCTACAAATGTTATTTTAAGTATTTAAGATATTTTAAATGTATCATCTTTATTAGATAAAATCATCAAAATTGGCCAACACTAATTCAATTTTAATGCAACATAACAAGAAAACTAATGAAATGATAAAAGATATTTTTGAATCAATATAAATTACATATTAGAGTATATTAATGGATATATTAATTACAAACTACATAATAATTAATTGATAATTATATCATCATTATAATTATTTTGAAAATGGTGAAAGTTACTAACACCTGATCATTGAAATAAGACATAACTAACCATTATAAAAATTAAAAATAAACATAATGTTGGGAGTGGTCCCATTAGAAGTTTGAATATGAATCTCTCCATGTGATAATGGTATTATATGATTAATATTTAAATCATTATCATTCAAATATTTTGAGTGAGTAGTTTTTTTATGTTATAAGATATAATATCCCATACCCGCACTCCTGAGTCCCGTCACACAAATGTTGTATAAATTTTATAGAGAATATAACGTTTTAAACATAAGATAAGAATATAAATTCCAAGGATCACATAGGAATATATTTTTAAGGGATTTGGTAAAGATAACATATATCAGAGTTTATATAAAATTAAATGAATAAATATCCTTCTTCTCTAATTATAGACTCTTAATTTGAGGAAAGTGGCCTTTGGTGTTTTTATCATAACTAAACCACAATTGATAGTTTAATCATCAGTAATCCTATCAAAATAATTCTAAAACCAGTGGTGAGAAAAACATTTCTCAATAAGGGGGTTTAAAACAAGGGGTAAAATCCATTATCTTTTTAGATGATATAAAAATACTTTCATAAAATTTTATTTTACGTCAAACATACAATATTTTATGTAACAAATAATTTTTACCAAAATAATAATTTATATTTTTGAAAATCCATAAGATTTTCTTTTCAAAAAAATTATTAAAAATTAAAATTATTTTGAAGATATATTTTATTTCCAAATATAAGTTTTTTTAAATAAATCCATATCAATTTTATGAAACGCAAAATATTAATGTTAAAAATAAAATATCTTTATCGAATTTAATGATTCTTATAAAACATTAAGAAATCCTTTTGACCACTAGGAATATTGGAGGTCTAAACATCAATTTTAGGAAATAAGACCATTGAGATTCTTTGTTCACTCCCAATTATCCATCATCATGACCAATAACCCACTTCCAAATTTTAAATAAAATGTATTTTTGTATATCATTCCTATATTATTATAAATCCATTGAAAATAAAATCTCCAATAATTCAAATTTATTTATTTTATTTTCAAAGAATAAAATAATTAAATAAATAATAAAAAAATCCAATGTTCCCTTAAAGTAATTTATTTCATACTGATAATAAGTAATAAAAAAATTTTGGTTAACACTTAGAAATTAAACTAAAACAAATCCTTTTCAAATCATATATAGAATGCTAGTGAGAAATATAGTGCATGTACATACAATACAAGTAATCATGAATTACATCCATGATAACTTTAAATATCATTTCACACATGAAATAATAATTAATATACTCTCTAAAACCATGTAATTTAATTTTAAATAATTTAAAATAAAATTCATAAATCAAACTCTATTAAAATTATGAGTTCATGAGTATTTAATTTTGTAAATTAATTTCCTTTACACGAAAGGGATTTGTAAAACCTAAATTTTCATCTCCATACAATAATAGTTGTTTCCGGAAATCATAAAACAGAATTATAATTCATATATCCTTAGAAAAATAGGATTATGAAAATAAAATTTATGTAAACTCATTTTCCCTTATAATAATTGTTATTTGCATTAAATATTAAAATGGATTTTTAACATCATATAATATACAAAAAGTGTTTTTAAACCATAAAATAGGAGTTTATGGGAAATTATTTTTCCATACCTTTTATTTTTCTTCTAAATTTAATTTCTTCATACGATTCACTTCATCATTAACCTTGTAATTCGTCTGTGAAACTTTCCTTCATTGAAAATTGGGTTCCCAAAAAAATATAATTCTTTCTCAAATTCCCTCTTACACATGAATATGTAAGGACATAGTATAAGATTTTTTATGGATCATAAGATTGTCTATAATATAAGGAAGTGTGATCTCTAATTATTTATCCTTTCTGATATATAAATATTTTAATAATTTATATTTTAATTACAAGATAATTATCTATTGAATTCTAGATATTTGATATATTCTCATTTAAAATGATGTGTATATAAAATATAGATTTTATTAGTATCCTTCATTCCCAAGAAATCAATATGTGATAGCCCCATAAAAGTTAATTATCTCTAACATGTGAGTAAAATCATGCACAGATATATAAAATAACAATAATACACACTCTATATCATGAAGAGATATTGAAATCATTACTATAACAATTTGAGGATCAAAAAACCCGTAAAATGAAATACTCTAGGGTGGTATAATTAATTAAGGCTAACAAAAAATTCTGAATAATAACTCAAGGATTTATAAATTCTTATGCTAATTTTTTTTCTATGTTTCGCTAATTTAATTTTAATTTTCAAAAGAATTTATATGATAATGATTAAAAAATCATTGATTTTTGAATAGTCCAGAGGTCATCAAAGCCCTAAAAATTAAATTTATTAACACACACTAGCACAGTGGTGTAGGGTCGACCCATAGACAATACAGGTGAGTGAATTTTAAGGTTTTAAAACTAAAAAACTCATTGTGGTCAACAATGATGTAAACATCTTTATAAATTTTTTTTACTTTTAAATTTTTTCTTTTTTAATATTTTTTAAAGATAGTGAAGATTAAAATATAATTTAACATAATAAAATAAATTTTAAACTAACTAATGATGAACTAAAGAAAATAGTGAAATGATACAGAGCAGCAAGTTAAGAAGTGAGATCAATAATGTTCTTAGGAATTCTAAAGTACTAGTATAAATAGATTTTCTCACAATAACTTACAATCAAAACAAAAATCAAGAAAGGATGAGGAATTTCCCTCACCAAGAAACTCGATAGGCAGTGGATTAAGTCTTGGAGTTCGCCACACCAAAACTTAATCGAACTGAAAAGATGTTTCAAAAGATAAAATTCGGAAAAGAACTCGCCATAAATGTAAAAATTTTATATTGTTAATGATTTGAAAAACTATGAATTCAAGATCAACCTCTCCTGTTGACATCGATGTTTGAAATTGAAAAAATTGAAGTGTGAACGATATAATGATTAGAAACAGAGTCAGTCTCCCTAAAAGATTCTAATTTATTAAAATGATAAGCAAATAAGGATTTATAGATCATAACTAGAAGGTTTTGAAATCCTCAAGCTGAGAAAGTTCAACCTATTATCATATTGTTTAAAGTAGTGAAAAAAACCAGAGTACAAGAATTATGGATAGAGAGAAGGAAAACTCCCCTAGCACTGCTCTACTTCAAGGCTCCTTCATCTCCTACTCTGCTCATATGGTGCTCCTGGAAGTTCTCTCTTGAAAAAGCGTGTGCATCAAATGTGTGTGAGTGTCCATGGATCTACTCTTGAATGGATGTGAACATGGAATGAGTATGAGAGTCCTCAATCTGCTCCATAAAAGATCATCTCATAAAAATTAATGAGCGTCTTGATCTGCTCTCGGGCGGATGTGATCGTGGAATAAGTATGAGCGTCCCCACTGCATGTGATTGTGGAATGAAGAATACATTCATAAACGTTCATGTGGATCTGCTTTTGTATCATCTCTCATCTGTTGTATGCCACTCTATGTTTCTACCAACTTCTAAAGACCCACACTTCTGCATAGCACATGTGCGTTTTTTCGTAAATAGCACGTCACACAAGCTTTTCTCACGTAACTAACTCCAGGTGAGTTAGTTGTGTGAACCTGGATGTTTTACCCTCTCCTGTGTGAACCTGAATAGTTTGAACAGAAAAATAAATAAATAAACCAACGTTTAAATGTTATCTTTTTATAAATAAATATAGGGTTCATTATAGAATGCTTAAATGTTATTAAATTTGAATTGATAATTATTAATTAATTATTTGTTTACTTAATTTATTTAATTTTTTAATTTATTATTTATATTTATTTAATTATGAAGGTGATTATTTTAATAAAAAGATTAGGTTAGAAGTTCAGAATTAAATTATTAGAGTTTATTTTTATTTTTAAAAATTGATTATTACAATTTATAATTAAATATAGTTATTATATTTTATAATTATTTTATTCATAAAGTAGTTAATTCATAATTAATATATTCATTAAAGTATTAAATTTATTTATATTAATTCAATTAATAAGTTTAGAATTAAAATTGTAGTTTTTATATATTTAATTTTATTAGTTTTATATTATTATTGTTTATATTAATTATTATTAATTACCTATTTATTAAGTTTTATGTTATTATTATTATTATTATTTAATTTATTTTTATTATATTTTTATTAATTTATTTTTATTATGTTGTCTTTTTTTCCAAGTCTTCTTCCAAAAACCATGTGTCTCCACCTCCCATATCCACAGTGACTCCAGCAGACTTCAGCAGCAAAGATCGGGCATTGAACTCCTCCCTCTGTCCGGCGAGATCCGTGCTTCATCAACAGCTTAGCTCAAGTGTGGAATCCTCCTGCCTAAGCGAGTAAGCCTCAACTCCAGAAAGTGGTGTGACATCTTCTTCAACAGCAGCGGCATCAGCCTTGTCTCTAGCAGGTGGCGCGAATCCGGCTTCAACGATGGTGTGGTGGTGAATTGGCCTTGCAGCGGTTTGTTCCAACGTTGTCAACAGTGTCTAGATCTGCAAAAACAACATCCTTTTCTTTTTGTTCGATTCTTGTGTGAGCAGAACACTTCTCCTCTCCTTATTTTTTTCGATGATGGCTTCCATGTTGTATGCACAACCAACCGACACGACTCATTGTGGTCTTCATCAGTGAACGAAATAGGGTTTTCATGCGGATTGGTTTGAGGCGGGACAACTTCTGGGAGAAAGACAGTGAGGATGTTCCATCTACGACAAAAACCCATTACTCATATGGCAGGTGAGACAGGGGGAGATGGGATACTATGGAACCAGTCATGGTAACATGAAGGGAACCGGTGGCATGCGGTGGATGTGTTTGCGGTATGTGAGGAGATGCATGAAATAGGAACAGGATACAATGAGACCGTAAGAGAGAGGAGAAGTTGACAGTGAAGTGGACAAGGAGAAATTGTGTTGAGGATAGTTACACCGGTGTCACTATGAGAAGAGGAGATTGTGAGACAACATTTTTGTGGCAACCTGACTGAAGAAGCGGAAGCAGACAGTTGTGGTGACTGAAATTACAGTGACACCGAAAAGTGGATATTGTGTCAGGATAATGGGTTGAAACGGTGCCACCGTATTATAAAATGGTGGCACAACTAATGAGTATACCTGTGGCATCAGACTTAGCCTGTAAATAAATTAAAAGCAGATTAAAAACTTAAACTAAAATACATACTAAATAAATCATTTAAAACTTAAAAAATAATTAAAAAATTTAGATATAACTTTAAAAAAATAAATTATAAGAATGAAACAAATAAAATTTCTAATATATTATTATTACTTTCAAAATATTAAACTAAAATTGAAACTATACCAAAACATAAATTAAGGAAGAATTACATCATTCATATTTATTATAAAAAGAAATCAGAATTAAATATTCAAATAACCTCATTAAATTATAGAAAATAATTACTTTAGAAAATTAAATAAAAGTGGGAATTTATTTATTCTCTTGTAAAATAATTATGTAAAATGTTTAAAAACATAATTTATAATTAATGAACTACTAAAAGGCATATAACAATTAGATTATGTAATTTTAAATTAATGAATATTTACTACATGAGTTGTAGAATTTACAACTAAATAATTCAAAAGTAATTAAGGATATTAATTAATTAATTAATAAAATATTCAAATTCTTAATAATAAAGGCTCAAGCACTACACTTGATAATACGATTTATACTGGAAAATTAAATTAAAATAAAAAATAACTATTTATAGGCTTATTATACACAATTAATTATAAAAAATGATAGATTTATAGATTTATTTATAAAAATACAAAAGTGTTAATATGTAGTAAAAAGTAAAAAAATAACCAATTAAATCATTAATGATTAGTGAAAAATATGGAGAAAAACATGTGTTTTTAAGGCTACATAAAATCCCCCCACACTTAGGCAATGATTGTCCTCAAACAATATCTTGTGTTTATTATCATTATGAAATATTAGTATGTTTTTATTAAATTTCTCAAAATGTAACATGTCGAGAACTTTCAACATATGAATTAAAATAGAAACATCTCAAAATGAATTAAAAAATGAATTTTTCAAATGAATCCTTTCCCAAGTTAAAGGGTGACAAGAGGTAAATTTTTTTTGAATTAAAAACTTAACCAATGGAACTTTGTACTTTGACTTTTCACCTAGTCTCGAAAAAATAAACATTTTTTTATGAATCACCTTAATGATACAACCTAAATGACTCCCATATAAACCAATTGACCCCTTCTTCATTTGGCGTTCATATTTCCCCTCATCTTAATGAACATGTTTTTAACCATAGACACTTTAATTAATTTTTCCCAAGCCATGTATCATGTGATAAGAACTGTGCACATGCACTTATTCAAGGTGCACATATGGATTATAGTAAACAAAAATGCACCCAACATTTAGGGTCTCAGAGATTCGATGTGGGATCCCAGATGCCCAATCTACGCCATTTCCAAAATATTTCTATGAAAACCATTTACATTGTCTCATTAAGGTGATTACTTTTAAATTATTAAAAGGAAAACGAGTCACCTATGATCAAAATCAATCTTCTAGTTCCAAAGGTTATGATCAGAATTACACTAATAGGTAACCCAAATCACTCTAAAAAATAGTCCCCAAACCAAGATCTCATTAAACCACCAAGTAAATCCACTTAGCAATCATCCATCCTAAAAAATTTCAGATTCCAAACAAATCTTAACTACTAATAAGGTATCATTCAAAGGAAATACCCAAATAAAAAACAATGAATAGCCTAAAATTATGAAATAATTTTGAATAATTTTACCCATTTTTTGACACAAAGTTTAAAGTTATTGTGGGAATTTATGGGATCTCATTAAATCATAGTTTATCACAGTCAAGAATTGACCCCCTCCACCACACTAAAAACCCAACGTTTTCCCCAAAGTTGACATCCAAATAGGAGAAGAACAATTAAAAAATTAATGATTCAAAACAGATTTTGTATTTCAGTAGATTGATGACATGTATAAAGGGTCTCTTTAAATTCAAAAATGATTGTTCTCCACAATGAATTAATTTACAGCAGGTTATAAAACATGTACATGCATTAACATTTATGCCCAATGAATATTTTTCAAAATATCTCAAAAGTAACTTGAGATGTGTAAGAGCATAGTTAATTGGGATGAAAGAAAATTATAAGAATATATTTAGTTGTAAATTCAATACATCAGAAAAGGTTCATGCTAAACACCCCCCCTCAAAGAAGATTTAGTAAAAACAATTTATCCTACATGTACCCCCTCCCCCACACACACTTAATTCTAAACAATGAGAATATTGTAATAACAATCAAATTCAAATTTTCAGCAAGATGAACATGCAGAATTTAAAAAAAACAAAGTGATATGCAGTAGAAACTTATACAGTTCAAGTTATGCAGCAGATTTTTCAGAACAAATATGGCATAATTTTCTTATACAAGTAGAATTTTTTGGCCAAGGATGACATGCGATGGATTTAGTTTCTAAATAATTTACGAGCAGAAAAATGAAAAAAAAATTAATAGTAAAAAAATACCATGACTATGTTTTTATCATTACTCCTTATGCATGGGAATTCCACTGCTTAAATGACACAATAAGAGATCCTAGAAACACAGAGCACTTAAAACAGGAACAAATAACCATCATAGATAGTGCATATAGAAGGTAGCACAATAGAACATTATTCAAAGTAAAACAAGATAAAAAATAAAAGTAAACACAAAAAAATAACATGGGTTGACTCCTAAGAAGCACTAAATTTATAGTCTTTAGTTAGACTTTATTTAGTTACTATTTTTTTGAGTTTTATTGAAAACAAAATGGAAACCATGGTCACCACCCATGCAGTGCTAGGTTTATAGTCTCGAGCAGGAGTCACCTAAAAACTAATCATAGTCACTAGGTGGATGTGGTTTCTTTAATAGGAACCACCATATATGTTTGGAACATTTATTTTTAATAGAAAGATAATATTTGTGGGTTCCCCAAATAAACACAACCAAACTCTCATAGCTTGAAATAAACCCTATGTATCATACTTTAAAAATTGTGAGCATAATGCTGTCCAATTCCATAATTGATTTAGATTTGACACATTTAAATTTTTTAGGGAGGGAAGAAAAATTAGGTGCTTGAAAGTGTTTGAAAATGTCATCAAGATATCTTTCTCAATATCAACATAATAATATTCAAATTCAAGGGTGCTAATGGGTGAGTTCTGATTAGTTGTTTCAAAAGGGAATTCCATAACATGCTGTACGAAATCATGTATAATGTAACTCAAGTGTGATTACCCCTCTAGAGTACTATCAGTATCATGAGATGGCTCTATACCATTCACAGCTAAGGATAGAATTGACAAATAGGGAATAGAATTTATTTTATCAAAAATTTATTCAAGACTAACAGTGCTATGAATCTCTTTGAAAAGATCCTCATATGTTAACTCACAGTAAACATTTACTGCTTCAATTAAATCAGTTCTGCCTATTTCAAGTATGTGCTCAACCTATTTTTCATGTTCAAATTCAAAAGAATCAATTCTCAAAAACACGTTCTGTAGTGTGTTCCAAAAAAATCAAATCAAGGGGAGTAATGTTTAATTTAGCTTCAATAAATTCAATTTCCAGATAGTTCAAATTTAAACATTTACCCCCATGTATAACATCACTATTTTTTATTTTATTACACTCAGTTTCAATGAAACAATATATTTGAGAATTGGGAGATGAAAGCTCGTCCTTTAATCTTTCATCAAACATAATTCCCTCATCATCTAAATCATCCAACATTATTTCATAAGTAGATGGTTTTGTAGTTTCAAAATGTGGAAGAGAAGTATTAAGTTCATGTTCAAAGATTTTAGATTCCACGTTATCCAATATAATGTTCTCATCCAGAATATACCAAATATCAAGTTCAAACTCATTGTGTATAATGAAGGAAAATTTGGGTGAAGAGTTTTTAAGATTCAAAATTTCATTTTCTAGTATATCTTTATCCCAAGTGAGTTCATTCTCAAAACTCCTAAAATATTGAATTTTCTCAAAAGAAGGAATGATGTAAATAACTGGGAAATATTTTTCAATAAATTTTAATTCATCTTCAAAATTGTCCAACTCAACATCATTAAAATTTATTTTGGAAAATTCAATGTTATTATCTTGATTCAGTGAGCTGCTTATTTATAGATTTTGTTCAACGGAATCAGATTTTTCAAAATGAAAGTTTTGTTGTATAGTTTCACAATCACACTCTTCTTCAATTTGATTTTCAAATCTTTTATAAACATTTTCTTTTATACTTCCTTCAAATTCTTCTTGTTCTTTAATTATTGGAAATCCAAGAGCATGTTTTCTAATCTTTTCATTCTTTTATCTTGCTATTAAGAATATCTTAGTTGAATTTCATGGGTTTTAGTTAACCAAGTGTTAATGTTTTCCATCCTAGCTTCCAATTTTGAATCAATTAGGTCAATTTTAGGTTGGGTGTCAAGACTAGAATCATATTGATAGTTTTCTACAATGTAATAAATCTATTGTGGTTGTTTATAGACACACTGCCAGGCAGTGTGCCCATAACATCCACAACACACACAATGTGGTCAAAATTCATCCATTTCTAAATGTTTATATTAAACAACACCCTTGATGTCAAGAAAAATTTAAATAGTAAAGACAAGAAACAAATGTTCATAGTTTTTTTGCAGATTTTTTTAGTAGGATTATTTTAATGTTTTTTTATTTCGTTTTTTTAATCTTTTAAAACATTGAACACCCCACACATGTCATCACCAGAAACAGTGAAATTTTTTGAATAGGATGGAGGTCTTCACGACCCTCAAAATTACATTTATTAACCTACACTAGAATAGTGGTGTAGGGTCGATCCCCATGGAAGGCAGGTGAGTGAATTCTAAGGTTTTAAAACTAAAAACATCACTGTTTTCGGCAATGAGGTAAACACCATTATAGTTTTTTTACATTTCAATTTTTACATTTTTAATATTTTGTTTTAGAGACAGTGATGATTAAAACAAGATTTAATCTAAGAAACCAAATCTTAAACAAAATATTGATGAACTAAGAAAACAGTGAAATGATGCATAGCAGCAAGATAAGTAGAAAGATCAATAATGTTCTCAAGAATTATAAACTACTAGTATGAATGGATGTTCTCTCTATATCATACAATAAAAACACACCTTATGAAAGATAGAATAATTTCCCTCCCCTGTAAGCTCGATAGGTAGAGGATTATGTTTTAGAATTTGCCACACCAAAACATAATCGAACCTCAGAAAATTTTTAAGAGTTAACACTTGGAAAAGAACTTGAAATAAATTTCCAATGTTTAAGTTGTTAAATATTTTAAAAAAAATGCATTCAAGATCAACCTCTCCAGTTGATATTGATGTTTGAAATTGAAAACATTGAAGTGTGAATGATAAAAAGATTAGAAAAAGAGTCTGTCTCACTAACTGATTCTAATTTATTAAAAAGATAAGAAAAAGAAGATTTATAGATCATAACTAGAAGGTTTTAAAATTCCCGAGCTGTGAATGTTCAATATATGATAATATTGTTTAAACCAGTGAAAAAAACAAGAAACAGAGTACATGAATTATCGACAGAGAGAAAGAAAACACCCCTAGCACTACTCTGCTTCCAGGATCCTTCTTATCCATGTCTTCTCTATCATCTCCCTGGGAGTCTTGACTCTCAAAAAATGGTGTGTTCATTCAAGTGATTGAGCCTCTCCGGATTTGTGGTCCACAAACATGTACCCCTAATCACTCTTCCAAGATAGTTCCTAAACCAAGATATCCATCCAATCACTATGTAAATATCCCTCAGCAATCAACCATTATCATTAATTTCAGACTCAATGCACAACTAAACTACCAAAGAAATACTGTCCATAGGTAAGACCCGATTGATTAAAGTGTAAAGCCCAAAATTATGAATGAATTTTGAAAATATTTAACCATTTTTAAAAAAACATTAGAGTAATGTGGGAATTGATGGGTCTTAATTAAAGCATTGTTTAGAACAGTCAAGAATTGACCCCTACCCAACACTTAAAACAAAACTTTGTCCCCAACTTTGTCCCCGACAACGACGCCAAATTTTGATGTGACTACAGGTCATACCGACCCTCAATAATACATTTATTAACCTACACTAGCACATTGGTGTAGGGTCGATCCTTAGAGAAGGCACATGAAGGGATTATAAGGTTTTTTGACTAAAAGCCTCACTATTTTCAGTAATGTGGTAAATTTATTTATAGTTTGTTTACTTTTCAATTTTTACTTTTTTAATATTTAGTTTTAAAGAAATTTAAGATTAAAACATGATTTAAACTAAGAAACAAAATCTTAAATTATGTAATGATGAACTAAAGAAAATAGTGAAATTATGTATAGCAGCAAGACAAGAAGTGAGATCAATAAATTTTTCAAGAATTCTAAACTACTAGTATGAATGGATGTTCTCTCCACAACTTACAATCAAAACACACATCAAGAAAGACTGAAGAATTTCTCTCACCAGGAAACATGACAGGTAGGGGATTAAGTCTTTGAGTTCACCACACCAAAACCTAATCAAACTGAAAAGATGTTTTAAAAGATAACATTTGGAAAATCACTTGCCCTAAACATCCAATGTTTATGTTGTTAAAGATTTTAAAAAAATGCATTCAAGATCAACCGTGCCAGTCGATATTGTTGTTTTAAATTGAAAACACTGAAGTGTGAATGATAAAAAGATTACAAATAGAGTCTGTCTTGCCAATAGATTCTAATTTTTTAAAATGATAAGCAAATGAAGATATATAGATCCAAACCAGAAGGTTTTAAAATTCCCATGATGATAAAGTTCAAATGATGATCACATTGTTTAAAGTAGTGAAAACAACCAAAAATAGAGTACAAGAATTATGTACAAAGATAAGGAAAACTCCCCTAGCACTACTCTGCTTCCAGGCTCCTTCATCTCCTACTCTGCTCATGTGGTGCTCCGGGAAGTTCTCTCTCGAAAAAGTGTGTGTGTCAAATGTGGATGAGCATCCCTGGATCAGCTCTCAAATGGATGTAAAAGTGGAATGAGTATGATTGTCCTCAATATGCTCCAAAAAAGATTGTATCATACAAATGAATGAGCACTTTGATATGCAATCGAACAGATATTATCATGGAATGAGTACAATCATCATCATCTAATGTGATCGTGGAACGATGAATCCATCCATAAAAATTCATGCTACTCTACTTTTGTATCCACTATTATCTACTGTATATCACCATATGTTTCCATCGACTTCTAAAGTTATTCACTTGTGCTCTGCACACGTGTGTTTTTCATGACAGGAACGTCGCACTATCTTTTCTCACAGAACTAACTCTGGGTGAGTTAGTTGTGTGAAACTAGATGTTCTCCCATCTTCTTTGTGAACCTGCACAGTTTGAACCGAAAAATAAATAAATAAACCAATGTTTCAATGATATCTTTTTATAAATAAATAATGGTTTCATTACAGAATGATAAAATTTTATTAAATTTTAATTGATAATTATAAGTAAATAATATGTTTACTTTATTTATTTATTATTTTATGTTATTATTTATATTTATTTAATTATAAAGGCGATTAATTAATAAATATATTAGATTAAAAGTTTAGTATTAAATTATTAGAGTTTAGTTTTATTTTTGAAATTTGATTATTACAATTTATAATTAAATATAGTTATTATATTTTATAATTATTTTATTCATAAAGAAGATAATTCATAATTACTATATTCATTAAAGTATTACATTTATTTATATTAATTCTATTAATAAGTTTAGCATTAATAATTTAGTTTTTATATATTTTATTTAATTAGTTTTATATTGTTGTTGTTTATATTTATTATTATTAATTATATATTTATTAATTTTTAAGTTATTATTATTATTTAAATTATTTATTTTAGTGTTATTCTTTTTTTATTTTTTTATTTTTATTAAGTTAACTTTTTTCCCGCCCTTCTTACCCAAACGTTGTGGCTCCACCTCCCATTTCTACAGCGACTTCAGCGGACTTCAATAGCAAAGCTCAGTTGTCGAACTCCTCCCTCTGTCTGGAAAGATCTATGCTTCATCAGCGGCTTAGCTCAAGTGTGGACTCCTACTTCTTAAGCAACTAAGCCTCGACTCTAGCAAGTGGTGCGACTTCTTATTCAGTAGGAGTGGCGTCAGCATTGGCTCTAGCAGGTGGCACGAATCTAGCTTTAATGACATTACAGCGGTGAATTAGCCTTTGAGTGGTTCGCTTTGATATTGTCAATGACATCCAGATCCACAGCGGTGACATCTTTTCTTCTTGTTCGACTCTAGTGAGAGAAGTGCACTTCTCCTCTCCCTATTTTTTTCAATGATGGATTATAGGTTGTATGCACAAACAAGAATCATAGCTCATTTTGGTCTTCAACAGAGCACAAAATAAGGTTTTCTTGCAGATTGGTTTGAGGAGGGAGGACTTTTGGGAGAAAGACAATGAGCCTTCTCCATCTATGACAACAACTAATTACTCTTATGGAAGGAGAGGTAGGGGCGGTGGGTTTCTGTGGAACTAATCATGGTAACATAAAGGGAACCAGTGGCATGTGGTGGATGTGATTGTAGTATGTGAGGAGATGCATGAAGGAGGAATAGGATACGGTGAGACCGTAAGGTAGATGAGCAGTTAACAGTGAAGCGAAGGAGAAATAGTATTGAGGATAGTCACACCGGTGTCACTGTGAGACGAGGAGATAGTGAGACAGCATTGTTGTGGAACCCTAACTGAATAAGAGGAATCAGACAGTTGTGGTGACTGAAATTATAGTGACACTATTAAGGGGATATTGTGTCACAGTAATGGGTTGAAACATTTCCACCGTATTATAAAACGGTGAAACAACTAAGGAGTAAACCGGTGGAATCGGACTCGACCTGTAAATAAACTATACACAGATTAAAAACATAATCTAAAATACATACTAAATAAATTTTTTAAAACAAATAAATAATTGAAACAATTATATAAAATTAAAAACATAAATAATAAGAATGAAACAAATAAAATTTCTGCTAGATTATTATTAACTTCAAAATATTAAAATGAAATTGAAATTATACTAAAATTGAAATTAAAGAACAATTACATCATTCATAGTTATTAATAAAAGAAATCAGAATTAAATATTTAAATTACATCATTTAATTATTGAAAATAATTATATTATCAAATTAAATAAAAGTTGGCATTTAATTATTCTGTTGTAAAATAATTATATAAAATGTTTAAAGTTTTAATTTATAATTAATGAACTCTTAAAATGTATCTAATAATTGCATTAAGATATTTTAAATTAATAAATATTTACTACAAGAGTTGTTGAATTGACAACTAAATAATTCAAATGTAATTAAGGGTATTAATTAAATAATTAAAAAAATAGTCAAATTAATAATAATGATGGCTCAGACACTATACTATATAATAAATTTGTATACTATAAAATTAATGTAAAATATAAAATAACTATTTATAGAATTAAAATTCACAATTAATTATAAAATTTGATAAATTGATAGATTTATTTATAAAAATATAAAAGTTTTAATATGTAGTAAAAATAAAAAAAACCAACTAAATAATTAGTGATTACTAAAAAATATGTGGAAAAATTGTGTTTTTAAGGCCAAATCAATTTTATTAATATTTTCACCCATAGAGGAAAAAAAATTTAAACATAGGATTAAAATTAAGAGTTTGTGCTTACCTTTAAATGGATATAACATTAAATTATATTCTCTTGGCATTATGTGTCTTCAAAATAACATTAAGGATTGGTGTACCCTTACCTGTTTTTTATTTAGGTAGACTTACCTTACATAGTTATGATCTACCTTTACAACTGCTAATGTTACCCTTAATTGGGATTTCTTAACCACTATTTAAGGAGTTTTTTTCTAATACGTTACAAATTGATCAGGATTTTAACCTTTATTAATAAGATGAATTACCCCTATGAAGGTATTATATTAAGTAGCTTAATCTTACAAAAATTGTATGTACCCATATTTAGACATGATAAAGTGTGTATTTCCCTCACATTAATTTTTATAACCCTTAGGTAGTGGGATTCTAACCAGGTATAGCGGGGTCGACTAATACATATCTTTGGGTTGAACTTTTCATAGCTCAGGAGTGACCCTTACATTTTTGTGCCTCCAGAAAGCTACTCATAGTAGTGGGTTATACCTTTGGTTGAGTATAGATTAACATTATGTAGCCTATATATTAATAGGGACACCCTTAAGAATGTTTTGGGAAATTTTTTTTACCCTTATATAGGCTTTAGAGTACCTATAAAAAATATAGGGAAACACCTATTACCCTTACGTGGCTAAATAGAAATATTATGTACACTTATTAATTCCACTGAAATAGGTGATACACTAACATAGTATCATCTTTTTTCCAAAATTATGTTCTAATAATTTAATTAAATTTTTCTATTTCTATTAAAAATATTATAATTCGTTAATATTAATATATTTTATTTATATTATTAATAGTTTATTTACATATTATTATTGTTTCTCTATAATTAATGTATGTATATATATATATTATTAAAAAATAAAAATATTCATTCTTAATAAGTTAAATTTAATTTAATCTTTTAATAATTATGTTTAATTAGTATTTTACTTAATATAATTTCTAATATGTTATATTTATATTAAATTTTAATATAATTTCGTCAAATTAATATTTTATGGAAAATAGTATTCATATTCATAAATACATTTTATTTCACCATTATGAAATTATTATTTAAATTCATTATAAATAAATTGATTAACATAAATTCAAATGTTAAGCATCATTATTTTGATTTCTAATCAAAAAACATTTATACTTTATTATAAATTCTATCATATTAAATTTAACATTACATTTAACAAAAATAAATGCATATTATTTTCTGTAAAATAATAATAATAAAATTAAAGTTGTATTTATGTTTACTATTTTCAATTAACATATTAAAAAAAATTTGTTGATTATAGAAATGATTTTAGTTTTGAAATGAAATTATTTTTATTAAAAAATATATTAGTTTGTATTAACTTTGAAATAAAAAATTTAATAATATTAAATTTTTAAGAAAATTATGTAATATTTCATTAGATGTTTCATTAGATGTTCATTTCACCAATTTTATATCATTATTAAATGGATTGTTAATAGGGAATGACCCTTTTTTATCACCATTTTGCTTTTTTGGGTAAAATAGTTTAGAGTGTTTCGGTTCCCCTGACCACTTCATGATTTCTAATTGTTTATTCAAGATAATTGTTTATTTAAAATAAAAATATATTTTTTTCATCACAATAAGACCTGAAAATGTTTTTAATGAAATTATAGATTACATGCATAAGAATTAATGTTACATATCCATTTATTTGTTTCTGTAGAAAACAAAGTGTAACAAATTTATCAAAACAATGTGATATTCTAGATTTAATTATATTGAAAAGAAATATCATTTTAATAAGGATAAGGTATAATGTGGTCAACTAAACCTATAATATGTTTCTAAAAAGGTATAGTTAGTAGATATCTTGAAGAATTTCATATTAGATGATGCATTACATTACTTACCAGTGTCAATGAGTGTACAATATCACTCAAAATATCTAGGAGTAAATTATCAATATTTTACCTCTTACATTTCTTTTCAGTTTTTCTAAAATATGGAGAATTTTTAGAACATGACATGTTTCTAAAGTGGAATATGTTTTGAAAAAAACCCTTCCATATCAATCATAGGGATGTGAAATAAAAAATATAGGCAGAGAATAAAATAAATATTGTGTTGGAGAAGATAATTAATAAGATCATTAAAAGATATAAAAAATATAATTTCATGATGTATTTAGGATTTCAATTACTATATATCATTTTCCAATAAATACTATATGGGGATTAAATATTCCTTCAAAGTGGTTTTCATAATGGGGAGGATAAGAATTCCACTGAGAAGTTTTATGATTCTCTTTATAAAGTGTAAAGAAAAAATTAATGTATTGAAGAGACAATTGTAAAATAAAATATGGTTGGATAGTGTAATATTTTTAATACATTGAGATTTATAAATTTCTCACAGAAAATAAATTTTGGCATTTTTAAACCCATCATTAATAATTCATTATAAAAATTTATATTTTTTATTTCATAGTTTGAATAATGTCTAGAAGTAAAGGATTGCTGTAAGGATACAATATTCTATAGGGTATAAAACATATCAAAATTCCGTTATTTTTAAGATGTTAATATTTCATAGTCTTTAATGTTTTAATATGTTTGAATACATTAACTTGGATCATTCACCACCGATCAAAATACTAAACCATTTTATTGTATTTTAAACTATGTCAGGATTTATTTTAAAATTAATTAATTTATTATGTATCCAAGAAGAATTTTTTTTCAATAGCTATAATTAATGTTACTAAAAAACATTACACGGTTAAAAGAGTAGGTAATTGTGTCATTATTCAAGAAGTTTAAGACTAATATTGAACATCATTGGTCAAAAATAAGAGGTGAACAATTCATAATTTTATATCATCATTTATCCTTAAAAAACAAACATGTATTCGCTGATAGAAAATATGTCGTTGTAATTTTCATATCTAAACTTATTTTTATAAAAATTTTATGAAAATATTATAAATAATTATTGATATAAATAATGGTTACTGGATAAATCATTGACAAATAAGAATTTTAGGATTCTAGAGAACACATCATTTATTTTAACAACTATTTAATTATAAAGTTCTACATAGAGAAATTTAGAGAAATGTAATGAAATATAAAATAAATATTTACTAAGTGGAAATGGATGAGTTTTTAGTATAAAATTAGTTCAAACAACAATAGTGAATAAAAGGAACTCTATGGGGGGATGAGAAGAAGTTTTTGTTTAATCTACTCTTACTAAATAATTTTAATGTTTGATTTCATATTCTTAAATTGTGTACTAAATAGTAGGAATTCTAGATTATCCAGATGTGTCACTCTTAATGTGTTCTAGGATATCCTCTTTATCTTAATAATTTACTTGGATAAAATAAAAAATACCATGTTTCATTGGATAAAACGGATCAATCTCGGAGAACTATACACTCATAATTATTGAGATAACCTTGAAAAAACCTATTTTTTAAATGATTCATTGTTTAATTTTTTTATTTAGTACAAATCAATAGGATGTGGGGATAGTCTAAATCACATACCAATGAAAAAGGAATGTTTTATGAAAATTTGGAATGATTTTATTTGAGAATTAAATAAATATCCACTATAACAACCCTTATATCCACCAAATCACATCAAACACTACCAAAGATACCTAACACATAGGGATAAAATATCTCTATATATTTATAATTTGTTACCTTAAAATGTTTGTACAGAAATTATGGTATCATTAAATAAAAAATACAATCAAAATATGTATTATAAATTTTTTTATCTTTTATTGTAACTTTTTAGAATGAAGATAATGATTATAATATATATTTCATATTTATAAAGAATTCTTTCCTTATGATAGGTATTCTAATTGTTTCAAACCCAATAGGTAGTAAATTTATATTTTAAATAAAATAAATAAATATAGGATGATCAGAATTTTAAAAATAAAATTATTAACCAAGGTAATGAATGAAATGGAAGAGAAAAAATATTTAAAAAAATTTTCCCACAAGGAGTATAAAGTCTTTATTATGAGATTAAAAATATATGTTCCATTAGTAATGTTTATAATTTTTAAAGGTAAGTAAAAATTTTAATAAATGATAGAATAAATGATAAAATATTTTATGAACCATGAAAGGGGTATATAAAATAATTTATATAAACAGGTATAAACATTGTATTGTTTATAGAAATCTATATATCAGTGTAATTAAGAACTTAATGAAATAATTTTCTCAATAGAAATCATCATTAATTAAATTGATACATATATTTAAATATTATTCCTAGGTATCAATAGATTCATTCATTTTTTAAATTGTTTTATCAGGTAATTAATTTTTCAATTATAGAAATGTTTAATAGCAATAATTCTTTGTTATAAGGCCCCAGCCTTAAAAATTACTTAATCTTGAGTTACTTCAAGAATACACGGTGATAATCTTTTCAGGTTTAGAGTTTTAGAGATTTAGATCATAAAACATGGATTACATTCCACATTTAAACAAAATGGTTACATAAAAGATAATACTCATTTTCCAATAAATGGAATCTTAATTAAAATAAAACATGGATTCTTTCTTGAAACTTCTTTGACACTATCATCACATCATATACTTTCCCTTGACTTGTGAAAAACATTTCAAAAACATGGGATGAGGATAAAAATCTCAGTAAGGGATATAAAAGTACGAAATGAAAACATTAGTCCATGTACGAAATCATACTTTACTCATAAAACATAAGCACTTTAACGTAACTCATCAAATCATGAATAAATCATAGAAATCATAAGATATTAAGGTAACTTGAGGCATTCATAACATTCTTACGTAGGGAGTAACCCTTATGGGTACGTTTGGAATACCCATCACTGTATATTCCCTAAATCTCTTTGGATAAACCTTAAAATTTAACTCATTCACGTTACCCAATGCATTGGAGAGCTATATCGGGCTCACCCACCCTTAGTTTATCACGGAACCACCCGTATTCATAACAATGCCCAAGAACCATAACAAAATCGTATCACGTAAAACATGCATAAAGGAAACATAAAATTTCCACATTTCAATCACACGATTTCAATACAACACATTGATATAATATAAACATTATGAAAACCATTTTCAATACCAAAATAAAAGAAAAGTAATACGTGGTATTTATTTTTCATTTTTAAAAAAAGTTAGGTTATGGATTGTAGAGGAAGCCGAAACTCAAATAATGGTCACTGTGGCAGAGAAGTCATTGTCGCCGCATACGTACGGCAAAAAAACATTCCTTTTGTCGTTTAGTAAAAAGCTTCGTATAAAAAAAGATTCCTTTTGAATAAGCGTAAAAGTCAAAGGGGTTTATACACTGTATAAAATAAAGCTGTGTATAAAACAAAATACGCCTCAATGAATGGAGATTGAGACGAAGTCCCCTACCTCGGGTCCGACTTGACTCGATCATTCTTTAATGTCCTGAATAATAAACTTGAGTTAAATTCTACTTTCTTAAGAACCTTTTTCAAGTTCATTATTTCTTTTATATCACTTATTACCATGTCATGAACACTATGTAATTATTTAAGTTAATAACGGTCGTTTTAATGATCATTGGTACTTGAGTCAAAAATAAACTCTTTATAATTACAAGTTGTTAATGTATACATTATATCCAGAGTTATACTCATGATGTAGATATCATATATATATTATATATCCATTATATATATTCATTTATAATATTACATAACACTTAGAGGTAAGAAATGAAATGCACCGTTCATGAAGATGGTAAGTCGTACGTAGGCATGAACGCTACATTCATTTCTATTTCCTACTTAATGGAGTGAAATCATAATTATATAAAGGTATATTATAATTCCAGTATAATATCATATATAATATCATTAAATCTATCCTTTATACATACCACATATGGTATTAATGAATCAAATCACATTGAGGGGGCGGTAGTCCGCACTTCCTAAAATGAAGATATCACGTTTACCCATAATGGAAACCATAAAGGTATGCCATAAATGAAAAATATAGAAGCATAAGTAAATCATAATAATATTATATATAATATATAAATATAGTGTCATCTTAATGGCCACCTTTTAAGGTGTTAGAAGAATATTGAACAATCATCGTTTCGTGAGGCAGAAATTCACCATCCATGGAAACAGTATGCTCTTTAACCATTAGATGAAGGTGTGTGTATGTTTAGATCGAATAGTTTTTATAAAAACCTCCTAGTATATTGAAGATACAGGTGTTCTTGCAAAAAAAATTAATAAAAAGAGTTTAGGGGGTTGGAGAAGCAAAAGAAAACATAAGAAAACAAGTGAAGACACTACCTTTAAAACGGGTAACTCTTTTTGATTTGAGATCAAAGGCTTCCTTGGAAAGACTTATGCCCAAAGTGAGGCTTCTAAGAGTAAGAGAGGTATGTGAAAAGACAAAATGGAAAGGGGTTGGCCAAGCCAAAGGCTTGAGAGGTGTGGGTAAGGTCCTAGAGGTGGGGACCTTTTATAAGAGGAGAGGAGGGGCACTCTTGAAAAGTTATAAAAGGGTACTTTTTTATAAAATGATTTTTGGATTTTAAAGGTCCCAAAATTATATATTTATAGGATAAGGTGATAAGAGTTCTAAATCAACCCATACAATAGGATTTGGACAAGTGTAGGTCTTATAGTTTACATTATCTTTTCAATTTATTTAAATCATTAAATAAAGAGGTAATCGCTGCATCATCATGGTGTCATAAATAATTTAATTTATTTAATTTCTAAAAATTATAAAAAAAATATCATGACATAGTAAATCTTTTTATATTTCTAATGAATATTTATAGTAAAAAATATGACTTGTATAAACCCATTTAAAAATTGTTTTAGTGAAACAACTCATGTTTGTGACATTTTTATTTTAACATTAAATAAAAAGTTATTAATGACATTTTCCTACCAATGTGGCTCCTTAGGGTCCCCAAGTTGACCCATGGATTGTCTTGGTCGGCCATGACACATCCAATAAGGGTAGGACATGTTTCAAGGTAATTCCATATTATTAAAACATTATTTTTACCATAAATTATACTAATTACCTCTAATCACGATTAAAAAATTAAAATATACTATTCACCAAAAAATTATTTTAATCCCATTGAACCACATTTTACTTCTTAATGACAACCATGTATGTCGGAATTTCGAAATTCAAAACACAGTGGTTGTAAAAATTCATTTAAACAAAAAAATCAGTGTTTTTAAGTACCACTTAGTGGTTTCACTATTCCTCAAAAATTGAAGTTTTTCAGAAAAATACCAAAAATTCACCCTAAGCTATATTTGATATTCCGAATTCAAAAATGATGTCTATTTCAAAAAATTCAAAACATATAAGTTACTTTAATTAATTCCCGTTGTCATAACAAATAGCGTGTTTTTATGAAACAATATATATTAAAAGATTGACATTAGTTTAAGTCCAATTTCAAAATGAAATTAATTCCAATGACCACTATTGGATTGAATGGTAAAAATATATTCTAATTTAACTTAAAAAACAATTAAAAAGATAATATAATTATTTAAATAAGTTATATTAAAAAGTTGTTTTGAATTAAAATACAACATTTTTCACTATTCTTTAAAAAATGAACTTTATCGGAAAAATACAAAAAATTTACACAAAGTAGATTTTGATGTCCCGATTCTAAAGAAAAATTTTATTTTGTACAATAGAACTTATAAGAGTGACCAAAACTATATTTAATGACGATTCTCCATCAAAAGGCGATTAGTGGACCTGTAGTGAAAATTAGAGTATATATGCCTAAAATTGAATTCTTTCGGTATTTTAAGCATTTATCCTTTATTGGATAAATGTAAAAACATTTAACAAACATATATAACCATAATTTAGTTATTTATATTAATTCCCACCAATACAACGGCTACGTGTTAACTACCATTTCAAATAATATTATTTTATTACTAGTGTGCAACGTAAGATTTCAAAGAAACTCTTTGTTGCGTATTGGGTACGCTATCGAACATAGCAACCCATTTAAAGTAAAATTAATATTTAATTCGTAAATATTAATAAATATGAAAATGTTTTATTCTTTATTTACCAGGGATTTTACATCCTTCCCCCCTTTTGAGAATTGCATCCTCGCAATTTTATTCACTTATCAAAATAAGTGGGGGTATTTATCCCTCATAACATTTTCAGATTTCCATGTCGCCTCTTCAACCATATGGTTTTTCCACAAAACCTTTACATGGTGAATTACCTTATTCCACAACACTTGCTCTCTATGGTCAAGAATCTGGACTGGTTGTTCTTCATAATATAGATTCTCCTCCAACTGAACTACCTTTGGGCTCAAAACATGAGATGGATCTGGCATATACTTTCTCAACATCAAAACATGAATAACATTGTGTACCTGAGATAAAATCGGAGGTAAAGCCACTTGGTAAGAAACTGATCCAACTTTTTCCAGAATTTCATATGGTCCAATGAACCTTGGACTCAACTTTCCTTTCTTACCAAATCACATCACACTTTTCCATGGTGAGACTTTGAGAAAAACATGATCACCTACCTTGAAAGATAGATCCTTCCTCTGGTTATTTGCATAACTCTTTTGCCTGCTCTGAGCTGTTCTCATGTGTTTCTGTATCAGCTGAACTTTTTATACCAACTCGTCTACCAATTCTGTTCCCATCAACTTCCTTTCACCCACTTCATCCCAAAAAGTTGGAGTTCGACACTGCTTCCCATATAATGCCTCAAACAAAGCCATCTGTATACTGGAATGAAAACTGTTGTTATAAGAAAACTCAACCAAAGAAAGATGTTGGTCCCAACTTGCCTGATAATCCATTGAACAAGCATGTATCATATCATCCAAATTCTGAATTGTTCGTTCTGACTACCCATCTGATTGAGGATGAAAAGCTGTACTAAAATTTAATTTAGTACCCAACAACTTTTAAAGGCCTTTGAAAAAGTTAGAAGTAAACTTGGGATCACGATCAGATACAACGGAGAGAGGAACTCCATGTAACCTGAATATCTCTTTAATATACAAACGGGAAAGTTGATTTAGGAAAAAAGTATCTCTTATAGCAAGGAAATGAGCAGATTTAGTCAAGCGATCAACAATAACCCAGATTGCATTATTACCTTAGGGTGTCTTCGTCAATCCCACAATGAAGTCCATGGATATATTCTACCATTTCCACTCTGGTACTGGTAAAGGCTGAAGCATCCCTTTTGGTAACTGCCGCTCTGCTTTTACCTGTTGACAAGTCAAACTCTTCACAGTAAAATCAGCAATATCCCTTTTGATTCTGTCCCACTAGTAATACCCTCAAAGATCTCTATACATCTTAGTACTACCTCGATGAACTAAAAACGGGGAACTATGAGCTCCACATAACAACTCTCTCTCCAACTGTGAATCACAAGGCACACACAATGTCTTCCCAAATCTCAAAAAAAATCATTATCAATGTTGAATTCAGGCAACTTACCCTTCTGAACCAGCTCTACCTTTTTCTGCAACTCACTGTCTTGCTTCTGTGCTTGCTTAATTCTGTCTGATAGAGAATATTTCACTGATACCTGAAACAAAACAGAAGGAAATCCTGCACCAAAAACTTCTATTCCAAAGTAATCAAATCCTTCACAAAAGGATCACCTTCCAAACGCAACATTGTTAATGAAGCATTACTTTTTTGACTCAAAGAATCAGCCACTTTATTTTCTTTTCCTGGATGGTAATGAATTGTACAATCATAATCATTGATTAATTCTAGCCATCTCAGTTGTCTCATGTTCAATTATTTATGAGTGAATATATACTTTAAACTTTTGTGATCGGTATATATTTCACACTTTACTTCATAAAAATGATGCCTCAAAATTTTCAAAACAAAAACAACAGAAGCTAATTCCAAATAATGTGTAGGGTAATTTACCTCCTGAGTTTTCAACTGTCGTGAAGCATAAGCAATTACCTGATCATTCTGCATAACGACACAGCCAAGTCCCTTCAATGAAGCATCACTGTATATAACAAACTCACCATTCTTATAAGGATGTGCCAAAACTGGAGCATTCACCAATCTTCTTTTCAGTTCCTGAAAACAATCATCACATTCTTTTGTCCAGATAAACTTAACACCCTTCCGAGTTAGCCTAGTCATTGGACTAGATAACCATGAAAAAATTCTAACAAAACTTCTGTAATAGCCTGCCCAACCAAGGAAGCTACGAATCTCAGTTACATTTGTGGGTCTTGTCCATTCTTCAACAACCTTTGTTTTTGCAGGATCAACAGTTATCCCATCTTTAGAAACAATATGACCAAGGAAAGAAATTTGTTGCAACCAAAACTCAAAATTTATGAATTTCCCATAAAATTTCTTTTCATTTAAGGTTTTCAAAATAACCCTTAAATGTCCTTCATGCTCCTCTATCCTTTTAGAAAACACCAAAATATCATCAATGAAAACAACCACAAACTTATCCAAGAACTCATGGAAAATTCTATTTATAAGGTCCATGAATATAGCAGGTGGATTGGTTAACCCAAAGGGAATAACTACAAATTCATAATGGCCATATCTAGTATGGAACACAGTGTTCGGTACATCTGCTTCTTTTACTTTCAACTGATGGTACCCCGAAATCAAGTCAATCTTCGAAAAATACTGAGCTACCTGGAGCTGATCAAACAAATCATCGATATGAGGAAAATGATACCTGTTCTTAGCAGTGATATTATTCAAGGCTCTATAATCAATGAAAAGTCTCATTGAACCATCTTTCTTTTTAACAAATAAAATAGGAGCACCGCATGGTGATGTGCTAGGTCGAATTAAACCTTTTTCTAATAAATCTGGCAATTTCTCCTTTAACTCTAAAAGTTCAGTTTGAGCCATTCGATAAGGGGGTTTTGAAATTGGCTTAGAATCAGGAACTATGTCAACAGTAAACTCAACTTCCCGGTCTGGTATTATTCCAGGAAACTCATCAGGAAAAACATCAGGATACTCATTTACCACTGGAACATCATTAATCTAAACAGTTCCTTTGTTTTCAACAATATGTGCAAGGTAACATTCATTTCCATCTTTTACAAGTTTCTCAGCCTCTTGATATGTTATCAACAGTAAGGGTTCATTCTTGTACACAAACATAAAGTCTTTCTGAAGAGAAACTTCTTTAGCTCTATAATCAATCTTAGCATGGTAAATAGAGAGCCAATCCATGCCCAGGATAACATCAAACTCTACTAGAGGTAAAACAATAAGGTTTTCAAGTAGGTTCTTTCCACAGATAAGGATAGGAAGATTCTTATAAATTCTTTTTTCCTCAACATTTCCCCCAAGTGTTTTTACCAAAAGTTCAGGAGTCATTTCTTGAGATGGTATTCCCATTTTACTAGAAAAGTTTTCAGAGATGAAAGAATGTGTAGACCCCAAAACAAACAACACACTGGCATAATCTTAAAAAACAAACAAAGTACCTGATACCACTTCATTTTATGGCCCAACATCTGCTGAAGTAGTTGCAATGGATTTCACCGCCCCTTTCTGCTTGTAGTCGGACTGCTTCCCATCACTCGAGCTATTTTTTGGACACTCTATTGCATAGTGACCCATCTCATTGCACTTAAAACATTTCACTAACTGCAAATCAAATTTGGACCTACCATCACCTTGATCATTTTCAGTGCAATCACGAGCCTTATGTCCCATCTTACCACATCGGTAGCACTTTCCGGAATTCAAAAGACATTCCCCAACATGCCTTTTACCAGATTAATCACAAAATGGAAACTTAGTTTTCTAACCATCAGACCTTTTTGAAGAATTCTTTCCTTTCTCCTGCCACCTCGACCTCTTCTTCTGCTGGTTCTTATAGAACACTTGATCATCAGAAAACTCCATTTCCACCTTCTCAGCACATCGAACAAGATTTTCATAACTTTTAAACTCACTAGAAACTAAATTCATTCAATATTTTGGCTATAATCCTGAGTAAAAACGATTGATTTTACTATCAAGGTCTCAGATAAAATTTGGAGCATACCTTGCCAATCGAGTGAACCTTTCTTCATAGGCAGCTACCGAGTCTTCCTATTGCCTCAATTCCAGGAATTGTGTTTATATCCTAAGTCGAACAACCTTAGGAAAATACTTCTCAATAAATATACCTTTGAATTCATCCCAGTCGAGAGCATAAATCTCATCGGTGTCCCTGATATTTTTAACCATCGACCACCGCTGATCTGCCTCACCCTCCAAATGGTAAATAGAAAGACTAAACTTTTTATTGTCTGAACACCCCATGACATCGAAAATCTTCTCCAGTGCTTTAATCCACCATGCAACTAGCACAGGGTGAGATGATCCTCTGAATTATGGGGGATGTTGGACCACTGACATGTTCCTCTGCGGTTGATCTAGCTGACGTCGTGCATGGATACCGCCACCATTTATCGCTTGAGTCAACTATGCCATTAATGCAATAAACTGTTCGGTTCCAATTCTGACCATCTCTGGTTGCGGATTTGGAAGGTTTTCTTCCTCCTGATGTCATCCCAACATAACTGCCTTGTTTCCTCTGCGGAAAACCATTCTGATCACAGAAATATATTAGGCGAAGCAACGTGGTAATCTTTATATTCTATATCATTTCAATCATACCATAAATTAATTTATAATTTTAAAATTTTCTAACTCCTAAATTTGTCTAAACCGACCTCTGATACCAGCTATAAGGCCCCAGCCTTAAACATTACTTAATCTTGAGTTACTTCAAGAATACATGTTGAGGATATTTTCAGGATTAGAGTTTTAAAGAATTAGTTCAAAAAACATGCATTACATTCCACATTTAAACAAAATAGTTACCTAAAATATAGTACTCATTTTTCCCATCAACAGAATCATATTTAAAATATAAAATGGATTATTTCTTGACACTTCATTGACACTATAATCACATCATGTACCTTTCCATTGACCTATGAAAAACATTTCAAAAACTTGGGATGAGCATAAAAAGCTCAATAAGGGGTATAAAAGTACGAAATGAAAACATTAGTCCATGTAAGAAATAATACTTTACTCACAAAACATAAGCACTTTAACATTCCTCATCAAATCATGAATAAATCATAGAAATCATAAGACATAAAAGTAACTTGAGGCATTCATAACATTCTTATGTAGGGAGTAACCCTCATGGTTACGTTTTGAATACCCATCACAGTATATTCCCTAAATCTTTTCAGAGAAACCTTAACATTTAACTCCTTCACGTTATCCAATGAATTGGAGAGCTATATCGGGCTCACCCGCCCTTAGTTTATCACAGAACCACCTGTCTTCATAATAATTCCCAAGAACCATAACATAATCGTATCATGTAAAACATGCATAAAGGAAACATAACATTTCCACATTTCAATCACAAGATATCAATACAACACATTGATATAACAAAAACATTATGAAAACCATTTTCAATACCAAAATAAAAGAAAAGTAATACATGGTATTTATTTTTCATTTCTTTAAAAAAAGATAGGTTATGGCTTGTAGAGGAAGCCGAAACTCAAATATTGGTCACGACGGTGGGTAAGTCGTTGTCGCCGCATACGTATGAAAAAAAACATTCCTTTTGTCGTTTAGTAAAACAAATCGTATAAAAAAAGATTCCTTTTGAATAATCTTAGAAGTCAAAGGGGTTTATACACCGTATAAAATAATGCTGTCTATAAAACAAAATATGCCTCAATGAATGGAGATTGAGACGAAGTACCTTACCTCGGGTCCGACTTGACTCGGTCGTTCTTTAACTACCTAAATAATAAACTTGAGTTAATTTATACTTACTTAAGAACCTTTTTCAAGTTCATTATTCCTTTTATATCGCTTATTACATGTCATGACCACTATGTAATTATTTAATTTAATAACGGTCGTTTTAACGATCATTGGTACTTGAGTCAAAAATAAACTCTTTATAATTACAAGTTGTTCATGTATCCATTATATACAGAGTTATAATCATGATTTAGGTATCATATATATCATATATATCCAGTATATACATGCATTTATAATATTACATAACATTTAGAGGTAAGAAATGAAATGCACCGTTCATAGAGACGGTAAGTCGTACGTACGCATGAACGCTACTTTCATTTCTATTTCTTACTTAATGGAGTGAAATCATAATGATATAAAGGTATATTATAATTAAAATATAATATAATATATAATAACATTAAATCTATCCTTTATACATACCACATATGGTATTAACGAATCAAATCACTTTGAGGGGGCGGTAGTCCGGAATTCCTAAAATGAAGATATCGTGTTTACCCATAATGGAAACCATAAAGGTATTCCATAAATGAAAAATACAGAAGATTAAGTAAAACATAAACATATTATATATCATATATTAATATAGTATCATCTTAATGTCCACCTTTTAATGTGTTAGAAGAATATTGAACAATCATCATTTCATGAGGAAGAAATTCTCCATCCACGGAAACAGTATGCTCTTTAACCATTAGATGAAGGTGTGTGTAAGTGTATCTAAAATCCATCATATAAAAACATCTGAGTATATTTAAGATACTGGTGTTGTTACAAAATAAATGAATAAAAAGAGTTTAGGGGGTTGGAGAAGCAAAATAAAACATAAGAACACAAGAGAAGACACTACCTTTAAAACGGGTAACTCTTTTTGATTTGATCTCAAAGGCTTCCTTGGAAAGACTTATGTTCAAAGTGGGGCATCTATGAGTAAGATAGGGATGTGGAGAGACAAAATGGGCAGGGTTTGGCTGATCCAAAGGCTTGATAGATGTGGGTAAGGTGGTAGAGGTGGGGGCCTTTTATAAGAGGAGAGGAGGGCCACTCTTGGAATGTTATAAAATGTACTTTATTATAAAATGATTTTCGGATTTTAAAGGTCCAAAAATTATATATTTCGAGGATAAGGTGATAATATTTCGAAATAAACCCATCCAATTGGTTTTTGACAATTTTAGATCTTATATTTAACATTATCTTTTCATTTTATTTAAATCGTTAAATAATGAGGTAATCGATGCATCGTCATGGTGTCGTAAATAATTTAATTTATTTAATGTCTAAAAATTATAAAAAAATATCATTATGTAGGAAATATTCTTATCTTTATAATGAATTTTTATAGTCAAAATTATGACTTGTATAAACCCATTTAAAAATTGTTTTAGTAAAATAACTAATGTTTGTGACATTTTTATTTTAACATTAAATAAAAGGTTATTAATGACATTTTCCTACCAAAGTGGCCCCATGGGGTCCCCAAGTTGACCCATGGATTGTCTTGGTCGGCCATGACACATACAATAAGGGTAGGACATGTTTTAAGGTCATTCAATATTATTAAAACATTATTTTTACCTTAAATTATACTAATTACCTCTAATCGCGATTAAAAACATAAAAGTTACTATTCACCAAAAAATTATTTTAATCCCATTGAACCACATTTTACTTCTTAATTACAACCATGTATGTCGGATTATTGAAATTCAAAATACAGAGGTGGTAAAATTTCATTTAAACGAAAAATCAGTTTTTTTAAGTACCACTTAGTGGTTTCACTATTCATCAAAAATTGATGTTTTTTAGAAAAATACCAAAAATTCCCCCTAATCTATATTTGATATTCAGAATTCAAAATTGATGTCTATTTCACAAAATTAAAAACATATAAGTTACATTAATTAATTTAATAACTAATTCCCACTGTCAGAAAAAAATAGCACGTTTTTATGAAACAATATATATCAAAAGATTGACACTAGTTTAAGTCAAATTTCAAAATGAAATTAATTTCAATGAACACTGTTGGATTGAATGATAAAAATATATTCTAATTTAACTTAAAAAAAAATTAAAAAGATAATCTAATCATTTAAATAAATTATATTAAAACGTGGTTTTGAATTAAAATACAAGATTTTTCACTATTCATTAAAAAATGAACTTTATCGGAAAAATACCAAAACTTTACACAAAGTAGATTTTGATGTCCCAAATATAAAGAAGAATTTAATTTGGTCCAATAGAATTTATAAGAGCGACCAAAACTATATTTAATGACGGTTCTCCATCAAAAGGGGATAAGTGGACCTTTAGTAAAAATTAGAGTATATATGCCTAAAATTGAATTCTTTTCGTATTTTAAGCCTTTATCCTTTATTGGATAAATGTAAAAACATTTAATAAACATATATAACCATATTTTAGTTATTTTTATTCATTCCCACCAATACAACGGCTACGTGATAACTACCATTTAAAGTAATATTATTTTATTACTAGTGTGCAATGTATGATTTCAACGAAACTCTTTGTTGCGTATCGGGTACGCTATCGAACATAGAAACCCCTTTAAAGTAATATTAATATTTAATTCGTAAATATTAATAAATATGAAGATGTTTTATTCTTTATTTACCTGGGATGTTATATTTGTATTCTAAAATTATATACAAGAAAAAACATGGTGAATCTAATAAAAAAAGTAGAAATATAATAATAATTTCACTAAATTATTATATTAGTATAGTTTAAAATATTTTAAAATAATTTAAATATTAAATAGTATCTAAACCATATTCATATGATAGTGGGTTTCTTCCAAATAATGATAATTTTGTTAATTAATTAGAATATAAATGGGCTATTGAGTGTCTAATGTATGTATTGACTATAAACCAACCAAATATTTCATATATTATTATAATATAAATTGTATGAAAAATTAATCTAGGAAAATTAATTCGGGGTATAATTTATAGGGCTCTATAATTAATGGATTTCATAGGTATCATTTATATAATTTAATCGTCGATAAAATCCATAAAAACTATTTATCAATTGGAAAAGTAATTATGTAATGTGGATTATAATATGGGGTAAAATATCATTATATTTTTTGTTATAACATTCATTAATTACATCTATCCAAAAATATATCACTCATAATATATGCTTATCTAATTTATAAAAATATTCATATAACTTTGGAATCCATACAGACTCTTTTGGATAGAATTTATGTGCAGACTGTCTCAGTTTGGACAAAAATTACGTAACAAAATAAAACTATATGCCAAAAAATTACAATTTTATAGACTCTATAAAAATGAATATGAAACTGAATCATTAAAGATAATTGTTAGTTCTAAATCTATATGTGTAAGAATATAGTGAACTCTTGAAAAAAATTAATTGGTACTCAATCAATAGTGGTATTTAACATATCTCCATTTAATAAACTTCAATATGTATATTAACGTATCCATTACATGTTTATCATACATTATGCATACTCATTGATTTTATTATATAAGTCAATTAATAAATCTAGTAGACATGGCATATTTCAAACTCTTCATTCAAACTCTTGAATTCATAATTTTCTTTATTGACTAACCAATTTGGATGAATATATACAATGTCCAATTTATAAGTAGATAAATACATCACATATCACTTATTTTAGAATTTCTATGAATCTATTTTGGTATTAATCTATAATATTTAAATAATTCATTCCTATCATAAATGAGTAAATTTTTTTATTTTTTATGATAAACTTGTTAAAATATCTAAAACTTATCCATCCACACAAAGATTATCTTATTTGTAAAGATAATATATGAAATGTATCCAAGTATAAAGTTTTATAAATAAGTTACTTTTTTGACCTTGGAAAATTGGGAATTATATGGGATATAATTTAACACACTGAATTTTTATGACATATATTTTTCTAATATATTCGATTTCATTGATAACTTGTGTTACAAGAACCAGTGAGTTTCAAAAAATCATGATATAATGTTAATATTTTATTTTTTAACATAACCCTTATAACATTGAAATAAACCATTCCAATATGAATATGAATAAATAAATTTTAATTTTTAAATTTAATTTTTTTATAAAATTGAAAAAAATTTATTAACAAATTACATAATTTCTAATAATGACTTTTTGTGATTAAGAAATACTATTTTTGTCAAAAAAAGTTTTTATTTGTTTTTAAAACCAAAAATGTAAATTAATTTTTTCAACTATTAGAAAATTAATTTTAAAAAATTCTATTCCTTTTAAAATCTACATGTAAATGTTATATATATATATATATATATTTTGAGTTTTCTAAAATGAATTTTTTTTGATAAATAGTTAAAAATAATGATTTCTTATAAACACATCTCTTTCATTTGAATAATATATTGGCTACATTTAATTTTAATATGGGTTTGAAAGTATATTTACTCAAATAATATATTTATAAATCCAATATAGTACATTGAAATCAATTAAATATTTATTTTTTATATTAAAAATTTCTATACTTTTTAAAATTTTCTCTTTTCAAAATCTCTTTATCGTCATGTCTCTGATATTATTCTTAAATTAAAATTTTCAACTTATTTGAAATTAATTTTATAAAACAGATTCCATTTTTATAATTTGAATAATTTATTTTATAAAATTTGATAGAAATTTTTTTTATTAAATAATAATAATGATAATAAAAATTAATTTTCATAATTAATGTTAAAATGAGATCATCCACATTACACGAACATATGTTCAAATTAATTTTACACACAAAAAAAATATGTAAATTTTTTTATAATATTTAGAATTATTAGACTCAAATTATTTAATATTTAATATTATAATTTTATTCATAAATGAAATATTACCTATTTTAATAAATTATATAGGTTTTTGTAGGGAAAACTATTTTGATAAAATTATATAAAAACAAAGTCTAGGAAATAAAATGTTTAAATTATGTTATTTTTGTGGTGAGGCTTTGGATTAACTATATAATTTTTAAAATCCATTATTTTTCAATTTTGGTGGAACATGGGGTGAGAGTTAATTCCCATTATTGAATAGTTTTGTTTATTCTCAAAAATTTAACACCTCTTCAATTATAAAAGTAAACATTCTCCACTCAATTATTTAGAAATATCAATCCATTTTTACCAAACCAAACCCTTAAAAAATACCTAAAAAACATCCTTATACATTTTATAGAGCTTATTTTCATCCTAAGTCACCAATCCTTGCATCCTTAGTAATTGATCTGAAGGATGTTGTTCTAATTTAATTTAATTGCCTTACTAAGATCTTTAGTTTCACTTATTATCTTGACACCATCATTAATGTATTAATAATTACAATATATTAACAAAATTATCTACCATATAATTTATTATGAATATTTAATAAACCATATCTATATCAGCTTCCATCAAATTGGAAACAAAATAGTTGGTCATGTGTATGAAAAACTACTACCTCACAAACCGATGTTATTTGTCTTTCCAGCACCACATATCACACATGAATATAATGAAAGGTTTAGTGTTTATATATGATATTCATGATATTTTTATACTAATATAATTTTAATATGACATATACCATCTTAGTATTCATTCAATGTGAATATGATAACGTCACTCATGAGTACGACAGATTACTATGAAATGAAGCGATGTGATTAATTATTCATTAACACTTTAAATGTAAGGTAATACAGATTATTTTAATGAATATATGGGATATATATTACATAAAAACGATTATTTATGTATGACCTACCACCTCATGGAAGAAAGTATTTCATTTTCTATCTCGAACATCTATGTATTGATATAAATAAATAAACAATGAATATATATGACATTTATATAATTTTTAAAACTATGTATATGATGGAAGCATGATCAATGTAATAGTAAAACATATAAAATCAAAACATTCATGAAAACAATGCCGTTATTACGCAAAACATGATTTTAACAATGAATTTTTAATAAACATGTAATTAAAGGCCAAAAGTAAAAAATATATTTAATTATATATAAGTATGGATATTTAATATTTTTATAATAACCCTAAAATTATTTTAAAAGAGGATCAAAAATGAATTAATGAATTTTACAATTTAGGTAAGGAAATTTGGTGTCAATTTTTCTTTATTAGGTCATACATTATTTTATATATCTATATTATTTATAAGGAATATATAAAAAACCTTTGAAAAGTAATATCATGAATTTATTTACCTTCATTATATTTTATATTTCATTTAATTTTACAATTTCAGTCCTATTATGCTTAAATATTACCAAAGTGGTAAGGGTTTTATTATACAATTTCATTATCTATAGGGAATGACAATGATTTGGCTTATGATGACTAAATATTATGATGAATATATAAATAAACTCATGAATTTTCCTCCACTATAGTTATTTCTTGAAAATAAATGTACTCCTTTAATTATACTAACTTTATCTACTAAAGTGTTCAAAATAATGTTTTTATAAATTCATGACTTTATTTCTCTCTCTCCAAATAACGTTTTCCATATTCATGCATAAAAAATTTATTTTTTTCTAACAAATATCTGATTAATTTTTCAATATATTTATAACACTAGTTTTAATTTTTAATTTTTTAATGCGAATCTTAATATCCTTTTATGAACAATAATAATTTGGATTTTACTGAAAATTTTAAAGGAAAAATCATTGTAACTTGTATGACATCTGATAAATTTCCCACCATCATTTCCAATTTTTTTAATATTTATTTATAATTTTAAAATTTTATTTTTAAATAAAAGTATTTTTGACATGTTATGGGAATTTTTATATTAAAATAAAAATTATTTACAAAGTGGAAAGTATATTTTCCTTAAGAAATGTTTAAAATAATCATTAAAATTAATTTATAATTTTCCATGGTTATTTTCAATAAAAAAAATTAAAAATGTTTTCTATTTTAAAAAGGGTTTTCAATATTGAAATTCTATTTTCTCAAGAAAGTTTCTAGTAGATATCTCAAAAACATTTTAAAACAAGATTATATCCTTTGATGTTACATTTTATTTACATGGAATATGATTGTATGAAACAATTATTATTCTTTTTATGGATGGTTTATGATTATGATGACATGATTCTTATGAAGCCTGCATCATTTTTAATGGGTTATCAAATGATGAAAAAAATGAAATTATTATGAAACATATTTTTTTCCATAGCTTATTCTATGAAAAAAATTTATCCAACTAATTTTTCCATGGGTTCTAATATGATGAATTTTTTATATTTTTTTCATAGTTTTATGTAAAATTTTAATTATGTGATAGGTTGTACCTATATCTGTATATAATTAATTGGGTAAAGACTGATATCTGATGAGATATGAAGGACAATAAGAGAGAGTAAACCTAATTTATTAAGGGTTTATGTGCATTATTGTAGTCAATGGAGAGAACCATGTCTACTAAAATGGTTTGGGGAGTGAACCCAATCAACTGTTAATGTCTATGGAGTGTACCTTGAGTAATAAGTTAATTTGGAATGAAAACCCAATCCACTATAATAGTCTTGATATTTAAGCCTTATCTACAATGGAAATTATTTTCCATGCTTATGTGAAATACAAAATATTATTTCATATGCCATTGTTATTCTTATAGATTATATTATTTTATTACTTTATGATTAATGTCTTATGAACTACCAAGATATATTCTATAACTCAAGATTACGATCTATGATAGGTTATCAAAATTTATTATCATTTTTTGTAACCATATGCTCGAGTTGTGTTCATATCTCATTTTTTTACCCTTACTATGAATATGACCTCACCGATTCTTATGTTTCTAATTACTAGGGAATGAAGACAGGTATTATGTTTGATAGGTATATGTAGGGTACTAGTTATGATGATCATAGTGGGATATGATGCAGTTCACTTATGAACCAGTTATTTATGTATCCAATATTCAAAAAGCATAAGACATAAATGATTCTGGCATGAATCATTATGTTCTGTAATACGTTTTTTTATATAAATATTTAATATCTATTTAGGATGATTTTGGGTCATTACATACAAATAGTTATGGATATATATCATCATGTGTTTATATTCTCATGTGATATGAGTCGAAGTTCAAACTCAAATAAAAATTCACACTTTCTTTCTAGAGTGAATTATATATCTCCTATGATATTATACAATCAAAAATATTATCATATCACCATAATCCATAATAATATACAATGCTATTTAATTAAGAAAAACAAGGAGACTTACTCTGAGGGGAATATATAATTTGATTTAGATGAAAAATATAATGTACACATGAGAAAATAAAACATAGGTATTAAATTTATTATTAAACTGCTAAACATTTATTTTATAAAAATCCATCATATCCACTCTCACATGTATCTAATACAAAAAAACTTAATTTTATCCTTTTATTGAACAATACCATTGGAAATGAAGGTATCATATTATCCTTCATATCGACACAATAGATATTCATATCAACCCTCTCAATGATTTCTTCAGTGATATAGTACCTATGATGTATTTTTTTGTTTCTCTAGGGTGATTTTCATTTCTATTTATGGAAAATTACCCCATGATTACAAAAATAGAGCTTTATTATTCTTAACATACCATGAATTTACCTAAGAAAATTGATGATATTCTAAATTGAAATAACTTATTTCATATCATTTGATGAGACCACATAATTTTCTACTATCATTAACTCTACCAAGGAGGGTTGTTTCGAGCCATTCAAAATAATACCACCACTTATAAGGAAATATATGATACAAATTTGATATCCATAATCATTATTGTAGATTTTGATGCAAATATTTAGGTAAACACTTACACTAACATCATCCACAACTTCAAATACTATGAAAAGATCCTTATTTTTTAAAAGTAAATGTATATTTACTTTATTGTAATATATTGATTCTCACTATGACAATATTAAAATATTATGAAAATGATCAAATAAAAAAAGACATGATGATGTGTAAAAGAATGGAATACACAATGGATTCAATTATATAAGAATAAAGAGTCCCATCAATGTGTCTTCAGTCTACCAAAACCTAATGTAATTAAACTTTTGTAATTCCTATTCCATGAAACATAATTATAGACTTATTCATGGATATTTCTATACTAAATAAATTTAGAAATTTCCAAATGTATACCTTTTTAATTTGGCTAATGTAATCTATAAGATCATTATCTATATACATTTATAAAAATTATAATGGATTATTCACTGATGTATATCATTATGAATAATTATCCCATCTATACCTTTTGATAATGTAATATTGGGATATCATTTTTTATGGGTATAATTCATATTGATATATAATATAAAAAAATATCATTATTCTTACTAATCTTCATATATACATAAGACTCATACACGATCATAATGGAACCAATCCCTATAATATTATTATTATACAAAATATTATAATTTTCTAAATCTTACTTCATTATAGGAGTTGATCATAATAACATACATATCTTAGAAATTACCATTTAAAACATCAAGATATTATTTTTCTTAAACATATAAGAAAATAAATTATCGTTATGTAAAGTTTCTTGACACCCATTTTATATATCTCATCGATATATTTATCAATTATATAAATAAATATATGAACTAAAAGTATCAATACAATTACTAAAATTGTTTCTTTATTTCCTATATCATGAATCTTTTATACCTCCATTACCACCAACAGAGTAATATAGATAGTCAATATGATGTCCATATGAGTATTTTTGTTGCGTATGGTTATTTACCCTTACATTCAATCCCTCAAGTTCAAAACATGGTTTGTATACAAATGATTAATTTTATATCTCATAACAACTAACTATTTATTATAATCAGATGAAGTAATAGTAAGTGGATGTTTTATCTTTTATACGGTAAAAATCGTTATCATTTTCTTATAAAAATACACATCTATATGTATATTAGTGAATTATATCAATCCTCGGAAATTATTATGTAACATAATTAAATTTATTTTCAACAATATCTTATGGAATTTTATTATTTTACATCTCATAAACCAATCTTATTTTTTGGTATTGAACATCAAATTGCACAATATTTTCCCTATAACTCCTAAAGTGATATTATAAATCAAAATAAAAAAATAATATTAAAAACAATCACTTTTTTCATGGTATGTTTAAAGAAATAGTATCCCATAGTTTCTTTGGGGTATATGAGAGATATGTATTTTTCTAATTTTGAGATAATTCTATCTAAAATAATACATAATTTGTTTGATTTACACTACAAATAAACATAAAATAAATGTTTTTAATATTATTAATCAATATATCATATGGTATATTTTTAAATTTATTATATGGAAAATAGTTAAACTAGAATATAAATATATCTAAATAATATACCATGAATGATTTAGAATCGTCACACAGACTCATTATTAAATGAAACATCTCTAATATCATATAATTATTATTCTTAGGCACACCATTCCACTGTGTTGTTCGAGGAGTAGTGAATTGTGAAAATAATTTTTTTAAAAGTAATCTATAAACTCAAAATTCAATTATTCCTTAGTATTTTAAGATAATGTAAATATTTTGTTTGAAAAACATTTTTTATCCAAAAACATGATTTTTATTAATAAAATAAACAAATAATTTTTATTGACTGATTTTTTTTAAAAATAATTTATTAAATATTCAATAATCTATTTAATGTTCGTGTTGTTTTTTTCTTTAGATTAGATTTTAATAAATAAAAACTTATGGTTAGAAACTGTATTTTTCTAAAAATTATTTTTCCATTATATTGGAAACTTATTTTACAATTAAGTTTGGAAGATTTTTGAATATATATTTTAAAATATAAAGGTCATTATTTAAATCATACAGTTAATATTATCATGGAGTCAATTATTTTTAATTTTTTAAAGGATAAATTTTTCTTTCAATAGAGAAAAATATTGTATTTATAAAGAATTTATTCTTTATTAAAAAAATTTACAGGTTAAAATATATTTAATATTGTTTAAAAGTAATACTGGTTGAATTATATATTTATTAATCCAATTTGGGTAATTTTTATCATTTTTTTATTTAAAATTTACAAAAAATCTAAACATTTGAAAAGATAATCTTTGGAAAACAGAGTTTTTATCATGTCTGCATGATTAAATTTAAATTATAATTTCCCACCTATTTGATTAGAATTTATAAAATTAAATTTCATATTTTGAATCAAATAATTAATATTATCCAATTATTATAAATTAACTTTTTATAATAATAAATAGTAAAAACATTTAAAATTAATTACTACTGTTCAGGCTAAAACGGGTTTACCGAGGGTTAAACTACAATGATAAGGAGTTTAAATGACCTAGAATCTTGTCCAAAACACAACTTTAGATAATATTTTTCTGATAACCTACTAGGTTCTATAATAACCTATTTTATATGATATTTTAATGCTAAAAACATGGGTACTATGTATTAATTTAAAAAATTCATTGCTGGTCATATCCCCACTTATAAAAGGATACTCACTCTCCTTTCCTATTCAGACATCCAAAACCCTTAGTTTTAGAAAATAACTGCCACAATATATTACATAAATCCATAATGTATTCCTATAATAATTATTAATTTTATCAAACTCTACTAATAATGGTTTCTTTGTAATCCTAAAGCGGCCCTCTAAAGAAGAGTTAAAATTCATTAAATTTTGTTTTTGTTTTATTTCCTCCTCCACATCCCTAAGATGTTCATATAATATACTTATATAATAACAAAACTATATAATATATACCTATTTTTTAAAATATTTATGAAAAAAATATATCCAACTCCAAATCTATCAAATGGGAATCTAAACCCATGATCGTGTATATGGCATACTACCACCTCGCAAACAAATGTTATTTTCTTTCCATCACCACCTCTCATGGATGGAAATAATGGTGAATTTAATTTATATATAATTAATTTAAGATATTATTATATTTATTCAATTTATATATCACTTACAACTTCTTAGATTCTATTCTGTGGGTGATACGATAAAATTACTCATTGGTACGACTGGCTACCACCTTGCGAAGCGACGAGACTCATTATTTACTAACACTTTACATAAAATTTATTATGGATAATTTTATGAATATATGTAATATATACGTAATATTAAATAGTATATAAATTTTACATATTATTCACCTTCCTCTCATTCCATCCATCACGAAAATGGAAATAACATTTATGTGTACATTCAATATACCATCTCCATGAATAGTGTATTTCATTTCCTATCACTAAATTTTATGGATTATATAAAATACTTATTGAACTAATATATATGATATTTATATCATTTATATAAGTCTATATAATATTAAAACATGATCAAAATGAACATACATAAAATACCATATCACAAAAAAAACAAAAAACAAAGCAGTTGTTACCCGAAACAAGAATTCAACAAGTAATTGTTAATGAAAAAGTAATAAAAAGTCATAAGTAAATCATATAAGGAATTATATAAATATACGTAATGTTAAATAATATATATATAATAAAAATATATTTATTATACATGATTCTCAAATGTTTATGACGAAATAAGATACTTGATGTAAGGGATTTTGTCTTAATTTTCCGTCTTGGAGTCATATTTAGATTTATTCACCTATCTACTTTCACGAGGTGTATATATGTCCCCTTTGACTGTTATATAATGAATTCATCATATTTATGATATTTGAAGATTATTTTGACGTTTTTATTTAATAGTTCTTATGATTTGAAAGTATCTAAAGTGGTTAGGGTTTGATTATATAATATCATTGTTTTTGGGGATTATTTATGATTATGATTTTCATGATGAAATATTATAATCCATTTCTTAATAAATTATTTAATTTTATCCTCATATTATTATTTATATGGAAAAATTATTTTTCCTTCATTTTTACTTATTTATAAATTCAATATTCCAAAATAATGTTTTAATGAAAACTAACATTATTCCCCTATTTGGTTGAAAACCCTTTTTTTCTTCTATGAATATTTTTTCTAAAAAAACCTAAATAATATTTTAATATTATAGAGAAATTATTTAATGTCATTTTCACCCATGTTTTACTATTTAGAAACAAAATGAAAGGAACATTTATGTCATCTCCCAAAAAAGATCCGTTAAGAATTTACTAAAAATGTAAAAGGAATAGTTTTTTTAATTTGTATGGAATGAATGGAATTTACAGAAATCATGAAAAATTAAAGTAATAAAGAATATATTATAATTTTAATTTTATATTTTTGATGTTATTTATATTAAAATTCTTTAGGAATTTTTGGTTTAAAAAATTTATTTTCAAAGAAAGTTTATATAACGCAATAATTGTTTCAAGTGATCTTCCAAAATAATTTTCCATTTAAGATGTCATCCTTTAATATTACTAATATTTCCTAGGGATATTATCTAATCATACCAAATTTATTCTTCATTTGGTTATTTTATTTATATAATGACAAGATGTTTTTGAAAATCTATCCATTTCTATGGGTTAAACAGTGATGGCACTTTTATAAAAAAAATTTCATTTCATGGACTTTGATATTATGAATGATTTATTATATTGTGAAATAGATATTTTGGTTTTCATTAAGTAAATGTGTTCACATTATAACCATTTATTATTCTTAGATTATAACCAATAATTATGGTTACACTATAACCAAGAACATTTGTCAAATTATAACCAAGGATTGGTGAGACCAATAACTCCCTCCATTACATTGGGTAAGATTTATATAATATGAGATATATAGGGAATGATTGGGGAGTGAAACCAGTTCAATAAGAGAAATTATACTCTCTGATGGTATTGGTAGTTAACCATGACTAATTTGATTTGTTGGGGAGTTAATTCATTCCATAATAATAGTTTTCTCAATGATCCTTGACTACCAAGGAAGTGATTTTCTATGTATTTGTGTATTCGAAAAATCTATGTATTATGCCATGTAATGTTCCCAGGGATCATGTTATTTGATTCCATTATGATTCATGTCTTATGAAATATAATGATTTATTTGATGAATCATGTTTTTCTTGATAATATATAGGTTATGGTTTTAAAATGTTATTATCATTTTCTCATACCTATATGCTCATGTTATATTGATACCTTCTTTATCTAAAATTACTGAGAATATAATCTCAATATTTATAATTATTCAATTCCCTAGGATATCAATAACACTATTATGTATGATATTTATAATAATTTTTTTTGTGAAGAACATAGTTAGAGATGATTTAGTATACTTATGAACTAATAGATTATGTATCCATATTTTCAAAGGCACTAAACCGTTAGGATCATTAACCATGTTTCTAAATTATATAATCAGTATTCATTAATTATGATGTGATTTATTTTTATGTAAATCCGAGGTCATTATAATTGGTATTATAGAAATTTTTAGTTAACATTTTGAAACTAACATGATAAAACATTAATGAGATATCTAAGGATATATCTATGGATAAGACTATAGATAAGAAAAATTATAGAAAAATGAACTAATTTATTTCAAGGATATGGATAGATTTTTAAAAGAATTGAAATCCTTATATAGAAACTACAAGAATAAGTGTCTCTAGAATAGTTTCACCTAACGGTAACAACTAAAAAATGGGTGCATTGAACCAGACTCAATTTTAACCTAGTATATGAAAATGGACCTTACTAAACACCTGGTATGATACTCTTAGGAGATATTATTTGTAAATTGAAAAATAATTTTTGAATAATCATGGAGTATTTGTATAAAGACCCTGAATAACCTAGGTTAATCCTATGGTTTTGTAGATTGAAAATAAGGTGTCTTGATTTAGGCATCCTACAAGATATTTTTCATGATAATGTGGTTCTCCACTGTAAATATTATTTATTACATATGATTTTTGGTTTTTTTCAAAGGATTGAACCAAATAGAAGTGTTTAAATTACGAATATTCTGGAAAATTTAATGATCTTCCTCCTGGGAAACCAAATTTTTTGAATAATGGAATGAAAAATCCCATTGTTATGCTCACAAAAAATTATCAATCTATGGATTTTGTTGAACTTTTAAACAAAAAAAGAAGGGGAAAAGGTGTTTTGAGTACTTCATGAAGAAACATTACCCTCCTATTAATGTTTCTCTTGATCCACTAGTTTGGACTAAGGGATCAATACTAATGAAAATATATATTATGTTCATAGTGTTTGGAACATGAAATGTTCATTTTTAGGTCTATCGTTTGGAATGTGAAGATGATCAATGGTTAACTAGTATCAAGAATAAGAGGCAAAAAATTGACATTAAATCTATATAGTTATATGATCCTAGGATCTTATGTTTAATAACTAAATTCCCTATATTATCCATATGAAAATTAAGAAGTAATTACTTGAGTTAAAATAAATGTCTGATGAATCTTTTGGTACCTATGGGGAAAATGTTCAAGAATATCAAGGTATGATTTTTCTATTATCATCCAACCTAAAATTAAGGTTAATCAATTATTCTATATCTTAAAACCACATATCTGAAGTTTTTTATCCACAAGTAACCTCACTAACTATGTAGAAATCATTTTATCTGATATCAAGGTGGAAATAGAGAGTGGTGTTTCCCATTAATCTCATTGTATGGATAAGAAAAGAAATATAGTACACAAAAGAAACTCTAAAACCAATAGAGAGAATAATATGAGGTTTCCTTCATCATATAAGTGTCAAGGAAAACATTAGGGAAATTTTACTAATGGGGATACAATATATTTTATATGTGGAGAGTAATTTCATCAAGAATATGAATAATTAAGTGATGTAAAGTTATAAAATTACGAGAGTAGATGTAAATCCCCACAAATTGCACTTCTCTCACATTAATTATTTTAGATGATGGAATTTGGATGTTATGAGAATTAATTCACTAATCCAAGCAATAATGAGGATAATAAGACACAACAACCCCAAAATAATGGAAAAAGGTAATTATTATTGAATCACCATAGCTGAAGTGAATCATGATAGTTGGGAAACACTTATCCTACACTATAGAGTTTGGAATTACATGTAAGATTATAAATGAATGATCCCTATAAAATATTTATGTTCAAAAATTAGAGAAATTTTATTTGATTATAAACATTCATTGTCTCCCTTTATATGGATTCTCTATTAATGACATTACATTTGATATTTTATGGGTGCAAGGATTAACCAACACTCCCAATGGCTATGTATTCATCTAGGATAATAGATTTGAATGGAATGAAGGGTGAATTATATTTTAGATTCATATATGTCCCCATGTAGAATAAAAATAATACTTATGGATACCATCATGGACTTATGAATTTCTGTTTTATCATAAGTCCAAAGTCATATAAACCCTTTTTAAGATTTTATGTGACTATATTTTATCATGATTGATGATATTTTCAGGGATTTTTATAGAAAATGAATTTTCTGGATATTTTATAGTGAAAAAATTATTTGAGGAGGAATTCAATTATATTTTGTGGATATAAGATTAAAGGTATCAATGACCATTATGGTTTTTCCTATCAATGTTGTTATATAAAGTATGGGTTATTGAAAATTTGGGATGTTTAAATAATTATATTAATATAATTTCACTAAAATATAACTTGTATTTTGAGACATAATGCATCGTATCTAGAATGGCCATGGGTTTTGAACACAGAGATAAATAATGATAAGGGTAGAACACCTACCACTAGATTATGTGAAAGATAATTTCTGGTCAGACAAAAAGAAATGAGATATTTCTAAGTATGTATCATGGTACATGGTATGTAATTAAGTTAAGTCTTTGAGATAAAATTATATTCGGTCTATATAATAATTATCATTATTATACTAGATGATAGAAAACACCACCAAGGATTTTTTATTAGACTCCCCAAAAATTCTAAAGGGTATAATGGTATATGGTTGGTAGTCGATTTCCATACAAATTCAACACAATTTATTGCTATCATAGAATAATTTTCTCATAATCCTCTTGATAAAATATTCAATATGGAAGTGCTAAGTTTTCATCGGGTTCCACTCTCCATTGTATCTAATCTAGATTTTAGGTTTATTATTATGTTTTTGTTAAGTATTTAGAAGGATCTTGATACACTGTTGTGTGTCAGAACAATGTATCATCCCTAGATAGATGGTTAGTTTGAGAGAATAATTATAACCTTAAAAGATATGTTGCGATCTTAATCTATGGATTTCAATGATGGTTTAGAATAACACGTTCCTCCTGTTGAGTTTTTTGACAACAATAGTCTTCACTAGAGCATTCAGATGTCCCCTTCTGAAGAAATCTATGGAATGAAGTGTGTAAATCCAACACACTGGTATGAACATTAATAAATAAAACTATTAGGACCTAAGATAATAAATTAAATAAAAGAGAAGTTTAGAACCATTCAATAGTGCCTAAGGGTGATGAAAATTCAATAAATACGTTATAATGATTATTATTAGCATGATCTAGGGATTAGTGTTAGTGATAAGGGTTTTCTATGAATTTATCTATGGAAGAGGATTATGAAATTAAAAAAATAAGAGAGAACTATTCTCTGGGTATATCACCCCCTTTTAAATTTTTGATCGTATCATGACAATAGCATATCAATTGGAGCTTCCATCAAACCCCTCTCAAGTAAATTATGTATTCCATATATCTCTCTTTTGTAAGTACAAAACTAGTCCATCACATGTAATGAACAGATAGGTCATACTACTAGAAAAAGAACTTCCATATGAGGAACAATTGGTGCAGATTCTAGATCGTAATGATAAATTTCTATGAAACAAGACCACTCACTGTGTAATGGTTTTGTGAAAAAACCAAAAGCTTGATAAATCTATGTGGAAGCCGAAGGATGTAATGATATGGAAATATCATTAGCTTTTTGTACAAAAGTGATATAATTTAAAAGGGATAAATTCCTTTTAATTGGTTTAGAATGAAGCACCATGATTTTTATGAAATATATTTTTTGAATAAATATAATTTATTTAATATCTTGCACTACATGTTATATATTTTTTAAATAACCTTGGCATACTTTTGAAATATTATTATCTAATATGATATTTAGCTCCTATCCATTTGAAAGGTGGGTATAAACAAGATTAATTAAATTATGAAAATATATGGTTTTCACATGTACATAAAATTGATTCTTTGGTGATCAATTAATTAGAAATGAAAATAAGAACCATTTGAAAAAAATTTAATATTACTTATATTGACTTTCTTTTCACACAAATGAATTTTACTTCAATAAATTAAAAAAATCAATTTTTTTGAATGATTATAATTAATTTAATATATTATATATTCAATCTAATTTTTAACATTCATCTTATGTTTTTCTATACATGATATAAGAATAAATAAAATTTTTCGACAAAACCCTATTTTTCTAAAAAGTAGTTCTTTTCACATATAGAAAAAATATTTCAGAATTAATTGTTGACAATTTTTATAAAATTAATTTTATAAAACTAAATTAAATTATTGAATAATTTTTTCACAAATATATTAGAATAATGTTTTTAGGATATTCTAAAAGGATAAAAAATCAATAAATATTGAAAATACTGGTTCATATTAGAATCATACATTGAAATAAAAGAATTTAAAAGCTATATTTTTTTTATAATATGGTTTTAAAATATAAATTAGATAATTTTTGAAATCCAATTTTGGTCCTTGGAATAAATATTATATTGAATTTATATATTTTTTAAAAACATTTTAAAATGTTTTCTTTGGAAGCCATCGTTTTCATATATGTGGGTTTAATTTAAAATTATTTTTTCTACTTCAATGAATCTAATTTGAAAAAAGAAATTACTTATTTTTATTAATAATAATTAAAAGTATATATTAATATATACTTATTTTTTTGAGTATACTAAATATAAAAAATATTAAAAATTAATTATTCTAGTTAATGTTAAAACGAGTTTACCAGGGGTAGACTAAAGTGTTATTTGAGAAAAAGAAATATTTTTTTGTAAAACATCCATTTAATAGAATTATTTAGACCTTATTAACTCTAAATTTCACAAATAAACTATATTTATCTTCTATAATATATAATATGGTTATATATTATTCTTTTCAAAAATTCCATGTGTATCATCTTCCCCGCTTATAAAAGGACACCCCCTCTCCTCTCCAATTTATATATTCAAAACCGTTTGGTTCTTAAAATTCCTACAAAAAACAATTTTCTATTTCCCTAATAACATTAATCATGATTTATTTTCATTAATAATCCATCATAAAAATCCTTTAGGTTTAAACATAAAGAGACTATCCTAAGAAGAGGTAAAATCATTAAACTACTATTTTTATTTAATTTTTTATTTCAACTCCTTCCAACATTATTTAAATATTATTATATAATAAAACGAGTACATGAAATTTAAAAATATTTTTTATGTTAATTTAATACACTATATCCATCTCTATTTTCTTTAAATGGTTGGAAAAACGGTTGATCGTGTGATCAGTGGACTACAACCTCACGAACAGATGTTATCTAATGTCCATCCCCACCTCTCATGGATGGATATAATTGTGTATTTAATTTTTTATATGATATATATGATATTTTTATAATTTTAGATTTATTATATCACATATACCTTTTTAATTTATGTTATGTGGGAGATTCGGTTACGTTGCACTTGTGTACTATGGACAATCGCCTTGTTAAGTGATGTTACTCATTTTTCACTAATTTAATACATGGAATTTAGTAATTGTAAATTTAATTAATTAATGTGATATATATTAAATATTTACTTCAAGTTTTAATTTTTGTTGTTCCTTTCATTCCATCCATAAATATAATGGAAACAAAATTCATGTGTACGACGACATACCATGTCAATAAACAGTGTATTTTTTTCTATATCTATATTTTTTTGAATGATATAAATAATTATATAATAAATATATACTATATTTTTATCTAGGTAAAAATTTTCAAGATGATTTAACCATGATCAAAATTAATGTACTAAAAATATCAAATCAATAAATACATAAAAAAGAATTTATTACCTAAAGTATGATATTAACAAGGAATTGTTTTAAAAGTCATAATAAAAGGTAATAATTAAATAATAAATGGTATGGTATATATAATTTTAATTATTTAATTGATGTGTGACAAACCTATATTTATTAAATAATAGGTTCAAACATTTATTAAGGAATTCATGACTTAATGTAACAGATTCTATCTCAATTTTCCTTCTATGATACATATGTAGTTTAATCCAGCTACCTTCTTTTATAAGGTGTATATAATGACACTTTTAAAAGTCATATCATTAATATATTTAAATTAGTGATATTTAATTTTTATTTTTATATTATTCTTTAATGGAAATAATGATTTAAGAGTTTCCAATGTGGTAATAGAGTGATGTTACGATCTCATTGATTATTGGGACTGTTTGTGATTAATCTATTGATGAGGAAATAATCTGATATATTTATCAATAAAATCAATAATTTTATTATTAATTGTTTATTTTTTGGTAATACATTTCCCCTTCATCTCCTCACTTTATACACTCAATATTCCAAATGAATTTTTTTAAGGAAAATTGATTTTATTTCACCCTTTCTTTCAAAACACATTTTTAACATCGATACTCATGTTTTCAAAAAAATGATTTAAATTTTTTTATAATATTAATAAAAGACCTTTTGAATTCATTTTATCCAGGTTTTACATTATAAAAATTTAAAATTAGACTTCATTTCGACCTCTAATCAAGGCTCGTCGTCCTTTTACCAAAAATGAGACTAGAATATTTGTTCAAATTTTTATGGAATGAATGGAATTTCCTTTTATCATGGATATTTAATGAGTTAAAAAAATTTATATAAGAATAATATTTTATTTTCAACAAAAATTATTTCCAAAAAATTATTTTATTTAAAAAAAATTGAATTTCAAATAATGTTTATTTTCCACAAGTAATGTGTCGAGTTATCATTCAAAATCATTTTCTATATAATGTGAAATCATTAAATGTTATAGAAGTTTTACTAAGGATATTATCCAATGATAACATCTTTATTTCTCCTTTAGATGGTTTATGTATCTGATGAAAAGATGTTTATGAAACTCACTCATTTCCCATGGGTTATACCATGACGAAATTTTTATAAAAGACATTTATTATCATTGTTTTTTATATGAAGAATATTTTATTATCTCGTGACACAAATATGTATGGTTTTCATTTTATGATGGGGGTGATGTTATAACTAAGGATATTGGTTATGATATAACCAAAGATAGTTATGATACTATAACCAAGGATGGTGGTCATATTATAAAAATGATAGGTGGCACCTATATCTCCCTCTGATGCATTGGGTAAATATTGATATCTCATTAAATAGATAGGATTGGAATGGTGATTCATCTCAATTCAGTAAAGGAAATTGTCCATTATGATAGTCTACAGAGTGAACCTTGACTTCAATGATGGTTTTCAGTGTGAATAAATTCCACTATGATAGTTTTGGAAATTAGTCTTGACTACTAGGTAAATTATTTTTATTCATCTATTCATGCAAAAAATATGTATCTTATGGAAATTTTATTTCAACATCGCATGTATTTATAGAATAATACATTTTCATATCTATTAATATTTATGAATATGATATTAATTTTATATTAAATGGGATTGATTTTTCAGATAGTGTACTCGATAAGAAAAAACGGGTTTCTCCATATTACATGTTGCACACAACACTGAGTTATACTGAAAAATAACACAGTTATTTTATTATTATTTAAAATGGTAGTTAAAGCCTAGCTATTTTATTCGATAAAATGAAAACAATGACTAAAATATTATTAAACATATTTTTTTTAATGTTTTTACATTTATATAATAAATTTTATAGGATTAAAATGATTATAAATCCAATTTTAAGTATTAAATACTCTAATATTTTTAAAAGGTAGTTTTATCACTTTCTGAGGGTGGAACTTTTTTAAATCTAGTTTTTTAAAATTATAAGTTCCATTTGACATAATAAACTTCTTCTTTAGAATCTAAACATCCAAATTTAGTTTGGATTAATTTTTATTATTATTTTGATAACTTTCATAATTCAATGAATACTTAAAAATACTGCATTTAAATTCAAAACTGCTTTTTTCAGATAATTTATTCACATAGATATATTCCCCATTTAATTTTTTTTTATTTTAATTAAACTAAGTTTTTATCATTTAATCCAATTTTGGTCATTGTAATCAATTTTATGTTGAAAATATATATTAAAATATTTCAATATTTTTAACGTTTCACTTTAAAAACCCATTTTTAGTTTTTTTTGCGAAATAAATATTATTTTTTTTCCAAATTTTGTGAATTGAATTTAATAAAACAGACTCCATATTTAGAATCATAATGTCCAAATTATATTTTGTGGTCAATTTTTTTATGTATTAAAAAGTTACCATGTAAAAAAATATTTACTGTAGTAAAAGTGAAATTTTGACAAGTGTAAATGTTTACAGATAAAATATTAACATACATAAAAAATAAAAAATTAAATATTTGGTTAAATTTTGAATCAACCCTAACCATCTAATTAAACATTAATTATAATCCCAAGTTCTATAAATTAATGCCACCTCTAAATGGTTGGATCTTAATATAAAATAATCATTAAATTAATCACTTGAGCCCACCTCTCCATAAGTATAAATACTAACTCTCCACCACCATATGTAACCCAAAAATCCTATAAGCTCCTAAAATAATTTTCCAAACCTCTCCTACTCACTCTCCCCACGTCCAAGTGCTTCTGGTTTCACCAAAATTTCAATTCCAATGTCCTCAATGGTATTTCAAGGAGGGGATATTCAAGAGGTAATTTTATCAAAGTACCTCTCTTAATTTATGTATTTTTCTACATTCACCTAATCTCCTCCATCCATTAGTGAATGATTAATCAATAATCTAGTATATATAACAGTTTTATGTTTATAATGGAATATATCATATCCATTTTATTTCTCACGTACTATTATTCAAATACATGAAATTATTGTCCAAGTTATGTCGGTTAATCACCTCTGTAAATATTTGTTTTGTTATTTTTTCTTTTACTGCCTTCATGACTAGTATCAAAACCATTTTTATTTTAAAATAATATTTTAATATATATATTATAACCTTTTTCGTATTCTGTATATGTTATATGAAACACACCTTCTTGCATTCCAAAATGTTGTTATACGATAATTTCGTTTGAAGTAGTGTGGACTACCAACCCCGTAAAGTGATATGACTCTTTCCAACTATACATTGAATGTATAAAGTATGTTTTTATTAAAAATATTATACCTATATTAAATTAATATAATATAATAATAATAATTTAATTATTTTTCTTTTAATATGAAAAATAAATAAAGGCATCGTTCATGCATAAATACAACCTACCGTCTCCATGAACGATGAATTTTATTTCCTATATCCAAATATTATGGATTATTCTAAATAAAAATATAATGTATATATATGATACTTAAATAATTAATATAGTTATAGATGATGGAATTTTGACCACATGGAACATTCACATCCAAACAAGTTCATTTTTGACTCACATACAGAATATCGACATAACGTCTGATATGAACTTAAATAATTATGTAATTCTTATAAACAGGTAAAATTTCATATAAAAAGAATCATAAAGTACAAAAATGTTCCCAATAAGGTATAAATTATCTTAAGTTTATTTTTTAAGAAAATAATGATTGTACACGGTGAGTCAGACTCAACGTAAGGGAACTTCTTAACCTAATTTTCATTCATTGGGTTAATATTCTTCTTCATTATTATGCAATTCTATGATTATATGAGAAATAACTTTTGATATCCAATATTTTATTTATAATATTTTTATTTTCAGTTATTGTGAATACACGTAATTGATCTATATTATTAGCAAAATGATCTTTATAAGCGAAATTTTAACTCAATCTCCATTCATTGAGTTAAATATCCAGGCCATTGTGTTTTTTTTTCAAGAATAATTTCCAAGGATATATGATTGTTTGAAATAGAATATCAACTTATATTAGATGTATTTATATATCTCAAACATAATTATGTGACTGATTTATCATTAATCTAATGATTTGATATTTGTAATGGAATTTGTCTCAATCTCCATTCATTGAGGCATATTTTGTTAATATACACCACCTTCTTTTATACAGTGTATAATCAACCCTTAGATTTTAATTTCATTAAATGGTTTTCAAAGGGAACCTTTTTTATACAAAACATTTCACTAAATTAAAATGGAATGTTTCTAACATATACAGATATAATTAATTCTCCACTATCGTAGCTGTTATTTAATATAGGGTTTCCTCTATAAGCTTTAATGATTTTAAGTAAATGAAATACCTTATTCCCTTTTTGGGTGTTTTGGTATTGAAAATGGTTTCAAAAGTTTAAGGATTATTTCAATATCTTGAAATGATTTCTTATTATTTTAAAAGATATTTTTTGAGTGAAATGTCGTTAATTTTAATCATTTTTGTTTTACAATTATATAATGGTACTTTGACATTTGATGGGTGGTAACATGATACCCAAAATATGGGTAGTTCCATGATAAACCAAAGATGGTTGGTTATGTTATAACCTCCAATGCAGTTGGTATGTTAGTCAGTTGTATGACTGTTCCATTTGTAATAATGATACGTGAAGAAGTTAAGCATATCGTTATTCAATTTAAGTATGATTATGTCCTAAGTTACCTTTTATATGTTATGTGTTCTTTATATGGTTTTTATGGTAAGATTTTAATAGAAATGTATATGAAATAATATTTTTTTAGCAAAGAATGTTTAATACTTCGTATAGGTGAAAATTATTACCTTATGATAATGTATTCATGGTTTTCATGTTTTAGAAAGGCTGACAGTTTTCCTTCATTGTGTATCTCTTACTGATCTTATATGTTAATCCTAGGTATTTTAAAATGTTTTTATAGGGAATAAGTATTATTAATAGAAAATAATAATTCAATAATATTTTCATTAAGAATAAAAATCAATATTTATTTTTAAAAGGGTTTCCTTTGGTGGAAAACATTGAAACTATTTTGATAGTACCATATTTTATGATTATGGGGTGATATTTAATAATAAAGGCCAAATTATCTAATACTATATACCCAAAAACATCCTTTATGTGAAATAAATTCAAACTATTTACCTAACTCAAGATTAAAAATGTTTAAAGTCAGTGGCTTATTGTTATGTTCTCATAGATCATATTCATTTAGTCAATTATGATTAATGTCTTATAAACTACAATCGATTATGCCATGTCTCATGTTTAGGATATATTATATCCAAGGAATGGTTTTCAAATATTATTCTCATGTTATTTCACCCTTATGATTATATTATGTTGATATCTCCCAAGACTACCCTTAATGGGAACCTGAGCTCACCATTTATTATGTTTCCTTTTTTCCATGTTATAAAAAAAATATTATGTAGGATATGTCTAATAAGTGTTCCAGTTTTGTAGAAATTAGTTGGATATGAATTTTTTCAACTATGAATCATTTGGTTATGAATCTGTGATTACGAAGGCACTAGACCTAAATGTGTCTAGTGTGGATTATTATGTCAAGTAATGAAAATTCTTCTACTAAGATATAACAAATATATAAGAGAAATTTTGTTCATTTCATGATCTCACACCATTTTTATATTTCCATTATACTAGGTATTAATAATATTATTTCATGTTATATGTATATAATGGTTCTATAAGATCACTCTTATAGAGAAATGATTGTTAGTTCTATAAAATAATATGTTAATGTATTTAATCTCTATGAAAATAAAACTTCATGTCCTTCGGTTGTGTGATAATTTATTGAATGGATTATTTAAATTCTGACGTTAATGTAATATTTAAGAAATATTTATAATTGGTCACATTCATTAGTATCATAGTAGGTCATAGTTATTATGGGATTTTTTTAGTTGTTTTTCAGATTACTTTAGTGAAAATTAGTGAAAAACTAAGAGATGAGTCTACATATTATACGATATATTGAAATGTTGGTAAATGATTAAGAATATGGTAATACATAAAAAAACATCCATTTATGTATACTTTAAGTTGATTCATTATCTTACATAGGTATACCTTGGTGTAATAACTGAAAAAATTTCATGTTGGGATTTAACTCAATTGTTACCTGGTGCACGAAAAATAGACCTAACGACACACCTAGTTTGAAAATCCTGTGGGATATTATTTGGCTAATCATATTCTTTTTATGAAACTCTATACAAGATTTATTTTGTTATTTAATAAAGTTATTAGGTAGATAGGTGTAATATGACCTAACTTATATTAAAATAGTTCGAAGTAATATTCATATAGATTGAACTAAAGGAACTATGGGACAACATAAAAATGAAAAAAAACTAGAACATTTATCATAGAATTACATTATGATTATGGTAGTATACCCATATATTTATTTTTCACTCATGTCAACCCCTTCCCTTTTATAAATGGTGGTATGCAGATGGAACCATGTGTGTGAGGGACAACCCAAAGATGACATCAATGAAAAACCCATCAGAATGGGTGATAAAAAGAGAAACATTACTAATATTTCATAACAACTATTAAAAATTATGATTAACAATGTTAACATAGGAGATGTCCCAAACAAACCAAAGTAAAAATAGATTGAGTCTCATGAAATAACAATTTATAGAGATGATGATGAATATATGTTAACTTTTTTGTACGTCAAAAATTGTAGATGAAGCACCATAAAAAATCAATAAGGGTATTAGAAGATGATTTACTTATAGAAGAGGGGGTCATTGAGCATAAAATATTTTAAATAAAATTAATACGTTTTTTAACATGATGGGATTGTAAAAAATGTAATCAAATGTTTTATTGAGGGTCTAACTCATTAATTGTGGAAAACATGGACATTTTCCTAAGTCATTACCATAAATCAAAGGATGATAACAAATATAGGAGTTAAAAAACCACCACAAATAAGGGAATAATGTGGGGCCACTTAAATTTATACAAATGGTATAGATTATGAAAAATATATACTATAATTTATATTTTTTTCATGGAAAATTTATACTTGCGACTCTACATTTTATGGATTGTTTTAAAATCTTACAATATTGATGTCTTTTATTGGATAAAATATCATGTCAAATGAGGGTTTCATTTCAAAATATATATTTATGAGAATGAAAATATTTTTATGGATCATTTTGATGGATTTGACGCAATGGAATAACTATTTCAATATATAATAGATATTCATTAGTCATAAATAGATTACCTACAACATCCTCACTATTAAAAAAATGGATGTGGTTAGATACAATCTCTAGAGTTCACCAAAGAGAGATCTCAATTCCACTTCAATAAAAAATGAAAAGAAAAAAACATATTCAACATCATCTATCAATATAAAAAATGCATGTATATTCCCTAATGTTTCCAAAGGAGTGAGAAGAACCAATGAAATAGGGGGGGGGTGAAGAATACATATCTCTTTCACTATAATTAGTTTCATGGGATACAATGATTTTGTGAAAATGGAGGCCTCCTAGTGAGCTAGGGGCCAAGAGCTATTTGAGAATTTGGTTCGATTCCCCAGATCACGTGAGACTATATAATGTGTGTAGGAAACAATTTTGGTCTTTAAAGGCCGTATTTTTGTAATATGAAGAGCCACCCAGAGTTGATATAGTGGGGCCTCAATACCCCTCTAAAATTTAACCAATGTTTTTTCAAAGTTGAAAACATATGGAATTGTGAAATAATAATAGGAGAAGAAGTATTATCCTTTGATGCTGGAAATGAAATTCAGCAACAAGATATAAAGGGAACCAGCAGGTATAGTGGTGCAAGCTACACCAGAATGGTCCAAGAGTGGTCTATATGAGGATATCAATGAGCCTTAGAATAAGGACAATCAGTCATTAATGAGTTCATCATTCAACCACTACATTACATCATAACTTATATGTTGTATAACTAAAGTGGAAGAGTGATAATTTCTTTCATGTACCTACTAAAAAATAAGGAATGGTTTTTAAGAACATAAATCAATTTAGGATAAATGGTTACTACAAGTCAAAATTATAATCTCAAAGGAAAATCAAATATGCTATAACACTAAAACATGGGTGGTATTTAACTTAAATTCTTTAAAAGAAATATAAAATTGGGATTATGATTTTTATAAGTGAATATATATGATTTATTCATCATTATGAAATAAAAATTTGACTAATATTATAGATAACCATATCTAAAATTTTGAGTAAGTAATAATTAAAATTTTTTGGGATGAAATTTATTTAAAGGTAAAAAATATAAATAATCTTGATTTGACGACATGTTCAACATAAATAAATAATGACTAAATAACTAGTTTCACACACTATACATTTTGAAAATAAAAAACCTCATTATATATATATTGAAAAACATATTTTTAAAACATTTCGTTAAAATTAGTTAATATTTAATGATGTAACCATATAACAATTTTATTAAAGAACGTAATAAAAAATGGAATATGAATGAAAAATCCATTATTACGAATCCCGTTTTATCAAGCTCATAAGGAAGGTATATTTTTTAAGGGTTCCCATAGGCAAATCCAAATCCCATCTCAAGTAATTATGATCTGAGAATAACTATGTACGAAGAATTTCAAACATGTAGATATTACCACAAGACCCATGATAACTGAGCCACCACCTAAAACTATTACCAGAGATTACATGATTTTTGTCTTATGAAGATTGAATATAGGGATATTTAAATAGAATTTTTTATTATATAAAAAGGCAATAAATATTTATTTGTACATATATATATAATTAATTTTTATACTTTTTGAAAAAACATGTTTTTTAAATTCAGGTAGTACATAAAAATATATTTTTCAGAAATTTGAATTTTATTTAATAAAAATAGGTTTATATCGACTGAATAATAAAATGATATGCTTGTACTAGGTTAATAATTAATTTGTAAAAATATTATAGTTAATATACCAAAAGTTACTTTTCTATAAAAATAGTTTTCATTATATTTTGGGTTTTTAAATACAATAAATTTAAATGTTAGGATGATAATTTTATGAAATTAAATTAGTTTTTTTGGATTTATCATGATAATATTATATGAAATAGAATTAGAATAAATTAAAATTATAAAAATAATAAAACAATATTCATGTGGACAATGAGAATAAATTAAAATTATAAAAAATAGTTATGAATATCATTCGTGAGTAATTTTATGAGATAGTTACATTTGTTATACTGAAAGTTCCATCTCTTCTGTGAAAGTCAATAGCTAAGGTTGGGGTTTCCATGTATACTCTTCAACTCCATGGGATGCATTTGATAGAATGTTTCATAACTTATTTTATATTGTTTATTCAACTCCAATAGATTTAAAATAAAAAAATATTCCCTGAAAAATGATTTTAATATTAATTTTCTAATCTCTTTGTCTAGAACCTTTTATTTTTTTCATTACTAGTTGTTTAAATGTTTCGTCGAAACAATACCTAATTCATTAGGTCACTGTATTACCTAATAGAATAAATATATAAAGGTTTATTTTATCATTCCATTCCCATATTTTATATTATTTTTCATTTAATTCTCTGAGGAAAATAATTCACATCATCAATTTCTACTTCTTTGATAAAATTCTTTCATAAATCTGTGTTTAATGTATTCTAGAATAAGCCCCTTTTTGAAAAATGAATATTCTATTTCATATACTTGTTATCATTCTATCCAGTGTTATCCTATATATTTTTTAAAGAATGATATGAATTATTTTTGGTAATTCTTTAAATTCACATTACTACCTTTTAAATATAATGTTTAAACATTGTTTATACATTATAGGATTTGAATGAAAAATATTTCAAAATATAAAAAATAATTTCTTTTTCATCACTTCATAAAAAAAAATTTCATCATCAACATCAATTTTTTTATAAACATTATTTATTTTGAATAGATAATTTATTTATAACTAATTTTTAAAAGGGTTAAAAAATCATTCACATTCTATTATAAAAGAAAAATTCCACGTCTTCTTTGGTAAAAATTTTTAAAAGGTTTTATGAAATATTTTAAATTTTCACTTAAATTTTTCTTGAAATATTTATCACCCATGAGATGATGTTTTATTCATCCAATATACTATTTTATGATATGATAAATTTTTAAAAAATTTATTTTCAATATCATGTCATCTCTTTATTTTAAATTATGTATTGTATTTTAAAAGTTAAAGTAACTCTTTCTTTTTCCACAAGTTCTTGAATATAAGATTATGGTAGATTTTAAGTGAAACACATGTCTATTAATAATTATTGGTGAGGATGTATATCTCCCTCCAATGTATTATCATAGGCTAGTATCTCTTGAGATTTTTAGACATTGAAATAATGATTATGTTTACACCAGCTTGGGAATAATGGATTTTCTTCCTTTTTTAGACGTGAACATATTGAATTTGTTTCAATTGGAATGAGAATAATTGATTTTATAATAATTTTTTCAATATGATTATTGATTTTACATATCTCCATGGTTTTTTAAATTTATTCCAAATTTTGATAGATGTATTTCATTTCTACCAAATTCCATTTTTTCATTATTAAGCCTTATTTTTAAACTAATCTGACCTTTTATATCATGCTAAAAAATATTTTGATGATTGATATGTATTTTTGTATATGTCATAAATTTTTATGCTTCCTTGAAAATATAGTTGTGATATTATATATTATATCAGTTTTTATGATTATTATTTATGTTTTATGATATTTTATTAAAATATTTTTGTATTCCTCATGTTCTCTTTCATGCTTATGAATAAAAATATTAGGATATGTTTTCCCTTAAAGAGTGTTGGAGATGACACTTTTTTATGATTCAAATACCCAAGGTATAAAAATTATTATATCATGTGAGATTTATATGAAGGTCATATATGATCATGAATATGGAGAAATGTTCACAGGTATTAGAATAATAAAATTTTATATATCTAATATCCATTACAATAAATCATTAGTTCATTGGGTTCAATGACTATTTTTTGAGATATATTATTTAAATTATGATATTAATGTATTATTTATTTCATGTTTATAATTTTTCAATCTAATCCATTATTCTTGTTCTATGTAAAAGAATGTGTCTCCCTTGCATACACACGAACCATAGCCTCAAAAAAAGTGACGTGTTTCATTTTTAATATTATATTTTATTGTATTCTAAACATTATTATAATATTTTTAGAAAACTTAAAAGAATATAAATAATATCATTGTGATTATATAATGATGATATTATTCTAGAATAATCATTTTCTTAACCATAATCACCCTTAGATTATAGTTGTTCAATGTTTGGATCAGTTTAACCACCTTCTTAAAAAATGATATAAATTCATATCATTAATGAATATAGAAAAATATATTTATATGTTATTAGCCACTAAGAATAGTAAATGTTTTGTTTTATGGTTTTGTAATATTTTTTTCTAATATTGAAAATATTAGTATTATACCATAGATTTATTAATTAAAATTTACTAAAACCAACTCATCTCCTGCTTCATCATAATGAATTTTAAAGAATATTAATATGATATGAAATTATGAAATTATAAATAATTATAAACCAAAAATTATAATAGTTATAATGATATTGAAATTATAAACTTTGAATAAAAAAACTATCAACACTTCAATTAAGAAAAGATTACTGATATGAATAAGAGGTATTAAAGTTTAGGGGTTTTATAATAAAGTATCACAAAATAAGGTTATAAAAGGTTATTGATATGAATAATTTAATTAAATAGGTTAGTAAGATAGTTATTTTTGATAATATTATGTTTATATAATGTTCAACTAAAAGGTATTAATGGTTAGGGGTTTTCATAACTCAAGTTATTTTTTATGTCATAAAAATTCTTACTAAAATATGTTTTTGAATGATGGTTTTATTATACTATAATATGATATTATAAATTCTTTTATTTTTATTTTGTGTAATTACATTTATTTTTCTCATTGGATATAAAAGTTTATCAGGTTATAAATTATTCTCATTCTCTCTATATGAGAACTTCCTTTTCCATATCCTTATTATCCCTTCCAGATAATTTTTTCCTTTATAACATTGAATTAATTATTTTCCACTTTTAAAAAAATATTTATCACTCTATATATGATGTTAGTTTCAATAAAATTATATTCAAAATATAAAAATATATTTTCTTTTCAAAATTATAGATTTATCTTCTAATTTACATTTTATATGGAAAACCAATATGTATTTTTCAAGAATCCATTACTTGTATTTTGTTTATTGTTGTTTTTATGAATACTTTCACGTTTTGGTATTGAAAATTTGGGTTGAAATTGGGTCTAAATTTCCTCTCTTAAATAAAATGTTAATAATTGTTTTTTAAAATATGTTTTAATCGTTTCATTTATATTTTTCTTATTAACATATCTAACAACAATATATTTATGTTTTATAAATAAACCTATAAGAGACTCTATAAGATAAACGTTTTGGATGATTTAATAGTGGTATAAATCAATCAAATCCATTATTTCTTCTAATATGATAAATTTTATAAATTTTATAAATTTTTTTTTATTTCAATGGGTTCTATATGGTTTGATAAATGATTAAACACAAATGGAACACATATGTATAGATGTTGATGGGTGGGGTCCTATATCTAAAAAAATGCATTGGTTATATTTCTATATCTCATGAGATAACGAAACATGGGATTTTTGGGATGTGATCATATATTAAAGGGTATATCTTCTTTGATATTCTCACAAATTAAAAGTTTTTTACTTCTTAAATATTCTCACAATATAATCTTTACATGTTCTTATGTTTATGAAAATATATTTTTTATTTATAGTTTTAAGGGAATGTTACATTTCTATGTTATATATCTATGATTATTCTCCATGGATCATGTTTATTATATCACAGTCTTATTAAATGGTTTAATTTTATATTAAATTCCTCAATATCGTAACTTATGGAAAAAAGTTTTTTCTCAACATTATTTTTAATAAGCTATTTCTCCCCTTCTTATCTTTTATCTTATGCCTATGATCAAACCATTGATGTCATGTTGATAAGGTTTCCCTTACTTAGTGTTTTAGTGTGACGAACCGAATCTGATCTCCACCAAAACCGGCACCAAACCTAGCTCGTGACAAGGCCCAAAGGGCGTTCCCGATCACCACGAGCTGGAAGAAGTTCCTGGGTAACAGAAAATGAAATTTGGGAATGATTTACTAGAGTTTATAAACATAAAACAACGAACAAATCCAATAAAAAAATCTGAATTTTTCAAACAAAATCATCTTTTACAAAAAAAATCAGAACTGAATTACATAATTTAAAACAATTATATAAGACTATAACAACTGAAGAAACCCACAATGAATATCCAAATAACCTCCACATGGTGCGAGGCACCACCCTCAAGCCATATTCACAACACCGTATCATGATGGACCGCTAAAAACCCAAACTGTTGGCACAAAATTTGAACCAAAACATGTGAAAACAAAAATAACCAAGTCTACTTAGACCCAAGGGTGTAATTATGGTGTGATACAATGCCCAGTAGGATACCACCACTAAGAGATTCCATGTGTTAAACATTCAAAGAAGAAAATCATGCATGTCTTCAAAAACATGTAATTTCTAGGCACAATTTCTTAAAGATGCAACTAAATAAAAAATCAGTTTTCAAGTGGGATAATTTAAATAATCAACACTTTTAAAATAAATATAAAAGATACCGAATTTTTTCAGCCAAATAAACCATATGCCGATGGTAAGTCTAAAGGATCTAATGAGCACAAGCGATAAGAAATAACCCCTAGGCACTAACTAGCTGTGGTTCCGAGGTACCTCGTATCTCGGTGAGAGTAACCACAAAAAATATCTCTTATCGTGAACGAGCCACTAGTAGGAAACATACCCATAACCTAATGGTCCCCAATTATCTTAATCATAGTTTAGTTAGAGTTTTAAGAATCAATCCTGCTATGTGAAGCTGAGGCCAAACCCCACGGATTCACTAGCATATTAGTACAGGTCCACCCACCTAGATACCCGGGTTTTCCTTTTGTGCTCAAACAAGTCCAACAAGACAAGAAATATATTTTTCACATGCAAATATCACATCCACAACACACATTAACCAAACAACCCCATGTACATCACTCAAGTCACAAATTCCACTTGTCATTCAAATGTATTTTGAAATCAAACTCACACCAAGATAGCCCACAACACTTTTTTCATAACTTTCACAGCTCAACACATCCTTTAAAAATTTTATAAAGTCCCTCCTAATATGATAAACATCACATAACATCCCACTCACATGTTTCAAAAAACCATTTTTATAAACAATATCCATTTTTCACATCACACTCACATAAATAGCCCACATCATGTTCACACCTCGTTCACATTTCAGTAAATCCATTATACATTTTTATAAAATATTTTCAAGAGGATACACATCACATGATAGAACTATTCACATTTAAAATGGTGCATTTAAAGTATAAACAATCCAAAATAGTTTTCAAATATTGTTTCAGCTCTTACAAAAATCATTAAACCATTCAAAACATGCATAAAAAAATTCTAAAGATTTTACAAAATCTTTTCACATAAAACCCTTTTCAAAACCATATTTCAAGGAAAAATTACACCAATACAAATTAAAACCAGAATATTAATCCCCAAAAACATTTATTAAACTACCCCCAAGTGTTATACAAACACCTCAAACAATACCACAAAAGATCCACATGACAAGCCCAGGTTTTCAAAATCACTTTCAAGAAGTAAAATAAGGTTTTACACCTTAAACCCATAAAAAACCCACATTAAAACCTAATGGAAAACCAATACCCTACCAAATCAGAATTTTCATCCCAAACAAGATTTATTAAACCAATTTCATATGTTATAAAACACACCCAAATAATACCCAAGGGGTTACACATGAAAAACACCGAATTTTAAGATAAAATAAAACTGTAAAAATAAATGCTTAACAAAATCCAACATAAAAAAATTTCCCACCACACAAAGAATATTAGGAACATGAATAATAAGTAATTCAAGAAAACTAACTCATCTAGAAATGTTTACACATGGAATCACCTACCATTTATGCCGAAACCCTCAAAACATGGTGAGAAACATCAACTGTGCCACCGCCGCACCTAAATGAAGGTAAATCCAGCCCTAGATTACAATATCTAACCAAAAATACACCAATTCAAACCATAGGTTCGAACCTCAACTTCTATACATGAGGAACATCAAGAAATGGTGAAAGAAATCATATGGAAGGGGAAGAAATCAAGGAACTAAATACTTACTTGAAACATCTTGAATCAAACGAACCAAATACACAAAAATTTTAATCTCAAAGATACCAAAACTGATATGGAGGCTGTAATGGGGATGATAAGGTCATGCGGGTACTGAGATGTGGGAAAATACAAAAAATTGATGGAGTTATGATAGAAACGATTTACCACTTCAAATCTGGGCGATTTGAGAAATCCAGAGATGTTTCTCCCAAATGTGTGAACCAAATGAGCTAAAAAGCGGCGAAACAGACAATGGGAGTGATCCTTAGGTTTTGGGCTTCTAGTAGAAGGTGTAATCAGAGAAAAATAGTAAATATTGAATGAGATATTAAAATATTAAAAATAATACATAAAGTAGGAAATGGGCTTTCGGGCTGGCCCAAAACCTTAATAAAAAACCAAATCCATCATGATTATGGATTTTTATGAGGCCCAAATGGATAGGGTAGTTTTTATATATTAGGGTATGATAGTGGAGAATTTGAATTGTTGTATCATCATGAAAAATGAATGATTTATAAGATAAACAAAATTGGTTTTTAAATCTGGAAATGGGCTCACAGTTTGGCCCAAATTTTGAAAGCCCACCATTTCTACCAAAATGCATGTGAAACCCCCCAAAAAAGAAATAATGTAAATTAGAGGAAAAAATAACTTCAAAAGAAGTCATTTATGTGAAAATTATCCCCACCATAAAACTTTCTTCCCTCGGAAAGCCACAGTAAGGCCAAATAAAAAAACCAAACCCAACTGAAAAACCAAGAAGTAATTCATTGCCATGATTCACCCCCAAAGGCCAAAATACCTCCAGTGATCATTTAAGGAAGGATTAATCTCACAAAAAAAATACTTACACCACTTTCTTGAAACGATCAAGCACATTCAGGCTTTATCCCAAATGAAAACTCCTCAAACACAATCTGAACAATACTCAATCAATTTACCTAAAAAAACAATATCATCGAACAAAGTTACAATTACCCTACTATAACTAAACCAGTGGGCACTCTCCAGTCTCAATGTTTACCCAGGGAAGATGTAGGTAGTTAGATATCTCCGAATGATAATACATATTTCCAAAACAAGACCATGGAAAAATATGAGTTACTCGTATGAAGAGACACAAATGGGCTCCTCACCGTAAGAGACAACTTAATTTATTTTCCCGAGATAGAATCAGGACACTAATAGGGGAGAACCAAACAGACTCCATAGTACATGGGGTATACATCCATTATAAATTTACAAAATAATATGCATGATACCCATGGTGGGTCTCCCCACTTCAAGAACTAACCATCTTAACCGACCGGCGTGGGCCGACACGAAAAGACCCAAAAAATTTAATGATTTGGCAAGGCATCACAGTTAGTCCACACGGTTTGGGAAACCATACACTAACTGCGTAAATCATTATTTCCACAAGCCTTCCTAGAACATGGTCACTACTAATCATGCACAAACCTCGTGCTTAGCCTGTCTATCCAAATTTCAATCCATTCTCCAAAGACTCAATGGAAACCAAAGGGGGGGAAGATATTGGGTGATGACATGGGTACAAGGTCCTCCACCTATTTCCATTGAACGAGAAAAACAGAAGAAAGATGATGAAACCATAGGTTTAAAATTTTCCTATCTTTTATACTGAGGATAGGACTTTGTACAAGGTTTTAAACGACACTGGTGTTTCCCCTGACTACGCGCCAGCTTCTCTCCAGGACCTATGGTTGGAGCTAAAAATTTTGAAGTATCTTCGGCCTCACAGTTAGGCTATGGAAACCCCTATGTGGAACTTCTTCTTTCGGTGCCACAAACGACTACACCACATACCCCGATGGGTTCACCAAGATATAACACACTGTATAACTCACTTTACCGAAACCTGACATTACACTAAAACAAGGTAATAGAAGATGCACAAACATCGCACCTTGTTTCTTTGGGTTAGAAACAATAGAAGGGCATGATACACATAAACTCCTTCCTCTAATATAGAGGATTTAATGTTTTTCACAAGGGAGACATACTCCTAACATAATAGAGAACCTCATAGGATTGCGCGACCTTCACCTTTACAGTGAAATGAGAACACAACATCACAATGCATCACTGAACATGACCTTTGCGATTGATAGAAAAAATACATGAAATGAGACCTTATGATAAGTCCCTAAATAATAGACAAGTCCAAAATGTTGACACAATATCCTCTCATGACCAAAATCCTAAAATTGCTGGTTTAATAAGAACTCTTGCTTCAATGAAACTATGAACAACCTAGAGGCCCTCTTAGACACCATCGAGACACTCATCCACACTAACAACACCAGAACACTTCCACCTTCGATGAATCAGAAAAATTAAGAAACTAAGGTCCCATTCAACCTTCCACAAGAACTATCCCACTAAAATAGGATTAAAAAATCAACAAAATGAATGGGTTTAGACTCAATCAAAAAATATCGCTAAATTATTCCTTATATTGATCAACTGGAGGAATTTTCCAATGGCGAAACAATATGGGTTGCACTTCAGTTATGCATTAACCCTTAACGGGGACGTACCTTATCCAATGAAAGAACCCCAAGAACCAAACAAGCTGGTCTATTGTTTAAAACATTCCAAAAACTAGATCCAAACACATGACGGTAACCACCATAAAGGTGTCCTGAAACATATCTCAGAAGAGACTATGTAACGACCCGACCCTAGTTACCCAGAGTCGGTGCATTACTTCGTAACATTGGAATGATCACAAGAGAGATCAAATCTCGAAAGACCGATTGGTTTAGTAGCCTTGGAAACACTAGATATATTCATAAGTTTTACATTACATCATAAAATGAAAAACTACTACAACAACATAATGTCTCCATAATCCACACTACTATCCCCTCATAATATCCCTGCAGGTCATTCATAATTTACTTTTTCACATCCTGGGGAAAAATAAAACATAGAAAAGGGGTGAGCTCAAATGCCCAGTAAGGATAACAATATAGCGGAAACTTTCATAAATTAGAATAAACATTTAAGGCAATGCATTACTAAAACAAAAGCCTTTTAAAATTGAACTTCAACATGGTATGGCAAAAGTAAAATGAAATAATTCCATTTACTTATTCACATGGATATTCTACTAATCGAATAATCACATGCAAAAATCAATAACCACTTTCATAATGTTGGAATGCATAATGCCAGACTATCATAACCACATAGCCAAGGCGTCGTGCCAAGACTACAAATAAGATTTTGTCAAGGCCTTGTGCCAAGACACTAGTTTGTCTCATGAGACCTACCGATGCATCTAGGAGCTATAGCGGGCTCCACCCGTCACTTATTAAGTCCAATGCATTCCCATATGAAAAGGTTTAAACATAACATAAACATTCGTATTAAAACTAGCATACGAAATGTCAATACTTTCACAATAAACTATGAATGGTATAAAAATAGCACATCCACAGTCAAACATATCACAAAACCTTCAATACAATATAGAAGTTTTGTATCATAATAAATCAACTTCAAATAATCTTAAAATCCATCAAAGGATGTTGACATAGATGAAATCAAAATTCTTTTTAAAGAAATATCTCCTTTTATTTTGAAATCATTTAAGATACATATAAAATAAAACATTTTCTTTGAAAATATTCTTATAATCTTGTAAGGAAAGCTTTGAAGATTTTATAACGGCGTAAAATAACCGCACCCGCCGTATAAGTTAAAAAAAACATTCTTACCTCAATTCTGTCGAAAAGGTTAAAAAGGACCTTGTTTTGAAAACGACGGAAAGATTCCTTTATAAACCTCTTATAAAAAGTCAAAAAAGGGTATAAATGACTTTAACCCATATTCTTGTAAATAGTAAAAATGTTTTGAAATACATTTTTAAGAAACATGGATGTGGATGATAAAGATATCCCAGTAGATTATTACATATAAACAACCTCGGATAATGAAGAGATTGTGAAATAACCCTTAACTTGTACTTTTCCTTGGTTGTGGTAGGTTAACCTCCTGTATAATGGTGAAATAATTGTTATTAAATTATACAAGAATCATATACATTAATATGATATCATATATGATCTTTTAATATTGATTTGATAATAATATCTTAGTATTATCGTTGTTTCGGGTGTTAACTTACTTGTTTTCTTTCATATGTTTTGTTACGTAAGACATGTTTGTAAAGGATAGGTTGTATATTATTCATATCCAGAATGATATCAAGTCCTTAAACATCATTTTTAAATCATAAAATGATAATTACGCTTTAATGGTTACGATGGAGAATGAATCTCATCGCGTTCGTGGAGACGGTAGTCCGTACGTACGCACGAGCGACAATATCATTCTTTTGATATTAAAATAATATATAAATGGATGGTATATCATATATACAGAATCATTAACATGTTATATTTATTATTTACATGAGTTACACATCATTATTATACCCATCCAAATAATATTATATTGAATAACAATTACACCACGACGTGGAGACGGTAAGCCGTACGTACGCACGTATGGTGACATGTTATTCAAAGGGTGGATAGAATACTGAATATGATTGTACCATATTTATAATAACATCACAGTATATGTGAGATACTGGAGTTATTATTTCAGAATGGTAAGAACAAAGGAAGAAGAAGTGGAAGAAGAAATGAACTTAGAAAAGGGTGGTGAGATCATTACCTCTTCTTCGGGTTCTTCCTTTTGATTTGATCAAAAGGGCTCCTTAGGTTGGCTTTCTGATCAAACTAAGGCCTCTATGTTGTAGTGAGGGATGTTGGGAGAGTATTTGGGCAGAGTTTGGCCGAACCAAAAGGCTTTGAAGGTGTGAAGAAAAGAGAAGGAGGAGTGCCCTTTTATAAGAGGGGTGAGGGGCACCTTTGGAAAAGATAGAAATATTAATTTATAATAAATTAATATTCGGTTTCTAATGGCTCCAAAGTTGATTATTCAAAGGTTAAGGTGGGGATAGGTCGAAAACCACTCAACCAATAGAATTTAGACAGGTTTGGGTACTTATATTAACCTTATCTTTAAGTATTAACTCTAAGTTAATTAGTTTCACTTTTACAATGTCTCTTTGTATTTTTATATAATATGGTTAATAAACTTACTATATACATCCAAGAGACCCCCAAGTGGTCCATTAATGATTCACCTATCATAATATAAGTCTCTTGGCCGAACCTTAGATTTTTAGGAATTTAATATCAATTAATAATATAATATTTGTTTTAAGAACTCTTTTATGTCAATTTTGACACTATTCAATAGTTGATTTTTGTGAAACTCATAACAGATTGATTACTTAGAACAAAGTCAATTAAATCAATCCTAATATCTCATATTATCCTAGAAAATTAGTTTAATTCATTAAAAGTTTCATATTATATTTATTTGGGTATTTATAATATCAATTATTTTAATTTTTCACTATAATAGTAATTACTGCATCATCATTGTGTCATAAATAAAATAAATTATTTAATGTCTAAAAATTAAAAATAAAACATCATTATGTAGGAAATCTTTTTATCTTTCTAATTAATATTTATAATCGAAAATCCAACATGTATAACCCTATGTAAAAATTGTTCTTCTAAAAGATGTATGCTTGTGTCATTTTTGTATTCATTTTGACTTAATTAAAATAAAGTGTCATTATCACTTACAAGTGGCTCCAAGGGGTCCCCAAATTGACCCAAGGATGCCCATGGTCGGGTATGTGTCCACCAATAAGGTTAGGACACGTTTTAGGGTAATTTTGTATTATTATAATATTATTTTTTTAACCCTTATTTACCGGATTTACCCTTTAACCATGGTAAATAAAATATTTACCGCAGTAATTATTCAAAATGTCTAAAAATAAAAGTTACCTATTTACACAATTTGAACATCCTGATTCCAAATATGGAATCCATTTTCCTAAATTCAAAACACAGAAGTGGAAGAAATTAATTTAAAATTAAATCCCGCTGTCAAAACAAAAAGCGTGTTTTTAAGAGATAATAACTATTCAAAGATTGACACTTGTTTATGTTCGGTTTAATTGTAAAATTATGTCCAATGATAAACATTAAATTGAATGGTAAAAATATATTCTAAATATACTTTAAAACCACTCAAATTCATAATTTATCACTATTAATTATTTTGATTTAAAAAGTTGTTTTTAATTAAAATTTAGTAATTTTCACTATTCATCAAAATATAAAAGTTATCCGAAAAGTACCAAAATTTCACCCTAGGGTAATTTCGATATTCCGAATCCAAAAATGAAGTCCATTTTGAAATATAAAATATATATGATTTCAAAAAGTAGGTATTACTATTCACAACGGCTAGTTTAATTAGTTGTGGTGTGTGTTAGAACTCGAGGTTGCGTACAACACACGCTATCGCATTATTCGAAGGGAAACGTACCGTAGAAGCTTGGGGTGTTACATTCTCCCCTCCTTCAAATAATTGCGTCCTCGCAATTTCTAGGGTATTACTGCATAAAAAGACTCGGGTGGTTCTTCATCATAAGTTCCTCGGGTTCCCACGTTGCCTCTTCCATCTTATGATTCCTCCACAAAACTTTAACCAGACGCGTCGTCCGGTTTCTCAGCACTTGTTCTCTCGTATCAAGAATCTTGATGGGCTCTTCGCAATAAGACAGATCGGGTTCCAGTTCTAAATCTTCATAGGTGAGTACATGCGTCAGATCAGGCATGTATTTCCTCAATAGAGATACGTGGAACACATCGTGAACTTTGGAGAGACTTGGCAGCATTGCCAATCGGTAAGCTACAGCCCCAATTCGTTCTAGAATTTCGAAAGGTCCGATGTACCTGGGACTCAATTTACCTTTCTTACCAAAACGTATGACTCCCTTCCACGGAGATACCTTCAGGAAAACATGATCACCGACTTGAAATTCCAAATCCTTCCTTCGATTATCGGCATAGCTCTTCTGCCTACTTTGAGCTGCTTTGATGTGATTTTGGATTACCTTTACCTTTTCCATCGTTTCCTCCACCAGTTCTGGACCTACAAGTTTTCTTTCACCGACGTCATCCCAACAGGTTGGTGTACGACATCTCTTTCCGTATAACGCTTCATATGGTGCCATCTGTATACTCGAATGGAAGCTATTGTTATAGGAAAATTCTACTAGTGGTAAATATTGATCCCACATACCCTGAAAATCAAGTGAGCAAGATCTCAACATGTCTTCTAAGGTCTGAATAGTCCGTTCTGATTGTCCGTCTGTCTGAGGGTGGTAAGCAGTGCTCAAATGAAGTTCAGTATCCAGGGATTTCTGAAGACTTTTCCAAAATCTTGAAGTAAAACGGGGATCACGATCAGAAACAATCGATAGGGGTACTCCATGAAGTCTCACAACTTCATTAATATATAGTCTTGCTAGACGTTCCAGGGGTAGATCTTATCTTATAGCAAGAAAATGTGCTGACTTGGTAAGACGATCAACAATAACCCATATTGCATCGTTCCTTCTAGGAGTCTTTGGTAGCCCCATGACAAAGTCCATCGTAATATTGTCCCATTTCCACTCCGGTATGGGAAGAGGTTGCATGACTCCTCCAGGCTGTTGCCTTCCAGCTTTCACTTGTTGACAAACCATACATCTTGACACAAAATCAGCAATCTCCCTCTTCATGTTGTCCCACCAAAAATGTTCCTTCAAATCTCTATACATTTTGGTGCTCCCAGGGTGTATAGAGAAATTGGAACTATGAGCATCATCCAGCAATTCCCTTTTTAGATCAGGTATATTGGGAACACAAAGTCTCTTCCCGAATTTCAAAATTCCACCTTCATACGCAAAGTCTCTCAATCTCCCATCATTCACAGCTTTAATCTTCTTCTGAAATTATTCATCATCGGTCTGAGAACTCTTAATCCTTTCTAGTAAAGATGGTTTGGCAACCATTTGAAAAAGCATTGATGTTTCACCTTCCCTGGTTATTCCCATGTCCATCTTCACTAGATCCATGAAAATTGGATCCCTTTCAATTCTCATCATGTTCAGAACTCCATGGTCTTTTCTGCTCAAAGCATCTGCCACCTTGTTTGCCTTCCTCGGGTGGTAGTGTATCGTACAATCATAATCCTTGAGTAATTCAAGCCATCTCCTTTGCCTCATGTTGAGTTCTTTTTGTGAGAAAATATACTTCAAACTCTTGTGATCAGTATAAATCTCACATTTTTCACCATAGAGGTAGTGCCTCCATATCTTCAAAGCAAAGATCACAGCTGCTAACTCAAGATCATGAGTAGGATAGTTTTGTTCATGAATTTTCAACTGTCGTGATGCATAGGCAATAACTCTATCATTCTGCATAAGGACACAGCCAAGTCCTTTCTTCGATGCATCACTATAAATAACGAACCCATCATTCCCCGATGGTAGAGTCAATATAGGAGCATTGACTAATCTTCTCTTCAGTTCTTCGAAACATTCTTCACACTCTTTTGTCCAAACAAATTTAACCCCTTTACGTGTGAGCTTCGTTAATGGGTTAGCCAATCGGGCAAAATTCTGGACGAAACGTCGATAATAACCTGCCAAACCAATAAAACTACGTACCTCAGTTATACTCGTAGGTGCTGGCCATTCTTGGATTGCCTTGGTCATAGAAGGATCAACAGAGATTCCATCTTTAGAAACAATATGGCCAAGAAAAGAAATCTCCTGAAGCCAGAATTCACACTTGCTAAACTTCCCATATAATTCATGCCTCCTCAGAGTCTTCAAGATAATACGCAAGTGATTTTCATGATCTTCGTAGGTTTTGGAGTATACCAATATATCATCAATAAATACCACCACAAATTCATCGAGATACTCCTTGAAAACTCTATTCATCAGATCCATGAATACAGATGGTGCATTAGTCAATCCAAACGGCATTACAGTAAACTCGTAATGCCCGTACCTGGTTCGAAATGCTGTTTTCGGAATGTCTTCCTTCTTCACACACAACTGATGGTATCCAGATCGAAGGTCAATCTTTGAAAAGTATTGAGCTCCATGCAGTTGGTCAAATAAATCATCAATACGAGGTAGGGGATACTTGTTCTTTATTGTTATAGCATTGATCTCCCTGTAATCGATACATAACCTCATAGATCCATCTTTCTTTTTAACAAAAAGAATAGGGGCTCCCCATGGAGAAACACTAGGGCGAATAAATCCCTTATTACTCAATTCCTCTAGTTGTTTCTTTAGTTCGACTAGCTCTACAGTGGCCATTCTATAAGGGGTCTTCGATATAGGCCTTGATCCAGGAATTAAATCAATGGAAAACTCTACTTCTCGTTCTGGAGGATGTCCAGGTAAATCTTCCGGAAATACATCTACAAATTCTTTCACAATAGGTACATCCTCTATTTGAACATTTCTTTCCTCACCGACAGTTATTTCATTCTCTTCCTCCCCGATAATTGAATTAAGTTGAGCTACAGGGGGTGGATTTAAATAAGAATTAGGTGGTGACGATTCTGCTCTAAAAATAAGGTGCTCCTTATCATTATCATCAAGAATCGTAACCTCTTTCTTCTTACAATAAATCTTCGCATCATAGTCCGAAAGCCAGTCCATACCGAGGATTATATCAAACTCAATCATAGGTATGACGATGAAATCAGCAGATAAAGAAAATTTATGTGCTCTAATGGGGACTGATTCACAAAACTTTGTTGCAACGATACTTCCCTTAGGAGTTTTAACTGACAACTCCCTTATTAAATCAAATTGGAAATATCTAATTTTCTTAGCAAACTGGGAAGATATGAAACAATGCGATGATCCAGAATCAAATAATGCATTTGCTAAACTTGAGGAAACCATTAAATTACCTGCCACCACGTCTTTCGGAGCTTCTACCTCAGCAGTAGTGATAGCATAAGCCTGGCCTTGATCCCTTGGCATTTTCTGAGGTAAGTTATCCTGACGCTTAGGACATGCATTTGCATAATGCCCCATCTCCCTGCAATTGTAGCACTGAACGTTGGTAGCTTCCTTCTTCCCCTTGCAATCATGAGCTTGGTGGCCTTTTTCACCACACTTGTAACAGACTCCCATTCCCTTCAAGCAAGTACCGGGATGTTTCTTCCCGCATTTACCACAAGATGGATATTCAACCTTTCCCTTCTTCCCCTTATTTCCATTCCCAGATTGATCAGCAGGTCTCTTCTTCTCTTTCTTCGCTTTAAAGTCATAAGACTTAGAGAATTCTTTTTCGGTCTTGATAGCACATGAGACAATGTCTTCGTACGACGAAAAGGATTGTGAGACTAATGCTCGACGGAGAAATGGTTTTAACCCATCAAAGAAACGATCAATCTTACTTCTTGGGTTGCGAATATAATCTCCAGCATACCTCGCTAACCTTGTAAAGTTAGCCTCATACTTTGTGACATTCTCATCCTCCTTTTGTCTCAGACTCAGAAATTGTCTTTCCATATCTGCTCGATGGTCGCGAGGAAAGTATTTTTCTAAAAACAGATCTTTGAACTCCCTCCACTCCATATTTGACACTTCATCATCTTCTTTCGTATTTTGAATCAATGACCACCATTGATCAGCATCTCCAGTGAGGCGGTAAACTGCCATGATAACTTTTTCCCTTTCACTGCTCCCCAAAGCCTGAAATATTTTCTCTAGGGAAAATATCCATTGCTCAGCTACTAAGGGATTTGTATTCCCATTGAACGTTGGTGGTTGTTGTCTCATGAATCGATCTAACATTGATCCTCCACGCTGCGGATCAGGGTGCTCCATACGGGTAAGGTTATTATTCATAACCTGAGTAAGTTGTCCCAGTACGGTGATTAGCTGATCAGCACCAGTTGCATCACCAGCCCCACTATAATTATCTTGAGCAGGAGGGCAATCCCTACATGGAGTGCGTGCATTGATACGGTTTCCATTTCTTCCACTAGGCGCCATTTCTAAAAAAAATGGCATAAACTAGATCAGTTTATGCATCAAAATACATAATCCCATACTTATAAAACACTTAACATAAATTGAACTATTTATGGATATAATCCATAATCATAAAAATGTTTTCTTTGAGGAAGTATATTCATAATGATTTGTAAAGAAAATGAGAGTTATCCTAAGCATATCCCCCGGGAGTGTCGTAACCAAGAGTGCAGCAAGGCCCGTTGTCGTGCACCAGTTCCCGTTCGAGTCTAGCTCAAAGCGGTGTTTTCGGGTTTTACCCCTAGGTACATCTGTGCCAGAGCCGCCTCTACCTGCTCGTATCCAGACAGGGATGTATTGCTCGGAAAACTCACAAAGTCTTTACAATACCAAAATTCTAGGAAGTTCTTCTATACTAATCCTCAAAGTTCATCTTAGGTCTATGTGCTCTAATCAGAGTTTATCTAAATCTAGCTTCCAAGGTTTGTACTAAACTTCCTCTGATACCAACTGTAACGCCCCGACCCTAGTTACCCAGAGTCGGTGCATTACTTCGTAACATTGGAATGATCACAAGAGAGATCAAATCTCGAAAGACCGATTGGTTTAGTAGCCTTGGAAACACTAGATATATTCATAAGTTTTACATTACATCATAAAATGAAAAACTACTACAACAACATAATGTCTCCATAATCCACACTACTATCCCCTCATAATATCCCTGCAGGTCATTCATAATTTACTTCTTCACATCCTGGGGAAAAATAAAACATAGAAAAGGGGTGAGCTCAAATGCCCAGTAAGGATAACAATATAGCGGAAACTTTCATAAATAAGAATAAACATTTAAGGCAATGCATTACTAAAACAAAAGCCTTTTAAAATTGAACTTCAACATGGTATGGAAAAAGTAAAATGAAATAATTCCATTTACTTATTCACATGGATATTCTACTAATCGAATAATCACATGCAAAAATCAATAACCACTTTCATAATGTTGGAATGCATAATGCCAGACTATCATAACCACATAGCCAAGGCCTCGTGCCAAGACTACAAATAAGATTTTGTCAAGGCCTTGTGCCAAGACACTAGTTTGTCTCATGAGACCTACCGATGCATCGAGGAGCTATAGCGGGCTCCACCCGTCACTTATTAAGTCCAATGCATTCCCATATGAAAAGGTTTAAACATAACATAAACATTCGTATTAAAACTAGCATACGAAATGTCAATACTTTCACAATAAACTATGAATGGTATAAAAATAGCACATCCACAGTCAAACATATCACAAAACCTTCAATACAATATAGAAGTTTTGTATCATAATAAATCAACTTCAAATAATCTTAAAATCCATCAAAGGATGTTGACATAGATGAAATCAAAATTCTTTTTAAAGAAATATCTCCTTTTATTTTGAAATCATTTAAGATCCATATAAAATAAAACATTTTCTTTGAAAATATTCTTATAATCTTGTAAGGAAAGCTTTGAAGATTTTATAACGGCGTAAAATAACCGCACCCGCCGTATAAGTTAAAAAAAACATTCTTACCTCAATTCTGTCGAAAAGGTTAAAAAGGACCTTGTTTTGAAAACGACGGAAAGATTCCTTTATAAACCTCTTATAAAAAGTCAAAAAAGGGTATCAATGACTTTAACCCATATTCTTGTAAATAGTAAAAATGTTTTGAAATACATTTTTAAGAAACATGGATGTGGATGATAAAGATATCCCAGTAGATTATTACATATAAACAACCTCGGATAATGAAGAGATTGTGAAATAACCCTTACCTTGTACTTTTCCTTGGTTGTGGTAGGTTAACCTCCTGTATAATGGTGAAATAATTGTTATTAAATTATACAAGAATCATATACATTAATATGATATCATATATGATCTTTTAATATTGATTTGATAATAATATCTTAGTATTATCGTTGTTTCGGGTGTTAACTTACTTGTTTTCTTTCATATGTTTTGTTACGTAAGACATGTTTGTAAAGGATAGGTTGTATATTATTCATATCCAGAATGATATCAAGTCCTTAAACATCATTTTTAAATCATAAAATGATAATTACGCTTTAATGGTTACGATGGAGAATGAATCTCATCGCGTTCGTGGAGACGGTAGTCCGTACGTACGCACGAGCGACAATATCATTATTTTGATATTAAAATAATATATAAATGGATGGTATATCATATATACAGAATCATTAACATGTTATATTTATTATTTACATGAGTTACACATCATTATTATACCCATCCAAATAATATTATATTGAATAACAATTACACCACGACGTGGAGACGGTAAGCCGTACGTACGCACGTATGGTGACATGTTATTCAAAGGGTGGATAGAATACTGAATATGATTGTACCATATTTATAATAACATCACAGTATATGTGAGATACTGGAGTTATTATTTCAGAATGGTAAGAACAAAGGAAGAAGAAGTGGAAGAAGAAATGAAATTAGAAAAGGGTGGTGAGATCATTACCTCTTCTTCGGGTTCTTCCTTTTGATTTGATCAAAAGGGCTCCTTAGGTTGGCTTTCTGATCAAACTAAGGCCTCTAGGTTGTAGTGAGGGATGTTGGGAGAGTATTTGGGCAGAGTTTGGCCGAACCAAAAGGCTTTGAAGGTGTGAAGAAAAGAGAAGGAGGAGTGCCCTTTTATAAGAGGGGTGAGGGAAACCTTTGGAAAAGCTAGAAATATTAATTTATAATAAATTCATAATCGGTTTCTAATGGCTCCAAAGTTGATTATTCAAAGGTTAAGGTGGGGATAGGTCGAAAACCACTCAACCAATAGAATTTAGACAGGTTTGGGTACTTATATTAACCTTATCTTTAAGTATTAACTCTAAGTTAATTAGTTTCACTTTTACAATGTCTCTTTGTATTTTTATATAATATGGTTAATAAACTTACTATATACATCCAAGAGACCCCCAAGTGGTCCATTAATGATTAACCTATCATAATATAAGTCTCTTGGCCGAACCTTAGATTTTTAGGAATTTAATATCAATTAATAATATAATATTTGTTTTAAGAACTCTTTTATGTCAATTTTGACACTATTCAATAGTTGATTTTTGTGAAACTCATAACAGATTGATTACTTAGAACAAAGTCCATTAAATCAATCCTAATATCTCATATTATCCTATAAAATTAGTTTAATTCATTAAAAGTTTCATATTATATTTATTTGGGTATTTATAATATCAATTATTTTAATTTTTCACTATAATAGTAATTACTCTATCATCATTGTGTCATAAATAAAATAAATTATTTAATGTCTAAAAATTAAAAATAAAACATCATTATGTAGGAAATCTTTTTAGCTTTCTAATTAATATTTATAATAGAAAATCCAACATGTATAACCCTATGTAAAAATTGTTCTTCTAAAAGATGTATGCTTGTGTCATTTTTGTATTCATTTTGACTTAATTAAAATAAAGTGTCATTATCACTTACAAGTGGCTCCAAGGGGTCCCCAAATTGACCCAAGGATGCCGATGGTCGGGTATGTGTCCAACAATAAGGTTAGGACACATTTTAGGGTAATTTTGTATTATTATAATATTATTTTTTTAACCCTTATTTACCGGATTTACCCTTTAACCATGGTAAATAAAATATTTACCGCAGTAATTATTCAAAATGTCTAAAAATAAAAGTTACCTATTTACACAATTTGAACATCCTGATTCCAAATATGGAATCGATTTTCCTAAATTCAAAACACAGAAGTGGCAGAAATTAATTTAAAATTAAATCCCGCTGTCAAAACAAAAAGCGTGTTTTTAAGAGATAATAACTATCAAAAGATTGACACTTGTTTATGTTCGGTTTAATTGTAAAATTATGTCCAATGATAAACATTAAATTGAATGGTAAAAATATATTCTAAATATACTTTAAAAACACTCAAATTCATAATTTATCACTATTAATTATTTTGATTAAAAAAGTTGTTTTTAATTAAAATTTAGTAATTTTCACTATTCATCAAAATATAAAAGTTATCCGAAAAGTACCAAAATTTCACCCTAGGGTAATTTCGATATTCCGAATCCAAAAATGAAGTCCATTTTGAAATATAAAATATATATGATTTCAAAAAGTAGGTATTACTATTCACAACGGCTAGTTTAATTAGTTGTGGTGTGTGTTAGAACTCGAGGTTGCGTACAACACACGCTATCGCATTATTCGAAGGGAAACGTACCGTAGAAGCTTGGGGTGTTACAGACTACTAACCGACCCTTCTACCCAACGTTTCGTCTAAACACAAACCCAAAACACGGTTCAAACAAGAGGGGTTCTTGAATTCAAAACATCCCACAACATCAAAATTTAAAAAAACACATAATTCACACCATCCCAAAACATTCATCAGGACATCATGTTTTCCTTTAAAAAAATTCCTTTGAAAACAAACGGTTCAGCGACTAGAGTATCTACCAATGGTACCCCATGGGCCTTACACATGCATGTTTTTGTACCACACCATGAACCCTCCTCATATCCATGAAATAACTCATATATTAATTCCATTAACGATCCATAATCCCCTATAACCCCATGCATGTGGTCTCTCATGGAAATACCAAAGGTTATAACAAAAATCCTTCCCACCTTTCAAAACCAAAACAATCAACAAATACTTCCTTTTCTCAAGACCGCTAACCATTGAATAAAAATCCCAATATTTCAAATAAATACTCACTTTAAATTCATATACATCAATTTCAAAACATCTCATCCCATTAAAACACCCTTTTATTTTTTAGAAAATTCTATTGGAAACACTTTTTCAAAACCAAATTCAATATAGTTCTTTCTTTCAAAAGAGGTGTAAGAACACTATTTTACATTTCAAAAAAATTCTGAAAATTAATTTCCACCATTTCATAAATAGAGCCACTCCTTCTTTACTTGAAAATCATTTCACAAAAACTTTATGCTTCTTAAAACCAAGTCACTTTAAAACCAAAGTTCCAAGATTGCAAAACTAAAACACAAAACAAAGCGAGAGGAAACTAGTTTCAGTGGGTGACTTGGACATATGGTTGGAGGCCATATACCAATCACTTCACTATCAAAGAGAGTGTTCTAGAAAATATCCCCAACACCACAAGGCTTTCCAGGCCTTGTGATCTCACTGATACAATTAACCCAACTCTCTTATATTTCCCCTAATCATCATCAAACCAAGAAAACCAAAGGACTTAGATAAATCCCAAATTACCCTGGAAAATTGAATCCTATCATGAGGTGTTGTGATCAGACACACTACCCATAACTGGAATATCATGTCCTGACAATCCTAACTCCAGACTATCCTAACTCTTCCCCAAATAACATGACCCAAAGAGTTAATAAGAACCCCCTATGATACAATTTTGTCACGAACTGAATCTGATCACCACTGAAACTGATACCAAACCCGGCTCGTGACAAGGAATGAATGGCGTTCCCGATCCCCATGTGCGGGAAAAAGTTATTGGGTAACAGAAAATGAAATTTGGGAATGATTTATCCGAGTTTATAAACATAAAACAACGATCTAATCCAATAAAACAAATCTGGATTTTTCAAACAAAATCATCTTTTACAAAAAAATTCAGAACTGAATTACATAATTTAAAACAATTATAGAAGACTATAATAAATGAAGAAACCTACAATGGATATCCCAAGAACCTCCACATGGTGAGAGACACCACCGTCAAACCATATCCACAACACCGTATCATGATGGACCAGTAAAAACCCAAACTATTGGCACAAAAGTTGAACCCAAACCCGCGACAACAAAAATAACCAAGTCTACTTACACCCAAGGGTGTAAGTTGGGTGTGAGCCAATGCCTAGTAGGATACCACCACTAATAGATTCCATGTGTTCAACATTCAAAGATGAAAATAATACATGTTTTCAAAAACATGTAATTTCTAGGCACAATTTTTAAAAGTTGCAACTAAATAAAAAATCAGTTCTCAAGTGGGATAATTTAAAGAATCAACACATTTAAAATAAATTCAAAAACTACTGAATTTTTCCAGCCGAATATACCATATGTCGACGGTAGGTATAAAGGATCTAATGAGAATAAGCGATAGAAAATAACCCCTAGGCATTTGCTAGCTATGGGTCTAAGGTACCTCATATCTCGGTTAGAGTAACCACAAAAAAATATCAGTTCTCGTGCACGAGCCACTGGTAGGGAATATACAAATAACCTAGTGGTCACCAATCATCATCATCATAGTTTAGTTAGAGTTTTAAGCATCAATCTTGCTAAGTAAAACTGAGGCCAAACCCCACGGATTCACTTGCATACTAGTACACGTCCACCCACATAGTTACCCGGGTTTTCCCTTTGTGCTCAAACAAGTTCAACAAGCCAAGAAATATATTTTTCACATGGAAATATCACTTCCACATCACACATTAACCAAACTGCCCCATTTATATCACACAAGGAACAAATTCCACTTTTCATTCAAATGAATTTTGAAATCAAACTCACACCAAAATAGCCCACAACCCTTTTTTTCATAACTTTCACAATCCAACACATCCTATAACATTTTTATAAAGTCCCTAAAAATATGATAAACATAACATAACATCCCACTCACATGTTTCATAAAACCCTTTTTATAAACAAAGTCCATTTTTCACATCGCACTCACACAAATAGCCAACATCACGTTCACACCTCTTTCACATTTCTGTAAATCCATTAGACATTTTTATAAAACATTTCCCAGAGGATACACATCACATGACAGACCTATTCACATTTAAAATGGTCCATTTTAAAGTATAAACAATCCAAAATAGTTTTCCAATATGGTTTCACCTCTTACATTTATCATTAAACCATTTAAAACTTGCATAAAACAATTCTAAAGAGTGTACCAAATCTTTTCACATAAAACCCATTTCAAAACCGTATTTCAAGGAAAAAATCACACCAATACAAATTAAAAATAGAATTGGAAGCCCCAAAAACATTTATTAAACTAACCCCAATTGTTCTACAAACACCTCAAACAATACCACAAAATATCTACATGAAAAGTAAACGTTTTCAAAATCACTTTCAAGAAGTACAATAAGGTTTTACACCTTAAACCCATAGAAAACCACTTTAAAACCAAATAGCACACCAATACCCTACCAAATCAGAATTTTCAGCCCAAATAGGATTTATTAAATCAATTTCATATGTTATAAAACACACCCAAACAATACCCAAAGGGTTACACATGAAAAACACCCAATTTTAAGCTAATATGAAACTATAAAAATAAATTCTTAACCAAATCCAACATAAACAATTTTCTCACCACAAACAGCATATTAGGATCATGAATAATAATTAATTCAAGAAAACTAACTCATTTAGAAATGTTTATACATGGAATCACCTACCTTTTATGCTGAAACCCTCAAAACATGGTGTGAAACATCAACCGCACCACCGCCGCACCTAATGGAAGATAAATCCATCCCTAGACCACAATATTTGACCAAAAATACACCAAATGAAACCCTAGCTTCAATCCTCAACTTCTGGACATGAGGAACTTCAAGAAAGGGTGAAATAAACCCTATGGAAGGGGAAGAAATCAAGGAAAGAAACACTTACTTGAAACATCCTGAATCAAACAAACCAAATACACCAAAATTTGAATCTCCAAAAACCAAACCTGATATGGAGTCTCTAATGGGGAATATAAGGTCATGTGGGGAATTAAATGGGTGAAAAAAGAGCAGAAATTGAAGTAGTTATGGAAGAAATGATTTACCTCTTCAAATCTGGACGATTTGAGAAATCTAGAGATATTTCGCCCCAATTTGCGAACCAAATGAGCTCAAAATCGGAGAAACAGATAATGGGAGTGATCCTTAGGTTTTGGTCTTCTAGTAAGAGGTAGAATTAGAGAAAACGTTTAAATATTGAATGAGATACTAAAATATTAAAAATAAAACATAAAGCAAGAAATGGGCTTTCGGGCTAGCCCAAAACCTTAATAAAAAACCAAATCCATCATGATTATGGATTTTTATGAGGCCCAAAAGGATAGTTTAGTTTTTATATATTAGGTTATGACAATTGAGAAGTGGTATTGTTGTAAAATCTTGAAAAATTAATGAGTTATAAGATAAATAAAATTGTTTTTTAAATCTGGAAATGGGCTCACGGTTTGGCCAAATTTTTGAAAACCCACCATTTCCACCAAAATGCATGAGAAACCCCACAAACAAAGAAATAATGTAAGTTAGAGGACAAAATATCTTTAAAAGAAGTAATGTATGTGGCATTTATCTCATGAATTTTTGATTTATCCATTCCCCTGGATATAAAAATGATTAAAAAATATGAGATGTCGTTTGTGACTTAAGTATAAGAAAATGCTAGTCATTTTGAAATAAGGAGGATATTTATCTATTTATAAATGAATATAAACCTTAAATTCCTTGTATTATAAAATTTTTTGAGTTTTAATTTTTATTCCATGAAAATATTTTTAAATATATTTATTTTTTATCTTGGATAATCTAAATTTAAATCGAATCTAGTATTAAAAGATGTTGTTTTCTTTACCAGACCTATGAGTGAAAGTTAGATCCACCTATTTTAGTATTAGAGAAAGGTTTAGTTATTTTATAGAATTGGTTTAGATATTTTTGGAATATTATAATTAGATAACTTTAATTTAATCCATGGTAATATATATAAATAATGGATAACACCATGAAATGTTTGTAATGTTTTGAGTGTATGGTTTTATATTAAATTAAATCCCCATATAGATATAGGAATTTAGATGTGGTTTTTAACAGATTCACTAAGGTGTAATCACCCTAAAAGGATTTTTGAGTATCAACACCATCTTCAATCGATGGATGATTAAATTGATTATGCTTTTTCTTCTATATAGAAAAACATAGGTGATATTCCCTGGAAAACCACATTCACTTTATGGTCCACTTTGAAAAATTTATTACGTTAAGGAAATAGCCTAAAGAGTATGATAAAACCCAACATATAGAAAACAAGATTGAACCAAAAGTGATTCTAGTTAAAAAAAATATAATGTTATAGTATCAAACATTTTTTAATTTTGATGATTTATATTTCATGATATTATTTATGATAAATATTTCATGATATCAATTATACATCAAAAACATTAACCACTTTATATTTTATTAATGGTTGAATCCTGAAGGATCTAATTTATCAATAAATTTAATATATAGTGCATATATTTTCAAAATAATAAACATAACAGAATAATAGTTGTTGTGATAAGTACTTTGGATAGTACTAATAAAAGTTTAAAAATTATAATTGATAACATGATTTTTTTGGAGTTTCTAAAAACACAAAAGAAAATACGGATGAAGTTCCATGGATGTTTATGTGATCAATATATTGAAGCAATGAAGAATAAATTTCCATGATGTAAAAAATGTGGGAATCACTACTGGAAAACCAGCCTATACCCATGGTTCAAAACCATGGGTATATCCCCCAAAACCATGGGTATAGCCTATACCCACGGTTTTGGGAACCGTGGGCTAGAAAGGCGTCGGTATAGGACCCCAGCCTATACCCACGTTAATCTAAAACTGTGGGTATAGGTGTTCTGCCACCGTGTCAACGAAACATACCCAATTTCCATGGTGTTAAAGTATTTTACCCATGGTTTCCAGACCATAGGTATAAATCCTAAAATAATGTAGGTGGTGGGTTTTGATCCCAAAACCTCTTCACTACAAACACCACATCTTACCACTACCCTAACATTACCTATGTGTGTCTATATATATTTATATTAAAATAAGGTCATATAAACTGTGGGTATATAGGGAAGAACTATGGGTATAGTACTCTTGGAAAAATAGTTTTCCTTCTTATGGGGAAAAAACATTCCCATGCACACATGGGAAACCTATCCCACGGTTTTTCAAAACCGTTTGTATATGTATTTTATCCCAAAACTATCCCCATGGTGTTCTCCAAAACCGTGGGGATAGGTACCCCTATACCCATGATTTTTGAAAACTGTGGGTATAGGTGACTTTTCGGGACATATCCCCACAGTTTTGGAAAACCGCGGGGATATGCCCCTCTATACCCACGGTTTTTGGAAAATCATGGGTATAGGTCCGAAAAAGTCACCTATACCCATAGTTTTCAAAAACCATGGGTATAGGGGAACCTATCCTCAGTGTTTTGGGAAAAAACATGGGGATAAGTCCATTTTCCAGTAGTGAATTAAGTCCTAATGTAATTCCTCAAAGGAACATGAAGTTATTATAGTTGTTGTATACGATAAAATCAAGTAAGAATTCTATTAGGAAAAAGCGGAGTTCAATTAAAACAATAAAGAGAAATAATGTTTATCCTCAGGTACCAATTATTTTTTAATATTTAAAATGTGGAAAACATGAGATTTATCCATGTTAGTACACTAATACAAGGGATAAAAGGATTATAGAAATAAAAATTTTCCAATACAAAAGAAAAAAGTGAGACACTAGGAAACCACATATACTAATGTGGATTCCAAAAATGATTTAGAGTGAGAATCATAGACCATCTATTCTAGACCAATGAGGGTTAAATCTGAATCTTCTTCAACCCACCCCTTTGTATCTAGAATATTTTCTATTGAAATAAAATCATCACCTTGATAAATAGATGTTGAATTATTAATAAAAAAATTACTTTGGTATTATTATTTTATACAATGTTTTAGTTCATTGGGAAGTGTATTTTTAAAATCTTATTATCATTCCATTCCATAAAAGTGATTTGGTTAATGTATTGGTTCTCCCTACTTAGAGGAAAAATAATTTTCAATAAGAATATAAAATTCCGTATAAACCTATGATATTCTATTAATTCATAGATGATTTTGAACACAATTTAGAGGGAAATCATATAATGTGGGTCCTAACACTGAATGATGATAGTGTATTAGATCAAATGGTCTGTGGAAAAGTCAATATTAGGGATAATCCCATTCTGAGGGAAAATATATCTTTCAAATGTATGTAAGTAAAATATTTCTATAGAAATTATAACATGATATGTGTATAAATATAAAATTCCCTTAGTAATATCCATTAGTAAGAGATTATTTAAATTATGATGATTAAATGTATTTACGAGGTGGAGAATGTAACACCCCAAGTTTTTAGAATAATATTCATTCCAAAACTATGTGTTTATAATTCTAATAGTTTTTTTTGTTTTTTAAAATAATTGAAATAAATTAAGAAATAATTCATAAAAGATATGAATTAAACTAATGAAACCCCAATTTGTAATATAAAACATTACAACACAAAAACATGAAACTATGTAATACACCGTAAGGATGATTAATGACCATTGATTATTATATTCATTAAAAGTGAATAAATTAAAAAGGGATAATAAATCGAATTGAATAAAATTTTCACATGAGGAGATATCATTTATCATCTTCACCATTGAGGATCACCGATTGGAAAAATATATAATAAAGATTAAAATCATGAAAGGAGAAATAATATTATAATACATAAAATAAAAAATATAGAAATGAAAAGTTTGACTTAAGAAGTCTGAATAGAATGAAATATTTCAGAAAGGAAATATATAGGAATCAAATTTGTGTGTTATAAATATGGTTGTTAGAAATATTGTCATTGGAAATATGGTCGTTGGATATAATTTTTTCCAACAGTTATAATGAATGTTTTTATTGTTAATATTAAATCTAACATCATTTAAATAACAAATAATAAATAATGATATAAAAAATAGAATATGAAAATATTAAAAATAAATAAATGTTTATTTATTTATTTATTTCACACATTATCATTGTTAACGAATGATATGATATAATTATAAAATAAAAATAATTATGTTAAAATCAACATATTACTAAATTTGGATTATAAAATATAAATAATTAATTTTAATTCTATCTGGTAAAGATTATATAACCTAGATGTTATATTTTTCCAAGATCTATTTCATACATGGTGTATAAATTATCATAATAAATTAAATTTACCACATTAATACTAATAATATATATATATATATATATATATATGTAATAAAGTTATTTAAATCGTAAATTAAAGTGAATTAATATTAAGATCACAGAAAAGCATAATTGTTCAACAAAAAAACATTTTATTTATATTTTTAATTTTCATTTAAAAAATATATTTATATTTTTTGGAATATAATATTTATAAAATCTGGAAAATTTTTGAATTTATAATTCCAATATTATGTAATGATGAATAATTTTAATATTCTAAAAATATTTATTTCTATGTGAATATTGATAATACTGTTTTTAAAAAAATCATAGATTTTATGAGTTATTTGAGAAAATTATGAATTAATAATTTATAAAACAAATTCTGGGAGAGAATAATATTTAATGATTATAGTAATTCATTTATTACTATTTTGAAATTAGGGAACTCATTTTTATTGTTTTGAATATAATGTTTATTATAGTAAGAAGTTGTTTTTTCTATTATTTAATTTAATTATATTACAGCATGGTTGAAATATATTTTGGATTCAATTGGAAGCCCTTGAAATCTTATTAGGTTAATAATAACATAATTAATTACATATAAATCAGAAATTTATATAATTTTGTTATATGATTTTTTCTATGCTTAAAATACATTTTTCTACAAATGAGGTAGTACACATTATGAGGAATAATATTAAAATTAATTTTTTTCACCCTAATATTTTTGATTTGATAAAATGGATTCCATATTTTCAATTATAAATAAAAAATTTAGAAATAAGGATATTTTTAAATTTTTTCATAAATATTAGTAATTGAGGTTAAAAATGTAGTTACCATGGAAATGGTAAACTAAGGTAAAATGGTGTATCCACATGTAAAATATATAAATTATGATAATTTTTTTAAATAATTTTTGATGCATTTATAGTCTCAAAATTTTCTCCTCCCAATGATTTTGAAAATTGGATTGTACTTTCCATTTGAATTATGTGTTCATTTTATATTAAGATGATATATTTACAAAATTTTCTTTCCGTACACCTATAAAGGGGCCTTTCACCACACATTCTAAGAAAATATAAAATTATATTTACACTTGAACCCATATCAATTTTATTTTCCCTAGATCCCCATCCCATTTTTTAACAAAATGGTCCCAATAAAATTATTATTTCCTCCATTTCTAGGAATATTCCTAAGGGATAATCTAAATTCTCAACATGAGTGAAAATATTCCTCTAAATTTATTTACATTCTAAATTTATATTAAAAATATAGTTTTATCAATATAATACGATTAAATAATCATTCTTATATAATTAATGGAACTATGTTGAGGGAATAATTATTTTATATGTATTCTTCTCTTTATTAGGGAAATGAAAATACAGTCATGCGTATGTGGGGATTAACGCCCCTATGAACGATATGTTTGATTTTACATAAACTTTGTAAATATATGGTTATAAGAGGGTATTTAATGTATTAATATGATATTTATAAAATTATTAATATTATTTAATTATAAAAGATTTTCTATCATGCTCTCGTTCTATGTAAATAAATGTGTATTCGGTGTGTACGTGTTGACTGCCATCTCCAAAAAAATTACATGTTTCAATACTTATCTACTATTTATATATATATAAATATAATAACATATTATTATATTCCATGATAACATCTATATAATATCATTTCACATTTAAAATATTGAAATTATTCTGAATGAATCACTTTTCATACCATACTCACCCATGGATTATAGGTTTTTATTGTTTGGATCAGTTTAACCACATACTTAACCAATGACCTAAAAATATACCTTCCATGGCTATGAAAATATAACTAATGAATTTTTTATAAATTAAATAGAAAATAATTTTTTTTTATGTCTCTGGAAGGGTTATAATAATATTTAACATACTATTATTATACCACCCTTTTTAATTAAATATTACTAAAATAAATCATTAAAAACTTAGTCATCATGAATAATAAATAAAATAAATGTGAAATTACATTAGAAAAATATAAATAATTTTAAAACATATTTTTTATTTACATATAATGATCTTATAATAAAGAACATTAAATTTATAGAAAAAATAAATATTTCCATTCTGAGACTAATACTATATAAACAATAAAAAATAATAACATTTTATGTTGAAATTAAAATTTAACTAAATAATAAATTTTTATTAAAGGTTTACAAATGAATTTTATAAAAGGACATAGGTATGAATAAGGTATTAAAAAAAGGTAACTACGATAGTTATTTTATAGTTATACAGGAGGTCAGATCATGTTCAACTAAGAAGGATTAAAGGTAAGTGTTTTTATGGTGTCAGCTTCTTTTTTGAGTCATAATAATTCCTATTTAAATGTGTTTTTGAAATATGGGTTTCTTATAATCTATAATGACACTAGATTTCCTTTCTCAATTCTTTTTAATATATATATATTTAAAGATATCCTTCTCCATATAATTTTATTATAATATGCATAATTACCATTCTCTCTAAATGAGCTCGTTCTTGTTCAAACTCATATTCCCCCTTCATGCTAATGTTCTTCGTTCCTATATTGAAATCCAAATTTTTTTTATATATGGGAATCACAAAATTCCTATTTAAATATTTTAATATTAATGATTTACCACTATATTGTTGTTGTGGGTTTTATTAGGAAAAATTAAAATTATTAAAAATTATTTCCCTTTAAATTTATATTTTTATCTTCTACTCTAAATTTTATATGAGATACCTTTAAGACATATTCAATTATCCATAATTTGTTTTCCCTTTAAATTAGTGTTTAAAAATGGTTTTTATTTTACTTCATTTAGAATTAATTTATAAACTAATTCATAATTTTAAATCTTTATGAAAATTTTAATAAGTTTTTTTGAAATATATTTATAATGTATTTGTTTCCATTCTCCTCTTTAAAAGATTTAACACCTATATTTTTTTAATGATTCGGCCTAAAAATTACATTATAAAATACTTGTTTTTGGTGATAAATGTTTGAATTAATCCATCAAATCCAAGATTCCAGCATATATGATACATCTTGGAAAAGATAAAAAACCAATTATCATTCAATGGGATCTTTGTAGTATAATGAATGATTGATCTCAAATGGAAGATGCACATGTATATATGGATATTTATGGGTGGGTCATATATTTAACTCAAATTCATTATTTAATATTATATATCTAATTAAATAATGTGTCATGAGACTTCCTGGATATGCTCAAAGATTAAAGGATGAGACTTCATGGATATGATCACTAACTAAAGGTTGTGCTTTATTAGATATTCTCACTATATTTTTATTCTATTTCCTTGGTTTTTTTCTAAAGTTATTACTTATTCTATACATGAAGGTAATTTTAAATTTCTATGTCATATTCATTTTATTGTATTCTATGGATGAAGATTATTATCTCACAATCTTATATAATGGTACATTTTTATTTATTTCAAATTGCATGTCTGGCTATGAAATATTTTGGAAAACTATTATTGTTTCATTTTTCTACAATAAATTTATCCCCTACTCATTTTTATTTTTTATACATATTATTTAACCATTTATTAAATGTTGAAAATTTCCCATTTTTATCACTTTAGATCACCCCTTTATGATTTTTCCATTCCCAAAGATATGAAGATGAGTATAACAAGTGAGAAGTCTAGAAGGATGCCTAGTGTGGCTCAATTATGTATAAATTTAATGTGTTGTGAAATTATTTTCATATGAATCTTGTTATCAAAGACACTATTTTTTTCATGGGATATTCATAATATTGTGATATGATAGGTAAAATTTATAAAAATGTTTTCAGATATTTGTTTGTTTGTATTAGGTCATCTTACTTTCTATCAAATCGAGAATTTAATGAAATTTTTTTATTACTGGACCTAGGAGTGTGGATTTTTGGTGCCTCGATTGAAATCAAAGTATTTTTTAGTTATTTTTGAGAATTTTTATAGTTATTTTTGGATATTGGGATGAGATTAATTAGTAAAATCTATTGGGATGATTCTAAATATATGATAAAATCATGAAATTTTGGAAAATCGTTCAATATATGGTTTTCCCCAAAATTATATCACTGAATGGATAATTGAATTCTTATGAAGTTGTGGAATTAATTCACATAGTAATAATTACCCAAAAAAGGGTGCATAAGTATCAAATTTATTGTAACATTATTTATGATGAATGGAAATAATACATTACACATTGATAGATACTCTTGCTGGATATGTTTTGGCCAATGACATTCTATTTATGTGAAATTATGATCAGTTTATTATGTTAAGTAATTAAATAAAGGAGTATGATTGAACATATCCTAATGAAAACTAAATTAAAACAATAGTTATTTATGTTTAGAAAAAAAATTAACGTGATAGTTTCATTGAATAATAAATTTTGTGGTTTATCTTTTCATGATATTTCTTATGATAATTTTATTATGATCTAAATTTTCCCATTAACATTTTAGTGACCCCTAGACTGACGTACATAGACATTACATTACTTTTCGAAATACTTAATACATAACAATAACAGACACCAAAGGATCATAATAGTTTAATGTCTTTGGAAACTCAGAACATAATCTTCTAATCATGGTGAAAGATCTTCAACATCTCCCATAAAGATATTCTTCTATTTTTTCATCCCTAAAATCTTTCTCAATATCTTAGGGAATAGAAATCATATAAAGGGTGAGCTCAAATTCTCAGTAAGGGTAATCCTGGAGAAAATAAAACAAACCATATACATTTGAACTTCAAAACATGGACATAAAGTCTAAACATCAAAATCTTGAGTTGTTAAATAAATCTTGGTAGTATGTAAGGCATAGCTCATAAAGGAACATAAATCATGTTAAATTAGCATGGGAATAAAACATTTAATTGTGGAAAACCATTAAACACATGATATTATTTCCATAGTAGCCAAGGTAGTGCTTCCAAGACCATCTTAGTGGACAAAGTCCCTTACTGGACCGGGTTTACTTGTCGTTCCAGCCCTGTATTACTAAACCGGATTTACTTGAAATTCTAGCCATGTTTATATCATGAGATATAAATCTTTACCCAATCCATTGGATAGAGATATAGGTACCACTAATGTCATAACAAAATCCTTATTATGTGTTCCATAAAATAAACATAAATCATACATCATAACCCAAAAAATAAAATCGGTTTCATAAACTACATCCCATCATAACATAATCCATATAAAACGAATGAATATCATTTCATCATAAGAGAAGTGAAACGATGTAAATAATAGATAAATGATACATGAAACATACACATATGAAATAATTTCATCTTAGATGGAAAATGGTTTTGATAAAACACTTGAAATTAATTCTTGATGAAAATATCCTTTCTTCTTCAAAATCATTTTTCTTTTCAAAAAATGACATGAAATTTTAAAATAAAAGGATTTTTTTGAAAATAATCATGAAATCATGTCGAGTAAGCTTAATGATAGTATGACATTATGAAACCGTAAAAATCTATTCATCCCATATGAGTTAAAAAACATTCTCCTCATACTTTTAATGGAAAAGTCAAAGAGTACCACATATGGTAAACAAAAGAAATATTCCTTACATAACACAAAGTAAAAGTCAAAAAGGTGTAAATATGAATTTAAACATTCATGGAATAATATTAAACACTTTATGAAAACATTTTTATGGACATGGATGAAAAATATAACCCTAGTAAATACTTACTTATAAGAATTCTCAGATAAAAATGAGATTGGAACGTTATCCCTTACCGTAGGTCCGATATGCTTCGTATATGTCCGAACCTCCTGTATAATGATTTAAATAATGTCATTGACTTATTACAGAATCATATTCATTGTTATGATATCATATATGGTTCACTTATGACTTTATATTACCCTTTCTTTTGTAAATTCCATGTTAAAGCAGCGTTTTGGTTAAAATTGTTTTATTTATCATACGTGATTGGACTTGTTGTTCTTGATATTGTTATTACTTATATAATGATTTAATTACTTACATAATGTAAATAATGATTTATATATCATATATATTCAATATATATATAATAGATAGATAAATGAAATGAAATACACCGTTCATGGAGACGGTAGGTCGTACGTACGCATGAACGCTGTTTTCTTTTCCTTATTGACTTGAATGGAAGTAAGTAGATGGCATATATATATATATACATAAATATAGTATATTTATCATTTCATATATTTCATTATTATTCATTATATATACTTTATAATCATTATTGAGTGGTTAATATGGAGAATGAATCTCATCGCGTCGTGGAGACGATAATCCGTACGTACGCACGAGCGATGATATCGTTCCCATAATTATTGAATTGAATTAGAGTGGATGATATAATATCTCAGAATTATTATGATTTTATAATAACTATATATCGTTTTTTACACCATTATACCCATCCAAGTAAGTTGGAGGTGGAAAATTGATTACACCACGACGTGGAGACGGTATTCCGTAAGAATACACACACGGTGATTTTGTTTTCCGTAGGATGGATAAAAGGTGAAATGGGGTTGCTTCATATTTATAATAACATATCAGTATATTAGTGATACTTATGATATTACTTTATGATGTAACATCTAATGAAAAAGAAGTTGAAGAAGAAATAAAACTTGAAAGAATCAGTTGAAGAGATTACCTCTTCTTCGACGCACCTCTTTTAAGAATTCCTTTTAAGGAATTGGAGTTGGTCTTTTGAGGAGACCAGAACCTCTATATTCTTTTTAGGAAAGTTGATAAGGGAAATGGTCAGGGTTTGGCCGTGCTTGAAAGCTCAAAATTGTGTAAAGAGAAGAGGGAGGAGGTGCCTTTTTATAAGGGAGGAGAGGTGCACCTTATAAAAACTTAAAATATTATTTTATAATAAAGTCATATTCGGTTTATAATAGATCCAAATTGATTTATTTCGAAGCTAAAGTGGGGATGGGTCGCAATCATATCAAAAAATAGGTTTTATTCAAGTTTAGGTTACTATTTTGACCTTATCATTTAGATTTAACTCTAAGATAAATAATTTAACTTTTTCTATGTCTTCTTGTTTTCTTATAGTATATGGTAAATAAACATACTATAACAAGCCAAACGAACCCCAAGTGGTTCATTATTGATATATATAACCTTATCTAAGTCATTTGGCTTATCGTTAGATTTTTAGGAATAGAATATCAATTAATAATATAATATTTGTTTTAAAAACTATTTTATGTCAATTTTTACACTATTTGGTAATTGATTTTTTTGAAAATTATAACAGCATGATTAGTTTGAAAAAAGTTAATTTAATCAATACTAACATGTCATATTATCCTATAAAATTAGTTTTATTTATAAAAAGTCTCAAATTACATTTATTTGGGTATTTATAACATCAATTATGATAATATTTCATTAATAAGGTAATTACTCCATCATCATTCTGTCAAAAAATAAATTAAATAATTTAATGTCTAAAAATGATAAATAAAATACCATTATATAGGAAATATTTTTATATTTCTAATGAATATTTATAGTCCAATCTATCTTATTTATTACCCTATATTAAAAATGTTTTAGTTATTAAACTTTGATTTTAACTATTTTAACTATTCTTTAAAAAAAATGTCCTAATCTAATCCAAGTGGATCTAAAGGGTAATATTTTATTCCTAAGGTTGTTTTTGGTCGAATTAAACTTATCCAATATTATTAGGACATGTGTTAGGGTAATAATAATATCATTTTTACCCTTAATTACCCTATTTACTTTTAATCGTGGTAAATAAAAGTAAAAAGATACTATTCACCAAAAAATAGTTTTATTTTATTGAACCAAATTTTACTCGTTGATATTAACCGTGTGTCTCGTATTTTTGAAATTCCACTCACAGAAGATGTAAAATTATGTTTTATGTAAATTTTCAAATTCTCCTAGGAGGTGGGTAAAAGACGGTGAAAAGTTAAATTAAATTTTTATATATCTAAAATTATTATAAAATGACTCCAATTGTCACGACCCGTCCTCAGGACTCGTGTCATGACTACCCCAAGCCCAACTTCCAGAGGCCAGGGGCTGGAGACTAGCACCAAGGGTGTAAATCCTGATAAAAGGGGAAGGCATTTCCTATATAAAGCAAACAAACACCACAGAGTAATCAAGCTGAAGTAAACCCTAAGTAAACTGGGTACAACTGTAAGTGCTGGAAAGTAAATGGGTCAGAATACAAACCCAACTGAAGTAAAGTACAAATGAAATGAAAGTACAAACTAAAAGTAAAGCAACAACGCTGAGCCATCCACTGGAAATCCCACCAGAAGGGTGGGTACAGATAGCCTCCTCAGCACCTCGGGTCCAGCCGTCCACTCCGTGTACAACTCGCCCAGTGGTCCACCTCCTGGTACCGACTTTCTCCACATGCCTCAACCACGATCAGTGTTGTCCATCATTTGCATCCAACACAATGTAGTGCGGGCATAGCCCATGAATGGGTGAGTATACGCTACTCAGTAGGGACCCCGAGACCCCTGATGGTCTCCCAGAATCCACAAAGGATAATCCATAAAGGAAAGATACAATCATGAAGTAACAACCAACTCTACTTAGGTATATGACCATACATATGCCTATGTCATCAATTCCAGTTCGACTCCAACATCTGAGCCCATGTTCGATCTAGTCCACACAGGATAGCACAATCCAATCCACACAGGATAACACAACCCGATCCACTTAGGAAAGCAAGTCAATCATATCGAAGGTAATGATTGAAAGTCAAGACTCATCTCACACATGTATACTCCCTCGTAAGATGATAGAGATGATCAGATGTAGCCACTGATTCATCTCAGCTGTTGGACCCACATAGGATACATGATCAGCTAAGTTGTCAGACCCACAAAGGATACAAGTCCAGCTACTCTGCCGGACCCACGTAGGATACAAGTACAAAGTCAAATACTGCCGGACCCACATAGGATACAAGAGCAACAATCACGTACTGTCGGACCCACAAAGGATACAAGAACAATAGTCATCGCCGTCGAACCCACGGAGGATTCCAGTACGGTCGTCGTCGCTGCCGAACCCATGGAGGATATCAGTACAGTCGTCGTCGCTGCCGAACACACGGAGGATTTCAGTACAGTCTTCATCGTCGTCGCAGTCGCAACCAGCTCTAGGGTTCCTGCACACAGCATGCTCGATTCCGGGAGGGTCCACTCCATGAGCCAAGGGGGTTCGATACATCAACTGACATGTAGTCTAGAGCTGATGTATCCCAATGTTCGGTCTCATCAAAAGGAACTCAACGTGACTGACAGTGCGTCAATCGGACGCCCGGTCTGAGAGTTATTGGCTTTTCCATCCCAGGGGCCCGGTTGGTTTTTAAGTCAAAACCAACCCGACTGTACTCCAACATCATCCAAACCTCGAGTGGAGTAAGCCAAAAGGTCCGTCTCACTAAGAGGAAACCAACAAAGTCAGTGGCACGTCAATCGGACGTACGGAGCTCATGTTATAAGTATTTCCGCTCCGAGGGCCCGGTTAGTTTCGCGTTCGAACCAATGTGGCCATACCCAAGGATCTCTGAAAAATTGAGTGTAATATATCGAAACTACCGTCTCGATGAAAGGATCGCATCGCAATTGACGGTTCCTCAGTCGGAGGTCCGTAGCACAAGTTACATGCGTTTGAACGAACCTGTCCGATTTTAGGGGGTTTTGGGCCCGGACCGACCCGCCTCGAGACCCCCTAGGTCGGCCCGAACCGAGACGACCCGACTCGGGTCCGGGTCTAGCCCATTAGGTCGCAGCCCTTCCCGGCTGGCGCGGCCCGGCCCGGCGCAGGCGTCCCGACCCGGTGCGGCCGGTCCGGCATGGGCGGCTCGGCGCTGGCCGAGTAGATGCGGAAAGGGGGGGGGGGGCGCTGCCCCCCTTGTTTATAAGAGCGGCCCCCACGTGGGGGCCCACTACTTTGCCAGTCGGGGGTTACGACCCCCGGATCTTCGAAAATGGCCGGCCGAGTTGGCCGGTCGGTGTGCCACCGTGGGACCCCCCGCAGGTCCCGCATTCCATGCGCTAGCGGCTGGCGGTTCCGGCCGCCCCTCCCTGCACCGCCGCGGCCTTAGGCCACGGCCCTGTCTGACCGGCACGGTGTGACGGCGTTGCGCCCCTCCACCGCGACCCACCCCGGCTGCGGCTCTTCATGATACTCCGGCGTGGCACCATGTCGCCGCGCTCCTCCGCCGTGACCCGTCCTTTGCTGCGGCTTCCTAAGGCTTCGCCGGCGTGGCTTGACGGTGTCGTGCACTTTTACTGTGTTCATCCTTGTTTCTGCGCGGTGCTGTTGCACCGCACCGGCTCCGTTCCAAACCACATCGATGATCAACAACAAGGGTAGGAGGGTCATCCGTGTTCGTACGGTCCGCCCCCTCCCGTTAATTCGATGAAAAGTGGCTAAAGAATTTAACGTTTGGTGGCAAAAGAATATTCATGAACACAAAACCAAACCCCTACCTCGAAGAAGTCGTCGAAAAAAGATTTTCGCGGAAAATGTTGTAGCGAGGGTGGTTCATTGACAGAGTTGGAGGGCGTCCAAGAAGAGGATGTCGTCTCACACCGGTTGTAGAGAAGGGAGAGATCGGCAGGTCATCTCTCCTAGGTGATTCAGGGTTCTTCGCGTTCTTCAACGAGGAGGAAGATGTTCTTCAAGAACGCAAGAGTTCTCCCCTCTTTTCCACACAACGAATCCACCAACAATAAAATAAGACCTTGTCTTATTTTATTCACACACACACATGAAAACATTAATTTGAAAATCAAAAGATCTCATTCAATTAATTGACTTAATTGAAGAGCATTTAACAATCAGATTAATTGTGAGAGTTGACGTGTCATTAAATTGGGGGAGTGGGTGAGTTAAAAATTAAATTGCAAGAGGGAGGTTAAATGGAAATAAAGGGGTGGGGCTTGTGTGGGGCCCAATTCACTAATATCCTACCTAGTGGAGTTAGTATTTAGTGGGTCCCACTCCAACTTCTATGCATAGTTTATAACTACATAGAATAGAAATAAAAATTGTAGCAGAAATTTTTATTTCACTCATCAGTTAACCCATTTATTTAATAACCTCACCCGATCAAACACAACTCCAGAAAAGGTGTTCCTAAGAAATTACCGGTGTTGCGGTTTCATCGATTCCCTCAGATTTTGATTCTGAACACCGGTTAAAAAGTTAGGAAAACTCGCTCGTTCGTTCACTAAACATACCCGAGCTAAACTTCATAAAATGATTCTGGGAACATCGGGTCTCACAATCAGGTTCCGTCAGAAACAGCGTACTTGTAAAATCCCAACGAAATTAAGAAAAAATTTTCCTTGAAATTTAAGGGTCTTTACATTACTCCCACCTTAGGGCTTTACATCTCCATAAAGATACATCACAAACTAGGGGAACAAATGAGGGTACTGAGCACGCATCTGATCCTCCCGCTCCCAAGTGCTCTCCTGGAGGTTCCTGTGCTGCCACCTGATGCGCACTATAGGAATCGACCACCCACGTAGGACCCTCTCATGTCGATCCTCGATCTCCACTGGGACCTCTGCAAAAGTCGCTCCATCATCAATTTCCAGCTCCCCATGGTCGATGATATGAGTTGGGTCATGCACGTATATCCTCAGCTGAGATACATGTAATACGTTGTGCACCCGGTGCAACTGAGGTGGTAGAGCCAGGCGATAAGCTATCTCGCCTATCCTGCTGAGAACTTGGAATGGTCCGATGAAGTGTGGAGATAATTTTCCGCCTCGGCCAAATCTCTATAATCCACGTCGTGGTGAGACCTGCAAGAAGACGTGGTCTCCATCCTCGAACTCTAGTGGTCTCCACCTCCTGTCAGCATAAGGCTTCTGTCGGCTTTGAGCTATCGGCATCTGCTCTTGTATGACCTGGAGCTTCTTTTTCATGGCCTGGACCATCTCCAGTCCCACAAGTGCGGACTCCCTAGGGTCTGTCCCGCACAGTGGTGATCGGAAAGGTCAGTCGTACAATGCCTCGTATGGTGCCATCCCGAGGGTGTAGTGGTCGTCGTTGTTGTACGCTAACTCCGCCAAGGTTAAGTGATCCTCCCAGCTGCGACCAAATTCGAGGACACATGCACGAAGCATGTCCTCGAGAGTTGGAATGGTTCTCTCTGTTTGACAATCTGTCTAAGGGTGAAAGGCGGTGCTCAGATGTAGCTGTGTCCCTAATGCCTCCTACAACCCCTTCCAGAGCCAGGGAGTAAAGCAAGCATCTCGATCGGAGAAAATAGATGATGGCACACCATGAAGACGTATAATATCATGAACGTAGAGATGTCCCATTCTCTCTACTGAGCCCTGCTCTCTGATGGGTAAGATGTGGGGCGACATGGTGAGTTGGTCGAAAATCACCAAAATGGAGTCATGAACTCTAGAAGTAAGTGGAATTCCAGTAACAAAATCCATAGATATCCCATCCCACTTCCACTCCGGGACCTCCAAGGGATGTACCAAGACTACTGGTACCTGGTGCTCCGCCTTCACCTACTGGAAGGTGAGGCATCGAGAAACAAACTCTGCCACAAACTTCTTCATACCCGGCCGCCAGTGCTGTCGTTTGAGATCAAGGTACATCTTCGCCACTCCTGGATGTACCGCTAAAGGGGAAGTGTTGAACTCTATCAGAACCTCCTCCTGTAAATTAGCTGGTACCATGGTACGTCATCTAAAAAAGAAGACGTGCTCTCCTGTCACATAGAATCCATCAGGTGCCTATCCTGAGGATATCTGTGCACGTCTCATCTCACAGTCAACATCCCCACCATGTGCCTCTCTGACCCACTGAAGAAGTGGAGGAGTGACTGTGAGTGACTGTAGAAAGGCTGCTCCATCTCTATCCGCAAAGGATATCCACAGAGCTGCTAGCTGCTATGTCGCCTCCCCAAGTAGCTGAATGACCGTTCTCCTGCTGAGAGCATTGGCTACTACGTTCCTCTTTCCATGAGTATAGACTATCTCAAAGTCATAGTCCTGGAGGAACTCGAGCCATCTCTGATGTCTCAGGTTGAGGTCCTTTTACAAGAAGATGTACATGAGACTCAGGTGGTCAGAATAGACTCTAAAGCGCTCTCCCATCAGATAGTGTCGCCAAATCTTCAGAGTGAAGACCACTGCAGTTAACTCCAGGTCATGGGTAGCGTAGTTCTGCTCATGCTGCCTCAACTATCATGATACATAGGTGATCAATGCCTGCTCCTGTATCAGGACACATCTGAGTCTGGTCCCTGATGCATCGCAGTAGACTATGTACCCTAATCCCTCCTCCTGTAGCCTCAAGATAGGTGCTCTGGTCAATCTATGTCTCAGATCCTAGAACCTCTGCTGACATCTGTCGGACTACACAATGGGTTTCCCCTCCTTCTTCAAAGCTGAGAGTGGTTCCACAACTCTGGAGAAGTCTGGCATGAACCTCTGGTAGTATCCAGCCAGTCCTAGGAAACTTTGCACCTCTGTCACGCTCCTGGGTGGCTCCCAAGCTAGCACTGCCTTGATCTTCGCCGGATCCACCGCAACTCCCAGATCAGAGATGACGTGTCCCATGAAGTGGACCTCACGTATCCAGAACTGGCACTTCGAGAGCTTACCATAAATCTGGTGCTCTCGGTGTGTGTCCAGCACAACCCGCAAGTGGTAGGCATGCTCCTCCTCAGTGGTCGAGTAAATAAAAATTTCGTCGATGAATACCACGACAAATTGATCGAGGTAAGGCTGAAAGATATTGTTCATGAGACTCATGAACACTGCCAGAGAATTGGTTATTCTGAAAGGCATAACCAAGAACTCATAGTGGCCATACCGACATCTGAAGGTCGTCTTCTGCATGTCTTCGTCCCGAACTCTGAGTAGATGATATCTTGACCTGAGGTCTATCTTCGAGAACCTCCGTGCTCCCTTGAGCTGATCAAAGAGGCCGTCAATCCTTGGTAGCATATAATTTTTCCTCACAGTCACCTGGTTCAGGCGACGATAGTTGAAACACAATATCAAGCTCCCATCCGCCTTCTTGGCGAACAAAATTGGGGAATCCCAGGGTGAAACACTGGGTGGATGAATCCCTTGCTCTCCAAGTCCTCCAACTGTACCCGTAGCTCTCGAAGCTCAGTGGGAGCCATCCGATATGATGGAGTGGATATCGGGGCTGTCCCGGGGTACATGTCAATATAAAAGTCTACCTCTCTGTGAGGAGGTAGTCCTGGAACGTTGTCAGGAAAAACGTCTGCATACTGATGCACCACTACAAAAAAACTCAGACTCCACAGGTCAACTGCTCCTAGGATGAGGCTAGGCAACTTTTGAGTGATCGGCTTTCCTCTCCTCTGCGTGAGTCCATCCTGCGCTTCAGAGGCTCCCTTCTCACCGGTGAAGGTGAACATGCACCCATCGGTGCAGAGACACCATACCTTGTGCCTAATATAGTCGATCTTAGCATAGAATTTAGATAACCAATCCATGCCCAAGATAACGTCATAAGGCCTTGATGCCGCTACAAGAAGATCCCAGCCGAAGCTCTCGCCACCTAGAGTAAGCTCACACTGCCGGCACGAGTGCGTAATCGTCGAGTCTGCTTCCGTAGGAGTCTCTAGCCGTAAGGATCGAGCCAACGGCTCCATCGGAATCTCTGAGATCCGAACAAGGGCAATGACAATGAACGAATGACTCACTCTTGTGTCTATGAGAACTACAGCAAGGGTGGAGTAGATAGATATAGTACCTCGAATCATCTCTGGTGCTCCGTGGTCATAGGCCTCCGCTGCCTAAAGTTGAGCCTGCCTTTGTCCTCCAGCTCCTTGTGGTCGGGGTGGACCACCAGGTGGTGGTGGTGGTAGAGCCTCAAAGCGTCGCCCACCACCTGCTGCTCGGCCAGCTCCTCTGCCTCGTCCTCCTTCTCCCTACGAACCACCACGGTCGACCCTCTTCCTCTGCCTAGGTGGTCCCTCAACCATCTGCTGCTCCTCTACACGGCGGGTCGGGCAGTCATGAGCCATGTGGCCCTGCCCGCCACCTGCGTTGCACTTTCTGCTCCTCAGAAGGCTGGCTCTGCGCCGTGTGCCCCGCACCTCTGAGCCAGTGTCCTGATGTCGTTCGCCTGATGGTCTGGTCCGCCTGGACCCCTGTGACTTCCGTCGACTGCCAGCTGTAGAAGACTCAGCTACGTGCCGCCCTGCGGTATGTCTCGCTGCTGGTGTAGTCTTAGCAAGAAAGATCTCTATGATAAGGTCTCACTCCAGTACTCCTGCCTGCGTCAGAATGCTGTGGGAGATCATCGATGCACTGATCTCATGCCTCAGTCCCTGCTCGAAGGTCCGAGCCCGAAAAAATGGGTCTCATACCATGTCCGTCGAATAGCACGAGAGATCGGTAAATCTCATTGAGTACTGAGCTACCGTCATGCTGCCCTGCCGTAGCTTTAGAAGCTCCTTAATGCACACCGCTCGTAGGGTGGCTGGGACTAACTCTGAGCGGAAGATGTAACACCCTGAGATTTTATGAAAAATATTCTTTTTAATTTTATTGATGTATTGTGTTGTACATTACAACAAATGAGTCTTGCACAACACGCAACCCTAACTTAGCTGCATTACACACAATCGCAACCTTCCTCGATAGCGTGTGTTGTACGCAATACCGAGTTTCACTAAACAACGATATACTATTAAAATAGTATTAAAACTAGCCGTTATGAATAGTAATAACCACTTTTTCAAATTTTTTAAATTTCATCTTTCAAAATGGACTTCATTTTTGGATTCAGAATATCGAAATTAGCCTAGGGTGAAATTTTGGTATTTTTCTGAAAACATTCAATTTTTGATGAATAGTGAAAACACTGGGTTACTATTTAAAAACCGACTTTTTATATAAATAATTATTTATTTTACTTAAATTTATTTTAGGTCAAAATTCACAGATAATACCTATATAAGTTCAATGTAATTCATTGGAGTCATTTTAAAATAATTTTAGATATATAAAAATTTTATTGAACTTTTGACCGTCTTTTACCCACCTCCTAGAAAAATTTTCAAATTTGCATAAAACATAATTTTACCGCTTTTGTGAATGTAATTTCAGAACTCTGATAGACATGGTTGATGTCAGTAAGTAAAATGTGGTTCAATGAGATGAAAATAATTTTTGGTGAATAGTAACTTTTTCCTTTTATTTACCACGGTTATAAGTAAATAGGGTAATTAAGGGTAAAAATGATATTATTATTACCCAAACACATGTCCTAATTCTATTTTATAAGTGTAATTCAACCAAAAACAACCTTAGAAATAAAATATTACAATTTAGGCCCACTTGGATTAGATTAGGACATTTAATATTAATTTATTTAAAGAAGGGTTAAAATAGTTAAAATCAAAGTTTAATAAGTAAATCATTTTTAATATAGGGTTATACATAAGATAAATTCGACTATAAATATTAATTAGAAAGATAAAAATATTTCCTACATAATAGTATTTTATTTATAATTTTTAGACATTAAATAATTTAATTTATTTTTGACACAATGATGATGTAGTAATTATCTTATTAATGAAATATTGACATAATTGATGTTATAAATACCCAAAGAAATGTAATTTGAGACTTTTTATGAATTCCAATAATTTTCTAGGTTAATACGACCTGTTAATAGTTATTAAGTTAACTTTTTTTTAACTAATCATTCTGTTATGATTTCCACAAAATTCAATTACCAAATAGTGTCAAAATTGACATAAAATAGTTTTTAAAATAAATATTATATTATTAATTGTTATTTTATTCCTAAAACTCTAAGGTTCTGCCCAATGACTTAGATAAGGTTATATATATTAATAATAAACAACTTGGGGTTAGTTTGTCTTGTTATTGTCTGTTTTTAACCTTATAGTGTAAGAAAACAAGAAGACACAGTAAAAGTAAAATTATTTAACTTAAGGTTAAATCTAAATGATAAGGTTAAAATAGAAACCTAAACTTGTCTAAATTCTATTGGATGAGAGGATTTCGACCCATCCCCACCTTAGCTTCAAAATAAATCAATTTTGAGCTATTAGAAACAGAATATGACTTTATAATAAAATAATATTTTTTGTTTTTCCAAAGGTGCCCCTCTCCTCCCTTATAAAAGGGAACCTCCTCCCTCTCTTCCTCACACCACTTTGAGCCTTCAAGCTCGGCCAAACCCTACCAAATTCTCTTATAAAATTCCCTAGAAACATCTAGAGGTCCTGGTTTTCTTCAAAGACCAATCTTAGTGCCCTAATTGGAGTTCTCAAAGAGGCGCTTCAAAGAAGAGGTAATGCCCGTTACCGATTCTTTCAACATTATTTCTTCTTACACTTATTCTTCTTTAGTTGTTTAATTATGAAGTAATAACATCAGTATAAATCATATACTGATATGTTATTATACGCATGAAACTACCCTATTTCACTATCTTATCCATCCTACGGAAAAAGAAATCACCACGCGTGCGTACGTACGGAATACCGTCTCCACGCCGTGGTGAAATCTGTTTTTCCACCAACACCTTACATGGATGGGTATAATGGTGTAAAGAATAAAAATATATGTTATTATAAAATCATATGGATTCTGATATATTATACCATCCACTCCAATTTTATTCAATAATTATGGGAACGATATCATCGCTCGTGCGTACGTACAGACTACCGTCTCCACGACGTGAGATTCATTCTCCATGTTAACCATACATGAATGATCATATAGTTTATATAATGAATAATAATGAAATGTATGAAATAATAATGCTACTATATTTATGTATATATATATTTATGACATCTATTTAGTTTCATTCAATTCAATAAGGAAACGAAAACATCGTTCATGCGTACGTATGGCCTATCGTCTCCATGAACGGTGTATTTCATTCCTTTTATCGATCTATAATATAGATATGTATATTATGAATATATATTATATGTAAATCGTATTTTACATTCTGGAATTATGTAAATCAGGATATATGTAATAATATTAAGAACGAGAATTCGAAACACCTACGATAAATGAAAGGATTTTACCCAAAATACTGTTTTAACATGGAATTTACAAAAGAACGGGTAATATAATTTCATAAGTGAAACATATATGATATCATAACAATTAATATGATTCTATAATAAGTCAATGACATTATTTAAATCATTATACAGGAGGTTCGGATCCATACGAAGCATATCGGACCTAAGGTAAGGGATAATTTTGCAAATCTCATTTTTATCCGAGATTGCTTATTCGTAAGTATTTACTAGGGTTATTTATATAATCCATGTCCATGTTTTATAAATGTGGTTTCATGTATTTTTAAAGTCCTTTTTACCCATTTTTGACTTTTACTACATGGTATGTAAGGAATCTTTCTTTTGTTTACGTTACGGGGTACTTTTTTGACTTTTCCAGAAAAAGTACGAGAAGAATGTTTTTTAACTTATACGACATGAAAGGATTTTTATGGTTTTATAAAAAATTATTTTCATGAATATTCCTCCAAAATATTTCATGACTATTTTCAATAAAATCCTTTTTTTTAAATTTAATGATTTTTTGTGAAAATAAATTGATTTTTAAGAAGAAAGGAAATTTTCCTCAAGAATTCATTTCAAATGTTTTATCAAAACCATTTTCCATCTAAGGTGAAATTATTTCATATGTGTATGATTCAATTTTAATGTCTCTATGATTTAAATGGTTTCACTTTTCTTATGATGAAATTTCCATTTGTTTTATATGGATTATGAAATGATGGGATGATGTTTATAAAACCCATTTTATTCTTTGGGTTATGGTGAATGTTTTAAGTTTATTTTGTGGCACAAGTAACAATGATTTAAATATGAGATGGGTGGTACCTATATCTACCTCAAATGCATTGGGTAAAGATTTATATCTCATGAGATAGACATGGCTAGAACGGTAAGTTAATATTGTTCAGTAATACAGGACTGGAATGAGGAGTGAACTCAATTCAGAAAAGGACTTTGTCCACTAAGATGGTCTTGGCAGCAATGCCTTGGATACTATTGAAATCATATCATGTTCTTAATGGTTTCCACAATCACATGTTTTATTCCCATGCTATTTTATCATGATTAATGTTTCTTTATGATCTATTCCTTATGTTATTCTATGTTTTATGTCATTGCTCAAGATTTTGTTGTTTAAACAATATGTTCATGTTTTTAAGTTCAAATGTTTATGATTTGATTTATTTTATCCATGATTACCCTTAATGATCCTTTGAGCTCACCCTTTATATGTTTTCTTTTCCCTAGGATATAAAGAATGGTTTTAGGTAAGAAAACAAAAGGGAAAAATCTTTTTGCGAGATGTTAAAGATATTTCACCACGATTAGAATATTACGTTCCGTGTTTCCAAAGACACTAAACTATTACGGTCCTTGTGTGCATATTTTTATTATGTATTAAGTATTCCACAAAAGTAATATAATGTCCATGTACGTCAAGATTTGGGTCTCTACAGAAGAGGCTCTCAAAGTCCGTCCAAAGGAGAGATGCCTCGTTGTGCACCTGGAGCATTAGGCTCCACCATCTGCCTATTTCCGCATGCTGGAGACTCGCTGCAAGGATCACCATGATGTCAATTGGTGTCCCCAAAAACTGTAAAACTCAAACAACAGCCACTATCCAATACTTTTCTGCCTGAGAGTCCGTCTCCCTGTGGAACCTGGGTGGTCTATGACACTGAAACTCGTGCAGTTCACTAAGGCGACGTGCACTCTCAGTGGCTGGGGCTGGTGGCATCGGTGGCTCGGCGGGTAGAGGTACCGCTGGTGCCTCTACTGTAAAAGGGCCCTACAACGAGGCCTCGTCGCTCGGTGGGCTGTCGTCTCGCACAAAGCTCAGAACCCTAGGTGGCATCCGTCGTGGAGCCATCCTGAAAAGAAACAGGTGCACCACGGTCAAAACATTATACCTTGTGAACTGACACAAAGTAATCACAAAGAAAAATTTTGAAACACACATGCAATCAATGTATTCGTGCACTGAGTCAGAAATCAGAAGTCAGGGTCCTGGTGTATGGATACGTCAGCTATTGTACCAACAATGGACTCCATGGACTGATAACCAAACTCAATACCCTTAACACTACTGTTTCACATAGAAGAAAGATCAGAGTCCGGAGTTCTGCGGTAGAAAAATACTCCTCTGATACCAATTTGTCACGACCTGTCCTCGGGACCCGTGCCGTGACTACCCCAAGCCCGCCTTCCTCGGGTCCAGCCGTCCACTTCGTGTACATCCCGCCCAGTGGTCCACATCCAGGTACCGACTTGCTCCACAAGCCTCAACCACGATCAGTGATTCCCATCATCTGCATCCAACACAACGTAGTGCGGGCATAGCCCGCGTAGTGGTGAGTATACACTACTTAGTAGGGACCTCGTGACCCCTGAAGGTCTCCCATAATCCACAAAGGATAATCCACAAAGGAAATATACAATCACGAAGTAACAACCAACTCTACTTAGGTATATTCCCATACATATACCTATGTCATCAATTCCAGTTCGACTCCAACATCCAAGCCCATGTTCGATATAGTCCACAAAGGATAGAACAAACCAATCCACATAGGAAAACACAACCCGATCCACTTAGGAAAGCAAGTCCATCATATCGAAGGTAATGATTGAAGTTATGACTCAGCTCACACAGGTATACTTCTTCGTAAGATGATAGAGATGATCAGATGTAGCCACTGATTCATCTAAGTTGTCAGACCCACGTAGGATACAAGACCAACTAAGTTGTCAGACCCACAAAGGATACAAGACCAGCTACTCTGCCGGACCCACGTAGGATACAAGTATAGAGTCAAATACTGCCGAACCCACGTTGGATACAAGAACAGTATTCATGTACTATCATACCCACAAAGGATACAAGAACAGTTGTCATCGCTATCAAACCCACGGAGGATTCTAGTACGGTCGTTTTCACTGCTGAACCCACAGAGGATTTCAGTACAGTCGTCATCACTGCTGAACCCATGGAGGATTTCAGTACAGTCGTCCTCGTTGTCGCAGTCGCAGCCAGCTCTAGGGTTCCCGCACACAGCATGCTTGATTCTGGGAGGGTCTGCTCCACAATACAAGGGGGTCGATACATCAACTGACACGTAGTGCATATTTTATGTATCCCAAAGTTCCGTATCGTCAAAAAGAACTCAACGTGACCGACGGCACGTCAATCAGATGCCCGGTCTGAGAGTTATTGGCTTTTCTGTCCCAGGGCCCCAATTGATTTTTAAGTCAAAACCAACCCAAACATACTCCAAATACGTCCATAATATTAGTGGAGTAAGCCAAAAGGTCCATCTCACTAAGAGGAAACCAACAAAGTCGACGGCACGTCAATCGGACGTTCGGATCTCAGGTTATAAGCGTTTCCGCTCTGAGGGACCCATTGGTTTCGTGTTCGAACCAACCCAGTCATACCCAAGGTTCTCTAAAACCATGAGTGTAATATATCTAAATGACCGTCTCAATCCAAGGATCACATTGCAACTGAAGGTGCATCAATTGGTGGTCTATAGCCCATGTTACATGCATTTGAACAAACCTGTCCGATTTTAGGGGGTTTTGGCCCCGGACCGACCCGGCCCGAGACCACCTAGGTCAGCCCGAACCTAGTCGAACCGAACCGGGTCGGGTCCGGCACATTAGGGCGCGGCCTGGCCCAGCTGGCGCGGCACGGGTGGCCGGCCCGGCGCGGGCGGCCCGGCCCGGGCGGCTCAGCGCTGGCCGAGCGGGGGGGCTCGGTGCTGGCTGAGCGGATGCGGAAAGGGGGGCCGCGCTGCCCCCCTGTTTGTAATGGCGGCCCCCACGTGGCGGCCTGCTCCTTTTCCACCTAGGGGTTATGACCCTCGGATCTTTGGAAAATGGCCGGCCGAGTTGGCCGGCCGGTGTGCCACCGCGCGACCCCCCGCAGGTCCCGCCTTCGATGCGCCGGCGGTTCCAGCCCCCCTCCCTGCACCGCCGCGGCCTTAAGCTGCGGCCTTGTCCGACCAGCACCACACCCCTCCGTCGCGGCCCGCCTTGGCCGTGATCCTTCGTGATACTTCGGTGCGGCGTGATGGCGCCGCGCTCCTTCGTCGCGGCCCATCCATGGCCGCGACTTCCTAAGGCTTCGCTAGAGCGGTGCGACGGCGCCGCACACTTTGCCCACATTCATCCTCGTTTCCGCGCAGTTCCATTGCACCGCGCCGCCTCCATTCCAAACCACGCCGATGATCAAAAACAAGGGGAGGAGGATCGGCCGTGTTCGTGCGCTCCGGCCCCCTCCCATTAATTCGATAACAAGCAACTAAAGAATTTAACGTTGGATGGAAAAAGAATATTCATGAACAGGAAACCAAACCCCTACCTCGAAGAAGTTGTTGAAAGAAGATTTTCGCGGAAAACGGCATCGTGGGGGTGTTTTGTTGACGACGTTGGGGAGTGTCCAAGAAGAGGATGTCGTCTCACACCGGCTGCAGAGAAGGGAAATATCAGCACGTCATCTCTCCTTGGTGCTCCGACGTTCTTCGCATTCTTTAACGAGGAAGAATATGTTCTTCAGGACCGCAAGAGTTCTCTTCTCTATTCCACACAACGAATCCACCAATTATAAAATAAGACCTTGTCTTATTTCATTCACACACACACATGCAAACATTAATTTGAAAATCAAAAGATATCATTCAATTAATTGACTTAATTGAAGAGCATTTAACAATAAAATTAATTGCGAGAGTTGACATGTCATTAAATTGGGGGAGTGGGCGAGTTACAAATTAAATTGCGAGAGATAGGTAAAATGGAAATGAAGTGGTGGGGCTCGTGTGGGCCCCACTTCACTAATATCCTACCTAGTGGAGTTAGGATGTAGTGGGTCCCACTCCAACTTCCATGCATAGGTTATAAATACTTAGAATAGAAATAAAAATTGTAGCACAAATTTTTATTACACTCATCAGTTAACCCATTTATTTAATAACCTCACACGAGAAAACGCAACTCCAGAAAAGGTGTTCCTAAGCAATTAACGATGCTGTGGTTAATCGGTGCCCTCAGATTTTGATACCGAGTATCAGTTCAAAAGTTAGGAAAACCCGCTCGTTTGTTCCCAGAATGTACCCAAGCTAAACTTCTGAAAATGATTCTGGGCACACCGGGCCTCGGAATCAGGTGACGTTAGAAACAGTGTACTCGTAAAATCCCAAAGAAATTAAGAAAATAATTGAAATTTACAGGTCTTTACACCAATGAATTAAATTAAACTTATATAGGTATTATGTATCAATTTTGAACTAAAATAAATTTAAATAAAATAAATAATTGTTTAAATAAAAAGTCAGTTTTTAAGTAGTAACCCATTGATTTCACTATTCATCAAAAATTGAATGTATTCAGAAAAATACCAAAAATTCACCCTAGGCTAATTTTGATATTTCAAATCCATGAATTAAGTCCATTTTGAATGATAAAATTTATAAAATTTCAAAATGTGGGTATTACTATTCATAACAGCTAGTTCATAATAATATTATAATAATATCTCGTTTAGAGAAACTCGATATTACGTACTACACATGCTATCGAAGACGGTCTTGATTTCGTGTAATGCAGGCCAAATCAGGGATGCGTGTAGTGAAAGCTCTATTTGGTGTTGCGTATAACATAATCAAAACTTATTTCATTTATACATTAAACAAAATCTATACTTAATGTAGCGTAGAATAATTTCCACTAAACGAACTTGAAATTGTGTGTAACACGAGCCAAGAATAGTGTTGCGTATACTGCAATCTACTATGGTGTTGCGTATAGTACAAGATAATATTGGTGTAGCATACAACAAAAGACATCAAAAAATTAAATAGAATAATTCTCATAAAATCTCGGGGTGTTACATTCTACCCCCCTTAAAATGAATTTTGCCCTCAAAATTTGTCGGGGTTATAAATCATTTACTACTTGAAAGTTTCATTCATATAAACCGACATAATAAAAGTAATAATAAAACTAAATTTTAAAAAGTAAAGTAATAAATGTAATGGTTACCCAGATTAACTCATCACTGGGTTTCCACATTGGAGAACATAGGTGCAAATATAGATATGGAAGAAAAATCTAACCATCAAGTTCTGCTGGATAGTGGTAGAGGACATGGCTATGAAAAAACCAATAATCACAAAGCCATAAATTTGTGATGATTTAAGGTACCATATGATTCATCGGATATAAAGACACTAGGACAACATTTTTTTGTTTTCAAGATCATTTCCCTAACGTAGAAGAATTTTTGAATTAAAATTAATACTTACTTGATTTTTGTACAATATCACTGTTTTTGTGCCTTGAACAATTTCCACTTCATATCTTAAAGAAATGAAGTTGAATTTGTCATTCTTGAAGTGTTAGCAGATCATGTGATAGAATGATGGGTCATTCAATCTGTCTCAAACAAAAGGGTAGAAAAAGTTATCAAATATACATAAGTCCATCTATGGTGAGGTTAATCGTACATGATTCCAAAAATGGACTTATACATCATCTATCATACCTCTTAATATAATAAAACTAGTTTCTACTAACCATGGACTTACTGTAGGCCAGTGGTAGGTGATAAAGGCATGTCACACTTTGGTTGTTGGTTTGATTCCCACAGCCTTGTTTGATGCGACAGGTTGTCACCCGTCCTACACGTTGTCCTTTTTTTATAAAACTACATTATTATAACATTCCATAAATAATATCAAAAAAAGTTCTAGCCTTAAACAATACTAACTTATGTCCAGCATAATCCATTCTAATGTTAAGGATTATTTAAAATACTTCTATCCAATATCATAGTATAAAGAAAACAATTAATAGAAATTTCATTTTCCAAGCATGTGAATACCATCATTTATACCCCATATATCATACGATATATCTTGTTGGTAAAATTACAAACATGTGAATACCTTAATCAGGTATTCTCTTGAAAAATGAATACCCATTGAACCTTAGTGAAAACATGAATGCTGTCAAAATTTAACACTTTCCACATACCAAAATCCAAAAATTTCTATATACTCAAACCTTGATATAACATTGTCCTTATATCAGTCATGAGCTCATGAATACTATAAAAAATTTCATTTTCTCCATATCCCTTCATTATATGCATATCATCTACTTTCCAAAAATATTTCAATCACTTTTCATGGTTACTAGTACCATACAATTATTGAAAACCACAATGATCCAATACATTGATATTCCAATAATCCATGATACTTTAAATGAGATTCCACAAAATTATCTCGGAATCCCATTACATAAACACTTATTCATTCCCCCACATTTTTCTCATACTAAACATGAAAAATTGTGATCACATGTGACTTCCCTTTAGCCTTTTCCTTAAGAGGTTTCTCACGTTGATCATCATTAAACCTTGGATTAGGGCATTGATTAGCATAATTCCCCATTTCCTTTCACTTGAAGCATTGAAGTGTTGGTGGAGCGTTCTGTGTAGTCTTTTCCCTATTCACATCATTAGCTACCTTTTTTCCATTACTTTGACACTCAACTGCTCGATGGCCTTATTTTTCACACTTAAAACATTTTCTAGTATCTTTTAGGAAATCTCCACAATGCTTCTTTCCACACTTTGATCATAAAGAAACATTCATATTCTTTTCACCATTGTTAGGAGATTTCTCCTTGAACTCCATCTTTCATTTTTTGTCAAAAACATGAGATGGGTAGGTAACACCAGCTTCCAGTTCTACCTTGATAGCACAACGCACAATTTCGGCATAGCAACTGAAGTCTCTTATCACTATTTCCCTTCGAAGACATGGTTTTAAGCCACTGAAGAATCAATCAACTTTACTTTCAGGATGGATGATAAATCCAGATGCATACCTTGCAAGCCTTGTAAAATTCTCTTCGTATATACCAACAGATTCATCATCCTTTTGTTTAAGTTAATGGAACTCCTTTTCCATCTTTTTTCAAAGAATATAAGGGAGGTACTTATTGAAAAATAAATACCTGAACTCATCCCATTCCATGGATTCAATTTCATCTTGGGGCCTTGTATTCATAATTAGAGTCCACCACTGGTCCGCTTCACCTTATAACCGGTAAACAACCAAAATGACTTTTTCATGTTTTGAACAGAGAATTATCGAAAATATATTTTCAATGGTACCTATCCATTGTTCAGAAATAGGTGGATCAGAAGACCTATTGAAAGAATATGGATGTTGCCTAATGAAGGACTCAATAGAATATTGTTACCTTCTCTGCTCATTTGGAAGTCCAGAATGACTGATAGCTCGTGTAAGTATAGAAATAAGATTTTTCACTCCATCTCCCATAGCGTTGGTTTTTTTAGAAGGACAATCATTGCATCGTCCATTACATTGATCAACACGGTTCCTTCGGGTTCCATCCATCATCTAAAACCCAAAAAGAATAGTGTAAGAGGCAAAAATAATGCTAGGAAAACAACATAATAAAGGGGGAGTACTTTCAATCTTTAACATCATAGTTTTAATCCTATGTTATTCATGATCGTTATCATAATTCTAGGACTGTAACCTATACTTAAACCTAACCTTAGAGACATACCCTAGAAATATCTCTATGGATCTCACTAAATTTCTCGCATCCTAGTTTCCAAAGGTTGGCTAATCTTTTCCTCTGATACCAACTGTAGAGACCCCTAGCCTGAAGTACATGGACATTACGTTAATTTTGTGGAATTATTAATACATAACAAAAATAGACACCAAAGGACCGTAATAGTTTAGTGTGTTTGGAAACTCGAAACATAATATTCTAATTGTGGTGAAATATCTTCAACATCTCCCATAAAAATCTCCCCCTTTTGTTTTATTACCTAAAACCTTTCTTTATATCCCTAGGAAAAGAAATCATATTAAGGGTGAGCTCAAATTCTCAATAAGGATAATCACAGAGAAAATAAAACAAACCATATACATTTGAACTTCAAAACATGAACATAAAGTTTAATCATCAAAATCTTGAGTTGTGAAATAAATCTTGGCAGTACATAAGTCATAGATCATAAAGGAACATAAATCATGATAAAGTAGCATGGGAATAAAACATTTAATTATGGAAAACCATTAAGCTCATGATATGATTTTTATATTAGCCAAGGAATTGGTGCCAAGACCATCTTAGTGGACAGAGTCCCTTACTGAACCGGGTTTACTTGTCGTTCTAGCCCTGTATTACTGAACTACATTTATTTGCCGTTCCAGCCATATCTATTTCATGAGATATAAATCTTTACCGAATGAATTGGAGGGAGATATAGGTCCCACCCATCTCACAGTGAAATCATTCTTATGTGTGCCACAAAATAAACATAAATCTTACATCATAACCCAAAAAATAAAATGGGTTTCATAAACATCATCTCATCATAACATAATCCATATAAAAGAAATGGATATCATTTCATCATAAGAGAAGTGAAACCATGTAAATAATAGAGACATTATACTTTAAACATACACATATGAAATAATTTCATCTTAGATGGAAAATGGTTTTGATAAAACACTTGAAATGAATTCTTGAGGAAAATATCTTTTCTTCTTAAAAATCATTTTCTTTCACGAAATGACATGAAATTTTAAAAGAAAATTATTTTGTTGAAAATAATCATGAAATATTGTTGAGTAAGCTTCATGAAAATAAGGCATTATGAAACATTAAAAATCCATTCATGCCGTATGAGTTAAAAAAACATTATCCTCGTACTTTTAATAGAAAAGTCAAAAAGTACCACGTATGGTAAACAAAAGAAAGATTACTTCCATAAGACAAAGTAAAAGACAAAAATGGGTAAAAATGACTTTAAAAATACATGGAATAATATTAAACACTATATGAAACATTTCTATGGGCAGGGATGATAATTATAACCCCAGTAAATACTTACGTATAAGCAATCTCAGATAAAAACGAGATTTGAAAATTATCCCTTACCTCAGGTTTGATATGCTTCGTATATGTCCGAACCTCCTGTATAATGATTTAAATAATGTCATTGACTTATTATAGAATCATATTAATTTTTATGATATCATATATGGTTCACATATGACTTTATATTACCTGTTCTTTTGCAAATTCCATGTTAAATGAGCGTTTTGGGTAAAATCGTTTTATTTATCATACGTGTTTGGACTTGTTGTTATTGAAATTATTATTAATTATATAATGATTTAATTACTTCCAGAATGTAAATAATTATTTATATATCATATACATTTAGTATATATATATGTATAATAGATAGATAAATGAAATGAAATACACCGTTTATGGAGACGGTAGGTCGTACGTACGCATGAACGCTGTTTTCTATTCCTTATTGACTTGAATGTATGTAAGTAGATTGCATATATATATAAATATACATAAATCCATTAGCTTTATCACGCCATATATTTCATTATTATTCATTATATATTCTTTATAATCATTCTTGAGTGGTTAATAGGGAGAATGAATCCCATCGCATCGTGGAGACGGTAATCCTTACGTACGCACGAGCGATGATATCATTCCCATAATTATTGAATTGAATTGGAGTGGATGATATAATATCTCAGAATCAGTATGATTTTATAATAACTATATATAGTTTTTCTTTACACCATTGTACCCATCCAAGTAAGGTGGTGGTGGAAAAATAGATTACACCACGGCGTGGAGACGGTATTCCGTACGTACGAACGCGCGGTGATTTCATTTTCCATAGGATGGATAGAAGGTGAAATGGGGTTGTTTAATATTTATAATAGAATATAATTATATTAGTGATACTTCTTTTATTACTTTACGATGAAACAACTAATGAAGAAGATTTTGAAGAATAAAGAAAACTTGAAAGAATCGGTAGAAGAGATTACCTCTTCTTCGACACACATCTTTTAATATTTCCTTTTAAGAAACTAGAGTTGGTCTTTTGAGGAGACCATAACCACTATAATTTTTCTAGGGAAGTTTATAAAGGAAATGTGTAGGGTTTGGCCAAGCTTGAATGCTCAAAATTGTGTAAACAGAAGAGGGAGGATGTGCCCTTTTATAAGGGAGGAGAGGGGAACCATAGGAAAAAAGTAAAATATTATTTTATAATAAAGTAATATTTGGTTTATAATAGCTCCAAATTGATTTATTTTGAAGATAATGTGGGGATGGGACGGAATCCACTCAAAAAATAGGTTTTGTACAAGTTTAGGTCACTGTTTTAACCTTATCATTTACATTTAACTCTAAGTTAAATAATTTAACTTTTACCGTGTCTTCTTGTTTTCTTACATTATGGTTAATAAAAATACTATAAAAATCCAAAAGAACCCAAAGTGGTCCATTATAAATATATATAATTTTATCTAAGCCATTTTGGTGTCCATTAGATTTTTAGTAATAGAATATAAATTAATAATATAATATTTGTTTTAAAAACTATTTTATGTCAATTTTGACACTATTTGGTAATTGTTTTTTGTGAAGATTATAACAGCATGATTAGTTAGAAAAAATTTAATTGAATCAATAATAACATGTCATATTAACCTAAAAAATTAGTTTAATTTATAGAAAGTCTCAAATTTCATTTATTTGGGACTTATAACATCAATTATGTTAATATTTCATTAATAAGGCAATTAATGCATCATCATTGTGTCATAAATAAATTAAATTATTTAATGTCTAAAAATTATAAAAAAAATAACATTATGTAGGAAATATTTTTATCTTTATAATGAATATTTATATTAAAATTTATCTTTTGTATAACCCTATATTAAAAATGTTTTAGTTATACACTTTGATTTTAACTATTTTAAGTATTCTTCAAAAATAATAATAATAAATGTCCTAATCTAATACAAGTGGACCTAAAGGGTAATATTTTATTTCTAAGGTTGTTTTTTTTCGAATTAAACTTATCCAATAGAACTAGGACATGTTTTAGGGTAATAATAATATCATTTTCCCCTTAATTACCCCATTTACTTTTAACCGTGGTAAATAAAAGTAAAAAAGTTAGTATACACCAAAAAACTTTTTTATCTTATTGAACCACATTTTACTCCTTGATAATAACATTGTCTCTTGGATTTTTAAAATTCCACTCACAGAAGTTGTAAAATTATGTTTTATGTAAATTTTCAAATTCTCGTAGGAGGTGGCTAAAAGACGGTGAAAAGTTCAATAAAATTTTTATATATCTAAAATTATTATAAAATGAATACAATGAATTACATTAAACTCATATAGGTATTATATATCAATTTTTACCAAAAATAAATTTAAATAAAATAAATAATTATTTAAATAAAAAGTCTGTTTTTAAATAGTAACCCAGTGTTTTCACTATTCATCAAAAATTGAAAGTTTTCATAAAAATACCCAAAATTCACCCTAGGCTAATTTCGATATTCAGAATCCAAAAATGAAGTCCATTTTGAAAGATAAAATTTATAAAATTACAAAAAGTGGGAATTACTATTCATAAGAGCTAGTTCATAATAATATAATAATAATATCTCGTATAGTGAAACTCGATATTGCGTACTACACACACTATCGAAGAAGGTCTTGACTACGTGTAATGCAAGCCATATCCGGGCTACGTGTAGTGAAAGCTCTGTTTGGTGTTGCGTATAACATAATCAAAACTTATTTCATTTATACATTAAAAAAAATCTATACTTAATGTTGCGTAGAATAATTTCCATAAATCGAACGTGAAATTGTGTGTAACACGAGCCAAGAATAGTGTTGCATATACTACAAGATAATACAGTGTTGCGTATAGTACAAGCTAATCTTGGTGAAGCATACAACAAAAGGCATCAAAGAAATTAAAAAGAACAATTCTCATAAAATCTCAGGGTGTTATAATCACATTAACCAATTTTTGTTTGGTAAATTTATAATTCTTGAAGGGACCTTTTTGAACAGTGGATATCCTAGACAATGTATAGATTTTCCCAATGAGAAACCTAAGTACATAAGAGATGATGTGATAAATATTGTGATTATATTTTGATTATGTCAAATAAACTATAATGAATTATGGTTAATAATGTGAACAGAGTTTTCTTTTGAAACAAATTAATGAAGATAAGGATTGAGTCTCATGGAATTTCATGTGATGAAGATAATGAATAAAATAATATTTGACTTCATTTGTGTAAAAAATGTGGGATTATTCTCCTAGGAGAGTTTCTCAAATGAACTAGAAGATGTATTTTATGTGGTAATGGATGTAATGGAGCAATTTTTTTATGGGAAATAGAATAGATCAATTAAAATAAAAGAGATTAATAATACCTATCCTAAGGTACCACTGATAGTTTTGTAACACCCTGACCAGAACCATTAGGTCTTGGATAGATTTTCATGAAACCTCTTGCTCTCCACCCCATACATAAGAGGTTATCAATGACTGTTGAGTGAAGGAAGAATATCACATAGATGATTTTACATCAATACTATTAAAAATAATAATTCAATAATGAAAAGACTAAAAATAATCAATGAATAATTGAGAAATAAATAATCATTATTGTTGTAGTATATAAAAATAAAACCATCCCGTGTTTCAATATTCCATGGGAGATATATAAACCAAACTAAATAAAGGATCCATATAATGAAAAAATAAAATAAATAAAAATAGGAATAGAAATATAACCTAAAATCTATCTAGAAAACTTTTTATCCCCTAGTAATATTACAAAACCATACACCAACCATTTCCCTTTTTTGGGTCCCTGATAATACAAACTGTAAGAGTATCAAAATTGTTTAGTAGTGTGTGAGTTCAAGACTCAACAAGACACCACCAATGACCCATAAAATTAGAGAATAATATATACAGGTTCATTCCATGAAAGTTAAAATAAGGGATATAAACCACAATTATATAACACAATCACAATAAATATGTCATATCCTTAGGAATTAATTATACCTACATCAGCACCATTCTGAAAGAAGCATCAACCACTAGCTTGACCTAACCCCCTGGATGGCATAGTCCAATGAAAAGGATGACACATCCTCCTTTGATGTATAGTCCATTAAAATTAATCCACTGACCCTACAAATCTATCTTAGAGACTATTTTATTAGGCTCTACTTTCAATATAAACTATTGATGAAAGAGGAACAAAAAAAATGACACATGCACAAATTAAAAAATATGAATCATGTCAAATTAACCAAGTATCATCATAATAATCCACATGAATCCAACACCAGAATAGGTCACCAATTTTGTGACCATGATTTAACATAGATCTCATAGAGTACACACACACAATTATTCCATGAACCTATAAAAACTAGTGCTTATGTCATGGAATTTCAACCTTAGTTGAAATTTTTATTGATGGAAAGGGTCACCGTATTAGTATAAGATGACAACTTAATCATCGAAGAAACCCAAAATCAACAATATTTATAATCCTATATATGAGTTAGTGAAAAATAAACTCTAAATATAAGTGATGGCTGAACCTAAAAAATTATTTCTCCTCCCAACAATCGTACATATCTAAATGTTGTGGTTATGGAGAAACCAAGAATTTGGGAGCTAATTCAATAAAAGATCCATGAATACATTCATAGATCAAACTATAACCCATTGAATATCAATAAATCATGGATCTAAATTTTTTGATCAAGTAGAATAGAATAGAGTCGATCCAGAATGAAGAATAACTCACCAGATGTAGAATGTAGGTTCAATTCACTATTTGGGAATCAGATGAAGGATATGGAAGGAATTAAAAGATGACCAAATTCTAGGATTGGGCCTTGGTTTTAAATTAGTAGAGTATGAGGTGAATGAGAATGTAAGATATGAAAAGATCATTTAATCTATTGCAAGAAGATTAATTCTTCTCTTAAATAATTTATTAATGTTGTGAATTTTTAGGAAATATGTTACACTAAAAATAGTGTCTAATATGATTAAAATCCCAAAAACCACATTCATATCATGAATTTTTTATGAGAACATAAATTTAAATCACATATTTAATTTATATTCACAGATTCTTCTGATAAGTTATTCGCATTGAAAATATCCATTCAAGGAGTGAACTGCTCCTATAATCAAATTCCATCATTTGACCTATTTTCTTCTCTGAATACCCAAAACATGTCTAAAATATTATAAATTAATTCTTAAATATTTGAAAAATATAAAAACAGGGTTTCCTTGGGATTTAAGATGTAAAACATATCCCCCTACAATGAATTTTTATCAGTGAAAGGTTTCTGTATAGGTCTCTCTAAATAGCTTGGGCCACTTCACCTGAATGAATATTTTCCACTCCCATATATCTTCTTGAAAATTCATATTCCTACATATAACCGAGTCAGTTTTTTTTTCATATTACCTTCTCACATTGGTAAATTATTTTAAAAGTTTTCCCCATAAAATATACATCCTACTCTAGTATGACATCCCTATAATTTAGTATATTCTTAGGATGAGGTTTCTACTTCCAAAGATAAGACATGTGGTAGATATTGGGAATAACATGGAACTATGTGGAATGGTCCAAATGATAGGCCAATGTACCAATGTGTTACATTGTCTTGGATGAAAAAACACTCTGTTGTTCAAACTTACCATTCCATATCTATTACCTTTTCCCCAATTGAGGGGACAACCATAAGAAAACCTTATCACCTGTAGAAAACTCCAAGGGTCATCTCCATTGATATGTGAATAGAAGCATTATATTTTGAGTAATAACCATACATTTTGAAAAGTACATCACCCACTATGAGTTTTCCCATAAAATACTCATCCCAAAAACTAAATAGTCATTGACTCATTCCATCAGAGTGGTGAAAAACCAGGTTACCCATATAGATACTCAAATAGAGACTTCTAAATCACACACTAGAAGATAATATTGTATAAGAAATCTTATATATTCAATTTATTTTCCAAATGTCTTGAAAAATATACAATACATTCTCAAAGCATATCCTCGAATGTTTATATCCTTTTCCTTGACTACTTGTCAATTTGAGGATAAACGTTCGTACTCAACTTTTTCTGAGATTCCATTGCCTTATGTAATCCTTTCTAAATCTATGTGGTATTCCTATAGTCTATTTCATATACCATGATGGAATGAACTATATTAGTGTTTCCCTCAGAATCCGGGGATGACCACCTTGATGGGAGGTTTAAACTTTCCGATCTGTTTCTAACGGGTTTGTTCGTAGAATCGGAAACATCCAATGATTCCACATCCATTCGGACCTACTTTCCAAAGGTAGGTGCTCATTAGTTTGTGGACTGATGAGGCTTTGGAATTTGCATTGGTCGAGAGGATGGGAGGTCGGACTCATAACAACTTTTTGAGGGTAATTATTGTCTACTCCGAGACTCTATTTATAGATCTAAGTAATGTTCGTGAATCCTTTTTACATTACCAAGTATAAAATGAGCTTTCCTTCAGATCTGACAATCAATGATTAAATATGTAGGAAATTTAGAGAATATTTTGTATGTATTCGAGGTTCTTCATCGATAGAGAATCATCTGTATTTATTAGAGATTTTTGGTCAATGGTACCCTTCGACACATTTATACAGAAGTCTCTTGGTCATTATGATGACCATGCTGGTTTTAAAGCCACTCAGTGTGGCACTTTAAATTTATTGTCATTCATAAGGACATGGATTATTTTAGAGTGGGGATCGAACCCGTATACAGGCTACCTGCGTATCCTTTTTTTTAGAAAAGGAATCATAACCCACATAGTTCAAGTAAGGGAGTATGATGTTTATGATTGATGGCTCAAAGAAGGATGTCACAATTACTTTTTCACTCTAAGCTCACGTGAGTCATGCTCGGTGTGAGAAACAAGAGGTATCGGTAAAAATTAGACAATTGTCCCATGAAAGATGCAATCATAAGAAATAATATGGGGCTTTATGTATGTTTTACTGCCCAGATAAATGAAGGTTAGGATTTACTTTAGGGAAGAAATCCACGAACAGGGTCCATAAAGGTATATGTGCTTCATGGAGATTTCGAATACTCTAACTTGGGGCTTACTCCTGAAAAGGAGGCCCAGGTTAAGGGAATTAAGGTTTGGGGCTTACTCATGAGGTGGATGCCCAAATTAGGGGACTGAGGCTTACTCCTAAGGAGGATGCTCAGATTTGGGAACATTAAGAATTGGGGCTTACTCCTAAGGAGGATTCCCAAGTTAAGAATTATGGATGGGGATTACTCCTAAGGTGGATGCCCATATTTGAGACTGGGGCTTACTCTTGAAAAGGAAACCCAGGTTAGGTGATCTAGGGCTCACTCCTAAGAGGATGCCCAAATTAGAGGACTTATGACTGGAGATTATTCTTGAAAAGGAGACCCAGGTTAAGGATTATCTCATCTTAAAGGATGAGGTTGAATGAATGAAATCTCAATCTTTTGTGACATAAAGATGTGTAAATCACTAGTTTTTTAGAGATATTCCACAGAATTCCTTTCAGATAAGGAAGTAAAATCAAGAAATCATTCCATAAATGGCTTTGAAGAGTGTCTTGAAGACTGAATCTTGAATAGGAAAGGTGTAATGGCTTAAGAGGGGTGAAATGGGCAAGAAAGGCACCCAAAAGGCAGGGGCGCGCAAGTCCTAGCAGGCGCGCAGGTACTGCGTGGGCGCGTAAGTCCTGGTCGCGCAGGTATGCCTGTGTGACACATGGTGTACCTGTGCGATGGTTAACCAGCAGGGTAATGCTTGAGCAACTCTTCATTAAAGCATTTAGAATCTTCTTGAGGTTCTTCCATAAGAAGGGCGCGCAAGATCTATTGAAGGAGTAAGGCGGCGCGCAAGTGTGGCCCTTTTCCCTTAAGGGTTGGCCACTCCGGCGCGCAAGTGTTGATGAGTTTAAACACTTAGGCCTTCCTCCCCCTCTTTAGATCTTCCATTATAGGTAATAAATTACCTTAGAAGTGTTTCGGAAGCTTTGAGAAGAGACTAGGGCGCCAGGAGCTCAAATATGAGTTTCTGGAAAAAATCCTCCTCTAATGGGGGCCCACAGGGTCTATTTATAGGTAGGAGAAGACCCTGGGCAGTTTCCACTTAAGGCGCGCAAGTCACTTGGGTGACCATGAGGCGGCGCGCAAGTATACATGCACGACCACGAGGCGGCGTGCAAGTATACTTGCACGACCACTAGGCGGCACGCAAGTGTACTTGCACGACCACAAGGCAGCCCGCAAGTGTACTTGCGCAACCATGAGGGAACATGTGCGACCTATGGGAAATGTTCTCCTTGTTCATCCCTTTGTCGATTTTTTATGTTTCTTCAAAGGATGAATCACTTTGGACTAAGGTATTTCCCTTTTTTAGACGTTAGACTCTGTGACGGAAAGGAGCGTCAACAATTAGTCTACAAAGTCTCTCAAAAATATATCTTTCATAGTTTATCCACTAATTGCAACCCATGTATCGGTATAAAGTAAAATACATTGGTCAACTGATCTACAACTACACAAATGGTGTCTTCACCTATAGTGTTCCTGAGAAACCCTCTCATGAATTATATCGTCACCTAATTAAATTTCTATATAATAAATTAAAGAAATATCCTCGGATTCCTCTGTTTGATATAGGGAATTCAAGCTCATTGAAATTGAAACTGTGACTGGCATAAGGATCTATTAATTGAATCATATTAACATAGCCAAATATTAACTCTTCATCTGATGAAGACTCTGCCTGATTAGCATGTTTAGGCTTTTCCGTTTGGTGGGGCGGTGCCCGTGGCTTTGACGTAGATGACTCGAAGTCAGCCAAAGTCAAAGACAACTTAGGCTTTGACACATACTCATCTTCTTCTAATTCCTTTTCTTTCTTTGAATCATGCCGTTTCTTTGAGGACTTTTCCTCTGACAAAGAGGGTTTTTCCAAAACATTCATGGCAGAAGACACAATTGGTTTCCTTAATTGTGTTCGCAAAATAGCATGAGTTCGATTAATTGTATTTCTGACCATCCAATCATCATACTTTTGTGCATTTTTGCTTTTGACTTCCTGTCATTCATCTTCCTCCTCTGGAACTATAGCAGTGACACATGCTACCTGGGCTGAGGAGCCTTTCAATGTGACCTGTCCCGAGTCGACCATCTTTTGAAGGAGGTATTTGAAGAAAAAACACTTCTGTATGGGATGCCCCAACATTTGATGAAAAGGGAAATAATTAGGACGGTCTTCATCTCCTTTCTTGTTTGGCCTCTTGGGTATTGGAAATTGAACCAAATTGTTTTCCAGAGCCGAAATGAAATAACCAGGAACTTGTTCATTTTGTAAAGAGTATGTTTTTCTCTTCAGATCCTCAAATTGTTTTCGTCTTTGATCTTTTTGATCATCTGGACGAAAAGGCCTTTGTTGTTGGCGCTCAGAAGGTGGAGCCCTTCGAGAAGATGAAGGTTTTGAGGTAGAAATAGGTACAGGTGCTTGTTTAAGCATAACTATAGCAATTTATTCTTTACCAATTCTCCTTCCTGGAGCTGATGGAATTACCCGAGATTTAGCCTTAGCCTGTATAAGGGAATCTTCAATCTGCTGAACGATTGAAGTATGGTCTCGAAACCCTCCTGTGTATTTCACAGGGATTAACGGTGTGCGTAATTCTTCACATAGATTTTCCACACAGATTGGCAACAATTCTTCTTGAGGGAGTGCTAAACTCAAGGAATATGTTAATCCCTTCCATCGATCAATGAAATCAGAGACCCTTTCATTCTCCCTTTGCTTACAATTTGTATGATCGAAAACTGTTGTCTTTGGAAAAGTTGAGTTGAACTGAAGGAGGGATTTTTGGCGAAGATCCTCCCATCCGGTAATTGACCGGGATTTCAAGCTTGTATACCAAACAAAATCTAGTCCTTGCAAGGTTCGCACGAAGCATCTGTGTTTCACTACTTCTTACTGTTCTAGAGTTCCCATCATAGGATCGCAACAAGACATGTAATGCGTCAAATGCTGTTCTGGATCACCTGATCCATTGAAAATAGGGAATATATGGTTCCCAAAACTGGATGGAGGAGAAATTGAATCTACCCATTCAGGGTAAACTTTCTTTTCTGGTTGAACTTGCGCACACTTCCCTTCCATAGTTTCTAACCGAACTATTAATGACTCATTAGTAGTTATTAACTTTTGAGAAACATCCGGTTGAAATTGTACTTGGGTAGGTGCAATGACTGGAGCTTGGACAGATGTGGAGATTGGTGCTGCAACTAATGGTAGCACTGCCAACTATTGTTGCACTTGACCTGTAGGATTAGACGTGTGAGGGTGTACTGATAGAGGAGGATATTCTTGACCCATCTCAGTAGCTGCAACAAATTTCTTTGGCTGATTGACTCCAAAATGATGAATAAGAAGACTACTATGAATTAGTTCTTCATTCAACCTTCTTAATTCCTTCACTTGTTCCTCTTGTTGTGCAAACCTCTCCTCTAGTGAGAGCGATTGACCTTCTACAGAGGAAGGATATGTAACCTGGTTCTTTCCCTTCACTTTGTTGGATCCTTTTCGGAGAGGGGGAAGTGGGTTACTCGAAGGATTACTTATGTTCTGAGTAATCCTTTGACTTCGTGTACGCACACGTTTTTCATTTGTATTGGTGCGTACATATTCTTAAGCAGGAACATCTTCATTTGAGTCCCCTGATTGAGCCTCATCTGGTGGATCAACAACAACGACATTGATGACATTAATCGATGCATAACTCATCGCATCCCTTCTATCATCATTTTTGTGATATTTTCTTCTTCCATGTCTTTGATGAGACATTTCCTTTTGTTGTTTCAATCCCTCAGGAACTTCTTGATGAATCGTAATTTGGAGGGAATCTCCTGATAATTTTTCTCTTCGTTCCTCTTGATGTTTCTTCCCCAATCGAGAAAAGACCGAAATTCTCTGAGGAGGGGATTTATGATTTGAAAAAGTCCCCAGTCCAGTGGACTGGGGTTGTTCCTACTGTTCTCGCTCAACTCCCCGAATCCTTTTTGTTGAATCTGAGGGTTGGTTTAAAAGAGTCCCCAGTCTGGCGAGCTGGGGTTGTTCATGACATGCTATGTCTGAGACTTTCTTGAAAGTCCGCCTTATCTTGAGAACCTTAGTCTGGAAATTAGCTGCATGCATTAATCTGTATCTTCTTTTATCACCCGGTTCAAAAGACCGTTGGATGATTTCTGACACTTCTGTCACTTAGTGACGTGCTTGCTCCAAACGAGAGGCCTTTTCAATATTCTCATTTTCTTGATGCAAGAGTAATTCAACAACTTGTTCTCTGTATTCTTTATTTTGAGAGGAACTAGTTGAAGCCTGTTCTTGGGAAACCTTTTGATTACAAAAAAAGCCCATTGAATGTGGCCAGCCATGGGCAATAACATTGCATGAGGCCATTTTTGGTGGTCTTTTCTGATTGGAGAGCACCATGAAATGCAGTGCTCCATTAACACCCCATCCTATTACATGAATACCAGATGGGGAATTGGAAATTAAATGACGCAATATTCTTAGTGCGCCAAAGCATGAATGTTGAAGGGATCTCTGCTGCTTTTCAGCCTTTGGATTTCAAGAGACTGATAGAGATTCCAAATCAATCTTACATTGTAACCCTTCTATTATCTTAATATTATTTTCATATTCATCATAAGATAATACTTTCTTTTTCAACTGACAAAGAGTTTTCCATATGTTGAGACGAATATCATGAATTTCATCTTCCGTCAACATTTTTGGAATATTATACTGAGATTCAGCCAGAGGCCAAAACATGACTGGCACTTCACCTTTCTCCAGTTGTTTTCTCATATTCAGCATTCACTCTTTATCATTTGATGAAGATTCTTCAACCTGATTTGACCAGAGTTGGTGTTTCCTTGTTTCTTCATTGGATTCAACAGGATTGGTAGAGAAATCATTGATCAAACTAAAAGATTCATGACTTAGGGGTGGTTCGTAGAATGACCTACACCCTGGGCTATCTTCTGATTGAGAAAGTATTTCACCTGCTAGCGATGAAGATTCAGGCATGTCTGGTTTCGCATTTGCAAGTGCCTCAAGATAAGAGGGATTTCTCGGCACTACATTGTCCACTGGAGCATTTTCCGGGAAATGTGCATCACTACTGCGGAGAGGACTTTCGCAGCGAAATTCATCATTATGGGGAGGACCACCATAATGGGTTACATCAAAAGATGAGATCTCTTGTTTCTTGGTATTCTGACCACACATAGGGTTCCTGTGGCTCTAATCTGAAGATGAAACATCGAGATCGACCGAATTTTTATGAAGCAAGCCTTATTGAGGAAGTTTCTGTTGAAGACCTTCAGAATTAATGTTCCCACTATTTTGAACTAAGGGAGTAGAATCTTGAATTCCAACAGATAATTGTCTGAGGGCTTCAAGAACTCCAGCATCGAGCAAGGCCTTGTTACAGATTGGCTCTTGATCTCCTGACTGTGTTGGGCGGGTCTTTTTCTTAGATGCCTTCTTACTCGCCTTGGAAACCACCTGTTGACGAAAGTGGCTGCTCTGAGCAGGTGTATGTGCCTGATCAGGAATGATGGCCAGGTTAGGCTGACAATCTTCTCTCAAATCAGGTGAATATTCCTGACTTGGTCGTCCTTATGATATGGGGGAGTATGCCCCATAACCCTCTTGGACTGGAACAGATGTGTGTGTCTGTTACGGAGTGAATTGTTGATGTATCACTCCACAGGTAGGGATAGATTTATGTGTCTTTCCCTGAGATGCTGTTGAAGTTGTTATAATATCCTGGCAGGCATCTAGAATATGAGCAGGGATTTGCTTCTGCTCTTTCACCATTGATAGAATATGCTTGGTGACTTCAGCTGCCAGAACAGGAATATATGTCCATTCTGGGCTTGGAGAAGGTGTATGTGCCTGCTCCTGTCCTCCTTTTCCTGTCAGTGAATCTTGACAGTACTCAAGTGTGGGGGCAGAGAGTTGAGTCTGCCTCCTATTTTTTTTCGGGGCTTTCCGACTAACTTCTCCAAAACCTACCAAGCGAGACTGTTGGTAGGCTTGATTAATACTAGCAGGTGTATGTGCCTGCTGATTGCACTTCGCCAAACGTGGTTAACGAGATCCATCATATGTAGTCATACGAGCCTGTTGACTAGTTAATGATGTATAAACAGGTGTATGTTCCTGCCTATAGTACTCCGCCGTAATTTCCAGGCGGGATTGGTGTGATGCTGCCAGACGAGTCTGCTGGACAACGGGTTTATAATGGGCAGGTGTATGTGCCTTCTCGTTGCTTGCCACCACGTTAGGTTGGTGGACTTCTCTGGAGATGTCAGAGATGAGAACCTGCTCACTGTTGACTGGATTCCTCCTCTGGTGGTTCGTCTTACTTGCTCAGGTACGAGGAACCTGAGCTGAACGCCTGGAGTTGATAACCTCATCATGTTGAGGGCGCACTGCCGCACGAGTCTGGCGACGATTGTTGGTTGGATCCCTCAGGAAGGACTCCTGTCTGTTTGAATTAAGGTCCTGAGGTACCTACTCATTCACCTCCCCTGAATAAGGGAGTGAATGGTGATTGGGTTCTGGGGATAACGACCCGAAATGGTTGGAGACGGTAGTCAGCACATCCTGCTTCTTGATCATTGGTTGTCGTTGTCCGGACGACCGATGTGATTTGTTTACTTGGAGGGCTTGTTGGGTAGCCTCCAGAGTTGGGATGGTACCGTGTTAATGGTACTCCTTAACCAGTGAGTTTGATACCCAGCGTTGAAGATGCTGAGTAGGTGATATCATCCTAAGAGCAAACGATGATCCAGCAGGAGTAGCAGCAGTGGCATTTGCAGTAGCAGTATTCACAAGTGTGAACTTGAGAGCAGCCATTCTAGATATGCAGAAGATCTTGGGAAAAAAGTGCATGTTTGATATAACAGACGTACTCAAGATATATTTAGCCACTACATCTTTTGGATGAGAACATATGTCAATGATTGTTTTTGTTGTCCCACTCATTGAGTTTTAAATAGGGGCATAAAAAATAGGTAAAACGTCATTTTCACTTGGTTAAGGATTCACGTCGGGTTCTCCATTTTTGATTCCCTCAGAATCCGGGGATGACCGCCTTGATGGGAGGTTCAAACATTCCGATCGGTTTCTAATAGGTTTGTTCATATAACCGGAAACATCCAATGATTCCACATCCATTCGAACCTACTTTCCAAAGGTAGGTGCTCATTAGTTTGTGGAATGATGAGGCTTAGGAATTTGCATTGGTCGAGAGGATGGGAGGTCGGACTCATCACACCTTTTTTAGGGGAATTATTGTCTACTCTGGGACTCTCTTTATAGATCTATGTTATGTTCGTGAATCCTTATTACATTACCAATTTTAAAATGAGCCTTCCTTCAGATCTGACAATCAATGATTAAATATGTAGGAAATTTAGAGAATCTTTTGTATGTATTCAAGGTTCTTCATCGATAGAGAATCATCTGTATTTATTATAGATTCATGGTCAATGGTACCCTTAGACACATTTATACAGAAGTCTCTTGGTCATTATGATGACCATGCTAGTTTTAAAACCACTCAGTGGGGTACTTGATGTTTATTGTTATTCAGAAGGACATGGATTATTTTAGAGTTGGGATCGAACCCGTAGACGGGCTACCTACGTATCATTTTGTTTAGAAAAGGAATCAAACCCCACGTAGTTCGAGTAAGGGAGTATGATGTTTATGATTGATGGCTCAAAGAAGCATCTCACAATTACTTTTACACTCTAAGCTCACGTGAGTCATGCTCAATGTGAGAAACAAGTGGTATTAGTAAAAATTAGACAATTGTGCCATGAAAGATGCAATCATAAGAAATAATATCGGGCTTTATGTATGTATGAATTCCTAGATAAATGAAGGTTAGGATTTAATTTAGGGAAGAAATCCAAAAATAGGGTCCATAAAGGTATATGTTCTTCATAGAGATTTTGAATACTCTAACTTGGGGCTTACTCTTGAAAAGGAGGCCCAGGTTAAGAGATTTGAAAAATTAAGGGACTTGGGGTTTACTCTTGAAGAGGATGCCCATATTTGAGATTGGGGATTACTCCTGAAAAGGAGGCACATGTTAAGGGAATTAAGGTCTGGGGCTTACTCCTGAGGAGGATGCCAAAATTAGGGGACTGGGGCTTACTCTTATAGAGGATGCCCAGATTTGGGAACTTTAAGAATTGGGGCTTACTCCTAAGGAGGATGCCCAAGTTAAGAATTATGACTGGGGATTACTCCTAAGGAGGATGCCCATATTTGAGACTGGGGATTTCTCCTGAAAAGGAAACCAAAGTTAGGGGATCTGGGGCTTACTCCTAAAAGGATGCCCAAATTAGAGGACTTGTGACTGGGGATTATTCTTGAAAAGGAGACCCAGGTTAAGGATTCTCTCATTATAAAGGATGAGGTTGAATTAATGAAATTTAAATATTTCTTGACATAGAGATGTGTAAGTCACTAGGTTTTGAGAGATATTCCACATAATTCCTTTCAGATAAGGAAGACATATCAAGAAATCATGCCATAAATGGCTTTGAAGAGTGTCTTGAAGACTTAATCTTGAATAGGAAAGGTGTAATGGCTTAAGAGGGGTGAAATGGGTAAGAAAGTCACCCAAAAAGCCAGGGGCGCGCAAGTCCTGGCAGGCGGGCAGGTATTACGTGGGCGCACAAGTCCTGGTCGCGCAGGTATGCCTGCACGACACATGGTGTACTTGCGTGACGGTTAACCAGCAGGGTAATACTTGAGTGACTCTTCATTAAAGCCTTTAGAATCATCTTTAAGTTCTTCCAGAAGAAGGGCGCGCAAGATCTATTGAAGGAGTAAGGAGGCACGCAAGTGTGGCCCTTTTCCCTTAAGGGCTGGCCACTCAGGCACGCAAGTGTTGATGAATTTCAACACTTAGGCCTTCCTCCCCCTCTTTAGATATTCCTTTCTAGGTAAGAAATTACCTTAGAAGTGTTTCGGAAGCTTTGAGAAGAGATTAGGGTGTCGGGAGCTCAAATCCGAGTTTCTGGAAAAATCCTCCTCGAATGGGGGGACCACAGGGTCTATTTATAGGCTGGAGAAGACCCTGGGCAGTTTCCACTTAGGGCGCGCAAGTCACTTTGGTGACCAGGAGGCAGTGCGCAAGTATACTTGCACGACCACGAGGCGGCGCGCAAGTATACTTGCACGACCACTAGGCAGCGTGCAAGTGTACATTCACGACCACTAGGCAGTGCGCAAGTGTACTTGCGCGACCATGAGGGAACTTGCGCGACCTATGGGAAATGTTCTCCTTGTTCATCCTTTTGTTGATTTTTTATGTTTCGTCGAAGGATGAATCACTTTGGACTAAGGTATTTCCCTTTTTTAGACGTTAGACTCTGTGACAGAAAAGAGCATCAACAATTAGTCTACAAAGTCTCTCAAAAAAATATCTTTTATAGTTTATCCACTAATTTCAACACATGTATCGGTATAAAGTAAGCTACATTGGTCAACTGATCTGCAACCACACAAATGGTGTCTTCACCTATAGGGTTTCTGAGAAACCCTCTCATGAATTCTATCGTCACCTAATTAAATTTCTATATAATAAATTGAAGAAGATAAAGAAATCAACCATTTCCATGATACCTGGCTTTGATTTTCTGGAATTTCAGAAATTTCTAGGAAACGCATGCATGGTATCTCGTCATGTCGGGCCACAAGTATGAATACTTGTCATCATGATACATTGAGGTCAACCCAATGTTAACTACCCACAGTGAATCATGAGAGGCCCTCCTCACATCCACAATCATGGAAGGTGGAATCGTCACCCCATTATGACCCAAAAACACTCATTTATATCCAAATACCAACATCAAATTGAATAATATGATCTAAACCTATCATGCAACACAAAACCCTCCATATTAAGATCATCACTTGTCTTTACTCATTATACCAATTAAGATGTCATCACTATGGGTGAAATCCCCCCATCCACATATCTTCTAACTATATAGTATACTAATAGATCTATGAACATCCATCCATCTTCTAATGTATATTCCCCCACATCATGGGTCTTCTTGCTCTGTGCATCTATAACTACATTTCATTCATCATGATCATATATGATATCAATGTCAAACTTATTTATGTAAACTCCATAATGTGACTAATTAATATTCAGGTAACACTTGGAGAAGATATACTAAATACTCTTGTGGTCTATATAAATAAAAAATATATCACTAAATATGTAATTCCTCTAAAATAAGAATGCATGAAGCACTATCAATAACTCAGTGTAATGGGTACGGTAGTTCCTCTCATGGGGTCATTACTAATCAGAACCGTGAGAAAATGACCAGTCACCCTATATAAAAGAAACTGAAAATCCAATTGTAGACTCATCAAAACACACCTCATACCCAACTCCATGCTAAAGAAGAATCAGGATCAAAGATGATGTCAACCTCTTCTTAATTCTAAAATAAACGCGTCACAATTATTTTTCCATTCAAATGTGACTCCCTTGTTTTTCAATATCCTCATGGGTTCATATGGGTGATAACATTACCAAATTAACCACTTATAGTACCCATCCATCATATAAAATCTTTATATCACAAAAAAATTTTTCATACATTCCCAATACATGACTATAAACTTATATGGATCATTTGGTATTGCCACCTAATAAACCATATTCCAAAGGATCACACCTCTTATACCAACAAGTTAAATTTTGAGTACTTGGTGAAAACTTAATGCCTATAAATCATTATATATATGATGTCTATTTTTTAAAATATTATTCTAACATCATGGAATATATATATATATATATATATTATAAATGAACAATCTTATAAAGGATTACATGTATTATTGAAATATATTTTTCTGGAGGTCCATGAACACTTCCAGATCATTAATCACCCCAACAAGAACCAATTAGATACCCAAAAGCCCCTTACCTACTCGTAAACATTCCCTTCAATGTCTCTTCCTCGATGAATGGAAGAAAATGGTATCCAAACCATATACCAATCTTAGAAAAATATTGGGATCTACTCAATTGATCAAATAATTCAAAATTCTTAGAAATGAGTTTTATTTTCTTTACAGTGGTCTAATTTAACTTTTGGTAAGAACAAAAAGGTGAATACTATCAGCCTCATTCTTTAAAAATTACCCTGGGTCACCCCAGATGGATGTTATCAATCTGATGAAGCCTTTAACCTCAAGATAATAAGGCTACACCTTGTTCTCTTTCAACTCCACTAATGAAATGTGATAAAATTGAATTCGTATGGTTATCATGATGAAAATGAGGACAATATCTGACTTAACATCCCTCTTAGGGGTTACCCCAATAAATCATCTATAAGGAAATATCATTATAGGTCTACCACCAGATGAAAAGAGGAGATATTCAGCAATTGATCTATTATAATGATCATACCAGCTACTTATGGGGAAAATAATTCACACTTACAAGGATATAGTTCCACTCTTACTTCCTTGACATCCCATTCAATAGTCATCATAATGAAATCCAGATTAGGAAATCAAAAGGGAAATCATCTCCTATAAAAATGATGTGTTTAAGGAAAGTGATAAACTAGTCCATGTGAAGGATCAAATTCAAACCTATCATGTCTAATATTGTGAATATATAAACATTATAAAATATATCACCCACCATCAGACAACCAAGATAGATAAAGACTATTCAGGCTCATTCATAGTAAATTATTTCTAGACAATATCTAAAAAGAGAATATAAATGTTTAATATAATCCATAAAATTTAGAATGATATTAGAATGGATAAGATGATCCAATTTCAAAAAAATTAATATATAGGATATAAATGAACTAAAATATACATCAAACTATATTTGTCCCTTCTATATTATTTTCTAAATACTGATCAACTTTTTGAGCCCTACCATTCACCAATATATGACAAACCAGACTCACACATGTAACGTAATTTACCTGCCCTTTTGTGCTCTACACTAATAGCTAAGAGATTGTTCTTATACTTGATGTATGTATACTTGATGTCCTATAATAGAACCACTTAAAAACCCATATATTTTTATATCAGTGAGGATACATTAGTGAAAATTTATAACCCTTGAGAAAGTACCACTTCCATAGTTTAAAACCTTGGCATATACATCTCCATATAGAATCATTCGAATAACCTATTCTGTTTTCCAACTATCAACTCTTCCCGGGAATCCATCCTTTTGACTTTCTCTTGACATTAATATAATAATAACCTTTGAAAATAGTGGGGAATGAAATAGTAAATACATTGACAGCTAAAAAATAAACTACAGCTCTATATTCCTCAAATCCCATCTTGATCATCAATTCCTCACAAAAAAACTGCATCATATATCATTAAATTGATGTTTTTTACATAAAACATCATCTTTTGGTGAAGAAAAAACTTGAATTCTCTATCACTCAATGCATCATTCCCCATAAGAACTAGATGAATGATAATTAACTCTATAAAACAAGTTAAATAGGAATAAACTATCATCATCCCCTACTGAAGCATCGTGAACTCTTGAGAAAAATAAATATTTAGTGCAATGGGGAATAACTCCTCAAATAATAGGCCCTTGATGGTCTCCGAGGTAATCTATATGCATTAAATAGTTTACATCTTGGAGTCCCACCATCATATAAATAAACATGAAGAATAAGTGACATAAGATTATCCTTATGATCATATGGGGTTTCTTGCAAGTTATAAATCCAATTGATGACCCTTATAGAGTTCTTCACATCATGGGGGCCTCTGATTCTATAGAATAATGGGTTTTGTAGATATTTAAGTCACTAGAGTAAAAAAACATCATCTTTATAGACCCAGAACCTGGTATCCCTGATTTAGTGGCTAACTTATTACATTGTCACTAGATATAATGTATTGCATCTAGAAGGCCCAAATTGTTTATTTTTTTGGTAAAATAGATACAAACTTTAATCTCATTCTATAAATGAAAACATAATTTATAACTGAGTGTTTTATTTCATAATTTCGTATTTACCTTAGAATATCCCTATATATCAATAAAAAAACACCACCTTTTGCCTTGGGGAAAATAAAAATAATAATGGAGTGAGATAAAATTATTAGAAAGGATATGAGTATTTTATCAAGTATGACTAAATATTTCATAATCAACATAGATAGAAAAATAAATCAAAAACATGTTAGTTAATCAATAACATGATCATAATATTAAAGGGATAAATAAAGATCAAATCATGTCCCATATGTAATCACATGAGGTTCAATATTTTCCATGGATATTCTTACTAACTGAATAATAACATGGAAGTCAAAGCCTAATATTATAATGAGGTAATTTATAATTCCAGACAACATATCTATAATTTATATTAATTTTACAAGGCATCATACATAAATAAATGTGTCCTCATCGAAAAACCATGCTAGTTTGTCTCATAGGACTTACCCATGCATCGAAGAGATATAGTGGGCCCATACCTTCTGTTACTTTGTCTAATTTATTCTTCATATGAAAGGGGTAAAACATACTCAACATAAACATTCATATTGAAAAACTAATATATGAAATGCTAATAATTACCCCAATAAATAAATTTAATCATAAACTATTCATAGTTGTATGAAAAATGGTAGAAAATTTGTATATTCTTATTCAAAATGATCATAAACCATAAAAAGAAAGAAAACGTATGATATCAATATAATATATCCCGAATTTATCATAATTAAATTATTGGTTTTATTTCGTTGATGAATAAAAATTCCATAAAATTATATTAAAACATTCTTGATGAAAATATTCTCTTCCCATTAAAAATAATATTACAACTAAAGGTTTAAAAAATAGTTTTTGGTAAAATTTAAATAGGCCGTGTTTGGAAAATAACATAAAGATACTTTTGAAAATAGTTTTTGAAAATAAAATCTTCTATAAAAATGTATTTATTAAATGATTTTATAGATGGTAAAATTATTTTTTAAATCATTTTTATAAAATGCTGTTTTAAAAAAAGGATTATCAAATGAAGAGAGAAATAATGTCTGATTTTCTTAAAACCCATTTCATAATCATTTTTAGAACTGAAGAGAGGAAAAATACTACTATCACTATAAACATGTTAAGAATAATAGGAGGAAATAAATTATTTTGATATATACAGTATCATATAACTCCCCCATTAGATACATAAGCATAAACAATCATGAATAATGATGATATTGTAAAATTAATCCTTCATATTTTGGTAACTGGACAATAATGAGTCCCATGAATGGAATAACATAAAATTAATAATAAAATATAATTAAAATAAATTTGTTAATGATATAAAATATAAAAAAAATTACTATATACAACACACATAGTAATTAGTGGTGAATATGGCATATGTCTCATGAATGTAAAGTGAGATGGGAAACCCTTACCACATTTTCAAATTCTTTTGTACATGAATAAAACTCATGTATTTAAAATATTGTTTTATTATACATATATTAAAAAAACCATAATCATATATCTCATACCATATATTATTTAATTATAGTATTTTATAACACTTTTATTAACAATTCATTTTTAATATCACTATATCAGGTGATTATTGGATAGATTTTCATATATGTTTTTGTTTGGTAATTTAAATATTTTTACAATGAAAATTGATAAATCATCTCAATAGTCTCAAACATGATATAATTATCCTATATATTCATTATATTTATATTTATAATATTTGATAAATGTTATATACGGAGAATGAATTATACCATACACGGAGATGGCAAGTCGTACATTTCCATGAACACTATTTCCATTTTTCTAAAAAATTGTATAAAATAAAAATAAATGTTAATTAATAGTTATAAAATTAGTATTATGTTATATATTTACTTTATATTTATCAAACACATCCTTATTACCATCAATATAAAATTAAAATTAAAAACATTTCACATCACTATGTGGAGGAGTTAGTCCACATGAACGCATGAGAGATGTTACTATTTTCCATAAAGTTGAAATGTAAGAGGTTATATATGATACTAGGTTACCAAAAGTATGGTTAGGTCATAAATATCACATATATTCATCATATTCATCCTTAATACCTTCTATTTAAATCATATGTGATAAATGAATCACATCACTTTGTGAGACGGTAGTCCGATGTACATAAGGGCGATGTTATCGTACACCCCCGAGGAATGAAAAGTAAGAATTTAAAAGTGATATAATATTTATATAAATATAAAAATTTCATAATTATTATATAAATATGTTAAATCAATCATTATATCCATACATGAAAGGTGGTGATAGAAAAAGAATTACATCACTTTCTGAAGCAGTAGTCCATCATACACAAAATCGAGGGTTTCATTTTCCATTCGATGGAAATAGATATGGATATATTTTATGAAATTAACCTAACAAAATGTAATTGTATATTTGATAATTAATTGATTATAATATTATGATTGTAATATACGTGAAGGATTAGGAAGAAGAAATCAAACATGTACACATGTAATGAATTTTACATATCCTTTGAAGAACTCTTTTATGATTATATCTAAAGACCTATGTGATAATGTTTTTGATCAAAAAATGACTATAGGATGTTGAGAGACGATTTAGGGTGTTATTTTTGAACTTATTATCCAAAATATAGGGTTCTATAATTGTAAAGAGTAGAGGATAGGGGCGGCCTTCTATAAGTGGGGGAGAATACACACTTAGAATTTTTGAAAATAATCAATTCCACCCAAATTGTAATCTTGAAAAAAGCCACAATAATTGGTCATTATCAATACATATAGGTTATATGTTAAAAACATAATCATAATATGAGTGTTTTAAAAGTTTTTAGGTAACTTTAACACATATCATTTTTTTTAAATGCCCCTCTTAAAAATTTGTTTCATATAAGAGGTAGCATTTAATTTAAAATAATACTAGTAGATTATTCAAAAAGGGTTTTTCAAATAAGAATATTCATAAGATTAAAATTTTTTTATATCAAAAATTTATATGAAATATATTAAAATGGACTAAATTATTTAAATTGGAGTATAATTTCAGTCATTTTAAAATAATTTCAAATATAATTTGACCTTTTAAACAATTCAAATTAAAGGGATTTTTTCAATAAAAATCAGAATGTTTCACAGCTCAACAAAAATTTATATTTTTTTTTTGAAAAATACAAAATATTAACCAAAAATATTATTTTTACATATATGCTTAGAAATATATTTATATTTCGCAAATTAAAATTTATAAAATTGTTAAAAATTAATTTAAAATATGTTATCAAAGAGTGACTAAACTGCTATTTTTAACATTATAGTTTTTCAGAAAACATTTCTTTTACTCTAAAATAAATCTTATTTTATTTATAATTAATATATTACTACTGTTTTTTTACATGTGTAAACCATATAATTTAAATAATCTATTCAGTTTAATCAATACCCTCCAACTTGATATAATGTTATGATTGTTATGTTTAATTAATAATAGTTTAATAGAGTATCACATTTTGTTTAAAACTGGCACTATATGCCTTGTAAGATATCAATGAGATTAAATTTAATTAAAAATAATTAAATCATAATGTATCAGTGATTAATTTTCACATCTAAGATTGTTGTTTCATATCATATATGCTATTGAAGAAGATTTTAATCGTTAAAAATATCATGGTATTACATTCTACCCCCATTAAATTTCCCATCATTATTTATTCTTCATCTTAGAAATTAAGGGCTTGGAATTTGAAATTACCATTGCTGGAAACTCAAATTTTTAAAATGGTTAATAAAACAACCTTCTATTAAGAGATAAATGGATGTACCAAAGTCATCACGTAACATGGTTCCCATGTAGGATAACTTTAGTGGTAAGTGAAAATATATACATGGAAAAAAGAATAATTAATTATTGAGAGTGATAGAGATTATTGAAATTCTAAAATTGAATGATAAATGGAATGTTATAGACCTATATAACATAAATCTATGATAATTTTAAATCCCACTTGATTGATTAGATATTAATCTAATGCGATAATTTTTTTTCCGGATACTTTTCGTAAAATTGGAAAAAAATATTGTATAAACCTATAAGTAAATATATATAAATGATATCTTTATATTTTATAAGCAGATATTCATTATTAGGGTTTTATTTAATCATTTTCCACTTCATCTACTAATCTATTTAATGAATATCTAAAAATAAAAAATTTCATTCCTAATTAATAATATAATATTGTAATAGACCAGAGGATCCATAACAGAATAACAAGTTATTCCTCCTTTATTTACTAAAACTAAAATGGTTAAAAAAATTATTCAATATAATATAAAAATATCTAATAGAAAAATAGTAACTCTACTGTATCCCCATTATTATTTTTCAATCAAATCATTTTAGAATGAATAATTCCATATTAACCAAAACATTACATTGTCCATCGGTACACATAGTAGCCTTGTAACCATTTGGTTGTGAATTCAAGTTGCACAAACTTTTTGGATGTGACGGGTTCTCACCCAACATATAATGACTCATATTTTACAAGTATTAGTCTAGAATATTGTATGGATTATTTTCAAGGAAAAGGACTGTGATGACATGCAATTATGAGGCCCCTTTTGCTTGTAATAAATGTTGTAAATATACTAAATATATTAAATAGAATATCTATACAGTTTTCATAAGAATTTTAATAACCTTTAAATGGGTGGGGGGATCATAAATATGAGGGAACCATTGAGTTTAGAAATCATATTTTATTCTAGTCACAAAATAAACATGGTTGGCATGGGAAATTTTTTAATAGTCATCATTGATTTAAAAAATCAATAAAATAATTAATCATTTTATTTTATTTTATTTCATTGACATAGAGACTGAAGAGTATTTAATTAGATGGTTATGATGGAAATATAGGGTTTGCTGCAAAATCCTAGAGTCATTGGAGAAAGTGTTAGAGAATATATCTTTTAATAACTTCTTTAAATTCTTGGATCAATGATCGAAATGAAATGGAATGAAAGGATATCTGCAATGAAAATTACATTGCTTAACTCTGTCGGTAATCGATCAAAATATAGGCTTGATATTATTTGATTTTTTTTCAGTGCCCATTTTTTATATCTACAATTAACATATATCAATCAACCAAAACATTGAACAATGAATCATTCATATTGGAAGATGGAGTTATTTCTATGGGGATTATTTTTTGAATTTATTTATTATGAATCTTAATTTATTGTTATAAATGGAATGAATCGAGGTAAATTGAACATGGATGAGATTCATTCACATTCTTGAGTGTTCTATTGCTTTATCTAATTGTTTTACATGAATTCATCTTTGGGATTTCATTTTCTTGATGGATCAATACAAATACTATGGAATCAAACATTTTGAAACAATTTCATGGTGCAACAACCCGGCATCTCAGATCTGGACTCAGTATTGAATTAGGATTGTGTGATGATGGAAACAACGAGCATATTGTTATCAGAATTGATTATACAGGTAGGTATCCTGGATGAAAAACAATGAACAAGGTTCAGGATGATTCCAAAAAAATGAGTCCATCGGAAATAATCTTTCTGTTGATGACCGGACCCGGTTGACCAAGATTCTTGTTTTAAGGGTGTGATTTGTAGGGATGGTGGAAGATCCAAGTGTTGGATGACAAACAAAAATGATAAAACTAGATCGGGAAATATGAAGAAAAAATATGCACTACATGACATGAAACTCTGAGCCACATTCCATGTGGGACCCTATCAATGGTGGATAGGGTTTCAGGAGGGAGATATGTATGACAAATAATGGAACCCTTTTACACAGAGTGTAGTCCCCTTTAGTGAACTCAACATGTACCTAAGCTTATACACATACATAGGATGGAGTACATGGGTTAGAGTATGATATGGACTCCCCTACATGAACATGACCTAGATAGAATGTGCATCGGCTAAGATGTGTACTGGTACACAAGAAGAAGTACAGAGGTAGTAGCACAAATTGTACTTCTACACAGGTAGAACTCGGGATCAAGGGACACAATGTGTAACCCTAATAAAAACTTTTTACTCCTAATAAATTGTGTTAGATCCCTTTTCCTCTATATCTTGTTCAGGTTTCATTAGGTTACATTTCCCCATATCCAGTCCATGAGGGTTGGTATGGAATCGCTTCTTACACATTGGATAATGATACGTTCAGTGAGACTTCATAGATTGAGTTGTTGAGATCCTATTGTAAGGCCCAGAGTGATTTCTTTTATTCATTTTTTTCTTAAGTGGAGTTCTTTGTATTGTATTGACCAACACTATGTGAGTGTTGATCAAATTTATAGTGGTTTAATTGGTATTTATTTGTTACTATACCCACTATTCTTGATTGTGATCATCATCTTTGAATCATATATCTTCAACCCTTCCACATGTACATACTATGGAAAGACCTAACAAGAATTACCTATCAGAGAGACTTCATCAATTTAATTATACTCATTTTTCTGTTCTACGAATGAGTTTTGTATGGAATCATTGACCTGGAATCACATGATGCATATAGTCATGAAATACCATTATAATATGTTTCTTATAAAGTAAATCTGGATATTCTGGTTAGTTATGTTATAGACATATACCAATCTAGATATGATTGTAATTATTTTGTTGTATGCTTTGTGTTTTGGTGTGTACTACTAGGTATTGTAATACTCACTCCCATACAGGCTTTACCAACACATGTCATGTATTTTTAATATGATAGGCCTTCTGATGGAGTCTTATAATGACCAAGACAAAACGGTTCTTAGTGAGACCAGACATACCAAGTTGTGTTCCTATTACACCCTGAAAATAATCCCTTTCTTTTATTATAGGTTGGACTTGATTTTAGACTCTTTATTTTTGGATTTTATTTGGACTGATATATTTTTCATTAATACCTATCATACTCTAGTGCTGGGATTTGGATGTATGTATGCATGATTATTCTGTTTTTTTACATTTCAGTATTGTGTAGTCTTGGAGATGTGTGCATGTGTCCATGTACTTCAGTTAGGACCTCCCATGTTATTTCTATAAATACTCCGAGATAGTCATCATCCCCTAAAATATTGGAGGAATACATAGGGAATCACGACACATGCCCCATCGCGACAAATCATTACACATCTTGTAGGTTTCCCTTTTTTCAAAACATTATTAATATAATTACAATAATGTTCCAAAATTTTAAAATCCCATAATTACCAAGAAATCAAAGGTAATATAAACGTTAAATGTTAAAAATTTATTCATAAAAACATTTTTATCATTTTTATTTAAACATTAGGCACATATTAAGGTTATCACTCCATCAATCATGTGTTTTATAAGAAGTTTAAAATTCCACTGAAACAGATTTCCTGGTACCAGTCAACATATGCATTCAAATAATTAATAAAATGATCTACATTAAAATCCTTATACATTTAATAATTATTATAACTAGTATTTCATTGATAAAATAATCCTATAAAATAATTATTGAATCTAAAAACAAGAATTTTAATCATTATATGTCATCTATATTAATACTATATGATTGAATTTGAAACATTAGCTTCACTGGATGTATATTCCCTTGACACTTTGGGATTTAATTTTCATAGTTCTATATCTTCTTACTATATATTCATGGAAAATTGAAAATTTTATTCTTACCCTTACAATCACTGGCATTATACTTTTCTCTCCAAACATATAGAAAACTCCCTAACCCCTTCATGAAAGTATCGACATGTTTTTTTCTACAATTATCACCTAGAGAAATCCAGCATTCTCTTATTCCATTCATTTATATTTTTCTCTATCTTCCTATTATTCTATTATTCCACTTATAATCCATAATACATGTATAATTATTTCTCTATCTGGATACCACATGATACTATGTCCTCGTATGATGAGGATATTTATGATAATAGTTCCCTTTACATAATTGTATTAATCCCATCAAAGAAACATTAAATATTCTATTTATATTAAATATTTAGCCTATATAATTCATTTCTAACATTTTGAAGTTGAAATAAAACATAACAACATTTTATTATTCGTTTTTTCTTAGACTAACGAATTTTTCTTTATATCTTCATACTTCTCATGTGGAAATTAATTTTCCAAGAAGAGTGACTGAAACTCCCTCCATTATGTGTTTGATATTTCCTATTCATTATTAGTGTTTGTTATCATTGACCATCATTGATCCATTTATACTGAGATAAGTTAAATTACCATAAATACTTTATCCCTTTCATTTCTTCCCAAAGTGAGAAATGTATTTCTAGGAATATTATTAATTTATTAGAAAAAAATAGAATTGTTTTCCCATTAAATATTGGGGGGAATTTCAACATAACGTGTTAAAAAATTATAACACCAAATGTTTATAAAAGAGGTTTATATAAAGGGAAAGGTTAGTTCTCATGACATAAATCATTTCCCACAATATGGTAATAATTTGATCAATACCAGTTGTAACTCCATCTCTAGCTTTATTATATTTCCAAGGAGGAAAATCATTAAATGGGTTATGTGAATTGATATGGTTTCCATTACATCATCTTTGAACCATTTATAAATAATGTAGTTTTCTAGATAAGATCATTACATTATGGAATATAATATATAATCCCAAATTTATTTAAACAATGAACATAAATTAGAAAATTTATACATGGTAAATTTCATATTAATAAAAATCGTTTCTTTGAGAACATTTTCAAATCATAATCTTTTTTTCAAAACATTTATAATGGTTTTCTAATAAAATTTTATTAAACCAAAAATTTACCATGGTAGTGTCCAAATTGGTTTGTACTATTGTCTTTTGTTATGTGCCAAGTAATGCTTTAGTCAAACCTGATGCACCATTTTCGGGGATATAATCCTCGGTACATCTCTTCCAAAACCATGTTCGTATGTAGTATTAAGAAACAGATTTATTTCGTGGTGAACCAAATAATATTTACCTTAATAAATATTTATAATTTTATTGTATGCATATCCTCAATTTCTATCAAAGGGCTATTTTTCCTAATCTGTATGGAAATGAACTCCACTCTAGTAATATAATGTCAGCTCATATTATATTACATTGGCATAGATTCAAGGGGAAAAATGCCAAATGAACTATAAATTTAGAAAATTTGGAGAACTATAAACTTAAATGATATCCTACTTAAATATTGAAATAAAATACAAATCATAATAATGAAAAACATTTGGCATCCTTGAACTCATTCCAAGAATTCTTCTTCATATTCTGGTGAAATGAAATAAAATAATGGTGATCTCAAATTCTCAAAAAGGCTTCCATAAAGGGGAAGAATATCAAGAATAAAAAATATATAATTTATATGGGAAGGTAAATAACTTAATACACATTCTATTTAATAAAAAATGACTCTCATAACTAGATAAGTCATTATCAATATATTAATGTAAATAACATAAAATACATTCCATTTAATCAATAAACTGATAATGAAATGAATCAAGAGATAATATCATAGTGGATATATCATTTCTAATGATAATAACTACATTCCTTATAAATTAAATGCTTTTTTATTGGACATCATGATCTGAGGAATCATGATACCACTACTATCTAGACCATTCTCAAAATATTTTAAAACAACTAGGTAAAAAACCATCGGATATGGCCAAATTATTTGTCTCGTGAGACCGATCAATGTATCAAGGGGTTATTTATAACCATGACTTACCCATTACAACATATAAAAATAATTCCTCATATGTTTAATAATCTATTTAATTCATGATTCAATATGTCTTATCATCAAATATCTTTATTGAGTAAAGGATTTAAATTTATTAATATTACCCAAATTAATAATGTAACATTAAAAATAAACATATTACATAAAAATGGCATACAATTTATAAAATAAGAATATACATTATTAAATAATATTAATATTTAATAAAAATTTAATTTTTAACTAAAAAATATCATAAGAAAATAATTTTTTGGAAGATAAAGGTCACAATCACAATGGTAAGTGAGATTCTACAATAACATTTACCAATTGGTAATTTTCATTTCAAAACCCATTGGTTAAAATAAATAATATAATAAATTAAAATTATAATAATTTTTTATAAATAATTTAATTAAATGTCAAATGGGATATATATAAACTATATAAATGAAATTAGGGGTGTAACATTATAATATGCCTCAACGAAGGAAAATTGAGATGAAGTCTCTTACCTCACACTTAAATTTGGATAAAAATATGTTAAACTACTATAAAATGGTTTTAAAGATGTTATTAAATTATAAAATTTGAATATTAAAATTTCTAAAAATATATGTGATCAACTTATAACATTTTAACACCTATTTTTTAATAATATTTCATTATTTTTGTTGTATCTATTGTTAATTACCCTGTATTATCATTTATGTATTGTCATGAAATTAATTTTTCAAGTAGATATTACATAGTTTAATATTATAAATAATCAAATTAATGTTATAAATATCATATTTACTCATCATATAATTTTTTTAAATCATTCTTGAAGCATGGAAATGGAAAATGAACCACATCTCTTCTTGGAGAAAGGAGGTCGTATGTACACACGATGGATGATATCATTTCATGAATCAGTATAATGGTAATGAATTGGAAGATTTATTGATATTAAATAATTTCTATAATATCATATATACAATATATATTCATTAAATTTATCTTTGTTACATTTAATGTAATTCATAAGTCAAAAAATGAATCGCATTGCTTCATAAGGTGGTTGTCCTCTATACACATGAGCGACATAATCTTACATTGAACAGAATGGAAATTAAGATGGTATATGTGATATTATAATTAAATATGTATAATAATATCATATTAATGGGTTAAATATTGTAATATTTCATACATTGATTGGTGGTTATGGAAAATGAATTATATCTGTTCGTAAATTGGTAATCCACCGTACACATGATCAATGATTTCATTTCATAGTTGATGGAATATGGGAAGTGTATAGGTCATTACCTAAAAATGATAATATCTCAGTATACTTAACATTTAGATGTTATTATATAATTTTTCTTTTATAATATTTTAACGATGTGGTAGTATAAAAAAATAAAAACACTTGATTAAAACGTTATATCTTTTTCAAAAGACGTCATTATGTTTACACCAAAAAAAATCCTAGGATGTCCTTATGATAAAACCAAGGGCTCTATGATATATATATATATTAGATTAATGATGTTATATAGGAATTAATTTGGGGATAAAAATTTATTTTTATCCGTTAATATGGGAGGATAGGGGTGGCATCTATAAGTAGGGGAGGACAGACATGGAATTTTTAGAAACAATCAATTACATCCACATTTTAATCATTCAAAATGTGTTTAAATATCAGAATTATTGACTTATATAGGTGAAAATATATACATATATTTATAAAATTGTTTTTACATGTTCTTAGGTCATTTTTAATCCATATCTTCTTAGTTTAACACCCGGTAAATTAGTTTTTTCCTCATACTCAATAAATAATTTTTACTTCTTTTATGAATGATAATGGTAAAAAATAATATTTAAAATATTATACAGTATAAATTATTCTTATATAAAAATATGGAATATATTTCACAAAATATTGGTAACAGAAAAACAAGAATCAAATTTAATATTATACCCATAGACGATATGAAAAAGGTAGTTTCAAAAGAGGAAATTCTATTTTGTATATATGGTTTGAATATCAAAAATCAATAAGAAATTTATTCCACTAATATAAATTTTATTGATTATTATATAATTTAAATTAATTTTACCTTCAAAACAATTTAAATTAAATATGAAATTTTAAATAATTAAAAGTAAAACGCAGTTTTCAAATAATAAAATTGTATTTCTCATTATCTATTGAAAAATAAAACTTTTTAGAAAAATCAAAAAAATTAACCCTGAGATAATTTGATATGATTATTTTGAAAATAAATCTCATTTTATCAAATAAAGGATGTATAATTTTAAAAAATTAATTTTATCATTTGTTTGAAAGAAGAAATGGAACCATTTTCTTTGAAAGAATATATTTTTTTTAGAAAAAAATGATTTTTCTTCAAATAATTTATATTTTATTCATAATCAATAGATATCCATTTATTTTATATTATACATTTATAAACTATATAATTTTAAAATTTTATTTAGTACTATTCATACCTTCCAAATTAATGGCTTGGTTGTATTGGTCAGGTTTATGTAATATTATAATAGATTATTTTCTTTTAAACATGTTTTTATGTGTATCACAAGCTATAAAACATATTGAATTTAATTAAAATGAAATAAATAATAAATTCTCAAGGTGTAATATATGTTTTTTTAATATAGTTCTTAAGGGTTCTATAAAATATCCTATGATAGAAACTCTAATATCCCAAAACCTAGTATCTGAGAGTCAATGGTTGTGTTATTACATAAGCACCAGATATAGGGCATGACATTCTGAAGGACTGCCTAATTTAATAGCCTTTAAAAACTAGATACATTCTTGAATATCATGTTTTAAAATTAAAACATAAAGTAAAATTATGTGTTCTATTCCATAAATTTTTGTGAATGTTATACATGTGTGTACAAATCAGAATTATTCTTTATTTTATAGGAAGTTATATGATTTAAAAGGACTGTTCAAACATTTCTCCTGATAAACTACCTTGATTCAAGGGAACTTCTAAAATTCTTAAGTATTTTCAAGTAAACTACATAATATATTTTAAACAAAAATCAATTTTCTAAAATTTATCATTTTATTATGATGAAACTATCAAAGTTCACTTCTGGTTTTATACATTAATTTTTCTAAAATAACAATTCTATTCAAAGTAAAATAGTATTTCTCTCAAGAATTACTCGATAATTTTATAATATTATTTTAATTTATTTTGAAACTCATGTTGATTATTATGTTTTAATGATTCTTATTTATTATGTTTATAATCCACCATATTTTATTAAATGGTTCAAGATTAGTTTGGCTGTGGATGAGCAATTTTTACACTATTTACCATATTACTCAGAATGATTAGTGATTATGTTTAAAATTTAGGGAATGTTATTTACATATCCTATTTATATATTATTTATGTTATCCCCATTCATATGAGGAATTAATTGGACTTAGGAAGTGATAAATGGGTCCTTCTATAGCTCCTTGATGCATCGGTAGGTCTAATTTTTTAAAACATATATGGACTTTTCTGAGGCCTTTCCCATTTTCAGATATGGCTTTCGCTGAGGCTTAAATCATTTTTAGTTTCCTTTTCCAAGGCCTTGATTATAGAGTTCATATATCCAGTATTATGTTTTCCCTAATTAATAATTTAGTAATTGATAGTCTATGAGGTTCTTCAGCTATTAAAATACCATTGTTATGTTTTATTTTTGGAATAATTTAATTTAATTTTATTCCTTCCATATTATGTTCATGATTATGTTTGAACAGAATAAGTACTTTTAGTTGTTCATCATGCCATATTATTTTTTATTCCACTATATCTCGAACCCTTATTAATCACCTGAGGTCAACCCTTTCTTATGTTTTATTTTTACATGATGTGAGGAAGTATATTATGAATTCCATACATGGATAATCTTGGATTTGTTTATGTTTCCAAATGAATTTATATAATATATTCCATTTCAAGTTGTAATGTTGAACTCATGTGTATATCTTGTTTTCCAAATATATAAAAACAATTCATTCCTTTGGGATCTTTCCTCCTTTTTATATTCTAATGTAATTAAATAAGACACTATCTCTGGGAAACTGGGGTTTGGGTCTTTACAGTTAGTTTTAGAAGAATTTTTGTAGAATACATAGAAACTAGATTTAAATTAGGGAATAAAACTATAATATATACTTTTAGGATAAGATTACAAGAACATCCTTGAAATTTTTTTGTATGGTAGATGTTATCTGGATATTAATAGAAATATATACTTGTCTTGATACTACAAGCAGACGTGGTTATGGAACAGATGTACATAGGGGTAACATCATTGAAAAGATGTTTTGAACTTAACTTGGGGTGACCTGGTACATGGAAACGTGCCTTACCATGCACCTTCTTTGACACTCCTTTGTGATATTCTTAGGATAATTCAAATTTTATTTTCAAACCATTATTAAATATTTAATTGTAAATATGTCCCCAAAGAAACCATGTTTAATATTATTTGATTAGACATGCATTATATTTCAATTTATGTAAAGTATTTTACTAGTTTGACATTATACATTATGATTCAAACCCTAATTTAGTGTGTTCCATTATTTAGAAATGGCGCCTAGTGCATGTAATTGAAACCATATGAATGCTCGTATCCCATGTAGATATTTCCCTCATATGAAATATAATGATATTGGTATTATATTTTAGACTAGTAATGAGAAACTTATAACTATGTAGGGATAGTGAACTTGGATTTTGAACAATAAAATCACTGATATAGAGCATCATGATCTACAACATGTAAGATCAATGTTAGAACACATTTTGTGAGAATAGCCTCCATCATCCAATGGTTCTAAAAACCATTTCATAGTAGAGTAGTGGAAAAGTTCTATAGAGAATATATTTCTTGCTTTGGGATGTAATGAAATGTATAATGTTATCATGGAAGTTTACCATCTCACATGACATGTAGATCAGTGGTGGTTTTTTATTCAAAACAAAAATGAAAAGGAAGAAATAGAATAAATTGAAGGGAAGTATTTTAAAGAAATTTTCCAACAAAAATATTTTCCTCCTGAATAATAAGCTGATATGGAGAGGTAATTCTTGAGTCTCATATAGAAAGATGATATAAATGTTTCAAATCATGTAGCCAACTTTATATAGTTAGAAAGTCATTCCATGGACTAAATACATAATCCAAGGAGTAATATTGATCTATTATCTGATGGTTTAAAATCATTCTTCTCAAGGGAACTAGTCTCCCAAAGTTTCTCATCTTATAAAGATATAATCTCTTGTGCTATTAATATAGAAAAATAATTATCTGAGGTTTATGAATTTAAGGGAAAATAAGAGAATAATAGGGTGGTAAAGGATATAATAGATAAAGGGCAGAATAAAAAGGGTAATTTTACAACATGTGATACATGTGGGATGAAATACCCTAGTGCCTACATAAAAGTAAAAGTAGTGTGCTACAAGTTTGGATAGAAAGGCCATTCTACTTGTGATTGTAAGGGAAAGAAAGAAGATATCAATTTTCAATGATATAATTGTTTCATGATGAGATTCTATTATAATTAATTTTTTAAGCATTAGGGAAATGTTCATATGAAAAGGACTAGGGAGTTGGGTCAGGCTTATGCGATCACAACATCTAAGGTTGAAATTCCAAATATTTTGGTGGAATGTACTTCAATAGATTCCTCAATCTTAGCATATAATTTATTCTATTCGAGATCATCACATTATTTTATATCTTCCTAGTTTTCAAATAAAATTAGACATTTTCATTTTGATTAAATAATGGTTTTGTCAGTCAGAACTCCTAAGGGATGTACCATAGCAACAAAGATGTGTTGATCTATCACCCTTATGACACATAAATCTACTTTAGTTTCTGACCTTATCATCATACCCATGATTGTTTTGTGATATAATTCTAGGTATTAATTGGATTTTAAATTATTATTTAAAGATCTATTACAATAAAAAGGAAGTTGCAATTTTTACGAACAATGTTGAATCCACTATCTTTGGTGAAAAAAAATCATCAGTTGATTCTTTTCTAGATCCACCCCCAATTGCTCAACTGAATGCAATTCACTGGGATGATGAGAAAGGTATATCTATGGGTGTGTAATGAAATATTCATATTGAGGATGTACCTACAGTGCTAGAATATATTGATGTATTTTAGATGATTTACATAGACATCATCCTGAGTGGGAAATCTAGTTTTCCATTGATTTAATTTCTTGTAAAAGACCTATATCAAAGACTCCTTATTGAATGGGTACAGTTGAGTTATTAGAGATGAAGAAATAAATAATTGAGATTAGTAGTAATGGGTTTATTTTCCCTAGTGTTTATCTATGGGGAGCTCCTTTTATATTTTTTATGAAGAAAGATGAATATATGAAGTTGATCATTGACTATAGGGAAGTCAGTGCTATTACAATAAATAACAAGTATCAACTTCCTTATATTGATGATTTATATAATAAACTTCATAGAACCCAATATTTTTTAAATATTGACCTTTGATATGGATATTATCAGTTGCATGTTAGGAAGGAAGATATTTTAAATAAATCATTTCAAACTAGGTATGGGCATTAAGAGTTTACAGTAATACCTTTTGGAATGACTAATTCACCATAAGTTTTTCATGGATCTAATGAATATAGTGTTCAAGGAATGTATTGATGAATATTTGGACATATTTATTGATGATATCTTGGTATACTCCAAATGATACGAAGATCATGGGAATCACTTGAAAAATATTCTCAAAACTATTAGAAGAAACAAATTATATGGGATGTTTAGAAAGTGTGAATTCTGTCATAAAATTGTTTCTTTTCCTGGCCATATAGTCTTTAAATATGTAATCGTAGTTGATCTCGTGAAGAAAAATGTAGTTTAAGAATGGAATACACCAACAAACATAACTAAGGTGTGTTTTTTTACTGGATTATCATGTTATAATCAACATTTTTTTTCAAACATCACCTGATTAGCTAACCCGTTAAATCAAGTTTACACATAAAGGGGATAAGTTTTTATGATAAAAAGAATGTGAAGAATGTTTTGAAAAATTTAATAGTATATTAGTGAATGATCCAATCCTGACTCTACCAGTGGGAGATGGTGGATTTTTGATTTATAGTGATTCATCAATGAAAGGACTTAGCTTTATTCTTCTGCAAAATGATAACATTATTTCCTATTCATTATGGTAGTTAAAAATTTATGAGAAGAACAATCCAAATAATGATCTTGAATTAGCAACTATAATATTTTATCTGAAGATATAGAGACACTATCAATATGGAAAAGGATGTGAGTTATATACAAAACACAAGAGATTGAAATGTATCTTCTCATAGAATGAACTCAACATAAGGCATAGGAGATATCTCAAGATACTGAAGGATTATGATTGTTCAATACACTATCACCCATAAAAGGTAAATATGGTAGTTGATTCCATGAGAAAGAAGGATCATGGAGTTCTAAATAAAATGAGCATTTCCAAGGACCCGATGTACATGGATATTGAAAAGATGGATATATGAATTATCAAATAATGTAAATAATCATTACATTTTCTAGTTAGTTTCCCAACCATTAATATTATAAAAAATTACATGTTCTCATTCTAATGATGGGAATCCTCAATATAAAATTAAAGGTGTGAATGTTGGGAATTTTGATGACTTCATGTGTGAGGATGGAATTCTGAAATATGGGAAGAGGATTTGTGTTTCCCCTATACTTGAGTTAAAATGGGAGTTATTGGATGAAGCACAAAGATAGAATTTCTCTATATATATACTGGTTCCACTATGATTTATAGACATGTGAAGGAACATTTCTGGTGGGATAACATTTAGAGGGGAATTGGTGATTATATATCCATATGTTTAGTCATTCAATAGGTGAAGGTTGAAATACAACAACATTGATAAATCCTGAAACCTATTCATATAAATACATGGAAAGGGGATTAAATCACTATATATTCTTCCCTGGATTTCCAAAAAATCCAATAAATTATTATGAAATATTGGTAATTACTGATCAACTTATGAAATTTTCACATTTTCTTGCTATAAGGGTGGATTCTCCACAAGATCTCCTTACAAATATCTATATTAATGAAGTTGTATGAATTCATTCAGAAACATCCTACATTTGTTCTAATCATTTTCTATGATTTACATCAAAATTAAGGAAAATTCACCAGAGATCTTTGGAAAATGATCTTTATTTAAGTACTGCTAATCACATTCTAATGGATAGGGAGTCATAAATAATGATCTAGACATTAGAAAATGGGTTGAGATCATGATCACTTGATTTTCAAGTCATGTGGGATCATTATTTATCTTTTGTAGAGTTTTCATACAAAAATTGATTCCATTCTAGTATTCAAATTTCACAATATGAAGCATTGAACAAAAAGAGATGTCGTACACCGACATGTTGGGATAAAGTAGGTGAATGAAAGCTTATAAAACTAGATCTTGTGGAGGAAACCAAAATGAAGTTAAATACTATTCAGACTTATATCTAACAATCTCAAAGAATGAAAAATAGCTATGCCAAAAATGTAAGGATGGATTTGGAATTTGAAGTAGAAGATCACTATTTTTTAAAATTATATCCATGTAAGTGCATTATAAGATTTGGAAATAAAGGGAGATAGATCCCCATGTATATTAGTCCTTTTGAAATTTTGGAGAGAGTTGGAGCTATATATTATCATGTGGTGATGCATCCTATCCTTTCTAATGTACAAAATGAGTTCCACATCTAATTATTGAGAAATTACCCACCTTACCCAAGACATGTACACACATGTGAAGGTATCAAATTATGTAAGAAGCTTTTCGTTTTCCATACTATAGTTTTGAGAAAAAAAATGAACATTTAGTTTCAGATGCTTAGGAAGGGGAAAATGGTATTTTCCCCATGAATATGATCTTAGATAATTTTTTTAACCAATCAGTTGGTCCTAGAATATGTTGTTTAACCTTGTACGGTAGTTTTTTGGAAATCTCAGCCATTTGAATATTTTTAGAATAATTAATAATTAATAATTATTGAATTAAATTTTAATTTAACCATGCAGGTTTGTTCGAAGATAAATTTTGAACAGAGTTTTGGATTGATATTTCATCTCCGCTGTTGACTCTAGAATTGTGTGTTTATCCTAGACGAGGCATAAACTCAAGTTAGGCAGTGGGGCCAGCCTGAGACCCTTTTTCATTTTCATTTATTTTCATTTTTTCCCTCCATATTCTTCCCTACTACTTATTGCACACAACTCCTATGTGGATCCTCCTTGTACATGACCTAATATCGAAAAGGGGTAGGTAGAAAAAGTGAGAGTGGGAAGGTAAAATAGGTACTGTTGTGAAGCTCTCGACATGTTGGTGTGCTGTGCAGCAACCGTGGACAATGTAAGCGAGTGAAGCTTAAATGATTTCCACATAATGGTAGGTATTTTTTTCTCCATATATCGCATTTTATTTGGTTATTTTAATTTTTATAGCCATTTATTTTTTTCTAGTTTCCTCTAGAGGCCCTATCTTTTTTTAGGAGAAAACAACGGTTTCGTGGGATCCGATGGTCTTCTTGTTAGGAAACCTGGGTTACTCGGCCTGTGTTCTAGGGGAGCATTCTGTATGTTCTTCCCATTCATGGAAGATAAAATTTTCTTAATTACATGTTGGGTACTCTTAGTACACATCGTGTGGTGGTACATAATCGTGTGTCTAGACATGTGAAAAAGAACACTACATATTTATTTTTAGAAAATATACACCATGTAATTTAAAGTATATATGGTGTAATTTTACATAGGAAGACCCCATGTTGTTCTATCCATGTATAAGCACACATTCAAGGGGAGGGATATGAGTACACATCGTGTACTCCAATGTACACTCCATATACTTTTTCCATCATGGATATTTTGGTTATTTTGTGCCCTAAAGTCATAATTTTGCATGTGATTAGTCTATTATGAGTGTTTATCCATGTAGATCGCGATGGTGAAAAGCAAATAATGATCTATGGACTTATAATGGGTGTTTGGGGGTTTCTATTTAACGGTGGAGGTTTTTCCTCCATTTATCAAATTTAGTCATCACCTAAGAGTGAGACTTGTTTTGGATGATGTATTTGGTGTTCAGACCATCGAAGTTAATATCTTGATCTAAGATGAGTTGTGGGATATTTCATTGGACCATGTATTTTTAAGATTCTCACCTTGAGAGATGTTCCCTTCTAGCCTTATGAGGCTATGAGACTAGATTGTTCCAAGGATCCCTCGAGGGATGCCTTTTCTTATATACTGATCAAGGGATTATCTTTTTGGATCCATGTACTCATGTTTTGTTTTGAGGATCTACATTATAGTATACCTCAATTGCTTGAATAACCCTGAATTGTACAATGTGTTTGGGTAGAGATGGTGTTCGGGTGTCACCTAGAACTTATGTCAAACTAGTAAGCCCATGAGGTTGTGGATGTAGTGTTGGGTTGGGCATTCAGGTCACCTTCACTCCTTATAATCTTTATCTGATTATTGTTAATGGAGTGATGTTCACTAATGGTGCTTCCTGGTTAGTGGATGTTGAGTCGGACACAAGCGTCTTTCTTTATTTTGGGATGCCTGAACATTCTTACTCGGATGCGTGTTGCTTATTGGTATGACAATATGTGCTTACCTAGTATCTGGATTCTGAGCCATGTTATTTTTCATATTTTACTAGTACCCAGAGGTATTACTTGAGGCATGGCTATTGAGTATGAATGTATATATATTGTGATATATTTTGTTGGGATGTACAAGGGTACTTCTTGGTATCCGGCTATTGAACCATACATGTTTAATTTTATGCCTTCAGTGATAATTTGATTCTCATTGTAGTAATTCCTTAGACAGACTCAGGATATGGAAGATATATGATGAGAATGATTACACTATCCTTGATATAGGATTGTCTTAAGTTAGGGATGGAATGTCCATCAATACTGAGTGATGTTGATCACTGATTGGTCTTATCCAGGATTTTATTGAGTGGTTTTGGCTATAGGATATGGAATAATGGATGTCCATTTGACACAATGGGGTAGTTGGGTTTAGCATGGCCTGAGATACTTGGATGGATGAACATAATATTTGAGTGACATGGTCATAGGGGAATGAGGTTCCATAGATGGGGTGTCTAGGGATCATTATTTGGTGATTACTGATTACCCATGAGGCCGAATCACCGATTGAGTCGTGTGCACACAAGTTTACTCCCTAATAAGTTGGGTTTCAGCACTCATATGGGTAGAGGCCCAAAAATAGTTTTGGTTTAGGTATTTTAGGTTTGGTGTGATTTTCGTAGGAAGCCACATGTGAGGTGAGGAGACTTTGGTAGATTGTGATGCGCCTATCAGGTTTGGCGCTGAGGCTCACCATGATTGAGGCCATGGGAAGGGACTTTTATTTTAGGATAGACATCATTATTCCTCTATTTTTCATGCCATGGCCTAACCTGTTTTTTTGGACCATGGGTTGTTTGGACCAATATACTTTCGTTTGGGCGTGCGTTCAGGATGTCGGTACTTGAGACACGATGTGTCAAGATTCACATCATGTGAGGCTGTGTGAATTTGGTTGAACCTCAGGGTTCACCTGGGATTTGTGACTAAATGGGTACATTAGACCATGTGTCATAAACTCCCTTAACATCTGGGATTCCAACATTGGATGAAAAAAGTATATGTCAATCAAGATTACAGACCCAGGGATTGTCTACAGGTTGGTTATCATGTTTATCTATTTCACTTATATATAAATTCCATATCTATGTATGTATGTATAGGTATGGGACTATACATTCTTACAACTATAGATATAGACTTCAATGATGGAATATTACCTGTTGATAGGAATTATGGACCCTAAGATTGACTACGGTTTTAGGTTGTATTAACTTTCTTGGTATGTGCTTCATCTAGGTGGATCATGTTGCATTCACATAAACTTTTAGAAGCACAATTTATGGTTGCTTATCGAGTTGGCCTATTGAGATTCCCTCTCACCACTATATGTGTTCCTCGGTGTATGTGTAGAACTTATGTATATTTTTTGGTTGAGCTTGAGTTTCATCGTATATAGGGCTAAGGATCAGTGTTTCATGATCGAGCGGACCTAATCATGTGGTTCTACTCATCTGGCTACTGCAGTATGATAGTGTCTGGAGACCAAGTACATGGTCTAGCTCGGAGTTAGTAGTTGAGATGTGTTCTTTTACTTTCAGTTTCTTTTCTACTGTTGTATATATATGGATATCCTAGTGGGTAACTAGTGTTGTATTATATTACATTGATGTTTGAGATTTTACAATATATTTACTATTACATCTTGTTCTATTTCAGTTATTTATTACTTCCACACTCTTTTTAATTTCCATTGTGTATGATAATTAGTTATTTTCACTATTTTCCTAATATGATTTGAGGGAATAGATTCCCCACTATCACCTTCAGGCCATCAATGTTGTTCAGTATCCTCTGGAATATGGGGAGGCATGCTTGAGGCCTAGTAACCCACTAGATCTCAGCATTGGTTTTGTGGCTTATGGGTCGGGGCATTACAAATTGAAACATGAATTATCTTATTGTGAAGAGAATATTCGGATTCTGGACACTATAGAATAGGTTTTGGGGAATTAGATGACTATGATGGTAAAGGTGTATTGGAAAATTCATAAAATTAAAGAGGGGAAATGAGAGCCTAGGGAGTTTATGATGAAGAACTGCCCAAATCATTTTGTGAGGTGACATTTTGGAAATTTCAAGGATCAAATTTTTGTATGAGTGGAGAATGTAATGATGTAAAATTTAATAAATGAAATGCCCTATATTATATTTATTTTATATATTATGAATTTTATTAAACCATATAGAGAACATAATATAATCTTTATAAATTAAGAATAAAATAAATAAGAGGTATTTCTATAGGTTGAGGAACTTATATAGATTAAAAAGTTGCTTTCTCTTAAGAATAGTAATATGACCATTATTAATAGTAAATTAGCCTAATAATTAGTAACCACACCCTGGAAATTATAATAATAATTTAGGCATCTAATAAGTAAAATTATGATATAATTATATCATAGTAAAAGTAAGTGAATATTTTAAAAAATTAACATTTAAGTATAGGTATTTTTATAAGTCATAAATATTTAACTACAATTTTATTATTAATAAAATAATTTAAAATAAAATTAATTTTAATAAAATGGATTCATAAATCAATGGAAACTGTTATAAAACCAAAATAAAAATTAAAATCTGTATTTTTCATGTAAATAATGATTTTATATAAAAATTTATATTCACATATTTTGAAAATTATTTTTATAAAATTGACTCTTTTTTTAAATTTTTCTCTTCAAAAAATGGTTACAGATAATTTTTGGGACTTTTCTAAAAGATTTGAATTTTTTGGTGAATAGGAAAACATAGTAATTTACAGTATAAATACATTATAAACTAATTACATAGTTCCATTAGACATGGATGATGTAAGAACCCTTTGTTATAACTCACATCAACATATTAATGAATTTAGTGTCAATAATCAACAACACTTGTTGTCTTGATCAAAATAATAAAATAATTAATAGAATACAGAGTAATCCCCCCTCTCCACCACGATAAAAACCACTCATCACCACCTCTTCTCTTCACACCTATAAGACTTAAATCCGGTAAAATATCTTCCCAAATCATCTTCACTAGTTCCCCCCCATGTACAAGAGATATTTTTCTTTCCGAAATACTAAAACCCCCTTCTCTAAGGAGGTTCTCAAGGAGTTTAGTTCAAGTGGTAAACCGTCTTCATTTTTCTTTCATTTTCAATTTTCATTCATTTCTTATAATATACTCTTCTACACTATAAAAATGACAATGATAAATCCATTATCATACATGTAGTGGAATTAAATCATTTTAATTTAATAACCATCATCATTCCCCTTACTCTGTCTCTTTTATTTTGAAAATGAAATCATCGCATGGGAGGTGCTGATTTACAACCTTCATGAAAAGGGAACCATAATTATTTAATCTAACCTTCAATGAAGGTCATGAACCCATTTTTATGGTCGAAATAGACTATAATATATGTATTATAACCTATGTAATGTCTTGGAACCAGTATATTTATACGTATTACTAATTTATACAACAAAACTAATTCAAGGTGATCGAAATACAGTCGTAATAATATAAATGATTATCACTAATGTTTTATCTAATAACTCATCATAATACCATATAACCAAATGAATTATATAACCAGATAATATTATGTATGTTAATTAATATCATATAAATTCAATTCTACAGAATATAGTCATTCAACATGAACATCCATACTCAAATAAAAGTAAATCGATTATGAATACCAAGAAAACAAACCCTCCTAAGAGATAAAATTATTTCTTATAACTCATCAAAAAAAATAAATGAACATAATAAAATTTTAAAAATTAAATAGAAGTAGATAATATTATTAATTAATTTATTAATGGATATAATTTTATTATATTTGATGTTTAGGTCAAGTGTAGAAATCATTCAGCTATAAGGTACGAGCTTCTACCCGAGCGTCTATTTTCTTTCGAGTTTCTCTTATTATCTACTTACCTCAATGAAAATATTAATTATTCCGATTTTCTAATCATAAATTATTATATAATTATATATATATAGGTGTATGTTTACAATCATAATTATTCTTTCTTTTATGGGGAGTGATATGTTTTAAAAGGATATTTCCAAAAGTCATCCCAATAAACAAACCCAATTCAAGGGAATTTCTTGAATTCTTACATATTTTAATGAAAATTCTATAATATATTTTAATCCATATTTACTTTTCTAAAATTACTCATTTTATTATTAAAAAATATCTTACTTCACTTCGGGTATTATACAAATATTTTTTAAAAAGAAATCTTGTTTTTAACGTAAAAGAGTATTTCTATCAAGAATTACTCTCTAATTTTATTAGAGAATTATCATTTATTTCAAAAGTCATGTTTTATAATTATGTTTTATGGAGTAATATCTCTTATTATTTTTCATCCAAAATATTTTATTAAGTGGTTTAAGACCATTTTGGATGTGGAATAACTATTTTGAATCTATTCACGAAATAACTCGGAATGGTTGTGATTATGTTTACAGTTTGGTGAATGTTATTTAGGGGTCAAATGTATAAGTTCCTTATGTTAACCCCATTAATATGAGGAATGAGTTGGAATTAATATGTGATGATTGGGTCCCTCTATATCTCTTTGATGCATCAGTAGGTCTCATGGGACCAAAAGGATATTGACATGGTCGATGCCTTACCCATTTTTAGATATGGTTTTGCAAGTGGCCTTACTCGATTTTAATTGTCTTGGAAACAACCTTTATGTTATGGTTCGATTATCACACATTATGCATTCCCTCATTATGAAACTAGCAATCAATAGTCCGTGAGTTTATTTGAATATAATAATACCATGTTTATATATTAATATGGAATTATTTAATCATCTTTTATTCCTACCTTATTATGTTCAATAGTATGTTTTAATGCAAGTAATAATTAATGTTATTCACTATTCCATATTAATTATAATTCTACTATATTTATTACCCTTACTGAGCATCTGATCACACCCATCTATCATGTTTTCATTTTCTAGGATATAAAGAAGTATATAATGAATGACTTTTGGGTATATTCTAGGAGTTATTGATGATTCCAAAGGAATTTCTATATTTTATTCCATTTTAGGATGTATTGTTGAAATCATTTATATTTTTTTTTCTGAAGTTACTAAAAAATTTAGTCTGTTGTGTACATATTTTTTATTTATATGCCAATGTGATGAAATAAGGCACCAGCTTTGGGAAACTAGGTTCAGGGTCTTTAAAACCATTATCAACTTACAGTCATGGGTTGGGAAATTCCTTTCATGTGGTTAGTGCTGGGGAGAAATATAATTCACCAAAGAGTAACCATATATAAGCACACAACTGAGATCCATACACGAGGCATCATAATAAAAAACATAACCCTTTCAAGATTTCAGAATTATCAAAACAAGAGTTATATTCAACCACTATTTATGCTCTTCACAGGATGCTTGAAATAGTAGTATCTATTAAATCATTAACCCTTTCTGGACGAGTGACATCAAGACTGAAGCAAGCCAAGAGAAATCTCAAAAAAACTGCCTATAACACACTACATGCCTAAAAATCTTCTGATCTCAAAAATGTTATTAGGATGCTACCATGAAATCACCGCAAGAATCTTCTTGGAATACACTTAAACCCATTTACCCAAGATTACATGTCCCAGAAAAATCACCTCCCTAATCCAGAAGGTGCATTTAGGTAACATGGCATAGAGATAATGATCTCGAAGAGTGCACAAAATGATCCAAAAATTATTATCATCCTCCTCCTCAGTTCTAGGAGTGTACATGATTTCTTCAATGAATATCACAACAAAGTAATCAAGATAATAGTGGAAAACTCTATTCATGATCTCAATAAAGTCAACAAGATAATTTTTTATCCTGAAAGTCATTGAAAAGTACATAAAATGGTCGTACCTACTTCAGGAGGCTATTTTCAGAGCATCCACCTCCCTAACTCTGACTTGGTGATGAAAAGAACATACATAAATCTTGGAAAACCCCCTTACCCCCTTAATATGTTCAAAAAGGTCTTCAATAAGAGGAGAGGGATACATATTCTAAAATTTAACCTTATTCAACATCTGGAAATCAATACACAACTGGAGAGATCCATCATCCTTTTCCAAAAACATAAACTAAGTAGATAGAGGTGAGATTCTCAGTTAAATGAATCATTTGGATTCTAGGTCATACAATTATACCTCTTAATACCTAAACTTGGTGGGGGATATATGGTATTTGGGATAATATATTAGATGTGTTCTCAATGACAACACAATAAATAACTCTACCTCCCGTTCTAGAGGAAATCCCAATAATTCCCTAGGAATTTATTATGCGAATTAATCCACTATGGGAGATAATCCACCAATAAAATAACCAACATATTACACCAATATGAGAAATGAGATCTGATAAAAAAGGATTCTCAACTCTGGAAGAGGATGTCCATAACATCCCAACAGAGGTTCCCATTCACAGTGAAAAACATGGGAACTTCCATGAGGTTCCACCAAACATACATGTTGTCAATAGAAAATTATATGCGCATGAGAAAACACCATCCAACATATACTGAGGATCACACCAAGAAGTCCATTTCAAAAATAAGAACATCCTATTCTAGCTCAACCCCAGACATAGTGAGTGTGCAAAATAGACACATGAAACCTTGCTCTCGCTTCTTACCAAGAGGTGTCACCGACTCTATCATGTAAGGAATAATCTCCGTTGGTAAAATTAACAAATAAATAAAGAGGGAAAAATGAAATGAATATTAATAACCTGTATCATGTTGGGAAATAACTAAGGAAGATGCAATACAAATGATACCTCAAACTACTACAAGAACTGCATCCTATTCCTTTGGCACTCAATCCACTGCATGGAGTTTCCTATTATTTACCTGATATTGAGAATCGAGAATAGCTGACAACTCCTCCCTGAACCGACTCTACCAAGAATGGGATCTAACCCTTCTTCCCTGACCTCCATACTAAGTGAATGTTTTCCAGGATGGTTCTAAACATGCTGACATTCCTTTGGAAAATAAAGATCATACACCACTCTGATAAGAAAATGTGGCCCTATAAAACTAGTGCAACTATCACGTAGCTTCACATATATGAAAAGGTCTGGGGGAAAATGTTCATTTAGGTCATATGTTACCTACCTTCCCGCACCAGTGAAACATAACTAACTCACATCGGAAGTCGCATACGAAGATAACCAGTAAGGATGGCCTTAACTACCACCAACAATCATCCCCTACTCATCACACTTCCTCTTATTCTCTGAAGAACTACCACTACACACAGCTGAGATAGATCCATGGAATCCAAGATGGTGACTATGATCAATTTTTTCCATCATGTAATGATAAAAAACATTATCATATGTCTTAAGATTGAAAAAAATACCTAAGACCAGATCTCTTTCCATAACCCCTTCTCCAATAATTGAACCTTCATGTTCGCTTTGGAAATGAGATCTGGTTCATACAAAAATAACTCAACAAAGAGGTTGGCATATTCAATCCTAGAACGATCTCTCCATAAAATCTCTATAGACTCTCAGGATCTGGCTTAGTCCAAGATATCATGAATATACTGATCATTGAAATGGCCTTAAAGTCTTTCTAAACCATTTCTCGGGGTTTTCATCAATCACCATTGATCCCCCCCACTTCTGACTGAGACCTTCTAACATAAAAAAGCACATTTTACCTTCAATTCCTAAAGAGTTTCATGATACTAAAAAATCTTCTCTATATTAATAAGAAATTTCTCTAAATCCTTGGGTTTTGTGATAGCTAGGAAAGAGGTAGGATTTTTATATCGAAACTCCTATGATTTTTCCTTATCAGGATCTAGTTCAGCTACTCTAAGCCAAATAGGACTAGAGCCCGCACCATTTCCTAAATCCTAGATATCCTAAACCACTAAATTCACTAATTTCTTACCAATTGGTGAGGGATAACTTTTCCCATCCTCTTTCCATAGCAACACATGAACTCTCTATGGATGATTTTTACTTTAACAATAAAAAAATGGGAAAACCCATCAATATATCCATTCTGAAAATTTCTAACAATAAAAATTACATTCAACCACACATTCATAAATCAAAACATTACAAAATACGCCAGAATACGAATCCAAAAACAAACCAATCCTCCCCACAGAGAGTCAATATATAGTCTGCAGACTATAAATCTCACATAGAAGAGACGAAAAACTAAATCCTAACACACCATGGTAAATGAAGATTTTTCATGATGTGTGGTATCCAGGAACCTGAATCACAACTAGAACCTCAACCCCAATAGTCCTAGCTCTAGTCTATCTATACACTTTCCCAAATAGCATGGCCCAAAAGAGTTTATCCTAATTTGATACTATTTTTTATGAACCAAGATAGGATTCCTTCCATACCGACACCCAATATAGACTGAAACATATCTTAAATGGTGTTCCCAATCACCATGGGTTGAAAACTAGTGTGTGGGAATCAAAAATGTTCTTTGGGAATTATTTCACCCATTTATATGATCACAAATAACCAACAATAATAATCATCACATAACTTAATATATAAAACCAAATGAGGTATAAATTTTTTTATATTCATGGTTCACAAATTTAAATAAAAACCCAAAAGTAATATAATGAGACGGGAAAAAATAAACTATCCCAAGAACCTCCATGTAAAAAGAGGGATGTCATCCTCATTCAACTACCACCAACTCCGATAATAAGTGGAACACTAATATATGGATACACTATCATCACCATGATACATATATACTTTACCTAGGAAAAACATAACAAAATATACAAACACACAAATGTGTATACAGGGTGTTATCCAAATCCCAGTAGGATGCCACCCCAAAGAATGATTCTATTCTATATCATTAGATGACAAATTATTTTCATATTTTAAGAATTAGTGTGAAAAAAATTATAAGAAACCATTTTATAGAAGATTATATGCATAAAAATTCTTTTCAAATTGTCATAAAATTAAGTCCTATCATAAACTGATGGTATGCACAACCTCACAAGGGAACCACTGGAAACCCTAAATGGTAATATCACCAGTGGGACACTAGGGACCTCATATCTCGATAAAACATGGTATTACAACCATAACCCACAACATTATCATGAATGATCCATTCGAAAGGAATCCATTCAATGGTCTAGTGGTATCCAATTATCATCATAATTTTGTTAGTATTGTAATCATAAATCATTATAGATGAATCCATCCAAGCCACTCTAGGTTAATTAGTGTACTAGTCCCAGTCTTCCCACCTAGATACATATAATTCCCTTTGTTCTCAATTTCCATTTCATATATCACATAGACCTCCACATTCTCATACACATGCAATAAAAGTTAATAAAAATATATATAACTACCACTTATCATAAGAAAAATATTATTCAAATTCCCACATACAACAAATCTATTCGAAAACACCCTTAGCACCACTTTTACATTTCATCAAGCACATTTAGAAAGTTTAACTTGAGAAAACAAATGAAATCAAAACAATTTTCTTAGGAAATCAATATTATGACAATACTCTCTAAAAAATCCTTTTAAACACATTTTTCACCACACACTCATTCCATATAGTAGATTTAGGAAGAAGGAAATGAAAAATAAAGTCATCTAATAATGTAAAATTATGGAACAAACTACCTCAATCTTGGAAACTTAAACAATCTTGTGGAAAACATACAAATGTACCACCCCAAGACCCAAACGAGGTAATATTGAACATTAATCATCAATATCTCACTCAGAAAGACAAGATTAGGCCATCATTAGGTTATTATACCCATTAAAAATGGTAACTCAAGAAATAGGAGAGAATAGCCCTAGAAAAGAGGATAAATCCAGAGGAAATATATTTACTTGATGTTTTCTTGAAGAACCAGGGTAAAAAAACCAGGGATTAGATATCTAAGGATTCAATAAATATTGAAGGGAGGTCCTATGGCTATAAATCCCAAATGGGGCATATGGGAGTAGAATTATAGTTAAATATATAGACTGAAAGAAGGTAATTTCTTCATTTTTAATGACATGTAAAGGCTTCATTGTTATCCAACAAGATTTCCAAACCCTACATCATCTATTTTCCCCTAAATATCAAAGAAGAGAATTCCACATGATTAGACTTCATTGGTTGAAAAACCATGTGCTAACCATGTGGTAGCCACTTCTCCAAAATGACAAAATGTCCCATGGTTTCTTGGGAGGGGTGCATAGTTTTTCAAACTATGAGCCAAAAGTGTGCCACCTACTTCCAGGCCCAAATTCTCAAATTTTATTCAAAACCCCATGTAAAATTCAACAGGAGAAATAATACTATATTTAAATAGAATAGTACCACCAAATAAAAAAAACAAGCGTGGCTAAGGAAATCCAAGAGTGGTCGAGGACAGTATCTATAACGGAGATATGTAGTTTCCATATTATAGATCTGTATAACCAATTATTTGTGAAGAACTTCTCATGATTTTCAAACCAACAATAAAATATTACTCATAAGGGGGAAACATTTTTTTGGACTAGTGAATGTGAAGATCTCATCAAAGAGTTAAATGATAGGATTATCACGTTGTAAGTACATATTCTTCTGAAAAGTTGTGAATACTTTATCATATACAAAGATTCGTCAAAGAATGGTTTATGATATGTACTAATGAAAATTGATAATTTGATATCTTATTAATCAAGGTAGTTGAAAATTTATGATAAAAAAATTCCCACACATGATCTAGAGTTGGTAGCTATGATCTTTTAATTGAAATTATAATGAAATTATACATATGAGGATAAGTGTGAAATATATACTGATAATAAGTTCCTCAAATATATATTCACACATAAAGAGATTAGTATTTTCCAGCGATGATGGTTAGATCTCATCATGGATTATTATTGCTCAATCAACTACCATCCTTAAAAAGTGAATGAACTGACAGATTCTCTAAGAATAATGGGTCCTCAAACATTATAAATGATGAAATTGATAAGGATCCAATCATATTAGATTTACAGATGATTTACTTGGGAATTATTAAGGAAAAACATTAGCAATTCATTCTCAAATGATTTCTCAACCATCCATCATATAGAAAATAAAGGATTAAAAAATAAATTTTGTGGAAATTGTGAAGGTGGAAGCCGTCAGGATGGGGAAATACTCATAGATAAAAATTTATGATGAAGGAATTGTAGGATTTGGTTCAAAAATATGTTTTCTATCTGACCAATAGATAATGTTGGAGTTTCAAAATGATGGACACAGTTTAACCTCCTCTATTCATCCAGGGAGTACAAAGATGTATTGAGATCTCTGAGAGAACTATTGGTGGGACAGTAAGAAGAAAGAGGTCTCATAATATATATCAAGGTTCTTAGTATTTCAACAAGTGAAGGTTCAAATAAGAAATACTAAGGGGATGATGAATCCATTTCCCATACCAACATGAAAATTCGAAAAAATCACCAAGTAATTTGTCATGGGACATCCAAATACATCAGGAGGAAACAATGATACATGGTTTGTTGTGGATATTCTTACAAAGACAACTCACTTTATTGAAATTTAAGAGGACTCCTCACTGGATCATCTTTCATGAATATATATCAGAGAGGTGGAAAGGTTGCATGGATTTCTACAATCGATTGTATCTGAATGAGATCTGAGATTCACCTCCATGTTTAGAAAAAGTTTCCAACATTCTCGAAACACTGATCTGAACTTTAGTATTACCCATCATCATCAAATATATAGACAATATAAAGATAATATTCATACATTGTATGAAATGTTTAAGTGATATTCTATAGATATCAAAGGAGAATGTGTCCAACATCTTCAACTAGTTGACTTATCATACAACAACAATTTAAAATTTAATATCCATGTGGATATATATAAATCCCTTTATGGGGAAACATGCCAAACATCGGTGTTCTTGGATGAAGTTAGTGAACATAAGCTTCTAGAACCAGAAATGGTCAATGAAATGGTGGAATTGTCGGAAACCATTCAGTAGCACATAATGGAAGACCAAAGTAGATAGAAGTTATATGTAGAAAATCATTGAAGATACATATATTTTATGACTAGAGACATGATATTCATCTAAATATCTCCATGTAAGATGGTCAAGTTATTTGGAAAGAAAGGAAAGTTGAGTCCTAGGAACATCATCCACATCAAGATCCTTGATCATGTTAGAGATGCAGCCTATCAACTACCTGTTCTTCCAAAAATTTCAAGTACATGATGTAGTATAAGTATCCCTCTTGAGTAAGTATATAAAAGATCCCTCACATGTATTGAATCCAATGGTGGTACATTTGGAAAATTATATCTCTTCTGTGGAGAAGCTAGTGATGATCTTGGACAGTATATATTAATTTATGCACAAAAAGACTACTAACTTTGACAAAGTACTATGGAAGGACCATAAGTATGAAGAGACAACATGGGATCTTGAGGAAGTTATGGAGGTTAAGAACCCTCAATTTTTTTCACTATAGTATGTAAAAAAAATATTGATGGTGAAATTTCATAAGGGGGAAGAATGTAACAAAAATTTTTTATCAATGGTTCCTTCCTACAATTATAGTATATAACACAAAAAATAACATTTAGAATAGAATACAAACAATATAAATGAATAATGAAAGAAATTGGATGTATTTTTAGATGTTAAGGAACCTATACTAATGGAATAGTAAGATTTCCTTTTCAATATTAATGTGAAAATTTAGAATAATCATTCAGATAATAGAATATTAACCACAATTATTAATGTATAAATAAAATTTTTGTATCATATGAATGAGAATATGATACAATTATTTAATGGTATAAATAAATAAATGTTTTAGAGATAATAAAATATGTGTTATTAATTTTTTTAATTTAAAAATATTTAATTACAATTTTACAATTAATATAATTTTATAAAGGAAAATTTATTTTCATAAAATATTTTAATAAATTAATTTTTTTTCTTATGATTATATGATAATTGTATGAGACCTTAATTAATTTTTCAAATGTTTTATAAAATATGTTATAATTTTAAAATCGTTATTTTCCAAGTAAATCATGATTTAAATTTAAAATTAAATTTATAATATTTAGAAACTTATTTTCATAAAATGGATTTTATATTCAAATTATATAAATAGAAAAATGGTTTGAATTAATTTTTGGGATTTTATAAATATACTTGGTTTTTTGGTGAATTATAAAATACGATAATTTACGATAAAAAATAAATACATGAATTATTGGGTCATAGATGATGTATGGATAATTTAATCTACAAATATATAACTAAAATTCATTATTTTAATATATATTTTTTTATAATTATCAAACATTTGATATTATTTAGCCAAAATAATACACTAATGAAAAAAATAATGAGAAATCACCCCTCTCTTCCCATATAAATACCACCATTCACTACATCTTCTTTTCACACATTAAATGATTTGAGAATTATCCAAATTCTACAAAATAATATTCCAAAGTTCCTTCCATATATGAAAAATACATTGGTTTCATCAAAATAAAGAACCCTTTTCTTGAAGAAGGTTCTCAAAGAGGGGAAATTCAAGAATTTAAATTCACTTTATTTTTCATGTTTTCTTTTCAATTTAATTTTGTTTCTTATACAATCCTAACCAAAAACTATCAAAGAGGCATGATATATACAGTATCTTTTATATACAATAATTTTATTATGATAATGGAATAATTTATATTCTTGTCTCTTCCAATTTTTTTCTATACATGAAAATATATTCTGTGGTGTGTCGATTTACTACACCCATGGTGAATGCATTTCCATTTTCCAGTACCTTCTTCATGTTTGGTAATTAAAAAATCATTATAATTAAATAATATTATATTATACATATTATATATTATATAATGTTATGTAATCAATGTATAAACATGATTTTGAATAAAATGATATAAAATTATAAAGGTTGTAAAACATCCAAAACTAATTACATCATTTTCATTAATGATCAATCTAATAAATCATCATCATTCAATATAAAAAAATATATAATACCAATTACACTTATTTTTTTCATTAATAATAACTCTAGAGAATAATTATTATTTTACATAAACTTCCACACTCATATACAAGTGACCTGATCATGAAAACCAAGAAATCAAACACTCCTGAACAATGAAATTAAATTCTATAACTCACCAAAAATCCCATAAATGAAATTAATAAAACTAAAATGAATCAAATTAATATATAACTGGTTCTGTATTTTTTAATTAATTCATTTTACATTATTTTCTATTATATTAAAGTGAATAAAGAATTTATACATAAGTTAAGTGGATTCTCAAACCGAAATCCTTTTTTTGGGATTTACTTCATTCACTTTATTTCCAGTACAGATGTTCCATTAATTTTAATTAAATATAATATTGTCTTTACATTCCATTATTTTTCTCAGATATACATGATTCCAATATAGTTTTACATAAAATGATAAGTTTTTTTAAAAAAAAATATTCTTTTAATAAATAAATATTTTACGTCTTGTGAGATTGTTTCTTGTTCACTCAAGATTGTTGATTCTTAAATGAACAATGTTGTTCCCTATTTTATTTTAGAATCCCCAAAATTTATTAATTATTGTACGATTTGTGAAATGAAACCCATTTCATTATTTGGTTGATTTTATATTGTATATTGATATATTTTCTAGGTGGAATGCATGATAATGTAAATGTTATGATGTGATGGGTTCACATAGAATTATATAGTACATGTAAATGTTATGATGTGACAGGTGATCCTAGAATTATATAACACTCTAATGAATTGGGTAATATGATTTATCTCATGAGTAAATGTGAAATATGTATGAACATGGTGTGATCATTATTCACAACTATGTTTTGTGGTAAACCACTAAGACTTGATGTTTCATTTTTATGAATTTCTACATTCCATGCCTTAATTTAATGCTTTCACTCATGATTATGACATTGATGTTGTGATGATGATTATGATAATATATATTTTATGTATATTATTCATCATCTTACTATGATTCTATCTCACTTCTTATTTCATACATATCCTCAAGTGAATACTTGTACTATAGAGACCATGAGTTCCAATAAGAAGTTAGAGGATAAGGAATTAAATATATGTTTATGTTTTATTATTTAAAATTTATTTGTGGTATTATATTTTCCAAGACATTAAACCTTTATATCCTATACTTTTATCCCTATTATGTTTTTTCTCTTTAAAGGTATTTAATATTCATGTATGAAAAATCAGGGTCACTATCGTAAAGAACATAAACACCTTCTGATTATTGAATAAGTTTAGCACAATATGGTATGAATAATTAAGGATCAAATAAATACATATACGTAATAAAAAAAGTCTAAAACTTCTACATGTAAATTATAACTAATATAATATAAATTGGGCATCATTTAATAATCACAAAATTAGGGAATACATAATTAAATACATCGTAATCATGCCATCAAGGCCTTATTCCAAGACATCTTACCTAAATGGGATAGACCTCGGCCAAAACCCAATCCATTCTGTCTCATGAAACATATTGATGAATGATGACGATATAAAAGGCCCAAACCATCACATATTAAGTCGAATTTAATCCTCATATAATTTTTTTTACATAATCAATATAAAAAATATTATTAAAAAACTAATATATAAAATGATAATAATTACCCGAATAAGTAAACCTAATCACAAACTCTTCCGAAAAATATTTTGAATGGTAAAAAATTTACATCCTCACCCAAAATGATAATCAATGATAAAAATGAAGCATAAATATACAATCAATACAACATAGAAAAATTTATAATAAGTAAAATGAATGGTTGATGTCGTTGATGAGTAAAAATACAAAAACAAATGCATTAGAAATATTCTTGAGGAAAATATCCTTTTCACATTGAAGATATTATTAAAAATAAAAGTTCACAATGTATATTAAATATGATTTTATATAAGAATGACATTTAAAATTTAATAAGTTATAATTAAAATATTACTTTTAATGATGGTTGGAAATTTCTTACATGCCATACAAGTTAAGATAATGATTCCTTTCGCATTTTCGGTAAAATCCAAAATGGAATTGTTTGGAAAACAGTATGAATATTAATATTAAATTTTTATAAAAAACATGAAACCCTGTTAAAAAAAATTTCAATAAATAATTTGGATAATGATGAAAACGTTTGTGATAATAAATTTTGAAAACATTGTTTTGGAAGAAAATTGACTTTCAAATAAAGAGAAAAATAAAGTCATATTTTATTAAAAACATTTTCTAAAAATTATATAGTACCAATTAGAGTAAAAATTGTACTATTAATTTAAAACATTCATTAATAGACATAGGATAATAAAATATATTTATTTTAAGAAATGAAAAATAATTCCCCCAAGTGGGACATAAACATAAACAATACTGAATAATGTTTTTATTTTAAAATAAACCATTACCATTTTTTGTTTCGTTTGAAAAAAATACCCAATGAAAGGACTAACATAAAATGAAATATTATACACCATGAACATAAATAAATTCATTATATAAAATATTAAAAGAATAAATATATACATGAACAAAGTAATTAGTGGTGAATATGGAATATGGCTCACAAAAGTAAAGGTGAGACAAGAAACCCTTACAAAAATTTTAAATTCCCACAAATGGGTCTAAAACTACTATATATTAAATGTAGGTTTATTATAAATCTATTAAATAACCATAATATTATATATCGTACAAAATATGATTTAATTATTGTTTTTTATCACCCATTTATAAATTATTCTTTTTTAAAATCACTATGTTGGGTGATAATTGTTATATTTTCCATGTATAATTTGGTTTAATATTTTCAGAGCTTTTACATGGATTATGGTTAATAAATATTTATAATTAAAAAAATTATATAAATATCATATATATTAATTATATATGAACATATATTATTCTAAAAAAATTACACCAAAAAAGGATTACATCATTCACGAAGATAGTAAGTCGTACTTATGCATTAACATCATTTCGATTTTTCTCAATTGGTCGAATGAAAGGATAATAAGATTTAATTCATATATAAAAAATAATTATTATTTTATATATTTAAATTATATTAATAAAATCCATCCTTATTTCCATACATGTTAAAATTATTTGAAAAACATTTCACATCACAATGTGTTGGTGGTAGTCCATGTGTACACACAAAGGACGTTATTGTTTTACAAATGACTAGAAGGTAATAAGTTAGATATAATATTATATTTCCAAATGTTTGGTTAGTATATAAATGTCACATATAATCATTATTTCTATTATTTATTCCTTCAAGGTAAATCATATGAGAAAAAAAATCACATCGCTCTGTGAGGCGGTACTCTTCTATACACATAAGGGGCGTTACTATATCCCCCATTAAATGGAAAGTAATAAGGTATATGTAATACCATAATTCCATAAGTATAATAATTTCTTAATTTTCATTTAAATATATCAAATTTATAATTATATCAAAACATGAATGTTTTTTATGGAAAACAAATTACATTGATTCATGGGGCGGTCGTCCGCCATACAAATGATTGATGGTTTCATTTTCCATTTATGGTAGTAAATAAAGATATAGGTCATTCCATTAAAATAATGAAAACACAGTATATATTATATAATTTTTTTATTATATTTACAAGACATTATAATATTTTTAGGATGTGGGATAATCAATAAAATAATACACATATTTTCAATTTTACCACTTTTTCGAAGAATTATTTTATGTTTATTACTAAAGACTTCCTAGAGTGGATTTTTTATCAATACAATGACAATTGGGTGTTAGAAGAGGATAAAATATGGTATTTGGTCATTTATTTTCTGAACCAAATGGGTTTTATGGTTTAGGAGAAGAGTAGAGCTGGTGACCTTTTATAAGTGGGGGAGAGGACATAATGAGAAGTTTTCAAAATAATCAACAACACCAATATAATTATGGTGAAAAAGATATATATATTTATCATTATCAAACCATAGAGGTTATAAGGAAATAATATGTCCACAAAATTAGTTTTGAACAATTTGGCAGGTCAATTAATCTCTTATCATTTTCTAACTCTCTAATAAATTTGTTTTTAACTTAGCAATAGTAATTAATTTTTACTATTTTAAATATTTTTCTTGGTAAAAAATTATGTTTCTGTTATTATTTAATATAATTGATATAGATTACAAATATGGAATTAATTTTCCTAAATTAAATTCATATATGCTGTATATTTCAATATAATACAAATCCGGCAAACACGTCAATAAAATTGTTTTTCCAAAGAGGCTCATTCAAAATTTTAAATTTTTTTATCATAATTCAATATTAAATTGATAAAAATAAAAAATAATTAGTTATAAATTAATATAATTGAACAAATTTTATTTAAAAAAATACAATTTAACCTTGTAAATAATTTAAAACAAAAATTAGTTTTCCATAAAAATTTGAATTTTTCACTCTTTATCAACAAATTAATATATTTGGAAAAATTCAAAAAATTTACCACAATATAATTTTTACATATAGATTTAAAAAATTAAATATATATAATCAAATAAATATTCAATGTTTTTAAAAAAATTTCATTTTAAATCACATTTGAAAATTAAACATAAACAATTTTTTTGAAAACTATAGCTTTTCAGAAAAGATACTGTTTTCATTTCAATGATTATTATTTTATTTCTTGTTATTAGATTACCATTTAATTTTATATAAGCCTGTGTAAAAAATATAATTATCATAATATATTTATTATTATTCAAACATAACTAATTAACAAATTGGTTATACTTGTCATGAATAAATAATAATATTTTTAGACAGTATCACATTTCATTTAAGTCTAGCATTGCAGACATAGTAAGATATCAAAAATTTTGGGTTCATTTAAAAATATATAATCATAAAGTATTGTTGTGTTGAATTATATTCTATGATTGGTGTTTTTCTTCATATATGCTACTAAATATGATGTTCCTATTTTAAAATCTTGGGATGTTAAATCATTGAAAAGACTTTGTTTCCTCTTGTACCATAAACATAAAGTAGATGAAATATTCTTGTCTAGACCAATTCTATTTGATGAATCCCTATAAAAAATAAGGGAACATGATCATTTGTATCCCCATGCACAACCTGGAGTGAAACTAGATGTACAATGTTTCTTTGATATTATGTTTTTTTGGAAATTTAAGATAAAGTATTATAGAAAGACACATCTTAAAAAAGGAAACTGATACAGAGCACTGGTACACATAGGGGTTCAAAAAAACATTCAAACTAATAGGATGCCCAAAAGAAGAAGGAATAACCCCCAATAAACCACCCAAAACCCCATTCAATCCTCCATTAATTGTATTTTTTTCAAAAGGACAAATATAAACTCAAGAATAAAATACAAAAAATAGAAAATAAAAGATTTCAAGAAATAATTCACCAAGTCACATATCACATTATTAAAAGGAATTTAGTTATTTTTCTACCATATAATAAATGAAACATGTAAAGTGAATTTTATCCTATAAGACATAAATGATGCATGAATCCACATCAAATATTATAAATCCATACAAAAAAATAATTCACATCCTCCAAGGTGAATATAATTAATTGTAATATAATATAACTCTAACATAAATCCCCATTGTATGGAAACTACAAGGGCCACTATAAAGTACTGTCTAAGCACTGACATAGTTCAACAAATTCAATCCCTACCCACATTAATCTTATATACCATGTCCAAAGTCAAGAAAATATTTGAAAATGTTATAAACAATGGCTCTAACACCATTTATTTACACCGAAAATTGAACCACTGGGTTCAAGATGGAGTATCACATTACCTAATGTGTCCATTCCTGTTTTCAAGAGTTTCTCAACTAGTAGAGAGGTCCTTTAGAACATCATGGGGTGACAATTCCTTACATACCTATAAATATAAAAAATAGTAATGGAAGAAAAAAATAAACAAATAATGAATAAATCCTTAACCATCAATGTATAAGAATGTACAAATAAAATAATCAAATCTAGTGTCAATAATGAATAATTGATATATAAATAAAACTTAATAAAGGATCCCATGTAATAGGAAAATTCTGTGAATAAAAGTACCAACAAACAACCATCCAAAACACCATAATTTAAAGTCTACATCCTCCCATTAATCCTTCTTAACGAACCACCATAAGCACTATTACCTTTATCGATTCCCTACTCATGAAGCCTACTAAAGTACTAAAATACCTATTTAGGGTGTGAGTATACGACTCATCATGATACCACTAATAACCCTCAATATGAGTGCATAAGATACACAAGCTCAAGCCATGAAACTAATGAAAACAAATATAAATAGTAATTATATCACAAAATAATGAAATATACATGGGGTCCTTAGAGTCTGGATCTACTTGCTTATACACCTTACTGGAGGAAATGTTAGTAATCATTGTGATACATCCCCCCTTGATAGGATAATAAAAAAACATAGTAACACTTATGAATTTATGGGATACTCTGATGCATGTAAACCAGTAGTCTTTCATATCCCTCTTGGAGGAAATTTCATTAGGCTCCAACAACAAGCTCAACTACAGAATAAATTATAATAATACATATGATACATGGAACAAATGACATATCAACCATCACTTCAAATAAAACAACTATCAACATTAATTTCCACAAGAATGTAACATAATATTATACCAAATACTATGTAATTTATATAAACATAGGTCACATTGTAAACTCATTCACACCAAAAAAATCATTCTAAGAACATTTACTAAACATGAACTGAACTCTAGGCCTTCATACATTATGTTCAATAGTGAAGGGTGGAAAGGTTCATTGATCATTTCTAGAACTACACTTGAATCCTATAACTGAAGATGAATCAAATAAATTTAGAATCCATGGATAATGGATGAAAATAAACCACATCCTGAAGGTATATAATATTTAAAAATTACCCTTAATGATTTTATATCAGCAAAAATCTTGATCCAAAGGTTTCACAAACACTATAACCCTTAATAGGTTTCCTAGTCTATCAATGATCGATGAATCCCTTTTTAGATCATACCCAAACCCTTATATTTGATTAGTAAAACATGTATATAATCATTTCTAATAAGGATACTAAATGGGAAATTATCTAGAATAAATAATAAAGCACTTGATGAAGAAAAAATAATCAATTCATTATTTAGGTGTTTAACAGAGGATACAAAAGTAGTTGATAAAACCTAAAACGCGTAAAGAGTTCATTGGCTTTAGAGTAGTGGGTAAAGAGATTAATGTGAAAGGAAAATATAACTGGATCATTTAATATACTAGAACAAGATACATTTATTGTATGAATCACTGATTCATGGAATAAACTTTTGGGAAATTCAATACGCTGAAAATGACATTGCTTTAGCTTAAAATCTGAGCAACCAAAGTTATATTGTGAATTTCCCCTTTTGTATTTAATAGAATTATTGTCTAAAATAAATATTCATGTATAATAACCATAATTCATTCAAATCATGATTATCCATTCATGGAAAGAATTTATGCTATAGTAAAATTCCATCTTTTAAGTCATTTCATTTTCAAAACACACCTAACAGGCCTCAACACATTTAACAACACCCTTAAAGATACGTAAAAACATAACATGAGGTATACCTTGATAACAAGGATGTTAAAAGAATAATATATTTAATTTTAAAAACTCTTGAACTATCAAATTCAATGAACTAATGTAAGGTTTAATAAGGTTAATGGGAATTCAAATTTTCCACCACATGTGGTAGAAGACAGATCCTATGAAAAAATAACATAAGTGGGTTTGGAAAATTATATGTAATGGGGAACAATAATCATCCAAAAAAACATCAGGTGGTTTATTTTTATTGTGTTCAACCAACTACATTATAAAAAATGTTAAATAAGGACAAAAAATCATTACCTAGATGACTTGATATTGATTTACTAATATCTAGTTGTATAATTATTATATACCATATTTACATTTATGAAAATGCTATTTTTCAAAACCATATTATTATGATTTTAAAGTAGTGTGATTTTCATCTTAGATTTGTTCTGGGAACTTAGAGGAATAATTATTTAGAATATAGATACATATTTCATAATAACCTTTCATAATATATTAATGGAAGGATGTTAATGATCACTATTTAGAGGGAAATCATTTAATTTTTTCAATGATACGGAATGATTATAGACTCTTGTCACAAATGATTGGGGAAAAAATATTTTTTTCCTTATTAGTAAGGTTGAAATATCTTTATATATGTTACCCATAAATGGGCATATCATCATAATATCCTTATTTATTTTCATTGGTGGCTGATATTTAAAATTACGAGGATAACATTCATTGGGGGGCGGGTTATTTAATACCCTTATTTTTTAGAAATAATATTATATCCATAAACTATATGTTTATAATTATAAACTATGGTAATAATTATTTAAAAGAATTAAGATATATTAGGAAACATTTCATAAAATATTATAATGAAATTAATAATTCATTATTTATTCATAGTAAAACATCAAAACAAGATGGCATAAAATTAAGTATTATACAACATGTATTATTACACACCCTGTATTATTACATTCAATATAAATACATAAGTCAAAAGTGGGAAAAAGATAAAATAATAAATTCCTCAACATTTGGAGATCTCATGGGTCATCTTCATCATTAAAATCATCAATTGCCAAAGATAACATATAATGAAGAAGATCCTCATTAAAGTAGAAATCAAATTTTCAAAACTAAAATGAAAACTAGGGAAATGAGAATTTTGAATTAAGATGTATAGATGGAATTACTATTTTTAGAAAGGAATAATAGTGGGCCCAACAACAATCTAGAACTAGTCATTAGACTAATGAATTTTATCACAAGACAACACATGTTCTTTTAGTTTGATTTTTCTTCACTCACCCACACCCTGAGAAACTTCCTATGAGGTCACTCATCATGATCACTAATCCATGAAAATCATGCTTAACTACATATTTATAATAATACAAGCTCTCAAAATGAATGGTGAACCTTGTTTCCATGAGTCATATCATTTATCCATTTACAACTTTGTCATTCTTGGGTGTTATATTCACCTTATTATAGAAAGAAAATCCACATTGTGGACCCTAAAAACCAATAAGTTTCACCACACATTTTAATGATTTAATCCTATGATAACAATGTAATGACTAGGCCCCGTAGATAGAAAATACTCCCTTTCTTAACATGAAATCAGGTCATGTCTCACCAGGCACTACTAATTGCCTCAAAGACATGTGGTCATTTAATTTGGGCCCATCGATGTGCCTGAATGGGTCATCCAAAAATTTCTATCCCCATAGGAGAACATATATTCTTTCAGTGTTCTTTATCCTCAACCGCACAAAACCTAGAAATAATCATAGGAGGTCACCCATCCGGATCACTACTCTAGGACTACCATGGTTAACTATGGAGTTCAAATTAGGTAGGATCTCAAAAAAGGATCACATTCTATATGTGAGTTATATGATTTATTCATTTAACCCTTTATTATTATAGGGTGTTACATTGATCCTCCCCATAGAGCATAATGTCCTCATTTTGGATCCTAAATATAAACCTAGGTAGTGCCACCTCAATTCTAGCTAGGATTTTCCTCTAATACCAATGTAACAACAATGCCTTGCTGAGAGCACAAAAAAACCTTCCATAAAATGGTTTTTGAGTCACTACCTCTTCATGGAAGTACCATATGGCCTATAGAAACATGGTCCCCTTCTTAAGGCCTACCTGTCTGCTCGAAAAAGTCATAAAACTAATGATTGTCTCCATATGCCAACACATGTTTTTTCAGTGTGCTTTTTCCAGAATCACACTCTCTTTGGGGAACTTCTCCGGAGGTCGCCCATCCTGATGACTACTCTTTTCCATGTACTCTAGACATTAGAGTTCTAATTAGAAAAGATATTGAAAATTTAGGTACACCTACTGGGAAATAGTTATATATTTTTTCCATCTAATCCTTTGTCATTACAGGGGGTTAAAACACATGTATCCATTAGGTATTTCTGAACATGTGATTTGTTATTAATAAATATCAAATAATATAATTTCTGAATAATAAATAATTAAGTAGGAATATAATATTAAAATATAATAAATATATGAATTTATGAGTTATATATATTATTATTATTTAAATATAATATGAATCATTTATAAAATTAAAAATAGTTGTTAATATTAATGGATTAGTAAACATTAAACGTTAGAATAAAAAAAATTAATTTTAACACTATATTTTTATAGATTATATAATATAAAAGTAATATTTTCCAATATAATATTTTTAAGTGTTTCCAATTTTATTCTACTAAACTAAATTTACTACTTTTTCAATGCTATTATATATTAGCTAATACATTAATACTATTTAAATTATAAATTGAAATTATATATTATTATGAATACTGAAAATTATTATTTTTTAGTAAACACCGTTTCTTATTAATATTTTTTATTTTCATTTTAAAAAATGAATTTATAATTCTTATAATTTTGAATATATAAAATGAAATTCAATTTTTATACATGTATTCCAAAATTATATGATGATTTTTTTTATTTTCCATAGATACTTTTTTAAGTGAAGAATGAAAAATATATTTTTTACCAATACCATAATGTTTATGATTATATCTTAGGATAAGAAGCACATAATAACGTATATTTTTTTCATGTCTAGATACATATTAAAATATTAAAATGATTTATTTAATGCCATTATGAATTTAGAAAACCTATTTTATCATTTTGAAACATTATTAATCTTTTATTCTAAAGAAGACTGATTCTTTCTTTTTTCTTTTTATTATGTTATAGAATTATAGAATTTTACTTTATCTTTCTATAGAATCCATATAAATATTATTTTATTAATAAAAAACTAATATATATCAACGAAATTAAAAACATTAAAAATTTATTCAATAACATAATTTTTATTCATAAAAATACAGTATTTTTAAAATTTGGTTTTCACATGTTGAGTGCATAAATAGAAAATTTAATTTTCCTAACCCATACAATATTTATTTGAAAAGATGGTTTCAATATTTTAAAATAGAATTTTGAAATTATTTAATATGGTAATTTTAATTTTTAGTCACAGAAAATAGTTACCAAGATTTAAAATATAGCCTCTGTTGTAAAGTTTAACTAAGGTAAAAGAATTTAAGAAAGTGTAAAAGAGTTAAAAAATGGTTTAAAATAAGTTTTTGAGCCATTTATAGACTGAAACATATCGTTATAGATTAGTTTAAACTTTAATTTTAATTTTCCAAGTGAAACATGTGTTCCTTTGATATTAAAGGGTTTTAATTACAAAAAAGAAATTCCTCCCACTCACAAAAGTGGCATTCCACCACCATTAAATACAACTGTAACATTTTATTTACCTTTAAACCACTAACCATTTACATAAAATAAAACCCTATCCCATTTTTTATTCCATTTATTAATAGATAATTCTCTACGTCCACCTTTTCTAAGAAAACTTGCAGGTGAAAACACATGTTCTCAATGTGAGTAATAAATTTTCCTAACTTCTTTTTTCTACTATATTTATCATAAAAGTTCAATTTTACAATTATAATATATTGAAACAAGTATTTATTCAATATTGAATTTTATTATCATGAAGAAATTATCATTATCCACAATTACACTTTTTCTTTAGTGAAATGAAATCGTCTCCATACATGTGTTTCTACAACCACCTTCGATAATGACCTATTCAATTTTTCTAAACCGCCATGCATGGATTATTATAAGGATGTATTTTATGAATTAATTTGATATCTATAACATTATTAGTATCATTAAATTATAAACCATTCATTATATTATTCTTGTTCTATGTAAACAAACGGGCCACTTAGGCATACATGAAGACTACTACATCTATGAAAGTGGCATATTTTATTTTTCATCTAATATTTTCATCAATATAAAACTATACTTAAATATAGTTCACCACCTCAAAATAATTTCAATAAAATCATGGTTAATCAATAATTATTAATTTATTCTAAAAGAGTTCCTTTCTTGACCACATTGACCCATAGATTATAGATATTTTTATTCGGTTTGGTTTAACCACATTTTTTATCAATACTATAAGACTGTAACATGAATGAGTACTGAATCTTAACTACAAGTAGTATTATTCAGTAAAGATAAAATAATTTTTGGTTTATTTTTTTAAAAAAGTTATAATAGAATCTAACTTGCTATTATTGTTTCACACCATTGTTTATAAACAATTTCTGAAATAAGTTTCTCACCAACTTCATCATCATGAATTGTCTATAAAATATAGATGAAATTAAATAATAACATTAAAAACCATTATAAAACATTTATTCTAGTACATATAATGATATCTTAAAATTTATTTTTTAATCTAATACCATTTCCCATTGAAAATAAAATATAATTAACTTATATATTTGAAATAAATGAATATAAATGATTTTTAAATTTTTTTATAGGTTTAGATATGTTTATGAAACAGGTTATTAATATAGTAATTTTAGATATATAAAATTTAACTTCACATCTAACTAAGTAGGGATAAAGTGAGTCAGTTTTCAAGAATAAATTTATTTTCTTGAGTCATAACGATTCCACTTTCACTATGTTTTTAAAATATGAAATTTTTCTATTCTATGATGATATTATATTGTATTTCCCCCTTGTTATAGAAAAATACATTGAATGAAATATATTATTATAAAAAATTGATGATGTAAGGAATAAGTATCAATATATGAAAATGGTTTTGTTCTATTCCATATCCAATTCATGATTCCTTTTCATTATCTCAATTTTTATCTTCAAATCTGAATATGCTTTATCTTTTTTTAATTTTTTTAATTTATATTTAAATATTTTCTTAAGAAAATGATTTATCACATTATTTTTTTGGAGTATTTCAATAGAATAATTTTCAAAATATTAAAAAGTTATCCTCTTTAGTGTTCATATTTTTACCTTCGACTCCACATTTCTTATAGATAAAATATTTTTTATTATTAAAGGATTCATTTTTTAGATTCCTATTTGAATTTATGTTTTAAAATTATCTTCTTGGTACCTTCATTAAAATAAATTTTCAATGTTATTAATAAATTCATATCAGTAAAATAATATTAAGATGTGTTCAATAAAATATCATTTCTATGGTATTATTGTCTTCCACATTAACTAATCTAACTTGTATGAAGTTATGTTTAATTAATCACCTTATAAATTCTTATATTAAACAATCATTATCTCTGATGGAATGTGAATATCAGTAGAAATAATCCATGATTTCAGTTCCATTCAAAAATTATATGAAACATATTTTCCTTCCATGTTGAAGAGCTTGAGTCACTTAGGATACTACTAGGGGTGAATCAGTAGTACATTACATATATTTATAGAATCTTCCATTATAATAAAATCCTTATGGATGTTTAATGTTATCATTTTACACATAAGAATCTCTTCCTCCCACTTATGAAAAAATATGAAAGGGGATCATCACACAAATATTTTTATATGGTTCAACTTAAACATGAGTACATATTCTTCTCTATGTTCATCTATTGTTGAGTAAAAATATTTTCTTCTAAATATAAAATTTTAGTGATAAATAATTTCTAATATTAGAACACATAGAATCATTAGGTATTACCCATATCCCCTTTATTAAATAGTTGAATTATTTAGACTGGAACCACCTATCCTCTAATGGTTTTCTTTTCATTATCTGATGAATCATAACTCAACTAATATTCAATTTTTGTCACATTAAACATGGATATTACTTTAAAATATCCTTCAACTATAGAATATATCAAATATAATTAGAAGTAGATCATAATTACCTTCAAAAATTCACAATTATAAAACTATTCATACGAGAAATCTTGCACAAACTACTCTTCTCCCCCTTATTCATTTTTCAAATATCAAGATCTAAAATATTTTTATTCTTGAGATAATCATCAAATTAAAAATTAGAAAATTGAAAAAATGACTAATTACACAATAAATTTCCCCCTAAAATCATGAAATAAATCTCATAAAAACATGGAAATCATTATTCCACTTGATATAGATAAATTTATGTTTCGAGTAACCCATCAAAACAAACAGATTTTAATAACCGAATTATCTAAGGATCTTATATATATATCTCCCAAAATAAATTAACAAACTAAAGCTTCTAATCATCAAGAATCACTATGTCAAACAAAAATATGAGATCATAATGTTCATGTATTGATACATCTTTGGCACCCAGATCTTCATATATTAATAATTTCATTTTTTGTAACTCACACCCACTATTTATAGATACAATATGTTAAATGGTTCTCAAATTTTTATATAAATTCAAAAAATGGACTTCATTTTCCTAAATCGTTCACTTCCTCCCCTCACCAATATTAACTTATAATGATCACTTTTTCCATGCTACTTCATTCAATTACAAACATCGCCTTAACAATGTAGTTTCAATCTAAAGATTCTTTGTGATAATTTGTTTTAAAAAATTAATTATATTTTTTGAAAACTAATCATTTTGTATAAGAATAATTTTTTATGTCAGGATTAGACCATGTCCATCAGAATGAGGTTGTGTAAGAAATTTAAAAGTTGATGAATACTTAAAACTAAACATAAATGGGTAGAAAATATTTATCTTTGTGAAATTGGTGTTCCTAAAAATGATTTCTATACATAGAAGATCATACATAGATGAACCGAACTGATAATGTATGAATAAGAACCACCAGCCACAAGAGTTGTCAAAATGTTTAAGTACTTGATCGTATATATCATTGGTCATAGATCCATCGACATGTTGTTCATATTCATTAGACTCAAAAATTGTTATAAATTACGAAGTAGCAAAGGGAGGATGTCGGAATGATTTTAAATAGGTTTGATGAATATTTATATGTGAAATGTTATAATGTCATTAAATATTATAATCCAAAATTAAACGATTATTTAGTGGTCATAAAGTTTACAGAAATTTTGAAAACTATAAGGATAAAATATTTTCCAAAAATGGAGGAATCAATAAGTTTTTATTCGATCTAGATACCGTGAAAATGAATATCAGATCTAGAGGTACTATGATAAGAATTTTTTAGAATGAAAAATGTGTAAATTTGATTAATTTATATGTTTTTCAATGTTTCTAAGTAGAGTCATTAGAATATGTTGAATATCGTAGTGATAATTCTATCGGAATGATAATTTCTTGATTCTGAGGATTTTATCAAGACAAATATAAAGAGTAATATCAATAAAATCAGGATTATTCACCAATTCATCAGATGAAATTAGAGAACTAATAAAAATAAGATACCAAACATCCCTATGATTAGAGTCTGTCATGTTTATCCATAAAATCTATATAATCTATGAAAAGTATAAATAATTCATAAATATTTTCATTTTTCTATAATTATTAAAGGGTAGAGTTCATTTTTTCATTCGAATAATATTATGACACCAATAATTCATCTACTGATCTTGTTATCGAAATAAGATGAGAGAGAAAGGTAGACCATAATGAGTTCCTAAATAAAGGCATATCGTAATGAGTAGAGGGATATGAAGATGAGTAAGGTATTTTAAACAATGTAAAAGTTAGTTTTTTCAAGAATATTAATATCTAAAAAATATGTAGAAGGTTTGAAGAATTCAAAGTTGATGTGTTCAAAAAAGAAATTTAGTTATGCATAGATATCAGGTTTTTTTATTTTAATGAGTAGGGAAAGTTATCGAGTTTCAAACCGTAACTTTTTTTGAATCACCTATAAATATTAGAAAATTTCATTCACATTTTTCAAATTTTCATGTATGATAAAAATGTAGAGTGATGAAGAACATGAGTGAAAGATCCTTCAGGATATAAATAACAGTACAATATCAGACATCTATTGTTTTTGTTTACTATACTGGGAATATTTTATGGAGTATTTTTGTTGAGTTTTAGTTTTGCAAATTGAGACTGACTGCAACATACTGAGTCCATCTAACTGAATTCAATATATTGGGGAATTTTCAATTGAGTTTTAGGGAGTATATAATAATCACATGTTTTTTATCCAAATTGGATAGAAATATTCTTAAGAAGTATATTGAGAAAGGGATCATCATATTATGTTAATTGGATTGAGTCAATTGGACTGGATTAATCATACTGAAGGCCATCAGTCTAGGGTCCTTGGACCTAGAAATTTTTTTAGTGAATATGAAAAAAGTATTTATTCCGTTATTTTGTTGCAATTTTTTATAAGATAAAATTTTTAACAGACAACAGTTAGTATAACCTTTCCTATCAAGAGATATAATGTGTTTAACAATAATTGGAATAAATTTTATTCACATCATCATAATAGTGAATTTAAATAGAATGAATGGAGTAAATTTGACATGGACGTAGCTTCCCACACTAAGGAAGGACCACATAAATATTATTTGCTTTAATTTCATTCCTATATTTTCAAGGATGAGTATATACAAAAGATGATATGGAAATGAGCCTTATCTGGTTGTAGGGTTAGGGGTTAAATTTTATTGAAACTTATAAAATGTGAAAAAAAGATTCAACCCCACCCCCACTTCTCAATTATAATTATTCCACTTAGAACTTCAATTGATATCATAGGAATGATTCCCTTTTTAAATATTTATCATGTATAATATCAAATCTATTCGTAGAAGTGGGATTCCTATATTAGATGAAAAAACATTATTATGGTTTTTAGAATAGGGTGATTCCATATCTCTTATATCATTTCCTAGAAGCTATTGATTATACTATAATTGGGTTTCCTACTATTTATAAGGATGCATTTATGGAATTTTATGATAAAATAAATATCAAAATAAAGGAATAAAAATAGAAGGAAAAATGTATTTTTATGGATACGTTTAATTCTAAAATTTACTATTTTGAAGTTAAGGACGATTTACCTCTTGATGAATTTTCAAAAGTTTTTACTTCTTATGAAATGAGGAAAGCTCCAATAATTAGAAAAAAATAGAAGAAAAAATGTATTTTTATTAAATGTGAAGAATAAAAATTTAAAATTCTAATGATGTTGATCCTTGGGACTCTGATGATAAATATTATGATGAGTTTAATTAACAAATCATATATATTATATCTAAGAACTATCTATGAGGAATAGTAATGTATGAAAGTAAAATTCCTGTCAAAGGTTTTAATTGTGTTTGAAAAGGACACTTTGCAATTAATTTTCCAAAGAAAAAAGTTGGAGAATATTGTGATAATTATGAGGAGAAACCATGATGGAAAAAGTAGAAGAAAATGCATACAAAAAATAATAATATAAGATTACTTGGAACAAATGTAGTGTGTTTATGGATAAAGGTAAATCAGAATGAACAGAAAATAATTAATTAGAACATTAATGTTTTTAAAAATTTAGAACAATCATTGAAAAAGTGGAGAAATAAAATATTCATAAAATAGTGAATAATGTGGTGAAGAATTATAAAGAGAGTATCAACTCACAATAGAACATGTTGCATGTCTTGAGAAAAAAAGACACTCAATAAAGATAGAAATGTAATGAAGAAATATTTTGAATAAGTTGATGAAATAAAAAAATGATTTCATCGAGTAGGAGGAATAAAACATCCAATAGAAATTAAGTTATAAAATTATAATTGCTAAAAATAGAAATACGGTTAGAGATCTTAGTTAGAATCTAGAAAGTATGGAAGATGAATTTAACAATTTTCAATAAAAACATCTAGATTCTTAAGTTACCTTGGGATAGATGAATCAAAACATCAATAAAGATTCATAATTTAGTGTCGTGACATTTAATGTTGATGAGAAGCATGAAAACAAGAATCTGGCGAAACCCTTACTCCCCAAAAATAATGTTTTGTCTGATTATGCAATCATTTTGGGCTCTGAAAAAGGTGTTTGAAAAGCATGAGTGGAGATAGGATTTCAGAAACCTATCAAATATTCAAAATTTGAAAAATCACATAGAAAGAAATATGGTCTACATCATGAGTATTATAGATCCAAAAGAAGTTATAAACCTTGACAAAGTTTCTACAGAGAAAGATATTTCTTTAATAGAAAATATTGATTTGAAGGATATTGCTGATGTTCTAGAATCTATGGGCCCAACGCTTATAATTATTGGTATAACATGTAATTTCCTTAAAGAAGGTTTTAGCAAATTGAAATTAGTTGTGGAAAAAGGATGAGTAACTTTACTAACCAAGATGAAATTAGAAAAGGAAAAAACTCTTGTTGTTAGAAACATTATTAAAAATTCAATTTGAATATCTAGAATATATTTGGAGATTATGTGACCTAGATGGTCATCATGAAGGAAGATATATGGAACTTCTTCTAGAAGAAGTCTCTAATGGTAATAAATAAAGGAATATGAAGATAATAAAATTGAGGAAAGATCATTTATTATTGAGGCTTCATTGAAAGCGAGTTAAATGGAACAAACCATGGATACATGACAGTGGTTATTATTCACACATGAATGATAATTTTTAATTATTGAAACATGTTGAAAATTATGATGGAGGTTTATTATCATTTTTAATGATAGTTTCTCAAAAATTTGTTGATTCTTAATCGATGATATTTATGTAGAAAATCCAAAATATAATTAAGTTTTATTTGTTGAGGGGATAAAACATAACTTACTATGTTTAAGTATATATTTTGATGATGGAAAAGAAGTAATATTACAAAGACATTTCTATGTTATCAAAAGTTTGAAAGAGGGGAATGTTTTTTAAGTAATGAGATAGAACTAGTGGGAATAACTTCCAAAGTTAAGAATTTAACAACACCTGTTACTTAACTGATTAATATGAGTATAAGTTGTAGCGCCAAAGACATGACCTCCTTTGGTAGAAAACATGAACAAGATTCCTAAAGTTAATTTTTTTAACCACAATATAATTGAAAAGAATATATTAAGATGAATTTGATGCTTTTCAAAAAGGGAAGATGATTACCAATGTTCATAATAGAGTTGAGATTCAATCTACCAAACCACATGGGCTTATTCATTCTAATTTATGTGGACTGATGAGAAATCAATCAAAAAATTAGATTTATACTTCATCACATTTAATAATGATTTAACTTGGATAAAAAACAATAATTTTAGGAAACATAATAAAGAAGGTAAGTTTTTAGATTTTTTAGAAAAGAAGATGAGAATAAAACGATTGTTTATATAAGGAAGTTAAGAACACATAATGATACCGAATTCACAAGAAATAATTATGGAACATATCTAATAAATAATGGTATAAAACATTAGTATATTTATTTGTATACTCCATAAAAAATGGAATGGAAGAAAAAAATAATATATGTTTCGTGGAAATAGGATGAAGTATGTCTATAGGATGAAAACATTCAATGTTTAATAGGAAAAAATCATTTTGTTTTTTTGTACATGTTCAAAACATATGATTTTTTGATGCTGGAATCTAATATTAATTCTTATGAGATGTTTTATAACAAAAATCCATCGTTTTATAAAATCAAGGTTTTTGGAATTCATTGATTACTATAAATAAAAAATCCGGATCTTGGAAAGATTTATGAGAATGATGAGGAAGAAATTTTTTTCGGTTATTCATCTAATAGAATATGTTACAAATGTTAGAAGAAATTATTAAAAAGTTTGGTGAACTCATATGATGTGAAGTTAATTAAAAATAAATATTAATTAACCAAATTTGTTATGAATGCTGATGAGGATGAACTAGAGATTTCAAATGACAATGAAAGTAATTCAAAACATCCTTACCAGGATTCAAGAAAATCATGTCATGAGGAATGTTCAACTAGAAAATAATCCTAGAAATTTACTACCATAAAAATACATGTTGTGTCTAGTAAAATTATTCAAAATCAGAAGGCTACAGTTCAGACCACAAGAAAATAGTGATTAGAAAATTAGACTTCACTTATCACAAAAGGTAAACCAAAATCTGTTCCAGAAGCTATTAGACACAAATAATGGGTAATTGTGACAGATAATGAGTTGGATTAGATTTTAATGAATGAAACAGAGGAATTGGTACCATGGACATCCAATAAAAAAATTTCATAATTAAGAGGGTTTATAGACAAATGTTGAAAGAACATGGAGATGTTTCAAGAAACAAAGACATAATTTTTTGTATAGTTTATAAATTGGTGAAAGGTGTGGATTTTGATTAAACGCTTCCCCTATTGTAAGGATAGAAAATATTTTAATGTTTCGAGAAGTAGCTAAAACCTGTAATAAAAAAGTATATAAGATGTATGTAAATTAAAAAAAATTGATATATTGAATAATATGTATAAATTAAACAACCTTCTAGGATTCACCTAGATGGGGGATGAAAACAATGTTTATTAAGTAAAGAAAGATTTTTATAGGCTAAAACAAGATACATGTGCATTATAATGCTAGCCTTAAAATTGATTGATAATGATGAAACATTCTAAAGTAAAAGTTGATACCAACCTATATGGGAAATTGTTTGACTCCAAAACATTAATTTTAATTGTTTATGTGGGTGATATAATTTTTTGGTGGGATAGAGAAGTGGTTTCTGAGACATTTTTGGAATGAATGAAAAATGCCTTTGAAATGTCAATGTTGGGAGAACTAGTTTTATTCCCTGGATTACATTTGAAACAAAAAAAATACTTTTTTTATACCAATAAAAGTATGTTCGTTAATTGTTACAAAATATGGCATGAAAGAATCGAAAAAACATTCTATTCCTATCTCACTAGGGATGAAGTTGAGTAAATATGAGTCCAAAAAATGTAAATTAGAAAGTATTTCAGAATATGATATGATATTTACTATACATTATAGTCCCAAAGCTTGATATTGTTTATGTTTTTTAGGACAGGTTTTGATGTAATCAGAAACAATCACATATTTTGGTAGAAAAAAAATTGAATTTTGAGATATATAAAAGGAATAAATTCATATGAGTTTTTATATAAACGAAATTTTGAGTAGAAATTTATTATTTATACTGATTTTGATTGAGATGTAGATTTTGATGATAGAAAATCAACCTCGTGAGGAACATTTTTCTTGGGAAAATGTTCTATGAGTAAGTCTAGTATGACAAAAATATTATTATCAATAAGAATAGATGAATCTGAATATGTGTCAGTTACTCAGGCTCCTACTCAACCTTATGGATGAAAGTTCAGCTAGAAGACTTAAGAGTGAAATTTTTTACACCAATGAATATAATTTTTGATATTCATAACGCAATTGATCTTCCCAAAAATCATTTCTAAAATTCAAGGTCAATACACATTGATATAATGTTTCACATTATAAAACCAAAATTTTCTTCAAGAGATGTTATGATGTAATATATGTCTAAAAATATTTAATAGTTGATATCTTGAAAATATCAATTTCAAATAGATGCATCGATGGAATAGAGGTTGTCACTTATTATCCACCCGTATCCTATGAATTATTAAATCTCATAAGGAAGTCCCCCATCATGCTTTGGATTATGTTAACAAAGGAGGAGATAAAGTGAAAACATTATAAAAGTTTTTAGTTATCTTTATTAAATGAATATAAATTTATTTTTATAATATAATGGGTGATAAAAGAAGGGAAAAAAGTGAAAAAATAAAAATAGGAGATGAAAATATAAAAAATATGTGGAGTTTTTCTTTATAGGAACCCAAAATATTCATTTCATAGAGGGATTGAATTCCATCAAAAACATTATTTTATCTAGTAGTGTCGTGTTAATACACACTATATTGTTAAAGAATATGTTTTGATAAATGTGAAAAACCATGAGAGATGGAAAATATATTAACAAGGGATGTTAACAAATCGAAAGGGGGAGATTGAAGAACCATTGTGATAATTTGTTTAAAACATGTTTTCATATTTTTTGACAACAACCATTTGTTTTTATAAAAATATTTTTATATGTCTGGATCAGACCATGTCCATTGGAATGATGTTTTCTAAGAATGTTAAATGTTTCTAAATGTTTTAACCCAAACATAAAGGTGGAAATTGTTTTCTATGTGAATGTTATTTTTTAGGCACTGGTTTTTGGACACATAATATTAGAATGAGAATAATAAAAATTAGAAAGTTTGAATAGGCATCACTGGTCACAATATTTCTTTGAAATATGGATTATTTTATCAGACATAACATCTATCATAGATTAATAAACATGAAATTTATATTCATCAAACTAATAATTTTTTAGGAAGTGTGAAGATTCAAAGTGAGGAAATCATGATGATACTTAGGAGGTATTTTGAAGAAGGTGATTCCAAGTGTTAGAAAGTTCCCAAACACTATAATCCAAAATTATACGATTCCTGGATTTTTATAGAGTTCTAAAAAAACATGAAAATACGAATGATAAATAATTTTGATTACATTAGGGAATATAAATGTTTTTATTGGTTCATGAAACCCATACATAGAAGATCTAATCTAAAATTAAAAGTCAATGATGTTTTTAGAAGTCAGAATGTGTAAAGATGATGAGGTTTGATGTTTTGAAAAGACGCTATGTGGAGTTATTATCAGATTCAAAACATCATCATGAAAATTACACAATAATGATAATTCAATAATTATATGGTTTTTAACCAGAATGAATCTATGGAAGAATATCAATCAAATCAGGATCAGGAACTGATTCATCAACTGAATTCCTCACATGGATAACACATCATATTCAGATCATAATTTTTTTAGAGTTGTTAATGTCAATCCATCATAGGTATATCAGTTCTGTAAATAAAATAATATTAAAAAATAGTTGTGTTTTATAGAGAAGTAATAGTAGAGTTAATGTTTTTAATTGAATAATATTGTGACACCAATATGTAATCTACTAAGGAAGTTCATCATAATGTGCTCAGAAAATGAGGTAGATCATAATAAATTTAGAAGGAAATAATTATTGTAATTAGCATTGGAATCTGAAGTTGAGAAAGTCTTATCAACTTGACGAATTGTTATATTGTTCAGGAATACTCATCTCTAAGAAGTCATGATAATTAATGAAGAATTCAATGATTAATTGGTCACACTTGGAAATAAATTATGTGTATATCTCATTGTTTTTTAATTTTACAGAGATTTGAAAGTTTTCACGTTTTTTACCTTCACATTTTAGAGTTAAAAATAAATAGAATCAATGTTCAGTTGCATTTTGAAACTTTTCATATAAGCAGAAATAGTGGATCACTGAATATTTTGAGATAAATTTTGTTCAGGATTAAGATCTCATTAGAATATCAAACATAAGTTTCTTTTATTCACTAATGTAGTTCAATGTTTTTGTAAGTTAATCTTTACAAAAAATAAAAAATATCGATCTGGGAATGATTGATGAGCATGCGGAGGACAGAATTTTTATAGGTTACTCATCCAAGGGATGAAGTTAGAAATATTATAACACACACATATAAAGGTTAGTGGACTCATTTAATGTGAATGTAATTGAAAATAAAAATTCATTAAAAACTTTTGTTGATAATGAAGAGGAGGATAAAAGATATATTTCCAATGATAGTGGAAGTAAATCAAAACATCCTTAACATGATTCAAAAGAATCATGTGAAGTGTAAAGTTCAGCTCGAAAAGAAAATTTAATATTTTCCACCAAACAAAAACATGTTCAGTCCCAAAATATTAATGGGAATCATAATGATCTCATTCTTAACAGGATAAATATGATATTATAAAGTCAGAATTGGCTTATCTTAAAAGTTGAAATGGAATCATTTTCAGAATCTATACAACACCAAAATGGGTGGATTCTATAAAAAAAGAGTTGGATCAGATTAACAAAATAGTCTTGGGAACTACTTCCATGTCTTATCATAATAATTTATTGTTATAGATAAAAATTGAAGGAATGGGGAGAAATTTCTATAAAAAAATCCATGTTTATTTATAAATTTTTTGCATATATGTAATTTGTAGATTTTGGTGAAACATTTTCCCCTATTGCATGATTAGAAACTATTTAAATGTTTCTAGTAGTGGATGGTCATTTAAATTACGTAGTATATCATATGGATGAAAATTAATCATTTCTCAATGGATAAATTTAATAATGAGTTTACATTGAATAAACTTTTGGGTTTCTTCTTAATGAGTATGAGAATGAAGTTTGTAAAATGGAAAAATCATTATAAGGTATGAATATAACTCCATGTTCATAGTATTTTAATCTTGAAAAGTGTTATATAATATAGAATTTTCTTAAAGGAAAAGATTATAACAACTTATATGGGAAATATTTTGGCTTTGAATCTTTAATTGTAATTAATTCAGTGGATGATATATTTTTTCATGGGATAAAGAAGGAGTTTGGGAACCTTTTTCTAAATAAATGAAAATGAACATTGAAATGTGAATGTTGGGGGAACTAAGTATCATCCTGGGGTTACAAGTAAAAAAAAATTTATTCGATGAAAAATATTCTAGGAAAATGTTACAAAATATTGGCACTGGAGAGTCTAAAAATGTTTTTACTCCTATCTTAGTGGGGATGAAGATGCGTAAATAATAGTTCATAAAAAGTTTGAATCAGAAATAATTTCATAAGATAATAAGAAGTTACCTTTATCATATATCCTCAAGCACTAATGTTGTTTATTTTGTTACATTATGTGCTAGGAATCAAATTAATCAAAAAGAATCTCATATGTTGGAAGCAAAGAAAATTATGAGATATGTCAAAAAATAACTTTTAATGGGTTGCGAAAAAAATAAATTATGATTTTTATTTTCATCGTTATAATAATGTTGATTGGGGTAGAGATTTTAATGATAGAAAATCAACATCAGGAAGAACATTTTTCTTGGGTGAATATTGTTTGATATGGAATAGTAATAACCAATGTTTGGTCACATTAAGCTCAAATGAATTTGAATATGGTACAGCTACTCAAGATCATACTAAAATTTGGTGGAAGAATGTTTATATGGAATACTTATGACTGAATTTTTTTAACCATTGAATAGACAATGTTATATTTTGAGTGCAATTAAACTTTCTAAACATTGTCTCTAACATTCATGTTCAAAACACATTGACAGAAATTTCCACTTTCTAAAAGATAAAGTTGTTCTTGGAGATATTATACAATAATATATTTCAAAAAAATAGATAATAGCTAATATATTCAAAAATTATTTTTTGAATGATAGATTTTTTGAATTGAGGATGAAAATTCATGTTCACCCTCCTCCCATGACTTACTAAATCTCAAAAATAATAACCCCACAATGGTTTGGATTATGATGAAAATGGGGGGATAGAATATAACAAATTTATTAAAGTTTTTACTTATTTTACTAAAATATTTAAATCATTTGGTTATCATATAATGGAGGAGATAAAAGGAAAAGGAGAAAAAAAGAAAAATTTGATAGGAAATGATAAAAGTGAGGGGGAGTTAATATTTAGATGGATAGTTTTTTTTATTATCAAGTATGAGAATTCCTTCAAAATAATAACCTTTTCCCATAGTGTGGTTTTAGGAAAAATATCATTTGATAAAGTCTTTCTTTTTATAAATGTCCAACATTCCAAGAGTGAAAAAAAAATCAATAAGGGATGGCCACAAATACAAAGGAGAATATTAGAGAAATTTTATGATAATTTTATTTAACAATGTTTTTGTATTTGTTGTCAAGTAAAAGTTTTTTATAAGAATGTTTTTGTATGTTAGGATTGCACCATGTCCATTAGAATGAGTTTTTGTAAGAATATTAAATGTTTTAGAATGAATTAACCCAGTCATAAGGTGGATAAATGTTTTGTTTGTGTGAATGTTTTTTTAGACACATGTTTCTAGTCATAGAATATTGGACTAAGAAGCACCTGACTCGGAATTAATGGATGTGAAACACAAGTTTCAGGTATTTTCCAAATGATTGAGTATTTGATCAGATCAAACATCAATCATAGATCCATTTTATTAATGTTTAGATACATCAGAATCATAATTTATTATAATATCTGATGTTTTGAAGTATGGAAGTCAAAATTATGTGAAAGAGGTTTGTTAAAGAATGTAATGTAAGATGTTATAAAGTTATCAATCATTCTAATCAGAAATAATGTAATGAATTTCTAGTCATAATGTTCTCAAATGTCATAAGAATTATCATGAAAATGGTTTTGAAGAAATAGAGGAATTATTCAGTTTTTATCGATTCCTAAAAACTAAGCACAAAATAGTTGATCAATAAGTACCAGACTGAGAAGTGTTAGAAGTCATAAAGTGTAAAGATGATTATGTTAAATGTTTTACAAATTTTTTTAGTGGATTCATCACTAAATTTACAACATCGTAAGGATAATTCCGTCTTAATGGGAATTACTACATTATGAGGTTTTTTTCTAGACCAAATCTTAGGAGGAAGATTAACTAGATCAGGATCATAAACCAATTCATCAAACTAATGTATGACATTGATAATACATCATATAAAGAACTTCATATTTATCTGAGTTATTGATTTTGAGCCATTAAGGGGATAATTTTTATGAAAAGTAGTGAAGATTCTAAAAGAGTTGTGTTTTCTTAAGATGAAACAAAGGGAGAGTTCATGTTTTCAATTGAATAATATTATGACACTAATAATTTATCGATTGAGGAAGTTCCTCATAACGAGATGAGATATAATTGAATATCATAATGGCCTAATAAATAAAGTTAGATCATAATTAAAAGATCAAGATGAATCTGGAGCTATTATATTGGACTGAATAAAAGTTAGCTTGTTCTGGAAGATTGATATTGGAGAAATCATGAAAATGTTTGAAGAAATCAAAATTTAAGTGGTGAAACTTGAAATTAAATTATGTATAGATCTTGGAGTTTTTTGAATTTGAGAGAGTGGGAAATTTTTTAATGTTTCCCAAATATTTTTTTCTAAGATTTATTTAAATATGAGAAATTTTCATTTGAATTCTATAACTTTTTCATAGAAGGGAAAAAGGTAGAGTGTAGAAAACATTTAGTGAATGTTACTTCTATAAATGGAACTAATTATAATATCTAAAATCTATTTTTTATTAATTGACAAAGGGAGATCGTATTAATCAATTTATTATAGTTTTAGTTTTACATATTGTGACTGAGTGAATTATACCAATTCTATCGGACCGAATTCATTGGTCTAAGGAAGCTCAGATTGATTTTTGGATAGTTTCTAAGAAGTATATGATTTGTTATCTAGACCAAATAGAATTATTCTTAAGACACTTATTGAGATTTGGAAAATGAAATTGACTCGATCAGATTGAGTCAATCAGACTGAACTCATTGGACTGCAGACCATCACACTTTGGGACATTGTACCCTGGAACTTCTGTGGGGAAAATTGAATAATGTGTTTATTAATTTTTTTGGTTCAATTGTTTTATAAAAAACATTATAAACTGAATGGATTTATTATAATATTTAATATCAGGTTATAGAAGCTTTATAATGGGAGTTAGAACAAGTTTTATTCAATTCATCATAATAATGAATTTACATAAACCCACAATAGTGGCTGTAGAAATGATGTGGGTTCTCATAAAGAGGCCTAACCTTGTAAATAAAATGTGATTTACTTGATTTCCTTTTTTCCTTTAACGATTACTTAAAAAATAAGATATGAATATGAACATTAATAGGATCTAGGGTGTATTTTTTAAAAAGTACTGAATTATTTAATAAGTGAACAATTGATTAACCCCCCACCTTCTCAGTTGTTTTTTGATCCTTTATAACATCACATTATGTCTAATATAGTTTTAATTCATATTCACTTATGTATCTTGATCAATTATCATGTAAATATAGATATGTGATCATTTCAATCATTATTACAACATATAAAATGGTTACATTGATCATTCGACTATATAAATCAGTATACATTCACAAAACACTTACATGAATCTAGTAAATTATAAATTTCAGTCAAACTCTTTGAGATATTATTTATAAATTTTCAAATCCCTCTCAACCACTTCATCAAATATAGAATCCTCTAAAAAATCTGAAGATAATCCACCAAATCTTCAATTACTATTCGTAGAAAATTTTTGATAGGGTTAACATCGATGGACCATTAAAATTTAGAAACAAAGTTCTCATAATCTCTATAAAATTCTAAAACCTAATATCTAGTGAATAAAAAACATCCTATAATTGAATAATTTTTATACATGAATATCATAGAAATAATTTCCAAACTTAAATACCAGGTTGAAAATAACTAAAATTCAACAATTTAGATGGAATAAAAATCTTCCCTTTATATTTTTTTCAATCCATGCAAATAAACCTCATATATTTATTCAAGAGATACCAAATCATATACTTTATTAGAAAAATATCTATATACCATGTTATGGGTAAGAGTAGTTCTATGGAGAGAAATTTACCTCTCAGTGACATGTAGAAATGTGTGAAAGTGAAAAAAGCTACCATACCCCATAAATGTGTGATAATTCTCCTTAAAAGATCACCCTACCATTTATATATGAAAGAATACCCTAGAAACAAAAACATGAATAGAAAATGTACCTTCCTTCATAAAATTTGACGTACCATTTTCTCCCCATTGTATAGAATAGTACATGTTTATGTGGGTGTATTCCCACCTAACGTTTCAATGATGTGGGTGGTGTTTAACACCCATATTCATCCTCAAAGATATAAATATATCATTAGGGATCACCTTGTTAAAAATATTGGCCATTTGGCCTTAAGTGGGAATAATTTATAGCTTGATTCCTCCATTGACCACATTCTATTTAATGAAATTTTATCTACTATAAATATAATTGGACCATGAGTATTTTCCTAAACCAACCTAGAAACATGAACCCTCCATATCCCGAATCGATCCTAACATGGACTTATGAGAATTTTCAATCCCTAGAGGCTATCAATACGCGCCTAAGAATAATTCACAATATTGGAAAAGATTATTTCATAAATAAACTAAAAAATGAAATAAATAAATAATATATATATATATATATGTATATGAAATAAAAAATGAAACAATATATATTTACAATCATCTATCAAAACATGTTACAATATTCAAAAATAATCACTAATGTGTAAAAAACATTCAAGCCATACTTTTTATGACATAATGTCACATCAAAATTCTAAAACTATAATATGAACAAACCCTTCTTCCACGCGGTTCATTTACCTAAACATAATTAGTCATAGAAAGAACTAAATACACCTAATGGTTCGTACTGGGTTTGATAAAAAGATCCCACTTGGATCCTTCTAGGTGTTTCATAATAAGTTATTATAAAATAAAATAATTATTCTCATTGTATTAAAAATATGGAATGATAAATATTTTCACAAAAATAATTTATAGATCCTCCCTTTTACAATATATATATGAAAAATAATAAAGAGGTTTTACAAATCATATCAGTATACACATGATTATTTTATTTAGAAATAACAAATAGAGAACATATCTCCATGAGTAAAAAAATTTATAGTTGATGAGGATCCTTTTTACATTTTAGTTATTATTCTTCCACAACATATGAACATTAACCTCGTAGAATATGTTTAGGGTGGAAATATTGCATCCCCAATGATAGATATATACATCATAATCTACAACATCTAAGATTAAGACATTAAAATCATCTAATGGATTTCCTTTCTAAAACTATAGAATCCATGTAAATAAAACCAATTCATAAACCACATCAAAGGGGGGATTCATATTTAAAACCATATTCTAAACCATTACCATTAGTCAAAAAATATTTCATATATTTTCATAATGGTAATATTTTTTACAGGAAGTATGATATTACCCCTCACTTTCGGGGCATAGAACGCCACCACTTGGGAGACGATAGTGGCCATGGGTAGGCCAGTGGATTCCATAGAAGTAAAGAATATAAGAGCTATTCTACTTTTTATTTATTGGTGTCATGAAGTAACCATGTGTCACTATAAAAAACATTGTATTTAAAATGGACTTCCACTAGTGGGAAGTTTGTATTATATTAGAGAACCCCATCTTTTATCCTTCTACTAGCTGGCTAGGGGTCCTCACTAGTGAGCCTGTGGTATACTTGTATATTTTATGGATACAGGTTCATGTAAACACTTAAAAACATAATAAAACATTCATGAACTCTTTTCCAACTAAAACCCTATTCAAACAGAAGGATATAATATAAAAATAACAAAATGAAACAGAAAACCCAATGGGAGAAAGGTAGTACTTGGAAAAAAGAGGAATATTATAATCGTCCCCTGCCATATTGAGTTCTTCCCTAGAAATATAGGTCAAGGAAGTTTGTCCTTCATAAAGTTTAGGTGAAAAATACATCATCAAAGAATCTCATTCCCATGAATTATTATGATTACCACCATACCACCCCATCATTTGAACTAATGGTAACAAATTCCCACAAATAACATTCACATGAGAATCAAAAACCAAAATCATTTGGTTAGTTATAGAAAAATAAGGCTCTACATTGAGGTATTCACAATTTAGAATGTGAGATGGGTCTATTTGATACTTTTCATGTTGTGAAACATGGAAAATATCATGGAGTGATAAAAATTATAATGGAAAATCAAATTAAAAATCTACCTCTCCAAGTTGTTCCATGATCTCTAATGCTCCCACATACCAAAGAGTGAGATTTATTTTCTTTAAAATCAATCTGTGATACAAAAGAGGTGATAATTTCAATAAAAAAATGAAAAATTAAAAGGTTATTTATGATGATCCATGTTTAACATTTAATGACTCTGATATTTTCAAAAACACTAACAACCAAAATAGATGTTCTCCATTGTATCCTAAAGTTAACTGGAATGAACCAACATAGCTTCTCTAACCATATACCATCAAAGAGTAGAGTTTAAATGATTTCAATAAAACCCCTAAATAATGTTTCATTTTTATGTTTGATTGGAAAATGTCATTATAATAAAATTCAACAATCCTTATATGGATATCCTAAGAACAATAAATAACTATGATACATGAATCTATAATATCTTAAAAAACATGACTCAAATGTCTCAAATGATCTTCTTCAGTCATAGGGTACAATATGATTTTATGCACGAAATATATGATTTTTTTTCAAGATACACATTTGATAATTTTTTCATCAATTCCTAAATTCTATAAAGGCATTATATGGGTGAAAAAATGTCATAAGGTACTCAAAATAGACACACGTACAATTGAAGGTTGTCTTATGAATAAATGAATACTTCATTATATGTAGTTTATAACCAAACAGAAGATCAATTTTAGAAACCAACCCTTCCCTTGCCAACTAGTCAAAAAAAATTATCAATTCAAATGAGGGGATATTTTTTCATGAATTTTAATTTTTTTTAGGTTTTGACAATTGATGCATCGGTGAAGAGTCACATCATCTTTCCTAGTGATATTGATAGGTCTACCCAATGTGACAGACATGGGTGTATAAATCCATTGGACCTGAAATCATCCGCATGACTTTAGATTCCCCTCAGTTGGATCCATGTGGTTAGATGGCCTTGATATCTGTTGCATTTCATAGACTAAGATAATTAAGGACTAAACCTCCCTCTTCGAAGTAAAACCTAATAAGTAATTTGAAAACACCATAGGAAACTATTTCAATAGTGGAGTAAGGTTTTCACTTTTATAATCATATTAAAACATATTTATATACAAGATAAATAAAATATTATGATATGGAAATTATTTCCCCACCCGACCAGTCCTTTGATCACATACACCCTAAAAGACATGATAGATCCCATTAGAAGCATCGATAGAAACCCTCTAGTTGTAACAGTAAATATGAGCACTATGACTAATTAACCAATCCATATTTCTATTTTTATCAATGATTTTTTATTGATAATAAAAAAAACCAGATACTAGATCCACATCGCAGATAAAGAAGGAGCATGAGTGACATCAAAGACCCTACTCTCTCATCCTTCTTTATGGCATCTCTAATTACATAATGAATGACATGATTTTCATTTTAAGTTTTAGATAATAATGTATATGATTAGATAAAAAGGATTTTGAGTCATATATATCTAATATAGTAGTCTATAAGGTAGAATAAATGTAAATGGTACCTCTTATAGTCATATGACCCCTGCCAACTTCTCTCAAAAATCATAAAATATGGGTATCTTCTTCATTACGATAGAATGTGGTAGGTACCATTTTTCCATTGATGAAAATGAATATAATACATATCCTATAAGTTTTTATGAGGATTTATGTTAGTGATTAAAAGAAAAAATCCAGAAAAAACACTTCACTTGATGAGATTTGAGTAAAAAATCCCTTTAAACTTTTAACTTATTTCCCCATAGTCATATATTATATCTAAAAAAATGAATACTAAAGAAATAAATGATAAACCACCATAAAATAATAATTTTTCATGAATCAAACTAGGACATAAAGAATATACATAACATAAACTAGTCCTAAAACATCCATAAGGGAGTTCCCAATCTTTATGAGATAGAAAAAACACATGGGAAACAAGAGCTAACATGGGAATGATTTTTCAACAATAAACTACAAAAAGGTGATGAATAAAAAATAATATGTTGTTTTGAATAAAATAATAAAATAACATGTTGATACAATCATTAAGGATAAAAACATACATGATATATAAAAAATAAAAAATTACTAAAAAAATATGAAACCAAACTCTCTGTGACATGATGTTACCTCTAAAATCTTGCACCATGCTTACAAAAAAACACACCTCTTATATAAGGTTTCATTCCCTTACCTGAAAAAAATGTAGACAGATCATATTATCCACAATGTTTTATAAATTTTGTATAAAAAGATAGAAATAGTATATAACCATTTTTTATAATAATACAATAGAAAATATACCAATTATGATTTCTTAATTAAAAGATGCATGGAATTAATTTTAAAAATCATGGATTAATCGAAACTTTTAAGATAAAGATAATCCTCATAGTAAAAAAATTAAAAAACATTTAAATACACACATTGTTATTTCATATCAAAGATATGTAATAGTGAAAAATGGATAATGAGTAAAAAAAATTATATTACAATGAGGATTGTATCTAAATTTAAGTGGTCAATAGGCCCCCTATTGTGCACATTACCCTAGAAGAATATGTATACCGGGTACGATGAAACTCCTAAGAGTGAATCATTACAACATTTTAGGCAAACTAGGGAAGAGATTGCCCTAAGGGAATAGCTCAAGGAGAATAATTCCATCCCTTGGGATGGATACCCTCTTCAAAATCGATCACATTTAGGTTTAACATGTTTATGTCATCCAAGGGAATATCATCATTGAAACCATACAATTATTGATTTTAAATCACATTTATACATCAAAGGGGAAATTAATTTTAAGAAACTATATTCCAAACCATAAAATTTTATCAAATCGATTTTCATGAATTTATTAAATTTATGAAAACCATTTCAAAGATAAATAAGTCATGTTCATAAGATAAATCCATGTTTCAAAAACACATACTTTAAAACTTGTCAAATTAACACAACTATAGATCAAAACATGGAAAGATGAGTGGAGGGACCTAGTAATCATAAAGATACACTAGAACATAAATTCCAAATCAAAATCAACAAATTGACATGATCTATAATTGATATGAAAAAATGCATCATTGACTAAAACAATTGTTGATCAATTCTAAACAAAAGAGGTTGATAGAATCCGGACTCCTTATCTCCATAATAGATTTATGAATATCTATAATGGAATCCCACATCCAACAATTCTCATCATTGATAAATCTTAATTTTATTGATAAAAAAGTGGAACTATATTAAAAAGGATATTATTAACTAAAATAAATATCAACATACCAAATAATGAAAATATGATCAGTCACCGCATTAATCCAAATTGGTATTTTACTTGACATATCCCAGAATACCCCCCAAGAGTGTATTTATGTTAAATGGGACGATTTATAGTCAAAAATTATTAATTTAACAACAAAAAGGGAATATGAGGTGTCAGAAATATGATAATACTCATCACTCTCATAACTGAGAACACCACTATAGAGGTAGTCCACTAGCTAACTACTAGATTTTTCATAAGTGAAGAAGATATAGACCATCCTACTATATAAAAGTTTTTTCAATGTAGTAATATTAGGTTACTAAAAACCCCATAAACTAGTTGAGGGTATTCCACTGACTGGTTGGTGGGAATTTTTCAAGGAACCACATTGACCATCCTTCCATCGGCAAGCTAGTAGCCCTCAACATCTAGCTTTAAGACTACCTATTGATCTTTTATTGAGAGTTTTGATTAAAAACATAATAAAACCCATAGGGCCACACTACCAACCCCTTTTCTAACTAAAATTTACAAATAAAACATAAGAATACAAGACCGAAATTTAAAGGAGACAGATATATAAAAAAAGAAGTATGGTGGTGACTAAAAAAAGGTATGGATGATAAAACAATCCCTACTATATGCCTTTATTCCACCATAAATCTAAGGAATATAAAATTTTACTTAAATAAGATAAATCAACTTCCCCATCCCCAAAGACTCTGATTACTATATCTCATGGGAATTGAAACTGTCAAAGAAAACCCCTCAAAAAAATTATCAATCTCCCATGTAGAACCATCACATTGAATAAAAAACTTCAAATGACTATTTATTCACAATAAAATCTGGATCTACATTAATATCAACCAAATTTATAAAATTAGACATATATTTTTGATACTATTTCAGTTGTGATACATAGTAAACATTATGGATTGAAGAAATATATGGTGGTAAATCATACTATTGAGAAAACTAAAAAATCATTCCATGATCTCAAATGGTCTCACAGACCTAGGAGAAGGATTCAATTACATCATAATTCATTTGTTTCCCCCCATGGAAGATACGACCAATAACACCTAATAACAAACTGAAAATTCATAAGGGAGATGAAGGTGATCAACAAAATACTTGTACTTGCTCAAATATTTCAGAAAATGTAGACAAACCAATTAGGTCTTAATCATTATATCCTAAGAAAAACTTGATTCCTCTAAGGAATTATACAGAACCATAAACTAGAAAAATATATTAATTTTAATTATGATCATACGAAGATCGAAAATTTTCATTCTAATTATTGACAGGTAAATACTTTTATAAATAAATTCAACCATGAACAAATTTATTTCTCAAGAACCATTGAAGTCTAAGACAAGAAAAAATAGAAAATATTCTATAATTTTGTTTTCATTTTTTGTCTGCTAATTGTTATGAGGATGATATGTCATTATCATCTTGATATAAGTGCACATTTCATTCTGGAGGCACTTCCAAAACCATGACTTAGAACAAGAGTCCCGATTCTAGGAAATGGAAATATGGACTACGCTCAACCTTAATGTCTTCTAAATGAACATATTTCTTAGTTCATGCAATTTAGTGGTGTCATGGATTATATGAAATGAGTATATTTAGTCAAATGATATTTTATCACCGAGATAGCATTCTTCCCATGTTGATTTTATGGGAAACCGATGAACAAATCCATCAATATGTCATTAGAATTCCACATTGTTATGGGTAAAGGCTACGAATCCTAGAATAATTATTATTCTCATGCATAATCATTCAGTAAGTATAAAAGTGATATATAATGTAATTTATGTCTTGATTTATTCCAAGCCACCAAAGTTTATTTTTGATGTCATAGAACATCTTCTTGGTTCAAAGGAGGATCAGTCATGGGTAATAGTAAAAATATCCAAAAATATCATTTCAAAAAAACCAAAGGACTATATAATATCTATTAAATAAAATGATACTCTCCCTATAGTGAGGCCACTCATTAAGGGTCTCCCCTCCATATAATGAATAATATATACTCTAAAACTCATCATCATGATGTTTCTCTTAAATAGTCATTTCAATGAGAGTGGATTTCATATGAACCCCTACCAAAACATAACTAAACACATATCCTCAAAATACCACGTGAATATATGAAAAAAATTACATAATGTTTCACTAATCCCTGTATTTTTTCATATTCTATGAAGGAATATTCCAGAAAATAGATTGACCAATTATATTTACTTTTCCAGTTATGTATGGAATTATAAATTCAAGCGTCAACAAGTAATCTACCCATTGCCTTTTCTCTGGGTTCAAATATTTTTTTTAAAAATATATTTGTCATACATTGGTTTTAAGATTAAAAAATAATATTTTCCCTAAAAATATAGAGTAACCTATTTGTTAGGGCATGCACAACTATATCTTTCCCTAAGAATTGAGTGTGATAATTCATCTTCCAAGGATTAGCATGACAGAATCTGTAATCCACTACATTATCTCCCTATATAGGTGAGAATGAAAAATGAGAACTTGAATTTTCATTGTAAACCATAAATCCTTTTCCATCCTATGGTAAATTCATAATGTTTGTTGGGGAGAAACTCTACTATAGTTCATCGAAGAATTTCAGACGCATTGAGTCCCACAACAACTTTGTCCCCTTATTAGTAAGAGTGCTAAATATATATTAAAGCATTAAGAATTCATTTTTGAACCTCCAAAAATATATTTCTAAACACAATAAGATGCTCATATTAAATAAATTTAAAGGTTTTTCAAATGACATAAAATCAATCACCATTTCATGTTAAACTAGAATACCATATTCATATATCACATATTTCAACAAATTGACTTCAGGGGTCCATAATATGTATATTGAAGATTTATAAAAAATGTGGTGTTCCCTCAGAATTATTTAAACATACATCAAGTGGATCACATGATCTTGTATGGCCTTATAATACACTAGGATGTCATCTGTGAACACTATTAAATAATATCATGAAGATCATGTATGAATAGGTTCATCAATTCTCTAAATACTTCATGAGTATTAGTTTGTCCAAATGGAATCACAAGGCACATGAAATGGTTATTCCATTTCCTAGAGAAAACATTATGAAAGACTGAATTATTTATTTTGAGTTGGTGGTAACTAGACTGAAGGTCAATTTTCGAAAAAAAAATCCCCCCTTTAAAATGGTTTTAAAATATCAATGGTTGGAAAGTTATATTTTTTCATTACCATTCCCTGATTAATCTTTGGCTAATTGATGCGTAGGTGAATAGTTACACTAGTGTTGTTGAAAAAAAGGACATGGGAATCAATACATTTTAGGCTTGGGTGTATGAATTCCTTATCCCAAAAATCATCCAACTTCATTTTTTAGTCCTTACACTCAATTAGATCCACAGGAAATTATAGAATCCAAATATCCAAAAAATAATTAAATGTGTCCACTGATCCCAAACGAGTTGCATGCCTTACGAGGCATGGGGAAATAGTATTTCATGTATTCTATCTCAACAAACCTATAAAATTTCATGCTATATTCTATTGTTCATATTACATTAAGAGACTTATGATAAGATCAACCTCTATTTACCCCACTGAACTCACTCTTCTCCCTTTTACCCATGAAATATCCACTGGATATTCCACCATAACTAAGATAAACTCCATTCAATCTTGTCTTCTCTTCCAGGGAAATCGTTATCATCAGGGCCCAATCCCCCCCTTGGTAATAGATGGTAAAATTTAATATAAATACTAGTGACCAAATATTAGATCTGTGGTCTAATCAAATCATCTTAAAATCATTTTCACATTATAAAAAACATTAGAAAATGCTTTGAGAGATTAGTGAAATCAGGATAAAAATCTATCAGAGACTGATTTCCTTGCTCAATCATGAGAAACTATATTAATTTCTCAATGTTCATAGATTTTGGGTATGAATAATCAATGAAAATATCCTTAAATGCATTACACTCCAAGACCTAATTCTAATTATCTAAGACAACTGAGTCCCACCCCTATTAACTTGGACTTTTTAGATTGAAAATAGTGCACATCACTTTTACTGATTCTGGATTCTACATAAATTCAATGGGGCTCTCGGGTTTTCCTAACTAATACTCCACCTTCTAAATGTCATTTATCACCTCAAAGGATAGTGGAACCTAGAGAAACAATTTATAACCTCAAGACCCATCCTCATCCATTCATGGATCTACACTCCACCCTTAACATGGGTAGAAACCACACATTGTTTCAATGCTCATAAAATTCTCATAATAACTTTGACAAAATTCTATTCATCTTTAGTGTTTCCATTTTATGTCTCTTTAACATCACCCATCCAAATGAACACAAAAAGTATTATAGGGGGAATCATATAACACATCAATATATAAGGAGAGACGAGAACATGTAAACCATGAATCAATTCATAACAATAAGAAAAAGAAATATTGGGATTAACAAACTCTAAATCCTAAGAGACAAAATTCGCAATAACCCATGGTAACTTAAGTCTCCCCATGATAGGATCTTTCAAGGCTCTCACTTATAACATTATTTATAGGTCCCCACTCATTTATTACCCTGATTTAAATCCATAAAAAGAATATTGATGAATGATACCACAAAAAAAGACTATGAGATAATTTTTTCATGTACTGAACTAGGTTAGCAAATCCACCAATTACCTAAACTGGTTCGAATATATACTAAAGGAAGAACTTGATCAAAAAAGATTAGAAATAAGAACATGTCCATTAAAAACAATATTCGGAAATATTTTCCAAATTTTACAGTAAAAATGTGATAAATACTAAGAAATTATAGCTATTAAAAGAACAATACAAAAGCTGATATATTAAAACATTAGTAAAATAAAGTTACAAAAACCTCAAAAAACTCAATAGAAGAACAACGAAAGAAAACTAAACTCTATGTGACAAGATTCCACCTCTAAACTCCACACGCTATTAAGGAAAAAACATTTCACCACTAGGATGTGCCATAACCTTATCAACATTAGTTTTAATAAAAATTAAATACACCAAACATTTTATATAGGTTATGATCAAAAAATAATAGCAGGATCCCACCATGTGTTTCATAATCAAAATTTATAAAATAGACTACTAATGATCATGTAATTAAAAATAAATAATGAGAAATAGTTTTAAAAAGAATATTTAAGTCACCCCTTTCATAATATAGTGATTCTTCACAAAAAAGGCTTTCTAAATAATTTCAGTACACAAACTATTATTATATATAAATAGATAAATATTGGAGAAAAATAGAATATGAGTACAAATAATTATAGGTCTGTGAGGATTGTATTTTAATTTAATTGATTAGTAATCCACATGGTTTTCATATTATGCCTATAGAAGAGTTCTTGGATATAAGATGGTCATCTTGAGAGAGACACCTTACCAGAAATTAGGAAACATGGTTCACACATTACCCTTTCATAATAGTACAAGGGGGATGTGTTCATCATCGATGATTTCTTATTACATAATTACTGATCACATCAGGTTTAAACATGTTAAAATCATCTAAGGAAATTTAATCTTTAAACCAAATAATTTATTATTTTAAACCATTTTCATCAACTATAACAAAATGGAAATCCATTTTAAAAATAATATTCACTGCCATCACCTTTTTTCAAAAAATATTTATTCTATTAAATAATTTGATAAAATCAATAAAAATCAAAATAAGTTAAATACAAAAGAAAAATTAATCTTATAAAACCATATAAATTGAAAAAATTGAATTAACATTCTTATAGTGCACTATTGGAAAGATGAGATGAGATCATTATGAATTGAGAAGATAATCTTGAACATCAATTCCATATAAAAATATCCAAATTGAAATGAACTAGAATGAGGAAGACCAAAAGGTACACGTAACACCATAGTTACAGATCAATGATTCAAAAGGATGAATATTTCATCAAGACCCCCCATCAACTCCATATTGGATCTATGAAGAAGATGAATAGAATCTCAAACATGAAAATCCTGATCATTTCCAAAGAAAATGGTTGAAATTACACAAGAACAATTTGAGAAAGATAGAGATCAATGACTAAAAATGGACAACCTAATTTATAATGATCACATGTTCGATGAGATATTCAATTTGGAATGGAATTTGAGTTTATATATGTTATGAAACCCTAACAGATTCTTTAAGTCAAATAGTATGGATTATGTTTGAAGGGGATTAATTTAATATAAAAATGTGAGTCTCATGTCATAGAAATATGACAATGCCCCTCAATTTGAAGGCCTAGAGTTCTAATATAGTCCATCCAATATGGGACATCGACTGGATGGTGGACATCACTAGTTTGATTGTGGTTACATGATGTAATCTAGCATCATTGGAACCCACAAGGGCCGGCCAATGGAAGCCCACTAGCTGGCTAGTTGGATTTCTATAGGGATCCAACACTTCAATCCTTCCACCTGATGGATGATGTACTTCACTAGTGAGCTGGTGCACTACTTTTTGTTCATCTTAATAAAAATGTGATTCCACACTCAAAATAAAATACAAAGTCACAATCATGACCCCCTTTGCAACTAAAACACACTATAAACATAAGAAGATAGGACAAAAACTACATGGAGATAAAAGAAATACCAAAATGAGTAGTGTATTAGTTGAAAACACCAATGGTATGTGACAATTAATATAAAACAATTTTCAAGATATCTATCAAACTTTTATTATTATAATCTCAATTATCACCCATAAATTTTCTATATAATCTTCAATATAATGAATTTGAGTAGAATAAATGTACTCCACTTCAGTAGTACTCATTGTTGATGAGTTATATTTATTTCATTGAAAAATCATTGAACAATATCCCAATGGAGAAATAATCCCCAATTTGGATTTAATAGAATCGCAAAAACCATCCCAATAAACTTCTAAAGGTTATGAGGAATAACAGATGTGGTTGGGCCCATGACCAACTAAATTTTTCCATTGAATTATTTGAACTTATCCTCATAAATAGATAAAAAAGTGTTCCTAGAATCCCTGATATGAATATATTTTTGGAGATAATTTATTTATAATTTATTATAATTACCATTTATTGAATTATTTATTTATCAATGAATCGATAGAAAAACATTTTCAACTCATTGTTACTTTCGAGAAATCATGTGTATATCCCCAATAATGGTGATCCACACATGCCATTTGAATTACTGATCATCGTCAAAGATTTATCTAGGTCCTAGAATAGAAAAATCTATCACATTTTTTATCAGTTTTTATCAAAACTAAATCTTTAATGTAATAACAAGTTTACTCTAGTTGAGGAGGATAATTTTAATTCATTCATCAAAGTTTTTTAAGGAGGGACTTCTCTAGGGATTGAGGGGTCCCTCTCTAGAACTTGTTATTCACAACATCAAAAAAATGTGACTCTCTAACTTCTATAGAATATCATATAGGTATTATATAGTAATAGGGTTAGAAAATAAATAAATTTTTAAGGACATTATTAGTTTCTTAATTCCTATCAAACCCCATGTCAAATAACAATAGTATTATTATATACTTTAACATCCGCTAAATTTGAAAATATAATAAATATTATTTTTATTCACTAATTTAAAATTTATTAAAATGTTATTTATTATGAAATTTGTCATTGAACTATTGAACTCAGCCCACCAAACCTCATTATTATTTATTGATCCTTGAAAATTGAATGATCATTTTATTTACTCAAAAATAAATATATAAATATTATATTAACTAAAAATATTCAATAAATATTAATGAAATATTCATGTAAATAAATTAATAAAAATTTTCTTACCTTGTTAATAAACCTAAATAAATAATTATTTTTATATTCGTTTAATGAAATAAATAATTTCCTGGTGAATATGTATTTATTAATTATCAAACTCTTATATATATTATCTCAAATAAACGATGAAGGAATATTTGTGATAAAAAATGTGAATAATTACTAAAAAACTCATGGGAAAAATATTTATCCAATATGTAAAATTCATATGTAATTTAATTTTGGTTTTGATTACACTTAGTGTGTGGCCCTCTAGGCCCCTCTCTCTATAGTATTAATCTATAGTAGAAATTATCCAATGGTATCATCTAGACATGTTCCAAGGCTACATTAGTGATGTTAATGTTGTAAAAACATGTAACCACCTATGAACGCACACCACGAAATATAATTTCATTATCTTGATATGTCAAATCATACAAGATTTATTCTAGTTTAATCAACCTATATACAATATGACTCATTCTTTGACTTAAAAAAAGAACTTTTTTACAACCTCACCATGGACATGGACCTAATAAAGAAATTACAGTTCCTTCAAAGGGCATAAGATAATAAATTCTATTAAAGAAAAGAATAGATATATCCTCTCTCGCATTTTTAATTAATACAAAATCATTCATAATTCAACCAACATATCCACACTCATTAAGAGAATATTTCATCACGGTTTTCATCAATACACCAATGTACATGAATTATGATTATTATTAATAATAATAGTAATTTATAAGGATCATTACACACATCCTCAAATAATAATACCCAATAATACATATAAATATTTATTTCTAATTAGCATGGAATGTTATCATAAACTATTTCATTGAATATAACCAAGGGAGTACACCATGAAAATGTGTTTCAATGTTATATGAGTCTCCATCCAAGATCATATACAAAAATTATGTCCAACAAAATGATTTTATCTATCTTTTGAAGGTATATTTATAAATAGTTTTTTGTAATTACTTGGTTCTCATCATTTATGGGAACTGTTAGGACCTATCATTGCATCATGTAAACCAAGGACATTTCCACATATTATTACATGGAGAAAAAATCATGATGAGATAAGATATTTTATAAATTTTGAAATAAATTAATGAATATAACCATAAAGTACACATAATTTTGTTCTCTTGAGCCTTCTATAGTGGAATACCAGTTATACTAGATCCAACTACTAAATAACTATTTATCTTATACCTCACATGATGTTAATATTTAAATTGAGAAATTTCGTTAGTCAAACGTTCCTCCACATTTTATTACATGGAAAGAATTCTCACCGTGACTTCATTTCATTCAGAAAAATACATTTAGAGGTGATATTTTCAGAGTATGTTCTTCGTATGTTGATTTTATCTCTTCTCATTTTATAAATCCATCATTGTAGTGTTATAAAAACACAATGTGATAGGATATATACATCTTGGAACCCCATTAGGATCATGAATAATTTCAAAATCATGATAATTTCTTTAACTATATTATAATAATACATCTACTTTTTCATCACTGTAGAATTGGTAAAAACATCTTTCTTTGAACTCTTACAGCATGAAACTCTTCCATTGAGACCGGAGTCATATCCTAACTACAAATTCATATCCCTCTAATTTATTTGTAAAATAACATATGTATTTTCTTTGATGACTAGTTCATTATCTCTTCTATATTCCAAGAATGAATCTTTAGTATGGCTAAAATGCATAATTATAGCCTCGACAAAAGAAATTTTTTTTGTCATAGATCATCTTGATATTTACTAACCTTACCTAATGTATTGGAAACCAGAATCCCAATATCTATCATGGAACACAAGATATATCCCATACCATATGTGTATGGGAACTGACATATAATTTCTCTCATAGGTTTTTTTGAGGACACATTTTATTGGATATATGTATACCATGTGAAACTAGAAAAAATCCCATATTAGATTGTTTCATACTAAATCTATTTAGTATTAAGAGAATTTAAATAATTTTACCATGTCCAATATTCATTTTGGATCTAGAAAAAATGATCTTTATTTCAAGGAAATAAGTTGAATAACTCAAGTCCTTCATTAAGAATATCTTTTTTAATTATTTCTCAGCTGACTATAATACTAGTTTATCATTTATAATAAGTAATATCTCATCAACATACACTACCCGAAATATGACCACATGATAATTAAACCACTTTTAAACACAAGGATTTCATAAATTATTTATGAAACCAAATTATGTTATATATTTATAAAACATAATTTTCTATGACCTAGATTTGTTATTTAAGCCATTAATGGATATTTTCAAATTTCATATCTTATTGTATGTTTCTAGAGTCAGAAACCATTTTGGTTGTGTCATTTATATGTCTTATTGATTTTTTTCCACTAATGTGATTTTTTTGGATACCAATATATCAAATTCCATATTCATGGAATGATGCTATGGAAGGTAGAATTTTCATAGATTTAACCATCGAAAATAGAGAAAAGGGTTCATCATAATCAATGCATTGTATTTTTTAGACACTATCATTACATTATATGTACTTATTTTACCTCCCAATGTCATTTTTTTATTAAATATAAAATTTCATCCAATGATCATTACATCAACTCACATATTTACTAAAACCCAGAAATGGTTATGATAAATGGAATCTATCACAGAAATCATAGTTTCATTCTATCTTGCATACTCTAAACTCTCTATAACATTCTTTTAAGAATGAGGATTATTATTTTGGAGCAATAATGATTGACCATCTTCGGTGAGTACAAAACCATATCTCTATGGTTCAATAAAAACTCTGGATCCCTAAGGAAAAAATTTTACTTTAAGAAAACATCTTTTTTGGGGTCTTATGGAAAAATTTCTTGTAACAAATCCTATGTATCTTAAGCATCAACTTCATCGAATTAATTATTTCTCAAGAAATAGATCTTGAGGTTATGCTCCCACTATAGAAAATTGTATTGTCTTGGAATAATAACCTTATTGTTTGAGGTTTTTTATATATTACATCCAATTGATTTCTTAGGATACACAATAAAGATTAACTTCATTCTGTGGGGTGTTAGAGTGTTTCTATAATAATTATTAACAAACACATCACAACACCAATCATGTGTATGCGAAAACACATATTTCTTTCAATACAGTAACATTTATTATATACCATATATAAACTTAGTTGGTCATATATTTAGAATATGTGATATAGATTGAGTTGAATTTCTCCAAAAGAATGGAGGATGAGTTCCAAGGATCGCCATTGACTTTACCATGTCAGGAATGTTTGGATCCTCTCATGAACCAAACTATGTTGATCGTGAATCGGTAACCCGAACTGATCTGTGGAAAGCCCCGAAGGGTGTTCCTTTTCCCCACACACTGGAAACTATTATTAGGAATAATCAGAGTACACAAGGGTATTATTTCTACTAATAAACAAACCATTAAAAATAGTGGAAGGAAACAAAATTTCCCACTATATATATATAATAAACTGAACATTTTTTCTACACAATCTGAAAATTTACAACAACTACACAAAACATCCAACCAGAAAAAATGAAAATACTATCTCCATGTGACCTCACTGGTCACTCTCCAACACAACATGCACTCTCTACCCATGGAAACTAATCTCAAGATGACACCATCACAAGGGATAAAAATAGAGAAGAACTATAGGCATGAGTTATAAAACTTTGTATGTTATTTCAATAATCTATTCTCAATTAAATTCCATTAAAATTGAAATAACATCAATTTCATGTTTTCACAACCATTTATAATATTATTATTTTCTACACATTCTATGAAAAAACAAATTACAACTCATTGCACTTATTAATTTCTAAAACTATGTTCATTCTATTAATGCGAGTTTTATATTTTCAAGGGAAGAGTGATGTCTAAAATTAATCAACTTCGTGAAGGGGATAAAACACTTATCATTGAAAACAATTTTCATATGCATTATTAAGATCAACACATCACATTACATGTAAAATATTACACAATAAGGCCCTATAATAATTACACAATATTGGAAATGGAAATAATCCTATAAGTATCGCATTCATCACTAAAAGAGACTAAGAGCAAGTAGACATGGGAGAACCTAGGAGATCAATAATAATATAGAAGAAACTAGTACTTGAGACCCCATATGTGGTATCATTCCACACACGATGAAATCAAAATTCTCAATACGCTTGGCCATCCATTATCAGGGAAGGCTGAGGGAAAATCCCATTGCAAGAAACCAAATATATCTACCTACTATGGGTCACTGGTCATTATTGTGACTTACATGGGAAACAATAATTCTTAGAAAATTATTTGAATATTACAAGATCCCATGTCTCTATTATTTAATGGTGGTGATCCAACGGATGTCATCCGAGCATCCAATCACTATATATCTATAATAATAATTCACAATAGGAATCACCCTGAGAAACTCTATGGACTTATCTCATGCCACATAACAAATGGAACACAAAGAGTCCAACTTACAGAACCTTTATAATGGTTCACAAGTATTCTATAGTAAGTAAACCCCATCCAATATATATGCATAAAAATCATTAGAACATCCAACTTAGGTTTTTAATAATAATATGTTTCCCCATTTTCACAATGATTCCAAACGGGCATTTAATCATTTCACAAAACTAAAATTTATCAATGGTACAGATTTTGATTTTTAGAAAGATGTGTAAACAAGATTTTTTCATCACATAAAAATTTAAATAAACTCATTAAAAAATCAAGTTACACATTCAAAATACAACCATTTTTATAAAAATTCCAAACAGGCCTTCCATTCGCAACACATGATAAATCACATTAAAAACCAATACCCATTGGTTTCTAAAATCAAAACCACTTTTCAAAACCATAAAAGAAATTTCAAACATCATTTTCCAAATTAAAATATACATAAAAATAGATCCCATGAATTTTAAATTCCATTTTAAACCATAAAACTAGCAGAACAATTTATCCAACACAAGTCTTGAAATATCCAACCAAACAATTTTTATTTTACACTCAACAAAATATAACCACAAATTTTCCAGCCATAAATTTATTTAAAATGATAAAACATGATTTTAATATCCCAAACCACCTGAAAATGTTAAGTGAACTTCTTATTAAATACTTGGGGTGCACATTTTAACCAAAATAACACAAATTTTTACAAAATAGATCTAAACCACTACTTTTCACACACAAAAATAAAACTAAGGGTTTCAAAACAACACATATGATATATATAAAATTTTCTAATAGAAAAAAATATAAATCATAAAATCATGCTCATGGGATATCCTACCTCAAATCCATCGTGGAATGGAAACACAAACCAAAAAATACTCACCGCAGGTTCGAAATCCCTAAAACATTGAATAAAACCCCTAAAAGAACAAAAATCCCCTCAAAACCATTGGAGAATAAAACCCTAGGTCAAGAATAACTTGGGTAGAAGTGAGTGAAAAGAAATAATAGGAGAAGGAGCTTTGGTTTAATTTAAAAAACCCATAGGGGGAAAGTTGGAAAAATAATTTTTTAAATTCTTTGAAGACTCGCACAGTTTGGTCGCACAGTTTCTTAAACTATGTTTCAAACATTTGAAAAAACAAGGATCAACTGCACTGTTACTCTTAAGTGGTTGTACAACAACAATGTGGTGGGAATTATACCTTCCTCACAATTATCTGGGGTCAGCCACACAGTTTATCAAACATTGTGCCTTGTGTGCACATACCATTTTCATGAATAACATACATGTTTTCTAAAAAACCAAACAAACTAGGGAGAATCCATGAAAGAATGATTAGATAAAAAAAATCTCATAACTCAAGACTAATCACACCTGAAAACCAAGAAAATAATATTGGATCCCCAATAAACCAGATAAAACCCCAAACCTGAAGTACCAAGAGTGACAATTCTCCCCACCATTAATTCTTTATATCCCCAAAAAGAAATAAAACATTCCAACAGGTTGATAAATATCTATGTATTTCACATCAACATATTCTAACTTCTTAGACCAAGAACATTTCACTAACCAAAAAATACAAAACATAAGCCTCTTTCCCAAAACGAAACAACCCACAACCACTTCTTGATAATTGAAGGTAAAGATCAAGCCACCACATCCCCAACCAAGCCAAGAACCATATTTTTGGGATTTCTCTGAAATAACCCAATGCTCACCCAAAAAAATAAGCCATGAAGGAAAATGATCTGAATGAAGTCCATAACGTATTCCCAACCATTATTATACAAAAACAATTGACAAATCCTTAAAAACGAATCTCCACGAGACCCACAGTGGGTCTCCTCACTATTAAGGAACAAATATAAACAACCAAAAAATAATTCCCTATGAAAAAAAAGTAGGCCTTCCCACACAGGCCAAAGAAATATTCCTATTAATGGATTATCAACGCAATCCAAGGATAATACAACAAGAACATTTATATTTCCCACTCTCGGATGGAGGAGAAAAATCTGATCCAAAACTCCTTATAGAGATGAGAAATCCCTACCACATGGGAAGGGGATAGAATGGGACCAATGGTTGAACCATTAAAACCATAACATACAACCAAACATCATTCTCTACAACATGAGACGAAATTCATGGCCTTGAGAAACACAAATAAAACACTAGAACTGTATCACTTTAATGGTAAAAGAACTAACTTTGGAAAACCCCTTAAACCTACATAATTCTTGGCTATACACAAGCTTCACCTAGACCTATGGATGGTCCTTTGAAGGATGAATCATATACTGCCTCACAGTTAGGAACTACTAATTTCCAACTGGAACATACATCACATGATTATATAGAAGAGGAAGATCAGAAAATTCTAAAATAGAAACCACACATCCCTTGATAACAAAAGTTAAAAAAAGACCCGCAATATCCCTTACAACACAAATACCAAAACTCCATTGGAAAAACTTCCATGAAAAAATATATCTTACACTTGAAGTAATCTTACAAAGTGAAACATTAAACAACATTCCAATAGAACATCACTTCTGTGAATTTCCTCCTTGATGCTACCTATAAACACCTTGACAGAATCACTGCAAGTGACACAAATGTCCACAAGAATGGAAGGGCATACAGGTACTTGTAAACAACAACTTCTTGTGACCTAACATTCCACACTGATATCATATAAAAACATAATTCCTAGAATAAGTTGATGAGAGATCCAAGGGTCTATGAAATCCATGTCTTGCTCTATCAACTATCAACTGCTTCCTCATCTCCTTGCCATAATCATCATCACTAAGCCTAGGAATTAAAAGTTGGAGGACCAATTTGAGAACTCCTTCCATTATATATTTTTCATGAAAGTATTTCCTCACCATATTAGTAAAAGAAGTTATACTCATCCATAACACCAGCGTCTATTAATCGGTATGGTTCCCCACCTCAAAGAACAAAGCCTTCATGGTGTCATCTTCAACAAACCCAAAATCATAAGGGAATAGATCCACCAAGTAATTGAAATAATCCAAAACCTACCCATCACTCTAATATAAACATCCCTTCTCCATCCCATTTCTCACCCTTTCTCCATCAGATAAATACTGATGCACACACGAAGCCTTGAAGAACTCCCAAGTATGATCTTCACGAGACTTGTTCCATGATACCAACTTCCACAACTTTTGCAGAGAACCTTAAATCATGTGGATTTCAAACTTAACCTTAATAAACATGGGAAAATAGATGAGTTTGAAGTTCCTTTCAATATTTCTCATCCACTCATTCGCTTTGATAAGATCTTCTTATCCATAAAAGAGAGTTGGATCTACCTGCTGAAACTAAAGAACAAAATCCCGAGGTTGGTCAACTATAAATCCCACCAATGGGGAATCTCGTGTAGATTCACTATAATCACCCATTTAAGCTCTATGGGGAAACCATTGGACAAATAAAACCCAAAAACAATGTCAAGGCCATCTAAACAACAAAAATCATCATGAACAAACACTGCAAAGGTGAAAATATTTGAACATAGGAAATCAAGCCACTATAACATCAAAACGTTATTTGTAAAAAAATAATTATATTTAAAAAACATGTTAGGTTGAACACTTTCCATTATAACTCCTTAGAGTCTATATTACATGAATTTTTTCTTGCCACTCCGGGCACCCATCTACCAGGCCATACTTGGAATCCATTTACATTCCCATAAGATACCCTTCAACTAATCAATCATAAGAACCCCAAGGATGGAATAAAAAATTATCATTTACCAAAAATAATCATAAAAAAACTTTAAAAACCATTATACTTCCTATATCACATTAACCTCCAAGTCAAAACCATTTTTAGATTCTCACATCAATACATTTTACCATACATGAAAATTAAATCCCATTAATTTCCAACAAAAATCCATATCACTATAAATTGTTTTTCCCAAATCACAAAAAAACACATTTCATCAAACCATTTTATTAAAAACCCACTCATTTATCATTTAAGACAACTTTAAAAACTACCATTCACTTCCCATAAACCCCAGAAGGCCATATTATAAAAAATCATTTCCTATGGGTTTCCACAAATCAGATTTTAAATATCATTTCCCCCATGTTTGAAAATATAACTATTACCATTAAAATACCAAATTACACAAATATAACACAAGGGTTTCCTTCAAAAATAAAATTTCAAAATTCATAGGAAACCCAAATCAACTCACCAAAGAGAACTAGTGTTCATGGTACATGACCATATTGTTGGAAACTGTATTCCAAACACACCACTAACACGAATATCCTTCTAGGACCATGCCATAGCTCGACATGGCTTTCCTGGACCTACGTGATCACAGTGCCACTAGTCCCACTCCCCTTGTCATAACCCAATCAACAATCAATACCTAAAGGCAGAGAAACTAACAAAATAGGACTTCCTTTGGAAACTATAGGATCAGAACAATAAGTGTTTCTGAGGCTCTTACCGCACCTGCCCCTTACGTCCTAAAAATCATACTCTATCTACCAGGACATCCCCATGTAAAAAAGGGTGCTCTTAAAAGTAAGTCCCACTATGAACCAACCTCATCTGAGACCATTTTTTCACAGACCAACCCTTGTCAAACTTGAACCAGTCACCCGAGATGATCTGTGGCAAGGACCGAAGTGCGTTCCCAATCTCCATGGGCTAAAAAATAGTGTCACGCATCATTAGAGTACACAAGGGAATGATTTTTTCCAGTAAATAAACCATAAACAACAGTGAAGGGAAACCAAAGAACACACTACATATATAAAATAATTTGAACATATTTTATATACAATCTAAACATTTAAAACATTTTGAAAACCCAACCAACCAGACAAAAGTACAGTACTATCTCCATGTGTCCTCACAGGTCACTCTTTAACACAATGATCACTTACTTCCAAAGGTGACTAAACTTAACCTGACACCTGCACAAGGGGAAAACATAGAATAACATTAGGTTAGAGTATAAAAAATAGTTTTCTAGCCCAATAATCAATTCCCAATGAACTTCCTTTCAAATTAAAGAAACATAAATTTCATGTTTGAACTACATTATATAAAAGTATTCTTTTATCCACATTTTATTCATGCAACAATGTACAAATCATTTCCATTATTTATTTCCAAAAGCAGGTTCATTACCTTTTGGATAAATTGATATTTTCAAGGGGAAAGTGATTTCTAAAATATTTAGAATTCATGATGGGGATCACACACATTTAGTTTAAAAAATAAGTTTCCTAATATTTTTTAATATTGACACATAACTTTACAATAAAATCATTAGACAAGAAGGCAATATGGTAATCACAAGGAAGAGAAATGAAATTAATACTATAAGAATCATATTCATCACTATATGTGTCTAATAGCTAGTAGACATGGGTGAAACTAAGACATCAAGATTAATACAGAGGACACGAATACCTAAGACCCCATATATGTTAGCATGCCACAGATGATGAAATAAAAAAACTCAATATTCTTGGATATCCTTTTTCTGGGAAGTCTGAGGGGAAATACCATAGCAATAAACCCAATATATCCACCTATAATGGGCTACTAGTCAGTACAACGACCTACTAGTGTAGTAATCATACTTAGATAATTCTATAAATATACCATGTTCCAATGTCTCATGAATTTAATGGGGGTTAAACTACTAGTGGTAGGTGAGCATCCAATCACAACATATATAAAATAATAATTCACAACTTGAATCACCATGAGTTACTCTAAGGACCGATCTCATGCCACAGAACAAACAGAACACAAAGTGTCCAACATGAGTCACTCTAATAATGGGTCACAAGGATTCCACATTGAGTATATCCCATCCATTATATACAAATACTAGGCATGCGAACATCCAAATGAGTTTTTCCATAACAACCGTTTTCAACATTTTCACAATGATTCCAAACAAGAATTTAAGCATTTCAAAAAAACAACATTTATCAATGGTATGAATTTAAATTTTCATAAAAATGTTTAAATACACCATTTGAAGCATCTAAATATTTAAATAAAATCCTTAATACATTCATGTAACACATTTTAAATACAATAATTTTTATAAAAATTCCAAATGAGCCTTCTGTTGGAAACACATTTCAAAACAGCTTAAAAACTAATACACATTTGAATCTAAAATAAAAAACACTTTTCACAGACATAAAGGACCCCCAAAATATCATTTCACACATTACAAATATACTTAAAAATACAACCAACTCAATTCAAATTACATGATTAAATATAAAACAAACCAAGGAATTTATCCAACACAAGGCATGTAATATCAAATAAGAAAATTTATTTTTAGCACTCAACAAAGTATAACCACATATTTTCATGAAATAAATTTCATTAAAATGATAAACCGTGTTTTAAATATCCCAAAACACATGAAAAAGCTAACCAAACCTTTTATTAAATACATGATGAACAAATTTTAACAAAAACAATAGAAATTTTTACAAACAAGGCACAAACCAAAACATTTCACACTAAAAAATGGGACCAAGGGTTGAAAAACAACACATATAATATATAAAATTGTTTAACAATAAGAAATAGATGAAACAAGTAACGAACCAATCATTTATTAATTAAAATTACTCCTAATATAATTATATGTACTATTATAAATGGTTATATAATATATGCACTTCTTTGGTTTTATGTTTTTTTATATTAAAAAACTATTAAGAATCGTGACTGTTGCTAATATAGTCATTGAATAGTGATCACATGATTAGTATAAGTATAGGTCTTCAACAAATCCAATTTACATAGGCAAAGGAAGTGATGGCCTCATCTAGTAGACATGCCCCATATGAATCCCATTTGTTAGAGATCGGAAAGGAGGTGGTTTCATTAGGCTTATCTATTTAAAAATCCCACACTGAACATGAACATGTTAAGCTCGAGAAGAACCGCCTACAGGAGAAGTAGAAGTTGATAGAGATTTCCACCCGAGTGATGTTATTTGAGCCACCCTAAGAGTCTGTCACCATCGTACACCTTACCATTCGGTCCTATATAAGTGTTATAAGGGGTTATTTTACAAGACCATATCACTATTACTATGTACATTATTTTTGTGTATAATAAAGAATATATATTAATTTTATTATTGTCACTATGTAAATAGTTTTAAAGCACAAATAGTATTTTTAGTTAATATTCAACTAAGGAATCTATTTTTATGGATTTTTGAATTTACATAATATTATAATAAAATATTATTATTATTATTAAATTATTTTTTATTAAATATAAATGATCTTATAATTTTATGAATGCGAATGTAATTTTTATTAAGGTTTGAAAGTTATTTTTGTCAAAACCCATGATTTTTTTATAAATGTCGGATTTTATTTTAAAATGAAAATTCACATAATTAGAAAATTATTTAGATAAAATAAATATTATTTTTGGACTTAGGATGTTGAAATTATCCAATGGTGAATTTTCTATAATTTTCTGAGACAGATGAATTTTTGGGAGAAAAATTTAATACCGTTTAATTATTTATTGTGTTTTATGACATCATAATGACTCAATAGTTATGTAATAAAATATTATAAACACTATGTTCAGCCATTATATATTTTAATATTAAAATAATGTAAATTTATGTTTATTTTATTTATTTTACAAAGCTTTATTTGACCCACCAAGACTTATAAAACTTTTTTTCTATTTAAATGGATTTCCTAGAGAGTATGACTCACCTCCACATAAGAAACCCTATTTTTTAAAAAAAGTTAGGCCATTTAACATATAAAATATTATTTTCCACTCCACTTTAGAAAAAACCATGGGAAAAAACCATGAACTGGTTTGTAGTTTTCATTATTTTAATGTGTTGTGTCCCAAACCTAAATAATAAAGAATTCCCTCCCTTTTCCTATATAATCCCACCCAAGCTCCCACATCCTCTTCACTCAAAGACTTTGGAGTTTTTCCAACCTCTTCCCTCCTCTCTCTAGAATCCTCCCACGATTCCCCAATATCCCAATAACCTTCTCTCAAGCCTCTCCCATGTCTTTGTGATCACACTTCTAATTAAGGGATTCCTTCCTATCTTATTTTATCCTAGTTTCTTAATAGTTTTTATTCCCTTCTATTTTCAATTGTATATATTGGGGTATGGTTTAACACCTCCCCCATAATTAACACTTTAATTTTTAATTGTGAGATACCTCTTTCTCTCTCATTAATGCCTCCCATGTACACCTGTTAACATGATGAAATTCTATATGGAATTTCCCCCTTCTCAATTACATTCAAGAAATTATTTTGTATTATGAATATAAATTCCATTAAAACTATTGGGACATATATCTATATGATGCCCTTACTATCCATCTCATGTAGATATTATGAGACACCCCTTTCTCTCTCATCTACCATTTTTTATAAATTAATATGTCATTCTGTTATGTTGCCGAAAGTGCACCGTGACTTTCCAAGACAAAGTCATTGTGTAGTGAATACCAAGATAATTTCTCTATCAAGGGTATTACCTTTATGAACATTTACAAATTGATTAAAGTGTTTCATGTATGTATTCCACATTCCTTTATCATGGAATAAATGATGATGTTGAATGATTCCATGTTGTAAGATCCATGTGGCACACTTATTCATGAAATGAAATGTTTAAGAATCGTGTGCCCTGATAGTGCTCCAATGCATTGGGTAATGATTATTATCATGATACATCAAGTGAAATGAGTTTTTACTCATGATAATTCAAGTGCAATGAGGGTCCAATCATGCAAATTCATGTGCAATGAGGTTTTATAAATTCTATGTGTGCAATGATCCTTGGCTCATGTTAATTCCATGTTAAGTGTTGCTGCCAAATTTCCATGTTATGATAATCATTCTATATCATTCGTTTATGTTAATTTTATTTTATTCTCCATTGATATACCTATTTACTTACATGAATTTTATTATTTATGTTATTCCCTGTTTACACCATTATTGGGCTTTATATCGAACCATTTTTTTATGCATTTCCTCAGGTTATCTCATGAAATGCTAACTACGAGGGAATGTAGTGGTCATATAAAGGATGTTTTCAATAAATATGTTGTGTTTCATGTTTTAAATCATTATTTAATGTTCATATGCCTCGATTACACTAGACCTATCGATCTTCAATGTTGAATCAAGTGACGAGTTTATGTAAAAAATCATGTTTAAGTGTGTAATTAAAAGCAAGGTTGTTATAAAGCATAAATGATAAATTCATGTTCATGGTATACACTACATCATATCCATGGTTTAATGGAAACATGCACCCGAAAACACCCTCTGCGGGTTTGAAAACACTAAATCATGGATGACCATATGACAACCATTTTTTTTATTACACACTTAAACATGATTTATTACATAAAATATTCACTTGATACAACATGGAAGATTGAGAGGTCTAGTGTCTTTGGGGATCCGTAAAAATACATAACAACTTAAAACATAAAAAAAATCTAGTTCAAAACATCCTTTACATGACCACTACATTCCCTTGTACTTATCATTGCATGGGATAACCTGGGGACATGCATATGAAGAGGGTGGGCTATAAAGCCCAGTAAGGGAGTAAAAAAATCAAAACATAAAGAATAATTTACATGTTATTCAGTATTAATATCAATGCAACGAAAGAGAAACATAAACATAAAGGCATGATAAATCATTATAATCATAACATGGAGATGTGGCAACAACACTTAACAAGGAATTAGAATAATCCAAGGTTCATTTCTCATAGAGCATGAGTTAACCCTCATTGTACATGAAGCATGATTAAACCCTCGTTTCACATGAATTATCACGATTCAACACCCATTTCACATGAAGTATCATGATACTATACTTTACCCAATGCATTGGAGTGCTATCAGGGCACACAATTCTTAAAAATTTCATTTCATGCATAAGTGCGCCACATGGATAATATAACATGGAATCAATAAACATCCTATGTTATTCCATGATTATGTAATTTGAAATAAATACATGAATGTACCATTCAATATGTATAAATTCATAAAGGTGAATACCCTTTATAGAGACATGGTTGTGGTATTCACTACACAATGATCTTGGATTAGAAAATTACAATGCAATTTTGGCAGCATAACGGTGTGACATAAGGATTCATGAAAATAGTAGATGAGAGAGAGATGGGTGTCTCATCATATGTACATGAAATGGATAGTAAGGGGGTCATATAGATACATGTACCAACAAAAGGGCATAACAACTTAAACAAAATTGGAAACAAATGAGAAAGGAAAAAATCCCTTACTTGGTAATGTGATCCCAAAGGCTTGGAAGAGGCTTGAGAAAGGCTTATGGGGAGATTTTTAACACCCCAATATTTCATAGTAAGTTCGTTTCGTTTAATTAATCCAATAGTTAGTGTTACACGCAACACCGAGTTCAAGCACACCATGACTTACCAAACTAGTCGTTCAAAAAGCGGTTATGAATAGTATTAATGAAATTTGAATTTTATGTACTCCATAAAATTTTAGAATCCATATTATGTGTTTCTTAGACATAATATATGAACAAATTCATTTTTTCAGATAAAAGAAGTATTTTTCAAAAAATGAAATTTTACCACTTTTTAATGGAGAACCCATTTTAAAATCAAAATTTGACACTTTTATATATTCAATTTAATGAAATTAATTTCTTTTTTAGAATTGTGACATAAAAATTTATTTTGGATAAATTTTTTGGTACTTTTCTTATAACATTAATTTTTTGATAAATAGTGAAAAATACTAAATTTTTGGTTGAAAATAAATTTTTTGATTGAAATAATTTATAGTGACAAATTATGAGTTTGAATATTTTTTAAGTATAATCAAATTATATTTTTATCATTTAATACAATTTAGGTCATTATAAGTAATTTAAATTTAAAATTTTACATAAACACATGTCAATCTTTTGATAGTTTTTAAATCTAAAAATCCCACCTTTTGGTTTTGACAATGGGAATTAGTTTTAAATTAAAAAATTCTACTTCTATGTTTTGAATTTGGTAAAATATAATTCATTTTTTAATTTAGATGATCAAAATTAACTTTGGGTGATTTTTTGGAATTTTTCTGAAAACATTCAATTTTTTGATGAATAGTGAAAACACCGTGTTATTGTTTAAAAACAGACTTTTTATTTAAATAATTATTTATTTTATTTTTCTAAGACAATATAGATACATAATACCTATATTTGTTCAATTTTATTCATTGGAGTCATTATTATAATAAAATTAGATTTATAAAATTTTATTGAACTTTGTACCGTCTTTTACACACCTTGTAGGAGCATTTACAAATTTCCATAAAACAAAATTTTACCTCTTATGTGAGTTGAATTTAAAACATTTGAGAGACACGATTGACATCAGTATGTAAAATGTTTGTTCAATAATATGAAAATAATTTTTTGTGAAGAGTAACTTTTGACTTTTATTTTCCATGGATAAAAGTAAGTAGGGTAATTAAAGGTAAAAATGATATTATAATTACCCTAAAAATGTCCTAATTCTATATGTTATGTTTAATTCGAACAAAGACATCTATAGGAATAAAATATGATCCTTTTGTTTGACATGGATTAGATTAGGACATTTATTATTATTTTATTTAAAGAAGAGTTAAAAGTGTTAAATTCAATGTTTATTAATAAAACTATTTTTAATATAGGATTATACATAAAATAAATTCAAATATAAATATTAATTAGAAATATCAAAATATTTCATACATAACGGTATTTTATTTATAATTTTTTTTCCTTAAATAATTAAAATTATTTTTGACACAACGATGATGCAGTAATTAACTTATTAATAAAAGATTAAAATAATTGATATTATGAATATCCAAATAAATTTAATTTGAGGCATTTGATGAATTTAAATAATTTTCTAGGTTAATAAGACATGTTAGGGTTTATTAAATATTTTTTTTGAAGTAATCATGCTGTTATGGTTTTCACAAAAACCAACTACTAAATAGTGTCAAAATTGACCTAAATGAGTTTTCTAAACAAAATACTATATTATTGGTTTACATAACAATAATAAAAATATAAGGTTCTTAAAAATGGATTAAATAATATTATATATGTCATTAATGATCCAATTGGGGTTCTATTAGAAGTTTAGAGTAAGTTTATTAACCATATAGCGTAAGAATACAAGATGACACAATAAAAGTTAAACTATTTAACTTAGTTAAATCTAAAATATAAGGTTGATACAGTGACTTAAATTTTTCTAAAACCTATTGGCTGAGAGAATTTAGACACATAACCACCTTATTATAGAAATAAATCAATTTGTATCCATTATAAACCTAATATTATTTAAAATGAAATAATATTTCAAGATTTTTCTAAAGTGACCCTCACATCTCTTATAAAATTGTAATTCCCCTTCTCTTAATTTCACACCTCCAAAGCCACTTGTCTTGACCAAACCGAACCCAAATATCCTCCAAACTACGGACACAACATCCTAGAGTCCTTCCTTTGACAATAACGCCTACCTATTCTGCCCTTTCGATCAAATTAAAAGTAAGAACCCGAAAAATAGGTAATAATTTCACCACCCTCTTTCAAGTTCTATTCTTCTTCCACATCCTCTTTATTTGTTTATTACATACAAAAAAAAATAAATATAGTACATCCTACATAATTTGATGTTATTATAAATATGGTACAACCATATTCATTATTCTATCCATCATATAAATGACAAAGTCACCAAACATGTGTACATACGACATACCATCTCCACATCGTGGTGTAGTTTGTTATTCAAAAAACATCATTATTTATATGGGTATAATAATAAGAGTATAATAAATGTAAATAATAAATATAAAATGTTATTTATTCACTATATATGATATACCATCCAATTATATACTATTTCACAATGAAAAGAATGAAATTGTCGCTCGTGTGTACGTACAGCTTACCGTCTCCGTGACACGATGAGATGACATTCCCCATCATAACCATTCAAGAATAATTTTAATTTTATGATTTAAACTAATGTTTAAAGACTTGATATCATTATTTATATGAATCAAATACATCGTATCCATAAAAAACATGACTTATGTAACAAAAAATATAAAGTAAAAAGAATCAGTTAACACCTGAAACAATGATACTACTAAAATATTTTTAACAAAACAATATTATAAGATCATGTATGATATCATATTTATGTATGTGGTTCTTGTATAATTTAATAAAAAAAATTACCTGTTATAAAGGAGTTTAAATTACCCTATACTAAGAAAATGTACAAGGTAAGGGGTTTTCATCTCACTTCTTATTCTCGTGAAATTCATGCTATATTTCCACTATATCTATTGGTGTGGTGTATGCACTTCCCATGATTGTATTATTTGTGTAATATACATAAATTTATGGGTATTTACATCTTCATTGAATGATACTTCTTTCTTGGGGTGTATGTTCTGTATGTTACCAATTCGGTAATAGAATTTCAATTTTCAATTTCAACTCATTGGGCTTTACACACACTTCATTGGTTATTTTACTCTTAGATTATTTGTGGAATCACTCTTTATTATTTATATTGTAATTTCCACTCCCCTTTCTATAGATCTACATTTGTTAAACAGAATTAATCCATCGATAAATTCACCTTCCATAGATATGTACTTTTTAAGATATATCTTAACTCAATTTTCCATTCATTGAGTTAAACATCCAAGTCATTGGTTTTGTTTTTACAAGAATATGTGTGAATGTAATATGATTTATTTACACTTAATATCCAATTATATTGAGTGTATTTATAATTTTCACACATATTAATATTTTATTTATTCATCCTTAATTTATGTATAGGGTATTTATAATGTATTTCGTCTCAATTTAAATTCCATTGAGACCTCTTTTTTGTTATGCACTAATTCACTTTTGTATGGAGTATATATTGTCCTTTGACATATTATATCATTAATCCCTTTATTCTCATGATATTATAATGTTTTGATTATTTTTATTCCTCAATTACTTGTATTCAAGCGTTTCTTATTTGGTTAAGAACTCTTTATCAAAAATATTGTTTTAAAAGTCATAAATATTTTTTCATATAAATGTTTCTCATTAATGTCCATGTTGTAAAAATGGTTTTACGTATTTATTTATATGAAAATAAATGTTTTCAAATTAAAATTACTTCTAAATGTTTCAATGTGGTATGGGACACTTTGATTAAAAAATCTATTTTAAACAACGTCTTTGATAAATAGTGGGACATTAAAATGTTTTCAAGAAAAAGGGGATATTTCTCTCAAATAGTTTTAATGACTATTTTCATCAATGTAAATATCCTTCAGTGTATTTTATTCTTTATTGAGGTTTATTTACCATAATACAATCATTCATATTTTATTTAAGGAGTTATGTTTGACTGTGGATGTGATATTTTTATTTCATTCATGCTTTGTGGTTAAAATATTGACATTTGATATGCTAGTTTTAATATGAATTTTTAGATAATTCTTTACCCATTCAGGTGAGGAATGCATTGGATTTAGTAAGTGATGGGTGGAGCCTGCTATAACTCCTCGATGCATCGGTAGGTCTCATGAGGCAAAATAGTGTCTTGGCACAAGGTCTTGAAAAAATCTTATTTGTAGTCTTGGCATGACGCCTTGACTATGTGGTTATGATGTCCAGCATTATGAATTCCATCATTATGAATTGGACTATTGATATTACATGTGGTTATTCAACTAGTAGAATATCCATGTGAATAAGTAAATGGAATTATTTGATTTATCTTTAACATATTAGGCTAATGGTTAAGTTTAAAAGGCATGTGTTATAGTCTTATATTTTGCCTTAAATGTTTATTATTATTTATGATAGTTTCTGATATATTTTTATCCTTACTGAGAATCTCACCTCAACCCTTTCTTAAGTCTTATTTTTACCAGGATGAAAAGAAGTATATTACAATTAACCTACAAGAATATGCTAAGGGGTATAAGAGTGTTTAAATGGTATTTTTTTTGTTTTTTAATGATTTAATGTAAAACTTATGTATATATCTAGTACTTCCAAGGATACTAAAATGATCGGTATTTCGGGACATGATTCCTTGTATCATTCAAATTTTATGTAATAAAGCACTGACTATGGGTAACTGGGGTTGAAGCGTTACAAGCTTGGGGCAACATTGGAGGATTCTAGATAGAGGAGGGTAGGGGCTGGTCAAACTCTAAATTCTTTGAGTGAAGAGGAAGTGGGAGCTTGGGAGGGTTTTATAGGAAAGAAGACGGAATTCTTTATTATTTAGTTTTGAGACACCTCACATTAAACTAATCAAAACCACAAAACAGCTCATGGTTTTTACCCATGGTTTTTGAAAACGGAGAGTGGAAAACAATATTTTATATGGCCAATGGCCGAACGTCTTAAAATAATAGGGTTTCTTATGTCGAGGGGAGTCACACTCTCAACGAAAACAATTTAAAAAGACAAAATGTTTTATTAGCCTTGAAGGGTCCACTAATTCATTGTAAAATAAATAAAAAAACCCAAAATAACATTATTTTAATGGTATAAAATATATTGTCATAACATAATGTTTATAGTATTTTATTACAAAACTTTTTGGTTATTATAATGTCATAAAACACATTATATATTTAACCGGTATTTAATTTTTACCCAAAAATTCGACTGTCTCAGAAAATTATGAAAAATTCACAATTGGATAATTTAGAAGTCCTGATTCCAAAAATAATATTCATTTTATCTAAATAATTTTCAAAAGATTGGAATTTTTAATTTAATTATAAAAACTGGCATTTATTTAAAATTCATGGGTTTTGAAAAAAAAATATCTTTCAAACCTTAATAAAAATTACAATTGAATTCAAAAAATTATACGATAATTTAAAATTAATAAAAAGTAATTTAATAAAAATAATAATATTTTATTAAAATATTATTAAATTCAAAAATCCATTAATTCATCAAAATAGATTTCATAGTTGAATATTAACTAAAATTACTATTTCTGCTTTAAAAACTATTTACAAATTAAAAATAATAAAATTAATGTATATTATTTATTATATAAAGAAATAATGTACATAATAATAATTCTAGTTTCTTGTTACATAAGCCCTTAAAACACCCAAATAAGACCTTAGGGTAAGGTGTCCGATGGTCACAGACTCTCGGGGTAGCTCGGATAACATTGCTCGAGTGGAAATCTCAATCAACTTCCTCTTCTCCTATAGGATATTCTTCTCAAGATTAACAGATTCAAGATCATCTTGGGATTGGTCAAGAGCAAAGCCCAATGACACCACCTCTTTTCTGAGCTCTGACAAATGTGCTTCATACGGGGCAAGTCTACTGGCTGAGGTCATTGCTTCCATTGTCTGGGTAAATTGGATTTGTTAAAGCCTTATATTTATACTAATAATGTGATCATTATTCAACAACTATATTAGCAATGGTCACAATTCTTAATGATATTTTAAAATCCAAAACAAAGAACCAAATAAGTGTAAACATTTTACATAACCATAAGAATACATTTAAATATACCGAGAGGTATTTTAATTAATGATTTTTTTTGGGTCAATACCATATTCCCCCCTTAAGAAAATTTTCCCTCAAAATTTCCTTTTACCACACTAAAATAGATGTTGGTAACTTAGCTTGAACACTTCTTCTGATTCGTAGGCTGCTTCTTCAAACATGTGGTTTTTCCACAGCACCGTGATGAGGGGCATTGTCTTATTTCGTAAAAAAAATTCTCTTCTATCTAAGATCATCACTGCTTGCTCCTTGTAAGAAAGATCATCCTCTTGCTGTACTATCTCTGAAGAGATTACATGTGAAGGGTCCATTATATAGTTCAATAAGAGGGATACATGAAATATATCATGTACTTCAGCCATAGTTGGTGGAAGTGCTACTTGATATGCCACAGCCCTGACACGATCAAGAGTCTCGAAGGGGCCAATGTAGCTAGGACATAACTTCCCCTTATTTCCAAACCTCATGACCTTCTACCATGGAGATATGCATAGAAATACCATGTGTACAACTTTGAATTCATGGTCTCATCAACAGTTGTCTGCATATCCCTTTTGTCGACTTTGGGCTACCTTGATATGTTGTTGAATGGTTTTCACCTTCTCCACCATTTTAATGACCATTTATGGTCCTAGAAGCTTACGCTCATAGACATCATCCCAACACACTGGTGTTATGAAACTTTTCCCATAAATGGATTAATATGGTGCCATTTGGATGCTTGATTGGAAACTGTTATTGAAAGAGAATTCAACTATAGGAAGATGTTGGTCCCACCCTCCTCTGAAGTCCATAGAACATGATCTTAACATATCTTCCAGTGTCTGACTAGTTTGCTCAGATTGGACATCAGTTTTAGGATGACAGGTCGTACTGAAGTCCAGTTTAATATACATATCATATTGAAGACTCTTCCAAAACAGAGAGGTGAATCTTAGATTATGATCAGATATAACAGATAATGGTACTCCATGCATCTTTACCACTTCCCTGATATATATCAGTGTAGTTGATCCAATGATAAATCCTCTTCAATCGAGATAAAGTGAGCTATCATCGTAAGACGATCCAAAATGACCCATATAGCATTGTTTCCCCCAGATTCCCTTGGAATTATAGTGACAAAGCCCATTGTAATGTTCTCCAACTCCCATGTCGTTATGGGTAGTGGTTGCATCATCCCCTTAGACTTTTCCCTCTCAGCCTATGCTTGCTAACATTCCAAGAACATTTATTTATATTTAGAAATCTCCATTTTCATAATTTCCCACAAAAAGTTTTCTCAGAGATCTTGATACATCTTTGTGCTCCCCAGGTGAATATAGAAGGTTGAGCTATTTAAGTCATTCAAAAGATCCTTCTTTATATCTTGATCGGATGGTACACATAATCATGACCCAAATCTCACAGTTCCATCCTTGTCAACCATGATCTCTAAGGATTTACCCTTTTTGATAGATTCCACCCTTTTCAGAATTCCCACATCCTTTCTTTGACCATACATTAACCTTTCCAAAAGAGATTGTTGAGAAATCATTAGTGAAAGGATTGATGATGTTCCCTTCTATATGATTCCCATTTCCATCTTCATAAAAACTAAAAAGATTAGATCCTTTTAAATTCTCATCAATGTTAGAATTGTTGGGCACTTCCTACTTAGATCATCTGCCACCCGATTCCCTTTCCCAAGGTTTTAATAGATTGAGCACTCATAGTCTTTGATCAGCTCTAACCATATTCGTTGGAGCATGTTCAACTCTTTTTGTTTGAATATATACTTATGACTTTTGAGGTATATGTAAATTTTACACTTCTCCCCAAAGAGGTAATGTAGACAAATTTTCAAAGCAATGATTACTGCATCCAACTCCAGATCATATTTGGGACTGCCTTGAGGAATATGCAATTAATTTGTCATTTTGCATCAAGACACAGCCCAATCCCTTCTTTGAAGGACCACTGAATACCACAAAAATTTATCCACTTATTTGTAATGTGATCACGACCATAGTGAAAAGCCTATATTTCAAAACCATAAATCTTTCATCGCATTCACCTCTCTAAGAAAACATTAATCCCTTCCGATTTAGCTTGGTGAGAGGGTTAGACAATCGTGATATATTTCTAACAAATCATTGATAATATCCAGGTAACCCCCAAAAGCTATGGATATCCGTTACTGATATTGGCTTCAGCCATCCCTCTATTGCAGCTATCCGGGAGGGATCCATGGATATCCCATTGCTTATGATGATATGTCCCAAGAATGAGACCTCCTTCAACTACAACTCACACTTTCTATACTCTGCATAGAGCTTCTCCTTTCACAAGGTCTCTAGTAAAGTTCTTAGATGCTCCTCATGATCCTCCTTGGTTTTAGATTATATTAGAATATCATCAATAAATAATACCAAAAAAATTCAAGGTAATCTATAAAGACACTATTAATAAAGTCCATAAAGATTTTTAGAGGATTGATGAGTCCAAAAGGCATTACTAGGAATTCATAGTGCTCGTATCTTGTACAAAAATAAGTCTTGGGGATATCTTCCTTCTTCAATCTTACTTGATAATATCCCGACCACCAATCTACCTTGGATAAGTATTGTGCTCCACACAGCTGATCAAACAAGTCATTAATTAGTGGGGGAGGATACATGTCCTTTATCGTGATTTTGTTAAGATCACGATAATCGGTGAAAAGGCGCATTGACCCATCCTTCTTCTTGACGAAGAGGACTGGTGCACCCCATGGTGAAGCACTTGGGTGTATAAACCCTTTATCTAGATTATCCTATAGTTATTTATTTAGCTTCTAAAGCTCCACAACATCCATTATTTACGAAGTCTAGGATATTTGAAATTCCCCAGGTATAAGATCAATTGAGAATTCAACATCTCTTCTAGGAGGAAGATGAGGCAATTCCTCGGGAAACAATTCAGAAAATTCTACCATAATAAGAATTTATTCAAGGATGGTTGCCTCCATAGAATCAATCATCTAGAACATATATGCATGCTCATAGGGTAGTAATATCCACATTTGAGATGATGGAGTAAAGAAGATTCAACTTCCTCCTTGCACTCGTATAGAATCGGGGGCCGATTCTCCACATGGAGAGTGATTTCTCTCTCACAATAATTTATATTGGATCTATATAAGGAATTCCAATCCATGCCATGAATTTCATGAAATTTCACCAAAGGGAGTATGATGAGGTTCTCCAAGAATTTCAATCCACAAATTATGAATGGGTATGAGTTATATTCATGGGATGTAATGATTTCTCCATTTGTCGTACACACCGACACCATTACTTCCATAATTTGTGGTGGTTTTGGGATTGTTCTACTAAACTTTTGGGATATAAAGGAATGTGTAGAACAATGGATGATAACCCTGCATTTTACTTTTTGTTTCTGGTTCTACTTATTTACTTCATACAAAACAACATAGATAGGATAACTATCAAACACAGAAAGGGTATTCCAAGGACAAAACAGATGACTTATAAATAGCTTTTATTTCCTTAACTTATTAATCTATAGGGTTCAATATATGTTATCCATGATCTACTTTCTAACATATATTCTTTGGGGAATTTTTTTAATTCCCTTAATAATGTTTCATACTAATATTGTGAATTTAACAATGTGTATCCCCCAGGGGTGTCTTAACCAAGAGTTTATCAAGGCCCGTTTTCGTGTACCAGGATACCCTGGGTCAAGGCCGAAGCTCCTCGTTATGGTTTTCACCCCTAGGTAAATCTGTGCAAGATCTGCCTCCACCTGCTCATATCCAAACATAGATGTATTTTCTTGATAAACCACTTACTCAATACCCACAAAAACATAGGGATGTTTTTATTATACTTAGTCTTGTCTCTAAGGATTCAATAAGGTTTTCTAATCCTAATCCCAAAAATAACTAAACTTATCCACTGATACTAACTATAACTACCATGCTCTTTTTGTTACACACATAAACATGATTTATTACATAAAATATTTACTTGATACAACATGTAATATCAAGAGTTCAAGTGTATTTGGGGATTAGGAACAATACACAACCAATAAGAACATAAAATACAACATCTTATTGAAAACATCCATTACAAGACCACTACATTCCCACATACATTGCATTGCATGGGAGAAGATTATAACATGCATAAGAAAAGGGAGAACTATAAAGCCCAGTACGGGAGAAAAAAGCATAACATGAAGATTAAAATACATGTTTGTACATAGTAATATCTATGTATCACAAGATAAATATAAATATAAAGGCATGATAAAGCATGATAATCATAACATGGAGATGTGGCAAGAACACTTAACATGGAATTTGTATGAGCCAAGGCTGATTGCACCTAGAGCATGAGTAAACCCTCATTACACATGAAGAATCGGTAAACTCTAGTTGTACTTGAATTAGCATCATTAAAAAATTATTTCACATGATGTATCTTGATATTATACTTTACCCAATTCATAGGAGCGTTATCTGGGTGCACCATTCTTCAACATTTCATTTCATGCATAAGTGTGCCAAATGGATCGTATAACATGGAATCAATTAACACCATAAGTTATTACATGATTAAGTAATGTGTAATAAATAAATGAAATTACAATTCAATATTTATATGTTCATATAGGTGAATACCATTGATAGAGACATGGATATGGTATTCACTACACAATGATCGTGGCTTGAAAAAATACGATGCAATTTCGGCAGCATAACGGCGTGACATAAGGATTCATGAAAATGGTTGATGAGAGTGAAATGGGTGTCTAATAATATTTACATGAAATGGACAGCAAGGGGTTCATATATATACATGTCCCAACAAATGTAATGGAATTTAGATGCGTAATAAAAAATAATTACTTGGATGAAAAAGATTAGAGAGAAATCCCTCACGGAATTTTGGCTTGGTAACAGGTGTACATAGGAGAAATTAATGAGAGAGAAAGGGGTCTCCCATCATCCAAACATAAATATGGAAGTATGGGGGGTGTTAAACCATACCCTGACAATTTAAATTGAAAAAAGGGCATAACAACTTAAAGAAAATTGGACAAAATGAGAAAGGAAGAAATTTCTTACTTGGAAGTGTGATCACAAAGGCATGGGAGAGGCTTGAGAGAGGCTTCTTGGGAGTTTGGGAACCTTTGGATAATTCTAGAAGGAGTAGGATAGGGGTTGGTAGAACTCCAAAGGATTTTAGTGAAGAGAAAGTGGGATCTTGGGTGGGTTTATATAGGAAAGGTAGGGAATTATTTATTATTTAGTTTTCAGAAACCTCACATTAAACTAATAAAAAAACCATCCCATAGTTTTTGTCCATGTTTTTTGACACAGGGGAGTGGAAAAAAATATTTTATTTGGCCAATGGACGAACATCTTAAAATAATAGGGTTGCTTATGTGGAGGTGAGTCACACTCTCAAGGAAAACAATTTAAAAAGACACAATGTTTTATAAGCTTTGAAGGGTCCACTAAAGCATTGTAAAATAAATTAAACAAACCCAAAATCACATTATTTTAATGGTAAACATATATTGGCAGAACATATTGTTTATATTATTTTATTACATCACTGTTGGGTCATTGTGATGTCATAAAAACTTTATATATTTAAACGGTATTTAATTTTTAACCAAAAATTTGACTATCTCAGAAAATTATGAAAAATTCACCATTGGATAATTTCAAAATCCTCATTCCAAAAATAATATTCATTTTATATAAATAATTATCTAAATATATGAATTTTTACTTTTAAAATTAAAACATACATTTATCAAAAATTTATGGGTTTTGACAAAAACATATTTCAAACCTCAATAAAAATTACAATTGCATTCATAAAACATTATGATAATTTATATTTACAAAAAAATTATTTAACAATAATAATGATATTTTATTAAAAAATTATTTAATTAAAAAATCTAATAATTAATCGAAATTTATTTATTAGGTGAATATTAACTGAAAATACTATTTGTGCATTAAAAACTATTTATAAAGTGACAATAATAAAATGAGTTTACATTATTTATTATATACAAAAATAATGTACATAATCAAAATTCTTCGTTCTTGTTACATAACTTCTTAGAATACCCACATAAGACCTTAGGGTAAGGTGCAAGATGGTGACCGACTCTTAGGGTGGCTCAGATAACATCTCTCGTGTGGTAATCTCTATCAACTTCCTCTTCTACCATAGGCGGTTATTCTCAAGATTAAAGTATTCATGCTATGCTTGGGGTTGGTCAAGAGAGAATCCCAATGATGACACCTCCTTTATAAGATCCAATAAATAGGCTTCATACGAGGCAAGTCTATAGGATGAGACCATCGCTTCCTTTGTCTAAGTAAATTGGGTTTGTTAAAGCAATATATTTATACTAATCATGTGATCATTATTCAACGACTATATTAGCAACGATCATAATTCTTAACGGTATTATAAAATCCAAAACATAGAACCAAATAAGTGCATACATTTTACATAAACATAAGAAGACATTTAAATAGACCAAGAGGAATTTTCATTAACGAATTTTCGGGTTGTTACATGACCATCCCTAACAGAAAAATACCCCCATAAAAACCATGGGAAAATAGAACCTTTGGTCTAAAATGACCATGGGAGAAAAGATAACTCGAAAATAATAGGATTAGGAGAAATAGGTAGGGTGAAGGGAAGTAAATTCACCTTGGGAACTTAATAAACCTTTCAACTTCCCTTAGATCTAAAAAATTAGAGGAGGGAAAATTGAATATGAATCAATGGAGGGGAATTCTAGGTCCGGATGAACTAGGGGAAGAAGGTTTGGTAAAATTTGGGTCTAAAAATAACATGGGTGAAAGTTGTAAATATGTAATTTTAATTATAGGAAAACACGCATGGCTATGTTTCACGGTTTATTAAAACATGCAGAAAACCATGTAGTAGAAATAAGAGCAGTAGAATGCTCTCTCATAAGTGGACACACGACAGTGATCCAACAATGTAGTAGATTTTATACCTATTTTACGGTTACCTCTGGTCAGGCTCATGGTTTATGAAAACGTGCACAAGACCTTTTCAAGATAAATCCCATATCTTCTCCAAAAAATCCCACAAACCCCAAGCACACAATCCATGGAGGAAATATTAGGAAAATAAAATATCTCAAAACTCAACACTAGTCACACCGTGAACCCTAGAAAAAGGCATGGATCCTCAATGAACTAGATCAAAAACCAAACGTGAAAACCTGGGTGTGAAGGTTCCTCCATTAATTAAAACCATTCCACTATGGTGTAAAAAGTGGAGTGAGTTGGAATATAATCCCACAATACCATCAAATTATAATGAATTATTTATTAATATATTCACCTCCATGATTATAATGAAATTTATTTTTGTTTTTATAAATTGGATTCTATACTCCATTATTGAATTCTTTTAATTTCTCAAAATATCATAGCATATACCTCATTATGTAGAAATATCCATATCTACTCAAGTTATCAGTAAAATTAAGGTAGTATGAATACACACCTCTCATTTCTATTTTAAATCATCTAAACACTTCATTGTGTACCAATTCTCAAAAAAATTAGCTATTTTACCTTTCTAGAAAATTTTGGATTTGTAATTTTTCCTTGAAAGAAAGCAAGATCTCACTCAAAAAGGAAGATACCATGAAACACTAAACACGCGTGGAATTATCCAAATGATTTATATAGAGAGACAATTCTTCCCCACTAGACTATTTGATATCCACCTTAATAATAGGGTTTTATATCATATATTATTTTCATTCATGGTATTTTATAAAATGTAAGAATCTATACCATTCATGAAATCTAGGCTGATAAAAAGGTTATCCTTCTCTAGAATGGGTCAAAGTGATATTGTGGAAGTCATGTGAGTTTCCATTTATAAAATATATAAGAGAAAGTTTTTTATTAAATTATATGGATTATAATTTAGATAATAAATTTAATATAATTAATTAATCACAAACTATTTTATTGAAACCTAATATCCCTCAGCACTAGTATCATAATTAAACATCACATGGATATCCTAGTTGAAATGATCCATGTGTCCCTTATTCAAAACCCATATCGAGATCTGAAAAGCTACCTAAAGGAATTTTGGTAGTGATAACATTCCAAATAAATTATCTGATAGCTCAATGATCCTTGCAGTGGATTCCTTATTTCTAAAATGATAGATTTGGATTTCCTAAAAGCATTTACTACTAGTTTCAGTCTTGTGGATGTGATCAGTCATAATTAAATCTCTATTAATTTAACCCAAAAATGAAGAAATAAATTACCAAATAATTTAAATAACATAGAAAAAGGTTCTTTAGACACATTAAACTATGGTTCAATTTATACCCATGTAGTTGGAGGATGTACTGATCTAGTATTTTGTCTGATGTATTTTCTTTGTTATATATAAACTACCCATTTTAACTTATCACATAATTGTAAATATTAATTAGATATTACTTATGTGATTAAACATGACCAGATAATGTTTACAAATATTTTAATATTTATTTTACTTCAATCATTAATGCTTGATAATTAGTTTATTTAATGATTTAAATATCCAGAAGTAATTTAATATGAAACTAACATAAATAAAATAAATAATGTGGAATAACATGAGCTAATATATTGGTTGACTTATCTAGATATGATAAATCAAACATTGAACCAAGTAAATTAATAGGTAAAACCCAGCATGGTTGGATTTAAAGCCTTCCATTAGTGCAATAGTGTAACTCTTGAATTGGTTTTGTCTCATCTATGAACACAAAATACCACCACTCACTTGGGATCTATATCCATTGCATAATCATACTCACACCTAGGATAGTGGAACCATATAATTGGTTAATGAGGGTTTATATTAATGAAATAAAGGGAACATAGAACCTTAGACAATGAGATGAGAGGAATGAATCATTTTCCATTATTTGATTTAATAAATAATTACAAAAACAATGCAATAATTAATTAAATAACCCAATAACATATACATGATTCTATTAATCTCATGGACCTCAATATATATGAAATAAAAACAAAAAAAAATACTATAGATATCATTCACTACAATTCAATCATTGTAATTAAGATAAACATGCTTTAATTAACCCAATTAATTAATTATTTCCCATCATCTTAATGAACATTTGATGTCTATTAGATATAATAATCATAAAATAAATATGAAAATGAAACTAAATGACCAAAAATTAAACATACTACCATAAGATTAATTGAGTATTTGTTAATTCTAAAAACCTCACTACATAGATAACACATCTAATGTGAATAGTGTAATTCAATTTTGAATGAAAAAATAGGGAGAGATGGAATGACATATGAGTTGGAAGAGTAACTAAAACCCAAAAAAAGTATTAATAAGTAAAATATTATAAGATAAAGCATGAGGTACAACATGTTTTCCCCAATATGAAATACAATGTAAAGAGATCATAAAACCCCCTAAAAATCAAATGATTTTATATAAATTCACTTGAGATTTCAAATGAAAGCCTTGACATACCCTATCATCATTGAGAGAAGCCACTACATATGGACTCAAAACTCCTCATAAGCATTAATATACAATCGTCCAATCAACACAGGATCTATAATTCATTTGTTGAATCATAAAACTTGTATTTACTTCAACAGAAATAAAAACATAAAACAATTATGAGATCATCATTCATCGTAGAAGGATCCCCTAAATCATTAGTGGGGTGAGCCATAATTTTTAATTTGTACCCTCACTCTATGATAGCATAACTTCTGTTCAAAAACCTATTTTTGATAAATATCCATTAAAAAAATTATTAAAACTTTATGAACTAGAACATATCATATTTGAATCACAAAAAACAGTGTAAAAGAACCACAATATTGGTCCCATGAAACAAGAATTCAACTACTAATTAATGTGTTGTAAGCAATGTTCATCACAAGTCACTTTTCAAGATTGACATCCACAAACAATCTACACCAATAAGTATACCATAGAAAATAATTATAGTAAAAAATACCCTATTTTCATCCATAGTAATTAGAATCAACATTTTAAATTCCCATAAAATAAAATACATAGTAGAAAATCTATTATCTAGGTGAATGATGTCCATGTTTGTACACTCTATATTTCCACCAGGTCATGTATTCATTGAAATAGTTGGAATTTTATGCCTCCTCCTACAAATTTAGTTTCTATTGAATATAAAACAATTTATGGGGGTATATTCACTATGAATAAGATAAATATTCAATTCAATATAGTCATGAAAGATGTCAATATAGAGAAAATTACTAGTCTTGAAGTGTAGGGATTCCAAAAAAATCACACAATGAACAAGCATTTAATGAGTCTCAAATTGTTTTACATGATTTTTATTTAACGTCTATTTATTTATATCCACGATAAACACATAGGGACTTTTCTTTTAAATTGAATATATTACATAACATATAATAATGAGCTAACCACTGTGTGTTCTACTTTTCATGTATTCTTGTATACCGTCAGTTGATCAATTTGTTCTTTGGTTGTGAGTGTAAATGAGTCACGTGGAATGTAAACAAGATACATATTATAGATTTAATTAATAATAGGGGATTCCAATATCACATGGTGTTATACATCATATTCCATCACTTTATTAGCATACAGTTTTTCAATGAACCTTGTAAACTACATGAACAATCTTCCAGCTACATATTATGTGGTCCAATAGTATGTGTTCCTCGCTATCCTGGTTGACATGCATGGTGAATTAAATTGTCTTTATTCCATTATGTACCAATTTTATTTTTTCCCATCACACATATAGTTTTAGTGAACATGGGTACACTACATGTACTTTTGGTCACACATTATGTATCATGTGTACCTGACAGAATCCTTAGTACATCCCAATAAAATCTATGATCATACATAATTTATTATTAACCAATTTAAATAATATTTGACTTTATTAAAATGAATTAATAATTCAAAAACATGTTAATTAATCTATATATTAAATAATTAATACACTAGAACTAAATATCTATAAATAATTTCATATATCCATTCATTGAATTAATTTTTTTATAAATTATTATTTAACCACTATGATAACATAATAAGTCTTCAGAGCATAGAGAATGTGGTTGGGCCCATTCCAAATAAAATTCATCTATCAATTTTTTTTATTTCCAATGGAAACTAGATAGTAATCTTATCCTATAATCCATGAAGAGTTGTCCTTTTCGTATATAATTTATAACTATGTTATTTAATTATGTAATTATTTTTTATTGAAATATTTATTCATCTTCGAATCAATAGACCGCTGATTTTTCATCATATTTTCATGAGAAAAAGGAAGGGTATATTCCCTCTAGTGATGATACACATGATCTCCATGAAATATCGATCATCCTTGTATAAATGTATGGGTTCTAGTAATAATGAATCTATTGTTTGATATGATCGATGTGGATAAATATTGAAGCCTTTGATTGAGAATGAATTCTATCTAGTGGAGGAGGATACATAATAATTGTCATAAAGGAATTTTAAGGATGGATTACTCTATGGATTAATGGAATTATCTCTTGAAATCATTATCCAATCTGAAAAAATATTGCTCTGAGGCATGAAAAAAATTTCATAACCGGGTTTATATAGTGAAATGATTAAAAAATAAAAAATTACAGAAGGTATCTTATTATTTTTTAAATTACATGTGAACCACATGACTAAATAATAATATTATTATCATTTATGTGAAATATTATGAATTCCTGGATGAAATAAATATTATATTTCTTGAATAAATAAATTATCATCTATTCAAAATATAATTAATATGACATTTCTAATTGGACCATTAAACTCGATCTTCCAAACATATTGAATATTTATTGGTTCTTAAATAATGATTATTTTTTTAATAAAATGAATACTACATTATTATTCCATAATAAATATATTAATGTTATATTCATTTAAAATAGGGAATATATATTAACTAAATTTACATTTAACTAAGTAAACTAATATTTTATACCATTTTGAATACACAAAAATAGATAAATATTTCTATATTCGTGTTATGACAACCCTGCTTTTTATTACAACTTAAACATGCTTTATTACATAAAACTTCACTTGATACAACAAAAAGGATCGAGAGGTTTAGTGCCTTTGGGGCTTAGGATCATTACATAAAGACTTTAAACTTGAAATACAACATCTTTATTGAAAACTTCCTTTACATGACCACTACATTCCTTCGTACTTAGCATTGCATGGGATAACCTGAGGACATGCATAAGAAAAGGGTGAGCTATAAAGCCCAGTAAGGGAGTACACAATGAATAACATGAGGAGTACAATACATGTTAGGAAATAGGCATATCAATAGAGTATAAGAAAAACATGAACATAAAGTCATGATAAAGCATGATAATCATAACATGGAAATGTGGCAACAACACTTAACATTGAATTAGCATGAGCCAAGGCTCATTGCACATGGAGCATGAGTAAACCCTCATTGCACTTGAAGCACGAGTAAACACTCGTTTCACTTGAATTAGCATGATTCAACACTCATTGCACATGAAGTATCATGATACTATACTTTACCCAATGCATTGGAGCGCTATAAAGGGTGCACCCTTCTTAAACATTTCATTTCATGCATAAGTGTGCCACATGGATCATAAAACAGGGATTCATAAAACATAATCATTTCTTCCACGATAAAGGAATGTGGAATTCATACATGAAAATTTATAATCAATATGTAAATGTGCATAAAGGTGAATACCCTTGATGGAGAAATGGGCATGATATTCACTACACAAAGACATTGGCTTAGAAAATCGGTGCGATTTCGGCAGCGTAACGGCGTGACATAAGAATTCATAAAAAAGGTTGATGAGAGAGAAAGGGGTTCTTCATCATATTTAAATGTAATGGACAGTAAGGATATCATATATATACATGTCCCAACAATAGAAATGGAATTTAGATTCATGATACAAAAGTATTCCTTGAATGTAAAAGAAGAGAGAGAAGTTCCTTTCGGAATTTCGGCATAGTAACGGGTATACATGGGAGGCATTTAATGAGAGAGAAAGGGTTCTCCCATCATTAAAACAATAATAGGACCGTATGGGGGAGGTGCAAAACCATACCCCAACATTCATAATTGAAATAAAAAGGGCAATACAACTTAAAGAAAATTGACAAAAAAAATGAGAAAGGAAGAAAACCCCTTACTTAGATGTGTGCTTCCAAAGGCTAGAGAGTGGCTTGTGAGAGGCTTCTTGGGAGCTTGGGGCACCTTGGGAGGATTCTAGAGAGAGTAGGGCAGATGTTGGACGAACTTAAAGGGCTTTGAGGGAGGAGGAAGTGGGAGATTGGGTGGGTTTATATAGGAAAGGTGAGAGAATTCTTTATTATTTAGGTTTGGGACCCCTTATATTAAAATAATCCAAACCACAAACCATCCCATGGTATTTGCCCATGGTTTCTGGAAAAGGAAATAGGAAAACAATATTTTACAAGTCCAAGGTCCGAAATTATTAAAAAATTAGGGTTTCTTATGTGGAGGTGAGTCACACTCCCATGGAAATTAATTTAAAAAGGCAAAGTGTTGAATAAGTCTTGAGGGCTCCATTAATGCTTTGAAAAGTAAGTCAAACAAATTCAAAACCTCATTATTTTAATGATAAAACACATATTGGCAGAACCTAAGGATTATGGTATTTTATTACATCACCATTGGGTCATTATGATGTCATAAAACACATTATATATTTAAATGGTATTTAATTTTTACCCAAAAATTTGACTGTCTCAGAAAATTATGAAAAATTCACCGTTGGATAATTTCGACGTCCTGATTCCAAAAATAATATTTATTTTATCTAAATAATTTTCTAAATATGTGAATTTTCACTTTTAAAATTAAAACCGACATTTTTAAAAAAATTCACGGGTTTTGACAGAAATGGCTTTCAAACCTTATTAAAAAATTTAATTGCATTCATAAAATTATAAGATCATTTATATTTAATAAAAATTAATTTAGTATTAATAATAATATTCTATTAAAAATTGTTTAATTCAAAAATCCTTTAATTCAATAAAATATAATTCTTAATTAAATAATAACTAAAAACACCATTTGTACTTTAAAAACTAATTACAATGTATCAAAAAAATTATACAAAAAAATAATGTACATGAACATGGTGCTACTTATTTTTACATAACCCCTTAAAATAGCCGCATAAGACCTAAGGGTAAGGTGTGCGATGGTGACAGACTATTGGGGATGCTCGGATAACATCGCTCGAGTGGTAATCTCTATCAACTTCCATTTTTCCCGTAGACGATCACGTTCGAGCTTGACTTGATGAAGCTCAGCTTGGGCTTGGTCAATGGAAAAGCCCAAAGACGCCACCTCTTTTCCGAGCTCCGAAAAATGGGCTTCGTAAGGGGCAATTCTACTGGATGAGGTCATCGCTTCCTTTGTCTGAGTAGAAATGGTTTCGTTAAAGCCTTATATTTATACTACTCAGATGATCACTTTTAAAGGGCTATAAAAGTAACGGTCACAAATATTAACATAAAACTAAAGAAGATGATATCTTATAAAAAAATTTTCATAAAGAAACATTTAACTGGATCAAGAGGGATTTTCCATTAATGAAACTTTGGGTCGTTACAACATTCCCCCCTTAAGAAATTTCTCCCTTGAAATTTTCCTTTTTCCACACTAAAACAAATGTGGGTAACTTAGCTTCATCATATCCTCCAACTCCCATGTTGCTTCTTCAAACTTGTGGTTTCTCCACAACACCTTGACAAGGGGCATTGTCTTATTTCGTAGAACTTGTTCTCTACGATCTAAGATCTTCACTGGTTGCTCCTCATAAGAAAGATCATCTTCTAATTGTACCACCTCGGAAGAGAGTACATGTGAAGGGTCTGGTATGTACTTCCTTAAGAGGGATACATGGAAGACATCATGCACCTTGGCCATAGTAGGTGGAAGTGCTAGTCGATAGGCCACAGCCCCAACACGATCAAGAATCTCGAAGGGGCCGATGTACCTTGGACTTAACTTCCCTTTCTTTCCAAACCTCATGACCTTCTTCCACGGAGATATGCGTAAAAACACCATGTCTCCGACTTTAAACTCAAGGTCTCGTCGACGATTATCTGCATAACTCTTCTGTCGGCTCTGGGCTGCCTTGATATGCTGCTGAATGGTTTTCACCTTCTCCACCATTTCTTCGACCATTTCTGGTCCAAGCAGCTTACGTTCACCGACCTCATCCCAACATGCTGGTGTTCTACACCTTTTCACATACAGGGCTTCATATGGTGCCATTTGGATGCTCGAGTGGAAACTATTATTATAAGAGAACTCAACTAGAGGAAGATGTTGATCCCATCCTCCTTTAAAGTCCATTGAGCACGCTCTCAACATATCCTCAAGTGTTTGGATAGTCCGCTCGGATTGGCCATCAGTTTGAGGATGATAGGCCGTACTGAAGTTCAGTTCAGTATTCAGAGCATGTTGAAGACTCTTCCAAAACATAGAGGTAAATCTTGGATCTCGGTCAGACACAATAGATAGTGGTACTCCATGCAACTGTACCACTTCCCTGATATATATCTGTGCCAGTTGATCCAAAGAGAAATCCTCTCGAATAACAATGAAGTGTGCAGTCTTTGTAAGACGATCCACAACAACCCAGATTGCATTGTTGCCTTTGGATGTCCTTGGAAGTCCAGTGACGAAGTCCATGGTGATGTTCTCCCATTTCCATTCAGGTATGGGCAATGGTTGCATCATCCCCTTAGACTTCTGCCTCTCTGCCTTCACTTGCCGACACACCAGGCACTTTGATGTATATTCAGTGATCTCCTTCTTCATATTATCCCACCAAAAGTTTTCTCGGAGATCTCGATACATCTTTGTGCTCCCTGGGTGAATAGAAAAGTTTGAACTATGTGCATCATCCAAAAGTTCCTTCTTCAGCTCCGAACTTGATGGAACACATAGTCTTTTCCCAAACCGCACAATTCCTTCTTCATTAACATTAAACTCTGAGGATTTTCCCGTTTTGATAGCTTCCACTTTTTCTTGGATTCCCGCATCATCCTTTTGAGCATCCTTTAACCTTTCCAAAAGAGATGGTTGAGCAATCATTTGTGAAAGGATTGATGATGTTCCCTTCTTTATGATTCCCATGTCCATCTCCATCAAGTCTTAGAAGATTGGGTCCTTCTCAATTCTCATCATTGATAGAATTGCTGGATCCTTTCTACTTAGGGAATCCGCCACCTTGTTCGCCTTCCCAGGGTGGTAATGTATTGAACAGTCATAATCCTTGATGAGCTCTATCCATCTTCTCTGGCGCATATTAAGCTCTTTCTGTGTGAATATATATTTAAGACTCTTGTGGTCAGTATATATCTCACATTTCTCTCCATAGAGATAATGCCGCCAGATTTTCAAGGCAAAGATCACCGCCGCCAACTCCAGATCATGCGTTGGATAGTTTCGCTCATGGATTTTCAACTTCCTTGAGGCATAGGATATCACTTTATCATTCTGCATCAGTACACATCCTAATCCCTTCTTCGAAGCATCACTGAATACCACAAAAAGCTCCCCACTTGTGGGTAAAGTGAGCACAGGTGCAGTGATAAGCCTCCTTTTCAACTCTTTGAAGCTTTCTTCGCATTCATCACTCCAAGAAAACTTTACTCCCTTTCGAGTTAGCTTGGTAAGAGGGTTGGACAATCGTGAGAAATTTCTCACAAATCGTCGATAATATCCAGCTAACCCCAAGAAGCTACGGATATCAGTTACCGATGTTGGCCTCGGCCATCCCTCAATTGCATCTGTTTTGGAGGGGTCCACAGATATCCCATTGCTTTTGATGATATGACCCTAGAATGAGACTTCATTCAACCAAAACTCACACTTACTGTACTTTGCATAGAGATTCTCCTTGCGCAAAGTCTCTAGTACAGTTTTTAAATGCTCCTCATGGTCCTCCTTGGTTTTGGAGTATATTAGAATATCATCTATAAAGACTACCACAAATTTGTCTAGGTAATCTCTAAAGACTCTATTCATCAAGTCCATGAATATTGCTGGAGCATTGGTGAGTCCGAAAGGCATTACTATGAATTCATAGTGCTCGTACCTTGTACGAAAAGCAGTCTTGGGGATATCTTCCTTCTTCACCCTTACTTGATAATATCACGACCGCAAGTCGACCATGGAGAAGTATTGAGCTCCACACAGCTGATCAAACAAGTCATTGATTCTTGGGAGAGGATACTTGTTCTTTATTGTGATTTTGTTAAGTTCAAGATAATCGATGCAAAGCCGCATTGACCCATCCTTCTTCTTGACGAAGAGGACTGGTGCACCCCATGGTGATGCACTTGGGCGTATAAACCCTTTATCCAGATTCACCTGTAGTTGTTTCTTCAGCTCTTCAAGCTCCACAACAGCCATTCTATATGGAGTCTTGGATATTGGTAGCGCCCCAGGTATAAGCTCAATTGAGAACTCAACATATCTTCTTGGAGGAAGACCAGGAAGTTCCTCGGGAAATACTTCAGCGAATTCCCTCACAATAGGCATTTCATCAAGGGTGGTTTCTTCCTTGGACTTAATCATCTGAGCCAGATATTCATGCTAATAAGACAGTAATATCCATGCTTGAGATGATGGAGCTAAAGGAGATTCATCTTCCCCCTGACACTTGTAAAGAATCGGGGGTCGATTCTCCATATGGAGTGTGATTTCCCTCTCCCGACAATTTATGTTGGCTCTATATAAGGAAAGCCAATCCATGCCAAGAATTGCATCAAATTCCACCAAAGGGAGTATGAAGAGGTTGGCTGGGAAATTCAATCCACATATTATAATAGGGGAGGACTTATACTCATGGGATGCAATGATTGTCCGATTTGCCGTACTCACCGACATCTTTACTTCCATGATTTGTGGTGGTGCAGGGATTGTTCTACTAAACTTTTGAGATATAAAATAATGCGTAGAACCTGAATCAAAAAATACGTTCGCTATTATTGAATGAATAACTACCGTACCTGTCACCACTTCGTTGTTGGGGTTCACTTTGGCAGAAGTGATGGCAAAAGCTCTTCCTTACTGTCTTGGAGGTTGTTGATTGCCTCCGATAACCCTTGGATTAGGGCACTGATTCGCAAAATGACCCGGTTCTTTGCATTTGAAGCATTGAACAACGCGTTGAGGTTCGAACGGAGTGTTCCTCTCCCCTGTTGTAGCCGCGGGTCCTTCTTGCTGACAGGTAACAGCTAGGTGCCCTTCTCTTCCACACTTGAAGCATTTTCTTGTCCCCCTAAGGCAATTTCCAGGGTGCTTCTTTCCACACTTTTGGCAAGTGGGGTGCTGGAATTTCTTAGCGCCGTTGGATTTATCCATCGGACCACCAGCATTGAATTCCACCTTACGCTTCTTGTCTCCATGATACCCCTGTGATTCTCCGATCTCCATTTCAACCTTGAGGGCAAATCGGACAATTTCCTCATAGCTGTCGAAGTCATGGATCGCTAATGCTTTCCGCAAGCTAGGCTTCAGCCCACCAAAGAAGCGGTCAACCATGCATTCGGGGGTAACGACAAAGCCGGAAGCGTATCGTGCAAGCCTTGTGAAGTTTTCCTCATACGCTCCCACAGATTCTTCATCTTTCTATTTGAGGGAATGGAAGTCCCTTTCCATCTTAAGATGGAGGGTGCGTGGAAAATATTTATTGAAAAACATATTTCGGAATACCTTCCATTCCAAAGCCTCGATCTCCTCCTCAGGCTTCGTATTTTTGATCAATGTCCACCATTGATCAGCTTCACCCTCCATACGATAATCCGCCAGGAGAACCTTCTCTTTTTCAGAGCTTTGGAGGATGGAGAATATCTTTTCAATGGAGTTGATCCATTGTTCAGAAATCGTGGGATCAGATGATCCACTAAAAGTAGGAGGCCTTTGTCTCCTGAAGCTTTCAATAGCGACTTGTTCTTTCTTAGGGGGGGTTGAACGTTCCTCTTGACCATTGTTTCTATTAAAAACATGAGTTAGCTGAGAGAGAAGCATGATAATGTTCGTGATTCCCGCTCCCATTGGATTGGGCATCTCATAAGTACAATCATCACACTGATCTTCACAACAGTTGTTAGCCTGAGTTCTCCTATTACCGGCCATTGGCTGGAATAAAAGGAAAGTTAGGGGTAACACATAAAGGGTAATCTAAAGACAAAATATGATGACTTATAAATAAACTTTAATCTCTTTAACTCATGAGTCTATAGGATTCAATCCAGGCTTTTCATGATCTTCCTTCTAACATATATTCTTAGGGGAATTTTTCTCTTAATAAGGGTTTATAATAAGATTGTGAATTTATCAAAACATACCCCCCGGGAGTGTCGTAACCAAGAGTGCAGCAAGGCCTGTTGTCGTGCACCAGTTCCCGTTCGAGTCTAGCTCAAAGCGGTGTTTTCGGGTTTTACCCCTAGGATACATCTGTGCTAGAGCCGCCTCTACCTGCTCGTATCCAGACAGGGATGTATTTGTTTGATAAAACACTTACTTATTATTTACCAAAACTTAGGGATGTTTTTATTATGCTTAGTCTTGTATATAAGGCTTTACTAGGGTTTCCTAATCCCAAAAATAACTAAACCTATCCTTTGATACCAACTATGACAACCCTGCTTTTTATTACAACTTAAACATGCTTTATTACATAAAACATCACTTGATACAACAAAAAGGATCGAGAGGTTTATTGTATTTGGGTCTTAGGATCATTACATAAAGACTTTAAACTTGAAATACAACATCTTTATTGAAAACTTCCTTTACATGACCACTACATTCCTTCGTACTTATCATTGCATGGGATAACCTGAGGACACGCATAAGAAAAGGGTGAGCTATAAAGCCCAGTAAGGGAGTACACAATGAATAACATGAGGAGTACAATACATGTTAGGCAATAGGCATATCAATAGAGCATAAGAAAAACATGAACATAAATGCATGATAAAGCATGATAACCATAACATGGAAATGTGGCAACAACACTTAACATTGAATTAGCATGAGCCAAGGCTCATTGCACATGGAGAATGAGTAAACCCTCATTTCACTTGAAGCACGAGTAAACCCTCGTTGCACTTGAATTAGAATGAGTCAACAGTCATTGCACATGACATATCATGATACTATACTTTACCCAATGCATTGTAGCGCTATAAAGGGTGCACCTTTCTTAAAAATTTCATTTCATGCATAAGTGTGCCACATGGATCATAAAACATGGATTCATAAAACATAATCATTTCTTCCACGATAAAGGAATGTGGAATTCATACATGAAACTTTATAATCAATATGTAAATGTGCATAAAGGTGAATACCCTTGATGGAGAAATGGGCATGGTATTCACTACACAAAGACATTGGCTTAGAAAATCGGTGCGATTTCGGCAGCGTAACGGCGTGACATAAGAATTCATAAAAAAAGGTTGATGAGAGAGAAAGGGGTTCCTCATCATATTTACATGTAATGGACAGTAAGGATATCATATATATACATGTCCCAACAATAGAAATGGAATTTAGATTCATGATACAAAAGTATTGCTTGAATGTAAAAGAAGAGAGAGAAGTTCCTTTCGGAATTTCGGCATAGTAACGGGTGTACATGGGAGGCATTTAATGAGAGATAAAGGGTTCTCCCATAATTCAAAAAATAAGAGGACAGTACGGGGGAGGTGAGAAACCATACCCCAACATTCATAATTGAAATAAAAAAGGCAATACAACTTAAAGAAAATTGACAAAAAATGTGAAAGGAAGAAAACCCCTTACTTGGAAGTGTGCTTCCAAAGGCTAGAGAGAGGCTTGTGAGAGGATTCTTGGGAGCTTGGGGCACCTTGGGAGGATTCTAGAGAGAGTAGGGCATAGGTTGGACAAACTTCAAGGGATTTGAGTGAGGAGGAAGTTGGAGCTTGGGTGGGTTTATATAGGAAAGGTGAGAGAATTCTTTATTATTTAGGTTTGGGACCCCTTATATTAAAATAATCCAAACCACAAACCATCCCATGGTATTTGCCCATGGTTTCTGGAAAAGGAAAGAGGAAAACAATATTTTAAAAGTCCAAGCTCCGAACTTTTTAAAAAATTAGGGTTGCTTATGTGGAGGTGAGTCACACTCCCATGGAAATTAATTTAAAAAGGCAAAGTGTTGAATAAGTCTTGAGGGCTCCATTAATGCTTTGAAAAGTAAGTCAAACAAACCCAAAACCTCATTATTTTAATGATAAAACACATATTGTCCGAACATAAGGATTATGGTATTTTATTACATCACCATTGGGTCATTATGATGTCATAAAACACATTATATATTTAAATGGTATTTAATTTTTACCCAAAAATTTGACTGTATCAGAAAATTATGAAAAATTCACCGTTGGATAATTTCAACGTCCTGATTCCAAAAATAATATTTATTTTATCTAAATAATTTTCTAAATATTTGAATTTTCACTTTTAAAATAAAAACCGACATTTATAAAAAAATTCATGGGTTTTGGCAGAAATGGATTTCAAACCTTAATAAAAATTTTAATTGCATTCATAAATTATAAGATCATTTATATTTAATAAAAATTAATTTATTATTAATAATAATATTCTATTTAAATATTATTTAATTCAAAAATCCTTTAATTCAATAAAATATAATTCTTAATTAAATAATAACTAAAAACACCATTTGTACTTTAAAAACTAATTAGAATGTATCAAAAAAATTATACAAAAAAATAATGTACATGAACATGGTGCTAATTATTTGTTACATAACCCCTTAAAATAGCCTCATAAGACCTAAGGGTAAGGTGTGCGATGGTGACAAACTCTTGGGGCTGCTCAGATAACATCGCTCGAGTGGTAATCTCTATCAACTTCCATTTTTCCCGTAGACGATCACGTTCGAGCTTGACTTGATGAAGCTCAGCTTGGGCTTGGTCAAGGGCAAAGCCCAAAGACGCCACCTCTTTTCCGAGCTCTGACAAATGGGCTTCGTAAGGGGAAATTCTACTGGATGAGGCCATCGCTTCCTTTGTTTGATTAGAAATGGTTTCGTTAAAGCCTTATATTTATACTACTTAGATGATCACTGTTCAATGGCTATAAAAGTAACGGTCACAAAACTTAACATAAAACTAAAGAAGTTGACATCTTATAAAAAAACATTTTTCATAAAGAAACATTTAACTGGATCAAGAGGGATTTTCCATTAATGAAACTTTGGGTCGTTACACGTGTAATGAAAAAATAATTACATACTAAATAAATATTTATTAAATATCATTTTCACATCATTATTATCTATAATTGATTTTTATTTAATATATTAAATCCAAAAACATAAATAATTATTAAATAATAAATTGGAAAAATTGTTATCCAACATGTTAAATAAATATAAATTTTAATTGAGGTTACTGATAAACTTACTATGTGACCCCCTAGGCCCTTTATTATTGGAATTATGCTACAATGCCTAAATTATAAGGTTACCATCTAGAAACATGTTAATTCTTCCATAGATAATGAATTTATTTTCCCAATGAAGTGTAACCTCAAACAAATGTACTCTATTTAATATAATTCGTTAATCTCGATATCTCTAATCAAACAGATTTCTTGCTTATATCATTAACCTATATGTTCATTGTATCTTTCATTGAAATTTTAGAAAAGAACTTTCCTACAACACTACCATGAATATGTAAATAATAAATAAATTATATTCCCATAAAATGGATGAATATATCAGCTTCCATTACAGAATACAAGGGATAAATATTTTCTCAAGTTATTCATTAATACAATGTCACTCATTACACACCCAACATATCCTACCTCACCGCATGCATATGTCATCATATTTTTTATCAATACATCATTGTACATAACTTATAAAATTTATTAAAACTAATCTTATTTTCTATAGATCATTACTGACGTCCTAATATTGGAATATCCAATGAAACATATAATTTCTTACTTCCCCTTAGATGTTCATGTTCTAATAATATCTTGCACTAGAGATTATCTAGAGCATACACCCTAAAAAAGTGTATCAGAGCCCTATGATTCTATACCTCTGACAGAACTTATCATTTTTTCCTATTAAATGAAATATTTTCCCTATATATATATATATTATTTAATAATACATTCATGGATATTTTATGTTATCATCATATTATGGAACTATTATTTCCTTTCGATACAATGAGTACACTTAAGACATTATCATATACATTATTAGGATGAAGAAAAATACTTATCTGATAATATATCATATAAATATTCAAATATAGGATTTCATGTAACCATAATGTATAAATAATATGGTTATTCTCCCATAAATCTAATAAAAAAATCCTCAAGTTGTTTTATTATAAGATCAAAAATTTCTACCACCTTCCGTATGTTTAATATTGTACTTTATAGAGTAATGAAATTATTATAAATTATGATTATCACATCAATCTTCATACTTAAAATTCTAGGTTTGGAAAAAATGATTACAATTTTGGAAATTCCAAGGACAGTTCAATCTCCCATTTGTTTTTTCTCATACCATGAAACTCATCCTCAAACATTTATTTAAGAGACAGTATTTCACAACCTTTGTCATAAAAAACATCCCAACAAAAAAATAATGTTTAGAGTACTATTTTAGAGAGAAAAGCATCCCTTTTAGATAAGTAATAATTTTTTATTGTGAAAAATATCAAATCCCCAATTTGGTGGGAACATACTCCTTCAAAGATCACCACATTTTGATTTTAAAAACCACTTCTAGAAAAAATAGAAGATGTACCTTCCTTCATATGATTTGATCTATGTGGGTTTAGTGCTTCCCAAAGATTCAATGATGTTTTGGGGACTGGAAATATATCCTTAAGGAATTCCTTGGTGAAAATATCAACTAGATGGTTATGTGCGGGAAAAAATAACAACTCCATGTCTCAATCATCCACCTTCAATTTAATAAAATGGTTTCTAATATCAATATTATTGGACGTTTTCTGTTTTCATCAACTATCCAATTTTACCTAAAATATCAACAACCTAAAAAAGTCCTGACTTTGTAGGAATGGTGTTCCTAATCCCCATGATCTAGTGATATTTTTTTAGGCTTTAATAACTACCTTGGGAATGATTTTTCAATAAAGAACCAAAAAAGGATATAAATAAAAATAATATGCATGTATTCCAAAAACAATATAGTACTATATAGATACAATCATGAGGAAAAAAATTCCAATATACATTAAAACATAAAAAAGTACTATAAAAATAAAGAACCAAACACTGTGTGACATGATTTCATATCCAAAATATCACACCAGGTTAATGAAAAATCTATCCACATCCATGTGTTCTAATCACATTATCTACATTAGTTATAACAACATCCACATAGACTAAAATTTTTATTTAGGTATTGAGAAGGAGACCCATGTGATATCCCACTAGGGGTTTAGAATAATCCATCATAGCATAAACCAATTACACATAGGTAATTCAAAATAAGTAATGATAATCTATTTAACATAAAGCAATGATTAATCACCCCTCTCAAAATATAGTAAAACATGATAAAAAATTGGTTTTATTGAATCATTCCAGTACACGTAACATTATGGTATTTCAAATACAACCATTAAAAAAACTATCACATGAGTAAAAATAATTGTAGAATAATGAGGAACGTCTTTATATTATAGTGATTTGTATGGAACATGGTGTGAAAATTACTCAGGTATAATTGGTCTAGGTTGAGTGATTTTATCCATCATGATAGATACCTACCACATCATTAATCACATATCGATTTAGAAATTAAAAAAATACAAGGAAATTTCATCATTGAAATAGAAAAATTTATTCTTTTAATCCATTTTTAAAAACAACATCAAAGGGGAATTCCATTTTAAAACAATATTAAAAACCATCATTATTTATCAAATCAGGTTTCATTCATTAAAAAATTTAATAAAATAATTTCAAAGAGAAAGAAATAATGTTAAGAAGATAAATCCAAGTAATGAATATAACTACATTGCGACACTTAGAATTAAAAAACCCAGAGTGTACTAAAATCCAAGACGATCTAAGTGCCTTTTGAATCAAGCTGACATCCCAGAAATTTAATCCCCAATCAAAATATCCAAATTCACCAATCTATAATGAAGAAGAAAAAATAGTTCACATAGCACCACAATTCTCGATTAGTTCCCAATAAATATTGAATATCAAATATAGACCACTCAGCTCCGTAGTTTATCTATGAAGAATTGGAATAGAATATTGAACCCAAAAATTCACACCGTTTAAAAAATTGAAATTTAGGAAGAAAGATGCGTAATTAAGGAAATAAATAGATACAAGATTAAAATGAAGTTCAAATTACTGATGAATGAACATAGGATAAATCATTTCTTTAATAAGATAGTGGAATTGAGTTAAGAGAGAGAAAAACACCCCAAAAGAGTCTCCAAGTCAAATTAGATTAATTAAGGTCAAATGGGATTAAATTAGAATAAAAATGGGAATATCTAGTACGTGAAAAATGATACCACACCAGTCACATTAACATAATATAATGTCACCACCCGTGAACTAGTAGCGGCCATTGGGGAACCGGTGGAGGTCATCAATTGAGATGTAGCTTCTAATGATGATAATAAGTGTTAGGTTAGGCTATCGTCTAGCAGGTAGTGAAAATATGAAATCCTTCATCACTATACACTTCATCTGCTAGAATAAGGTCTTCCATAAAAAAGACAATGGGATTCCTATAGGGAATCTCCCTCATCAAACATTCCTCAAATTATCTAGTTTCCTGCACTAGCGAAATGGTGGAATACTTATAGACATTACACCTATATGTTCTATTCCACAATATAAAAAAACTCCCAAGCACACTCCTGACTCATTTTACAGAAAAAATCTACCAAAAACACAAGGATACAAGGAATAACTATAGTGATAAAATAATACCAAATGAGTATGGAATCATATCAAAATATCAGAGTGATGTTATAGTCATCCCCGCCATATTTTCTCACTATAATGTTAGGTCATTAATGTTTTGAATACAATGTGTTAATTACACTACTCTCTCTTCAATTAATCAAATTCACATGTCTCATGAGAATCAGAACAGTGATATCACTACACTCAATCCAAAGGAATAAAATTATAATGTAAAACATTCACATGAGAATAAATAACCCAAAGAATTTGTTTAGTCAAAGTGAAAAATAGGATCTATATCAATGTATTACCAATTTAGAACAAGGGATAGGTTCGGTTGATACATTTTTATTTATACCACATTGAAAAAAATCATGGATCAAAATAAACTATATTGTTAAATCCATGGGATAAGACACTTTTAAAAGGCATAACATGATCTCTAATAGTCGCATATAATTTGGAAAGATCTTACCTTACTCTCTAATCAATTGGTCACCCAACTAGGGAAATACATTCAAGATCCCCTAATCACTAATTGAGAACTCCAAAGGTTGAAAATAATGATATTTATTATAAATTTATATTCTTTGATCCATCAAATAAATAAAATTAAATAACCCGATATTTGTCATTTTATTCTAACCAAACCTCATCCCAACTGAGGAAGCTTCACCAACCTCAGTCGAACATAGAGGATAGCTATACGATCATGTATACAAATCCTAAATAGATTCATTTCAGATCTCTGAATAGAAACTAATTTTATAAGAAAATTCAAACCACCCAATATAGTTATTCAATGAACCATCTAAATTCAATAGACATTCATAGAAAATATTATCTAGAGCATGCCTCAATTGGCTTACATGAACTTATTCGGTCATAGACTACACAATAATTTCATCCACAAACACCAAGAGAATAGTGTTTAGGTACTAATGGAATATTACATTTTTCAATTCCATAAAGCCTGTAGGGGTGTTAGTTATGCCAAATTAAATAAAAAAGGTTCATGAAATGGCCATACATCCACCAGAATATTGTCTTAGCAATTTTTGACTCATCATTTTTGAGACAATTGTAACCAAACTGAAGATCAATTTGAGAATACTAATTTTTCCTTTCAAATGGTCAATCAAAACATCAATAAAAGAAAATGGATTTTTTATTTGGTCTGTTACTCAATTGTGATTTCAAGAATAAATTCACACATGAAGATACAAGTTACCAATCTTGTATAAAACGATAGGGGATACCCGAGCTGAAAAAATGGTAATATAAAGAACTTGGACCTTAAGATATCCAACTGAATTTTTTGATTCATTCAACTTAATCAGATCCATGAAAAAATATGGAATATATTTCAGTTCAATATGTGGAACTAATTAAATCAAAAACATCACATATTTATTTAAAGGAGAACCTAAGAATTCATCTATAAACACTTCAGGAATCTCGCTGAGTACTATAGTAAGGTTAACAATATTTGAATCATATTCCAATACATTGAAAGACAATAGAAATTACATAAAATGATATGGAAAATATGTCCTCACCTAATAAGTCCTTGGATCCATTTCTCTATAAAACACATGGGAGCTCTTATAATAAGAGGTGAAGGGCATCCATCTTTGGTAACAGTAAATTTAATACTTGTTATTGATCAACCAATCCATCCGGATAAAAACATCAATTAGGTATTATTACTAAATCATCAAATCTAGTACCATATCCACATCTCACATAGATAAAGTTCATGGGGGACATTGAAGACCTTTATCCATATCTTTTCTAGGGTCATTTCCAATCCCATAATGAATGACATGAATTTCTTTGTAATTTTTTAAAAATACATCATACATCTCTATACAATGGGTTTGGAGGAACTTGTATAAACTAGAGAAATCCGGTAGGTATAAGAAACAGAAATGGTACCTCTCATAGTAATATTACAAACATCAATCTCAATTTAAAACTCATTATATATCTTTAACTTCTCCATTATGAAGGCCTATGACTAGATCCTTATGGTTCATGAAGCATCTGAATACCCTACGTATTCTTTAGGTTCCAATAATTCTATACTAGTATGAGGAATAGATAAATCCACTCAAAAAAACTATAGGTGGAAATGGTTACCATATGACTTTTAGGCCTTATGAGTCACATGGAAAATTCATTTCATGTTTCTCATCAAGAAACACATGTAACATGAGAGGAAACATAACAATGATCGTGGAATAAGAAGAGATGTGTGAGAAGTTCTATCACTATTTCCATTATAGAACTCACTCTACTTCCTCTTACCCATGAATACAACACAGTAGCTACAACCATATGAAGGAGAGACTCTAGTAAATCATGTATTAACCCTAAAGTCAATATCTTCAATTATGTACCAATCCATGACTCTATCATAGGTGTTTAACATTAAGGAAAATATGTACGACAAGATATGGTATCTATGATAAATTTGAAACCTATAATTCTTTATCTTATTGTTAGAACATCCTCAAAGGAAAACCTAGATAGCTAATACAAATAGATAGAATAATCCTCCACAAAACAATTTCTTCGCATAATCATGAGAAACTCAATGAATTTATCTACGTCAAAAGATTCAAGGAACAATTTCTTCATGAAAATGTCCAATATGCCTTTCCACTCTAACCCAAATTTCTACTAAGCCAAAATATCTGAGACCCCCTCCATATACATAGACATTATATCAGTAAAATAGTTTAGTACACTATGACAGAGTAAGGAGATATTTAAATTCAATGTGACCATATGGTTTTAACAAACAATCATATATCTCCTTAGGGTAATTTTACCCTAGACGGATTATGGATTCTATATAATAAATTCTTGATCTGGAAACCTATCCTTATTCTTTCATGGTTCCACCTCTCCATCTTGGAAAAAGGTACTTCTGACACATTGGTTTATAGCTCAGACACTTCTCATCATCAAATCGATCAAATTATCATAAATTGGAGGGTTTCACTACCATGAATCCTCAGTAACAACCTCATTTGGAACCAATATAATTCTTATAGGGAGCATCGTACTAAAAATAAAAAGTAGGGAAACAAGATAACATAAGATTTAAGAATCTAATCCAAGAAACAAGAAAAAGAAATACTATAATTAAAACTCCCCAAATCCTAAAGGACACAATCCCCAATAACTCATGGTAATGTTAGGCTCACAATAATTATACCAGATCAGGAAATCCATTGAAAATTTCCCCTTAAGTCCCCGCATTCCACTATCTTGTCTACTAGTACATCCAGTTTTTTTACTGATGATGTAGATGAATAAAACAAACACTACCAAATTTTCAGGAACTGAACCTGGTTCTCCAAACCATCCATAATATGAACTACTCCATACATGGCCTGATGGGAGTTCTCGATCCCCATGGGCTAGTGAAAAGCACATGCCCATCAATAACTATATTGGGAATGTTTTTACACTAATAACCTAAATGGTTCTAAATATAAAAAACATGTTTATATTCTAAAATAAATACAACATCAAATATATACAATAATTAGAAAAAAATAGGGTTGAAATGAATGAATCCCACAAAATTACTATAAAATATTGAAACAAAACACCATGTGGCATGTTGTCTCCTCCATACTCTCACACAATACTAAAAAAATTTCCACCAACTTATGGAACCTTTAACTTACCTAGAATAGTTATAAAATTGTTTATAATTAACCAAAGGATTATGTATGGTGAGGAAAAGAAATCTTAGTATAATAACACCAATTTTCTCATAATAATACATTATAAAAAAGGCCATTTTTTCACAGGTATGTCAGAATAAGGAAAAAAGAATTAGTTTAACATAAGTCTTGGGTAAATAACCCCTTTCACAATATAGAGAATCACTATAATAAATAGTTATTAGAAATAAATTTAGTACATACACTGTGATTTTATTCCAATGATAACCATTGGAGAAAAACATCCCATGACTACAAACAATTCTAGGTTGATGAGGATCATGTTTACAATTATGTGATTAGTAGGAAACCTAGTGTGCATGTTACCCTAAAAGAATTGTTCTAGGGGTAATGTGATGCCCCAGAGAGTGAATCCTTTCCACAAGAGAAAAAATAAAATGTAGACATTACCCTAGTGAAACAAGTCAAGTTGGAAAGTGTTCATCCCGGAGGACAGCTCACTTCCTCATTGTTGATCACATCTCAGTTTAAAAATTATAATCACCTTAGGAAATTCCATATTTAAAACCATATAATTCAATATTTTAAATCATTTTTATAAACCACATCAAAGAGGAAATCCATTTTCAAATCCATATTCAAAACTATCCCTTTTTAGAAAAACTTGTTTCAGATCATTAAAAATTATAATAAAACTGTTTCAAATATCAATAAATCATAATCACATGTTAAATAAAAGTTATGAAATCACCAACCTTGAATCACTATGAATTATAAAACCCGCAGTTATATATAATAAAAGGTAAAATGAGGGACATAGGAATTGATAATAGATCCTTGAACATTAATTCCCAATAAAAACCAACAAATTGACATGATTTATAATAATAAAGTCCAAAGAGGACACATACCACCAAATTTCTTGATGAATTATCCACACTATTTGAAAATATCATCAAGAACCCTCAACTCGAAAAAATATGTATAAAGAATATCAGTATAATATCAATCATAACAATTACCATCAATGATGAATCTAAAATTTTGAGAGAAACCATATGAATTGGAAGAAGAACGAGATATAAGACTAAATTGAAGATCATCTAACCAAAGAATGAACACATGATTTAATGATTCCTCTATCCACAAATGGACTTTAGTTGATAGAGCGTAGAACACAGTAAGAGAGTCCCCATGTCAAATTGGATAAATTAGGGTCAAAGGGGACTAGTTTACTATAACAACCCGAAATTCTAGAGTAAGAAAATAATATTCAATAACTTGTAGGAAACACAACACCAATTATAGAAAGGAATATAATATCTTTATAGTTTATCACTATATTAAAACGGCCGTTTCGCTGCGTTTTTTTCACGGTGGTTTTAAAAACCGCCGCTAAATGTTTTTCAGGCCGCTATTTCGTGGCATTTTTTTCAAGTCGGTTTAAAAACCGCTGAAAAATATCTTAAGTTTTTTTAATTTTTTTTAAATTTTTTCGAGGATTAACAGTGGTTTTTTAAAAAACTGTTTTGAAATTGCGGCGGTTTGGGTAAAACCGCCGCGAAATGAAAGGAAGAAAAATGAGAAACCCTAAAATCACTAAAACGACCATAACTTTTGATCCGAGTTGGAGCACCACGACCTGTCAAATCAAAGCTCGTGAAGAGATATAGAGGCATGTATAATCAAAACCGTGAGATAGACTGACGTGTTGAAGATAGGATAATTATAAGAAAGTTGAAAAAAAATTATCCAACTTCAAACGGCCATAAATTTCACTCTGGGTGTCTGTTTGGGCTTTACCACATATCAAATTGAAGCTAGAAAAGAGATATACGCACAAATTCAACAGGATAATCGTTATGTTTTGTTTTTTGACCCCAAAAACCCCTCTGAAGGCCTGTGAAATGCTGTTTTCGTCACTAGTGTCCTATTGAAATTGTCTTCAAACAGACCTAACTTTCGATCCGCATGTCAGTTCGGACTGATCCCCCTTCTATATCGTACTTCGTTTCATTAGCTTCAGTTTGACAAGTGGCGGCGCCCACATGGACTCTTGGATCATATGTTATGGCATTTTTAGTGGGTATCAGGTTGGTTATGTTTTTCGATGCCTCGTTTCTAGCACCTTTTCCCTGTCAGTTTTTTTAAATGGTTGTAACTTTTAATCCGCCGGTCCATTCGGTCTCTTTCACCTATCAGCTCAAATATCATTTTAGGATCTTTGATTTGACTGGTCGTGGATCTGGAACGGACTCTCGGATCATAAGTTATTTCCTTTAAAGCGAGTATAATGTTTTTGTCACTTTATGAACTTTTTTACGGGTTTTAACGGTTGCTCCTTTTATTACAATTTTTTTGGGTTTCCATGACTTGTTATCTTTATCAATGGTTTCTTGTGGGTTATTATAATGATTATGTTGAATTCTTAAGGGGTTTTCCAGAGTTTTTATGAGTTTTCATGCGTTCTCATGCTTTCTAATGCTTCCTTCTTCATGCTTCTCCATCTGTTTTCACGCGGATTCATAATTTTTCATCCCTTACAACGTCTTTTCGTACTTTTTCATGTGTTGCATTTATTATTTATTATTTATTTTTTTAATATTTATAATATACTTTAATTTAATTGTTATATATTATTTGTTACGGGTTATTTATTATTTATTATTTATATTTAATTATTAATTATTAATGATTATTAATTATTAGTTATTAATTATTTATTATTTATTATTATTATTATTACTATTTGTTACTGGTTATTTATTATTTATTATATTTTATTTTTTATATTTTATTTTTTATTATTAATAATAATATTTTATTTATTATATATATAATATTATATATTATATATTATATATTATATATTATATATTATTATTTATCTATTATTATTTGTTGTTTATTATTTATTATTTATTGTTTATTGTTTATTATTTATTATTTATTATTTATTATTTATTATTTATTATTTATTTATATATAATTATTAATTATGTGTTATTTATTATTATTATTATTTATTATTTATTATTATTTTATTATTATTATTTTTATTATTTATTATTTATTACTTATTATTTATTATTTATTATTTATTATTTATTATTTATTATTATTTATTATTATTTATTATTTATTATTTATTATTTATGTATTATTATCTATTATTAATTTTTGTTTATTATTTATTATTTATTACTTATTATTTATTTAATTATAATTATTAAATATGTGTTATCTATTGTTATTCTTATTTATTATTTATAATTTATAATTTATAATTTATTATATATTATTTATTATTTAATATTTAATATTTGTTATTTGTTATTTATTATTATTTATTATTTATTATTTATTATTTATTATTTGTTTATTATTATTTATTATTTATTATTTATTATTTACTGTTTATTGTTTATTGTTTGTTATTTGTTATTTGTTATTTATTATTTATTATTTATTATTTATTATTTATTATTTATTCTTTATTCATTATTCTTTTAATTTCGTAATTTTATTATTTTATTATTTTATTTTCATAATTTTATTATTTATGTAAATATTATTATAATTTATTTTTTATTTATTATAATAAACCTTAAATAATAATAAATAACTCAATAAATAACCAATAAGTCAATAATTATTAATTATTAATTATTGGTTATTAATTATTAATTATTTCTTATTATTTAATTATTATTGAGTTTATATCTATTAGTTATGTACTATTTTTTTTTCAATTAGTATGTATAGGTATATTAAATTCTATTTAATAACCACATGACGAGCTTGCTGGAGTTGTAAAGTCTTTGGAAAATATGCAAGAGGTTAGGGGTTCAAATCTCACCAAACGCAGTATTTCATTATATTGCATGGGCATGTGCATGGGCGTTTGCATGGGCATGTGCATGGGCATGAGAATGCATGCTTGGATAAAGTAAATAATATAATGCTAATTAAATGAAAGAAATAAAATAAATATGAAATAAATAAAATAAATACAAAATAAATAAATAGAATATGAAATAAATAAATAAAATATGAAATAAATAAATAAAATATGAAATAAATAAATAAAATACGAAATAAATAAATAAAATATGAAATAAATAAATAAAATAAAAAATAAATAAATAAAATACGAAATAAATAAATAAAATAAAAAATAAATAAATAAAATATGAAATAAATAAAATAAAATAAATACGAAATAATAAATAAAATAATAAATAAGTAAATAAAATAATTACGAACTAAATAAAATAAATACAAAATTAATAAAATAAAGAAAATAAATAAATGAATAAATATATAAATAAATAAATTAAAAAATAATAATAATTTAAAAATAATTTTAAAAAATTTAGAAAAAAATAAACAAACCACCGTGAAATCATTTAGCGGTGGTTTAAACTACCGGTTAAAAACCGTGCGAAACGTTCTTCGACAGTTTTGAAAACTACCGCGAATAGTTTCCCGACGCACAATTTAGCGGTAGTTTTCCAAAACCACCATCAATCGATTTAGGGGCGGTGTAAACTGCCGTGAAACAAAAAAAAAACCACCGCTAAATCCGCATTTTGCAGTAGTCTATGATAGATTTACTTTTTTTGAATAAATTTAATCTATTCAACTACAAAAAATACACACAATACTAGGTCAGCTTTCAATACACATAATGGTGACCTTCTTTAATGGCATGCACTACACGCAAGACCAAGTTTTATTAAATAAGATTAATATTATCATTTAAAATTCCTGAAAAATCGGTGGATAAGAATAGGATTAGCTATATTAGAAAAATATATGGTTGAATTCATTTGTTACAAATTAATTAGAAATGAACATAAAAACCAATTGAATGTAGAGTAAATGTTTTTTTTAAAATTATTATTCACCAAAGATATATAATCTTAAAAAATTAAATTAACTAGTGTGTGATCATAATTAAATTTAAAAATTATTTATTAAATTTAAAAATTTACATTCATCCAATAGTTTTTTAGGAATAATATAAGAAAAAATATAATTTAATGCATTGAAAGTTGTATTTTTCTAATGGAAATTGTTTCCTCTTTTAATGGTTTAATTATTGTAAGACAAAAGTTTGAATATATTATAAATTTTATTTTAAAAAATTAAAATATTAATGTGAAAAGTAACTTATGGGGAATTTTTTTTAATGCTCTGAGAAGTTTTATTTTTTGATTAATAGTGAAAATACCGAATTTTAATTGGAAATCGACTTTTCATCTAAATTATATATAATATTTAATTATTTTTTAGATATTATTTTAACTAAAATTTGTTAATTATAAATCTATTAATCAAATTTAGTCTATTTGAATGATTTTTATTTTGGAATCAGATATGAAAACATTGTAAACATTTGATCATTTTCATATCAAAAGCCTGGTTTCTCGTCCCATATACAGGGTTAATTTTAAAATACATTCTATAAATTATGTTACATGAGTTTATTTAAATGGATTAAATATTTTGTATCATCATTATTTATAATTTTTTTTATAAATTCAGCTTAATTTTTAAACAAAATTATTTTTGAAATTCGTTAAAACTAATTAATGTGATTAAGGGAAAATGAGGTTACTGAGGCACTAAGCATTAAAAATAAGGGGCCAAATGACCTAGAAACTTGTAAAACCCCATTTATGTTGATATTTATACCTTATAAATTATTGTATATAGTTTGGTGAATTATTGTATCCATATTACTTGTAAACATCTTGGATGGAATTCCCCCTTTAAAAAATTTAAATATTTATAACTCACCCCACTTATAAAAGACCTTCCCCTCTCCCCCTTCTCCCCATCTCTAATAACACTTTGGATTAGTCAATACCAACCCAAATAACTTTAATAATTCCCAGAAATAATTCTAGAATCCATATATTGGGGATAAATACATCTTAGGAAGGTATTAGGGACAACCTAAAAAGGATAACTGTAGAATAGGTAATGTTTATCTGGAAACCTTTTTAATTTATTTCATTATCCACCAATTTAAATTATTTCTATATCATAATTATATAATAACCTTAGTATCATAAATATAATTTTATTTTGTTATAATTTTTGTATGATTAAAACTTCACACACTTTGATAAAATTGGTTATGAAATCATCTTTTGTGTGTACAATGTACTACCGTCTCACGAACCGATGCCCTTGATTTTTCCATTACCGACATTCATGGTTGGGAACAATGACATAGATGCCATTTATATCTTTTATGTATAAAATTTATGATGTATATATTCTTATTTAATTTTTATATAACTCATAACCTCATTCATTTCATTTTGTGGGAATATGTTAATGTCATTCGTGTGTAATGTAGACTACTACCTTATGAATGGATTTGATTCCTTCATGCCTTACATAGAATTTATTATTGATGGGTTAAATGAAAATATTTTCGGGGCCACTTTTTGATGTTTTTATATGTTTTCAAAGGAATTCAATGCTGATCAAAATGATTAGGAAGCTCCAAAGTTAATGGATGTTGGTGGAAGTGATGCCTAGATAATTGTTATGGATTCATAACATTGGATGACATGCTTGGTAAATTCTTTATGTTTTTGAAATTTGAGGATTTATACACTTGTTTTGAGTTCAAATACATGAATTAAATGCGATACATTATTTAAAACAATGAATATTGTTGAAATAACATCAATTTGAGGTTGATTTAATTTAGTTTGACTTTTTATTCCAAAAATAATAGAAGAAGTTGAAAAGAGAATGAATTCATGGGATTGGAGTTCATAGAATGTATGTGGCCATGTATTTGTTATTTAATATAATACATAGTTTTTAACTAATTAATTTTTTTTGGATTACTTAAAAATGTGGAATCCAACCTAGACAACCGGCTAGCCTCGACTAATGGTGTATGCAGAACTCAATGTCGACCGCATCCAAGGAAATCCCACTAGGCTAGCAGATAGGATACTTGTAGGGACACATATCTTACCATTAGAGTTCATGAGTGTGAGCCCATGTAGAGTTTAGGCCAATGGCATTTAGAAAGCTGGGCGCAGAATGCCCCCACATAATTGGTATGAGGTGATACAAGGTAGGGGATAGAGAATTCAAAGCAGCTATTGGAGAGTCATTCCTTATGAAGGGGAGAGAAACCACATCTCCATTTTGATGTAGGATGTGTTTTTAATGAATGAAGTTATCTAAGACAACCATTAGATCTTATAAAAAATCATGGCCGCTCATCTAGTCTTGTTTCCCTCTCATTTAATCATGTCTGTCCATCGCATCCCATGTATCACCAAATTAAACCAGGCCTTCCAATTCTCTTGCGCCTTCTATATCAATCGTTCCACTATCTTCCTCCTCCTAGTGATCAACATCGCCACTTCCACTCACCATAGATGATTTATAAACCACAATAATTTATTGTTTTCCATTGTAGGAGAAACTCAAGATCGAACCAAGATCATTCATTCAATATTCACTTAGCATGCATGTAGATATTTTTAAGAATAAGTTTCACCGGAAAGAGAAGGAATTTTCCAAGGCCAGATGGATGATACATGCTTGAATTTGAATAATTATTGCATGATATTTTTAGTGCATTCACATAAGGATTCTATTGTGAAAATAAAATGAAATATGCCATGATTCTAGCTTTAACATTTAAGTGGGTTTGAAGATAATAAAAACCGAAGATATAATTTATTCAAAGGGAATATTTTAATATGTTAGATCCTAATGGATTTTAACTAGGAAAAAAATATGATCCTTTCCTATAATATGAGAGGCACACCGAGATGAGGATGTTTCTTCCATTCGCATCTCATCTAGTGTTTTAGTTTTTCAAAAAACAGATCAACCTCTGATTCATTTCTCTACATGAAGAAGCAAGGATCTACAAGCCTTTGAGGATTCATGATGTAAGGGGGTTTTTTGAACTATCCTGTTTGTGCAAGAATATTTTCACATCATATATTAAAATTTTCAGCACATAATAAGAACTGGTTACCATGTTGACACGATCTATCTATTTAACACAATTTCTATGCTTTGCGAAGAACACCATTACTGAGATCCAATTAATGAGACTGTCCCTCCCACTATGCTATATGAAGAAGTACTTCACACCCTTTCCAAAGTTGAAATTCACACCCCGTTCACGAAGAAGAACAGTGAAACATTCAGTTTTTCGAAGATAAGGAGAACGTGCTCTTGTAGGTTAAGGAATTATACTATTTTAAGAAGAAACTTTTGTGATGAATAAGAACATGTGAGACAAATGGGAAGTGGGTGTGTCAAAAAGAATTCATTCATTCAGTTGTACGCAAATAATAGTGAATAATGAATTCACATGAATACATTCTTAAACAAATAAATGATAGAGAAAATTTAAAGAAATAATGAAGTCAGTGTGTGTGCACTTTTGAAGAAGGGATGCAAAGTGGAATGTTGTTTGTGTGGTGAGTTGGTTTCACCAAGAAGAAATTGCATGATACCATGAATTTTACACTAGAACTAGTTTGGTCCAAATATACAATGAATAATAAATCATTGCATTCATGATTACATGAATATGTAAATACTCAAACCCAAATAAAAGTTTTGTTTAAGAGACCCAAAACATAATTGAATTGCATTGCATTGAATGTTTGAAGTACACATGATCTAATTGGGTTGATAATTCATGAAGATAATAGTAATAATAATTGAGTGTGCCTATCTGATGATTGATAATCATTTAAGGATGTTTAACTATAATTATGCTAAGATGATATGGTCATTATAGTTTTCATAATTAGAATGAGATTTTGTAATTCTGGGAAGAAGAATAGGAAGTTTTAGTGAAGTTGGATTTACACTAAAGAAGAATTAGAAGATGACTATGAAGCAATCAAAGTTTCTAATGTTAATATGTAATAAGGGCCACTTTCATGCTTCAAAGAAAGTAACAAGTGAAAAGTGGAAGATTAAGAAGCACTATGACATCAAATAGATCTCAAGTGGTGTAATACTTTATTGGTGTTAAAAACACTTTTTTATGGGGAGAAGACTATCTTGGGAGACAATATAAACATTCATCCATGTGTTATGAAACCTACACTATGGGATTGTTTTCAATGTTCCCTATGTGTGTAATGGTATATCCTACTCATTGTATACACACAAAGGATTATTTTCTAGTGATTTTGTGGTCAGGATTATTTTTGGCCATGCCAAGGATGTAGCTGCTCTTATTGAGTAGTGAACTATGTAAAAATACCATGATATATTTTTACTAATTTCATATTATTTCATGCAATAGGGAAAACAGAAAAATAGAATCCAGATCCTAACATGTGAAGAGGTATAAGGATAATAATATGGGATTTAATTAAAAAGTACCGAACAATGATTCAACCCCCCCCCCCCCTCAATGTTATGTCTATCCCAAACTGATCCTTTAAAATGGTATCAAAGCCACGTTTCACCTATAATGGAATATATATAGTGAAGATATACTCTTTTTAAGGATTGATTTTCTTTCCGCAGTCCACAATGAAGTGTATTTTTAGTTTCGAGTCAATTGTCGTTGAGTATAATTCCATATCTAACAAGACTATTATGAATAGGAAAAAGAAAGAGAATATAAGGATTAAGATGAATTCCCAATTTTCTAAAGAAGAGGAAGTATCTGGTTCTCTATACCATGATAACAATGAGGAAACATCAGGCATGGAAGGTAATGAGAAGGTGGATCATGTCTCCACCAAGTTGATGTATAACCTTCTTACATCACATGATCAAGCGGTACGTGTTATTACCATTGAAAATTATTCTCTTGATGAAATTTATAGCACAAGTGTTGATGATTAATATTAATGTTATCAAGAATTATTAGTTTATAGATTAATAACTATTCTAAATTTTACACATTAAGATATTGAATCCCTTTACTATGGAGTATTTCACTGTATGTATGGAGATATCACCCAACTAGAAGAAGAAACTGAGGTTCTGGAGAAAGTCTTGGGAGAAAAAATTGTTAAAATTTTAATGATCTCAAGAAAAGTTAGAGCCTTTGAAGAAAATAAAAGGGAATTTGAAAGGAGATCCTAAAAATGGTTCAAATTTTTTGAAGAGAAATATGGTTTCCACCAGACTATAATAAAATATCCATGCACTTGAAGATGATAAGAAGAAGAGAAGTAAAGTCAAAGGTTTATATTTGGAAGAAACATCCAAGAAGATCAAGGAACTTTACTCCTTACAAAACAAATTGAAGATGCATGAAGATGAAGTTGAAATAATAAAGATGGTATGTGAAGTTAAGTTGATTATCACTGAAGAACAGAAAAATATCCTCAATAAAAAATGGCTATAAGTGGAAGATCAGTTGACCAATATTTAGAATACTTATATTGGAACATCACAAAATAATGAGACAATTTCATCTAGAAATAAATTATTATTGGAAAATTATAAGGTTTAATAAACTCCAACATGTGATAATATGTTCATGACATCACTCATTGAACTATCATAAGCTTCTAAGAAGGTTTAGGTACCGTCAATACCATTTTTACTCATTTTTTTAATATGTTTCCTCAAGAAGTTATGGTAGGAAGAGGGATTTATAACATGTGTGGATAAGGAAAGGTGATTAGATACCTACCACCATGACTAAGGTGTATGGGAAGAAGAATGTGGAATATGGTTCTCCATAGAAAGAACGGCACAAATTAAAAAAAGGATCAACAACATAATACAAAGGATGTAAAGAAATCCTGATTTGTGGGTAAATATTGCTGCTGCAATAGATTTGGGCATTGTGCATTAATGTTTTTGGATAATCATCAACATAAAAATGCACAAAGGAATCCCTTATCGATGGGGAGAAATATAGAGAAGAATAACCAACATCTATATATCTTGAATCATCCATAAACTGAAAATAGATTTTTAATTTTTGATAACATTCATGATGTATTTAATGGGAGTCGTCACAAGGTCAATTCATGCTCATTTCAACATTTCTCCAAAGATGATAAGAACTTAAAACAACAGAAATTGACCAATAATGAAGAATTTACCTTGGGATGAAATGAGAATGATGTTGTGAAAACAAAATATGCTTATTATATTCCACGAATTAAAGGAGATAATAACTAGGGTTCTGAATCCAAGAAGTGGAAGGGTGTTTCATATGAAAAAATTTCTAAAAAGGAGGATACATAGAAGTACCTATATAGAATATCCAAAATAGGGTATCATATTTCATATGGGCTTGTTAATTATTTTGCCTAAAGAAATGGAAATCATGAGGAAGCTTAGATCTTGATATAAAAGTTTAGTGAAAGTGGAAATGATGTTTTGTGTGAGAGATGAAAGAAACATAATCACATTAAAAAAGTTTATCCAACCATACTACTAGATCAAGATAGAGTCCATAATAGGAAAAATAACTAATCATCTATAATTTTTGTCAAGATGAAATGTTATCCACACAAAGTATAAGAGGATTTCAATATATCCATGAAACCTGAACATATATCATAATAGAAGATCAAATGTGCAAGTATTAAGACTGGAGGTGATGGAGAATTTTGGTTGGGAAAAAATATCATCCATGTTGTTCACATTGATGAAGAATATAGGATCAAACATATTCCCTTAAATATTTATGTATTGTATTTGTTCTTCTAATATAGGGAATTTAAGGTGAAACAAATTCTTGGGGGAGGACACGAGAAACAGTGATGAGAAGTGTTTCCCATTGAGGGGGAGACAAATGAAAAAGCTTCCATAATTATTATTTCATTGGGTATCAAATTATTCTAGAAATATCTTGAAGATCATGTCATTGGAAAAGGTGTGTTATTTCATAATCTCTCATCCTTGGTTATTAAAATTACAAACTTTTTACAAAGTGATAATAACTAAATTATTTGATGAAATAAGTAGAATGGAAGTTCCCCAAGGTCACCTAATCTGCTTATGTGACTTGAATGTTTATGATCTATTTATTAAAGTGAGTACAATAGTTTCTAGTTGATTTTTATTAGAAAAAATCATGTCACTCTTAGTGATTTCATTCTAGAATGAATCTGAACAATCCTTGAATACAAGTACATGAGTTCTCATTTCAGGAGGTATCATGATCAATAGAAAGTGATAGATTTATTGTCTAAATAAAATTCTCTTTTTTTACACTGATCATAGCTCAAGTAGACTTAGTGTTATATGATGGAAGGCATATTTTTAAGTATGTATTGATACCTTTTTCCCCTGAACATTTTATTTGTTTTCAATAAGGCCGAAGGAAAGTAAAATCAAAGTGTAATAGTAATTTGGAGAGAGAATATTTCCCATTTTTACATTGACACATTAATTTGAGAAATAACATTGAGTATTTCCAACAAATACAAATGGGGATATTGTTGGGACAACCTTTATGTATGATTTGTATTTTTTCCCAAAATTTTTCATTGCTGGTAAAAGTGAAGAAGAAACTGCAATGTTAATGGATTTTTTTGAAGTGATACATTGAGAATTGTTATGGATTCATATCATTGGATAACAAGCTTAGAAAATTATCCATTTTGTTCAAATTAGAAGATTAATACATTGGTTCTATGTTAAAAATTTATGTATCAAATGAGATACATTGTTTACAATAATAATAAGGGTTGAGTATCATCTTTTTTTAGGATTATTGAAGAACATTAGACTTCATGTTCTAAAAAGAATAGAAGAATCAGAAAATAGAATGCTTGCATTGGTTTGGAGTTCTAAGAATATAGTGGGGCCTGTATTTTGTATTGAATTTCGAACTTAGTTTTTAACTAAGTATTTTTGTCAGGATTAATTAAAAAATATGGTAGTGATCCTAACCAACTAGAAAGCCTCAACCAAATATGTATGCAGGACTCAAGGTCAACCTCACCCAAGGGGAGCCCTATAGGCTAATAGATCGATCATATGCAAGTCCATTTGTGTGCCGAATAGAGTGCATGGGGGTGAGAACATGAAGAGTTTGGGCCAAGGGTCAGCAGAGAGGTGTGCATAGAATGCACCCACAGAACTGGTATAGGGTAGTATAAAGAGAGGGGAAATATAATTATGAACATTTTTTGGAGTGTATTTATTTATATAAAGGTTAGAGAACCCACATATCCATTTCTATGTGGGATTAGTTTTTAAATTAATGAAGTTATCTCAGTCATCCTTAATATCTTGTGAAAAATCCTGGATGGTCCTTTAATCTTGTGTCACGCTCATTTTATCAATTCCATCCATCACAACCCATATCTCGCCAAATTAATCATGGGACATAAAATTCTCCCATAGATTCTATATTAGCCACACCATTATCTTCTTTCTCCTAGTTCTCAATGGATCCACTACCACTCATCGGAGATGATGGCTTAACCACCATTTTAAATCTTTTTCCATTGAAGGAGCATCTCAGGAACAAACCAAGATCATGTATGCATTCTAAATCATTCATGCATATAGATATATCAAAAAAGAACTCTTGGATGATTGAAAATAATGTTTTTGAGGCCACGTGGATGGGTCGATCTTGAATTTGAAAGAGGATTGCATGCAAATTTGAATGAATGAACGTGAAGAGTATATAATGAAAATAAAATGTAATATGGCAGGATTATTGGTGTATCTTTTGAATGGGTTTGAAGATATTAAAAACGAAAGATCACTGCTATTGAATGGAAAGATTTAAATAAGGGAAGATCCTATGAGATTTGAAAAAGGAAAAAGATATGATCCTCTCCTATAAAAGGAGAGGCACACCATGTTGAGGAGGAAGCTTTAATTCGTGTACCATTGGGTGTCTGAGTATTCCAAGAATAGATCAGTCAATGATTCATATCTCTATGTGGATAAGAAAGGATCTGATATCCTTTGAGGCTTCATGATGAAAGGGTTTCCTCTAACCATACTAGTGGTGCGAAAAAGATCTGCACATCCTGTGAAAATAATTTCAGCCCACAACACAATATGGTTACCTCATTCACATGATCTAGGTGTCTAAAACCCTTATATTACTTCACAAAGGCCACCGTTACCATGATCCAATTCTTGAGTATTTCATTCCCATTGTGCTTCGTGATGAGGTACCACACACCATGTACATAGAATAAACTCACATCCTTTGCGTGAAGAAGAACTCTGAACCATTTGGTTTCAGGAAGTGAAGGATAATGTTATCATACTTTTCACTTTAAGGACTTATACTATTTTTAGAAGTAACATTTGTGAAGAAGAATAATTCACAAGACAAATGGGTAGTGTGTGTGTTTATGAAAAGGACTCCATCTATTCAGGTGTACACAAATAACAATAGATAATTCATGAACATTCATATAAGCATAAACAAATAAATGACAAAAAAATTCAATGAAATAACTAATGAAATGTGTGTGAACTTGTGAAGAAGGAAGGAGAATCGGAATATTGTTTGTGTGGATGGTGGGTTTAACTAAGAAGTAAGTGAATACTTCCATTAATTAGACACCCAAACTAGGGTTGTACAAATAGACATAGAAGAAGAAATCATTGGATGCATGCTTTCATTAATGCATAAAGACTCAAGAACACATAAAATGTTATGTACTTAAGAGAACCAAAACATAATTAAATTTCACTACATTGAATGCTTAAAGTTCACATGATCTAATTATGTTAATCAATCAAGAAGATAATTAGATGAAGAATTGAATGTTTCCAACTAAATATTTATGATCATTCAGGGCAGTGTAAATGTGATATTGATAATTTGTGCGGGTGTTTTTTTGATAGTCACAAAAATAGTCTGATTCATCATGAAAGAAGAGAATGTTTTAGTGCAGTTGTATTTTAACTAAAGAATAAGGATAAGAATACGATGAAGCTATCAAGGTTGCTGCTATGATGATGTAATAAGGGTTCCTGGCATGCTACTAACCATGTGACATGGGATGATTGGAAGAATAAGAAATACTTCGACATACAATACGTCTCAATAGGTTGAAGACATTATTGGTGTTACAAAACCTTTTAAACAGGGAGAATAATGTATTGGGAGGTTGTATAAAGATCCATCCATGTACTGTAAAACCTATACTATTGGATTTTTTTTCAAACTTCCCCATGAGTTCAAGGGTATATCCTACTCATTATTACCACATAAAGAATTATATTCTAGTGATTGTGTGGTCAGAATTATTTCCAAGAAAGCCAAGGATGTAGATTCACTTATTGAGAAGTGATCCATGGAAAAATATTCTGTACTATTTTTACTACATTATTATAATATCATGTGATAGGGAAAAAGGAACAAAAGACTCGAAATCCTAACAGGCCAGTAGGTAGCTGGATAAAAAGTTGGAATTGAATTAAAAATCCCCCAACAATGATTAACCCCCCCCCCAGCATTAGGAATATCCCAATGTCGTCCTCTAAAATATGCTATATATATGAAATAAATATGATAAATTAATTATAATACAACTATATATAAACTAATTTTACTTCTTTTAATATGATAATAAAATGGAAAGAATATTCATGTGTATATATGGTCTACCAACTTCATTAACGATGTATTTCATTTCTAATCACAAAAAATTTATAGATTATTATAAATATATATATACTGAATATATATGACATTTACATCATTTTTTTAACTTATTAGATTATTAAATCATGATCTAATCAAATGGAAAAAGATAACATGTCAAAACATACTCAAAAAAACAAATTAATTAATACCAAAAATAATGAAAACATTTAAATATTATTATAAAATGGGTGATAAGATGCTATAAAAGGTTTATGTATGATATTTCAAATATTAGTATGGTTCTAGTATAAGTTATTAACATTATTAAAACCATTATACCATATTTTAATGTGAAATGAATCAAAAGGGAGTGTAAGGTAATGGATTTTATATCAACATACATTCTATTGAGACATATGTGTTATTATGAACTAATTAACTTTTTTCATGTATATACTTCCCCTTTTAAATGTCATATCATGATTCATACATCACAGTATTTTATTTACAAATTTTAATTATTTTATACAATTCAATTTAAATTTAAAATTACAAATTGGTAAAAGTTATATAATCTCACTTTCTTTTCTGAATGTTAAAATTCTCTTAAAATTTAATTTATTCTAATAAGTTTTCAATGGAAATTACATTTCTCTTAAATATAAAAATTATTTTTTAAGGGTTATGATTATTTGTTAAACCATATAACATTTTTACATACTATGTTCTTTTTTAACCTTAATTCATTAACTAGGGAAATATTGATAAATTTGTATCATTTACCCTATATGGATATTTGATGAGGAACATTGTTTATAAATTATATTCATTATTTAATATATAAGGAATGTTTTGGAATGGTATGACCTGGTTTGGGGGTATTTAAAGTAACAATCATGATTCATTGGTACTCTCATGATATGAATCATTTTTCCAAATCATATGGTTTTCTACCAAGTATTTTTTTAGACTATCTTGTGAAAGGTCTTGATGAAATATTCTATATTCCAGTGAAGCATGGAATCCAATAATTATTCATTGCATGAAATCATATTTTAGTTATTATTATCCATGATGTTTTCACTGTGAATAAAAATTTATGGATGTGTTTTATTCTCATCTAATTTATTTAATTGGATGAATGTTTAATTATTATTTTTGTTGAAATGATTGTTCTATATACATTTATTTAAAAGGAATGGGTGTTAAATTAATTACCTTTTCAAATTGAAAAATAATTTTTGATACATGATTGCTTCCATTGTACATATCTATTACTTTGAATTTGAGCCAACCATTTATTATGCTTCCTTTACTATGGTTATGAATAAGAGATCTTCGAATGAGTTTTCAATGATTCAATTAGGAAGCTTTTGTAATCTATTGTCTTTTAAATTCTATTACCAATATAAAATGAGTATTATGTATGTATCTGGCTCTAAAAAACTACTAAACTGATTGGTCCTTTAGTATTTCATTCCTAGTAATCTAGCCAATGTAATAATTTAAGGCATCATCTTCGGGATACTGAGTTAGGGTCGTTACATTTATAATCAAAATTGGAATCTCATGTAGTAGAAATATGGTACTACCCATACCGTTCATAGCCAAGGACACTACCACAAGTGGAGGCCATTTCCTGGCTAAAAGATTTTTTAGAAGTAAAAAACCTATGGCCAGTCACATTAGCTGACCGGTGGTTCCGTAAAATAAGCCTACATCATTGGACACCCCAATAGTTATTCGGTGGTATTTCATATGATAGTCATTGGGAATCATATAGGGAGACCCCACTACCATCCCTATATAGATTGGGTGGTCTATCTTATTTTCGAAATGATTGAATACCAGTATCTCTACCTGCTATAGGTTCGAGTCCACACTAAAAAAAAAGAGAACACTCTCAAACCCATTCCCATATAAAATGAACTATGAATATAAATAGGGAACCCTAAAATCTCAATGATAAAAAGATATATAAAAATAATTATGGGAGTGATTGAATGTATCTATAAGACATTACAACCCTCCCCACCATAATTCTTTCTTCCCCCATAAATATAAGTCAAATAAATTTTTCTTTGTTTATTTGAGGCCACTACACCCTCATCAAAACTCTCATTCCCATGTCTCAAGAGAATATAAAAAATTATTATACAACACTCAATCTAAAGGTATTAACTTCTCATTTAGAACCTCAACTTGGAATTTATTAACTAAAATAGATCATTAAATCCTAGATAAAATAGAATCTATGTAGGTGTCTTCTAAATTTAGAAGGTGATAAGGCATTATTTGATATTTTTTTGAGTGGTGGAACATATAAAAATCACTGATTGAATTAAACTATACAGTAAAGCCAAGTGATAATCAAAATTTTAATGTTGCCTCATGATCTCAAATATACCAACATACCTATGAGATATGAGATATATTCCCTTTCATCCCAAGAAATCAGCGACCCCGCATGTAATGTTCCATATTTTGGACCAGATGAAAAAGTGATAAAATTTAAAATTTCATCATTAGGTGGGCATGTCGTTCTAAAATCTGAGCATCGTAACTTTTTTATATCCAAGATTTTATGTTGCGACGTGTGTTTTTTTATTTAAATAATTTAAATTAATTAAATTAAAGTTAAAATGAAAATATAAATTAAATTTAAACATGATAGGAAAATAATAATAAAGATATGTGTTGACATTAATAATAATAATATAATTATTATTATGAATAATAATAATAATAATATTATTATTATTATTATTACTTATAATACTATATTAATTATTATATTAATAATGTTTTTTATTTCGTGTTGAGGGAGAAAAAAATTATAGGGTAACTGAGGGAGAGGTTCACTAGTAGGCCAGTGTACGACCCCACCCTCGGGTTCTACCTAAAATGCGCACAACGCCCTTTCGGCTCAATCCATGGAAAGAAAAACCTTCTCCCCTGCTTTCCATAGGCACAACTAGCATCGCCACTTACCCAATATTCATGTGCAACACACATTCCCCTTCTCTCCTTGTGAAGTGTGATGCACACCTTGCAACAACCCCTCTAGGCAATGCACAAGCCCCTAACTGATACACACTAGCATGAGACACCTCTGGGGGATCACCATGCAGTGTGCATGAGCCACCTTAGATCCCTCTAGATCTTCATTGTTACATATGATTTTTTTGATGGATCTCCTTCTGATCATCAAGGTATGATTTTCTCTCCTTTTTTGGTTATTTTTCAGCCTCTCTAGCATACATGAAAGTGGCTGCCAAACCTAGGGTTTGGTGATATCTTGAATTTCATTTTTCTTCCATGGATAGGGTATGAAATTGATGTATCAGGACCCGTTGGTCCATGTTCCAACATCCACCACCAAGGGCAGGGTAGATGTAATAGTTTCACTATGCCACCAATGTTTCGGGTATGGTTTATACACTATTGTATTGTCTCGCATCATCCAATTTAAGGTCATAAGTGATATATGCATCCCTAGTTGTTATCTAGTCTTGTTTGGGTCATTTCTGAGTTGAATTTGGGAATATTTTTATGATATAGAGAATTTTGTTCAATGTAGAGTGTGAACAAACATACACTATGGAATGGATATATATAATATATAGGTCTCTACCATGTATGTATTCCCTCATGGAATGGGGAATACATGTATTGGGTTAAGGTATATATATATATGATGGTATGTGCATGTGTGTGGAGCTATTCTGAGTGGTTTTTGATAAATCAGTAAACATAGGATTATTAATTTTCTCTTTCTTTGGAGGTGGGGTCCCATTATTTTTCCCTCATAATTTATAGAATAAATTAATTTATCAATCACTACATTTTTTTAGACTATAATCAATGGAGTTATGTCATTAAATTAATTTCTATTTAAAATTGAATTGAATATGTACCTGATAGAATTGTTAAATGTAATAAATTATTTCTTGATAAGAAACATCAATGTTTTATAATAAAACCCCTCTATTTAGCTGCCCAACCATCAATCTAAAAATATAGTGATATAATTTTATGATTTCTTTCTTGAATGCATTTTTGTCTCTTACTGTTTGAGATAAATTGTTAAATGGTGTGCTTGTGTGTGTTCTTTATTGGTTATTTCTAAATGTCATTGTATCTTCGACAAATAATTAATGAGACAAGACACCTCCAAGTATGTGGCTCAACATGTAATTATAACTACTAGTGTAGGGAGTCTACCCTATTCCATTTACTTCATCGCTTATGTCATGCAGCGTCTTTGTGCCGCTTACTACAATCTTCCAAAGATACCTCCTTATGACTTATTAAATTGTTTGGGTGGCTCTATCATTCCCATTGTGGCCTTAAATTATGTAAAAACATTTTTTGGGTGTTCTCCTTGCCTCTTAGCCACCCCTTTGGGTGTTCCCCACATAAATTCTCCCGTTTTCTTATGCTTAATGTTATAAAAGTAATGTTGGTTTGAATTGAATTCCATTCTTGAACAAACTTGTTAGACTGTAAATTTTTATGTTATTAATAACCTATTTTTGAGGCATGTTGTTGGATTATACTTTTTTTACATTTTATCACTCATGAAATTTTTAAATTTAGATACCCTATTACAGTGGTTTGACCTGCTTCATAAACTTGTTTTCTTGAGACTTTAAATTGCAAATATTGTCTAGTAATTTTTACGTGCTTACTTTTTGATAAATGCTTTAGGACTTGTTGATAGGTTGGATTGTTTTACTTTATATATTGATTATATTTTGGATTTTTGTGTCTGTATATTATCATGATTTATGTATATTCTTGTCATGTGATATATGTAATGAGATTCACATTGAAAAATGTTTTGGGTGTAACTATTTTGATTAATTAATCATGATTTATGTGGAATTTAGTTTCCTAATACTTTTTTTTCAATTATAAATTCATTACCAAGTGATATATTCTATTTGAAAACTAAATAAATTAAGGGTGGTGAGAGAAGTGAGTTCCATATTAAGGACTCAAAGATGGACTCTCTATTCCTCACTGGTTACCATTATGCGCCGGGGGAGATGTCTTAGGCTTTTCCATAGAAGTGATTCCCCTAGTTTTTTATATTCTTATGTGTGATATTTGTTCTCAAAGGGATCATGAGGATGGAAATGTTTTCAATGTGTCTATGCCAAGCCTCAGGCGATACTCGACCCCTTCTATGTGATTTCGTGACAGACTCATGGTAAAACAATGCCCCGATCAATAAATGGTCTTTCGAAAGATTGACTTGGGCGGGCTCAATGGTATTGAGTAATTTGAATGTTGTACCACAAAAATACATTAGATAGGTCTTAGACTCCAATCTATCGACTTGAACTTAATAAAAATAATAACCCATGGGATGTTATTAATTATGGGGCTTTGGGTTCTTTGTAATCTATGATACCTTTCTAGTGACTTTTATCACACCTCGTTGACACATAAATTAGACCCCAAGTCAAAGAACACACTTGAGTGTATGTTCTCTTTGTCTATATTCTATTTATAGACTTTATATATATATACATCATGCTTTTTATATGTACTTGTTTTAGATTCCCAGATTAGGTTGAAGCAAGAGGTATGGGAAGGGTGCCCTCTTAGGGACCTAGACCAAGTTTCTATTTTACATTTTTTATCACTCACTAACTAATTTATAGGGTGGACTTTTTAATTTATGTTTCATTGTTTGGATTGGGTTTGACACCAGTGGTGCTGACCTATTGAGATTTATATCTCACATCCTACTCAAGAATCCATTGCACTGGGGAACTTGAGTAGACATTTCTTGATCGCGGGACTATGGACCATTTTTGATTGCTTATATTGTGCTGTTATACCTGGAAGTTTGGAGTAAAGGAATGATATGGAGCTCTGGATGCTCATGGAGAATACCATTGGGGCGTTTCTGTCCTTTATTTATTTTTGTATTGTGTCATTAATCATGTTGTATTTCTTACTAATATATAAAACATTACAATGATATGCATTCATCAGTTTGATAAATTGTAATTGGACACATCTATTAAATTTCTAAATATTTTATTCCTCTCTACTTCCAATTATTTATTTACTCCTCTAGATGATTTCTTTTACTTTTACCATGTTATACCAATGCAGAACTCTGATCTATAAGGGAATATTCTCACCACAGACACACCCTAGGCCCTCACTGCTAGTTGGAAGCCTCTAGCGCTAGGTGAGATGTGCCTGGTGTCATTTGGCTCACAGTTCCAGACAACATCTTAGAGGTGAACTAGGTCGGGATGTTATAAAGTGGTATAAAAGGTATTTTTTTCTTTTTATTGCTTTTTGGGTAGGTAGACATGAGACTATGAATGTTTCAGCAGTTAGTTAATATTCATTCTTGAGACTGATCACCCCATATATGGGAAATGACCATGTGTCTTGGGATAGGATTGATATTCATGATTTTCGATATTACTGTTGATATGATTTCACATCGAGTGATTGGTGTAATATATGTGGCTTATGGGTTATGGAGTTTATGGTATTTTACCCTTGTCCTATTAAGGAAAGGATGAATCATTACATGAATAATAATAGGCACATAGGGATTCACATGTCATGCATATTCCATGCCATGTAGTTGCATTAATAGGTTTTCTAATGATATGGTTGATTACATTTAATTTCATGTCATGTATTGTATTTATTTTACATGCCTATTTAGATACCATTTGTCATTGATATATTTAGCATGCTATCCTATTACCATGTTTCATGTTTACTCGTATATTTTCCTTGAATCATTCTTATGTTCTTATTAGCATGTATTTATGATTAAAATTTCATATTTATATGGTTACAAAATGTTTCTCTTTGTTAGATACATGTAGTGACATTATCCCTTGTTTGATATGTAATTGGTTAATTTTGTAAAAACTTATTTCTTGCAATTAAATGGAAGTCTAGTGACATTTCGGTTGGCATGACCTAGAGATAGGGTTGGAGCTTGTGATTTTGTAAGGGGATAGCCCATAGTAGGTAGTTCCCTTACAACTTAATATCCTTGCTTATACTATGATCTTTCTACCTGTTTCATTGTCTGATGTTGTCCCTAGTCGGACCCCCTCTCTTTCTAAATGACACCTTGTTCAAAAGGGTGGTCATGGTATCCTTGAATTTTTTTTTCTTGAGTATCGGGTAATGCTCTATTTCAGTAGGTTTGACATGCCTTGGGAATGGAAAGCTACTTCATAAGTCATTTGACTCTCTCTTCTACTTAGTGATAGATGAATTGGTATTTTCCTCCCAGTTAAAAGTCATAATACTTCTACAACACCTAATAGTAGGATGTGATCATGTACACAGTGTTGTCGAGTTCTTAATATTGTTACGAACATGACAAGTTCAGTGTAATAGTTAATCCTTATGTTTCCAAATACATCATGGGTCATCTCTGTAGCAGGGTGAATTTTGCATCAATGTAATCATGTTCATCCCAATGCTTGGGATAACTTCCAGAGACTCTAGTGTTTTGACACGCCGGTCTGTTTGGTTGGATTTTAATGCCTTTTTTAAAACCTTTTAAATCTTGTAATATTCTAATCCTCTTATTGTACTCTTCCTTAATTGATGATCATGTCCCCTATCATTCCTATGTCATTGATTTACTATGAGGGTATCGACCTTACTCCATGGTATTGCTTGAAAAGTTGATTAGAATACTTAGTGGTCTTCCAGTTTTTCATGCTAAACGAGTGCTTCTTATCAAAGATTGGTTTGTTTTGAGAGACCCTTGGATTCCTATATAAGAATGCCTTGGATGAACTCTTCAACACCAGTCATTTCAATAGACTTTACCAATAGGAAAATGCCTCTCTAGGATTCTTCAACGGTATGATATAGGCATCTTGAACTTGTAACAACGTCTCACTCGTAAACATGCTGTATGAACTACGTTAGGTTAGTTTCTTATACTCATTTCATGCCGATCTGAGGGTACACCAAACTTTTTGTTTGGTATGTTAAAGCTTAGATCAAGTAACATCATCAGAAGTCAAGTATTGACTTCAATGTATGTGTTTGTGGTAAACAAGAGATACCATTAAATAAGACATCAGAGTTCAGTCTGTAAAATTCCCACCATCTAGACGGGCATCTTCTAAAATGGTCGGTCGGATTGGCTTTACTAGTTATCTCTCTTGTTTAATCAAGAGGTCAGTGAATGACCATTTTTTGGAACGTTGTTAGGTGTGATGAGTTTGGTTTAGGTTGGCTAGGTATTTTCATTAAAATTTGGCACAACTTTGGATTATAGATTAGTGGGAATCGATTATTTTATCCATCATGGATATCCCATGAGAAGCATTGCTAAAATGATTAAGGGAATGTCTTGTAGGCAATTCCAAAAGAGGTTGGTTTTTTGACTTAGAATTTTCTTATTAAAATGTTATAGCCTAAGGTGGGAAGTAACTCTAGCCATATGGTTAATGGGATGATGACATGGTTGTGTATCTAACTAAATGGGTTTAAATAAACACCATCTTAGTGTTTCAGTTGGGAATTGAGCATTGTCTTAGATCTTAATGGCTTAGGTGCTGCTTGCCTAATCAATACTTGAAGGATTGTTTGACATTAGAGACAAAACATGACCAATTTTGAATGTCTTCATGGTATTAATAGATCAGGTGACTTCTACATTGTTCTAGAAGGCTTATCAACGAAGATAAGTTCTATGGTGGGAAGGTTGTAATGTTTCATGTTTCAGACTGGACAAAAAATCAATGGAATTCAAAATTTCTATATTAGGTGGGTAGTTCATTTTAGAAACTGAGAATCATAACCTTTTTCTCTCTCATACTATATGCTATGATGTGTGTGTTTTTTTAAAAGAATTTAAATTAATTAAATTAAATTTAAAATGGAAAAATAAATTAAATGTAAATTTTATGGGAAAATAATAATGAAGATGAATGTTGATAATAGTAATAATAATAATATAATTATCATTAAGACAAGTATAAATAAAAATTAAAATATTATTATTACTACTAAATTAATTATTATATTAATTTTATTTTTATATTTTGTCAAGGGATAAAATATTTAGACCAAATGCGAGGTATAGGAACCCAAGCAGGCTAGTGCATGACCCCCCTCCCCACTTCGGGTTCTCCATACAGTTCCCACGAATCCCTTCTGCTCCCTCCATGGCTGTGAAAACCCTCTCCCAAGATAACCCTTGGTGAGACTAGCATCTCTCATACCATATTAGTCTATTCAACACACCTTCCCCTTCTATCCCTTTAAATCATGATTCACACTAGGTAGCAGCCCCTCCAGGGAATGTGCAATCCCCTAGATGAGACAAAGTAGTGCATGAAACCTCCTCCGGTTCACCATTCAACACGCACGAGCCACCTCGACTTCCTCTGGATCCTCATTGTTTCTTCCTATTTATTGATGGATCACCTTCAGATCATCAAGGTATGATTTTATCTATTCATTTTCAATTCTTTTTTGGTATCTATGGTATCCAAAAAAGGGGAAACCATACTTAGGGATTGTTGATAACCTGAATTTCTATTTTCCTCCATTGAAAGGGTATGAAATTGATGTATCGAGAACTTTGGGTCCATGTTCGAGCATCCTCTTCCAAGGGATAGGCGGATGGACTCATTTATCTCTGCCGCCAATGTTTTGGGCAAGTTTTATACACCGTTATTTTTTTAATTAATCCAATTTATGGTATTAAGTGATATATGTGTCCCTAGTTTTTATCTAGTCATGTATTGGTCCTTTCCAACTAGATTTTGGATTCCTTTTTAGGATATAGTGAATTTTTTTCAATGTAGAGAGTGTGCACCAATATAATAATGTTTTTATATTTATAATATATATGTATATTCCATGTACGTATTCCCTCATGGTCTGGGGAATACGTGCATTGGGTTATGGGATATAAATATATATTTATATGATGGTATGTGCATGTGTATGGAGAAGTTTTGAGTAATAAATAATAAATTAGTCAACTGAAAAATTTTAATTTGGTATTTCTTTTGAGGTTGGGTGCCATTATTTTTCCCTTTTAATATAAAGAATGCATTAATTTATTGATTAGTAAATTTTTATTAGACATTAATGAATATATTTAAGTATTTAAATTAAGTTTTTAAAAAGATAATTTAGTAATTTATTTATATTATTGATAAATGTAATAAATGATTTCATGATAATAAATTTCATGATTTTATAATAAAACACCTCTATTGAGGTGCACTTCCTTCAATAAAAATGTGTCAGGTTATACTTTTATTCTTGATTTATATAATGCATTGGTTTCTCTAAATGTTTGAGATAAATTCTTAAATGGATTGCATGCTCTTGTTCCTTATTGGTTATTTCTAAATTAAATTTCTTCTTTGATAAATAATAGATGAGCCAAGACACCTCCTAGTATACTTCTCAAACATAATTAGAACTACTAGGGTAGGGCATCTACCCTATTCCCTTTACATCGTCGCTTATGTCATGTCACGTCTTTGTTCCACTTTTTGGAACCTTCAAGTGATGCCTCATTATCCCTTATTATATTTTATGGGTGGTTATCTCAAGCCCATTGTGGCATTCACTTATGGGAAAGCCTATTTGGGGTGTTCTCCTTAACTATTGGCCACCCCATTGGGTGAATCCCACTTAAATACCTTCATTGTATTGTGCTTAAAGTTATAAATGTATTTTCCTTTTGAATTGAATTCCTTGATTGAAAAAACTTGTTAACATGTACATTTTTATATTATTAATAATATATTTTCAAGTAAGGTTGATGGAATATGTATTTTTTATATTTAATCACCAATGAAGGTTTCAAATTGTGATACCCTATTTCAGTTGTTTGACCTGCATCCTAAAGTTGTTTTCTTGGGACATTAAAGTGCTAATATTGTCTTTTAATTGTTACATGCTTACATTTTACTAAATGATTATGTTTTATTAAGGGTTTGAATTGTTTTATTTGATATCATTATTAGATTTTCACTCATGGTGGTTGTTTATTAGCATGATTTAAATATATTCTTTCCTTGGGATATATGTAATGATATTTTCTTTGCAATAAGTTTAGGGTGTAACCATTTGTATTAATTAATTAGGAATCATGTGGAATTTAGTTTCCTAATATTTTTTCTGAAATTATAAATGCATTACCCTATGATATATTTTTTTTGAAAACTAATTAAATTTATGAAGTCCAGAGATGTGAGTTTCATATTTAAGACTCAGACGTGGACTCTCCATTCCGGACTGGTTCCATTATGCGCTCGAGGGCGATGTATTATGATTTTCCAAATGATGGATTCCCTAGGGTTTTTATATACTTATGGTCCGAAAGGGATCATAAAGGATGGTACTATTGGCATAGTGGCTACGACATTCCTCAGGTGATACTCGACCCCATCTATGCGATACCAGGATAGAATCATGGCAATCCCATGCCCCAAGCGATACATAGTCTTTTAAATGACTTCCTTGGAAAGTCTCAGAGATATTGGGTAATTTGAAGTATGTAACACAGTGATACCATCAGGAGGGTATCAGACTCCAAACGCTCAACTTGAACACAATAAAAATGATATTGCATGGGATGTAATTAGTGATGTTGTACTGAGTTCCTAGTAATTTGGGATACCTTTCTAGTTCCTTGTAGCCCCCCTTTTGGACACATAACGTAGTCCCCAAGTCCAAGAACAAACTTGGGTGTATTATCTTTTCAAATGTCTTCTGTTTCTAGTAATTAAATATATATACACCCTACTTCTTATATGTACTCATTTTAGATTCACATCTTAGACTGAAGGAAGAGGTATGATAAGTGTGTCTAATTAGAAACCCAGAAAAAGTTGTTATTTTTCATTTTTTATCTCTAACCTTTTAATTTATATGGAAAAATTCTTAATATAACATGTATTTTATGGATTGTGTTAGACACTAGTGGTGTCAGACTATTGAGATTTATATCTCACACTATCCCTAGGCCGCCATTGCACTGGGGTACTCAAGGTGACTTTTATTGTTTGCAGGACTACATACCATGTTTTATTGATTATGTTGTGATGTTGTACCTAGATGTTAGGATGAATGGATTGAGGTGGATCATCAGATCCTCATGGATATTGCACTTGGGGATTTTATGTCCATTCTTTATTTTTTCAACGTGTCATTAAGAATATTTCATTTCTTATTGAGTTATGTATCATTACCATGACATGAATTCATTTGTTGGATAATTTGATTATTACAACTTCAATAAAATCGTTATATATTGTCTTCCTCTACTTTTACAACTATTTATTTATTCCTCCCACTATTTTATTTTACCTTTACCCTATTATACTAATTTATAACTCTATTCTATGAGGGTATTGTCTCCACACAGACACACCCTAGGACCTCACTGTTATTGGTAGCCTCTCGCATTTTGGGAGAAGAAGTTGAGGTCATGTGACCCACTAGTCTAGCCACCATCTTAGAGGTGAGGCAGTTTGGGGTGTTACACTAATAGTGGGAGACATCTATCAAAAACTAATCACCAATTGAAAACCCAAAATGGTTATGAAAAGGATCCACATGAGTCTTTTACCATATTTAAGGTGACACCAAAAAATGATGAAACAACAGAATATTCGTTGATGTCTTCTGAACCAAACTCGGTACAACCAATGAATCTTCCCTAACAATAGGCCAACAAAGAGGGGAGCTCTATGGATGATCATATAATTCTTTAAAAGGTTCCAACATGATGTTCTAATAGTAAAAGGTGATATAATTAAACTCAACCATCCCCATACAGGTATCCCAAGCACCTCTATTTTCTGAGACCTAGGAATAGAGCATATCTTCTAGAATCATATCATCATGTTCTCTCTACCCATCTATCTGATGTTGATCATTCATTCTCAACCTGACCTGATTATCCATTTCCACCTAGATTCCCATCCAAAACTGTAAGGTAAACAAATTTTCCCTAACTAAAACTATATCCAAAGGGACTCCAATCATAATTATAATATCATTCAAATGAAACTTTCCCAATCCATCCAATTAGTGGCGTCATGGATTGGTATGAAATTATTATATATACTCAACTAATCAATTACCACCTGTATAGAATTCCTACGTGATGTTCAAGTCAAATTAATAATGAAATCCATAAAAGGTCCATTTGATGTCAAATATGGATAAGTTATGGTAGAATGAAAACTAGAAGGATTATAATAGTCATCCCTAATCGATTTCAAAGTATAACAATGTGATAAAATGTACTGTATGTATTGTTTCATTCAATGCCACAAAAAATGATTTTTCAAGAAATAGAACATATTCATGGAGCCAGGGTTTAAACCCATATAGAATAGAGACAATATCACAAGAAACCCACTCATAATAGAAGGAATAAATATAAGATCTTGAATAAATAGATACCCTATATGGAGTGGCACTACTCACCGAGAATCTTCCCACCATATAAAGATTCCTTGATACACTGAAAATCTTCATCTTATTGTTTCTCCAGATTAATCATTCCAACGAGAGAAGATGTTGCATAAAAACATTCAACAATATTACAAAACTCCACTTACCTAAATCCCTACTACATATATGTGAAATGTATCATCAACTTCCAGTCATCATAGGATTTATTAATATACTGATAAGAAATTATCCTACTGTAATAATCAGTAACAATGTTACCATTCTTGACTGTATAGGAAATTTCCATGTCAATCAACTTTAAGTACTCTACTAACCACCTTTTTTAGAGGCTCAAATATATTTTTGAATATATATAACTCTAACATTTGGGGTAAGAGGGAACAAAAAAATTCCCAAAAAATATTGTGACACCATATTTTGAGGGAATGCACAAGAACATTAACTTATTTGTCATCAGTGGGGCAATTTCAAAAACTAGGCATAATTTAGCCTAATTAAAAAGAAACTTCATAATATCCCTACAAAAGGATGCAACCCAAACCAGAACCTGAAGTATTGTAGTAAACCACACACCCATGTCTAGCCATAGATTAATATTGAATCAGTGTCATGGTCATACACTACTTCAACTCATTGAAGGATACTGACACTTTTATACCCATAATAATCTAACCCCCTTTGAGGTGAAAGTGGACAAAGAAGATGCATGCTTCAATATGTATTTTAAAAACCACCAATAGTATCCTTCCAAAGCCAAAAATCTAAATATCTATAATACATTTCATAGTCTTTCACATGAAATAACATCCATCACTTATTTTGTATCAACTAAGATTCTGGATTCAATAATCACATATCCCATGAACATTACTTCATGAATCAAGAATTAACACTTTAAAATTTTATTAAAAAGGTAGTGATCCCTCCAAATTACCAAAGAATTCCTCAACTGTATTAAATGATCATACTCAATAATAATACTAATTAGATTTTACCCATAAACAATATGAATGAAGTTTCAATATACTCAAGGAATATTCAGATCATCAATTCAAAAAAATCATTAAGATTGTTTTTATCCAAATACAATCATGTGGTACTAAAAGTGTCCATAGCTAATCCTAAAGGCTGTATATGGAATTTACAACCCCTTTATTCTGAGTTGGTGGTAAGAAAACCTAATATCAATTTTATAAAAACAATTTTACCCTTTAAATTGGTCAAAAAATCATCAATTCATGGTACGTGTTACATATTCTGGATTGTTACTCAGTTGAGCTTCTGATAATCAATGCCTCGGAAATGTGTATAAAAAAACTTATCTTTATTACTTATATAAACATGATTTATTACATAAAAATGATGTTAAGACAACTCTGAGGACAGATAGGTCTATTGTCTTGTGAAATTAGGAATATTGAAAAATAACTTTGAACATAAAATGCAACATCTTTTTTTAAGACTTTCTTTACACGACCACAACATTCCTTCATACTACCTTCATACATGAGGACATGTATAAGAAAAGGCTGGGCTATAAAGACCTATAAGGGAGTATAAAAGGCATAACATTATGAATACAATACATGTTAGGAAATAGCCTTATCAATGGAGCATAAGATAAACATGAACACAGAGATATGTATAGCATGACTATCATAACTTGGAAATGTAGAATCAACAGTTAACATGATATTAGCATGTTCCAAGGCTCATGCACAAGGGTCATGAGTAAAAACTCATTGTACTTGAATTTCAATGATTAAACCCTAATTTTACTTTTTGTACCACGATACTAATCTTTACCCAATACATTGGAGTGCTATCTGGGCGCACCCTTCTTAATCATTTTATTTCATGTATAAGTGTGGCACATGGATCATGTCACATGGATTAATTAAACATCATAATTTATTCCATAATAATGGAATGTATAATTTATACATGAAAATATATAATTAATAAGTAAATGTTTATAAAGTTGAATTCCCTTGATATAGAAATGGGCATGGCATTCACTACATAATGACTTAGGCTTGGAAAATCGCAGTGCAATTTCGGAAGAATAACGACATGAAATAATAATTCATAAAAATGGTTGATGAGATAGAAAGGTATTAGGGGTTCATATGGATACATATCCCAACATATGTAATGGAATTTAGATTCATAAAACAAAATAATTTCGTGAATGTAAATGGGGAGAGTGAAATCCCTTACAGAATTTTGGCATGGTAACTGGTGTACAAGGGAGGAATTAATGAGAGAGAAATGGGTATCAAAACATTAAAAGGAAATTAGGTTTGTATATGGGAGGTTTGAAATAATACCCCAACATTTTTAATTGAAAAGACATTGGTATTGAAACATAGAGAAACTTGACCAGAAAATGAGAGAGGAGGAAATCCCTTACAAAATTTCTGCACTGTAACAGGAGTACATGGGAGGTATTAAAGAGAGAGAAAGAGGACTCTAATAATTCATACATAATGAGGTTATTATATGATATATTAGAAATAATTCCCCAACAATTTTAATTGGATATAAAATGTCATAACAACAAAAATATATTTGGAAAAAATGAGAGAAGGAAGAAATCCCTTATCGTGGAAGTGTGATCATAAAGGCTTGGGAGAGGCTTGAGAGAGGCTTATTGGGAGCATGAGGAACCTTGAAATGATTAAAGAGAGATTAAATCATGGTTTTTTATTTCTCCAAATGGTTTTTGTGAAGATTAAGGGTTGATTTATTGGGTTTAAATAGGAATGGAGAGGGAATTCTTTATAATTTAGGTTTTGGGCACCACACATTAATCTAATCCAAACCACAAACCATCCCATGGTATTTGTCGATGGATTTTTAAAAATTAGAGTGGAAAAAATATTTTTATAAGGGAAATTGCCTAAATTCTTAAAATATTAGGATTTTTTATGTGGAGGTGAGTCACACTCTCAAGGAAATCATTTTAAAATGTTAATATGTTTTATAAGTCTTGGAGGGTCCACTAAAGCTTTTTAAAATAATTCAAACACACCTAATATAACATTTTTTTAAATTTAAAACCTATATTTTCTGAAAATCATATTTATAGTACTTTATTACAAGACTATTGAGTCATTATGATATCATAAAATATATTATATATTTAACAGTATTTAATGTTTACCCAAAAATTTGACTCTCTCAAGAAATTATAAAAAATTGAACATTGGATAATTTTGAAATACTGATTCAATAAATAATATTCATTTTGTCTAAATTATTTTCTTAATATGTGAATTTTTACTTTTAAAATAAATACTGACATTAATCGAAAATTCAAGGGTTTTGATAAAAAAACATTCAAACCATAATAAAAATTAAAATAGTATTCCTAAAAATTAGCCAATCATTTATATTTAATAAAATGTAATTTAGTAATAATATTTTATTAAAAAAAAATTTAGTTCATAAGCCCATTAATTCATAAAAATATCTCTCTTATTTGAATATTAACTAAAAAATATAGTTTTTGTGCTTAAAAAACAATTTAAAAAGTAAAAATAATAAAATGAATTTATATTATTTTTTCAAATAAAAAATAATGAACATAATAATAGTGTTAAGGTATTATTACATAACCCCTTATAACACCCACATAAGACCTAAGTGTAAGATTTGTTATGGTGACAGAATTCCAGGGAGGCTCAGATAACATCGCTCGGGTGGTAATCTCTATCAACTTCCACTTCTCCCATTGGAAGTTTCATTCAAGCATAACATGTTGAAAATCAGATTGGGCTTATTCAAGAGTGAATTCTAGTGATACCTCCTCCTTTATGAGCTCTGAAAAGTGGGATTTGTATGGAAAAATTCTATTGTATGAGGTCACCGATTTCGTTTTCTGAGTAATTGGATTTATTAATGCCCTATATTTGTACCAATCATATGGTCACTATTTAATGGCTACATTTACGAGGTAAGAATTATTAACATGATATTGAAATACAAAAACATAAAACCAAGGATTTTTATATTTTATATAAACATTTTACATAATAAGATATTTAATTAGTTCAAGAAGAGTTTTAATTAATAATAGTTTCGGTAATTACAATATTCCACCATTAAGAAATTTCTCCCTAAAAATTTCCTTTTACCAAAATAAAACAGATGAGGGTAACTCTACTTCATCACTTTATTTGATTCCCATGTTGATTTTTCAAACTTGTGATTTCACCACAACACCTTGACAAGGGGCATTGTCCTATTTCATAGAACATTTCCCCTATGATCTATGGTCTACACGAGCTTCTATTCTTATCAATGTTCATTATCCAATGGTACATCATCTGCATTGATTTCATGCGAGGGGTCAGGGATGTACTTCCTCAAAAAAGTTATACATGGAATACATCATGTACTTGAGATAGGTTTGGTGGGAGTTCTAGTCGATTGGTCACTCTTCCAATGAGACAAGGGATCTCAAAAGAGTCAATTTACCTTGGAAAAATCATTCCCTTATTCCAGAATCTCATATCTCTCTTCCACGGTGATAAAAGAAGGAATACCACGTGTCCAACATCAAACTCTATGTCTTGTGGATGATTATCATCATAGATCTTTTGTCAACTATGATCAACATTAATGTGTTGTTGGATGGTCTAAACCTTATCCACTATTTCTTATACCATTTCTAGACCTAAGAGTTTTCACTCACCAACTTAATTTCCACATTTCTATGTTCTTCACCTATTCCCATAAAGGGATTCACAAGGAGCCATTTGGATGATTGAGTGGAAACAATTATTGTAAGTGAAATCAACCAGAGGAAGATATTGATCCCATCCTCCTTTGAAGTATATTAGGCATTCACTTAACATGGAATCAAGTGTTTGGACAGTCTACTCAGATTATCCATCAATTTGAGAACGATATGCCATACTAATGTTCAACTCAGTATTCAGATCATGTTCAAGACTCTTATTAAACATTGAGGTGAATCTAGGATCTCAATCGGATACAATAGATAGTGGTACTCCATGAATCCTTACCACTTATCTAATATATATCCATTCCTGTTAATCCAATGAGAAATCATCTCAAATTTAAATGAAGTGTGAAGTCTTTGTAAGATGATCCACAACAACCCAGATAGCATTATTTCCTTTGGATTTCTTCTGAAGTCTAGTGACAAAGTCTGGGGTGATGTTCTCCCATTTCCATGTTTGTATGGGTAATGGTTTCATTATACCCTTAAACTTATGATCTCAGCCTTCACTTGCTGACATACCAGGAACATTGACACATACTCAGTGATATCCTTCTTCATGTTATCCCACCAATAATTCTCTTAGAGATCTCAATACATTTGTGTGTTTCCTGGGTGGATGGATAGATTTGAACTATGTGTATCATCCAAAAGTTCATTCTTTAACTCTGTATTTGATGGAACACATAAGATTATCCCAAATCTCACAATTCCTTGTTTATTAACATTGAACTCCGAGGATTTCCCTTTTCTGATAGTTTCCAATTTCTTTTGAATTCCCACATCATCCTTTTCAGCATCATTTATCCTTCCCAAAAGATACGGCTGAACAATAATTTATGAAGGAATTTATGATGTTCCCTTCTTTATGATTCCCATGTCCATAATCATTAAATATAAGAATACTGGATTATTTTCAATTATCATCAATGCTAGAATTGTCGATTCCTTTATACTTAGACAATCTGCAACCATGTACTCTTTCCCAAGGTGGTAATAGATTTATAATTCATAGTCTTTGATCATCTATATCCATATTCGTCAGTGCATATTAAACTCTTTCTGTGTAAATATATACTTGAGGATTTTTTGATTCGTGTATCTTCGACACTTCTCCCAAAATAGGTAATGTCGCCAAATTTTTAAAGTGAAGATTACTACAACCAACTCCAGATCATTTATTGGATAATTTTTTCATGAACTTTAAATTTCCTTGAAGCATAAGAAATGATTTTTCCTTTTGGAATAAACACACATCCCAAGACATTTGTTCAATGAATAACTATATAGCACAAAAACTTCTCCACTTATGGGTAGTATGAGAACGGGTACATTGATAATCCTGATTTTCAACTCCTTGAAGCTATCTTCACATTAATCACTCCATGAAAACATGAATCCCTTCTAAGTTACCATGGTAATAGGGTTTGAAAATCATGATAAATTTTTCACAAATCCGTGATAATATCCAGCTAACCTCAAGAAGCTATGGATATCTGTTACTGATGCTTTCCTTATTCATCCTTCAATTGTAGCTGTTGGGGAGGGGTCCACATAAATCCTATTTCTTGTAATGATATTACCCAAGAATGAAACCTCCTTTAACAAGAACACTCACTTGTTGTACTTTTCATAGATCTTCTCCTTTCTCAATCTCTCTGTTACAATGCTTAGATGCTCCTCGTTATCCTCTTTGGTTTTGGATTATATTAGGATATCGTCTATAATTACAACCAAAAATTTGTTGACATAATCCTTAAAGACTCTATTCATTATGTCCATGAATATTTCTAGAGCATTAGTGAGTTCGAAAGGAATTACTATGAATTCATCGTTCCTATATCTTGTATGAAAAGAAGTTTTAGGGATATCCTCCTTCTTCACCCTTACTTTGTAATATCCCAACTGAAAATCCACATTGAAAATTTATTGTGCTCCACATATATGATCAATGAATTCATCAATTCATGGATGAGGATACTTGTTCTTTATGAAGATTTTGCGGGGCTCTCAATAATCATTGCAAAGGGGAATTGACCCATCTGACATCAGGACGAAGAGGTCTAGTGAACCCCATATCCTTAATCTCCAAAAATCCCATTACAAACAATGTCTTTGATATTGGCAATTACCCATTTATAAAATCAATTAATAATTCGACATCTCTTCTAGGAGGAAGACAAGGAAATTCCACGAGAAACCCTTCAGCGAATTCCCTCAAAATAGGCACATCTTCATGGATTGATTCTTCCTTAGAATCAATCATATGAGCAAGATATGCATGGTTATAGGGTAGTAATATCCATTCTTGAGATGTTGGTTCTAAATAAGAGTCTTCATCCCCCTTGAAATTGTATAGAATCAGGGGTGGATTCATTATATGGAGAGTGATTTCCCTCTCACGTCCATTTATGTTGGCTCTATATAAGGAAATATAATCAATGAAAATAATTGCAAAACATTAATCCAGAGAGAGTATGGAGAGCTTCACCGGGATGTTCAATCCAAAAATTGTGACAGGGGGGGAGTTATATTCATTGGATGTAATGATTTCACTATTTTCCATTCTCACTAACATCTTTATTTCAATGATTTTTTGTGGTATTGGTATTTTTCTTCTAATCTTTCAGGATATAAAAGAATGTGTAGAACTATAGATGATAACACTACCTTTAAATTTTTTATTCTGGTTCTACTCTATCAAATATAGAAATTTGGATGAGTATCATAAAGAGTTAAACACACAATGGGGAATCCAATGACCAAAACAGATAACTTATATATTACATTGAATTCCTTTACTTATGAATTTATAGGCTTCAATCTATGTTATCCATGATCTACTTCCCGACATATATTCATAGGGAAATTTTTCCCCTTAATAATGTTTTGTACTAAGCTTATTAATTAAAAAAATAATATCCCCTGGGAGTGTCATTACCAAGAGTGCAGTATGGCCCATTGTCATGCAGAAGTTCTCATTTGAGTCTAGCTCAATGCGGTGTTTTCAGGTTTTGCCCCTAGATACATCTGTACCAGAGCCTCCTCTACATGCTCATATCCATATAGGGATGTATTTTCTTGATAAACCACTTATTCAATATTCACCAAAATTTAGGGATAGTTTTATGATATGTTGTCTTATCCCTAAGTCTTTAACTAGGGTCTTCTAATCCTAATCCCAAAAATAATTAAACCTTCCATATGATACCAACTATAACAACCTTTCTCTTTATTACACACCTCAACATGATTTATTAAATAAACATGCACTTAAGACAACACTGAGGATCTAGAGGTCTTGTGTATTGTGAAATTAGGAACATTACATAACAAATTAGAACATAAAACATAGCATCTTTATTTAAAATTTCCATTACATGACCACAACATTCCTTCGTACTTAAAATTTCAAGGGATAACCTGAGGAAATGCATAAGAAAATGGTGAGATATAAATCCCAGTAAGGAATTAAAGACGGAATAATAGGAAGAATATAGTCCATTTTAAGCAATAGGCATATCAATGGATCATAAGAGAAACGTGAACATAAAGGCATGATATAGCATGATTATCATAACTTGGAAATGTGGCATCAACATTTAACAGGATGTTAGCATGATCCAAGGCTCATTGAACATGGATCACGATTAAACCCTCATTACACATGAATTAGAATGAGTAAACCATCATTTAACTGGATTTTTCCTAATTCTAATCTTTACCCAATGTATTGGAGTGCTATTAGTGCACACCTTTCTTAATCATTTAATTTCATGCATAAGTGTGCCACATGGATCATATAACATTGATTCATTAAACATCATAATTTATTACATGATATAGGAATGTGGAATTAATACATGATACTATTTAATCAATAATTAAATGTGCATAAAGTTGAATACCCTTGATAGATAAATGGGCATGGTATTCACTACACAATGACTTTGTCTTGGAAAATCGCGGTGCAATGTCTGTAGCATAAAGTTGTGAAAAAAGAATTCATAAAAAATGGTTGATGAGAGATAAAGGGGTGTATCATAATATGAACATAAAATGGACAGTAATTAGGTCATATTGAAACATTTCCCCACAATTTTAATGGAATTTATATTCATAAAAAATATAATTTCTTGAATGTAAATGAGGAGAGAGAAATCTCTTACGAAATTTTGGCATGGTAATTAAAGTACATGGGAGGAATTAATGAAAGAGAAAGAGGTCTATAATCATTAAAAAATAAAAATAAAGTATTGGGGAGGTGTGAAATCATACCCCAAACATTTTTAATTGAATATATGATGGTATATAAACATGAAGAAACTTGGACAAAATATGAGAGATGAAGAAACCCCATACGGAATTTGTCAGGGTAACAGGTGTACATGGGAGGCATTAATGAGAGATAAAGGTGTATATAATCATTTAAAAATAAGGAGGGAATTATAGGGGAGGTTAGAAATTATAACCCAACATTTTTAATTTAAAATAAAGGGCATAACAACATAAATAAATTTGGACAAAAATGAAAAAGGAGGAAATCCATTACATGGAAGTTTGATCCAAAAGGCTTGGGAGAGGCTTTATAGAGGCTTATTAGGAGCTTAGGGGACCCTTTTTAGGATTCTATAGAGAGGAGTTCATATCTTGGTCGAGCTCCAAATGGTTTGAGTGGATAGTAATGGGATATTGAGTGGGTTTATATAGGAAAGGGGAGGGAATTCTTTATTAGTTATGTTTTGGACACCACACTTTAAACTAATCAAAACCACAAACGGTTCCATGGTTTTTTACCTTGGTTTTTTCCAATGTAGATTTGAAAACATTATTTTATCATAAAAATAGCTGAAGTCCTTAAAAATTTAGGATTACTTATGTAGAGGTGAGTTACACTCTCAAATAAATCATTTAAAAATGTTAAAATGTTTTGTAAGTCATGAAGGGTCCACTAAAGCTTTGGAAAATAAATCAAACAGTTATAAAATCACATTATATTAAATGTAAAGCATATATTTTTTGAAAATATCGTTTATATTATTTTATTACATCACTATTGGGACAAGATTATGTCATAAAACACAATATATATTTAACAGTATTTAATTTTTACCCAAAAATTTGACTGTCTCAGAAAATAATGGAACATTCACCATTGGATAATTTCAACGTCCTAATTCCAAAAATAATATTCATTTTCTCTATATAATTGTATAAATAATTTAATTTTTTACATTTCAAATAAATATTGTCATTACTTGAAAATTCATGGGTTTTGACAAAAACAGCTTTTAAACCTTAATAAACATTACATTTTTATTCATATAAATCATAAAATCATTTATATTAAAAAAATGTGATTTAGTGAAAATATATTATTAGAAATTTATTTAATTCATAAATCCTTTGTTTCATCAAAATAGAATTCTTAACAGAATATTAACTAAAAAAAATACTATTTGAGCTTTAAAAGCCATTTAAAAAGTAACGATAATAAAATAAAAGTATATTCTTTATTCCATACAACAATAATGAACAAGATCACAGTGCTAGGATATTGTAACACAATCCCTAATAACACCCACATAAGACCTAAGGGTATGGTGTGCGATGCTGACTGACTCTTGGGGATGCTCCAATAACAGCGCTCGGGTGGTAATCTCTATCGACTTCCACTTCTCCCATAGGTGGTTCCATTCAAGCTTAACATTTTGAAGCTCTGATTGGGCTTGGTCATGAAAGAAGCCCAGAGACGCCACATCCTTTTGATGCTCTGAAAAATGGGCTTCGTATGGAACAATTCTACTAGATGAGGGCATCGCTTCCTTTGTGTGAGTAAATTGGATTTTTTAATTCCCTATATTTATACTAATCATGTCGTAACTATTAAATGGAAATATTAGAAATGGTAACAATTCATAATGGTAGTTTGAAATCAAAAACATAAAACCAATGAAATTCCTATTTTATATAACCATTTTACATAATAAGACATTTAATTAGATCAAGAGGAATTTTCATTAATAAATGATTTGGTCCTTACAATGTGTCTCAGTGAACTTCATAGAAAAATGGTTCCAAACTTCCCATGGTGACCAACATGGGAATATAAATCCAACATTCTTCAAGTCATCCAAATAAATTTTTAGCTTTTTTATATTAGCTAGATCCATTATATAAGATGGAATCAACATCTATTTAGATCCATCAACTAATTTAACAAATAACTACACCTCCCACACCATATGAAAACATGAAAAGAATAAAAAAATCATTGACTACTATAAGAAGTTTACGAATAAAATAATCCTATTCCGATATAGCTAAAAATAAGAGAAAAAACATTCTTGGATTTAGAAAATATTTCCCCAACCGATGAGGCATCAGATCTAATTCTCCCTAAAACACATTTAAGCTTCCATTAGAAGTGGTGAAGGAAACTAGTTGATAGTAAGAATAATTTTGAGAGATGTGAGTGATAAACCAATAAACCCTGATAAACACATCAAATAGGTTCAATTATAGATTCAATAAATCACATACCATCTTCACATTAGACCTAAATAAAGAGCAAGATGCACATTAGAGTCCACAATTCGTCTTATTTCCAAGAGGTGTCATGAATTGGATACTGAAAGACATGATATTCAATGGATGGACTAGAAGATAAATCATAATATCTGATAAAAATGTGTTGGAGGAAGCTATACAAAATAGTGTCATTTATACGGTTGAAGAAATGGAAATAATACCTCTCCCAATCACATGACTCATATCAAAGTCTATTGAAAACTACTCAACTACCTATAACTGATTCATTCTAGAGGCCGATGACCAGAACACTCTAGTTTGTGAAGAATATAAATATAGTGAATATCCATGATTCCCCTAAGATCCTATAGCAGAGTGTGGAATAGATAAAATCTAGAAAAATTAATACAAGTTTACATGACACCCATTTCAATTACGGACCTTGGGAGGCATGGGGAAGAAGTGCTTCATGTGGCACATCTAGACACATTAGTAACAAGATAAGACACTTTCCATTGAAGATGGAATATGAATATTCTTTCAGGAACCACAAAAATTATTTCCTCTAGGTAAATCATTCATCTTCCTCATAACCTCGGAATAACCCCTAGATCTACGACCCAAAGATAGAGAAACTTTGGCCTATCCTAACATACCTTACAGACCAAGGTCTTTCACAATGGCCCAATCCACATCTTTGGCATTGGTTGTTATCTTTAATATAATGAAATTTAACTATATATCAATTTTAAGACACATTTAAAACAAATGATCTATTATATTCTCATTAGACACAACCTAATAAGATACAAATAGAGCTCGATGGAATTGATATCCTACTTTATCTGAGGCTGTATTCCATTATCAATATTGAGAAAATCCATGGAATTCACCATGTTCATGGATATAGAGTAGAAAGTCATTGAGAAAATAACATTTTATGTCTTACGACTCCAATCCCCCGTATTTATTATCTAGGAAAACCAAGTCCCTGGAACTTCTACTCAGATGATCTATTTTGAAAATATTACACTTGACATTGACTAAGTTAAGAGTCTCCAGGAATTCAAAGATCCTCTCATGTTTTCCCAAAAAATTTAGAACCTCCAAAGGATTATTCATACCATATATGGATGGTGTATTCTGGAGAAGAAATATATAAAACCAAGCCATTTCATCTTTTATTCATTATTCTTTCTTACTTTATTGAATAGTGGATGGTGTCACACTTTGTTCCATATCATAGATGATTTACACCACTATTTTGATCAAATTATAATAAAATTGAAGGATTCAATATCGTGGATCATTAATTAAACCCTCCAAAGTTACAAATATATGTCTTCTAGGGTGAATTATGATATACCTAAAAGTATAAGTATTCACGAGAAAATTAGAACCAAAAATCAATTCCAAGAAATAAGTAAAAAATATTGAGATTAAAACTCCCAATGAAAAATTATCTACATCTCACGATAACTTTATACTCTCCATGATGAGAGATGGTGAGTAACTCACTGGAAACTAGGAACCTAGGTGACAACATTATTATATCATAACTACTAAAGAATCCCCAAAAATCATACTAAATATGGAACTGAAAAACCACCCTCTAATACCTATTTTTCATAAATCAACCTGGTTTACGCAAATCATCAATAGCACAATCCAGTCCAATCAAGGATTCAAGTGATTTCCTAATCCCCACGGGTTAGAGAGAAGTGAATGGAAATAAATAAATAACATGGGAATTAATTTTACAGAATTAACCATTGAAAGTCAATAAATATTAATAATTTATTTATACTCCAAAAGAACACCTTATGATAGCCTTCCACTAGCTAGCTGATGGCCCTCCTTTGCAAGTAGGTGGACTACCTGTAACTATTCTAGCTATATGTTTATATCCACAATTAGAAAAACATGGTTGAACTCTTGGCCCCTTCACTAATTAAAACACACTTTGAACATAGGGTGAAAATACAGAAACTACATGGGAAAAAACTATAAAAAATAGAGTAGTGTAGCATCTGATAACGTCAATGGAATATTACTAGTGTCGTAGAAGATGATTCAATAGATTTAAATCACATTAATTATTAAAATATATTATAACACTTTTATCAATTATCACCCATATATCATCAATATTCTCTTTAATATAATGGATTTCAGTACTAGCACTAGTAGTAGAAATGTATTCGTCTTTAGTAGTACTATGTGAATGAATTATCTATTTTCACATTCCAACATATCGATAAATATAATGATAGTGAAATACCACATAAAATGGATCAAATATCATCAAAATATCTTTCCTGAGAAACATATGAAGTTTCCATAGAGTTTTGAATGTGTCTAGTCTCATTTCGATCAAAATATTTTGATTAACTTCTTCAAACGTCTCCTTACAAATAGATACGTATATATTCCATGAATCCATGAAGGGAGGGTATTCTCACATTTACTTTATAATAAATTTTTTGTTTAATTATAGAACTACCATTCATTTCATTATTTCATCATTAATTATTCTATTTAATAATCATTCCACATCATCATTCCTTTATAGAAATTGAGTATTGATACCCCCTAATATTGATCAATAGGTTCTCTGTGAATATCTGATCATAATCAGGGAATTATATAGAAACTGACTTTGATGAATCTGTCACTTGTGATTATTGATGTTGATTAAAGAACAAATATTTAATGGAGAATGAATTTTCACATGTGAGGGAGAAGAATTTCCATGTGTTCGTTGGGGTTATATATATAGTGGTTCTTTAGTGATATAGGTTATTTACCCTAGAACACATTATTTATAATAAAATAATGTGTCTCTTAGGCTTTTATTGAATTTCATAATCAATTTTATATAGTATTAGGGTTACAACACACTATAGTAACATAAACAAGTAGAAAATATAGGAAAAATAAAGCGCAATATAAAAATGATAATTGGAATAATATTTACAACACAAATATAAGAAAAAACTATATTATAGAAAATATTAACATTCATTTTTATAACTAAATCTGTATGTAAAATTAATCAAAAAAATTAAAAAGCATAAAATTTTCTTTTTATTTGGCCCTCTACCCCTATTCACGATATTAGTTGATGAACAACCCACCCGAGATCAAGAAAAATAATTCACCTATGTATGAAAATTGGTCGTCTGTTAGTAATACTATAGATAAATTTATTAAACCCAAAGTCTCAATTTTAAAATAAAAACATATTATTTCATTCATACCAGGAACACTATGTATTAGATTGAGTTGTATATGAATATTACACATCACACCACTTCTTGGTGTTCTCAAAAGTAGGATTTCACGAATTGGCACACATTTTTGGTGATCAAAACTCATTACGGATGTGAGCCCATTCTTGATAACTTTCTTCTTCATAAAACAAATTCTACTATCAAACCTTTTATTTTTCATCTTCATGTTGTATCTCTATGAAAATTAACTAAATAAGAATAAGATAATAATGATAATGAAACTAATTAAGTAATAGATGATAAAATGATGATAAATTAATATGATCTTTTTATTCTCAATTTTTCTTATGTGATTTTCATTTTAAACCCAAATGGAAGTTATATATTCGAAACACATAATTTTAGTCATACAAACCATCTCAGTAACATCATGTGTTAGATATATGTGCATTCAATTATAACACATAAAAAATGAATTATAAACAATCTTTCAAAAATTTTAAAACAAACTGAGATCGTTTTCTTTGTTTGTATATTTGATGTGTGTCTTAAACTAATATGGTACCTTTTTATTAAAAACACGCACTTAGTGTCATATAAACCACATCATGTAACTAATTGATGAGTTATGGATTCCTACACTTAAAAAATTAATTATGGATCATTATTCTAACGATTGAAAACTACCATATCTTCATTTCTTAGTTTTGGTGATGTGACATGCATGTTAAACTAAAATGACACTTTTTTATTGAAAACACAGATTGTGAGTCGGAAAGACCACATCATGTGTCATATTGATGTGTGGTCAATACCAACACGTCAAAAATGAATTATCAACCATTTTCATAAATTTTGAAAACATTATTAGATTTTGTTTCTTAGTTTTGGATATTATATGTGTGTTTTAAACAAAAAAGACACTTTTTTACTGGAAACATGCATGTTATGTCACACCAAATTCATTGTGTAATGTATTTTCATGTTTTCAATTAATACAAGTTAAGGATTAATTATAGATCATTTTTATTAAAATTTTAAAATAATATGAACACTTTTTCTTATTTTTGGATAAGCGATGACTGTAAAACTAAAATAACTCTTTTATATTAAAAACACATAATTTGAGAGACACCAACCATATCATGTGTTAGATTTGAATATGATCAATTTATACCTATGAAAAAAAATCAATTATGGATAATTTTCCTAAATTTTTAATACAATATGAGATTGTTTTCTCAGTTTCGGTGATGAGACATAAATTTTAAAATAAAATGGACCTTTTATACTGAAATCTCACACTTCGAGTCATAGAAACCAAATCTGGTGTTAGATTTATGTGTGGTCGATTCATACACGGATAAAATGAATTATTGATCATCTTCCATAATTTTGACATCAATCCAATCACATTTTCTTGTTTTTTATATTTGATTCATGCTTCAAATAGAAATGACACTTTTATATTGAAAAAATGCACTTAGAGTCATGCCGATCACATTGGGTATTAGATTTACATATGGTTGATTCTACCATGTCAAAAATGACATATTGATTTCATTATTAAAATTTTAAAACTATCAAATCTATTTTTCTCTTTTTTTCTATGTGATACAATTTAAACTGAGATGTCACCATTATATTAAAACACGTATGTCGAGTCATATCATCAACATAATGTGTCAGATTTGCATTCATTTAGTTTCTACATGTGATAAATTCATTATGGATCATTTTTTTATGTTTGGTAACAATATGCCCTTATTTTCCCAATTTCAGTGATGTGACAGACATTTTAGACTAAAATTTAACTTTCATATTGAAAAAAATTAGTTTGAGTCATACCAACCACATCAAGTGTCTGATTGACATGTGGTTGATTCTTATAGGTCATAAATTAATTATCTATCATTTTCTTAAAGTTTTTAAATAATAAAAACCCAGAAACTCAATTTTGGATTTTTTAGTTGTTTCATAAACTAATATAAAAAATTGTATTTAATAGACACATTTTGAGTCAAACCAACCACATTTGGTTCCAGATTGACATGTGGTAAATTCCTATAGGTCATAGATAAATTTTGAATCATTTTCCAATATTTTGAAAACAATGTGATCTCAATTTCTCATATTTTTCTGTGATATTAATTTTTTACTAAAATGACACTTATAAATTAAAAACTCATACTTAGGGTCATACTAACCACATCATATGGTGGATTGGCCAAAGCTCATTTCCTACATTTGAAAAAAAAATTACGGGTTAATTTCTAAAACATTTAAAATAATATTTTCTCTTTTCCTTGTTTTGGTGATCTGACAAGTTTTTTAAGCTAAAATGGAACATTTCTATTAAAAACACACACCATGAGTCATACTAAAAATATCGGGTGGCAGATTAATGTGTGGACAATTATTACACGTGAAAATGAAGTATAAATATTTTTTATATTGTTTAAAAATAATTAGAGATATTTTTATTTTTTTTTGGAATATATGACCTTCCTTTTCATCTAAAATGATGCTTTTGTATTGGAAAAACATATTTTGAGCCATACCAACCACATTGTTTGTCAAATTGGTGTGAGGTTAATTTATAAATGTGAAAACTGAATTATAGATATTTTTTCAAGTATTTGTAAACAATATGATCTCTTTTTCTTAGTTGGGCCTATATGACTAGTGTTTTAATCTAAAATTACTCTTTTATATTGAAAACATGTACTTAGAATCATACCGACCACAACAGGTGGTAGATTCACATGTGGTCAACTCCTACACATAAAAAATTTATTATAGATCACTGTCAAAAAGTATGAACACAATATGCCCTAATTTCCTTAGTTTTAGATATGTGATAAATGCTTCAATATAAAACAACATGTTTGTTTTGAAAAAATGATGTTCAGGTAATACTGAAAACATTACAGGTTGAATTGATGTTTGGTAAATTACTAGGTGAAAATATGGCTTATATATCAATTTTTCAAGGTATCTGAACATTCTGAAGTTATTTTCATATTTTTGATCTTATGTCGGTTGTTCTAAAATAGTTTGTAAATTTAACATAATATATATCAAATAAAAATAATATGGAAATTAAATGAAATTTTTATATAAAATGATGAGAAAATTAACTAAATAAATAGTAAGAACTCATTTATTCATGATGTTTGTATACATTCTTACATAATGTTTTCTTCCCATTCATTTCTAAAAAAATTATTTCTTCTATTATACTTATCCTTGATAAATACGTCAAAAATAATATATTAACATTAAAATCCTAATTCTTCACACCCCATGTGTATCTATATGGTAAAAGCTAACACAAAATCACAAACATAATTGGTAATGACCTAAATTTGATATTCTATAACATTCTGACACCACATTCTCTACACAATATTCTCTAAATAATTTTACATCATTTTTGGAGTAGGTATATTATTAAAAAAATTGGTAGTACTTAGAAATATATAGACAAAAAATGATTATGAATCTTTTTTAATGAAATATTAATTACCTTTTAAAATTAATATTTAGGGATTCTAATATTTTTGATTGTATAATATATCTTTCATGAATTTTCAGGCAAGATATCAACAATTTTTGTTATTATTTTTCTTTTTAAACTGTAGAAACATTGACCAAAATTAGTAAAAAAATTATATATGTATTGATAGTTAAATATTTTTATATATAAATTAATATGTTTCATTTGAAATAAATCCATAGGCTTATTATGTTCAGTCACTAAACTCATACAATGATTAATCAATAATTTAAGACCTCCCTTTCATAATAAAATTCATGTTGAAACAAAAAATGGATCATATAATTAAATTTTATCAGAATAATTTTTATTGTAGTGAATTAAAAATTAACAATAAAAATCACGTGTGGTCGGTTTGATGGACATCCATGCATTGGATACAAAAAAATATACATACTGGATATCTCAATTGATTGGGAGAAACATCCAATGTTGCCTAAAAATAATTAATGAAATCATATAAATATATATTTTATTTTAATAGATTGTTGATTCATACACCTATTTTTTTTGAATCAATATGTGTATGTCATATATTATATTCATCTAAAATTACATGGTTAGATAGACTTATTTCAGATCAATTTATTTCAACCAAAATGAAATTTCATCCATAAAAATAATATGATGATTAGATAATACAAATTGTGATTTTTAATGGTTTCCATTTATATTGAAGTTAAATAAATATTTTAAAAATATTAATTTTTTATTAACTTTAAGGAACATAGTAGATCATATTTTTGGATTGAATTGTCCTAAAAACATACCACATGTATGTATTCACAACTGAAACTCCCATCCATTTAAACTTGATAATATCATTTATAATCTTGAGACGAACTATATCAAAAAATGGAAGTTTGAATTATTTCCTATTCATATTAGATTTACGAAACATATTCATCATTTAATTTGGTATCTGTATGATGTTTTAATGTAAAGATATGATGCAATGGAACTGGTAGAAAGAATATACTCTAAGAAGGTCCTTTTGATTTCTCGGATGATTCACTGGATTGACCAGACCATCTATTTCCCTATAGTTTTACCTGTTTCTAATAAAAAACCTCACTTTATAATTTTTCATAAATTATTACAGGTTTTTCATTAGAAAAAATAGTTCATGAAATATATCATGTATATTTATAAGATTATATGGTCATGATATGAAATTTACAATATCATAATTGAACATTGGGATATCTACATAATCAATTGGAACAAGTAATTCAGTTCTTGGATCTTCAGCTACTTCAATACCTACACTCTTATAATGTTTAGGGGGTATTTGTTGTGTAGTATGTCTCCCAAGATATTATACACTACACCTCTCAAAAAAAGGTGGTAATTGTATGTCGATAGATAGAAATCACATATAAATTTACCCTATATAAGTTTAGTAATATAATTTTATCAAAATTTTATTTATTCAAATTTAGGAGAAGAGTAATGGAAAAAATTATTACCTCATGTAAGGTATGTGATTGAGAGAAATGACTATAAAAAATGATGGTGGGGTCATTTGGTTGTTTATGTGTATATATTTGTTCCACTACTAATTTTTAATGATATTTTCATATATATTGGTCTTATAAACAAGTATGAATAATAATATCTTTCAAAGAATCTATTTTCACCTGCAATCCTTTTATCATTATATATGTATCTTCTTTAAGTTTTCTCTTCTTGAAATATATTCGAGGTGACCCTACAAAACTAACATGTAACACCTATAGATTTTAAAATATGAAAATAATATTCGATATATTATACGACTCACAATAATGAGCACAAAACCCCCCTGAAATATAATTTTGTAAATTTAATCTAATTAATAGGTTCTGAAACACACAGCCTCAAATCTAAATGAACTGTAGTATAGTATACAGTAATAAAATAGATGTAAAATTAGAGGGTATAAATAATAAAAAATAAATTATAAAAACTATATGGTTTACACATGTTAAAAAAATCATTAGTTATCTATTTATGAGAAATAAAATAATAATCTATTAAATGAAAATATATATGTTTTTTGATTTTTTTTTAAAAAAGAGTTTAAAAATAATTTTGACACATAATTTATAATTATTTTTTAAAACATTTAGAATCATTATTTGAAAAAATAAATTTTATTTTGTAAATATAAATTGAAAATTAATCTTAGGGATTATTTTTTGGATATTTTTATGAAAGGTTTAATTTTTTAACGAATGAAGAAAATTACTGAATGTTAATTTAAAACTACCCATTAGTTTAAATAATTTATGAAGTTAAATAATATTTTATTATTCTTATAATTTAAAATTTGTTATATTATATTTCAATTAATACAATTTATTTCATTTCAACCATTTTTATATAGAATTTTTATATAAACACTTTGTAAACGTTGAACATTTTCTATTTAAAAACATGCTTTCTCATCACATATACATGACAAAGTTTAAATTTAATTTTACCAATTATATTAATGTAATTTCGAAAATAATATTCCATATTTTAATTTAGAATAATTTTTATCATCTAATAATGTCAAATATAGCTTCTATCATAATTAATAGATAAAATAATAAAAATTACTTACCGCATTTATGGTATAAATTACCTAAAAACTAGGATAAAATTTATCATCTAGAGATATTTTGACTCTATAATTTCTAATAGTTTATAATACACTATTTTTGACGCATTTGGTATGTGAAAAATGTGGGCACACCATTTTCATTCGAACAAATTACTTCAATGTCACTCACATCACATGTAGAATGCCACCCACTCTCTTCTCTTATTCACAACATAAAACCACATCAATTCATAAAATACCTATAAAATTACTTACCAACATAAATACACTAATATTATAATAATATATTTTGTATAATTACATACTAGGAAGGATTTTTGTGAATAAAAATATGGGTACCTGAAGAAGAGCTAACATTCTTCAATGAGCATCTTTATTTTCTTTCTTCATACACCTCTTTCAGTTCTTATTAAACCATGATGATATAATAACCTAATAATATTCCATATTAATATAAGTTCATATATTATCATCATGAACAATGGGCATCCCCAAAATTACCAAATGTGTTATGAAATAATCATTCATGTGTGCGACTAACTACCACCTGGTAAAAAAATTCATTCATTTTTTCAATTACCTCCTCTCATGCTAGGTAATGACAAGATATATAAATTATATTTAAGACATTTATAACCATATTATACATTTTTAAACATTATTTAATATATACTTATTTTTTACTTTCCATTATACGGGGGTACAGTAACATCATTTGTGTGTGACAGACTACCTCCTGGTAAAGCGATGTAATTCGTATTTTACTAACGCTTTCCATAGATGGTAGTAAGGATACATTTAATGAATATATATTTTATAAATGAAATAATTATTATATTAGTGACATATTAACCATTTTATATGTTAATATTTCATTTCTATTTGTTACCTTTTCACTCACTGGAAGATGATAACGACATTCGTGTTCGTGTGGAGTACCACCTTCATGAAAAGATATGAATCTATTTTCATCACCACCCCACATGGATGATATATATAATTATATTTAAATAAATCATATGGTATATATAATATTATTATCATTACATAATTATAATATATTACTTAAAATCTTCTTATAATGAGCATGGAAAAATGGAAATGATACACATGTGTATGTATGGTCTATCATCTTAATGATTGTAACATAGTTCATTTTTCAAAAACATATATCATGATGGGTTTTAAAATTATACATGATGTATAAATATAATAATTATTTTATTATAATTATAAATATATTTAAACAATTGCCACTTTGAATATAATCAACCTACCAAATTATTTTTGGTACATAATAGAAACATCATCGAAACATCTGATGTAAATTTAATTGACCAAGTAATCATATATAACCATGAATCCAGTAAAAAATGAACAATAAACATTAAAAAGGTATTTAACAATTTTATTTTTCAACATAAGTTTACTATTTAGTAAGACAATGATTGTATTTGATGATTCAGACTCAAGGAAAGGGTTTTTCATCAGACATTTACTTTCATGCGACATACGCCATATTCATCCATTATTAATTTTATGTTGTGTATATCATGACCTTTTTATATGTTGTATCCTGAATTAATTTATATTAATGTTATTTATTGTTTTCTTTATATTTCCTCTTTTAAAGGTATTATGATATGAAAGTTACCAAAGTGATATGGTTTTATTTCAAAATTGCTACATTATTTGGGATTGATTATGTTTAAGTCTCAAATGGGATAATTATTTGATATTTATATATTAAAATAAATTTATTTCATTTTAATATGGTTATTCATGAACATATTAATGTTATAGTACCGTTTTATCCTTCTTTGGTACAAAAAATCATTCCTTAAATTCCTTTAATATAATTCAACTTTATATCTCTCCTCGGTCAAAACTACTTTTTCTTCCAAACCCATGTTTTATAAAAATGATTTAAAAAATGATTTTTCACTCTCAAAATGAGTTTTTAACGATATTTTTACCCATTAATAGTTTTAAAAAATAGGTTTGATTTTAATTTTCTTATAAAAATATGTGGCTAAGCATACAAGTTCAAAGAGGCATGCTATGAACTATGTACATTGTCCAATGTGAATTATTAACTATTTCCTTGATGATCTTAATCCAATACTCTGAAGGAAACTATTCTTCCAAACTTAATCATCACATGAGGATATAGTATCATGTGACATAAATATAGAGATATAACTCTCCATGTATTTAAAATTTTAATTAAATAATGAGAAGAATATGATGAAATATAAAAATATAGACAAAGGGAATCAGGGATAAAAGGATGTTACAATATGTGATATTTGTAGAGAAAAACACATTTGTTCTTTCTTAAAAGGAAACTGATTTTTCTTCATCTTTTGGGGAAAATTCCACCATATCCTTGATTGAAATGGAAATAAAAAATCTTGAAAAGTGAAATTATTCCACTATAAAGATATGGGCTTCCATGAAAATTAATTCCCCAAGATTCAATGAAATATACCTCAAATGTAGCTAATGGATCATGTTCAGGCTTATTATATTTCCACATATAATGTTGAATGATAAATTTTATTTTGATTCTATTCTAGAATAAATAAATTAAATATTTTATCAATGATATCCTGGTTTTACGTATTATTAAATGTATAAGGATTTTTTGGTAGTTCTTTTCTTTAAGAAATTGAAAGCATTTGATAAATGGTACCGATTACCAAGAAAAATGATTCAGAGAAAATTTTAACTTCTTGGAAAACACAATAATGATGGATATATGTACCTTAATATGTTCCTTATGGTTATATAATGATGTTGGGATAACGATATGATTAATATATAAAAAGTAAATTGGATAGTACTGACTTCCTTGGAACTGATTAATTGTTTTTGGAAAAATTATTTTACACAATCATTTCGTGAGTTAAAGAAAATTCATGATTCAAGTAATATATCAAAAAAATATGATTAATTTTATTAATAAGGATAAAAAAATGTTTTTAATATGTTTTAATTGTAATTAATGCTATTCCCATGTTTTAAGAAAATACATGATTAATTTGTTCACATGTTTTTGTGTGAATATTAATAGCTTTATCATATTTTTTTAGTGGATTAATGATATATTCATTTTTGAAATTTAGGGACACTATTTCTAAATTCATAGATCATAATATTTTTTATGAGTCATAAGGTTAACCATTTATAAAATAAATTAAGTCGTACTTTGGTTGATGTTTTATATATTAATATATTAATTCACTATATAATGATTTATGAATATTCGATAACATGTGTTGAAAATTTTGTTATAATAATAACTACAGATTGAAGGAATGAATTTTCATTCATTTATGGATATTAGAATGATCCAAAATGTTCTCAATGGTAAAATTATAACTGATACAGTACCAACATGACCTGAAGGTAATTCCATTCCCCCATGGGATAACGAACATTTCCTTGAATCATACAACATAATAGTGGGAAACAATTCCCACAGAAACAATAAAAGGATGATAAACAATTTTGTACGCATTCAAGAGAAACTCTGTAAGGGGGTGTTCACCAGAAGTAAAACAGGTTAATAAACCCAAATTAAAATATAAAAGTACTATAAAACTATAACAAAAACCCAAGTCTCGGAGGACACAACCCTATAATCAAATAGATCATCATCTAGAAACACCTCCAAGAGGTTATTTTTCTATACTCAAATTTGGAAGGTGATAATAGACAAACAGCTAAAGGAACAGGTAGAGTGTAAGATAAAATTCTAGCAGGGGATCACCATGGATTACGTAATAATATTCCATATTTAAAAAACAAAATAATTATTTCAATTTTAAATAAAATGTTATGTTATTTCAAAAGAATACTTAAAAAATCGAGACTTCCATTTAAAATGATATAAATACTTTAAGAAAATGAATTAATAAACATTTAATATGAAATAGTTCATATAAAATCTAATGGCATTCTAAATCGCATAAAATAATGGAACATATTTATTTAAAATAAAAATAAGAGAGAAAAATGTTCATATCAATCATGGTATGATAGTTACAGGATAAGGGACTCCACACAATCAAGGTCACACGACAATATATTTTTGAATGTTATAAATCATAGAGTGTTGTATGAATAACTCACTAAACACCTAAGGATTTAAGGTAGTCTTATAAAAAACAATGATGGAAAATTTATTTTAAGAATTCTTAAAATACAATTTATCTCATTCCCTATATCAAATATGTCAATTTTCCATTTAAAAACAAAAATATGTTTTTAATCAATTCATTCCATTTTATAAGGTAAAACCAATGAGTTTCTATCAAAATAAATTTAATACATTCTTCCCAACATCCATTTTGAAATCAATACCATGAAATTAATTTGACAATATATATTTCACGTAATTCCATAAATTTCATAAATAGACCCCAATTCATTAGAATTGGGGGTTTTCCTAATTTCATGCCAAAAAATACAATTTCAAATCCAAATACCGCAACTAATGGAATTGGGTTTTAAATAATATAATTAAAATAAATTTCACCCAATTGATTTTAAATATAAAAAAATTGATTTTAAATTAAGCAATTTAGGGTCTGTAAAATTTGGCCGTCATAATAGAACCACCTACCTTTGATCTATGTGAACTAGAAACTCTAAATTATAATCGAGATTCCCCAAAAAAAATTATAAAAATGGAATACCTGAAAAACACGAAGATACAATATTTTAAAAACGGTTATTATATTATATAGTCAGTGAATATATCTATAAAACCCTAGGATGGAAATATTTGATAGTGTGGGACAGAGAACGTGAATTGGAAACCTATCAGGAGAATATCGAAATTCATACTTATTGCTTCAACTCTCATCTGGAGGGGTGTAGAGGGGAAAAAACTTCTCTTGGGATCTCTACTTGAAGAATAAAATATTTTGGGTTGATTGACGACTATAGGGTGCCTTAAATGAGTATTTCATATGTTTTAAAATTAATTTTTGGATTAATTAATCTTATGTTCCTGATTACTTGGGTAGAAATACATAGTTAGACCAAACCCTGCACCCTATTTTTAATCCATTTTTAAATGAGTTTCACAGTGTCTCTTATGTGAGAACACAAATTGGAAAACTATACACTAACCATGAAAAATCTCACTCCTCAATTTTCATGTTTTTCTCTAGTAGGCTGGACAGTTTGGATAGACTGTGCGCGAACAATGCAAAACCTAAAAACCATAATAAATGCCATCAATTTCACTCCAAACAACCCCAAACAAAACCAATCAAATGTGATTTCAAATATTGGTTTGGGAACTCTTGAAATATGTAATAGGATGTTAAACAATCACCACCAAATAGAATTTATCTCCCCATATACCCTATTATGAAGCTTCCATGCCAAAAAATGAGGCCACTACTCTCTCACTAGTTCCTACCTCTCCCATGTCTCTTTATTATATGAATTTTTATTCCATTGTACAAAATCAATATGTTTCATACTACAGTGATGTACCTTAGTTTTTGAATCAACTATCCTGACTGGCCATTCAGTCACAAATAAATCAGGCTCAACCCCATTATCACTCCATCTCTGAACATGAGATGGATTAGATAGATACTTTCATAGATGAGATATATGGAAGATATTATGTATTTATTTCAGGTGTAGAGGAAGTGATAAATGGTAAGAAACATTCACCACCAACTATAAAACCTCAAAAGGTTCCAAAAAATGAACACTAAGATACCCCTATATGTCAAGCCTTTGATGACCAAAATGAGGTGAATCTTTCAAGAACATAGAATCGTTATGTTCAAACTCCAAAGGTTTTAAATGGTGATAAAATTTATATTTATACTGTCTTTATGCCATCAACATTCTCTAATGAATCAACTAAATATTTTTTTATCATTATTTGACCCATTATTTTTCCATCATAGGAACTTTCATCAATCTACAACAAACACAACATATATCTATAAGGCCACCTATACAAGACCTCAAAAAGATCCATTCTGATCACGGACTAGTAACTATTGTTATAAGAAAACAAATCTATCCCTAGATTATCATCCCAAAACCCACAAATGTCAAGTAATCATGTGCATATCATATCCTCAAGAACCTATATAGCTCTTTCTATATGGCCATCCGACTGTGGATGGTACGCCATACTCAAAAAGACCAATGAACCAAGTTCCTTTTTAAGGAATAAATGAAAGTGAGAAGGAAACTAAGGATATAAATTAGAAACTATATCATATGTAACTCTTTAAAAATGAACAATATTATTCACATAGATGTTTTCTAACTCCTCTAATTTTGTTCTATCACAAATTAGTATAAAGTGATCTGATTTTATAAGATGATCGATCACAACCCTAACACATTCTTCTTTCCCTGGGTATGTGACAACCAAACCACAAATCCTATAGAGATATCATTTCACTTCCACACTAGCACCATAAGTAGATAATGCAAACATGAAGGTTTTAAGATCTGATCCTTGACCTATTGAAATTTATAACAATGAGAGAAACAAATTAGAAATTCCATGTCTCAGACCTAGCCACCAGAATTTATGACACATGTTATTGAATAGATTTGTGATTCCAAGGAGAACATCCCAATAGGTGTTATGGAAATACACTATCACAACATTCCATACCACTAACAGTACTACATATCAATTATGATATCTTAGAATTCCCTTAGTGGAGAATGTCCTGTCAACCATACTCTCCCACCATAACCATAATATCTAATGCTCTAGAAATCATCATCAACTAGTTGATCCTAATGGATCACCTTGAGAGGAACCCATGTGAACTAAACACTATCCAAATCAAACTCATCCTCAGTTTAACGAACTTCAATATGAATATATTAAAAATGATTCATCATGTTCCACACATTTGATGATTCTTTCACTGCCAAGGTTGAAAGATTCCTTCTCAAAGAAACTACAATGAAATTATCTTTACCATTTGTATATTAGATATTTAAATCAATAATGTTTAGTTATTTCACCTAACTTATAGTGACCCTAAAATTTACAAATAACATTACCCGATTTTAGGAATAATTATACATTAGTGTGCAAGACAATGATCGTGATGTCTAGTATCATTGAATATTAGGTACATAAAATAGAAAAAATAGAAGTAAATATAACATTTCTTTATTTAGTCTTGAAAAGAGACCCTAACTTCCATTTTTATCATACATCTTCATAGTATAACCTAGGGATAACATGAACAAAGGGATGAGCTAAAAATCCTTACATGGGAGAATACATAAGAATAATTCTTTAGCACATGGATTAGAATGCATGAAATAATGATAAAAAATCCTGGAAAATGTAAAATCATAACATATAAAAATTGAATCACATAAACAAGTAGTAATATAAATCTTGAGGAAACGTAAAACATGAATATAGTACGTGTCAGAGAGATCCGCCAATATCATTTCCTATAGTAGCACATGCCAAGGTTAACCTCCAAGACCGTCACACATAATGTCTCATGAGACTCAACTTTATCCAATGCAATGCAGCTATATCAGGTTTCACCCATAATACATTTTATGAATATGTTTTCCATATAAATAATCATACAAAATCAATCTTACATAATCATATGGCTACCCATCGAACGAATTGGGTACCAAAATCCATACATAAAGCATAACCAATAGGTGTATCATGAAAGTGTCCATGATAGAAAAGAATTATAACATACATGGTTGTTCATAAGATAAAATAGTCCTATATCATGTTATGTGATTTCAAATAGAAATTTAAACATGTTTTAAATGTATTTGAAAAATTTTAGCATTAAGAAATTTTTGTACCGTTTTAAGGAAAATAAAATAGAGATTTTAAAATAGAAAAGGGAAAATATATTATATAAAAAGTTAATTGAACCAAGAAGGTTTTAATAATAAGAATATTTCTTTTTAAAAACAATTATTTATTAAATAATAGGATAGAGTGCACCGAAAATTGGATATAAAATTGATAACTTCCCTTAAAATGAGTTTTTTATTGGGAAGTATCGTGAAATGAATCGCTTAAAAGAATCTATATACCCAAAATAGAATGAGGGATGGATATTGAAACACGAGTTTTAATCATATAAAAATCATGCAGATGTTGTAAATAAAAATAAAATACAACTTTATTTGGGTAAAAAGAATAATAGCAAAACCATAAGGAATATAGGCGGTTCGGGTAGAATTCCTTACATGTTATCAGCATCGTATCGGTTGTACTTTAGAGGAAAAATGAGATATAAAAATATTTATAATCAAATATGAATAATCAAGTAAGTATGTGGGATAAGCTTAATCATACAAAATCACTAGAAATTAAACATAAATGGGCATAACATAGAGGAAAATCTTGAATAAAAGTGAAACGGAGAGGATCCCTTACCTTGATTTCTGCTTAATTTCTCCTCTTCTATGCCTCATGAATAATAAATTTGTGTTTATTAAAACAAGGATCTAAAATTGAATTATATTAATTTTATAAATATATTAATCAATTATATTCGTTGTATTTTATTTCATAATTTTCATTCATGAAATTGAAGCGTTTTGATATCATATATTACTTAAAATTTATCATCTTGCAATAATAACACTTTTAATTAAATAAAATTAATAAGTTAGTATAATTAGTTTTTAGAAGAATATAATACATTTAATTTGATATTAATATATTTTATATAATTTATATTGACCATACATGAAGGGTTTTATAATAATTATCTAGGCAACATCTCCGAAGATGGTTAACCGACCTTTAACGGGATATTGTCGATAGTACAGGAATGAGAAGTATGATATTTATATTTTTCATTAATATGATAATTATATTAGGTTAAAATTTTCAATATAATTTTAACTTAATGTATAATTAATTTTGTATCATTATTTTTTGAAATGGATAGGGTAAAATAAAAAAAGGGGATGAAAAGAGAGAAGATTTATTAAAGTCTTACTCTCTCCTCAGTGTAGATTCTGTTGAACGAAACTATAAATCTATATGTGACTGGAGTTAGAGGGGTAAAAAACGTCCCTACGTATTCTAAGAGTCTTTAGATGGAGAATTTGGGTACATATTATGCTTATTAATGGATGATAGGAATTTTTAACCAAGTGGGAGAGTGGGGTTATTTATACATAGACTTGTAATAGTAGTTTTTTAACAAGATAAATCATATATTAATATAATATAATTATATTTAGACTTTAAATAATCTTTACAATTCTAATTCATTAATTTATTCAAAGGAAATTGAAAAGAAAGAGAAAATGATATTTTAAGGAATCACTTTTTGACTTTAAGATATTGAATGTTCTTTTTTGGTTTGGAAATTGAGATTATTTTATATTAAGAAACTATTAACGAAATTAAATAAAACATGGCCTAATATAATGTTCTAGAAACTTTGTGTCATCATTACATCATGAATGATAGAATTTAATATATACCGGTTATTTGAGAAAATGTATTTTTACTATTCACCTAAAAATTGAAGTCTTTCAAAAAATTACCAAAAAATCACTCTAACCATTTTAGATCTATAGAATCCCAAAATGAACTCCATTTTTTAAAAATATTTATTTAAACATGATTACTTTAATATTTTATTAAAATCTTTATTTACTTGAAAAATTAAAATTTTAAATTTAAAACTGCTTTTCAAAAACTTTGAAAAATTACGTAAGGCTGCATAAAATTATCTATGAATAAAAACATTAATTTATGAATAAATTTCATGAAACTAAAGTTTCATTTATATAATTAAGTTAATCATAAAATTTTAATGAAATATTTTTGACTTATAAAAATACCAACACCTTATTAATAATTTTTAAAATATTTATTTACATATACTATGATGTAATTATACCATATCGTTACTTATAAAAAGGTAAATTTTTTACACTTTAATTGGAGAGGTTACAATTACATTGGATGATTTACTATTCATAAGGGTCACATTACTATTCCAAAGGTGAAGTTATTGTTTCTATATGTTTTTTAACTTCTAAATATACATTTTATTTCACTTATTCTTTCACAGAGATACGCAGAGATATTCAATGTCTCTAACTTTGAACTCAAGGTATTGTCAACAGTTGTCTGCATAACTCTTTTATTGACTTTGGGAATCCTTGATGTGCTGGTGAATGGTTTTCATCATCTCCACCATTTCTTCAACCAATTTTGGTCCTAAAAACATATTATCATTGACATCATCCCAACAAGCCAGTGTTCGACACCTTTTCCCATAAAGGATTCTATAGTTCCATTTGGATGCTTGAGTGGAAACTATTATAGTAGGATAATTTAACCAATTGAAGTTGTTGGTACCATCCTCCTTTGAATTCCATAGAACGTTCTCTCAAAATATCTTTCAGTGTTTGAATAGTTTGATCATATTGGCCATTATTTTGAGGATTATAGGTTGTACTGAAGTTCAGTTCAGTACATAGAGCTTGATAGAGACTTTTCCAGAACATGGAGAACAATCTCTAATCCAGATCAGATAGAATAGATAGTGTTACGCAATGTATCCTTACCACTTGTTTGATGTATATCTATGAAGGTTGAACCAATTATAATTCCTCTCAAATTGAGATAAATTGATTTATCTTTGTAAGATGATCCACGACAACCCATATAGCTTTGTTTCCTCTGGATGTCCTTGGATGTACTGTGAAAAATTCCATGGTGATGTTCACCCACTTCCATGCTGGTATGGGTAGTGGATGACTCATCCCATTAGACTTTTTCCTCTCATCCTTCACTTACTGAAATACCAAGCACTTTGATGTATATTTAGAAATCTCCATTTTCATATTGTCCCAAAAAAAAATTTCTCAGAGATATCAATACATCTTTGTGCTTCCTGGGTGGATTGAGAAGGTCGAACTAAGGGAGTCATTCAAAATTTCCTTCTTTATCTCTAGATTAGATGGTACTCATAATCGTCACCGAAATCTTACAACTCCTTCTTCTTTAATCTTGAACTCTCCAGATTTCCCATTTCTGACATCTTCCACCATTTTTAGAATTTCACCATCTTTTCATTGAGAATCTTTATTTTCTCTATGAGGGATAGTTGAGAAATCATTTGAAAACGTATTGATGATGTTCCTCCCTAAATGATTCCCATGTCCCTTCTCTACAAATCTAAGAACATCATATCCATTTCAATTATCGTCATTGATAAAGACATAGGATCCTTTCTACATAGAGCATCAGCCACCTATTTTTCCTTATTGAGATGGTAGTTCATTGATCAATCATAATCCTTAATGAGCTATATACATATTTGTTGTCGCATATTAAGATCTTTTTGTGTGAACATATATTTGAGACTCTTGTGATCAGTATATATCTCACACTTCTACCCATACAGATAATGCAACCAAATTTTTAATTCAATGATCATCGTTCCCAACTTCAGATCATGCATATTATAGTTTTTCTCATGGATTTTCAACTCCCTTGAATAATAGGCTATCAATTTATCATTTTTCATTAGCACACAGCCAAAGACCTTATTTTAAGCATTATTTTACACCAAAAATAGTCCTCCACTTGTTGGAAGTGTCAGTACCAGTGTAGTGATAAACCTCCTTTTCAACTTCATGAAATGGTCTTCACATTCTTGATACCAAAAACATTTACTCCCTTCCAGGTCATCTTTGTCATTGGGTTTGACAATCATGAAACGTTCTTCAAAAACTATCGATAATACCCAGATAGACCCCGAAATCTACAGATTTCAATTATAGATGTTGGCATGGGCCACTCTTCAATCAGATTTTGCTTGGAAGGGTCCACAGATTTCTTTTTCTGGTGATAACATTCCCCAAGAATTATACTTCTTCTATCTAGAACTCATATTTACTGTACATTTCATATATATTCTCCATTTCTAAAGCCATTAAAATAGTATTCAAATGTTCATCATATTTCGCCTTTCTCTTAGTGTATATTAGAATATTGTGAATAAAGAATAACAAAAACTTGTTGAGGTAATCTATAAATACTTTATTCATAAATACATGAAATTTTTGGATCATTAGTGAGTCCTAAGGGAATCACTATGAACTCATAGTGTTCACACCACATTCGAAATGCAGTCATGGGAATATTTTCCTTCCTTACCTTTAGTTGGTGATATCTTAATCAAAGGTCCACCTTGGATAAATAACTGGCCCCACAAAGATGATCTAACAAGTCATATATACGTTACAGGGTACTCTTATTCATTATCGTGGTTTTATTGAGCTTCTGATAATCAATGAAATTTCTTATTGATCCATCCTTCTTCATGAAGAAGAGGATGGGCGCACCCCATGGTGAATCAATTGGGCATATAAAACCCTTCTCCAAATTCTCCTGTAACTAATTATTCAGCTCCTCGATCTCTATAGTGTCCATTCTAGAATGTTTTATTGATATTAAAAAATATCCAGGAATATATCAATTGAGAACTCAACCTCTCGGCCACAAGGAAGACCTTGCATCTCTTAGGGGAATACATCAGTGTGATCCCTCATGATGGGCATTTCTTCAGGTGATATTCTCTCCTTTGTCTCAATAATTTGAGCTAGAAATTTTTTCTCATAAGGATTTAATATCCACACTTGAGACAATGATTATTAAGGAGATTCGTCTTCCTACTTACACTTGTAAAGAATTGGAGGATTCTTTGGGATGTGAAGATTGATCTCCCATTCCTGATAGTTGATGTTGGATTTTTATAAAGATAGACAATCCATGCCCAAGATAAAATAAAGCACTACTAAAGGAAGTATGAAATGAATTTATGGGAGATTCATTCCACAAATGTTAACTAGGGATGAGTTATAAACCATGGACGCAAAAATTTCCCCTTTCACTATTCTCAATGATAACATGTCCTATATCTTTTTTAGTGGTTTTTTAATAGTCCTGCTAAACATGCATGATATGAATGAATGTCTAGAATCAAAATCTAATATTACTTTCACTACTCTTGAATAAATAACTAGCGTAAATTTCACAACATCGTTTTCTGGATCCACATCAATAGTAGTGATTTCATCAGTCCTTCCTTATTTCCATGGAGGCTGTTGTTGATTTCCTTCAACAAACATCATCTTAGATAAATTGTTTGCATAATGCACATGATCCTTGCAGTTGTAACACTGCACTATAGGCTGAGTGTTGATATCAACCTTCCCTTATTCTTCCACATTAGCGGTATTATTCATATCCCTTTGGTATTTCTTGTCCTGATGTCCCATTATTCTATATTTGAAGCAATTCTTGGTTCCCTTTAGATAATTCCTGATATGCTTCTTACCAAAAATTTTACAAGTGGTATATTCGAGCATCCTTCAATCATGGGATTTATTTTTTGAACCAACCATGTTGTTCTCCATTTTTCTCTTCTTGTCACTGGGCCCACGAGACCACTAAGAATCTCCAATCTCCATTTCAACATTGAGGAAAAAACAAAATATCTTCTCATAACTATTGAAGTCTCATATCTCCAATGATTTTCATAGACATGCCTCTAGTTTTCTAAAGTACTGATCCACCTTACTTTTAGTGTTCATGAAAAATCTTGTGGCATACCTTGAAATCCATGTAAATTTTGTTTCATATGCCCTGACGGACTCACCTTCCTTCTGCTTGAGTCCATGGAACTCGATTTCTATCTTGAGACAAAGGTGAGAGGAAACTATTTATCAAAATACATCCTATTGAATTCCACCCAATCCAGGGAATCAATTTCCTCTTGGTAGTTTGTGTCATTGATCATTTTCCACCACATATTAGCTTCCCCGTCAAAATTCAAGACTGCTAGTACAACATTCTCTTCTTTCAATAACTAGAGGATGGAGAATATATTTATAATGGAGTTAATCCACTGTTCTCTGAGGAGGATATAAGAAGATCCGTTAATCATGGGAGGGATTTTTTACACGAGGGATCCTACGGCAACATGATCCTTCCTTATAAGAGGAGGTAATTCCACATGATTCAAGTTATTATTCATATATTAAGCCAGTTGAGTAAGTACTATCATGATGTTTTGAGAAATTTTTCCCATCATATTAGGAATATCATTTAGTAAATCTTCACATTGCCTACAAAATCGGTTGTTGAAAATTATTATTCAATTTCCCTCCATTAACTATGGAAAATAATATACAATTATAGGTCTTGAATGAAAAGCTGTTGAGAAAAAAAAAATTGAACATAAGAGGATAAAATTGTAAAGGAGAATTATATCCTAACTTGTGATTCCCTATGTTTCAATCTTGGTTATCCTTGATCTATTTCATAACTTATATTTTTATGGGCTTTTTTATTCCCTTAATAATGGTTTCTGCTATGCTCATGAATATACCAAAAAATATCCCCCTGAAGTGTCAAACCAAGAGTGCGGAAAGGTCGAATGTCGTATACGAGGATACCATAGGTCAGGCCTGAAACTACTTGTTAGACTTTTCACTCGTAGGTTAATATGTTCCAGAGCCACCAATAACTGTTTGTATCCAAAAAGGGATGTATTTTCATGATAAACCACTTACTCTATACTTACCAAAATTTATGGATGTTTTCTTGTACTTCGGCTCATCCTCAATGTTCATACTAAAGTGCTCAATTCCTAATAACCAAAAAAATATAGAATTTCCTCTAATACCAACTATAGAAAACCTATCATTTTATATATAACATTACTTGATTATAGGCATAATTATACATTAGAGTAAAATTCATGGATCGTGAGGTCTAGTGTAATTGAAGACAGGTACATAAAACTAAAAACATGGAACTAAATATATCATTTCTTTATCTAGACTTCATAAATAGAGCCTAACATCCATTATTCTCATACATTTTCATAGGATAACTTGGGGATAACATGAAAAAAAGGATGAGATAAAAAAACCCAGTAAAGTAGTATACATAAGAATAAGTCTTTAGCACGTGGGTTAGAAAGCATGACATAATGATAACAAAAGCATGGAACAAATGGAATCACAACATATAATCATGGAATCATATAAACATGGAGTCAAATGAAATGTGGAAGAAACATAAAACATGAATTTAGTACGATTCAAGGATAACCGCAAAGATCATTTCCTATAGAAGCAAAAGCCAAGGTTAACAGCCAAGACCATTACACATAGTAGTACAAGCCAAGGCTAACTGCCAAAACTGTAACACATAATGTATCATGAGACTCAACACTAGAAAATGCATTGCAGTGAAATTTGGTTGCAGCCATTTAAAATTTTAGGAATATGTTTTCCACATAAAAAATCATACATAATTAATCTTACATAATCATAAGGCATACCCATTGAAAGAATTGGGTTCCACGATCATGTCATAAAGCACAACCAATGGGTGTATCATGAAAGTGTCCATGAAAGAAATGAATTTGATCATACATGGATGTTAATAAGGTAAAATAGTCATATATCATGGTAAGTGAAGTAAAACATAAGTGACAGCATGTATGAAATGTATTTGAGAAATTTTAGCATTAAAACATTTTTGTGAGGTTTTAAGGAAAATACTATAGTGATTTTAAAATAGAAAAGGGGATGATCTTTAATATAAAACCCGAATTTAACCGAGAAAATTTTCCTAATAAAAGAAATATTTTATAAAGACAAATTTGGCCTAAAATAGAGGATAGATTTCACTTTAAATTGTATAAAAATTTTGGAAGTTCCCTTAAAATGAGTTTTCTTATTGGGAAATATTGAGGAGGGAATCACATAAAAGAATGTATATCCCCAAAAGAGAATGATAGATGGATAATGAAACATGATTTTGAATCATATAAATAGCATATAAAAGTTCAACATAAAAATAAGATATAACTTTATTTTCATAAAAATAATGATAGATAAACTTGAAATAATAAAGGCAGTTTGAGTAGAATTTCTTACTGATTATCGGCATGGAATCAGGTGAACTAAATATGGTATCATGAGAGATAATAGGATTTATCACCACTTCTAAATCATGAGGTATATACTCTAGAGTTTCATAATCATACCCCATCACTAGGAATTACATAGAAAAGTTCATAACATAGAGGATAATAATGAATAAATGTGAAACAGAGAGGATCCCTTACCTTAATTTTGCCTTAATTTCGTCTCTTTTGCACCTCCTGAATAATAAATTTATGTTCATTAAAACAATGATATAAAAGTGATTTATATTCATTTTATAAAAATATTTATCAATTATATTCGTTCAATTTTATTTCATAATTTTTGTTGATGAAATTGAAGCGTTTTGATATCATATTTTATTTAAAAAATTCCCATCTTGCGATGATTTCACTTTTTAATAAATGTAATTTATAAATTAGTATAATTAGTTTCAAAAGCATATAATACATGTAATTTTATATAAATATATTATATAAAATTGATATTGTCCATACATTAATTTTTTTATAATAATTATCTTAGAAACGTCTCTGTAGATGGTTAACCGACCTTTAACAGGTCATTGTCGATAGTGCGGGGAAGGGAAGTATAAAAATTATATTTTTCATTAATATGATAATTATAGCCAGTAAAAATAATTATAATAATGTAAAAATACTGTATAATAGAATTTGTATAATATTTTTTTGAAAGGGATAGGGTAAATGATAAAAAGGGAAGAAAATAGAGAAAATTTAATAGAGTCTTACTCTCTCCTCGGTGCATCTTCTCTTGCACGAAACTATACCTACCTTGGTGATTGGAGTTAGAGGTCTCCGAAACGTCCTTATATATTATAAGAGGCATGAGAGGGAATATTTGGGTAGATAAAATGCTCAGTAGTGGATGAGATATATGGTTTACCAAGGGGGAGAGGGGTTATTTATACTTGAGGAGGGGTGTTTTAAGAATAAAATCTTAAATAAAATAATATATCAAATGTTAGATTTGTAATAGTTATTTTTTGACCATGTAAATCATATATTAATATAATATAATTATTTTTAGACTTTAAATCGTCTTTATAATTATAAATCATTAATTTATTAAATGGAATGTGAAAAGAAAGAGAAATGATATTTTAAGGAATCACTTTCTAACTGTAGGTTTTGGAAAGATATTTTTAGGTTTGGAAATTGAGTTTATTTTATTTGATGGAACCATTTATGAAATTAAATAAAACATGGCCGAATCTGAAGTTCTAGAATTTTTATGTCATCATTACATCATGAATGGGTCAATTTAAGATATATGAGTTATGTGAAAAACTGTATTTTGACAATTCACCTGAAAATTGAAGTATTTCAAAAAAATTCCAAAAAATACAACTAACCATTTTTAGATGTGTAGAATTCGAAAATTAACTCTATTCTTCAGAAATAATTTAATAAATATGATTAATTTAATATTTAATAACAATTACAATTTACTTGAAAAATAGAAATTTTAAATTTAAAACATCTTTTCTAACACATTGAAAAATTACATAAGGTCCCATAAAATTATCTTAGAATGAAAAAATAAATTTATGAATACATTTCATGAAACTAAATATTCAATTTGAGTATTAAATTAATCATAAAATAGTAATTAAATTTTCCAGTCTTACAAAAATACCAACACTTTATTAATCATTTTAAAAATATTTATTTACTTATACTATGATATAATTATACCATATTGTAAATTATAAAAAGTTAAATTCTATTTATACCTTCATTGGAGATGTTACAATTACATTGGATGGTTTACTATTCATAAAGGTCATATTACTATTCCTATGGTCATATTACTATTGCTATAGGTACCTTAACTTCTATTGATGCCTTTTATTTCACATAGTATTCACATATAAAGTTTGTATTGTGTTATAAAAGTATTCTAATTGGATTATACAATAAGATATAACTATAAGAAGGGAATTTACATTGATCAATATTTGGCTTGTTACATAACACCACTAGAGTAGATTCATATCATTTTGATAAAATATATAACTCAAGAAATTATGGACTTCAAACAAGGTAAACTATTTTCCATAAAGGTAATTATTCTAACTCTTAAGTGCATGCATCAAAACTATATGTTTAGGATCATGGGGTGTGTAATTATTCTCGTGTGTCCTAACCTAATGAGTTCAAGAAGAAGCGACATGATCAGCCTACATAATAAAACTACACAAACCTAAACTCGATGCATCAAAAAATACTACAGAGCCTTGCCCGACCACTAGGAGTGTCAACACCACTACAACAGCCAAAATTCATTTCATGTTGACAAAAGATTTATGAAATTTTTCATCTTAAGAATACTTCAATCCCTTTAGATTTAAGAAATTCTTAAAAGAATCCATCTTTGAAAATTCTATGATGAACTAACAATAACTCACAGGTAATCCAAAGAGTCTATGAATCTTGAAATCATTCTGTGGTCATTTTCATATATTAACAGGATTCACCTTCTCATGTTCCATAAAAACACAGTGTTCTTACACCATGTATCCCAAGAACATCACTTCTCAAATCCAGAAATCAAATTTCAAAATCTTCACATATACTTGGTCATTTATCCATAGTTCTATAATGGTTCTCATATAACTCAGATGATCCTCCTTGAATTTTGAATAATAAATTATGTCATCTAAAAGTACAACCATAATGGTATAAAGGTACTTTTGGAAAATCTTGTTCATTAGACCCATAAATAATGACAGACCATTGGTTAGACCAAAATTCATGATAAGGTACTTATAATGGTTATACATCCTCTAAAAGTTAGTGTTAAGAATGTCAAATTCTGTTATCCTTAACTGATGGTAACTAGACCAAAGATCAATCTTTGATAACCATTATCCCCTTTCAACTAATCAAAAAAATAATCAATATGTGGTGAATGATAATTTTTCTTTACCATGACTCGATTGAGTTTTTCATAATCAACACAAAAGTAAAGTGAACCAACATCATTCTTAGAAAGGAGAACTCGAACCCCCCAATATGACACATGCAGGCCTACAAAGTATTTCTCTAGAATATCACCCATCTGATTCTTCAATTACTTCATTTCAGCCGGTTCCATGTTGTAAGAGGAAATATATACTATTTGAGTACGAGAAACTAAATCAATAATGAAATTCAACCTCTCTTAATAGTGGAAATCCTAAGTAGTCATAATGCAAAAAATCTAGAAACTAGATGAAAATGGAGGAAAATCATAACTCAAAGATTGTCACTGCAAATCAAAATCGATCATAGATATCACTTTCCCCATCTCTGGATAAGATTCCAAGAATCTACTCGTCCTTGGGTCTGATTATGCTTTAAAGATTCTGAAAAACCCATCGGGTGTAGTGAAGGAAACCCATTAAATGTAATAATAAATATATTTTTTTATTAATAATGAACCAATCCATCCAAAAAAATAAGTCAAAATGTTTCATTTCAAAAACCAAAACACTACAAGATATATCAACATCAGACATTGAGAATATACAATCAGGCCTAAGGAGATGCTACTCTATATTTGTTCTAAGGGGTATAATAATATCCATCACACAAGATAAAATATCCATAGGAAGATTATAAGATTAAAAATATGAGTTGGAATAAATGAATGAGATGAACAAGTATCAAATAAATAAGTCAATAATGGTGAAAATATAGTAAGGGTTTGTCACATAGTTATTGGACCCATATCTTTTTCCTGTAGAGATTGTTCTACTGCGTGAAGAAGCTTCATCTTGGATGCATGTGGTTAGAACCCCATTGTACATGAAGAATATGATTGTAAAATAGTTTTCATAGGTGATGATGATCCCATTCCAATATGAGTAGTGGAATAAACATGTAAGAACTTATGTAGATGACCAGAGAATACGTAAGAGCCACATACCTTGGGTGAATCAATGAAAACCTACTTAGAATGCCATGTCTTACCACACTGGTAGAAAATAATAAGGCCTCTCCCATGAACTGCATGTTGTTTATAAAAACCTTACTATTGAGAACCACTATTACAATCATCACAAATAATATTTCCCTTACAGGAAAAAATACTACTGGTGGGTGGATAAGAAAATCATGACAACCCTGACTTGAAATCAATGCCCATTCAACCATAAACTATAAATCCAGTACATCCGAGAAATAATAAATCATTAAAAAGAAATTAAAATAATGAATATTAGATTAAAATACCAACTCAAATCATTGATTCCTTATTTTCTCATTCGATACAATCTTAGGTGAAAAATTCACTAGCTTAGCAAAACAGCTAGAATAGTCTGTCATCGTCCTATCATCCATCTCCATCCTGAAAAACTCACAAGACTATTCCAAAACCATCAAATTTGGTAAAACCTAGTAAGAGAACCGATAATTTTAGTCCTTTCACTCTAATCCCCCATACTTCTTGGTCATTTTTATTATATCCCACCATCTTCTACTCGGTCTTTCCAACATGATGGTGACACAATTATCTATGATTTCATCAGGTATTTCTATGAATCCAAACAAACAATCAGTCCTTCTCAACCATTACATAGCCTCTTAATGACCATTAGATCATTTGACTATAGTGGATTATAGAGAAGGAACACTTGAGAATGATTCCTAAGATTATTCATTTTGGGGTCGATAGCTGGATCCCAAACTGGAATTGGAAGTGGTTCCTGTACCAGATCATGGATATTACACACAACCACCTCAACCAAGATCAGGTCCACTGATGGATTCACTCATTAAGGTTAAATAGTATCCTCCTCTTATATTTGTTTCACACGTCTTATTAGAGGAATAATCCTACACAATATCATCAGTCAACAGTGAATATATTAGATTTAACAGTCAAATAGAGAAAGAAGTACAATTTATCCCATCAAACTGAAAAACACGATTTGGATATAAAAATATCGAAATAAAAAAGCATAGAAAATACTATAAATAATCCACAAGAAGTATTTCCTAAACCACCACTATTGAATTAAGGTTCATTATTATGATAAAGGGTTAGGAACTCAGTCGTAACTACCTCATATGTCCTGAAAATAATTACATAATTCCATACTAACATTAAGGAAAGAGGAGAAACATGCACCTCTGATACCACTTTTCACGAACTATAAGAGGTACCCTGGTAGCCTGATAAATGATCCAGTCATGACATGTCTTGAATGGAATTCAAAATACCCAAGGGAAGGATAATATTACATATAATCATACAATATGAATTTGGGAATGAATTTTCAACAAACACATCAGAATAACGATAAAAAAGTCAGTATGCATACAATAGAAACTTCATAGGGAGACGTATACCAGAAGCCAATCAATTTAGAAAAACAAAAAGAATACAACATTATAAAAGAAAACTGTTAGAAAACCCAATCAACATTAGACTAAACTCTCCAAACCCAGAGATAAATAGTTGGAACAACCTCCACGAGTTGTTTTTCCACTGCTCGAACCTGAAAGTGGATAGTCTACATAAACCTGAAGTCCCATATAGGATGTGACCTAAAAGCCCATTAGAGACTAACCCAATATTATATAATAATATGTCACATTTAATTAACCATATATGGGTTTCAATTTAACATAAAAATATCTGGACTTTCAAAAGAATATTTATACAAATCATGATTTACATTTCAAATGATGAAAATATTTTAATCAAACGGATTCATGAACATTTTATATAAAACATTTTATATAAATTATAAAGGATATCTAAACAGTTTAAAATAATGGAATATATTAATCTCAAATAAATACTAGACAACAACATGGTCACATGCCCAAAGGTACGATTATTCTAGGATAACGGACTCCACACACTCAAGGTGACATGGAAATATGTTTTTAAATGTTTTTAAATCATACAATGTTTTTGAGATAACTCACTAACCACCTAAGGATTTCATGTCTTCTAATAAAATATAGTGATTGAAAATTTATTTTAAAAGTTATTAAAATTAAGTTCATCGCATTATCTACTTCAAATATGCCAATTTAACATTAAAAAATCGGTTTTTTATCAAATAAATCATTTTTACATGATAGAACCAATGGGTTTATATCAAAATAATTTCAATCCATTTTTTCCAAATACTATTTTTAAATAAATTCCAACCATTTAATTTCAAAATTTAAATAGAAAATTTTAGATTTCACATAATTTTATAAATTTCACACATACACCCCAATTAAATGGTATTTGGGTTTTTTCCCAATTTCATGAGAAAAATCCAATTTCAAATCCAAATCCCCAAATTGAATTGATTTGGGTTTTTAATAAACTTATTGAAATAAATTTCAAGAAATTGTATTTAAATAAAATAATTTAATTTGAATTAATCAATTTAGGGTTAGTGAAATTTGGCCATCATAACGGAACTACCTAGCAATGAAACAAGTGATCTCAAAAATCAAAAACCTATTTAGGATTCCAAAATAAAGATCACAGATAAAGAGATTCAAGAATCCCACCAAGATCAAAAATAATAAAAAAAATGTTATTCGATATACCAATCAACATAGTGATATATAAAACCCTTCAGAGGAAATAGAAGATAGAGGGTGATAGAGAACGGGGAGATGAAACCAACCAGGAGAAGAATAAATGACGTTCCCCTAATTTAAATTTTCTACTTGAGGGGAGTAGATGACACAAAAATTGATCTTGGGATCTCTCTTAGAAGAAGAAAACGTTGGGGGTTGATTTAGGTACATAAGAAACTTTAAACAAGTGTTTCAGATGTTTTAAAATTATTTTTTTGATTAATTTACATCGTATGCCCTGTTAGATGGGTTGAGCTACAAGGTGAGATCAAATTGTGATCCCTAGACATGATCCCATTTTAATGGGTTCTGTGGTTTCTCTGAGGTGGGTGTATGAATTTTCAAACCATGAAACAACCATGAAAAACCTCACTACCTCATTTGAATTATTTTCTCTAGTAGGGAACACTGCTTTGGAAATCCATGCGCCAACCGTAAAAAAGCTCAGAAACTTCCAAATTTTTTTAAAATTTCAAAAAAACATGAATGAAATCCAAAAGAAGAATCTTTAAAATAGGTGTTTAGGCATACCTAAAAATACTAACATATTGTTACAGATTTTATGATCCATTTAATGTTAATTATATTTCTTCTGGAATGAAAAAATCTATTTGGATATTCTTTTATTATATTAATAAATGATGTCTAAAATTATCAAATAAGAACTAAAATATAAAATTTTCTCATGGATATATTGATATATCATTAAGTACATTTTCATAAATTCTCATTATTGATGGTAAAGGAATTATATATCTTTAAGAGAAGGATATTGAAAACAACTCTATCATAATACCTTATTTTATGTTAATCTAATTATCTTCTAAAATGTCTCAAATTTATGTTTTTGTGGTCCTTGACTTTCCATTTACCATTAACTTTTTTATGATCAGTGGCCTCTATCACTCTTTAAAATTATTTACACTTTTTTGGAAAGTTCATATCATCAGTTTCCACCAATGTTATCCTACATCGAAATATAGCTATGAGTTATTTCATATGAAATTTGTATTTTATTTTTATCTTATCGAAAGGATGTTATATAAATGCTTCACATGACGTGGTATTTCAATAAAGATATTTTCAAGTGAAAACACCTTGATTATCTAAATTATGATTAAATTGTGAAGACATAATTTATTTAAGGAGGGTAGAATGTTACACCATGATATTTTAAAATATGAACATCATATTCGATACTATATGTGACATGCAACACTGAGCTAGAAAACCCATCTAATATATTTCATTAAATTTAATATCTTTATTAGATCGTGGAACAAGTGACATGGAGTCTAAATGATACATAATATTGTACACAACTATAACCTAGCCATAAAATTTAAGGGTTTGAATAGTAATAAATTAATTATGAAAATTATATGGATTACACATGGAAAAAAATCATATGTTATTTATTGACTAGAAATAAGATAATAATTAATTAAATGAAAAAAAATATTTTCTGGAAAAACATTTTATCTCTCTCAAAAGGAAGTTTTATAGAAATCTTTACAAATTTTTACTTTTTACAAAATGGTTTTAAAGAAATAATCACGTCATTTTCAAATTATTACCATTTCTCTTTTACCATAAATATAGAATAAATCTCTATTTTAACATGTACATAATGAACATAATTTTCCACCATCATGACCAGTCAATGTTTTTAATGTTATTTTCTCATTATTCGAAGGTCATTTCCAAATAAAAGGGCTCTCAGTTTTTTTTGAAATCTTATTTTTAAATTAATTTTCAATGTGAGAAGTTTATTTTCCATAAATAATTTTAAGGATAATTTTATATTATTTTAAGTCATCAACGATATTACATATTTTCTAAACTTGGGTTCCATTGGGGATATATTGTATTTATGCTATCTATATTCACTATCTAGATGTTTTGTGATCATTTTGACTAAGGATGTATAATATTATGACCCTTCACTATATTACTCTAGGTGGTTTATATTATGTTTATTGATTTGGGAAAGTATTTATATTTTGTACGATAGATTTTCAATACAAATGTTTGTGTTGATTATGATTCACCCCTTCAGTAATGGAATTCATTTGTCCTAGTAAGTGATGGGAAGGGCCCATTATAACATTTTTATGCAAAGGTAGGTCTCATGAGAGAGACTAGGTTGGTTTTTGGCTAATGCCTTACCCATTTATATATATTCCATGGATCAAGAGCTTGATGGTAATATATTTCTTGTAATAATGAATTCGTGATATTACCTATATTTGAATCAGCCTCGACGGTATGTTTTCGATATCCATAATTATGAATTCCATCATTATTAATTCATTTATTGAAGTTCCGTGTGATTATTTGTAACGATCCTGGCAGGCCTAAAGCCCAACCAAACTCGGCCACGCCCGAGCCTAGCCCTTTGGCAGATAGTAGACCTCCACCCCACGAGCCGATAACAGGCCCCCACCTCAAACTAGCCAGATAAAACGTTGCAGGAACTGCCCCCTTCCTGATGAGGATTTAAGTCTCCTACCTCGCAACTCGAACCAGAAACCACAGGCTTAACAACCAACCAGGAGCATTAACGAGTACCTCCGAGTTGCGAGGGAGGCGATTTACATCCTTGTGAGGCAGGGGACAGTTCCAGCCATGTGTTATCTAGGGTTTTCTGAGGTGGGGGCCTGTTATATGCCTGAGGGTGGGGGTTTTCTATCTACCAGAGGGCTGGGATCAGGCGTGGCCGAGTTTGGTTGGGCATTAGTCAGGTTGGGTTCATTACATAAAAAGACGCCTTTTTATATAACGAATCTAGAAAGCCTAAAGCCCAACCAAACTCGGCCACTCCCGAGCCCAACCCTCTGGAAGATAGCATACCCCCTCCCCACGGGAAAATAATAGGCCCCCACCTCAGACTGGCCCAGATAACATGTGACAGAAAATATTCCCTACCCGACGGGAATTTTAATTCGCCTCCCTTGCTACTCGAACTGGAGACTAGAGGCTTAACAGCCAACCGACAACGTTATCAAGTACCCCTAATCCAATGGCCTACTGTTACTCATTAACAATCCCCATTGTTTGTTACATCTGTGGTCATCGGTTCGAGTCGCAAGGGAGGTGATATAAATCCTCGTCTGTAGGGGACAGTTCCTACCACGTGTTATCTAGGCCGGTCTGAGGTGGGGGCATGTTATCTGCCTTCGTGTTGGGGTCTACTATATTCCAGAGGGCTGCACACAAGCGTGGCCGAGATTGGTTGGGATTTAGGCCTACTGGGTTTGTGACTTAAAAAGTCACCTTTTATGTAACGAACCCGGTAGGCCTAAATCCCATCCAAACTCCGCCACGCCCAAGCCCAGCCATGTGGCAGATAGCAGACCCCCACCCCATGGGAAGATTACAGGACCCCACCTTAGACTGGCCCAGATAACACGTGGCAGGAACTGTTCCATACTCGATGATAATTTTAGTTATAATCCCTCGGAACTCGAACCGAGATCCACAGGATTAACATCCAACCAAGAGCATATAGGGGTACTCATTAACGCTCCTGGTTGGCTGATATGCCTGTGGTCGCCAGTTCGAGTTACGTGGGAGGCGATTTAAATCATTGTCGGGCAAGGGACAGTTCTTGCCACATGTTATCTGTGCTAGTCTGCGGTGGGGGCCAGTTATCTGCCCGTGGGGTGGGGGTCTGCCTTCTTCCAGAGGGTTGGGCTCGAGCGTGGCCGAGTTTGGTTGGGCTTTAGTCCTGCCGGGTTTGTTATATAAAATGCACCTTTTTTTGTAATGAACACGGCAGGCCTAAAACCGAACCAAACATGACCACACCCGAGCCCATACCTATGGCAGATAGCAGACCCCCACCCTCAGGAAGATAATAGGCCCCACCTCACACCGGCCCAGATAACACGTGGTCGGAATTTTCCCCTACCAGACAAGGTTTTAAATCGCCTCCCTCACAACTCAAACCAGGTACCACAGGTTTAACAGACAACCCGGAGCGTTAACGAGTACAACTAGTCCATTGGCTTAGTGGTACTCGTTCACCCTCCCGGTTGGCTGTTAAGCCTGTGGTCGCCGGTTCGAGTTGCAAGGGAGGCGAATTAAAATTCCCATCGGGCAGGGAACAGTTCCTTCCATGTGTTATCTGGGCCAGTCTGAGGTGGGGGCCTGTTATCTGCCCATGGGGCATGGGTCTGCTATCTTCCAGAGGTCTAGGCTCGGGTGTGGCTGATTTTGGTTGGGCTTTAGTCTTGTAAGTTTCGTTACATTATTTTATTAGTTATAATATCTATTGTTATACTTCATATTCATGTGATTATTTATATAGAATTACATGATCATAATTCAATTCTTCCAAATTATTCTAATTTTATTGACTAAATGGAATGTGTTTCAGTTATTAAATTTCAATATTGAGTATGTTTTATTCCATTGTATTATTACCCATAATAAGTATATAAGATCACATATTATTATGTTCTATTTTTATGAGGATATTAGGAAGTGTTTTTTGATTGATATGTAGGGGTTCACTAAGGGGAATAATGGAATTCTAAAAGAAACTTATTTTTATATTTTATGTTTTAAAATGTAATGTGAATTTAAAGACTGCATCATTTTTATCAAGACTAAAAAAATATTCATTCCATCAGGATGTGATTACTTATATCTTATGAAAGAAAAATAATGTAGACACTAGCACTAAGATGCTGGGGTTGAGGTCTATACATAAACCAGTAACATGAATATTTTTTTTTAACCACATCAATGTTACAAAAAAGTAGTTTTTATTGAGGTACATTCACAACCTATTCTTCTGTTTAAACTATATAAAATAATACCAACATAAATAGATATTTTTATGTAACAATATTATAAGGAATAATTAATTACAATTATGTAATACTTACACTATTTTTCCAAAAAAAAATTATGTTTTCATTAACTAGTTTCTCGTTATTATTTACATAGAACTCCTTCTATAGAACATTATCTATGATGAAAGTGGTTTATGATTTTTATTCATTAATAAATAATAAAAAATTAATGTATTTTCTTCATATCCTAAAAAAATATTAAATCTTTAAAATACATACCATTTTCTTCTCAATATAAGTTTATCACGTCCTTTCCCTTTGATACGGGTACTTGGTTTTGAAGTATTTTTCTTATTTTGTTACCTCATTTTTATTCATAAATTAATAATTTTGAATCAAATTTGATAAAATAAATATTTTTGAATAATATATTTTCGAATACAATGCACCTAAAATGATTTCTCATCATGATGACTAAAGAAATCAATAAATGTTTTATTCTTTATATTGTGTATATATATAACTAATTGGTCGAGATTTACTTTCACTTAAGAATAACTAAGATGAATATTGATAAGAATTTTCTAGAAGCCTAGTATATTATTGGTTCCGTCAAGTCATATTTCTTATTGAAATTAGATAAAATAAATGAACTATTCAAAGGATAATGAAAATTAAATCAATTCTTAATTATATAATTTTTTGATATAATTGGGAAAGTATATCATACCAATACCTTGATACCTTCTTAAAGGGTTACCTTAATCATAGGTTGGATATGGTTCTATGAATATATATCGATTGGAATATTCATTCTCATTATGAACCCTAAATAACTAAAGAACATTCACTTGTGGGGGTAAACTAGTTGGTTTTGTTAATAATGCCAAACATCAAATTTAAACCCTTGATTATTACCTTGATAATTTCAATCAATAAAGGGATTGAAATTAATTTGTTTATTTTTCATGATCATGTCATTTATCCCCTAATAATTTGGTTGTCCTAGCATCAACCGTCTGTTCTACCTTGAAATTGGTAAGATCATGAGGTGTGGAAGTTATTATCTACATGAATAGTATAAAATTTAACATATATCACATAAATACAATAGATAAAATATAATATGACAAGTAAATTAATATTATATTAAAAAACATTAACCAAATCATTGAACTCAGTATATTTTCATTAAATATTGAAGTTATTTTCCTCCTCTATCGAGAATCAAAATACCCTCTTTGTGGTCCCCTATAATATATAAGATGTTGTATACATTGGGAACCCGATAAAATGATTTTGATCTCTCAATTAACTGGTCACCCTCAATTTAATTTTCACCAAAACCTATAGTTGTTTTAGTATCCCGTCAGAAAATTAACCAATTATTGTTTGTTGGATGTGAGAAATAAAATAACTTTTCATCTTGTGATTCTATTATGAACGGATCATCCTAATACCCTTCCACGCTAAAATTCACCTTCATGAAGACTATTTCATCAACATTCACTTCACTCCTAGTGTGAACCCATTTTTAAGGAAAAATAAAAAATTGATATGGTGTTCAATCTAACACATATATCTATTTTCTGATGCCAAAATATGAAATATTCCCATAAATTGGATTTATATCCTTGGAACTGGATTTTTACATCACTTCCACCACCATTGTAACTCCATATTTTTTCATTGTATTTATATTTTCATGTTATTTTTTATAGAATGTATTTTAATTAACTAGAAAAATAGTGTAAGATATAAAATTTTTCTTTGGTCCTATTACTAGCCATCAATGATTTTTTGGTAATTGAATTATGATTTTTAGTTTACTTCTTTTAAATATATTCTCAGAACCATCCTATAATCTTTTGATTATGTCTATTTAATATCCATACATTATCCCCGGATGGATTTAAATTTATATGAATTACATTGTGGGATTAAATATATGGATCAATATCTACACTATTATGTAAATTATGATAGTGATATTTCTCCTATTATTTTATAGTTATTTTACCAACACCTCTTCCAAAAATACCTTCACCAATAAGGAATCCACTGTAATTATATGTTGGGAGACCGATTCCATCAATATCTGATACATAATTAGTAAAAAATGTAATAGATTCTTCAAACATATAGCACTCTACAATAAAACCTTCTAGATAACTTTCATTCTTGATATACCCTTTCAAAATATTCATATAGAGTTCAATTGGTAACATCTATATGTAATGGATTGGACCACATTGTAGAAAGTCACTAACCAAGTGGACCATTAGGTGAACCATTGTATCAATGAATTATAGTGGAAAAACATATCTAATTAAAAAAAATATGACTGAAACCTCCTTATTCAGGATATGAAACTTCATCAGGTCTATAACATTACCGATTGAGACATTGAAAAAGAAGTAGAGTTAGTTTAATGTATGTATTATAATTTTTTTATCAACGAATTATAGAAAGATGGGCATTAAATCTGGAATAAAAGCTTGATTTTTGTGCAATTTTAGTCCTTGTGACGTCAAAAGAGTCCTTGAGACAATATGATTTATATTTTATGTATACCCCTCTGCATGTTTTACACCAATAAAGAAAATGAAAATGTGATATTTTTCTTTCCTGTATAGAGTTTAAGCAACTTGACAAAGAAAATTTATCCTTTTCCCTTCACTCTTTCCATCACTTCCCTTATCCCAAAGTAAATCATGTCCAACCAAAATTGAATCTATCTTTTTTTACATGGAACATTTATTAATGGGAAAATAACACTATCAAATTAATTTTTTCTTCATTCATGACATGAAGAAGATGTCTGGCATGATATTAATTATAGAATGTTAATTTAATAAAAAATTGATCACTTTTTGGAAAAAAATTTATATGGTTTTTCAAAAATGTTTTACTGAAAACAACTTGGATATATTTTGTATCATAGAATAGATGATCACCAGTTATTAGAGGTAGTATTATACCTTGTTTTTAATTCCGTTGAAATGATTTTTCCTAGGATTGATATTTATGTAATCATGAAAAAAAATTATTTCCTAAAAACTTGTTCTTAGAGGAATGTTTCTATCAAAATTATTATTTTCATTATTCAAAAATGGTACACCAAAATATTCCATTAATTCTATAGATTGGTAAATTTAAATAATAATAAAATTTATTTATCAACCCATATAATAGGCCCTCAAGGTGAATTATTCACTTTTCTAAGTATTATACATTGTAACATAGGTATACCACATCAATTTTTGATCATTGGTGAATTGATCCAAATATACATAAATATAATTACTATGTTTTTTTCCCAAAAATAATATGAGAAAATATAATGAATTTACACATCATTTATAACCATGGAGGAAAGTTATAATTTACCAACATAAGATACCATGTATAGTGAGTACTAATATACACACCAAAAAGGATTTATTCAATTTGTAGATAATGAAAGATGAAAGTTTCATAGATCGTCTAAAAAATCAAGATACTCATAATCAATTTTATTCCACTAAGTAGAGTCTTCAGGTTGACATAGTTTCCTATATTTAATTATTGTATTTGGGTGACATGTTAGTTATCATGTGGTTTCCTGACATCTATAGAGTTGTCTAAACCATAGAATGATAGGAAAGTACGATATATATTTTGAAAAACACGATTCATCTATCTTTTATCGATTTGGGCCCCATTTACAAACTTTTATGAGTTATCCATGTTCCTTTTAAAAAAAACATGAAATCATTTGGACAGGAATTTTTTATTTATATATCATGCATAATGAACATAATATTCAATTAGCATAATATGTTCGACATGTAAGATTATTTTCTTCTGGTAGCATATCATTCAAGAGACCATAGAGTTATGTAAATATGGATTCCCTCCATCCACTTCCATATTTCAAATTTTATAACATTAATAAATAAATAATGTTATTTATTTATTACATCTAGTATATATTGGTCTCTTATAAAATACATTTAACATCTCAATCAAAATTTTAAAATCATGAAGGTCACCTTCAATTTCCATTGCCATTTCTTCCATATGATCTCCACCATCATTTATATTTATTAATATTAAATGATACATAAACCAAAGTATCATTCCAATTGGTGTGCATGTTCAAATTTTCCTTATTTTAATCCAACATTTTTAGCCATGTTCTATTCTATAAAAAATAAAATGTTTTCCAACTCTTCCAGATGAAATTTCCTTGAATGAAAACAACATAAACATGAACAATAGATTTCAAAAGGGTTTTATAATTTCTTTATTACACACATGATGAATTATTCAACATCATATTCATAATTGTTTATCATACTACTATCTCCCATCCATTTTGAACTCATATACATACTGTTAGGTTCATAAAATAATCATTTTTTATAAAAATAAATAAATACGCACAATATATTTTCCCCTTTTCCCCGCCTCCTTCCTTCATCTCGGGTTGGCATGGTGCACCTCCTCATGCTCGATGAAATCATAGAGGTGGTTCTTATATTTTGGTGGAATCAGTGACATCATAGACTCATCTGTCTCAACTATTTTCACAGTTGATGGCCTCTCCTTGCCCAAATATTTCTTTACTGAATAGGGTTTCTCATGGTTGTGCAGAGCCGGTCTATTTCCGAGACCAAACTTTAGCAGATTGAGAGTTTTTTCCTTGTCTCCAGTGTGTGTGATGGGTGGTTCTTCATTGTCTTCATGAGAAACATGGATGGAGGCAATGTGAACTGGTTTGTGGAAAGACTACCCTCTGACATGCTAGTGATGTTATTTTATTTGGTCTTTTACAGTCGTTTTTGGTTTCACATGCATTCCTATTTGTGTTGTTGTTTTCATGTGACGTTGACAGTCTATAAATCTATTATATTTTGTCAATTTGTGATTTGTTTTTGGATTTTATGTCAGTTGGGTTACATGTTCTTTTGAAATTGGATTCGCTTCAAATTTTTGAAGAAGGTATAACTACAAAAGTGTGCTAATGCAAATTTAGAAGGAAAATGATGGAGAATATGAAGCACATTGTAGTCACATATGGACTATGGTTGTTCAGATCTAGAGGAAGAAAATGATACTCAAGAGGAGGCTGATGGTACCACCAGCACTGAACAAGTTCACAATGAACATTGACAAAAACCTTGCAACTAATCTTTTCAAGATGTTGCTGACATTTAGGCCAGAGGAATATTCCCTTTACAGTACATTTGAGAAGTATGAATTGGTTTATGTTTCTGATTCATACATGGATATTGGTTTTTTTTAATTTTAGTTACTTTTTATGATTAGATGGATTGGAGGACTGTTATGGTTTTCTAGGTTGTTTTTGAGATTTTTTTTGTTATAGTTCTAAATATTGAATCTGTGTTTTTGGTTTCTTCCTCAGTGGTCCATGGTTCAATAGATTATACAACAGATAGTCTATAAGAATCTTCATTAGATTACATTTAGGGAAATGATCTTTCATTGTAACATCACTATTCAGAATTGGATGTTTGAGATGGTATGGCTTCTTCATCGGTACCAAGATCGTGCTCTTTTTCATGGGATAGCTAGTCGTGCAGCGATGAGACAATAGAAGTTGGACATAATTGTTTTCATTGCTAGGAGGATCTTATATCTTGTAGTGAAATTTATAGGTGATCTTTGATTTTTGGTCCATTGGGGCCTGTTTTTTTATTCTTTGATGTCATCATGGGATCCCCTCAACCCTTAAAAGGGTGTCTATCTCAATGTAATTAATTAATTTTCACTCAAAAAATTATAATTTTACAGAAGTGTGACATAAAAATAAACCACCCAGTGTAAACATGTGGATTTCGGTCTAGATTCAAGATTTGATGATGTACGGGAAAATTACATGGTAATAAATAATTTGGATGATAATATTTATTTATTATTTAATATAAAAATTCTTATGGAAATTCATTTCTTACTTCTTATATTTTTGGGGTTTGGTGTATTAATTTTCTATAAAAATGACATTCCTTAGAACATACATGGTCATTTAATCTCTGTATTTTGACTTGGGTTCATGATTCATTAAATTTCATGAAATTATTGCATGAAAAAAAATTCATGACAGAAGTGATGGTGTATTCCATGTTACAATTTTTTTATATTATTATTTACAATCTATTTTCGTAATACAAATGAATATATCTATACTATATCCCTATGAGAAAACCATATTTCAAGAATTGTAGGGTTATCAATGTTAGGTATATTTCACACATACTAAAACATCAATTTCCTTAAAAATTCTAAAAAAAATTCCCATTATTAAAAATTCCTAAAAATTAAGTTATCTTGGATTTCATATATTTGAGATCCAAAACATTCTGATTCAAACTATAACAATGACACTAATAAATATAATCTATCTCTCACAACTAAAAGTTAAATCATCCACCGGAATATCTAAAATAGTATAATAATTATTAACAAAATACAAACAATATGTATGGTTAGGGTCGATTATAATAAACATTATATAACTCATCCACTATTTTCTAATATGGTATCTTCCCGAGACAATTGTGTTTTAAATTAAAACATTTATTGTGTTACAGTCAATCCATTTCGTTTATGAACCATGCCAGGGTTCCATTGGACCCAACACATCACCTAGATCGTAAGATGTCTCGAATGGAATTCTCAATCCCCATGGGATGGAAACTAGTGAATGGGTATCAACAATACACTTTTGGGAATTATTTCACACATGATAAACAACCATAAATAATTTTTAACAATGAAAAATTACCTAATGATCTATATCAATAACAAAAAGAGATGATATAATTAAAATAAACAATTTTATAACATTAACTAAAATCTAAAATTACCAAAATAGGATTTAAACTGTATAAACCATAAACCAAAACCTCCATGAATCGTGATGTCCAAAAACCTCAATCCATCTCAACAAACACTTGCAAGAGAAGAAAATAGAAATCAGATCCACCCTCACATTATAGAACATCTTTTCCTTACCTTGGTAAAACATAACAATGTCTACATACCCCCAAGGGTGTATGTAGGTTGTGATCCAAAGCCCAATATGATTCTACCCAAAAAAATAATTTCATTTCATAACATTAAAATAAAAAACACTATGCAAGTTTGAAGAGATAATTTTTAAACACTTTTAATAAAAAACAATTTATGGTAAATTATTTTAAAAAAAATGTCTTGAAATCAACATAAGAGTAAGGTTCATAGTATTTTGATGGTATGAACTGAAAAAAAAGAGAGCAAGACTTCAGGGAAAATCCCAGTAAATACTAGCATTAGTTGGACCCTAGTAACCTAATATCCTAGTGAAACATGGTATATAAACCGTAATCCATAATTTCTTCATGGATGAGCCACTAGAGGGGAATCCATACCAACGTCTAGTGGTCTCCATTAATCATCATGTTTTTTTAGTGTGATATCGTTAATCCATCCAGAAGAAACTGGTCCTTGTACATTCTAATCCAACTAGCATACTAGTCTAATTTTTTCCACCTAGATACCTATGACTCCTTTTGTGATCATGTTTTCATTTCACACGTCACATGGATCGCCACTTTCACATACATAAATCAAGGATTATGAAGACACATGTTCAAGAAAAACTTTTCCTTAGAAAAACCTCTTCCATATTTATACAAACACAAAATATATTTTAGAACATAATTCTAAACACTTGGACAATTCATAGAACACATTTTAAAATAACAACAAGGAATCACACATGAAACAAAACCAATTTCTTTTAGAAAAACATCTTTCAATCCATAAACATCATAAATTATTTTGAAAAAACATTTATTCCATACCATATAAACTATTAAACACATTCAAGAAAAAAAAAAGAAAACATATCAACATCATATAGTAATGTTAAACCATGAAACCACCTACCTCATGCTTGGAACCATCTAGAATATCGTCTAAAACCACAATTTCACCTCCAAAGGACCCTATGAAAGAAATATCAAACCATAAACATTATTATTTTACCCAAAAACTCAATATTGAACCCATTATTTGGTCTATAAATCCACTAGATAAGAAGAACTCAATGAGGGTGGAATAATAACCCTAGAAGAAGGAATAAATCAAGAGAAAAGAGGATTACTTGATAATTATTTGAAGACCGAAGGCCAAATTCCCCAAAACATTGAAGTTAAAGGGGGTAAAGAGGGGGTATATTAGTCTCTTATGGATGAAAATACCATATGGTTTGAATTAGGGGGGTTGGGGTAAAAATAAAATGAGGTTTGAAAGGTAATTCACAATTTTTAATGACATGTACAGGATGCATGTTTAGCCTGCATAGTTTCCCAATCTATGCAACATATGTGTGGTATCCTCTATCAAAAAGAAAATTGGCTACATAGTTTCATGGGGGAGGGTGAATACCCCTATGGTATTGCATCTATACTAGATAGTTCCAATTTCCCTAGAAAATGGTTTCCATTAATCTTGTTCCAACCACATACCACTTTCTATCATGTCCAAAATTTCCACTATTCTCGAAAGACACCCAAGAAAATGAAGGACAAAATACAAGATGAAAATTAAAAAAAGGGTTAAATCAAAATAAAATCACATATGTAAAAAAATTCCCCCCAACCTAAAAACATTCCTCCCTCATAGAGTCATCTCGATGTCTGATTTGAGAATGAAAATGGGTACTGCTCCTCAACCTAATACTTTCACTCTAATGTTTCATGATCATCACAACCTTGCTGGAAAACGAATCAGAACAACAATATGTACTTCACCTAAAGAACCCTCTCTCGGGAATCCACAATCCAAAGTGGCTACTCAAACATTTTCAAAGACAGCTATAACTACATCTATTCCTAATTCAACACATGAGACAAATCTGATAATGTCTTACCCCAAATAAACAATAATACTGTAGCCAAACTGGTGGGTCACATGGCTTCAAGTGAACCTCCCCATTTTCCAAAGGCTACAGACTACCAGTGATGGTAATGTGGGGAGACAATATCCTCATGTTAGACTAGAATAATGGTGTATCAAGAAATAAATCATAGGAAACCATAGTAGTAGTAATAAATAAATGACATATTAATGGATGAATAATAATTATAGAATATAAAAGATGTCCAATTCCATTATAAAAATGATACATGAATTTCATGATGAGGATGCAAAACAAAAACAATAAACATACATCATGCTATAATATATTGTACTAAACAAGAATTAAAGAAAATTAATGACCCTAGGGTGGTCCCCATGAGTATACCGAGATCTATCCTAGTCATAATCTCTTAACTCCCATGTATAGGATAAATATTACAAGTAGTCGACCAATTTCCTGAAAAAATTTGGTCTACTCGGGTAACCTTGTTCAGTGGATGCCCAACCAGGGTGTTGGATAATTATCTTAGCAGGTTCCCACCCATGGTGTCTATGACTGAACATAGTTAGTGAAATATAATGTAACGTAGAGAATATATAATTTTCAAGATAACCAAGTAGTTCTAAATAAGTAAACAACAACCCACCCAGCTTCCTAAGGGAAACCTGTCAGCTATACCTACTTCATCTCATAACCAAAATAAGATGTATGTCCAAAAAATCTATATATAGTAATATTTATGTATACTGTTTAGTTATATATTGAATCAAACTAGATAAACCAAGTGTGTTCCGACACCTAATAGCAATATACATGGAGTACTAGTTGCTGGATGGACCAGGGCGTAACTCAAACATCCATAACCAATCAAAACAAGACTACAATCTCACAAAATAGGGTGCATTCCTTATATCCCAATATACTGAGAGACATGGTTAGTGGGTCATCATGCCCACAATCTAATCATGGAATTTGGTGCCTCAACCCATCATTTATATAGTATCATATGTGTGACAAACCATGTTCAACACATGATGTAAGGGGGCATGATATCTCCATGATCAACAAAACCCTTACCATCATTCCGCATCCTATGTATATGGAATAATAATTTAAGATACAATTCATGAGGAAAAATAACTCTTGAAACATATACATCAATATTATATAAAATAATCATCATATTTATAATATAATCATTGAGTAAATACCTCTCATGATTCTCATTATAATGCCTATGTAAAGGAATCATTACATTTATAAGATAATTCCTCAGTAAATAACCCGTATGCATTATAAAATCCATGTTCATTTCTATTTATACGATACAATTTTTAAAATTATTTACAAAGAACAAGAAATAAACATGGAAATACCACCCAAAAACACCATTAAATTTCATTTGAGATATAAAAAACCATCATTCACATTCTATTCCATTTACATCAAGTCGTTTAATTCAAGAAAATATGCGAGTTCTCTTTACAAGGTTCAAGAGGAACTTAGGAGGTCCCACAATCATGGGGGAAAATTCATACATGGAAAATTATCTTAATAAGATAGGACAAGAACTTATGTGTGGTGATTTTGTTTGGTAATCATTTATATATAAGGAAGTTAATTCATTTTATATCTTTAATAAGAAAAATGTCTCAATATTTCATACACCAAACCCTAACATCAATGCATTAAAGAGGAACTAAAGCTAGAAGGTCAATCTTGTTTCAAAACAAAAATATTCACCTTGTATTTTCAAAGGCATCAAACCTCACATAAGGGGTTTTATTATTAAAACATCACACTATTAATCCAAAATTCATTTATCATGGTTTTAACATCAATATCAGTATTCATAAATCAATATGCATTAATGAACGATTTTACGAAAAGCAAACCATCATGTTCATTAAATCCATAAAGTTTAAAATTTAATTTATAATTTTCCATTATCATTTAGATGATTACACTGATGGGGAAATTACATTTAAAGGATATTATGGAATCTATTTAGGAGTTTTGAGCATTGGAGTTGATTATCCAAAAAAGTAATTTTGACATGGCATACTGATGGGGTGTCCATATATGATATTTATAATCTATAATTACCAAACGAGATTCAATCAACATATATCTAGGTGCAAGAGCTAGTTAGATATGAAGGAATTAGTTATAAAGAAACACATGAAAAAGGCCAGCATACATCATAATCAAGAAAATTATAAATAGATGAAAACATTGGAAATAATTCTTAGACAGCCGAACTCATAATTAAAATGACCTAGTCATCCAATATAGAGATCTGATTCGATCCAGTTTGGAATAGATCAGAGAAATGGGAATTTTCTCAGAAAATAGGGAAAATGATCTCCCACTAAAATATCATATTCCATATGAGATTTGATGAAGAAAAATAAAAAAAGGAATCAATAGCATTTTGATATGGATCCAAAGAGACTGACAGTGATCGAATAAAATGAATGATAGTGGAGTTATTTTCATGCCTATATTAGGCTTAATGGAGTAACCATGGGTGAATAGGGGATGGAAACCCATGGTGGATGAAGAAGAATGAAAAGTGAGAAATAAATAAACTTCATTAAGGGTATTTTCATAATTTAACTCCAAAATTCAAGTCACACGGTTTGGCCACACAACAGGGAAAAATCGTGTGGAAATGTGTGGCATCCTATGCTCAATAAATAACCTTACATGGTTATCCCCTCATAGTTAACCTAACAATGAAAAAAACGGTGTGATGAATTTTGAGAGTGTACTTCCTAAGAGGAAATACCCATGCGATATTGGCACACAATTTGGGGAAACCCGTGTGTAGACAATGCTGGGAATAGTTTCTCTTATGTTGTAGTTGTACATTTTTTACTAGGGGGCTTTAAGGTTTCATAGAAACCATGTTCCCAATATAGACCATAAAAAGAATGATTGTTTTATCCCCAACAATCTGGAAACTAGAAAATTAACCAGATAAATCTCTTGGGTATTTACCCAAGTCTGAACAAACATTGAATTGTATGAACACTCATAATTGTTTTCCGACTCTCGGTTTAAAAAATGGATCATCCAATAAATTCCAAAAGTTAAAATTCATTTTGATTTTCATCTGGTTAAGAAAAGTTTCATTACAACCTCCCCATAAGAGAACTTCACATTCCTGAGAAGTCCTTGGGAATAATGAAAACATCACCCAACCTACGAGGGTCATGATGTTGTATTCAGAAGCTCAAATTGTGATTCCAAACTCCCAACGCACCTCTGAGCATCACTTAATCACATAGAATATAAGCCATCAAAACTCGATCCAAATATAATTTTCCAACTGAAACACTAATATGGTGATTTTATGAGCCCTTTATATTGGAGACACGATCACGTGACTTCTGCTTTAAATAACTGGCTGATGGTGCACCCTATATTAGGCATTGACATCTAGAAAGGGTCAAATTTTGACCCACGAAAATTATCACCATAGTAATTTCATAACAAAGAACATCCCTAATCATTATGATGATTCTCCTGGCATTTTTTATTCAAATAAGTGAACCCTAATTACATATGAGGGATGATTAGAGACCCCTATGAAAGAAACAATCAAATCCTGATTGGCCAAACTAAAATCGGTCATGCATTCCTTACATGGAAGACATAGAACTCCCTTTTACAAATAGAATTTCCTTAACCAATTGGTATGTTTAAAATAGTTCCACATGACCAAATAATTTAAAAAGAGAGAAAATAGGTTGATCAGCCTTCTACTAGCCATCCTTAAGGCTCTCATCTTAGACATTAGGAATATTACCAACTGAACAGTGATGCCTTCTCCCATGGGATCTCACGTTTAATGTAAATTTTTCCATCGAATCTCATACCCATATTTCGGTGACGTTCATTGGTAAACCCATCACCTGACCATTTATTCCTTCATTCCTAAGTAAGAACAAAGGTTTAACCCAAATCCATCCCATTGGAATCATATCCTTTTAAATTTTACTAATGATCCCGAAATTCTATCTAGGGTAACCTTGAAATCATCGAACTAGAGTCCAAGGAATATACCCAAGAATTCCATACTCCATAATTACAATTTATACATCGGTATAAGGGCATGATTTCCTATTCATATAATTGACAAATCCTAGAGTGGTATTCACCTGGTGGTCGAGTCCAAATAAATAACAACTACTATCCAAGAGTCTATCCAAAACATTCCTACTCCGGAAGCCCAGTGTCACTCTTAACTAACCAAGCCTCTTTGAAAACCCTGCATTCAACATGAAACCTAGATTGAGATTACGTATCAAGCATGACGGCTTCAAAATAATTAGTTTGGTGTGTGAAAAAAAATAGTTTTGGTGCATCAAGGAAGATATCAAGAAATAGGACATGATCATATCTTAAGAAGAGTTCTCTAAGAGGACACAAAATAATGTTAACATTATCAGTCGAACAACTACTGGTCAACTTCCCTTGACTGAAACTCATCATCACCTACTGACACACCACCATAAACTGAATCACGATGCCTTCACCACCTTTGGCATTTCATAATCGTTCATGCTTAACTACTGATGTCGTCCATGGCCAACGGTTTTTCTCAAGGGTATTATACCCATCAATCCAAAACAACATTGTGCTGCTATGAATGCACCGAAAAATTTCAAAACATTCAATCCTCAAATTTTTTCAATCTAGATCAAATATTTCATAATATTCCTCATATATTGTGTTCCTTCTACTTGAAAGGACACATTTAAATCACTTGACATGACAATATACACCATGGAGTTTTAAAGTAATTGAAAAGTAAATATAGACTATAAACTTAAAATAATGGTAGATCAAACCCACCTTAAAAATAACATAATGAATTTGGCATCAACACCAAATTGACATACATTTAAAAACACCAGAGTCACCAGTATGTCCTCTCGAGCCTTAGAAAAAAGTGTTTAATTTTATACCTTGGTAACCCTTCTATATATATGACATGAGGACTTACTCAATAACCAAAATATTAGTAATTTCACCAAACACAAACAGTTCATTAGAATATTTATAACTCGATGGGTATTGCGTACGTGAACACATACAACCCGGTGGTTTCAAAAGTATAATGACACCCCCTCAATAATTTCCGTAGGATTTTCTTTTTTCATTCATGTTTTCATTATTCCATGTAATATATTTATCGCAAATTTGTATTTACCCATATGGCCTTTAAAATTGATGATGACATACCATTCCATCAGTCACTGAGAAAAATAAAGGGTTAAGTGACCTACAAAGCAGCTGACCATGCCCAAGTCATGTCTAACCTATTAAAACTGAGTATTACTCGATGCTCATGGACATAACAAAGGTCAATGATACCATGAAAACCAATATGAACAAGGGTGTAATTTTAAAACATAGATTCCTATAAGTAACAATGAAACTCAAATGACATAAAATTTTAGTAACTCTCATAATTTATTAAGGATTAGTGTCTCTAGGGGTGATACCTACTTTGGGATAGCCCCTAACAAAATAAAATGTGTCAACCCTATCACCGGGTCATTCCAAACTAATTTCACTTGGACCTATTCATATCATTTAATCCATAACTAAAAGAAAAGTATGACCTACAAAAAACTCTCACATTTCTATTCGAAGGAAACTCAAAAAAATCAAACTACCCTTATGTGAGGGTTTAAAATAAATTATATCTCATAAGGTTCCATTTTCAAGTCACCTACATTGATTAACATTAAATTTTTAAAAACATAAATGATTTAAAAAAATCACTATGACTAACTGGAAGGTCTTATTAAACTACCATGTAAGTTAGAAAAGGCATAAAGACCATTGTGGGTCCCATTAGTCCCACATAGGTTCATTGTAATGAAACCCTATAAAAGTTTCTTAATTATTAAATTTATAAACACCCAAATAGGTATTCTTATAAAAAAATGTTCCCCAACTGACCTACATGGGTCCAGTTGTGCATTTTAGAAGTCAATCAGTTCATTTCAGATTAAAATAAAATATCATCCCATTTGAAACAATTTCAAACAAAACATGGTCATATAGAAAATGTTTCGATTACATGTCTTCCTACCACCCTAATATATACAGTACCCATATAATTTATAGAACTAAGTATAACTCCAGTTTATTCGAAACTACCTCCACTTAATAATATAACTTGACTCTATATAATGTTTCGGTCATATGGGTATCCATATACCAATCCATAAAGTTCCCATACACATTATAGTTTAAAATATATCTCCAATTAATCATAGTCAATTCAATATAGAACTTTAATTTTAATATTTTTACATTTTAAAAATGTTTTCTAAACATATATAATGCTCAATGATGGTTCCAATATATGGGTTACCTTTTTCTAACTATAAGAAACCCATACAACTTACAATGGAAAACTGGTTCCTGTTTAAACGCAACCAATAAATTTATCCCATGAAAACCTTTATTTATGTTATAAAAAACATGCATATTATCAAAAGAAGTAAACAAAAAACACAAGATATTAAAACAAAATCACAATACAGAGTCAGAACAAGTTAATACATATAAAATCATGGAATATATTCCACAAATCATGTGATATAAATAAGAATGAAAAAGAATTACCTAAGAATGTACAAAACTAATCATTTTATTAAATTAAATAAAATGGAATATAACATATATGATAATAAAAAAGCATGAAATAATATTCAATTAACATAATCAAATAATCAAAAAAGCTATAAATGAAAATACATGGTACCGAATATGAATGGAATGGGAATTTCAATGTGCCTATAATGATTCAAGAATGCTTTATCATTTCCATACTTGGACAAGGGTAAAATTCCATAAACTTATAAATAAATATGTAGAAAAAATTACACCATTTACTAAATATTGAATCATATATGCTATAATAGAAAACAAAACGAACATTAATCTCATCCCTGGATACTTAGCCATTTCCTCCTAGGTGGGGTGATCAGTCCTAGACACGACTATTTACCAAGTGTTGACACATTCCTAATGTCATGTATACCATCTGAAAATAGTAAGACAATGTAAATTAAATTCCTATAATACCACTCTTTATCATCCCGGCTTAAATGACCACTAATAATATAGATGGGCCGGTGGGTCGCATGTACTCAAGTTCACCTCCATGTATGCTATAGGATACAACTAACAGTAAGGGTGTAAATATGTTATTGTGGGGAGACTATACCCTCATGACCGAGTATCACAGTAGTGTATAATGAAATAAATAACAGGAAACAATAGAAGAAGTAATAAATAACGTATATATTAGTAGAAGAATAATAATAACTAAATCAAAAATGACCAATTATAGTATACAATAGATACATCCATGTACTAATGATCATACATAATGAAAATAGAATACATACAACATGATACAAGATAATGTACAGAACTTGAAATAAAATAAAAATAAATCCCCAAGGAAGACCACCATGACCATCCTGAGCCCCAATATATTCTTATACCCCTAACCCTTAGGTACATGCTATACAGAATAACAAATCATCCAAGTTCTTACAAATATAATATCTACTTTGGTACCCAAGTGCAATAGTGGCCTGGGCAGGGTGTGAGATAATTATCCCAATATGTTCCCTTGCATGGTTCCTATAACTTGTCCAATCTATGAAATATAATATAAATCAAGGTAGGAATGGGTATAAAGGTAAGTAAGTAGTGATGAATAAATAAACAACAACACACCAAGGTTCCTAAGGAAAACATGGCAGCTATACCCGCTTCGACACATAGTAGGAATAATATGTCTAACCAGTAACTATATATATATTAATAATTATATATATATAGTTTAGTTATATATTTCATCCACCTATATGAACTATGTGCATACTAATTCTAAATGGGAATATACCTAGAATATTAGTTTCTAGATGAACATGGGTGTAACCTCGAAATCCATAACAAAACTAAACAATCCTATAATCTTGAGCATTAGTGTACATTACCTATATTTCAATAGAGTGAGATACATCAAGCTATAACACCTGATAAGGTGAGTGGTTCATCATGCCAACACTCTACTCATTGAATGTGGCACCTCAGCCCATTTTCAATATAGTATCATAGGTGCAGGACTCCATGCTCAACACCCAATAAAGTGGAGAATAATGTCTCCATTCTCAATAGAAACCTTACCATCATCCACAACCTATGTATACGACACAATCATTTATAATACATGGCACAATGAAAAACCTCGCATGCATCTTATTTCTCAAGCCTATATAAAGGAAAAATTATTTTTATAATATAATCCTTGAAGAAATACCTCTAATTATTTTTATTTGAATTACCATATAAAATAATCATTACATTTATAATATAATATATAAGAAAATACCTCTTAATAATTACAAAATCCATGTTCATTACCATTGAGACATTAAAATTTTTATAGTCATTTACGAAGCATAAGAAATAATCATGTCCTTAACAAATTTATAAACCATTGAATTTATATTGAGATAAAGAAAGCCATCATTAATATACTATTCCATTTACAACATTCCATTTCATTGAAAAAACATGGAAATTATCTAAACATGTTTCAAGAGGCACTTATGTGGTTTCACAGTTAAGAGGAAAATGCCTATTTGGGAAATTCTGTTAAAAATATGGGCCATGCACTATGTAGGGGTGCTTTGGTTTGCTAAAAAATTATATAGAAGGTAGGAGAATCGTTTTATAACATTCTTAATAAACATGTCTCAACATGACCTATTCCTAACCAATACATTAAATCGTAGAAGTAGAACCAAACCTATAAGGGAATAATGTTTGAAAACACAAATCATCAAGTTGTATTTTTGAAAACAATGCACCTCATCTGAGGGTTTTTATTATTAAAACATGAAATTTTTCAACCAAAATGCATTTATATTAGTTTAAATGTCAATATCATGAGTCATAAATCAATTCACATTAATAATTCAATTTAAAAAAACTAAACAACATGGTTATTAAATCTAAAAATTTTATAATGGAATTCAGAATGTGCCATTATCATATTAAATTTTACACATAATGGGAAATTCCATTTAAATTCAAGGATAAAAGATTTTTAAGAGTTTTGCATATTTGAATCAATTTCCCAAAATGATAATTTTCACTTGGAACAATGATGGGGAATCAATATATCATATTTACAATCTCTAATTACAAAAATATATTCAATGAACATCTATCTAGGTGAAAGGGTAAATTAGACATGAAGTAACCAATTATAAATAAACACACGAAAAAGTATGGTATGTGGAACAATGGAAACATTTATATATAGATGGAAATTTTGGGAATAATTCATATATCACCTACATCATACTCCAAATGCCATTTTCAGCAAATATCAACCTCAGTTTCAATTTATATTGGAAGATATCTGAGAAATGGACGGATTTCTTAAAAATAGTAAAAATGAGATTGCTCCAAAATATCATAGACAATATGAGGATACAAAAATAAAAATTAAAATGGACTAGAAATATTACTAATGCAGATTCATAGAGACTGAGGACGATTGAATCAGATGATCAATGGAGGAGTTATTGGGTTGTCTATATTAGGATTGAAGGAGGAACCATGGGTGCAGAGGGGATGAGCTCACATGGTGGTGGAATAAAAAATAAAATGGTGAAATAAATAATGTTCATTAAGTTTATATTCATAATTTCACCCCCAAAACCATGTCGTGTGGTTTGGCCACATAATTTTCCAGATCATGTGCTAATTGTACGACATCCTCTGCTCGAGAAATTATCTAACATGGTTTTTTCCCACATGGTTAACCCTATCGTGCACAAGTTTTTTGATGTACAGTTAGAGTTTAAAAACTACATGAATCTTCATGTGTGATATATGCACACAGTTTGGGTAATCTTTGTGCAACCTATGTGGGGTGTTTCAGCCCCTTTTCTATATATGCACAATTTGCTGCTGAGGCGGCACATAGTTTTTGATAAATTGTGAGGACTATAAAAACCATAAAAAATGATATTTTGAGACTCGGTGCTCTATAAACTCAATGATACACCCTATAAATATCTTGGTACTTTAACCATGTCAAAAAACAACACATTGAAGTTTCAAAACTCTCAAAATTATGTTCTGAAGCTCATTTTTATAGATAACCCACCCCGTAAATGTCAAAATTTAAAATTCATTTAGATTTGTAACCTGTTAAAAACAAGGGTCATCAAAAATCAATATTATACTATTTCATCTAATATACATGAAAAAAATAATAAATTTATATTAACTAAGAAGGAAAATGTAAATTGTATCCCACCATACCAATCGGCATAGTAATCTTAAAGGGCCTAACATACCTCGGTGTTAGCTTCCCTTGCTTAACAAGATGACTGTGACCCAAGTGAGATGAAACCTTTAGAAACACTTGGTCTACCACTGATAATTCCATGTCTTAAATCTAATAATCAAAAAAAGAATAGTGGAATCAACGAATTGTCAACAAACATTGTCTAATCAACTTGACTATGTCAGAAGATTCCCACACCAAGCATAGTCCCAACAATAAGGTCTCACCTACCTCATCCTAAAACAAAGGAGAGTGATATGGCTAGCCATAAAGTTCCACAAATATTTACATTCATATAGTGGACTATTAACTATTATTATATTAAAACATGAACAACCCAAAATGGCTATCCCACGAGCCTCTAAAATCCATCACACATTCCCAGAGCTTGTCTTCCAAAATCAGATTCTACCACTCCATCTGACCACATCTTTAAGGATGGTATGTCCTTTTCAACTTGACCTATGACTATAATTTCTTCTAAAGTTCTTCCCAAAACCATAATTTGAAATGAGGGTCCATGTCTGAAACAATTTCTGACAGCACAACATGAAGACTCGTGATATATGGAACATAAAACCGGCCCAACTCATCTCCTTAGTTGAATCCCTTATCATGATGGAATGGGATAATTTGGATAAATAGTAAATTACTACCCAAATCATGTTTTGTCCCTAAAGTGTAGGTGGTATGAAAATAATGAAATCCATGGTGACCTCATCCCACTTTTAGGTAGGAATGTGTAATAGATGAAGCACACTATAGGGCCTTTGGTTCTCTATGTTGACCGGATGACATGTATAACACTGATATATGAATTCATTTATGTCCTATCTCAAACACATTCACCAGAATTGTCGATGCATATCATAGAACATCTTGGTGGTACTATGATGAATAGTCCACAAGGACTTTGGGATATACTGCATGACCACCTTCTACGATGATAATAGAACCACCAAGAGACCCACGAAATGTAGAACTTCATCATGAGACAATGACCATTCAGAGACAACCAAACCACAATTTATAAAATGAAAATAATGATGAAAAAACTCATCAATCGGCTTCTCTGGACAAATAAAATCCAAAAGGGAAGGTTTTAACTAAATCCTAGCTAAGAAACCACATCCACTATGCTCCATGGACACTAGTTGCATCTGAGAAAATATCCCCATCAAAGTCCACTCATCACTAGACACATTCAATGCATGCACTGGAATGTTACTTCTTAATGAATCTGCTACCACATTAAATTTTCATAGGGTATACATGATATTGATATCGAATCCCAGAAGGTGCTCCAACCAAGGACGCAGCCATAGATTAATAAATTTATGGTAGAATATATAATTATAACTCTTATTACCTGAATAAAATATAAAATTCTCCTCAAATAGGTAAGGGTGAAACGTCTTCTAGGAATTCATTACTACTGCTAACACCGATCATGGGTTCGGTAATTAATTTCATTTCATTGAGTTTGGTAGAAACTATATGCCAAAACATGATCATCCTACCTCATCACACACCCAAGACTCATTCCTAATGCATTAAAAAATTCATAAAATACCTTTCGAGATTCTTGAAAGACAAGAACAATGGTTGTGGTCAAACACATCTTAAGATCCTCAAATAATTACTAACATTGTGGCATCCATTCAAAATTTACCCATACTTATTTAATCTAAATAACGGGGAATCTTGCCAATAAAAATCACAAAAAATCTACCTATAATACCCTTATTGGCCCAAAAATAGTTTAATCTCAACAATATTCTTTGACTACTCCAATGAAATCACATCATTGATCTCCTTGGGGAACACTCTAACCCCATTCTTAGTGATCACATGATCTATAAAATTCACCTCCCTGGTCGAGAAGGTGCACTTAGAAAACTTCTCATCGAGGAAATGATATTGAAGAGTTCCTAGCATAATCCTAAAATGTTGATCATGACCATACTCATTTGTTGAATAAACATCAATGTCTTCGACAAATAACACAATGTAGGAATAAAGGTACTGGTGAAACACATGGTTCATAAGCTCTATAAATACCGTTGGAGAATTCATTAATCTGAAAGGCATGCCTAAATACTGAAAATGATTGTACCTTCTTCAAAAATATATTTTTAGAATATATGCCTCTCTAACTCTGACCTGGTGATATATAGAATGTGGATCAATCGTGGAGAACCACTTCACCCTCTTAAGTTGATCGAAAAATTCATCAATAAGGGAAATGGGTATTTGTTCTTGATCATTACATTGTTGAGTTTTTGGTAGACAATACTCAACTAGATAGATCCATTGTCTTTATTGGGAAAAAATATATGAGTGTCCAATAATGAGATTCTCGGGTGAATAAATGATTTTTATTACAAATCATCTTGTTGTAAATTTAATTCTCTTAACTCTGTGGGGGCCATGTGATACAAGGGAAGGGATACCGGTTGTGTTCCTAGTGGACAATCAGTTGTGAAATCCATGTACCACTTTGGAGGAAAGCCTAAAAAGTCTTCTAGAAAAACCACTAGGATCTCATCTGCCACAGGATGAAATCCACCCTTAGGAGAACCATCATCATCCTTTAGCGTGAGCAATGAGATATGAAAAATGAGGTTACACAACTCCATAAGTGGAGGTCTAACATGCCCTGATTAAGGATCCCATTAACCATGAAAACATTGATATCTCCCATCAGGTTCAACAATATTAACTTACATATTATAGTAGTTGATGTGGGCCTCAAAATTCACCATGAAATTTATTATAAGGATCATGTTAAAGAGATCCATCTCCAAAACCAATAAATATTATCCTTTACCGACCCCTTACAAGGCTAGAATGCAATAAGGACACTTGAAATCCTGCTTTAAATTCTTTCCAAGTGGAATCCTTAACTTCATCACATATGGAATATGCTCATCCAATAATTTCAATACATCATTAAGAAATACCAAAATAAAAGATGTAGATAAAATAGTATTAAATGAGGAAACAAAAATGATGATGTAATAAGAATGGTACCTAAAACTGTTGCACATCCTATATCAGACTCAACTAGTTCTTGATCCATATAATGAAGATGTATCATATATACCCCACCATGAGGATGAACACTAGCCGGTGGATCTACCTTGAAATGACTCTTACCAGAAGAAGATTCATCCCTACCACCATGACCACCAAACTGAGAACCCACCATCTTGATTAGCTCTAACTGGGATGAAATTCACCTCAAGGCTGCTAAAACAGAACCACATTGATATGGGTTCACCACCATGAAACCATGTTTCAGGTTTCACATAGTTCAACAACATTTACAAAGTCTAGGTGGAGTAGATTTTTCAAACCACACATTCCCTTCTATTCAACATTGTTGTAATAGAACTGATTCAAAATATAAAGCCACAAATGAAGAAAATTGGGTAGGTTGTCATGAGATGATATCTCCCCTCTTATCACGGTCATCTAACTTCCACTTCTTCCCAAATGAACTACCACTACTTGGGTCCATTACTGACACAAATCCTAAGGAACCAGACATTCCACTATAATCGATATCTACCATTAAAGCACGATCAACACCCACAACATAAGTATTCAAAATTAAAATAAAGATTGAGTATATAAAGTTTGGTAACAACCCCTTTTCAAACTTTTGAGCCTTCAGCTACTCATTGGAAACTACTTCAGTTGTTAACTGAACTAACTCAACAAAGCGGTTAACATAACCCATTAAGGTCTAATCTCTCCAGAAAAGATCCAAAAAACCTGGGTCTTGTCAAATGCTTTGGTCATAGGATATTACTTATTATTAAATATGACTTTGAATTCCTTCCAATCCATCTTCTCGTGATTCCTAGCTTAAACCATAGAGTCTCACCCCCTATGACTAGGAAATTCCACAAAGAAAGAATAATAATTGACATTTATCACCTTATGATTGTTAAGAAACCTGAACATCCTCTCAATTTTTTCAATCCAATCCTTGGATTCCTAGGGTTTCATGAAACCCCAAATAGAAGGAGGCTTGTTCTTGAGGAAGCCCTAATCTTCATACATTCTAGGACCTGGTTCGGAGTCCCCAACATTATCATGAAAATATTCCACTCCCTATTCCAAAGCATGGATATCCAAAACCATAACTTATTTTATTCTAGATTCAATTGATGAGTGAGAAATATATCTTTCCTCTTCCCATGACTTAATTGGATGTCTCTGGGGACACATCTTGATACATCAAAAAACAACCACAAAGAAAAATTGTCAATACACCACTCTGAAAATTTTAAGCAACAAAATAAATCCCAAATACATCAATAGATGAAAACAAAACCACACCCATCACAATAACAATCCAAACCACTTCACCCTTTCAGGGTTTCCTTGAATATTCTATAGCCTATATGTCTCACTTGGAGGATATGTAAAATCAAATCCCAACACCTCTTGGAAACTTCAGATCGGTCATGACGTGTGTTGGCCCTACACCCTACTCAAAACCATAAACTCAATCCTTGATAGTCCAAGCTCATATCTATCCATGCATTCATAAAATAACATAACTCCAGAGAAGGAGTGAAACCTCCAATTATACCATTTTTTCATGATCTGAACCGGGGTTCCATCCAACCCAACCCCCGAACTGGCCTATGGAATTTCCCAAAAGGCATTCCCGATACCCATGGGGTAGAAACAAGTGCATGGGTATCAAAAATACACTATTGGGAACGATTTAACCCATGATAAACATCCATAAATAATTATTAATAACAAAACATTACACCATGATCAGTATCCCTGAGAAAAAGATATACAACAATTTAAATTAAATATTTCTAAATTTTAACCAAAAACTAAAACTCAAAAAATGTGTGAGAGACCAAATAAATCATAACTCAAAACATCTATGCAACATAATTTTCATCACCCTCAATCCACCTCCACAAATATATATAAGTGAATAATGCTAGCAACCAGATCCAAATCACAACTGTAAAATATATTTCCATTACCTGATTAAAATATAACAATATCTAGAAACACCCAACAATGTTTGTAGTGTGTGTGAAAAATCCCAGTAAGATTCCACCCAAAAGTATAATTCTATTTTATAACATTAGAAGACAAATCATCATTCATGTGTGAAGTGAAATTTTGCAAACAATTTTAATAATAAATATTTAGGAAAAAATTTCAATGAGACATGATTTTCAAATCAAAATAAGAATAAGATTCATGGTATGCCATTGGTAATAACCACTTTACAAGAGAGAACCACTTAATGAGAAATAACTATAGATACTAGCACTAGTGGGACCCTAGGAACCACATATCTTATTGAAACTAGGTATAACAACCATAACCCATTGCAACCTTGTGAATGAGCGACTAGAGGGAAATTCATCCTAAGGTCTAGTGGTCTCCAATCATCATCAAGTTTAGTTAGTATTGTATCTTCAATCCTACAAGATGAAAGCATGCCTAAGACCCACCGATCAAACTTTTGTATTAGTACAAGTCCTCCCACCATGATACCTAGGACTCCCATTATTATCAATTTTCCAATTTACATACCACATAGATCATTAATTTCACATACACACATCAAGATCCATGAACACACATGTTCAAATACCACTTTCCATAAGAAAAACCTCTATTTAATCCATACACACACCAAATCAATTTTAAACATACTTTTCACCACTTACACAATTTATAGAACACATTAGAGAAGCACAACAAGGTATCACAAATGAAACAGAACCAATTTATTTTTGAAAACCATCTTTCAATCCATTAAAAACATAATTCTTTTGAAAACATATTCTACACCTCACAAATAAACCATTTCACACATTCAAGATTAAATCAATCATACACACATAACATAATAATGCTAAAAATGGACCCACAACCTCAATCTTGGAAACTTATGGAATTTTGTAGAAAACCACAACCACACCTCAAAGGGACGCTATAATGGTACGATCGAATCATTAAAATCAATATTTTCCCAAAATACTCTTGATTGAATCATTCAATCAATCGACTAAAGAAGAAGAAATCAAAGAGGGAGGAAGAAAAAAACTAGAAGATGTCATAAATGAATAGAAAAGATGTTTACTTGATGATTTATTGACTATACAAGGCCAAAAACACTCCAATATTGACGTTTTAAGGGGGAGAAGATGGATATGAGGAGGCTCGTTTGTCGGTAAATCCCAAATCATTTACATTTGGGGTGGTGTGGGGTAAAAATTGATGGATGGTAGAATAGAAATTCACTATTTTTAATGACATGGATAGGTCATACAGTTAGCCCACACGGTTTTCTGAACCATGTAAACATTGTGTGGTCTTCTATTTCCAAGAGAAAACTAGATATATGTTTTCCTAGGGGAGGTCTAAGTCTCGTGTGGCAAGTTATGTGGCATGTATAGTGCTATTTTCATGGTTTCCCCCGGGGTGGTTCACTGTTTCCCTTAACCATGCACCAACAGTTGTTGTTTCGAAAATGTCAACCTAACCAAAAAATACCTAGGAAAACCAAGGGTTAAATATAAGATAATAAATAAACAAATTTATTCATCAAAATAGAATCATATATGTTACAATTCACGATGATTCACAATAGATCAAAAGAAAGCAATAATATATATTTGACTTAATCAAAAAAATAATGATATAAATAAGAAGATTAAACTTAAACGTTCCCACAAAACTTAAACCAAGACTTATTTTTTAATTTCACACCCATAATATTTACAGTTGCGTGAGAAAAAATAAATCTGAACAATCAGGATCCCAACATCTTAATTAAACAAGAAACACTCACAAAACCTTAAATCTTAGTAGTACTATTCCTATAGAAAAAGAAATAGAGCACTCCAGAACACCATAAAACACCCCAAATAATTGATAGGTTCATTCTAATACTAAGTACTATAATTTAAGGTTAAAATAGGTTGAATAAATAAAATTTATTGTCCTCTCATAATGGGAAACCCCCATATCCTTTCAACTCTATTTGAACTTGATATAAAACATATAGTATATTAACAAAAATTATATACCTCAAACCTTATATATTGACATGATCATATCATAAATACCAGAAATAAAACAATTGTTAAACCCCTATAAGAAACCCATTTAATAGGTCTCTCAAATCATAGATACGCATAATCAATACCATTTTTTTACATTTAAAACAATTTATTCTTATTTTAAACTCTTAATAAATTTTTTTCAATGTCTATTTTAATTAAAAAAATACCATTTAACCATTTAATGAAGTAATCCCATTAGAAATAAATTTTCTAAAATTATGTTCTATTAATATTTATTTTCATAAACATTTCACTAAATAAACTACATGAAAATTTCATACAAATCACAATCAAACAGTAACGTTTAATTTCCAAAAATATTTCGGAAATTAAAAACACCAAAAATATATTTTTCTTTTAGAATATTTTCAAAATAAATTTCAAAACCCTATATTGAGCATAGATATCCAAAATCTGTAATTTTATAAAAGTAAAAAACAACATTCAAAAAATACCCACAAAAACGGTAATCCAAAAAAACATAGTGGGAAGGCTTTCTACATTGGTCATCATAGAGAGTGGAAGCTGGGAGATGGGGGTTTTCCAAAGGGCTTCTTGGTTATAGTGGTTGGTTATCCTGGACTGAAGAACGAGAGGCGAGGTGACATAATTCAATAAATAAATCCCAAAAAATATAGCACGGTTTGGAGCACGTATTCATGAGAGAGGTGATTGAAAACACTGATATACGAGAGAGGTGGAGAAATAATGACATACCTTAGATTTAAGAGAGTTGATTAATCTGAGAGATGGTCAAGGTGGAGAGGTGGTGGAGATGAACATCCATGAAAGTTTGAAAGGAGCGAGGGAACCGATTTAGTTAGGGTTCTATTTAAAATATCAAAAATGGTTTTATTAGCACTTCTAAAAAATCAATGATAAAGAGGGTTTTATCACTTATAAAATAATATGCACTGATAAAATACCTCTTCATCAGTGCTTTTTTATCATAGATAAATATACATTTTATCAGCTCTTTCCTAGTGTTGATAAACTTATCTCTTTATCAATGCTAGAAAAACACTAATAAAGACCAACGTAATTAATTTTCATATTATAATTAAAATCAGTAAATAATAATAAATGTACAAAATTACAAATATATTATAAAATGATTAAATATATATTTATTAGTATAATTAATTATATATAATTATAATTATAATTATAGTGAAATTTATTTTTAAATAAATTAATATATATTTCAATATAACTATTAATATATTTAAATTATTATATATTTGTATATAAGTATATAAATTTATATAATTATATATATATATATATATATATATTTAATAATTATATATAAATTTAAATATAAATACATTAATTATATAATATGTAAATATATTTGTTATAATTTTATAAATATATTTAATACATCTTAGTTTATTAATAAATATATAAATACATTTTCAAGAAAAATTGTATTTGTTTATTTATAATTATAAATATAAAATTTTATAAATATAGTTAATATAATTTTATAAATAAATTTCTTTATTTATAATTGTGAATATATAATTTTCTAAATATAGTAAATATACATTTATACATTTTTATTTAAATTTTGATTTTTAACATTATTAATGAATATATAACAATAAATATACGAATTTAAAAAATTAGTGAAACTGAATAATTAAAATTGAAATGACATTAAAAAATAAAAAATGGATAATTTTTATTAATTAAATATATTATTAAAAAAATGAAATATAGAGATATATTAAAATGAAGATGAATACATAATAAAAATATGAATAGATTTTAAATAAATATATATATAAATAAGTGTTATAAAGTGACTAAATTCCAAAAATATATAAATAAATAAATAAATTATATAAATTCAAATAACATTAAAAATTAATAAGTAAAATTTTCCAATTAAAAAAATACTATGTTAGATAAATTATGTTTCCAAATTAAATTAAAAAATTTATATTTAAATTTGATTAAATTACATAAATATTATTTGTGTGTGTTTCTACAAAAGATATCATTAATTACATAAATATTTTTGTGTGAAATAAAGGTGTGTGTATACAAATACATGTTTGATATATGTTAAATTGAAAATTAAAATTATATAATATGTAATATCTATTATTGAAATAAATAATAAATAGAATGTTTTAATATAAAAAATGAATAAATGTTATTAAATATATAGGTAATTATTAAAAAATAAAAAATGGATATTTATATATTTTATAATGGAAATGATTATATATTAATTATATAAATTACAACCATATTTAAGATATTAATTTTTATTGAAGAATCATGTATAAAATAAATATTATAAAATTGATAAAATTTAAAAAATTGATCAATTAAAACTAAAAATGAGGAAATTAAAAAAATATTACATATATTAATGAATAATTAAGTATAAAATAATTTAAAAATGAATGTATTTAATAAAATATTAAATGAATAAAAATTTAGAATCTATAAATTATTAAAAAAAATAACACACTTAATATTATGAAGGAATAAATTATATTAAATGAATTCATGTTAAAAATGTGTGAAATATAATTATATATATATTTATATAATTAATATATTATTTATAATTAATAAAAATGAATAAATTTAATAAGTACTTTGTATACTAAAAAAATAATTAATATAATATTTATTAATATATATATTTATATTAAATTTAATATTTTTTAAAAATAATATAATTTTTATATTAATTATAGAAAAATATTAATTATTAAATACTATATTTATATATATAATTAATATAATATTTATTATTATATATACATTGAATTAAGTAAATGTAATTATTAAAAAATTAGGGGGTGGGCCAATCCAGCTCATGTACCCGCGTGAATATTTTTTTAATTAACAATGAATATATGTTAATTATATAAATTAAAATTTTACTAATGACATTAAATATTACAAAAAAAATTTAAACATTTTATTAAGGAAATTTTTAATATTGAAAGTGGATAAATTTAATATATATATATATATGAAGTAATAAATATTATTTTAATTATTTAATAATTATAATTTGTATTTAGAAATTTTATTCATTTTTTTCATGATAAAAAAGTGTATTACTTATTTAGTTGTATATATAATATCTTATTAATTTTTTGATTATTAATAAAATAACTAATATACTATGTATTACTATATATATTAATAAATTATATATATAATTAAATAATTAATATTCTATTTGTTAATATATTTCAATCTATATTAATATATACAAATATATATATATATATATATAATAAAATATATCAATATTTAATATATATCAATATATATATATCAATACATTTCTATATATTAATATATATTTTTATATATTCATATTTAATATGTTAGTATAGATTTTTACATATGAAATGATAGTTTAATTATAAAAAGTGAATAAATATAAATAAATATTATAAATGCATAAATTTTAAAAAATATTAAATAATTTAAAATTAGAAAACAAACAAATTTTATGTATATATAAATTAATATTTAATATATTCATATATACCAATATAACTTTTTATATGTGAAATATGAATTAAATTATCCAAAAATTTGAATCTCAACTAGCCGTCAAGGAAGGCCTACTAGCATTGACCAATGAAATTAAAATGTGGGTCATTTCCCGAATGGGCATGTGGTGAGTGGATCGAGGTGAGCATAGGGTGTTCCATCACCTACAGGGTCTCAGGCGTGTAGGTATGGGGCCATTTAGGTGCTTGGAGAGTGTATGCGGGAGAACATCCTTGTAGCCAACCATCCACAATTTCATTGTGGGACTCACACATTTGTTTTATCACCTCTTTAATTATCGCTAATAAAGAAGACCATTATCAGCATTAGAAAATTCACTAATAAAGAGTACCATTTACCAGAGATACAACAAAACACTGAAAAAGGGAACCGTTTATGAGAACTAAAAAAGCATGGCTAAAGGTGTTATTTTATCAGTTCTTTTTTTATGGCTAATAAAAGGTACCCTTTAACAGCACTTTTCACTAAAGTTGAATAAACCAAAAAAATTTTGTAGTAACTCCTTATGTAATTAAATAAAACATTTTTCTTATTCTCTAATAATTATATAAATATTAAAATCACTAAATCTAGTGAGAAAATTTTATAGAATATTTATGTAGCAAAACAAATAAATATTTTCTTACCTCTTTAATGAACCAAAATAAATTAATATTTTTATGTTCACATAATGAAATAAATTATTACCTAGTGAATAAATATTTATCTAATATTAAAATTGTATATATATATATATATTCTTTCAAATAACCAGTGATTGAATATTTCTTATCAAACCAATTGGAATAATTGTTGAACCATGAATGGAAATAATACTTAGCCAGCGTGATGAATTCATATAGAATTTATCTTTGGTCCTGAATACACTTAGTGTGTAACCTTCTTTCTCCTTTCCTAGTTGCACTAGGCTACACTGCCTAAAGTCCAAGGTTAACGTCTAACAAAATTTCATGTCTCTTTTAGAGAAAGTAGTTAATTTCATAATGACTTGTAACCACTTATGAATATATACTATGTAATAAAAACCATTTTATCTTGATATCTCTAATCAAGAAAGTTTCATGCTACGGTCATAAACCATTATGCTAGATTTATCATTCTTTGAATTTATAGAAATAAAATATCCAAAAACACCTCCATGGATATGGAATTAATCAGAATTTTCTATTCACATAAATGCTTGCAATATATTAGCTTCTAGTAATGAACATAAGGGATAAATATTTTTCTACATTATTCATTAATACTACTTCATTTGTGACGCATGAAACGTATCCTACCTCAATGAAAGTATATTATGTTATGTTTTTCATCAATATATTATTGTAATATTGTATAACATGTATTAATAATTATCCCAAAGTCTAAGGATCATTACATATGTCCACATACAATAAAATCCAAAAACACAAATAAATGTGGGTTTTTAATTATAATATAACATTCTCACGATCTCTTACACTGAATATTACCAATGGACTACACCATTAGAAAGTGTCTCAAAGTCCTATGAGTCTCCACCATTAGTTTATTGTATTATTTGTGTCTTTTAATGTAATATAGTCTTTTTATAGAACATATATTTAAGAATATTGGTGTGGCACTTCTAGGTCTCATTATATAGGGGAACTGTTATAACCTTTCATAACATCAAGTATAGTTAGCATATTATCAAATATTATGTCACACTATAAAAAATCTTAATGTGAAAATATATTTCATAAATATTCAAAAAAAAGAATCCAACTATAATAAATTACTTTTATGTTGGTTTTATGGTACCAAAAAAATAGACTCCCACATTCAATAGATCTAATATCTAATAACCATTATCCTACCATCTCTAACTAGGTGTTCATTCTTCTATTGAGATAAGACTTTATTCAATGTTTCCTCCATTTGTTCTTTCAATGAAATTTCTCTCATAGGGAGTTCTCCAGTTTTGGAAAACCCCCTCAATATGTGATATCTTTGGAGTACGTTCTTTATCTATTGATATGATCTGGGATCCTTTGTGAGATCCATCACTTCAATATTATCACAATATAATAATATAGAATCACTACTACTAGGAGAAACATCAATATCTTAAAAAATGACCCAAATCCAGACAGCTTCTTTCACTCTGTATTATGAAACTATATACTTAGACTCCATATAGAATCGACATCCACTGGAAACTATGAACTCATCCAAATTGATGCTTCTCTATTGACATTGAAGTCATATTTGAACTGTGACATTATATCATTATATTATATTTTGAAACAAGACTTAGTTTATACTCTAATAACTAGTTCCCTTTCTCATCCATATTCTAATAACATATTCTGAATTTGACTAAGATACATAAAGATATCATTAATAATTAAACAATGTTGTTTTTGAGGATGACATTTATATCTACCTACCTTTATTAAATTATAGGGAGTGTCAAGAATACTACAAACCATTGCATATAATATAGATCCCATTTTAGTTGATTCTGAGATCCTACTCATTCTCTCTCCCACTGTTGTTGTGCTTTACTACACAATTTCTTGGGGAGACTTATACAGTGTGACAATGATACCAATCCCGTGATGTGTTGTTACATATCAAATCCCTCCAGTATCTTGTCAATATATATAATATTACATAATCCACGAATATTTTTGGAACTATCACAAATGATCTTGATTCAATGGAAATATGTTTCATCATCTAATTCTATTATACATAAGTCCTTTTTATCTTTTCATTGAAAAATATAAGGCTAGTTTTTCATTTCCAATAAGTAATATTTCATCAACATATACTATTTGGAATATAAACTCACTCCCACTACACTTATTATAAACACATTCCTCATATTCATTCATTGTGAAACAAAATTCTCTTATGGAATTTCCAAATAAATGAACCATATGCATTCTTTAACGCATAAAAGGGTCTATTTAACTTTAATGTCTTATTAGGAATTTTTTTAGTCACAAACCCTTCATTTTGTGGAATATAGATATCATTATGATGGTTTTTATTAAGAAAAACAATTATAACGTCCATATGTAAAATCTCATATTCATGGAAATCTGTTATGGAAATTAATCTTTTGATGGATTTAAACTTAAAAACTACAAAAAATATTTCATCATAGTCAATATCTTGAATGGGTTTATCCCACCTTTCTAGTAGCCCTTTTTTCCAGTTCTTATTTTACTTGCCATGGTGATTGGTCACTTAAATACCAATATGTACCCAATGGGATTTACCTCAACTATAAGATCGACTTTTATGTAGACATGGTTTTTATAAATGGAATATATCTCATAATTCATGATTTCATTCCATATCATAGATTTTGAACTCTTTATTGTCTCCATGTAAGAAAAAATATCACTACTGTGAACTAATAATTATTCACTATTTCTTGTAACTATTAAATCATATCATTTTGGTTCATTAACACCTATGGTTGTCCACACAATACTTTTTTTTCTAGAATAACATCTACCATGTTGACCTATGGACCCTGTTCCAATACATAATTTTGTGTTTCTTGAGAAAAAACACAAACAGATTTACTATTTCTCTCACAGTACTTCTTGAGGATGTACTCCGCCTCAAGAAAAATGTATTGTCTGGCCATAGTCACCATCTTGTCTGAGGGGTTTTATATACCATACCCCCTTATTTTAATAGGTTACCCTATAAAGATACACTTCACACCCTGGAGAAAGTTTTACCTCCTTGTGACTACTAGGTTAACACCAACCACTAGACCAACATGCTCTAAAGGAATACCCAAACTAGAATACTGAACTTCCAAAAAAGATCGGGTCTACCAACACCAAGTAGAACAAATAGGAGGTGATAATAAATAGATTAGAAGGTAAGCACCTTATAGTCTATAAATTTTCTTTCCTAAAACAGCACAAAAATACTAATTTGAAATACATGAAGAAAATTGGGTTTCATCATTCCAAAAATCCAAACCAAACTATCCATAAAAAACCCCTTTAGAAAAAACACCCACTTCTTTCATTTTATAAATCACTTTCCATTTTAAAATGCATCTCACAAAATGAAAACCCAAATAGGAACCCACACTAGATAATAAAAAGGGGATATGATGAATGTAAATGAAACAGAACAAGAAAGAAAAACCCAATCAGGCTACTAAACAAAACGTAAAAAATCAAATAGAACATACAAATAGATAGTCATGGGAATTTCCAAAACATATCTATAATAAATCCCTAGACATATTAAATTTACAATCATCTGCCATCATATAGTGCATCTCCAGTGTTTACAAGAAACTGCATGATCTAAACTATCCAAGCTATTGGAACATCACACTAGACCTCTAAGAAAATCCAGGGGTAACAACCCGTCTATTCAAGATCAATAAAAATCTATTACTCAGCCCTCTATATTATGTATAGCAATACCATGATAATAGTATGTGGTGAATGAGAAGTTCCTCACATGTGTGGAATAAACCAATAACCCGTATATGCCACTATTCTTGCCAATCCCATACACCAACACCACCTATGTGATGACCCTCTCCTCAGCAGGTCCAACATAAAGGTTTCCATGACACATCATGCCACACACAAGTGAAAATAAGGCCTTGAAATCATGTTATAGTGAATTTCATTTAAGAATACCACAATATACTAATTGGTCCATTGATATTTTCAAATAAAATACATTTCTAAACCATTTCAAAAATTTATTAAAAAATATAGAACATGCTTAAAGGGTTACAAAAGGACCTTTATCTCATTTGTTAACCAAACCGCATGACAAGATGACATGTGGGAGAACCATTAAGAAACACATTTTAAACCATATTTTAATTTATTTGAAAACCATGAAACTATTTTGAAATCATCATGGGTTTTTAAAGAACAATTTGGAAAGAGAAATATCTAAAATAGAAAAGATAGGAAGAGGGATGGTATTTTGAAATCCACTGATTAATTGAACATTTTCGAAGCCTATCATCATTTTAGATTCCATCTATATGTGAAATCCATACACATATGGATGTTCCCACATATGATGGTTCACATACAAAACCAGTATATTATAATGAGTACCAATTTATGAAATTATGTGGGACTTGAAACCATTTCAAACATAACCAACAAACTATTAAGAAACACCCAATCCACATACCAAACCCAATTCATAATAAAAAAAATTGAATTAATCACAATAAAGGAAAATCAAAACCAAAGGAACCCAATTTTATTTTTAATGATTAATTGGAATTTTAACAAATTCCTTTCAAGAATATATATATATATATATATATATTGAGGAAATTCTCTTTGAAAACACATTTCCATCAAATCTCTATCAAACAAATGAAAAATCCATGTCCAGTAACACATTACATGAAAGGATTTAACAAATAAAAAACATATATGAATGCTAATGAATTAATAGAATGTTCCTTAAATGAAAATAATGGAAATCCCTACCTCAATAATGTGTAGATTAAATGAAACTACAAGGTATAGAAGAACAAATCTTAAGAGATTATCTATACACCCTAATATAAAATAAATCAAAAGAACCATCAACTCTAAATCCTAGTATTCATCAAAGAGAGGACCAAGCTAAGAAAAAGAATAAGAGCAAGGTAGGAAGAGAAGAAGAGGAAAAAATCGACCAAAAATTTGAAGAAAATCACCGTATAACTTTAGAGAGACTTAAACTATGGAAGAAGAGGAAATGAAAATGAGCTTAGGATCTCACCTGGTGCACCTAGGTCGAAAAATGGAGGAAGAACCTGATTTAGGGTTAAATCATAAGAGGGGAAAATATGTAATATCTAGTTTTTAATGACCAGGGTATCTCTCACTGTTTGGATGCACATTTTGTCAAACTATACACCAACCATAAAAACAATACTCAATACGAGGGGATCCCCACACCAGCTAGCTATATGGTTTGGGAAATTTTGTACCACCCATGAAATTTGGATCTATGAAATTATAGAGCCGTCGTGCAGGCTTTCCACATAGTTTTCATTAACCATGTTCATTCTAGGAGCAATGTACCTAACACCACAAAGGATCCACATAGTTTCTCCTTACCCCAAAATTGTTTTGAAAACCCCATGCATTAGTTATCCCCATCCAACTATGCAAGAAAGAATTGAACTAGAAATGACATAAATCTCAATGATCCACATGTTTAATAACCAAACTGTGCCCAAAAACCATTAGTATGCAAAATTACAATTATAAAACTCCAAAAAATTATAAATCAACCTAGTAACTTAAAAAATAAATCATCCAATTGAATCAAATTCAAGAAAAAATAAAATTAATAAAAAATCATGGTTAGGGAGTGATAATTATTCCCTCTATAAAAACATATTATCCCCATAAAGTCACCCAACTGAATGAAGAAAAAAATCAAGCTATGATTTTAAAAAATAGGCTAAGTTCAAGAAAATTGGTGTGACCTTTTAATCCAAAATTACACCTGACTATCATTAGATAAAACTACAAGAAGATAACCACATGAAGAAATGGGTAAAAGGGTTATACCCACCACAATAACCCCACTATCACTGAACAACACCAAAAGATATCCCAATAAGATCCATGGTGGTTATCCCTGTGATTTTGAAACATACTAGCACAATGAAATCAAAACTAGAATTATCAATATGATTCCACAAACATGGAAACCGCCATCACAACCCACACTACACAAAATGGGTTCTCCCACCCGATCCAAAATCCCTTGGAACTAGTGGAAACCCAAATAGATGGACCCAAAAAAGCATAAATGAGATGAAAAATTCATCAGTTCGACAAGACATGATAATTTTAAAATTGAACAAAAATTAAATATGAATATGATCCAAAAAAAGGTTTGACCACAAACGCGAGTCCATCACGTCAATATTGACATCAAAAAAACACTACCACCGAACCGACAAGAGAATGGAACAATCAAATCATTTCCAAAAAAAATAATCATAAAACAAGTAGGAGAGTCAACGATGCCTTTTTGAGAAAAAAGTGGAATCTTAAAAATGAAGATAACTACAACAGGGGGATTGAAACGGTCCCCACACCATCACTGAGGACAAAACTAGTCCAAGTCTCTCCACACGTGTTGTGATTCTGAACTGTGTGAGAGCTTCTATTTGGGGCCTATGACAAGTGCACTGATAACTAAAGAATCCACTACCATACAGTTAGGAGCTAACCACCTCTAACTGAGACTTACTCTTCTTATGATGCTCTTGCATAACTTCTTTGGATGGCCCAAGTGGCCACATTGCCGACAAGCTTCGGGAGGATATTGATTGGATAGATTCAAAATCCCAAATTTACCACACTGAAAGCACACTAGAGAGTGTTTCCATAAATAAAGAGTCATAAAAGAATACATAGACTCCATGGGAATGGGTTACTCTAGAAGACACTTCTTTCCATATGGGTAACCTCTATGATAACTAAGGCAAACTGGATTTCCAACAACCGAAAACTACCCTATGGTAAAAACCTTCACCTGAAATGCCTCATCAAAAATCATCATGAATAGTAATTCACCGAAAGGTGGGACTTGATCCTTGATATCTGGATCTGGAACCCAAAATAAAATATGAACATTCAACTAGACATCTAAAGATATCTTAGTATAAAAAGGAACTACCTCATTGAAGCGATCAATATAGGCCTTCACTATCCACTCATCTTGTTGAACACCCAAGAGCTCTTCCGGCTTACTTTACATTACCTCCATAGTTATTAAACATAATGTGAATGTGGTCATAAATAATTCCCAATACATCCTTACTGGCATTCAGGATGGGACCGTCAGCCTCAACTGATCGAAATCTGGATATTCAAGAGAACATAGAACATCACACACCCACAATAATTCGAGAGTTCCCAATGACCCGAAGAATCCTTCAACTTTTTTAAGACACTCTTCAACATCTAACATACCTATTTCAAATTGTAAAATAGGAAATTTCTTAGAATAACTTGGTTCCACTACTCCACTATTATTCTAGATAAAACCAAGAATTGGACGACACTCGCTTGAAACATCTAGGACTTTTCTGGGTGGAATACTCTGAGAAAAAGGAAATAATATGATATAAATCAACCTCAACCAAAAATAAAATATCATCCCCAAACACCGATATCAAAATCCAAACATCACAAAAAATACAAAATCATATTTCATGAGAATCACATAGATTCCTAATTTTAATCAATTCCCATCCAAATCTACTTTTCAAACTCAATTTAAAACCCAAATCCCAGAATTAAAAAAACGAGACATCAAATCCATTTTACTATTTGAAGACCAGTTTCCAAAAAATATATTTTCATTTTGAAAATCCATAGACACTAACTGAAGCTAAAAACCCCCACTCACAACAAACACCTAGAGTAGGGAACTAGTATCCATGAAAAACCAGGTCACATGGTTTTGTAGAACATGTCCCAATATAGCTCCAATAACTATGGGTGCCTTGAACTTTGTTATCGGGATCCACATGCTTCACTACTCCACATATCTCCACCACATATCAATGGTCCCCCTCTATTGTCATTCCTGCTCCACACACCAAAAAATCAAAACAAAGAATCAAATCCGAGACAACCCTAAGAAAATCAATTCTCAGGATTAGTAATAGTTCATGAGGTTATTTCCATACCAACCTCCCATGTTTGAATAGTCTTAATCTCCAACTACCTGACACCCAAATAACAAAAGGATTCTGTAATAACAATTTTTCATTATCTATTTTGGGCTTCCATCTACACTGACACCCAACCATGTTCGAGATAAGGATCAAGAGTGGTTGTAGATCCTCCCAAGATGGAAACTAACAATGATAATTAAAGATATCACAGTGGGAATTATTTATCCCAAAAAAGTCTAGGCTCAAATGAACCTAAAAATGCATGGAGTACATGTCAATAATAACTAAACATAAATAAATACAAAACCATATCTTGATACAACAACATCTAAACAAAAAATAACAACAAAAAATGAAAACAAAATGGTAATGACACGATCCCCATTTGAAAATTTGTTCACCACCAAAAAAGAGGAACTGTCCCCAATGGAAAACTCAAAATTGAAACATGAACCTACAAACTAGCTCAGGTTTATAGGCACTGAGTGGATAAATTTGGATTTGATCATAGAAATATTAGTAGGTAATGACAACAAAGTCTATACATAACATTTCTTCAAATTTTCCATAAACACTATCATTAAATAAATCAATAAAAAAGGGATTTATCATTCCAAAAATGTAAAATCATTTATCCATAAATTCCCACCATTGAAAAAACACACATTGATTTCACTTTTAAAACCACTTTCTATTTTAAAAACCCAGCCCATAAAATTAAAACCCAAAAAACACCCACACTAGAGAATAATATGGGTCTATGTTAAATGTAAAGGAAATATAAATCAAAAGAAAACCCCAATAGGGTTAATAAAAAGTGTAGAAAATATAACATAACCTATAGAAAGATATTCAAGGAAATTTACTAAACATCTATAGAATCAATTTCCAGTCATACTCAGCTCAGACTCTCATACCATCATATGGTGTAGCTCTATAGTGAAAATCCAACATTCCATTAAAAACTATCCAATCTAGTGGCATGTCCAACCTGGCCTCTTAGCAAATCGATTGTGTATCATGTCGTCTAATCATGTTTGATAAGAAAACATCACTCAACCCTCTAGATAACATTCAAGGATCCCATGATAATAGTATTTGGGGAATGATGAGGTCCTCACAAGAATGGAACAAACCAATAACCAGCATATTCCACTGCTCTTACCTAGAAAAACTCTAAAACCACTTTTGTGATGACCCTACCCTATGAGGGTCCATAGTAGAGGTTCCCACCACACATCAATATACCCCGAATTTCCAATCGGTCCCACACATCATGTTATGTTGACAACCATTTTCCAAAATATGATAAAGTATAAATCATTCCTTTGGTATTTCGGAATCAATTAATTTTATAAACCATTTCCAAAACATAGTCAAAAACATAAAACCTTCTCCAATAGATCCAAATGGGCTTTTATCTTATTTACTGACCAACTGAATTCCAAGAAACCAAATGAGAAAATATTTAAGGACAATATTTGAAATCTCCATTGAACTAATTTTACGACATTGGAACCATTTAGAAAGAACTAGGGGTTTTTAACATCCAATATCGCACATAAAACATAAAATATATATAAGAAATTCAAATTTAAAAATATTACCCATTTTTATTTTTAAATTACAATTGGAATTTTCAAAAACACCTTACAAAATTATATATATATATAGAGAGAGAGATATTCCTATAATGATGAAATGATAATAGAAAACCCATTTCCATCAAATAAACATAATAAATATTCCAAAACCATTGACACTAACACATCACAAGAAATTATTTAACATATCAAACATAATTTAAGAAAATATCAAGAATCAAAGGAATGATCTAGAAACGAAAATTATGGATACACCTACCACAATGACATAAAGATGCATCAAAACTATAATTAAGGGAAATACCAAGCCTGGGAGGAGATCCAAACACCCTATCATCATAGGAATTGAACCACACATCAACACTATCTCCTAATATTCTTCTAAGTGGGGATCAATCCAAGAGAAATAATAAGATCAAGGGAGGAAGATAAGAATAGGATAAAATTGGTCAAATATAAAAAGAAACTCACATTATAACATTAGAGGGACTTCAACCATGGTAGAAGAGGAAAATGAGTATAGAATGGGAGCTCCCATGATGTTCCTAGATCGAAAAACGGAGGAAGAAAATTAATTGGGGTTAAAACATATGAGGTGAAAATATGGAATTTCATGTTTTTAATGACATGGGTAACTTTCAAGATTTGACTGCACGATTTTTCAAACCATAGGCCAATTATGCACACCCTACTATAGAAGAGGGGGACCCTTTATTCATTCCACACCGTTTTCAATAACCATGTGCAAGGAAAACCTTATGTCCCCTTTCACCAAAATGGGACAACATGGTTTTTTCATGGCCCTACATGGTTTGTAAAAAACCATGATCAAACCATGCCCAACAAACTTTTCAAGAAAAATTTTATCTAGAAATAACTTCAACCTCAACAGGCCACATTGTTAACCCCTAGACCGTGCGCCAAAATATTTCATAGAACCAAATACCACCTAGAAATTCAAAAACTAAAAAATTATAATTTGGGAAATCAACCAAAAACTAAACCAAAATAAACAAATCCAATAAAATAATAAAATACATTGAAAATCATGGTTAGGGTGTGACATTCAGTTCCAAATTAAGATAAAAAAATTACTTTATTCCATGTCAATTTTCAACTTTATAATTTAGTTCTTATATTTTTTCAAATGATTATGACTTATAAACCATTATGTAGAAATATATATAACTACTAAATAAATCAGTAAAACTAAAGATGTAAGAATAACGAAATATAGATTCAACTACAAATTTCCCACACACATCAATGTGTACTAATTCTTTAATTTTGTAGATCTTTTACCTCATCCATAAAATTGGTTCTTGGACATTTTTATTTTAAACAAACATGAAATTTTTAAATTTTTTAAATCTCCAAACAGTCTAGTTAACAATATTGATTTAGATATTTCAAGAACACCTCGTTAAAATACCAATATGATGATTGTTCTAATGGGTGTGAAAGTTGTCATGTGAACTTGATTCAACATCAATTTTAAATACATGGTTTTTGTAATTTGATACACAAAAACAATTATTTAAATTTTCCATACCTTAATATTTGTTGTCTTTATAAAAGAAAAACATTTATTTATGAACTTGAAAATAAAACCATTTATATCTTGGAAACATATAGAAAATGTTTTCTTGGTAATAGTGGTCACATAATAACAATATTTTAAAATCAATACCATCAATATTTGAAACATATAATGGTAGTATCCAACAGATAGAGAATCCAACCACATTCTATTCATAACCCACAAATCTACCTCCCCTTGGGAAATAATTTAAAATATACATGGTTCCAATAATTAAATATACATGTGAGAACAAAAATATATATCTAATATTCAATGTGTAGATATGCAAATATTTTACTCGATAACAAAAATACATGAATCTTCTTCTTTATTATTCAATTGGGAGTAGTTATTCTTCTAGTGGCCCAACCTGACACATTTAAAACATAATACACCGTTTTTCATTTCTAATATTTGAATCTTACTATTAATGGATGGATGGTAATTAGGAGCCTTAAAATTGGTATGATTCTTGAGACCATTTCTCTTGTTCTTATTTTTATTGTTCACAACAAGGACCATAGGATTTTTACACCCCATGACATTAAAGACTTGGTGAATAAGAGTAAGGGGTTATAAAAGTGTTTCTCACTATTTCTCATATTATATTTAATAATAAAACATGATAATCTCTTAATAAGTGAGGATAAATTGGGATCTAATAGAAACTCATCATGGATCATAAATCATAATATGTATAAGTGTTTGTGGTTTCCAATCATTTTATATATGTTAGATCCAGTTGGAGATAACTCTCCAGGAATTAAAATGAACATTGAATTAGAGATATCTCTTCTACCTTACATATCTTTCTCCTAATACAGATCTCAAGGATGAGACATGACTCTATATGCATCCATATCATCATGTTTCATTAAAATCGTCATGGAAATCTAATATGGCATGAAGCATTAGAAATTTATTTCATAATCCAAATATTTTATATTGAGTGAAAATTCATCCATACTAGAATCATTACATTTTTTCTTAAGAATAGAGGTTTCTAGATTATATAATTTTCATTCAATCCCATAGTATAAATTATATTCATATATACCATTCATGGAAAATTTTCCTGGTTGGGAGGTTATCCTTATAAAGAATTGATTGAAGTGATATTTTCAAAGTCTTCGAAATTTACATAGATACAATGAATGAGTGAAAAAATTATGTAAATTAACTACACACAATTTGGATACTAAAATTATTTAATTTTTTTAATCCACCAATGTTTTTTTGAAATATAATATCCCTCACCATTAGTTTTGAAATATCACATTGTATGAATATCCTAGTATTAAGGATCTATATGTTCCCTCTTTAAAACCTGTATTGAGGGTTGATAGGATACTACAAGGTTTTTATGTTTGAGTGACTTGATAACTACATTATCTCACATCTTCTTAATCCGTTGAGTGGACACCTTGTTCTTGAAATCCTAAATTAGGTTTTCCTCAACATTATCCCATCTTATTTCACTAAGCATCTTGGAGGGTATGATCTCATCACTTGAACTAATTTATGGATTCCCAAAATCCAAATATATATTCCCTGATAATTGAAATAACCATAATTGAGGTTTTTCAATCCCTTTGAATAATGGTTCAATTTCTATATAAGTAGTTTAAGGTTATACAATCTTAATATTTTATTTGTGGTATTTTTATTTTTATGTGTAAACCATAAATTTTATCACATGACTTGATTTTTAATATTAATTGGATTTTCCTTATGAGTATGTACTTTTCTAGGTAAATTTTACACATATTATAATATTTTTTATATTTCTATTTTTTATTCTTATTGATTATTTTATTTAATGATATAAATATCTCTAAATAATTTCCCATTAAACTGATAAAATTAAAATAATAAAATTTGAATGAAAATAGGATTATCTAATTGTTGGTTTATCCAAATGATTATATACCCACCCTTCACTCTATGTAATTAAACCCATGATTCAATCACGGTTCTAGTTTGACCATTCCATCTATGCTAATACATTCCTCTGGAAAAAGATTCACCTTTTAAGTGAACGTGAACCTCGTCCACTCTCCTAATAGATCTATCTACTAAATAATATTCATCACATTTAGGTTATGGGAACTTCAGGATTGGTTAATGGGGGTTTACATAATATAAAAAGTGGGTATGTAAGACTTTATATAATGAGAGGAGATGAATGACTTGTAAACCATTATTTACATTAATAAATTATCAAAAAAATTGGGTTATAAAAATTTAAACATTTCAATCAGATACATAGGATGGTCTTATATCAAGGTCATCCATATACATGCAGTGAATATGAAAAAGTACATTATCCATCATTCACTTAAATTCAATATTATTAGTTAAATAAAAATTCTTGAATTAGTTAAATTAGTTATTTTTTTATTAATCTTAATTTCCATTTTATGTCTCACGGAGATAACCATGATAAATGAAATATGGAGAAAAAAATATGTTTGACCAATAATTATTAATAACTACATATATTTAATTGATCATTTAAAAATACAAAAAAAATAATTACATAGTCCAAGAATCTTATAAAGACAATATAATTCTATTTTTAACTCTATAATTAATTATTTTATATGTGATTTAGGTCTATTCTTTGTCAATAGACTATACAATGTATACAAAAAAGTTACACACTATGATTCAAATTTTCTATGTATCTGGGATAAATGCATAGGAACACACCCTATATCATAGAAGGATAACATGATTTATAATAATGAGAGGAACACAACGTGTTTTTCTTGTCATGTGTCCACTTAATACACTGATTGACTCATTATGTACTTTGCATATGCGGATTGATGAGCGACATAGAATTTACGCTAGAAAAAAATCATATATTTCATTAATGAAAGATTATTTTTTCCTCATATAATTTTATTCCACATATTTGACCACATGTCTGGAATATATTTTTTCATTGAAGAATGTAGAAAAAAAATCAAGCATTCTTGGTATGTACTTTATGGTCTTACTGACTTTGTGCCTCGCTGACTCAGTCTACATGAAGTGTGTATCAAATTATCCATGTTTCAATACTTCTTACTAAGTCATATATCTCACGAAACATCTAGTTGAATTGAGATTGTGTACATTTTGTGTACTTTCAGTCCTGCATTGTGTATCCATGTCTACCAACAAGAATCCTTAACACCTCCCAATGGAATCTTCAATAAATTTTCATTTGTTCTTAAAGTATATAAGATGATATTAAACATGAACATATGGAATTAAAATATTGAACACATGTTAAATAAAAATTTAATTAAAGAGTGAATAAACTAGGAATGAATAACTAAAAAAATTTCATATAATTGGTCAATTATTAATAATTTTTTATGTGACTTCTCTGATATCAATTGATGTTTCTGGGGTATAGTTGATGTAGTTGTGTCCTTGCCCAAAAAAATTATTCAATTCACCTCTTTGGATTTATCCTCAAAACTAGACAAAAACATGTTTTGTGAATCTATGAGTACATGATATTTTAACATATAATTTATAATAAATTTGATTAATTATGGAATTAAATTTCACTAAAATCATTGTTTATTGATGAATTAGCAGACCACCCTTATCAAAAATCATTGTGTTAGAAAAATAAATTGTATATTTCCTCGATATGGGATCCATAAATTATCTATTAACCTCTTATTGTCATTGTATAATTTTTTATGTGCAATTTTTGATGAATATATCACTTGTTATGATAAATGATGATAACAACTAAATCATCCTAGGTGAAAAAAATTCACTATTATGGGGGATGAGAAAGGATCTTCATTCATTAGATCATTTTTAGGGAGCTCTATAGTGCTTGATAGGATTCATTATATAACTCATCGTGAAAAAATAATTAATGTGGAACTCAATATTTATCAAAATATCATAAATGGGTTTATATAGCGATTGGAATAGAAGATAAATAACCATACAAGCGACCTTATTTTTTTCTTCCAACAGAACACCCTATCTAAATTATAATAATATTATCACTGTTATTTAGTTTAATTCAATATAACCCCACACAAAATAAATATGATATTCATTTACTAAATTTAATAAATTTATTCAAATAAAATTTAAATTGATATTTCTCACCGAGTCGATAAACTTTTTCAGTCAAACGCCCTCAATATTTATTGATCCTTGAATAAGGAATATTTTTTTGTAAAATAAATACCACTTAATTTTTCTCCTATAAATTTATAAATATTTTATTCACTAATAATGGTGATCAAATAGTGAATAAATATTTTTGTGACTAAATAAATAAATATTTTTTACCTTTGGAATAAATCTGAATAAATAAATATTTTTTTATTCAGGTAATGAAATAAATTTTTACATAGGAAACTTATATTTATTAAAATCCAAAATAACTAATATATTCTCTTAGAAAACTGGTGGTTGAATATTTTCAATCAGACCAACATGAATAGTTGTTAAACAATGCATGTGAATAATATTTATCTAAATGTTAGTTCATATACGATTTAACTAATGTTCTAAATACACTTATTGTGTTACCCTCAAGGAAACTTTTTCAGTGACATTCGACTACACTCTCTAATATCCAAGGTTAGAATATGGAAACATGACAAGGAATCCATAATTATATAATTTAATGCCCAAACCATGTGTAACTTCTTACAAATTAATGTCATTAATAAAATTCCATTTATCTCCACATCTCTAATAAAGAAAGTTGGATGCTTTGGTCATCAACTTATATACTCGAGGTGTCTTTCCTTGATTTTTTTGAAATGAAATTACTGACAACATCACTACGGTCCTGGAAATAATTAGAAACTTATATTCCTATAAAAGGGACAAAGATATAAATTCTGTTAAATATTTTAAGGCATAAATCCCTTCCTGTGTTATTAATTTTTATAACAATCCTCGAGGAACATCCAATGTATCCTACCTCACCCCAATAAAATATCGTCATGATTATCATCAGTGAATCGAATTACATGACTTATGAAATGAATTATTATTATTATTATGGTCTATGAATTATTACACCCATCTACAAATAAGAATATCTTATGACACATATAAATTATATTTCCCATTAGTGGGTCATGTTCTAATAATCTCATGCATGGGTGATTTCCAATGCCATACACCGTGAGAATGTTTATCAAAGTCCTTTATGTATCCACCCCTAATAACCTATTTCATATATGTCCCATAAAATGATATCATCCGGCTATATAACATATATTTAAGAATATTTACGTGAAACATCTAGGTTCACATCATAGAAGGAGACTGCTATGTCCTTTAAGTATTCCAAATACACTTTGAATACAGGAATAATTTTAATCCTTAAGTACTTAGAAGTTGGTTCTATGAGACCAACCCAAATAAATTTATTGTCTAGTACAACTTTCATAGAATCACCAAAACACCTAACTCCTTCTTTCTATTGAAGAAAGACCATCCTCTAATGGAATAATTTATAGAATTGAAGACTATTACATCATCTGTCATACATCAATCCATGGTTAGTAATCAAGAAAACACATTACACTAATCCATGGGCACTTAAATATCAGATTTGGGTATTTTTCAACCAATGTAACTCATCCTAAAATTATCAATAAACTCATATCCATGTACAATAAAAAAAGACCGGTTGACATATCCTGACCACAATGAAGAACATGACCCATATTCCTAATCTTCTCAATGATAGTGTCCTTGGGGCATTCAAGACACATTCTCAATTCCCTAAGGTTTTTTCAAATCTTTTATCAAAGCAGAAGCAGAAGGTATTCATTACCACAATAGTTCTCCTTGTCGTAGTGTGGAGATAGATCTCATGTACCCCACTCCTGACATCCACTGTGGTCAACCTACCCACGATGATATCTCCCATGGGAAATGAAATCTTCCCTTTTCCCATACACTTTCATCGGGAGAGGTGAACCAAACTCAAACACCTTCATATAGATAGGAGCTCGAATCAGTAGGGAAAACTATATATGGTTCCCCATCTACTACCAAAAACACCCCACACCCATCAGAAGGTGAAAATAAAATCCGTATTCTATGGACTGAATGGATAGAGGCATGTAAGTTTGATGAGGAGGAGGCCAACATTGACATGTGGAGGGGGTTATCCAGAAACAATCTCCCCTTCATGTTTTGGACCCTCTCTATTTTCAACTATGATATCTTAGATTATCTAGAAAAGGAGTTCATTATTTACATATACCAAAATTTATGGGTTACTAATAAAAGAGTTAAGGATAGAAATATCCCTTATCTAGGATATGAGTTTCACCTTTAGACAATCAATATAATCTTTTTTTAGCTAGACCTAGCTACTATCTCCATGGCCCGAGATCCGAAACCGAAAAATCACAATGCAAATTTGTGACACGCTTGCCGCCATTTCATCACAAATCTTCAAAAACTGATCTTCAAAACACATAATGCATCTTTATTCGATGATGGAAAAAATATGGATCATTAAACTTTTCTTCCCCCCTAAAATAGCATACCTCCTCTAATACGACATCCTACAATGTTATAGCCTTCAGTGAGATAAGAGGTCGGGTAATGCTCAGGTTAGTTGGTCACTACAACAGAATTCCCCCGATTTAATGGGGCCCAGACACCGTGAATGAAGAGAGAGGATTTTTAATAGGATTTCAAACTGGGCCCCTCAATAAAAAAGGACATTCCAAAAACAGAGACCGAATTTGAAATCACCCAAAAAACTTCCCTTAAGGAATGGTTTTCACCTTGGGCTACCATCACACCTAGCTCCTATAAGAGCAAAACTATACCTAATCACATGATCAATAATAGAATCTACTATGGGAGATATCTAAGAGAAAACTCATCCCCCTGGTCCAACAGAATATCTACCACCACATCCAACCCTCATATCATCAATTCCCGAGAGGATTCAAGACATACCCTTGATAGACATAGGTGAACCCCAACCCACTAGGTTGGGGGGATTTATATCTCAATAACCCATTCCAGGCTCATCATGCACTTATAGGACCCTAGAGACATCAATGGTGATTCTAGATCACCCCACCAGAATGGGATGAGGGCATCTATATCTCCATATCCATCCCTAGAATCAATAAGTCTCCAACTGGAGTCATTGGATCCTCAAAAACTATAAAAATCCATTACAATTATGGACTTAAACAACACCCATCTCATTGGGCTAGGGGAATGTTCATTATTATCACCACAGAGGTAATCCGTCTTCTCCAGGTTGGAAGGAATCAATCAGCGATCGCCATTCCACAAGATCCTCCCGCAACTAGGCAAACCCCTGCTAGTGATGTCACATTCGGAAACCATGATAAGAAACTCCCTTAGTGTCATTTTTTATAGAAAAAATGATAGGAATGTATGAACAATACAATCAGACCCTATTGGGTCCACATACCAAAATGGCCGAACATTGACAAGGGTTCGAATAATGACCCTAAAGAAGATAGGGCAGAATTAGTCGGTTGTGCCAAAAGTAATGGAACAACCAAAATTTCCTAAAATTACTTTATAAATGTTGTCACTATTAACATGGAAGATATTTATTCTGATATAAGTGAAGAAGGTTGTGACATAGAAAATATGACTTGGGAGAAATGTGACTTGGATGCACCAAATGAGGCAGCATGCACCGAGAACCAAAGATGTCTCCAAAACATGGAACCTCCAAATATCGATCTACCACCTCCATGATGAAATATCAACAAGGGTAAGGGTAAAACCACATCATAATAACCTCCTAGAATAAAATAGGTTCCTTCCCCAGAGGAAGGATTGTCACGATATGAGAGAGATATTCAAACTCTCCGACAACTCAACAAGGAGTTATTCAGAGGAAATATCCCTACTCGGTATCTTCTTCAGGCAGAGATGAATGTTCTACCTACCATGGCCAATCCTCCATCAAGAGTGGTACCTAAGAATCCTGTTGTATTTGGGTCTATTCAGCCTATCCACATACATGATGAAGTTGAAAATTATTGTGACTTACCCCCATTGTGGAAATAGCCTCTCCCTCACCAGGACAACTGTTCAATCATAAGATTAATTGAAAATCTATAGGAGATAAAAGTGGGTCCACCTCATCAACCCCCACCAGCTCCCTATAGATAGAAGATGGATCAAGAAATAGTTCCCTAAAATCTCCATAGAATCATTGAATCTCAGGAAACTCAAATGGAAGCCATGGAAGGGTGATGTGAACCTATGCATTCTGAGTGGAAGCCATATTACGATTGGGTGGATGACACTTTACCTACACCCAATTTTAGAATTCCTACCTTCTCTACATTTTATGGTGCAGGTGACCCCAGAAAAAATATCAAACTCTTCGTATCCCAATGTGGGTTGATGATGGGCCCTAGAGATCAACAGGAGGCAACAAAGATGGTGTGTTTTTTACGTACTCTAATAGGGATAGACATTGTTTGGTATAACATTCTTCCAATAAGATCCATGTTAGGATGGGAATACATTCTTAATCAACTCCTTTATTAATTAAGTTCTACACTCAGGAAGATGTCAATCATCGACCAGAAAAACTGAAAAAATATAGAAGAGAAACTATTTGAACTCTGTGCTAAAAATATTTGGGTTAAGTTACAGACACCTCTAATTCCTATGAAGTATCCAGTTGGATTCTGTGAGTTTTCTGAAACAAAATAATGTTTAGAAAAGGCCATCCATCAGACTCGATCCGAAACTCAACTCATGCCCACATCATAGGGAAAAAGGATAGCCAGAGAATAAGATATACCTATTTCTCTCAAGACAGTAGTAGTGCCTATCCAAATACCTAGGTAGGCCCCGAACTGCCCAACACCTCCTATCAAGCGGCAAAAACCACATAATTTCCTAAAACCAGAAGCATAGAGGAATCAGGGTCATCCATGATTTGAGGAACAGATAAACAAAGTATACTCCTTATAAAATTAATAAGTGCATGATTATTTCTTAGAATCCATGGATAATAACTTAGTCCCACTCCGAAAACCCAGGATGCTTGAGGAATTCAACCTTGTTAACTGTCCTGATTACTGCCCATTCCACATAAGGCTAGTAATAATATCAAGAACTTCATCATATTCAAAGATGTCTTTGAAGGCATGGTCTAATATAGACATATGACACTATATAACCCCCATAGTAGTTGTCTTGCATAACCATAATCCAACTCGAAGAAGAGGGTGATTGGTAGAATGTCCCAGTCAGAAGTGTGCAAAATTTCAACAACTAGATGACTAGAAAGGTAGTTGATCAATCCCACACCACTATAAAAGAATAGTGGCACAGAACCATGGTAGCTCACCATCCAAGGGGGGAACATAAAATGTGCCACCCAAATGTGGGAATGACAAACAGAAGTAGGAAAAAATAGAAGTGGAAGAGTCATATTATCTTCCAAAGTGAGCCCTAACTCTTACTGATTTCTTCCCTATAGAATCCGAGTAATGGGAACCACCCCACCAAATATAACCCTTATTAGATGAAAAACTCTTATATGATTCTGTCAATAAAATACACTTGTTAAACCTTTTCTATGATGATGAATTTTCAATAGAGAATAAGTTCCCTACACAATAGTGGGGAACAAGAGGTTGTATGCATTGGAGATGAGGATACAAGGGACAAAAAATTGTAATACTCAATATTCTAGTAATATCCCCATGGAGAAAATATATGATGCCATGACTCATAGGAAAGCACTCTAGTAGGCTCAAAAGAGGCAAGGAGCTGCCTCTGATCCCTCCAGTAGTCACATATATCCTATTGTCTTGCATGAACACTTATCGGGGGTCCAATCTGATCAACCTAGGAAACAGGGGAGGATAGCACGATCTGTTCCACTGGAAGTAGATACTTCATCAATATCTACACAAGCACCGATTTTATCCATCTCAAATGCCTCGAATCCTCATCCACACATCTTGGAGAAACCCCATATCGAGAAGCGCCGACTTCTTCCATAAAAATAAGATATTCTGAAATAGCTGGTTACAATCCCAAACAAACTCTTAGTCCTTGATGTGATCCATCTTTCAAAAGAACTTTGGGATTTACTTGTTGAAGATCTCTAGATCCCACAAGAGTTTCAGATAGAAGTCGCTACAGATGAGGTATATAGAGTGGAAATGATGGAATTAGAATGTCACTCCTCCATCTCATTCACTAATAAAGATCAGTAAGAGGCCCTTTATAGACACATCAGACCTCTATATGTATCTAGACGGCTTAATAATATCAATGTACAAAGGTCTCTAATTAATATGGTTTTAGGATAAATCTTATTCTAGTACGAACACTATGAGGATTGGTGTGTGTAAAAGGAGATTTTTATCCCACTAAGATAGCCATACAAGGGTATGATAAGCATGAGAAAAGACCTTTATGAAGAATAAATCTAGAATCCCAGATCTTGGATCTCATGTCTGACACCGATTTTATGGTCATTCCAAAAAAAATCACATATAATGTCTTTCTTTTAAGGACCTTGCTCCATTACCACTTGACAGTACCATCAACATTCCATCAATGTATGAGGTACCTCATCAATGGAAAGGTTGGAATAATTCATGGTGAAAGTACCCCCTTTGAGACTTATAGATCCACATATGCTAAAGTGGATTTATACAAGAAGGGAGGTAAGAAACCAATGGAAGATGATGATATATGGGTTGCACCTCCCAAAGGATTAAGGACCTCCCTTGTGAATCCTTCTCTTAGCCTCCCTTACATTGATACTAAGAGAGATGCCCCCAGATTTCCATCTTCACCATAATATGTTTCCTTAGAATCATAAATGGTAGATGGTGAGGATGATATCTGAAAAAACCCTCTATAATTCAAGGAACATGTCTCCACTACCATAGATGAGCTTAGGCAAATAAATTTTGGGATAAGAGATGACTTGAGACAACACTGATTAGTGCCTCCATGCCCCTTGAAGAGAAAGAGATATATATTTGATTTCTAAAGTAACACCAATATGTGTTTGTATGGAACTATAAAAATGTATGGAATGAATCCAAATGTGGATTCACACTATCTTGGACTTCCTGATGAGCATCGATTCTTCAAGTAGGTATCCGGGAGGATGCACCCACTGTATTTTTTGGATGCAGCAGAAGTGTGTGATTGGTGGTACCCAATTTTGTTTTTGTTTTCATAATCAATGATCAATCTAAGATCTATACAATGATGAATGCTGTGATCTTTGGAATTAAATCAAATAATTATACAATGTATAATAACACAAAAACTGAGAGATAATAGATTAACACATATTGTTCATAATTAATTTAATTTGATAAAGAATTACCTCTAAGGAATTCTTTCTTTGTTGATTAATACAACGACAGATCAGCAGTGCACTGTTGTTAAGTTAGAGAAAAAAATTGTATATTTACTCTATTAGTGATCCAAACATGTTCTAGGAATCTACAAATGTCATCAAAGGAGTCTTTTTGTGCTAGCATGGAAGATCCCTTCACTTGCATCATCCACCTTGATCGCCTCAAGAATCACTTCCAAAGTGTTATCATTGATCTGGTGGAGGAGGATTTCTCACCATTCTTTAGAGAATTCTTAGAGAATAGAGCTCTCTTGGATTAAGTGATTCCTCTATGATTCTTTGTACACAACTGAATTGGATCTTGAGAGAATAACATAATTGGGTATTTATATTTCTAGGGTTAAAATAAAATAATTTCAAAAATTCCCTTAATTATTTATTTAATCCTAGGAAAACCCCATATCAAATAATAATAGTAATATTATTATTTCTAGACATGCACTTAACTTGTGAATTATAATTAAAAATTAATTAATTAATTAATATTCAACATTTATTATTTCTCATCGGACCATTAAACTCTTTCTGCAATTCCTCCAAAATATTTATCATGCCTTTAATAATGTATATTTATTTATTAAATAAATATCAAAACATTATTCACTAATAAATATATAAATATTATATTCACTAAACAACGAATAAATATTTATTAAATACTCTGCTCAAAATATATTCTCTCAAATAACTAGTGATGGAATAAATTCGATTAATCATACATGAATAATTATTAAACCATATATGGGGATAATATTTATTAAACCTGTTAAATAGTAAATAATAATATATTATTTAACTATGATTCTGGATACACTTAGTGTGTTACCCTCTAGGCCTCTTTCTCAGTGGTATTAGGTGAAGTAGCCTAAAGTTCAATGTCAGCATTTAGAAACACACCAAGGCCCCCATGGAGAAGGAAGTTAATTCCACAATGCCATTTCACCTCATACGGATGATTACCATGTAATATAATCCCTTTATCGCAATATCTATAATTGGGCAAGTAGCATGCGAGTTCCATCAACCAATGTGCTCAATTTCTCTTTCTTTGACGTTAAAAAAATATAACTTTCCTATGGAATACCATGACCATGGATTTATTTAGGTTATATCATTTCCATCAAAGGTCCTGAGATATTAACTTCCATCAATGAACAGAAGGGATAAATCCTTTCTAGTATTATTCATTAATTCAATATTACTCATGACGCACCCAACATATCCTACATTACCATAAACATATTTCATCATAGTTTTCATCAATACATCAATTTACACAACTCATAATTCTCATTACAAATAATATTAAAGTCTAAGGACCAATACGCCTGTTCGCAAATAGGAACATCCAATGACACATTTGAATGTGGATTTCCAACTAGTGGGTTATGTTCACATAATATCCTACTCGATATTACCAAGGGTGTACACCATGAGAAGGTTCCTAAATGTCCGATGAGTCTCCAACCTCTATAGCCTATATCATTTGTTTCCATCAAATGATATTATCCGACTATAGAACATATATTCAAGAATAATGTCATAGAACTTCCGGATTCTCATCATAGTGGGGAACTGCTATAACCATTTAACACGATAGCTAATATTAGGACATTGTCACATACTATGTCACGTGGAAGAAAAATAATGATGTGATAAGTAGTTTATTAATATTTTAAACAATCAATACATGTTTATCATAAAGTAAAAATTAGTTGGTTCTAGGGTACCAACTCCAACAGACTCCCACCTGCACTAGATCCAACTACTAACAACCTTGATTTCACTATCTGTCACAAGATACTCAGCTTCTACTATGATAGGCCTTTAGTCAAGGGGTCTAACGTGTTCTCTTCCATGGGTACTTTGCTCACTACAACTTCACCCCTTTGATTAAAATCCATCAATAGGTGATACTTTCAGAGTATGTTCTTCGTCTGTTGGTGTGACCTTGGCTCTATTTCCAAAGCCCCTACTATAGTATTATCATAATATAATGTGATAGGGTATTTACTTCCAGGTACCACATCAAGATCCTGGATGAAGTTCCAAACTCAAATGGATTCATTAGATGCATAATATGCCACCATATACTCATAATCCACTATAGAGTCAGTGAAAACTGGCTACTTTGAACACTTCAAGCTCACAACTCCTGCATTGAGATAGAAAACATATCTTGATTGCAACTTTCGATCATTCTAATCTGTCTGAAAACTAGAATTTGTATAACCCCTGATGGAAATATCCTCATCTCCTCTATACACCAGGAACATATCCTTAGTTTTTCTCAGATACTTAAGGACATCCTTAACAATAGTCCAATGCTATTCTCCTAGATCTTCTTGATATATACCAACCATTCTCAATGCATATGCAACATCAAGCCTAGTATATAATATGGAATACATCATTGATCCTGTCACTGAAGCATATATGAACTTACTCATTCTCTCTTTCTCTTATTGTGTTCAGGGACACATTTTCTTATAATGATGTAAACCATGTTACACTGGAACCAATCCCCTTTTGGATTGTTCTATACTAAAAATATTTAGTATATGGTCAATATATGTACTTAGACTTAGTCTAGTAAACCTCTTGGATCTATCATGAATGATCTTGATCCCTGACTAAAAATTAATTTTTTAATTAAAGAAACACTTTTAAGGAAAAAGTGAGAAACCAAGATACAAGACTTCAATCAATAAGACATCAAACCTTGCCCCAGCGATCCAGAATTCAAAAAATCAGATCAAACAACAAATAAATGCTCCTCCCCAGCATAAAAAAAAACAATTTAGTTTCCACCATTCTAATGATCAATGAAAATCTATCCCGTAGAAAGACGGACCGGTACCGATGGCCAAGGCCATACCCTCTCGAACATCAAAAACCAAATCACATTAGCCTGGTGAAAACTTGTAGCTCTAAACCTCATCTTGAGCATTTTATGAAGATAATATGAAATCAATAACCCTTGAACAGCAGGCCGCAGGCAAACAACATTCCCAAGGAAAACATAATTCCCAATGTGGAGCAGAAACACCATGGCAAGACACTAATTCGACCACCGCTTCAACGCAATCAACACCAAATGAGATGAAAAAACAGAAATCAGACCAGTGAGGTAGTCACAGGATGCTGGAAGCCTGAATATTGAGCCCCTCCCCCTCCGCGCCACACCAGGGTCAACATCGATCCAGGCTTGGAAGGAAACCAGCTCCACCATACCCATCGCACACTGATGCCAAATATGACGCAAAACAAGCACCTGAAACTCATGGAGAAGTGTTGATGAAGCCAGATCCACACCGCCAGAGCCTCCGAAAGAACACCTGAATCCATGCTCGACCCTCCGCCGAGGCAATGCTTCCAGATTCAAATCATCAAAAAAACCCTTGCCAAGCTGTTGGGATCAAACAGAGCCTCGCCAGCCTTCATCAAAGCCTGCTGACGCCAAGCCGAGGACCTCGCTGCCGACCCGTGTCGTGTCGTGCCGGAGGAGTAGAGGTAACGAAACCGAAAGAAAAAAACCCAAGCAAGGGAGAATAAGGAGACGCCACTGCTCATAGGCCCTACTTTCATCTTGATCCCTATAATATAGATTTATTCACCTAATTACTTTATGGATAAGAACTTGGTCATCCAATATTAAACATATTTTAGGACCGGTATGTAATTTCCAATAAGTAATATGTCATCAATATATACTACTAGGATAATGAACACAATACCATTAAACCTTTTATAAACACATGGCTCACATTCATTCTTAATGAAACCAAATTATTTTATAGCTTCATAGAATCTAATGATACATGATCTAGATGCTTTATTCAATCCATAAATGGATCTCTGCAACTTTCAAATTCTTTTGGAATAACCTGGAGTTACAAACCCTTCTAGTTGTGTCATATAGACATCTTCCTAAAGGTTTCCGTTAAGGAATGAAGTTTTGACATCCATCTTCGAAATCTCTTAGTAATGGTAAACTATGATGGAAAGTATGATTTTTATGGATTTAAACATGGAAACTGGTGAAAATATTTTATCTTAGTCAATTACCTAATGTTTTAAACCCTTTAGCCACTAGCCTTTCTTTATAGGTAGTTACTTTACCTTCCATGTCTAGTTTCCTCTCAAAAACATATCTGTATCTGATAGTATTTACATCAACTAGCACATTAACTATAACCTAGACTTGGTTATGATACATTGAATCCATCTTATAATTCATATCTTATAGCCATATTTTTGCTTCTGATCTCTCTAATGCCTCCTTATAGAAGAGAGCTTCATCATTGTCAACCAATAACAAATCACCATCTTTGGTGACTAGAAAACCATATCTCTCTATTTATATTACCTATCTTACACTCTTACATAGTACTTGTGATTCAGGAACTACTTCTTCTATAGGAATATATGGAATCTTTTCCTATACTAACTCTTATGTATCTTGAGCATCAACTTCATTGAAGTCAATCTTGCTCCTACTAATTTTTTATAGATTGTTCTCCCTCTCAATAAATATGGATTGTCTAGAGAAAGTCACTTTATTATATGAGGGGTCATATAGGTAGTATCCATTTGTTTCCTTGGGATACCCTATAAAGATACACCTGATGCACCAGGTTTCTAGTTTGTTACCTAATAAGGCCTTAACAAATGCCTCCCAAACCGATACATGTGTATGCAATAAAATGGGTTTCTTTCCACTCCATAACTCAAAGTGAATTCCATTTGCCACTTTATTTGGTACTCATTTTAATGTACATACTGTAGTTTGTAATGCATATCCCCAAAAGGATAATGGAATATCTGCATGACTCATCATTGACCTTACCATGTCTAACAAGGTACAATTCTTCCTTTCACTAACACCATTTCACAGTACTGTGTAAGGTAGAGTGAGTTGAGTTAGATTCTAAAACTCTCATAGAAATTCTATGATCTTTTTGTTAAGATATTCACCACCTTGATTTGATTGAATATTCTTTATCTTATGAACAATATGATTTTATAATTCATTCTTAAACTCCTTGAATTTGTCAAAGGACTTGGACTTATACCTCATTATGTAGACATATCCATATCTACTCAAGTCATCAGTAAAATTTATGAGGTAATAATATCCACCTCTTGCTTCTATTGGAAATGGTCCAAAAACATCAATGTGTACTAATACAGAAGCTCTGAGGCCCTTTGACTATATCCCCTGAATTTTGGTTTAGTCATTTTACCTTGTAAACAAGCACGACATCTATCAAGTGGTTTTAGATCAGAAGTGTATAAAAAGCCATATTGTGAGAGATTTTTCAAAAACTTCTTATTTATATGACCAAGATGGTGATTCCATATCTGGATGTTATATGATTTGTGTGAACATGATTAATTATCTATTTCAAATACTTGGTTTTCATAATATAATACATAGAGGCCGTTATTTAAATGTGTCATCCCTAATATATGTTGTCCTTATAAAAGAAATTACTTTTATTTCCAAATTTTAAAATAAACTCATATGTATCTAAAAATGACACACAAATTATGTTCTTGGTAACTATAGATACATAGTAACAGTATATTAAAACCAAAATCATTCCCATTTTCAATGAAAGGTGGTAGTCACCAATGGCTAGGGAATCTGGCCTTTCTCCCTTGGTAGCTTTCAGATCCACCTCTCCTCTAACAATCTTTAAAAATCTAATTAGTTTATGCATTTGGACACTGATGTGAGCACTAAAAGGTGTATCTAATTCCCAATGTATAGAAATGGAAATATTTCACTCGATAATGAATGCACCTTTTGCTTCCCCTTGCTTCTGGGTGTAGTTCCTCTTCCTTTGGCTTGACTTTCCACATGGAAAAAATACTTCCACCTTTTTATTTCCCTAGCTATGAATCTTATTCTTCTTTATTGGATGGTTCTTGAGTGATTTATAATGTTTATAAGTTTTTGGACCCTTTTCCTTGTCCTTCCTTTTCTTATTCACCATAAGAAATGCGAGTTTTCCATTTCCTGTGTCCTTTTACACTTGGAGAATTCAATTAAGAAGTTACAAAAGACTCTTCTCATTATTGCTCATATTTTAATTAGTAATAAAGATGGAGAAGGTATTAGGTAGCAATGAAAGTATAATATATGTACGCAACTAATCTAGGAATTTCATTCCTAAGATGTCCAGGTGTTCAATATAGCCAATGAGCTTGACTACATGAGGCCTAGCTGGCACAGACTCTCCAAACATAGTTGTGAACAAATAATTTTAGAACTCATACCTATCTTGTCTCGCCTTCTATTGATAGAGATCCTGAAGGTGAGACATCATGGTTTAGGAATCCATATCCTCACATTGATTTAAAAGCTCATTGGACATGGATGATAGCATGAAGCACTAAACAATTGTAGCATCATTCAGATGTTTCTCATAGAGAGATATCTCTTCACCACTTACCTCATTACCAGGTGCAACAGGTCAAGTTTCTTCCAGCACATAAAATTTCCTTTCCTGGTGAAGGATGACATGTAGAAACCTTTTCCACTCTTGGGAATTCATTCTAGTGAGAAGGTTTTCTTTCTCAGGTATGGATCAAAATGATATGTTTTATTTCATTTTTTACTATTTCTACAAAATAAGATGAGAAGAATTTTAGTACTTTATCTCATAAATTTAGACAAATAAATAAATATTATATTTATTAGTCTCCCACTATTTTATTGAAACCCATTAGCCCTCACCATTGGATTCAAAATATCCTGTTTCTTGTAGATTCTAGTGGAAATGATCCATAATCCCCTTCTTGTTACCCCAACTTTGGTTGGTCAAGAAACTCGAATGGTTTTAGGTAGGAATTCCAAATTCCAACTACATTAACTCATAGTTCCTTGATTTTATGAGTGGACTCCCCAATCCTAAAATCAATAATTTATATCTCCTCAATCTATGCCTCTCAGTTACACTAATTTATACTTTGGTAGTCAAACCATGATGCAAACCAAGTTAATTCAACCCAAAACTTCATGTTATAATTCCCCTATAATTGAAATCACCCCAACTTTGGTTGGTCAAACACTTTGAACTATGTTTCAATTCTAACCTAAATAATGGAGGGATATACCAACATAATATTTTATTGAGGGATTTTATCCTTTTATATGTAAATTTACAACTATTATCTTTATCACATTCTTTTTAATAATAAGTGGTATTACTTAAGTGATTAACCATTTCTTAGATAATATTTATGCATATTCCATTTTATTTTAGTTTCATATTGCATGCTTGTTAATTCATTAATAATGTGATCATGAAAAAAAATACATAATGAAATAACCATGCAACTTAGAAGAAATACAATAAAGGGTATGATCATGAGATTATACTAATGGTTAGTTTATCTAGCAGTTGATAAAATAACTATTAACCTAGGGAAGAAACACCTTGAACCAATCAAGCTTCATGTTTACAAATTTCCATATATCCTACTTTGTATCTCCTTATATTGGTTTCACCTAAGCTCTGAAGTTGAACCACCTCTACATGTTTAGAGCTATATCCTTAAATATAGCTTTTAATCCCATAAAGGTGAGGGGAAAATGGGTTTACATAAAAGAAACCATGGTCACGCAGGCCCTACATAATGAATGGAGAGAAAGAACACATGCTAAAAATTTAATTTAATAATAAATTAAATGAAACCAATCACATAAAAAATTTCAGGTCTAACTCATGATCATCCGCATGATGAAGTTAATTATGCATTTAGTAAAACTAGCATTCAACTCTTAATAATTCTTGTTTAAGAAAAATCATTCTCAAATCAATTAATTATTATCTTTAATTAATCAATCATTTTATCTTAATTCTTATCTAAATTTACTTGATATTATCATCCATTATAATTTTAAACAAATTAAACAAATTCATTTAAAATTAACTTTGTACCTAAATGTTCCTTGGAGGAAACACGATGAATACCTGTCCAATTCTGACTAGCATGTATTATATTCATATAATGTTTTACTCTTATGAAATTTGGAATACATGAATTATCACATACATTCACATCATGTACTTCATGAATGATTACATTAATTACATGATTTTTTTGTCACATTTTATGCTTAAATGCACATAGAGTAACAACTTTTAATAAAACTCATACATGATATACACATCTAAACATTATACAGATATTAATTTAACATTTAATATTTATGTATATTAAAACCTATCACATGTAATGTCCTATATTTATGACCACACACTACTACATGTCTCAAAGTTTACATAGTAAAATAAATTAATTTTAAATATGTGTAACTTGGTAAATTTATATAGTGTGTAGATCTGATCTACATGATGTGTACATCTCTAACCGACTATATGATACACACTCCTAAGGACTCGGCATGTAGTTTGTGCATTTGAAAATTTTGAGTACACGACATATCCAATGGTTCACACACCCTATTAACTCCATGTTATATGATCACCAGTTGGGTAGAACATGTATGGAGTACATGAACCTTCAATGAATCAAAGGGGCTACACACTGTGTATGTGGGATACACGGCGTGTAGTCTGGATGGCCGTACGCCATTAAATTCAGGTCGACACGCGGTTCAATTTAATGCATGTGTTCAATGCATACGACTAGAATTAATTTCTGAACTAATTCCGGATGCATTGAACGTGACTACATAGAGTGTAACTTCAATTACATGACATGTAGTCCTGTGTTGTTTGGCCAGAAACCTTGACACCTCGAGATGAGTTCCTTGATTTTATTTTAATCCTAAAATTAATCATTTCAATTAGATCAACAATAAAGTAATGAGGAAAAAATAGATCTCACAATTCATATTTAAATAATGATTAAAATTGAATTGAAAAACTAAATTAAAAATGGGTAAATCAGCAATGATTTTTATATTATTATAAACAATTATGTGCCCACTCTAATACCACTTGTAGGTTTTGAACATAGGGAAAGCGTGCGATTGGTGGTTCCTAACTTTGATTTTGTCCATAATTGATGATCAATCCAAGATCTATGTGATGATGAATTCCATGATCCATGGAATTGAATCAAAGAAATGGAAAATGGATAATAATGCCATAACTGAAAGAGAAGAGATCAACACATATTGTTTATAATTAATTTAATTAGATAAATAATTAACTCTAATGAATTATTTCTTAATTGATGAATCCAATGACTGATCTTCACTACACTGTCATTTCATTATAGAAACCCAGTGCATATTTCCTCTAGTAGTGGTCCACAAATGTTCCAGGAATCTCTAAATGTCGTTGAAGGAGTCTCCGAGTGCTATCACAGAAGATCCTTGCACTTGCACTGTCTGCCTTGATCACCTCAAGAATCACTTCCAAAGTTGTTTCCTTGATTTTTTGGATGAGGATTACTTGCTATTCTTAGGATAGTTCTTGGATAAGGGAGCTTTCTAGGCTTGAGAGGATCCTCTAAGATTCATTGTGCACAACTGAACTGGATCTTGAGAAAATAAAATAATTGGGTATTTATATTGCTAGGGTTGAAATAAAATAATTTTACAAGTCCCCTTAATTATTTATTTAATCCCAGAAAAACATGATCTCAAATAATCATAGTAATATTACTATTTCTCTACATGTATTTAATTTTTGAATTTTAATTAAATAAAATTTAATATTTATTTTTTCTCACCGGACCATTAAACTCAGTATTCCATTCCTCCAAAATATTTATCATGCCTTGAATAATGTCTATTTATTTATAAAATAATATAACTTCATTATTTTCCAATAAATAAATAAATATTATATTCACTAAGAAATAAATAAATATTTATTAAATATTCTGATCATAATATATTCACACGAATAACTAGAGACAAAATAAATATGATCAAGCATACATGAATAATTATCAAAACACATTTGGGAATAATATTTATTCAACATGTTAAATAATAAATAATAATGTATTATTTAACTAAGATTTTGGATACACTTAGTGTGTGACCCTCTAGGCCTCTTTCTCAGTGGCATTAGGTGAAGCAGCCTAAAGTCCAAGGTGAGCGTCTAGCAACATGCAAAGGCACCCATAGGGAAAGAAGTTAATGCTACAATGACATGTCACCTCATATGGATTCCTACCATGTAATGTAACCCCTTTATCGCAATATCTCTAATTGAGAAGGTTTCTTGCCATTTCTATCAACCTATGTGCTCGATATGTCTTTCTTTGACTTTCCAGAAATAGAGATTTCCTATTGAACACCATGGCCATGGATTTATTTAGAATATATATTTCCATAAAAAGGACTGAGATATTAACTTCTAATAATGAATAGATGGGATAAATCCTTTTTTTAATTATTCATTAACGCAATATTACACATGATGCACCCAACATATCCTACCTCACCATGAACATATATTGTTTCATCGATACATTAAATTATGTGACTCATAATACTCATTAATAATAATCTTAAATTATAAGGACCAATATACACATCCATAGATAGGAACATCCAATGAAATGTATGAATGTGGATTTCCAACTCTCAGGCCCCATTCTCATAATACCCTACTGGATATTACCATGGGTGTAAACCATGAGAAGGTGACTAAAAGTCCCACGAGTCTCCACCCATGATATCCTATATCATTTGTGTCCCTAAAATAATATTTTTTGGATATAGAACATATATTCAAGAATAGTTTCATAGCACTTTCATGTTCTCCTCATAGTGGGGAACTGCTATGACCTTTTAGTACGACAGCTACTCTTAGGACATTATCACATATTATGTCATGTAGAAGAAAAATTATAATGTGATAAGTAGTTTATTAATATTAAAAACAATGAATATATTTTAATCATAAAATACAAAGAATTTGGTTCTAGGGAACCAACTCCAACACCCCTCTCACACCACCAATGTAGAGGCGATTGTTGACTAATTTTCCAAATCCATATTTTTCTGAGAAGTGTAATATCTAAGATGGATTAGAAACATTGTCCCTGTACAGAATAAGTACATGAAGATTGAGGTCTGTATTGACTTTAGAGACATTAATCAGAATTTCCCAAAGGAATAATTCCCATTACCGATCATAAAATTCTTGATAAATACCACTACTGGATTCCAAGAACATTCCTTAATGGATGGGTACTTGGGGGTAAAATCAAATTAATATTGACCCCAAGGATGAAGAATACACTTATTTCAGAGTTCCTCAAGGTATATTTTTCTATCTAGTAATGAACTTTGGATTACAGAATTATTGCGCCACATATCAGTGTGACATGCATCGCATCTTTAAGTCATTTTGGGGAAGGATAGCCTAAGGTTATGTCGATGACTTGGTTGTTAAATCTTGACATTGATATGATCATTTCATGGATCTTGAAGAAATATTAAATAAGTTGTGATAGAAACATATAAAGATGAATCCAATGAAGTGTGATTTTGGGGTAACATTAGGTAAGTTCCTTGGCTTTGTGATATTCCACCATGGCATTGAGGCTGACCAGAAAAGACTAGTGCTATTATAGTAATGTCACCCCCAAAAATCTGAAATAACTAAGGGGACTCCAAGGGAACCTCACCCACACTCGACAATTAATAGAAAACTTGGCTAGAAATTCTCTCCCCTCTACCAGGATAATGAATAAGGGAGTCACCTACTAATGGGATGATGAATGTCAAAAATCCTTTGAGAGTATCAAGTAGTACTTGCAGCACCCACCAGTTTTGATGCCTCTGGTGAAAGAGAGCCCACTCATATTATATGTGGCCTCTATGGAACACTCATTGGGCACCCTCATAACACTGAAAAATGATGTAGGAATTGAGAATAGTCTCTATTACCTCAACATGACTAATCTAGGTACTGAGAAAATATGTTCTCATTGTCGAAAAGAACTGTATTCCACTCATCTTTTTAGTGAAAAAAGATGAGGTATTACTTGTTTCACCAAGAAGTCACCTTGTTCTCCCGTATTGACCCAATTAAGTAGAACCTAGGCTATCCAATTTTGAATAGACACATGGCTCTATTGGAAGTCATTCTATAGAAATAGGATATTCAGTTCATATCACAGAAGTCGGTGAAAGGGCAATCCCTGAATGATTTCCTCATAGTACATCCTGCCCTAGAAAATACATCTGAACACATTGAGCTCCATGATGAAGAGGTATTCTATGCCCATGACACTTCCTAGACATGGGAGATGTAATTTTATGGCACCTCATGGAGTCATATTAGCATAATAAGGGAAAAATTGAGGCCCAACCAGGTTATTCAAGGGATTTTATTTGTATCTCAGGACAAATCAATTCTTCCCTACTCTTTCTCACTATCTGAAGGATAAAAAAATATTGAAGCTGAGTACCAAGACCTCATCATTGAATGAGAACTAGTTCTACAACATCACATAGCCTACCTTAATATCAAAGAGGACTCAAAACTAGTGATGAAGTAGATCAATGGTGAATATTCCATCAAAATGGAGGAACTGGATCATTTAATAGGATATGTTAGGGGATTGATGAAAGAGTTCCCCATTTATCCTACATTGCATTATATCTCCCAATCAAAAAATTATCAATCCGATGCACTCTCTAATGTAGTCTCCATCCTAGATGACCCTGCTCAGGAGGAAGCATCCTTCTATATTACACATCGTAGAATGGCTCCATCAATCATCATGTGTTATATGGAAGAGATTAATCAGGTGAATATCACCCTAGATCATTATGATCCATTAACCACCCCGAGATGGATGTAGTCTATAATCACCTATTTCTAGGATTGGAATCTCCTGATAAATCATCATGGAAGGGAAAAAATTCAGTGTCGGGCAAGAAAATTCACTCTGCATGATGGTCCAAATGATCTGGAACTCCTCTACAAGTGAGGCTTTGATAGAGTTATCCTTAGGTGTGTAGTAGAAGGAGAGACTCTCACCATCATGGAATAAGTCCATGCATGCTCCTATGGTTCCAATAAATCTGGAACCAAGATTTCCCACCAGATGAAGAGGTTGGGATATTACTGGAAAACCATGATACAAGACTGTGTGTAATTCACTAAGAAATGTCATGCATTCCAGATTCATGAAAATTTCATCCATCAGCCCCCATTATTTTTACATTCAAATAAATATTCATGGACATTTTCTATTTGGGGGATGTATGTTGTGGGGCCATATCCCCCATCCACTGCTAAGTAGTTCATGTACATCCTTACTACTACAGAATTCTTTTCCAAATCGGCTGAGGAAATACCCTTCATGGAAGGCAGGTTAAAGAATGTTATCGACTTCATGAAGTCACATATCATCACCAAGTTCGGAGTCCCTCACACAATATTGATGGATAACAACACCAACCTTTTTTCCACAAAGTTGAAGAATCTTGACCAAGAGTACAACATCGATTCAAATCACTCATCCCACTATCATGTAGTGGAAAATGGATTGATATAGGCCTTCAAGACTCTATAGAATATACTCCGGAAGATAGTGAACAAGGATAAAAATTCTTGGCCGAACAAAGTCCTACATGCTTTATGGGGCTACCATACTGCCACACGTACTGCTACACAAGAAACACCATAGTCATTGGTGTATGGGACCGATGAAGTGTTACACATAGAAGTCCAACTTCCCTCAAATTGACTACCCATTTGAAGATATCCTTCGGATGAAGAACAATCACAAAAGTGACTGGATGAGTTGGAACATTTATATGTGAAGAGGTTGCACACATTGCACAGCCTTGAGATTCACTAGAATTAGATTACACATGTGTTGACGCTCCTTCCGTCACAGAGTCTAAATATTGGAAAAGGGAGATGACTTAGCACAAATTGATTCATCCTTTGAAGAAAATATCAGAAATCGACAAAGGGATGAACAAGGATAGCATTTCCCATAGGGCGTGCAAGTTCTCTCATAGTCGCGCAAGTCCACTTGCGCGACGTCTAGTGGGCGCACAAGTGACTTGCGCGGCCTAAGTGATAACTGCCCGGGGTCTTCTCCTGCCTATAAATAGACCCTGTGGGCCCCCCATTTAGGAGAGTAATTTTTTTTTCAGAAACTCATATTTAAGCTCTCGGCGCCCTAGTCTCTTCTCAAAGCTTCCGAAACACTTCTAAGGTAATTTCTTACCTAGAACGGAAGATCTAATGTTGGGGAGGAAGGCCTAAGTTTTGAAACTCATCAACACTTGCGCGCCTGAGTGGCCAGCCCTTAAGGAAAATGGCCACACTTGCGCGCCGCCTTACTCCTTCAATAGAACTTGCACGCCCCTCTTCTGGATGAACCTCAAGAGGATTAGAAAGGCTTTAACCAATAGTATCTCAAGTATTTCCCTACTGGCTAACCGTCGCGCAAGAACCCATGTGTCGTGTAGGTATACCTGTGCGACCAGGACTTGCGCGCCCACGCAGTACCTGCGCGCCTGCCAGGACTTCCACGCCCCTACCTTTTTGGGATCCCTTCTTGCCCATTTCACCCCTATTAAGCCATTCCACCTCTCCTATTCAAGATTAATTCTTCAAGACACTCTTCAAAGACATTTATGGTAGGATTTTTTTATTTTACTTCCTTATCTGAAAGGAATTATGTGGAATATCTCTCAAAACCTAGTGATTTACACATCTTTATGTCACTAAAGATTGAGATTTCATTCATTCAACCTCATCCTTTACAATAAGAGAACTCATTAACCTGAGCCTCCTTTTCAGGAGTAAGACCCAACCATAATTTCATTAACTAGGTCCTCCTTCTCAAGAGTAATCCCCAGTCCCCTAATTTGCGAATCCTCTTCAGAAGTAATCCCCAACCATAATTCCCAAATCTAGGCATCCTCATTAGGAGTAAGCCCCAAATCTTAATTCCCTTAACCTAGGCCTCCTTTTCAGGAATAAGTCCCAGTCTCAAATATGGGTCTCCTTTTCAGGAGTAATCCCTAACCATAATTTCATTAACCTGGGCCTCCTTTTTAGGAGTAAGCCCCAACCATAATTTCATTAACCTGGGCCACCTTTTCAGGAGTAAGCCCCAGTCCCCTAATTTTGGAATCCTCTTCAAGAGTAAGCCCCAACCATAATTCTCAAATCTAGGCATCCTCCTTAGGAGTAATCCCCAACCCTTAATTCCGTTAACCTGGGCCTTCTTTTCAGTAATAAGTCCTAGTCTCAAATATGGGCATCCTCTTCAGGAGTAAGCCCCAAGTCCCTTAAATTTCCATGTCTCTTAACCTGGGCATCCTTTTCAGGAGTAAGACCCAGTCTTAATTTCTCTTAACCAGTCCTAATTTACTTTTTATCGGGGATTCCTTCTCTGGAGTAAAACCCAATCCTAATTCCTCTTCTAATTTGGGCCTCCTTTTCAAGAGTAAGCCCCAAGTTAGAATATTAAAATCTCTATGAAGAACATATACCTTTATGGACCCTGTTTCTGGATTTCTTCCCTGAAGTAAATCCTAATCTTCATTTATCTGGGCAGTCATACATACATAATCCCCACATTATTTCTTATGATTGCATCTTCCATGGCACAATTGTCTTATTTTTACCAATACCTCTTGTTTCTCACACCGAGCATGACTCAAATGTGCTTAGAGTGTAAAAGTAATTATGACATCATTTTTTGAGCCATCAATCATAAACATAATACTCCCTTACTCAAACTACATGGGTTCTGATTCCTTTTCTAAAACAAAGGATACATAAGTAGACCATCTGCGGGTTCGATCCCAACTCTGAAATAATATATGTCCTTCTGAATGATAATAAACATCAAGTGCCCCACTGAGTGGCTGTAAAACTAGCATGGTCATCATAATGACCAATAGACTTCTATATAAATGTGTAGAAGGATACCATTGACCAAGAATCTCTAATAAATACCGATGATTCTCTATTAATGAAGAACCTCGAATACATATAAAAGATTCTCTAAATTTCCTAAATATTTAATCATTGATTATCAGATCTTAAGGAAAACTCATTTTATACATGGTAATGTAATAAGGATTCATGAACATAACTTAAATCTATAAAGAGAGTCTTAGAGTAGACAATAATTCCCCTAAAAAAGGTGTGATGAGTCCGACCTCCCATCCTCTCGACCAATGCAAATTCCTAAGCCTCATCAGTCCACAAAATAATGAGCACCTACCTTTGGAAAGTATGTCCAAATGGATGTGGAATCATGGGATGTTTCAGGTTCTACGAAAAAAAACCCGTTAGAAACCGATCGGAATGTTTGAACCTTCCATCAAGGAGGTCATCCTGAAATTCCGAGGGGAAACAAAAATGGTGAACCCGATGTGAATCCTTAACCACGCTAAAATGATGTTTTCCCTATTTTTTAGGCCCCTATTTAAAACTCAATAAGAGGGCCAACAAAAACAATCATTGACATATGTGCTCGTCCAAAAGATGTAGTGGCTGAATTTATCTTGATTACATTTGTTATATCAAACAGGCACTCTTTTCCAAGATCTTCTGCATTTCTAGAATGGCTGCTCTCAAGTTCACACCTGTGGATATTGCTGCTACTCCTGTTGGATCATCACCCACTCTAAGGAGGATATCACCTACTCAGAGTCTTCAACACTGGGTATCAAATGCGCTAGTTAAGGATTACCGTTGACACGATACCATCCCAACTATAGAGACTGCCCGACAAGCCCTCCATGTGAACAAATCACACCGATCATCTGGAAAACAACGACCAGTGATCAAGAAGTAGGCGGTGTTGACTACCGTCTCCAACCGTTTCGGGTCGTTATCCCCAGAACGCAATCACCATTTGCTCCCTTATTCTGGGGAGGTGAATGAGCAGGTCCCTCAGGGCCTTAATTCAAGAAAATAGGAGTCCTTCCTGAGGGCTCCCACCAACAATCGTTTCCAGACTCGTGCGGCAGTGCGCCCTCAACATGATGAGGGTACTGACTCCAGGCGTTCGGTTTAGGTTACTCGAACCCGAACAGGCAAGACGAATCGCCAGAGGCGAAGTTCGGTCAACAGTGTGCAGGTTACCATCTCTGCCATCTCTGGAGAAGTCCACCAACCTATCTTGGTGGCAAGCAACGAGAAGGCACAGACACCTGCCCGTTTCAATTCCGTTGTCCAGCAGACTCGTCTGGCAGCATCACGCCAATCCCTCCAGGCAATTCCGACAGAGTGCTATAGGCAGGAACATACACCTGTTTATACATCATCAGCTAGTCAGTAGGCTCGTCTGACAACATATGATGGATCTCGTCAACCACGTTCGGCGAAGTGCAATCAGAAGGAACATACACCTATTAGTATTAATCAATCCTACCAACAGTGGCACTTGGTAGAATTCGGAGAAGTCAGTCGGAAAGCTCTGACAACAAATAGAAGGCAGACTCAACTCTCTGCCCCCACACTTGAGTACAGTCAGGATTCACTGACAGGAAAAGGAGGACACTAGTAGGCACATACACCTACTCCAAGCCCATAATGGACGTATATCCCCGTTCCGAAAGTTGAAGTCACCAAGAATATTATATCAATGGTGAAAGAGCAGAAGAAAATCCCTGCTCATATTCTGGACGCTTGCCTGGATATTATAACAACTTCAGCAGCATCTCTGGGAAAGACACATAAATCTATATCTACAATTGGAGTGACACATCAACAATTCACTCCAGAACAAACACACACATATGTTCCAGTCCAAGAGGGTTGTGGGGCATACTCCCCCATATCATACAGACAACCAAGTCAGGCACATACACCTGATTTGAGTAGAGATCGTCAGCCTAACCTTGCAATCTTTCCTCATCAGGCACATACACCTACTCAGAGCAGCCACTTTTTTCAACAAGTGGTTACCAAGGTGAGTAAGAAGGCGTCTAAGAAAAAGACCCGCCCAGCATAGTTAGGAGATCAAGAGGAAATCTGTAACAAGGCCTTCCTCGATGCTGGAGTTCTTGAATCCCTCAGACAGTTATCTGTTGAAATTCAAGATTCTACACCCCCATTTCTCAATAGTGGGAACAGTAATTCTGAAGGTCTTAAACAGACACTTCCTAATGAAGGATTGCTTCATGACAATTCGGAAGTTCTCGAAGTTTCATCTTCATATGAGAGCCACAGGAACCCTCTGTGTGGTCAGAAGACCAAGGAGCAATAGATATCTTCTTTTGTTGTAACCCATTATGGTGGTCCTCCCCATGATGATTAATTTCGCTACGAAAGTCCTCTCCGCAGTAGTGATTCACATTGCCCGGAAAATGCTCCAGTGGAAAATGTAGTGCCGAGAAAGACCTCTTATCTTGAGGCACTTGCAAATGCGAAACCAGTCATGTCTGATGCTTCATCGCTAGTAGGTGAAATACTTTCTCAATCAGAAGATATCCCAGGGTGTAGCTCATTCTCCGAACGACCCCAAAGTCATGCATCTTCTAGTTTAATATATGATTTTTCTATCAATTCTGTTGAATCCAATGAGGCAACAAGGAAACACCAACTCTGGTCAAATTAGGTAGAAGAATCTTCATCAAATGATAAAGATGAAATGTTGAACATGAGAAAACAACTGACGAAAGGTGAAGTGCCAGTCATGTTTTGGCCTCTGGATGACTCTCAGTATAACAATCTAGAAATGTTGACGGAAGATGAAATTCATGATATTCGTCTCAAAATATGGAAAACACTTTGTCAGTTGAAAAAGAAAGTATTATCTTATGATGAATACAAAAATCATATTAAGATAATAGAAGGGTTACAACGTCATATTGATTTGGCGTCTCTATTAGTCTCTCGATATCTGAAGGCTGAAAAGCAGCAGAGAGACCTTCAACATTCATGCCTTGGAGCACTAAGAAGATTGCGTTAGTTAATTTCCAATGCTCCATCTGGTATTCGTGTTAGAGGATGGGGTGTTCATGGAGCACTGCATTTCACGGTGCTCTCCAGTCAGCAAAGCCCGCCGAAAATGGTATCATGCAATGTTATTGGCCATGGCCGGCCATAGTCAATGTGCTTTGTTTGTAATCAAAAGCTTTCCCAAGAACATGACTCAACTAATTCCTCTCAAAATCAATAATATAGAGAACAAGTTGTTGAATTACTCATGCATCAAGCTAACAAGAATACTGAACAAGTTTCTCGTATGGAGAAAGCACATAATAAAGTGACAGAAGTGTCGAAAATCATCCAACGGTCTTTTGAACCAGGTGATAAAAGTGGATACAGGTTAATGCATCCAGCTAATTTTCGGACTAAGGTTCGCAAGATCAGGAGAGCTTTTAAGAAAGTCTTAGACATAGCATGTCGAGAGCCACCCCAGCTCGCCAGACTGGGGACTCTTTTAAACCAACCCTCAGAATCAACAAATAAGATTCGAGGAGTTGAGCGGAAACAGCAGGAACAGCCCCAGTCCACCGGATTGAGGACTTTTTCAAATCATCCATCCCCTCCTCAGAGAAAGTTAGTCTTTTCTCGATTGGGGAAGAAGCCTCAAGAGGAACTAAGAGACAAATTATCAGGAGATTCCCTCCAAATTACGGTTCGTCAAGAAGTTCTTGAGGGATCAAATAAAAAAAAGGAAATGTCTCATCAAAGACATGGAAGAAGACAATATCACAGAAATGCTGATAGAAGGGATGCGATGATTTATGAATCATTCAATGTCAACAATGTCGTTGTTGCTGATCCACTAGATGAGGCTCACTCAGGGGACTCAGATGAAGAGGTTCCTACTCAAGAAGATGTACTCACCGACACAAATGAAGAAGGTGTGCGTACACGAAATCAAAGGATTAATCAGAACCTAGGTAATATTTCGAGTAACCCACTTCCCCCTCTCTAAAAAGTATCCAACAAAGGGAAGGGAAAGAACCTGGTTACATATCCTTCCTCTGGAGAAGGTCAATCGCTCTCACTAGAGCAAAGGTTTGCACAACAGGAGGAATAAATAAAGGAATTAAGAAGGTTGAATGTAGAACTACTTCAGATTAGTCCTCTTCTTAAGCATGCTGGAGTCAGTCAGCCAAAGGAATTTTTTGTAGCTACTGAGATGGATCAAGAATATCCTCCTCTATTATTACACCCTCACATGTCTAATCCTACGGGTCAAGTGAAACAACAGTTGGCAGTGCTACCAACAGTTGCAGCACCAACCACCACATCTTTCCAAGCTCCAGTCATTGCACCTACCCAAGTCCAAGTTCAACCAGATGTTTCTCAAAAGTTAATTACTACTATTGAGTCATTAACAGCTCGGTTAGAAAGTATGGAAGAGAAACATGCACATGTTCAACCAAAAAAGAATGTTTACCCTGAATGGGTAGATTCAATCTCTCCTCCATCCAGTTTTGGGAACCCTGTATTCCCTATTTTCAATGGATCGGGCGATCCTGAACAACATTTGATGCATTACATGTCTTGCTGCGATCCAATGATGGGAACTCTGGAGCAACAAAAAGCAGTGAAACTCAGATGCTTCGTGCGAACCTTGCAAGGACCAGCTTTTTTCTGGTATACAAGCTTGCAATCCCGATCAATTACTAGATGAGAGGATCTTCGCCAAAAATTCATCCTTTAGTTCAGCTCAACTTTTCGAAAGACAACAGTTTTCGATCATACAAACTGTAAGCAAAGGGAGAATGAAAGGGTCTCTGATTTTATTTCTCGCTGGAAGGGATTAACATATTCCTTAAGCTTAGCACTCCCTTAAGAGAAATTGTTGTCAATCTGTGTGGAAAATCTGTGTGATGAATTACGCATGCTGTTAATCCCTGTGAAATACATAGGAGGGTTTTGAGACCTTAATTCAATTGCTCAGCAGATTAAGATTACCTTATATAGGATAAGGCTAAATCTCATGTAATTTCATCAGCTCTAGGAAGGAGAACGAGTAAAGAAGAAACTGCTATAGTTATGCTAAATCAAGAACCTGTACCTGTTTCTACCTCAAAACCTTCATCTTCTCAAAGGGATCCACCTCCTGAATGCCAACAACAAAGGTCGTTTCGTCCAGATGATCAAAGAGATCAAAGACAAAAACAATTTGAGGATCTGAAGAGAAAAACATACTCTTTCCGAAATGAAAAAGTTACTGGTTATTTGATTTAGGCTCTGTAAAACAATTTGGTTCAATAGCCAATGTCCAAGAGGCTAAACAGGAAAGGAGATGAAGACCGTCCCAATTATTTCCCTTTTCATCAAATGTTGGGTCATCCCATCCAGGAGTGTTTTGTCTTTAATGACCTCCTGCAAAAGATGGTCAACTCGGGACAAGTCAAACTGAATGGCTCTTCAGCTCAGGTAGCATGTGTTACTACTACAGTTCCAGAGGAGGAAGGTGAATGGGAAGAATTCAAAAGCAAAAATGCACAGAAGAATGATGATTGGATGGTAAAAAAGACAATCAACCGAACTCATGCTATTTTGCGAACACAATTAAAGAAACCAATTGTGTCTTCTTCCATGAATGTTGCGGCAAAACCCTCTTCTTCAGAGGGAAAGTCCTCAAAGAAATGGCATGATTAAAATAAAGTAAAAGAATCAGAATAAGATGAGTATGTGTCAAAGCCTAAGTTATCTTTGACTCTGGCGGACTTCATGCCATCTACTTCAAAGCCACGGGCACTGCCCCACCAAACGGCACAGCCTAAACAGGCTAATCAGGCAGAGTTTTCATCAGACAAAGATTTAATCTTTGGTTCTGTTAATATGATTCAATTAACAGATCCATATGCCAGTCGCAATTTCGATTTCAATGAGCCTGCATTCCATGTATCAAATAGGGTAATCAAAGGATGTTCCAGAGGCTCTGGATATAGGGGAAGACGTGAATAATTCAGAAGCCACTATTCCAATTCTACCCCTGCTAGAACTGTGTACGCAGTAGAAACTCGTGGTAGAGCCCTTCAGTGAGCTCAGCAAGAATAAGCAAGTTCTTCTACCAATAGAAAATTCAGTCCTGGCACAGTTATTTTGGAAGACCGGTTGAAGATTCCATCTTCTTCTTCTCAGCAAGTACATGGATCTAATCGGTCTAATCTTTCAAAACCAGGAATATTGCCAACTCCTATCTCGATACAAGATGCATCAACTTCCAAAGCATCTGATTCCAAGGTACCTGCTAAACCACATATTTTTGTTGGGAAACGCAATCCTCTGGATCAAAAGTATGATATATTGAAACACTTGGCCCAAGTACCAGCCATGTTATCAATTCTGGATGCTCTGAATCAGTTAAAAGATCTTCGGGAAGCGCTCATCGAGGCTTTGTCAAGTCCTCAGGAGTTTGAAACTGAAATTGCTGCAGCTGAAGTCTATAACATAGAGAATAATCCTGCATAATTCCATGCTATAATATCTTTTACTGATGAAGGTGAAGATGATGTTGTGCATGGACATATTAGACCATTGTACTTGTCTGGAAATGTCAATGGCGTAGACGTACGAAGAACTTTCATTGACAATGGTTCATGAGTCAACCTCATGCCCATTCGTACACTTCGTCGATTGGGCCACACGGAATCTGATTTATATCCTTCTACCATGATGTTACAAGGATATGATAAAAATGAACAAGAACCACTGGGCGAATTTACACTCAGAACTCATTTTGGAGATCTTGTATCCAATTTAGATTTCATGGTTGTTGATCAAGACTCAGCCTTCAACATCTTCTTGGAAGACCCTGGTTACATCAACATGCGGCTATCCCTTCATCATACCGTCAACATCTCAAATATTGTTTCGATGGTCAAGTTGGGACATTGTATGGTGATAAGGACCCATTCAAGACATGTGAGTCTCAATACATTGAGGCGGAATTCTATCACATGAAGGGAATGAAGAAATCCACAACAAAGGAGATTACCAAAGTTAATTCTCCATATGGTTTGGAGAAAATTCCAGTAAATCCATTTACACATGTGAGTACAGATTATGTGTTTCCTATCAGTAAAATTGACAATATAGACCCAAATCAAAATACTCTTATGGAAAGATCCATAATTTCAATTATGACAATAGATCCAGAAAACATGGGAGAAATTGGTAATCTACTAAGCAGTGATGAAAGCACAAATGGTGACATCTTCATTTCATCTGCTGAAATCCAAGAAGTCTATGCTTCTCCAATTAGGCCAGAAGAAGTTATAGCAACATTGGAGATGAACAATGATTTCGATTCTCAATCCATCATCTCCTCTTTATTACCCAAAGAAGACCCTTCACCATCAATCGGGTCAGAAATGGAATCTTCTTCTTCAAGATATGAAAATTTTGACATCTTTTCTGATCATGAAAATTATACTTTATCATCTACTATGCAAGTAGAAATGGAAGAAATAACACATGATGAAGAAGAATAGGAAGATCTCAGAGATGCTCCTCCAGCATTTGAAGAGGGTATCTCTACCACTGTGGATGAACTCAGAGAAATAAATTTGGGTACAAAAGAATATCCACGCCCCAATTTAATCAGTGCGGCGATGACTCTTGAAGAGAAAGAGATGTATATTTCTTTTCTAAAGCAAAATAGAGAAATATTTGCCTGGAACTATACTGAAATTCCCGGGCTTGATCCTGATGTTTCTACTCATCATTTGGGTTTACCAGAAGAACATCGATGATTTAAGTAAGCCACGAGAAGAACACACCCAACTTATGCTTCCAAAATTGAAGCTGAAGTGGATAAGCTTATCAAATCTAACTTCATCAGAGAAGTTAAATATCCCACGTGGTTGGCTAATATTGTCCCTATAAAGAAGAAGAATGGACAAATTAGAGTTTGCATCGATTTCAGAGATCTTAATCGGCATTGTCCTAAGGATGATTTCCCAATTCCGATTACAGAACTTTTAATTGATGCAACAGCTGGCTATGAAGCACTTTCCTTCATGGGTGGATATTCTAGATATAATCAGATCCGAATGGACCCAGAAGACGAGGAATCTACAGCCTTCAGAGCCCCTCAGGGTGTGTTTTGCTACCGGGTAATTCCCTTTGGCTTCAAGAATGCAGGTGCAACTTATCAGCGTTCCATACATCGTATCTTCAAACCCTTATTAGGTAAGTTTGTTGAATGCTATGTAGATGATTTGGTAGTTAAATCCAAACAACGTTCTAATCACTTGGCTGATTTGGAAGTCATATTCCTCAAGCTTCGACAACATAATTTAAAGATGAACCCCTTAAAATGTGCTTTTGGGGTAACCTTAGGAAAATTTCTCAGCTTTATTGTACGCCATAGTGGTATTGAAGTCGATCCTGAGGAGACCAAGTCAATCCTTGGTATGCCACCTCCTCAAAATTTGAAAGAATTAAGAGGACTTCAAGGACACTTAGCCTATATTCAGCGTTTCATCGCCAATTTAGTAGGCAAAAGTTTACCCTTCACCAAATTGATGAAGAAGGGAGTCACTTACCAGTGGACTGAAGAATGTCAAGAAGCATTCTATATTCTCATGAAATACCTATTTAGTCCACCGGTACTCATGCCACCTGTTGAAGTAAGACCACTTATCCTCTACATGATAGCTCTAGAGTGATCATTGGGTGCCTTTATTTCTCAAAAGAATGATGCTCGGAATGAAAACATCCTCTACTATCTCAGTCAATCTATGCTTGAAGCAGAAACCCGGTATTCAAGTATTGATAAGTGCTGCCTGGCATTAATATTTCCAGTTCAGAAGTTGAGACACTACCTGCAACATCACGAGGTCCAATTGGTATCTCGCAATAACCCTCTCAAATTCATCCTTAGTCGTCCAATGCTTACAGGACGTCTGGCAAGGTGGGCAGTTATTTTGCAGCAATTCGACATTCAGTATGTGTCTCAAAAGGCGATAAAAGGCCAAGCTCTAGCCGATTTCTTGGATGAACACCCTTTAGTGGAAGACACATCTTCAGATATTGAACTCCCTGATGAGGAAGTCTTCTCTATTCAAGAAGGTCCTCAGGCATGGGAAATGTATTTTGATGGTGCTTCTAGAAGTCTAACAGGGAGGAAAATGGAAAATACTAAATTCAACAAAGTTGGCTTAGGAATTGTGCTCATTTCTCCAGAAAAGGCAGTGTTACCTTATTCCTTCTTATTGTGGGAAGGTGGTACCAATAATGAAGCAGAATACCAAGCTCTCATCGTAGGATTGGAATTAGCACTTCAATCACAAGTGAATCACTTAAAGGTGAAAGGTGATTCAGACCTGGTAATCAAACAAGTCAATGGGGATTATGCCATCAAGAACTAATCCCTTTGTATGATTACGTCAGAGAGTTAATGGAGAAATTCCCTTTGGAACCGACATTTTCTTATGTCCCAAGATCACAAAATTCTCAAGCTAATGGACTGGATAATATATCCACAGCTCTGGCAGATCCAAATAGGGACGAGAAAACCATCAGTATTTCCCACCGTTGTGCAATTTCACCTTATCATCGAATCAGAACAGAGGAAATTAATGAAATTAGTCCCATTCCAGAACCGTATGGTCATACTATAGGATGGATGTCACCTATCAGGTAATACCTTCAAAATGGAACACTTCCACCTGATAGAGCTGAGAAAGAACAAATCCGGCGATGTGTGGTCAATTTTACTCTTTATGATAGCTCAGATCACCTAGAGAAAATTCTATAAAAACGTGGTTTCGATGGAGTTCTCTTCAGATGCATTGATGGTGAAGAGACAATGGTTGTCATGAAAGAAGTGCATGTAGGAGTCTGTGGTGCGCATCAGTCTGGACATAGACTGTCTAATCAGATTCGAAGGCTTGGATACTTATGGCCTTCAATGATACAATATTGTGTCGATTTCACAAAGAAGTGTCATTCATTCCAAGTACATTCCAACTTCATTCATCAACCTCCAGAGTTGCTTTATACAGCTAAATACTCATGACCATTTGCCACATGGGGAATGGATGTGGTGGGACCTTACCCTTCAGCTATGGCCAAGCAGTTTAAGTACATTCTTACTGCTACTGACTTCTTTTCCAAATGGGCAGAGGCAATACCTCTCATGGAAGTCAATTATAAATTCATGGTTAGCTTCATCAAGTCTAACATCATTACCAGATTTGGTGTCCCTCATACAATATTGACGGACAATGGAACCAACTTCTGTTCATCCGAGGTGAAGAAGTTGTATAAAAAATACAACATCAAATCCAACCATTCATCTCGGTATCATGCAGAGGCCAACGTCCAGATAGAAGCCTTTAAAAAGAATCTTTCAAATATATGGGAAAAGATGGTGGATAAAGATAAGAGTTCATGGATTGATAAACTCTTTCATGCTTTATGGGCTTATCGGACTACCACCTGCACTGCAACTCGGTAAACTCCATATTCATTGGTATATGGAATGGAAGCCGTTTTTCCCATTGAAGTTAAACTACCCTCGCTCAGAGTTTCCATTTGTGATCAATCATCTACAGATGAACAATCTCAAAAGCGATTGAATGAATTGGAACGGTTTGATGGGAAAAGATTGTGCACTTTTCACCACTTGGAAGTCTATCAGAATCGAATATCATGAGATTTTAACAAAAAAAGTTCATCTTTGTTCATTAACTCAGGGAGAATTGGTATTAGTTCTCAGAACTCCAATGATACCAGGAAAGAAACCTCCCAATCTTGAGCCAAAATGGGAAGGACCTTATTCAATACATAGGGTCTACTCCAATGGAGCTTATTCATTAATCTCGATGGATGGAGAACTCATAACTACTCCAACCAATGCCAGATTTCTTAAGAAGTATTTTGTATAAACACAAAACCTTCATTGTCCTTTCTATATGATGTCAAACTATACACCAATGGTCCATACATATGACCTTAAACAATTTGTACTTTCGTCCTTGCTACATGACGTTAAACTGTGTCCCCTTCATCGTCCTTGCTATATGACGTTAAACTATACACCAATGGTCCATACGTATGACCTTAAACTATTTGTACTTTCGTCCTTGCAACATGACATTAAACTGTGTCCCCTTCATCTTCCTTGAAACATGACGTTAAACTATACACCAATGGTCCATACATTTGACCTTAAACTATTTGTACATTCTTCCTTGCAACATGATGTTAAACTGTGTCCCCTTCATCGTCCTTGCAACATGAAGTTAAACTGTGTCCCCATCATCATCGTTGCAATATGACGTTAAACTATACACCAATGGTCCATACATATGACCTTAAACTATTTATACTTTCTTCCTCGCAACATGACATTAAACTGTGTCCCCTTCATCGTCCTTGCTATATGACATTAAACTATACAACAATGGTCCATACATGTGACTTTAAACTATTTTTACTTTCGTCCCACACGATGTTAAACAGTGAAAAAGTTCCTTAAATGGTTTAGTATGACCTTGAACTGCACCATGGTCCAGTATGACCTTAAACTTCATCATCAACGGTCCATGCATATGACCCTAAACTATTTTCAAGTCCCTTAAGTTCAACAATACATTAAACTGTGACGTCCTAACTATATGAAGTTAAACTGTATAAAAGTCCCTTACGTCTGGAAAGACGTTAAACTACATAATCATCAAAGGTCCTGAATGACCTTAAAATACACCACCGTCCAACAAGACGTTAAACTGCCTCGTCAACGGTCCATGCATATGACCTTAAAATATTCTCACTTTCGTCCAACATGATGCTAAACTGTGAAAAAGACCCTAATACGTCCAACATGACGTTAAATGGTGTACTCTTTTGTCCTCACTAAATGACATTAAACTGCACAGTCGTCTTTTCATCCAACATGATGTTAAACTATATTGTCTCCATCGTCCTGACTACATAACGTTAAACTATACAGAAAGTCCATGATACGTCCTACATGACATTAAACCGTACTTTGTCCCTGCTACATGACACTAAACTATGCAACACCAATAGTCCTAACTGCAAGACTTTAAACTACATAGTCCCTTTATATGTCCTATATGACATTAAACTGTGCATTGTTAAGGTTGTTGTCACCTCTTGTTTCTCACACCAAGTATTAATCACGTGATCTTAGAGCAAAACTCAACCATAACACTCTCTCTGTGCTACTAACCATGTGTAAGTCCCAACAACATCATTTTTTAGGACGTTGTCCCCAAGAACAACATGATCATTAATTCATTCTTTAATTAAACTATGCGGACTTTGATCCTTGCCTTCCAGGCTGGGTACATAGGAAACCTCCTAAGGTTCAAGCCCAAAACCAATCTCTTCAAACCAGTTCATCTCCATCTCATACGATGTTAATTCATGAAACCACCCCTAGAATCAATATCTTTACATTGGTTCAATTTCATCCTTTCTATACGACGTTAAACTATAAAACACTTTTGTCCAGTATGACAATAAACTACAATATTATTTGATACCCTCACCAGAGAGGGAACCATTATTTACATTGATTTTTCAATCATGTTTCATTTCAAACACTACGTCCATACATGGCAATGCCCAAACCTTTTCTCTTGTGTTAAACCATCATTGTACTAAAATCCCCCTTCACCCTTCACATGTACGAACCAAATTTGTACAGAAGGTATTTCTAGAACTACGTGGGCTTGATTCCCATCCTTATTTGATACGTAGGAATGTTCGAGGGTCCCTCGAATCCCACCCCAAGTCTTTGGGCCTAACCCCAAATTCCACTTTTAGTTCCCTGGCTGAAAAGTCCCTATGAAAACACACATTGTGTCTTTCTTATAATGGTTCACGCTCTACCACCCTATACTAAGATCTCTAATCCTTTTGTCCCACATGACGTTAAACTATAATTTAAGAACTACGTATGGGCTTGATTCCCATCCTTATGGGATACGTAGTGAAGTACAACATTTCAATTCAGGACGCAGCCACAACATGATTATGGTTAGAATTGATCTGTGTATCTCTGTATACATTGAACAATACCCATCTTTATGTGTCATAATCTTAACCTTAAATATTTTCAGATCTTCATAAACCCTTTTCATGACTTCTAGTCACAAAAATGTCAAACTTCTGAGAATTCTTTTGCTTGACTATGCAGCACGTTCCCATAGTCATCCTTGCATAAACAGTCTACATAATAGATTTTCAGCCAAAAGATACTTTATTTGACTATGCAGCCAATTCCCTTAGGTGGCCCTTCATAATTCAACCCCCTAACGGGTTTTTCGAATAGTGGTAACTTCATTCTTGGGAAGAATGCCTCTTTTGTCCTTATTTGTCTTAAATAACAGTATGTAAGGATCCACAAAAATAGTCATCCTTAACATATTTGTCCTATATCCTTTTTCATGATCTGAAATTATTCAAGTATATGGTTTATATTCTCCTTCCCTACGTTTGGGTCAGACCTTCGTAGGAGTAATATCCATCCAGTTCTTCGATAATCTTGTTTGGAAATATCTTTTCCATATTTCAAGTACCTCTTTTCATACAAGAAAACTCTATACTTTGGAAAATTTGAATCTCCATAAACATTCACTGGCTTTTGGCACTAAGAAATTAAATTTCTTAGAGTTCTTTTGCCTGACTATGCAGCACGTGCCCATATGCGGACTTGCATAAACAGTCTACATAAGATACTTGTTAGCCAAAAGCTACTATTTATTTAACTATGCATCCAATGCCCTTAGGTGGGCCTACATAATTCAACCACCTAATGGGTTTTTTAAATAATGGTAACTTCATTCTTAGGAACTACTTCTTCTAATTCCTTTTAGCTCTTTTTCATGTCATTCCTCAGATTCAAATATTCTTAAGTCATAGATTACATTTTTTCCCTTATACTTGAGTATGGTACAATGTTTTCAGATGAATTTTCAAGGAATTGAGTCGATTCTAATTCATTCGTTCAAAACTATTTTGACCTTAAACATTAGACTTTTTATGTCAGATGTGCATGACTTTAAACTGCCCGAAAAAGACAAGGGAGCTCTGAAAAAAAGTCATGTTCCAGCTCACTAAGCATACATTTTGTATGATTTAGGTAATATTGAGCAATTAAAAGATTAAAAGTTTATAGGGTTAGTTACATTAATCCTAGTAAAAATAAAACTATTATTACTAGGACCATTGTATTAGGTAAAATTTAAAGCAGGTAGTAAGAAAATGCGTGCACAAATGATTGAAGGTAAAAAAAAATTTTGTTGATGCACAAGAATTAGAAGGACATCCACAGATTGGAGTCTCTTCTCTTTTCCAAGGAATTAAAAAAGATTTTCAAAATAAGTCTTCAATTGATGAACTGCATCCCGAGATTTATCAGCAGCTACTTGAAGCTCATTCACCCGACCAACTTCACTCTTTTCAGCCCGATGGAGTGCTTTCTTGGCATCCACAATGGACTTCATACCATTCGTTTGAACTCCATCCATTGAATTATTGAGTTGGTCAAGTTCCCCAGTAACATCATCTAACTGTTGCTGAAGGTGCATCTTCTGGAAGACTTTTTCATTGATCTTATGCTTCTTCTCTTTCATCCTGGCAGCATAGTCAGCCTCAGCTCAGGATAAAACAGCCTCAAATTCGCCAATGTTGACTGACAGTTTCACCCTGGTCATATCTTCGCGACACTTTTGCTCCTGCTCTCTCATGAAGATGACTTGTTTCACCGCGGTATGGATTTCTTGATATCCAAAACCACCAAGACCTAGAATTGTGAATTGGGACGACAATCGAGGGATCTTCAATGATAGCACTTCTAAAGGTACCTCAGATATGATTTTCCATATATTATTCCATGCCTTACGTCATGAAAATCTGAGTGCTTTAAGCACCTCTGGGTCTGATCTAACATCATCATCATAGGGAGGCATGTAATATGGGATTAATGCACATAAGGAAGTTCCATGTTCTGCTTCTTCCCCCCTGACCCTGGTTGCTTCACCTTCTACGGCTGTTTGGGCAGAGGCTGAGGCCTCACCTCCAGATATAGCCACTATAGTTGACGGACCTGCATGATTAATTGAAAGCTTTGGTTAGCTTCAAAGGATAAAAAAAGAATTGATTGTCTTGCAAATTAAATACAATCACAAATATTGTTATCCCTTACTCGACGGTGGATCAGAAACCTGAGAAGACTTCTCCCCATTTTTCCAAGTCTCAACAGGATCTTCAAGATGGGTCTCAAGAGGGTTTACTGGTTTTAGATCTACTTGAGCTAATGTTTCTGCAATGGTAGCGTTGACATCAATGTCCACACCCTCTTCCGGAATTGGAAGTTCAACAGTTTCTATGGATGGAACTGCATATCATTTTCAGTCATGATTAGAAGTGTAAATTATAATAAAATTTACTGGGCGAAGGATAACACTCATGCCCAAGGTCTTCTAAATCACATGACAACTTAGCATGATCATAAAATTCTTTGAAAGACATGCCATGATTCATCATTTCATCCAATGATATTTCAGAATCCTGGTTAGTCTCACTCGTGGGAGCATTTTATGTGTCTTCTTGACGACTTACGTCCTGCAGCCCCTGACTCTGGACATCATATTCAGGTAAAATCACAGCATCAGTTGCATCAGTTGCAACAGTCACCAGAAGCTCTAATGCAGGAATTGAACCAGAAGTATCACAGAATGGAAGTCAATCCGTGTTGCAATCAACATTTTTTTGAAGCATTGTTGACTTACCAGAGACTTGTTCTTCTATTCTTGCAACTACAGCTGGAGGGATACTGGGAATAGATGCTATCTCTTCTCCAGGAGCATCCAAGTCATCTTGGATATGTGATTGTTCCACATCACCCTCTGTGGTCTTTGAAGGAGGATCAGTCCTTTCTCTCAGGGGTAAATTGAAGAATCCCCTGAAATCCCCAGAAATATGAGTAACCATGTGGTCATGGGTATAAACTCATGATTACCAGAAGGACTTAACGATGCTAATGAAGCGTTTATCTATGGACTTCCTCCTTCGTTGCCTTTGTTTATTTGGGTTTTTGGGAGTATCGGTAGTCTCCCTTATTGGCACTTGGATTGGTGAATGGAAGGCTATATCCAAGGCCTCATTCATGGCCTGCTGGCTTGGAGATATCTCACCCGGTTCGCGAGGAGAATCAGCAGTAGCCCCGATGGCAGTACCACCAGGGCTATACTGTGGCGAAGGAACCTCAGTTCCTTTCTTTTAAAGCTACAAGATGAAGAAGATAAATTACTTAAGTAACAATGCTTTGACTGGAATTAAGTTGCAAGGAAAATAAGGAAATAAAACTTACATCTTTAGGAGACACATATTCATGCCACTCCTCATCTCCAGAACCACTATCCCCCTTAGTGGCGCCACGATCAATCATTTCCTTCACCCGCCTGGTGACAGGAACAGACTCATCAGTGGCGTGTATGAGCATTTCCATCACTCTGATGTAAGCCCACACTTCATTGGGGTTATCCTCATATTGAAGATTTGTAGAAGCCATAAGATTCCCTATTCTAGGAAGTTGTAGGCCCTCACACAAATCCAGCCAGGCGATCTCAGTACCACAGCATAAACTCTGCCATAGCTGGACAAACTCTAGTCTTAGATATGAAGGCTGTGAGGAAGGTCCTACAATATTTGACTTAAATTTCTTCCCATATCCTGCAACTAAAGATAGAGAATAAGAAAATAAGACTTATTTCTTTATAAAGTAGCAGTGATTAAATTACTACAATGAAGTAACTCACCAGGTGTTGATGGAGTGGGTCTTTTAATTCTGGCCGGAGTATTATATCGGGCATGAAACCGCTTTGCCGCTGGTTGTGCCTCATCATCCCCATCATGGGAATCCGGTGAATTAGTTCTAGAGGAGGAGTCTGTCGAATCAACTTCAGGTGGGGAAGCATCACCTTCATGAAGAAGGGTTTCTTTCTCTGTAGTCCTCTTCCTTTTACCCACCTAATAAACTGGGAGATTCAATATCCCTTTGGGGTATGATGCTATCCGGTTTTCAGCATAATATGTAGTCAAATTATGTTCCTCTTTTTCAACTGGTAAATCAAATACTACCCCAGTCTTCTCCCTTGATGTCAGCAGCCATAGTTTCCGAGCAACCATCGAATGTTTCTCTAACCTGACATGTAATGGAGGAGATACAACAATCTGTTTCAGAAATTTGAATTGACGTGCAAATATATATGGAGCATAGGCCTCGCATATGATTTCTCCATCAATCCTAGAAACTAGCACACCATCCCTGCAAGCTATCATGTATGCCCTCAAATCCAAATGGGTTCTTCCATCATCAACAAACTGCCCGGTTGGCAGACTTCCATAGGGAAAGATGTTGAGTTCCTTAAACATTATCAACCTCACTTTCATGTCGTAGGCATTAACATCTAATGGAGAAAATTCCAGTGAATGCTTGCACTGACGGCCTGAATGAACTTCTAGGAATTTGTAATCCATTATGTGGATTTTAAGTCCTGAAGTGAGTGGTGATCCATCCCCATAAAACTGGGAATGGTCCCACTATTCTTAAAATAGATTTACCCATGAATACATGAAGTAAAGTCCTGTGAATATTTGCTAAAATGGGGGTAGCCAACCCAACCATTTTTCCCTCAGCCAACTTTTCTGTAATGATGAAGGTCCCTGGCCTGACGCCTCCCTTCAAATCCCTGACTCACAAGAGATAAACACTGATCCACATTGCCAAGAATCCCGCCAGACGAGTATTCTTTGGGATTCTTTGATTCACCTCATATCCCCACTTCTCAAACTCTCCTGCTTCTAGAGTTGGCCTAAATGTGCCAGGATCACCCCTCTTCTCAAGTTTGGGGCAGGTGGTAGGACGTTTGGGCCTCTTATCCGTGGATTTATTTTTCTTGGATCCTTTTTCTTTCAGCTCCTTCTCCTTTGTCCCCCTCTCTTTATTCTCAATAATAAATATATTCATCCATTCCTCCGGATGAATATCTTTTCTAGAATGAGTTAATGAGGTCTCTAAACTCTTGAGCATGTGGAAGATCGTAAATAATTCCCGAGCTAAAGCATGAGTTTTCTCTGAATCATTCCAAGTCACCATGGGAGGAATGAATTCATCATACATATCTCCCAAAATTGGATCCCCTGAGATCTTATGGACATCCCACAGACTGATGTCTAATTCTCCATGAGTCATATGGAAAGAATTAGTTGCTGGGCTCCAGTGGCTGAGTATCTCCGGCACAGAGTTATCATGTCTGTAAACATATGTTTGCCCAACCCAGACATCTCTGTATACCGCCACTCCTTTCAGATCCTCGACAAACTCTGCACAAGTTTGTTGCACCCAGTATGCCCACATCCAAGTTGTCTTTATGCCTCCCCTATGACGGAAGCCCCAACATTTCATCCAGCCTTTGGATTGATCCATCTGAGAATTTCAGAAGATTGAAGGATGAAAATGTGGTTGCAGCTCTGGTGTATGATCTTTCATATCTGGTGTGAAAGGGCTATGATGCATCATGTGGGCCTTCTCCACTATTCCATCATTTAGAAATAATCCTCCACATGAGATATTTGCTGACGAAAAGTTGGTGTAATTATGAAACCATGAAAATGGAAGATAGTTCTTTGCTTCTGGAATGGTGACTTATCGCAGATGACCATAGCCATAAAAAGGTAGATAAGTGCTCTGTGGGAAGTCACAATGATATTTCTTCAGATACATATCCAAATACGGAAGAGTAATATCTTTGACAATATAATAATCATGGCCAATGATGTTCATAATATTATCAATCCGCTTGCTAAACAGTTCATCAACTATTCCGGGTCTAAGAGCCATTGATTCTGCACAAAAGTTGAATAAATTAACTTTTAAGTAAGTTTATTTTTCATAAAATTTGAGAAATAATTTGAAAAAATGGCTAAGTAATTAAGGCACAAAAGTATGGATGTGTCACGGAAGTGTTAAATGTGTCGCGCAAGTTTCTGTCGCGCAAGTGTCACCGTGCAAGTCCTATTACCTTGACAGCAGTGCGGCGGCGAAGAAACAATGGAAAGAAGAGACTTGCGTGGTGAAGATGACTTGCACAGAGAGAGCTTGAGAATCCGGAATCAGATGCTATGCACGACCAATGACCGTGTATTTATAGGCCAGGCGGCCCATTTGCGCCCCTACACCCAGTGCGCTCCAGCCCTGCGCGATTCCAACCTGCGCGCCTAGTATTGCGTAACGAAAGACTTGCGCGCCGCCTTTCCTTGAGTTTTCTCGATTTCCTCAGAGTCAAATCTTCTATTCTCTCCAGATCCAACTCTAAGGGGGGGATTTTGTTGATGTTCCTTCCGTCACAGAGTCTAAAGATTGGAAAAGGGAAATGACATAGCACAAATTGATTCATCCTTTGAAGAAAATATCAAAAATCAACAGAGGGATGAACAGGGAGAACATTACCCATAGGGCGCGCAAGTTCCCTCATAGTCGTGCAAGTCCACTTGCGAGATGTCTAGTGGGCGCACAAGTGACTTGCGCGGCCTAAGTGATAACCACCCGGGATCTTTTTTTGCCTATAAATAGACCCTGTGGGGCCCCCATTTAGGAGAGGAATTTTTTTTCAGATACTCAGATTAATGCTCCTGGAGCCCTAGTCTCTTCTCAAAGCTTCTGAAACACTTCTAAGGGAATTTATTACCTAGAACGGATGATCTAAAGAGGGGGAGGAAGGCCTAAGTGTTGAAACTAATCAACACTTGCACACCTGAGTGGCCAGCCCTTAAGGGAAATGGCCACACTTGCGCGCCACCTTACTCCTTCAATAGAACTTACACGCCCCTCTTCTGGAAGAACCTTAAGAGGATTCTAAATGCTTTAACCAAGATTCGCTCAAGTATTTCCCTTCTGGATAACATTCGCTTAAGTACCCATGTGTCACACAGGTATACCTGCCCGACCAGGACTTGAACACCCACGCAGTACCTGCTCGCCTACCAGGACTTGTGCGCCCCTGCCTTTTTGGGTGCCCTTCTTGCCTATTTCACCCCTCTTAAGCCATTACACCTCTCCTATTCAAGATTTAGTATTAAAGACACTCTTCAAAGCAATTTATGGAATGATTTCTTGATTTGACTTCCTTATCTAAAAGGAATTATGTGGAATATCTCTCAAAACCTAGTGATTTACACATCTTTATGTCACTGAAGATTGAGATTTCATTCATTCAACCTCATCCTTTACGACGAGAGAACTCATTAACCTGGGCCTCCTTTTCAGGAGTAAGCCCCAACCATAATTTCATTAACCTGGTCCTCTTTTTCAAGAGTAAGCCCCAGTCCCCTAATTTGGGCATCCTCTTTAGGAGTAAGCCCCAACCATAATTCTCAAATCTGGGCATCCTCCTTAGGAGTAAGCCCCAAACCTTAATTCCCTTAACCTGGGACTCCTTTTCAAGAATAAGTCTCAGTCACAAATATGGACCTCCTTTTCAGGAGTAAGCCCCAACAATAATTTCAATAACCTGGGCCTCCTTTTCAGGAGTAAGCCCCAGTCCCCTAAATTGGGCATCCTCTTCAGGAGTAAGCCCCAACCATAATTCTCAAATCTGGTCATCCTCCTTAGGAGTAAGACCCAAACCTTAATTCCCTTAACTTGGTCCTCCTTTTTAGGAATAAGTCCCAGTCTCAAATATGGGAATCCTCTTCAGAAGTAAGCCCCAAGTCCCTTAAATTTTCAAGTCTCTTAACCTGGGCATCCTTTTCAGGAGTAAGCCCCGGTCATTATTTCTCTTAACCAGTCCTAATTTACTTTTTATCGGGGATTCCTTATCAGGAGTAAAACCCAATCATAAGTCCTCTCTTAATTTGGTCCTCCTTTTCAGGAGTAAGCCCCAAGTTAGAATATTCAAATCTCCATGAAGCACAAATACCTTTATGGACCCTGTTCCTAGATTTCTTCCCTGAAGTAAATCCTAATCTTCATTTATTAGGGTAGTCATACATACATAAGCCCCACATTATTTCTTATGATTGCATCTTTCATGGCACAATTGTCTGATTTTTACCAATAGATCTTGTTTCTCACACCGAGCATCACTCACGCGAGCTTAGAGTGTAAAAGTAATTATGACATCCTTCTTTGAGCCATCAATAATAAACATCATACTCTCTTACTCGAACTACGTTGGTTCTGATTCCTTTTCTAAAACAAAGGATACGTAGGTAGCCTATCTTCGGGTTTGATCCCAACTCTGAAATAATCTATGTCCTTCTGAATGACAATAAACTTCAAGTACCCCACTGAGTGGCTTTCAAACTAGAATGGTCATTATAATGACCAATAGACTTCTATATAAATGTGTCGAAGGATACCATTGACCACGAATCTCTAATAAATACAGATGATTCTCTATCAATGAAGAACCTCGAATACATATAAAGGATTCTTTAAATTTCATACATATTTAATCATTGATTGTCAAATATGAAGGAAAACACATTTTATACTTGGTAATGTAATAAGGATTCATGATCGTAACTTAAATCTATAAAGAGAGTCCCAGAGTAGAGAATAATTCCCCTAAAAAAGGTGTGATGAGTCCGACCTCCCATCCTCTCGACCATTGCAAATTTCTAAGCCTAATCAGTCTACAAACTAATGAGCACCTACCTTTGGAAAGTAGGTCCAAATGGATGTGGAATCATTGGATGTTTCTGGTTCTACGAACAAACCCGTTAGAAACTGATCGGAATGTTTGAACCTTCCATCAAGTAGGTCATCCTGAAATTCCGAGGGGAAACAACATGAAATTAATAAAAAGATTCAACTCCGTTCATTCCTTCTTGGAGAACTGGTGATGGCTCTCAGAACCCCATTGATATCTGGTAAGAAGCACTAAAAATTGGAACCCAAGCCAGAAGGAAATTACATAATACATAAGGTCTATCATAATAGAGCCTATTTTCTGGCCACCATGGATGGGGAGCATGTCACACCACTCACCAATGCAAGATTTATCGAGAAATAATTTTCATATCTGTCAACAATAGGGTGTCCACATTGGTGTCAGTCACATATTTCGTCCCTACAACATGAAGTTAAAGTACATGGAATATCTAGTCTTGGTAGTAGTACATTAAATTGTGCAACATACATCATCCTGACCTCATGATTTTAAACAATATGGAGATCATCCTTGACACAAGATGTTAAACTGCATGGTTCTTCTAGAACTACGTATGGATTGATTCCTATCACCGCATGATAAGTAGTGATTCCTAAACATTTATTCTTGGTCCCATCCATAGAATAATTTTTTATTTTACGTCGGGTGATCCAATGTCCTTACCACATGATATAAAACTACACAGATCAAGAGTTTCCCACTTCACAATGGGTGAACCAATGTCCTTAATACATGAAACAAAACTACATGAATCTGTGCAGTCCATCGCCATTCACATTGAATCACCTACATCCTTTCCACATGAGTTTAAACTACATGGTTCTTATAGAACTACATATGGATTGATTCTTGTTTCCAATGAAATACATAGGGATGCCTCGATCCTATATCTTGGTCCAACCACAACATTATAAAAACTTCCCTAGTTGTACCCCTCTTCTGTCTTTTCATTGTAGAGATACCTATGTCATTCTTTGTTTCTCACACCAAGATATCTCTCATGAGCATAAAAATTATGATAGGGAATTACCCTCAAAAGAAAGGCATAGTGGTACACAACAGGTCCATTATAGTTCTAAATTCAAGAACATAAAAGGAATACCTGTTGGGTCGTAGAGGATGGCAAGAGGGGGGGTGAATTGCCTTTTCAAAAATAATTAACAATTTAAAACAATTATCAATACAGCGGAAATAAAAAAGGCAAGACACAATTTGATAACGAAGTTTGGCTTAATTCCCAAGCCAACGTCTCCACTCCCAACAAGAACCGTTGAGAGATTTATACGTCATCTTGCTTTTTAATGGTTGTAGCAAGAAACCCACTACCCGTTTTAAGGTAGGCTAGAACACCTTCGTACAACTTGCTTTTTTATTATGCTTGTAGAAAGAAACCCAATTGAAAGAAAGAATGGAAATGAGAGGTTTGTTTTAATCCAAACCCAATGAAGAACTAAACAAATAAAATAATACAAACACACGGAATCCTTGAGTGCAAAAAGTGTGAGAGCAGCTGATGGAGAGGGAGCTCAAGCTTCAAGGATGGCAATGGATCACAAGAGGCCTTGGAGATTTGTCGTTAGAGCGTCAAGACTTCAAAATATAATTCCATTGTGTTCCCGGCATCCATGGTTTTTTATTTATAGGAGAAATACCCATAAACACTTCAATATGGCCGTTGGAGGGCTTCCGGAGCCGTTGGGGGTCAAAAGTACATGTCTGGTCAAAGCCCAACGGCTAGTTTGACTGGGCGCATCGGCTGGCCGGTGGTGTCTCACCAGCTGGCCGGTGGTCCACCGGTTGGTCGGTGCTGAGCTCCCGGCTGGCCGGTGTTCCAGACAGAGCAGGCTTTCTGTCAGGGTTCCACCGGCTGGCCGGTGGTCATCCACCGGTTGGCCGGTGGCACCAGGCAGTGGGCAAGCCTACTGACTGGGTCCTCCGGCTGGTCGGTGGGCAAGAACCGGTTGGCCGGTGCCCATACCGGCTGGCCGGTGCGCTAGCACCGGCTGACCGATGGCTCTGGCAGAAAGCAATGCTTCTGCCAGAGACCACCGGCTGGCCGGTGGACTCAGAGAGTCCACTATCAGCCTTCTTGGGCCAACTCCTGGGCAACCTTTTTCCTAGCATCAAAACACTTGAAAACAAGTTAGAACACGATGAGAGTGATTGTGATCATTAAAATCCAAGAGAGAGGGGTACAACAATCTCCCCATATTTTGATGATCACAATCACAAAAGAGAAAGCTTTAAAAAGGATATGCCAATTGAAAACATAAATAAACAATTTTGGACATGAAAATATATTAGAGATCATTTAAAAAAAAAATTAAGAGATGTACCATGTATTGAAAGTGATCTTAATCTAAAGAGAATGATTCATTTTGAAATTGTAACCGTAGGTCATTTTTTTTAAGGAACAAAATCAATAACATGCCGGTTTAAAAAAAATTGAACTTTTAAAAAGGGCACTTTAATCAATTGAAATATGAAACTAGTAAACAGAGAAATTTCTCCCCCTTTGGGATTATCAAAATAGGAGGAAAAAAATAAAAGAAATGAGAAGAAATTAGATAAACAAAAAAAAAGGTAAGCAATGACAACAAAAAAATTGAATAAAATATAAAAGAGTTAAATTTTTAATAGTGCTCATTGACGAATCATTCCTAACTCCCCCTTAATAAAATCAAGACGTTCAACCGGGAGCGGTTTGGTAAAAATATCAGCTAATTGGAAATCAGTAGAAATGAAGTCCAAAGTGATATCCCATTTTTGAAAATGGTCACGAAGGAAATGATTCATTAAGTCTATATGATTTGTTCTAGATTTTTGTATTGGATTCTTAGAAATACTAATGGCACTAGTTTTGTTACACCGAATAGGGACATGATCGTAGGAAAGTCCATAATCCAAGAGAGTGTGTTGCATCCAAATAATTTGGGCACAACAATTCCCAGTGGCTACGTACTCGGCCTCGGCAGTAGAAAGATCAACACAGTTTTGCTTTTTTCTACTCCACGATACAAGGGACTTGCCTAGCAGATGACAGGTTCCACTAGTACTCTTTCAATCTAATTGACATCCACCAAAATCAGTATCCGAATATGAAGAAAGTTCGAAAGAAGTATTAGAAGGATAAAATAAACTAATGTTTTTGGATCCTCTTAAATACCTAAAAATCCTTTTGACCGATTTAAAATGAGATTCTTTGGGATTGGCTTGAAAATGAGCACAATGGCAAACACTGAACATGATGTTAGGACGGGTCGTAGTTAGGTAAAGTAGACTCCCGATCATACTCCTATAAAGCTTGTTATCAACCGGTTTCCTGACTTCATCTAACGTAAGCTTACAGGAAGTACTCATGGGGGTACTAATTTCCTTTACTTGATCCATACCAAAATGACTTAAGAGCTCATTTTTTTATTTGCCTTGGCTTAGAAAAATACCTTTTGAATTTTGAAAGATTTGAAAACCAAGAAAAAATTTCAATTCCCCCATAAATCTCATTTCAAATTCTTTTCTCATTAAATCTGAAAAATCAGTACAAAGTGATTCTTTGGTAGAACCAAAGATAACGTCATCGACGTAGATTTGGACGATTAATAGATCTTTTGAAGTGTGTTTTAAAAAGAGGGTACAATCATCTTGACCCATTTTAAAATCATTTTCTAAAAGGAATTTTGTTAACCGCTCGTACCAAGCCTGAGGGGCTTGCTTTAAGCCATATAGAGCCTTGGTTAATTTAAAAACATTATTTGGAAATTTTGGATCTTCAAAACCGGGAGGTTGTTCAACAAAGATTTTTTCTGAAATAAAACCATTTAAACATGCGCTTTTAACATCCATTTGAAAAAGTTTGAAATTTAAGTGGGCGGCGAAAGCCAACAAGATCCTAATGGATTCCAATCTAGAAACGGGCGCAAAGGTTTCACCATAATCAAATCCTTCTTCTTGATTATAGCCCTTATCTACTAGGCGAGCCTTGTTCTGGGTTATATTTCCTTGATCATCAAGTTTTTTCCTAAAAACCCATTTAGTGCCAATAATTGGATGATCATTGGGTCTTTCAACAAGAGTCCAAACATCATTTCTAGAGAATTGATTTAGTTCATCTTGCATTGCAAGAACCCAATTCTCATCATTAATGGCATCATTAATGGTTTGAGGCTCTAGGTGAGAAATGAAGGCTTGATGTTCAACCTCGTTGAGGATTGATCTTATAGTTTGAGTATCGGCTTGAAGATCACCTATAACATTTTCTAATGGATGGTCTCTAGAAGGTTTCCAAACCTTAGGCAAGGTGGAAGGCAAAGAAGGTGAAGAAGGTTCATGATCATCATCCTCCTTGACAGGAGAAGTGGAATCATTTAATTCAAGTTTATCAAGATTATCTTCAACATCATCAATGACCGGATGGGGTTTTGGAATATTTTCATCAAACTTGACATGAGATGATTCTTCGATGGTTTTTGAACGTTTGTTGAAGACACTATAGGATTTTCTTGAGTTGGAGTACCCAAGAAAAATACCTTCATCGGATTTGACATCAAATTTCCCAAGGTTATCTTTTGTGTTAAGGATAAAGCATTTACAACCAAACACTTTAAAATAACCAACTTTGGGCAATTTTCCTTTCCAAAGTTCATAGGGGGTTTTCTTAATAAGGGGTCTTACAAGGACTCTATTGATGGTATAAAAAGAGTGTTAACTGCCTCGGCCCAGAAAAATTGAGGGAGGTTGAATTCACTAAGAAGGGTTTGAGCAATTTCTTGGAGAGTTCGGTTTCTCCTTTCAACCACTCCATTTTGTTGTGGAGTCCTAGGGGAAAGAGAAGGTGTGATTGTATCCTTGAGAGGAACACAATTCATCGAATTCTTTGTTCTCGAATTCACCTCCATGGTCACTACGGAGTGATATAATTTTATATCCTTTTTCATTTTCTACTTTCCTATAGAATTTCAAAAAGGTTCTACAAGCATCATTTTTATGAGCTAAAAAGAAAACCCAAGTGAAACGAGAAAAGTCATCTACTAGGACAAAGGTATAGGATTTTCCACCTAGACTTGCTACAGGGGTAGGATCAAAAAGATCAAGATGTAGGAGCTCAAGAGATTTTGAAGTGGACACTTCCTTCTTAGATTTGAAAGAAGACTTGTGTTGCTTGCCAAGTTGGCATGGCTCACAAATCAAATCTTTCTTAAACTTAAGTTTAGGAAGGTCACAGATGAGCTTGTTCTTATTAAGCTTTAGAAGTGAATGAGAGCTACAATGCCCAAACCTTCTATGCCAAAGCCAAGACTCATTGTCAAGAGCACTTAAACATTTAACATTTTGGCTAGCTAAAGACTTTAAATCAATAATGTAAACATTTTGAAAACGGGAAGTAGAAAATATCAATTTGTTTTGAAAATCAAACACATTGCATAAATCATTTTGAAAATTCACCGAAAAACCACTATCACAAAGTTTAATAATGCTAATTAGATTATGTTTTAAACCATTAACAAATAAAACATATTTAATTAAAGAGGTGCTACCAAATCTAATGGTACCTATTCCGACGATCTTGCTTTTTGAATTGTCACTGAAGGTGACGTATCCTCCATCGAATTCTTCAAGGGAGTTGAACTCGGAGGGATCACCACACATGTGCCTCGATCATCCGCTGTCGATACACCACGAGCCTTTCTAAGTCCTACTTCTTTGGCTTTTATCCTACAAAATAAAGAGAGAATAGATTTTGGTACCCATATAAGTTTGGGTCCAGAAAGATTAGCTAAAAGAGACTTTTGAACCCATATTTTTCTAGCGGGTTGCCATCTAAAATACTCATCCGAGTAGGTAATGGTTTTGGGGCTTCCATACATTGCATTTTTACAATCACATTCATAAATCATGTGCCCGGTCTTTTTACAATAATTACAAAATTTATATTGAGAGCTCCCCCTTACAAAAGTAGTGGGTGCTCTAGAAGAAGTGGCTTGTTTGTTAAAGCCAAGTCCATGTGTTGTTCTAGCTGAACGCTGAGAACCTAGTAATTTGGTCAAATTTTGTTCACCTTGGGTGAACTTGGCAAGAGACTCCCTTAGATCATTAATGGTTGAATTCAAAGAATCAACATTTGGAATATCTTGGATCTTAAGGGTAAGTTCCTCATTCTTTTTGAGAAGTTGTTTTTTTCAGAAATGAGAATTTTCTTTTTCTTTTTCAAAGCCATAAATTTAGAGTTAAGTTCGTGAAAACCTTCCTCTAATTGATCTCTCGCATTTTGAAGATCTTCATAGGACATGTCATTATTGAAAGAGGAAGATGAGGAAGATGACTCGGAAGAAGATACCTCATCAAATTCCATTAGGCATTTTTCACCTTCATCGCTTGAGTCGCTTGAAGACATGGAGTCATCACTTGCACTCCATGTGGATGCTTTGAAAGCCTTATTGTTTTTCTTTTCTTTTACCCTTTTCTTGAAAACAGAGCACTCCGGTTTGATGTGGCCTTTCTTTCCAAATTCAAAGCATGTAACTTCATTCTCCGCTTTGGGCTCTTCCTTTCGTGCCCTTTGAAAGGTTTTCTTTTTCTTCCTGAATTTGCTCATTTTTCGTGCTAGTTGAGCAATCTCGGATTCGCTATCAGCGGAGGAGCTTTATTCCTTTGCTTTGAAAGCAATGTTCTTTTTCTCCTTGAAGGTTTTACCTTCTTTATCGGCTTGCCTCTTCATGGTGATCTCGTAGGTCATGAGTGATCCAATGAGCTCTTCAACCGGCATTTTCTTGACATCTTTTTCTTCTTGAATTGCGGTCACCTTTGGTGCCCATGAGCTTGGAAGGACCCAAAGAATCTTCTTGACCATCATTTCTGCAGAAACATCCTCACCAAGAGATTTTCTTCCATTGCAAACGTCAGTAAAACGAGTAAACATTTCAGTAATTGATTTGTGTGGGTGCATGGTGAAACTTTCAAAATCTTGGCGATACATGTCTAATCTAGTGTCTTTGACTTTGTTAGTGCCCTCATGGGTTACTTCTAAAAGTTTCCAAATTTCATAAGAAGAGGAGCAAGTAGAAACACGGTTGAATTCATTACGGTCTAGCCCACAATGAAGAGCATTCATGGCTTTGCCATCAAGCTCAAAATTGGAAATGTCTTCGGGGGTCCATTTGGACTTATCCTTGTTAGATAAAGTATAGCCTTGCATTACAATCCTATAGATAGGATAACCAATGCTTCTAAGAAAAGTAATAATGCGAGTTTTCCAATAAGTGTAATTGGTTCCATCAAAGAATGGAGCCCGAGTCATAGAATACCCTTCGGGAGCATGCGAGGAATTAGCCATCACTAAGGATCTTAAGTTTTTAACCGGTTAAGGTATTACACAAACGCTTCCTTTGATACCAAATGTTGGGTCGTAGAGGATGGAAAGAGGGGGGGTGAATTGCCTTTTCAAAAATAATTAACAATTTAAAACAATTATCAATGCAGCGGAAATAAAAAAGGCAAGACACTATTTGATAACGAAGTTCGGCTTAATTCCCAAGCCTACGTCTCCGCTCCCAACAAGAACCGTTGAGAGATTTATACGTCAGCTTTCTTTTTAAGGTTTGTAGCAAGAAACCCACTTTCCGTTTTAAGGTAGGCTAGAACACCTTCGTACAGCTTGCTTTTTTATTATAGTTGTAGCAAGAAACCCAATTGAAAGAAAGAATGGAAATGAGAGGTTTGTTTTAATCCAAACCCAATGGAGAACTAAACAAATAAAATAATACAAACACACGGAAGCCTTGAGCGCCAAAAGTGTGAGAGCAGCTGATGGAGAGGGATCTCAAGCTTCAAGGATGGCAATGGATCACAAGAGGCCTTGGAGATTTGTCGTTAGAGCGTCAAGACTTCAAAATATAATTCCATTGTGTTCCCGGCATCCATGGTTTCTTATTTATAGGATAAATACCCATAAACACTTCAATATGGCCGTTGGAGGGATTCCGGAGCCGTTGGGGGTCAAAAGTACAAGTCTGGTCAAAGTCCAACGGCTAGTTTGACTGGGCACACCGGCTGGCCGGTGGTGTCTCACCAGCTGGCCGGTGGTCCACCGGCTGGCCGATGCTGAGCTCCCAGCTGGCCGGTAGTCCAGACAGAGCATGCTTTCTGTCTGGGTTCCACCGGCTGGCCGGTTGTCATCCACCGGTTGGCCGGTGGCACCAGGCAGTGGGCAAGCCTACTGCCTGGGTCCTCCGGCTGGCCGATGGGCAAGAACCGGTTGGCCGGTGCCCATACCGGCTGGCCGGTGTGCAAGCACCGGCTGACCGCTGGCTCTGGCAGAAAGCAATGCTTCTGCCAGAGACCACCGGCTGGCCGGTGGGAATCCACCGATTGGCCGGTGGACTCAGAAAGTCCACTATCAGCCTTCTTGGGCAAACTCCTGGGCAACCTTTTTCCTAGCATCCCCGCTCCCAACAAGAACCATTGTGAGATTTATACGTCAACTTGCTTTTTAATGGTTGTAGCAAGAAACCCACTAGCCGTTTTAAGGTAGGCTAGAACACCTTCGTACAGCTTGCTTTTTTATTATGGTTGTAGCAAGAAACCGAATTGAAAGAAAGAATGGAAATGAGAGGTTTGTTTTAATCCAAACCCAATGAAGAACTAAACAATTAAAATAATACAAACACACAGAAGCCTTGAGCGCCAAAAGTGTGAGAGCAGCTGATGGAGAGGGAGCTCAAGCTTCAAGGATGGAAATGGATCACAAGAGGACTTGGATATTTGTCGTCAGAGAGTCAAGACTTCAAAATATAATTCCATTGTGTTCCCGGCATCCATGGTTTTTTATTTATAGGAGAAATACCCATAAACACTTCAATATGGCCGTTGGAGGGCTTCTGGAGCCATTGGGGGTCAAAAGTACAAGTCTGGTCAAAGCCCAACGGCTAGTTTGACTGGGCACACCGGCTAGCCGGTGCTGAGCTCCCGGCTGGCCGGTGGTCCAGATAGAGCAGGCTTTCTGTCTGGGTTCCACCGGCTGGCTAGTGGTCATCCGCCGGTTGGCCGGTGGCACCAGGCAGTGGGCAAGCCTACTGCCTGGGTCCTCCGGCTGGCCGGTGGGCAAGAACCGGTTGGCCGGTGCCCATACCGGCTGGCCAGTGCGCTAGCACCGGCTGACCGCTGGCTCTGGCAGAAAGCAATGCTTCTCCCAGAGACCACCGGCTGGCCGGTGGGAATCCACCGGTTGGCCGGTGGACTCAGAGAGTCCACTATAAGCCTTCTTGGGCCAACTCCTGTGAAACCTTTTTCCTAGCATCAAAACACTTGAAAACAAGTTAGAACACGGTGAGAGTGATTGTTATCATTAAAATCCAAGAGAGAGGGGTACAACAATACCTTAAGTCCTCACCGGATGATGTTAAACTTTACGGTAGATGTCCTTTTCGCATGACGTTAAACTGCACGATTCTCTAAGAACTATGTGTGGTTTGATTCTCATCCTCATGAGATACGTAGTCATGCACATACTTCAACTATTGGGCCCAACTGAAATATTCCCACCAATCCACATTGGCCCACATTTTTCCTCTTTTCGTGATGTCAAAATATATTGAATGTCATAAAATACATGTGGATTGATTATTATCTTCATGAGATACATAGTAATGCCTGGATCTCCAATACTAGGCCTAGCCACAATAGTCAATGGAAATAATTACCACATCTACATATGGGTCAGACCTGTGTAGAGTATTCCCCATTCAAGAACTACATGCGTCTTGATTCTCATCTTTATAAGAAACGTAGTCACACCCAAGCCTCCATATTTGGATCCAGCTGCAACATTTCCATATTTTCACATCTATTCCCACATATTTACTGCAAGATGTTAAACTTCCTGGAAGTACGTCCTTACAACATGGTGTTAAACTTCATGGAAGTACACCCTTACAAAATGACATTAAACTACATGGAAATACATTCATACCGAATGATGTTAAACTAAATGGAAGTATATCCTTACCACATGTCATTAAACTAAATGGAATTACATCCTTACCTCATGATGTTAATCTTTAAGGAAGTATGTCTATACCACTTGACATTAAATTGAACAGAAGTACATCCTTACCACATGATATTATGATGCATGTAAGTATGTACTTATCTCATGATAATAAAATGTATGGATGTAAATCCTTACTGTATAATGATAAACTGCATAAAAAATGTCCTTACCACAAGACATTAAACTAAAAAAAGAATTTCCCCAGTATATGACAATAAACCATGTAGATTGTCTCCACATTTCATTCCTTATCAAAGGACCATAAGAGACTTACCTCGGTCGACCAGAGTATGGGGTGCTCCCACCATTTTTTGACAGTGCTTCAAATCCATATACCAACTTCTTGTATTGAGAATATTAGGTCTACATAACCTTTCATGGCCCTTGGAAAGGATATCCAGCTTCAAGGGCCCTTTTCCTAACTATGCATACATGCCCATGGCTCCTGCATATGTGCCTATGGATGTCAAACAAATGCATCACCCTGAAAAATGATATTCCAATTCTCGTGATCCCTGACACCATTGCGGCTGCACTCAACACCTTAGTGTGTCTGAAAAACTCCTGGTATGACTGTACCATATCATTTCTCATGATTTGAGGAACTCAAGCCATGATTTACATCATTTTCACCACCCATCTAGAATGATGTTGGATTACTCTTGACCCTAGATATCCTAATTTGTATCTGTTGTATCATCCTCCATATTAGGTCCATGTGAGTCATTAAACTAAACTATTTTTGATTTGGTTAAAGCTGTACGACCTCATACTCTAGCACATAATGGTCCAAATTGCAAGACCTTAACTTAAAAATGAAATAGAAACAAGACTTTTCTGGCCAAAAACCTGCAAATGGAAACCTGAGAAAAAGTTGATCCTCTTCCCACTAAACTGATCATTCTTAGAGTTTAGAAAAAAAATTAGGTTGTAAACATATAAGGTATAAATATCATAAGTTCTATTTTTTATCTCTAGTAAAAGTAAATCTATGCTCGTTGGACCCACTAGTCTAATAAAAAGTTAGGGGAATGTTTTCCACATCTCCCTGCCATGAGAATATATTTGTTAGGCAGTGTAAAATATTTTAGGGTAATCGAACCCTCCTTAGATTTTACACCTTCTATAGATCACACTTCCTGAGTTGGGGTGTCTTAAATCATCATAATATTCCATGTCACTTGGAAATGATATTTGGCTTTAAGGGCCCTTTTCTTGAATATGCATACATGCCCATGGATCTTATATATACCCCTATAGTCAGTCATCAAATGTGTCACTCTAAAAAATGGACATTCTATGCCTCATGAGCCCTAACATCATCACAAAAACACTCAACACATCAGCATTTCTGAACCACTCCCTGTATGAATGTCTTAACCTTTCTCCAGAATCAAGCACTTCAGTTCATGATTTAAAATCCCCACAAAAAACTATCCAAGAAGATTTGATATCCTTGACATTATGTCTCTATGTTTTGTACCTTTCCTCAATGTCAAAATGTGGCACTCCATTATCAAACGTTTGGTAGCCCACACCTTGTGATTTAAAGCCATAAGGTGTAGGGATTGAGCTTCACATTGAGAGATAAATTTCCCTAGGGTGCCATAACCCTTCCTTGATATCCTTATTTCCATACCCAACTTCATCATTTGGATGTTTGAGTATTTAAAAAACATTCATAGACCTCGAAAAGGCATGGAGATCATCTTTCGCTTGGAATGATTCTGATGCACAAGGGCCTTAACCCACTAACTAAAGGCATCTACTTCTTGTAAAAAAGGATCTTCAACCCTTGTGAGAATTTTCAACACCACAGTGGAACCTAGAATTTCAGAATATCATGGGATATACCCGACATGTCTCCACCATCCCATATCCACAAACTCAAAATTTCAGGTTATGATTTAAATCATCCATACTCAAACTACCCAGCTGGGCCCAGTATCCCTATTATTTCATTCTCACCAATATTACCTCTATAAATCTTTAATATCCCTTAGAAAGGATTCTCGGGTTCAATAGACCCTTTTCTTGATTATGAATACCTACCCATGGAATTTGAATATGTTTCTATGGCCATCAACCAAATACATCACTCTGAAAAAGGAAGTTTTGACCCTCATGATCCTCAGCAACACCACAACAGAACCCAACACCTCAGAGTGTTTTAGGTCATTCCTAGCAGGTCTTCACCATATCCCATGACCATACAGAAGGTCTGAGCTAAAATACCTTAAAATAAAGCAATAGAAGGTCTGAGCTAAAAGACTGTAAACTAAATCAGCAGAAGGTACAAACTAAATGACCCTAAACTAAAGTACCACATGGTCCAAGATAAAAAAACCTAAACTAAATCAATGGAAAGTACGATCTAAAATATCCTCAACTAAATAAAAACAAGGTCTGAGATAAAGGACCCTAAACCAAAGTAATAGAAGGTTTGAGCTAAAACAGCCTAAACTAAAGCAATAGAAGGTCCAAGCTAAAAGCCTCTCAACTAAAGAAAAAGAACGTCCTAGCTAAAAGACCCTAAACTAAAGAAACAAAAGCTATGAGCTAAAAGACCCTAAACTAAAGAAACATAAGTTCCAAGCTAAAAGAACCTAAACTAAAGAAATAGAAGTTCCAAGATGAAATACCCTAAACTAAAGAAAAATAAGGTCCAAGATAAAATACCCTAAACTAAAACAAGAGAGGGTCTGAGATAAAAGACCCTAAACATATGAAATATAATGTTTGAGCTAAAATACACTAAACTAAAGAAATATAATGTCTGATCTAAAAGAACATAAACTAAAGAAATAGAAGTCATAAGCTAAAATACATTTAACTAAAGCAATAGAAGGTCCGAGATAAAAGACCTTAAACTAAAGAAACAGAAGGTCCGAGCTAAAATACCCTAAACTAATATAGTAGAAGGTTCAATTTAAAAGACCCTAAACTAAATTAATAGAAGGTTTGAGCTAAAAGACCCTAAAATAAAGTAGCCGATGGTCTGAGATAAAATACCCAAAACTGAAGCAACTGAAGGTATGAGATAAAAGACCCTAAACTAAAGTAGTATAAGGTCTATGATAAAATAATCTAAAATAAATCAATAGATGGTATGAGATAAAATACTGTAAACTAATGTAATAGAAGGTCCGAGCTAAAATACCCTAAACTAAATCAATAAAAGATCTAAGCAAAAAGACCATACACAAAAGAAAATTAGGTCCAAGTTAAAATACCATAAACTAAAGCATGATAACAATTCAGTATTTAGGTGCATTTAAGGATAGAAAAATGATCTTGACATAAGTGAGCGGCACTAACCAAACCTATCAACTTCAAAAAAAGGGACAAATCATTCCCCCTTTAGGGAATATCTCTCGTTCGAGTGATCCCTTTGAAAAAAAAGTGGTTTAAACATAGCTAGAATAGATTATCAGTAAATAATCTCATGATGATAGGAATTCATAGGCATTGCTTAGAGTAAATCTGTTAAAATTTAAATATTCAATTCAAGGAATTCATGTTCACTCAATTTAAAGTAATAGGTCGGTATGGATGGAAATTTAAAAAATAACAGAGGAGAAAGATATAACATCATGAGGAAACAAAAAATAAATAATATTATAGAAATATTAGAAAAATTCATCCATTCACATTATAAAAGGAAGGGAGGAATATACACATTTCAGAGTCTCTCTAAGGCTCTATAAAGAAAATGTGTGTGCAATACAAAAAGTGAGTCAAGAAAAAATATGGTTGGCAGTGATATAAGATCATCAAGATTTAGATGAGAGGCATCAATTGAGTGTTGGAGTTTCACTCTCCCCGCTTCTTCCGATTTTCCCTAGGACAGAGAGCTTTGACAAGGGTGTTCAATTATTCAACCCTCCTCTGAGAAATGGACAATGAGGGTTATGAGGCTAAAAGGATAGAACCAGGATAAGAAATCATCTCTTTATACCTCCTCACCTACGCAGTCCAAACATCAAACTGTGCTTGAAATTTAGATAGTAACTGGCAAACTTATTCCATCACATCCACCGTCTCCCTCATTTGTTCAGAAAGGAAATCCTCACTCAGTAGATTGTGTAGATTATTGTCATTCATGGAAATGTATTTTTGAGCCAAGATTATTTTCTATATAATCTCATTCAATAGATGTCGATCAAATCCATCTACCTCTAGGTCATGGAATAACTGATGAAGACACTCTCCTTGGTTGTAGAATATTTCTAAGGGGGTCTCAATAATCAATATGAGAATGCATTCCCATATCATATTATGATGTGATTGAGACTCAATATCCAATGTGTTAGGTGAAATAGACGGATGAATAACCAGGTGAATTAATTCAGAAATAGGAGAATAATCCCCATGTGCCTCTCTCTCAACAAGTATATAGCCTATAGCCTATGTTGGAGGACTAAACTACTCAACAGAATCTGAACCGCTATCCAAATGACCATCATCAGAGAAATTCCACTTCCATGACACCTTTCCAAGGTCTTCAATAAAATCCATTGAGGCCATAGATAAAGGAGTTGGTATTGCAAGAGGCATGTCCACATGAAGGATCAACTGACCTAACACACCATTAGGATAAGCTATCACCCAAGCCTGGGCATAATCCAGGGTAAGGAAAATAGAATCATCAGTCTGTGGAAGTATGATATCAACTCAATTATCTTAATATGAAAAAATCTTCCAAATTTGACGAATGACTACAAAGTTTTGTTCCCATCACATGTTGGTCAAAGGAATGGGATAAACTCTCTGAATGAAACTAAACTATTGAGAAAATCAGTACGGTGTGTATGGATCAAATATGACTAGCTCGTCCACCCTATCTATGAGAAACCCATCTCGAAGAGAGATCATATAAGATATTTAATAAAGGTAACTACTTACATAATAAATAATTGAACCATCTGGTGCACCTAAATTATCAAATTAAGATCTATTCGATTGATACAGTTCACTTTTGACCTAAGTGGGGCTTAGAGACATATCCCCAACCCCAGAAATGATTAATAATATAGTATGGTATATGGGATGCATGATCTTAGAATCATTATAGTACTCATAACAATGGATGTGTTCCACTTTCTAGCCAAATAGGAAATGGAGTGGACCAATGATCCTGTAAGGGGTATTACCTTATTGAATGTGGAAAAAATTGTGATAAATGTGTGTATGGACTGGTACTACCATGTTAAGCCACCACCCTTCTGTAAGCCACACCACCATCACCAATGTGCCTCTATAGATTCCTGAATGTGTGTCCCTAGTAGGTAAAAACCACATATTTATGAAAATGTCTAGAAATCCTGCCAACATAAGGTCTTAGGAAACTTCTGGGTTCACCTGATATCCCCATGAAGTGTAGTCCCCAGCTTCCAGAATTTTCCAATATGAGCCAGCATTGTCATGGAATTTATGATAAGGGAATCGATGGGGATGAATAACAGTTGGTATAGCTCCCCTTCCACAAAGAAAATGTTGACCTAGTTTATGAAGGAAATAATCAAGTGAACTGTTAGCTCTCTCTCTAATTTCTTCTTAATAATAACAAGCATCTCCCTTTCAAAAACCGAAGTGTGTAGAGGATAATCTCAGACATCCGAAACAAGAAGGAATTCATCACACATCTCTCCAATTGGAGGAATACCACCCAATTGATGGATTTCCTATAATCTGATACCCACCTCACCATGAGGAAGATGGAATGTGTTGGTCCTAAGACACCAATGAATAATCGTTTCTCAGAGAAGGTCAGGATGGTGGTAAATGATAAATTGAGAGTTCCAAATGAATTTGAAAAGATGAAACCTATATATATCATCAAAAAACAACAAATAGCTCTGCCTCACCCTAAATGTCCATGCTTATTTTTCATAAAAATTGTTTCCAAGATAGAGATCCCATTTCAAGTACCATCCACCATTGGGAGTATCTAGAGAAGAGGCGATTATACTAAAATATATTTAGGAAATAGGTTTTTTGTTGAATTCATGACCATCCAGACTCATAGGAGAGTTAGCCAGTAGATAATTCAAACCCTGGGATTAAGCTGTAACCAACTGAACATCCTCAGTAATTGTTGAATGAACGCAATTGGAGGAACTAGACACCCAGTGAGATGGTAGATTGAAATCTGTGGGAGGTATAGAAATTTCATCTAGAAGACTGAACCCTTACAGATGAATTTGATGAGGTATGAGATAATCTCGAATGTTGGATGGAAGGAACCTCCTCAGGGTCTCGTTATCAGTGTTTATATGGTATCGGGGATTATCATTGTGATTCCTGTTGATCATGGCTCTTTAGTTTTCCACAGCTGAAGAACCCTAACATGAACCAGAAGCCATCTGAAAATAAGTAAGTAGTATATTCTAGAAAAATAAAACATAAAATCTTGTCAATAATAGAGGCATGAAAGTTTCTATGGTTTCATTCTCATGAAATGAATCACTAAGGGATTTGTGAACCACGTAAGAAGTTTGTGAATCACCTACTCTTTAGATGACTCACGAAGCACATAACCCCAAGGGGTGTCACATGAACTGCATGAACATCCCCTGAAGGCTCACAATCACATGACTTGGACATGGTCACATGAGTCACAAGCAGTCGAATGATTAGGTCAGATGATCTTGTGAAGGATACAAGACAACCACAACCTAGAAAACCTAAGTCTGATAGAATACCAAAGTTTAATCTGTAATTGGATCAGACGAATGTCTGAGCAAAAATCATCCTTGTGGGAGAGCTATGATGAGTTGGACTCATGGCACAGGTTTATAAACAAGGATCACAATCAGGGTTCACTATATGGTCTTACGATATAGGAAAAAGTGATAGTGCTCTGGAGAGGGTGATTCTGGTGGAATAAATTTCTCTCCAAACCCCCTATATATAGGAAATTTCTTAGAATACCATATTTCACTCGTTAGACCAAATGTTACCCAGTACACCAAACATCACCCAGATCACCAGTTCTCAACACCATTAAGGGCTTTGACAGGAATTTTCTTTCCTCATAACCGAGTCCTCATCCCCTTGGACATCGTTTATGAGGGGGAATTTTTTGACACCCACCAAATGAGGATTGACAAAATCAAAAACAAATAAACACCAAAATATGGGTATGACCTTCCCTATTGAATAAAATAAAGAGAAGGATGTTTGAGACTCACAGATCGCATGAACCTCTAAGGGACTCATGATTGTGTGACCATGTAAAGGTCACAAAATTTCCCCATGCATAGTGTATAACTCACGATAAGTCCCACAGAGCCCCCTTTAACAAACCTTACTACTCATACGAAGGCCCTTTGGATAACTAGGGTCCCCAGTGAAAACTAAATGAGTGCCCCCATGATGCATGGTTTGTCATTGGAAAGTTCCTGTCAAACCATCCAAAATCCTTTGAAAATAACGAGGGATGATACCAAAGGTAGTGACCCCCAATGGTCATAAATATCATGTACCATATAACCGATGGAAAATATAAATTTCCATGAAAATATCCAACAAAACTCATAAGACCCCCAAACCTCTGCAGGAGAAAACAATGTAGATAAAGGGGAAGATGTGGGAGCTATTTGTGGTTGGTGAAGGACATGTGATGCACCCCCGATGATCTATAGGACACCGTGAGTACCATAAAACATTCCCAACTCACCTTGCGAAATCCCTTCATCTTTTCATCCCCACCACATGGAAGTACTAGTGTATTTCCATGAAACTTTGTGGTTCTCTAAGGATAGCTGAATGGATTTGTCTAATGAAATGACTACACACCCCCATATGAACCATATTGGTCATGAGATTTATCACCAAAAAATAGAGTAATTATACTTCATATTTCTCATGAAATATAGAATGAATCCAAAATTTTGTAAAATAAAACAAATTAGGTAAAAGTGGGAGGTGGAAGAAGGTACTCATTATCAAAAAAAACACTTACGACAAGCTAAGGTGGTCCGCAACACAGTCCCTTGAGACCCCCAGAAAAATAATCCTCGTCTCACGAAAATCCACATACAACTCACGAAGAATCTCTTGGATTCCTTTCAACATGAACTTGGATCTTAAGAAGTCCCTTTGAAATTTCAACATGACAATAAGAAATTCCTTAGATACATATTTATGATCAAACGAGTCCCCATTAATTGGCTATAATCCAATAATGGGAGAGTTTATGAGAGGGACTCACGACCGTTGGAAATTAGGTGATTCCCTTAGAGAGATCCCTGAAAGAGAATCTCAAAACTCATGGCACTAGACCCATTCACTGACTCTAGCCTGGACTCATTATATATACACCACATATAGAACCAGAAAATTGGGTTGGAGATGCCTATAAATTCCCCACTCCAACATGAAGGAAGGGTTGGACTCTAAGACTCTAAATGCTTGGACTCTATAAAATACGACTCTCAGCCTCTACGGATTTCTTGGATCAATATATCATGCAACCAAAAACTTTTCATTAGGTAGTACACCGATTTACATATAGATAAATAATGTGCCACACATAAGGTGCTTCATGTGATCATTCATAGATCTCGTGAAGGAATTCTGGAATGATGTGCAAAGAGAATATCACATGTATTCCAGATTACTAAGACTCAATGGAATTGGTAATAAATAAACCTAAGCACTTCACAATGAAAGGGTTATAACTAAGATTTAAAGTGGAGGACTTAAGAGAAAGACATGCTGGCTGGCCATCATTCACTCTGCTTGAGTCACCCAAAGACATGTGACAACACCATGACATGTCACTCAAAATCCTAAAAATATTATAAAGAAAGCCTCATGGTCCTCCCATTGATATAAATTTTGTCTCATGAAACCCTCTGGTTCTATCATTCAAGACCTACAACATCCTTCAGATATACCACCTGACTCATATAATGACATTCACTCATATCAGTCATGTCTCACAGATTCATCTGGGCATGACAACCAAGTTCTCATGACATCCTCTGGGAAATTCATTCAAGACTCACGATGCCCTCCAAACATGTCTGTCAGGACATGAAATGGCCTCTATATTGAAACATTTTGATATTTCAATGTCTCTCGAACAATTTGATTGGGTCATGTGACACCCTCTAAATAAGTAGGCTAGGTCAAAAGGGCATCCCAGGACTTGATAATATTGTGTATCCTCAGTGTGTATTCCTTAATTAATTAGGTGACCTTAGTTTTTAATCCCCTATGTAAAGGGAACTATGATTACTTTTATTTCTTCCATATTCATGATACGAGGCTACCTCTCGCTGATGTTCGAGCTCCATATTGGTCATCCTAGTAAATCTCAGCATCTAAGTCCCTTATCTGAAGCAATGGAATTGATCATTTTCTAACCCTTGTTTCTCACAATGATCATGACTCACATGGGATTAGGGAATTGTACTGATCATGAATTCTACACTATAAACCTCTACACTATTATAATGAAGCCTTAATGTGTAAGACCTATATAAATTTAACTATGATGACTCCAATTCCTACCATAATTAGGATACGTAGGATGTCTCCTCAAGACTTGATCTCAAATATTTGGCGTCTCCGTACCCACACATATGTCCTCTCCGTTTAACGTTAAAAGGCATGGGTCAAAGAAACTATAAGGTTCTTGATAACTAAAATAACCAGAATACATAAGATGCCTCATAATGGCTCAATCCCCTAAGAATTCTAACTACCTCCTTATATGGATGCACATTCCAAATCACTTGGGTATATAACTTCAATATATAAGCAACCTCCCATTACCAAAAAATTATGGAGAACTACAAATACATACAGATGTATTCACTAAAGGGTTCCCATTATTTTTTATATAATGGATATTTAACCTATAATCATTTTTTTAGATTAACTGGTCCTATATAGGGGTTAGGAAGAGATTTAGGAACATATCTTAAATCTATAACAGAGTCCCGGAGTAGGAAAAAATTCCCCCCAAAAGGGTGAGATGAGCCCAAAATCCCATCCTCTTGACCAGTGTGAGTCCCCAAGATTCCCTGGGCTTAAAAACCCAGATGACTACTAGACTTTGGAAAGAAGTTCTGTACCCAGTGATAGATGGGGGAACCATTTGGAGTTTTTGGGAAAAGTGAAACTGGTAGCCCGATAAGTAAAACCCATTCCATGCCATGAAAACCCAAAGAAAAATTGATAAATTATATTTTAATTTGCTTTAAAATATAAATATATCAATTATGCATCAATTAATATAATTTAGGTCATTTGAAATAATTTCACTTTGAAGTTGGATATAAAAACATTTCAAACATTTGACATTTTTTCTGTTAAAAAACTTATCATCTCATTTCATTAGCATGATTAATTTTATATTAATTTATATCACTTCCATGATTATAGTTTAGAAAATTGGATTCCATATTTATAATAATAATAATTTTTAATGTTTAGTAAGGTCAACATATTTTTTTACCAAAAATATTTGTGAAATTTATTAAAATTAATTATAGATATTAAGGTAAAAATGAATTTACTTAATGGTTAAACTTTAATCCTACAAGGATAAATGACTAGGAAACCTATAAAAAAATCCATTTTATAGGAATATTTAGAACATATACTCACTTTTCTAGAAAATGGACCATTATTGGAGGCTTATTATATAAGGTATACGTCTCAATAGTGTTTACCTTTTTGTATTTACAAGAATTCCACTCCTCCTTTACTATAAAAGGTCACACACACCCTCACTTATTCACACATATAAAGCCCTTTGTATCATCGAAATCCTACATGAATCTCCTACCAATTTTTTTAACTTAATACTAGAGGAATCACTATGTAATAAAACCAACCAAGGAAGCCCTTTAGTGAAATCCAAAAGGAGTTACCAAAATAATAGGTAACATCCTTCAAAAAGCTCTTTTGTTTTATTTCTTTCTCCACCCTAAATTATTCTTATTAAATGATTATATAATAAACTCAGTATCCTAAATATAATTATATTTTTTTATGTTAAGGGTATGATCTACACTCACACACACTTCCCCCAAGTGGGATGCACAATCATTGTTCATGTCTACGGTGGACTACCGCCTCGTAAACTGATGTCATTTGTTCTTCCATTACAACCTTTAAAGGTTGAGAATAATGATAGAATAAATATTTTTATATTATATATATGATATTTATGATTTATTTATGCTTCTAAAATTATTATATAACACATACTTTCAGGATTTCCATTTTGTGGGAATATGATAACTTTGTTTGTGGACATGTGGACTACCACCTCCTCAAAGTGATATGATTCATTCAGGCTTTACATGGAATGTATTAAGGATGGGTTTCATAAACATATGTGTTATATATGAAATATAAATTTTACATAAATTTTATAATATATATGTTTATAATTTAGTTTTCTTTCTTTCAATATGATAAGAAAATGTAAACAACGTTCATTCCTACGTACGACCGACCGTCTCCTTGAACAATGTATTTAATTTTATATTTATATCTTTTTATAATTTTTTATAAATATATATATACTGAATAAATATTATATTTATATCATGTTTTACATTATTCAATTAAGTAAATCATCATATAATTAACAGTACCAAGAATAACAAGTCAAAACATGTATGAAAAATAAAGCAGAGACTACACGAAACGTAACATTAAAATGGAATTGTTAATAAATATGTAATAAAAGGTCATAAGAAAATCACATATGGTATTATATAAATTATTTTTTTCTTTTATTTATGTATAATAAAATTATATTTTTTATATAGGAGATTGTAATGAGTATGATGGGAGTCAATACATAAGGTAAAATAGTTTCTTCTTAATTTTTTTATCCATGAGATACATTCCATATTCACCATTCTTTTATTTTGTGTGGTGTATATAATTCTCATGAATGTATTATATGATTATTATCCTTATATTTATGTATATTTATATATCCATTTTATGATCTCTATTTTATGTGGTTTTATAGTTAAAAAGTTATCAAATCGGTAAGGTAATTTTTTCTACATTTTTCTTCTTTGAGACACATGTTTTTTATGCATCTATATTCTTTTAAAAGGTGTATATAATTACCATTGACATGTTATATAATGAATATACTTATTTTCATGATATTTAAAACTTCATGTAATTTAATTTTCTCAAGGGTATTTTGATACAAGGTTACCAATGTGATAAGAGTTTATTGCTACAGTCTCATCGTTATAAGGATTGTTTACAATTATACTTCCATTGATGAAATATTATGATCCATCTCTAAAAAAATCTCATAAATATTCTTATACTATTATTATTAATTATATATTCATGTACTGGTTCCATTTTACCACTCTTTTGAAATTAATATAATTAATAAAATGTTTTTAAGAGAATAAAACTTTATTTATCACTTTGGTTAGAAAAATATTTTCTTCCCAAACGATGTTTTCTAAATATGTTTTCAAAAATGTTTTTAAATAATTTTTTGAGATTATTTTCAAATAGACTAGATTTAAATGATTTTAAAAGATTCATTTATAAGTTTTAAAAACTATTTTCAAAGAAAAATGTTTTCAAAATGTTTTCTATTTTAAAAATAAATTTTCAAATCAGAAAGTATTTATTTATTAAGAAATATTTTTAAAAAGATATTTCAAAATTATTTTCCTTATAAGATGACATCCATTGGTGTTACTCATGTATTTCTGGAGATATGATCTGAGGGTACTATTCATATTCTTTCTCCAAATGGATTACGTTTTTATAATATTATGTTTATGAAACTCTTTTCTCTTTCAATGGTTATATGTTTATAGAACCCATTTATCTCCCCTAGGTTATATGTACTATGGAACCAATTTCTCTTTCACAAGTTATATGTTTATAGAACCTATTTCTCATTCAAAGTTTATATGTTTATGGAACCTATTTCTCATTCATGTCTTTTATTCTTATATATACCATTTCTATTTTATATGTTATATTCTTATAAAACCCTCTTCTTTTTAGAGGTCATTATTTGTTGAAATGATTATTAAAATGGTCTCTTTTCCATAGGTTATGATATGTGACATGTTTATGATACCCATTTCATTTCATGGGTTATGATATAATGATTTTTTATGATCTTGTCAAACACGTATGTATGATTTTATAATGATATAGTTGGGACCTATTTCTACCTCCAATGCATTGGGTAAATATTTATATCTCCTGAGATATATATGGATAGAACGGGGAGTGAACTTGGTTTAGTAAAGGAAGTTTTCTGCTAAGATGATATTGAGAGTGAACCTTGACTAATAATATGATCATGGGAGTGAACCATGACTACCAATATAGTTTGGGGAGTGAACCCATTCCACTAATATGACCTTGGAAGTAATCCTTGACTACTATGTAAATCATATTATATTCTTATATGTTTTAAAAAATTCCATGTCTTATTCCAATGTAATGATTTCCTGGCTTATGCTATTGATTCCCTTTTTATGAATGTCTTATGAACATAGAATATTTATTACATGACTCATGATTATGATTTTTGATATGCTGGGTATGATCTTCTAATGTGATGATCTTTTTCTCATACCTTTATGGTCATGATTATGCTTATGTATCTCCCTTTTTACCCTTACTAAGCATCTGAGCTCACCCATTTTTATGTTTCTTTTCCCTATGTTATGAATATATATATTATGTATGATGTGTATAAGAGGGTTGTTAGTCATGGGAAGCCTATTTGTAGATAATTTATCTCACTGATGTACTAGTGTTTACATTTCCATGTTTCTAAAGGCACTAAACTAATATAGTCTTTGGGCGTTTGTTTGTGTAATGTATTAAATGTTCCAAAAATTTGATGTAATGTCTAGGTATGAGAAGTGAAGGTTTCTATAGTTGGAATCAGAGAAAAATTTTAGTTAACATTTGGAAACTTAGATGGGAAAACCATAGTGAGAACCCTAATGAAATTTCTAAAGATAAGTCTCAGAAGAGGAAAAGTATAGGGAAAATGACTTAGAATTTTGGTAAAGGATAGAGTGAGTTGTTTCTTAGAAATACATCTTTTTCTAGATATTAAAAATGAATGTGGATACAAAATAGATATATATAGCAACAAAAAACCTGAAAAAATTGTATTGAGCTAGAATTTATCGGAAGTGGTGCATGAAAATGAGCCTTACTGCACACCAAGATTGACACTCCTGGGGGATATACATTGGAAATTCAAAAACACTTCATGAACCATCATGATGGATTTAAATTGAAATTGTATATGAATGACCTAGTATAAACATAATGTGTCATTGTTTATATAATGTGTCATAATTTATAGATCATATAAGTGACTCCATTATTATGAGGTTTTCCACTATGATTATTGTTTCTTACTCTATGTTTTTTGGTTTTAGTGAATGGATAGAACCTGAAGGAACTGAGTTAATGATAAGTATGGTAAATTCAATGATTCTTCTCCAGAGAATATGAATTCTATGGGAGATGGAATGAAAACCCTTTTTTCTATGCTAGGACAACTTTCTCAAGCTATGAATCATGATGAGCTTCCAAATGAGCAAAGGAACAATGTTCTGTTGAGTCCTTCATGAGCCAACATCCACATTCTTTTAGTTGGTCTTCTGATCCACTAGTTTCTGAACAATGTATTGGTACCACTAAAAAGATATTTTCTATTGTCCGATGTTTGGAACATGAGTCCTTTATGAGGCAACATCCACCTTCTTTTAGTGGGTCTTCTGATCCACTAGTTGCTGAACAATGGATTAGTACCACTAAAAAGTTTTTTTCCATTCTCCAATGTTTGGAACATGAGAATGTCATTCTAGATATTTATCTCTTAGATGTCAAAGAAGACCAGTAGTGGAATCTAATCAAGAATATAAGGAAACAGTATAAAATTGAATCCATGGATCGAAACAAGTTAAAGAACTTATTTTTCATTAATTAATTTCCTATTATTATTTTTATGAAGATGGATAAAGTGGTTATCATGTTAAACCAAAGAGATTATGAATCTATTGGTACCTATGAGTCTAATTTTACAAGACTTGCAAAGTACACTTCTTGTATTATCTTCCAACTTTAAAGTAAGGTTGACCGATTCTTTTGTGGGTTAATGAAATGTATCAGAAGGGTGTTATCGATAAGAAACTTTAGTATCTATGAAAAGAATGTGCGTTGTGAAATCAAATTGTATATTGAGGTTGGAGTTATGTATCTATCTCATGGTTTTGATAAGAAAAGGAATATGGCATTCAAAGGAAGATCTAAAAACCATGTGGAGAAGAATACAATCTTTACCTTATGCTCTAAGTGTGGGAAAAAGCATGGTGGAAATTGTCGAAAGGGGACTAATAGATTTTTTAAGTGCATAAGGGAAGGTCATCTAAAATTTGATTGCTGAAGTGATGAGAATATGTTAGCTAACAATGTAAATGGATAGAAAGATATATAAAATTCACCATGCCCACTCTCGTCCTTCAAGTGTAAGGAGAATAGGCATTATGATAACTAGTGCCCAAACTAGAAGTTTAATGATGGTGATCTATGTCAGCAACCTCTTAATCTATGGCACAAGGGGAAATCTCATGTGATCACTATTTTGAAGAGGTGTGTGATAAAAACGTGGTGAAAGGTACACTTACCACCCACTCTAAAACTATAAATTCCTTGTTTGATTTTGGATCTACCCACTATTTCATATCTAAAGAATTTTTTAAGGGTATTAATATTCCAACCAAATGATTAGATGTGGAATTAGAAGTGATTACCCATTATGGTATGATGAATTTATATTAAGTAAATGATTCATATCCAATTGAAATTTGTGGAAATGTTCTTCCTATAGTTGAATTTGATGTCATATTAGGCATGTATTGGATTTCTCTATATAAATCCCACATCAATTTTTGAGGAAGGAAAGTTATGTTTGATACTTCAAACCAACCTTTGATTGTCTATCAATATGATGATAAATATGAACATCCTATGGATATTATATCTAGTGTATTGGTCTTAATTCCCATTCATAAGGTATTTTTATCTCAAATGGTTGGGGAGAAACTAAATATTGATGATATGACTTTTGTTTAGAAATTTGTGGATGTATTTATAGAAGAGTTACCTAGACTTATACTAAAACATGATGTATAGTCCTCATAAAAACTCATAACTCGTTCCACACCAATTTCACATACTCGCTATAGAATATCCCCAATTGAGTTGTTGGAATTAAAGAAGAAACACCAAGAAAAAATTGACAAGGTATTCATTCAGCCAAGTGTGTCACCTTGGGGTGAACCTATACTTTTCTTTAAAAATAAAGAAGGATCAATGATACTCTGCATATATTTTCAGGAGTTTAACAAGATCGTGATCAAGAATAATCATCCTCTTCCTTATATTAATGACTTGTTTTATCAACTTCATGAAGCTCAATAATTTTCCAAGACTGAACATCATTCTAGATATCATCAATTGAGGGTAAAGAATGTGGATATACAAAAGAGATAATTTTGTACAAGGTATGGACTCTATGACTATATATAATATCTTTCAGTCTTACTAATTCCCCTGTCATCTTCATGGATTTGATGAATAGAGTGTTTAGTGATTACCTTGATCAGTTTATGATAGTCTTTGTAGATGATATTATTACTCAAATTGAAAAGAAGACTAGGAAGACCAATTGATAATTGTACTAAATACCTAAATAAAGGAGAAAATATATCTAAAATTTAAAAAGTGTGAACTTTGGCTGCAAAAGGTTTCGTTTTTGGGTCATAAATCCTCAAGATAAGGTATAACATTAGATCAACCAATGAAATAGGCTATTTAATGTTGGCCCATACCAACCACAGAGAGATAGATCTATAGTTTTCTTAGTTTATCTGGATATTATAGATGGTTTATGGTGAATTTTTCATGACTATCCAATCCACTAACCAAGTTAACTCATAATGGTGCCAGGTTTCTATAGATAGATAAATGTGAAGAAAATTTCAAGGAACTGTTGACAAGGTTATTTAGTGCACCTGTGCTTACATTACCCTATAATAAAGTAGGGATTTTAATATATAGTTATGTATTGAGATGTGTTATTATAAAAAATAACATGGTTATAGCTTATGCCTCATGAAAATTGAAGATTCATGAGAAAAATTACCCCACTCACGATTTGGATTTATCTGAATTAAATTTTTCATTAAAGATATGGCTGCATTATATTTATGGTGAAAAGTGTGATATATATATTGGTCATAATATTTTGAAGTATCTATTCACATAGAAGGATTTTAACATGCACCATAGAAGTTAGTTAGAGTTGATAAAGGATTATGACTACTCAATACATTACCATACTGGGAAAGAGAACATGTTGGCTGATGCTTTGAGTCGAAAGGATCATTCTATCTTATCTACGATGAGGATAAAAACGATATAATATTTCTTGATTTGAAAATGATTAATATGGAAATCCGAAAGGAAGGGTAAAAATATTATCTTGCTCAATTGAATGTTCCAACATCCATCCAAGTGAAGATTAAAGAGGTGCATAAGGAAGATGTAGAACTGCAAAAGAAGGTTATAAATGTTCTTGAGTTTAACCTTGATCATGATGGAATGATAAGGTTCATGAATCGTGTATGTGTTCCATCCATACTAGATTTGAACGAGGCATTTTTAGAGGAATCTTATAGATATTCATTATCTATTCATCATAGAAGTAAGAATATGTATAGATATGTAAAATAATACTTCTGGCGGTATGGCGTGAAGAGAGATATTATATATTTGGTATCTCAGTGCTTGGTATGCTAGAAAGTTAAGGCTGAGAGACAATAGTCTAAGGGGATGTTACATACATTACCCATACCAGAATGGAAATGGGAGAACATCACCATGGATTTTTTCATAGGACTTCCCAAAAAATGTGAAGGGAATAATTCTATATGGGTGGTAGTCGATCACCTTAGTAAGTTATAACACCTTATCGCTATCAGAGAATACTTTTATATGGATCATATTTCAAGGATACACATTAAGGAAGTGGTAAAGTTGTATGCAGTACCTCATTCCATCATATCTGATCATGATCCAAGGTTTACCTCACAGTTTTGGTGAAGTCTTCAACAAAATCTTGATATATATTTGAGTTTCATAACTACTTTTCATTCTTAAATGAATGTTCAATCTGAAATAATAATTAAAACTCCAAAGGAAATGTTGAGATCTTGTTTATTGTATTTCATAGTTGGTTGGGATAAATGTTTTACTCCATTTGAGTTTTCTTACAAAAATTTCATTCACTCAATCATTTAGATGGATCATTATGAAGTCCTCTATGGAACTAAATGTAGAGATACAATGTTTTGGAATGAAGTTGGAGAAAGAAATCTATTGGGACCTGATAAAACTAAAGAAATGGCCAAGAATTTTTGATCCATTTAGAAGAATATCAAGGATGCTCAAAGTTTATAGAAAATCTATGATGATAACCATTTATGTGATCTATAATTTGAATACAGTGATGATGTTTTTCAATAAATCTTTCCATAGAAGAAAGTTATGAGATTTGGAGAGAAAGGTAAACTAATACCTAGGTATCAGGATAGTATCATATCACTTGTCACTTACACCAAGTCTCTATCAATTCCATGATATATTCCATGTATCAGTTTTGAGGAAGTATATACCTGGCCCATCACATTTACTAAACCCATAAGTTATACCGTTGGAGTAGGATCTTTCTTATGTGGAAAAAACCAATGGAAATTATAGATCATACATAGAAATTTCTACGAATCATGAACACTCACCTGATAAATCTTTTTTAGAGAAACCACTAGTCATAGGGAGCTACATGGGAACTTCAGGTTATGATGAGGTAAAATATCCTAATTTGTTTGTATCATAATGATGAATTTTAAGGGGGGTAGAATGTGAGACCCTGAGTTTTTATAAACATTTTTTTTTCAAATTAATTAATTTTTTTGATTCCTTTCATTATATATTACGCCAATTTAGTCTTATGTTATACTATATAAAATTTAAACTTTCTACATGCAACATCGACTTATCTTACGTTACACACAACAATGAGTTTCTACAAAACAACATTTTATTATTATAATTATTTAAACAACACAATTATAACCTAGTCATTAAACATAGTAATATGAATAGTAATATCTAATTTTTAAATTTTATTTATAATGGTTTTAAATAAAGGAAACATATTAATAGTAAACTATATAATTTTCGGTGAAGTCTTTATAAGTTTAAAAATACTATTTTATTAAAAGAACTGTTTTTTATGCCATTATTTAAAAAATAATAAAATTAATTTTAGACACTTTTAGAAATTTAATTTTATAAAATAAAGAAAATTTTTTAATTTTAAAATTTAAATTTATCTTAGGGTTAATTTTTGGTATTTTTCTGAAATATTTCATTTCTGGATGAATAGTGAAAATACTGAATTTTAATTAAACACTACCTTTTCATCTAATTTAATTATATAGTTATATTATATTTTAATTTGTTTTTAAAGTCTAATTATATCAATTATACAAAAATTAATCTAATTTTGGTTCTTGGAACTACTTTCTCATTGAAATTGGATATGAAAACATTTTAAACTTTTAGACTTTTTTCACTTTAAAACCCGTCATCTCATCCTGTCTACAAGATTAATTTTAACTTAATTTCTTGAAATTCTATGATTAAAATTTGGAAAAATTAATTTCATATTTCTAATCAGAATTATTTATAATTTCTTGTATTTTAAACTCAGTTTTTGACCAAAAAATTAGTGAAAGTAATTAAAATTAATTATAGTGATTAAGGTAAAAAGAAGTTCACTTAATGGTTAAACTTTAATCTTAAAAGGCTAAATGACCTAGAAACTTTTCCAAAAGACCTTTTATGTACATATTCTGACCATATACTCCATTTTATATAAAATAGACCATTATTAAAGGCACATTATTTAAGGGAGACCTCTCAATAGTGTTTACCTTTTTGTATTTACAAGAATTCCACTCCTCCTCCGCTATAAAATGGAACTCACCCCTCACTTATTAAGACATATAAATCCATTTTTATCATCCAAAACCTGAAAAAATATCCTCTAAAATTTCTTCACTTCATCATTTTGGCCTCACTTCAGGTATAAATCTGACCAAGGAATCCATTTAGTGCAAACCAAAAGGAGTTACCCAAAGAAGAGGTAACATCCTTTAACATGCACTTTTGTTTTATTTATTTCTCCACAACTAAATTATTATTAAATGATTAAATAATAACTTTTGAATCCTAAATATTATTATATGTTTTTATGTTATTGGTAAAACCTAAACTCACATTAACTTCAATCAAATAAGATACACAATCATCGTTCATGTGTACGGTGGACTACTGCCTCGCAAACTGATGTCGTTCATTCTTCCATTACCACCTTCAAAGTTTGGTAAAAATAATAAAATTTCAATTTTCAAATGACATATATTTATATATAATATTTAAGATTTATTTATATTTATTTAATTATTATATAACACATACATTTATGCTTTCCACTTTTTGGGAATACAATAGCTTCATTTGTGGACGCATGGACTAGTACCTCCTCAAAGCGATTTGATTAGTTCATAATTTAAATGGAATATATTAAGGATTGGTTGGATAAAAATATTAATTATATATGAAATAATAATTCTAATCTAATTATAATATATATGTCCTTTTTAAATTTCTTTCAATACGATAAGAAAATGGAAACAACGTTCATGCGTACGTATGGCCAACCACCTCCATGAACGGTGTATTTTATTTTATTTTTATATTTTATAGGTTATTGTAAATAAATATATAATGAATATATATTATATTTATATCATGTTTTAAATTATGAAAATAATTAAATCATGATCTAGGGAAGAAGACCAAGAATAACAAGTCAAAACATGTATGAAAACAAAGTGGTTACTACCCGAAACGTAACATTAACATGGAATTGTTAATAAATAGGTAATAAAAAGTCAAAACAAAATCATTTATGGTATGATATAAATGAATTTGGTTCTTTTTTAGATTTATAATAAACTTATATTTATTATATAGGAGGTTTTAATGAGTACAATAAGAGTCAAGACATAAGGTAAGGGAATTTCATCTCAATTTTTCTATCAGTGAGATACAAGCCATAATCACCACTAATTTATTTTTTTGGAGTGTGTAATTACCATGAATATATTATACGATTATTATAATTAAATTTATGGTTATTTAAATATCCATTTTATTATCTCTATTTCATGTGGTTTTACAGTTCAAAAGTTATCAAATCGGTAAGGTAATTTTGTTTCAATTTTCCTTCTTTGAGACAAATGTTTTGTTATGTACCTATATTATTTTACAAGATGTATATACTACCATTTGAAATGTTATATCACGAATATAATTATTTTAATGATATTTTAAACTTCATTTATTGTTATTATCTCATGGTTATTTTTATTCAAAGTTACCAAAGTAATAATATTTTATTGCTACAATCTCATCGTTATCGGGATTGTTTATGATTATGCTTCCATTGATGAAATATTACGATACATATCTCAAGAACTCTCATGAATTTTATTACCCTCAAGTTATTCGAAATATCTTAATCTATTGGTACCATTTTATACTCTTTGGTACTTAAAATAATTTATAATTGTTTTAATACAATTTGACTTTATTTCACCCTAAGTCGGAAAAATGTTTTCTTCCAAAACCATGTTTTCTAAAAATATTTTCGAAAATGTTTTTAATTGATATTTTGAGATTATTTTCAAAGATAAAAGATTTCAGTGAATTTAAAAACTTTAATTTTTTTAGATCCAATTTCAAATAAAAAATTCTTCAAAATGTTTTATGTTTTAGAAAGTATTTTTCAAAGAAGAAAATATATTTTTCTCAAGAAATGTTTTTAAAAAGATATTTTAAAATTATCTTCCATATATGATGGAATACATTGGTGTTACTCATGATTTTATGGGGATATTATCTAAGGGTACCATTCATATTATTTCTCTGAATGGTTTACATTTTTGATAGAATGATTTCTATGAAACATGTTTTTATTTCATGGGTTACATGTTTATGGAACACGTTTCTCTTCAATGGGTTATATGATATATAGAACCCATTTCTCTTTCATAGGTTATGTGTTTATAGAAACTATTTATCATTCATAGTTTATATGTTTATTTACCCTATTTCTCATTCATTACTTATATTCTTATGGATCTCTCTTCTCTTTCATTGTTTATATGCTTGTGAAACCTACTTTTTTCACGGTTTATGCTTTTTCGGAATGATTATGAAACCTGTCTATTTTATATAGGTTATGATATGAAGACATATTTATGATAACCATTTAATTTTTTAGGGTTATTATATGATGATTTTTTATGATATTATGGAACACATATGTATGATTTTTTATGAGATAGTTGGGACATATATCTCCCTCTAATGCATTGGGTAAAGATTTATATCCCATGAGATAGATATGGCGAGAATGGGGAGTGAAATTTGTTCAGTAAAGGACTTTTTACACTAATATAGTCTTGGGAGTGAACCTTAACTTCTAATGTGGTCATGGGAGAGATCCATGACTACCAAAAATTGTTTGAGTAGTGAAACCATGACTCTAAGATGGACTTGTAATTAAGAATTGACTACTATGGAAAAAATTTGATATACTTATGTGTTTGACACAATTTCATGTATTATTTCTATGTTATGATTTCATGGATTGTGCTCTTGATTCCCTCTTGATTCATGTCTTATTTACTACAAATATTTATTTCATGACTCTTGATTATGATCTTTGATATGCAGGTTATGAAGTTATAATGTTATAATCATGTTCTCATACCCTTGTGGTCATGATTTTGCATACATATCTCCCTGTTTTACCCTTACTAAGCATTTTAGTTCACACCTTTTTATGTTTCCTTTACCTAGGTTATGAAGATATTTACTACTTATGATCTGTCTAATAAGGGTGAAAATCATGGAAAACCTAGTGGAATATAATATAGCTCACTTATATACCACTGTTTCTTTTTCCATGTTCCCAATGTCACTAATATAATATGGTCATTAGTCATATGTTTGTGTAATGTATTAAATGTTCCAAAAAAGTGATGTAATTTATATGTATGAGAAGAAAGGCTCACTAAACCAACTCTTGATTGGTCCAAAAAGAATATATATTTCAAGATTCACCCTTATAACTGCGAGTGTCTCAAGGTGATTAAAGATTGTCTGGAATAACTCAATCTAGAACTGAGCTTCCTGGGGGCTCCCTCCCCAGTGATCATAGGTAGATGATATAACCAAAACTCTATCTTTAACTCAGTCATCAAAGGTATGGTGTGAAAAATATCCTTTTCCATATATCACATGAACCTCAAGAAATTATCATAAAGATAAATGTCAATATAATCATTATAATCCACAAAAGCTCCTGTTAAACTGCATTAGGAGGATGTTGGTTTCTACTATCCTGATTCTCAATTCATATACGATGAGGAGTAATTTTCTCTATAAGACAAACACACTCCTTAGAATGATAGATGAAATCATGGTCAACCTCAAATGGTGAAAAATAGAGAAACATTAGCTCATGGTCTCTCTAAACACATATTAATAAGTGAATTATCATGACATAATAATTCTTCAATTTCATTTATCATATATAATAGGTATCCCATTTCGCAGTTCATATAAGAAAATATATCACTTTCAATAAATATGTACCTATCATTAACAATGCATGCAAATATATATCACCATGATCCTATCATGATGCATGCATACTCATCATTCCCCATACCAGTCTATGAGTATAAATCGCAAGAAACATTAACATCACTTAACATGTGCATTGTACAAGGTGAAATGATATCAACTGTAACAAGAAAAAATCATGAACAACAATACCATCCCTGGGAAATTATATTCCCCCCCATACATGGGATAACTACTCTGATTTACAAGATCATTACCAACTCCTACCACATCATAGTATCCTTTCTACCTTTCCAAATTAGTAAAGCAACATAAAAAACATATTCCCTATGATACCACTTTACAACATCCTCCAATCTGGTACTATCTCACGTGGCAAAATCAGCTTGGTTACTGAACCTCAAGAGAACCTCCCCAAACACCATAGTCTTACTACTTGAAGTGGGGGTGTAAAGATAATATTGGCAAGAATATACCCCCTGGTATAGGGTTTCAATACAAAAAAGTAAAGAAATGTCAAAGTAATGGAAATAGTGAAAATAATACATCATACAACTAGAAGATAATGGATGAACCAAGAAACCAAATAATAATAATCCATGTAACGATGCATGTAAATGTAAAATTGAAGTAATATAGACAAAAGACCTTTTTGACACAATTAAACTCAAAATAACTCGGTCCTAAACACTATGTTGGTCCCATATCCAAGCTCCAACCCATCCAGTAAGAAACAGTCAATAACAAGGTCCTTTTCTCTTTTCCAAACCTGAATCAATGTAATATTATCGAGTACAAAAGTGGTGGACCGAATAGGATGTGATTAATACTCAACAGGTCGACACCACTACGTCTAAACAAAAGTATTCTGATATATAAGAGAATGTGATTTGGAAAAAAATTGGTGTATTGATTAAACAATTAATATAATATAATAATCAACCTACTTTGGCACAATGCTGAAATATCTATGAAGACATAGAACAAGCATTCCAACTATAACCAAAAAACCATGGAATAATCACATAAATTGGGAAAAACCTTTTTATAATCATTTCAACATAACTAAGTCAAGCCCTATAAGAATTAGAACATACATTACCACACAACAGAGCAACTGAAGAACAACCATTTATCAGCACTAAGCAAAAATCACTGATAAAGGGGTGGGCCTTTATCAGGGTTAACTAAAAGCACTGATAAATGTTTTTAATAAAAAATATTACTAATTTATATAAAATTATTATATTTATATTAAAAAATAATTTTTATTTGTATATATTAAATAAAAAATGTATGTTTATAATTAATATATATATTTTAATAACTCAAATATATATATATAATGTTTTAATTGAAAAAATTATTTCTAATATTATAATTATATATATATATATAATTAAATAATTATAAGATTATAATAAATTACATTAAATTATAAATATATTTATTATATTTATTATATTTATTAGATTTATTACAGATTTATTAGATTTATATTTATTAGATTTATTAGATTAACTTATTAGATCTATTAGATTTATTGGATTAATTCATTATATTTATTATATTTGTTATTTTTAATATATTTATTTTATTTATTTTATTTATAAATATATAATACTTTTCAATATATATATATATATTTATAATTAAAATTATTGAATATATATGTGTTTTCCAACGAATTTGGTCAATGAATATATTGATCATGCATATATGTTATGTATCGTGCATGAATGTTCATTTATACATTACATCACATTGTCTATTGATGTGGTATATTGATTAATTCATAATGTTAGCCATATGAACTATATATGTTCTAAAAAATGTACTTATAAAATTATATTAAATATATTTAAATAATAAATAAATTTTATTATATTATTAATGATATATATAAATACTTTTCAAATAGATTTGGAATTATAATTATAACTATATATAAATACAAATAATTATATAATTATACATATAATATTATAATTTTACTAATATATATATATACATTAACAATTATATACAAATATTTATAAATATATACTATTTATAGTTATACTTATAAATATAAATAAATAAATAAATAAATATGTAAATAATTATAAAATTATAATAAATATATTTATTATACTACTTATAAAGTTATAAATATATAATTAAGTAGATATATTTATATATATATAAAAATATTTATAAATAAATAAAAATAAGTTTATATTTATTTGAATAATTATTAATTTATAAAAAATATATTTATTATTTCATAAATAACATGTTATATATAATTGAATAAATTTATATTTATAAATATATTTATAAATATTTATAAAAATATTGATAAATAGATACAAATATTACTTATAGTTAAAAATAAATATAGAAATGTTTAAATAATTTAAAAATTAGAATAAATATATTAATTAGATATCTTACAAAATTATAAATATTGGATATATAAATTTTTCATAATTTATAATAATTTAAATAAATAAATAAATAAATATTTATAATTATATTTATAAATAAATCTATATTTCACAAAAATATTTATAAAATTAGAATAAATATAGTTATATATATCTATAATATTTTAAAAATATATAATTAATATATTTATTTTATATATTTATATGATTATAAATATAATAAGTACATTTATTATAATTTTATAATTACTTAAAATATAATTTTACAAGTATAAATAAATAAATATTTATTTATAGTTATAATTATTAATAAATAAATATAATTTTATCCTATATATAATTTTAAATAAATATATAATAAAATAAATAAATTATTAAAATTATACCTTTATTAGCACTTTTTTGTGATAATAAATATGGCTTTTATCAGCGCTAAAAAAGTATGGATAAAATATTTTTTTATCAGTGCTATAATTTTAACGCTTATAAATAGGTCTTTTATTAGCACGAACAAAGCACTGATAAAGGTATGTTTTATCATCACTTTTTTATTTTAGCACTGATAAAACCTTCCTTTATCAGCGCTTTTAAATAGCACTAATAAAAGTTCCAATGAGTTTATAAAAGACTCAGAATAGGCTCCTCTTCCCCATAACCTTTCAAGCCTTCACAGAAGCTGACCCCTGGGTCGCCAACCCCTCCTCTGCCGCAACTCCTCCTCCACCGCTGCCTCCTCCTCTGCTGCCGCTACCTCCTCCTCCTCCTCTTCGGATTCCGACATGACCTCCTTGGTCATCGCCTCCACAACCTCCTACTCCTCCTCCTCCTCCTCCACCCCCTTCTCCTGCTCCTCCTTGCACGACCCCCTTGTCCAACTGACCTGCTTTGGTGCACCCTCCTCATCTGACAATCGTCCTAACAGTCTCTTGTAAAACGCACAGATTCCCACCAGTGAGTCTCTATTGTAGTTTCCCTAGTTTCCATAGGGTGCGTAGGGTTTGGATAAACCCTTATGGGTAGCGTTTAGGTGTGATTTATTTCCTTTGGTTTTTAGGGTGTGCAGAGGGTCCACGATGTCTTGTTCTACCTTCTATTAAAAGCGTTGTCTCATTTTCACACATCTATGGTAGGATAATTCACATTTTCCTTTCTGATTAAGTCCATTTGATTCTTAAATGTTTTTTGTTATATATTTGAATTTATTTTATGCTTCAAAATATACTTGGTTAATCTGCTATAGTTTTTTCAAGTTAATTGGTTTTGTTAAAAATAGTTTTGAAGTATTTTTCCCTGGTTATGTTTATGTTTCCTTATAGAATTTGTGTTTATTGGATGTAAAATATTGTTTTTATACTGTTTTAAACATTACAAGCACCTTCGTATTAATCTTGAATAGTTTATTATAGTATTTTCTAGTTCGTGTAATTTTTTTGATCTGTTTATAAATTTTTTAATAAACTATTTATTTTTTTTATAAAAAAATATTTATAAATTGTTTGGCCCATTTATGAAATTTTTTATAAATTGTTTTATTTGTTTATATAATTTCAAGTAAAATTTTTATAGTTTTCTTATAAAATTATCTATACTTTGTTTGTAATGCTAAAAAAATTGTCCATAAACTGGTTTTCTTGTTATAAAATTGTGTATAAACTGGTTGGGTTGTTTATATAACTGTTTATAAATTGTGTGGTGTGTTTGTACATTTTTTGATAAATTTATTGGTTTTTTATAAAGGGATCATCATTTTAGGGTTTTGATGATTTTTTATGGAAATTATTTGAAGTGTGTTTGGAAAGGATAAGGGCCCTTTTAGAAATTGTAAAATGTTTGGGTGTGTGTGTGTTTGAAACTCAAGGGTCTGTTTGGAAATTCCATATGCTTTATGTATTTTAACTTTTCTTAAAAAGGCACTTGGGTACTTTTTGGTAAATCCTTGGTGTAAAGGCCTATTTTTCCATGTTTATGTAAAAGTGGTATTTTTTGTTTTGGAAATGGTTTTGGCCTGTGTTTGGTTTTTCAAGAGGGGTTTGGGGGGGGGTGTTGTTGGGAGGTTTTAATTTTTTTTCTTGGTTTTGTATGCCTCATGATTGTGTGTTTTTTACATTGTGTCTCAAAGAATCCATCTCATTATGGCTATTCATTGTGCCTCACAATCACCTTTTTATGAAATAATTATCCCTAAAATTTTAATCCACTGAAGGTGAGTATACTATATTTTTTTCACATTGACTCATCAATGATGTGTTCTCCTAAGATGTACCCCTTTATAGTAAACCATGTAAAATAAATTTTTTCATTATATTTTATTCATTTATGTTTTTTTATTGAATCATTAAAAGTTTAGGATTTAAGGAGTTCCTTTAAATGAGGTAAAAATATCCTATAAAAGGGGTTAACATCTTCAAGATAGTAGTTCTAAATATGAAACACCTAGATTTACCTATCATCTCAGGGTGATCATTTCCAACATGGTCTGAACAAACATGAATTCTATATGTATGAGTAAACTCATACTATTTTTCATTACCATTATGAAAAAATCATATTCTTCATGCCATGATTCACTTTAACTCGATATAACACATTTACTTTGAAGCATACCTCAACCCCATAGAGCATCCAACTCATCCCAGAGTATTTTAATAGTAATAATTAATCAAAAAAGAGTACCAATACCAATGATTTAGTTTCATTAAGAAACTAGTCATACAATTTATAAATTATGAATGTAATCGATATTCCGCACAAAAGGATAAAATGTCTTTTTTAGAGAACTCTAATTATCGATCTAAAAACAATTTCATATTAATATTATCTTTACTGAGATCAACTTGAAAATATCCTTTTTCATGTCATATAATGAGATACTTATACAAAAATAAACAACACAGCAATCATCAATACATATTCAATATCTCTATAAACTCTAAGGTCCTTCATACACACCCCAGAAATGATTCTACATATATCATGTTGAGCCTCAAATCAAACTCACCCCAAAAGGAACATGAAGTAGATCTCTAGTTTAGAATAGATGAAATAAAATATCAAATTTATATAACCATCACTAAGTCACATTAATTAAAACAAAACCACCATACTTCATTAAATTCTATATATAGAACCCCCATAAGGATAGCTTCATTACATTCCCAGCCTCTAGTTTTAGTCTATAATGCACATCCTTGGATGTGTGATGCACCTCTTCTTACTGAACCTCATGATAGAATAACAAAGACAACCTAAATATGATTACTTAAACCAACTGCATTATAATTAAAATTATTTGATGAATATTTAAACACATTGTCGCATCATCATTTCCATCAACATCTCCACATCATTCAACCCACAAAGCTTATCATTTACACATTCTACATCACTTGTAACTATATGATGAATGAAACCAAACCTATTAAGAATCAATGAGGTTTGTAAGATATTTCCTATATATTTTTCCATAGGTTATGAAGTCATCACATAAGTTTAAATCACCTATTAGATTCTGATTTATACTTCACACACTAGGTTTAACAAACATTATTACCATACAAATGGGGAAATCCTTAGCAGTGACTACTCTAATGTCCAATCTATAAAATATTTTTCAGATATGAACTATAAGGACCCATACCCATAGGAAGTATATTGGAGTTGGGGATATATTAATGTCTAACCCCCATCCTATATTTAATTGGACAAGGGTCAGTTTTAATTGGAAATGTAATTATATGGCTGAAGCTGGTATCATAACCAACAACTGACCTGACATTCCACTAACCTAAGAGGCGTTCATGATCCCTACGTAATAACAACGATCCCCTGGAAAAAAGATACAATTAATGTGGAATATTTTACCCCAAATTAGAGTAAATTAAAAATGATATTTCTCCTGAAAACTAGACATGTCCCATCCATAAGTTGAACATCTAGTAAAATAGTATATACACAATAAATAAATAAATAGGAAGTAGATATCCTATATAGAAAATAAAATCACACTATTGACCAATAAAACTATTTCACCAGAAATGTCTCATTGTTAAATCTCATTGGACCTATTTTGGATAGGTATAATATATGATTTCTCATTTTATGTTTTCTTTTCAGTTGGAAATGTCCTCTGCGGCATGCCTCTCCTCCACTGCGAACGCACCTCCACCACACGCTGAATGACACCATTACGATGAGTTTTCTCCTCTTACTCATTGGTTTTCTGTTGATTTCATGTTATTACTATTTGATATTGATGGTTATGTTGTGAACTATACAGGCTAAATTCCCCATTGAAAATCATGGACATTGGTGGTCCTTGTTTGCGCACTAAATTTATTACATGTTGGTTGGTTATAATTGAACATTTAAATAATTTTTGTTAATTTACATATACTTGGATAATGAATGAATTCCACAGGATGATAAAACTTCTACAATAACCCCCTAATTAACAAGAGGAATTTAATAAGGGATTCTTTGTAAAATCTACAATTGTGTTTGGTTTGTTTTTATGGTTTTGCGATTGTGAGCATGATTGTGTGCTTGTATGGTGTTGTGGTTATTGGCATGATTGGTATGCCATTTGTTTTTCATGTTATAGTTCCTACACCATTGAATATTGATCCAAAACTTTCCCATTTCAATGGAACCACAACTTTTTTACTAGTTAAATTCCACTAAATCTAATAAAACAACATCACTGGAGGACTTTATGGGACACTTTATGGACACCCTAGTCAAATATGCATAACAAAACATGTAATGAATCCTTCAACCTATATAAAATCATACCATCTATTATTTTAGTACCATAGTTCTTAACTTGAGACATTACATTTCTAGAGAAACAATAATAAAATGGTTTAAAGAAATGCATGTAAATCACATGTGGGATACTAAAACATTCTAGTTCAAGGGATTCTCATAGCTAGTTCCATTGATAAGTTGGTTGGGAAGATGGGTGTGATCTACATTCGTCCTAAGTAATGCATGGAGATGTAAGGGTATTTTTTACCATAGCTAGTTCCATTGATTATAGTTGTATGATGACTCTAGTTGAACATCTTCTGTGTAATTATTTTGTTAAATATTAATAGTACTGAATCAAAGAGGATGAATAAGAATAAAGAATGGATGAATGCCAATCTGTTGACAAAAGAGTATTAAGATGGCATGAAAGAGTTTATCAAGATTGAAAAAGATCATTCATATGAACCTTCTCAATCCTTTATCCATGTTTATGCTATTTTTATTAAAGACAAATTAGTCTAGTGGAGTTAGAACAGAATAGATCGAATTTATACATGTCAGAATAAACTCAGGAAAAAATGAATGTAGGTAGTTGTTGGGATAACACTATGTTTTATGGATCATCTGATATGATTAAAATAATGAACAATAAAGATAGACATATGGAGGATGTGATTACAAATGTGAATGATGATGAAGATCTTATTGAGGAAATGACAAAGACATTTGAAGATGAACGTAGTGATTGACGAAAATTGTTTGACAAGTTACAGAGTTGTGAAAAGAGGCCACTATATACTGGTTTCACTAAATATACAACATTTTCTTCCATAAGGAAGCTTTATAATTTGAAAGTAGGCAATGGGTGAGTGGCGCTAGTTTTACAGGACTACTTGCTCTCCTGAATGACATGCTCCCAGAAGATAATGATCTCCCGAGCCAAACAAATGCTACAATCGATGGGTATGATCTCTAAAATAATATACACCTATCTGAATGACTACAAACAATTTCACAAGGACCACAAATCACTTAAATAATGTCCAAAGTGTGGTTCTTCTCGACACAAGAAAGATGAATCTAGTCCTATGAAAGTTTTGTTGTACTTTTCAATTATTACAAGGAATAGGCACCTATATGGAAGTGAGGAGACTACAAGACAATTGACATGGCATGTAAATATAAGAATTAATGATGAGAAACTACGTTACCCAATAGACTCTCTTAAATTAAATAGAATTGATCATGAGTATCCTGAATTTGAAAACGATCCGAGAAACCTTCATCATGCATTATCTTCAAATAGAGTGAATCCTTTTGGTTTTCAAAACAGGAGTCACCGTACATGGCCAGTTATGTTTCTAAATTATAACTTACCACCATGGTTATTCATGAAATTAAAATAAATCATGTTATCTATGCTTATATCAGAACCAAAACAACTAGGTCATGATATTTTTTTTATTTTTCTATATTTATTGATGATTTGAAATTATTGTGGGATTTAGGTGTTATGTTGTATGATGCTTACAGAAATAAAGATTTCAAATTGAGAGCCATGTTGTATAGGATGATAAATGACTTTACTGCTTATTGAAATTTTTCAGGATATATCATTAAATAAACTCAAGGATTTCCCATTTGCAAATAAGGTACATAGTCAATCGGGGTTTAATTGATTGAAAAGGGGTTCTAGCATATGTGTAAAGTTTGATTCATTGTTTACGAGACACCCCATTGGTGTGTTTCCCTAGTTTGACTATTTAGGGTTGTTTGACCTAGGTTACCTATGAGGCATACATTTTTTTCCATTACTTGATTTTTTTAGGATGGAGCTGATTGATTATATGAATTTCATGTGTTATGCTTATGAATTTTATCCATGTAGTAGTTATAGATTACATGTGATGCTTTGATATGATATGCGTGCTGATATTTCAATTTACCATGAGAGCCTTGGACTAGGAAAACTATGGGGGTTTACATGTTTATTTACAAAAGACCGTGAGATCCTTGGTGTAGATTTTTACCCCAGGGGTATTGACCATGATATCTACCTGAAGGTATTTTATGATTATTTATACTTTGTTGACCCATGGGTTTTGATTATGAGAGCTACCCGAATGTCTTGTATAAAATATTGATGATATGTAGACTAGGGGTATTGACCATGCGATCTATCAAGGAGGGCATTATCATTACTCTATGATATATGAGACCATATGGATTAGACTGTGAGAGATTTCACAAAGGGTCATTTGTGAATAAATGAATAATTGGGATGAGTCTACCAAGCCAAACACAAGTTTAGACTCAATCTTACATGGTTGTTTAGATGGTCATTTGAGACATCTGTTGTTACTATTATTCTGAAGGATATAGAGATTAGGCTAGATCCTGAGGTTACATTATTCAATAGTTTGAATAATTTATAAATGAAAATGAATTTAATTGAAAATCTTAGGATTTTTTACTTTTGATTAATTCCTAGATTATTGCTTCATTTCTGCATATTGCCTGCTATATATATTCACTGACTGTTAGGAAGAGTTCTTTTGGTGGATTCCTATAGGGATTCATCTCACACACTATTTGGGTTATTATTTTGGACCCAAATAGATTATATGGTTCCAGGTATAGATAAGGTAAAGTGCCCTTCTACTTCAGGTACTTGATTGCTGATCAGAGTTGGAGAGCATGGGACCAAGCTGAGGCTTGCGATGCTATTGGAGTTTACTAATTTCTGTACTTTGGTTTCAGTATTGTATTTTCTATATTGTGACTTGTTTGGATATTTTACTAGACATATGTGACATGCATCATTTATATATATGGTCCAATTTTTTATTTCTTATCAGTATTCCGCTGTTTACTTTTTTGTATGGTATTTCTGCTTCCGCTACTATTTTACTTTTTTTTTATTCCCCCACGTATACTCTTCCAATGAGGTCATAGTTTTACCAATGTCTTTCCTTGGCTCTCGCTGCTAGTCAGCAGCCTCTGGCATTTGGGGAAATGCGCTTGAGGTTATGTGACCAACTGGGTTCGGGGCACCTTTGGGTGGCACCCGAAACTAGGACGTTACAAAGTGGCATCAAAGGTGTTTCTTTTCTGATTCGTCTTACTTTTTGGAGCCTATAGATAGTGATAGAAAGGAATGGTTAGTTGGTAATAAGTTGTGACGGGGAGTAAATAACCCATGTATTGGGAAAATCCAAGTTACTTCGAATATTGCAAATTTTCTGGTATTTCAATTGTTATAGTTTATTTTATTTCACCGTTGTGTGATTAAATTGTTTTGTGTTATTATTGTTGATATTATTGTGGTTATATTTATATTTCAACTTGTTGAGATGAGGGTATGCCATCTCATGAATCATATAGGAACCTATTAGAGATCACATGCCATGTATTATTGTCATGCCATTTCGGGTGAATTACTGATTGTATGCTATTGAGATAGATTTCATGATTGAATACCTGACATTTTGATATGGAATTGGAAATTGTAAAGTTTCATTTGTCTAGATTCCAAAATTTGGTCCCTGAGGCATTATTGTCCATCTTGGATCAGAATATTTTGTATCATGTTTGAACTTTAATTAATTTTTTTTCAAGTTATGATATGAGTAAGGATTCCAAAATTTATTTCATGGGAGTATGGGATCTCATGGGTTGGAATTGTTCATATATTGGGCACAACATTATGTCTTTAAGGGTTCCAGATAAGTTTTAGAGGTTTACTTTCTATAAACCCAAACAACATGGTGTGTGGTGTTATCAACACATGCCATGTGTTCTTCTGTTTAGGAAGAACTAACTTTTATTAAGTACACTCTATGTACTGGGAGTTCACGCTATGTAGTACCTTGACTATGTGACTAGCTGTGTGAGAAGAGACATAGGGCTAGGAATCTTTCGGTATAACACGCCGTGTTTATTTTTTACTCACCGTTTTGTAAAGAACTATGTATCTGGCTGTGTTATTAACAACAAAGGTGGATGAAACTTAGGTTGTACACTCCGTGTAGAGTTTATTCATGCCATGTAGATTCGATCGTGTATCTGTCTGTGTGACCAATGACATGGGTGGATGAATCAAAGGTTGTACACACCGTGTAGAGTTTGTACATGCCATGTAGAGTCAATCCTGTATCTGACCGTGTGACTAACGAAAAAGGCAGTTAGAAACTAAGTATTACACATCATGTCTTGGGTGAACACACCATGTATAGGGTGAACACGCTATTTAGTGTTACCTAGGAGAGAACTGTGTATTTCTAGCTGTGTAGAGGAGCATGGGTAGGAGGGAAAATTCAAGTACACGCCGTGTCTCCGGAGGAACACATCGTGTGTATGGATGTTAAATGACCAGGTTTGGAAGAGGTACACACCATGTTAAAATATTAAGGGAACTTGATGGGTAGGGGTTATACACACCGTGTAACCCTGTTTTGTAAAACTTAAATGATTATTATCTTGTTCCTTTATTGTACTTCTATGTTTTTGTCCTTGATAATATTGAACTGAGGCATGTTCTTAACTTTGAAGATTCATTCCAATAAGACATACTCCAGGTGTACGCTAGATACAGGGTGATGATCAGACTCCAGAAATGGTAGATCAGGGACTACCAGCAGATCCTCCTATCATGCCCATCATTGTACCAACTGTTATACTGGACCCAGGTGCTGATGCACAGTTCCATGAAGGCTTTATGAGGTTGATGTAGACCTTTCAGGGAGCACCGCATCCTGCCCCGTCTATGGAAGAGTTGATGAGTGTGTTTTAGTAACAGTATCCTACCACTTTTTCAGAGGATGGGGAACCACATGATATAGAGTCATGGTTAGAGTCCATTCTTTCTATATTTGAGAATCTGGAGATTCCTTTGGAGATGAGGGTCAAGGTCGCGACATACATGCTATGTGATTCCGCCAATAGATTGTGGGATGTTGTCTCACAGGAGGAACATCATCGGGATATGGTTTGGGAAGAGTTTCAGAGGAACTTATATGATTAATTCTTTCCTGAGATGTTGAGGGACAATCGATCCCAAGAGTTCATGCATTTGGAGAAGGGTTCTCTTTCAGTAATGGATTATTCTTCTCATTGCAAAGAGATTCATCACTTCACACCTGCTCTGGGAGATGACGAGTTATCTTTTTCTAAGTGGTTTGAGGATTGTATTAGGTATGACATCCAATCATAGGTGAATGTCTTCAGGATGACTTGAGTTACTTCTATAGTGAACTAGGAACTGATTATTGAGCACAATATGAGGGAGTTGGGAGTAATGAGTCAGGGCAGTTTAGCATCTAGAGCTGGTACTCCTTTGAAAGATAGCAGGAAGTGTCGCAGGGAGCCTTCGCGTAGTGATTCCAGTAGCATGGATGTATCTACAGGTAGCCAGGTTAGGTGATACTAGTTGGTTAAAAGTCAGAACATGAGACCTCAGTTCCCAAGAGACCGAGTTGAGTGCTAATCTTAAAACAATATTGTTCATCTTTAGTGTTTTTTCTGATTCTTCTCACTAGAAACTAGTGAGAGGGGATCCGTTATGACTCCACATTCAGAAGAAGGACCACCAGTTTCTCATCAGTCAGGGAACTAGATTTTTTCAGTCCGTTCAAGCTAATTAGGTGTTCATGGACATGGTGGTCAGACGATAGGATTTCAGTAATATCAAGGTGGATTAGCTCTGGGTAGTCAGTCAGGGTCACAGGGCCGCGGTTCAAGTTAGACTTTTGCAGTAGGGTAGACCCAACACGAGCAGGGTCCTGGACCTTCTATGGTTACAGGTACAATTCTAGTTGCCTCATTTTTAGCTTATAATCTTTTTGATATAGGGTTTCCTATAGTTTTATATCTGTTTCTATTATGGATAGCCTTGGGATATGTATATTTACTTTTGATGATTTTATGATGCTAGACACTCTATTGTGGATTAAGACTGCTAGTGTAGGTCAGTGCAAGGAGTTTCCTCTTGAGGTTGGTGGGTGTCACTTATTTTGGGACCTCTATGTCTTAGATATGACATGATTTGATGTAATCATAGGAATGGACTAGTTGGTCTCCTTTTAGGCTTTTTTGACTTCTATTTCTGCAGGGTGAGTTTCAAATCACCAGAGGGTATGTCTTTTCTACACAAGGGAGAATTGGATGTCCAGGAGAGGAGTGCTGGACCCAAGCATCATGGGATGGGAGGAATTACAGCTCAAATTTATAGTTTATATCTGGATGACCCAGGGACTTCAAAGACTGACTTTCCTCTAGTGTTGGATCACTTCAGGGATGTCTTTCTAGATGAATTTTCAGGTTTACCTCTGGAGAGAGAGGTAGATTTCTCTTTTCTAGTTTGTGAAGAAGGTGGACAGTACCCTCAGAATTTGTGTGGATTATCAGAAGCTGAACCATTTGATAGTCAAGAAATTATATCCCTTACTGTGGATTCATGATATCTTTGATCAGCTTCGAGGTGCCGAGTGTTCTCGAATATTGACTTGAGACTTGGTTATCATTAGTTGTGTGTTAAACCATTAGATATATCTCTTAAATCCTTTCGGAGCAAGTATGGTCTATACAAGTACTTAGTTATTCCATTCGGCCTTACAAATATGCCGATAGTTTTCATGGCACTGATGAAATGAGTGTTCCATCCTTACTTGGATTCTTTTGTGGTAGTCTTAATGGATGATATCTTGGTGTACTCACACACTCAACATGACCATTCTACCAACATTGATATTTTTTTAGGTACACTGAGAGAGCATTAGTTACATGATAATATCTCAAAATTCCACTTTTGGATGGACCAAATTCACTTCTTGGTTGTAGTTATCTCAGAGATAGGAGTATCAGTAGACCCAAAGAAAGTGAGAGCGATAGTTTCCTGGGAGCAGCCTAGGAACGCCTTTGAGGTGAAGAGTTTTCTAGGGATGGATGGTTACTATATGTGCTTTATACATGATTTCTATTTCTTAGTAGCACCATTGAAAGGCTTGATTAAGAAGGGTGAGAAGTACTTATGGACAAATTCCTATTATTCATCCTTTTAGGAGAAGAAAGAGTAATTGATTTTAGCACCAATACTGATTTTTCTTATGATGGGAAAGAGTTACACTATTTACAATGATGAATTTGGGTAGGGTGTAATGATTATGTAGTTGGAAAGAGTCATTGTGTATGGATCTCGGATGTTGAGGCCACAAGAGAGGAACTACCCGAGACACGATCTCAAGTTAGCTGCAGTTGTGCATGCTTTATACTGTTGGAGACACTATATTTTGGGAGAGAATTTTGTGGTATGCACTGACCAAAAAAGTCTCAAGTCTATCTTTTCTTAGCATGAGTGAATTTGAGACATCAAAGGTGGGTTGAGTACCTTTAGTATTTGGACTTTGAGCTTTCCTACACATCTGGGAATGGCAATGTAGTGGCTAATGCATTGAGAAGTAGGACTCTGATATAGGCAGTTCATGAGGTCAACAATGAGTGGAAGCTTATTTCTATGTTCTCTTAGATGCATTTGGAGGTGCATGATAGATAGAGGCAGACGTTTCTTTCTTCTATAGTTGTTACCTCTACTCTATTGGATCGAGTGCGAATAAGGTAGCTATTAGATTCCGAAGGCCTAATCCTGTGGGAGAGTATGTCAGGTGAGGACCCTAATCCTAGGTGGACCATAGATAAGGACGAGGTTTTTCATTTTCATTGGTGCATATGGGTGTTAGCAGACATACATGAGAAGCTATTGTGGGATTTTTATTCCTTAGTTAGTGTAGTTCATCATGGTGCCCCCAATATGTATTGAGATCTATATCGTCAGTATTGGTCTCCAAGAATGAAGAGAGATATTTTTAGTTTTGTTATGAGATGTTACACCTATCAGTAGGTGAAGGTAGAGCATCAACAACTGGTAGGGTTTTTACAACAATTAACCATTCCTGAGTTTAAGTGGAACGATATCGTGATGGATTTATTGATGGGTTTACTGAGGTCGACTCGAGGGAATGATGTGGTTTGGGTCATTGTTGAATGACTCATGAAGGTTTTACATATCATTCAGATCAAGTAAACCTTTAGTTTTGATGGGCTTGAAAGATTGTACATTTGATATATTGTACATTTTAATGGGGTTTTACACTCTATCGTTTTAGATAGGGATGCCTATTTTACTTATCATGTCTGGAAGGGACTGCAAAGGGCTTTGGGTATATATGTACTTCTGGGTACAAATTACCATCCTCATACAGATGGCCAGTATGAGCACACAATTCAAGTGTTGGAGTACATGCTTCAAGCATGAATCTTGGAATTCGAGGGTTCTTGGGAGAGACACACACCCCTAGTGGAGTTTTCCTACAATAGTAGTTTTCAGGCGATGATTCAGATGGAACCATATGTGGCCTTGTATGGTAGGCCATGCCAATCACCCCTATGTTGGCTGGAGGTAGGAGAGAAAACTATGTTGGGACCTCGTCTTGTCTATAAGACCACCGATCAGGTGAAGTTGATTGGAAAGAGGATATATACTACCCAGTATCAGTAGAAATATTATGCTGATTGATAGAGACGACATCTGGAGTTCATGATCAGAGATCAGGTTTTCTTACATGTCACATCGAGGTTAGAACACGTGAGGAATATGAGACAGCATAAGCTTTCACCATGATACTTCAGACCATTTGAGGTTTTGGAGAGAGTCAGGAATGTTTCCTATCAGTTTATTTTACTTCAGATGTATTGGGCTTAGCACGATGACTTTCATTTGTCTTAGATATGGAGTTACTTTTCATAGCCACCTCAACTTTCAAATCAAGGAGGTTGAGTTAGATGTGGATAACTTTTTTTAGGAGAACACTATTCGGATTGTGAATCACAGCACGAAGGTTCTCTATGGTCAGTCTATTCCTCTTGTATGGGTGCTATGGAAGCACAGGAGAGTACATGATGATTCTTGGGAGAGGGATGCCGAAGTATGATCCCAATGGCCAGAGTTTTTTTAAGTTTCCTCTTCACCACCCTTGGAAGGGAAATTCAGGGATGAATTGATTTAAGGGGTGAATTTTGTAAGAACCCAAATCTTCATTTCAGGTATGGATATTTATTTTGGGTTGTTTTTTTAGGTAAAGGAATAAAGGGGAAATTTTCTAAGTACATGCTGTGTACTTTTGAGTATATGCCATGTACTCAGTTTCCATGTGTAGCCGTGTACTGGCTGTGTAACGACCAAGTACATGGCCGTGTGGGTGACCGGGAAAACTACCTAAAGATGGGGCCGATTGAGTCTAGTACCCAACATATACATTAAATGAACAAGCTATGTAATTTTATTTTTATTTGTTATATTGGTGCAGGATCACGTCTCACATCCAGAAACACTTTATTCTCCCCGTGTTTCATACAAAAGAGTGACATACGGCCAAAGATATTCCATATCATCCCTTTCCTCCATCCGAGATCAGATTGAGACGTCGTCTGGTGCATTGGATTCCCACCGGTGAGTTCTCTCTTCCACTAGATCCCCTCTTCTTGATTTATCCTCTCTCATGAGTTATCGAGGGTTGATCATTTTTAACCTTTTTGTAGGTAAATGTTTTTCTAGGATGATTCAAGGGCCAACGTTCATGTGTGTTCTTCGTACAACATTAAGGTAGGTGGTTTTTGACTTTCTTTGATAGTCTTTGGATCATATGTGCTTAAAGTGATGAATACCTATGTTTGGGGTATTATGTGTTTTGGATTTTAGACCTATTATCTACCTGCTAGCATTTAATTGATTGAAAAGGGGTTTTATCATATGCATAATGATTGATTCCTTGTTTATAGGACAACCCATGGGTGCATTTCCCTAGTTTAACTATTTAGGGACGTTTGTCCTAGGTTTCCAATGAGACATAACTTGTTTCCCAAGCCATTATTTGTTTAGGTTGGAGCTGATTGATTATATGAATTTCATGTGTTATTATTAAGAATATTATTCATGTAGTAGTTATTGATTACATGTGATTCTTTGATATGATATGCGTGCTAATCTTCTAATGGACCGTGAGAGCCTTGGATGAGGAAAACTATGGGGGTTTCCATATTTATTTTCACAGGATCGCGAGAGCCTTGGTGTAGATTTTAACCTGGGGGGTATTGACCATGAGAGCTACCTGGAGGTGTTTTATGATTATTTATAATATGTTGACCCAGGGGGTATTGACCGTGAGAGCTACCTGGAGGTCGTGTATAAATTATTGATGCTTTGTAGACTAGGGTTATCGATAGTGAGAACTACCCAGGAGGTCATTATATTTACTCTATGCTATGTGGGACCATATGGTTTAGACCATGAGATCTTTCCCAGAGGGTCGATTTTGAGTAAATGAATAATTATGATGTGTTTACCAAGGAAAATCACAAGCTTGAACTCAGTCTTGGTTGTTTAGATGGTATTCTGAGATGTATGTTGTTACTATTATTTGGGGGGATACAAGGCTTAGGCTAGATCTTTAGGTCACATTATTCAATAGTTTGAGTAATTTATAAATGAAAATTAATGTAATTGAAAATTGTAGGATGGTTTACTTTTGAGTACTTCCTAGTTTATTGATTAATTTCTTTATATTACCTTCTATATATATTCACAGCATGTTAGGAATAGATCTTTTGGTGGTTGCCTTCTAGGATTCGTATCACACCCTGTTTGGGTCATGGTTTGGGACCCAAACAGATTATATGGTTGTTGGTATCAATAAAGGAATGAATCCTTCTATATCAGGTACATGATTTCTGATTGGTGCTGGAGAGTTTGGGACCAAGCTAAGGATTGCGATGCTATTGGAGTTTGCAGATTTCTGCACTTTGGTTTCAATATTGTATTTCCAGAATTGTGACTTTTTTGGATATTTTCCTAGACATATGTGACTTGAATCATTTATATGTGTGCTCTAGTTTTTTATTTACTATCAATCCTATGCTTTTTTACTTTGTTGTTTGGTAATACTTATTATGCTACTATTTTACTATTTGTTATTCTGCTACGTATACTCTTCCAATAAGGGCTTATTTTCCCCAATTTCATACCTAGGACCTCACTGGCTGTTAGAAGCCTATGGAGTTTGGGGAAATGAACTTGAGGTTATGTTACCAACTAGGTTTGGGGCACCTTTAGGAGGCACTTAGAACCGAGATGTTACATTAATTCATACCTGTCACACCATGTTTCACATTAACATTTGGATGATTCTTACACATTTCAAATGAACTATGGGTCATTTTTTAAAGTATCAATTCTATACGGTTGTGTTTTATTTATTTTTAGTGAGTAAAACATGTTTTTTGATAAAAATGTAACATTTAAATTGAAAACACAAATTTCAATTCATACTAGTCACACTGTATATCAGATTGAGGTGCGGAAGATTCCTACACAACAAAACTGTCTTCTGGATAATTTTTCAAAAGTATCAAAATAATCTTAATTTTTTTTCTTCGTTTTAAATATGCGACACATGTTTTAAACTAAAATGTCAATTTTAAATAAAAAAATGCACTTCGATCCGTACCAGTCACACCATGTATCTGATTGATGTTTTATTGATTCCTATAAATCATAAATGAATTATTAATAAATTTCATAAATTATCAAGACAATATGTGTGTGTTTTCTTGTTTTTTAGTGAGTGATAGAGGTTTTTAACTAAAATTTCATTTTAAATGGAAAAGACATACTTTCAATCATACTGGTCAAATCATGTACAAATTGATATGCTACTGATTCTTATTCCTAAAAAATTATTTATGTATCAATTTACTAATCTATTAAGACAATATAAGTGTTTTTTCTTGGTTTTTAGTTAGTGATATTTTTTAAATAAAATTTCACTTTAAACTCAAAAACACACTATGAGTCATATTTGTCACACCATGTATCAATTTGATGTGTGGATGATTACTACATATCAGAGATGACTTAGGGATCATTTTAGTACTGTATCAGGACAATAAGAGTGTTTTTAGTGTTTTTAAGTGAGTGACACATTTTATTAACTAAAATGTTTCTTTTTAACTGAAAACAAACATTTCAATTCATAACGGTCACACGGTGTACCAGATTGACATATAGACGATCCCTACATATAAATAATGACTTATGGATAATTTTCTTAAAGTATTTAAATAATATTAATGTGTTTTCTTGGTTTTGAGTGTGGGATGTGTGTTTTGATCTAAAATTCCAATTTTAAATAAAACCACAAACCTTGATTCATACCACCACACCTTGTGTTGAATTGATATGTAATTGATTCATAAACATCATAAAGGAATTATAGATCATTTTCCTAAATTATTAATGAAATTAGAGTGTGTTTTATTTATTTTAAATGAGTGAAACATGTTTTTAACTAAACTATCATTTTTAAATTGAAAACAAACACTTTGAATCAAACTAGTTACAATGTTTATCAGATTAATGTGTGAATAATTATTTATCATAAAAAATGAGTTATCGACCATTTAATAAAATATAAATACAATTTAAGTTTTTTTTCTTATTTTTTAGTGAGTGATACCTTTTTAACTAAAATCCCATTTTTAACTGAAAACACACAAATTAATTTATACCTCTTACACCTTGTATCAGAATGATATGAAGACGATTCCTACATTTCAAAAATATATTATGAATCACTAACCAAAAATATTAAGTTAATATGAATGATTTTTCTCAATTTTGAGTTGTTGAACTTTTTTTTGTACTTAAATGTTGATTTGAAATAAAAACACACAGTTTCAATCATACCAGGCTCAAAGTGTATTATATTGATGTGAGGCTGATTCTCACAAATAAAAAATGACTTTTAGATCATTTTACTAAAGTATAAATATAATACAGAATCATTTACTAGGTTTTCGATAAGGGGAACTTGTTTTGACCTAAAATGTTACTTTTAAATTGAAAAAATGTTCTTTAAGTTATACTAGGCACACTGTGTGTCAGATTAATAAATTTTTTATTATTATATGTAAAAAATTATGTAGGTAAAATTATAATAAAGTATCAAGATAATATGAGCATGTTTTCTCTATCATGTATGTGTCACGTGTTTTGAATTAAAATTTTGATTTTAAATCAAAACTTGCACTTTGAATCATACCAGGCTCACAAAGTATCAGATTGATGTGAAACTAATTATAAAAAAATTACTTATGTATAATTATACTAAATTTTCAATACAATCCAATAATTGTTTCTCAATTTTGAGTATGTGATACATGTTTTTGACTAAATTTTCAATTTTAAACTAAAAACAAACACCCTTAGTTTTACTAGGTTGACCATGTGTCAGATTAATATGTGTTGAATTACTAATTGTCATAAATGAATTATTGATAATTTTACTAAAATAAAAAGACAATCCAAGTTTTTTTCTCTATTTTTAGTGAGTTACATACACTTTTAACTAAAATGTCATTTTTATCTTGAAAACACACACTTCAAGTCATATCAAGAACACTGTATATAAAATTAACATTCAATTGATTTCTACAAATCACAAATAATATATAGATAATTTTATTAAATTATCAAGACCTTATGGGTTTGTTAGTTCTATCTTTTGTGAGTGATGCATGTTTTGAACTAAAATATCACTTTTAAACAAAAAACAAGAACTTCAAGTCAAACCATGCACGCTGTGTGTTATATTGATGTGAGGATTTTTATTATATGTAAAAAAATACTTATATATTATTTAAATAATTTATCAAGATAGTTTGAGCATGTTTTCTTGGTTTTTAGTGAGTGTAGCATGTTTATAACTATGATGTCACTTTTACAGAAAAACATGCACATTTAATCATACCAGCAACATAGTGTATCTGATTAACATGAAACTTATTCCTACACGTCACAGTTTATTTATAGATCATTTTTCTAAATTTTCATGAAAATTCAAGTCTGTTTCCCTATTTTTTTAATAATTGATTTGTTTTTGAACTAAAATGCCACTTTTAAATAAAAACATGTTATTATAATTATACCGGGAACACCATGTGTTGTATTATTGTTCAGATGATTCTTACACATAAAAAATTAATTACAGATCATTTTAAAGTATAAAGATAATATGAGTGTTTTTATTGGTTTTCAGTGAGTGGTACACATTTTGAAAAAAAAAATTATTTTTAAACTAAAAACATGCACTTTGAGTCATACCAAGTACACACCATGTTCCAGATTGATTATACTTAATGAGTGATTCATGGTTTAAAAAAAATCATCCATAAACTGAAAACATGCACTTTGAGTCATTTTTAAATTGAAAACACACACTACCAAACATAAAATATCAAATAAATAAAAAATAAATCTATCAAGAGAACAAATAGCACATTAGTGAGTCATACTTGTTGAATATTTTGATGATAATTTATTTTTTTCTCCAGGATTTTTTTCTCTTCATAAAATACAAAATAGTTATAGGGGATGAATTAACCCCCTCAAGACCTCTCTGAATATTAACTAAATAAGTATTAGATAAATATGATTAAAAATTTAAATAAAATATAAGTAGAAAAAATGATGATAGAATTAAATAAATAAGTAATAGGAATTCAGGTCTTCTTGGTGTCTATATAAATTCACACACCATATATTCTTCCCACTCATTTATAAAATAATTTATTTCCTCTTTTGAATATATTGACTCTCACAAGTCTTGGTAGTATTAAAAAATATAAATAAATAAGAAATTAATAATAATTTAAATCAAATTACAATTATTATATGAAATACCTATTTGGGATGTTAGTTTATTGATGAAAGAAAATATATTTCAAAAATTTGAAAATATAATAACCCTAATATTTGACCTTAATTTGTTTAAAAAATAGTATAAAAATTACGAAAAAAAATTATTTTGTTTTGATAAAAGTTTTTATAGGGAAGTATTATTTTATATACCCGAATACTAATTTAATTATAGAAAATGATAGGATTGTTTCTCATACACTTCCATCATTCCCTGATTTTGAAGATATTTAAACACCACCCTATAAGAAAAAAAATTAATTAAAAAATATTATAAAACATATAAATTGAAGTTTATTTTTAAAATATTGAATTTTGTGTATTATAATTTGAAAAACTTCATAATTTATGGCCAATTTTTTGGTAATACATACATTAAATACAAAAAATAAATCATTGGAGTATAAAAATTCATTACAATGAGCAACCAATGCTCCCTAAAAAAGAAAATGGAACAAGTAATAAAAGAAATTAAAATATATTTTATATGATTAGATTGAATAGTTTTACCCTGCAACATGGGAATTAAGAAGAGTTTTTATCTATAAGTTTATTTTCAAATATTTCATCCAATTAGTCCACTATAATTAAATATACCTTTTCTTCTAATGAACTTTTTCATGTAGAAGTAATGTGAGGACTAATGAGTCCAAATTTGGGTTTGTAGGGTTTTCCATTAAAATAATACTAATATATACACCTATAAAAATATGAGTAATATTTATGTTTAATTAACATATTTGGTAAACTATTAGAAAAATAGATTATTAAAACACACATCATGAATACATTTATAATCGTGACTCCCAACCATACACGCTTAAGGATTTTATCTACATTATCAAGACTAATACATTTCATATTAGAATCTATGTACATTTTTTCATCAGGGTCAATTATGGATGTATTTCCATTTTCAAAACTTTTATCCAAATTAAATTATAATATTAGTAGATGTAGTTGTTAAATTTGTGGGGTAAAGGAATTCTCTAAAGGGCATTTTGATTGACTATTTGACCCTTTAGATGGTTTTTATTTGACCTTTTATTTCCTATTCCTTTTCTCTGTTTGTAATAATATTCCTTGATCATGTATTTTTTAATTAATTGTTAAAGGTATTAAATAAAAAAATTAATCAAAAAAGACATACCTTGTTGTTGACATGTATTTTTATAAGACAAAACCTCTATGATATGAAAGTTTTAAATTCAAGTTCAACATTATGAACATTCTGTTCATCATGGGAAATATATAGCTTGGTGCTCAACTTGTGAGTTATGTGAATCCCTACTCTCACATGATATTTTTTAATTTGTTTTTATGGATAATATCTTATTAGATATTGTACACTACACCCCTCTAAACAATGTGATGGGTGGGTGTAAATAGATATAAATCACTACCATTTTCACCCTATAGAATTTGATTATATGATAGGTACCTGTATATTTATGATTTAAATTTTTTATGAAAATATATGGAAAAATTGATTACATTTGGTAAGGTATAAATTTGAGGTGAATAGATAGAGTCAAATATTTGGGGTGTTGGATCTCCATGTAGTGGTTGTTGTTGTGTTGTATTTTCTCATTGATTGCTTCCCATTATATTATCTAAAAACACATTCTTCAAAAAAAATTTATTATATATCATTTATCCATGCCTATATATCATCTATTTTCTTATCTTTATTCCCTTTTTCATTTAAATTTTCAAAATATATTTGAGGAGACACTTCAAGCCTTCACCTCTGACACAACCATAATTTTATTGCTGCTTCAAGGACACTAAAATTAGACATTGTTTTATTATAGCTGATGTTGAATATTGTGTCTAAATAAGATAAAAAATATAGGAAAATAAGTATTAGTTTTTATATAATACCTATTTAAGGACGAAATTTTTTTTATTATGTCATACTTACTCATAATTACCATACTCTTTGTGTGTTTCCATTTATCTGTATTCCATATTTATTTACACGTTCCTCTGTTCATATCACGTGATATGGGATGGAAGTAACTTTTATTTTTGATTTATTAATATATACATAAATAAATGAGTATAATTACATTTTTATTTTAAGAAAAATGAAAATATTACTATAAATTTAAAATAAATAAAAAAAATTTCCAGAAAAGTGTAACCCATCCTTATTTTATGGTAGGGTTATGTTTGTTTTATTTAACATTGCTTATTTCCATCACTCAATTACTCTTTCATATATCAAAAATTCTTAATCAAATTGATCAATACATTTATTTCTAAGAAAATTATTACCAATCATAATGTACCTAAAATTATGCCTCCTCGCGATGGATAATAAATGCATTCCATGCTTCTTGGTTTATCATATGTGTATATATCTATGGTGGGTGAGGGTTTAATTTCCCTTCAACATCCCTGATATGATTCTTTATAAGAATTGTCTAAAAGAATCTATAATCCTTTCCAATAACTATTAGTACAAATTCAATTCAAAAATCATATACTATAAATGAACTCTACAAGGGATAATGAAAAGTAGATCAAAATTTCATTAGGTTATTTTTTTGTAAAAGAAAGAAAGTATATCGTAATGTTACCATAATATCTTACAAAATTAGTACCTTTATCTATGAACAACACTGTTACATGTATCTGCATCAATTGAAATGTGCACTGGATTGGTGACCCCAATATAATTAATGAAAATGGACTTGTTGGGGTTAAAAGTTTAACCATGTGCAGTCCATCCAACCTCAAATTTTATGCCAATGCTTCTGGCCTTATTTTTTTAAGAATGTGGTACTACGATGCTCTTGTTTTTTCTCATACATAGGTTATTCAACTTCTAATATTTCCTTAATTTCAACATTTTTAATATGTTATTCCTTGGTATGGGTAGCATAAACATGTGGAGAAACATATTGGTCCTTTGGATTATGAGCATTGGCATGTTAAAAAACCAATTATTCCTCAAGATTGGGAGTATTGACTTGTATATGTGCTATTATCTAAAAAATTTGTTGAAAATTTAAATTTAGATTACATAAATGTATTACTAAACACATTATACTATGAGGTAACATAATGTATATTTTAAAAAAATTTACCTTATCGCTGAACTCTATCTTGTTTTTCTTTAAAATTTTAAGGGATTTAACCCCTCTATTGAGTATCCAAATCCTATCATTTTGGTATCCACTGAAATAAATGGCCCCATATTCATTGGGAACATTTTGAAATGATTGTGACATCTTAATTGAAGCGTCATCTTCATTTGTATTAGCATATGTTTCTATAGAGATTCTTCTCAAAACGAAAACAATTGACCACTTTCTATTTGTAGGATATTGGATATAAAATACATGTACTATCAGTGATTCTATTATGAATGATTCTTACTTATATCCTTCTATACTAAAATCTACTTTTTTGAATCCCAAATCATTTATTTTATCTACACTAATCTTATCAACTAACTTGTATTGAAAAAATCAGCACTTTGAATGTTGTATAATACAACACCCATATTTTTTTTGATGAAACCAAAGTTTGAAATATTCACATAAATTAGATTTTCATCCTTTGTACTATATACATGCATCTATATTTCCACAAGTGTAACACCACTATTTTGAATGGTACTGAATTAATCATGACATATAACCATTATTTAAATAACCATTATAAGATAATACATGCAGAATTGGCCCTATGGATATCCATTAAAGTCATTTTGAAATTGAATTAATATTTTATACCAACTATTTAAAAATATGGTCTCAAATACATATTATACATTATAAATTATGTGTATTTGATATCAAGAGTTTTACCCTTGATGGATTCAAATGCCAAAGGATTACTTTGTGGGTGTCAAAATATGGTGCAAACTCTAAACTGTTATGTTAAACATAAAGTTAAGCCTACTCCCACTATATAATGGTAATTGTGAAAACATCTATTCTAGAGATTCCTTTTAATAAAAAGTTACCAATTGTGATAATATTTCTATAGACCAATGCTCCCCACATAAAATAGGTATTTGGTACAAAATTCAATAGTTTCCTCAATAATATATCACTCTATAATACAACCTTCTCAATGAATTTGATTTTTATCATAACCTTTATAAATTTTTATATACCATTCAATGGGGTGCATCCATATATAATGTATAGGACCACACAATTGGATCACTATAACCAAGTATACCGTCATGTAAACCATTATATCAATGAATGATAGTGGAGAGAAAATATCTAATTTATATAATTTGATGACAATACCCACTTACTTAGTTGGAAATTTTTCTAGTTCTATAAGTTTACTATATATCAATTTGAAAAAAAAATCTTGGTTATTATATGATGTAAATTTTTAGTAAAAATGGAATGTAAACCTATATGCATTAAATATTTATTAAAATTATGATAGTCATGTGATTTTAGGCCCTATAAATTTAAATCAGTAATTGAAATGATATTATTGATATCTGATGAATACTCCTATAGAACCTTTACATCATATAGGAAGTTGAAAAAAATACCCTTATTTCTTGGAAAAAGTTTAAGTAATTGGAAGAATAAAATTTTACCTTTCACCCTTTATTAGTGCAAACTCTTCTTATTTCCCCTGGTTAATAATTTCCAACCTAGCCTTAATTCAATTATTTTTACTAGGTACATTTGGTAATACGATGATGACATTTTCCTATACTTTTTTTTCTACAGACATGATATCAAGATTGTATTTGACGTAAAAAAATCCAATACAAAAATTAAAAAAAATATTTTTCCAACTAGTTTTCCTAAGGTTTTTTAAATACGGTTTAAAAAAAGTGGTGAAAATATCCTTTACATTATCAAAAGGTTGATCACATGTTTGTGGAGATGGTGTGAACCTTCTTTAGAATTCCCATATAATGATTTCATCCAAGATCAGTATTTATGTTTTTGGGTTACAAAATTTTGATGTCCTAAAAAAAGTCTTTGGGGAATTTTTTAACCTAGCTGAGTGTATGCCTTATTAAAAACTAGGAAACCATTAATTTCCTTTAATTATATATATTGATAAATTTGTATAAGAAGGAAAGTCATTTATCACCCCGTACAACATGAATCTCAATATGTAATATCCCTTTCCATAATAATCATACAATGTAACACCTAAATCCCACATTAATTTTAGATATTTGATCAATGGTGCTAAAAAGTCATCAATATCGTTACCCTGTTATTTTTTTTCCATATATAAGTAGAGAAAACATAATTTATTTTTTCTCTTTTTATAACAATAATATATAGTTATAATTTAAAAAAATAATTAACCATGTACTATGAATAAAACTGTGTACACCAAAATTATTCCCTCTATCTATAGATTTAACAAGATGAAGGTTTCTTGACAAATTTCCAAATTCAGGATAATCATGATAAATTGTCTTCTAATGAGGAGAATCTACTAGGTGATGAAGTTTTCTATCTTGATTTATTATATCTGTGTACCACATAAATTTCCTTATAGTCTCATCACTTATATATAGGCACCTAAACTATTGAATGATTGGAAAGTACCATAAAAAATTTTAAGGCCTTGATTCATATTTATTATGTTGATACACAGCACCCTTTGGGTATTTTTATGTGATTCATAGTCCTTGGGAAACAATATATAGTCATTTGAACATGCATGAATCCTTTGAGAGTTTAATCCCTATAAATATAGCATTAGTTTTGCATTATATTTTCAAAAAGGAAGATCATTATCTTCTAGAATCATTTCGTTATTGATATAATGTAGTTCAATGAATATTTTTTCACTCCATTAACTGGCATCTTTTACATTATATATCTTTAGTATGACTAAAAATGTTGAATATTTAGTACACCAGCATATAATCATCATAATTGATTTAAATTTCCATTAAGTCAATAATATGATAGATCATATAAATACCAATAATAATATGAATTTAAATAATTATTAAACTTATTTTTTATTAAAAGAACTTGCATATCATAAATCATTCATTTTTAAATTGATTCATCACAAGTGATCATAATGTGAACTTTTAAAATGGATATCGACATCTTTAATTAGTTCACTTCATCAAATGTCATCAAGGTCATCAAAAGTCATTGGAGGCCACCTTGAAGAACAAATACATAAATTTTTTTTGGATGATTTCAAATCTACTTCTCATATGGTCAATTATTATTCTTATATTTATAACTTAGTTAACAATGAATTCTACTGTTTCTAGATCATAATCCCAAATTAATATAAGAAGATCAATCCTAAATCACCATTGGATGAACCATGTTTGATATTTATTTTGTATTTTAATACACCACTATATTATGTTATTTCAAAATGAGTGGCTTATGATACAATAAAACACCCCTAAAATAGTTGGTAAACTCTCCAATTTGGTATTCACTCACTCAATTTGGATAAAAAAAATTAATAAAATCTATGAAATTATTTTTTAAATAGTTATTAGAAATTTTAGAATATTTTAACTATATCATATTTGTGTTTTATTAGATAAATAATTTATATATAAAAAATTCTGTGAAGGTAATAAAGTACAACAAATCACCACTTTCTTGTGTACTTGGTGATCTACACTCTATGTATGTTCAAGGGAAAATAACTCACAATATGTTTTTTAGTTTTGTAAAAGGAATTTAAGGAATTTTTACTAATTAAAAATATTTTAACATATGAAACTATTTATAATAAAATAATTATGAAAATGTATATTTTTGGGTCCAGATAACATGTTTTTCAGATTTATATTATAAGTGGTAATGATAAAAGTGATATTTAATTGTTAACTTTGACCATATTGTTTCTTAAATTATAAGAATATTTTAAAGTGTATGATATATAAAACTTTAAAATCATGTATACCACCATGAAACATATCATTTATATAAATTGAAACTTTTTTATTAATCCTTAAAAACCTATCTTATTCCAATAAAGAAACGAAAAACCAATTCCATATGTTAGGATGTTATATCAATTTTATAATCCCAAAATCAATCCACTAGGAAAAGGTAGATGGTTGGTTCCTACGGTTGAAAATAAACCTTACCCCCTTTCCCAGATAAAGATGAACTTTTACTTTAAACAATTCTATATTTTTCTCAAATAGTGGACATCAAAAAAATCTATGACACACATAAAATATCGAACATCCATGAAATATAATCAAAATGATTAATATCCCAAACATGTACACCTTAATACCCATGTTTTTTGGTTTCTCATCAATTCATTCAATCAAATTAAATTATTTTATGATTTTATATTGTTATGTAATTTATAATACATGGAATACAATATAATACATATTATTTCATTGGAAAACCCCATTAATAATGGGAAAATTCTAAAGAGAGTTTTTTAAATTCATTGAAAGGAAAAATTTTCATAGATTTTTATTAAAATAAGTCAATGTGATGAAAAACAAAAATTGCAAAAATAGGAAGAACCATAAATCATGAAAAGAAGGAGACAAATATAGATCATAATAAAAATAACAAAAACTTATTTGAGCAAGGGGGAAAGAACATATCATAAGAGAATAACTAAGGAGAAGAACAAAAAATCGTGAAAATAGTTCCAAAACATCATGCAGACAAGAATCCAATGAGAAGAACAAAACATCATGAAAAAAGGATGAAGGTTTGATTAAAAAGGGGTAAGGAACAACATACCTTCAATTTAAGGTTTTATTGGGTTGAAAGATTCGAATGAGGTGACTACAAAATTTGGAATTCACAAGAGTCTGAATGGATTGAGCAGGGGTGATCTTGGTTAGGGTTATTTTAAAATAAGGGATGCGATTTTATCAGTGCTAAAATAGAAAGAGTTGAAAAATATATGATTTACCAGAACTCTTTAATCATTGATAAATCCTTGACTTTATCAACATTAAAAAGGTGACAACAAATCATGCATTTCGTAGTGGTTTTCATTTCACCACTGATAAAAGTATATTTTACTAGTGCTTTTTACTAGCATTGGTAAATGATACTTTTATTATCACATATTATGACATTGATAAATACCAATGGAAAATAAAAATAAAAAATTAAAATTAAAATTATCTATAAATTACTATTTATATAAAATGAATATTAATTTTTTATAATAAAAAATAAAAAATATTAAAAATAAATAAATTAAAAAAATTATAAAACTAAAAAAACAACATTCTCTATATTAAATACATTAATAAATTTGATAATATTATGTTAAATGTATTAATATTAAGATAAATGAAAATATAATATTTATTATGTAATTCATAAAATTATTAAAAATGGATAAATTATATAAATTATATGTATTAAAAAAATATAAATGAATAAATATTAAAATAAAAATGAATAAATACTGAAAATTTAATTTAAATTATTATTTTTTAAAATAAATTACTAATTAAAAATAAATCGTTAATAATTGTAAAAAGATTTAAATAAAAAATATTAAAATAAAAATGAATAAATATTAATTATGTAAATTAAAAAAATATTAAAAATATTAAATATTAAAAAATAAAAATGTATTATTAAATTTTAAAAATGAATAAATTACAAAAATATTAAAATTATAAATATTAAAAATTAACAAATTATAAAGACATTAAAAGTGAAAAAGTATTAAAAACGAATAGATAATTAAAAATGAATAAATATTAAAAATGAAAAAAATTAATAATTATAAATTAATAAATTGAAAAAATAATAAAAAATGGGTTAATAATTTTAATTATATAAATAAAAAATATTAAAAATAAATTAATATTAAAGTAAAAATAAAAAATATTAAAAACTATTTTTTAAAACAAGATATTTATAATGAAGTACTAATTATTAATGAAAAAAATAATGATTATATAAAGATTTAAATACAAATATATTAAAATAAAAATGAATAAATATTAATGATATTAATTACCTATTAAAAGTGTTGAATATTCATTTTTTAAAATATATAAATAACTATCGAAATTGAATATATTACAAAAATATTAATTAAATAAATATTAAAAATTAATAAAATCCACTTTTGTGAATCCCAATTCATTCTATTATGAATGATTCTTACTTATATCCTTCCTTACTAAAATCCACTTTTGTGAATCCCAATTCATTTATTTTAGCTACACTCCTATTATCTACTAACTTGTATTGAAAAATCAGCACTTTGAATGTTGTATAATACAACACCCATATTTGTTTGATGAAACCAATTTTTTAAAAATCCACATAAATTAGATTTTTATCCTTGGTAATAGTTACATGAATCTATTTTTCCACAAAAGTAACACCACTATTTTGAATGGTACTGAATTAATCATGAAATATAACCATTATTTACCAAACCATTATAAGATAATTCATGCAGAATTGGTCCTATGGCTTTCCATCAAAGTCATTTTGAAATTGAATTAATATTTTCTACCAACTCTTTAAAAATATGGTCTCAAATCTATATTATAAATTATAAATTATGTGTATTTGATATCAAAATTTTAACCCGTGATGGATTCAAATGCCAAATAATTACTTTGTGGGTTTCAAAATATGGAGAAAACTCAAAACTGTTATGTTAAAGATAAAGTTAAGCCTACTCTCACTCTATAATGGTAATTTTGAAAATATCTATTCTATAAATTCCTTTAACAAAAAGATACCCATTGTGATAATATTTCTGTAGACCAATGCTCCCCACATCAAATAGGTATTTGGTACAAAATTCAATAGTTTCCTCAATAATATATCACTCTATAATACAACCTTCTAAATGAATTTGATTTTTATCATAACCTTTATAAATATTTATATACAATTCAATGGGTTTCATCCATCTATAATGTATAAGGCCACACAACTGGATCTCTATAACTAAGTATACCATCATGTAAACCATCATATCAACGAATGATGGTGGAGATAAAAAATCTAGTTCCTATAATTTGATGACAATACCCACTTACTTAGTTGGAATTTTTTCTAGGTCTATAAATTTACTATATATCAATTTCAAAAAAATTCTTGGTTAATATATGATGGATATTTTTTAGGAAAAATACAATTTAAACCTATATACATTAAATATTTCGTAAAATTATTATAGTCATGTGATTTTAGGCCTTATAACTTTAAATCAGTCATTGAAATGATATTATTGATATGTGATGAAGACTCTTATAGAACATTTACATCATCTAGAAAGTTGAAAAACAAATACCTCTATTTCTTGGAAAAAGGTTAAGCAATTGGAGGAAGAGAAGTTTACATTTCACCCTTTATTAGTGTAAACTCTTCTAATTTCCTCTGGTTAATAATTTCCAACCTATCATTAATTCAATTCTTTTTTACTAGGTACATTTAGTAATATGATGATGACATTTTCCTCTACTTTTTTTTCTACAGGCATGATATCAAGAAAGTATCTGACGTAAAAAAATCCAATACAGTAATTAAAAAAAACTATTTTTCCAACTAGTTTTCATAAGGTTTTTTAAATAAGGATTAACAAAAGTGGTGACAATATCCATTACATTATCAAAAAGTTGATCACATGTTAGTGGAGATGGTGTGAACCTTCTTCATAATTACTATATAATGATGTCATCCAAGATCAATATTTATGTTTTTGGGTTACAAAATTTTGATGTCCAAGAAAAAAATTCTTTGGGGAATGTCTTAACCTAGCTAAGTGTATACCTTATTCAAAAATTGGACACCCTTATGTTCCTCTAATTATATATATTGAGAAATTTGTATAATAAGGAAATTCATTTATCACCCCATACAACATGAATCTCAATATGTAATATCCATTTCCATAATAATCATAAAATATAACACCTTAATCCCACATTAATTTTAGATCTTTGTTCAATGGTGCAAAAAAGGCATCAATATCGTTACCCTATTGTTATTTTCCATATATAAGTAGAGAAAAAATAATTTATTTTAGCTTCATTTATTACAATAATGGATAGTTATAATTTTAAAAAATAAATAACCATGTACTATAAATGAAACTGTGTACACGAAAATTATTCCCTCTATCTATAGATTTAACAAGATAAAGGTTTCTTGATTAATTTCCAAATTCCAGATAATCATGATAAATTGTCTTCCAATGAGGAGAATCTACTAGGTGATGAAGTTTTCTATCTTGATTTATTATATCTGTGTACCAAATAAATTTCCTTATAGTCTCATCACTTATATATAGGCACCTAAACTATGGAATGATTGGAAAGTAACATAAAATAATTTAAGGTCTTGATTCATATTTCTTATATTGATACACAAAACACTTTGGGTATTTTTAAGTGATTCATAGTCCTTAGGAAACAATATATAGTCTTTTGGACATGCATGCATCCTTTCAGAGTTTATTCCCTTTAAATATAGCATTAGTTTTGCATTATATGTTCAAAAAGGAAGATCATTATCTTATAGAATCATATAATTCTTGATATAAAGTAGTTCAATGAATATTTTTCACTCCATTAACTGCCATCTTTTACATTATATATCTTCAGTATGACTGAAAATGTTGAATATTTAGTACACCAACATATAATTACAATTTTCATAACTCTTCAACTTCTGAAATAGATTTTAAAAATCAATAAGTTCATATTCAACAATAATTTTCATTTCTCCAATATGATATTCATCATCATTTACACCTATAATAATATCCTTGATATGATCTTTATCATCATTCACATTTTTAATCATATTATATGATCCATAAAACATAGTGTCATCCAAGTCACTAGCTACATTCAGTTCATCCCCATGTTTAGTAAATAATTTATCACTTCAAAGTATTACATGAAAAATTTAGTTTTCTTCTACTCCTATGGAATAATTAGTTTTGAATAAAAAAAATGTAAATACAGAAAAAGGATTTGAGAAGGGTAATATGCATGATATGTTGAAAACTTGATGAACTCTTTAACACCATCCTCATACTCTTTTTTCATATGAATATAATCCGCCTATTTTTGATTTATATCCATCCTATTTGATTCAATAATATTCATATTTAACAAAAAAAAGTAAATATAAGGTACAAACGTAGTATCTTAAAGTTATATTCTTTACATATACACACATATAATCATCATAATTGATTTAAATTTCCATTGAGTAAAAAATATGATAGATCATATAAATACCAATAATTATATGAATTTAAATTATTTTTAAACTTATTTTTTATTACACAAACCTTCATATCATAAATCATTCATTTTTAAATGGATTCATCAGGAGTGATTATAATGTGAACTTTTAAAATGGATATCGACATCTTCAGTTAGTTCACTTCATCAAATGTCATCAGAAGTCATTTGAGGCCACCTTGAAGAACAAATACTTATAAATTTTTTTGGATGATTTAAATATACTTCTTATATGGTCAATTATGATTTTATACATATAACTAGGTTAACTATGAATTCTATTGTTTCTAGATCATAATCCCAAATTAATATAAGAAGATAAATCCTAAATCATCATTGGATGAACCATGTTTAATAATTATTTTGTATTTTAATTCACCATTATATTATGGTATTTCCAAATGAGTGGCTTATGATACAATACAACACCCCTAAAATAGTTGGTAAACTCTACAATTTGGTATTCAATCACTCAATTTGGTTAATTTTTTTTAATAAAATCTATGAAATTATTTTTTAAATAGTCATTAGAAATTTTAGAATATTTAAACGATTTCATATTTGTGTTTTATTAGAAAAAGAATTTATATATACAAAAATTATATGTGAAGGTAATAAAGTACAAAAAATCACCACTTACATGTGTACTTGTTGATCTACACTCATATGTACGTTCAAGGGAAAATAACTCACAATATGTTTTTTAGTTTTCTAAAAGGAATTTTAGGAATTTTTTCCAATTAAAAATATTTTATCATATGAAACTGTTTATAATCAAATAATTATGAAAATGCATATTTTTGGGTCCATTTAACATGTTTTTTTATATTTATACTATAAGTGGTAATGATAAAAGTGATATTTAATTGTTAACTTTGACCAAATTGTTTCCTAAATTATAGGAATATTTTAAAGTGTATGATATATAAAAATTTAAATTCATGTATACTACCATAAAATATATCATTTTTGTAAATTGAAGCTTTTTTTATTAATACTTAAAAACCTATCTTATTCTAATAAATAAACAAAAAACCAATTCCATATGGTTGGAGGTTTTCATCAATTTTATAATCACAAAATCAATCCACTAGGAAAAGGTAGATGGTAGGTTCCTACGGTTGAAAATAACCCTTACTCCCTTTCCCAGATAAATATGAACTTTTACTTTAAACAAATATTTTTTTCTCAAATATTGGACATCAAAAAAATGTATAATACACATCAAATATCGAACATCCATGAAATATAATCAAAATGATTAATATACCTAACATGTACACCTTAATAGCCATGTTTTTTGGTTTCTCATCAATTCATTCAACCAAATTAAATTATTTTATGATTTCATATTGTTATGGAATTTATAATACATGGAATACAATATAATACATATTATTTCATTGGAAAACCCCATTAATAAGTGAAAAATTCTAATGAGAGTTTTTTAAAATTCATTGAAAGGAAAAAATTTCATAGATTTTTATTAAAATAAGTCTATGTGATGAAAAACAAAAATTGAAAAAATAGGAAGATCCAAAAAACATGAAAAGAAGGGGGCAAATATATATCATAATAAAAATAACAAAAAATTATTTGAGCAAGGGGGAAAGAACATATCATAATAGAATAACTAAGGATAAGAACAAATAGTCATGAAAATAGTTCCAAAATATTATGCAAACAAGATTCCAATGATAAGAACAAAACATCATGAAAAGGGATGAAGGTTTGATTAAAAAGGAGTAAGAAACAACATACCTTTAATTTAAGGTTTTATTGGGTTGAAAGATTGGAATGAGGTGACTATAAAATTTGGCATTCATGAGACTCTGAATGGATTGAGCAGGGGTGATCTCGGTTAGGGTTCTTTTAAAATAAGGGTGGCGATTTTATCAGTGCTAAAATAGAAAGAGCTGAAAAATGTATGGTTTACCCACACTATTTAATCATTGACTTTATCAAAATTAAAAAGGTGACAACAAATCATGCATTTTGTAGTGGTTTTCATTTCAGCACTGATAAAAGTATATTTTACTAGCGCTTTTTACTAGCATTGGTAAATGATACTTTTATTATCACATATTATAACATTGATAAATACCAATGGAAAATAAAAATAAAAAATAAAAAATAAAAAATTCTATAAATTACTAATTATATAAAATGAATATTAATATTTTACAACAAAAAATAAAAAATATTAAAAATAAATAAATTCAAAACATTCAAAAACTAAGCAAACAACATTCTCTATATTAAATACATTAAAAAAATTGATAATATTATGTTAAATGTATTATTATTAAGATGAATGAACATATAATATTAATTATGTAATTCATAAAATTATTAAAAATGGATAAATTATATAAATTATATGTATTGAAAAAAAATATAAAAGAATAAATATTAAAATAAAAATGAATAAATAATAAAAATTTCATTTAAATTAATTTTTTTAATATAAATTACTAATTAAAAATTAATAGTCAATAATTTTAAAAAGATTTAAATGAAAAATATTAAAATAAAAATGAATAAATATTAATTATGTAAATTAAAACCACATTAAAAATATTAAATATTAATAGATAAAAATGTATTAATAAATTTTAAAAATGAATAAATTACAAAAATATTAAAAGAATAAATATTAAAAATGAATAAATAATAATGAAATTAAAAGTGAAAAACTATTAAAAACGAATAGATAATGATAAATGAATAAATATTAAAAATGAAAAAAATTAATAATTATAAAGGAATAAATTGAAAAAATAATAAAAAATGAATTAATAATTTTAATTATATAAATTAAAATAATATTAAAAATAAATAAATATTAAAGTAAAAATAAAAAATATTAAAAACTATTTTTTCAAATAAGATATTTATAATGAAGTAATAATTATTAATGAAGAAAATAATGATTATATAATGATTTAAATAAAAATATATTAAAATAAAAATGAATAAATATTTATTATATTAATTACCTATTAAAAGTGTTGAATATTAATTTTTTAAAATATATAAATAACTATCAAAATTTAATATATTACAAAAATATTAATTTAATAAATATTAAAAATTAATAAATTTAAAAAATATTAAAAATAGATAAATATTAAAAATTAATTAAAATTTTTAAATGAATAAAGAGATATACACATTACGTGTATACACATACACAGTTATAAACACATAGACATACAAGTACGCATAGATACACATACACATACACATACACATACACATACTCATACACACACACATACACATACTGATACACATGCACATACACATGCACATACACATACACATACACATACACATGCACAAACACATGCACATACACATACACATACACTTACAAATACACATACACAAGCACATACACATACTCATACACACACACATACACATACAGATTCACATGCACATACACATGCACATACACATACACATACACATACACATGCACAAACACATGCACATACACATACACATACACTTACAAATACACATACACAAGCACATACACATACATAATGTAATGTCCCCAAATTCCATGTATTTTTTGAATTATATGGGATCATTTCGAGACCAGGCACTGAGACGACATGTGATTCTGAGGCTCGAAGTGCCTAGAATGATCTGTCGAAAAATATTAAGTATTAAACAGCATGCATGAGCAGTTTTCCTAAAAAAGTAGAATAACCGTTAAATGAGTGCTGAAATCATAAATCTAAGGGAACCATTATATTCAGTATAACAGGTTTACCGTAGATGTGACTTATGTTTACTCAGCATATGCCTCTAGTGAGAAACCTAAAAATGGAATAACTGTAGATAAAATATTTAAATAAAATTATTTTATTTTTTAAATCATTATTACTCATGAACAGTGACTCGGATTGAAAATAAGAGACCACCGTTGAGCTCATGAGGGTATGTTTTCCTTAGGTAGAGCCTAACATTGGCCGATGTGGTCCAAAAGTGGAAAGTAGTTTTTGGCCGTAAATAAAAAAATGAATAAAGATTATTTTATTTTAAAATCCTTATGACTTATAAACGGTAACTCAAATTGGAAATCTGATAGTACCATTGAGTTCATGAGGGTATGACTCCCTTGAAAGTAGGCTAACATCGGCCGACGTGGGGCGGTTGGGAAAGTTGGTTTTTGAGACATAATCGTAAATAAAATAATTTAGATAAAAATTATTATATTTTCGAATCATCCTAACTCACAAATGGTAACTCGGATTAAAAATATCTGAGTTCATAATGAGATGTTCTCCTTAAGCAGGACTTAACCTCGATTGGATCGAGTTGAGGGAAAAAGTTATTTTTCAGACATTTTAAGGAAAAATAAATTAAATTTAAAAAGTTTATTTTATTCGAAAATGTTTCGCTGCAACACAGCGAAGAGCCAACTGTTTCATTCCATAAATGGAGCTGCATAATGGCAATGAAACACAAAGTAATAGAAACGCTGTTTTATAAATAAAAAAACATAATGACAATGACTCATCATAATAAAAACATTGCAATACATTTTGCCCATTTAATGGTATAACTGAAATTAGAGATGAGATTTAGATCTTGAAAATCACTACGAGTTTCTGAAGGGAAACTATCCTAAAGTAATTTTTGGTGAATCAGAAAGCGGTGATGATACCCTTGGAGAGAGAATTGGAACAGGAGACCGATGGACAACGATGAGCGATCTTTATTGACAGATCTCCTTTTCCTTGGTAGGGGTTTAAATCTGTGTGATTTGGTTTTCCCATTCTTCCCTTCTAAACAAATAACGTGGATCAACTACAAAACTAGTTGATCTATGGATGATTTCTTCTTGTGGGATTGGGAATAAATATTGTTGGTTGATGTTGGGGATAAAAATCTTAGTGATTTAATTATGCTCTATGACCCCACTGACAAGAACAAATCTGACCCAAAACAAACAATTTTCTGGATTGTTCGTTGTGTCTCCGTTGTGATACCCTCTCTCTCTCATATTGTTCTTTTCCGATAGACCCATGAGGCCACGTCAGATCTTTTCCTACAGGGTTTTAAAATAGTCTATACCCCCAGATTGATGGAAAAACGACTAAGAGTTTGGGACAATGATGTTAATGCCCCAAGAAGCCGAAAGGTGTAGATATATCGAGAAACAGACCACCAGAGCAAGTCTGGTGGCCTGTAGAGGAGACTGTTGGTGGGAGCGGTCGTAGGCGGGAGGCGATGCACCCCAACGACGGACCGAGGCAATAGAGGCTGCGACCGACCTAGCTGTTATGGAGTATGGTAGTGGATCCAAATGGTGCCACGTCAGCACGGTCTACCCGCAGTTGACCGCGATGCTGATCTAGAGACGCGGTTTGCGGACTAAGTGTGATGTAGGGAAGAAGACAACCTTAACTGACCACATGTGGCACAAATTAGACCACTGGGCAGCTTAGACTGGTGGAGAAAACATGTCATCCATTGCGTGCCGAGATGGTGTAGTAAACAAGGCCGCTGGGTGGCTCGGGCGGGAGAAGAGCCGTACCGCCGATGTGGGCTAGGCCAGATAGGATACTGGGCAGTTGTGCAGCCCAACTAAAAATAATCTAGTCCGATGAAGTCAGACCAGGTCAGATAATGTGGATCGGGTCACTGGGTGATCCAGCGGGTAGGACCCAAAACCAAACCGTGCTGGGTCCAGTAAGGCCCAATAGGCCTAACCACTGGGCCGAGCCAGACCAGGTTGGCCCAAACCCAACCAGGTTGGGTCGGGTCAGCTGATCCAATTTGGGTCACGTGGGACCCCTGGGCCAGGTTGGTTAGGTTATTCCGACCATGTCGGACCGGGCCTGGATGCTTCCGACCCTTATTTACTAAAATACTAATATCTTTCAGATCGGACGTCCGCTTGATGATCCATCTACAACATTGGTTCCCTTACGATGAGACGGTCCTTTGGTTATACTCTAAGTCAGTTTTTGTGGTATTCGAGATACGATCGATGACTTGAGAAGTAGATTCTCCCGGAATCAAGTGTGTTGGGGAGCAGGAATTCTACGGCTGACTGTGACACAAAAGATATGATGAGTAGACCTCGATGGTCTAGGTGCCGAGCAGATATTAGTGGTCCAAGAGTTGAGCGGACCTCAATGGCCTAGCAGTATAGCATACCTCAGTGGTCTAGTAACTGAGTGTACCTCAGTGGTCTTGTAGTTGAGCGGACCTCCGTGGTCCAATAGTGGAACAGACCTCAGTGTTCTAGGAGCCAAGAAGATCTTAGTGGTCTAGTAGCTAAGTATAACTGAGTGGTCCAACAGTAAGATAGACCTCAGTGGTCCAACAGTTGAGAGAAACATAGTGGTCCAGTATCCAAAAAGACCTCAGTGAATCATCAAGGATGATTCCCTCAGCAGTACAAGCGGATTCAGTTTTATGGCTAATAATATTACCTTCTATACTTTGATTTATACTTGATGTGAGCTGTCTTTGATTTGTGGTCTTGCTTTTCGATATTTCCTTTATGGATTGGGGTAACTACTAATTATTGTGTTACACACCCCTACATGAGATTTTTCTATACACGTTGTGTCTCTTGTAGGTGATCGACGCTTCGACAGAGACCTTGGTGGCCCGGGACATGGTGGTTCTTAGTGAGACAGTACAGACAGACGTACTTCTACAGCTACAGACAACTACCTTCCACCTACCCTTTAGGTAGGTCTTAATAAAACGGACCTTGACAACTACTCTTTCCATTTTTGTTTTTTTCTTGTATTTTATCCCCTTTTTACTTTCAGTTTGTATGATACCTTCAGTAGTCGTCTCAGTGACAATTACAATTTACTGAATATTTACTTTTTTTGTAGTTTTTTATTTGTGAATGTGTACAGGTTTAAAGGAAATGCATTCCCTTTTTGGGATATGATTTCTTGATACTAATTGCCAGCAACTGGCCTGTGGAAGGCAGGCTTGGGGTAGTCATGACATGGGCCCTTGGGTACTGGTCGTGAAAAATTGGTATCAAAGGAGGTCAGTTTTACCAGAAGATATAAGATTCCTAAAATTTTTATGGGGCAATAATATTTAGGGTCTTGAGTTCAGCTTTTAGGATAGGGAGTCCACTGTTTGTGCGATGACTAATGTATCCATATCCTAGGACCTTGAATTCTTCTTTTCGACTCGGTACATGAAAACACTAGTTGCGGGAAAAAAATGATGGTACATGCATCGTATAGGAAAGGGTTGAGTTTTCAATGTCCTTCTTGAGTCAACTCACTAGGTATACTCTATGGGTAGTGGTACATCCTATTTTTTTCAAGATTATTCCACATTGACAGCTAGCCAAGATTCCACCATGTGATCATGAGGATGATTTTCAGGGGTGATGATATGGGTATATGGTTTCATACCAGAGAAAACACCACCGGGTGGTGTACCATCCATACCACCACCTCTGGAGTAGTACATAGTACTCGTAGTACTAGTGGATGAGAATCGTGGGCTATGCGCTTTTCATAAGTTTCCGCAACAGAGACCCCTTAGGTTCCTGGGCGAGCCCGACTCATAAGTGGCTAAGGAATAGCTTGAGGTGTGATCGAGTTGTTTGTCTAGTGAGGGCACCATTAGAGCAGATGACAATCCTAGCAGTGAACCTTCTACGTGGCTTAGCAGGGCGATAACGAGGTTTAGATTACCCAATATTACGATGAGGAGAGTTTTACATGGATATATCTTGAGAATCTCTCTCAAATAAGTGGATATTGCCATAAAATCTAAAGGATATGTGTGCCCAAGAGATTCTATAGCTTCGAAAGGATGACATGTCGGTAGGTGAGTATTCATCGAGGCATAACAAACATTCAAATTAGTTGATGAATATGATACAACTAGTGCTTTAGGGCTCAGACCTCCGAGCGATATGTGTTTAGGGATATCCAATCCATCACTATTTCTCCGTGCATTTCTACTTTTGTTAGGGTTCTATAGAGAACCTTTATGGTTGAATGTCCTTTGGCTGAGTAGATAAAACAAGTGGATTTCAGTAGTGGGAAAGCAGGAAACCGATGTCAGTCTCGTAAATTTGGACATGTGAGACATTTAAAGAAGAGGTCCCAAGATAGGGGATATATAGATCAATGCTCATAGGGTGAGTCCAGTTATCATAGAAAGAGGTAATTATTTTCAATATGAATCATGGGACATCTCCTTGGAAATTGTACATCCCATCCTGCTGATAGGGGAATGATGGGTGGGCCACTAGGGTAGAGACAGTGACATGAACAGATTAATCTGTAGGGCGGAAGACTTGGCAGAGGATCTAGGAGTCCAGCAGAAGGTGGTATATATTTCAATATTTTACAACCACCACCCTGATGTGGTCCACACCAAGATCAGGAGATGGATGACTGGGGAAGGGGGTAGTTGTATGCGTCCATGTATTATGAACCGAGGGCTCCAGGAATGATTCAAGGTATCGTTTGTGTCTCCTCATAGCTACTGTATTAATAGACACAGGTGATCATCATTCCTTCTTATCATGAACCTTGTTTAATATCTAGATTTTTTGGTTAAACCGGTGACTTGACCCTTACGTTTGTAGATAACTATGGGAGGAGACTTGATAATCACACTTATGCTGATGGTTTGATCCGAACCTTGAGGAGAGAGTTTCAGTTGGAACCTCTTGGTGGTAGCGTCGAGGCCTTACGACATTGTTTTGGGGATAGGCTAGTCATCCACAGTTCATGCTTTGATTGATTGTTTTAGGAAAATGTATGTGGTATGTCAAAAATGTTGGAATGGGGTTTTCCTTGGTTGGTGAAGAAGGAAACCCAGGCAGCAAGGGATGAACTCGTGCATAGGAGGGTGCAACCGATCACACTTGAGACAGACATCCTTACCCACATGGAAATGGATGATTTGAGTTTTCAGTTTCCAGCAGTAGTGGAATAGTATAGGAGTGTCTTTCCAGAATATGTTTCCAAGATTACCTCCCCATAGGGAGATGTAATTTTGCATCATTCTACACCCTGAGATAGCACTGATATCAACATCAGTATATTATATGGCTTTCATAGAGCATTATGAGCTGAGGGTGTTAGAAGGGCTTAATAATACCAAATTTTCAAGTTTATGTGTGGATTACCGTCCCTTTAACCATGTGGCCTTGGAGAATGAGTACCCACTACCAAAGGGATGATGAAACCATCAATCATTTAAAAGTGGTGTCCTTTCACATGGATGGAAAGGTTCTTGTAGGATTTCCAAAAATTAAGACATAGTTTGACGAGTGCCCATATCTTGAGTTACTAGTGGCAGTCTTTGCATTGGTGATGTAGCGACACTAACTCCATAGGTGAACAGTTTATCATATACTATGACCACAAGAGTCTCAATTATATCTTTTCTCAGAGGGATCTAAATCCAAGACAAAGACATTGGCTAGAGATCCTCAAGGACTATGAATTCATGATAATCTATACTTCTGGGAAGGGGAATGTGGTGGAAGATTCTCACAAAAAAAAGATCACGTTCATAGCTACAGAAAGAGGCCTCAGAGCAGTTGGCCTCGCTTCAGATATCCTTCATGGATAGAGAGGAGACAAGTTTTCTTCAGTCGATGGTTGTTGACCCTTCACTCTTAAAACGAGTTAGGGAGGTGCAACCCGGAGATTCCAGGTGTGAGACTACACATTCCAAGTTGTCCACAAGGCATACCCCTAATGTATATTAGAAAGGTGGGGAGCATGTCATCCTTTTTAGAGGACGCATCATAGTTCTAGTGGTGTTGCAGGAGGAGGTGTTGAGGGAGTTCCATACATCCCATTTGGTGGTACATATAGTTTTGGTGAAGATGTATTCGGACCTACGACATCAGTATTGGTGGCCATGGATGAATAATACAATGGCATATTTTGTCTCGAGATGCCTCCCTTGTCAGCAAGTGAAGGCTGAGCACCCGGTTCCAACAGGTTTGAAATAACCCCTTGAGGTACCAAAGTGGAAATGGGATGGGATATCGATGGAATTGTTTTATGGTATTTCCATGTATGTCCAAGGGGCATGATACCATCTAGGGGATCGTATACCAACTCACCAAGTCATCCCACTTCATAACCATTCGAGAGTAGGGTTCAGTTGAGATCATGGGACACCTCTATGTGTAGGATATAGTTCCACTCCATGGAGTCCTATCTAATATAGTCTTAGATCATGTTGCACGCTTTTCATTCCAATTGTGTAAGGGATTACAGAAGGCATTTGGGACTCATCTATTCTTGACCAAAGCCTTTCACCCATGGACGGATTGTTAGACAAAGGGACCATACAGACTATGGGGGACATGCTTCATGATTGCTTTCTTGATTTCGGTCGCAGTTGGGAGGACCAACTACCACTGGTGGATTTTACATACAACAACAACTACCACTCCACCATCGGTATGACACCGTTCTAGGAACTATACGAATGACTATGTCGGTCACTCTTATGATGAACAGGCCTAGGGGAGTCCGCACTCATGGGTCCGAAGATGGTACAAGCTATCATTGAGATGGTGAAGGTCATTCGAGAGCACATGAAGACTACAAAGAGCCAACAGAAGTTCTATGCTGTTAGACGATGTAGACCCTTGAAGTTCTAGGAGGGGGACCACATATTCATTTAGGGTTCTCCTCAATGTGGGATATAGAGATTTGGTCATGGTGACAAGTTATATCTAAGGTCTATCAGACCTTTCCTGATACTGCATAAAGTGGGAGGGGTGGCATACCAATTGGCTCTACTACAACATTTAGAGAGGGTGCATGATGTCTTACACATATCTTAGTTGAGGAGATACGTGTAGGACCCATATCATGTCATCAACAACGATAATATAGAGATTGACGATGTGGAAACATTCGAGGAGTACCCATTGGAGATAGAAGATCGATAGGAGAGGATCCTTCATGGGTGGTCGATTCATATGGTGATTGTTTGTTGGTAGCAAAAGAATATCCAAGAGAGCATGTGGGAGTGGGAGACTCAGATTCATTCTCAGCACCCCCATTTTTTTGATTAGCCTTTGTTTTGGATTACGAGGATTTATAGACCTAAAGGTGGGGGTAATGTAATGTCCCAGAATTCAAGGTATTTTTTTAAATTACATGGGATCATTTTCAGATCAATCACTAAGACGACATGTGATTCTGAGACCCAGAGTTCCTAGAATGATCCATCAGAAAATATTAAGTTTTAAATAGCGTGCGTGATTGGTTTTCATAAAAATGTGGAATAACTATTAAAAGGGTCCTAAATTATAAATATGAGAGAGTCTCTATGTTCAGGATGATGGGTTTACTCTATGCGTGACTTAAGTTTAGCCAGTGTGAGCCTCCAGTGAGAAAACCCAAATATGGAATAACCATTAATAAAATAATTAAATTATTATTTTTTCAAATCATTATAACACACGAACGATGACTTGGATTGAAAATCCATGACCACTGTTGAGCTCGTGAGTGTATGATTTCCTTAGGAAAATCCTAACATTGGCTGGCGTAGGCCAATATTAGAAAGTAGTTTTTGGCCATAAATAAAATAATTGAATAAAGATTATTTTATTTTCAAATCCTTATGAATCATAAACGGTAACTCGTATTGGAAATATAAGGGTACTGTTGAGTTTGTGAGGGTTTTCATCCCTTAGGATGAGCCTAAGATCAGCCGGTGTGGGCCATCTATGGAAGTTGTTTTTTGGGATTTAACTATAAATAAAATAATTTAAATAAAAATTCTTTTATTTTTAAATCTTCATAACTCACAAATGGTAACTTGGACTAAAAATTAAAGGCCACCATTGAGTTAATAATGAGATATTCTCATTATGCAAGACATAACCTCAAATGGTGTGGGTTGAGGGAAAAAGTTATTTTTCAGAAATTTTAAGGAAAAATAAAATAAAATTAAAAAATTTATTTTATTCAAAATTGTTTTGCGACAACAAATCAATGATCCAACTATTTCATTCCATAATAGAACTGCATAACAAAGATTCAATGAAAAGCAACAGAAATGTTGTTTCATAAATTAAACAGCTTAACATCAGTGACTCATCGTAATAGAAATGCTATTATGTGTTTTCCCCATTTAATAGGATAACTGAAATTAGAGATGGGATTTGGATCTTGCAAATCACTCTGAGTATCTAAAGAAAAACTGTCCAATAAAGAACAAAGGAGAATCATAAAGCAGTGATGGTACCCTTGGAGAGCAAATCAGAACCAGAGATCGACAGACGTCGATGGATGATCTTCCTTAACTGATCTCCTTTTACCATGTAGGAGTTTAAATTTGTGTGATTGTTTTCTCCCTGTTATTCGCTTCTTATTGAAGAATGCAGATCAAGTCTTTAACTAGTTGATCGACAGATTATTTCTTATTATGGGATTGGGAATAAACATTGTAGGATGATTTTTTGGATAAAAATATTAGTGATTGAATTATGCTTCGTGACCCCACTGACAAGAACAGATCTGACCTAAATTGAACAAAGGCCTATATTTTTCATTGGGTGTTCTTTGTGATCCCCTCTCTATATCCAATTGTTCTCCACCGATGGACCCATGAGGTCACATCATATATTTTTCGGGGGTGTTCCAAAAGAGGTTGCACCCCCACAGTGGTGGAAAAACGGTGAAGAGTGTGCGGTAGTAACTCTGACACCCCAATAAGCCCTGGGGCATAGATAAATTGAGAAATGGACCACCAGAGTGAGTATGGTGACCGGTGGCGGTGGTCTGTGGTGGAGGGTGTGGGTGGGAGGCAACGCGCTGAGGCGGTAGAGGTTGCGGCTGACCGAGCCACATTAGAGTAGGGTGACGGTGCCAATCAGCACCACGTCAATGTGGTCAACTCGTGGGTTGACTTTGACGCCGATTTGGGCATGTGGTCCACATACTGAGTGTGATAGGGGGAAGTGGCCAACTTTATCCAGCCATACGTAGTGTGAACTGGGAAGCTAGGCAGCCCGGGCTGGTGGAGAAAACCGGCCCGCCATTGCAGGCCAGCATGGTGCAGCAAACCGGCCCGTTGGGCAGCCAAAGTGGGAGAAGAGTCGGCCCGTCGATGCAAGTCAGGCCGAATAGAAAACCGGGCCACAGTGCGGCCTAGATGAAAATAAAACGGTCTGACTAAGTTAGACTAGGCCAGAGAATACAAGCTATGTCACTGGAAGACCTGTCAGGTTGGACCCACGATCGAATTGAGACAAGTCCAGCAAGGCCCAATGGGCCTGGACACTAGGCCAGGCTAGAATGGGTCTACCCAGACCCAACATGGTCAGGTTGGGTCGGCCGAACCAGGTCAGGTCATTCAGGATAGTTGGGCTGGGTTGGTCAGGTCGGTCTGACCAAGTCGGACCATGCCCAAATGAAACCGACCCCTGTTTAGAAAAATGCCAATATCTTTTAGATCGGGCGTCTGATTGATGAACCGTCTAAGGCGTTGGGGCCCTTTTGATGAGACGGTCCTTTGGGTATACTCTATGTGAGTTTTAGTGGGATTCGATATATGATTGATGGCTTGAGGAGAATATTCTCATGGAATCAAGCGCACTGGAGAGTAGGAATGCTATGGCTGACCGTGACATGAAGTATATGATGAGCGGACCTCGATGGCCCAGTAGCCGAGTAGATCTCAGTGGTCCCGGAGTTGAGCAGACCTTAGTGGTCTAGCAGATGAGTGGACCTTAGTTGTCCAGTAGTCTAGTGAACCTTAGTGGTCTAGCTGTGGGGTGGACCTCCGTGGTCCAGCAGTGGAGCGGAACTCAATGGTCCAAGAGCCGAGCGGACCTCAGTGGTCCAGCTACCGAGCGGACCTCAATTGTCCAGTAGCCGAGGGGACTCATTGGTCCAGTAGCCGAACGAACCTCAATGGTCCAGTAGCCAAGTTGAATAAGTGGTCCAGTAGTCGAATAGACCTCAGTAACTCATCAGGGATGAGTCTCTCAACAGTACAGGATGATTTAGCATTACGAATGATAATCTTACCTTCTATACTTTGATTTATACCTAGTGTGATCAGTCTTTGCTTTTTGGCCTTTTATTTGTTACCTTACTTTGTGATCTTTCGATGGTGAATTGTGTTCCCTACTAAGTATTGTGTTACTCATCCCTGCACGGGCTTCACCCGTACTTGTCTTGTTTCCTGCACTTGATCGACGCTTCGATGAAGACCTTCGTGGTCTGAGACCCGGTGGTGTCCAGTGAGACGGGATGGATAGACGTACTTCTATGGCTACATATAGCTACCTTCCACCTACAATTCTGGTAGGGCTTCAGCAGACGAACCATGATAACTATACTTTCCTTTTTGGGTTTGAGCCTGTATTCTGGCCCCTTTTTTACTTTCCGTTTGTATTGTACCTTCAACAGTCATCTCAGTGACAGTTGTGGTTTACTAAGTGTTTACTTTTTCACAGTTTGTGTTGTGTGTGTGTGTACAGTATTAAAGGAAATTCCTTCCTTATTTAGGATATTCTTTCTCAGTGCTAGTTGCCATCCCTTCGCCTATGGAAGGCGAGTTTGGGGAAGTCATGACACGGGCCCTGGGGGACGGGTCGTGACACATACACATACACACATGTATATACATACACATACACATACATACAATTACACACGTATATATACACATACATATGCATACATACACATACTACATAAACATACACATACTACATAAACATACACATACATACACATATATATGCTTACATACATACATGCACAAACACCTACACACACACACACACTCACATACACATACACCTACACACACACACACACACTCACATAAACATACACATATACATACACATATATGCACATACATCCACATGGATGCACATACACATACACATACACATACACATACACATTCACATACACATACACCTACACACACACACACTCACATACACATACACATATACATACACATATATGCACATACATCCACATGGATCCACATACACATACACATACACATACACATACACATACACATACACATACACATATATGCACATACATCCACATGGATCCACATACACATACACATACACATACACATACACATACACATACACATACACATACACATACATATACACATACACATACACAAACACATACACATACACATACACATACACATACACATACACATAAACATACACATACACATACACATACACATACACATACACATACACATACACATACACATACACATACACATACACATACACATACACATACACACACATACACATACAGATACACATACAGATACACATACACATACAGAAACACATACACATACACATACACATACACAAACACATACACATACACATACACATACACATACACATACACATACACATACACATACACATACACATACACATACACATACACATACACATACATATACACATACACATACACATACACACACGTACATATGCACATACATACACAAATACACACACACACACACATACACATACAGAAACATGCATCTATATAAATACACAAACACTCTCACACCAAAAATATACACATACATATGCACACATACATATGTATACATACATCCACATACATACACATGTACGCACTTACATATAAATATATGCACATATTAAAAATTATTTAATGTGAATAAAAATATATAAATTCAAATATAAACTATATTTAAATAAATATATATTTTTTTATATATTTATATAAATGTTTAAATCAAATATTGATATATTATATTTATATATATGTTTTGTAAATAATGTATATAAATATTTTGTTAAACATTTTTATTGATTAATATAAATTTTATTTTTTTATATATTGAATTTTGGAAAAAATTGATAATAATTTTTTATTATAATATAGTAATATAAATCATTTTTATATTATATATATATATACTTATTTTTATATAATTAATATTTAAAAATATATAAATCTGTATATATAAATTAAATTATTTATGGTCCCCTTTATCAATGCTTTTTAGCAATGTCAAAGGGGGGATTTTATCAGTACTAAGAAAAGCACTGATAAAGGGGTACTATTATCATCGCTAAAAAAAGTGACGACAATAGGTATCATTTTTTCAGTGCTTTTTTAATCATTGATAAAATCCACCATTATAAGTTCTTTTAGTTATTTCTTATAAAACTATCCCCTTTATAAATTCTTTTTGTTTAGTGCTAATAAGGGTTAACACTTAATAAAAACGAATATATAGTACTATGTATGAAAAATTGTAGCTTTAAACAATGTGTTTATGATGCATTAGTTCTTCAACATGTTATTTTAGAAAGTAAGACTAAATATGAAACATGTTAATGATTTTAACATGATCCTGAGCCATCTTGAGTTAGTGAAAGTCACTATCATGAATTCTATTTGGGAATTTCTTTTGTAATTGTCACTATCTAATTATTAAGAGGTGATGGTCACTATTTTCTATAGTTATATAGGAAAATCTATCTTATCTTTTGATGATATAAAAGAAATAATTATGAATGAAGATCTAGGTAGAGGAAAGTCTAAGAAATTATCAAGAATAAATTGAATGTTGATGGAAGAGGAATTTCACCCAACTGGGTCTTGATTCAAAAGAAAAAAATAGGTCTATAGATGATATTAGAAGTAAATCTACCAGACCTGAACTGAATTTCTAGAATTGTGATAAGAACGTGTATATCAAGAAATATTTGAATGACTATATAGTGAAATTTGAATGAATAATATTCAAAATTTCTAGTTTTTAAAATTTAGTGGAATATAGTATAGAATTTGGGTTAAGTGTCAATGTTCTTGTGGAATCATTGGATGTTGACTTTGGGGCATCGTTCTATTCCACATCAGAGTAGGGGTATATGAAGAATTATGTATTTGGAGGATTTATCATGGTATAATTGGAAAATTATAAGGCTATTGAAGTTTTATTAAATGGTTTTGGGAATGTATTGATGTAGAATGGAGACTTAATTAAATTAAAGAAAGTGGGACACATCCCTTGTTGGTAGAAATATATTATTTCACGGGATAGATGAATGAAGAAAGTTATGGAATGAGTTCACTAATGGTGTATGGAAAATAACAGGATGATCCATAATTGTGGAAAGGGAAGTTAAATATAAGACATTTTTTTACTCTAAGTTCTTTTGGAAGTTTAATGGATAAAACTAAAAATTACAAAAGTTCAAAGTTAGGTAACAATCATTATGGTTATATTTGTGAGAAAAAATGAATGTTTTTAAAAAAAGGTTGTGCTAAAGAATGGTCAAATGGATATGATAACTTCTGAGAGTTGCATACTCAAGAAATAAAGGAACTTTTTACATAATTTGAATAGTATAAAGCTTAATAGCTGAAGCCTAAACTTTTTTATACCAATTTTTGGTCGGAATACCCAGTTCGATCTCCCAGAGGTTCCTTATACTTTGTCACATTTATTAAGGATTTAATAAAAAAATAGTTGGTATATTTTATAAATAAAAAGTTGGAAGTGTTTGGTGTTTTTACTCATTAGAAGACCATGCTTGAAAGGGATATCAAAATAAGGCTCAAATACCTTAGGTATGATAATATTAGTCAATACAATGAAAGGATCTTTAAGAAGTACGTTCAAAAGGGGGGAAATATACATGAAAAAACTATACCATGAACACTAGAAAAAAATGATGTGCCTCAGTGGATGAACAACAATTTCACTAAGAAGACATGTAGTATGTGGATTAATTCCCGAATGTCTAAAGAAATTTTGGCCATAAATTTCATTGTATACATAGTTAATAGAAATATGTCAGCCTTGGTGGGGTAAGAGATTACTGTGATTTTTTAGTGTAAAAAACCAATGTAAATTAATTATCTAAATTCTATTGAAAGTATTTATTATGTTCACATTGATTTTATGAAGAGGGATGATCTTGAGGCTAAGTCCCAAATTTGTTTCTTTGTGGAGCACGAAGATGAGAAATTTGGGTATTAACATTGAGATGATAGTGTTAATAATATTTTTATAGAATGAAATATTCTCTTTAATGAGATGGTTTTATATATATTTTTTAATTTGGAAGATTCAAAAGTTGAATTCAAAGACTCAACAAGTCACACTCAGGTTTTTAGGTCCACTAGGTTAGATACCCTGAGAGGGGGGGGGTGAATCAAGGTATGAAAAATTAAAACAACTGCCCATTTTTATATTGTTTTGTTGTTAGAAAAAAAATCTTCTCTCTTTGCTTCCCATTATAGAGTATGAATGAATCTTATAGCATGAAAAAGACACAACAATTTTACTTGGTTCACCCTCACTAGGCTATGTCCAAGGAACATACACTAGAGATGTGTCGATGTACCAAATCCAATATAAGAACACTGTTGTTTACAAGTTCTAAGTGGACTCAATATCCCTATTGGTTTAATACCATTAACAATTTGAGAACTCACTGCTCTCTCAAATGATGAGAGCTCACTACTCATTCAGAAGATCCAATCATAGTTTAAAGATATGTAGGTCCTTTCATTATCTCTAATGAGTTAATCATTTTCTATATGTAGATTCTATGTTGAAGTCCAAATTCATCCACAGATGAATACCCCTTTACCACTGATCACTAGGCTATAGCCTTTGGAAATACCTTTTCAAATCTCCCTACTTTGCAAATCTCCCAATTTTGAAAATCTCAAACAAGACTTTTCACAGTCCCTAATTCTTCAAAAAGCATACACCTTCTTAGATATTGGGCCATCCCATAGCTCAAGATGTCGCAAAGCGACTTTCTTCAAGAAGCTCACTGAGCCAATGCGGAACACACCTCTTTAACAGAGCTAGATTAGCCACCGGAAAGCTCCTAGCTTTTGAAAATCATACTACCTTTGTGATCTCATTTGTGATTCAAGAGATACAAATTTTCCTTTAAAAACTCTCTACTCTTCTTAAGGGGGTTGATAAATATTTATAGGCAATTCCAACGATTTGAGAACCTTCCATCCAAAATCAGCACCACCGTCTGCCCAAATCACAAAGCTCTAAAATTCCCACCGAAATTCTCACTATATTGTAAAGCACCATATAAATTTTCGAATCAGAGATCTCATCATAATCATGGAGCGTTCTGTCAATTCCTTTGTGCCACTACCACAATTCTCCCTCAAAATTCTCTTCACATATTCTATTCACGAAGCTCTTCGTAATCGCAGATCTCCCCATCAACATTCTTCTAGTCTCTGTGAAATCCAATTTAAGAAGCCCATCTTCAAGAAACTCATGCCTTTTCCATATTTTGATGATATCTATAAGGAAATCCACTTTTTTTATGCTCACCAAATCCAAAATTTTGGACCCCAAAAATTTGGAAAACACTTGAAAAGGATTCCACCTTGTGTCTATTATTTTGTACCGCCTCCAAATCTTCCATTCCTATTTAATGGTTCTTTGTGAACATGTATTATCAAAAAAATCTCCCGAACATGACAATTCAACTTGAAAACCTATTTTGTCAACAAACACAACCAACCAAAAAATGTTTCAATGTTACTAAGAGGGATATTTGCCCAAAAATATCCCCCATTGGGTTTTTTGACAACTCCTAGAATAATAATTCTCTACACTTTGATACCTCACTGAATCTACTTCCATTATCTACCAACATTAGCCTCTTTTGATCCAGATAGCGACCATTAATTCACTCACCACATACTCTAATCCCACATGAGAAATGCTCGGCATGAGAAACTAGAGTAGTATGAAAAGTTCATCAATTAATCACTTCATTTTTGACACCAATAATTGATACCATATTGATATAAAAAACTTATTTCATAAAAATCCTCAACTATTGTGATATCTAATCATTGATCGACCACTTCAAGCATCGTTAGATTTATTGCTCTCTGCATATCTCATTTCTCTCTCTATCTCACTACTCTACCTGTCAGATTATCCCCATGTCTTAATTAAGGAATTTTGTACCCCTCAAAGAATCAAACTTTCTATCCCTTTATCAATGAGCCTAAAGGTCACATTTTTGTGGTCTTCAACATGGGAAAGAAAATAGATTAACACATTACATAAAAACACACCATACCTCGGGGAGGGGGGGGGAGCACATCCACACTTTTCAGGTTCAGGGAGTCGACTGAACTCCTAGATCTAGTCGACATCTCTCAAAAGATTCCTTGGCTAAGGCCTTTGTTAGAATGTCTATAACTTGTAACTCTATAGGCACATAATTTAACCTCACTATCCCTTGTTCCACTTTCTCCTTGATAAAATGATAATTGATATCAATGTGATTTATCCTGGAGTGGTGGGATAGATTTTTTCTAATATTGATAGAACTAGAATTATCATATTGGATTCTGATTGGAGACTTCACTTCAATGCCCATATCATCAAAATCTTACTTCATCCACAATAACTATGTGCATTCTTGTGTTTCCGCAATATATTTAGCTTCTCGGGTGATCAATGAAATTCAATCTTGCTTCTTTATTATCCAAGAAATACACAATCCACGAAGATATAAAGCCCCTATTGATGTTTATTTTCTTTCATTTACTGATCCGACCCATTTTTCATCTATATATCCCAAAATCTCTGGCTAATATTTATCATTATACATAAAAATGAAATCCATAGTTCCCTTAATATACTAAAGTATGATTTTCACTGCAAGCATGTCAATTTCCTTGGTATTGATTTGATATCTCGCATATTGGAATGTGGAGAAAACAATATCATGTATTGTTTATGTCAGGTACAATAAAATTCTAATAACCTACATGTATTTTGTTACATTAATCGCCTTTCCATCATCATATTTTGATAATTTCATTCAGGTTGCCACTTGAGTCTTCATCTCATTGGAATTTTCCATTCCAATTTTTCTCATAACCTCCTTAGAATATTTTTATTTAGAAATGAAACTGTAATTCCTTCCTTGTGTCACCTGCAAACCAAGGAAAACGTGATCTCTCTAATCATTGACATTTCGAACTCACTTTTCATTAATTCATAAAATTTCCTTCACCGAGCTTCATCTAATCCCCCAAATATTATTTCATCGACATAAAATAGAACCATCATCCTTTGATTGGTGTCATTATTGAAATTGAGATTGTAATCAACTCCACCATGCTGAAATCCAAGCTTCTTCAAATACTGATCAAGCATTGAGTACCATGATCTTGGTGCTTGTTTCAGCCCATATAGTGATTTATTCCACTAAAAAACATTGTGTTCATCTGGAACACTTTGAACTTCCGTTGCACTACAATGGCTAGGAATAGTCTGATTGTATCCCACCTTTTAACTGGTGTAAATGTCTCATCAACATATATACCCTCTATTTGTGAGTATCCTTTGCACACTAGTCAGGTTTTTTTTTGAATCATTGTTCCATGTTCATTCATATTATTGTGAAATACCAATTTATTCCTAATTAAACTCTTATCTGATGGCCTCGAAAAAATTTCCCACATCTGATTTTTCTCAATCTGATCTAGATATTCATTCACAGCCTGAACCCAATTTTCATCTTTAGTTATATCAGTAGAGAATTTAGTCTCTACCTAAGATAGAAAATATTTCTACTACAATGATTTCATTCTTCTTGTCTGAACTAGAGCTTACTTTTCACCAATGATATTCTTCCTGTAAATTTCCACTCAACTCCTTGTCTTCTGGGAAGATTCTGATTTTACTTCCTCATGCTCATCATTAGTATCTTCTTCTAAATTAGCATTTGGTACTTCGGCTCCCCCAACGTTTCTTTCCTCCTCATTACTTTCATAAAAAAATTGTTCACTATGCTATTGAATTATCTCTTAATTCTCTACTAGAGTGACATCATTTCCCTCAACTACTTTTCCCAGACTCTTATCAAAACATTTGTATGCTTTGATTTTTCTGGAGTATCCAAGGAATAACCCCTCATCACCTCGTGACTCAAATTTCCCATGTTTTTATTTGTAGAGAATAAATAACTTAATTCCTAATATTTGAAAGTACTTCCTTATTTCCTGAATGGCATGAAGGCCTTCTTTTTATTTTATTATGGATAATACCCCTTTTATGGTTTGAAGATGAACCCTTACATGACCTATAGGGCCAAGGAACAAGGCCCGATATGACCCAAAGGCCAATACATGACCCGAAGGCCCCGAGTCATACTAAGCCCATACATGACCCGTAGGCCTAACCCACTAGAACTGCCCATACATAGCTTCTACATCATCGATCGCCTAACTCTCCACCTTACATTGTTGATCGGCTAGAATTTCCTTGTACAAAGATGTACGGTGTTTGGTCTCGATGGCAGTTTCCATACCCTCTCATTCTTCCAATCTGGTTAGCTCTGCAAATAGTGACTGCTACTCTTGCTCTGATCCTCTTCTAGGGCATGCTCTGTGTGAACTGGGATACTCCATGGTCTCTATGGCCCGAAGGCCCAGAGGCCCGAAGGCATTTGATGACTCGATGTCCCTAAGACCTGTAGGCCAAAACTGGGGGCCCGAAGGCCCAAATCAGTTGAATAGTTCTAGATGATGCAGTGCCTACTATAATAATGCTACAGTACCCCTTGAAAATTCTCCTCCAACCAGTTTCGAACCTGGGTCTCTTGGATACCAAGCAGGAGCCCTTACCACTTGGGTACGAGATCGTTGGCTGAAAGTACTTCACTATTGTATTCTTTCCATACCCCATCTCATACAGATAATTTCCTTCCTTCAAACACAATAGATCCCAATTAGAAATGTAGACCGATGTCAAAATTTCTTCCTTCCAAAATTTATATAGCAGGTCTTTTTCAATGAGCATCATTCTGGCCATGTTGTTGATGATCCAATTTCTTCTTTCAACCACTCCATTCTGTTGGAGAGTTTTCACTAAATAAACTTGATTCCTTATCCCATGTTTCTTGAGATAGTATTCATCTTGAATGTTTGTGAATTTCATACCATTTTCAGTACGATGCTTTAGAATTTTTTTCCCAAGCATCCTTTCAAATTCTCTTCGATACTATTTTAGGAATTTGAACTCATTAGACTTATGGGAAATGATTAATACCCATTCTAATATGCTATATTCATCAATTAAAATAACTTAATACCTCTTTCTATTAATGGATCTTGGTATGATAGGTCCACAAACATCAGCATGCACCAATTCAACAACTCTTGTTGATTTCTTTTCCATTGCCTTGCACATATTTCTTATGATCTTGTCTTGTTGACATGAATCACACATATTTGTATGATCATGTGATATCTTAGGGAGGCCTCTTGCTATATCACACTTTACCAGATCTTACAAGGTTGATTGGCATAGATGACCAAGTCGTTTATTCCACAACTTTTTTTCTTCCTCTATTGACAGAAAGCACATATTTTCTTCTCCACTTACCAGGTAGAGATTTCCATTTGTTATTTTTCATTATAGAACGACTTCAATATATTTTCCTTTGATGATACACATATTCTTAGTAAACCGTATATAATTCCTTGAGTCACATAGCTGACTCATGCTAAGCAAACAGTGCATGAGACCTTCTATGACTAATACATCATCACATCTCATTTCTTTTCCCCCAAACATGGCATTTTCTGAGCCAATAATATTCAGCCCTTCATCATTTAAAAACTTGAAAACTCCTTATTTTTCATATTTTATGCCTATAACAAGATCCTTATTACCTGTCATGTAGGATTTTCAACCGCTGTTAAGGATCCATACACCAGAATGGTCTGATGCTTTAAGGGTAATTTTTTCCACCACTTCCTTCTCATCTTATTTCTTTTTTATCCAAATATTTGATATCAAACTTGGTGTAGTTTGAAAATAATGATCATACTTGGATTTCGATGGCCCAACATCATCTTACAGAAGTGAAAATTGTTTTTTCATTTTCAAATCACCTTTTGGTTTGTTGATTTTTTGCTTGCGACTATTTTTGATTCTGCAATTGCACATTCATCTACATGGTTTATGTAAAATATCCATCCATGTGCCCAAATTATCTGCCCCAAAAATAATGTCCCTAATAGGATGTTCTAAAATGTCATGCTCTATTTGGATGACACTTTTTTTCTTGTTCCCTTCGGTATCTCTTATCTATGGAACACACATACTGTGAATGTACCATCTTTCCATAAAAATAACACCTGATATAAGGTCCAATCTTGCATGTCACTTCTGAACTGCTAGTTTCCCCTTGGTATCTCTGAATATTTTTATTATGATTTTTTCCCAAATCAACTTTCAATCCTATAATGGGTTCTTGTGGTCTAACATCAACTTTCACAGCTTTTTGTTTTCTATCAAGACCCACATTAGTCTTAGCATCCGAACACATTTGTTGCTTCTTTTATGTTAGAACACTATTCTTCACTTCCAATTTTTCCGTCTTTTGAGTGATCTGATTTGTCAATGTCATATTAGGAGTCAATATTTTTCTTTGATCCTTAACTTTTCTTCGTAGGTTGACGAATTCTTCTTCAAGTTCTTCAATACGATTTGTAACAACCCGAATCTGGGGCCACATAACTAGTTCCCCGTGCCCGATTCACCACATGACCTGAAGCGCATTTTCCCAAATTCCAGAGGCTGCCAACTAGCAGTGAGGGACTTGGTGAGTCGGTGGGAAAACTATGCCCTCATTTGGTAAAGTATAAAACGGAAAAACAAACATACACAATAGCGGAAGCAGTAAAAAATATACAAAAACTGAAACCAAAAGTAGAAGAAATTTCTGATAAAATTATGATGTAGTATGGAACATGTGTCTATGAAAAGTTGTAAACAAATCAACGAGCTAAAATACAACTAAAACCAAATACTAGAAGTAAACAGAAACTCCAGCAGCATCGCGACCCAAAGCCCAGTCCCATGCTCTCCAGCTCCAACCAGCAATCAAGTACCTGAGGTGGAAGGGCCACAATCGCTATTCACACCTACAACCAAATAGTCTGTTTGGGCCGAAAAGCAGGACCCAAACAGGGTGTGAGACTAATCCTAGAAGGCAATCACCACAAGATCTGTGCCCTACTGTTAGTGAGCAATATAGAAAAAGTAAAGGAAATAAATGTAGTAGAGAAACAGAGGCACACCGAATTAACAATCCTACAATTATCTATTCACATTTATTTATTAATTTAATACAATAATTTAATTATCAACCAAGGAGTCTAGCAAACAACTCTATATTTTCAAGGCACAGCAAGTAACACAACATGTATCTCATCAGACTACTTAGACTACAAGCAGTACAAACCCAGGCTTGTTCTTTGGATTGGTGGACTTTTCACAACCAACCAAACAAATAGTAATACTAACTCTATGGGTGGATCTTACTGGAATACCCCTCTAGTCAAATAATCATACAAGGCACAAACACTCTGGGAAGCTCTCACCATCAATTCCCCTATGGTCATGCAACGATATCTATAGACTCTCTGAGGAAGCACTTACGTGTAATTCCTCATGTGGTCTCGATATGTGCGTAAACTAAAGAAACTATTAGGAATCACAAATTCCAATTCGTGTAGGTCCTACGTACGAAACTAATTTATAACAGACTCTTTAGGGAATCTCTTAATCGTCAATTCCCTCTTTAGTCTACCGCACCAGTTTCACACCGCCCTGAGCAGTCTCGTCGTGCGTAATCGACTGTCAATAGCCCTAATTAAGCTCAATAACTACTTGGATAATATCTAAAATGCATCAAAAACAATTAAAAAGAACAAAACACATGCAATCGGTTATAACAAGTAAACTAGAAATTGCAATAGGGTTTGCGTCACAGGAAAACGGTGCCAAACGATGATAAACCGCCAAACAGGGGAAAGAACCACCCATAGGGTGATCCTAAAACATGAAACCAAGCATATATTAGTATCAATTAATCAAAATATAACAAGAAGTCTATGTAAAATAAACACTAGGATCAAAATCCCAAACATGGGATACCGGATACATGGGTATCCGGCACTTTTTCAACCAAGACTCAAATACATTCAACGCAGGGCAAAAAACCACCTACCTCGATCCTCGTAGATTGATATAATTTAACTTCGTCCTCTGAATCGGCCTATAACGGAGTAGATCTGCAAAAACATGTAAAACGTTCAACCTTAGATAACTCACACAAAAGAGAGAAACATGAAACAATTCCAAAGAAGAACCAAGACCTCACCGCTGCGATTCTATTTCCACTGACGGTGTTCGATTCAGATAGCCAGTGAAGGATTAGTGGCTCGAAGATGATTCGGCCTCCTCAGATGCTCTGGGTGGAATTAGGTGGAGAAGAAGATGAAAACAGGGTTAAGTCACAACCCCGGTCCGATTAATGAAAAAAAGAAAATACACGACGTGTACTTCTATGGTACACGACGTGTAATCTATTTTTCCGTACTCTGCTTTAAGAGGCCGCCACATCGCCTATACACACCGTGTGTGTGGCCCAGACATGGCCAGCACACGGCTTGGCACTTCAGGGGATTAGACGGCATGTACTTCAAAAATTTCCAGAAACCCCTCTTTTCTCAAAAACTCTATGAAAAAGAAAGACATAACTGGAATGAAGATCTAGGTTCTTACAAACTTCTTTCCTTAAAGAAATTCTTCCCCGAATTTCCTTAATGAGGAGGAGAAGGAGAAACCCCGAACAACTCCTACCAATGTGATCGTACCCCGGCCTCTATTTCCCAGGTCTCGTCCTGTACTTTCCCGTGATGCCATAGCACCCGTACTAGAGGAACAGACCGCCCATAGAGAACCTTTGTACTGTGATCGACAATCCAAATAGGATGCTCCTAAAACGATGCATCTGCTTCAAGCTCAACCTCCTTGGGTTGAAATACATGAGATGGGTCTGAAAAGTAACTTCGGAGTTGGGAAATGTGGAAGACGTCATGCATATCCCGGTACCTCTGAGGTAACTGCAACCGATAGGCAACCGAACCAACTCTCTCCAATACCTCAAACGGCCCGACGTACAATGGTGAAAGCGTACCCTGTCTCCGGAACCTCTTGTGTCCCAAACTCGGTGTGACACGCAGGAAAATCTGATCCCCAACCTCGAACTCTAGAGGTCATCCTCACTGATCAGCATAAAACTTTTGTCAAGACTGCGCTGTAGCCATTTTCTTCCGAATCAACCCTATTTGCTCTGAGGTCTCCTGAAAAAGATGAGGTCCCAACAAAGCTACCTCTCCTGCCTCTATCCACCATAAAGGTGATCGTCATGGCCTACCGTATAAGGCCTCATAGGGTGCCATCTGAATGGTTTCCTGAAAACAGTTGTTGTTGGAAAACTCCACAAGAGGGGTATGCTTCTCCAAAGAACCACCAAAGTCCAAAATGCAATCTCAGAGTATATCTTCAAGCACTTGGATCGTACGCTTGGACTATCCATCAGTCTGGGGATGGTATGCTGTAATCAAAAGTACCTATGTACCCAAAGCCCTCTGAAGCCCCTGCTAGAACCGAGAAGTAAAGATCGCATCCCTGTCTGAAATAATGGAGTGTGGAAATCCATACAGACATACAATCTCTCGGATGTAAAGTTGTCTCAGATCATCAACACTGAAGGTCTCTTTGATCAGCAAGAATTGAGAATCCTTCGTAAGCCTATCGATGACAACCCAAACAACATCGTTTCCTCGAGGCGACCTCGGCAATCCGGTCATGAAGTCCATCGCGACATCGTTCCACTTCCTCTCTGGAATGGGTAACTGCTATAAAAGCCCTGCTGGTTGCTGATGCTCTGCTTTCACCTACTGACAAGTAGAGCACCTCAAGATGAAACCAGAAACATCTCTCTTCATACCTGACCACCAGTACCGGCGGTGTAGATCACAATACATCTTGGTGATACTAGAATGAATTGCCCAAACTGAGGAATGAAAATCCTGCATCATCTCCTCACGTATGTCTACTGGAACCCATACGCGTCCCTAGAAACGCAAGATCTCCTCCTAGCCTATTTTCCATCCAGGAAGAGGATCCTATCTTGACACACTCTCCCGCAGGACTATGCCCTCTAAATCTAATAGCTACCTCATTCACACCCAATCATGAAGTGTAGAGGTAACAGCCATAGAAGATAGAAAGGTCTATCCCTGTCTATCATGAACTTCCAAGTGCATCTTGGAGAATAAAGCCATAAGCTACCACTCACTACTGGCCTCCTGAAATTCCTAAATCTGAGTTCTCCTGCTCAATGCATCAGCCACTATGTTTCCCTTCCCGAGCATATAAGAAAGCTAAAAGTCGACGGACTGAAGATACTCAAACCACCTAAGCTGTCTCAGATTCAGATCACGCTAGGTGAAGATGTACTTGAGACTCTTGTGGTCGGTGAAAACCACAAAGCGTTCTCCCAGAAGGTAATTTCTCCAACAGCATAAGGCTTAAACAACAACTGCCAACTCCAGATCGTGTGTCAGGTAGTTCCTCTCGTGTGGCCTCAACTGCCGAGACCCGTAAGCAACAACCCCATATCCTTGCATAAGCACAGATCCCAGACGGATACCCAAAGAATCACAAAAGAAAATATAGACCTTTCCCAGCTCTGGAAAGACCAGTATCAGTGCTGACATCAACCTCCCCTTCATCTCTTGAAAAGCTGACTCACAAGGATATAACCATAAAAACTTCGCCCCTTTCTTGGTCAGACCTATCAGCGGTGCTTCTAGGTGTGAAAAGTCATGTATGAACTGCCAGTAATAACCATCCAACCCCAAGAAACTCCGTACCTTGAAGAAATTATTCGGATTCTCCCATGTAACTACCGCTCTCACATTCTCTAGGTCTACTGATACTCCTGCCTCTGAGATTACATGACCCAGGAAGTGAATATCATCCATCCAGAAGTGTCACTTTGAGAGCTTAGCATATAACTAATGATCTTTCTGTGTACTCAATACGATCTTAAGATGGGTATCATGGTCGTGTCGAGTGTGAGAGTACACCAAGATATCGTCCACGAAAACCACCACAAAGGAATCAAAGAAAGGATGGAAAACTCAGTTCATCAGTGCCATGAAAACTGCTGGCGCGTTTGTGAGACCGAACGACATAACCAAGTACTCGTACAGACCATATCTGCTTCAGAAGGCTGTAAGAGGTATATCTGGTGGTTTTATGTGCAACTGATGATAGTCGGATCTCAAGTTGATATTCGAGAACACCATGGATCCTCTAAGATGATAAAAAAGATCATCATTCCTCGACAATGGATATCGGTTCTTGACTGTCAACTGGTTCAGCTTCCGATAGTCCACGCATAGTCGTAAGGTACCATCTGCCTTCTTCGCAAACAACACCGGAGAACCCCAAGGGGAATTACTAGGTCGGATAAAACCCTTAGCCTACAACTCCTTCAACTGTTTCTTGAGCTCATGCAACTTAGGTGTAGCCATCCTATAAGGAGGTATGGATACCGGTGCTGCTCCTAGTACAAGCTCAATATAGAAGTCTACCTCTCGCTCCATCGGAAAACCTGAAAAATCATGTAGAAATACATCCTGAAAAGGATCAACTACCGGAGGAAAATATATCTAAGAAGTCCTTTGGTAATCCAGATATAAACTAGCAATATGGGCCGTAACACCGCCCAACCCATGATGCTCTAGTCCAGCTCTGCTCACCTAGACATCCCATTCTCCCTTGTGAAGAAAAGATCCACACTCCAGTGATGTGAAAATCACCCTTTCGGTGATAGAAGTCGACAAAGGCCTGTAAGGAAACTAACCAGTCCATTCCGAGAATGAAATCATAATCCTTCATCTCAAGGACATAAAAATCCCACAAGAAGTGACACCCACCAACCTCAAGGGGGCACTCCTTGCAATGTTGCACACTAGCAGTTCTAAGTACCAAGGGAGTGTCTAGTGTCATCATATCCAGAGAAGTAAAGATAGTAATTCTAAGGATCTCTACAGTGTGCACAGAAACAAAGCTATGATAAGATCCGGTCTCAAAAAGTGCAGAAGATAAAACTGAGGCTACAAAGATCGTACCTCAAACTGTGGAAGGTCCAGGATCTCACCCCTGATGAATCTGCTCTACCGCAAACATATGTCAAGTACCGCGACCCTGTGTAGCAGCCTGATACCCCTAAGCTGATCCTCCCTGAGCCTGGCCACTGCATCCACAGCCTCTTCCCTGGCCTGAACGACCTAAAGAACTCCAGCCCCTAGTCTGCTGCGGAACTGGTATCCCTGATCCCATACTAGGAGTAGAAATAGATCCTCCTTCACTAGCCACTGGAAGAAGAACCTTGCAAAAACGCTAAAGATGACCCATCTTGGAACAAGATCGGAACTCCACTGGGTCTCTTTGGTACTGAGGATTCTTATGCCTGCTCTTTCCACACTGATAGCACACAACCTAGTTTCTAGAAATAAGATCTCATCGACCAGAAGAAATACCTCGCTTCCTCGAGTCACCTCGAGTTGACTCTCGGTGGCGCTTCCTACTGTAAGTATGAAATGAATCGGCCTTGGATGTTGAACCACCCTGGTCGACAGATCCAGTCTCCCTTATATTTCATTTGGTGATTAACGCCTAGTTGACTATCAGAGTAATAGAAGTCAACTGGAAGACATTCACCTGCGATCTGATCTCTAGTTTGAGGCCTTCCTCAGACTTCCTTGCCAAAAACAGCTCGTCATTTCCCGGAATGGGAGTGAAGCGCTATAACTCAGTGAAATGGGAGGAATAATCCATAACCGAAAGAGTACACTGCTGCAGGTTCATGAACTCTCTGGCCATGTTGGCCCTCATCGTCTCCGGATAGAAGTAGTCGTAGAACCTATGCTGGAACTCTTCCCAAGCCATAGTCTGTTGGCGCCCTGCCTGCCAAAATACGTCCCACCATCTCTTAGTGGAATATCACAGCATGTAAGTCACGAGCTTCACCCTTCTTTCTGGGGGTGTCTAAAGATTCTCGAAGATGGAAAGAATGGTTTCTATCCATGACTTTGTAGCCTGAGGTCCTCCGTCCCCTGTAAAAGTGGGAGGATGTTGCTGCTGAAAAACTCGCATAAGCTCTTCCATAGACGGGGAAGGATGCTGAGCTCTCTGGAAGGCCTGTATGAATCTCATGAAACCCTCTCATCGGCACCAGTGTCTGGAATCACTGCAGGTTCCATGTCCAGAATGATCGGCGGAACTACTGGTAGTCCCTAGTCTACCATATCAGGCGTACGGTCACTACCTGGTTCCTGGCGTGAAATGGGAGGACGTCTTGGTGCCATATCTCTGAATGATCAAAACACACCTTTATTAACAAAGAACACAGTTGAAACATAAGAGATTAAAATGGAACAGGACGAAAAAACCTTTAAAATTGGGGAAAACATGACTACACGACATGTAGTATGGCTACACGGCGTGTTCCCAAAAATTTAACCATGGGCGTGTACTTTGGCCATATATGGCTATGTAAATAGCCTAACTACACGACGTGTTCTCAAACTACACGGCGTGTACTGACCCATTTTCTCCCTGCCCGGTTACTCCTACACGACTAAGTCACACAGACTGTCCCAGCCGAAGAATACATGACGTGTTGAGGAAGACACGACATGCACTAGACATGCCTTACCTGGCCCGTGTTGTTATTGACATGGCCTAACACATGGTCGAAACTACACTGCGTGTTCCCACGGGACACAGCGTGCACTTGATAGGTTCGGAGACCCGTGTATCAGGTTACACGGATGACTACATGACTGACCCTTACACGGCATGTTCTGAATAAACACGGCGTGTATAAGGAAACATAACACCGACCCGTGTTGATTGTGATGCGGCCGGGTACTTAGAACAAGGCTACATGACATGTTCATAAAAAACACTTCGTGTAGTACACGAGCTTCCCTGACCCTTGTTGTTAGGGAAACGACCGGGTAGATGGTTGACTACTACACGGCGTGTACATATCGTACACGGCATGTCCCCGAAGACTTTCTACAACCCCGTGTCTCTGTTCACACAGTCAGTAACACGGTTTAAAAACTACACAGTGTCTATTAATAAAGTACACGCTGTGTATTATGGGTTTTTCTGGGCAATAGCTCAGAAACTGCACCGAACTCCAGAAACAATGAAAAACAAGCATCTATGTGCCAAATTCTGATCCATGGGGGCCCATACTCCCTGCGAATCAAAGCTTGGAATCATAACAATGCATACAACAAGTAATCAGCATAACAAACTAATGATCTTCTAAATTATGATCCTCGAGGGCCCATAACACCTCTAAAACCAAAGTTTGGCGTCCATGATAAATTAACTGAAAAAATAAACAACACTCTACCAACATAGCGGTATTTCTATCACAGCAACTATCACAACATCATGCATAATCTATCAGGACATCTATCACAACAACATGCAATCTCTAATTCACCCTAGATGACATGCAAAAATGCATGAGATGTGATTTCCTAACCAGTGCCTATATGATGGATGAGATGGCATACCCTCATCTCACTGGGTTGCAACAAAATAGAACCATAATCATATAAACTGTAACAGCACAAAACATGTGCATCACCCAATGGTGAAATATACAAAACTGTAACACTTGAAAAAACTAAAAATTGCAATTACGAGGTAGTATAGATTTTCCCTGTACACGGGTTAATTACTCCTAGGAATAGTTTTGTACTAACTACCCATTCCTTCCTATCCCTGTCTATTGTCGCAAAACAGTAAGGAAATAGAAAAGAAAGAAAACCTCCTCTGATACCACTTTGTAACGACCCGAATCTGGGGCCACAGAACTGGTGCCCCGTACCCAGTTCACCACATGACATCAAGCGTGTTTTCCCAAATTCTAGAGGCTTCTGACTAGTAGCGAGGGCCTAGGTGAGTCGGTGGGAAAACTATGCCCTCATTTGGTAAAGTATACAACGGAAAAACAAACATACACAATAGCAGAAGCAGAAAACAACATACAACAACTGAAACTAAAAGTAGAAGCAATGTATGATAAAATAATGATGTAGTATAGTACATGTGTCTATGGAAAGCAATAAACAAATCAACGTGATGAAATACAACTAAAACCAAATACTAAAAGTAAACAGCAACTCCAGCAGCATCGCGAGCCAAAGCCCGGTCCCATGCTCTCTAGCTCCAACCAGCAATCATGTACCTGAGGTGAAAGGGCCACAATCACTATCCACACCTGCAACCAAATAGTCTGTTTGGGATGAAAAGAAGGACCCAAATAGGGTGTGATACTAATCACAGTAGGCAATCACCACAGGATCTGTGCCCTACTGTTAGTGAGCAATATAGAAAAAGTAAAGGAAATAAATGCAGTAGAGAAACATAGGTATACCGAAGTAAAAATCCTACAATTCTCCATTAAAAAATTTATTTATTAATTTAATACAATCATTTAATTATCAACCATGGTGTCTAGCAAACAACTCTATATTCTCAAGTCACATAAAGTAACACAACATGTATCTCATCAGACTACCTAGACAACAAGAAGTACAAACCCAAGCTTGTTCTTTGTCTTGGTGGACTCATCACAACCGACCAAAAAAATAATAATACTGAATCTCTGGGTGGATCCCACCAGCATACCCCTCTAGTCAAATAATCATACAAGGCACAGACACTCTAGGAAGCTCTCACCATCAATTCCCCTATGGTCTTGCAACGATAGCTATAGACTCTCTGAGAAAGCACTTACGTCTAATTCCTCATGTGGTCTCGATATGAGCGTAAAATAAGGACACTCTTGCGAAGCACAAATTCCAATTCTTGTAGGTCCTGCGTATGAAACTAATTTATAATAGACTCTTTAGGGATGCCCTTAATCGTCAATTCCCTCTTTAGTCTACCGCACCAGGTTCACATAGCCCTGAGCAGTCTAGTCGTGCGTAATTAACTGTTAGCAGCCCTAAGTAAGCTCAAAAACTAATTTTCTAATGTCTACAATGCATAAAAAACATTTAAAAATAAGGCAACACATGCAATCAGTTATAACAAGTAAACTATCAATTGCAATAGGGTTTTCCTCACAGGAAAACGGTGCCAAACGGTGATAAACATCCAAACAGGGGAAAGAACCACCCATGGAGTGATCCTCAAATATGCAACCAAGAATACATTAGTATCAATTAATCATAAGCTAACAAGCAGTCTAAGGCAAATAAAAAATAGGATCAAAATCCCAAACCCAGGATACCAGATATATGGGTATCCGACAATTTTGCAACCAAGACTCAAATACATTCAATGCAGGGCACAAAACCACCTATCTCGATCCTCATAGATTGATATACCTGAACTTCAACCTATGAATCAGCCTAGAATGAACTAGATCTGCAAAACGTCTAAAACGTTCAACCTTAGATAACTCACACGAGAGGAAGAAACAAAAAACAAGCCCAAAGAAGAACCAAGAACTCATTTCTGTGATTATATTTGCACCGACAATGTTCGAATTGGATAGCCAGTGAAGGATCGGTGGCTCAGAGAAGATTCGGCCTCCTCGAACGCTCTGGGTAGAATTAGGTGGAGAAGAAGACGAAAACAGGGTTAAGTCGCAACCCCGGTCCGATTAATGAAAAAAAGAAAATACATGTCATGTACTTCTAGGGTACACGGCGTGTACTCTGTTTTTTTGTACTCCACTTTAAGCGGCTGCCACATCGCCTCTACACACCGTGTGTGTGGCCCGGACACGGCCATCACATGGCCTGGCATGGCAAGGGAGTACACAGTGTGTACTCAGAAAGTACACGGTGTGTACTTAAAAAATTTCTAGAAACCCCTCTTTTCTCAAAAAATCTAGGAAAAAGAAAGACAAACCTGAAACAAAGATCCAGTTTCTTAAACGATTGATTTGATCTTTCACTTTTCTATTCAAGAAATCGATCTCCCTTTTCTGTTCTTCAAACTGGAGCTTATTTACATCAACCTTTTATGAGCTATCTGGCTTGTAAGACTTAAGTTTTTTAGTTTCTTTTACTATATCAAACTTCTCTTCTTCCAGTTGTTTCATGTAGAGTTTGACATCATGTACCACATTGTTGTATATTTTTATTTTTGATATCCAAACATCTATCTCTTCAAGATCAGCCTCTAATTCCGGTTCCATGTTGATTCTTCCTTAAACTTTTTCTTCATCTTTATCAGCATCAGTTTCTTCCTTTTTACAAGAACATCTGACACCTGCCACCATAGAATTATCTTCATGATCTTTGCATTTCTCTATCTCTTCAACCTCTTAAACCTTAGACTCATCTAAACTATCACATTATTGTGAAATAATATTATTTTTCTTAAAGAAATTTCTCTTGAACTTTTTATTGCCTTTCACATAGGATGGAGACTTCTTATTGGGAATTTTAGATTCATCCTCATCATCTTCTTGGAACTTATTGGGGAACTTCTCCGCAAGATGTCAAACCTTTCCTCTTCGAAAACAAGCAAGTGTAATTTTACCTTTAAACTTTTCTTTTTCCACTTTGAAGGTTTGAGGAAAGGAATGACATCACCTCATCTATCTCTTCTTCTTCCTCAGAATCCTCAATGGTGAGCTTCTTCACGACATTGAATGCCACCTCTTTGGATTTCCCCTTTTTCACAACATCATTACCATCATTTCTCATTTCATATGCTACAAGGTTACTATGCAAGTCATCTAGTGTTATCTCATTCATATCCTTATCTTCTAATACTACAATGTTTGGATTGAAGAGATGTGGAAGTTTCCTCGGGATGCGTTTTATAATATTTATGTCCTCAAGGACTTCACCAGGACCTCACATGACTTCCACTACAACATTTACCCTATCAAAGAATGCATCAACAGACTCATTCAGGTTCATTTTAATATCTTCATACTTGTTCCACAACACTTGTATATTTTATTCTCTAACCTTTGAATGTCATTTATATATGTTCAAAAGTTTTTCCAATATGGAATTTGATGTTTTGGATGACATAACCTTTGTATATAAATCATTGAATAAAGACCCCCCTAAAACATTTATTCCCTAGGCATCAGCATCCAATTCACTTTGCTCAGCATCTGATAATGCATCACTATTAATATTGGCTGTTATACCATGCATTGCAATTGTAAATACATCCATTCCCAATGATTGGTAGTATTGTTGAATTAGATTATTCCATAGCTGAAAATTAATCCCGTTGAAGATCATAATCCCTTTATGGTTGGTGACATCCATTTGAGAGAGAAAAACTGATACCAATTGTTCCCTCTGATACCAATTATTAGGTCAACTAGGCAAGATACCCAGATAGGGAGGGTGAATTAGGGTACGAAAAATTAAAACAAAAGCCCCTTTAGATCTTGTTTTTTTGTTAGAAAAAACTCTCTTCTCTCTCTCATTCCCATTGTAGAGTATGAATGAATCTTAAATCATGCACAAGACACATTAATTTTTATTGTTTCACCCTCACTGGGCAACATCCAAGGAGAATACAATACCAATGTACCGATGTACCAAATCTACTATAACTGCACTTCTATTTACAAGTTCCAAGTGGACTCACTATCCCTCCTGCTTTACAACCATTCACAATTTGAGAACTCACTGCTCTCTCAACTGAAGTGAGCTCACTGCTTCTTCAAAAGATCAAATCACAGTTTAAAGACTTGTAGGTCCTTTCATTAACTCTAATGTGTTCATCCTTCTCTATATGTGTATTCTTTTTTGAAGTAAAAATTTCATCCATTGATGAATACCCCTTTTCCACTAATCACTAGGAAACAAACTTTGGAAATACTTTCACAAAGCTCCCTACATCGCAAAGCTCCAAATCTCTCAAAGCTCAAACAAAACTTCGCGAAGTCACTAATTATTCACAAAGCACACACCTTCATATATATTAGACTGCTGCAGAGTTGATGCAATCGCAAAGTGAACTTCATGAAGATCACTCAGCCAATGCAGAACACACCTCTTTCATGGAGTTAGATTAGCTACTAAAAATATCTTACCTTTCACGAATAAAACTACCTCTGCAAACCTCCTTTGTGATTCGAGAGATAAAAATTTTCCTTGAAAAACTCTCTACTCTTCTCAAGGGGGTTGAGGCCTATTTATAGGTGATTCCACAGACATGAAAAACATCCGTGCAAAGTCAGAACCATGTGAGTTCAAATCGAAAAGATAAGAAATTCCTATAGAAATTATCTCTATATCGCGAAGCACTATAGAATTTTTTGGATCGCATAGCTCATCGTAATTGTGGAGCATTCCATCAATTCCTTTGCACCGCTGCCACAATGCTCCCTCACAATGCTCTTCACTTCTTCCGTTCATGAATCTCGTTGTAATTACAGAGCTCACCATCAACATTATTCTAGTATTTGTGAAATATACTTCAAAAAACACATATTCACAAAACTCACACCTTTTCCATATTATGATGAGATATTCCAGGAAATCCACTTTTCATAATGCTCACCAATTCCAAAATTTTGGACCACAAAATTTTGGAAAACACAGGAAAAAACCTCCACCTTGTGTCTGTTATTTTTTACCACTTCCAAATATTCCATTCCTTTGTCATGGTTCTGGAAATAATAGATTGTCAACAACATCTCTCAAAATTGAAAATTCAACTTAAAAACCTTCTTTTTCAACAAACACAACCAACCTAAAAATGCTACAATGTTACATAGAGAGATTTTTTCCCAATACCGGTTGATCAGGATGGGGCCACCAAATATTTTCTAGTTTTAGTGAGTTTAGATATTGATCTGAGTTGCATAAAATATTTTCTTGTGGTGGATATACTAGAATGCTTAATAATTACAAAGGAATGAAGTAGAATTCTGAAATTTTAGACATCAAAAGTTGTGAAACAATAATATATAGCATTAGAAGGGAAATAATCATAGATTAATTTTTGATGGTTTTTCAAATCTAGATGAATTGTATGAGGATATGGTCATGATTTTCATTATTTACTTTTAACGGATTGGGGAGAGCCTAAAATTTCAGAAGAGGTGGAATCACTCAATAGTTTTCATAATTTAATGTTAGTTGTGGATGAATAAATGGATTCATTACATTATAATGAGACCTAAGAGCTAATAGATTTTCCATGAGGATAGAAAGAAATGGAAAATAAATGGTGTTTTCAATTGAAGTAATAATTTTATGGAAGAAAGAGGTATATAGATATTATGGTAGTGAGAAGATTTCAATAGAAAGTGGGTGTGGATTTCTATGATATATTTTCACTCATAATAAAACATATTATAATCTGAATAACCTTGATCTTAGTTTCTATCTATGATTTATGTTTAGAGAAAATACAAGTAAAGATCATGCTTCTTCATGGTGATTTTTAGGAAGTCATTTTCATGAAGCAACTAATTGGTTTTGAGGTTAATCAGAAGAAGGAATTGTGTAAGCTTAAATGTTGAATTTGTTTCTTGAAAAAAGAATCATGTTAATTGAAAGAGAAATTCAATGATTTTATAGATGAAAAGTGTTTAATACCAAGTAACATAGACAATTATTGCTATCAGATGTTATAGAAGGATGATTTATTTATCATCCTACTCGTGTATATTGATGATATATTTATGGTGGGTCCAAGAATTCAAAATATCTATGAAATGAAGTTTAAATTGTCCAAAACCTTTTAAATTAAGTATTTTAGTATTTTAAATAATATTATTAGTATGAGTATTGAAAGAGAAGAGACCATTGTAAATTTATTTATGCCTTAAATATAGTACATCCAAAAGGCCATCAAGTGGTTTTCTATGACCAGATGTAAATTAGTTTCAACTCCTATGGATAGTCACATTAAATTTTCAAAGCGGAAGGAAATTAAAATAGAATATGAGTCGGGATACATTAAAAAAGTTACATTTGATTCAAAAGTCAGAAATTTTATGCATTCCATGTTGTGAACACACCCTAAAATTGCTTTTGTAGTGGGATTCATCATTCAATATATGGCTAATTCAGGGAAAAGAACATGTGGAAGTTGTGAAATGGGTAATTATATATCTCAAAAAATACTAACTTATGTTTGTGGTTATAAAAACCATTTCAAGGGTATATAATCCCAGATTTTGTGGAAGATTCTTATACTTGTAAGTCTATAACATTCCTTTTGTTTACTATCGTAGGGATGATGATCAATTGGGTGTATAAGCTACAACCGATGGTTTCACTTTCTATATTGGAATTTAAATATGTGTCCATAATAAAAGAAGGTAAGGATATAGTTTGTTTTAAACATTTACAATGAAAATATAGTTGAATTAGAAATGTAGTTTTATTTATCATGATAACTAAAGTGAGATTCAATTGGATAAAAAACTAGTGTTTCTTTCCAAGATTGAACATATCTACCTAAAATACCACTAAATTCATATTTTTTTAGGATGGAGAGTTTGAGATATAGAATATTATTGCATAGAAAAATATAGTTGACATGTGCACTGGGGTTCTAATCTAAGAAATACTTAGATATCACTATGCCTTAATGGGATTGGTGTAACCAGAAAGTGAGGAAGATCATTGCATGCATGTGCAATAAATATGATAAGTTTAATATATCTAGTTAATAGAGGTAGACTTGGGATCCTTTTAGTGATCTTCAAGTGGGAGATTTATCAGATTGTAAGGATTCTTCAAGTATCCATATTTTTTTTATCTAGAAGTTATGGATTTATTTCATTGAATGTTGTCTAAGGATGTGAGACTTTAATCGAACATCAGTTTTTCAAGGGGATTTCATAATGGAGTTTTATGTTCAGAGGAAGTTGGATAACTTAGTGAGATTATATGTTTAACAGGTGGCGAATTACTTAATCTATAAGATGTAGATAGTCATTCTGAATATTTATATAGGGGATTTATATAGAGTATTGGTGATTACTATTTCAATTAGATAGGTGACTATGAAAAGTTGAGCTCAATGAAACCAAATTACCAGCTAGAACCCACTATAAATATACTATGTTATAATATTATTACTTGTTCAATTAATGAATATGGATAAAAAGTCACTAGTTGTAATATTTTTTACTTTTGAATAAATAAAATATCTGTAGTGTTCTTTCATGAATTTAGGATGAAAATAAATAACACATAAATCAATGAGTTCATTACTTTAATATTTCTAATTTCATGTCTTTATTCATGTGTGTATGTTAGTTAGAAGACTCTATTCCTATAAATTTTGGATGAATTCAAGATTCCTATGTTCTAAATCACATAGTAAGGGAAGTGTGGCATTCTCCCATGAGAAAATTTTAAAGTGATCTGAACCTCTAGTGGATTTATAATCCTATTTCTAGGGGTTTAAATTCCCATGGTTTAACATTTTCATATTTCTTCTCCTGACACCAAACACATCCTTTTAAATAATATAACATACATGAGATTATTGAGCGGGGTGATGCAAGGATTAATTAGGTTTCTATAAAGGAAAATGAAGTAGATCTGTTGATAGAGAAATTACCCCAAAAACATCATGCGGGTCATGTTAAGTCCCTAGGTATTTGATAATTTTGAGATTTATGTAATGGGTATGTATTATATTATAATTTTATAATAAAATAAATATACATATATCATTCATTCATGCATGCTCTAATTTATTTCATTTTAATGTTAACATGATTATATCCAATAAAAGTACAACTTTTAGTTGTCCCTAATTGATAATAATCATAGAGTCATGTATTGTGATGATATGTTAAGATTAGAATGAATTGAATCATTTACTCTTTACAAATGTATTCATACGAGGTATGGAAAATAGATTTATGAAGTGATAAGTAGAGACTTATCACATAGATTGACCCACCAAAGTATATCTCATAGAATGTATTATAGTCATAGATATGCGTAGGAGTGTGTTATTATCATCAATTATTATTATATGAGGTTGGTGATATACCAATAATGAGAACCACTATTCTTATATACCTTACTTATTAAATTCATTACAAGTTAGCTAATCAAGGGGTGGTTGGGTATGTTACTGATCATATCGTTGGTTAGAGCATAACTAAATGAATTTTTTCCAATTTATGATGAGTAATGGAATCTGGAAATTGATTGAATTAGAATATGGAAATGGATGAATATGATTAGTTGAGTAACATATGAATTGTTCAAATACTTGTATGAGGGGCATGTGATGTGATCAAATATTGTATGAATGACATATAATGTATTTATTTACCTAGTCAGTATATTTCATAGAATCAATAAAATATAAGTTGTTCTATACTATGTTGATGTGTTCCATGTATTGTGGTCACACAGTGTTATGGAAAAAGTTATTATACTTGTATACATATGATATATATGATACATATTTTTGTGGAAATGGTTGTGTAGAGATATGAGTATGTTTGATAGACATCACACTAAACCCCTTAGTAGATTGAATATAACTAGTGCTTTACTAGAGGCTTATATTTTCTTACATATATGAAATATGGATTTCATACTATTCGTTAATGTTATTAAGTACCACAATTTCACACTATTAGGCCTTTAGACTTGGATTAAATTTTTGGACAAAGTTTTTTATCCAAAACGAATAGAGTTTGATGAAGCCATATCCAAGAGGAGTTTTGGATGGATTAAAAAAGAGTTTTGAAGTTTTTTGATAAATTCATTATGGATTTTAGTACAAGTGGTTGATTATTGGATGTGAGATGAAATAATATGCATGTGATTCATAGAAAGTAAGGATATGTTGGTTGTTACATAAACTTAAACCCATGCCTAAGAATACATTACACCTAAAATAATTCAGGTTGAGTGCTTTTATATTCCACCTCAAAGGTTGAGTGCTTGCATATTCTCTCTCATATTATAAGTGAATGAATCTTCCACCACCTTACCACATGATTTATTTCAATTATTAATCTATTATGAATAATTGATTAATAGTTTTCATTTCTATATAATGGGTTCAATGGATTCTACTAATGATAATTAATGCATGAGATGATACCCAATACATTTGATATAGAATATGTGTTTTCATTAAATAGAGAATGTAATGAATGTTCTATAAATGGTAATGAGTTCCATCACTGGCGTGTGTGATCATCATTTTTATAAGAATATTTATGAAGAACACTCTATTATCCTAAGCCTCGCTAATATTATTCCAATGAAGGTGATATCTATTAGATTTGGTACCCTAGAACCAAATTATTAGAAATTTATTACATGTATTAGTAATGTCTCTTTTCACATCATGATTGTTCCTCTTTGTTAAATTTATATCTCATAATGTCAAATGAATATATGATGCATTGAAAGGTAATAGTACTTCCCTACTATGATGTGAACTTGAATGTTCCACGATGGTATTCTTGAATAAATGTTATATATCTATATGACATAATTTTATAGGAAATAAATGATACATACAATTAGGGGGGATAATCATAGGACTTTTAGGAACCCTCTCATGGTGTACATTCTTGGTAATTTTGAATGAATGAGGTTATGAGAATGGGACTACCAATAAGATATTCACATTTTACGTGTCATTGTATGATCCTATCTATGAACATGTGTATTGATACTTATACATTAAGATTATCATTAATGAATAACATGAATCATTCACTTTGAGGTAATCATGAAAATCGTGATGAAATATTCTCACAGAGAGGTATAATACGTTGGTTCTATCAAAAGAGATATGTAATTAATGGATAATATAATAAATGATTTTCCCCTTTAATCCTTTGGTTAATGTTGATATCTTAGGACTTTTAATGGGAATGGAACTTCCTAGATAAATCTATGGCCATAGAGTTTTGTGTCATAGTTTATTTTTGAAAGAAAAAGAAAGTTACATGGAGCACATAGGTTGATAACACAAGTATACAACCTTATTGATTCGATATATCATAATAAAGCGATTCTATTACATTGTAAGCATTAATTGGTGGTTAAATTTCATTGCGATATTAACTTCTTTCTTTATGGGTTCCTTGGTGTGTTTGTAGACACTAACCATAGACTTTGGGAAGTTTTACCAAATTCTACTGATAAAGAGTCTTAGAAGTTAATACACTAAGTATATCCACAATCTCAGTTAAATTTTATATTGAATTATAAAATTAGAATAAATAATATTAATTATGATTTTACTTGATCGCTAAGATTTAATAAAAAGTCATTTGGAAGAATAAGTGAATTAAATAATAATAATAAATGTTTATTTGTAAGGTTTTATTTATATAATATTTATTATATTTATCAATGAATAATGAAATGACATTTATTGATTAAATAAATAGTCATTATTCAAGGATGAGTAAATATCAAGGTGAAAAAGTAGACCGATCTTAATGATTTGATTGGAAATAATGTAAATGATATTTATACTTAAGTGTTTTACATGTAAAGTGAATAATAATTATATTATTATTAAAACATAGGGTTAATTAATATATAATTAATTGGAAAGGGGATCATGTAAAAATTGCTAACCCTAGACCCACCTTTATAAATATCTAATTATATCACATTCTAAAACACTCTTGTTGTGCACAATAGATAGAGAGAAGCTATATCAAACTCTAGTGAGAGTACTATAGATCTATAATGAACTCGCTCCTCCTCTTATATTAATTTATCGAGTTAACACTCTGATTTCTTCATCATTTAAGAAGAATTCTGTTGCAATCAACTATGAATGAAGCAAGTGATAAGGGCCAGTTATGCTAAAACCTAACGATTCTTTGAAAATGTTTAGATATTGTGGTGCACGTGTGGATCACTACCAAAGGGATTCTATATTTTGTTCCTATAGTGAAAAGATGGTATGAAAAGATATAGTCAACTGGATTGTTAATGAAGGAAGAATTATAAGTTTAGGTAATTCTATATCTACTCATAAATTAATTATGAATTATTGGTGAAGATCCTCATATTATGGATTATGTGTTTAATCTAGTCATGTAATAAATTAATTCCATTGGTAATAACATTTATCATTATGTAAAACAAAAAATTATTCATAAATAAGACTAAAAGGCCTAATTAGACATGAAAAATAGGTGATTCTGCTATGCTTGAATCCTAAAAGTAGTGTCAGAGTGGTCTCATATTTAATTCATAATTATTTATTTATTGTTGATTATTTGAATGAATTTTTAATTTATTTTACTTCATATCAATTCATTCTTGAAATATGAACATCATTTTTTGTTCCCACTCTTCATTCTCGCTCACATAACTGGTATAAAATTAATGATAAAATTAAGAAACATACAAAAACACTATATAGAGGTGATAAAGGTTCTTTCTGGACAACACCAGACAAAAATGGCATGTACCACCTAACTATCTATCATGTAATTGTGTATCATGTCTATATCTCATAAAAAAACCAGACCAACCTTACACAATCTTACCAGTGACTCGATAAAATTATATCAAGGAGTATATTCAGATAGTCTAGTACATAGTTTGAAATTCTACATGTTGTGTAACCCATGTATATGGTGTGTAGTCCCCATTTTCTTATGGATGAGAACATTGGGGTATAATCATGTCATGTATCTTCTACATGACATGGTGATCAAAAAATTGTGAGACTCCAAGGCCACACATCTTGTAAGAATTGTTACACACCATGCACCTCATATAAGTTCATGGAAGGAAACACACCCATTCTCTAGGCATGTGTTATGAAAATGGAAAAAATACCAAACATTGAGTAACCAAGTACACACCATGTAGTATTATCAAGATAGTGTTCTTAGTTTTACATGGAGGGGAAAATAAAATATATAATTTATACTATTAACATGTGTTCCATGTGTCATTTATTTTATAGAAAACTTTATGTCATAGGATTTTCAATTATACATTAAATTAATTCCTTGTTAAATTCTAAATCTATAAGTTGTGAATGTTATTTTTTTATAAAGTACTCGACACACATTAAGATTATGATAATAATCCCATGTATTTTGGATGAGTACATGTCATTGACTCTAAGTACTCCTGTGCACCTTAATTTTAAAAGATATTAATTTGTATAAATTATTGAAAATCATGGATAATGGTAATTTAAGGATGATAGTATGTAATTAGGATAAATTGAATTAATTGGATTAATTTATGGAATTTTATTTTTATTAAATAATCGACTGAATTAAATGATGGATAAATTGAAAATTCATGTTCATTGAATGTAGTGTGGATAGTCATGCGATTAGAACAAATCCTAGTGTGTGAACATTTTTATTTTAATTTATTATTTTTAAATTTAAAAAATGGTTTGGGTGTCATCCTTACCTCCTTATTATGTAAGGTCCTACATACACACAATTTCTTTTATGTAAACCCCCATATATAATCAATTGGATCATATCACATGTGTGTAAGTAAAAGATTATGTAAAGATAGATATCCCAAGAAAGAGGAGGTGGTGTGAGTCTTGGTTTAGCCACTCTGTTTTTATGGGTTTTTTCATTTAATATTTTTATCTATATATCTATATTTATCCTCAAAGTTGGCATGGTGTTTGGTTTTATGTGGGCCCCTAAATTAATATATTCAAAATACTAATATATTATATTACGTGGGAGCACATCATTTCAATGTTTTTTATTTTCCCATTATATCAGACCTTATATGGTAAATCCAAGACCATGGTTGATTCCAGAACACATTCTTTACCCTAAGTGTGGACAAAGGTTGGTTGTCATTGGGAGTTTCGAGGGAGGTCACCATTGGCGTGTGCATTAAATTAAAACAAACAAACAAATAAATAAATTTATTTATTTTAATTGAGCAAAATATAATACTTTAAAAATTTACCATTCTAGAAAATCTATAGTGTTATCTGTATAAACCTGGGATTATTTGAGTAGAGGTAAATGATCATTCTTTATTATTAGTTCGATAATGGACGGCGAACGATGATCCGATCAAGGTGCATTGAGAGGAAAAGAATTTCGTGAGTCTTCTTCATTGTTGAAGAACATGTTCTTCACTAAGTATTAATCCTTAATCAATGTAGGGCACATTTTTCTATTTACATGGTTTTTATTTAAATCAATCATGGATTTTTTTTGATTTGTATCATTTTCCAACCTTTTCATGATACCTACCACCTTATTGGTTTTATTGATCCAATTAAATTATTTTTTGCACATTGTATTAGCCTGGAAGACCCATTTATATGATCATTGGATGATAAATATTATAAAATTATGGATTAAACTTTTTTTTATGTTCCCCCCACTGTTTTTTTGTTCCTCATCATTGACCCATGAAGTTGATGTTTGATATTGTTGGGGCGGTTTTGAGTGAGATCAAAACCCCATAATAATGGAGATTGTAAGAATGAAATATGGTATAATTATTTGAGGATTGATTGAGATTTTTTTGGACGTGGTTGATAACTCCATGGATATGGGATTTAGAACAGTGATAAAAAGAAATGGGATGTTCCACAGGCTTTTTACAGATACATGGATTCCGATTCTCAACCACTAGAGTCCCGAAATCAACATCCAGAGAGGACCCCCACCAATTTTAAGTGTCCAATAGGAAAATGAGGTAGTGGAAGTGGAAGATTTGAAATCTGGGTGAAGTTAAAGAAAAAAATATAACTACATGAAATGTTGTGTAGAAGAACACACAAAATGTACTTCTGTTTCCATGGTAGCTATGGTTTTCCTCCATGTTTAGGGTAAAAAAGCTTGTTGTTACGTTCCCTCATAGTGTGACCCAACCTAGTAGATATCCATGTGGAAGCTGTACATGAACAACACCCTAGGTGTTCATACATTCCATGTACCCTGAGGAAATGTTGTGTTGTTGTACTTGGATATCGTATCCATGTTCCTGGAGTACATTCCCATGTCCCCAGGTGGACATACATACAATATAATTCCTGTACACTTCATGTGGTATATCATGGATTCTAAAACTGTGTCTGAGAGAGAACATGATTAGGTGATGAGGCAAGGTTACACACTATGTGGACCCCCATACATGTCATGTATTCCCTCCAGAAACTTCATCCTATCATATCTATTTCTATGGGACTAATATTTTTCCCATGAGAGGCCTATCTTGAGTGTTTTTACATTTATAACATGATTTTATCCTTTTTTGTGGCATACAAGAAATGAATTTGGGTTTTTAGAGTAAGATGATTCTTTGGGAGATGCTTGATGATGGAAATGATCAGGGAAGGATCCTTGAAGATATTCTAGTGTCGGTACTCCCCTATTTCACTAAGGAATAAGTCCCCCATACTATTTATTCAAGTAGATATGGTACTACCCTATATTGGGTATGTGTCTTCTATTTATGAAGTTTTGATCCCCTGTCTTAGAGCTCTGATGATAAGTGTGTCCACTAGGGGACTCATGACTCCCTTGGCTCTAGAGAACACTAGTGAGGTGTGAGACGCTGTGCACAAATTTTGATGAGGTTGCACATAATTATTAACATGAGTTGTGGATTCCTTCGGTTTTGGTGTGTGGTGGCAAGGTTTAGACAACTATACATAGATTATTGTGCAGTTTAACATGATATTGAGTATCAATGATGTACCATTGGACATGCTAGTTGACTCATCATTCTTATATGGTTTGTGGAGAAAGAGACCCCCCTCTCTCTTTCTATTGTTTGGAATTCTTGCTGATCATGTCTAGAATATTATAGTTTTGTCTCTTGTTTGATAGACACAAAATTATGGGTTGATTTGACAAATTTTGTATCTTTATACTTCTCCCGTTGTGGTGTTTAGGGAATCATACTGGGTATGTATATACTCACCCTTAAATAGAATTTCCCCACGTGGTTCATGTATTTTGTAGATAACAGATAGATCAGTGGTGAAATCATTGGATCTTAGTGATACTTGGGTGCATTGACCACATATGATGGTCATACTTGGAGATGAAGAGCTGGGAGGTCTCAGTTTTCCTGTCATTCAGTTGGTGTCATTTTGGGACTTTATTTCTCATTGGGAATGTATTTTCCCCTATTATGTTTTGGTTTTTTATTATTGTACTCTGATATATTTCTTAGAGATTATTGCATGAAGGTTTTTCCTATAGGTGTTATTTTCTTTTATTATTCCTCTACACTATTATAAGTCTATGGTTGTGTGTGTGTACAAGTAATTTAGGATAAGGCATCCCATTTTATGTTATGACTTCTCGGTGCTTGTCTCCAGCCCAAATACTATTGTATAATGAATTGGGGTTGTCAAACTCAACCTTTCGCCATCCAGGTGTCCCCCGGTGGGGTGGTTCATGATAGATTCGTATCAAAGACGGTTCATCCTCAGGTAAGTGTAGAGATGAATCCATGGTCAGGATTGGTTGGAGACTTAGGTTAATGGTGTCATAGTTTCTTGACAGTGTCTTTTATGCTAGGAAACTTGGGATTACTATAGTGGAAAACATATCCATACACCAAGACTCTAACTACCTAGTTTCAACTCTTCATACCGAGACATCAGTTGCTAGGAAATTTTTTTACATGAATCATATAAGATAGAGTCATTTGATTATCCTTATTATGTTAGCTCCCTAGATATTCTCTTTAACCATGGTATGTCTTGATAATTTTCAAGAAACCTCTATGATGACTTCCAACTATGATTTAAAGATACTGTGGTGACAACAATCAAGTGAGGGATGAGGCCACAGAACATGGTCCCATTCATGAGGTGATTCCTCCAAGAAGCCATAGAGTAGTTCTACCACCTATTGAGTAATTCATGGAATCATATCCATTGGTCCAGGTAGATGATCATTTTCTTGTTGAGTACTCAATGGATCCATCTAGATAGAAATATGATGTGAATAGTATTATCATGTGGCGTTAGTTTTAGAGTCAAATTCCACTCAGGTTTTTCACTAAGCCATACCTATAAGTATTGTAGGATTAGATCGAGGTTGTGGTTTTTGATTTTTTCTTGTATTGATCCTGAAAGATTGGATGGGAGTTCTCACAAACAATATAATTTATGGATAAAAAATTTTTTAGCGATATTGGAAGATGATGCACTTATGTTGATTGTGCATCATTGGTTTTGGAGAAAAAGACTGATATGGTTTTATGGTGAGACAGACCCCCATATCTGGGGGTAGAGGAATGGCACAAGCCTATGGTGTGAGTGCCCTGCTTGTTTAGGACCCCCTAAATGGTTGTCATCAATGTGAGAATTCTCCATGGTGACACATAACATCAATATATCCCTGTATTGGTGTTGTAGAAATGGATTTAGACTTCCAAGAAAGAGGGAAAATTTCCCCCAAATATGTATTCTTGTAATGTGATCTAAAATTGTGTGGGATAGTCAGAGACATCCAAAGAAGATAGTGTCAATTTGTGGTGTAAAAGTTCCTTTTACTTGTATTTTTGAGGTTTTTTTGAAGTTCTAAGGGGTAATAATGGACCCTAGTTAAGGTGGAAAGGTAGGATAGGGTAAATATGACTTCTAGAAGTAAGGTCTTATGACCCTAACTCTTTGAGTTTTATCAAGGTACAACACGTTTCATCTCTTATCTAGTTACAGTTTTGGTATGTGGTCACAATCCACTTTCCCATATAATTATCCCATGTTCAAGGTCTATAAATACAAGTTTATTCTATGTGATTGACCATTTTTCTTAGAGAAACACGCGGAGGGGGAATGGTGATCACACTTCTACCAATAGTGTGACCTGACTCTAGGAGGAGAGAGAGCCTCACATGGAATATTTTTGTAGCTGACCATGAGTCCCATTGATGTTTCCTTGGAATGTACTGGCTATTTACTTTCCATTATCAGATGAATATATCCAGTGAGGGTTGTAGTGTACCCTAGGTGGTGGTACATGATATTCCTTCTTGGGTGAGGGGGAATATTATATAGGTTTGGAGGACCTCATGTGTAGGAGGGTACAATTGATTGATTATCAATTTTCTATTTTGAACCTTAGAGTAGTAGATGTTATGTGATTCTAGTTCCTATGTTGTTGGAGAGGTATGAGGAAGGATTCCTGAAGGACATTCCTGCTTTAACTCCTCATAGAGAGTGTTTCCTTCATGGAATAAAACTTGAGATGACCTGATATCTATGTTAGGATATTGGATGACCATGTGTAGCTATGAGAGCTAGTGGTATGAATGGAGGATTCTGTAGAGAAGGGGCTTGTTAGACCCAGTGTGTTTCCCCTAGGCATCCCAGTGTTGTTCACCTAGGTGGTGGATGAGATCTTGACGTTAGGTGTGGATTGATGTCACCTGAATTAGGTGACAATCAGGGAGGAGTATCCACTACTGAGAATAGATGGATTCATTGACCAATAGATTGGGGAAAAGTATATTTTATAGTTTGGCATGAAGAAAAGTTATCACCAGCTTCTAGTTTGATTGGTGGATGTACTGAGCATGGATTCCTAGAGACTCTACAGTAGCTTTGAGTCCTTGGTGATACCTTTTAGCATACTGAATGTCTCAGAAGAGTTTTTGAGACTTATAAACTATATCCTTAACCCTTGTTGGATTGTTTCATGTTGGTATTATGTAGTGACACCCTCATGTACTCAGTTCCATATTTAGAGAATATGAGACAGTTTAAGATGCTTCGATACATTTTCTAAGAGTAACATATTTATGGGAATCTCTATTAGAGTCATTTATGGATTCTAGAGGTCCACATTCCTTGGATATTTCTTAAGTTCATTAAGTCTGTTTGGGTTCACCCATTCTTACCATAAAATGGGGTTTCATTATAAAACAAATTAAGGGCTTCAGGCCGTTGGATGGATGGGTTGATAGTGGACCAATCAATAGTTGAGACTATTCTAGCCCAAGGAATTCCCAAAGGAATGCGCATGGTTGAAAATAATCAGAGTGGACTTTTTTGTTGGATGTTGTTGAGAAAGTTGGCGGAGTAATCAAACTCTTTGTAGTTGAACATTAAGGTTGATGGAGGTTCAACATGTATCCAATATATAGTTATTACCCCACTTCTTCTACAACATTTTAGGGAAGACAGTCTTATGGATACTGACTGTGAGATCTTTCATGAACATATATCTATTAGACATGATCTAGATGGATTTTATGGTGGCGGGGAGCACTTAATTCTTATTTGAGGATGGGTGATGACACCAGTAATGGGGAGATAAGAGGTTGTTTTCCATTAGTAGTGTATCCATGTTGAGGTGTGGGTGTATAAAGGATCCTTTGGCATTGGGTTTAGTGGCCAAGGATTATATAAATTTTTGTTGAGTTTATTACTTGATGTCATAACTTCCTTTAGGTATAGGATTAGGTTCTTGGATGGAAGTGGAATTGGGATTGTATTTTTTTCTCTCATGATAGAGATTCTATGAGTTTCAATAGATCATAATGTTATCTAATTGATCGTATACAACCTCAATAAGTTATACCAGTTCCTAACCATCTATTAGATAAAATTAGGGGAGTCTTGGATTCCTTTTCATGAAAAATGTTGTCCAACTTCATAGAGTTCCCTTAATTATTGTTATATAACATGATTCTCACTTCACATCACGATTATGGGGAGGATGATGGAGGACCATGAGAATTTTTTGTGGTTGATCATAGTGTTTCTACCTCCGAAAGATGGCATTGTAAACTAAACCATTTGGGTTCTGGTGAACATCATTTGGATTTTCATGTTTGTCATGGGCCATAGATGGGAGGATCATTATCCCTCAGTGGAGTTTTCATATCATAATAGCTACCACTCCACTACAGGTGTAACACTATTTGAGTCCATGTACATGAGATCTTATAGGTCTCCATTATACTGGTTAGAATTAGTGAGAGGTAGTGCATCTAGGAATGGATTTGGTACCAGTGATGGATGCAAAATGTACAATTCATCCAAGGGAGGATGAGGACTTCTTATATCCGTTAATATTCTTAAGTGGTCTAAAGATGATAGCCTTTGTAGTTTGATGATGAGATCATATTCTGAGATATCTCTCCATATCGAGAATTGTATATTTTTTTCTAAGGTAACAAGAAAATTCTAAAGTTCATTAGATTCTTTTTAGATATTTCACTAGGTTAGAGAGGTGGTGTACTACTTTACCAAATTATAGTAGATTTACTAGGCTCTCGATGCATTCAACACGTCCTAGATGTGGAGATATGTCCATAATCTGTTGCATGATGATGACCAGGTTGAGCTGGATATTGAGAGTGGAGTTTTCTTTTCAACATACCTAGTGATGTATGAGGAAAAACTATAGAAGACATAAATATAATGTCGATTTATGTTTTGGGATCTTGGATTTTGACCACGGAGATCATGTTTTCCGAAGTTTCTATCTATGATGAGGATTAAAAATGTTTGGTTGGGGATATAATCTATCCATATGGTTCATTGATCTTTTTGAGACCCTATGCTGGGTTAGAATGGTTTATTACCACCTATTCTTTTCCAAATCTCTAGACTGAGTCCATTAAATATTCCATATTTTACATTTGAAGAGATAATATCATGATTTGATACATGTTATTGACTTGGGTGAGATGCACATCAATGTTGGGAAAACCTTCATGGAGTACCTAGGGTAAATCAAGGATCAGAAAGAGAGGTTCCTATGTGGAGAGACCATCGTTTTTTGTGTGTTGTGAAAACATAGAAGCATGCATGAGAGATCCTAGAAGTGTGAGAGCCATATGTGGGCTCATTACCCCCACATTTTTGTGTAGATTTTTCTTTTTGGAGTGAAAAATATTGAAGGATGGGAGGATGTAGAAACTATAGTTTTTATGGATTTAAAATTTGAATATTTCTTTGTATATATCTAGAATTATCCTCATACTTGGCATGGTGTTTGGGTGTTTGTAGACCCCATAATTAATATATTAAAAATATTGATATATTTTATTACATGTGTGTGCATAGTTTAAATGTATTTGGTTTCCCCATTGTTCAAGACCTTGGATGGGAAATCTAAGAACATGGTTGATTTTGAAAATTTGGGATTACCTTAGGAGTGACCTAATGTTGGTCAGCGTCAGATTTTCTAAGGGAAGTGACCGTTGGCGGGTGTATTTATTTAAAATAAATGATTTATTGATTTATTTTATTTTAAATGAATTAAAACTAATAATTCATAAATTGACAATTATGGAAAATTACATGGGTTACCTATATAACCCTATTTTTATTTGAGAGGAGGAAAATATGTGTACTTAGTTGGAGAATCAGGATCAGACGACAAGTGACAATCAGATCAAGGTGGATTGAGAGCAGTGAATGAAACAATCTTTTCTTAATCACTGAAAAACATGTTATTCGCCAAAAATTGATCCTTAATCAAGGTAAGGCACACTATTTTTTATTTTTATTCCCTTTTTATCTAAATCAAGAATGTATTAATTTATCTGCTTTTATTTTTAACATTTTTCTACCTTCACATGAGCTATGTCACCTTATTACTTTTATTGATACGATGAAACTCATTTTTTTCACATGTTATCACTCGTGATATCCTGTTTATTTCGTAATTGGAAAATAACACATTAAAAATGACGTATTTACATTTTTTGTTATGAATTTTCCCTACCGTTCTTCTTATTCCTCAGCATTGGCCCATGGGGTCACAATTCGACATTACTAGGGCAGGATCAAACATGATTAGACCACCGAATTTGTAGAGATTACACAATGAACATGATGATGATTTGTTGATGGATAAATATTCATTTTGGGATGTGAGTGATGAATTCATGTATTTTTGATCTGGAGTGGTTATAAGCGTGATGAAATATTCCACATAATTCTTACGTATAGCTAGATTCTGATTGTCGGCCACTATAGCCTCTGAATATATGGTTAGAGATAACCCCTTCAGTTTCTGGTGGAGAAAATGGTGAAATAAGTATATGAAATTTTGGATCATAAATCCACATGAATTCCAGGTGAAAAATTCAACTACACACCATTTAGTGTAGAATAACACACCGAGTGGACTACTATTTCTATGATGGCTAGGGTTTTCAACCAAGTTAAGGATCACACACAATGTGTTCTGGCCTACAAACCATATGACTCTACTTGGGTATCTAGATGTGTTCAAACTATAAATTCCTAGGACCCCGAGTGGTTGTACACATAGTGTACCATGAGTACATGCAATGTGGTTATACTTGGCCAGTTGATTCGTGTGCCTGGCATACACGATCGGGTCCACAAGTGGACATATAGGTTGTGTACAACCTTTTCACTCTATATGGTATGAAATGGATTCCCAATCCATGTCGAGAAGAGAAAATGACTGGGATATGAGATAAGTTCCCATGTTATGTAGACCCCCCCACACACCATGCATTCCCTTTAGAAACTTCATTATCCTTCATCTCTTTCTATGATACTCTGCTTTTAGCACATGAGTATCCTATTCTATTTTTTTACGTTGAAGAAAATGGTAATTTTTTGTGGAATAATATATATTACGTGAGGTGTTCTAAGCATAATGATTCTTTAGGTGATGATTGACGATGGCAGTGATCAGGGAAAGATCCTTGAATAGATTTTTGGGTTCGTACAACCCTATTGCACAAGGATGTGGGTCCCCCATAATCATTATATAGGTAGAGATGACACTCCTCCATACATGAAATATGTCCTATATATACAAAGTGGTACTCCCCTATCTTCGAGCTTTATCAGTGAGAGGGTCCTCCATAGGAGTCATGGATCCCTCATATGTGGAGTTTAGTGGCAACGTGTGAGGCCACCCCCCAAAAATTATAGTGAAGTTGGGAGGGATTCTTGACTAGGGACGTGGCTCCCTTGGTTATAGAGCATATAGGTTTGGTATGGGCCCCTGTGCATGAATTATTTTGTGGTTTCATGTAATACTGAACATTGATGATGTAGATTTAGAGATTTTGGATAACTCATCATTATTAGATGGGTTGTGGAGATAAAGATCCACAATATTACTATTTTGTCTCTTTCTTTGATTATAAGTCCTTTGTGGGTTGATCTGACTACTATTTTATCTTTATACTTCTCCCTTTTTGGTTTTTAGGGTATACTACTGGGTATATATTTACTCACCCATGCATGGGATTTTCCCACACATGTTGTGTCTTATGAAGATTATTGGAAGATCAATGGTGACAATGATGGAGCTTTGTGATACATGGGTGCATTGACCGTGTATAATATTTGGAATTGAAGATCAGGAGCCAACCTCTCTCGGTTTTCATCTATTCAAAAAATTTCAGGTTGGGACTTCATTTCTTATTGGTCATCTACTTTCTCCACTTCATTCTTTGGTTTATTATAGTTGTACGCTGATATATTTACTAGTGATTATTGGATTTATGGTTTTACTGTAAGTGTTACTATATTTTATTATTTCCTTTCATTCTCGCACAAATATGGTTGTGTTAATGAGTATATTTACGTTAGTCTAAGGACTCACATTTTATGTTATGCCTTCTCAATGCTTGTGTCTAACCCCTATCCTATTGGATATGGGATTGATATTGTCACACTCAGCCTTCCACCGGTCAGGTGGGCCTTCGTGGTTTGGGTTGTGACACCAAGGGATGAGGAGAAACCATTCAAGGTGATATATAGGATCCAAGGTGGAATGCTACAACAATTACCAAGATACAGTTTAAATATTTTTTCCCTAATAGATGGGGATTATTTTATCTTCCACCAAATAAACTAACCATTAGAGAATTTTATGATCATGAAACTTATATTTTATTTCTATAAGCTGCATGATTTATTATTTATGTTTTTGGATTCATCATGATAACTTAATTAATTAAGTAAAAAGCATGCAAGATGTAATAAAATAAAATCAAATTATTTGTAAATTTTATCTCACATGGTTAATCATTTAAGTAAAATATTTATAATATTAACAAGGAATGTGATAAGATAAAACTAGGGATTTTATGTATAAGGATTAAAATCCCTAAAATAAAATATTAAGTAGTTATATCATTCCATTAATTAAGATTAAATTTTACCTTATTGTTCAAAGTGAATGACCGACCAAAGTCACAATACTTTAAATTATTTGGGAAATTTTAGATTGATGTTTTTCATTGACTTAACATGGTTCACATAAAGGGTTAAATTGATGTAACTGAGATTCAAGGGTTAAATAAATATTTAACTGGTAGTTTAGGATGGCGGAGTCCAGTCAATGGATCAAGGAACTATGAGTTAATGTTGTTGTAACATTATTCCTACCTAAAACTCTTCAAATAACTTCTCACTCCCAATATGGTTTATGATAATGGGAATATGTATCCTTAACACTAGAATATATAAGTAGTAGGATATTCCAAAACTAATGTTGAGGGATATTAGTTTTAGAAAAAATAGTCGGATATTAATGGAATTTACTGAAATTTAAAGTTGTAAATCTATTTTGGTAATCAAAGAAGTACTAATTATCTTTTATTGATTTTTTGAAACATAAAATCAAACAACTTAGACAATATCAATATGATCTATAATAGATATGGAAAACCTTCTCACGGGTTTAAATTTCTAGGAATGGTATAGGGAGTTATATATTATACTATACCATTAATAGAAATTATCCATGCTGGAAACCCCACTTCCAAAGTATCTTTCAAAATAGCCTAGTAAAGAAGAAGTATATCTCTACATGAAACATGTGGATAACGCGATGGATTTCTAATCTTTCATGATATCCACTATGTACAATGAGTTTCTAAATAAATGTAAGGATATACATCATTTATAACCTTTGATATCTCTATCAATAGATGGTAGGATAAGAGATCTATGAGATATCTAATGCACTATTCATGTGCAAGTTTAGAGAGTCGGTACTAGCCGGTCCACATGCTTTCTAGATGATTTTATACATGGAGATCCTAGACATATTTGGGATTAATATCCATATTGATTTTCATAGAGAACTCATTATATATTCACTACCTGAAACCTTATCCAATTTTAATGTGAATAATAATTTAAACAATAATGAGAAGACTCTTTCATAATTTCTTAATCTTATTCTCTAAGTTGATAGAGACAGAGGTTATGAAAAATCCATAGTCTTTATGGTGAATAAGAAAAGGAGAAATAATGAAAATTGATTGATGAATTATTAAATTTCAATGTCTCCATAGAACCATCCTTATATGAAGAATTAGATCAAGTGATAAGGAAAGGAACATGATACAATGTGTTTTTCTTGTGGAAAACATCTCCAGTGGAAGATGAATTATACTCATCCAAATAAGCAAGGGGAATCTTAAGGTGTGTTCATTATCAAGTGTAATCTTTCCACATATACAAGTTTTGTATTAGATACTATATGTGGAGCTCACTTTTGTATCCAATTATCGGAAATCACTAGATTTTGGAAGGTTTCTATAGGCAAGGTGGATCTATGGGATTTTAGTGGGGTGAGGATGGATACTCTAGCTATTGTAGACTACCACCTCATGTTTCCAACATAAACATGTTTGGTTTTAACGAACTATTATTTATTTCCAAGTGTTACCAAGAATATAATCTATTTATCAATTTTATACATGGATGAATTTATTTTCAACTTTGTAAATAAGATTTTATACTATTATTAAGATAAAATATGTTAAACTATTGCACCATTGAATAAAATTTTTTATTTATTAAATTATAAAAAACAAACATGTCCAATTCATAAGGAATCAAATATGCACAAATCATTCAATACCCACTAGTGGATTCACCATTTTTTTCATGTAAATGAGAACTATTTTGAAAAGATCTATCAAGATAGTTACATAGACTCTCTTGAGTTTAAGCCACTTGATTGATGCCATGCTTGTTTACTAGGTAAGATGACAAAAACAGATTTTGGTGGCCAAGGGAAAGGTACATGGATCTTCTATAATTGGTACACACTAATGTGTGTGGACCTTTTCAAGTATAAGTTAGTGGTGTATTATTATACTATATCACTTGTTTCTTATGAATTGATTTTTTACAGTTACATCTACCTGATGAGGTATAAGATTGAATAATTTTAGATGTTAAAGGAGTTCAAGAATAAATTTAATAATTAACTTGGTAAAAATATAAAGAAACTTTGATCAGATTAAGGTGGTGAATATCTTTACCAATACTTTATCGACTTCCTATGAGAGTATGTGATTTTATCTCAACTCAATCTACCCTATAAAATACAGTGGAATGGTGCTAGTGAATGGAGAAATCTTACATTTCTAGACATGGTAAGGTTTTTATTAGTCACACAAGACTTCCTTTATGCTTTTGGGGATATGCATTACACATGGAAGCATACTTAGTAAAATGTGTACAAACTAATGCAAAAAACAATATTTCTTTAGAGATATGAAGTGGAAATAAACTTGTTTTGTCATAGTTTCATACATGGGTTTTTGAGGCATTTTTTATGTCTATATATAATAACAAACAATAACCCCAATGCACGAAGTGGATCATTATAGGGAAACTTAAATAAATAAGGGGAAACTATGTTTAAAACCCTTCAGATAAGTAGTTAACCATCAAAAGACAAGATGTATTTATTAAGAGGAAGAAATTCTTCAAGGAAGATAGTGGAAGAAATATTGACTTTGATGAAGTTGATGATCAAGATAAACAAGAATTGTTACAGAAAAATATTCTATAGGTTCCCATGGAAGAATTTATTCATAAAACAAAAGTTCCACATAGGATAACTAAATATGTTATAGAACTAGAAAGATATATTTTTGTAGTCGAAGAATATGGTGACTCATTATTGGTTTAAAATAATTAACCTCTCAGATACATAGATGAAATTGATAGATCAAAAGATTTAAGATGGAAATAATACAAAAATTTAATATGGATTATATTTATCAAAATCATGTTTGTGTTTTGATTGATCCACTAGTTGATGTAAGGCCTGTTGGGTGTAAATGGGTATTCAAGATAAAGCTGGACATGAAAGGTTAGGATAATACCTATGAAGCATGAATATTGGAGAAAGGGTTTATTCAACATCAATGAATATACAATGGTTAAGATTTGTATTTAGTTTCCATGTTTAAATATATCATAATTTTTCTTTCCATATTAGCTTTCCATGACTATGAGATTTGGAAGGTGGATGTTAAAACTACTTTTCTTAACTAGAACATTCATGAGGATATATATATATATGAAACAACCAGGATGGTTTATAACTATACTAAATAAAACAATTCATACAATTTATAGGTATCCATTTATGGATTAATGAAAGCATCTATGTCATGTAATATTAGGTTTGATGAATCCACAAAATAATTTGGTTTCATTAAGAACAACTACGAGAGTCATGTTTAAAATAAATTTAGTGGGAGTATGGTCATTTTCATAGTAATATATATTTATTAAATGTTACCAATTGGAAATGAAATACCATCATTAAGTGATATTAAGTCTTGGTTGAGAAATTAATTTTCCATGAATGACTTTGGTGAAATAGACTAAATTCTAGGGATTAAGAGTATTCAAGACAGATCCCAAAGCCTACTTCGAATAAGTCAAAGTATATACATTGAATAGATATTGAATAGGCAGAGCATAGAAAAATTCATTTGGGGATTAGTTCCAGTGTCTCATGGTATACATATTTCTAAGAGTATGTGTCCTCAAACACAACATGAAAGAGATAGAATGAGTAAGATCTCATATGCTTCTATGATAGTATCTATCATTTATACCGTGTTATGTATATGGATTGATGTTATATATTATTTGAGCATGGTAGGATTATATCCAAAAGATCTAGGTGAATGAAATTGAAATACTATTATGTCTATCCTTAAGTATCTTTGGGAAACTAAGGATACATTCCTAGTTTATTAGGACAAGTCTTCAGTCTCAACATAGGATTTGTGGGATGAAATATTTCAATGTATCCATTTTTTCGATTCTATAGTGGATTCCAAGTATATTGTGGATTTCGATGCATCCAAGAAATTCGTTTTTATTCTCAATCTTTTCCAATATCTTTATGTGGTTCCTAATAGTAAGGACCCTATCACATTTTACCGTGATAACATTGAAACGATGGGTCTTTCCAAGGAGGCATGGTCACATCAAAAGAAAAAGTATATACTTTGAATGTTTCATCTATTGAGGGTTTTTTCTCAACGAGGTGAAGTAGTAGTGATTAGATTATCCATTGAGGAAAACATGGAGGACCCCTTGAAAAATTATCTATCCTAATAGAGGCTTGCGTTTCATGTGATAACTAGTGAAATAACGGTTATTAATAGTTGGTTATAGTGTTGGTGGGATTCTATTAGAGATGGGTCCCTTGAACTAACTTCTCTATACTCGATTACATATATTAATGGAGTTTTTAATCACATCATGATTGTTCTTCTATATTAAATTTTTATGTGATAATTTCCTAAGAACATATGTTTCAATAAAATGTTATAGAAATTCCCCCTTTTGTATGATCATTATATAATCCAGTAAAACCCATTAGTTGAATCAATACTTAGTGAAATATGGATATTGGACCACTAAAGGATATGATGGGTTTAAAATAGGTTATCATTTTAACATTATAACATTTAATAAAAGAACTTATTTAATGGATATAAAACGTAATACTCACATGATAAAAGATTTAGTTTTATATATGACATCATAATCCTTAAAAATTACTTTGAGATCAATCTTACAAAAAGTAGGATCTTAATATAATTAAATTTTTATAGTGACACACAAACATAATAATCATAATTAAGAAAAATAATATTCTATGTGTTAATGTAAACCCTTATTGAGTAACTTACAATTTAAGTTATAATGAAATAAATCTATATGATTTTGAGAAGCATAGAAAGTTTTACATAAGGTTTCAAAGTTATTAAATATAAGATAAACATATAAATCTCAGTCTCCCCTCATGTAATCAATATTATTGTGTATGTAATGGCTTGTTGAGATTAAATATTCTCTTTATGTCATGTTCTATCTACAAAATTCATTTTTCTAGAAGTTTTATAAAAATAAGAATGAGTGTACTAAAATTTTACACATTTTCTAATGTGTTGAGGATATATGATCATTTCATATGATATATAATCTATATTACAATTTTGATAGAAAACAAGGGTTAATGTTTGATGTTGATAAAGAATATTGTACTTTTCAAATAGTTATCCTTGGTTATTGAAACCTGAAATTAGTTTCAGGAGGAAGGGGAAATGTTTTGATATAATAGATATTTTTTAGGTTACATAAAGGGGTTTAAAAACTCCATGGGAATTCTTTGTTAGTCATCTATGTTTTATAATAATGTATTCTATTTTAAAATGTATAGAAAACTAAATATATACATTAAAATGTTTTAAATATATAGGATTTGAAAATCATGGAAACAATTATTTGATCTTGTACTTTGTACTCAAATGTTGATGTAAAGGGTTGTTGAATATTTATTTTTAATGGAAATGAATACATCAATTTTGGATGAATCTAAATAAATAACGTGTTTTATATGAGGCATTTTTTAATAACAAAGAGTTTTTTTAGAAAAATATGAGGACATGATTTTGGTTCACATGGTTTTAGAATCATCAGATTCTATAATATGTTTGAGAAGAAGAATGGGATAAAAGGAGTTTTATCTTGGACAACATAGTTTATATATATGCTTTTTAAAATGTTAGGGAAGTGTTCCCACTACTTAACATTGGCATATTTTAGATAATATATTTTTATTTTCAGAAATTTTTTCTAGACACATAAAATAAAATATATGACATGGATACAATAGTTTATTTATTGAGATTACTACTAAAGGAAATCCCTGATATTTTATGTAATAAAATGAGTTCGTGTGGTGTAACATGATATTATAAAGATTATATAGTTTCTAATAGTCCATTGGGAGTTTGTTTGGAACTTAAATAAGTTTAAAGTTAACAAATATAAGATCATGCCAGTCAAAATTCAAAAGATAATTTCACTTAATATCCTAGTAGAATTTGGTGTATATTGGTAAAGAGAAATTTAATGAGTAAACTTTATTTACAATAATGTGGTTAATTTACCTTTATATATTAAAATATTATAGGATATGTTGGAAAGGAATAATATAAAGAGTCATATAAGTTACCCAAATAAACTCAAAGAAATTTTTTTATGGAAAGTCTCAAAGAATGATGGTGTTGATGAACATAGAAAGAGTTCTAAGTAGATAATAAAATTTATTAATATAATAACATTTGATTTTGTGAATTAAATGAGTCTTAATATCTCTTAAAAGATTTGAGAATTAGAAATATGATTCTTGGGTCACACTATTATTCAAATTGAATTTCATCATATATATTAATCATTATGGAGTTTAGTGGGAGAGTTTTTTAGATGTTTACATTGTGATTTGGAAGGAATTACATAGATATGTAACGAGTTTAAAAAACCTGAATTGTGTAGAAAAAAAGGATAATCTAGTAATTTAATTATATAAATTTTATCATGTTATAATAACTGAAATATCCACTTTTTCATTATTTCATTTTTTATATATATTTCATAAAAAGAAATGATAATTAATATTTCAAAAGTTGAGTTATACCTAAACCATGTTATTTATGGAGTATTATAAGTTATAATGAAATGTTAATATTAGTGTGTTTTGGATTCGTGTATGAAGATATAGAATATTATCATAAATCATAAATAGGTTTTGTGTGCTAGATAACCCCCAATTATATACCATAGAGAGTGTCATACAAAATGTCATTATTATACTAGGGGTGAATGTTTCATATTAAATTCCCATACCAAAGGTTGAAAAGATACTTATAATAAGAACCATTATACATTGATACCTTTTTTATGAAAGGATTTAAGCTTACCTAATTTGGGTTGTGATGGTATGTTGTTTATCATATCATCAGTTAGATCTAAAACAAGATGATATTTTTCCTCTGATATGATAATTAGTACTTTTATGCCCATGGTTGAGATATACTAGGAAGTTTACAACTATACTGATATTGTAAATATGATGTGATTTTTTATTTTGGGTGAGGAGATGTCATGTTCTCATCTACTTAAGATGAATGAAATGTGATGTATTCATTGACCAACAAAGCCTTAACTAGGAGAATAAAAATTAATGTGTATGCTATAAGATATTAAAATACTCCATGTCCCATGTTCACTCTACATATAGGAACAAGTGGATTATATTATTATTTATACTTTCATATGATGCAACTGGTGGAAAAAAGTACTGATATAATTGTATTTGATAAAGATCCTACCAAATCCTTTTATATTGATGAGTTTTTAGAGGAAGATCTTTTCATTTGATAATGGATTTATAAATTTATAGTTTATTCAGCACTAAAAAGTCTCATGGTGTCACAATCTATGGTCGTTCAAATAATGATCAAGTTTATTAGACTTTGAGTGTTATTCTAAAAGGTTTTTGGATTATATCCATAATAATCTATCCATGTATTTCTAAAAGTTATTACATACGATGCAATATATGTTGAAAATAATTGATAGCTTATCCAAAATTAATTTTAGATATGGTTTAATGTGTTGTTTTATATTATATGACATATGGTTAAAGTATATTGAGTCTATAAGGATTTTAGTTCAAGTAGGATATTTTTAGAATTATGCACTAAAAAATCACCATGATGTAGTGTTTTAAACCATGATATGATTTATATTGGTATCAATCACAATTTTGTGAGGGTTATTATGTCATAGTGTTGTGCATGGTAATTATTACATTATGTGATAACAAGTGGTTCATCTATAATATCCAAAACTAAGTTATCATGATTTATTACATTCATCATGAGATAACTCTTATGAAGAGTTTTAATGTTGAAAATAAATATTTAAGTCTTAAACAATAAAGATTTGTAGATTATAAGGACTTATAACCAATAAATAATTTATAAATTTTTTCATTTTTTAGGCTAAACATTGATCTTCCAGGGAGGGTCCTAGAATGAACTATATAAGAAGGTTGTTGGTTTGTTATTAATGTGTGTGATTATATCAAAAAACTCAAATACTATTATCTATAGATTTTAATTATCTCCCAAGTTTAAGGAACAATATAGAAGTCTATGGTGTTGAGTGATTTCTTACCCAAGTGTTGGGTGAATCACATGATCTCTAGATACCTCTAGAGTGAATATTTTTTCATCTTCTTCGTAGTGGTCTTGATCAAACACTTATGAAAATCATTGATGAGATGGATCGATACATGTTAGTTTTTTATTTATATTGTTATTAATTTATATTTATTCTAAATATATAACTAGTTAATGGGATTAATGGTGTTTATAAGTCATTATTCCACTTTTTTTTAGGATTCCAGGTATATCCCTCCAAAACCCTAACACTTTTAAAAAATATTTCTCTAAACACATATAAAAACTTTCATGATATATATATACAATAGTTTATATGTTAAATATCTCTACTAAGAGGAAATAAATTTTTTTCCTAACACTAAGAAGATTTTGAAACATAACATGATATTCTAAAGAAAATACAGTTTCTAAGAGGCTAGTGGGGGTATATTTAGACTTAGATAAGTTTAAAAAAATTAAAAATAAAGAATTATTAACATCATAATACTAAGTAAAAGTCACTTTATATCTTAAAATATTTTATGATGTCTTGGTAAAAGATTAATGTAAATAGTTACATTAGTTAGAAAAATATTTCATGGGAAAAGTTTAATAGAAATGTTTCAATAATGATGATGATGATAAACTTATAAGGCTTTGATATTAGATAACAAAAATTATTAAAATCATAACATGTGATATAGTGAAGTTAAGGAGTTTGAATACTTTTTCAATGAGGTGAAAACTAAGAATATATAAGCGAAGTATCATCATTATTAGAACATTATTTATTCATATATTTTAACACCTAAAGTATTTTAGTGATAGGATTTTATCATATGTTTACATAGATACCTAGAAATAATTTTATAGAGATACAAAAAGTTTAACAAAACCCTAAAAGTGCAACAAACATAATGCCTATCTTGTGGTCTATCATATGGGATATAATTAGATGAGAAATTATGTATTGTAACAGACCCATATTTAATGATATATTTTTATCGAAATAAATTTAATTTCTTAAATAGCTTATGGTACATGAAAAATCAAGTTTAAATGAACCAAAATAAATGATTAAAATATTATTGTATGATTCTCATGGAAACTGCTTCGGTGATTGTTCTCTGGTGTGTCTCAAACCAAGCTGGACTTTTGAGAATGATATCATTACCCACTATATGATGTTTGTAGCTAGTTATATTTATCATTAATCTATGGAAATAACTGCTAATAACAATGTAGGTAAAATTCCACTATCATAGTGTGATAAACCCTAATGTTCAAGCGGTGAGGTGGAATATTATCCTCATGGGGTGATAGTAACCTAACACTCGGTGGGGTGGAGTTAGGCAGTGCCGATAAGGCTGGTGACGATCATGAGATAAAGGAGGTGTCATACTAACTCATGTTAGAGGTGTGATGTTGGACCTGAAGTTAGGATTTTGCAGGTACGAGAGCAGTCTGATGATGGTGATGATGGGGGATGGTCTCCAGTGACTGAAATGACACGGGTGTAACCTCGAGTTGTGGGGCCGGGGAGCCAATGCAAAGCTCATGAGGCATGTGATCATGGAGTTAGTGATATTTGATCTTCTTGGAAGAAATTTGTGGGGAATGGTGATCAATTATGAGGCTGATCAATTCCTTGGGCATAACAGCTTTGGGGATGACAAACTCAGGTGATGAGAGCTAGCCGTCGATGTTGCTTGAAATGACCTTGGGATGCGGTAGGGCACAAGCCGATGATACATGTGACCTCAAATCCTGATGATTTTTAGGCCATCAGTGGAAGACAGTGGATATGGATCCCAGTGTGAGTTAGTTCCATATGTGGTGGTGCGTGGTTATGCCATCGTGGACCCTAGTGGATGACCTCAAGATGCGGTAGATTAGATGACTTTGGGATGAGGTTTTGTGTTGGTTAAAAAATCCCAATAGTGGGATTCAACCTTGGGATATAGTGATGGCAAATTATGAGAAAGGACCTCATGGAGCATGAAAAATATGGATTCATTGATTGACAGGCTATCATTGGGGATTATATTGGTAGGTTTTTTAAAATGGTCTCTTGGTGGGCCTTGTTTAATTGTGTCATTTGGCCTTTCTTCACAGGAAGTTGCAAAATGATCATGATAATATCACAGTGATGTTTTTGGGCCCTTTGGACTTTTTATGATCTTTTGGTCTTGAGGGTCAATGGACCATGCTGTTTTTTGTATGTTTGACTTTACTTTTTAATAAATTTTGCGGGGTTATGGGTTTGGGTTACCAGATCCATGATCAGATCTGCCTTGGTATTATTATATGATTGTCATCGTCAAGCTATTGGATTGGTTAGTATGAATACAATTAACCATATTATAAAAAATATGTATAAATATTTCATTTAATTTCAATTTATTGATTAACTATAAAGAAATAACTGCTCTAGTTTGAATAAATCTATTTAATCCATTAATAATATGTTTTCTTCAAAAAAATTATTTCATTTTGTGCAAGGATATTATAATTAATTTATTTCACTCCTATAAATTTAATTTTATAAATATAATTTAATTTTTAAAATAATCATGTCAATATTAGTATAAGTTTATTTTTCTTATTTTTATAAAAAGATTTATTTTTTAGTAAATAGTGAAAGATACCAATTTTTGTTAAACCACCCTTCAATTTATTTCAATCAAGTAAAAGTTACATTATATTTTGGATTTGGTATCAAAGTGATATAGAATAAATTTTATTTACAATAATTTAATTATTTTTATTAGGATCATAATTTTACATAATTTTGATATAAATTATTTTTTAGGCTTAAAAATATATTTTTCTAGAAAAATATTTTCCATCAGATTTTTAAAGTATATATTTAAATTAATTAAAAAAATTATAGGAATTTAAATTGATAAAATATATTACATATTTTGAATCAGTAGGTACAAATTTTTTATGTATTTATGTTTTATTTTTAGACATTATGAATAATAATAGTGGAAAAATTATCACATCACTAAAGATAAAAATTAGATAATTAGGGATGAGAAATATTGTGACAAGGCTTAAAATCCATTATAGAACTGGAATTTATTTTATTTTAAGAGTATACTTTATCCATAACCATCAAAAATTTGAAAAATTGAATATTTTTCTCTTTAACAATGATTTTGACCTTTATAATATTTAAGTAAAAGATAAAGTAAAAATATCAGTTTCTTTATATTAATTTCTATAATATTTTACGATAGAGATAAAAAAACCTTTTGCTCATTTATAAATGGTTATTTGAAATATGAATAATTTTTTTATTATGGTAATTTATTCTTTATTTTTATATATTAAATAATTTCCTTAAATTCTTACACAACGTCGACAGAGTACTTGTGCAAGTAGTAGAAAAATATTGTAAGTGATTTTAAAAACTCTAGAAGTAATATTTTTAGGTAATTTATAGTAAAACATGAATTATATTGATAAATATAACATATTAGGGATTTTTTAAATTTTTATATTCTAATCCCATATTTTTCTTGATTTCCTTAAAGTCAAATTAAATAAATATTATCAAAAATGACATTAATGATATTTTATGAAAATAATATTTTATTAAATCATTTAAAAATTATAAAATCTTAAAATTATATAATTAATATAATATATGGACTAAAATGTATTCTCATGTCCATTTATGTGCCAATTTTTACCTTATAAGTGAAATTATAACAATTTAATATTGAAATAGTTATTATTATGGTTAAGGTAAGAAATGGTTAAAGAAGGGGTTAATACAAAAATAAGGTTTAAAATGATATATAAATCTATATAAATTTTATTTTATAATTATTTTATAACCTTATCCTCCTTATAAAATACATGCCATTTTGGAACCACTTTTCCTTGAATATACTTTATTATATTTTAATATTTTGACAAATTAAAAGAGTGCCTCTCCCCTCACTTATAAAAGGACACCCATTATCTATTTTAATTACACAAAATTGAGCAATATATATTGAAAAAACTATTTAAAATTATAATATAAACTCTTTTATCCATTAATTAAAGTATTTGGTCTTCTTAAACGAAAATTATAAGGGTCCGTTTTATGGAATCTAAGGAAAGTCCACCACAAAATAGGTAATCGTCATTACTAACACTTTGAAATTTATTTCCTATTATCATTAATATAAATATGTTACCCCCATACTAATATAAAAACTAAAATATCATAAATATAATAATATTTTATTATTATTATGGTATAACCATTATCCATCTCTTTTCAATCCTATGAAAAGGAAAAACATCGTTTGTGTGTATGTATAGCTTACCATCTCCACATAGGAGTGAAATTAATTTTTCTTCACCAATTTATTTGGGTGGTTATAAATATGGAGATAATAAATAAATTTTACAATTATGAAATTATTATACTTATTAAATTATAATATCGTGTCTACCTTCTTTCCTTCTAATCCGTGGGAAAATGATAACATCGATCGTGCGTATGTGTAGACTACCACCTCCATGAAGTGATGTGATCTTTTTTCATTTCTTATATAAATAGATGATAATAAGGATATATTAAATGAATATATATGATATATATGATAATATAATGATTCTTTAAATGTTAATTATTACTTACCTTTCTTTCAATCCATCCATTGAAAAGTAAAAAACAGAGTTCATGCAAATGTATGGATTACCGTCTCCATGAATGATGTAATTCATTTTTCTATCTATAATTTTTTTGGATGATTCTAAATATATATATAATGAATATAATTTATATTTATATCATTATTAATATTATTTAAATGATGGAGCCATAATAAAATTACAAGTAATAGAACTACCAAACAAAAACTTTCAAAAAAAGTTGTTAACACCCAATTAACAAACAAGTGATAAGATGTTATAAATGGATAATATATGATTTTATAGATAGGTATATGGTTATTTTATATTGGTATAATTAATATAAATTTATTATATATGAGGTTCAAATAACTAATGAGGCAATTCAAACTTAAGGTAAGAGATTTTGTGTCAATTTCGACTCTATTGAGATATATTTGGTATTATGCACCTATTTTTTGTGGTGTATATATTTACCCTTTTGATTCATTTAAAATTAATATATAATTATTAATTATGATTTAGTTTTCAATTCATGTTTAATCTTTCAAGGGGTTATAGTCTAAATGTTACCAAATTTGTAAGATTTGTTTTATAATCTCATTTTTTGGGATTTCTCTTATTTTCATTAAAGGATTATATTAATATATCTTTTATAAACTCTATATATTTTCTTATAGTATTGATATTTATGAATTTACCATGTTTTTAATACATTTCATATATTTGTAGCATGAATCAAAAAATGAAAATTTTAAAATAAAATTTTATCTTAATTCTCTTTTCGATCAAGTATATTTTCCTTCCATGTCTATATTTTTTATTTTTTAAAAAATTACATTTTATTTACTCAAATGATTTATCAAGAACTATTCCTGTTATAATTTAATTTTTAAAATGTTTTAAAGGATTATTTATAATGTTTTTTAAGGGGTCATTTTTAACTCTTTATAATAGTTAAAAAGAAATGTTTCTTTTTAATGTATATAGGGTTAATGAATTTTCTCGACACTATAATCATTTTACAGAATTTGGGTTTTTTATAAAAGTATTCAATGGTTTTAAAAATAAATATCTTTAATGAAATTATATTTTAATGTTTCACTTCCATTTTATTTATTTTTCAAAAGGAAATGACTTTATTACAAAACATATATTTTTGATTAACTGATGATCTTATTTTATCCCATCTTAATTTTGTGTTCATCATCTTTATCTTTAATCATTATCTTCATTTTGTTTAATTTTCATTGGAAATTTCATTTATCTTAAATATCCATATTATTGTGGCATAGAAATGATTATTTCCTAAATTTTATTCCATTTCTATATACAATGTTTAAATATGAAAGTTATTTAATTGACTAGTTAATTTTTGATATTCTATATTCTTTACCCAATATGGATATATATTGAGAAGGTACATTTTTGATGAATTAAATTGAAAATTAAATCTATGTGGAAGACATTGGAAATGCAGTGTGGAGTGGGGCCTGGTTATATATATTCTCTTAATGCATTGACTAGTCTCATGAGACAAATTAGTTAGCTAGGTTTTTTAAATGTTTTTTGGTGTATACATACCCATTGACTACAATTTATTAGAAAAAGGATTTGATGATAAGGATTTCATGATGTTTTAAATCATGATGTCTAATATTATGCATTTCCTTTGTAGATAATTAAGTTATTAGTATCCCCGAGATTGCCACCTTGATATTATCTAAGGATTATTTTTATTCTCAAGTTATTGATTAAATGAAATTTGTGTTTTAGTAATTTAGATTTCTCTATTGATTATGCCTTATTTTATCTTGAATTATTCATTTTCTTATAACCCTTACCAATCATATAAAATCATAATTTATTTTTTTCCTTTCTGCAAGATATGAAGAAGGATATTATAAATAATATAAAGGATGTGAGAATGTTTTTTTAAATACCCCAGACACGGTATCCCCGAGCTATTGGATACTTTATTAAATTGGCATAATATACCATGAATCACATCTCGAAGGACCAAACAATTTAGTAGTTTTGAAAAGCTATAAACATATTGAAACCTTACATTACAATTGAAAATATAAAATAAAACACAGAAAATACTTTGAGAATGACATTATTCTACCATTTAAAATCAATCATAATGAACTTATTAGAATCCTGGGTAAAAATAATACATAATAAAGGGGTGATATTAGATGCTCAGTAAGGCTATGTATACATAACATGCTATCATAAATAATCAATAACAATTATTTCAATGTGAATAACTAAAACACATTTCCATATAATCCATAAATAGGTCATAATATGGACAAAATAAAATATGATAAAATAATTCCATATAAATAATCACATGAGCTATAAATCATAAACATGGATATTCTACTACTTGAATAATCATGTGGAAATCAACAACTACTCTCATAATGATGAAATTCATAATGGAAAAATTCTAAAATATACTACCAAGTCTCCTTAACAATAATCAAATACCATCAAGTCTTTATACAATGAATATAATACCATCAATTATTTGTACAAATAATCTAATAAATGGGTAAGGACATGGATAAATCCCAATCTAGTTTGTCTAATGAGACCCATAGATGCCTCACGGGGCTATAGAGGGTCATGCACATCAATTACTAAGTCCAATGAATGCCTTATATGAAATGGGATATAAATAATCAAAAAAAAAATTCATATTGAAACTAACATGCAAAATGTATATAATTTTATAAATCAATTAACATAATAATAAACCATCCATAGTAATAATTGGAATGGTATCAAAATAAGACATCTCCAATAAAACTAATTATAAAACATTTAATGAAATATGGAATATGGTATCACAATTTATCATCCTCAATGAATCATAAGATTCAATAAAGTATTTTTATATAGATGAAAATACTTTAAATGAGATCATTGAAAAATTATTGAGGAAATACCCTCTTAACTTTGAAAATTAGTTATTTTTAAAATATGATGCAATTATAAAAGAAAAAAATTTGTTTTGAAATAACCATATAAAATTTTAAAGTAAGAATCAAATCATTAATTCACCATGATGGTGAGAAAAGTTTATCAAATAGTATAATTTTAAAAAAATATTCCTCTTATATTTTTTTGTCAGAAAAGTCTCAAAGAACCTTGTTTAGAAAATGAAAAAATACACCTTTCCACCCATTTTTAAAAAAATAAAACATGTGTAAAAATGAATTTAAATAATCATAGAAGAATATTAAAAAAATTTAATTAATTTTAAAAAACATGGACACTGAATAAACACAGTGTTTTAAGGGAAAATTTAAAAAGTTAATTTTATTTTAAAAGAAAGATTCTGAAAAATATCATTTTATTGAGGTGAACATTAATAAAGTGATTATATTATGTGTAAGAGATGTAAATACACATATAAAATTGAAAATTAAACATAATATAATAAAAATTTATTTCAAACATAATATTATCATGACATAATAAATGAAGTTGAGGTTAAACCCAATGAATGGAAATTGAGTTAAGAAATCCCTCACCTCACACATCCCTTTAGTATAATGGAAATTGAGTTAAGAAATCCCTCACCTCTTGTATAATGGTATAAATAATTCTATTAGTTTATTAAAAAAAATTATTCATATTTATAGTATCGTATATGATCCATTTATAACATCTTACCATCCATTCATTAATAATATTTCATTATTTTTATTATTTCGGGTGTGTTTGTTTAATAGTTTCATGGTCAGTTAACTTGATTATAATTATGGATTTTACTATCAAATAGAAATAAAGCACTGTAAGTGAAATCAAATGGTATTAATTTAGTTCCAAAAGATTATATGGTCCCCTAAATCAGTTTTATTTCCTACGTGAGGATGATTCATTTGATAAACTGTTAACGATAATTGTTTAGTTTATTTTGGAGGTTTTTCTGACCATCATGAACTAGTTTCATTTTAATTCATATTATGTATATATATTATTTTTAGAACTTTAAATAATTTATTATATACCTATTAATATATTATTTAACTATAATAATACTTTTAGGATAGGCCTTGAAGGTGGTAATGGAAAGTAAAAAATTATTATCTGTAGGGATGGTTAACTACTATAGTTTGAAAAATGGGTTCGAATCATTGAAATAGAGGAGATAATAAAAGGTATGGATATAATATATTAAATTATAACTATAAAATTCCATGGTATATATGAAAATATTGTTATTATGATTTTATGGTTGATGGAGGTTAGGATCAAGTAGAAGAAAATAAATTAATAGAGGTTATTTGATAAAGTTTACTCTTGAATATCACCTCCTTGAAGGACCCCTTAGGTAACATGGGAATGATATTTTGGTGAGAAGAAAAAACATTTAGTGGGGAGAGTGGTTAGGAGAGGGTTTGGTCGAGATTTTAAAATATTAAATGATTTTGTTGATAAATAGGGTGGTGAAGAGTGGTATTTATACTTGAGGAGGGGTGGTTTTATGTGATTTAATAATGATTATTTTATATTTAAATCCAACCACATTTTTTTGGAATTAATTACAATTAATATGGATAATGATTAATGTTTTAAATTTGGGTTAAGGTTGAGAAACACATAAAAAACCTATTTAATGTTGTATTTTTTAGCGATTTTAAGCTTTTACCATTTAACTTTAAACTGAAACAATATATTACCTGTACTACGGTAAATGTTTTTTTACCATGATAATTTTTTTATTACAAGAAAATGATAATTGTTGAGTCAATATGGTTTTCCTTATGACTTTTCCATTCCTTCTTGTTTTGAAAATCACAAACACCTCATCTTTAAGCAAATAGTTTTTATTCTATGCTTTGATTTTATAAGGAAAATTTCCTTCTCTAAGTAAATTTATTCTTACCATATTTTCATTGATCATATTTTGACTATGTATAAAATTAGGATTCATATTTGTATCCTTGTAATCCAATAAATACTTAGATATGAAGCATTCTATTTTAGGATCCAAATTCTGGATGTGAACTATAATGAAGTTCCACTCCGAATTCTAGATGTGAACTGTAATGAAGTTCCACTCCGAATTCTGGATGTGAACTGTAATGAAGTTCCACTCCGAATTCGGGATGTGAACTGTAATGATGTTCCACTCCGAATTCTGGATATGAACTCTAATAAAGTTCCACTCAGAATTTTGGACACGAACTCTAACAAAGTTCAGCTCTGAATTCTGGACTCCGATCTTTTACAAGTTCTACTCTGAACTTTTATGAGTTCGACTTTGAACTACTATGATTTTGAATTCGAACTTCTATGAGTTCGACTCCTAACTTTTACTAGTTTGACTCTGATCTTCTATGAGTTCGACTCCGGAATTCTATGAGTTCGACTCTGAACTTTTACTAGTTTGACTCCGAACTCTATAAGTTCATATTCTGAACTCTGGTGAAACCAGTCTCTGAATTTCTTTAGAAATTCAGACTCCGTATTTCTACAAAATTCAGGTTCCTAATTCCTATAAAACAGAATATGAATATCTATTTATTATAGAATCCGAATTTCATTTTGGTTAGACTTCGAACTTTTATTTTCTTACATTCCGAACTTCAGTTTTACTTATGCTTACACTCGTTTCATTATAAAATGATGTCGTGCTTTCTGTTACACATGTTTTGTTATAAAACTATGTCTTCTATTCTGTTTCTAACTAACCATTGGTTTAGTGACACGTGTACAGGTCCCTCCGAAATTTAAGGAAAACATGACCATTGGAGGAGGGAGCTAACCGTTCCAACTGAGCCTATAAATAGGAGCTCATTTGAAAGAGCTCAACAACTTTGACACAAATTTGACACAACTTTGACACAACTTTTACATCGGTGCTTACAAGCTATTGAAGATATTTCTAGAGAGAGAGGCTCTTATTAACTCTCAAAGCTTTGTACAGAAATTTTGAACAGCTTGTTTAAACTTTGCCTTGTGCAGACTGCTTCGTGCGACTCCGAATATTGGTGATTACATTTGAGGGATTCTGGGGATAAGAAGATAGAGGTTCCAACACCTTGAAGTTAAGGGCTTCCTTGCCGAGGAAGACAGAGGTTCCAACTACCTTAAAGTTGAGGGCTTGCAGGGATAGTAAGACAGAGACTCCGATCTTCATATCGAGGGCTTACCTTGGTGTGGGTAAGACAGACTTTCTTGAAAGTATAAATCAATGGTCCTTTATGCGAGGTTGTTGTATACCCTTCTCTTCGGGTTAAAAGATATATATGTTGTTACTTGTTTTTGTTACATGTTTTTCCGCTGCATTTTGTATTGTAAGGAAAGTATAACCTTCTTATATTTCCTTACACTTGTACTCTGATTAGTTTAGATTCTATACGCTTTAAGGTAGAATCTCATTTTGTAAACTTGGGTTAAGTTTAACTTTCCGGATCAATATTTCCGGAACCTATTTTTCGGAATCACTTTCCAGATTTAAGAAAGTGTATATAACTAGAAGTTTATAACTTCATACCTTGTTCCAATTCTCCAATTGGTGTTAGAGGTGTTGTGAATTTTCTTAGTTTAAGTATGTTAAACTTAGATCTTTTTTTGTTTAAGGAAAATTTTAAAATCTAAAATTCACCCCCTCTTGTATATTGAGCATATACATCATTATTTCAATCCTAAAATTGGTATCATAGGAGGTCTTTGAAATACTTATATTCACATATAAGTTTTTCTTGCTCAGTTTTTCATTGTTCTATATTTTTTCCTTGCTTAGAAATATCTTCCTTGAATCTGAAGTTTTGTTATTAACAAGTTTTTGTGTAGACAGTTTTTTAAGATGGAAGGAATCAATGTTGGTTCTATTAACAACCTAAATCCTATAAGACCACCAATTTTTTATGGTAATGATTATGAGTATTGGAGAGATCGAATGAAGACATTCATTACCAATACTGGAGTAGAGAACTTTGTTATTCTTACTGGAGGTTATCAAATTAATGATAAGGAAGTAAGTAATTTCACTAACCAAGAGAAGCATGATTGTCAACTCAACTATAAGGTACGCAATACTTTACTATATTCAATGACTAGGAATGTATATAGCCAAATTTCTTCTTGTGAAGTAGCTAACTGTATATGGAAGAAACTTGAAGTTACACATTTTGGTACATCCAAAGTCATAGAGACAAGAAGAGCTATGTTGAGAGAATAATATCATGGTTTTAATTTTCCTTATTGAGAACCCATTAGAAAAGTACAAAAATGGTTTATGTCTATCGTGAATATCTTACAATCAATGGGATAGAAAGTTCTAGATGATGAAGCTATTGTTGACAAGATCATTGATATTATGCCCAATGAGTGGGGATCAAAGAGAACTCTTATTGATGAGAATAGGATGGTTACTCAAATTTCCTTAGATGAGATATTTGGAACTCTTCTTCAACTTGAAACAAGGATGAAGAGAGACGCTGACAACATCAAAAAGAAGAATGGGAATTGTACTGTTGATTTTAATACAAATTCAAATCACATGAAAGCTAAGACTTCTGAGAGAGTTACTAGATCCAAATCTAATAAGGTTGTTATCCAATCTGAATCTAGTGAGAGTGAAGTCTTAGAGAATGAGTTAGAAAATATTTCTCGAAGGATGAACAAGATAGCTGGACAATGAAATTTCCAATCCCAGTATAAGAAGAAGGAAAGGAAAGATAAGAAAGATTCAGAAGTCACATGGTATGAATGCAAGAGAGCTGGACACATAAGACCTGATTTTCCTTTTCTCAATAAGAAAGAAAGAAAAGAGAGACATTCTGAAAGGAATAGAAAGAAGTGTTAAAATTCCAATGCTAATAATGTTCTTAAAGATAATGATACTTGGAGTGCCAGTGGTGGTGACTCTTCAGATGAATCTTCTAATTATGAATCCTTAGGTTAGAAGAATCTTGGTCTTATAGCCAGATTACCTATTAACAATCATTGCTTTATGGATAAGGTACACAATGTTGAATCATTCACCAATGTTTCTTTAAATTTTAATGATAGTAAATATTATAACTCTTCGGATGAAGAATCCTCTTCTAATGAAGACAATACTTTACCTACCTATGAAGAAGTTTCTAGGTTTGCTGAACTTCTTGAGATTGTGAGTTCAAAACTCAATAAAAAAGTTGATAAGACAAACTCTAGGAATATTATTCTTACTAAAGAAATATCATATCTTTCTAATGATCATGATAATAAAAATGATGATTTTATAAGTATTTCAAAAAGTCTTGATGAAGTAAATTCTGAGAAGAATAAACTTTCTAGATATCTAGAAATAGTAATTTCTAGGAAAAGTGTTTTTGAGCCTACCTCTAGTTCCAAATCTAATGATTTTGAAGATAAAAACATGGTTATAAAAATCAGGTCTGAAATATTTTCCTTAAAGAAGTGTCTGTCGAACATTACCTTAGGTAAATTTTTTTTTGATAAGATGTATTCACAAATACGACATTTAAGAAACAAATCCGGATTTGGTTATACCCATGCTAAACCAACTTTTAGTAACAACTACTTTGTTCCTCAAAGTTCCCCATTTTTTACCATGTTTCGATGTGGTGGTCACTGGGAAAAGAATTGTTCTTTAAAAAAAACTCAATCTTTAGGGTCATAAGGATTATTTTTCTAAGAAGATGTGGGTACCCAAAATTTTGTTATATGAAAATCTCGGATCCAAACATGTTTGGATTCAGAAAGTCTAATTTTATCTTTTTTTCAAGAAGATAAAGGAAGTACCAACAACAATACATGGTACATAGATAGTGGATGTTCTCGGCATATGACTGGTAACAAAAACTATTTTGAAAAGATTATCAAGACAAAAGGAGGAAAAGTAACTTTCGGAGATAATGCTCAGGGAGAAATTGTTGGTATAGGTAATATTGTTCTTCTTGGTAAAACATTGATTTCAAACATTTGGTTTGTTAATGGTCTTAAGCACAACCTCATTAGCCTAAGTCAATTATGTGATGAAGGTTACCTTGTGAATTTGAGGAATTATAAATTCTTAGTACACAATTCCATGGAAGAGTTTATTCTCTCTGCCAATAGGTAAGAGAATGTTTACACATTAAACTTAGAATACCTTAGGGGCCAAGAATTACCTTGCCTAAGTTCAATGGAAGATCATTCTTGTTTATGGCATAGAAGACTAGGTTAATGTAACCTTAGAAACTTATGTAAACTCTCTAAGAAGAAACTAGTTAAGGATCTACCAAAGCTTAGATTTGATTCTTCTAAATTTTGTGATCCTTGTCAATATGGAAAGAAACATAAATCTAGTTTTAAATCAACTGGTGAAGTATCAACAATTGGTGCATTATAGTTGGTGAACATGGATCTTTTTGTTCCAACACAAAATTGTAGCATTGGAGGCAAATACTATGTGTTTGTTCTAGTTGATGATTACACTGGATTTACATGGGTATATTTTCTAGGAAATTTTTTTTAAGATTTTTCTTATTTCAAAAGTTTTATAGCCTAAGTTAAAAATGAGAAAATCCTTCCCTTGAAAACTATTCATAGTGATCATGGAGGAGAATTTCAAAATTCTGATTTTGAAACTTTTTGTAGTAGAAAATGTATTACTCACAACTTTTCAGCACCTAAAACTCCTCAACAAAATGGTGTAGTTGAAAGAAGAAATAGAATTCTTCAAGAGATACTTAGAACCATGTTGAGTGAATATTCTATAGCTAGACATTTCTGGGCTGAAGCTGTAAGTACTTTTTGTTATACTATAAATCGAGTTTTGATTAGACCTTTTCTTAATAAAACTCCTTATGAGTTATGGAATGGTAGAAAACCTTTACTTTCCTACTTTAAGGTTTTTGGATGCAAAGTATTCATTCTGAAAACCAAAGATAACTTACACAAATTCACACCAAAATATGATGAAGGAATTTTCATAGGCTACTCCACAACTTCTAAGGCTTATAGAGTTTTTAACAAAAACACTTGTACTGTGGAAGAAATAGTGCATGTAAAATTTGATGAATCTAGTCCTTTTGTTTTTAAAACATCCCAACCTACATCATCGGATGTGTTTTCAAAAAATGATTATCAAACTTTGTTTGAAGATCATTCTAATAAGGAAAATGTTCAAGAAAATATTTTTGAAATATTTACCCCAGAAGACTTTCTACCCAATGTTGATGAACAGGTTTTACAAAACCCAAGTCAGGTGTTTCTAAAGAATCATCCAAGTGATAGTATCATTGGTAATGTCAATCAACCTGTAAGGACTAGAATTTCCTTAAGAAATGAATTAGAACATATAGCATTCCTTTCCCAATTGAAACCAAAAAGCACTGATGAAGCTTTAGGTGATGATGATTGGATAAAAGCCATGCAAGATGAACTAAATGAATTTGAAAGGAATAAAGTCTGGACCCTGGTCGAAAGACCTAAATAAACTTCTGTTATTGGAGTAAAATGGGTCATCAGAAATAAGTGTGATGAAAATGGAGTCATTGTTAGAAATAAAGCTAGACTAGTTGCTAAAGGCTATATTCAGCAAGAGGGAATAGACTATGAAGACACCTATGCTCTAGTAGTTAGACTTGAATCTATTCGTATTTTACTTGCCTTTTCAGCATTATTTAATTTTAAACTTTTTCAAATGGATGTGAAATGTGATTTTCTTAACGGTTATGTTCAAGATGATGTTTTTGTTGAACAGCCTCCAGGATTTGAAGACACAAAATATCCTGATCATGTTTTTAGACTTACCAAAGCTTTGTATGGTCTTAAACAAGCCCCATGAGCTTGGTATGATAGACTTACAAGACTTTTGCTTCTAAATAACTATGTTAAGGGAAATGAAGATCCAACCCTTTTTATAAATAAAGATAAGAAAAATATTTTGATTGTTAAAATTTATGTTGATGACATTATATTTGGTTCAACCCAGAAATCTTTAACTGATTCCTTTGTGAATCTAATGAAATTTGAGTTTGAAATGAGTATGATGGGCGAGTTAGCATTTTTTCTTGGTTTTCAAATTTCTCAAAAACTCGAAGGAATCTACATATCCCAACATAATTATATTAAATATCTTCTTAACAAGTATGGTTATTACAATAATAAAAGTATTAGTACTCCTATCGGTACCCCAAACACACTTGATCTTGATGAAGTTGGGAAACCAGTAGATCAAACATCTTTTAGAGGTATGATAGGAAGTCTACTTTACTTGATAGCTAGTCGACCAGACTTGATGTTTTCAGTATGATTACGTGCAAGATATCAATCCAATCCTAAGGAATCTTATTTAAAGGCAGTGGAAAGAATTCTTCGCTACTTAAATGGAAAAATGGATCTAGGACTATTTTATACTTCTAGAAATGATTTTGTTTTAAAACAAATTTCAGATGCTGACTTTGGTGGATGTATAATGGAAAGAAAGAGTACATCCAGAACTTGTCATTTCTTAGGAGATTAATTAGTTTCTTGGTCCTCTAAGAAGTAACACTCAATAGCACTCTCCACTGCTGAAGCTGAATATGTAGCAGCTGGAAGTTATTGTGCTCAAGTGTTGTGGATGCAACACACACTCACAGACTATGACTTGAGTTTTACTAAGACTCAAATTTTGTGTGATAACACAAGTGCCACTGCCCTTAGTAAAAATCCTGCACATCACTCTCGTGAAAAACACATAGATATTAGGCATCACTTTCTTAGGGATGACACACTTAAAGGAGATATCATTCTTCAGTTTATCGGAACGCAAGATCAACTTACTGACATTTTCACAAAATATTTACCTTCTGATAGATTTGAATACATTAAAAAGAAGTTATGAATGATAACCGTGAGGTAATCCTTTTTCATTAACTTCTTATTGAAGAATTTCCCTTGAAGTAATAAACTCCTTTTCATAGGGGGAGTACATTTTCTTATTAGCATAATCAAAATTTTCATAGTCAGTTTTTTTAAGGCTTTTGTAATCAAAATTTTCGTAGTCAGTTTTTTTAAAAAGATTTTGTAATCAAAATTTTTGTAGTCAGTTTTTTTAAAGATTTTATAATCAAAATTTTTGTCGTCAGTTTTTTAAAAAAAGATTTTTTAATAAAAATTTTCATAGTCAGTTTTTAAAGGATTTTGTAATCAAAATCTTCATAGTCAGTTAAAAAAAAGTTTTTTGTAATCAAAATTTCCATAGTCATTTTTTCAAACTTTTGTAACTAAAATTTTCATAATGAAGTTTTTGGAACTGGAAATTTTCGTAATGAAGTTTTTAGAACTGAAAATTTTCGTGATAAAGTTTTCATAACTGAAATTCTCATAATGGAAATTTCTGGAACTGGAACATTCGTAATGATATTTTTTGTACTGAGATATTTGTACTCATATTTTTCATATTGAGTTTTTCGTACTCATACTTTTCGTAACGAGATTTTTGTACTCATATTTTTCGTACTGGGATTTTTGTACTCATACTTTTCATACTGGAGTTTTTGTACTCAAAGTCTTTTCAACTTTAAGTTTTTCGTAGTTATTTTTTCATTGTCAAATTTTTATTCAAGAAGAATATCATCTATTACGAACAATCTTCCTAGCTAATATGAAAGGTATGATTTCCTTACTCGAGTTTTTTTAATCATATTTTTCTTGCTGGTCTTTTCCTATGCATTTTAAAATTTCTTGGATTCTAGTTTACTTAAATCCAATTGTTTTTCTTAAAACCTCAAAAGATCAGATTCAAGATTTCCTTGCGGGTATGTTATCAACTGTCAAATCAGATCATGGAGTTTTTCAACAGTTAGATGGTTTTTGGAAGTTCAATGGTCAACTCCATCGCCTATATAAAGGGAAACCGCATTGGTTGTCCCACATCGCTTTCAAGCTCTCGCGTGTCGAAGTTCTGCCTCCCTTGTTAAAGCCCATTCCAAATCTTCCAGATCTCTTCATTCTGAATGTCTACTGAGGCTACTTCTCAGGATATGTCAACTATAAAGACAATGTCAAAATGGTTAGTTTACAGGGAGAGGTTATTGCATCCGAGTTTCTACAAGTATGATTCTATTATATCTAATAACATAAGATTGAATGGATGGGAGGATGTTTGCTTATCAAAGTCAGTGAAGCATGATCCGGTTTATACAGATTTGCTTGTTGAGTTTTACGAGTATGTTTCCTTCCTTAAGGAAGATGGCAAAGAGAAGTTTTCATTCAAGTCTTATGGTAAGAATTATATGATTTCTTACACCAAGGATGTATGCTTGGTGGGTCTATCTTATGAAGGTGAAGCTGAGTTTTGTTCACATAAGATTACATATGAGCAAGGATGTTTTAACAATGTGAAGGCATTGAAATGCCTTGGACATAAAGATGCCAAGACTGTTAAGATTTCTCTTCTCTCTCCAAATAATTGGATTCTACAACTGTGGGTACAAGGATTTTTAGTACCAAGAAGGGGTGATAAGGATAATCTCAAGAAGGGTGATATATACATCTTAGATTTTTTGGTAAATATAAGGAAGTTGAATTTGATGAGGCATGTTTTGATTACAGTTATGAATATTAAAGAAGGGAATCTGAAAGCCCAGATCATAATGTATCTGGCCTTGCTTTCTAAGCTTATTATCAGATGGCTTGATTTGTTTAAAGTTGCTTTCACTTCCAAGCAAATAAATTTCAAGGTAATGCTGGTTAGTGATGATACATTAAAGAGGATTAAGATGACTTTTTCTGTTGAATCCAGAGAATTATTCCCTTTACCAGAATAAGATGCTGAGGCAGCTCAAAAAGATCAAAAAGCTCCGGAACCATCTAAAAAGGCAGGGAAGAAGAGAAAGTTAAAAGAAGTGGTGGATGAAGATAAGACTCAAAAATCTAAGGAAACCCAATACGTACCACCCAAGCCAAAGAAAAAAAAAGCCTACCTAGATGAAGTGGCTGCTAAGTGGAGGGAAGACAAGAGGAATAGAAAAGAAGGGAACCCTCATTTCGGATTAGACCCTACTGAGGATAAGGCCTTAAAAGGGAAAGCATCTGATGAGTTGGAAAGACATGCAAAATAAAATAAGATGAAGAAAAATATGTCTTAAGCCGATCTTGTACAATCTCTGTTGAGAGATACAGAATTAGCCTCTGAGAAGTTTCCCATTCCAGAAACTTTTGATATTAAACCATTACCAGAGACTCCTGGGAAAAATTATTTCACTCCAGAAAAGCTTAAAGAGAAAGAAGCTAGTGTAGAAGTAGAAGAACAAGTTGTTGAAGAAGAAGAGGAAGAACAAGAAGGAAGTGACGATCTAGATGAATTGATCAAAAAAGTAGAAGATTATCAAGAAACGGATGAATCTGAAAAACTTGTCACTCCGGGAAAGGGAGTTGAGAAAGAAAGTAAAAAAGATGATGATAAGGAAGAATAAGAGAAATGTAATGAATTATCTGATGAGGAAGTAAGCTATGAGAAGAATTTTCTTAAAGAAGGAGTAGAGAAGGAGAAACCATATGAAGACGAGATTGTTCAAGTATCTAAATTTGAGGAAAAATCTCTTAATGATGAACCAATTACGAAAACTGTTAAGGGAAAGAAAGTGCTCACGGATACACCAAAAAAAATGTTATAAGAAATAAGAAGGTTGGTGGTTCTTCTAAAAGGAAGCTGGTGAAAATTGAAGAAGAACAATCCCCAAGAAAAGTGTCTAATTCGGAATCATCAGCACAAGGTCATGACTTTTTTGTTGAGTCTTTGAAAAAGTTGGTGGACACCATTCCGATATTTCCCACTATAGACTCCAGATGCCAGATGTTGCAACATAGCTTGAATCAAAAGTCATAATCCTTATCCATGGTGATGGATAAGTGTGAGAAGATTGAGGTAGATCATAAAAATTTCATTATCAATTATGATGTTCATAAGAAGTCATGCAGCAAAGTCACTTTGTGGTCTAAGAAAGTTGATGAAGGCTCGGCTGAGTTTGATCGTTTTCAGAGTAATGTTAAATATTCTTTTGACATTGAAGATTCCTAGATTAAGAATATTTAGGATAATTTTTCCACTGATCCAAATTCTTGGAATCAACAAGTGAATGACTTGAATGATAAGGTTAACTATCTTGCTCAAAATTTTAAAAGGCATAGAGATCTCTGGATTGAGCCCCATGAAAATCTTGTAAAGCAAGATGAGTTAGTGAAGATTCAACAAGAGGCCATGAAGGCTCAGGCAGAGGTGCTGAAAGCTCAAGATGAAAGGATAAAAGATTTGGAGAGGCAAGATGAGGAGGATAAAAAAGTTTTGAAGAAGCTGAAAACCTTGTTTAAGAAGCTAATCCCAAAGGAAAAGGAAGAAAAATGGACTCAATCTGATCTTTTGTTGAATTCTTCTTTACTTGTAAAAATTATTTCAATTATAATGAAATTTTTTTTGGTTGTATCTTGTGTTGTTATATACTCATGTTTGAGGAACCATATTTCTTTTCCATTCCCATAAATTCTTTTTGAAAATTACAAAGGGGGAGAAGGAAAAAGAACTACTTAAAAGGGGAGAAGAAAAAATTTAAAATGGAGAAGGAAAAATTTCTAAGTGAAGATATCCTTAATGTAAGGGGGAGTTTCTTATTATGAGGTTTTTCATTCCCATGATAATGAAAACTCCATTCCAGAAATCCAGAATACAATCCTTAGAGTTTCAATGCCTAAGGGGGAGTTAGTTGTATTCATCATCATCCATGAACAATGGGAGATAAGTTTTAATTTCAAAGTAAAATTAAATTTTTCAAAGTCCTTATATTCTTTTTCATAAGGATGTTTGTGCTTTCCAAAAAGGGGGTGATTGCTGAGTCAATAAGGTTTTCCTTATGACTTTTCCATTCCTTATTGTTTTGAAAATCACAAACACCTTATCTTTAAGAAAATATTTTTTATTATATGCTTTTCTTTTATAAGGAAAATTTCCTTCTCTATGTAAATTTATTCTTACCATATTGTCATTGTTCATATTTTGACTAAGTATAAAATTAGGACTCATATTTGTAACCTTGGAATCCTATAAATACTTAGATATGAAGAATTATGTTTTAGGATCTGAATTATCGATGTGAATTGTAATGAAGTTCCACTCTGAATTTTGGATGTGAACTGTAATGAAGTTCTACTCCGAATTCTGGATATGAACTGTAATGAAGTTACACTCTGAATTCTAGATGTGAACTATAATGAAGTTACACTCTGAATTCTGGATGTGAACTGTAATAAAGATCCACTCCAAATTATGGATGTTAACTCTAATAAAGTTCCACTCCAAATTTTGGATATGAACTCTAACAAAGTTCTACTCCGAATTCTGGACTCCTAACTTTTACTAGTTCGACTCTAAACTTTTATGAGTTCGAGTTCAAACTTCTATGAGTTCGAATCTGAACTTCTATGAGTTCGACTCCAAACTTTTACTAGTTCGACTCTGAACTTCTATGAGTTTGATGCCAAACTTCTATGAGTTCGACTCCGAACTTCTATGAGTTTGACTCCGAACTTTTACTAGTTCGACTCCGAACTCTATAAGTTCAGATTCTGAACTCTGGTGAAACCAGACTCTAAATTTCCTTAGAAATTCAGAGTCCGTATTTCTATAGAATTCAGGTTCCGAATTCCTATAAAACAGAATCCGAATATCTCTTTATTATAGACTCTGAATTTCATTTTTTTAGAATCCGAACTTTTATTTTCATACATTCCAAACTTCAGTTTTACTTATGCGTACACTCGTTTCATTATAAAACGGTATCGTGATTTCAGTTACATATGTTTTGTTATAAAATGATGTCGTCTATTCTGTTTCTAACTAACCGTTGGTTTAGTGACACGTGTATAGGTCCCTCCAAAATTTAAGGAAAAGATGACTGTTGGAGGAGGGAGTCGACCGTTCCATCCGAGCCTATAAATAGGATCTCATTTGAAAGAACTCAACAACTTTTACACAACTTTGACACAACTTTGACACAACTTTGACATCGGTGCTTACATGATGTTGAAGTGATTTCTAGAGAGAGAGAGAGGCTCTTATTAACTCTCAAACCTTCATGCAGAAAGGTTGAACAGCTTGTTCAAACTTTGCCTTGTGCATATTGCTTCGTGCGACTCCGAATTTTGGTGATTACATTCGAGGGCTTTCGGGAATAGGAAGACAGAAGTTCCAACACCTTGAAGGTGAGGGCTTCCTTACAGAGAAGGATAGAGGTTCCAACTACCTTGAAGTTGAGGGCTTGCAGGGATAGCAATACAGAGACTCCGATCTTCGTATCAAGGGCTTACCTGGGTGTGGGTAAGGAAGAATTTCTTGAAAGTATAAATCAAGGGACCTTTATCCAAGGTTGTTGGATACCCTTATCTTTGGGTTAATAGATTTATATCTTGTTACGTGTTTTTGTTACAAGTTTTTCTGTTGCATTTTGTATTGTACGGAAAGTTTAACCTTATTATATTTCCTTACACCTGTACTCTGATTAGTTTAGATTCTATATGCTTTAAGGTAGAATCTCATTTTTTAAACTTTGGTTAAGTTTAACTTTCCGGATCCATATTTTCGGAACCTGTTTTTCGGAATCACTTTTAAAGATTTAAGCAAGTGTATAGAACTAGAATTTTATAACTTCATACCTTGTTCCAATTATCCAATTGGTGTTAGAGGTGTTGTGAATTTTCTTAGTTTAACTTTTTTAAGCTTAGATCTTTCCTTGTTTAAGGAAAATTTTAAAGTGTACAATTCTCCCCCCCTCTTGTATATTGAGCATCTACATCATTATTTCGATCCTAAAAAAATTACCTTATAAAATAATTTTTACCTACTGATTCTAAATATGTAATAAATTTTAATTTATTAAATTTATAAAATGAAACAAAATAAATTATAATTATTTAATGCGTATAACTCATAAAAACCATTTTTAAGGATAAAATCATGGTTTTCAAAATTGTTAGGCATGTGTTTCTGAATGTAAAACCTTATGTATTATGTCATTAGATAAATATATTTTTATGAATAATAAAGGTTAATTAATTTTAAATCATGATCATATAGTAATTATTTCATAATAGGTATGGTATTTCATAAAAATAGTATTTTTACTTCTTAACCTAAAAATCAACTTTTTTAGAAAATTCTATAAAAATTTAACAGAGGATAATTTTGATGTAAATATTCCAAAAATGTTATTTATTTTTTGTAATATATTTTATAAAAGTTTCAAAAATTAATTATATTTATTTTCTCATAGAAATAAAAATATATATATTTTTTAAGAAAACATATATTTGAAGAATAAGGTGTCTTTACTAAAAATATGTATTCATTTTCTAAGTATAATTTAATTTTAATTGAATATAAGATTAATATTTATTTTAAAATATACTTAATATTATTCACACTCACCAATTTAATGGCTAGTTTAAAATGGTTGTGTTAAAATTATAATAATTTGGTGCTAATTTAAGTTTAGTGTTCTATGGAACACAAGCTATTGAATATAGTATTCTATTAAAATATAGGGGTGTTACATTATTACCTACTTCAATAAATTTCATACTTGAAATTTAAAAATGTGATTCGTAATAATGGAGTTGATATTTTTAAATACCCTTTTGGAAATCCCACATCGTAAAAAGGGTTAATAAAACATTATCTTAAAAAGAGGAAAAAGAAGAAGTGAATTTCATCAGAAAACAATAATTTTTTATAGCATATCATTAGTGTGAAGTAAAAACATGGACATAGAAAAGAAATATAACTATCATGTTTTGATGGAGAGTGATATATAACATGTTCATTATAAATTTATCCATCTTAAAATAATAAATATTTTATAGGTTAAACGAACATTGATTTATTGTTCAGAAATATAATAGAATAACATTTTTGTTTCAAAATTCTTTTCCAAGAGTTGAGGGATTATTTTACTATACAGATATACAACATGATAAAATAAACATACTTGATCTCAATCCACATCATAATCATAATATCATCCTTTTGTTATGGTTTTGTCAATTTCCACTTCATCCTATATGCAAGGAAATAGATATTTAGGATGACTTTTTTATTCCTAAAGCGCTTATAATGAATCATAAGATACTTAGGTCATTCCTTTAGTCTCTAAATATTTTCTGAAACCAAAGTTGTTTGAAAATTTTATACAAAATGAAAAATTGTACTTTAACCTCCAAAAATAATATCCAAAATTAAACTTAATCCATTATATAAGTTGTTTACCATAATATTATTTACAAATATTACTGACCATATTTTGAAACCAAAAATTTGATCAAGAATTTATCTATAGACAACATAAATTAGTTCGTAATGTCACATTAGAAACATGTGAAAACATTGATCACATATTCTACCAAAACATTGTAATATCTATAAAAAAATAATGAAAACATTGATAAAATTTCTTGTTTTCAAATTTATTTCTTAAATCCAATCATGTAGTAAAATCTATAAAATACTACCCATCAAATCACTGACCAATTCCATTGTCACCAATGGTATCCCATAATCTTCTCTTTATCCTTATTATCTTAACATCGAGAACATGTTAATTTTTATCTTCCCTGAATATTTTGTTTTCTTAGAGGTTAAACTTGTCAGATAATAACTTTTTTTATTCATAAGTTCTATTTAACATATTATCTCAAATCCTTTAAGAAATGGAATTTTTGTACAATCCTTAAAAAATTCATGAATATCATCAATAAAATACTTTTACAACATATTTCTAATATCTAAAAACCTTCTTAAAACATTATATAGGACTCGTATTCTTATTACTTAAAACATAATTCCTTTCATATTTAATTTTTAGTCTCTTCATCATCAATAATGTAACCATTACTCATGAAACCTTCACTTGATATCACCCTAGTAAATCAATTTTAAAAATGACCATACTTTCCACATTTAAAACATTTTTTAGTTGAGGATTCCTCAGGGAGACCATTATTATCGTATATTTAATTAACAAAAAATTTCATTTTTTTTCTTGGAAATTACTTTGTGTCATTTTACACACCCAAAAAAATTCATGTTCCACTAAGGCATTCAATTGGGTTCCTCTTCTTAGTGTATTTAAATATAAGAAACTAAATCTTATATCCTCTATGGGCTCTACCGCCCAAGGAATATTTGAATTATATCCTTCTATTATTTGGTGGATCCTATGGTTGTTTAAGGTTCATATTGTTAATCATAAATCATGATAACTTATTATCCATAATCATAATATTCTTCACTCCAGTCGTTATCCCATCTATTTTCTTGACAAAACATTATCTATCAAATTCATAATTAATCTAATTATTTCTGGTTATAACCACTAAGAAAAGTGTAAGAATAAAACTAAACTAATCATAGTGAGATAATATTTTTAAAATTATGTATAAATAATGAAAATTTCATCTTAATATATGATTATTTATGTTAACCTGGGTTATCCATCGTTAATACCAATTTTACAGGATGATATCCTATACTAAGACTTATCCTCAAAGTCAGTCATAGGTTTATGTTACCTAATATATATTTTTTCCAAAAAATGGTTCCCAAGGTTTCCACTAAACTTTAATTTGAAATAAACTATAAATAAGCTAACCTTATTAGCCTAGATCTAGTGGATACATTATTACATTGGAATAATATACAAGGAATCACATCCTGAAGTACTGAATAGTTTTTCAGTTTTTTAAAAGTAGATACATGCTTAAACCTTACAATACAATTGAAAATATAAAATAAAACACATATAATCCTTATATAATGCCATTATTCACCTATCTTAACCTTTGATGTCAATCATAATAAACTTCATGGCATCATGGGGAAGAACAAAACATAGGAAAGGGGTGATCTTAGATGCTCTCTATGGGTATGTATATAGAGAAAGCTATCATAAATAAGGAAAAATAATAATGGAAAGGTATATGACTGGAAAAAAATTCATTTAATCAATAACTTGGGGATAATATATCTAGAATAAAGTATGATAAAAAAAATTCATATAAATAATCACATGAGATAGATTACTTAACCCTGGATATTCTACTAATCGAACAATCATATAGAAATAAATAACTAATCTTATAATTATGGAATGAATAATGCAAGAAATATAAAACATACCATCAATGATTCATTCCAATGAATATAATACCATCATGGATTCATGATAAGAATCTAATACGATTAAGGTTTCATTCCAAGAATATAATAAACGGGAAATCCATTGTACAGAACCTAATATAGTTTGTCTCACAAGACCTACCGATCCATAAAGGGGTTATAAAGGGAAATTCCCCTAACTTAATAAGTCTAATTAATATTTTATATGAATGGGGTGAAACATATTCAACATAAAGGTTTGTATTGAAGCTATCATATGAATTTTTAGCAATTTTCCCAATCAATAAACATAATCATAAACCATCCTCAGTAATATTGTGAATGGTATAAAAATAGTATATTCCTAATCAAACTGATCATAATACATTTAATAAAATATGGAATATGGCATAAAAATAAATAAAACTCAATGAATCATAAGATTCAATAAAGTATATTGACATAGATGAAAATACTTTAAATGTTATCCTTGAAAAATTCTTGATGAAAATAACCTTGTTCACTTGGAAAATAAATTACTTTTAAAACATTGTGAAATTATAAAAGAAAAAACTTTCTTTGAAAATATCCATGTAAAATTTATAATAAAGCTATAAATCATTAAGCCTTCCTAATGGTTGGAAAATCAGCTTATATCGTATAAGTTAAAAAACATTTTTTTCATCTTTATTCTGGAAAAGTATCAAACAACCGTATTTACAAAATAAAAAAATATACATACAAACTATTTTGTAAAACTTAAAAATGATTAAAAATGAATTTTAAAAAATAACATGATAATATTAAAAACATTTTTGGAAATAATTTTATAAAACATAGACATGGAAGAAAAAGTGTGTTCTTAGGGAAACATTTAAAATAAAATTTCTTTTTAAAATAAAACCTTTTTAAAATGTCATATCATCAATGTGATAATTAATAAAATGATTAGATTATGTGTATCAGATATAAATTCACATAAAATAAGTGGAAATTCAACATAAGACAAACAAAATTCATTTCACACATGATCTTACTGTGACATAATCAATGAAGTAGAAGTTTAATCCAATGAACGGAAATTAAGTTAAGAAATCCAATACATCATGCTTCCCTTTAGTTTTGTGTACTCAATCATTTTGTATAATGGTTTAAAGAATGTTATTAATTTATTATAGAACTATATTCATATTTACAGTACCTTATATGATCTTTTTATAATATCTTATTGTCTGTCCATTAATAATATTTCATTATTTGAATTGTTTCTGGTGAGTTCATTTTACGGTTTCACAGTCTGATTAATTTTGTATAATTATATATTTTCTTGTAAAATGGAAATAAAACTCTAAAAGTGAAATTAAATGGTATTAATTCACTTAGATAATTTTAAATTTTCGCATAATTCATTTTTCTTTCTGACATGATGATGATTCATTTGATAAAATTTCAGTGATCGTTGTTAAGTTTAGTTTGGAGGTTTTTATTTCTACCACAAACACGTTTCATTTTATTTAATATATATATATATATTAGTTATATAGAATGAAATAATGTATAATATATCGATTAAAAACTTATTTAACTAGAATAATACTTTTATTACCAGCCATAAAGTTGGTAAAGGAAAATGAAAAATCATTACCCACAGAGAGAGTTAACCGCCATAATTTGGACAATGGTTTTGTTTCATTGAATAAGAGGAGTTTAGAAAAGGTATGGATATAAGATATTAAATTATACATATAAAATTATAGTATATATAGTATACTTGATTTATTATTCTTTGATGATTGATGTTGGTGAGGATAAAGTATTAGAAGAAAAGAAATTAAGAGATATTGTTTGAGAAAGTTACATCTTGAATATCACCTCATTGAAGGACCCCTTAAGAAACTTTGAATTATTATTTGGGTGATACCAAAATAACATAGACATTAGGAGAGTGGGGGGAGAATGTTTTTTTATAGATTTTATAATCTTTATGTATTTTGAGGACAAATGGGGTTGCGAGGAGTGGTATTTATAATTGAGGAGGGGTGGTTTTAAGTGATTAAATAATGATTATTTTATATTTAAAGCCAACCATATTTCGGTGGAATTAATTCCAAATAATTTTGTTGATGATTAATGTTGTAAATTCTGGTTAATTTAGATAAAAAAAATCAACCAAAAAATTAATTTCTTATTTTTTAGTTAATTTAAGCTTTTACCTTTTAACCTTAACTCTCTACATTATTTTACACATACGATGACAATTTTTTTACCATGGAAACTCTGTTATTAATAAAAATGAAAATCACCTTATTACACAATTTTGACCTCATAATTACAAATATGTAACCCATTTTTCTTTATTCAATTTATAAAATTGATAAAAATCAATTCTAAATATGTTACGCATATAACTCATAAAAACAATTTTTAAGGTTAAAATTGTTGTATTCCAAATTGAAAAATATGTGTTTCCAAATTTAAAAAATTAAGTATTATTTCATTATATAAATAAATTTTGATAAATAATAAGGTTTAAAAAATTTAAAATCATGAAAATATAATTATTATTTCCTAAGAATTATGGTATTTCTTAAAAATAGTATTTTCACTTTTTAACCCAAATATCAACTTTTTTAGAAAATTCCCCAAAAATTACCCTAATATTATTTTTAATTTTGGAGTATAAAAGTAAATTATATTTTTTAAAATAAATCTTATAAAAGTATAAAAAAAGTATTTATATTTTTATCTCATATAAATTAAAAATAATTACTTTTTTCAGAATACATATATTTGAAGAATAAAAAGTCTTTACTAAAAACAATGTGATTATTTCATAAGAATAATTAAATTATAATTGATTATGAACATTTTATTTATTTCATAATATATTTAAAACCCAAAAATCTAATGGCTAGTTTATAATAATCGTGTTAAAATAATAATATTTTGTAGTTCATATTAGCTCGGTGTTTCGTGCAACATAATCTGTCGAACATTGTGTTCTTTTAAAATATAAAGGTGTTACATTTCTTATGTTATGTATTATATATTTCTATTATAATAAGGTAATGATATATTTTTTTGGTTTTTCAAGGCTACTAAATCGATCAATCCTGCTTGGGGATATCTCTTTTATGTTGTAATAATTTAATAATGATAATACTAAATCTAGGTTATTGGATTTGGGGTTTTTATAGTTGTAATTAGTGGATGTTTAGTATAAAACTTGGGAAATATATTTTAAATGAACATATATTACATGATAATTATGATAATACCTTATAATTTATGATAAATTTTATTATTATGAGGATTTTTATTTAATGGATCAATATTCATGATAATTATGAGATAACTCTTTACATGACATTATTTAGTGACGGTGCCTAGAGAAAGAATGGGAATCAAAACCTATAAAAAATTTTGGGATCTACTTGATAAGTAAGCCAATATAGATGGTGTTGTAACTGATAAGATCATTTCCATATTAGGGTTTCTGACTTAGGTTATGATGAATAACCTTTCCCATACAGAGCATGCTATTATTCCAAAAAGTAATTCACATATGTTGGATCACTTCATATGATAGAAACATCCCTATTTTAATGAAATTACTTATCCATTGGTTGATTAAAGATGTATTAATTCTCTTAATAATATATTTCAAAAATTTGAATGTAATGAAAGTGAAAAGGTTGTTCTGTAAGTGTATTGTTTGAGATAAGATGCTGATCAATGTGGTCATTGATCAAGAACAATAAATAGGTTGAATAAATAGAAATCATGAAACAAAAAACATTTAATGATATATTATTTGAGAAATACTTCTCCTGATAACAACTATTTTAAATGGAGAGGATTTTCATCAATTTAAAGTTGGAGAAAGAAAAAAATGTGGTAGAGTATGAGGAAAACATCACAATATTATTCAGGAATTCTTTGTACTATATATGTAATACAAAAAGTAAGATTCGACATTTTTTTGGCTTAAGCTAAGTCTCTGAAGGGGAACACTTTCTCAAAAGTTTTCTTCATATGATGATATAGTATTAAGTTCCACTAATACATAAAATTAATTTTTTAGGTCCAGTGTATTCAAGGTAAATTAAGAGAATAAATGCTTATATAATCACCAAGAAAAAATGAAAACATAAAATATGAATATAGGTATGAAGTAATTTACATAATCTAAAAATTATGTAAAGAAAAATCATGGAAATGCTTGAAGGGTATGAGAGTTTTTTTACAAAATTTAAGGTAAGTGTCATCAGGATAATGACTAGAAGGAAAAGAAAGAAACCATTATTGTCTATTGATTCAACTATAAAGATACATGTCATTGTTTAAACCAGTTCGCCAAGTATCAAGGGAACTTACCATACAAGAAGAGAAGTGGATAAGTCCAAACATTTCGAATTACTGCAGCCAGTGTATATGTTATGAGTAATGTGGTAAAAGGTACACTTTTAATCCACTCTAGAAATGATTCTTTTATTTGATTTTCATTTTACCCACTCTTTTATATCAAAATAATTTTCTTATGGTATCCCATCGCCATATCAATTATTAGATGGTGAGTTTTAAGTTAAAAAATCCAATGATATGATGACAACATAATGAGTCTATATATCTTCTCTGATTTATATTTTTGGGAATGTTATTTCTTTAAATATTTTTAATCATTCACTAACTGAATTTGATTTAATTTTGGTCTGCAATTGATGCTCTCAGTATAGATACTATATCAATTTTTGAGGAGGGGAAGTCACATTCAATATTTTAAATCGACCTATAATAGGTTTTGGTGTGAGGATGAACCTAAAATACCAATTGAAATTAATTGCATCATATGTGTTTTAATAACTATTCATGGGGGGTATTTAGCTTATATGGTTGGGGAGAAAATTAACATTGAGTGTATTCCTATTGTATGGGATTTTATTGATGTCTTTCCAAAATATTTTCCTATTATTCCCTAAAATCAGGGAGTTGAGTTTTCAATAGAACTATTACCTGACACTACACCTATTTAAAAGTATCTATATAGAATAGCCATGATTGAGTTAAAGGAATTAAAGAATTAACTTCAGGTGAATCTAGATAAGGGATTGATTCATCCAATTTCTTAACTAAGGGGAGCGATGGTACTATTTTTTAAGAAGAAATTTGGGTCAATGCATATTTTTATTGACTATTAGGTACTTAAAAAAAATAAATATTAAGAACAATTATGGTTTATCCCATATTGATAATTTTTATCATAAATTACATGGAGCTCAATATTTTTCCAAGATTGATCACCGATCTAGATACTATCAACTAAGGGTCAAGAAATATGATATATGCAAGACATCCTTCCATATGAGTTATAGATATTATTAATTTATTTTAATTCCATTTATACTTACCAATTATCCTAATAGGTTCAGGTATTTAATCAATATAGAATCTAAATATTTCCTTGATGAATATTTAGTTGTATTTATAGACGATATTATTATATATTGAAAGAGTAATGAAGATCATGAAGAACATTTTAGGATTGTGTTGATGACTCTGAGAAAGGATAATATGTATTCTAAATTTAACAAGTATGAATTTAGGCTTTATAATGTGTCATTACTAGGTTATATAATATTAATTAAGTGTATATAAGTGGATCCTTCAAAGACAAAAGTTATCAAGAAATGTCCTAGACTAACCATAGTAACCTTGATCTATAGTTTTCTTGGGTTGTATAGATACTACCAATGCATTATGAGACATTTCTCAGGAATATATTATCCACTCACCAAGTTGACTTTCAAGGGGTTCAAGTTCTTATAGACTAATTAATGAGGAGAGAATTTCAAATAATTTAAGAGAAGTTTGGTTAACACACTTTTACTTACACTACCCTATCATGTATAAGGGGTTGTGATATATAGTAATTAATAAAAGGAGGTAGAGGGATGCATCATTATGAATTCTGATATGGTGACAGATTATGCCTCACTATATTAAAAAATCATGATAAAAATTACTTTACTCATGATTTATAACTGGAAGGGATAATTTTTTCATTGAAGTTATTAAGGGATTATCTATGTGGTGAAATGTGTTATATACATACTGATAATAAAATATTAAAATACATATTTATAGAGAAAGAATTTAATAATCACCAGAGAATATGGTTGGAATTGATCAAGGATTATGTATTCTCAATACATTACCACCATGGGAAGGAAAAAAAGTGGCTAATTCCATAAGTTAGAAAGACCATGATTGTTTTTCCATGATGATGACTAAAAGAGATCGGATATTTTTGGATTTATAGAAGTTGTATATTTAAATTTTAAGAAAAAGGAACAAATATTATCTTTCTATGTTGAATTTTAAACCATCCATCCATTATAGGGTTAAAAAGATACAGAAGGAAGATCTGGAATTACAAAAGAAGGTGAGGAATGTTCTTGAGTTCAGCTTTGATCATACTAGAATACAAGTTTTAGGAACTTATTATGTGTCTCTTCAATAACATAGTTGAAGAATTAGATTTTTATGAACCTCATAGTTCATCGTTATCTATTCATCCTGGAAATGAAAAGTTATATTGAGATCTTGGAGAATATTTTTGGGGGAATAAGATGAAAAGGGATATTGATAAGTATGTATCCTAATTTTTATTATGTAAACAAGTTAAGGTTGATAGATATAGTTATAATGGATTTTTATAACCATTAACCATACTATAATGTAAATAGAAAAAAAATTACGATGGATTTCATCATCGGATCCTAAAACATATAAAGGGAAATATTCTCCTTAGGTTACTGCCTTATGAAATCAAAAAAATTTCTCCCTATTAGAGAGGAATTATATCTTGAGAATATTATTCAGTTATACATAAAATAAATTTTGAGATTTTATGGATTACAATCTTAATCATTTCTAATTGGGATCTAAGGTTTACCTCAATGTTTTGGAGAAGACTTTAGTAGGCTCTAGATACAGAGTTGAGTTTCAGTATTAATTATCATCGTCATATATACGGTCAGTCTAAGGGGACCATTATATCTCTTGAATGCATGTTGAGATATTTATATATTGATTTGAAAGGTGGTTGAGATCAAAACCATCCTTTGGTAGGATTTTATTACAATTATAACTTTCACTTAAGAATTCAGATGAATCCTTATGAAACCACCAATGGAAGGAATTGTATAACTCCAACATATTTGGATAAAGTTTGAGAAATAACGTTATTGAGACCATATATAGCTGAAGAAATTATATATAATGTCAAATCCAATCAAAAAAAAGTATGGGTAGCTAAGAGTTGACAAAAAATTTATGTTTATAATCATCAGTGGGATATAATGTTCAAATATGGTGACAAGATATTTCTATGAATATATCCTTGGAAAGAGGTTATGATATTTTTAAAAGAGGTAAAGTTGATCCCTTGATATATTAGTCCCTTGGAAATTCTTGATCACGTCAGGATGGAATCTTATCTCTTTGTGCTTCCACAAAATCTCTCTGAAGTTCTGGATGTATTCCATGTAACTCTCCTGAGGATGTACATACTTAATCCTTGGAATTTATTAAAGTATGTGGTTATAATATTGGATAATGATCAATCATTTAAGGAATAACTAGTAGATATTCTGGTTCATAGAGAGAAAGTCATATGAAATAAGACGACTCGGCTGATCATTATTTTGTAGAGAAATCATAAAATTAAGGAAACTACAAGGGAAACTGAGAATGTGATAAGGTAGAAGTATCCTTAGTTTTTTTATCAGAGAGACAGAATTTTGAGGGAGAAATTTTCATAAGGGGGTATAATTTAACACCCTGGGATTTTATGATATATTTACCATTAAATAAATTTTATTTCTTTCATATCTTGCGGTATAGAGAATTTCGAGTTTAAATGAATTGCAAAAAATGATTGAAATATTATTGTATGATATTCATCACCAAGCCAGTAGAATGGAATATGACACAATGATATTTTATGTTAATTTTTAAATAATTTTTTTAGGATTTTAACTATATTTTAATCAATATTCCCATGTATTTCAATGTTTTATTAAAAAGTGTAAAATATTTAATGTGGAACTGAAATGGTTTAAAATTGATAAATAATTTCTAATTGTAGTTATTAATTTTAATTATGAATTTCTTACTGATTATTTTATTTAGTTTTTTGAAATTACTTAGTTATTTTAAATGTATTTTCATATAACATATTTATGCTAAGGCCTAGATATCCCTTAACCAAAGACCCACATCCATATAGCTAGCCTGGTGAAAGGGTTGGAAAGCCAATAAGTTCATCGGGAGAGCCCCCATATGCTGGTGAGGATGTGTGTCATGAGAGTAGTACCTCATGTTTGGGTTGGGAATAAATGATAACCGATCATTGCACCTTGACCCAATCTAAGTGTGTGCATGTGAATCCGAATGACCACCCTAGTGTGGGATTCGGTCGAGCAGCATCCAAAAATAACTAATAAATGCTCACTAAAACTACTACCCTTTACAATGCAGAACTTATTACATTTAATACTATTCACATTTTACAAAAATGACATTTTCCTGTTATTTATTCGCACATCTCACTGCTCAAACATTTAACAATGAGATTCTTTGTCATTTCTTTCATTCATCACTAATATTCTCCTAATTCTAATCTTTGAGAAATTCCATTATTGGACCCTAGGAGATTGAGATGAATATCGTTTCTCTATGATGAATCCTAAGAGAAACGTTTTTCACCCTTGGGCCAAATTACAAGAACTATGAAGGCTTCATCTAGACAATTTAAAGGCTGGATGACTTTGAGAGCACAATGAAGAACACCACTGCCTCTTCTTTCCAACATCTTAGGTAAATCCATCACTACTTCCTTACAAAACCACCATGTGGAACCAGCACTAATTCTATACACAAAAGTGGGAGTCTACCCCCATGTATTTTCAAAAACAATAAAATGTTTAAAGACCTGAAATATTGGGTTTTTCAAAACCCAAACCATAGATCTTGGTGGTATTTTTAAAAAGATAGATACATGAGGATTTTTATGAATCCTTGATGGAGGAGGATTTCAAGGAAGATCATTTTCATATGAAAAAGAGGCTCACCCACTACTGATAGATGTTGAATACCACTGAAGTGAGGATAGACAAGTCTATGTTGCTATTTTATTTTATTTTTCATTTTTTTATTTTGTTTAGTTTTATTTTTTTAATTTTAAATTATTTTCTTAATATAATTCATTCAGATGCATGAATTTTTTATTAACCAGTGTTCTTCCCCACAAATTTATTCTTGTTTTTCTACTCCTCATATTATTTATCTATTCAACCCACTTCTTTTCTATTTTTATTTTATTTCTTATTATCTTTCAATTCTTCCTCTATATTTATTTTATTATTTTTTTCTTTAATTATCTTATTCGTCCTCTCCCTATCTCATTTCTATATCATCACCCATTATTTATTTATTTTATTTTCATCCTTACTTTTAATTTATGATATTTCATTATTTGTATTATTTTATTTATCTTCTCTATTTACAAAAACCGATCTCTTACCCTCGATGATTACATACTAACCTGAGGCTTGAACTGGGGGACGATAAGTGTTCTTTAATTTTTTATTAATGTTTATTTTGTGTTTATGGTTTATGTGTGTGACATGCATGGTTGTGGAGATTGTCCAACACAACATACTACTAAATTCTATTACTATTCTTTTTTATCTTTTCCCTCCCTTCTATTGATCGTAATATCTTTACACAATGGGGTTGAGCCAATAAATGGATAAGATGACATATGATGGAACCCGGACCTAGAAGATATCACACTATAGAATGAGGAGTTCCATCAACCTTGATTATAAGAGGAGCTAGAATTTAGATTCTTAAAGGCATTGGATATTTCACAACACTATATTAAAGGATAATAATCCATGCATGAAATCTCATAATTGGATTATCAAACTAAATTTAAAAAAATGAAAAATAATAATGATATAACATAAAATCAATTCTAAGACCAAGTTATTTATTTCTAATTTTATTATATTTATCTTTTCATGGTAAGGTAGAATTGATTTTCATTTAAATATTTTATAAAGTAATCCAAAATCCAAAAACTTATCATTATTTCCATAAAGTAATAAAAAAATAGTACAATTGAATTAGATTAATTAGTTAAGAAACTGTGGAGATTCTTTAGTGAGACGACCATGATCAACTACTGTGTTGTACTGGGAAACAATCAAAATTTTACTTTTTCCATGCCTTATAAAAGGTGTGTGTCAAAATTGGATCAATTTATAAGGTGATAATCAGTGTTCATTTTCCTTTTGTTCTTGACATAGTAGATATTTTTCATTTATTAGAAAATACTATAAAAAAATATTTTTTCATGATGTATTCAAATGATTATTATTCTGAATTTTCAGAAAACTCACAGGTTCAAGAATCGCTAACTGAATCACCTTGTTCTACAGAAGATGAAGATTCAATTTTTGTTTTGACAGATTTGTGTAGCCAAAAGAAAAATCATTACAGAGTATCAACTCAAGGAACTCATCTAGGATCTTAAATAGACACTCAGACAACCATTATTTGAATGATTGGCCATAGAATTAAGTAAAATCCATGATTACTTCCTCGATTTTTATCAAGTAAGATCCTAGACACCAGAAGATAATTACTTGTTTCCTACCTATGTTTCTAAATTAATTACCAAGGTGAAATTTTAGGAATAAGTGGATAATAACAATATCAAATATGAAATTCAGTGGATGGAAGAGAAGGTGCAATATTTGTAGGGGAAAATAGACTTGATAACTAAGTATTTCAATTAATCCATCAAGAAGCATGAACCTGAACCTGAGGATGAACCCTTAGTATTCTCTAATTTTAATGAGGAAATACAATAATTTGAGGCCACGATTGGGAACTACCCATAACCAATCATATGAAGGATTATATCCAAACTTACCATGAAGAGAAGGAGTAAATTCATGATGAGGAAGACTTGCCTACTAAGCTACATGTGGGAGATCAACAAGATCTGAATGAATTTTTGAACGAGTGTCAGGAACAAATTGATCTCACAATTACCTAAAAGTTATAATATCCAGTAACACTATATATAACCATATACATGGAATAATAGTAATTCACACAAGTGGTGTAATTTAATGAAAATATGGGGCAGCCCGGCTACCTACCTCCATATATTGAGATCAAACTTCAAGAGGCACTAACCATTGAAGAAGAGATTGAGTATAATCCAAATAAGGGAGTTGATATTATCTCAAAATCTATTTCATTTGATTTTATTCAATATAAATTTAGTATTAATTCTCACTACTTTCACTTTTCCAATTTAGACAATCCATATAATTATTTATAGGAAGATGAAGAAACAACACAAACACCTACTGAAGAATACATGGTGCCACATAATATTGATGAACATGCATTTGAGGAAGCCCATGAAGAGGTATAAGAGACTAAGGCCAAGTAAATAAAGACACATGATGATCACTTTAAAAGGAATAAATTTTTAATATAATTTTTTTTCAAGTTAAATTACCTGCTTACTTTCCCTTTAATCATTCAATCCATAAATCCACTATTAATAAAGTATTGGATAAGAAGGATGGGGCTTCATGTATAGGAACCCAAAATAATAATGATCCACACTTCATCATACCCCTCTATATAATATATACATTATTATAAAGGGGATGGATCTAGTATACTCTAGCCATGGGTCATTCCCTACCAATAAGGAAGAAGTGAAAGACGGGAAAAGCTACATGTGGTGGTTCAATTCCAAGATGATACACCCACCATTAGATTATGAATAATAGCTGGTAATACCCTTCTAGAGGTAGTACAAATCTAGGTCCCACTTGGGGGATCAAACCAAGATTTATCTTTACTTTCTTTCTAGTATGTTCAATTTTATTCATAGAATTAGTTTTGCATATAACCCACTCCCACTATTATTTTTGATCTTAAATGACATGTTCATTGATTTTTAATAATTGATTATATTTTTTAGGTCCATGATGGCACAAGAAAACCCAAAAATAGTGTAGTAAGAAGACTAAATCTTCATGGGAAAGGGAGATCACTAAACTCCATATTTTTTTCTTCTAAAAACATCTTTTTATTGTTAAACTAGATTTTTTATTCCCACAACGGAATTCCTTCTTTAATTGAATTATCTAGGAGACATGAGAATCTTAGTAACCCAATTATGTCATGTTTTATATTTAAATGTTAATGGTATTTAATTGGTAAAATGGAGAATTTAGTGATTAATGTGAAGCATTGATATTAACATGATGACTCATGATTTGAGGGATTTAATTGATTAATGTAAATGAAATTTACCTATCATTTTTCAAGATAATATTTTCTGAAATTCATGTGAATTGATTTTTCATTATTATTCATGCATCGAGTGATTATAAAATTTAATATATTACATTTTTAAGAGGATTTATAGACAAAATAGAATCTATTTTTGAGCATATTTCTTGACTGATCTCGAGATATGCCACCTACCACAACTTTCACTGGAATATTTAAAAGCTATGATTGTGAGAAATCACATTTAAAATTATTGATGCATATTTTAATAAACCCTTATCCTTGATACCACCTTATAAATTAATATTTTATTAAAATCATCAAGACCACGAGTTAACTTTTTATGGATGTGGCATATCTCAATCCAATTTTATCCATTCTTACCCTACTCTTTGTATTTTCCTGTCATTTTAATGTTTAAGTATGAGGGTGAAGTGAGTCATGGTTGAAGTCATGATCTACATTGTAAGGTAAAATTGTGGGGTTCTAAATTGTGTATTAAGAAAGGTTTGTTATTTATTAATTATACTTTATTGTTTTCACATATTGAAAAAAATGAAAAAATACAAATGTGCTCTGACTTGGAAGAATCCAAAATCACCATTACAAGTCTGATGATTTTTATCATATGTGGTTATGTGGTGGATGCGATATTTGTTACAATCATATATTTTTGAAAAAAATGGAAATGTAATTTAAAAAAAAGTAAGTATAGAAAATTCAAGTGGGTGAAAATCATTCATTATTATTTCGTTTTTCATGACCTCTACTTTAATAATGGGAAGTTGGAGTTGTCCAAATTTTAATGGGATAATTTAATTGATATTTTTTTTGATATCATGCTTTATAATTTGAGATATTACCCTTCTCCTTGAGCCTTAATTTTTAAAACACTAATTCCTACCGATATTAGGTTTTAAAGTTAGTATAACCTTAATTTCAAATCCCTCATTATTTTATGTGAATTTTTTCTTTAAAAAGTTGGGAAAGTAGTTCATTTTTACGCCTATGGATAAATATCATATTCTCATAATATGAGAAAAAATATACTTGAATTAATACGATGAGTGATGAGAGAAATTATTCAATGGAGGTAAGTCATGATTTGACATGTTTAATAATAAAAAATCATGGAACATGAATGAATTATAGAATAAGTTACATCATTTCCAAAAGGGATAAATTAAAAATACTACAATTGATTATTTCTTTGAAAATTTGGAAATTAAATTGATATTTTATATGAATTTTGAAAGTTTTATTTAACATTGATAATTTTTTTATTTCAAATCTTTGGGATTTGAATAATGGTAACATTGGTTCCCTATTATTTTCAATGTTAAGATTTTATACTTGAGGAAAAGCATAGTTTTTGTGTGGGGTTATTTTACACACTGTTATTTCTATGAATATTTTTAAGCATTTTTAAGGATTTTAACTAGATTTTAATCAATATTCTCATGTGTTTCAATGTTTTATTAAAAATTAGAAAATTTTAAATTTTTTGTTGAAATGATTTAAAATGAATGAGAAATTTTGAATTATTGTTTTTAATTTTAATTATGATATTTTTATTTATAATTTTATTAAGTGTTTTTAAATTAATTAGTTATTTTAAATGTATTTTTAGATAATAAGTCTGTTCTAAGGCCTCAAAATCCTTCAACCAGAGGCCCATGACTACATAACCAACCCTATGAAAGGGATGACCAACCAAGTAGGCCCCCCGAGGAGCCCGCATTGGCTGGTAAGGAAGCCTTGATGAACATAGTACCATGTGCATGGGTTGGGACTAAGCCCGCCCAAAATAAGAAGTGTGGATCGGTCCGATATATGTTTATGCATGTGAATTCGGATGCCCACACCAGTGTGGGATTCCTCTAAGGAGTATCTATTTAAAAGCTTATAAATGCTCACTGAAACTACCACTCCTTTCAATGTGGGATGGATTCCATCATATAATATTTATATTTTATATAAACGATGTCATACCATGTTTTATTGACATGCCTTTCTTCTCAAACATTTCACACCTTGATCCTCTGCCCTTTCCATAGCTCGTCAATAGTCCACCACACTTTTAATCACTATGAAATTCCATTATTTTGCCATCGGTGCTCTATATATAGTTAAATTCTCTATGAAGAATCCTAGAAGAAACTTTGGTCACTCAAGGACCCTCACACGAGAGCCTTGAAGGATTCCTCTGGACACTTGGAGTGTCCGATGACTTAGAGGGCTCAATGAAGAATGAAACTTCCGCAACCACCCCATATCCAATTCAAAGACCTCTCCACTGCTATGAACTACCATAATGTGGAACCACAACTAATTACATGCATAAAAGAGGGATAATACCTTTGTGGATTTAAATCAATGATAAAAAGTCCATTCACCTAAAATATTTGGGTGTTTTCAATACTAAAACCACTGGTCATAGAAGTATTTTTAAAAAAGAGTGATACATGAGGATTGTTAAGAATAATTGAAGGAGGAGGACGTTGAGATAAACCCTTTTCCTATAAGGATGAGTCTCACACCCTGCTAATAGAAGCTGGATGAAACTAAAGAGAGGAGATGCTAAGTTGTGTTAATGCTTCATTTTCTTCTTTTTCTTTTCATTCTATTTAGTTTTATTTCTTTTTTAATTTTTAATTATTTTATTAATATAATTCATCCATATGAATGAATTTTAAATTAACTGATGTTCTTTATCACCAATTTATTTTTCTTATTTTCTTCTTTTATTTATCTATGTTTCCACTTATTTTCTATTTTTATTTTATTTCTTATTATATTTTTTTTACTTCTTCTATTTTTATTTTATTATTTCATATACTTTAATTTCCTTATTGTTACTATCTATCTCTATTTTTCTCTACCTATCTCTTATTTTTCAATCATTCTATATTCTTACTTTTTTATTTTCTTTTCATCCTTATTTTTAATTTTATTTAATTTTCTTAATTTTCTTAATTTTTTAATCTCTTTCCATAAAGTGATATCTTACCCTCGAAATAGAGGGGATTACCTGAGGCTTTCCTTGGGGAAGGTTAGTTGTTCTTGAATTATCTCTTAAAGTTTATTTTGGGTTTATGGTAGAGGCTAGTGACATGAACAAGTGTGGAAATTTTCCACTATAACATGAAAATCAATTCAATTTCTATTTTTTTTATTTTTTCAATCCCTTTTATTGATCATAACCGCTTTACAAATTGTATTTGGGAAGATCAATGGATGAAATGACATATTCTAGAGCTAGATCCTAGAAGATGTCACATTATATATTGAGGTGTGTCATCAACCTTGATTATAGGAGGAGGTAGAATTTAGATTGATAAAAGCATTAGAGATTTCTCAACACTAAATAAAAGGATAGTATTCTATACATGAGATCTCATAATTGGATTATGAAACTAAATTTAAATAAATATAAGAGTATAATGATTGAACTCAAAACCAATCCTAGAACCAAGTGATTTATTTTTAATTTCTTTCTATTTAGCATTACATGGTAAGGAATAATTACTTGTCATTTCAATATTTAAGAAAATAATAAAAAACCCAAACATTTATAATTATTTTCATAAAATAATAAAAACAAAAAAATAATAAATAGTTCAGCTTAATTAGATTAAGTAGGTAGAAAATTGTGAAGTTCCTCAAGTGAGACAACCCGGGTCAACTATTGTACAACACTAGGATATAATTAGAAAAATTGTTTTTCCATGCCCTACAAAATGTGTGAGTAAAAAAGTATGAATAATATTAACCGCATTATGAAAATAATGCATAAATATTTTATTTAATTTAAATTTAATTATTAACTCTTAGCAAATAAGTACTCATTTTTGAGTAAACCCATTTAATGTTTTAATAATATATTTTCTTCAAAAAAGATTTTTATTGCATTTTATGCTTGAATATTAAAATTATCTTCTTGTAATTGTATAAATTAAATTTTATAAGAATTATATGATTTTTAAAATCATCATTTAAATATTATCTTATTTTTTTTATTTTCTAAAAAAATTTATTTTTCAGTGAATAGTGAAAACCATTTTTTGTAAAAATGTCTTTCATTTTATTCAAATCAATTAATTTAAAAGTTACATTATATTTTTGGATTTGGGATTAAGGTTTTATAAAATCCATATTACTTAAAATAAATTAATTAATTCCATTAGGATCTTCATTTTCCATAATTTTGATATAAGTCAATATTTAGGCTTAAAAACACATTTTTCTCTAAAACTGTTTTTCATCACATTTTGTGGGATTATTTTTAAATTAATTTCTATAAATTAATGAAATTGAATTTGATAAAATGGATTCTATATTTGAAATATTTATTTTCAAATTTGGTAAATATGTTCTTTTCATTTTTATAAATTTTAAAACGTAAGAGTCGAAAAATTTGTCACCTCGGTAAAGGGTAATATTGTTTATAAAGGTTAAAAACTAATGTGATATGGATTAAAATTTATTCAAAGACTTCATTTTATTTAATTAGATGATTATATTTCATCCATAACAATCTAAAATTTTAAAATATTCTATTTTTCTATTTATCTTTTATTTTTTTACATTTATAATATTTAAGTAAAACTTAATGTAAAAAATGTCACTTTCTTGACTATAATATCTATAATATTTTTTGACAGGTATAAATAAAAATTTTGTTCGGTTATAAATTTTTATATGAAATATTAATTGATTTTTTATTATGGTAATTTTTTTAATTTTTAAAGATGAAATAATTTTCTTCAATGCTTACACAACGCCGACACACTGCTTGTTTAAGTGATAGAAAATCATGTAAATAATTTTCAATGCTCTAAAATTAATATTTTTGGGTGGGTTATAGTTTTAAAATACTTTTATTGATAAATTTAACATATTAGGACTATTTTAAAGCTTTATATTTTAATTCAATAATTTTCTTCATGCCTTTAAAGTAGAATTAAATTAATAGTTTCAAAAATTACATTAATGATATTTTATGAAAATAACCTTGTATTAAATTATTTAAATTTCATAAATTTATTAAAAAAAGAAAAGGGGGATAATATATGGTCTAAAATTCCATTCCCTTTCTATTTAAGATCCAATTTTCACCTTGATAAGTAAAATTATAACCCTTAAATATTGAAATAGTTGTTACCAAGGTTAAGGTTATAAATGTATAATGAAGGGGTTAATAAAAAATATAAAGTTTAGAATGATACTTTAACCTATATAAATTTTATTTTATGATTATATTAGAACAATATAGTCCCTATATCATAATCCATATTATTTTTAGATAATTTTCAATGAACTTGACTATATTTTATTTTAATATTTTGAAAAAAATATAAGTGTCCCTCCCATCACTTATAAAATGAAAACATTTCTATATTTTATTTACACAAAATTGATCAATATATCTAGAAAAACCCAAACCAATTCTATTATACACGTCTATAGACATTAATTATTGGTTTTTTTCTTCTTAAAACAGCATTCCAAGGGACTTTAAGATGGAATCTAAAGGGAGTCAACTGAAGAAGAGTTAATCATCTTTACCGAATCTTAAATTTTAATCTTATTATAATTCATCTAAATCAATTGTACCCATCACAAAATTATAAATATAGTATATATGATTATGGGACAACCAGTTTCCATCTTTTTTCTATCCTATAAAAAGATAAAACATTGCTTGTGCGCATATGCAGCTTATCATCTCTACGCAGTAGTGTAATGTTTTTCAACACCACTTTAATTGGATGGTTATAAATGTGTAGAAAATTAATATATAACATATCTAGGAAATTATTATTATTTTTAGATTATAATATCATATCTACCTTCTTATCTTTGAATCCTTTGGAAAATGATAACGTCACTCGTACTTACATGTGGATCGCCACCTATGTCAAGCGATGTGATCCATTTTACATTTATAACATTCTTGGATGGTACTAAGGATTGATTTAATGAATATATATTATATAATAATTATTCTATAAATGTTAATTATAATTTACCATTCTTTATTCCCACCCTTGTAGAGTGAAATCAATATTCATGTGTACGTACAACCTACCCTCTCTATGAACAATTTTATCCATTTTTTTTATCTCTGCCTTTTATAGATGAATATATATTATCTTATATAATTATTAAACATATTTATATTATGGAACCATAATCAAAGTACAAGGACCAAAACTACCAAACCAAAATTCTGAAAAAAAATCAATCAACACTTAAAATAATGATAATAATAAAAAATAATTACTAAATAGATAATAAGATGTTACAAATGGATCATATGTGATATTAAATATAGTTATATGGTTATGATATAAAATTATAATAAATATAATTTTATTATAAATAAGTTTAAAATCCCTTACGATGCATGTCAAACTTGTTGGAAGGGATTTCATCTCAATTTACACAAAATTGAGATATATTTAGTATTATGCACTTATTTATTTTTATGAGGTGTGTATAAAAAACATTAAATTTATTTAACATTAATATTAATTTATTCATAATTATTATATTTTCAATTCATTTTTACTATTTAAAATGTTTATTTTTTAAAATTTACCAAAGTGGCAAAAATATATTTTATAATCTCATTTTTTGGGATTGCTTTTATTTTTATTAAAGGAATATTATAATATTTACTTCAAAAAATACATCTATTTTATTATTATCTTGATATTTAATGAGTTTCCATGTTTTTCCTAACTTTTCCTCTCTTTGGAATTTGAATTAAATGAATAAATGTTTAAAATAAATTTCTGATCTTATTTCTTCTTTTGATCGTTTATATTTTTATTCCCTGACCATATTTTTCAAAATTGGTTTACAAAATTAATTTTTATTTACTAAAATAATTTATAATGAAAATTTTATATTACCCTTGAATTTTTAAAATGTTTGAAATAAATATTTCTAATTTTTTAAAAAGGGTCATTTTTAACTTTCTTTAAAAAAAATCAATAGGAATGCTTCTTTTTATCATATAAGGTGTTAGCGGATTTCTCCACTTGAAATTTTTTTTATGATATTTAAATTCATCTACAATTTTTAAATGGGTTTAATATGAAAATTATTTAATTATAACTTATTTTAGTGTTTTTATTATATTTTATTTATGTCTCAAAAGGACATCATTTTAGTATAAAACCTATATTTCTGATGAATTGATGGTCATCTTTTATCTCTTATTAATTTTTTGGTCATTAACTTTATCTTAAAAAATTCACTTTCTTGTGATAATTTTTCATCTAGAATTTCATTTGTCTTAAATATCTATATTTTTTGTATCTTTGATATGATTATTTCATAAATCTTTTACCATTTCTATAATTTGTTTTACTGTGAATATTTATTATTGATTGGGGAAATATTGACATTTCATATTCTTTACCGAATGTGGATATTTTTTGATAAGTCATGTTTTTGATGAATTAAATTGACCATTCAATATATGAGTACTACATTGGTCATGCAGTGAAATGTGAGACCCTATTATTGATAGCCTCTTATTTATTTGATAGTTCTCATGAGAAAAACTAGTTGGATAACCTTATTGAATGGGTTTTTAGTGTATACCTACCCATCAATTAAACTATCTACGCACAAGGATTTAATGGTAAATATATCTTAATATTTGTGATCATGAGGTCTGATATTAATTAATTCATTCATTGTGAATTCAGTTATTATTATCCATGATATTAATACGTTGATATTATCCATTAATTCATTTCTTAGTCTTGTTATTGATTAAATAATATATGTTTTTCAATTAATACATTTCCGTATTGATTATTCTTTATTTACTCATGATAGCTTCCACTGTTCGTAACTCTTACTAAGTATTTGAGATCACCCTTTATTTTTTTTCTTTCCATAGGATATTGATAAAGATATTATGAATAGTTTTAAATATGAAAGAATGTTTCTTATGCTATGTATTTTATATTTTTAATGTAATATGGGAATCATGTATGTGTTTCGTTTATTAGAACTTATAAACTGATTGATCTTACCAAGCTAGATCTCTTATATCTAGAATCATTGTAATAAATAAGAAACCAACTATAGGTTATTGTAGTTGGGGCTTCCACATGTTTAGTTTTATTAGTATTTTTTAAAGAGTTTAATAATATAAAATGTATCATGTTATCTAAAAGGAAGAAACTCCTTAATTTTTTCATAATGGATGAATATATTTTACGAAGTGTGACAATAGTTAACCACTCAAAGTATGAATTTGAGTTATCCCTAACAGATGTTCATCATGTTGTAATATAATTTGTGATAAATTTTATGGTTAGTGTGAGTAGTATTTCAAAAATAGATAAAAATATTATCTTAAGGAATAAAGTAATTTTTTATGCTGGATGACCCGGAAATATTATTACATTGAGTGTCATATACTATTTATTTAGTATAGTATGGGTGTGTGCTTCATATTGAATCCCTATAATCAAGGTTGTGAAGAAATAAAGAATGAAAAACATCATATATTGATATATTTATAAATAAATTCTTGAGGATTAACTAATCCAGTTAGGTTAATGATTATGTTTTTGGTTGAGGCCTAACCAAGATAAGATTTATCCTATCATATGATGGCTATGATATATGGGCCCCCGATCGAGATAAACTATGGAATTTTATGTCAATTACTAGATAAGGTACATGTGATGTGATTATGTATTTGGATGAGGGGCATGTAATGTGATCACTGTCTTTGATGAATGACATATGATGTATTCATCGACCTGGTTAGTCTACACTTTAAGAACCGACATCTTATGAGTAGGCTATATAAGATTGAAATATTCCATGTCTCATGGTCACTCGATGGTTTGGACAAAGTGATTATACAATTTTTTATACTTGAATATGATATATATAGTGGAAAATATGTTGAGATATATGTGATTGATGGAGATCACACTAATTCTCTTTATAGCTTGAGTGGCACTAATATTTTTCCATAGGCCTCTCTTTGATTACTTTATGAGTTTAGGAAAAAACATTTGTTGTAAATGATATAATGTTTCCTGGGTCACAATTTATTTTCAACTTAATCAGGATTTGGTTTTATAAAATTTATAGAGGTTCTATAAAATTGTTTTGGAGTTTATAAAAAATGACATTTGGATGGATATTAAAAAATTATTGTATATAATGTGATACAAGGTGAAATTGATGATATATTTCCAAAAGTATTTTTGAAAATATCCAATAGGAGTTTTGGATTTAGATTCACAAGTTATTTTATATGATAAATATAAAGTAAGATGACACAAGATCTGTGAGGCTTTAGGGAAAGTTGGAGTTTGATGTAGATATATGATAAATCCATAAATACATTTGACATGTAAATGGTATATTTCATATTGTATGATGTAAATATGTCATATAGTATGTAGTATAAATGAAATTAATATTTGTATCTATTATATAGTGACATTTTAGCCACTTCCTTGTGAAAATCATATGGTATGTCCATACACTACTACAAAATAGGCCTTTAATAGTGCTAAAATTGACCTTTATTAGTGATAGAAAATCATTGACTATGAGAGTGTGATTAAAAGCCTAAGGATATTACTGACACTAGAAAAGTGCTAATAAAGGACCCAATTTATGAAGCCTTTTATTTAGTAATGATAAACGGGCATAATATAGGGTTTTGTAACAGTACACTTTAGCACCAATGGTGTGTGCTATTACAACACACTGTAACATGAGAGAAAGCTAAAAAAATTAGAAAAATCAAGTGCGAATAAAAAACATAAATGAATAAAAATTTACAACAAAAACAAATGAGAAAAAAAATATTATATAAATTTATAACATTGGTCTATACAATTACTTGAGTAAGTAAAAATTAATATATACATTCAAAAACATCAACAATCCTTTGAATTTTCCCCTAACACCGACTCATGCTATTACAAAAAAACCACCCCTGCTCAAGAAAAATAATACAACTATATAAGAAAATAATTATTATGTTAGTAATAATATAAAGAAATAAATTAAATAGAAGGTGATAATTTTAAACTAAACATTAATTCATACCAAGAACATTGTGTATCAAATTGAGTTGTAGTTGAATCTTGCGTGACACACCAATTCTTGTATGTATTTAGGAATTATCATTGTGAAAATTAAATAAATAAATAAAATATATAAATTATAGGGAATTTAATTAAGTAATTTTAGATAGAATGATGAGAAATCATTATAGTATTGTTTTCTCAGTTTTGAGGATGTGATACACGTTTTAAACTAAAATGACACTTATGTATTGAAAAGACACACTGGGATTCATAACGGTCACACTGTGCATCAGATTATGGTGATGATAATTCATAAACATCCCAAATTACCTTTAGAACATTTTCCTAAAGTATTAAAATAATCTCAATACATTTTCTTAGATTTTAGTGCGTCTCTTTTCCTTTTTACTAAAATGTCATTTTAAACTGGAAACACACACCTTGAGTCATACCAGTCACATCATGGGTCCGTTTTATGCGAGTCTCATTATTACACCTCAAAAATGACTTATGAACCATTTTAATAAATTATAAATACAATCTGAGAACATTTTCTTAATTTTAATTGAGTGACAATTTTTGAACTAAAATGTCAATTTTAAACTCACAACGGACACTTTAAGGCATACAAAGAAAATTGTGTATCGAATTGAGGTGTGGCTTATTACTACATGTAAAAATGACTAATAGATCATTTTCCTAAATTTTCAAAACAATATGAGTGTGTCTTCTTATTTTTTAGTAGGTTTGTTGTCATTTTTACTAAAATTAGTGTCAATTTTAAATTAAAAGATGCATTTAGATTCATACTGATCCCACCGAGCATCAGATTTTGGTGAATCCAATTCATACACATAAAAAATGTCCTATGGATACTTTTCCTAAATTATCAAAACAATAATAATGTGTTTTCCTAGTTTTGAGTACGTGAATTTTATTTTTACAAACATTTTATCTTAAAAAGGAAACATACACATTGAGTCATACTGGTCACATCATGTATTGGTTTTATGTGTGATTGATTCCTACAAATGAAAAATGAATTTTGAATATTTTTACTAAATTATAAAGACAATCAGAGTTCGTTTTATTTGTTTTTTGTAAGTGACACTTTTTTAACTAAAATTTCAATTTTAAATTGATAACATACACTTTGAGTCATATTAGGCACAAAATGTTTCAAATTGAGGTTAGGTTAATTACTACACATCCTAAATGACTTATAGATTGTTTTTCTAAAGTATCAAAATAATATGATTTAATTTTCTATGTTTTTAGTATGTCAAATTCCTTTTTACTAAAACAAATGTCATTTTTAAATAATAATACGCACTTGGATTCATTCTGGTCACACCGTGCATTAGATTGAGGTGAAGATGATTCCTATATGTCCCAAAATTACTTATGGATTTTTTTATTAAAATATAAAAACAATACAGATTATTTTTATTGGTTTTGAGTATGTCACTTTTCATTTTAACTAAAATATCCTTTTAAATAGAAAAACACACTTTGAGTCATATTGGTCATATCATGTGCTGATTTGATGCGAGACTAATTCATACACATTAAAAATGAATTTTAAATTGTTTTAAAGAATTATCAAAACATACAAATGTGTTTTCTTGTTTTTTAGTGTGTAAAAGTTTTTGGACAAAAATATAAATTTTATACTAGTGGTGAACACTTTGAGTGATACTAGGAACATCATATATCAGATTGAGGTGTGGATGATTCCTAAATGTTAGAAATGAATAATAGATCATTTTTTAAAGTATCAAAACAATATGAATGTTTTTCTCGATTTTGAGTAAGTCAGTTTTATTTTTTACTAAAATTAATGTCAATTTTAAATAAAAAGACACACTTTGAGTCATACTAGTCACAAAATGTGTCAAATTAAGGTTATAATAATTCTTACACATCCCAATATAATAACAGACCATTTTAATAAATTATAAAAATAATCCAAATGAATTTTCTCAATTTTGATCACGTTAATTTTATTTCATTATAAAATTTCATTTTAAACCGGAAACACCTACTTTGAGTCATAGAAGTCACATAAAATTTCATTTTAACATAAGACTAATTTCTACACATCCTAAATGAATTATTATTAATTTTTTTTAAATTATCAAGATAATCCAAGTGTGTTTTCTAAGTTTTTAGGGAGTGAAACTTTTTGAACAAAAATGTAAATTTTAAATTGATAATAGATAATTTGAGTTTTACTGGGAACATCATATATAATATTGAGGTTTTGATGATTCCTACACATCAAAAAATTATTTATGGATTGCTTTCCTAATGTATTAAAATAATCAGAATTCATTTTCTTGGTTTTGAGTATGTCAGTTCTCTTTTTAACTAAAATTAATGTCAACTTTAAATAAAAATATAAAATTTGAGTCATACTAGTCCCACACTGTATTGGATTTAGGTATGGATGATTCTTACACATCCCAAATTACATATATATATAATTTTACTAAAGTATTAAAATAATAAGAATGTGTTTTCTTGGTTTTGAGAACATCACTTTTCTTTTTTACTAAAATGTCAATTTAAATTAAAAACACACACCTTGAGTCATACTAATCACATCGTGTTTTAGATTAACATGAGACTAATTCCTACACATCAAAAATTAATTATGAATTATTTTCTTAAATTAGGAAGTTAATTTTAGTGTTTTTTTCTCGGTTTTTAGCGAGTTAAACATTTTGAACTAAAATTTCAATTTTAAACTGATAACAGACACTTTGTTTTATACTGGGAACATAGTGTATCATATTAGGGGTAAAGATGACTCGTAAACACAAAATATTACTTATGGATCATTTTAATAAATTATCAAAATATCTTAAATGTGTTTTCTTAATTTTGAGTAGGTCTGTTCTTTTTTTTACTTGGAGTCATACTAGATACACCATGCATCAGATTAAGGTAAGGATTATTCATAAAAATATCAAATAAATTATGGATCATTTTTCTAAAGTATAAAAACAATTTGAATTTGTTTTCTTAGTTTTGAGTAAATTAATTTTCTTTTATACTAAAATGTCATTTTAAACTTGAAAACCGCACTTTGATTCATACCGATCACATCATGTGTTGTCCTAATATGAGAATGATTCCTACATGTCATAAATGAGTTATGAATCATTTTCCTAAATTATCCAGACAATATAAGATCATTTTCTCAGTTTTAAATATGTCACTTAGTTTTTTAATAAAATTAATGTTAGCTTTAAATAAAAAGACACAATTAAAGTTATATGTGGCGCCTTGTGAATTAGATTAAGGTGAGGATAATTTCTACATGTCAAAAATGAATTATAGATTGTTTTCCTAAATTAATAAAAAAAATATTAATTCATTTTCTTAGTTTTGAGTATGTGATGTGTTTTTTGAATTAAAATGTAAATTATAAACTTAAAACATACAGTCCATGTTATACCGAGAACATTATGTATCAGATTGAGGTGCAGCTGGTTGAGAATGAAATATGTGTTTTGGTTTCAAATATCTAAAATATCAATAAAAGGGATAACATGTTCCATTCTAATGGAAGAGAAACTCCATTCTTTCTGAAACAATTCATGTTTCATTCAGCATGGGGTTTCCTCTTCCATTAGAAAGGAACATGTTATCTACTTTCTGGCTTATTTCATATAGTTGAAAATAAAATATAACTTCTTAAAATATCTACAAAGAAACTAAATAATTATTAGATAAACATGATAAGGAAATTAACTTACAAATAGTAGACAAAATGATGACAAAATTAATTAGATATGTAGTAGGAATTTACCTTTTCATAATGGTTGTAAAAATTATTAACCCATTTTCTTGTTGTAATTATCTCAGTTATGACCTCAAAGTCCAATCTCTCATGAGCATGAGAAAAATCAATTAAACCACCCATACTTGAACAAAATAACCCACCTTTATAGGAAAAATAATCTTATGTGAGTATCTATGAAATGAAATAAATTAAACATAAATATGAAGTAATAAATTAATTTTATGTAAAATGATATTTCTATGAAAAAAATAAAGATTTAATTTGTGATTGAGCATAGTTAGCATCATTTCTATTCCTCTAAAGGAAGTGGAGGGAACTTGCAGGAAAGTGATAAATTCTAACACTTTAGTGGTGAAAAGTTTTTGAGGGAGAAGAAGTCTATGGAAGTTTTGGTGTATAAATACATGAAAGATGAACAAAATTATTCTAAAATAAATGAAATATTTTAGGAATAATGAAAATTAGATTAACGTTTCATTATATAATTTTTCGGTAAAATAGAGAAATTATATTGTAATATTACCTTTACATCTTACCAAAGGGTTTACTTCATTATTGTCTATTCTTACATTCCATTGGTAACATCTTCATGTGTAGAAGACATTGTGAGCATTATTAGTTAGACATTGAATTAAGATTATGTTATTAAAGTAGAGAATAGATGATATTATGAGTAAAAACATAGTATATTAAAAAATTCTTTTATAATTTAATTGAACTAACTTTATTTTTTATATGTTGTAGGGACTTGGATCCTTTATTGATATACAAATACCCTCTTTCTGGTCCCCTCTAACATGAAATACATTATCTACATTGGGATTGGCATGAACTGATTGTGATCTCTGAGTAAAAGGGTCCTCCTCGGTTGACTTTTCATCTGAACCTACAATTGTTTTAGTCTCTAGTAGGACAATTGACCAATTATTGTTTGTTGTATATGATACATAAAATACATGAATTACTTGTAATTCCATTATTAACATCTCATATTTTTTCCCTTCCATACCAAAATTCACCTTCTCAAAGCCCATTTCATTAAATTTGAATGCACTCCCATTTTCAAACCATTTATTATGGAAAATAAACACTTGAAATGTTGTATTATTAAACTCATATATCTATTCGATAATGCCAAAATACGACATCTTTTCATAAATTGGGTCTTTATCCTTGGAACAAGATATGTGAATCACTTCCGGTATAAGAGTAACTCCACTGTTTTACCTCATACTACTATCACCATATTTTTTTGTATAAAATGTATAACCATTGATTACAAACTAGTGTGATATATAACAGTTGAATTTGGTCCCCTGACTATCCATTGAATTAATTTAGCAATTGAACTAGTATTTTTAGATAACTCCTTATAAATTTCATCTTAGAACCATCCAATAAAATATTGATTATGTGTATTCAATATCCATCCTTTGACCCTTGAGGGATTCAAATATCTAAGAATTGTTTTGTGGGATTCAACATACTGATCAACATATTCACTATTATGTAAAATTTATATGCTTTATTTCTCCTACTCTATGATGGTAATTGTAATAACATCACTTCCATAAATCCCTTCACCCATTAGGTGTCTGATGTGATGAGACTTAGGGAGATTGATTCTATCAACTTATAATATGTTATCAGTACAGAATTCAACAGTTTCTTCAAAAATATATCATTTTGAAATATAATGTTATATCCAAATTTTATACATGAAATAACCTTTGAAAATACACAAATACTATTTAATGGTGTACATACATTTTTAATGAACATGACCACATAGTTGAACCTATCTAACCATGTGATCCTTCTTGTGGGACATTATATGAAAGTGTGATGGTGGGAAGAATATCTCTAATTCATATACTATGATTTAAACCTCCTTATTTATGGTTGGAAACTTTATCGAGACTATAAATTTACTACACATGCCTTTGAAAATTGGATTATTTTTGTTAACTTATGTCATGCCTTTTTAGGCAGAATGAAAAGTTAAGTAACATATATCAAATATTGCATGAAAACATGATAGTCCTGTGATTGTAGTCCCTATAACTTTCAAATATACATTGAAATTAAATTCCTGATATTTTATGTTTAATACCCCAAGCTTCCACATTTCGATTCTATTTGAATAATACAATAGCTTGTGTTGTACGCAGCTCCAAGTTCAAGCACACCATGACCAATCAAACTAGCCATTTAAAAAGAAGTTATGAATAGTAATACCCACTTTTTGAAATTTTATAAAGTTTATTTTTTAAAATGTAAATTGTTCTTGGATTCATAATATCAAAATATGCTGAGGGTGAATTTTTTGTATTTTTTTAAAAACCTTGAATTTTTTATGAATAGTGAAAAAAACTGCAATATTATTTAAAACTGACTTTTTATTTAAATAATAATTATTATTTATATTTATATTAAATTAAAAATATATAAATAATACCTATATTAGTCCAATGTAATTAATTGGAGTCATTTTTTAATAAGATTAGATATATGAAATTTTATTGAACTTTTTAACGTCTTTTACCCACTATCAAGGCTCATTTGTAAATTTGCATACAATGTTATCTTACCGCTTCTGTGAATTTAATTCCATAAACCCTATAGACACAATTTACATGAGTAAGTAAAATTTGGTTGAATAGGATGAAAATAATTTTTTGGTGAATAGTAACTATTGAATTTAATTTACCACAGTTAAAAGTAAATAGGGTAATTAAAGGTCAAAATAATATTATAATAATATAAAATTACCCCAACACAAGTCCTAATTATATTAGATAAGTTTATTTATACCAAAATAAAATGTAGGAAAAAAATATGATCTTTTTTGATCCACTAGGATTAGATTAGGACCTTCATTATATTTTATTTAAAGAAGAGTAAAAAGTGTTAAATTCAAATTTTAATAACTAATTCTTTTAATATAAGGTATACATTATATAAATTAGACTATAAGTAATAATTATAAAGCTAAAAATATTTCCTACATTATAATATTTTAGTTATAATTTTTAGATATTAAAATATTAAATTTATTTATGACATAATGATGATGTAGTAATTACCTTATTAATGAAAGATTAAAATAATTGATATTATAAATATTAAAATAAATGTAAATTGAAACTTTTTATGCCATTAAAAAATTTTATAGGTGAATATTACATTTTAGGGTTGATTCAATTTATTTTTTTAGAAGGAATCATGTTTTTTTGAATTTCACAAAAACCAAATACCAAATTGCATCAAAATTGACATAAATGAGTTTAAAAACAAATATTATTTTATTCAATTATATAATAGTCCTAACAATATAATATTTGTCCAAATGACTTAGATAATATTACATATATAATTAATTAACCACTTGAGGTTCACTTGGAATTTTATATTAATTTTATCAACCATATAGTGAAATAATACAATAAGACATGTTAAAAGTTAAACTATTTAACCAAGGGTTAAATATAGAAGATAAGTTTATTATGGTGACCTAAACATGTCTAAAACCCTTTTTTTAGAGGATTTCGACCCTTACTTACCTTATACTCTAAATAAATAAATTTTTATCTTTTATAAACTAAATTTGTTTTGTAATAAATTAATATTTCAAGCTATTCCAAAAGTGCCTCTCACCTCTCTTATAAAGGGTACCTTTATTTCTTTTTAATTCACATTTACAAATCCATTTTTATCAGCCACAAACTTCTCAAATATCCTCCCAACGGCCCTAAATTTATCCTAGAGGCCATAATTTGATAATAAATCCAAAATTTGTATCCATTTTGTTCAAATAAAAATGAAGCACCTGAAGAAGAGGCAAATATTTTATCACCTCTTTCAAAGTGATTTTCTTATTCTACTTCCTATTTCTTTGTTATTTCCATAAAGAATAATAAATCTAGTACCTTATACATACTGATATGTTATTATAAATATTTTACAACCATATTCAATATTCTATTCATCCTATGAATGACAATGTCACCATACGTGCGTGCGTACGACTTACCATCTCCATGTCGTGGTGTAGTTTTTTATTAAACACTTCATTATTTGGATGGGTATAATAATGATTGTATTTTATGAAAATAATAAATATAACATTTTAATTATTCTTTATATATAATATAATATCCAATTACATTCTATCTCACCATCAATATATTTCTTTTGTCGCTTGTGCATACGTACGGCTTACCATCTCCGCGACGTGATAAGATTTTATTCCTCATCATAACCATTCACGAATAATTTTCATTTTATTATTAAAAAATAATGTTTAAGAAATTAATATAATTTTGGATATTAATCCGATAAATCATATCCATAAGAAACATTCTTTACATAACAAAACATATAAAGGAAAATGAATTAGTTAACACTTGAAACACTGATACTACTGAAATTATTTTAACAAATAAATATTAGAGGATCATATATGATATCATATTTTTGTATGTGGTTATTGTATATTTTAATAAAAATGATTTAAAAATTATACAGGAGGTTAACGCACCCTCCACTATTGAAACGTACAAGGTAATCATTAATTTTACGATATCTTTATTATCTGAGGTTATTTATACGTAAGTATCTACTGAGACTTTTTTATCATCCACATCCATGTTTCGTAAAAAGGTATTTCAAAACATTTTAACTATTTAATAAAATATGGGTTAAATTCATTTATACCATTGTTTTACTTTTTATAAAATGTTTTTAAAGTAATCTTTCCATAATTTTCCAAACAAGGTACTTTTTAACCTTTTTGAAAAATTAAGAAAAGAATGTTTTTTAACTTTTATGGAAGGTATGACTATTTTCGACCATTAAAGAACCTTCAATGCTTCCCTTACAATATTATAAGAATATTTTAAAAAGAAATTTTTTATTTTACAGTTATTTGACTTTTAAATGATTTCAAAGTAGAAATAGATATTTCTCTCAAATAGTTTTTTGATTGATTTCATCTGTGTCAACGTCTATTGAGGAATTTTATATTTAGTTGAAGCTGATTTATTATGATACAATACTCCATCTTGAATTAATAGATTTATGATATGTTTGACTATAGATGTGGCATTTTTATATCATTCATAGTTTATGGTTAAAGTTTTAATATTTCTTATGCTAGTTTAATACGATTGTTTATATTATGTTTCACCCTTTTTATATGAGGAATGCATTGGAATTAGTAAGTGACGGGCGGGGCACACTATAGACCCTCGGTGCATCAGTATGTCTCTTAAGAAAAACTACTATATTAGAATAAGGCCTCAACAATATTTTTATTTTTAGTCTTGGTGCGAGGCCTTGACTACGTAGTTATGTTGTCCGGCATTTCCAACATTATGAGATTAGAAATTGATATTACATGTGATTATATGACTAGTAGAATATCAATGTGAATATGTAAATGTTATTATTTGATTCATATTTTCCCTATTATGCTGAAGTTTATGTTTAAAAGGATTGTGTTTTTGTCTTATATATCACCTTAAATTTTTATGCTTATTTATGATAGTTTACAATATATTTTCATCCTTACTGAGAATATAAGCTCACCCATTTCTAATGTTTTATTTTTCCCAGGATGAGAAGAATTATATTATGGATGAATTGTAGGGATAAGCTAATGGACATGGGTGTGTTGAAATGAGACACAATGTTTCTTTTTCATTTCATAATGTAATATAAATCTTATGTATGTATCTAGTACTTCTAAGGCTACTAATCTGATCGGTCTTTCGGGACTTCATCTCTTGTGATCATGCCAATGTTATACAATAATGCACCAGATCTGGGTAACTAGGGTCGGGGTGTTACTGTTGGTATCAGAGTAAGTTTAGTACAAATATTGGAAACTATATTTAGAAACAACTCTGATCAGAGAACATTACCATATGATAGACATTGAGGATTAGTATAGAATAATATCCAACAATTTTGGTAATGTAGATATTTCGTAAGGTTTCCATGAAATACATCCCTGTCTGGATACTACAAGTGGAAGTGGTTCTAGAAAAAATCTACCTAGGAGTGAAAACTCTAAAAAGGAGTTTCGGGCTTGACCTAGGGTATCTTGGAACACGACAACGAGCCTTACCGCGCACCTGATTTGACACTCTCGAGGGATATTATTAGGATATTTAACATTTTGTTTAAAAACCATTATAATTGATTTATGAGTAAATACTTCCCCAAAGAAGAAATTTTTATGATTGTGCATTATATACAAAAACCGTTCAATTTTTTTTAGGTATTTTACAAGTTTGGAATTATGCATTGCGATTCATAAAAAAATATAATGTATGATATTGTTTAGAAATGGTTCTTAGTGGATGAAATGGAAACCATATCAACAATTATAATCAATGTAGGGATTTCCATCCTATTCAATGTAATTATAGTGGATCTAGTGATTCCACTGGTGATGAAGATATTGTAACCATACTGGGTCAACTCACTCAGGTTATGAATAATAACCATAACTGTATAGAGCACCCCGATCCACAACGTGGAGGATCAATGTTAGACCACTTCATGAGGAAACAATCACCAACATTTAATGGGACTAAAAATCCATTTGTAGATAAGTGCTGGATAAGCTCTATAGAGAAAATATTTTATGCCTTGGGGAGTAGCGAAAGGGAAAAGGTTGTCGTGGCAGTTTATCGCCTTTTAGGTGATGCATATCAATGGTGGTCATTAATTCAAAAAAAAAGATGATGAAGATATATCAAATATGGGATGAAGGGGGTTTAAAGATATTTGTTTAGAAAAATATTTTCCTTGTGAACATCTAGCATATATGGAAAGGAAATCTTTGAGTTTGAGGGAAAAGTAGGATGAGAATGTCATAAAGTATGAGGAGAACTTCACAAGGTTATCAAGGCATGCTGTAGATTATATATATAACCTAATAAGTAAGATTTATTGATTCGTTGATGAGTTAAAACCATTTCTCTGTCCATAATTATTCTTACAATACTTCTCTTCATACGAAGATATAGTCTCACGTGCTATCAAGAAAAAAAATGAATTCTATGTCTTATGAATCTAAAGTGAAGAAATAGAATAAGAGATCTAATGAACACTGTGTAAAAGGAAATAAGGGTAAGAATGGAGAACATTAGTTTCAATTCAGCATAAATTGATGTAAGAAACTCTATGGTACATGACTAAAGGAGATGGGAGTATGTTACAAGTGTGAAGAAAAAGGCCACCGAGCTTTTGATTGCAAGGCGAAGAAAGAGGATTCCAATGTTGAATGCTACAATTGTTGAAATGGGGTATTATGTAAACTAATGTCTTAAGAGTCAGGGAAACATACCTCAAAAAGGGATAAGGGAGTAAGGTCAAGATTATGCAATCACAACTGCTGAGGTTGAAGTTTCAAATGACGTGGTGGAAGGTATTTTTATCATTTTTCTCAAAATTATCCAATGCTTTATTTGATTATGGATCATCGCATTCTTTCATTCCATCCCAGTTTTCCAAGAAAATTAGATATTTCTAATTTGACTTAATAAGGGAGTTTTTAGTCAAAACTCCTAAGGGAAGTATCAATGGAACAATGTTTTTTAAATCAGTTACCATTACGACATATAAATGTGCTTTATCTACTGATCTTATTGTCTTACCCATGATTGAATTTGATATAATCCTCAGTATGGATTGGATTTTAGACTATGATGCAAAAATTTATTAAAGGAATAAGGAGGTTACATTTTTTTGATGATGATTAGAAATCCCTTATATTTAGATAAAAAACATAACCATATGATTCTCTTCTAGATCTACCCCCAATAGCTTTGCAAAATTAAATTTTTGGGGAGGAAGGTAGTAAAATGACTATGGGATAGGAAAGTAAAATTCAAATATAGGATGTGCCTATTGTGAAATAATTTGTTGATGTGTTTCTAGAGGATTTAACTGGACATCCACCTGAATGAGAAATTGAGTTTTCCATTGACTTAATTCCTTGTTCAAGGCCCATATCGAAGACCCCTTATAGAATGGACACTATGGAATTAGTGGAACTAAATAAAAAACTATAGGAATTGATTAACAAAGGATTTATTCTCCCTAGTGTTTCTCCATGGGGATCCCCTCTGCTTTTTGTTAAGAAGAAAGATGGATTTATGAGGTTGTACGTTGACTATAGGGAAATCAATGCAATAATAATGAAGAGAAAGTATCCCCTACCTCACATTGATGATTTATTCGATCAACTTCATAGAGCTCAATATTTTTCAAAGATTGACCTTTGATCTGGATTCCATAATTTTTGTGTGAGGAAGGAAGACATTCCAAAGACAACATTTCATAATAGGTATGGGCATTACGAGTTTACTGTAATGCCTTTTGGACTAACTAATGAACCATATATTTTCATGGATCTAATGAATAGAGTTTTCAATGAATATTTTTATGAAATTATAGTGTTATTTGTTGATGATAGATTGGTATACTTCCAAATCTATGAATATTTTTAAAATAAATTGCGCACTATTCTAAAAACATTTAAAAGAAATTAATTATATTGGAAGTTTAGAAAGTGTGAATTCTGATTTAAAGAAACTTATTTCCTTGGCCATATTGTCTCTAAGGATGGAATCTATGTTTCTCATTCAAAGACAAGGGAAATCCAAAAATGTACAGCACCAATGAGTATAACTAAGGTACGTAGTTCTATTGGTTTAACAGGTTACTATCAGCGTTTCGTGCATAATTTTTCCTGATTGTCTAACCCATTAACCAAGCTCACATGTAAAGGGGTTAAATGTTTTTGGAAAAAATAGTGTGAATAATCTTTTGAAGAATTTAAGATAATATTAATCAATTCTAATATCTTAACCCTGCCATTGGGGAATGATGGGTTTGTTATCTATATTGATGCATCAAAGAAATGTCTTGGTTCTATCCTTAAGAAAAATGATAGAGTTATTGCCTATGTGTCATGACAACTAAAACATCATGAACAAAACTAACCTAATCATTATCTTGAGTTATCAGCTATGTTCTTTACTCTAAAGATATGGAGTCACAATATCTATGATGAAAAATGTGATATATATACTGATCACAAGATTATGAATTATATTTTCTCATATAAAGTACTCAACATGAGGCAACGTGATGGCTTGAACTACTCAAGGATTACTATTTCACAATACACTACCAACCAAGGAAGGAAAACAAGGTCACAGATGCTTTGTGCAGAAAGGATCATGGAGTTATGAACAAGATGAGAGTTTAAAGGGATCCTATATACATGGATATAATAAAGATGTATATGGGAATAAGCATGGATGGTGAAACATCAATACTTTTTCAAATGTTTTACAAACCATCTTTACTAGAAAGGATTAAAAGTTCTTAGAATGATGATGAGGAGTTTCAAAAGAAAATTAAAGCTATATATGATGGGAGATTGATTAACATCATATATGAAGATGGAATTTTGAAATTTGGGAAGAGGATTTGTGTTCTCGATATACCTGATCAAAAATGAGAATTGTCGGATGATGCTCATAGCTTTAATTTCTCTCTACACCATGGTAGCACTAAGATGAATAGATATTTTAAGGAACATTTTTGGTGGGGCAACATGAAGAGGGTTATTGCTGATTATGTGTCAAGATGTATCACTTTTCATTAGGTGAAGGCTAGAAGACAACATCCAAGAGGATTCATGTGACCTATTCCCATACTTGAGTGGAAATGGGATGATATTACGATGGACTTGGTCATGGGGCTACCAAAGACTACTATAAGGAATGATGCAATATGGGTCATTGTTGATCATCTTACCAAGTTAGCACATTTTCTTGCTATAAGAGAAGATTTATAACTTAAACATTTATCAAGATAATATATTAGTGCAGTTGTAAGACTTCATGGTGTTCCCCTATATACTTTTTCTGATCGTGATCCCTATTTTACATCAAGATTCTGGAAAAGTATTCAAAAAACCCTAGACACTGAACTTTGTTTGAGCACTGCCTACCACAGTAAAACTGATGGACAATCAAAACAGACTATTCAAAATTTAAGAAATATGTTGAGATCTTTGTCACTTGACTTTTAAGGTATGTGGGATTAGTATTTACCACTGGTAGAATTTTACTATAACAAAAACTTCCATTCAAGTATTCAGATGACACCATATGAAGCGTTATATGGAAAGAGATGTCGCACACCAACTAGTTGGGATGATATTAGTGAAAGAAAACTTGTAATCCTAGAACTTTTTGATGAAAAATGGAAACGGTAAATATTATCTAAACCCACATCAAAGTGGCTCAAATTAGGAAAAGAGCTATATAGATAACTAAAGGAAGGATTTGGAATTTCAGGTAGGATATCATGTTTTTTAAGGTATCTCCATGAATGGGTGTTATATGATTTGGTAAGAAGGCTAAATTAAGTCCCAAGTACATCATACCATTCAAAATTCTAGAACAACTTAGAGTTGTAGCTTACCATTTGGCAATGCCGCCGAGTCTCTCCAAATTTCATGATGTGTTCCACGTATCATAATTGAGAAAATACATGCCAGACCCAACACATGTTCCCACCTATGAAGAAATAGAACTGGAACCTGATATATCTTATGGTGAAGTGGATATCAATATTATTGATACTAAAGAACAAGTGTTGAGAAACCGGATGACTCATCTGGTAAAAGTTCTTTGGAGAAAATATAAAATTGAAGAGGCAACATGGGAACCAGAGGAACTTATGATGAAGAACCACCCGAATATTTTTATGAAGTAATATTCTAGAGATTTATAGGTTGAAATTATTCTAATTAGGAATGAATGAAACACCCCAAGATTCCATGGTACACTTCTCTTTTAATAATACAATAGCTTGCGTTGTACGCAGCTCCGAGTACTAGCAAACCACGATCAATCAAAATAGTAGTCTAAAAAGCAGCTATGAATAGTAATACCGACCTTTTTAGATTTTTTAAATTTTTTTTTTCAAAATGGACTTTGTTTTTGGATTTTAAATATCAATATTAGCTTCAGGTGAATTTTTGGTATTTTTCGAAAAACTTTAAATTTTTTATGAATAGTGAAAACACTGTATTATTGTTTAATACCAGATTTTTATTTATTTAATTATTATTATTTATTTAAATTAATTTTTAAGTCAAAATAGATACATAATACCTGTATTAGTCCATTGTAATTTATTGTACTCCTTTTATAATAAGATTAGATATATAAAATTTTATTAAACTTTTTAACATCTTGTACCCACCTTCTAGGCACATTTTCAAATTTACATAAAACATAATTTTACCACTTATGTGAATTGAATTTAAAAAATATGATAGACACGATTTTCATCAGTATGTAAAATGTGGTTCAATAGGATGAAAATATTTTTTGGTGAATAGTAAATTTTGAATTTTATTTACCATGGTTAAAAGTAAATAGGGTAATTAAAGGTGAAAATAATATTATAATAGTATAAAATTACCCCCAACACATTTCCTAATTATATTGGATAAGTTTATTTCGACCAAAATATTCCTTAGGAAAAATATATGATACTTTCTGATCCACTAGGATTAGATTAGGAAATTTATTATATTTTATTTAAAGAAGAGTTAAAAGTGTTAAATTCAAATTTTAATAACTGAACTATTTTTAATATAGGGTTATACATAAGATAAATTCCACTAAAAGTATTAATTAGAAATATAAAAATATTTCCTTTATCATAATTTTTTATTTATAATTTTTAGACGTCAAATAATTAAATTTATTTATGACATAATGATGATGCAGTATTTACTTTATTAAATAAAGATTAAAATAATTGATATTATAAATATTAAAATAAATGAAAATTGATACTTTTGATGCCATAAAAAAAATTTATAGGTTAATATGACATTTTTGGGTTGATTCAATGTATTTTTTTTCAAGGTAATAATGTTTTTATGACTTTCACAAAGACCAAATACTAAATTGTGTCAAAATTGACAGAAATGAGTTTTTAAAACAAATACTATTTTATTAAGTTATACAATAATTTTAAAAATATAATTTTTAGCCAAATTACATAGATAATGTTACAAATGTCATTAATGAACCACTTTAGGTTCACTTTTCATTTTATAGTAATTTTATTAACCATATAGTTTAAGAATACCAGAAGACATGGTAAATGGTAAACTATTTAACTAAGGGTTAAATCAAAAATATATGGTTATTATGGTGACCTAAACATGTCTAAAACCTATTTTTTGAGATTATTTCGACCCATACCTACCTTAGATTCTAAATAAATCAATTTTTTATTTCTTATAAACCTAAAATCATTTTATAATAAATTAATATTTCAATCTTTTCCTAAAGTGCCCCTCACCTCTCTTAAAAAATGGTACCACCCCATCTTTTTAATTCACACCTCCAAAGAAATTTAGATCGTCCAAAACCTACTCAAATATCCTCCAAAATACCCTAAATTCCTCCTATAGGCCTTAATTTTATCATAAATATAACCTATGGATCCCTTTTTTCAAATAAAAAAGAAACACCTGAAGAAGAGGTAATTATTTTATCACCTCGTTCAAAGTTCTTTTATTCTTCTGCTTCCTATTTTTTTATTATTTCCATACTAAAATAATAAATCTAATTCCTTATATATACTGATATTTTATTATAAATATAGTACAACCATATTCATTATTCTATCAATCCTATGAATGACAAAGTCACCATATGTGTGTGCGTATAGCTTATCGTCTCCACATCGTGGTGTATTTTGTAATTCAACACTTCATTATTTGGATGTGTATAATAATAAGTATAATTGATTTAAATAATAAATATAACATTTTAATGATTCTATATATATAATATACTATCCAATTATATAATATTTCACCGTCAATAGAATGATATTGTCGCTCGTGCGTACGTACGGCTTACCGTCGCCACGTCGCGATGAGATTTCATTCTCCATCATAACCATTCAAGAGTAATTTTCATTTCATGATTAAGAAGTAATTTTTAAGAACTTAATATCCTTCTAGATATGAATCAAATACATTCTATCCATAACAAACATTACTTATGTGATAAAACATATAAAGGAAAATGAATCAGTTAACACCTGAAACAACAATACTACTGAAGTATTATCAAAAAAGAAATATTAGAGGACAATATTTGATCTCATATTTATGTATATGGTTCTTGTCTAATTTAATAACAATTATTTAACCATTATACAGGAGGATAACATAACCTATACTAAGGAAAAGTACAAGGTAAGGGTTAATTTTACAATCTCTTTATTATCTGAGGTTGTTTATACGTAAGCATCTACTGGGACTTCTTTATCATCCAAATCTGTGTTTCTTAAAAATTTATTTCAAACATTTTTACTATTTCCTATATTGTGGGTAAAGTAATTTATACCCTTTTTTGAAATTTTTTAAATTTTTTAGAAATGATTCTTACAATCGTTTTCCAAACAAGGTACTTTATGACCTTTTCAACAAATTAAGGAAAGAATGTTTTTTAACTTATACGGTATGTGAGTCTATTTTCTACCATTAAAACACCTTAAAAGATTATCTTACAAGCTTATAAGAATATTTTCAAAAATAAATGTTTTCTTTTATAATTATGTGACTTTTATATGATTTCAAAGTCGAAAGATATATTTCTCTCAAATAGTTTTTGGATTGATTTCATATGTGTCAACAACTATTGTTGGATTTTATATTTAATTGAAGTTGATTTATTATGATACAATACTCCATATATTATTGATATTTTTATGATATTTTTGAATGCGGATGTGTTATTTTTATGTTATTCACAATTTATGGTTAAATTATTAACTTTTAATATGCTAGTTTAATATGGATGTTTATGTTATGTTTCACCCTTTTTATATGAGAAATACATTGGACTTAGTAAGTGACAGGCGCGGTCCACTATAACCCCTCGATGAATCGATATGTCTCATTAGACAAACTAGTGTCTTGGTACAATTCTTTGATGATATTTTTTATTTTTAGTATTGGAACATGGCCTTGACTATGTGGTTATGATGCCTGCATTATGCATTCCATCATTATGAGATTTTCTATTTTCATTACATGTTATTATTCGTTTAATAGAATATCCCTATGAATAAGTAAATGGAATTATTTGATTTATTATTTCCATATTATTCTGAAGTTTATATTTAAAAGGCTTTTGTTTTAGACTTATACATTTCCTTACATATTTTATGCTTATTTATGATTACTTCCACTATATTGTTATCCTTAATTAGCATCTGAGCTCATCCCTTTCTTAAGTTTTATTTTTCCAGGATGCGAAGAAGTATATTTTGATTACCTTGGAGGGATATTTTAATGGACATGAGTGTGTTCAATGGAGACACAATGTTGATTTTTCATTTCATAATGTAATATAAAACTTATGTATGTATCTAGTACTTCCAAGTATACTAAAATGACCGGTCTTTCCGGACTTGATCTCTTGTGACCATGCCAATGTTATGTAATAACGCACCGACTTTGGGTAACTGGGGTCAGGGCGTTACATGATGAATACCACTCTTGAACTTTTTCACCATTAAGGAAAAGTATAATTTCTATTTTTTTATATCTCTATAGAGTTTAAGATATTGGAGGAAGAAAATTCCACCCATTACTCATCACTGGTGCCAAATCTTTCTTTATCTCCATGTCAATAATATATAACCTAGCCTTGATGCCATCTTTCCTTTTTATAGGAAAATTTAGTAATTTTCCAAAAACACTATCAAATAAATTTCTTTCTATATGCATGAATTCAAGAAAATGTCTGACATAATAACAATTCTAAAACGATAATTCCAAGATAATTTAACTCTTCTTCCAACATGATTTCTTAAGGTTTTTTGAAAATGGTTTACTGAAAAAAGTGTAAATATATTTTACTTTATCAATTTGTTAATCAACCATTAGTTAAGATAGTGTTTTACCTTGTTTGGTATTCCAATTTAATGCTTTTGTCCAGGATTGATATTTATGTTGTCAATGTAAAAATTTATGATTAAGAAAACACATTCTTCAAGGAACATTTCATTGGAACTAAGTGTGTGAATTATTCACAAATGGGACAACCCAACATTCCTTTAATTCTATTTCTTGTCAAATTTCCATAAGCATGAAATACATTTATCATCCCATAAAACATGGACCTAAATGTGAATTCTTCACTTTTATTAGTATCATACATTATAATAATTTTCCGACATAAATTTCAGATCTTTAATAAATGGATCCACATATACATCAATATCATTACGAAGTTGCTTTGTTATAGATACAAGAAGAGAAAATATAAGGTATTTGTGCTTCAAGAATAACCATGGTGACAATTTATAATTTACCGACATGATGGCTCATGTATTGTGGGTAATACTATTTACACCAAAAGTATTTATTCCATCTGTTGATAATGAAAGATGAAATTTTCTCATCTCATTTCCAAATTCAAGATACTAATAATCAATTTTATTCATCTAAGTAGAATCTATTAGATTATGTAGGTTCCCATATTTAATTCTTGTATCCTATTTCTATTTCAATTGTCTCATGGTTTCCTGACATTTATATTGTCTTCTAAACCATGGAATGATAGGAAAGTACCATACATCTTCTGAAGGACTTGGATTAATTTTTCTTATATCGATCCACACCACACTTAGGGAATGTTATGAGTGATTAATGTTCCTTGTGAAACAATATTAAATCATTTGGATATGAATATATTTTTTATCGATCGTTCCCATTTAATGAAGAATTTTTTTTTCATTATTTGTTCGACATGGAAGTTCATTTTCTTCTGCTATCATATCATTCAAAAGACCAAGTATTTTTGTAAAGATGGTGTCACTCCATCCACTTCCAGCTTATAAATTATATAACTTCAATATAGTCTAAAATTTATTGTATTTAATACAATATTTATACAATGGTCTCTTTGAATATCTATTTAATTTCTCAAATAACTTTGTACAATCATGCAGGTCTTCTTCAAGTGATGTTTTCATTTTTTTCATGAGATATCCATCATCATTTACCCATGTATTCATATCAAATGGTCTATAAACCGAATTATTATCCAAATCTATGTGCACATTAATTTTATATCCATGTTTAGTCAAACATTTATAGATCTGATCAATTCCATGACAAATCAAATGTTCTTCTAACTCATCCGAAGTATTTTTTCTTGAATAACAACAATGTAAACATGGACAAGGGATTTGATTGGGGTCATATGCATGATCTATTTTAAACTTGATAAACTGTTTAAATCCATATTCATATAATTTTATCAAATTATTATAATTCACCCATTTTTGATTCATATCCATCCTATTGGGTTCATAAAAAAATTATTTTGTATAATAAATAAACACCTACACATAATATATTTACTATCAAAGGTAAAAGTTATAGATAATTATAATAAGGGGAATGAAAATTTGATTATTTAAAATTATTTCAATATGCATTGAAAGAAATGGGTAATTGAATTTAAGAAAATAATTACCCGACTATAGTAGGTGTTATCATATGAATTCTTCCAAAGGTGAAAGTTATAGACAAATTCCATCCTCACCGGATTCATCTACCAAACAATTATTATTGAATTTTGTTTCTTGAGACTCATCCCTCATCTCTTGTATAAATCCACCTATGTTGTTTGAAATAGTCTAAGCAGTAGTCATCCCATATCGGGTACCAGTGTTCATTTTGGATGACTACTGCTCAGAGAAGTTCAGGAAACATATAAGATATGGAGGATGAGTCTCAAACAATAAAATGAAATAATAACTATCTAGGGGATGAATCTGATAAGGATGATATTTGTACTCAATTATGTTATCTAAAAGGCGTAATTCATCCCATTTGTGATAATTGCACCATTGACACTAGTTATTAACTCACAGCCTATTGCAGGTGAGATTTTGGGGGAATACATGTTCTTGTATATGATTCAAGGGGTCTCAGGGGTGACATGATATGGTATATGACATGAACATTTTTCAAATTCCAATTTTAATTCACTAATATTAAGGAAGAAATTATATTTAAAAAAAATTAAAGGAAAATTAAATAAATATGAAGTATGAATAGAATCCAAAAAAAATCAAGGTGTTAGAAGAATTTATGTTTGTTAGAATTATTTTATTATAATATTTTTTAATTAAATGGTCTATAAATTGGTGGAGGAAAAAATACTTTATTACTTTTACTAAAGACTGCAATAAGTATTTAAAAAGAATTAAATTTGAATAATAGATACTACACAGGTTATTAATGTAAGAACACATAGTGGGGGTTATTATTTAAGTCAGTCTCATTATATTTTGAATATGTTTAATACATTTGATTTATTGGTTTCAAGAATGAAAGTAATCTATTTGACTCTACTGTTAAATTTTTATTAATATAGACATATTCATATCACAACATGAACATTATAGTGTAATTTTTTCTTTATTGTATGTGATATAATATATTAAACCCAATATCACATTTTTGGTTTCTCAAAAGAATTTATATTCTATTAATTCTAGAATAGATCATTGGAAATGTATAATTAGATTCTTTTTACACTTAAAGATAGCTAAAAAATTCGAGTTTATTGTATAATGATTATCTAAATACATTAAGTATGAACTAATTCAAGTTGAAACACCGTAATGGGATATTATCAATCCCAATTTAGATGGATATTTACTCTTAGAGATTGTGTCATTTTTGGGATGGGAAATAAATAAACAAGCATTTCACATTGGAGATTAGAGTCACAATTTAATACATTAACAACTTATAGAATGGAAAAAATGAATCATAAACATATTAATGAATTATAAGTTATGAATTATTTCAATGACTCTTATTTCCATTAATTATGGAAGTGAAGTAACAATGTAAAAATTTTATACATGATTGAATAATGTAAAGTCTAAACATATACACTTTTAGACATGGTATGTGAGACAATTATTATAAAATAGAACCATAATATATTTTATGTAAAATCATGTAAGAACCTTTCAAAACTATTTAATATATATGTATATATAGATAATGTAATATTTCAGGACAAATTAACATATAAATTCGGTAAAAACCCTTAAAATGAACTATTTAGTGCAAATACTGATCATACACTAGTGTAATACTCATCACTAGATCTTTCACCAAGACACCCAAGGTTTATCATGATATGTAAGTGGAGGTGAACAATACCATATAGCACATATCAAGGGTGTATATAACACACATTTCAATCTAATTGGGAAAACATATCGAACATCGCTCACTACCTTTGAAAATATGATAAAATACATTATATGTTCCATTTAAAACCCATAAAAACATTTAAAACAATGAAAGGAGACACTACTTCCATGTTATTTTATAAAGTAAAAAGAATCTTGAAAAATAGCCACACATGGTATAATTCATAGAAATCCTTGATCAAAACACAGTGGTAATTCATTATCATTTTTAATAAATCATTACATCAAATGAATTTGGATTTATTCAATAAAAACAATGGGTAGGATTTTAACAAACACTTTGTGTGCGTTATTTCCATGGTTGGATGTTCAATACATTTAAAATTAATAAAAAATCTGTTGGTGTTAATGAAAACTTAATATAAACACTTCTAAATACATAACTCTATTAGGTATAATTATAATAGAATTTATTTCAAATAAAAACATGGATTTAAATGATGCAAGCATTAATGGTTCCATATTTAAAGTTATGTGAATATAGGCACCTACCATAAGGGATTAAATAAGTGTGTGGAAGTCTAAATATGATATAAGGATGTAATAAAATCATTTAAAGGGACAATAAAAACCCAAAAGCTTAGAAAATGAAATTATAAATTTATTCTTGGAGGAAAATCAATGATGGATAATGAATAACAAGAGATAGTGAACAAAAAAATGCAAACAAAATATTATCAAACAAGAAATAAACAAGTGAGGAGGATGATAAAACAATATACCATAGATTTAATCATTTAACCATCAGTGAGAAATTACAGATATCACAAAATTTGGGATTCATTCGAGCCCTAGATTTGTTAGTTCTTTGATTCAATTGAGCCTTGGATTCGAGCCTTGTATTTTTTAGAGCCTTGATTTGAGCCTCGATTTGAGCATGAATTCAATGATAAGGAGAGATAATAATAGGTGGATTCCATGGAGAGATTCTAATATCAGAAATGCTTTGTGATTATTTAGGGTTCCTTAAATAGATCTGAAACATTTTTATGAACAATAAATTAAGAAGCACTAATAAAAGGCATATTTATTTTCACTTTTGTAGCGTTCATAAAGATAGAAATTTTTCAGCATTAAAAGAAAATTGGTTATTACAATTGTGAGATTAAAGGTCAAGAATCCCTGATGAGACTCCCTATTATTCTAAAAATAAGACAGTTGATATTAATTCTCTTTCTTTTTTCCCTAAACTAGTAAACCCACTAGATGGGGTGTCTAATACCATAACTAGATGACGTTCTTAGGATGATCAAAGGTGTGATCCTTACTAACCTTCATTGAAAGATGGATATGTGGAAGTTTCTTCTTCTAAACCTTATTCTCCCTCTTGAAATTTTTCTCACCTTTCCATAGTTTCACAACTAAAATCTAGGACAAAATATTGGGCTGATTATGGTGATGATTTGTTGGAACCTAATGGATTTTTCTTTAAGGATGACTTATCTAAAGGCATAGAAGAATCTCATGCTTATAAATATTAATAGGATAGTCAATATGACAAGTATTTAGAGGAATATGTTGCTATTAAACATAACTATTGGAAAAAGCAAGTGACTATATCTTCTAAAAACTGAAAAGTAAAGCTTACAATTGATGCTGCCACTTCTTGGAAGTTGAATCCAAAAATACTCCTACCCACTCTCATGTATATTGAATGTCTGTGACTAGGAAGATGCATGAAAAGATCTTAGATAGTCCTAGGTAGACATGTTTTTCCCCTACTTCCCAACTCGAGGATACCTCAGTTACGCCACTAGTTTCTATTGATCTTACAGCTTCTGCTACTTCTGATTCAATTTTAAGGAATGTGGAAGATAATTACAAAGTTGGGAACCACCAAGGAATATCAATAAGAATCCAAGGGATGCGATTTGTAGTGAAAATTTCATGTGGTATTAATGCAGTGGCCCATGATGAGTTCTAAAAATACTCATGGGAGGATTATGAGTGTTGATGTTAAAACCGTAAATTCAAATAAATTTGATACTGAAAGAACTGGTTTTGACTCATGTGGAAGGAAACATGTGAGAAGTTGTGGCATTAAAACCCCCTCTCTTCCAATTTTAAAGCCAACTTTTTGTTTGGGCTCATGATCTTTTGAGTGTCTAGAGATCAAGAGGGTTACTAATATTTAATCAATTACTTATGAAATTATTCATTTGAAGAAGGATAAACTCCACTCAAAGATCAGCACAAATAACTGATTCAGATTTCTAGAATCGTTCAGTAGTGAGGAGGATAGATATGGTTGTGGTCATATGACTGGAAGAGAATACATAGAGGCTTTCACGGATGGTGGACCATTGTATGATGATGAGGGTACATGGTTTCAGGTGAAAACATGGAGAAGGGGTCGACGTCCTCATGGTTGGGGTGGTCGCTCCCTAATCAGTATATAAGCACTCGATCGTGATAAACTTGATGTCTCATATTTTTTTTAATTTTCTTCTATTGTAGTTGTGGGAATTCTATGTTTGTAGTTCCGCCTCTTTGTACATTTTTCTTCCATTTTAATATAGGGCCATCAAGCCTCAACCTTTTATAAAAATATTCATTATTTTAATATATTTATTATAAATTTTTAATTATAAATATATTTATATCATTATATATATTTATAATATTATATATATATTTAATAAATATATATAAATATAAATATTGTAAATACTTTCATTATTTAAATTTATAATTATTTATTTACTCAAAAGGTTTAGAAGATAAGCGAGCCTACTCAAAAAAATTATTGGAAAATAAATCTGAAAATGGAGCGATGATGGATAGGGTCAAACAAAGAGACAAACCCTCATCTATAATGGAAAGATAAAAATGAAGGGAATAAAATGTCCCCATAATCATGATCAGAGATATCATCATCAGATTCCCACTCTGACTATGAATTCCTCTAGTTGAAGAGCACAAAATACTTCTCCTTGAGCTTTTGTTTCTCTATAGTGAGGTGACTCAAAGCCTGACTATGCTCTCATCATGCAACAATATCACGACCACATACTCAACCACAAAATTTTGGATGAAAACCCTATTTCCAAGATTTGGGTTGTTTACATGCATAATAGTGAGCACTCTCTTATTTCCCACCCCATGACCGAGATGCCTATAGAGTGGTATCCTCCTCAGTTGCCTCTTTCCCTCCGAGGGAAAAATAAAAAAAATGTGAACATTCAATGCGTCATCAGGAGGAGCCTATGAATGAGCTACCATGATAAAAAAATGAATAAAAAAATATATATATAATAAATAAATAAAAAATATATTAAATTTATTCATTATTTAAATAAAATTATTATAATTTTATAATTATTTTACTATATATAATTATTTATTTATGATTGTGTAAATAATTTTTTTAAATAGTATTTATTTATTTATAATTATAAATTCATAAATTCATAAATATAGTAAATAGGAATTTATAAATATGTTTGTTTATAAATATTCAAAAATACATTTATAAAATTTTTAGTTAATATATTCTTAAATGTATGCATGCTAAAATGAGTGAAATTGAATAATTAGAAATGAGTACACTTTAAAAATATTGAAAAAATAGATGAGTTTTATTAATTAAATATAAATTGTTAAAAAAATATGGATATATATTGAAATAAATATGAATATATATATATATTGAAAATATTAAAACATAGTAAATAAATAAATATAAATAAATAATTGGAAATGATTAGATTACCAAAATAATAAAGTTAAAAAAAATATAAAATACTTAAAATGAATCAATATCTAAATGTAATTATATTAAAAATATATAAATAAATTTACTGATTAAAATAATTATATATTAAATTCATAATATTATAATGAAATTATAAAATGAATACAAAAATTTGAATAAATTACATAAATATTAGGTGTATGTGTTTCTATATAAGATTTCATTAATTATGTAAATATTTGTGTGTGTGTGTTGTATATAAAAATGTATTTATTACGTATATGTATGTGAAATTAATGTAACACCAATTTTATGTATATATATTAAATTGAAAAATCAAATGATATTCAATTATGTCCATTACTCAATACAATTAGTTAGTATTTTTAATTGATATTAATTTTTATTTATAAATCATTCTTCACTAAATATATGACTTATTTAATGTAACGCATAATTTGAATTATATAAATCATATTTTAGGAAATATTATATACATTTATATATATAGATATATATAGATATATATATATATATATGAATGTATTTATATATTAAATGTATTAATGAATATTTATGTATAAGAAAAATTAAAATGAATAAGACATTAATATATTTTAAACTATTATATTTTATTCATTTTCAATATTTATATAAAATATATATAACTTATTACTATTTAAATTTAATATATATATATATATATATATATATTAAATATATTCATTTTTATTAATAATATTTTCATTAATAATTTTTGATAATTTTTTAATTTATTCCTTTTTAGTTTTTTAACTATTACATTTTATTTATTATTAATTTTTTTCCGTAATCATTAAAATTTATTCATTAATTTTTTTAATTATTATAATTTCATCATTTTATATGTCTATATTTAATATATACAATTTATTATTATTTATAAACTATATCTATGTATATTAATTTTATTTATTTTTATCAATAAATATTTTATTAATAAAATGTTTAATATTTTTCTTAATTTACTCATTTTTTATTTTTAGTTGTTTAATTATTTTATATTGCTAATTTTACATATTTGTGTATTTAAAAAACACTATATTTATTCATATTCATAATATATATATGTTTATTAAATTTATTCATTTTTATCAATAATTATTTAATTAGTAAAAATTTTAATACTTTTTTTTAATTTATTCATTTTTAAATTTTATTTGCTTAATTATCTCATTTTATATGGGACATTTATCAGTACTAAAAAAAGAGTTGATAAATGGTACCCTTTATAAGCACTAAAAATAAGAACTGATAAAGGTTAACCTTTTTCTGCGCTAAAACATTGTTGATAGTGTATCTTTTATCTGCGCTGAAAAAAAGTATTGATAAAAGGACTCATTTATCAACGTTTTTTTCCCGCAGTGATAAAGGTAAAAACTGTTAAATGCCTGTTTTGTAGTAATTATATCATAAGAGCATATTACAAATATTAAAATATAAGGAATCATAGTTTAAGATTAATAACGCATATTATAATTAAGGAATGCCAGTCAAACATTAATTGTTAATGTTCAAGGAATCTCCTATCAATAGTTATCATCAATTATAACATTTCATACAATGAAGTGTTGTGGAGAATGGATCATCAAATGTTACAACCATTATAATTACTTTTCATTTCTTCATACGATTCATAATATATGAGTAAATACATGGGTACTCTGGGAATGTTCCATAGAGCTATATAAGGAGGTAAAAACCATTGAGATGTGGTGATTTTGTGAATCTATTATTTGAGAATGCTTCATACTGACTGTCTCTCTCTCTCTCTTTGAAAGCTATATTCTCCTTCGCCTTCACTATAAGAAGGTACTAGCATGTTTTTCATGTTATAGAGAATCCCCTGAAGGGTTGGATGATTTTTTCAGTCTCTAGATACACAAAATATGGGAGATTCCTTTGGCTATTCCTAGTGATCTACATCAAGAATATGATTGATGATAGGGGAAATATCTATCTTCGGTGAAAGGTACTTATATTTTATTCTATATATAAATGGTTTTTATTTATTAAAACATGGTGATCTTTGGATTTGAGGTTTCTATTTTATTTTTTTGAGTTAAATAAGTGTCACACTATAAGAAAAATGGGTTTTGCGATGCTTTTTTAGTGGCAGTTGTTAAAACCATTGCTAAATGTTTTATTTATTTATTTATTTATTATTTTTTTGTGATGGGTTTCTAAAGTTGCCACTAATTTAGATTTTTTATCTTTAAAAAAACTAAAATTTATTTTTAGTGGTGGTTTATAAAAATCACCGCAAAATAATGGTGGTTTTTCTAAAACCGTCGCTAATTTAATGTCAAAAAATATTAAATTATAATTATTAAATTATGATTTATTGTTAATAAGTATTATTTATTATTTATACTCAATTATTTTTTTATTTATAATTTTAATTAATTATAACATGTTAATTATTAATTACATATAATTACTAGTTAATAATCATCCAAAACATAAATTTATTCTTGTATTAGTTGAAAATATCTATTAAATATCAAAAGAATATAAATTTTGATTCAGGTGTCTATTTTAGCTCAACAACCAGTAAATTTGAAGCTTATGAAGTGAATTACAGCCAAATTAGATAATATTTTGTAGTAATTAATAGAGTAAAATATCTTTAGTTTTAAAAAAAGATGAAAATCGAGGTTCAACTTAAAAGAGTCATAACTTTGGTTTGGGTGTCCATTTAGGCTCTACCACATTTTAAATTAAATCCTACAAATAGATCTATAAACCCATGATGGGGTAACCCTAGTTATGTTTTAAGGACCGAAAAAGGTTCATAAGACCTCTAAAATTTATTTTTTTTGTTCAGATATCATGCTTTTTGAACATTTGATGAGATTTTATCTTTGTTTAGGAGTGTCTTTATTTTCTTTTTAGGTCATATATGATTTTATTCCACTAATTTACATTCCTGTTGATTTGATGGAGTTGCAGTTGTTGTGGGTTTCCCTCTTTTAGCGATTTATTATACATTATATATATATATTTATTTACTTCTATACATTTATGTATATATATTTATAATTTACATATATTTAACATTATCTATTTAAAATTATAAATAATTATATCCACACAAGGATATTTATATATATTTTTGAATATTTTTCTATATTTATTTACATTTTTAAATATTTAAACGTATTTATATATGTATATATATATATATATATATTTTTACATATTATATGGCTATATATATAGATATAGATATTTACTTGTGTTTATATATATATTTATATATTTATATATCGTCATATGTGTGTGTGTGTTTATATATATTTATGTAACATAAATGTGTTTTTATATATATTTATGTAAATTTCGTTATATGTATATTTATTTTCATTTATTATTTATTATTTATTTTTTATTACTTATTACTTATTCATTTATTATATTTTCCATTTATTATTTATTCTTTTATTAGTTATTCATTTATTACTTATTTATTATTTATTTATTTATTATTTATTATTAATGTATTATCTATATATATATATATTATTTATTAGTTATTATTTAACTATTTTTATTCGCTACTTATTTATTATTTATCATATATTTATTAATAATTTTTTACTTCTTTTTTATTTAATATTAATTATTTTTTCATTATTAATTTATTATTTTTTAGTATTTATTTATTATTCGCTAATTATTTATATATTTCTTAAAAATTATTACTAATTAATTAACTATCTACTATTTATGTTTTATTTTTTATTTATTTTTTGCTTATTTATTATTTATTTATCATTAATTTATTATTTATTAATTATTATTTACTATTTATTATTTAATTAGAATTTACTATTATTTTTTTTTATAATTCATTTATCATTTACTTAATATTAATTAATTATTTATTATTTATTATCAATTATTTATTATCATTTATTTATTTATTTTTATGAATTTAATATTTATTTACTATTCATTAATTATGTATTTTTTATTTATTTAATATTTAATATTTATTTAGTATTTATTATTAATCATTTATTTATTATTTATTATTTATTATTTATTATTTATTACATATTATCTATTATCTATTTTTTATTTATTAATTATCTATTATTTATTGATTATTATTTATTATTATTTACAATAATTTATTATTATTTATAATGTAACATCATTTAATATCATTTATTATATATATTTATTATTATTTAGTGATTATTTATTTATTTATTATTTAATATTTAATTATTATTTATTTATTGTTTATTTAATATTTATTTAATATTTATTTGTTATTTATTACTTATTACTTATTTATTATTTATTATCATTTATTATTATTTATTATTCATTTATTTTTATTATTTATTGATAATTTATTTATTTAATATTTATTTAATATTTACTTAATATTTATTTATTATGTATTTATTATTTATTTATTATTTATTTAATATTTAATATTTGATATTAGTTATTGATTTATTATTTATTATTTAATAATCAATTAATATTTATTTATTATTTAGTTTTAAATTTTTATGTTTTATTTAATTAGTATAATTTATTATTTATCATTTATTCTTTATTATCATTTTTCACTTATTATCATTTATGATTATTTATTTGTTATTTATTATTATTTATTTATTTATTATTTATTTGATATTCCATTAATATTTATTTATTATTTATTATTTATTTCTGTGTATTATTTAATGGTTATTATTTTTTATAATTTATTATTTATCATTTATCATTTATTATCATTTATCATTTATTATTATTTATTATTATTTATTTATTAATTATTATTGTTTATGGTTTATTTATTTATTTATTTTTATTTAATATTTAATTATTATTTATTTAAAAAGTATTTCTTATATATTTAATAATTATTTATAATCTTTTTATTATATATCAGTTATCTATTATTTATAAATTTATTATTTATTTGTTACTTCCTTATTATATATTCATTATTTATTGTTATTTAATGTCATTATTTATTTTTTGTCTATATTTGTATAAGTATATTACATACTATTTACTTGAGAGATGACGAGGTTTCTAAAGTGGTAAAGTCTTTATAGTATATCCAAGAGGTAAGAGGTTTGAATCCCATATATGCCGGAATTACGAATGACATGTATAGAATATGCGTGCATAGTGGGATAAATAAATAAGTAATAATAAATAATAATAAATAAGTAAATAAATAAATAAATAAATAATAATTTAGTAATTACTTTAATAAATAATAATAAATAAATTTATTATGAAAAAACAAAAAAAAAACAAAAAAAATAGTCTTTAAACAAAACGTCGTGAAATAAAAAACCATCACACAAAAAGCACTGTGAAATGAATCTTGACATGCAAATACGCGACCCTTTCAGAAAGCATTATGGGTCATTTAGCGTTGGTTTAAACCACTAGGAAACACTATTTTTTTGTAGTGTTATTTGATCCTTAGAAACTCATCATTAATTATATAGATAAACCGAAAGAAAACATGAAGAGATGTATTGAAATAAATAACATAAAATATGAAAACTCATACATTGTGATTACACATAGAAAATGTGAAAGACATATGGTACTAAATGTGTTGGTAAATAAAAACATAAAAAAATGATGAGATGTATAAAAAAAATACAGTACTATGAAATCAAACATTAAAAGCCGCTAATGGGTTTTATCAGATGATAGCAAGCCGCCTTTGGTAGTCATGGTTAGCCCAACACTAAAGGCCATTAGCGATTTCCAAGGGTGGTCCATATAGGCCCTTCCCCGACGACCATAGCAGTGGTCACTGGGAGGACCATTAGAGGTCACTAATGCTCTTCGAATTTTTAAGACATTAACAACAGTCGTTGGTGGTCATTAACCTGGAGATTTTTTTTAAAAAAAATTATAGTTTTGACAACACCAAATTACCAAAACAAAAAACCAGCCAGCAGAAATAAAAAAATAGCATATAATGACTATTAAAAGTAAAGATCCAAGTTTACCATATACCAATCAATCCATTCATCATATTCATGTGAAATTGATTCCAATAAATCACATATGGTTTGAGAATTGTTCTCATATCTTTTCACATCAATCTGAATCCATTTACTCATTTTGACCCCCTTCATGGGTGATATGTCATTTTAATAACACTAGACAACATTGCCCATCATTTTTCAACATATCGGGTGACATGAGCATCTAATGAATGTGGTGTTGATTCCTATATATCAAAAAATAACTCGATGATCATTTTCCCATGATTTTATGTCAATTCAAGTTCGTTTTCTTGGCATTGACATATTTTATATGATTTATCACTTAACTCCAAATCCGAGGGACAAATGCCACTTTTGAATATGCTGAGAATTTCAGGTATCTGATCCACGTGAAGATGATTCATGTAGTTTTAAAATGAATTAAATATATTTTTTCTAATATTTCTTGTCAATAAGAGCACATTTTATTGGTTTTGACCACTACACACATGAATTACCCATTATTATAAAAATGATAATAAATGTGAAAATAAATATTTCATTGTACCGACCAATCTAGATTTCGAAAGGATGAAATATTGATTCTAATAGATCACATTGATTCAGGGAATGTTATAATAGCTTCACACGCCAAAGAGAAGTCATTTTCTGGGTTTTAACCCACAAATTGGAGATATGTCATTTTAATAACATAAGACAATGGTACCTACGATTATCTATAATATTAGGCGACACCAGCATCCGATGGATGCGGCATTGATTCCATCAGATCAAAAATTTCTCGGTAATCATTGTCCAATGATTTCATGTAAATCCAAGAGTATTTTCTTAGTACTCACCCCTTCAACATGATTTTTCACTTAACTCCAAATCTGAGAGACAAACATCACTTTTGATCACACTAATCAATTCAGGTATCCACTCAACATGTCGATGCTTCCTATAGATTTTAAATGAATTAAATATTGTTGTCCAAAAATTTCATGTGTTTAGTTAGTTTTCACCCCGACACACATGATTTACTAATTATTACAAAAATGGTAATAAATGTGAAAATGAAAATTTAAATGTACTGACCTATCCGGGCATCGATTTGACACATGGTTGATTCTAATAGATCACATGTGATTCGAAGAATTTCTCCTAGCATGACACATAAATCAGAAGTTGTTTGCTTATTTTTTTACTCCCTAGAGGTAGAATTTCAATTTAATAACACAAGAAAGTGTTAACCATCACTTTCCATCATAGCATGCGACACGAGCATCCAATGTATACACTATTGATTCTTACAGATAAAAAATGGATCGATGATCATTATCCTATGATTTCATGTCAATCAAAGTGTTTTTTCTTGGTATATTGACTCATTTTATGTGATTTTCCACTTAACTCCAAATCCTAGGTATGACTATAATTTTTTATCATAACGTGCAATTATGGTATGCCATCCATGTACCGATGATTCCTAAAACACATGGATGAACCCATATGGTCCTCCTACTGAAGAAACCCATTCCTTTTTCAATAATTGTAATCTCTTCCATGAACATTTTTTCTAATATTTAAATTAGTAGTTGAATCCCACTACTTATAGTGGAGGTAGTAGGCTCAACGACTATGCCATGCCAAACCGACAATATGTAGGTGAGCACCTGTGTGGGTTAGAACTGGTGTGTCTGAAGGGAAGGCACATATCACAAGTAGGGTGAAAATTACCTATCATAATTGGGAGGTAACTAGGGGAATTTTTAAAAGGTTACGTTATGCATAATGTCTTATGAAGGAGAGGAAGATCACTATTTTTTTAGTGTGGTATTATATAAAATCACGTATTGTTTATTTTTAAAATACCTATACTCTAAAAAAATAAAATGTTGTTATTCTCTTTACCTTTAACCATCTGTCTATTTTGTATGAACAAGCTCAATTTCAGTACTCTCATTCAAACCCATAATAATCGAAGAACTCATTCCCAAATTATAGGCAGTTGAAGATCAAGGGTTCATAAATGCATGAGGTTTGAAAAAAAATGCATGATATTTTGTTTAGAAAGAAACTCTCCACACTAAAATGGTAGGATAAAGAAAAATGATCAACCAATTGGAACTATGAAATAATAATGAACATGCTGATATTGATTTATTGATGATTGACGAAGCCTGGTGTTTCTACAATAGAGATAATGTGCAAGCCACTCCATAGCACATGGTGTTTTGAGTTGGAGAATTCCCGAAGTGAAATAGTGAAAACCAATATTGTCATTGTGAAAATAATGGCTTAGCTTGAGAAAAAGGGAATAAAAAAGGAAAATTAAAATAGAGATAAGGTGTGGACCACACTATAGTATAAGGTGTTTCACTATGAGAGAATTATTATGTGAAATGTGTTGAAATAGTGGGTGCCCTAGACCCAACTATGTTGTACTTTTGATTACCACATCATGTGCATAGTTAGTTATACATGATGTTATCTTACTATTATTGTGTAATCTTTTCAATTTACACTATTTAAATGGTAATGTCTAAAGATTAATATTCATATCGGGAGGTTATAGAATATATCCGACTATAATGAGAACCTCGAGATACTATGAAATTAGACTTAAATATATGTTTTATGGTCTAGATACATCTTACCGATAGGACACAAAATATGTATGACTATCTGGAGTTGGGGGATCATAAAAATTGAGACTTCTTCTCATGAAGTTCGCACATGGTGATCTCTCGTAGTAAGATCGTGAGGATAGACCCGCTAATAGGAACACGACATGTTTTGAGTATCATTGGTCATTCCTATCTATGGACATGTGTATTGATCTACTGACTTGATACCATTACCAATGTGTATCATTTGATTGTGTACTTTGATGCAAGGAAAAAACCATGGTATTGAAATTATTGTGAGGTAGCTTGTGTTGGGTGTATCAATGGTGGTATGACATTAGTTGAATTTTCATGAAAGGATTCGTTGATGCCATGTTTTCTGAAGTTGCATATCTTAGGCATGGTTGGTCAGGATGGTGATACCTTCATAAGTGTTTGGGAAAAGTAGTTGAAATGAAAATCCATTCAGTAAGATCAAAAAATAATAATGAAATAAAAGGATGATTACACAAGTGTGCATCCTACTTTATGAGATATTTAATGAACAAGAGATTATAGTACAGAGTTGGTGTTCATAGGTTGGTTGTCGTTGCTATGACAATCCTTATCTTTTCAGGAGCCTCCATGGGTTTCTAGAATCTTCCCTTGGTCTGTGTATTTATTCACTACTATTGAGATAAGGGCCTAGAGGTTCACACAGAATAGTGCAATCAAGAATCTTCCATATTCAGTTGAATAGTAAATGGAAATGGTGGGCCCCACCATAGGGTCCGAGTGTTGTCTAAAGTATCGATCACCAAAAGAATTAAATAAATTCATTAATATTCAAGTTATGAATATTTGAGATTGAATTTATTTAATATATTTACATGTTTAGAAAATATAAGATAATATTAATAGAATAAATATTATTTTAATATTCAAAGTTCTTTTAATATTAAGCGGGATTGAGAGTAGAGTTAAATGAATCAGTTTTTATCACGTAATATATTATATATATCTTAAAAGTATGTAATAAAATAGTAAGTAATATTGATGTAGTTTAGTTCATCAAAATTATTTATTTTAGTGGATGTTAAAATATACGGGGGATGAGGAACCCAACCAGGTATTGACCAACTCCACTATAAATGCATGGGAGGCTCTCTCTTCTTGGTACTATTAATTTATTTCATGGAATGAAATCTAGAGAATCTCTCTCCTCCCTCTCTCTAGAGAGAGAAGTTCTTGATCCAAGAGTTCGGATCAAGATCTCCCTCATGCATCGAAGGCATCTCTAAGTGGTGATCGTCGGGATGCCGAAAGCATCATCAGATCACCGTGATAGCTCCCAAAATTCGACGATCGACGTTCCAGCGGATTTTCAAAGCTCTTGTGGACGATCTAGAGGGATCCTGCTATGGATTCTTTAAGCTACTATCACCAGTGACGAGTTGAATTCAACCATGACTTCATATTTGAAACTGTTATGTTTTCAATTTTTTTGTGCACTTTACAATTTATGCGAGATCCTTAGGCCTTACCGGGGATCAGATCATCAGTGTCGATAAGTTTCGTTGACCCTTTAATGAAAAATTTTAAAATCACTAGCCCACCAACATCAACTATGGGCCCCAGAACCTTTCAGTGGTATTATAGAGATCACAAAGATTTTTTGAGCCAAATTAAATTAATTTTCATAAAATTAAGTAGAGGTTTCAAAGGCAGTCCCAATGATTCAAATTGCACGACGATCTGATGTTGAATGGACGAATTATAGTCATTTTATATTTTTCGGAACAGATCCATGTTTGCAATTTGTGTTTGAGTTATTAAAATTTTATGCCTTTTTAAAATTTTCAAAAAAGAAGATATGCGAAAATTATAATTTATCAATTTTATAATTTTCATAATAAAAATTATATTGTTAAAATAATATTTATTTTATTATTATAATGGTAACACAATAATGGATTATTAATTTATTATAATAATTTAGTAATTGTTAAATTAAAAGGCTATTAACTAGCCTTTATAAATTATGGATGTGGAAGTTTTTTTAAAGGGGATGGAAGACCTTGACTTGTAAAAAAAGGGAAAATGGGAGGAGGCTTCTATTTAAAAATAAAGGAGAAGTCATTTTATTTTAAAATAGGGGAGGAAGACTTCAAAAGATGTCTTAATTTTTTTAAAAAAAATAACAAGTGGAAATGGGGGGGCACATGAAGCAATAAAAAAACATCAAAAAAGAAAAAAGAAAAAAGAAAGGGGTTTTGGGGTTCGGTGGACCCCTCCTGTTGTCTTCCTCAGGACGCCACACCAGGCGCAGCGCACCAGGAGACCGTTTCACTCTTTACCGAAAGCCCCCACCATCTTAGCCACACCGCCCGCCCGCACCCTCAGCCACTGTCCAGCCTCACCAGGCTACTGGGGCTCTGCCTCTAGCCACCTCCTCCTCCAATGTTTCACCGCAGTGCCCTCAACAGGCTGGAACCGACTTCTCCTCCGTGCCAGACACCTCCTGGCCACCGCATACAGATCTCGGATGCCCTGTTCCCTTTTTCAGATCCCTGTGGTAGATGCTGCCTACAGCCAGTCCCGACCACCTCGGGCTGGAACCATCCCACCCCTGGCCTCACTCCCATGTTGGACCACTCCCCGTGGCAGCTGCTGCAAGACACCGTGTCTACGAGCTCCCTGCTGCACCAGCAGCACCTACCCCATGTGCTCTGGTACCCCGCATTGCACCTCCTAGATGTCATGCTACTTTCACACCTAGCCAGTCCTTAGATTCACCACCGCTAGCAGCATCTCACCAGCCGGTCTCCACCTCAGCGCGACCCTATGAAACCATAGCCCTGTTTCAGTATGGATGTCATAACATTGCAAGGCAACTCACCCAAAATGCATATCGAGGGCCTCGGGTGGGACTAACTAACCCAGAATGGGTTTATATGAACCTTCTGGGCCTAGAATACCAAGTACATGATTGACCTGACCTGTTACGGTTGTGTGCAGGTTCGACGCAACCCGCAATGGGTCAAAGGGGTGTTTCAGGACCCAATTTAATTTCAATTAATATTATTAATTAATTTAATTACATAATTAAATTAAATTAATTAATGTATTAATTGTGGTTGATATAAATAAATTTTAATACCCGAATAAAATTAATTAAATTCAGTTGTTAAGTTGAATTAAATTAATTAATTTAATTTTAATTTTTAAATTAAATTAATTAGTGGACCGATGAATAATTAAATTATTTTAATTTATTAATTCATTTAATTTAATTATTTAACCCTCGTACTTATTTAATGCATTTTAATTTTATCGTGCACTATTTTCCTGTCTGCTGGTCTTGAGCACCGACCCGTGCATGTTGCATTTATTTAATTATTTATTTAACTGCATGATATGATTTTAATTAATAAAAAAAATATTATGTGCATCATCTTTATTTTCGGTTAAAATTTATATGGAACTACATGTCCAATTCACTTGATGTACATTTATATCCCTTGTTCTCCTCTCCTGCGCACGAGTATCTTTGTACTTCAGATGAAGACGATGCAAGATGACATACGGATCCCGCCAATATGTGGCGATACTCCAAGACATGACACTAATATCACCATGATGAGGTGATATTTTATAAGAGAAGCGAATATACAATATAGGGGCAAGCTATATTTTGAATCAAGCTTCGACTCAGGTATAACTCCCTTATGTCGTTTAGATGCTCAAGACCAATCGGGTAGTAGTTTACCTTAATGAATTTATTTATTATCTTATGAATTTATAAACAGTGGGAGAAATACAGAAAATAATAGATAATAAAATCCATAAAGAATCAGAGTATTTTTTTTATTAAATTTTGTTTGTGAGCACAACAACATAGATTAACAAGTTTAATAGAAATGGATTACATTCATCGAGAGAAAAACACAAAACCCTCAAAGAAATATTAAGTCACCACAACCATCTATCATTCATGTTTGAAAAAAATCGTGTGTTTGGGGTGCTAATCATGCCATAGATTAGGATGTCTCTTACTACTAGGGAGTTCATATTAGGGTGATGGGTTGACTTAACTAAAATTGTATCAAAGAAATAGCCCTAGCTAGCCTATTCTAATTTTAGAGGCAAGCAATGATTAAATTAAGTTTAGATTTTTAAAAGCTGAGACTTCACTAAATAGTTCAAGGAACCATGAGTTAATGCGGTTGACCATCCAAATTCCTACCTTGGACCCTTCGAGTAGTGGAATAACCATATGTTATATAGTGTGAGAGATTTTCAGGGATCCTTTCTACTAGACTAATCGAACAATAGAGTATTATGATTCTAGTACAGAGGGTTCCTAGAATACCAAAAAAAATTGGGAGACATTTTGTGATTAAATTAATCAGTAATGTTACATTTGGTAATCAACATAAAAGGTAATAATCTTATAAAGTTTAATTTATAAAAATGAAAAGAAATACCACAATGAAAATGAGATAAATATTAGACCGAGTTAATGTCCAAACAAGAACAAAATTCCAAGTGTAGTATAGGCACTTGCGCACATTACTACTATAATAGAAATTCAAGGTACTTGTGTCCCAACCTATTAAGCCACGTCTAGAAGTGAGGGTGTAAAATTTCTTACAGGAGACTCATGAATCAAGCATATGATGGTTCTGTCATAATGATATCATCAAAGTTTGATGTTAGTTGTGGTCGCTACATCATGAAATAGATGATGTTACATATAGTCTCATCTCCCAGAAGTTTTCAAGGAGAAGGCTAAGAAAGATTTTAATGTGATAATTATACTCACTTTTTGTAAAGTGAAATAATGTTCATAATATTTCATGGAATCCCATTCCTATAGCTTTTACACCCAATTACTCTAGTTTTTTTTGCGGATACAAACGAATGATATAAAGTATTCTCTTAATTACCTTTAAGGTAATATTTTCCAAGTAATAAGAATATTAATGATAACAACATATTTTGTTCTTATAGAGAATATATTGAAAGACATGGTGAAAAAGCATATGGCATATTACGCCAAATCCACCTTCGAAATTTCCTTCAAAGAAAAGTGGTTGGTTATTTAATAGGAGGTTATTTTCATCACATATTAGAAATAATTTTTTGGAAGTTTAAAAATGCAGAACTGAATTATAAGAAGCAAGTACCTGCTTATTGTTCAGATATATTCATAATTAAAAATTATTGTCTCTAAAAAACTTCTTTAGTATTAAATACAATATTACAATAACACATGTGTATTTTAATACAATAACCAGTTAATTATAGGAATGTTATAATAAGTAAAATGTCTTCTTCGAGTAGCTGAGAAAGGGTGATTCCTAAGTCAGCGGTGAGAAACACATAACTTCTAATTTACGAGTGATTGATTTAAATTGAAAAAGTTGTCGAGTATAAACAAAACATTTATCTCACATTCCCTTTTGGTCATGATGAGACATTATTCCATGTTTTAGAATGAATGTTGTTTATGGAGTATCATACTCAAAAAATAGTTCATATATACTGCAATCAAAGGAAATACACAATGAATATAAAATGTAAGACTAAACCAGTAGTGTAAAGATGATTCTTTGTAAAGTAAAACTAAAATTAGACATCAATATTATACCCATTATGGTATTTAGGTTCAGAAAAACTAAACACCTTTTGTATTATTGACATATTTAGTTTGGATTAATAAACCATTACAAATAAAGGCATGGCCCAAAGCTTTAGGGGTTAGTTCAACAAGATAATGTGAAAAACTCCCAAGGAAAGCTAGAGACTTATTAAGATTCCTTTATGTTATTAAGGAATGTACTTGGGAAGTATATGTTTGGTCAGAAGATATGAGTTTCTTCAGATCGGCATGCTAAAGAATATATTGACCAAACATTCATCAGTCATGATAATGTAGCATGGAGTAATGACTAAATGCATGTTACCTTGTCTACATCACGATATCAATGTTTATAAGGAGGATCGATGAGGAGTCTTACATATTAACATTGATCAACAAAATATAGTGTGAAGAAATTCCTAAACGCACATTTTATACATCAAAGTTATGATGTAAGTTGTATCAGTGTTACAGCCTACATAAACTTCTATTATATTTCAAGTTGTGTTTTGAAAATAGCGGTGTAAACCCATAACCAATATGCCAACCAAAATGATAAATTGATATCATACGATTCATAGTATGTTGAAAATACATTATTTCATAGATGTTTGTTACATATTCAAATCATTTGTTAAGATTTAGACAAACATGCATCAAGCTAAACACATGGTGCATCTAGGTAATTATCTTAACAGTTGCGTAGGATATTAAATAATTCCCCGAGATAGAAAAGATATAGTCAAGTATTAGACTACATTTCTATATAAGGGTATACATCTCTGTTAGAGATAATGGGAGATGAATTTACTTATACTTATTCAATGCTTGAGATGAACAAGTGGTTGGAATAGGAATAAGTTTTACATGTTCATGTGGAAGAGGCATGTTCCAGTGACACATACTACGTAGGAAGAATGAAACCAGGGTGACAGTTTTACATTAATCATGACTGGTGATAAATTATTAATTAAGAATAATATATCCTACAAGTAATAAGTATATGTAAATTATCTAATATTTACAAGATCAATTAAAATTCAATAATGGATTCCATGTATCTAATTTAAAAGGGGCTTATAAATTGAATACTATGGTAGGTATTCAAATTAGATGATACATGGATGGTACAAGCCTGGTACCAATAAGGCCAGATTGGTTATACCAAGTCGGTATACCTAAATCTATTAGAATTTTAATATTCATAGCTAAACTTATAAGATCATTCTATTGTTCATTGGATGTCAAGATCATATTTCGTGGAAGGCGTCTATAGGATTCAACGAGAAAGGGATGATGAAACCATCGAATGCCAATGAAGGTTCCAAGTTACTGAAATCTAGTTCTGGATTATAGTAAGCAACAAGATCTTAGAGAATTCATTTCAAATGAATCTTTTCCTTGTTTCTACCAAAGTTTAGTGGGTGTGCCAATGTTTTCCAAGATAAATATGTTCGAAAACATATGGAAAACAAAACTTGATCTTACAGTTAGCTAAGATCATATTTCTTGCTTCAAAATCATATAGACACAGAGGTCTATCAACAATTTATTTTTCCAAAGATGAGGTACTGGATCTCTCTTCGGACCACCATTTTTTTCTTGTAGGTCACTCTTTCAAAAATCTCCCTTCTATGTCCTTTTTACGAAAAACCCATGAGATTATTGGCTTTACAAACTTTCACATTGGGCTTCTGAATTATTTGCATTTCGTGTTTCTCGTTACCTCGGATTACAATTATTATAGATTTTCGATTCGAGACTCCTGGTCCTTTGGGGGTACACTATAAAGGTATTTAAGTGGTATCCAGATTTTGAAATTGGGTCAGATCCTCCTATTGTTCCTATCTGGATCGGGTTCCCAGGATTACCCCTACATTTGTTCAAACAGCGTGCTCTTAAGGCAACTTCTAGTCTTTTTGGAACTCTGATTAGATTATACTTTGCTACCTTAAATATTTCTTGAACCTCAGTAGCAAGGATTTCCACTGAGGTTGACATATCCCGTGATTTTCCATCCCGATTCTGGCTCAAAATGGTGAGAAAGGCTTTATTCAAGAAGTGGTTTTTAAAATGTACCTCCCTACTGTAAGTTCTGTTACAAAATTGGTCATTTGATAGTGGAATATGAGTCTCACATATTGGAACCCACTCAACCTTGTGGAAAACCAGTTTGGGTGGAAAAATATGGTTCAAAAAAGATATCTGATGCTCTTAAAACTGGGCCTGTTGGTGGAACCTTGACAATAACCACGGATGTCCCCGAGACTTCTAATGAGATATCAAAACCTAGGGACATTTTTCTTCCTAGGAGGGATCAAGAAAATATTTCTATGGAAAAAGGTGATCATCTTACCAAAGAGACTTCACCCATAGTGGCGGTTTCTAGTTTTCCTCACAGCCCCTCCCCTCCTCTTGAGGTAGTGTCGAATGTGAAAACGAATGATGATACTCAAGAGGATGCTGATAAAGAGGGGGGAAATTCTTCTAAAATTAATGATTCAACAAATGAAGAGGAAGAAAAATCTACTCACATTGAGGAAGATTATCTGAGAACCATGGCTAGGAAAGGTAAAAAGCCAATTGTGGATGCTAATGGGTTCATTACCCCCAATCCCAAAAAATGAGGAAATGTAGGGATTATTCCCAAGTTGAAAGAACTATTGTTACTAGATCCTTGGACGTCTTAAGAAGGGAAGTTTCTATTTATCCTCTTAGAAGGGAAACTAATGAATCTACTCAAGTAAAACCTCTCAGTGGGATGTCACTTGATGTGATTTCATCCCCTGACATATCTCAACATGTTGAGGTCCCACAACAGCATTTTGGGGTAGAAAAGTAGGATGTACCTTGCTTCCAAAACCCTTAATCTTCAGAGAAGCTCCGAGATGAAATCTTATATAAATCTTTTCAAAATGGGGAGATCTCAAAGAACACATACTTTACCGTCAAGCAGAATATCTTCAATGAAAAATTGAAGATGATGTTTCAAAAAACTCCTTAATTAATCTTTGAGGTTTTTTTGGCCTCTACATTGCAGGCTTTAGTATTCTCTGATTACTGCAGATACTCTTGTTTATACTAGTGCTTGCGGATTTTGACTGTATTATTGATTGGTCTGTCATGATTAGTTGATGGATTTTGCTTCTGTTTCAGAGTTTTCCACGATGTCTTTTTTTTGTTAATATCTTTGTTTCTATACTAATGTTTTCACCATGTTTATGTGGTTTGATGAACTATTTTTCCTCTATCTAAAGGTCTCCAATGTCTTCAGTCACATGGTGTTGACTTATTAGACTTCCAGCTTGTTCTTGTCTGGACTCTGGTTGATTTTGAAGACTTATTCTTCCTTTTTAAAGTGATAGATTCAAGTATACTGATTCTTTGGTTTGACCATCAAGTATCTTTTCTGTTTGATAGCTATGGAAAGGAAGCAATGGGAAAATTTGTGTATTTCTTGCTCTATTTGGAACTTTTTGATATGGAATGGACTACTTATTGGAGGATCCAGACTTTTGATTACTCTATTTGTTGGATTTTCTATGTTATTATCTGTTTTTTCTGACTATAGGGGTGGAGGGATCAGACGGTTCTATTTTTTTCCAATAGGGAAACTCTTTGAATTTTGGATGAACTGCATATTGCAAGATCCAGCTTTGGAGATACATTTGACTGTTTTAACACAAAGATATATGCATAGGTTGTAAGAAATATGCGAACAGAAATCTATGAAAGTGGAGCAGCATTGGGGGAGAGCCTCAAAATCCTTGAAGTTGACATCGGATGTGCTGCTGCCTATGATGTTGGGCAAGGACAAAGTCTTGTGGACATTACCTCATGATGACTCTACATGAGGACCTGGGGCTTTCACAGTTGTTCTATTATTTTGGCATGAGGTGAATCATGTTCCTTGATATATCTCATGTTCCTCTTTTAACCTTTTGGTTGGTGTGAACTCTTTTCACCTGGAGCTTGTATAGTAACCCTTTTGATTTAATAAATTTCTTCGGGGCATGAATTGGGTGACCAATTCATACCTCTGTTTGTTTAAAAAAAAATTTACATAAAGTGACATTGTATTGAAAAATACAAGTTGTAATCATTCAAGTTCATAATTATTGTCAATGTCACATGTTTTAATCTCTCTATATTAAAATGTTTGAAATGTGGGAAGAGATTAAAGTTGTGAGTTGAGTTCCATACACTCCAGTGACAGATCAATCACATATGCCATAATATGTACAAGAATTGATACTGTCAGCATATACTTTATAATAGGAAGATATCAATTATATCCAAGAGAATTGCAAGTGATGCAGTCAGAACTATCATCTTGTACTTCAAAAAGAACAAATTATATGTTAATGGTATATGGATAAGAAGGTATACTAGTTTAATGGGACCGAAACTAGTAATACTTAGATCAACTTGATCTAGTACTATTTTTAAGCTAAGGTGATGATAAATTCAAGCTCATAAAACCTAGTGGAAGCAATACATATAAATACATAGTACATTGTAGCTTGAAAGGTAGTTACGAAGCAGTTTTCAAATGAAACGATTTGTTCCAGATTTGGGAATATCATACAGTGAGAAAAGTATTATCATAATGCAAATTATGATATTATTACTATCCATGTTGTCAAGTTATGAAAATGGAAAAAAGTGATATACTCGAGGATTCATTATCTTCAGAAGTTTTACTCAAGGAGATGAGGTTCCATATCATAGATATGATGTGCGGTGAAAACGTGGCAGGACTAGCAGTTAAATCCATAACTCAGCAGAAGCAAGATTTTTATCATGTGAGTAGTTAAAGAGTTTGGTTAGCAAGTTGGCTCTAGGGAAAGTGGGAGCGTTGAAATAGTGGGTGCCCTAAACCAAACTATGAAGTACTTTTGATTACCATATCATTTGCATAGTTAGTTATACATGATGTTATCTTACTATTATAGTGTATAACTTTATGTGTCCACTATTGAAATGATAATTTACAAAGATTAATTGTTGTATCGAGAGCATATAACATATCCTAGGCTATAAGAATAATCTTGATATACTATGAAATTAATCTTAAATATATGTTCTATCGTCTAGATACATCTTACGGACATGAAAAAGTAAATGTTTAACTACCAGGTGCTGGGGGATCATAAGCATTGATACTTCTTCTCATGAAGTTCTCACATGGTGATTTGTAGTATTGAGATCATGAGGACAAACCCTCCAATAGTAACACCACATGTTTTGGGTGTCATTGGTCATTCCTGTCTACAGACATGTGTATTGGTCTCCTGATTTGAGACCATTACCAATGCGTATCATTTGACTGTGTACTTTGATGCAAAGAAAAAACCATGGTATTGAAATCGTGGCAATGTGGATTGTTTTGGGTGTGTCGTTGGTGGTATGAAGTTGGTTGAATGGTCAAGAAAATATTTGTTGCTTACATGTTTAGGAAGTTATATATCTCAATCCTGGTTGGTTATGATGGTGCTCCATTCACAAGTCTTTGGCCAAAGTAGTCGAAAGGAAAATCCATCTAGTAAGATCAATAAATAATAAATAAAGAAAAGGATGATGACACAAGTGTGAATCCTTATTTATGAGATATTTTATGACAAAGATATTATAGTACACAATCACTGTTCATAGGTTGATTTTCATTGCTATGACAATCCTTATCTCTTTAGGGGCCTTGATGGGTTGCTATAATCCACTATTAGTTTGTGGATTAAGTCACTACTATTGAGATAAGGACCTAGAGGGTCACATACAATAGCACAATAAAGAATCCAACCTATTCAGTTGAATTGGTATGTGGACTTGGTAGGCCCCACCACATGGTCTGTGTGCTGTCAAAGTATCGACCAACAAAACAATTAAATAAATTCATTTATATTCAAGTTATGAATATTTGGGATTAAATTTATTTAATGTATTTACAAGTTTAGTAAATACAATACAATATTAATCGAATGAATATTATTTTAATATTTAAGGTTTGTTTAATATTAAGTGGGATTACGAGTCTAGTTAAATTACTCGGTTTTTATCATGTAATATATTTATATATATTTTAAAATTATATGATAAAAAAATAAATAATATTGATGCAATTTATTTCATCAAAATTATTTATTTTGGTGGACATTGAAATAAACAGGGGTTGGGAACCCAACTGGGTATTTACCAACTTCACTAAAAGTACAAGAGCGGTTCTCTCTCCATGGAACTATTCATTCATTTATTCCATGGAATGAAATCTAGATCATATCTCTCCTCCCAATCTCTAGAGAGATAAGCTCTTTATCCAAAAATTTGGATCAAGATCTTCCTCAAGCATCAAAGGCATCTCAATGCTATGATCATTAGGACATCTAAAGCATTTTCAGATCGCAGCGCTAGCACCCAGAATTCGACGATAGATTTTCCAATGGATTTTTGAAGCACATGTGGATAATCTAGAGGGATACTTCTATGGATTCTTCAAGAAGTGATCGTCGATGATGAGTAGCAATCAACCGTGACTTTAGATTTGAAACAATTATTTTTTCAATTTATTTTTGTGCTATTTAAAATTTCTGTGAGATCATTGGGCCTTACCTAGTCTTGGATCATCGACGTCAACAAGTTCTTATGACCATTTGATGAAAAATTTTAAAATCCCCATCCCACAGGATTCTGCTACGGGCCCTGGAAGCTTTCAAAATAAGGATCCCAAAATCGAGTGTTTTGAAGGATGAATGATCTTTGAAGATGGGGTTGAATACATGTAGTATTTGGATGAATTGGAAATCTAAAAATAGGTTGTAAGTGTGTTATATTCCATGGATCTTTGCACTTTGACTTTGTAATTTACCTGTGTGAAATGGGTATCCCACTATAGGTGTTTTGGAAGTCTTGTTATACCCATGTAAGGTGGGTCAATGGAAGATATTGTGGATGCACTACGCCTTTGTGATGAATGGGGGCTATTTTTTTGGGCGTTTTGTGCACCAAGAAATCTGGATATTGTTCAAAATGTGTAATTAAATGTGAAGGAATCCATTTTTAAGGGAATTTACACCAGGTAGAAATTATATTCCATAGAAACTAGAGATACATGTTGTGGTATCTAAAACATGGAGCTCAAAATGGGTGTTTTGTTAAGTTATTATATCTTGGGGTTTGAATATATAGAAGTTTCATCTATGTCTGAGAATTTGGTGCTCATTCAGAGGATTAGAATTAATGGGTCAAAGATAAAGAACCCAAATGAAATCCAATGATTATTATTTTCTTAATAATGATATGAATGTTAAATTTAAAATAAAAATAGGTTATATATATTAGATTTGAATTTAAAATTCTGGAATTCAGATTATATTATGAACCTTTTGAACACAATGAAGAATATAGAGAGACATGAAGACACTATATATAAGATTATCTATATAGAAGGAAATATAGACAAGGGTATGAAAAGGAAAAGAACAATTTTTAGTACCAATAGAATAACTTTCCAAATACTATTAATAATAGTGGAATTAGATTGTGATTACATGAAAAATACAAATGTAAATATTGATTTCCTTCATGGAGATTTATCAGAAGTAATTTACATGACAAAATAAATGGGTGTGATGGAATAACATAAGTAGAAAATATTTTGTTAACAGAATAAATATCTACATGGACTAATAAAATTATAAAGATAATGGAATTTAATGTTTGATTTTTTTATTCTAGGGGAATAATTTTGAAGGTGAAATGTAGACCATTGGTACTACTGAATGTTGTGGAAGGATATAAAACTCATCATACATCTCCTATATATGTGAAAATATTTTTTCTAGGGTTCATAGGTTTCATGGTTCTAGCGTCATTACATCTCATCCATATGGTCTAGCAACCTATAACAAAATCATTATTCTTAGAGTACCTAGTGTTGGAAGAAAAATCATCTTCATCGAACCATTATCATTGAAAAAACACTTACACTTTACATATGATCTACTATGAGTTTCCAAAATGGTTGAAAACAAGTTTTAGAATATTCTCTTGATTTTAGAGATGATTTCATTGTGTAATGGAATTTTTCTAACTACTAATTTTTCATATGCTCCACATGGGACACACAGTTGAAATTTAGAGCTCAAAAATCACTTATTGACTATTTTCATAAGTTTTATCATTAGTATAAATGTATTTAGTATGTTTTGAATATGTATTTAGTACAATATAATTTTAATTAAAATGTACATGTGATTTTTGACTTTACTAAAAATAAAAAATAAAATAAAATTATACTATCAATTTGAACGAGAAACCTGAAAGTTAAAACAAAACACAACTCTTGAATTTGATGTTTCATGAGGGGTCATGGATGGTACTTCCTTGCGATGCGGTGGGGGCCTAAAAAATAAAAATTAAGAAGATGATAATAATTAATGTAATAAAAATAAATGAATAAATTCAGTATAAACCTACATCATAGTTTACCATACACTATCACCCCGATGCATATATTCCCACAGTACTCCAACCTTAGTTAACAGTTATGCATTTACCTCCTTGAAAGCATGAATCCAAGCCTCCAAACCTATCACCCACTGTGTCTTCCTAGTAACATAAGGATCCATATCCTTAGCATGTGAAAATATGTAATGATTAATCCCTCTTCCTTTGGTAAAACAATAGCCATGTCTATCATGAACAATAATGTGATGGAATATCTCATCCCTTCACAAGGAAAGTTATCATTGGTCCTATGGAAGACACACTAACTCAACCTCAATTTGAACCTATGTAATATATAAATATAAATATATATGTATATACAGATGTATGTAATTATTTATAATTAGTATAATAACTTTCCATAAGATCTGCAACCTTTAGATTATTTCGATCACGAGTCATCATCCACACCAACATTTTATCATTCGGTGCACTTTTATCATGTATCTGTATACTAATAAGATATAAATATAGAATACAAAAAAATATTAAATAATAAATTTTAAAATTGAATAATGAATACATTGTGTCGAATCCAAGACACATGAAACATCCCAAGCCTGTGAGGTGGTCCCTGAAACACACGATTCTTGGAATAACGTGTTCCCATATCCTGCATTCAATTAATTAAAATTTCAAACATTTAAAATGATAAAAATTATTCAATAAATAAATAAATAAATAGACTCACCATTTAAACCTAATTGGACCAATTTGAAACTAACTCATTCCACTGAGATGAGAGAAAACCTCTTAAGAATCTATCCAAAATGTCTGGGGCACCCATATTTGGTACTCAATAATGCCTATTGAATCTACCGTTATGATCTTTCTAAATTTTATGAAATTTTACCACACAGACTGGTTGAAACTCATTATGGGAATACACTCAGATTATTCTATTTAAGAAAAACAATTATCACAAATGTTTGTATTTATCAAACATAGGAAAGAAACTAAAATTGTCCTCTTACCTGAACTTCTTGACACAACCGATCTAATGTATCCTATGGGAATGAATCCCAGTTATGTGTAGTCAATGAAAATATGTGTGGGTCATATATGAAATTACCCAATTGTAGAATAAATTCAAGGGAACCCACTCCAAAAGGATGACATCTCTCGTCAAATGATGTGTCAAGGGTCATGTTAGAATTTTATGTTGAAATATCATGACCTCGGCCTCTCCTACAAGAGAAATAAGAAATCGAGTCCTATCATATTGAAAACAATTTTATACATAATTAGACAGATGTGCATATATATGTTTTACACTTAATTAAAAAATAATCACATTTGAATTCATACACACATCGACCCTTAGACACATATGGCTATGAAGAATGATGTGAATATGATTCCTGTTACCCAAACATATCTACAGTCATATAAAGTATTGGTAAGGATATGATCAATTTCCTATTACAGTTCTTTATAATGTGAAATACAAAGGATTCATGTGTGTTTTTATTCATTTCACACATATTTCATCAAATATAAAGGGTTTTTGATTTATAATGATGATATTTCTAGAAATAAACAATTTCTATAGATGCATCAAAATTAAGTGCTCTCAGAGTCACAAGTTGCTATCATCAACAACATAAACCACTTAGTTTCACAATATTACAAAAAAATGATGATGGAAGTATTCAAACGGATGTACCACTACCACATGAGGTCCAAACTAAAAAAGAAGTGGTTCTTTAAACTATTGTCACATCAAAGGAAGTCTGTGGTCATTCCTTACCTTCATACTTATAATCTATGACATTCGCTTGGTTCAAACACGTTATACTAGGAATTTATAGTAGTTATTTTTCAACATTTAAATATTACATTTTTTTGATCATTAAATATGTAGTAGTGCTTTTATTTTTCTTTAATAATTCTTCAATTTTAAAACCAAAAAATGATATTGTAATAATTTATATGTACAAACCATAATGATATTTTTTTCCAAGTATGATGAAACAAAATCTATGGTAGGAAGGAATAACTAGTACTATACCCAAACATTCATTGACCACATTAAATGTGTTTTATTTTATGATGGGGTATTTTATTTAGTGGAACATGAATTTTCAATAACCTTTCTATATGAAGTTAATTTAATAAGGGATGTATATCATTACCTAGATTATATATCACTATGGAAATGATTTTCACAATAGATGATATGAGAGGATTCACCATTATACATCACTATTTATAACTGGGAGGGATTCTATGGAAAGTATCATGTCATCCATAAAATGAAAACTTGGTGAATAGTTGGGATACTATTGATAACACTTTTATGGCCTCATGAAAAAAATAATTTATTAGGGTAGTAATTTAATCCTCCTAGATATTTGTATGTTATTTCTCAGTATAGATGTATTTATATGATTCTCAATAAGCAATTAGTGTAGTGTGAAGTTAGTATGATATTTTTAGAAATAGTACATTTCAAAGTAGTCTTTTAGAAACCTTTGGAATATGCCAAAGAATCGATAATATTTTCATGGATATTCAACTACTTTTGGGTAACTAATAGAATATGATGGGATTTTTCTAAGTTGTTGGAAGAAATATGAGCCTTTCGTAAGTGACATAATTATGACATTTATTTTCCTTTGGATTATTCAACTTTATCTATTATATATCCATGATAGGAATATATACATTTGTTTTGGGGACTATCACATTATATTGATTAACACATTTTTAATGGGGTTATGAGACTAATCTAGTTCTTTATCCATCACCAGAATTCACTAGTGATCCTCCCAAATTGAATCTAGAATATGATCTTTCTCCAATATAGCAATGTAATTATTGTAAATTGTACTCTGGATATGGGATTATTATTATACACATGTACATTTTTTTTCAAGATCATGCCAACAGATCTCATTTGTGAAAATCAAAATATATGGATAATTTTAATGAGAATTTAGAGGGTTATGGGGCTATCATTTTAATGTGTCCAAGATATTCTGGGAGATATATTCAATCATAGTAAGGATATATTCCCTCTCATTTCCTCCTATTGAAATATTATGAAAATATTCTTAATATGGGGGAGTAATAATTTGATTTATAAACTTAATTAATACCCTATATGGGTGTGTTATTTCAGTGGAAACCAGAATAAGAGATAGATGATGAGGTGCTTCTATGATATATGGGTATTATCTATTGTTGGGAACCATAACATGCACCAATTCTCTACTAATAAACATAATATTCTGACTATATTTATCATATATAATGGGAGTATGGACCAAATACATGGTTTTGTGACTAGTTGATGATGATAACACTCTTGGGGATCCCATGTTTGTGTTTTTGGAGTGGATTTCTGGTGAAAATACTCTACAGTAAAATGATAAAGAGTAGTACATGTGGGGAACTATCGACATATTATAGTATGGTTCTATTTTCATATAAAGAAATATTATGAAAACTTATAGAACATATACACATAATGAAGATTTACTATATCACAAACCATCAATGATATGAAAAAGAATGACCAAAATGTGAATGTTGGAAACACTAGTAAATATGATAGTGAAAAATGAGGTTGAAGCAAGTTAACTACAAAGTCTTACAGTGAAACCACAAGTAACTCAATTCCTATATTATAATTACTTAGAACAACGTGAAGATAATTCAAGTCAAGGAACACTATGTATACCATAAGTAGATCAGATTCCATGCTTGAAGTAATTTCATCAATTTCAGTGAGCATACCTATCATTACGATAGTACACCCATATAAGGATATTGACAACCAATTGATGAATATGATAGGTGGTTTCAAAAAAATAAATCATCAAATTATTCCACACCTTTATTGATAACTAATGGATAATAATGAGCATCAAATTATTATTCCACTGATTTGGATTAAAGAGATATCGAAAAGAAATAATGAATGAATAAAAAACCATAACCAAGAATACCAATTAGTTTAGTATCATAGATAATAAATTAAACATTTACAATACATGGGGTATAAAATTATATTATTTTTGTTATTATTTTCTTATCACAGTTTATATATATTTTATAGTTTTCTATGTTTCATTAATTAAATATGATAAGATTTTTTTTTGTATTTTTCTGAAAAATAATTTCTTTAATTATTTTTTACTCTAATTCATGTAAATTTTCAAGCATTTATATATCTAATATAACGACAATAAATATATAAGAAATATCTAAACAGTTCATTAAAAATTAAACAATTTAAAAATGGTTTTAAACTGAAGAGTAGAAAAATAATCATACCTTTCATTAAACATAAAAATAGCCCATTTCTCCTTAAACTGTCTCTTTAACCCAATGAATATCTTCTTAACATTAAACTACCGTGTGTTGATCAAGTTATTGTGAAAAAAGGGAAACTATATCAATTTCATCTCTTTCAATTAAAAGCACTCATTGCCATGATATATTCATAGAAACTTTCCAATTCTGATTAGAGGGAAAAGTAAAGAAGAAAAATTCTTCTACTTATGATTTCTAAATGAAAGGTTCATTACTATCTCATTTATCTCTTTATAACATATTTTTAAAATTAACCAACATATACTAATATTGATTAACATTAATTTCATGGACTGGATCAACTCAATTACACTTTAACAATATGTATTTCAACCTTTGTGCATATACAACTTCAATAATGTCTTTCAATGGACCAAAGTAATAACCAAAATCGATATATGGAAAACCAATTCCACTATTTTGTGTTGCTAATTTTTCAATGACATCTTTAATGTGAAACTGAAATACATTGGAATCTAAATCTTTGTAACGATGAGCCATTATTGATGGACACTTAACTAGTTGGTTAAATTATATAGTTAGTGTAGGTTCACCTAACTCTATAAGATTATGGACTAATATATTTCTATTATTTCAATAAAAAGTTATGTTGAAAGAAATTAGTATTATACCTCAGTCATAATGAAAATCTATTTATATGTACAAAATCCTTGACCCAATCATGAAATAATTCATAATGGGACTTTGGAATTTTATTTTCACTCACATAGGACATATATTTTTTAGATCATTAATGTGTTTCATGAAAATGATAATGCCATGTTTATATGTTCAACTTTATATATTCAAACATAAAATTTAAAATTTAAACAATAAATATGATAATACACTTACTTCATCAATGGTACAATTGAAGGTGTATTTAAGAAGATATATTGATGAGATTGTATCCACTCGATGTTTTCCATATAAAATATAGTTCCTTCTCAAACTGGAGAATCATGAGTCCAAGAGGGAATATCTAATTTTGTTTTAATATTCATAATATATTTTGTATAGAAATTAGTACCCTCATCCGTCAAATAACCATTGTTTATTGATGCCTCTAGGTGAGCTCAATTATGTAAAAAGCAGTTTAATATATTCATAAACTACTCAATAACATACATCCACCTGAATTGAACTAGACTATTAGTCATTACTTCATCGGTTAGGTGAATATTTAATTTAACTATAACATTGAAAAATGAGGGTGTGAATATTTTCTCTACGTGAAAAAGAATATATAAAATTATATACTACAAAATTTTTATGTCACCCATTTGTTGATTTCTTAAAAATATATGTCTAAAAAAATTACTCATCTAAATGAATGGTTGAAGAAAATTGGGTGATATACAATCACAAATTGCGATTGACATCAAATAATAAAGTATTATGCGATTTTCATGAATTTTCAACCCTTAAAATGTCTTGATCATCACATTCAGACAGTTAGAAATATTATAAGAGTAACCATTATGCACCTTGGACATCCTCAAAATGGAAGGAAATGTCTGTTTTTCTTTTTTCATATTATTTTATACCGTGTAACACGCATGTATGACTTGTTTCCCTCACCCAACATTAAATTAAATTGTTTACTTAAACCCATTTCTTCTAAATCATGTCGTGCATTGACATCGTCCTTTTATTTTCCACTAAAACCTAAATTGGTCCACAATATATTATAATAAACATTTTTTTCAATGTTCATGACATCTATATTATACCTTAGCATGTTAGTTTTTCAGTAAGATATATTAACACAAATAATTTTCTTCTTCCAATTGTGAATACACTATCTACCTGTACCAAAAATATTGGGTATTGGATGAGCCACCAAATCCTGAAATTCCTATTATGTGTGGATGTTTTGTTCATCAATCAATGGTAATATTTTTACTCATATAACAACCTTTAGTGCTAGGTTGAATTCTATAAAACTATCAAATGTCACTACATCCTTTCTAAACCCATGCTGACGGGGAAGAAAAAATATGTGACCCATTTATGTACACTTTTTATAGTGCTTAATCCATATAGAATTTTTACATCTATTGCAGCAAGGGAAAGAAAATTCCCCTTTTGTTCTCAAACCTGAAAAATTTTCATAAGCTAGTAAGTCATTTATTGTCCATAATAAATAATCCTATAATTTAAACATTTAATTCATGTCATAATCATATGTCATCACATCGTTTCCCCAAAATTAATTCAACTCATCAATCAATAGATTAAGTTAAACATCAATATTTTCCCCTAGACTTCTAGTTCCATCAATAGTAGTAGAAAGTATTAGAAATTATTGTTTTATACAAATCCATAAATAATGATTATATAAAACCAAAACCACGGGCTTTGTGGTATGAGTTTCAACAATCATATACCTGAATGAATTGAAACCATATGCTTCCAAGTCTAACAGGACATTATAACTATATTAATCACAGTTAGGGTTTCTCTGATTGAAATCGTTCTATACAATAGAATCTTCCAGGTGGGTTAGCATATCACTTTATTTATTTCCACATTCCATCTCATTAATTAAGAAACTTTAGATGACATAAATAATCTTTAAACCATGGCTTCATTGTAAAGTAACACATTTGATTTATGGAAATTTGATTCCCCTATTTCATATTGTAACTTTGATGAGTCTTATTTCCAACTTTATTCTTCCACCTAGAAGAGTAAAATACCATATAATTATCCATATGCACAGTTTCCTTTCTAAATATCATATTGTTGTTTTCACATGAATCTATAGTCTCATATGTGAAAAATAAGTTCTATATCAACATACAAGCATGATAATATGATTCAGTAATCTTAGACTCAATAGTAAATACTTTTTTCAATAACACCAACAACATGTCGAATGATGTATCTGACTTCTGATTCAAATTCTTCATGTTCGAAAATTCCATAATGAATGAAAATTTACCCTAAGTAGTACACCCATAATATAATTCAGTTTGTGTATCTTCAATTATTTCATAAAACCTCAAAGAATCATGATATTAACCATTGCATGGATTGATATCACCAGTCTCAAAATTCCTGATGTTAATGCCTTTAGGATCGAGCTGGCATTTCCTTTCAGTAAGAATTTCAAGTATAGGATTAGTCTTCCTCATATCAACATCTATCTGAACTATTTTGGTATGACGAAAATGATTATATTCTTCCCAATCATGAGTCCTACCCTAATAATTTTTCAAAAATACATTCAATTATAGGTTCTCCCTCATGGAATGTTTTCTGAATTCAGATCCATTTTCCCATTTTTTACATGGAAAATAGATATATTCACTTTGAAATCCTATATTGAAATCAATAAACTCCATAGTTCCTTCAAAATATTCTATATACATTCTATTCAGAATATAAATCAAACTCTTGTCCATATTCATATCTGTACAATAAGAAGTAAAAATTAAAAAAGTCTTCATATGGTAGGATTTTTTAGAATTTCATATCACAAAATATATTTAAAATAAATACTATCCAATTGCATGTGGAAATAAATCCATTCTCATAAAAAAATTCATAAATTACAAGATCATTTTATTATATTTAATTAATTATACATTTTATTTTTTAATGTTTTCTTTTGTGCATGACTAAATATTTTATATAAGTCATTCAGGACTCTGTATATGATTAATCTCCTATAATGTATGATTCACTAAGCATCAGTGTCATTAAACAAATTGTGTTCATTTTACCACTTGTTTAATTTCATCATATCCTTTTAATTTATTTAAGTCATCTTTCATTGTAATATCAATTTTAACCCACTCTAACTTTCAATAGTATTCTTCACAAAAAAGTCTAGAAATTGAATTTACCACATAACATTGATCCATAAATAATCTTATAATCCTATTAAGTTAGAAATTTGTGTAATAAAAAAGATCCTATGATGATAACTTCATGTTTGTCCATGTAACTCACTTATACTTAAAGTGTCCCTATTTTGATTAATGTTTTCCATATATTTTAAATGTTATTTTTATGATTTTGTACTCAAATTGTATGATAATTTATAAAATTATAAATCTTTATTACCATGGATGGAAAATAAAATTCTTTCAATTCTTGAGATGAATTTTTATATTTTGGTGCTTTTTTGATTAAAAGTTAATTGATTTAATTTTTATATACTTAAGAAATAATATTTTCAATATCATTTTGTAAATTTTGTGTATGGGAAATAAATATTTCAAATTATATGATTTTATTTTTAACATATTAATGTTGGAATATGATTTTAATTTTAAATATTAAGGTTATTTGTGTTTATCTTTTTGAAAATTGAATTTATAATTTTAATAAATAAATTTTCATTTGTGATAGGTTTAATGACTGTGACTTTGAAAATTTTGGTTAATTCCCTGACATATCATGCCATGTGGCCACATGATGGTAATTCACCTAAGTCTTAGACCTATGGCAAGAGTAAAGGGAAACTGATGACATGCTAAAAAATTAGTTTAGTCCCCAACCTACTCCACCACACCCATCCAACCGTCCTTACATATATTTTTTGTAGGTCCTCAAGTTTCTGTGCCTATGTTTGAGTAACCACATAAAGGGAATGAAACCTACCATTCCTAAAAATAAATGGACCTACTATGAATTATCTACTATAATTATTCTGTAGTGATTGTGTCATAGAAAATTATTAAGTTTTCATGTTATAATAATAATGATCACCAACTAACCGTGCGACTCAAATTTAACTGACTACATTTGTTTTCTCTAATTGGCCATAAGTGTAGGATTTATAATTAAATGAATAATAGTGAATGATGTCTGAGCTTCACTAAAAGAGTCAAGGCCTAACAAGAAGTAAATATATATCATCAAACCAATTTTCAAGGAATACAAACTTGATTTTGGATATGGTATGAAAAATTATTGGTGTTTGAATGAATTAGATATAGATGCCAACCAAAACTAAAGCTACTGATGAAAACCTAAAGAGGAGAGCTCAATGTACAAGTCAAATGAGGACTTATAAAGATTAATATAAAAGAGGTTGAACCCATCTATGTTTTCTGGTGATGCATAAGCTCATAATAGAGTTCTTCAACCATATATTCATGTTTTAAGGATGATTTATAGCTATAATCAACCTCAATGAAATTATTAAATTGAACATAAAAAAATTAGTTTGATAAAAAATATGCATAAAACATAAACTATAAAGTTTTAAAATAATTCCCACATGGAACCTTTGGATAATATATAACAAGGATCAAAATGTCAAGTGGAAACCCTTGGATAAGACATGAATGTCCATGGATGGGAGATTCCAAAGATGTAGGTGGGGGAGGAGGCAGGGTGAGGTGCGAGTGTGGGGTGTAAGTGAGGGTGGATGTTAATCGACAATGGATTGGGGTGCGAAATCGATGATGGGAGAGGGATGAGGGAGAGGGATCTGGGGGTGAGGGAGGCAGAGGATGAGGTAGGGAGGGGAGTCATGGTGGGAGAGGGAGCTGGAGCCAGAAGTAGAGGTGGGAAGTGGTGGAGGTATATGATAGGGTTTATGCGGGCAGTGGTGGGGAGGGGTGAAAGTATATTACATACTATTTTCTAACCATATGATGAGATTGCTAGAGTGGTAAAGTCTTTATAGTACATCCAAAAGGTAAGAGGTTAGAATCTCTCCAATCACATATATTTAACATATTTATGCATGGCATGCATGACATTGATTGAATATTCATGCATGGTAGGATAAATATAAAATTAATAATAATAAATAAATAATAAGTAAATAATACTAAGTAAATAAATAATAAGTAAATAATAAATATTTAGATAAATAATAAATAATAATAAATAAATAATAAATAAGAAGAACATGAATAATTATATAGATAAATAAAAACAAAAAACATGAAGAGATGTTTTGAAATAATTAACATAAAACATGTAGACTCAAACATTATTATTACACAAAACACATGTGAAAAACATATGGTACTAAATGTATAGGTAAATAAAAAACAAAAAAATAAAAAAATGTAATAAAATAAATTACACAAGATATGAAAACTCGGGCATTGTGATTAGTCATAGAACATGTACTGGAAATGTTTCAAATTTGGTACACAATTTTCTTATAAATAAACATAATTGAAATAAGAAAAATGAATGAAAAACATATAAAATATTAATATACATGGAATATAAAATTAAAATTTATTGATCATGATAAAATGAGATAGAAAAAATATAATAAACCATACATAACATAAAAAATATCATAGAATTTGTTTTATATATGTACAAGAAAAATTTAGTGAAATAATGTTCAATAAAATCTAAAATATGGATTATAATTTGTAGTGTATTATGGTATTTTTTGTATAATTTTATCAAATACCAATTAATGTTTATTGTAATTTCAAATTTTTCATTATACTTATGTTGAATCCCTTTGAGTGATGCCTTAATAAAATTTATCCCTCTTTGTTAAAAAATGTTCAATTTAAAAAAAAATATATTAAATGCCCTTTTTAATACCACATAACCCTTATACTATAACACAAAAAATTCGAATGAAAATATAAATATATATTTTTTAATAAAATAAATTACAATTTATACGAAAAAATGTTTTTGTGTGGTTTTGATTTTTCCACTATATTTTTCATTTCATAGTAATTATTTAAATTTAAGTTTTTTCTAACACAAAAACCTGTGTGTTGTGATTATATAAATGCTATATGTTTATTGTGCTGTTTTTTTTATAAATTTTTTGTTTTTATTGTTTTGTGTTTTTGTAAATTTTATACATCTTAATGTGTTGTATTTTTATTACATTTATTGTGTTGTGTTTATATCTGTTTTTATTCGGCGTGTGTTTGATTATATAAAATGTTTTGTGAATGTGTGTTATCTTATTTATTAAATAAATGTGATGTGTTAGAAAAAGTTGTGTGCATTTTCTATTGTATTATGTTCATATGTTTCTTTTTTATATATAAATATTTGTGTGGTCTTTAAAAAAATACATATTTAAACTTAATAAATCAAAGATTAAATGACTATATGGGACCAAATTTTGTCAATTCATAAAAAAATATTACACCCTTAAGAGATATGTTTGGATTATAATAATCATAATTATTGTTGGGTAAATAAATTATTATCTTACTATTGTAGCAATAATAATGAGATAAAATAATATACAAAATGATGATATAAATGGACCCAAGATATAATGTGGAAAACCGCCCCAAAATAAAAGGGGTAAAAAACCACTAGCAAATAGAAGTATCACTATGGGTAAAAGTGGGTACACAATCCCTCACTATTACAAGGTGAAATACCTTGTAAAATATCTCTTTAATAGGTGGGTAAAACAGCCTCACAAATACACATAAATTGATGATATGATGATAATCTAGTGATATTGAAATCATTGGGGGAGATCCCCTTTTATAGGGTTATGCCAGCATGACCTAGCGCCTCTCCCACTGCCTTCTCCTTCTGGTGGATTTGGTGGGTTGGCCCCCAACCACCATCCACCACCTTCTCTTTTTTTTAAAGAGTGGGGTGGTTCTCTCAAAGAAGAAAAAATTGCTGACACTTCTCCCACTTGGAGATTCTATTGTGAGCTTGTCACATATCGACACATCTTTTCTATCTACCAAACCAAGCTTCTCATGTCTCTGTGAGGCTGCTCGAGGATCTTCCCCATATAAACTTATCGGAGTCAACCATCTTATTTAAAAAATCTTCCATATTTTCTTTAGGATCAATTTTATGCGTATCCACACTTCCTTCCTCCACCACGTCTCAGAAAAAGTGATATTGTACCACAATGTGCTTCATCCTAGAATGAAAATATGGATTCTTTACAATGCGAAAGATACTCTAGCAGTCAAAAAATAATAGAAGATGCTCTTATATGTGCCTGAACTCTTCCAACATCCTTCATATAAAAATTTACCTTTTGCAAGCCTATGTAGCTACCATGTACTCCACCTACATTGTGGATAATGACACAATTGATGATAACTTTGAAATACAAATCATAGCTCATCCTGCAATAGTAAACACACAACCTGTATTGGATTTCATCTAGTTAGAATCACCTAAATATATGAATCAAAATATCCTCTGATAGTAAAATTTTATCCTCCAAAATATAATGCAACATTTGAGGTCTCTTTGATGTATCTTAGGATCCTCTTCACTTTGGTCTAATGCCCTCATCCTGCATTCTCCATGTATCGACTAACATCTTCCACTACATATGAAATTTCTGGTCTAGTACAAAAGATAGTGAACATCATACTACCCACTATTGATGCATACGGTACTTAGAAAATATCGATCCTATCTACTTCATGTCTAGGACTAGTCATAGTGGATAAATTGAAATTAATAGGAAGAGGGTGGATATTGGCTTAAAGTCTTGTTTGCTGAAGTGTTTCAAGACCTTCTGTAATTAATTATTATATCATATCCAAATCCTCCCATTGTTTATATCTAAGTAAATCTACTATCCAAGAATCTTGTATTCTTATCTCAAGTCCTTCCTATCATACTCCCAAGCCAATTGTTCATTCGTCTCCTTGATCTGATCTTTGTTGGAGCATGCAACCAACATTTCATCCAAATACAATAGAAGGATGATTAAATCATTACCATCTGAACCTTTGAAATATGCTCAAGGATCTAAATTAATTAAGCTATATCCAAGGATCATGACATAAGAATCAAATGTATTGTAACAAAACCTCTATTCTTATTTGAGACTGTATAAAAAAAAATTCAACCTGAAAACTAAGTTCTCTTTTCCTTCTTCTAAAAGACCTTCTGGTTGGAGAATATAAATATCTTCATCAAGATCAACATATATAAAAGAATTATTCACATACAACTACTCTAGATGTAAGCTGTATATAGACCAAATCATTATAACTATCGAATAGTTGTCTCTCTACCCTACAAATAGGTCCTTCTAACTGTCCTTTCAATAAGCTCAAAGTCCAAGAATTGGATTACAGGGCCCTAAAATATTTTTTCCTAGCTTGTATCCCTAGCCAATGTCACACACCATGGTTTACTACAACTGTTTCCATACCACACCATGAAATCATCACTATACCTAACTCTAAATCCAATCATGTCTCCCAACCTTCCTTTGATACCACTCTTCCATGACCCCCTCTCTCCAATGATACCACAATGAGGGTAGAGAGATAATGACCCTTGATTCCCACCTCCAGTAGGACCCGAGTTGGCAACTTGCACCAATGGTGTACAAATCTCACAATATGGGATGAATTACACATTATAAAATAAATAGGACCAGGTGATAGAATGAATCATCCACAAAAAAATCCAACATGTATTATAAAAGAGAAACCCAAACCATCCCACATGCATGTATAAATAGAACTAATCCAAATAAAAGTCTCCAAAGTATGTACCCAAAAGTAAAGCTAAAGAAAAGACATAAAAACTGTCCATGATCAGAGCTAATGAGGTTTAGAGTGGTCCAAGAAATCCTCCTAGAAAACTGAAAATAGTTTTATATACATAGGGTTAGAATACAAGTATAATAAAGAGGAAAAACTCAAGTCTCTCATGCACATGTTAAAGAAGTATACTAATGGACCTATGAGAAAAAAAATAGAGCTAAAAAACACATATACATGTATACTAACACCCCAAACTAACAAAGACATGCTCACCTAATTACTCAAGAAAACCAATGTAATATAAATTAAAGAACATCAATTATATTATACCCACACTACATTCCCACTGATTAGCTACTTTCAAACCCCAACAAAAAACATCAGGGAGATCCCAACTCTTCTTAATATAGAACATCACATCCCAACCACACACACACAGGGATCACAATGCATCCCTCCAACACAAACTTGGGCCTCACAACACATCACATCACATATCAACATGAATACTCCTCAGAGAGAGAATCACAACTCATCCTAAAGACACATGGGACACTACATCACAACTCATCCCAAAGACGCTGCGATACTGCATCACAACACATCCCAAAGACACCTGGGATACCAAAACCTCCATATAATTTACTAACAAACCTCCGGCCATCACAAACTGTGCAATATCTACCTCACCAAGAAGTGGGAGAAGGGAAGAGTGGGTGTCTATAAATCTATCCTCCCATAGGGATGTTGGTAAAGACACTCCCTACTTGACTATGTAGGTATTCGAAAAATATTTCTCAACATGTGTGGGGTATGAAAAAGAAATCACAAGAATATACACATACATATATATAGTATCAAACATTGAAGCCCAACCTATGGGTTCTAAAAAACAGCAAACTCACAACACGATCACCTTTACTTCAACATCCAAATGCATAACACCACATATCAAGACACAAACCTCATTTTACATTCTCAACCAATTCCCATTTTAATCACACTATACATTTCTTTATTTAGCATCAAACAAATTTAACTACACAAGCCACCATTTAATTATTCACTAACCAATTTAATCCCATTAGAAAAACAAAACCATGTAATTTCAATCATTATTAAATAGTTATTAATTTATTTCATTACTACTCAGGCATCTAGAACAAAGCAATATAATTCCACAAACAGATCAACATTCCAACACCTTGGTGCCCCAAAATCACAACTCACAAACCGATACCGTGATTCTCCAAAAGCACAACACACAAACCATCAAACCCACATTCACCAACCACACATTGTCATACCATAAGCATGACATCACATCACAACAAATCAAGACCCATTTTTACAAATTTATAATGGGTATTTTGTCACATTATACTTTAATTTAGGGGGAGTTATCACAGAAACCAAAATCTTGGGGTAACCATTTCATTAGACAAGTATAATTAATTAACCAATTTCTATTTTGGTTGATATCATGACAATCACAACCAAAGAATAAATCACAACACATATAGAGAGCACAAAAAAATCTCCCAATTACCACAATTTTTAGTGGGTAATCATGCCCGAACAATCACAATATCATAACCATATCAAATCTATAAAACATGTGAATATACCCATTGACCAATAAATTATAATTTAATTATTTATTTATATTTAATTCATCTAGAACAACTGCAATCCATAGGTAATCAAAATAGAACTCCTCCCGCATGATACACAACAATGAGAAATGAGGGAATCCCTACCTCAATGAATTTTTACAACTCATTATGCACGATAGGGTGAAGAAAAACACCCATGAAACCACAAACGCACCATGAGGAAATGTAGATCTATCTATAACTCACCCAAATACCATCAATATTTAGTCTAAAATCACAACCCAAACCAAAAAAAACCACTGTATAAGAACTCTTAAGAAGAACCGAAGGAAAATGATAAAAATGAGAGGGTAACTCACCACAGATCAACCATAGATTTCCAAGGAACAGCCACCGAGATCAAAAAATCAACCGGAGAGGAAAAGGTCTTAAAGAACACCTTGAGGCACCAAGGGGTCGCCCAAAATGAGAGTATAAAGAAACCACAACTGAATGAATGATAATTTAGTCAAAAATAATTTTAAATCCTCACTGTATTGGGGTATTACAAAACTTGTAATCCCCTTTGACATAGTGTAATCCTTGGGGTTCGATTTTTGCCGAAAAATGTGTTGCCTCTTCATTTAATTGTTTATTTTTAAAACCTAATATATTATATTTCGTGAAACCCTCTTTCACATAATGTAAAATTTTTACACATCGTGAAATACTGGAAAGCTGTGAAACCAACTTTCACATTGTGTAATCTACTTACACGATGTGTAATTACTATAGTAGTTCTGTTGTAGCTCTATCTATCACATAAAACTCTGGAAACCTCCCTCGAAAACCTTCAAAACTCAAAGCCAGCAAAGTAATGGACCTGGAAGGCATGGACCATTCAAATATCACCCAAAATTATGATTCTAATATTCAAAGAACCTGAATTTGGTGTGAAAGTGTAATGAGTACCGATCTCTATGGTCATCTCAAGCAAGCAACGATCACAGGAATGGTTATAAAGTGGATTCCAACCTTGTGGAAGTCTAATTTGATTGTTTTAGACATGGGTTACTATAACACCATCCTAAAAAGTCATGGACATAACATAGACCACATGATCAAATTATTATCGATCATCTAATTGAGCCACCATGTTGTCTTCAACATCCAATCATCCTCTTTGCATAAAAACTCCCCAATGCACTAGCTGTTTTCCACACCTGATGTATAACCATCTCTAGTGATCAAGCCTTGATAAAGAAGGCATGATCAACCACCTAAATACACACATGAATCTTTGTTATCCATGCATTCCATTATTCTAAGAACACAATACTTATGGGGATGAAAACTAAATACAATAAAGAGATTAAATTCATGTGATCATTATCAGTTATATGTGATAGTTTTATTACAAAATAATAATATCAGATCAAATAATAATGGACTCCATGAATATTGATGTCATCAAGACATAAGAATAATACCCGTGTGGAGGAATACTGATATCTTTGGGGACATTAATCTCACTGGTTACTCTCCACTGATATGAGGTGAGTTATGAATATTGGAGGTGTTTGAATGGTTCTATATATGAATCTTTTATTAGAAAAAATGTTGGGAAAGATTACTCTAAAATAAGAACACCCGAGAATGAGATCCGCTACTAAAAACATTCGAGAGCTCTTATTTTTATTTATATAAAATAGATCAACTGTAGATTCTTTTTGAATCATTATGTGTAAAGAAGATTTACCATGATCCAATCTTATTTTCAAAGAATAATATCCATGAGACATTCAACTATGTGAATAATCATGACATACATTCTTGTGTAAAGAAGAGATTATGAGAATTTTAATTGAGTTTGTGAAGACAGTCCTGTGTGCTTTGTTCATGTGAAGGAAGACTGTACCATGAACTTTCTTTATTATAAAAAGAAGAATACGAATAGTATCTTTGTATTTAAATAAAGATTTTTTTGAATAAAGATTTAGTGAAGCATCTCCCGCTTTCATGTGGAAGTAGTAGTTCCTCTCTTAGCTTGCACGAGGGAAGGTGTAGTTGCACACTGATCACTTTCACGAAAAGGAAGGGATATAATTTCATGATACACTTGCCTTTAATTTCATAAGGGAGACAATCCATGCATGAATAGAGTATGTGGATGCATAACAATAACAAAATATAAGAATATTTGAGATCTCCAAAAAGAGTTAGTGAAGAGGATATGAAAGCACATGAAATAATAATTCGAATTTTTATATGTGCTATGGTTTATAAGTTTGAGAGTCCCTTTAAAATTATTTTAATTACATAAATAAATATTGAGTTGATTGGTCCATGAATTATACACATTGAACATGAAATATTGAGAATCCAACAAAATGGTTTCTATCATATAATGTCTATCTAAGAGCACAAAAATTGGAATATTTTGATCAATATGAATTTAATTGATTATATATTTGGTTTGGAAGAAGTTATAAGATTACCGATCTATGATATATTCATATCATTGTGACTAAAAATGAAAAGGAGACATCCTACTTAATTTCTGTATATATGAGTCAACCCAAAGATTGGTGTATTTGAGGCATTCATGTGATTTATTTATTGAGAGGATGTTTATTATAATTATTGGAGTATTGTAAAGAATAATTGTGATACACTATTGATCATTTTTGAATGAGCATGATGAAATTCACAATTGTTTCATCAAAGTTAAATCTTTCATTATACCTGGTTGGTGATAGGAGAATGATTTCAATGAAATCCCCTTTCTTATGCTTGTATTGATAATAAAAGATAATCTGTGTGCGTGTGGGATAATAACCACCATACACAATGGTCGCAGTCATCCACACTAGAGGTGAAGCTTTCAAAAATTCTTGTGTTCTTTGTTTTTTACTATTTTATGTTCATGATTTTTAACTACACATGAAAAAGAAAAGATAATTATTCATTGAATAAGTGATAGATGTATAACAAGGGGATAAAATTTTAAATAGGTAAAAATTCATCTCACAACGATTAACTCCCCCTCTCAGTGTGGGAATCTATAAAGTGATCATAAAAATGGTAAAAAAAATAATTAATATTTTAACACATGGGGTTTGTGCATGATATAATAAAAAATATTTTAATATTGATAAACATTGGACTTTGTTGGATAATTCATGGAGGGTGTGGACTTCACTCTGATGGTTAATTAAATGTAAATTCATAATAATGTTAATCAATGATTAGTGAATTAACTAACATAAGGTTTAATTATATGTAAGAAGGAATTAATTAATGTAATTATTTATAAATTCTTTTGTTCTTATAGTATATCTATCTCTTAGAGGTGGTAATCAGGTGTCTGAGAGACGATAATTGAAGTTAATCCTTAGACTCATCTAATTTCTATAGTGTGGTTATGATCTATATTATATCCTATATGTTTTTTGATTTACAATGCTACCCCAACCATTCTAGTAGGGAGACTGAAACCCAATGGACTCTCAGAGGGTATATTCCCCAATATCTTGGTTTGTGAGGAATAGATGGCTAGATACCCCTTTGGCCCTGCTCTCTTCTCCTAGTAGTATTATGTGATAGTATTCATAGTGGTTAGTTTTTCCAATTTATGTGTGTAGGGAGATGTAATTTTGTGTGTTTATTTAACACACATGTATCTCTAAATATAGTATCCTAAATTTTGTTATAGGTATTAAATGTATGATATGTGATGTCTTTAGGTACATTACTATGTTTATGGGATGTGATGTCGTGAGGTATAATACCCGATGTATGATACATGGCATACAAGATGTGGTGGCTCCCATTAATTATTCAGTTATTATATAAAGATATTTATGGGTTGATGAGATGATGTGATTTATGTGATTCATGTTATGATACTTAGCCCAGTTGTCCTTGGGATTAATTATATGGCGAGGTATGGATCAGGGCGTACGATGTTAGGGAAGAGAGACAAACCGACATGGAAGTGGTTGTAGGGTATGCCTATTTTATTTCTATAATATATTATATCTTGTATGTGTTAATTTTTGAGAAATTTATATGGTGATGTTGAGAACTTAGTATAACTATATAAGAGATAAGTTAGTTTCACATTTTCTTCTCTAGGTTTTAGAATGTTTTCTTTATCTTTTTTTATGACTGGCTCACATGAGGATTCTACTGAGTATACCTATTACGATCACCCTAAGTATATATAAAATGTTTTATAGGTCATTATAAGTAGGTTGCAGATCATGCTAGATATTAACAGATCATGGTTATTCATGAGCTATTTGTGATTTTTGGTTACCTGTTGCATCCCAAGTTTTTTCACCATTCAAAATTCCATGGGAATTTTAAATCGCTTCTTGGTGGAAGGTTTGGATTTTAAATCAAGTTTAAAAACATAAAATTCAGTATTAGAACACTTAAAAGTGTTTTTATGATACAAGGAGTAAGGAACATGATGTTTCTCATGTGATTGGATGAGTTCGGAGAGTGTCGGGCACTAGAAACTCAATTTTGGGAGAAGTAGAAAAGGGTGCACGGTTGGCCCATGGTTAGTACTAACCATGCAGCACAACCATGAAACCTATTATCTATGAGGATGTATTTTGTTGACACTATGTATCCCTCTAGAAGAAACCATGTGGCCTGGTCTAGGGGGGATGGTGATGTCAGATGGTTTTATCTAATAATGTTAAAGTAGGTTCATAGTCGTGTGAAACATCTATGAAAAAATAAAGAGGTAATATGCAAAGGCTGCACATGATTTGAAAGACAGTGTACCCACCCTACACCCTTAGTGCCAATTTGGAGGAGGTATTTCATGGTTAGTGAACGATTATCCAAAATACATGACCAAACAATGATTCTCATTAAGGGAGTGATTATACAATTCTTCCCCTCTACTCCTTAAAGGGTTTCTCCTTAATATTTCTCTCTCACTTCCCATGCATAGAAGTCTACTCGAGTTCTCTATTTGGAATATCTTAGGATTGGATGTAAATCCATAATTTGGAACTAAAATGATGCTTTTTCAATATCCTAAGATCCATATCGATATGATCTCGATTTCTCTGGATTATTATTCCGTTTTCCTTCATTGTATGTAATGCTTAATCCATCTGGGATCTTTTGACATACTTTTAGTGCATTCTCCTATTTAATTGATTTCCCTTCAACTGGTTCAAATTAAATCTGGATAATGGATGAGTGAATAATCCTATAAACATTTTAGGTTACTTATAGATTTTATCTTAAAGTATTTCCATTTTATAAAACACGCCGTTATGTCGTGCGTTGGATTTTACATGTGTTTCCCTTTAAATGTCAAATTAATATGTAGAACCTAAATCCTTGAATTAATTTTTTTTTTGTGTACTAAATTAAACCATTGATGGTTACCCACCTGAACTCAAACCACCCATTCTTGGGTGTGTCTCTTGTATGTTGTGACCAATGATTTCTTAAGAAATTCAATCACACTTATGGGTGTTATTTTAAATGCTCATTTTTATAATCCTCCACCTAATCTTTAATAAAATTTGAGGTGTATTTAATTAATTATCATATAAGAGTTATTTAAATTATATTAAATGAGTTGTTACTTTAACCATTACCCATTTGATAATAATACCACCCGTGTGGAGAACTATCTTATATAATAAAAAGGGACTCTTAAAAGGTTATATTTGGATGGTAGGTGAGATTATTATGGGTATTAATCTATTTACATATACTTGTTTTGTGATAAATGGAATTATCACATAAATTAAATTATTAATTAAATTATTATTGTATTATCTTTTACAAATTAAATTGTAAAATAAGAAAATAAAAAAGTTATGATACTTGAAATTTTCATGGATGAATCCCATGTCCTTTTATCAAATTCTAATATGAAACATGTTAAATGAATGACATTATACCTTGAGAAATAATCAAGTTTATTTTCTTATTGAATGCCTAGGATAGCCACATATGCTTTTATAGACTATATTTATCATGAGAGATACTGATTTCCTCATTTTAGAATAATATGGATGGGCTCATGGGTTACGTGAATTACGTAGTCTTTGAGAGATACTTGCATTTACTTTTTCAAAACACCTTGGATGAGATCATAGGCTAGATGAATTTACTAATTCTATAAGTGATAATTGAGTTTCATTTTTAATGAACACCTTGGATGAGCTCATGGAGAAATTAGAAATTATGACAAATAATTGTGTTTCCTCATTATAGAATGACATGGACTAGCTCAAAGAATAAATTAGATTATTATACTCCTTGGGAGATACCTAGATTCTTTATCATGAAAGGCCTTTGACATGCTCATTGGACCAACAAATTATATTGTGGTTGTACTAATATGATATGTAGCTTATTGTACCTTCTTATAGTTATTATTATGATATTACTCCTTGGATATGTAACTTTGGCCCTTGACCATATTTTGGTCTTATGTTTAGATACACGTGACTACCCAAAAATGGTCCATGGTTTTATAGACACTCACTAATGGGCACCTAAGCTTATAACCATGGGTCCTAGGATTATACTATCAACCTCATCATTATGAATGGATGACTTGGTCATACTATAGCAACCCTATCCTTTTACACATATAATTACATGATTTTAGGCATAAAAACATCATATTACAAGACAAGGATTGCGGAGTCTAGTATCTTGGAAGAATAGGTACAAGAAACTGAAAACATGTGATTAAATAAAACATTTATTTATTCAATATTTATAAAGGGATAATAACTTCCATTGTGATAATATATATCCATAGGATAACCTGGGGATAACAGGAACAAAGGGATGAGCTAAAAAGACCAGTAAGGGAATTAACATAAGAATGAAGCTTTAGCACATGGGTTAGAAGGCATGACATAGTGATATAAAACGGTATGGAACATATGGAATCATGAAATATAAACATGGGATCACATACACCTGGATTAATAGTAATTTTAAAGCCACATAAAACATGAAATTATTATGATTCATGTCTTGTTGCACATATAGGATCACAAGTTAAGGTTAACCACTAAGACTATTTCGCATGCACTACTGGAACATGGTGTTTTCCCAATGATACTATAACAACGGTATGAGGAAACTATTGTTATAGTGTAAAAGAATCAAAATTTGACAATGGTTTAAATAAACCATTGGAAATGTGTAAATATTCCTTAGATTTACCAATGGTTTGCTAAAACTGTTGGGAAAAACTATTTTCTCTAATGTATACCAATAGTTTTGATAAACCGTTGGTAAACGGAAGAATTACCAACGGTTTTTAAAAACCATTGGGAATGTTTTCACCAAATACCCAGCGCCCTAGCTCCTAGTAGGTCCGATTTGAGACCTAATCCAGACCTCCTCTGGACGTATTCTCGGCCACAAAACAGCTTCCAACTGAATATCCTTCTTCAATCAAACAAATTTTTATTTCTACACTTAAAATAAGTAAGTGTTACCTTAGTTTTAGTGTTATTCCTCTTTTTGTTTTATGTTTGATGTTTTGATTTCAGCTAAATTAGAGTTATTGCTGTTAGAGTACTAAACCCTTTGTTTTTTTATGTTTTTTGTTCTACACTTGATACATCATAAATGGTCTGTTTAGTGGGGTTTGTTTAGTGTAGGGAGTAAAGGGGTTTTTTATGTTTTTTGTTTAGTGGGGTAAAGGTTTTGTTTTTTTTTTTGTTCAGTGGGGTTTATCTATTATGTTTAGTGGGGATTTTTTTTTAATGAAATGGCTAATGAATGATAGTTATGATTTTTTAATGAATAAAATGATTTTAAATAAAAATACCCTAAGGAGGATGCAGAAGGGGTAGGGGGCTGTCCAGGTGGGGGGGGTTCCAGGTGGGGGGTGGGTTTTCCAGGGGGTAGGGGGCTGCTGGGGGGGGGGGGGTAGGGGGATATAGGGGTGTGGGGGAGGGGGGTATGTGCTACCCTAAGGATAGTGTGGGTTATCCAGGGGGGCCAGGGTGGGGTGTTTAGGTGGGGGAGGGGGTGTGGGTTGTCCAAAGAGGGGGGTGGGGTGTCCAGGTGGGGGGGTGCAGGGGAGTGGGTGGGCTATCCAGGGAGGGGGTGGGCTGTCCTGGGGGTGGGGGCTATCCAGGTGGGGGGAGGGGGTATGGGCTATCCAAGGAGGGGGGTATGGGATGTCCAAGGAGGGGGGTTGTCCAGTGGGGGGCATGGCTGTCTAGGTGGGGGGGGGGGGTGTCTAGTGGTGCTATCGTGGGGGGTGAAGGGGAGGGGTGTGGGATGTCCAGGGAAGGGTGGGTTGTCTAGGGGTGGTGGTGGCTCGGCTATCTAGGTGAGGGAGGGGGTGTGGGGATATCAAAGGGGATTGGTCTATACAAGGGGGTGGGGTGGGGTGGGCTGTCCAGGTGGGGGGGGGGGGGGTTTTGGAAGTCTAAGGAGGTGGGGGTGGGCTGTCCAGGTGGGGGGTGTTGGTTGTCCAAGGGGGCTAGGGGTTGGGCTATCCAGGTGGGGGGGATGTCCAAGGGGGGTGGGGGTGGGCTGTCCTGGACACCTCGTACCCCCTGGATAGTCACCCACCCCTGGAAAGCCCCCCTGGACCCCCCGAACCCCCTAGACTGCCCCCATCACCCCCGTGGACAACCCTCCCACCCCTTGGACACCCCATACCACCCTGGACAGCCCCACCACCCCCGTGGACAACCTGCCCACCCACCCATAAACCCTGGAGGAGCCCCACCCACCCCCTAGACAGCCCCTCCACCCGTGGACAAGCCCCCACCCCCATGGATAGCCCACCCTCCCCCTAGACACCATGTACCACCTAGACAACCCCATGACCCCTACCACCCCATGGACAGACCGCCCACCCCTTGGACACCTCATACCCATGGACAACCCCCCACCCCCTAGAAATCCCCCCCCCCCACCCACCCACCCCCTAGACACCCCCGACCCCCCTGGACAGACCTACCACCCCTCGTGGATAGCATGTCCACCCCTGGTTATCCCATACCCCCCTGGACAACCCCCACCCTATGGACAACCGACCCCACCCCAGACCCCCATCCACCACCCCTAGACACCCCCTTCCCCCTGGATGCCCCCACCCCCTCAAAAGCCCCCCCACCACCTTGACACCCCAACCCCACTGGACAGCCCCTCCATCCCTGTGGACAGCCCGACCACCCCCCGTGGACAGCCCTCCCACCCCTTGGACAGCCCCCACCCACCCCCTGGACACCCGTACCCCCCTGGACAGCCCCTCCACCCTAATGGGAAGCCCGTCCACACCCACTAGACACCCTATACCCCCATGGACAGCCTTGCCCACCCCCTGACACCCCACTCGCCCCATTGTATAGCCCACCCAACCCCTAGAAACCCCTACCCCATATACAGCCCGACCACCCCCGTGGACAGCCCACCCACATAGACACCCAGACCCCCTAGATATCCCCCCACCCCCCTGGACACCTTCGACCCCCTGGACAGCCCCGACTCCCCCTAGATACCCCGTACCCCACCTGGACACTCCCTCCCCCTTGGAAAATTTATGTGATCACTCAAATTATCTACTAAAATATAAAAAAATCGATCTAAAATTTAGTCAACTCCCGAATAATTCTCCTCCACAAGTTTACATGATCTTGTACACTCATGTATAGTTCTTCAATGATATTTTGTTATAAATATAGTAATTTTTTGTCTTTTATTTTATGATTCTCATATAGAGTAGTGTGTAAGTTATGGTTTCATATAAAGTGTACAATTCTTGTTTACTTAAATATATTTTCGATGAAACTTCAATCTTATTGAATTGATTTTGATGAAATGACTTATAATAAACATTTTTTTACAGAATGGATAGAATTTCGATGTATGAAACTGATTGGATATCAAGCGACTTTCAAAACATTTTGGAGACATTTTTAGATTTTTCATTTCACAATGCTTCAGATAGTGGCCGCATACACTGTCCATGTTCCTTTTGTGTTGGTAGATCTTGGTTGAGCCGTGAAGAATTCATCTACCACATAACCAAATATGGTTTTCATGAAAACTACTATGAGTGGTATCACAATGGGGATAAAATGAAATCTCAAATTGTTGATGATCCAAATGAGAGGACTATAGTAGAGAATTTGTTATATGACTGGTTTCCATTTATTCATCATCATGAAAAAGAAAGGATTCTGACCCAAGAAGACTTTGATATGAGCACACATGATGCATCTAATGAAAATGTTGATGTTTTCATGGTGAAAAAATTGAATGATGCTTCCACGGATCTAGTAAATCGACAATGCGATAAAATGAAAAAGATGGAATTTTTAATCCAATTTTTTGAGGGTAAAACTATGTATGGGATTTCTAATTTAGAAATTGATTACATTCTTACCTTTTTGAAGGATTTACTTCCAGATGATGCAAATATTCCCTCAAACCACTATATGGAATGGTTGTTAGTTGAGAAACTTGGATTCTCAAGAAACAAAATTCATGCTTGGCCAAAGGATTGCAGTTATTCTAGGGGGAAACCGCTGAAAAAATGATTGTATAAAATATGGCACATCCTACTGGAAGTGAAAATCTAGTGGAACTCCATCCCGCATGCCACAGAAAGTAATTTGGCACTCTCCATTGATCCCCAGACTCCAAATTCTTTTTATGTCTGATTAAATATCAATAAAAATGAGATGGCATGATACCAAGAAAAATAAGGGTAATGATCAGTTGGTTCACCCAAAATATGGATTTTCATGGTAGAGATTTGAAGCTCGATATGATTATTTTGCAGTTGAGGTGCGTAATATGAGGTTGGGTCTTTCATGTGATGGTTTTAATCCATTTGGGCAGATGCTTACTTCACACAACACATGGCCAGTTTTTATACACATTTATAATCATCCCCCATGATTGTGTATGAAAAAACCCTTTCACTTTCATGAGTATACTCATATCTGGACCTTTTTATCCCGACATTGATATTGACGTATACATGAAACCTTTAATAAAAGAGTTGAATCTTATTTGGGATGTGGGTATGCACTCATACAATGCATATTCGAAAGACATATTTTAGATGCGTGTTGCGCTTATGTGGATGATCAATGATTTTTGGCTTATGAAATGATTTTTGGATGGAGCACGAGGGGAAAACTATCATGTCTTGTTTGTATGAAGAATACATGATCATGAAGACTGAAATATCGCTGTAGTTTTAGTTTTATGGGATATCAATGAATCATTCCAATGGACCATCCATATATAAATAATCGTAAAAGATTTGACAATACCATAGAGACTGATGATCCACCTCAGCATATGACTGGTAATGATGTGCTTAATTAATTGAATGATTTTAGTTTTTCATTTGGGAAGGGTCAAATGAAATCTGGAAAGAGAATGAATGTTTCCACTAAAACCTGTTACAATTGGAGGAAGAGGAGTATCTTTTTTTTATTTTCCTTATTGGTCAACCAATTTGTTACATCATTTCTTACACGTAATGCACATTGAAAATAATATATGTGAATTTTTTTGATACTTATAAATGTTAAGGGAATAACAAAAGATGATTTATGGTCTCGGTGTGACTTGGTGGATTTGGGAATCAGACCAGAATTGCATCATGTGCGTATCAGTGAAAATAAATGGAAAGTTCCATGTTCTTATTATGTGATGACACCTATGAAAAAGAAACAATTTCTTGAAGTATTAGAGGCTATTAGAGTTCCCGATGGCTATTCAAGCAACATATCTAAATGGGTCAACAGGAGATAGTTGAAACTAAAATCTTTGAAGACTCATGATTATCATGTTCTTCTGCATGAGTTGATTCCAATAGGAATCCGTTATCTTTTGTCAAATAATGTAAGGGTTACTATTATTCAGTTGTTCCATTTGTTTAGATATATTTGTGCTAAGAAGTTTTTTAAGTCTTTCTTGCAAAAAAATTTGATAGCTGCCCGATTAATTTTGTGTGAGTTGGAGAAAATATTTCCTCCATCATTTTTCATTTGCATGATGCATCTGACTATCCATATTCCCAATGAAATACTTCTCATAGGACCTATTTATTTTCGCTAGATGTATCCAACTGAAATAAATATGTACACATTAATGTCTTATGTCCGAAACAAGAATCATCCTGAAGGTTCTATCATGATTGGTTAGTTGGCTCAAGAATGTATGGATTTCTGCTCAATGTATTTGTATGATCTTACTACAAGAATGAAGAGACAAATGAGAAATGAAGAAGAATAATATGAGCAAATTGAACCCAATTTTTCATCACTTACTCAAATAAAAGGAATTCCTGGATCATATACATTGAAGACATTAAGCCATGAAGAGCAGGAGATCACACATCGCACAATTTTATTCAACTATGATTTGTTCGATGACTACATCAGGTAACTAAATTGAATATTTATATCTTATAGATATATATGTTAATCTATTCATATTTTTTATCTATAGGGAACATAAAACAATGATAAATAGATTGCATTGTTCGTTATCTTTGAGAAGGAGGGAGTATTTCCATAGCAAAGAGTTTTCTGCTTGGTTCAAAATGAAGTTAAATATATTACTGTTTAAAATAATTAAGTCAATATTAAATTATGTTTAATATTTATTTATATTGCAGGTATTGAGTTTTACTGTTGACTCTGTCTTTGAGGAAATAAGAGCTTTGGATTTTGGTTCTAATATTATGGTTCGTGACTACAAATCAATTGTTATCAAGGGGTATAAATTTATTGTCACTCAACAAGCAAAGAACATGATAAATCAACATGATGGTGTTATGGTTACTGCCACAACAGATTGTTATACCATTGAATCAGATAGTAAACCACGATTTGAAAATGTGGTTTATTATGGAGTCGTTGAAAAAATAGTAATATTGGATTATTACTCTCATGGACGAGTCATGAGGATGAAATTCCATTGTTTTGATTCGATGAAGAGACATGGAAAATTTATTAATGATTATGGATTTTGAGTAATTAATATGACTCAGACTCTTTCTACCAAAGAACTATATGTATTGGCATCAATGGATAAACAAGTTTTTTATGTCGAAGACCAACTTCGGCCTAAATTTGGTGTCATATTTGTAGTAATTCCAAGAAATACATTTGATGATGGTGATGATGGAATTTAAACTGTCCCTACTGCCATTGAAACCAATCCATTTATTTCATTTGATGACTCTAATAACTCAATTGTCAGAGTTGATTGTGAACCTGAAGTTGTTGTGGAAAATATATAGAATCATCCATCCATGTTCTCAATTCTTTTGGTTTACCTCGTTTTTGGTTGTTAAGGTTGGTAGTATTCAAATTGATTTAATATTGATTACAAATATGATATATATGAGATGACCGTTATGTCCATTTTCAATGTTTATTGGTTGGAATTTTTATTTGAATTGCATTTTGTAATTTGGAATTGAACTGTTTTTAAACCTACGAGACCAACAATTCTAACTTAGTGAAAATCTCAATGCTTCAACTGTGATTTGTATAAAATTTTTATGACTCTATGACTTATCTTTAAAATTTTACCAGGTAATGAACATGATGGTTTGTATTCTTCTGCAAAACATGTATTGAAACCTTCATCATTTACCTGAGCTAAAGAAATTAAATTTTTCATTAATTTTGAAAACTATTTCACCACTTATGAATCTGCTAGAATCAATGTTCCATGATTTTAATAAACTGATGACACTTAGTAAATAATCATCCTACTAAAAATTAAATTTCTTTATTACATATTGTATGATTTATTGACTTCATTTTATATTTGTTCAAGATCACCTAAAACAATGGTTAGTTAAATTATCTATGAATCTCTCTATTACCTCTCATTTATTTTGTTTTTTGCGTTACACATTAGTTATCCTTTTCTATTTACTTCCATATTTGTTTTCAAATGCAAGAAACTGAAACCAATTGAAGAGAGGCGAAGAAAATAGTTTATGGACAATAGTCGTCGCATGGCTGAGCTGGGCATTCCAGCACTAGTTCCTGTAGTGAGTATTTTATTTCAAATATATTTATTTAAATAATATATAATGTCATGTGATTAATTTTTTTAAACATGTTTTCAGGATCCATATATTAGGTGACAGTTATTTGATGAGCAACCTAGTAGCGGTCCCAGTACTCGGGGTGTTCGTATGAGGGGGGATGGTATGAGAGCAAGACGATCTGGTCGGCGTACCCAATTAGACCCTGCCCCTCCCACTGACATAACATCCATCCCACATTTTGATCCCGGTGTGCCATTTGGGACACACGGGATATTTATACCTCCCATGTTTTCACCATGATTTATATTTGAGCCTCCTCACCCGTATGTACCATATCCGATGATGATTCCCACTCCCCATCCAGCATTTGGCTAGTGATCCCTGTCATCTATTTTTACTTCTACTTCCTTCTCTCAGGGATTTTATATTCCATATTCTTCGACTTCTGCTCTGCCAGTGTCTGTCCCTATGGAGAATACATTGGGACCCACTCCTTCTGTATGGGGTGTTCCTTCAGTTTTTCCAGATCTAGTGGAACCCATTTTTCAAACTACCGTAGGAATACTTATACAACCCTAACAAAATGTTACACCACTATTTATTTTCACTATAATATGTATTGATAAAATATTTTTTTTCTTTCATAATAGACACATATAATGATAGGAGGCGGGTGACGGGGCGTACATGCATGCGTTTGGTGTGGAACCGCCGCACACAGTTGATGGTGGAATACAATGAAGATAGTCAGATGATTGAAAAATAAGGGTAGTAATGTCGGAGTTTTTTGGTGACGCTTACAAAATACTCTGACATCATTCTCCTCAGCCTGCTCTCATAAAGACAGCTTCCAAATGAAGCCAAGGATAAAGCTTGGGCATAGATATTATTGAAAAAATCTATTATATTTAACACAATATATTAATTTTTGTAATTAAATGAATTAATATTTTCATTTAAGCTACAGTTTAACATCCATGATGGTGAGGGTGCATGACCAACACGTCTAAAGGATTTAGGTGAGCTTTGAAGAGATTATAAGATTGAGTTGTACATTGGATGGCATGCTAGAGTGGGCACGAAGTTAGAGGCAGTCCCTATCGTGGATAATTTTCCATTATAATAGTACTGACAGATGATTACTCATTGGGTGACTAGCTAATTTATGGTATTAATCAAATTAGAAGTATTTAAATGAAAATTTTCATGTTTTTAGTTAATACTAATTATTGAAATTTATTTAGGATGAATCAACAAGAAATAAAAAAAATTGATGCTAAGAAATCCTTCCACACATTGAGGTGTACTATGATTTGAGATCATGAGAGACAACAGGTATGATAGTTTATAATCGTTCTTTACGACTTGAACTTTATATCGCTTCTTCCATAATTTATTCGATTTCTAACTTTGTTATATAATTATAGTTATTCAATTAATATGTTTTTTTGGTATCCTATTTTTAATTTTGGTATTCTACATTCAATGTTATTTTAGAGGCATAAATTGAATATAGAAGGATGTGTGACTCGAGAAAAACTGTCTTTCATGAGTATAAAGAAGAAATATGGAAGTGCGGTTAATGAACCAACTCAACAGAAGATTGTAAGTTTTACTTTGTAGATTTAAAATTTTAATATTTATTTTTTAAATTAATAATCTATTTATATTTGTAACAGGATGCTTTAGAGGCCCTTGATGCCCAGGAACCGGACAATTTATGGCCAAACGTTAACTTACATCAGGTGTTGGGAGATGAGCACCTTGGTAGGGTACACTATCGACCTGGGAAGAGTATAGTTTTGATGAGTTATTGGCCCTCCTCAGGTAAGATTTGTAGTGCCACCGAGTTGCAGCAGGTTAAGGTACAGGTAGAACAGGCTGAAAAAGGGCCACCGAGAGGGAAAAACCGTCTTTAAGGGAAAGCACTGCATTTATGAAACTGATGGAAGTTTTATGTCCAAAACTTCCACCAGAGGCCAACACTACTTGTGATGAATATATGTCATCAATTCGTTCTATATATGGTGTACCATGTGGTAGTTCTAGTGTTGGTCGAGATAATGGCGAGGAGCAGGCCGAGACGGAGGAGGAGGAGGGTGAGGAGGAGGCTGAGGCGGAGGACGAGGGCAAGTAGGAAGCCGAGGTGGAGGAGGAGGGCGATGAGGAGGTCGAGGATGAGTATGAGGGTGAGGAGGAGGGTGGGGAGGATGAAGGGGATGACGATGAGGATGAGGGTGAGGGTGATGATGATGGTGATGAGGGACAGATTGAGGCCTTACATTTTTGACTTATATTACTGACCATTGATGTTTATTGATTTATTGTTCCAAAATATATGTGTGATTATGTAGGTCACATTATCATAATATTTTTATCTATTTTAATGACATTGTAATTTTTAGTGGAATTTAGAAAATTGATGGTCTGATTAGAAGTTTATATATAGAAATTATTTTTTAACCTTGAAATAATTTTCTTAGAAAATATGTAAATAACATCCCATGTGTTCGATACAGCCCCTCGGATAGCCCCCTCCTCCCTGGACCCCGACATCCCCTAGAAAACCCCCCAGACATCCCCCGGATAGCCCCCAGCCCTCCTCCCTGGACCCAAAACACCCCCCGGACAGCCCCCCAAATAGCCCCTAGACAGCCCCTAGATAGCCCCCTCCTCCCTGGACCCTGGATAGACCCTCAGACAGCCCCCACCCTCCTCCCTAGACCCAGGATAACCCCCCACCCTCCTCTTTGGACCCCAGACCGCCCCTCCTCCCTGGACCCCGGACAGCCCCCCCACCCTCCTCTCTGGACCCCTGACAACCTCCGGACAACCCCCCTGATAACACCCACCATCTTCCCTAGACCCCAGACATCCCCCTGGACAGCCCCCCGTAGAACCCCCTAGACAGCCCCCACCCTCCTCCCTGGACCCCAGACAGCCCCCCGGACAGCCCCCACCCTCTTCCCTGGACCCCAGACAGTCCCCCCAAAGCCCCCCGGAAAGCCCCCAAACAGCCCCCTGGACAACCCCCCCCCCCAACCCTCCTCCCTGGACCCCGGATAGTCCCACCCTCCTCCCTCAACCCCAGACATCCCCAGACAGCCCCCCAGACAGCCCCCCTAGACAACCCCTCGGACATCCCCCCACCCTCCCTGGAGAGAGCCCCCCGGAAAGCCCCCCACCCTCCTCCCCGGACCCCAGACAACCCCTCATCCCTGGACACCGTACAACCCCCAAACTCTTCCCTGGACCCCGGACAACCCCCCTCTTCCCTGGACCCTTGATATCCCCCTCACCCTCCTCCCTGGACCTGAGACAGCCCCCAAAAAACCCCCCCTGACAACCCCCACCCTCTACCCTGGACCCCGGACAGCCCACCACCCACCTCCCTGGACCCCGGATAGCCCTCTGACCCGACATCCCAACATTGGGCGTGTAGTGATTCAGCATATATTAAACATCACTACAATTCAATAAAGGCTAAGGACCACCTACCTTGATTCCAGAGACAATCACACTCTTTATTCGGCGTTTTGGATCCCAATCTGAGCTCTCTTTAAAGTGGACACCATTTTAAGTAAAAATAACTAGCATATGGAAAACCGACCAAACACATTATGATTGTGTTTATACTTTAGAAAAAGGATCCGTGGGTCATTCATGACGTGTATGAGTCAACCCCACCTCAATTTGAGACACGATGCGGCCGGAACCACTCAAAGTGTCTCACTTTTATTTTAATTGGAAAACAGTTTAAGTGAACACAATAACTGGAATGTGGAAAACTGAACAAACGCTTTCGGATTCTGTTGATACTTTAGGAAAATGATCCATGGGTCATTTTTTACATGTACGAGTCAACCCCACCTCAATCTGAGGCATGGTGTGTCCAGTACCACTCAAACTGTCTCACTTTTATTTGAAATGAACAAGATTTTATGTGAAAACTACAACTTTCATATGAAAAACCGACCAAACACATTCAGATTCTATTGATACTTTAGGAAAACGATCCATGGGTCATTTTTGACATGTAAGAGTCAACCTTGCCTCAATCTGAGGTTCAGTGTGGCCCGTATCACTCAAAGTGACTCTCTTTTGCTTAAAATGGACACTATTTTAAGTAAAAACAACAGACATATGGGAAACTGACCAAACGTATTTGGATTGTATTGATAATTTAGCACAACGATCCATGGGTAATTTTTGATTTGTAAGAGTCAATCCTGACTCAATCCGAGGTACAGTGTGGTCGGTACCACACAAAGTGTCTCACCATTATTTGAAATGGACAACATTTTAAGTGAAAACAACAATGGGCATATGAAAAACCAACCAAACAGATTTTTATTGTATTTATACTTTAGTAAAACTATCCATGGGTCATATGTGACGTGTACGAGTCAACCTAGCCTCAATCCAAACCACATTGTGGCCATAATCACTCGAAGTGTCTTTCTTTTGTTTAAAATGGACACCCTTTTAAGTAAAAACAACTGGCATACAGAAAACCGACCAATCTTATTCGGATTGTGTTTAAACTTTAGAAAAAGGATCCATGGTTCATTGTTGTAGTGTAAGAGTCAACTCCGCCTCAATATAATGCACAGTGTGGTCGGTACCACTCAAAGTGTCTCACTTTTATTTGAATTGGATAACATTTTAAGTGAAAATGATAACTAGCATATGAAAAACTGGCCAAACGCATTTAGATTCGATTGATAATTTAGGACAACGATCCATGGGTCATTTGGTATGTGTATGAATCAACCCTACCACAATGCAAGGCATGGTGTGGTCGGTACCACTCAAACTGTCTCACTTTTATTTGAAATGGACAAGATTTTAACTGAAAACAACAACATGCATAGTGAAAACCAACCAAACGCATTTGGATTCTATTGATACTTTTGGAAAACGATACATGGGTCATTTGTGATGTGTAAGAGTGAACCCCACCTCAATCTGGGGCATGGTGTGGCTGGTACCACTCAAACTGTCTCACTTTTATTTGAAATGGATAGGATTTTAAGTGAAAACAACAACTTGCATATGGAAAAGTGAAAAAACACATTCGGATTCTATTGATATTATAGTAAAAAGATCCATGGGTCATTTGTGATGTGTAAGAGTCAACCTCACCTCAATATGAGGCACGGTGTGGCCAGTACCACTCAAACTGTCTCACTTTTATTTGAAATGGACAAGATTTTAAGTGAAAACAATAACTTGCATACAGAAAACTGACCAAACGCTTTATGATTGTATTTATACTTTAGGAAAATGATACATTGGTAATTTGTGATGTTTAGGAGTCAACCTTGCCTCATTCTGAGGCATGGTGTGGCCAGTATCACTCAAAATGTCTCTCGTTTTTTTAAAATGGACACTGTTTTATATAAAAACAACAGACATTCGGAAAACCGACCAAATGTATGATTGGGTTGATACTTTAGAAAAATGATCCATGGGTCATTTGTGATGTGTACGAGTCAACCCTATCTCAATTTGAGGCATAGTGTGGCTGGTACCACTCAAAGTGTCTCACTTTTATTTGAAATGGACAACATTTTAAGTGAAAACAACTAGCATACAGAAAACTAACCAAACACATTCGGATTCTGTTGATAGTTTATGAAAATGATACACGGGTCATTTGTGACGTGTAAAAGTCAAATCCACCTAAATTTGAGGCATGTTATGTCTAGTACCACTCAAACTGTCTCATTTTAATTTTAAATGGAAATGATTTTATGTGAATACAACAACTTGCATATGGAAAACCGACCAAACGTATTCAGATTGTGTTGATACATTAACACAAGGATCCATGGTCCAGCCTCACACAATCCACTTCTCGTGTGATGAACTCCTACCCCTATTCTAAAACACATGACATATAATACACCAATGTCATCCTCAAATAGTGGGTTCTAGGACCAATCCAAAGTTCCTTTTGGAACCCAATACCAAAGACATAATTGAATATTCATACCCTCTACCCAAAATGGGGATTCATCTCACATCAAACCCAAGAGATTAAATTACAATTTTCCACATACCCCCTTATTTCAATTGAAGAGTCTATGAAAAACATGTAGGATATTCTGGTAACTCATCTCATATGTTGAGATTGGCCAATGTTTCCCACTAACACATCACGAACCATTTATACCTAGATATATAATCATTAGTAGAATATAAACATCCCATGAGCTTCTTATAACTCATCCTAGGTCTAAGAACATGACCACTACCATTTTCTATCTTATGGGTGTCATGATCCTTGTCCACTCTACCCATGATTTTCGGTTGGTTTTAAGATAGTCAACCCAAGACCATGAGTAAACATCCCATGTTCTTCCGATAACATGCAGGTTTTTTCCCCTTGTGTTTATTGGTGTTGTGGTTTGAGTAAAGAGTGAATTCTAAATTTTGAATACTGTTATGGGTGTCATTGATTTTCAATTCTATATTTTTGAATTCTGGATGTATTGGATTCTGGTTGTATTGGTAATGAACTCTAAATTTTAAATACTGTTATGTCTATTGTATTTTGGATGTATTGGATTTTAATTTTGTATTGTTGGTATGGGTGTTATTTCATTTCAATTATGGATGTATTGGATTATGGATGTATTGGATTATGGATTTTTCTCTTGTGTTGTGGTTTGAGTGAGGAATGAATTTTCAATTTCTAAATTTCTAAATTCTGGAGGAATTTTAAATATCGCATGTAGCCTTTTGGATTATGGGTGTATGTGTTCTTGTAGGTAATGGAGAGTTGTAGGTTGGAGGTGGCTGCTGGCTACTGCTGTAGTGGAGCTACAACATATGTATACCAATGGTTTTCAAAACCATTGGTGTAGCCTTTTGATGTATATTATACCAACAGTTTTGTTATAACCGTTGGTATAAACTTCTACCAACAGTTTTCAAAACCGTTGGTATATCCTTTGGATTTATATTGTACACTATATAACAATGTTTCTAAACAAATGGTATAAGGGTAACATATACCAACGGTTTGTGAAACCATTGGTGTATCTCTTACTATGACACATATACCAACTATTTACACAGAACCATTGGTATAATCCTATAAAAACAAATTACATGGCCACAGTTTGGGAAACCGTTTCTATATAATATACCAATGGTTTCCCAGTCTTTACTAATAGTTCTGAACTGTTGGTAAAGGGTAAAATTCCAGTAGTGATGGTAGCACGAGTCAAGGCGAACCGCTAAGACCATTTCACATAATGCCTCATGAGACTAAAATTTACCTAATTTATTAGAGTGATATCTGGGAGAACCCATCATAACATTGTCATGAATTTTATTTCCACATAAATAAACATACATAATCAATCATACATAAACATAAGGGTACCCATGGAAAGAAAGGGTATCATAATCATGTCATAAAGCATAATGAATAAGATTATCATACAAGTGTCCATGAAATAAAGGGATTAAAACATACATGGAAATTCATAGGAATATATCATGGAAAGTGATTTTAAATAGAATTTAAAACATGTAAGAAGAGTATTTTAGAAATTTTAGCATTAAAACATTTTAGTGCGGCTTTAAGGAAAATACTAAAGAGCATCTAAAATAGAAAAGGGAATAATATTTTGTATAAAACCAGAAGTGAACCAAGAATGGTTTTATAATAAAATACTGATTTTATAAAAATAACTACTTCTTAAAATACATGATATAGTTTACTTGAAATTGAGTAATAATTTGGGAAGTTCCCTTGAAACAAGCTTGCTTATTAGGAATAATTGAGGACGGAATCATTTAAAAACATATGTATCCCCAATATATAATGATGAATGGACCCTGATACTTGAATTTGGATCATGTGAACATAATTTCTAGTATTTACATAAAAAATAATAGATAAATTAATTTGGGTAAAAGGAAATATAGATCAACCCGAAGGAATAATGGAGGTTCGGGTAGAATCTCTTACCTTAAGTCCAATGATGTCTTTCACTTGATCTTATAGACTTGGATAGCCAAATTAAATTCAATAATTTATATTTAATAAACCACTTATTCATGAAATAGATTTAGTATAACCTTATTAATTTGATTCATGACCTTTTTGATGGGTTAAGAGGTTCAATTTCATTGTTTTGGAGCATTTGTTTCCTTGGTTTTTGTGATTGGTTTACTTATATATACATGTATGAATAAACATGTACAATGATAATGGTTGTAAAAAATTGATGTTATATGTTATTATTAAAAATATATAAGATTAAATGGTTATTAAATTCATTTTTTATTTGGAGGGAAGATGAATCATTATATAAAACATTAATGATAACTGTTTTGGTTAATAGTCGATTTTTGATTACATCAATCACATTTTGAATTTCAAATTAATATCACATGTAAAAAAATTCAAAAATATTAAATTAGAAATATTAAATATATTATAGTATCGTTAAACCATAAAAATTGTTTCATTACCATAATTTAATATGGTAATAGAAATTGAAAACCCATCATCCCTGAATGTGATAAATTAACACATCTTGGATGGTGTTTCATTTCAAGTATTAAAGGACGAGAAATGAGAGATGAGGGAGAATTCGTACATTATCATAACAAAATTCAAGCACGTGTAAGGTACTATAGTTTTCATAAAATTTTTATGGAATTAGGCAAGGAAAGAAAAAAAAGAAAGGAACATGAAATAAAATAAAATAAATGAAAAGAGGAATTTACCTCTTGAATATATCTTCCTTGGGAAACTCTTTAGGGTAGAGGATTTGGTATTTTGAAGATACCAAGGGATGATGGATGTGGGGAAGATATTGGGAGGATATATTAGTAGAATTTATACAAGTAACAAGGCTTGAGATAAGATAAGTGAAGAGGTAAAGTGGGTTAGTATTTATAGTGCCAGAGGGGAGGGGTTTCCCATTATTTTAGTCATTAGTTTAATATTTTTTCTCAAGGATATAAATAGTATTTATTATTGTGACAAAAAATATTAAATATATCATGTGATTTAAAAACAATGAATATTTAAATCATCCATGACTCAATCATGATGCATAAATTCATTAATTTATCATTTATTGTAAATTATCGTATTATACTATTCACCAAAATTCAAGTATTTTAGAAAAATCCCAAAACTTCTCCCCAACCATTTTTTGATGTGTATAATTAAAAAATGAGCTATATTTTATGAAAACAAATTTATAAATATTTTCAAATTTAATTTTTAATTAAAATCATAATTTTCTTGAAAAATAAAAATTTTAGAATTAAAACTGCTTCTCTAACACTTTGAAAAATTAATTAAGGTGTCTTAAAATTATATTATAATAATAATTCAAAAAAATTATAATTTATGTATTCATTTTATATACAAAAAATGCTTTTAAATTATTAAATTAATCATAAAACTGTAATTAAATATACATGAATTACAAAAATACTAACACTTAATTAATAATTTTTAAAATATTTACTTACTTATACTATGATATAATTATATCATATTCCCACTTATAAGATGAATAAAATTTAAATATAATTTCATTAGTGAGTTTACTATTCAATTGGCCAATTTACTATTCATAAGGGTCACATTACTATTCAAAATGTCGATATACTATTTCAGCAGTATACATTCTTTAACTTCTAGAGATACCATTTGTTTCACTCATTCTTCATTTATAAGGGTTGTTTTGTGTTTTATATGTAATATTATATGATTATACTATAAGGAATAATTATAACAAGGGAATTTAATTGATAAAACATTCTGTTGTTACATTCTCAACCCCTTATGAAATTTCACCCTCAAAAGTTCATTTTACATTCTATGTATTAAAAAGGTGTGGGTAACTTTCCTTCATTGCCTCATCCAGTTTTCTTGGTGCCTCTTCGTACTTATGGTTCCACCATATTACTTTGACCAGGTGATTAGTCTTATTGCATTGAACTTTATCTCTATGATCTAAGATCTTCACTGGATGCTCCTCATAAGAATGATCATTCCCCAACTATAACACCTCTAAAGAGAGTACGTGTGAAGGGTCTGGTATGTACTTCTTTAAGAGGAATATGTGGAATACATCATTTACTTTAGACATGGTTAGTGGAAGTTCTAGTCGATAGGCCACAACTCTAACATGATCAAGAATCTTGAAGGGGATGTTGTGCCTAGGACTTATCTTTCCATTATTCCAAAACCTCATGACCTTATCCCATGGATATATGTAGAGGAATAACATTTCTAAAACTTTTAACTCAAGGTCCCATTGACGATTGTATGCATAACTCTTTTTTCAACCTTAAGCTGCCTTGATGTGCTGTTGAAAGGTTTTTACATTCTCCACCATTTCTTTAACCATTTTAGGTCCTAGCCTCTTACACTCGCCAACTTCATCCCAATATTCCAGTGTTCTTCCCCATTTCCCATAAAGGGATTCATGTGGGTCCATTTGGATGCTACATTGGAAACTATTGTTGTATGAGAATTCAACCAGTGGAAGATATTGGTGACATCCTTCGTTAATGTATATAGAACATGCTCTAAATATACCTTCCAAATAGTTCACTCAGATTGTCCATCTGTTTGAGGATGATAGGCCATAATTAAGTTCAATTCAGTTCTTAGAGCATGCAAGATAATTTTCTAGAACATTGATGTGAATATCAGATCTTGATCGGATACAATCAATAGTGGTACTCCATGAAGATTTACCACATATTTGATATATATGAACGCAAGTTTATCTAATGATAAGTCCTCATGAATTGTGATAAAGTGACCTTTATTTGTAAGACCACCCCCAATGACCCATATAGCATTGTTTCCATTGGATTTCCTTGGAAGTATAGTGACAAGTCTTTGGTGATGTTCTCCCACTTCCATGTTGGCATGGATAGTTGTTGAATTATCCATTGAGACTTTTGTCTTTCTGACATCAATTGTTGACTTACTAGGCTTTTTTATGTATATTCATTAATATCCTTCTTCATATTGTCCCACTAAAAGTTATCTTAGAGATCTTGATACATCTTTATGCACCCTTGGTGAATATAGAAGTTTGAGCTATGTTCTTCATTCAGAATCCCCTTATTTATATCTTGACTGGATGGTACACATAATTATGACCTAAATCTTACAAATTCTTCCAAATAAATATTGAACTCATAGGATTTCTCATTTTTGATAGCTTCCAACCTTTTTTGAATTTCCACATCATTTATTTGAGAATCCTTTATTTTATCCATGAGGGATGGTTGATAAATCATTTGAGAAAGGATTGATGATGTGCCTCCATTAATGATTGCCATTTCCATCCACTAAAGATCTACGAATCTTGGATCCTTTTCCATTCTCATCATCGATAAAGACATAGGATCCTTTCTAATTAGAGCATCTTCCACCTTATTTTCATTATAGGGTTGGTAGTTGATTGAGCAGTCATAATCCTTGATGATATCTAACCATCTTCTCTAGCACATATTAACCTATTAATGTGTGAATATTTATTCGAGGCTCTTGTGATCAGTACATATCTCACACTTCTCCCCATAGATATAGTTCCCCCATATTTTCAAAGAAAAGATCAAAACCACCAACTATTAATCACATGCATGATAGTTTTGATCATGGATTTTCAGATTCCTTGAGGCATAGGTTATCACTTTATCATTTTTCATCATCAAATATCCTAATCCCTTCTTTTAAGCATCATTTTACCCCACAAAGAGTACTCCACTTGTTGGGAGTGTGAGTACCGGTGCAGGGATAAACCTATTTTTGATCCCCTAAAATATTTCCTTATATTCTTGTGTCTAGACTAATAACACCCCCTTATGTTCCAACATTGTCATTGGGTTTGAAAATCATGATAAGTTATTCAAAAATAATCTACAATACCTAGCTAGACAAAGGGAGCAATGGATCTCCATTTTAGATATTGCCCTAATCCACTCTTTAATTGCCTTTGTCCTGGAAGGGTCTACATATATCCATTTACTAGTAATAACATGACCCAAGAATGATACTTCCTCCATACAGAACTCACTTTTACTACACATGGAGTAAATTTTATCCCTTTTTAATTTCATCTTCATAAAATTAAAATGCTCCTCATGTTCCTCCTTGCTCTTGGAGTAAATCAGAATATCATCGTTAAATACTACAACAAATTTATCAAGGTAATCTCTAAAGTCTCAATTCATTAAATCCATGAATATTAATAGATAATTAGTGAGTCCTAGGGTCATAAATATGAACTCATAGTGTCAATACCTCAATTGAAAGGCAGTTTTGGGAATATCTTCCTTTTTCACCTTTAATTGGTGATATCCTGACCGAAGGTCCACGTTAGAGGAAAAACTTTCCCCATGTAGCTGATTAAAAAATTAATCTATATGAGATAGAGGATACTTGTTATCTATCATGATTTTATTGAGTTCATGATAATCAATTCACAAGAACATTGATCCTTCCTTCTTTTTAAGAAAGAGGTTTGACACACCCCATGCTGAAGCACTCAGGCATATATTACCCTTCTCCAGATTCTCCTATAACTTCTTCTTCATCTCTTCTATCTCTTTGGTGGACAGTCTATAATGTGTATTTGATATAGGTAGGGATCTATGAATAAATTCAATTGATAATTCAACCTCTCTATCAAGAGGAATATCAAACAATTCTTTGGGAAATACATCAGTGTAGTCCCTCACAATGGGATGTCTCTAAGCATGATTCTCTCTTTTGTCTCAATAATTTGATATACATATTCTTGCTCAAGAAGAAACATTATCCACACTTGAGATGATTATTATGAATGATATTTAACTTCCTCCTTACACTTTTATAGGATTAGTGGACACTCTGGGATGAGATGAGTAATCTCACTTTCTCGACAGTTAATGTTGAATTCGTATAAAGATATCCAATCCATGCCCAAATTTTCATTTAACTCCACATGTGGAAGTGTGAAAATATTTTCTAGGATGTTAAGTTCATAATAATTTACCAAGGAGTATTTATAAACCTTGGATGCAATAATTTCTCTATTCACTATTTCCACAAATATCTTAAAGTCCATATTTAGAGGTGGTGTTTGAATAGTTCTACTAAAATTATAAGACATGAATGAATGTGTAGAACCAAAATCCAAAAGTACATTTTATATTCTTTAATGAATAACTAGTGTACCTACCAGTGCATTGTTATACAGCTCCAACTCAGTAATAGTGATAATGTAATCTCTTTTTTATTGCCTTAGAGGTTGTTTTTTATTGCCTTTGACAACCCTTGGATTTGGGAAGTTGTTCGCATAATTCCCATGTTACTTGAATTTGTAAAACTACACTATAAGCTGAGTATTGATTTGAACCTTCCTTTATTCCTCTACATTAGTGTAATTCTTCATATCCCTTCAGTAGTTTTTAGCCAGATGTCCTATTATTCAACATTTGAATCAATTATTAGTTCCCTTTAGACAATTCCCAGGATTCTTCTTCCCACAATTTTGACATGTGGGATGTTCAAACTTCTTTTCATCATGGGATTTATTTTCCAAACCACCCATATTAGACCCCATTTTCCACTTTTTTTCACTGGGACTACGAGACCATTGAGATTTTCCCATCTCTATTTAAACCTTTAGGGCACAATAGAAAATATCCTCATATCTTTCAAATTCCCAAATCACCAACACTTTTCATAGATTCATCTTTAGTCTACTAATGAAGTGACCCACCTTTCTTTTGGTATTCCTGAAAAAGCCAGTGGAATATCTTAAAATACTTGTAAAGTTTTCATCCTACTACCTGATGGACTCATTTTCCTTATACTTATGTCCGAGGAACTGCCTTTCTATCTTGAGAAGGGGGGTTCAGGGAAAATATTTATTGATTTTTTTTTCATGAATTCATCCCAATGCATGGAATCAATTTCCTCATGGGAATTCATATTATTTATTAGTTTCCACCATTGATCAACTTAACCATCATAATGGTAGACCACTAGTATGACTTTCTCTACTTCTGTGCACTGGAGGACAAATAATATCCTTCCAATAGAGTTAATCCACTATTCCACAAGGAGGGGATCATAAGATACACTAAACATTGGAGGCCTTTTTTGTATGAAGGATTTGACGAAAACTTTCTATTTACTTATAGGAGGAGGGAATTACAAATTATTCAAGTTATTATTCAAAACATGAGCTAGCTGAGCAAGTTGTGTCATAATGTTTTCAACACCCGTTCCCATAATATCAGTCACATAATTAGGAAAATAATCACATTTCCAATCACATTTATTGTGGGAATTTTTTTTATATTTCCCACTATTAGCTATGAAAAATAATTTATAATTATAGTTATTGAATACTTAGCTATTAAAAAGTAATATTTAAACATAAAAGGATAAACTCTTAAAGGAAAATTATATCCTAACTTGTAATTCCATAGTCCTCAATCTAGGTTATTCATGATATTTTTACTAACATATATCTTTATGGTATTATTTCCCCCTTAATAATGGTTTAAACTACGATTATGAATTTACTAAAGAATATCTCCTAGGAGTATCAAATTAAGAGTACAACAAGGCCTATTGTCATGCACCATTTCCCATTTGAGTCTAGATAAAAGTGGTGTTTTCGGGTTTTACCCCTAGATACATATATGGTAGATCCACATCCACTTATTCAAATCTAGTTAGTGATATATTTTCTTGATAAACCGCTTACTCTATACTTACCAAAATCCAGGGATGTTTTCATATACTTTGTCTCATCTATAAGGTTCTTACTAAAGTTCTCTATTAATAATCTTCAAAAATAACTAAACCATCCTTTGATAACAAATACAGCTACCCTAGTCTTTTACACATATCATTACATGATTTTAATCATAAAAATATCATATTACAAGACAAGGATCATGAAACTTAGTGTCTTGGAAGATTAGGTACACAAAACTGAAAACATGGGAAAAATAAAGAATTTATTTATTTAATCATAATAAAGGGATCTTAACTTACATTGTTTTCATACATATTTATAGGATAAACTAGGGATAAAATGAAAAAAGGGATGGTCTAAAAATCCCAGTAAGGGAATAAACATAAGAATGGAGCTTTATCACATGGATTAGAAGGCGTGACATAATGATATAAGAATGCAGGGAACATATGAAATCATGAAATATAAATGAGGGATCATAAAAAAATGGATTCATAGTAATATTTAAGCAACATAAAACAAGAATTTAGTATGGTCCAAGGATTTTTTTACACATATAGGAGCGCAAATCAAGGTTAACCACCAAGACCGTTGAACATGGTAGCATGAGTCAAGGATAACCACCAAAACTGTTACACATAACGTCTCATGAGAATAAAATTTACCCAATGAATTGGAGCAATATCTAAGGGAACCCGTCCTAACATGTTCATGGATATGCTTTCCACATAATTAGGCATATATAATCAATCATACATAAACATAAGGGTACCCATGGAAAGAAATGGGTATCATAATCATGTCATAAAGCATAATGAATGAGAGTATCTTACAAGTGTCCGTGAAATAAAGGGATTAAAACATACAAAGACATTCACAGGAATATATCATGGAAAGATATGTCAATGATAACTGAAAACTTGTAAGAAGATTATTTCTGAAATTTTATCATTAAAACATTTTAGTGCGGATTTTAGGAAAATACAAAAGAGAATTTAAAATACAAAAGGGAAAAATATTTTTTATAAAAATAGAATTTAACCAAGAATATTTTCATAATAAAAATGCTAATTTTATTAAAACAATTGTGGATTAAAATAGATGAGGTAGTGTACTTGAAATTGGGTAAGAATTTGGGAAGTTCCCTTGAAACAGGTATGCTTATTGGGAATAATAGAGGATGGAATCATTTAAAAACATGTATATACCAAAAAGAGAAAGATTAATGGACTTTGATACATTATTTTTTATCATTTACACAACATTTATAATATGTACATAAAAATAATAGATAACATCATTTGGTTAAAAAGAAAGATAGAGGAACCCAAAGGAATAATGGTGGTTCGGGTAGAATCCCTTACCTTAAGTTTGATGGTATCCTTCACCTGATCTTAATGTCATGGATAACCAAATTAAATTCATTGATTAATATTTACATAACCTATTATTCAATAAATTTATTTATTATAACCTTATTAAGGTCATTAATGACCTTTTTATGGGCTAAGAGGTTCAATTTCATTGTTTTTGAGCTTTTTTTCCATGGTTTTTGTGATTTTTTTTATTTATATATACATGTGTGAATAAACATATAATATGAGAATGGTTGTACATTATTGATTTTATATTTTAATAGTAAAAATATATAATATTACATGGTAATAAAATTCATTTTTTTATTTGGAGTGAAGATGAATCATTATATAAAACTTTAATGATAACTGTTTTGGTTAATTAGCGATTTTTTATCACATTAAACACATTTTTCATTATAAATTAATATAATATTTACAAAATAATAAAGAAACTAAAACTAGACATAATAAATATATTATATTCTGGTTCACCCATAAAAATGGTTTCATGACCATAATTGATGATGATAATTGAAATTGAATGCTTGTCATCCTTGAATGTGATAAATTAACACATATCGGATAGTGTTTTCATTACTTGTATAAATGGAGGTGAAAGAAGATATGTTTGGAGAATTATTCCCTTATCATAACAAAATTATAGTACATGTATGGAGGGAGGATATTGTGAGGAGATTTTAGTTGAATTTATACAAGGAAAAAGGCTTCATAGAAGTGAAGAGAAGTGGTAAAGAGGGGTGGTATTTATAATGGAGGTGGGGAGGGGTTTCCCATTATTTTATTCATTAGTTTAATATTTTTTCTCAACACTATGAATATTCTAGATTATTTTTACTATAAATAGTAAAGCGAGAATGTGAGTTCGAACCTATGGCCATTTAAATCATCCATTACTCAATCATGATGCAGAAATTCTTTTATTTAGCATTTATTGTAAATTATTGTATTTTACTATTAACAAAATTCAAGTATTTTAGAAAAATAAAAAAAATTAACCCACAACATTTTTAAACATGTAAAATTATAAAATAACTCCATTTTATGGAAATAATTTTCTTAATATGTGAAATTTAATTTTTAATTAAAATCATAATTTGCTTGAAAAATACAAATTTTAAAATTAAGACTATCTTTATAACACATTGAAAAATTAATTGAGGTCTCTTGAAATTATATTATAATTATAATTCATCAAAAAACTTATTTATGAATACATTTTATGGAAATAAAATTTATTTTAAATTATTATATTAATCATAATGTTTTGATTAAATATACATGACTTACAAAAAATATCAACACTTAATTAATAATTTTTCAAAATATTTACTTACTTGTACTAGGATATAATTATATCATTTTTTTATTTATAAGATGCATAAATTTTATTTATACTTTCATTAGTGAGGTTACTATTCAATTGATCTGTTTATTATTCATAAGTGTCACATTACTTTTCTAAAGGTGAAGCTACTATTTTATCAATATAGGTTTATTAACTTCTATAGATACCTTTTTTCACTCATTATTCATTTATATGGTTTGTATTGTGTTCTATATGTAACCTTATATGATTATTCTACAAGGCATAATTATAAGAAGTGAATTTCATTGAAAAAACATTGGATCGTTACACATACCCTAGGGTCCTGACTATTATTATGTATCTACACATATACACATATATGTGCATACATATATAATGTATATAGATAAATACATACATAAATACATACATATATATATATATACATGGTGATGCATCATCATAGACATTATGACTTAGGCCGAAGAATGTGTGGTCTATCAGGTGTCTCTTAAGGAACCAAACCTGATTTACTTACATTTATTTGTTGACTACCCTTATTTACTTTTTATATAACCACAATCTGCAATATTTTATACTCACACATTGGATTGCATTAGAAAGTGTTAGTAGAGGACTTCTATGTTTATCTTACACCTTGTTTCTGCCACCATTTCATTGGGATACATGAATAGACCTCATGATTATAGGTTGAGGATCCTGGATTATGCTTTTCCTATTACATTTTTACATGGGATATTAGGGGAACAAGACTGATCCAGACCTCTAGATGCTCATGGAGATATCCTTTGAGGATTTCTTCTTTTTTTATTCTTTATTTATTACTTGATGTATTAGTACATTTTTTATATTATAGCATCACATGGACATGCATGGTTTTGTATTTGGCATTTTCATCTTATTCGTTATTTAATTATTGTCAGTCATTATTATCTTTCACTACATAATTATTTTTATTGCTTCTTTTATTGTTTATATCTTATAATGTTGTGTTACTCTGATCATGAGGGTATAGTCTACCCACCATACCACCTTTGGAGCCTCACTACTAAACGAATTCCTCTAGCATACAGGGAGACACACTTGAGGCCACGTGGCGATCCATATAAGGGAATTAGGTTAGTGGATCATTGGTGAGGATGTTACAAAGTGGTATCAAATATTATTTTCCTTTGTCTTACTATTTGGGTATGGTATAGGGGAGACTAGGAATGTGTCAGTGCTTGGTAAACTAGCTGTGTCTAGGCATGATCAACCAAATAATTGGGAAAATACCAAGTGGCCAAGGTTGGGACTATTATTTGTGCTCTTCATTTTTATAATTGATTATAATTTTACATTGAGTTATTGATATAATTTTGGTTACTTACTAATTTATGAGATTCATGGTATTTTACCGTAAACCCAATTTAGAAAACAACTATCATTACATGCATCATTATTGGCATATAGAGATTCACATTCCATGCATATTCCATGCCATGTAGGTTTCATTTATTGAATTCCCAACACATGTTGGTTGTGCCTTGTGTGATTTCACAACATTATTATCTATATAAGATTTTTAGGTGTTTATTTACCAAGATTCCATATATACCATGTTTCTGTGGTTTCCTATTTATATGTCTGTGTTCTTTATTGGTTGGTGATATCATGCCTTGATATAATTGTGATAAATGATTTGTTATTAATGTTTACATATCAACCAAAATAGTGTTTTCACATATATATTGATGGTGGAACCTTCACTAACCAATCATAAAAATTTTGATCCATGGACAATAGATAACATGGGATGAAAAATTTATGGTTGTTATTAAATGGGAGACCATATCAGTTTATAAGGTATATAATCCCTTATAATTTGGGATGGGTAACCCATATAATAAAACCATTAAATATAAACTTTCTCTATTCTGAAATTAGTGATAAAATATAAATTATAGTTACATACATGCTAGTTATAATTTAGAAAAACATGTACCTTTATAATTTTGGAATGAAAATGAATCTAACTGAATCATTGTATGTGATAAATAGAAATCCTTACTAGAAATGGTTTCATTTATATAGGCTTGTACCTATATGAATTAGGCATGGTGACCCGTATGAATAAATTCCTAGATGAAAAACTAGACCCAAGTGGGCTAGTTGGGGCATGCTTCTAATGAGATAATCCCATAAGGGGTGTATTGAAATGTTAATAATATTTATAATTTGAGTTTCACTTAACTGATTCAAGATTAACAAGATGGGACCCTCGTAGGATTCCCTTACATTTATTTTATGTTTTTGTACATAACCCCATGGGGTCACACTCATACTAATGGATTAGTTATTTAATGTATCCACAACTTCATATATGGTGTTACAAATAGACATATGAGGGAATCTTACTTAACTAACCCCCTTAAAATTATAAAAGACCCATTATATGATTTTGAGGTTTATTATGTGAGGCTTTATTTAATTAAAATTCCAATTTAAACCTAAAGGGTGTTTTCCACTATAGCTTGGAATTAGAATTTTCTTTAACCAAGGAAAATTGTTAGAATACTTTTTGGATAAATAAAATGGACCAAATAAATTTATAAAATAAATTTCCTAAATTTAACATGATATCATCGATATAAACATTTTTTTATATTTTGATATAACTTGCTAGTGTTTCTTTGTGGCGTTAGGCAAATAAAGTACCAAGAAATGTTTCTTTATAACTATTACATTAAATTTTTAAAATGGGCCTTTAAAATTTTTAAGGTCAAATGTTTATTGATGGTTTGGATTAAAAAGAAACCATAATATGGTGTTATAATTTTTGACCCTCATGTAAGTGTAGTTCAAATATTTCATTTAGATTCCTTGAATGGGAGTGTGGACCTAACCCATGGATCTCTTTTTCCATCCATGATGTTGATATAGAGGTTTTTTTGGTAATTTTGGTGACCTTTGTGGCCTGAAATAATTCTATGATAAATGCCTTATAATTTAGTAAGTGGCTAGCTAGGGGTAAGTTTCACCCTCAAAAAATAAAACCTTGCTAAATTATTATAAATATTTTCAAGCATGAGGTTCCATTTGGGTTCCATTTTATAGAGTAGGAAATTTAGTTTCTAAAATGAAACTTGGGTTGTATGGGTGGTCATGTGGGAAGTTAACCCTTGTTAAGGGTGGGGGCATTTAGTAATGATTAGATTCAGGGGTATATATGCCTAAGGCATGGTCGACCACTTAGGGGGTCACTTGACCATTCTTCTTAATGAGTGATAGATGATTAAATACATCATTAGAAAGGTTAAAAATATTATGGGATAATGTGACTCGAGGATAAATCATTGGTATGTTCCATTAGGTATTAGGATGGATAGGGATGATTGGATTGTTGATATTATCGAATGACGTGATATTATGACTGTGAAATATAGGGGTAGTATGCGATGATACATGAAGTAACCATTAATTTATTAAAATGGTATAATGAATTATATGATTTTGGTATAAATAGTTAATCCTTGAGCCTCTACATTTTCATCATGGGTCATCTCCAAGATAGAGTGACTAGGGTGTTGGAATAAATCTAACTCATTCTAATTCTAGGGATGAATTTTTAAAAGGATCTGGTGTTGTGAAACATCAGTTTTTATGGTTTTAAATTTCATTAATTATGATAATAATTTGTGTGTATCTTTAGATATCATCACACATACGCCAAAATTAAAATTTAACTAAGGGTCCTTTTAAGTGGTTGGTTTTCCTCTATTTTAAATTTGAACCTGGTAAAAGAATGTTGGCCACATTCATAAACCATGTTCATTAGTGGATGGAGAATTTTCCATGCTATGAGTTTCCATCCATAGTATACAATGACTAGGATACTCTGAAGGTTGGGACTGTTGTGTCAATCATGTTTTATGTGTACTTCTAAGTAGAGGGTGCACAACCATAAAATACCATTTGGAAGTGGTCAATTTTTCTTATAACATCTTATGAGGTTAGTAGTTCAGGGTATATAGTCCTTGATATGACCTCAAGATAAAAATTGGTTATGGGTTTTGATGGATTCTGGGCACTAGATTCATATTCGGTGTATGAAAGTGACCTACAAAAAAACTCTTTGTTGGGTGTTAGTGCTTGTAAGATAGCATGAAGATGAAATTGTTGGTTTTGTTTGAAATCTTTAAATACACTTTCAATTGGGTTGGAATTATTTGGTTTTACTTGAACGATCATAGAATCCCTTAGTTGAAAGTTCATCATGGTCAGTTAATGATGACGTTTCTATAGTTATAGATGAGCACTTTTAAGGAATGTCGACCAGAATTGGTTTGATTATTCTTACCTATGTATTGTAAAATATGGTTTTTAGAAACCATGATAGAAACTTCATAATGGATATGAAGGGAGTTTCTTGGGATAGATTGGTAATCATTTATATCCTATTAGTGTACTATTGTCAGATGGAAAATTATTTTTTGTATCTTTCTATTGTTCTGGGTACACAAAGTGAGAATCAATTATACTCTGAGATAAAGATATAATTAAAAACCTGGTTGGCATGATAAATAGGTTATTCTCTCATGTTTGTGCTCAGGTCTCATAGTCAATGTTATATGCATGGACGATCCTGAGTGATGCTGGGATTCCCATGTTGGAAGGCCTTGGATAGAGTCATGGGAACCAACTGATTCTTTGACTCTATCATCAAAATAAATACCATTGTTAGGATCAATTAGTATTCTTGATACGTGGAAATCGCAGCTACGTAATAATGTATCACTAGTAAAATAATGATAATGGACTACCTTGTATGAGATCCTTGGAATAAAATACCTAATTCAGAGGTTACCCTAGACTAAGTTTGGGATCAGATGATATGTTTTAGTGTGGAAATCCAAGGCTACTGGATTGAGTATGCACCTATGTCCATTCTCTGGCACAATAAAATAAATGAATATTTTGGGTTATAGATGTCATCAAAATATAGTTACAGTATCTAGAAATTCTGCTTGACAGCATACCTTGGAATAAAGGCATCATAACCAGGTTTTGGATGCATCAACTGTTAAATCTGAACATTTCTAGAGATAGTTGGACAGTAGTGGCTCGACCTGATTTCCCTTATCTAGTTACATGTGGTCAGGGAGAAACCACATCACGAACATAGTCGAGATGAGTCATGTACAATTCAAAGCCTGGTTGATTATTTTAATAGATTGACCAGGACAAATTAGGTTGATTGGTAATTTATTGTTCAATCTAGTTCTGAAAAATGACGAAGCACATCATTAGAGCACCAAGGGCATGCTTGAAAGGAAATTTTGATGGTGGGGGAACCCTGAATCAGATTTTTTTTCAAATTTATAACCTATGGTGGGGAGAACCATAGACGATTTGATAGAAGAGATGAAAAAATGATCATTTATAAGGTTATATGGGATCAGCTAAGCACCCCTTTCAACGTTCAATTTCAAATATGAAGGTGTTCTCAAGTTTCAAAACCTTATGTACTATACACATCAAGTGATTATTAGAGGTTCATTAATAATTTTAGAATGGAACATGGCCATCTTGAAAGAAGTTATTGAATTGATTAGTTTTGGGTTTCTTTTTGTGGTTCTCCCAAGGATTATCAAGAATGAGATTTTCTAAAGTGGGAATATTATAGTATCCAGTTTTTTGGACTGTTGAAAATTCCATTAGAATTTAAAATTTCATTTTGGTGGATGAGGTGAATTTTAAATCAATATTAACAACATAAATATGAGTTTTGGTACACTTATAAGTTTTTTTAGTTTGGGATTAAGGATAAATAGGTGTCTAGGGTGTTCAGATGAGTTTTGGGTGTGTTTTTTCCCAAAAACATTGTTTCAGGAGAGTTAGAAAAGGGTATATGGTTAGTGCTAACTGTGTACCTCAAATTTGGGGCCTATTTTATATCAAGACATAGTTTTCTAAAACTTTGTATCCCTCTAGGAGAAACCATGTGACATGGCTCATGTGATATGGGGGTGTCACATGATTTGATCTAACTTTGCAAGGAGCGGTGCATAACCGTGCAAGGAATCTATAAATTTTTTTGTGGTTATCTACAAGGGCTGCACATGGGTTTCCAAACCATGCACCTATTCCACACCCTTCTTGACACTTATTTAGTGGAACTGTAGGGTTGGAGCATGTTTATCCAAACAGTGCTGCCAAACTATATGATTCATTAAATTGGGGTGATTTTACCCCTTTCCCCTATTATTCTTAAGGGTTTTCCTATTTATTTCTCCCTAACTTCCCACATTTAGTATCCTACTTAAGCAATCCCTTTGGCCTCTCCTAGGTTTTGATGTAAATCCTTGGTTCGATTTTGGAATCTTACTCTATCAGTCTTGTTGGATCTATATCAGTATGTTCTTAATTCCTATAGTTTCTTACTTAATTTTCATTAACTGTATGGAATGGAAAATTCATGTTGTATGTTTTTCTTTATTTTCAGGGAATTTTTATATTTATTTTATTTCTTCTAAACTAGATCAAATCAAATCCTAATAATGGAAAAGTGAAGAATTATAAGCCAAATGTAGGTGGTCTGTACATTTTTTCTCAAGGTCGCCCAATTTTATTAAATATGTCATTGTGCCATGGGAATGATTTTTCATACACCACCCTTTAAATGTGTAATTAATATTTAGAAACTAAATAATTTAATTAATTATCCATTTTCAATAAATTGAAGTATTTTAGGTTACCCAACTCAACACAAATCACCCCCAATTTAGTGTGTTTCTTGTATTCTATGACCTATGATTGCTTAGTTAATTTAATCACCCTTATGTGTGTTATTTTAAATACTCATTTTATAATGATCTATCTAATATTTAATAACCTTTGTGGTACATTTAATTATCTATCATGTAAGAGTTTTATAAAGTATATTAAATGAGTTGGGACTTTAACCATGCTCAATTTGGTAATAAAACTATATACGAGGTTCCATATCTTCTTTAATAGAAAGGGGAATTTAAAATGTGATATATGGATTGTAGGTGATGTGATTATGGAAAAAAACCTCTTTAATTATAATTTTTTTTTCATAAATGGAATGATTATATACATAAACATCTTAGTTAAATTAATCTTGGATTATATTTTACATATTAAATTGTAAAATAAGAAATGAAATGTGTTATGATACTTGAAATTGGCATGGATGAATCCCACAACCTATGATCAAATATTAATATGAAACATGTAAAAGTAATTACATTATACCTAGAGAAATACTTGGGTTCCCTTACTTAGAAAACTCATAAGATAGAATTATAATCTATTTGAATTTATACATACCTTAAGCGATATTGGTTTCATAATTTTTTAATTCCATGGATGGTCTTATAGTTTTCACGAATTATGTATTCCTTGAGTGATACTTGGGATTCATTTTTCAAAACTCCTTATAGATGGTCATAGGTCAGATGCTTTTCCTTACGCTTAGAGAAATAATTGGTTTTCTTTTTTACAGATTTCCTTGTACAGTATCGTAGGGGAATTGGAAGTTGTGAGGGATACTTTGGTTTTATTATTATTGAACACCATGTATTAGATCGTATAATAAACAAGGTTTGGATACTCATTGGGGGAGATACCTGGGTTACAAATTATGGAATTCAATGGAAAGTTTCATAGGACAAATTAATTATATTATTCTTGTATTACTATTACATATAGCTTATAGTACCTCATTATAGTGATTATTATGGTATGACACCTTTGATATGTACCTTGGGTCCTTGAACAACTAATGGTCATATGTTCAGATACATGTGACTACCCAGAATTAATTTGTGGTTTTAGATACACCCACTCATGGATTCCTGAGATTATATCCATGGATCCCAGTAATATACTACCACCTTTACAACTACTCATGGATTCCTTGGGAATCCCCCGGGTCCTAGATATTATTATGTATATACACATACACAGATGATTAATATATGTACTTATATACACATATATATATACATGGTGACACATCATCATAGAAATTACATCTTAGAATGAAGCTGGAATGGTCAGCTAGGTGTCCCTTGATGAACTGATCCTGACTTATTTACATTAATTCATTTACAATCGTACTCTTTTGATATAACTGCACACCTCTATATTTTATAATCACAGAATGGATTTAGTTAGACGCCATTGGTGGTGGACAACTAATTTTATCTCACTCCTTGTTCAGGCCTATATTGTATTGGGGTAACCAAAAAAACCTCCTGGTTATAGGCTTAGGATCATGGATTATGTTTGTGATTTTACATTTTTATAGGGGATATTAGAGAATAAGATTGAGAATGACCCCTAGATTCTCTTAGATATTGACATGAAATTGTTTCCTTCTTTTTGTATCATTTAGTTATTACCTGATATATGAATACTACTTGTATATTGAATAATCACATGTACATGCATGGTTTTGTATTTGGAATTGGCCATTTTATGTATTATTTATTTACAGCTAGTCTTTTTTATCTCCTGCAACATAGTTATTTTTATTACTTCCACTATTTTTTATCACTTATACTTATGTGTTAATGTGATTATGAGGGTATAGTCTCCCCATAATACCACCTTTGGCCCCCCACTACTAGAAAATAGCCACTGACATATAGGTAGGCGTGCTTAATCTCACGTGACTGACCAGATCAGGGAACTAGTTCAGTGACTCCCAATTTAGTATGTTACATTTCTTCTAATTTATATTTTAGTACTCATTGTTTCATTTATAGTTTTACTAGTTTTATATGAAATTACATGTATGTACTTGGGGTTTTCTTTATCTATATATATCAAGGAGTTTATTGATGTACGTATCTTATCTCTCATTCCTCATATTGTTTTAAAAGGAAATGACTTCCATTTTATGTATGTTATACCCTAGGTTCCTTTCTCCAACACATGGCTAATTAGAGGTGGGATTTATATGTCATTATTTACCTTCTCTGATTACTAGCCTAAGATGGGTACCTTTGGGGGGATCGGGTTATGAAAAACATCATTCATACCATAGAGGAAAATTTGTGAAAGTAAATATATATTACTATAGATTGAATTTATATCTCATGTTATTAACCCAACTCACTCTATACAAACTATTTCTAAACAAAAAATATTCATATACTCGTATATAATATTATGGTCATATGTCTTGTATCCATTCATGAGTTTTAAAATAATTAAAATTCATAACTCTTCTAAAATAGTCGTACTTTTATACTCACGTAGGTAAAAAAATAATATCCATATTATATGAAATAATTATTATTTGTCCTGGTTTAATAAGAGTATAAAAATTACACTCAATATCCAATGGTTCACAAAAATTAAGTACATTGGATATATTCATTATTTTTTCCTTCACAAAAGTAATGGAATTCAATATATTAAATTTATACACATGAAATTTTCACTTCTTAAGTTTATATTTTATCATTTATGAATTTTGTGATTGACTTTAGATTTACCCCAAAGGAATTGTTGCATACCAACTCCCTTGAAATTCAATTTGTTTGTATATCTATCAAATTTTATATTGGATAAATAAAGTGTGCAATAATAATATAATACTGTATCAATTGTATTACATATCTATGTTTGATAAAATATGTATATATTTTTCATTATAAGTATTATTTTATGACCTAATCAAATTCTCTTTGCTATAAAAATGAATTGTAATCAAGGGTATGAATTTTTCCATAATGAATGGTCTAACTAAAGTGACTAGAACCATTCAAATTATTTTCCTATTTCCACCATGACTATATACTTAGAATATATTGTAGAATATGTAATTAATTATTTATTCATATAAACCAATGAGAATTTCTCTCAACCAGGTGTAAAAAATCAAACAACTTGTGGAAGAATAATCTTATAAATTTATAATACAACTTTCATTGAAAAACATCCAACACTCATTGATTTAAACTATAACATATAAAAAAATTCATATTAACCTTAAAATATATATGTTAGATATATGTTTCATATCCATAAAAAATCCAATGAGATGATGAAATCATTTTTCACATTATAGTAACAATATGGGGTATCTTTTGAATTTAGTTTATCCGCTTCTTCCACACCGATTAACAAACCATTGGGGCGTGTAATGCATCATGTGATAACGAATTAATGATAAAGTAATTATTTAAGAGTTCAATGATCACTTATAAAAATGGGGTGTATGTTATAAACATTTTAACACATGAAAAGTTGATGGTTGGTTGAATGTTATGAACATTTAAACTTTGTTTTCATTTAATTAACACTACAAATAAAAGTGTTTCATGCCTCATTTAGAGATAATAAATTATGATGATAAGAGGTGAATATCTATCTATTCTCTCATCATCCTTAACCTCAGAAGTGGTTATATCTTTCCATTGAGAAAAATAAGGGATCATATTGAACTGTTCAATGATTCCATTGGTTAATGGAAACTTATCGAGGCAAGTGTGAATTAGTATTTTCTAAGATTTATCAATTAACCTCTTGATGATTTTTAGTTGGTAAAACACTTTTAAAAAGGAAAAAAACCCACAAAAAACATTTACCATAAGATCCAACCATATTCCATTTGAACTGAATGTAAAAATTAAGAACAAGCACATCTTCCTACTTGTAAAAAAATCAATCTTTGCCTTAATGGGTAGTTCTTGACAAAGATGAATTATCTTGTGATTTTATAAGTTTTATCCCACTATTTAATGAAATGATAGATTTCTAGAAATCCATTAGTGTTAATGATGGAACATTAATTTAATAAATGATACTATTTAAAAATATGGATTTTTTTGAAATATATGAAGAAAAAAACATAAGAAACAATGATAATGTAACACCCCAAATTGAAAGACACTATTACCAGTGCCCTAAACAGAGTCTCCACATGAACTTAGGTATGCCTCTCTATATGATAGAGGCTACTGAGTAGTATAGATGGTCTTTAAAGGTACTAAGTGGATTCTGTACTCACTTCATAATGTGATACCATAGTATAAATAATATCAATATATATATATATATATATATCATCTAACAGAAATAAATAGTGGAAAACATTTGGAAAAAACTAACAAGTAACCAGGTAACACATGTTATAACAATATCATGAATAGACTACATGTTAGAATGTAAAATAAATAAAATCCTCAATACCAAAACCCAAAAAGTTTCCAAATATAGACACAAATCCCCAACCAATTCTCATATCCCATGCTCTATCCCATAATCCCATGCACAAATCAAACACCAGGCCCCAGTCTAGATCCTATACTTGAAAAAATTGTATCTTATCAATTACCAAACATCCATGGAGGGCCAATTAGGGCGTGAGTACAACCCAGTAGGCCACCACCAGTGGTGTCTAATACAATAACCAGTTTATATCAATGTTTATGAAGATAACCAAGATGAAATAAATAAGTAGGGAATCCAAAAGAAATATGTTTCAAATTAAAAAAATTTATGATTAACCATTTTATCCCTTTAATTACTATCATATAATCCCACCAACCTAACCCATTATAGCCATTCTGGGAGGATAATCCAATTTAATATGGGGTCACAGAATTTTATTCATAAAGAGGTATTCACTAATCAAAGAAATTTATCAACTTACCTCATAGCCTTAGTCTAGGTAATCATATTATGTCCAAGTGTTAGGAGCATATAGCCTGAGTCTAAAATCATAACCCATAGAATACATTGGTGTGACCTAGGGAATCAGTCTAGCCTGACCTAAAGATAAGGAGCCTCGGTCCAACATCCTAGTCATAAAATATGTTGGTGAGGCCTAGAGCATTAGTCTAGCCTAACCTATGGAAGTAGATCCTCTGTATAGTACCCCACTCATACCATTTAGCATGTAGACATGTTTCTTTAAGAATTTATCACATTTTCCCACATAATTATTATGTTTACCTAAGTCCCTACAAATCCTTTAAACCAAATAATGGTGTAAGTAAAACCTAACCCCTTTGTTATGGAATAAGAAATCAAACCAATTAATCTTTTTAAAATCATCAATAAGTCACCCTTTAAAACATGGATCTCCCACTTTGAAAACTAATCTATTACTAGAGTCTCTCTTTCCATTTCCAATAATTCAAATAACTATTAAATGATTTTAATAAAAAAGGAAACCATGTCCTCATATCAAATCATCATTATAAATCTACTAAGAAAACCCCCTTTTCAAATCAATTTGAGGTAAAAAACTCATTTTAAAAAATTACATACTTTCAAAACATCATTTTCATTTAATGACAACCATAACTAGATCAAAGTATAAAACACATCATTAGAATTATTTCATAATCTTATTTGTAATTGCACAAAATCTAACACATAATATTTTAAATTATCCATTTATTCATTCCCACATACCAAAATAATATTCATAACCCATAAACTTACTTAATTACCCTCTCTAAATGTTTACAAAAATATTTCACTATTTAAAAGGGTTTTGTACTCCCCATGGGCAGCCATTAGTCCGGTCTCAAATCATTAATGGACCCAACATGGTCTATAAAGGGCCACAAACCAAAGATCAAAGCCCAAATTACTTTGCTTATCCAAAGACATAATGATTCATCTAGGAATCAAATTATCACAACTACATACCCATATAAAACATCAGGACTATGAAAAAAAGATTTAATACCACCTAACTCATGCTATTAGTCAACCACTCATACAACCATGGCACTTGAACCAAGCCCAAACAACCTATAATATCCAAAATTCGAATCTTACAAAAAAACTAAGTTTTCAGGGTTTTGTAAGATTATAAAATATTCAACCATGCTACTTTTATAAAATTAACTGAAACAAATTTGAAGACATACTCATAGCTTCAATTTTCACCCAATGGAACTCAAAATGTATAAGGATTGTAGAATAATCAATCATATTAGTGGGAGAGTTTTCTAGTTACTGATACTAGTTATTGAGGGTCAAATGGGGTAAACAAATCAGAGAAGAATGAAATGATATCAAGAGGGAAAATGGGTAAACCCCAAATTTTTAAGTGGCACATGTTTTTCTACAAGGTTTTCCAAACTGTGGGCTAACCATGTAGTTCCCTATATCCAAGAGGAAATAAAACTGCACAATTTGTCTTGGCACATTCATGGTTTCACTTTCTAAATTCCATTGGAAAACTGGGTCACATGGTCTCCTAGAGGTAGTCTACCTGGTTTCCTTGACCATGAAACCCCTTTTGTAGGTCGTACGATTATGGTGAACGATTACTAATAATCTTTCATTAATCGTGATCTCATCATATATTGGCCCAAAATCCTTATTTTCCATGTCTTAAACCATCAGAACACCCTTGAGACTTGTCCTACTCCTGGAAAACACTCTATAATCCAAAAAATTCAAATCAGAATGTACCTTATCATAGGGTTGGGATCTTAAAGATAAATACAATTCACTATCTAAAATAAGACATGCACACTATGTTTTAATGAAACACTACCCATAAGAATGATGTTTTCTATTTAATTTTCTATTTTATGGAGGTAGTTTTGTGAAAAATATACCCATGGAAGAAATCATCAGGCACTAAAGATTTATCCAAAATAGTACGTTATAACACTATTTTAATTTTTACTATTTCACTACCCAAGTGAGTTGATAAAATGTTATAGTGTAACGCTACCCTAGGAAAATGATATATAAATATTTAATATCACACGCTTTATAATAATAATAACACTGTTTAATGATTTATTATTTTACTATATTTCATTCAGTGTTAGGTATAATACAATTTTAGTTTGATTAATATTAAAAATTATATTTTAAAATTGTTTAAAAACTCTCATTGACATGACCCATTTAGGCCTGTTCTAAATCCATGTGAGTTATAACATATCAAACTTTTCATTATAAAAAATTATCATTATCTTATTTTTTTATATATCAAGATGAATATATGAATTATTATTTCATTTATTTAGTTGGTTATTTAATATTAAGGTATATACTTTTTTATACTATGTATATTTTATATAATTTAATTTAAAATGTTTAAATTTATTCTTATAACTATAATACCTTTTATATAAGAGTAATATGGTAATTAAACAATTAAATTTATTTTTGTTCAATCGAAACTATGATTATTTTAATATGAATTAAATAATTATGGTTTATTATTATTTATACATATTATGTGTTATGATTGTATTGGAATTAAAATCTTGTTGGAGTATTGATCTATCGATAATAAGTCTACAATTTAATCTTAAAGGTGATTAACTTGATCTTATAACCCCATAAATTCTCTTGAATAATATTTTGGATTTTTATGATTCAAAGCTCTTACAGGAAAGTGTTTTTTTACCTTATATGTAAGATACATTTGAATATGTTTGAAAATACAATGAAATTCATGCATGCTCTAGGGGTGGCTCAAATTCAAGATCCCCAACCACCACAAGGGTACAACCACTACAATGTTCCCCATAGAGATTCAAATAATAATATATTTAATATAATTAGTAATTATTCATGATATAGTAAATAATAAAAATTATTAATATAATTAACAATTAATGATTATTAATATTGATAATTATCTAAATATATAAAATAATTAATAATGGAAATACTATATAATAATTTTTCTAATAGTAAAAATTATCAAATTATTTAATTAATAATTTTATAATTACTTTCATTGTTTAATATATTATTTACTACAATGAGTAATTGTATTAATAATTAAACTAAAAAAACATGATAAATTATAATTATTAAATACTAAATACGATCCTCATTTATATTATATATTATTACTAATTATTTATATTTCTTAAATATGTTAATTAATTACTAATTATAGAAATTGATGTAACACCCTCACCCAAACCACTCCATCCAAGATGGAGGGCCACAAGACCTCATGCATGACTCTCTATTTGTAAGAGGATTCCAAATATATGCGAGGGGTCAAATTTCATCATTATGAAGACTATACCCTCAGTATCATGAACTTTCACCAATAGTATATATATTATCTAATAATTAGAGTAACATGTAGAAAACTAGATAATATAAATGTACTAACGCTTGGATCACTAGTCATACAAATAAATAAAGATAAACAACAAGGATCCCACTATAGAAATACAACTAGAATATAAGTTCTAGAATGTAAAAATAAATAAAACTATGGTAACCTCTAGATAACATCCCTGTACAACTCCTAGATCTATGATCTTTAGCTTAACCATCTACCACATTCCCCTTTCCCTTTACCGAATCCCAAGACATATATTCTACACATGTATCTAAATGAGCATAGAGAATGTGAGTAATAAATCCCAGTAAGACACTAGCAGTGGATCCTTGAAAAATGTGAACATTTATAAAATGTTCATGTTAGAGAAATAATAAATTTATATGAAATCATAAACAATCATGTTTCAAGCACCCATGTTCTAACCAAACCACAATGAGCCCCATCCATACCTACTCCATCTAAATACAAGAAGGATGGTCAAGATATCATAATTAATTGAAACTATCCATAAGGATATTAACATGATACTTGGTATTATGAAGGCATCGAGTCTTGAGTCTTTACATAATTCTTACTAGTGAACATGTACTTGGTATACACAAGTCATATAATTCTAACATGACTTATCGGTATTCGTAAGGAATCTAGTTCCAACATTTCTAATCAGTATCTAAAAGGAATAAATTTCAAATCTGGGACAGAATTTTATCGTGCTACTACTATGTGTAAGGGTCCAAAACTATTGTCGTTGCACATCATGCACACTCCCGCTATAGGGGTAATCATACAATGAATATCCACCTATCATGAATACTAAAAACAGCCTCTAACAACATGGTAATAAACATAATAGGGTATATCATTAAGAGATAAGGATTACACATCACCACAAGAATATAATAAAAGACATATAAAAACATGGGATCAAAATTAAATATAATAACTGAATACTCTAGAAAACATAGGGTACCAATTATCATAAATGTGTCTCACAAGATACATACATAATCACATGTGATCAAACTCTAGAATGGAAATAAACTGGATAACACCAGGATTATACCATTGTAACATGTGTATACAATAGTCCAAAATGGTATGGAACTTTCTACCTCTGGTTTTTTGATGAATAAATCCAAGGTTCACTAATGAACGAAGACCAAATCATGTTGTACACCCATGAAGAATGATCTCACATGTCAAGGAAGTATAATTCTAGTTTTAGTTCACTAAGTAAGAGGTTTAGAATAGTTATTAATGATAATTAAATGTCAACAAGGTTGGACAAGAATCACATACCTTATGGAGTTTGTTAACAGAACCTATCCTAAGGTATATCGAAGGAAGGAACACCAATTCACCAGGTCCATTATTGATCAAAGAATGGTTCATGAATTCAGTTCTGATTTTAGAAGAGATCATTGGGTCTAGAAAAAAATAATTTATTCACAAATAAATTAATAAAATAATATAATCAAGATGATATTTATGAGTAATAAAATCCCGTGGTGATTATTTTAAGATTAATTACATAGAAATGTTTGTTGTTCTTCATAATTCAAGCTCTTGTAAATAGGGGTCATTGTTGAAACATCGAATCCTTCACCAATATACCAAGGAATCATTAATATATTAATGATCATTCATACATATATTGTAAAGAAGTGGTTTAAAAATATGATTCATAAGCATGTACCCATTGAACATTAGTTGTCTATGTTAGATCTCAATCTAATCATGAAATTTTTTCAACTTGCTAGATCTATAACTGATCTATGATGAAAAGGATAATTCATCATAAAATCACCATATAAACCACATATACCACATAGATCCATGATAATCTATCAAGTAGGAGTAAATAATCTATATTGATCTTATTAAATCTCACTATTTTAGCATAACCAGACTGATCAATAATTAGAGAGGTAAGGGGAGAATATTTGAAGAGTCAAGATTCTTGAGGGGGATTCATAAATTCATAATAGGTTTGTGGGGATTAGAATTGGGTGCTAAAAGGTGTAAAATACGAGTTCCCTTAAAAACATAGGTGGTGCATTAATTGTATCCTCAACCCGAGCACATCGACTAGCTGACGATTGGACACCAGTGGGATGGTGTCCCCGGAAAAACAACCTAGGTTTTTCCAGAACCACCAGTTAGCCTATGGTACCCCACTGACTAGACGATAAGGTTTTCATTACATAGAAAACATAAATAAACACATCTAATTATCCAATGAAGTCAATCGTATGTTTGGTGATAGTTTCTCGCCAATGAACAAATAGGTCCCTTTTCTATACTCTAGCCCCTGATTCTTTGACCCTTTGACATTGACGTCTGACTTCATTAACTCTCATATCAGTGAAAAAACATCAGAGGAAAATACAATTATATAAACTCAAATATCTATTACAATAAAAACAAGATAGGATGATATAATTTCTTTTTTAATTATAATTAATTTATTATGTTATTAGTTTTTAATTATTTTAAATAATTACATAATAAATTATTAAAAAAATTATTATGTAGTAGTTTTATTATTTATTTATTTAATAATAATAATATTGATAATTAATAATTATATTAATTAATTGTAAAATAGATTTTTTGAATAACTTATAAGTAAAAATTAAACAAATATATAACCATGATCTCAGTTTAAAATCTATCATCAAATGAGAAATCATCACTTTAGTCTAAGTTGTTGTCTCAGATGCTCCTCCATGCCTTAACCGAGTGTATAAATAATTCATCCCTTCTGTGTTTATATATGTCTATGATCTAGTGTATAATCGTATTATGTAGTTATCTATTGTAGATTCCTCCACATCATCCTGCATGATAATTAGTGAATCTGAAGTCTTTCTTCTTGTAACTTGACCTAGATGATAGGAAAATATCTTTTGGCTAGAATTATCTCTCTCATGGGAAGATAATGGATACTATTTAATGAGTATCTTCTCACATGGGAAAAATATATACCCCAATATGATGCAATCCACAACTACCACTGTATCATAATCTGATATAGTAAGAGCATGTGCAAAAATGTCACTACTAGATGCATCGTGGACCTCTATATGCATAGCATGTTTCTATGGATCAACAAGATCAATACATGGATGATAATCTAGATAATCATGCTAGAAATTATCCTTGCATGTCACATCATCACGTGACACATCTATATGAGTATATCTAACCTCTGGCACCTTGACATGCGGATCTATATCATCAGGAATATCAAATAAAATCTGATGATAAATCTCATCCAGTGAACATCGCAACTCGACAACCACTCCATGAAAATAAAAATGGTCAAATACGAATCCCCATGTAGGACCAGAGACCTGTATGTGTTGTATGATACAAGAATAACCCAAAACAATTTAATAGTTAATAATAGTTAATAAAAGAGCTATTCAAATGGTGATAGAGTTATTACAAAGCCATGATGACCTCACCCATGTCATGTAAAATATAACAATGTGGTCATACAGTTCTATAATGCATAATCAAACTTTTTTGATAGATGTATAAGCACCATGACAACCCCATGTAATCTGGACTCATGACATCTACCCCACATCTCAATATATCACTCATGAGAATTTCTTTAAAAAATCTTGTTTCCCTTATATATTTAGAGTGTAAAGTGAAGGAAATTGACTTAGTGGTGCAGGAGTGGGCCAAAAGAAGACAAAATGACTCATAAAACAAATGAAATGGTTCTATAAAACCATGTAAAAATGTATAAGGATAACCACTCATGTTATTTAGTAAGTATCTTCATAGAGTAACATGGGAGTCTCAAGAGGAAATTCATGACATATGGAATCCATGATATCTGGAATAAAAAAATCCAAATTAGTTATGATAGTCAATAATAATTTAAGTATATAATTAATAATTACTTATATTGATGAAACCATAAGGTATCATTGATTTCTATGGGAATGATATGATTAGACATTTATGGTTCTAAAACTACACATGACTACACATGCATAGTAAAGCGGCAGTGGAGGATCAAACCCAAAGGGAAAACTAGCAGACAAGAAACCAGGTGATTAAAACCCAATATAAGGATTCCTCATGTTTACTTTGGATATTTAGATTCACTAAAATTATGTAGTTTGGATTTAAATCAGATAATAAAGAATGGATCAAAGTAAATTTTTGGGATTTTGGAAAAATATAATCCTAAATATAGGTTGGGATAGTCTTATGGATTATCCTATGAAGTGGTGAAAGGGTTACAAAGTGGTTATGGATAAACCAATTGGATATACCTATGCTATAAACACCCCTAGTCTAGGTATAGCTAACAACCTTGATGTATTGCACTTAGCTTCTAAGGTAAAAGGAATCACAGGCTAATGATCATATCATATTTGACTCTAATTAGGTTAGGTTCATTCAATAGAACCTCCCATGTTCAGGGAAAGGAAAAATAATATGATGATTTTTTAAACCTAATTACTATTTGTAGTGTTACCGAGGTTCATTTTATGGATTATTTATGCTCATAAACACCCCTAAACTTGACCCATAACCCTTAGTGGATAAGCTACACAAAACATTATTTATAAAAAGAAAAGGAATAATAAACATGATAAAAATAATCATAAAATGATTGAGATATAAGAAATACACAATTAAATAAAGGTAATAATAATCTAGAATGTTACTGAGATTGAAGAAATAATTAATAACTATAAAGGAATTGATGTTTAATAACAATTAATGTTGAAATGGTTATCACAACAGAAATTGAAATGAAGCAATTGAAGAACATGTGAAGAAAAAAGGAAATATAATTTGATTAAACGAGTAAAAGAATGAATTACAACATAGTTTGGAATGAAAATAGAGAATAAAAAGGATAATAATGAGAGAAAACATACATTGAAACTCTTTATGTGTGGTGGGTGTCACCAAAATATTTATAGGTATGAGAGTTAAATGATGTGTAAAGAATTCACACCATGTATTCACATTAAGTGTCTTATGTCTCAACTTTTACAAGAAATTAATGCTTTACATGTCATATAATTCATATCCACAATATACTCTGAGAATATTGAATTTTATGGATTTCATGGGATGTATCTTTGCTCGAAGGGATCTTTAACATTTCCACATTGTTTACCTTCTTCACATTGTGTATCTTTAGTAGGAAGTGTAATTTGAAAAGATAATGATGTGTAATGTATTCACACAACTTGTAATCGCTTCACATCATGTAATTTCTCATAGACTAGCCTTTTTTATGTATGGATGATGTAAATGAAGAATACGAGTTGTGAAATCATTTCACAATATGTAAAACATATTTTTCCAATTTTCATCATTTCTTTTTTGAGTACAAAATTCCCAATTCATACAAAAAATCAAAATCCTAGTGGAGTATCAAGTAAGACATGAATAAAACATAAATAAATGTATCCAAAATGTGTATACAAATTGAAATTATCAAATTCCACCACATTTGAAAATTTTATTTTCCCCAAATAAGAAGAATCCCAACCAGGATTCCAAATGATTTTTTTAAATAAGAAACATGTTTTACCACCAGGAAAATAAAACTAAGTGAAAGCTGAAAAAGTAAGTTCTCCATAATCAATCCTGTAGATAAAATCACTTATGCCTCCAGAAATCATTATTATTTTTTCATAAAACACTTTTTGGTTGAGTGGGTGCCACACAATTTCATAACAAAAAATTCAAACACCACAAACAAACATAAATATTTCAACAAAGATCACTTTACAACCCCAGTTTCCATGGTACACCACCAAATTCAAATTTCAAACAATATTTCATGCACCACATTGGGATGTGAACCATAAGCATACTGATGCATCAAACTGTGAACCCTAACAGACCCAAAAAGACCATCATCATCCACAACATCAATGAGATCCTACAACCAAAAACCTTACCTTCCTCGTTGCTGAAACCAATACAGCTATGCCTAGAAAAGCATCAACAGAAAACTAAACAAAATACAAACACTGTCGGAATCCATAAATCACATCATAAAATGAATAAAACTATTTATATTTCCACCATTATTTTATTAATTGAAAGAAACTTCATCCATCACACACAGAACCCGAAAAACCAAAATGTCTTTGAGGTTGAGCTCAAACTCCATCATTGAGACCAAAAACTACTGTTGTTGCAGGGATGAAAACCTAAAATCACCAAACCAAACCATCATGAAAAAAAATTAAAAGAGAAATCTTCCAGAAGATGCATCATCATAATATACAAAACATTATAAGGCTAACCATCATTTGAGACTGAACCAAAACAACATGATAAATGTACCACCAATAAATAGAGATGGTCCAAATCATAACCCTTGAATAAAATAGAAACCCAAAATCATAAGAGAACCCATATGAGTTACATATATTGAGACCAGGCTACTGGATACACTCTACCAAAAAATTCCCATGACGCTGAAAAAAACGACCAACAGAATCCCAAAAACTACACAAACACCTTCATACTTGTAATGCCTCATAGTTCAATTCTTATATTTAGATTATTTCATCCTTTAATTACAATTTTATAATTGTTAATTTATTTAGATACCGATGTTTCAAATTAACTTATAATAAATTTTATCTCATCACTCAAGGTAAAATAAAAATGGAGTTATGACCATACCATTAATACATGTTCATAACCATTGTCTTTCATTGGTTCTAACGACTCCACTTTGTAAGAAAAATAAAAATTTAATCTTGAGGGATTCAATAATAGGTTTTAAATGTATATTAGGATGAGGAAAGTGGAAAAGTGATAAAAATAAACCAAAAATAAGAGGATGATCTATAAATTATAATTCATGAAACCCGTGAAAATGGAAATGAAGTAAATCATCCAAGAAAAAATGTGTCTATGCTCTAAAAAACTCAAAGTGTGTCTATGAATGTGTCATGATAGTATATAGAATGTACCTTCTTCCTTTAGTTTTTCCATTTTATTTATTTTTCATGAATCATGTCCAATACAGGTCACACATTCCTCACCTAATCACATATGATCCATCAGATGATTCATCAGCTTGGTAATTGTAATTTTTGACCTTCCTGATACACAAAACAATGATTTTTTATATTATATTTTTTTCTAAATAGAATGAGGTAAGAATAGTAAAATCAGAAAGTAATTATGGGACATATCATATCAATATGGTGAAATTTTCAACATAAATATCCTCAATATTAACATCTTGTGTGCATTAGTAGCGAAAATTCCCCCATAGTTGTTAAAAGGAAAATCATGCATCGTACCATGATTGGGGTGGTAATGGATTATAGGACTAAAAGGACTCCATAATAACAAGGTTATTCATGGATACTATCGTCTAAAATAGGAAACATGTATAGTTGGGTGTAAAAAAATGGCTCACAAATATTAACTCAATCATTTTAAAAGTGTATATGTTCAATCATAGCCTTAATAAGATCTCAATGAAAGTTCTGATAGGTTTAAATTTCCCAGGTATCTCATGAAAAATATAATGAAAAAATAATATGAAATCATGGATCTAGAATCCTCTTAATAATGGGATCTTAAAAAATAACTAGAAATCAATCAGGGTATAAAAATATCAAAATAATTCAATCAAAAGAAATTACAAGAATGTTTAATTTGATTTAAATTTCTAAACTCATCAATCATGCTAAATTTTATAAACCAGACAAAAAAAAGATTTCAACAGTCTCAAACCTAATTTTTTCTTTTAATTAATTGGGTTTAACAAGATTTCAAAAATAAAGTATGGTTTCAATGAAGTATATCTTCCAGACTAGTGAAAATAAGAAATAATCCAAATATGTCGATAATAAAGATAAAGAAAGGCTCACACACACTTGAAATGAGATAGTGTTTGCACTGTTCTAGAAATAATTTATAGAGAGAAAGAAAGTATAAGACAGATAAAAATGAAAACAAATTTTAGGAATTGAAAATGTGGAACATAGAGACCCCTATAGAGAATGTAATTCCATGAGGGAAACTTGTTGGATAATTATTGTAAATTGGGATTCCTGTAAAAACCATAAAAAATACCTGTAGAAGATAAACTATTAGTCCATAGGGGTTAACCTATTTTTAAGTAGATATATTGGTAGGTGAACATAGTTTTTAGCAACTCTGATAAATTCAAGAAGGTGAGTAAAATGAAGTTTAGAATGACCTATGAATAAAAAGCAAGTAAAGGGAAAATATAAGTCCTCAGAACATAATAAAAAGATGGAAAACAATTTAGGCTACCTTCCACAAAGTACTAAAAATGGCATCATCACCCAGACAGATGTACAAATAAATCAGTCAGTATCATCCATCTTCTCATTGGTTTATTGTCTCCTATAGGAACTAATAGTACTATCATCATGATGATGAGGGTTCTTGGTGGGACTAACCACCTTTGGAAGGTATTGATCGTGTATCTCATGTGGTAGGATTGGATTCTGCATTCATCATGAAGGATGATTATATGAAAGACATATATTTATCTCTTTATCCTCAAATAATATCTATAGGTCTGTCACATACTGATTGATATCAAGCAGGATTCTAGAGGATGGCTTGAAAGGATTGTCAGAGATCATAGAATAGGTAGAAAAGTTAGAAATGGATAAAAAATGCAGTAAGAAAATGAAAATGAGACATCAACAAGTAAAGGAAAAAAATGCATCCAATCTATATATATGAGGAATAATACATCTATGAATACAAAAAATACAAAAGGAGACACCCAAAATATTGTACAAAAGAGAAGGGGACCGGGACATAACTTTATAGTAAAGTGAATTTTACCCAAATCCACATCAGGAGTCCCCTATTTAATAGTGGGTTCCTAATGCTCAGACAACTTATCGATGTCATCTATGGATGATGGGTCTAGTGGATCGGCCACCGTAAGGGATTATGTGGGGTTGGATATAGGCTCAGTCAAGGATGAAGGGGGAGAGGTGTCGATCCATAATGAGTTCGTGTGTCTGAAAGCTATATCAATTAGTGAAAACTAAGATAAATATTTAATGGTGGGGCCCTTACAACATTGATCCTAATCTGTTAGATACTATTGATGGGAAGATAGGTCAGTGAGATCAGAAGGTAGATCAGTTGTGGCGGGAGGTGTTGTGGGGTAAGATGTAGAAGCTAGAGCAGTAGGCTGGGATGGGTGAGAAGATGAAGGTATTGGTAGATGGGGAAAGTGGCGACAAGAGATGGTTCTATGAACCAAATATATAGAGAGAGGAAAATATGTCACTGGTTCTCCAGGATGCCCAAGAGAAATAGAATAATGTCAATGGGAAGTGATGGACTTGGGGTAGATGCAGCATGGGTAGTGGTGGATATGGTAAAAAATGGGAGGTGATACAGTAGTAATAGGGATAGAGTTGTGGAAAGGTTAGAAGTGGTGGATTTAGGGACATGGGTAGGTGTGGATGGGTTAGCTACATACTGGGAAGGTGCTTTATCAGCACCCTAAACAAATCTTAGTGCCCACTAGTAGATACTCCTGCTCTTCATCAGCAACCCCTTCTCATGGAGAAAAAGGAAGCCTATACACTTCTTCTGGATGAGGGAAGTTAGAGTATTTATGGAATAAAAGGTGATGATATTCTTGAATAGATGTTTAATGAAACTACCTCCTAAAATCATTCCTCGGGTCCTCCTCTCCTAATTCAGGTAGAACATAGAGAACTTCCTAGCCATGTTGGCAGCTAGGCTACCCATGGATGAAGAAAGAATGATCAACTCAATCTGACCCATTCTACCATGAGTATCCTCGATCCAACTATATGTGAGCTAGGGCCTAGTGATATATCCCAAGAGAAGAAACTTTGAGATGGGTGATTTTTTTCCTGAGTGGATCATAAAGGATCTATGGGTCTCTGGGAATCTTTACCCAAAGTTGTGTAGTATTAACCTTATTCATCTTGATATGGAGGTTCAAGAAAAATGGTGAGGCAATAAAGTCTCATAGTAAATGTGATGGATGATTCCAAACTCACCTAGGGTGAGATCCCATGGACTAAATTTGAGTTTGAATCCCATGGAGTCAATGGCCAGCTCTAAGGTGGTTAGGAACTCAAGGAATAGTTCTATAAAGATCCTCTCACACAGTTGGGTAATGGGAGATATGTGCAGATGGAAGATGAGGTGAAAGACCTCGAGGTGTATCTGGATTTTCTCAAATACCATGAGATCTATGTTCTTATTGGTCCTCAAAGCATTCACCTAGAGATAGACTGACCTAACCTTGTGCTTAGGTTTCAAGAAGTGAATTCTGGGGTGGATGTGTGGGTGGGAAACACCCTATGAACCCCTGGAAGAATATTTTCAGTCCTCATATGTTGAAGTAGATGAATATGTGGATGCATTAGAGGAGGTGTAATGTTCTATGAGTGGTAAAGGAAGATCTATTTCCCTCTTGGGTGGTAGAGATGTCTCATCACACTTAGGTAAGAATTTGGAAGGAAACTTATGGGTGGTTTTGGTTTTGTCCAGGTCGAAAGGGAGTGGAGATCATGAGGAGATGGAGTGTCGGGGTGGAGGATGTGTGGTGCGATGGTGAGGGGAGGAGGATATGAGGTGTAATGGAGAGGGGAGGAGGATAGGAGGTGCAGGACCAGAGGGTCATGCGTGGGAGGGGGGTATGGCTGTGAGTCAAAGGTTCATAGAATTTTTAAGCCGTTTGAACTTTTCACATCTTGTATTAGGTACAAAAAATGTAAATATTGGTTTTTTATTTTTTTTCGACCTTTGAAATTTACATGTTGTGTACATGTTACAAGACATGTATTTAGAATTTTGTAACCCTTTTCGAGCTAGATCCTTTTCACTAGATTCTAGTAATTTTTAAATATCTTAAATACCAAAGTAACCTATTGTATCCTATCAGGCCTACCCTAGGTTTCCTACCATTTAGTTATCTGTTTAAAATCAATAGCTTGAATTTATTTAGTTTAGGTAAATTTGAGATTAAAGATGCACCCCTCATGGAATGGATCTTGGTATATATTTACCCATTGCAGATTATCCTATAATTTTGGTTCATTTTATTTATGAACTTCAATTGTTCCATATGGGAAAACCTTAATGAATAGATAAGGACCCAACCATCAGTATTTCGTCTTTCACAAGAATAATTTCACTCAATAGTCAAATATTTTTTTCTCCCTCTACGTAAATATTCTTCATGAAATGCATTGGTCATTCCATTTCATCATATTTTTTATAAATACTATCTTTCTCATAGTTTTTTTGAATTTACTCTAGCTCATCTATTTAGAGAATCTTAAATTATCCTACTTTTTGAGAATCTATGTTCAATTATTTTATTTCCCAACAATATTGGTGCTCTAATTCCCTTAGTATCTGGAATGACTTTTTCTACAAATTTTAGAACATATTAGTGCTGATGGGTGTCTTGTATATTGTGTGATACACCCAAATTATGTCATCTAGTTTGATACTCCAGCCCTTTATAATAGTTTTCACTATCTTCTTTAGGATTTGTTTAATTTAAAATTTTTACAATTCAACTTTACTAATTTTTTTCAAGTTGTAGCAAGTTTAAGTGTTATATAGAATACCATACTTTTCAAGTAATACCCTTATGGAATTAATTGAAAAATTCCTTCCTTGGTCTCTAATGAGTAATAGGGGGAGTCTGAATCTTGAGAAGAAATTTTGGTATAGAAAATTAATGGCCACATTTTCTATGTCATGCATGGTTTCCTCATCTTATAATAAATTTGATATGTATTCAACGTCGACCAGGATATAGAACTCCCCATGAGAATTAGAGAATGGCCCCAAAAAATCAACCCCATATGTCAAAGAGATTGACTTAAAAGATGGGATTTTGTGTAATTTTTTTTCATTTCCCTATGGTGCATGTCCACTAACATTGATCACATATTTGACAAAAGTTCCTTGCATCTCAACGAATCAGGGGCTCTAATAACCCTCTTTGAAGGATTTTGTACATGGTAATTTTAGGTTTGGGATCTCCTCTTACTGGTGACATATGACACATGTCGAGTACTCTTTTTTTCATCTTCTAGGATATCGCGTTGCATTAGTCCATCAACACACCACTAAAAAATTAGATGCTCATCCTAGTAGTAATGTGAAGCTTAAACAAAGAGTATATTCCTATTGTGATTAACTAGGTATGGGTAGAGTGATACCATGGCGAGATAATTTGAAATATTTTAAAACCATGTTCAGGGTTGGGTATTTATTTTTCATAGGGTTTATTTGGGGAAGTCATCCTTGATTTTGAGATTATCACAATCCTTAATACGGGGATGTTACATGCGAATGTTTTTATGAAATCTTTTCTTTAAAAAAATTTAATTCTTCAATAGCATGCATTGCACAAAATCATGAGTTAAAAGGAACCACGAGATGCCATTAGTATAAAATGAACATTATAACATATTAATTAAGTTAGTTGGAATAAATATAAATAAGTTATGAAAATTTACGGTGAATTCATTGGCTACTAATTATTTTTGAGAAATATAAACTAATTAAATGTAAAGGAAATTTTGTATTTTTGGTATTAATAATATAAGTGAATTAAAACTAATAAATAAAATTAATGAAATATATATGTTATATAATTCATAAAATATGTTTTATATTAATCCAATAGATATTTTAGTCATAGGATATGAATAAACTATATTTTATATATAAAAACCTATAATTTTTTAAATTGTAATTTTTCCACCTTTTAATGACAAACCCATATTAAATTAACAATTTGACATAATAATGAAATTTATATGACAAAATTGACTTCTTACTTGGAAGCGGGATATAGAAATTTAATTTGGATGATTTTTTTATATTTTTCTCATAACATTCATGTTTTGATGAATAATAAAAATATACTAAATTTTAGTTGAAAACAACTGTATTCATACAAATAATTTATATGATAAAATTACCTTAACATTATGAATAAATTCAGTAATTTATATTATATTTTTCTCATAACATTTATGTAATTGTTTATTATTTTTGGGCATTATGAATAATAACTTCAGTATTTTTTATTAAAACGATAAAAGGATAAACTAGTTAATTAAGGGAAACAATAATATGATCAAATTATATTCAAATTTGTTCTAATATCCTTGAATGTGTGTTTTTATAACTAAATAATACTTGGGTAAAAATGGTGTCTTTTATAGGCCACTTCGATGAGATTAGGGCATTTAATTTATTTTATTTAATGAAAAGGCAAATATGTATTACTCGAATTTTAATAACTATATACTTTTTAATATAAGTCTAAAAGAAAGATAAATTAGACTATAAATACTCATTTTAAATCTAAGTTTTTTTCTTTATAATGGTAAATTATTTGTAATTTTATGGAAATAAATAATTACCTTAAGGGATTATACATTGATGATGCCGAAGTTATTTAATTGATGAAAAATCCAAAAAAATATTTTTTCTTCAAATTATAATAAACATTAAAATAAAAAAACAAGAATAAGTCTTATTTGCCGAGTCCATCATTATGAAAATCATCCAAGGGTTGAGTTATTGACCATTTAGAGGCATATGTAAAAGAATATGTCACTTATAATATTTTTTTTAAAGTGATGTTAAAGTGGGCACATTCAGGTTTTAATAAATACAACATTTTTAATGTAGGATTTTCTAGAAGATATATTCAACTATAAGTATTATTATAAAATCTAAAATATTTATCTTCTTCATTGAATTCCATTTTTAATTTTTATTCAATAAATTAGTATATTAAATAATAACATAAAACCGATATAGTATTTATTTTATTAATTGAGATAACAAATGAATGTAATTAAAAATATTAAAATTAATATAATTTTGGATAATTAATATATAAAATAAATTTTATAGATTAATTTTAATTCTTAGTAATATAATAAAATATTTTTTTTGGAGTTAACTTGTTATCTTGATATTTTTAAGAAATCAATGAATTGAATAGTCTCAAAATTGACAGTATTGATTGTTTATCAAAATAATATTTTATTATATTATTTAATAATCATAATACATATTTTAAAAAATAAAATAACTATTATATGTTTTAAAATGTTGTAAATTGTCCATTTATGGTATAAGTGACATTAGATAAGTAAATATTTTACTCTTTTAATATTTAATAATTTGTTAACTTAGTTAAAATTTAAATAGAATTACTAAGGGTTGATTAAAATGATGAGGTTTATATTGAGAGAAAAACTTGTGTAAAATTTATTAGTTGATGATATTACAACTTTATCAGATATCATCTTTGAAAATATAATATTTTCTAGGTAGTTGGATGTGGTTTTATTTTATTATAAATAATATTTTTGGAGATTCTAAAATTTCCCCTTACCAAAATTATAAAAGGGAACATCCTCCCTCACTTATTTACTTCACTTTCTGCCTTCATGCTCAGCCATCCCCTGAACATTTCTATTATAAACATACCTATTCACATTTTAGAGGTTTTGGTATTCTCTAAAGACTAACTCTAGTGATTTAAGATGATATCAAGAGGGAGCTCTTCGAAGAAGAGGAATATTTGATATATACAAAGGATATCATACATAAGGTAAGGGATACATTCAAAATATCATTATTATCCCTGATTGTTTATATATAAGTATTTATTAGGTTATATTTATAATCGATGTCCATGTTTCCTAAATATTTATTCCAAAATATTCTTTCAATTATTCTACAAATTTTTAATATGGTTATGTTTCAAGTATATTATCCCTATTATTCCCATAGTTTGATAGTTTTTATGATGGAATTCTATTTATAAAACCCTTTTATTTTACATGGATTATGATATTATGAAATGATGTTTAATAAATCCATATTATTACTTGGGTTATGCTATGATGAATGATTTATATTTTTTAGGCACATGTAAAAATGATTTCATAATGATATGGGTGGGACCTATATCTCCCACCAATGAAATGGGTAAATATTTATATCTCACGAGATAGATAGGGATGGAATAGTAAATAATCTTAGTTTATAAATATTGGGTTGGAATAAGATGTAAACCAAAATCAGCAATACATGGATGGAATGAGGTGTGAACTCAGTTCAGTAATTGACTTTGTCTACTACGATGGTCTTGGTAGTGAGCCTTGTCTAATGTGAAATGATTTTATTTTCTTATGTGTATGCTAAAAATTGCATGTCTTATGTTATTGATATTTCGAATATGTTCATTGATTATTTATGAACGTTTATGATTTATCCCTAGACATGATATCATGATCTTTGATATAATAGATAAAATTTTCCAAAGTTATGTTCTTATGTATTATGATTATGATATGATTGATATCTAGCTTTTTATCCCTACTAAGCATATGATCTCACCTTTTCTTAAGTTTCTTTTCCCCATGTTATCAATAATTGTATTGAGTAAGATATGTCAACAGGGGTCTAGATATGAATGAATAAGAATAATAAAATGTAGACGTCTTATGAACTAGTTGTTTATGTTTCCCATTTTCTGAAGACATTAATCTTATATGGTCCTCACATAGTTTTTTTATGTTTTTAATGAATAATATTCAATTTTTCAGTAATATCTATATATTAAAAGTTTGGGAAATTATAATTGGTATTAGATCAATGGTATAGTAAACCTTTGGAAACTTGGATGAGAAAACATTACTAAAAACACTATGTATATGTCTAAGTATAGGTTATAATCCCAGTGTTTTAGAAAGTATCATGAATAACCTAGGATAAAACCTAAAGTGTTCTAAATTGATAATTTATTCTTTATTATGTAGTATTCTCATTATGATTAGTGACTCTCACAGTATGCTTCTCTGTTTTATCCAATGGTTGTAACCTGAAGGACCCACATTAATGCTGAATTCGACATGCAATGTGACGATTTTCCTCCTGAGAAACTTTATGTTATATGATCTATAATGAAAAATATTATCTCAATGCTCAAGAAAATTTCTCAATATATAAATCATGCAGGGCTACCAAATGAGAAAAATAGGGATTAACATTTAGTTGAGTCCTTCACGAGGCATCATCCACCTTCTTTCAGTGGGTTTACTGTTCCTCTAATGGATGAAAAATGGATCAGTTCCACTTAAATGTTATTTTCAGTTCATGTTGACAGTATTTCATTTTTAAGGTGAATTTGATCAATGGTGGAATCTTATCAAGTATATAAGGAGAATAAATTAAATTGACTCTATTGAATGGGACAAGTTCAAGAACTTATTTTTAAATAAGTACGTTCCTCATATTCTTCAAAAAATATATGGATAAGGAGTTCCTTGAGATTTAACAAAAGTACAATGAATCCATTGGTACCTACAATGTAAATTTTACAAGACTTGTAAGGTATTCTTATGGAATTATTATCCAACATAAGAGTAAAATTTATCAATTCTTTCGGGGATTAAATCCAAGTCTCTAAAGGGGATTATCCATAAGGGAATTCAATAGCTATGAGAAAATACTTTTATGTGCTCTCAAGGTTGAGATGGAGATTAGATTATCCCATTAGTCCTATTTGTTTGATAATATGAGAAAAATGGAAATAAAGGGAAAATATAAGGACAACACTAAAAAGAAGATGAGTTTTAACCTATGGTCAAAATGTGGAAAGAAACATGGAGGAAATTTGGTTAAAGTGACTAGAAAATGTTTTAAGTGTGGGGAGAAGGTCATATGGAAGTTGAATACCAAAGTGATGGGAAAAAGATGTCTAATGATGATAATAAATGAAAGGATACATAGAATGAAACTCCGACACTTAAATTCTACAAGTTAAAGGAAATGGGGCATTATGGTAACTGATTCCCTAATAAAAGGGTTATCGATGATGATCGATGTTAGAAAACTCGTAAGGACAAAGATAATGTCAAGTTACATGCGATCACTATTGGTGATGTAAAGTATGATAATGAAGTGGTTAATGGTACACTTACCATCCACTCTAAAGTATAAAAATATTTATTTGATTCTAGATCCACCCAATCTTTAATTTCTAAATAAATTTCTAAGAGTGTCATCATATTACATCAATAATTAGATGTTGCGTTAGCTGTGACAACTCTTAATAGAAAAACAGTCACATAAAATTTTTATAATTCTTCTCCAATTGATGTTTATAGGAATATTGTTCCTAAAAATCATGTGATCTTTAATTTAGTGGAATTTTATGTGATTATTTTCATGGATTGTATTTCTCTATATGAAAATAAAATCATTTAATAAGGAAGGGAAGTCACATTTCATATTATAGATCAATCTATGATCATCTATCAATGAAAGGATGAATATTATATTTCAGTGGAAATTTATTCAATATTATGTGTCTTGGTTCCTATAAATGAATTTTATCTATCTCATTTTTTTGGGATAAACTTAATATTAATAATACACATGTTTTATGAGAGTTTTTTATGTATTTCTAGAAGAATTTCCAAGTCTTCCACCGAATCATGAAGTTGAGTTTTTAATAGAACTTACACTTGGAGATATTCTTATTTAAAAGACACCTTATAGAATGACCTAAATTGAGCTGCAAGAATTGAAGAATAAACTCAAAGTGAATCTTGAAAAGGGATTCATACACCCTAGTGAATCACCTTGGTGTGTGGCTATTATGTTTGTTAATAAGAAATTTAGATCAATGAGACTCTGCATTGATTATTAAGAAGATAACAATATCACTATTAAGAACAAATATCCTCTTCCCCACATTTATGACTTTTTTAACCAAATATATGGAGATCAATACTTTTTCAATATTTATATTTATTCAGGATATCATCAATTATTAGTTAAGAAAGAGAAAATATCAAAGGCGACATTCCGTACAAGTCAGGGAAACTATGAACATTTAGTATTACCTTTTGGTCTTACTAATTCCCCCTTTATCTTCATACATCTAATAAATAGAGTCTTTAAATACTATCTATATTAGTTTGTGGTAGTATATATAAATTATATTCTTATATATTTGAAGAGTAATGAAGCCCATGAGGATCACTTGAGAATTGTTCTGAAGACCCTGAGAAAAGAGATGATTTATGAAAACTTTAACAATTTTTTATTTTGGATTCAAAAAGATTCAATTTTTTTCTCATAATGTCATGATAGGGGATATATGTGGATGTAGGAAAAAAATGTTATTATATCTTGGCCTAGACCAATAATTGTAACTAAGAGTCAAAGGTTTCTTGGTTTGGCAGGATATTTTTGAATTTTTGTGGAAGATTTTTTAGAACTATATAGTACACTCTCAATTTTGGCTCAGAATGGAGTTATGTTTGTGTGGAAGGAGGAATGTGAAGACAATTTCAAGGATCTAAAAAGAAGGTTAGAATGTGAACCTATGTACATACTTCCTTTTAGTTGGGAAAGGTTTCGGGTCTATGGTGATGCCTCCAAGAAGGGGTTTGGATGTGTTCTCATGAAAAATGATATAGTGATAGCATATGCCTCATGGAAATTAAAAATACATGGGAAAAATTACCCAAATCAAGATTTGGAGTTAGTTGTGCAAATATTTTAATTAAAGACATGAAGCTATTGTCTTTATGGTAAAATGTGTGATATCATTACTGATCATAAATGTATTAAGTATATTTTCACACAAAAGGATATGAATATGCACCAAAGAATATAGATAGAGTTGATTAAAGATTATTATGGATCAATACATTACCACCCTGGCAATGTGAATAAGGTGGTTGGTTCTCTGAGTTTAAAGGGCCATGCTAGCCTATCCATGATAAGGATAGAAAAGATCCAATATTTATCTATTTTCGAAGGATGTATCATTAAATTTTAAAGTAAGGGGAGAAATATTATCATTTTCAAATAAATGTTCAACCATCTATACAAGTGAAGATCAAGGAGGTGAATAAGGAATATATAGAGCTATAAAATAAGGTGAGAAATTTTCCTTAATTCAACCATGTTTTTGATGGAATAATATGGTTTATAAACAGTGTTTTAATTCCCCTATACCATAATTAAAGGAACTATTGGATAAGCCTCCTAGTTCTTCATTATTTATTCATCTTGGAAGCACAATGATGTATAGGGACATGAAGGAGTATTTTTTATGGGATGGAATGAAAACAGATGTTACTAAATAGGTCTGTCGAAGCTTGGTATTTCATAAAGTTAAGGGTGTAAGATATAAGTCTATGGGTATGTTACAACCATTACCTATACCATAATGGAAACGACCAAACATCACTATGGAATTTATCATCAGACATACCAAAAAATATACAGTCCATAATCCTATATGGTTTATAGTAGTTCACCTTATAATGTCGAACCAATTTATTTTTTCTAGAGGGGGTTTCTATTTTGATAATCTTACCAGGATATATGTGAAAGAAGTGGAATGATTGTTTGGAGCACCACTTTCCATTATATCTAATTTGGATCCACGGTTAACCCAAAAGTTTTAGTAAAGACATAAAAAATATTTGGAAATGAAGTAAAGTTTCAGCACTACTTATCATCCTCATATAGATGGTTAGTATTAGAGGAAAATTCAAACTCCAGAAGACATGTTGAGATATTTCTCTATTTATTTTATAGGTGGTTGGGATCAACACCAACCTTTTGTATAATTTTCTTACAACAGTAGATTTCACTCTAATATTTATATGAATACTTATGAATCCCTCTGTGTAATTAAGTGTAAAACTCAAACTTTTTACAATGAATTTGGGTAATGAAACTTATTTGGACCTGATCCTGTCGATGAAATGACAGCAAAGGTCAGATCTATTAAACAACACATAAGAGGAGCTGAGAGTAGAAAAAATATTTATGCTGAAAATGGACAAAAGGTGCTTGATTTGGAAGTGGGTGACAAGGTTTTTGGATAAATTTCTCTCCGAAAGAGAGTAATGATATTTTTAAAGAAGGTAAAGCTGAGACATAAGTATATTGATCCTTTTTAAATTCTTGATTTTGTGGGGAAGGTAACTTATAGATTTGAGCTTCCACAAAGTATCTCTCAAGTTCATGATGTGTTCCATGTTTCTATCTTGAGAGAGTACATACCTAATCCTATATAAGTAATAAACACAAAAGTCATCCCTTTGGATAAATCTTTTTCTTATGAAGAACAATTGATAGAGATTTTGAATCATAGTTGGAAAGTTCTACGAAACAAGACCACTTGCTTGGTTAAAGTTTTATGGCTGAACCACCAATTTGAGGAATATATGTGAGAACTTGAGGATGTGATGAGGCCGAGGTATCCTCATACTTTTATATCCATGTGATGAATTTTTAGGGATAAATTCAGTTCTGGGGGGGTGGTAGAATGTGACACCCAGACGTTTTTATGAAATATTTTCTTTAAATAATTTTAATTCTTCAATAGCATGCACTGCACACAATCATTAGTTTAAACGAACCACAAGATTCCATTAGAATAAAATTACTATTATAATATAAAAGTTAAGATAGTGAGAATACATATAACTAACTTATTAAAATTTATGGTGAATTCATTAGCTACAAATTTTTGATGAAAAATATAAACCAATTAAATGCAAAGAAAATAGTTTTATTTTTGAATTAATAAATTAAGTGAATTACAATTTGTAAATAAAATTAATTAAATTTATAGGTTATATATTTAACAAAAGAAATTTATGTTCATCCAATAGATATTTTAGTCATAGGATATAAATAAATCCTATTTTATGTACAAAAAACTATATTTTTAAAAGGGTAATTTTACCACCATTTAATAAAGATCCCATTTTAAATTAAAATTTTGAAAAGTTAATAATTTTTATATCAAAAAATAAACATCTTTTTTTAAGAGGTATATAACAATTTACTTTGGATTAATTTATGTTATTTTTCTCATAACTTTCACGTTTTGAAGAATAGTAAAAAAACTAAATTTTAATAGAAAAAAACTTTTTTCATCAAAATAATGTATATTGTTAAATAATATTATTTAATGGTTTTAAAGTATAAATATATATTTTTTTTATCATTTAATATAATATATTTCATTGAAATTTATTTTGCATTGAATTTAAATGTAAAAACATTTCAATATTTTGTAATGTTTTAATTTTTAAAACCCATTTCCTCATTATGACAACAATATTAATTTTAAGTTAATTAATGAAAATTTTGTGCTTTGAATTTTGAAAAATGGATTTCATTTTTGGAATCAATAGATCAAAATTATGTAAATATCTTTCATTTATGTTTGGGAATTATATATAGTAACTTCATTAATTTTTATTAATATGGTAGAAGGGTAAATAAGGTAATCAAGGGTTAACATAGTATTATAAAATTACCCTAAAACTTGTCAAAAATTTAATTGAATGATTTATTTTCGACCAAAATCATCATTGGGTAGAAATTTAATTCTTTTGATGCCACTTGGACGAGATTAGGACATTTAATTTATTTTATTTGATGAAAAGATAAATATTCCTTACTCAAATTTTAATAACTATATAATTTTTAATATAAGGTTATTCTGAAGATAAATTTGAATATAAATACTCATTTTATATCTAAAATGTTTGTATTTATCATGGTAATTTATATTTAATTTTTAGGAAATAATTAATTACCTTAAATGCTTATACATTGATGATGGATGAATTATTTAATTGATGAAAAATCAATAAAATATTTTTTATTAAAATTGTAATAACCATTAAAAGACAAAAAACTTGAATTAATATTATTTGTCGATTATATATACACCATAATAATACAAGGGTCGATTTATTGACCATTTGGATCTATATGGGGAATATTATGACACTTATAATATTTTATTTAAAGTGATGTTAAAGTTGTCACATTTATGTTTTAATAAATATAACATTGTTAATGTTGGATTTTATAGAAGATATATTCAACTATAAGTAAAATTATGAAATATAGATGAATTATATTCTTTATTTTATTTCATTTTTATTTTTTATTCCACAAATAAGTATAATGAATAATTACATAAAACTATTGTAATAATTATATTATTAATAGAGATAAAAAATAATTGTTATTAAAAATATTAAAATAAATATAATTTGGGATAATAAACATATACAACTAATTTTATAGACTAATTTTACCTCTTAAGAATATAATAAAATATTTGGTTCTAAGTAAACTTGTTATATTATTATTTTTAAAAAATAAATGAATTGAATTGTGTCAAAATTGAAACTATTGATTGTTTACCAAAATAATGTTTTATTAAATTATTTAAAAACATAATACATTTTAAAAAATATAAAATAATTATTATATGGTTTAAAATGTTCTAAATTGTACATTTACGGTCTAATCGACATAAAATAAGTAAATATTTCACTCTTTTAATATGTAATAATTCTTTTCCTTAGTTAAAATTAAAATATATAAAAACTAAGGGTTAATTAAAATTATAACATTTAAATTGATAGAAAAACTCATCCAAAATTTTTTGGTTTATGATATTACAACCTTATCTCATATCATATTTGAAAGTATAATTTTTTTGAGGTTTTTTGTTGTGGATTAATATTATTATAAATTAATATTTTTGGAGCTTCCAAAAGTGATCCTCAACTCAGTTATAAAAGGGTACATACTCTGTCACTTCTTGACTTCACTTTATGCCTTAAAGATCGAAAATACTCTCCCATCTCCATTCTAAACTTCCCTAGTCACATTCTAGAGGTTCTGGTCTCCTCCAAACAAAAAATCTAGTTTTTTAAGAGGATATATATAGGTAGATCATCAAGGAAGAGGATTGTTGGATACACACAACTGATATCAGGCATAAGTTAAGGGATAATTTTTTAATTTCATTTTTATATGAGATTGTTTATATTTAAGTATTTACTAGGGAATATTTATCATCCATTTCAATGTTTCCTATATATGTATTCCAAAATATCTTCTCTATTCTTCTACAATTGTTTAATACGGTTATGTTTCAAGTATACTATCCCTATTATTCTAACGGGTTGATTTTGTTTATGATGGAATGCTATTTATGAAATCTATTTGTTTTTCATTGATTATTTTATGATGGAATAATATTTAAGGAACCCATTTTCATTCTTTGGTTATTCTATGATTAATGATTTATGTTTTTGTGGCACAGATAAGAATGATTTCATTATGGGATGGTAGGTACATATATCTCCCTCTAATATATTGGGTAATTATTTATATCTAATGAAATCAATAGGCTAGGAATAAGAAATGATCTTAGTTTTGTAATATAGGACCGGAACAAAAATTAGACCCAATTTAGTAATACATGGATAGAATAATGAGTGATCTCAGTTTAGTAAAGGACTTTTTCTTCTATTATGGTCCTGTCAATGAGCCTTGAAAAATATGTAATTATTTTCTATGCTTGTGTGTGTGTCACAAATTTGATGTCTTATGTTATGGATTTTGGGAATATGTTAATTGATTATTTATGAACTTTTATGATTTATCCCATTACATGATATCCAGATCTCTCATATAGAGGATAAGATTTTAAAATGTTATGTTCTTATATATTACGATTATGATATGATTGATATATCCCTTGTTTACCCATACTGGGTATTTGAGCTCACCCTTAGTATGCTTCTTTTCCCTAGGTTATAAATAGGGTTATTAAGTACGATATGAAAAAGGGGTCTAGTTATGAAGTAATAAGCGGGAGACAATGTTGATGTCTTGTAAACCAGTTGTTTATGTTTCCTAGTTACTAAAGACACGAAACCTATATAGTACTAGTGTGGTTTTTTATGTTTTGCAATAAATATTCTTCAATATTTATGCAAAATCGTTGTTTGTATAGTATGGTCCGTTTTATTAATAGTGCATGTCTGGATAAATGATCAACAATAATGTTCTCAGTTCCTTTTGTTTCCATTATTACTATGTACAATTCTTATAGTAGTAGCATCCACCATATTAGATGTGGTTTGGAATCCATTTTTTTCTATAGATATTTAAGTGTTGCATGATCAGTGTAGACCACTTCTTTGTAAAGAACATTGTATAAGTGAAAAATTTCAAATCAATAAAGGAATTATATAAATTATTTTTTGGTAGTCATATAATTTACATGAGAACCATTTATTGTGTGGTTGGTAAAGTAAAGGAAATAAAAGATATGTACAACCCACTTTCCTAATATAGGTCCAGTAATGAAGTCACTAGCATGACCCATCAGCTCAAATTCCATTTCCCAATCTCGTGAAATGATTATAGGATCATCCACCAGGAATTTATTAATGGTATTGAATGCCCATCGACACTCTTCAGTGAACTTAAATAGGACATCTTTCAATAATAATTGTGTCAATGGTTAGGTTACTTTTTCAAAGTCTTTTAAGAAGTCATGGTATAATCATGTTTGTCCCAAAAATAACCTTATTATTTTTACTATTATAGCATGAAATGAGTGTTTTATTACTTTTTATTTTCACTGGATCCACTTCCATGCCTTTGAAATTTTATTTTTGAGGACTATGGATCCTTGGACCATGAAGTGACATTTTTACTAGTTTAATACAAGGAAGTTTTCTTCACCTCATTGTAAGAAAAAGTTCAAATTACTCAACCACACCTAAAAGTATCTTCTATAAACTAATAATATCACACCCGTCTTCTTGAATTAATTTTTATTTTATTAATTCTTGGCCCTGGGTTCTCTCACCAAGGTCCGAGCTAGGTCCCAGATCAAAATTGTTGACGTATAATGTTTTTACTGGGTTTCAGACCAGTGCGCGGTCATGGTGAGGTTGGTGGTAGCTGCGAAACCGGCCTTAGTGTCATGCTATTGCTCAATATTTTTTTATTATTATTGTATTTTTATTATTATTAGTTTGTTATTATTATTTTAATTATGGCTATTTTTATTTTTTTTATTTCTGGTTTTATTATTATTATTATTATTATTATTATTTATATTATTATTTATATTTGATTATTATTATTATTATTATTATTATTATTATTTTTAATTATTGATGTTATTGTTAATAATTTTTATTAATATTATCTTTTTTATTGTAAATTTTATTATTATTATCATTATTATTTGCATTATTGTTATTGTTATTATTATTATTATTATTATTAGTTTTATTATTATTATTGTTATTTTTTTAAAATGAAAAAATCTAAGCCTAACCCTAGACTACCAAAGATCCCCCCCATTTGTTGTGCATCTTCCCTGCGCAGTGCCTCTCCCTGGTTCTCCCCTCACCCAGCTGACATGGCCTCCGCCATTCCCCCTTGCCGCTGCCCCTCAGGTATGCACGCGCCCTCCGCCTCACCCCGTGCCTCCACCCATCCCAACAGGTCCCAGCTCCCTCGCGAATTCCCCTGACCTATAACCTCCCGGTCGTGCCCATCGCCTTCGCACTCCCCCTCACTAGCACCGGCCACACCCCTACCACCAGTCCTCTTCCATGATCCAATACCCGCAGCACACCAGGGAACCGCCCCGACCATGACTCTTCAGGCCTCATCTAGTAGCCCCGCCTCACCCTCGCTCCTGCCTACCCTGTGTCGGCTCCATCAGACCCCGCTCCGACCAGCCGCCTCCTCACTGGAGCTCCAAATATATTGTGCCATCACCCCACCACTCCAGTTTCATGCCCTCGGTCGGTCTACCTCTCACCGGCACACCCTACGACTGAATTTCCTCTCACCGGTGATCCGAACCCCCATGCAGGGCACCTCTTCCTTGCCCCTGTGCAGCCTCATCCCTCTTTGTTGGAAACCTTCTCCCTATCTGGTATATTTATTCACTAATATTTATTTATTCATTTGTTCATTTATTTATTTATTTATTTATTTATTATTTTCCCTTCACTTCATCTTGGTGTTTTTATTTAATTTGTATTAATCTTAATACTGTCGCGGGTTGGGTGTCGTGTGCTTTTATCATGGTTCAACATGCGCGGTTAGTCCGCAAGGGATTGTTCTCCCTTCCTTCAGAGTTTCATCGGGGTTTCTCACCATTGATGTAGATGTTTCTAATTTTTCCTTTCAGAAATGGTTCATTGAAACTTTCTTGGATTCAATCGATTCTTAAGGTTTAATTGCAACTCTATTATATATATGGTTTGAGGTGATTGTTGTTGTTGTCTTGTTAGAAATTACTAAAAATGAGTTTTTATAGGTAATTGTGTAAATTTATCAATTCAAGATACCTAGGATGTTTATTCTAAATTTTCATGTTCTTAAAAATGGGATTGGGGGTTTCCACTAAATTCTTTGGTCTGTTTATAAATTTGTTTATATATTGTTTAGTCTGTTTATAAAATTGTTTGGTTTGTTTATGAAAGTGTTTATAAATTGGTTGGATTGTTCATAATTTTTCTTATAAACTAGTTAGCTTGTTTATAAAATCATTTATATATTGTTTGGTCTTTTTATGAAATTATTTATAAATGTTTTGATCAATTATGGTTTAAAGGAAACTTGTGTTTGGTGGAAATAACATTTGAGTGTCTCCGTAGATTTTTGGGGTTCCACTGGATGTGGGAACATCCATGGGTGCACTAGGTGCACACATGGATGTGTCGTTAAATGAAGTTGGTGTTTTAAATTGACATTTCCTTGATGTTTTCGTTTTCTAAATGGTTCATGCCTTCCAAATGAGTTTGGGTATTTTGTGTGGTTCTTAAAATGTCTTTAAGTGTGTTCCTTAAAGTTTGTCCTTTTGTCCTTGAAACATTCATTGGTGTGTCGGGAAAGAATAAGGGCCCATTTGGTAAATATGAAACGTTGGGGTTTGGTTGGTATCCAAGGGCTCGTTCGGCACGTTGAACTTAAAAGGTGATTGCTGACTAAGATTTTATTAAGGGATGTGGTTTGGAAAAATTTTGCGTGTCTGGTTGGGGCTCTATAATGTTTTTAGAAAAAAATGGTTTCGACATAATGTGACATGAAGGCTCGTTTGACACTTTTAACTGAAGGGTAATGTTTTTACTAACTCTTAACGTGTTTGGAAATAGTGTATGCCTGATTAAAAACTTAGAAAATTATATGAAATGGTTTAAAAGTTAAATGGTTTGACGTCCCGGTTGGCAATTTGTTAATGTGAAATGTCTGAATGTGTATATGGGGGAGCTCCTGTCTGGGGTAACCCTTTATGGATGAATGAATAGGATGTGTCCGTGTTTGGGGTAGGTAGGTGCGGTGAGAGAAGTCACGCGTGCAAGGGCCTTCCTTATTATACAATATTACTATCACCACCGTGGTTTCCTAGGCATCTTTTAGATGATCGAGTGATGGTTGCTGATCAACCCCGATTAGACGGGTTGGTTCCCCCTAGATTTTGTTAGGCCAGGAAGGCTTTGCCACTATATTGGTCAGTTAGGGAAACCAGTTGTTTATAGACTCTAGGAGCTTCACCATACACCGACAGGTGGTTTTGAAACCAAGTACGTCCAGAGGGATTCTAGGGATGTTTAGGATCACCCATGTTTACTGTATTGATTACATTCATTGTTTAATTTTAGTTTCACTTTTTACTTGTTTTACTCTAGCCCAGCATTGGTATTTTCTGTTCTGGATTTCATTTATAAAATAAAAAATGATTTTCGGTATGGTGTGTAGCATGTGTTGGGTTTTTAAATGAGAAAAACATGTTGCATACTTTAAAATGAAAAAATCCTACTTTTATATCTGTATTTCAAACATGTGTTAGTGTACTATTTTGGAAAAGAGAATTGTTGGATTTAGTGGTTTATTCTTGGATTTACTATTGAGAATCTCAGTGCTCACGCCTATTATATCTTTCTAGTTGTAGGTTCATTTAATCATACAGGATCCTGGTTCAGCTTCTCAGTGTTAGAGCAACGTGGTTTTGAGTTGGGTGGTGACCTAGGAGGTCACAAAGAGGTATGTTCGGTTTTATTTTCTTTCTGCTGCTAGTTTTTATCTTTATCGTTAGTTTTTTTATCTGTTTATCTTTTTCTCATGGTCCAAATCATTCCCAATAGTTATGTTTTGATGCCTAACACTGGCTTCCAGCACGTGGGGATCGGGAATGCCCTTCGGGCCACGTTGCGGACCGACTCGGGTGACCGGTTCAGGGTCGACCCAGGTTGGTTCATGACAAAATGGCATCGGAGGATGCCCTTGTTATTTGGGGTATCCGGTAGGTGGATATTAGGACTATCGGGATTCGAGAGGTAGGTACGAGAAGGACGTCATGAACCCTCACCTATTTTGATCCTTGAGTTGCCAGGGGTAGTCTGGGAGTTGAATCTTTGTTTCGTTCTAGTTTTTTTTGGTTGAGGGATGACAACGGAGGCAAACTGATGTCACATTGTGATTTTACATGGAGTAGTGACCTATGTGGAGTTCACGTACATGGTTTATGTTCCTCCTAGTCATTGATGCTTACTTGGGCCATGGCCCACTACCATGTCGCTAGGTTAAGAATGACTACTAGTCCCTCCCTCTGATAGTTTGATGCAATTTGAGTGTCATCTTGGTTTTGATTGGTGTAAGTGAACTTTTTAAAATAAAAAATAGTTTTTGAAATGAGAATGGTTTATTTTCAATGTATTTAAATTTATAAAAGGTATTTTTAAAACTGGCATCTCTTGGTCTAAATATCTGGTGGTTCCTTGGAACTGATAGAAATATGGTTTGGGTGCAACCTTGGGTACTTTTTATGAAAATTTGCACATGTGAGTGAATGCATGGGAAGTGGGTGTTTGTGCGTATGTATGAAAGTGGATAAAGAAATGCACAACAGTTAATGGTATTACTGAGGTGTCCACTTGGAATTAAAGGCTTGACATTGTTTTCCTAAAGAGATTTTAAAAAGGGGAAATGATTTTTTGGAAATTGATTTTAGTTTTAAAGGTGGACTTGGTGTTTGGAAAGTGGGCTTGAAGGAAATAGGTTTTGGAAATTTAAAATGAAAAGGGGATTTTGAAAGAAGAATTTTTCAGTTGTGTTTGTTTTTTCTTGGTTCTTTTGAGCTGGTTGTTTTAGATGATGGTGCTTTCAATGATGTTGCTTCGTCTTCATATTGGTTTTGGTTCTATCTTTTATATGTTGTTCAGAAAATGCCACCTAGAAAGTTCCCCAAGTTTTCTGATAATTCATGCCCAGTTTTTGTCCTTCTAAGACATTTCCGGTAATAAAGGGTGATCGAGGTCCTTTAAAGGTAGTTATGTGGTTTAAAGAGGTAGAGTGTGATTTTAGGATGTTGTGAACTCCAGTCTGTTAGAGTTTGAGGGGTCCTGGGATTATTTGAGGGTCTGGTTCTGGACGAATGAGAGTTGGTCTCTCCACCATCAATGAAAATTGGGATGATATGGGATGTCTTTGAATCCGTATTCATCTGATGGTTTATACCTAAAGAGGCGAAGACAAAAAAATGGGAAGAGATAATGTGTATTCAACAAGGCCAACAGATGGTGAAAATGTATGTTGACCTTTTCAAAGATCTTGTGTCATTTTTTCCGAAAGAAGCAACACAAGAATTGATAAAGACTTCCCTCTTAATCGAGGGTCTTTATGCAGAGATCAAGGAGAAGGTCCTCCATTTGAAGGGCCATTGTTTTTAGAAACTGGTGGATGAGGAGTTCTTAGCTGAGTGGGTCTTCGAAGTACAAATTTTCTGAAATCCAGCGTATCCATTCACTTGAAAAGGTTCCCATTTGGCGAGAAGGGTGTTCCAGAGGAACCAGTTGCTAATGGGTCCTCTGCAGTGGTTCTGGCTTCTAGTTCATCAGACCGTTTAGTGGTGTGCCACCATTGTGGACAGTTCAGGCACATGAAGCCATCATGTCACATCCCTCCAAAGATGTGCCATCACTACAGATGTCTGGGTCATTTGGAGAAATTCTACAGGGAGTGTAGCCTAAAGAAGATGTTGTGACCATGGAAATTCTAGTGCCTGACTGTGAGGCAGCAGATGCTTCAGCCATCAGAGCCCCAACCAAGGTCATGGGGTGAAGCTTGCACATAGTCAGAAGTTTCCAGGGGTGTGAAGACCTGGTCCAGGTTTTGTGTTTTGTGTTGGTAGTGGAATATTTAAAGTGTTTTCGTCCTTTAATTTTCTGATATTAATGTTTTGTGGTCATTATAAGTTCATTACTTCATCGTGGAGTTATAATAGAAATTTTCTATTGTAATCCAACCGTTTTATTTGTCAGATTATGGTTTTATGATTCTTTCATTTCTCACAAAAGTGTGTTTGGCCCTGGTGTGGGTTAATATCAGTTTGTCTATGTTCGTTTGGAGATGTAAGTGTCTATGGAAGAATCAATGTTTCTGGTTGTGATCAGATTCACTGTTTGGTTTAAAATTTTATCGAACTTTTTCTCCAGTGTTGGGGGTTTTTTGGTCTGGATCGAGAGTTCCAAGATTTGGTGAAGGTGTTGTTCGCTCGTGATGTCAAAGTAAGTCCAGATCGATTAGGAGTTCCCGCGTCACCCCCCCTTCCCAGGGTGGTATGTTTGGGTGTTGAATTTCTGCACTAGATAAGTTCTTGTGGTGGGGATAACCCTCTCATGTTCTCTTGTTATCTTGTTTTGTGGTTTCTTTCAGTTTCAATTGGGCATGGATTTTTGTTTGGTGCATCGTTCGGCCGGGTGACTTTCTGGGGGCAGAAAGTGTCTATGGTGGGGGGAATTGTCTCACCCACCTTCTCGAATTAATTTTTATTTTATTAATTCTTGGCCTCAGGTTCTATATCCCCGGTCTTAGATCGGTCCCGGGTCAAAATTGTTGACATATAATTTGTTTACTGGGTTTCGTACCCGTGTGCGGTCATCGCGCGGTTAGCGGTAGCCACGCAACTGGCCCTTGTGTCGTGCTATTGCTCAATATTATTTTTATTATTTTTATTATTATTGTATTATTATTGTTATTCTTATGGATATTTTATTATTTTTATTTTTGGTTTTATTATTATTATTATTTATATTATTATTGTTATTTGATTTTTAGTATTATTATTATTATTATTATTTAATTATTGTTTTTATTGTTAATAAATTTTATTAATACTATCTTTTTTTTATTACTATTATAATTATTGTTTGTATTATTATTATTATTATTAGTTTTATTATTATTATTATTGTGATTTTGTTAAAATGAAAAAAACTAAGCCTAACCCTAGACTACTGCGGTGCCCCCCCATTTGATGCACGTCTTCCCTGCACAACGCAGCTCCACGGTTCTCCCCTCGCCCAGCCGACCTGGCCTCCGCCTTTCCCCCTTGCTGCTGCCCCTCAGGTCTGCGCATTCCCTCCGCCTCACCCCATGCCTCCATCCATCCTATAGGTCCCAGCTCCCTCGCAGCTTCTTCTACCCTACAACCTCCCATCCGCGCCCATCGTCTCTATACTCCCCCTCACCAGCACTGGTCTTGCCCCTGCCTCCAGTCCTCTTCCACGATCTGATACCCGCAGCACACCACAAAACCTCCCTGTCCATGACTCTCTAAACATCGTCCAGAAGGCCCTCCTCACCCTCACTCCGGCCTTCCCTGTGCCAGCTCTAGCATACCCCGTTCCGGCCAGCCGCCTCCTCACCGGAGCTCTGACCTCACTTTTCCAGCACCCCGTCACTCCAGTGTCCGTCCTGTGGTCAGTCTCCCTCTCTCTGGTGCATCCGTAGCTAGTTTTCCTCTCACAAGTGCACCCCCAATTGACTTTCCTCTCACCGTTGATCCGAACCCCCCTGCGCAGCGCCACTTCTTTTCCTCGGCGTGGCTGTATCCCTCCTTGTCGGCAACCGCCTCCTCATCTGGTATATTTATTCACTTATATTTATTTATCTATTTATTTATTTATCAATTTGTTTATTCTTTAGTTTATTTATTTATTCTTTTATTTATTTATTTATTTATTTTCCCTTCACTTCATCTTTGTGTTTTTATTTAATTTGGATAAATCCTAATACTATCGCGGGTTGGGTGTCTTGTGCTTTTATCACTATTCAATGTGTGTGGTTAGTCCGCAAGGGATTGTTCTACCTTCCGTAAGAGTTTCGTCGGGGTCGCTCACCATTGAGGTAGGCATTTCCAATTTTTCCTTTCTGAAATGGTTCATTGCCACTTTCATGGTTTCAATAGATTCTTAAAGATTAATTGACCCTCTATTATATCTATGGATTGATGTGATTATTGTTGTTGTCTTGTTAGAAATTACTAAAAATGAGTTTTTATATGGAATTTTGTGAATTTCTCAAGTCAAGAGACCTAGGATGTTTATTCTAAATGTTGTTGTTCTTCAAAATGGGATTGGGTGTTTCCAATAAATTGTTTGGTACATTTATAAATTTGTTTATATATTGTTTTGTCTAATTATAAAATTGTTTGGTTTGTTTTTGAAATTGTTTAGAAATTGGTTGGATTTTTCATAGAATTTTTTTATAAACTAGTTGGATTGTTTATAAAATCATTTATGTATTGTTTGGTTTGTTTATGAAATTATTTATAAATTTCTTGGTCAGTTATGGTTTAAAGGCAATTTGTGTTTTGTGGAAATAACATGTGAGTGTCTCTGTGGGTGTTTGGGGTTCCACTGGATGTTGGCACATCCATGGGTGCACTAAGTGCACACATGGATGTGTCGTCAAATGATGGTGGTTTTTTAAATTGACATTTCCTTGAAGGTTTGGTTTTCTAAATTGTTCATGCCTTCCAGATCAGGTTGGGTATTTTTTGTGGTTCTTAAAATGGATTTAAGTGTGTTCTTTAAAGTTTGTCCATTTGGCCTTGAAACATTCTTTGGTCTGTCAGGAAGGAATAAGGTCCCGTTTGGTAAATATGAAACGTTTGAGTGTGGTTGGTATCCAAGGGCCCGTTTAGCACTTTGAACTTAAAAGGTGATTGCTGAATAAGATTTTATTTAGGGATGTGGTTTGGAAAATTTTGTACGTGTCTGTTCGAGGATCTATAATGTTTTTAGGGAAAAAAATGTTTTCAACATAATGTGACATGAAGGCCTGTTTGGAACTTTTAACCGAAAGGTAATGTTTGTATTAACTCTAAATGTGTTTGGAAAAAGTGTATGCCTAATTGGAAACTTTGAGAATTTTATGAAATGGTTTAAATGTTAAAGGGTGTGACAACCCGATTGATACTTTGTTAATGTGAAATGTTTGAATGTCTATTTGGGGGCTCTCCTGTCTAGGGTAATCCTATATGGGTGAACATATAAGAAGCGATTGTGTTTTGGGTAGGAAAGTGCGGTGAGATGAGTCACGCGTGCGAGGGACATCCTACTTACATAGTATTATTATCACCACCATGGGTTCTTGGACATCTTTTAGATGATCGAGTGATGGTTGTTGATCAACCCCGATTAGATAGGTTGGTACCCCCTGGAATTTTTTAGGCCAGGTGGGCTTTGCCACTGGATTGGTCAGTTAGGACGTCCAGTTGGTTATAGACTTAGGAGCTTCACCATATGCCGGTAGGTGGTTCTGAAACCGAGTACGTCCAGGGGTCTTCTATGGATGTTTAGGATCACATATGGTTACTGTATTGCTTACATTACTTGTTTACTTTTATTTGCACTTTTTACTTGTTTTACACTATCCCAACTTTGGTATTTTCGGTTTTGGATTTCATTTATAAAATGAAAATGATTTTTGAAATGTTGTGTAGCGTGTGTTGGGTTTTTAAATGATAACAACATGTTGCATACTTTAAAATTCGAAAATCCTACTTTTATATACGTATTTTAAACTTGTGTCAGTGGACTATTTTAGAAAAGAGAATTGTTGGATTCGGTGGTTTATTCTTGGTATTCCTACTAAGAATATTGGTGCTCAGGCCTATTATATCTTTCTAGTCGTCGGTTTAGATTCTCGTACAGGTTCCTCGTTCAGCTGCTCAATGTTGGAGCATCATGGTTTTGAGTAGGGTGGTGACCTAAAAGGTCACAAGGAGGTATGTTTGGTTTTATTTTCTTTTAGCTGCAAGTTTTTATCTTTATCGTCAGTTTTTTTATCTGTTTATCTTTTTCTCATGGAAAAAATCATTCCCAATAGTTAAGTTTTGATGCGCAACACTAGTTGCCAGCCCGTGGGGATCGGGAATGCCCTTCGGGCCACGTTGCAGACCGAATTGGGTGACCGGTTTAGGGTCGACCTGGTTTGGTTCGTGACAAATAAATACTCCATAAATATTTCTAGGAACTCTTCAATATCATGTAATCTGTGATTCCTAAATTGCTGAAAATTCATTGGTGCATTAGACAAATGAAGTGACATACATTTATAGGTGAATCCTTCTAAGAGACAAGTAAACATATTTTTTTAAGTAGTTATCTGGATCAAATAAAATTTGATTTTATCATGAATTTCAATCTAGTAAATAGTTGAACTCATTTCATAATAGTCTTTCTAGTATTTGATCCATAAAATGTAATGGAACATGATCTTTAGGGGCTGTTGTGTTATGGTTCCAATAATAAATGCATAATTTCCATTCAGTGATAGTTTATGTTGATAATAGTTCATATTCATTATTTTTTAAAATGTCTAGGCCTCCCTTATTTGAAATGACTTGTGGAAAACTCACCCATTCATTTTATGATATTGAAAATGTTATTCCAGCATTGAGAAGTTTTAGCTTTCTTTTCTTAACTATTTCTTCCATTGGTGTGGTGAGTCGCCTCTAGGGTTGGTGTTTGGGTTTAACACCATCTTCCATCAATATAATATGGTTGTATATTGTGTGGTTTATTTATTTAATATCATCCACTATTAATTATTAAGTTATTCTACCTTTTTAGGACTTCAATGAAATTTTCTTGTATTTGTGTTATCCCTGAGCTGATAATGACTGGAAGTGTAGCTGTAGTCTCTAGGAATGAGTACTTGAGTGTGCTCAGAAGAGGTTTTAGTTCCAATTTTGGTGGCTAGATGACTGATATTATAAATGGTTGGACAATGTACCTTTTCAATGTTTTAAAGTAATTTATATCCTCATGACCACTTCCTTCATCTTCATTAGCAGACAAGCTCTCTCTGTTTTCCTCGATGGTTATAAAATCATCTATCTCCTAAGTAATAAATATGGATTGATAGTTAAATATGTCATTTTTTTCTTGGAAGCCTTTTCTGAGTCAAAAATGACTTGATTTCCTACATTAAAAATTACTTGTCCTTTATTTATATGAATCAGTGACTTTCAAGTGACAATAAATGGTTGTCCTAGAATAATTGGTACATATCCTTCTTTTTCCATGTATAATATGAGAAAATCCATATAAAATATATTTTTTTTGGATTTGAATAATACATACTCAAGAAATCCCTAAGGTTACTTCACTTATCTGTCAACGAGCTATAATTATAATCTTGTTGTCTTTAGTTCTTTGATCCATATTTTTCAAAATATGCTCATCATCATAAGATTTATGCTTTCATGTAGATAACATAATGCACTTTTGAAGTTGAAATCCCCTATATTTCATGGAATTGAGAAGAAGAGAGGGTCTATCTTCTTAGGGAGAAACTTCAACTGAATGACAATAGAGAATTGATCATTTAAATAAATGAATCTCAATACTTCCATAATCATTTTTTAGAAAGCTATTCCTTCAATAATTTATCATATGCTGGCAAATGAGTAATGACTTAATCAAAGGGGATATTGATGTGTAATTTTTTAAGAATCACTAATACATTATTATATTTCCCTTTAATATTTCCTAGTCTCATTCTGTATAGTAAAGAAAGATGGGGCTTGAATGAAAATGGTCCTATATAAACTTATTCTTTTTCAAGCTGATCTTTTGTTGGAGCTTTTTTAGTATCTTATAATTCTAAATTTGTTTCTTGACCAGCTTCCTTTTTGATTTTCGGGTCATCCTCAATAATTACTTTTACATTTGTTCAGGTTATTCAGGACTCTTTTCTTCACCCTTAAATTGTTTCTAAAAGTCTATAAATTTCCCACTCCAAAGAGAAAAAACCTTTACCTATTCTCTTGAGTGTGTGTCAGTGTTATTTGGTAATGTACCTGGTAATAAGTCTGATAAGGCCTTTGGTATTTGAACCATTTGATGCTAAAGATTGAACGTGGGGGATATTTGTTTTTTCATCTATATCTCATGGTTTTTCATCCAATGATCCACATTTTGAACAAATATAAAGTGAATGTTTTTAATATTAGACTAGAGAGGTAGGTCTTGTTGTGGTGGTAGTTATGTAGCCAGCTAAAATTGCTTCTGAGATCTAGGGGGATAGATTTGCTGAGTTATTTTGTATTGGAATATTGGAATGATGTTTTGAAGTTGGAAAATAGGAGGTCCCAAATTCATTTGTGGTTCTTAACCAGTCCTATATTGATATTACTACTAAGTTAGTTGTTTTGGAAGTTTTTAATACAAACTATGTTTGTATTATTGTTTTTTGGTATTTTTGAGTCTATTGGAAGTGTTACACTTATTAATTTTAATGTATGTAATTATATTCTTGGGATTGAGGTTCCTCGATTCCATCCCTATAGTATTAATATGGGTTTAGACCTCCACATATTTGACATGATTGAATATCCATAATAGGGGCATGATGTGGTGATATTGGAAAAGGTAACTGTATTGAATAGAGTTACTTTGTAAGAGGTTATACTTGAAATGTGAGGAGGGTACTATCCTCCATTTTATGTATTTCACGTTCAGGTGGTTCTCGACCCCTCTACCACAGACTGGCATTGTGGGCAGATTCATCTAGAAGTGATTACCCAACTACAGACATATTAAGCATGAGTCTTTCATCAGGAGCAGAGTCAAATATAGATTTTTAAATAGGATAGAGTCCCTGACAGAACATTTATAGTTGTAGCCACAAATCAAGTCCAGGATGTGGGAATTTGTGATTCAATTCCTTGAATTAGTCCCATACCTCCAATGATGATTCTCCATCCAACTGGGCATTGTTTTGAATTTTATTCCAAAGATTCCAGGTTCATCCTTGGGGGAAGTATTTGTCCCAGAATATCATAGCTATGTTGTACCAAGTCATGATTAACTTAGTATATTGTCTTTTGATCCAATCCTTAGCTCAGTAACACAAGGATAATGGGAAGAGATGAAGTCTATTTGTATCATATGACACACCATGGTTTTGAAATGTATTAGAAACCTTGAAAAATTGCAAATTCACTCATGGGGGTCTTCGCTATGAAGTCCACTAAACTACCCAATGTTTGGGATCATGTGGATGAGTCTATATTTTATTTCAAAGGTGTGAACCTGAATAGAATGTAACACAATGCTAGGCACGAAACCACTTACGGACTATAAGATGTAATCCATAGTGGTGTGATCCTACAATAAGGGTTTGTCTTCTTATTTGATAGGTGGCACATATTACATATTTTTTTGGTTGGGATGTGCTGATTTTTTGTGATAATCCATTGTGAAGAGGTGATGTGCTGCTCAAGATCGATTGATCTCAAGATCAAATGTAAATTGATCTTGAGTGTCAAGGCTCTCTGAGCGAGTCAGAGGGCCCTAACACGAACACTATCTAATTAAAATATAGAGGATATTGGAGTGTATGAGGTATAAAATTATAAGGGGGGTGGGAGGTGAGATAATCTCAGGTTCTATCGAAAGGATATTGTTCCTAGAAAATAGTAATCTTAAACAATAGAACAAAATAATTATGCACTAGAAGTCATAATTGATTCTTTTGGACATGATGATATTAGATATTTATTGTTCCCAAACTACACTCAACCACACAAGCATAGTAAATAAGCTTTTAGGGTCAAACCCATCGAGAAAACTGTAAGAGAAGAAAGATAGTGATTCAAACCCTATAAAAGTATTCCACATATTCACTTTGTAGATTTTGTTTGACTAGAACTAAATAGTTTTGATTTAAATAAAATAACAAATAGGGTATTAAGTTCAATTTCATAACTTTAAGAAAATGGTAATCCTAAATCTCTCTTGGTATAGTTTTATGGATTAGGCTGTAATGAGATGAAAGGGTCACCAATTGTTTATTATAAAACCAATTTAATCTTATTATGCTAAAACTATCCCTTGGTCTTGGTATATCTAACAACCTAAATGCATTATTGTTAGCTTCAATACTGGAAATCCTTATAGGCTAATAGTTATAGTGTGCTAAAATCAAATTAGAGAATGTTCATTAAATTGTACGTACCATGGTTACTTTTATGCAAGATAATGTGATGAACAATTTTTTTAATCTAATTACTTTCTATAGGGTTACTAAGGTTCAATTTATGGGTTCATTAGGCTAATAAAGAGATGCAATCTCAACCCCAATCCATAATATGATTAGTTGTGGATGACATATTTTATAAAAAACAATATAATAATAAACATGCACAACATAATCAATAAACAATTGATAAATAATCCATACACAATTAAAATAGGCAATAATAAACCAAAAATGTATTGTGAATTAAGAAATAATTAATAACAGTGAAAGCATTAATGTTGAATAGTAATCAGTGTTGAAATGGGTGTTGCAACAGAAAAAAAGTGAAATGACTAAATAATTGATTAATAACATAAACAAATTCCAAAGGATTTGATAAAATGAGTAAAGGAATGAATTAAAACTTAGTTTGGAATGAAAAATGTGATGAAAAAATGAGGAAAACAAGAGTAAAACATAGCGTGAAACTCATTGTGTGGGTGGCCATCACCAAAATATTTATAGGCATGTGATTTACATGATGTGTAAATAATTCACACCACGTATTCACTTTAAGTGGATTCTATATAAAAATTTACCTAACGTGAATGATTTACACATTTTGTAATTCAGATCCCTAATCACCTTCAATAATATTTTATTTGCACATTTCATGGGATGTATCATTGATTGGAATAAATCTCAAACATTTTCACATCCTAAAAATTTTGTACATTGTGTAATGTCTGTAGGAATTGGACTTTTAAAAGCTCATTATATTTAATGTATTTACACATTATGTAATCACATCATGAAATGTAATTTCTTAGGGGTAGGCCTCTAGTACACATAAATGCTGTGAATGGGGAATGCACATCATATACTCCTTTTATAATGTTTAAAACCTATTTTTCTTCTTACAATTTTCAGTATTTTTTCCTTTTAGTCCAAAATTAGTAATTCCTGCAGAAGAAACCAAAACCTAGTGAATTATAGAAAAAAACATGAATAAAAATTTAATAAATGTATTTAAAATGTGTATATAAATTCAAATTATTATATATCATCCAATAAAATAATATCCAACATAATTTAATAATTATGGACATCATTTATGGTAGTATTTAAATGTATATGGGATTGTATTAAAATATATATAACCATGTTTCAATTTTAGTTTCAGAATAAATATTTATTGATTTTGCTTTCAACTAAGAATGATAGATATTGATATGATCGTAAAGGTGAGGAGTTTTATACAATATCTATATGAAATGGTGTATAAACTTATTGACCAATGTGATGGATGCTCTCCCATACCCATATCTGAATACAAATAACACATCCCATTATTAGCATCTTATCGATGCAATATTCACTGTATAGTGAAATGTATGTATAAAAAGGACACAAAAAGCCCCAATTTTATCTCCCTATTTTCTCTAGGTACTCAATTAATGTTAAATATTTAATATGGATAAATTTCATAGAATGATCAATAAAAAAGATGCTTCTAATAATTGATAGAATATATATATGTGAAAATATCAGGACAATTATCTCATAAGCATCATCAACTAAACATGTGGTTTTCTAATCTATCAATAGAATGCATAGTCAACTATCCACCATAGACCGACCATAATCCTGGATCTCAAAACCTTTAATCCTCTAGACCAAATCAATCTAATCCCCAACAACTCTTCCAATCACAGCCACACCCATGATAAAGAGTCCTAAAATAGGGGATACTTCCTTGAGGGTAACAATCATATCCCCCTTTAGTAGATGAAATGTAAGTGTATCCATCCTCTATCGGTCTATAAGGGTTACTATGGAATGGTTATCAAAAAAGGTGAAGTCACACATCACTATACATAGAACCCTACACATCAAAAAAGAGAGATGATAAGGGAAGGCGTGTAATGTGATAAAAGTGGAGTGACCTCTGTGTGATCAAATATGGAACACGAAGAACCTCTAAGATAGTAGGATAAACATGACTATCCTTGAAGGTGAATTTTTTTTTACATTGTATCTATATAGGATATAATAATTAATATTAATGATACCGAGAGGCTTTGAATTGTTATTTGATTTATGAAGAAGATAGTTAATAGGATATGGAATTGATTACGATGTCATAGTTTTTTTGTCAACTAATAAATCTATAATCTATGACAAGAATATATCACCAAAATTCCATGATATGAATGCGTGTGACTAGGCATTGTGTTGTGTGACCATCAATTTGAGGTATGAAAACATACGTCATGAAGGCATGCGACCATGTGTTGGAGTAGTGAGACTCCATGAATGTTTGTGAATCCATACATTGGAATAATGAGACCACATAAAGGGTTTTGTGAAATATGATTTAATAATATGACAATATGAATGTTCTTGTGACCAAAAATTGGAATTGTGTGATCGTATGAAGGGTATTTCAACTACATGTTGGAATAGTGTGACCGTACAATGGGTTGTGTGAATGCTTGTTGGAATGGTATGACCATATAAAGTGGTGTGCGACTACATGTTTGAGTATTGTGACTATATGAAGTGTTGCAAGACTACACAATGGAATAATAAACCAAATGAAAGGGAGCGTGACTCAATGTAATAAAAGTGAAACTGCCTAATGAGGTTGAGTGACCACATATTGGAATAGATCAAATGTATGTTGTATTGAGATCCTTTATGAAGAATTAAGAGTGACTATGAGTCACATGGTAGATGAAGCTACCATGAATTAAATCTGGAAAGGAAAAGTAAGGAGTTATACTAATGTTTAAAAATCAAGATAATGAATGTCATGATTCTTGTAAAGGAACTATTTATAAAAGGTAGAATAAAAAAGAGATTTCCAGTGAAACTATTAGAGTAAACTAAAGAAAAGATAAAATGAATGATTTACTATGAATATTCATTTTCACATGAATAAAAAGAAATATTGGTAGAGTTTTATATGAAGTTATCTTTCCAGAAGAGGTATTTTATTCTATTTGAAGGAAAAGTGGAAGATGGTATGATGAAAAATATTATACCATGAATTATGGATGAAATAACTAGATTAAATGCATACATATAGACAAGATAACTCCATGGGTAGGATAACGTAATTATTATAGAACGGTGGTTCAATTTAAATGGTATTTATGAGAAATAATTCCATGATTGAAGTTTCCATGATCCCATCACTATACCATGCATGTATTGACACTTGCATGAGGATTTAATATGGAGAAAATGAAAGTTTATAAAAGAGTGAAGTGGTTGTGATATTGCTAAAATTTTTGATTGCATCATAACAGGTCATGGATAATGTTACATAGAGAAGTTATTTGGAATACTGGATCCAATAATTTTGGTAATTTTAATTTTAAATAATTTACATTGTGTTATAAATATTTGAATAAATAATAATGTGAATCTATAAAAATAGATGCATGATATATAGTTTATTGTTTTTGTATATCAGCTTTGTATGTGTATGGTTAGGAAGAATAATATAGAGGGATAAGAATAAGTAGATAAGGTTCTTTCTCATAGTTGTCCCAAAAAATTTTAGAAGAAGAATACTTGAAACTTAGAAGGCAAAGTGTGAAAAATTGAAAATCACATTAATGATGTGTTGAAGCCTATTAGTGAAGGTTCATTATATTGTTTTAAAAAATATTTTATCATGTTATCTATATAAGGAGAAGATGAAATATTAATATAATATAGTGAAATGAAATTTATATATATACTAAACTTATTGTATACCCAACAAGATTGTTTTCTAGAGGTCTGCATGATCTTAGGTTGGTTCAGATCATGAAAACGATTAGATACACTTATTTAGTAGTGATCCTTATAAATTCCAATGTTCCTATTTGTGTTCTTATGATTTTTGTTTCAATAGAGTGATTAGTCTCTAATCAAAGGTGATTTTTTTAAATTAATGAATCATAAAAAATTTGACCACTGATTCTCCCCCATCTTTTTGGTAACACAAATCTTTATTTCTCGCTCAATTGAAATCATAGGGAGTTACAGTTATTGAATCTATTTAGTTTCAAGGTTAAATAATAATAAAAACATCATTTATATTATAAAATCATTTAATAGTTATAGTATTACTGTATTTGATGGAAAGATATATCATATTTACAAGGATAAAATGATTCCCTATCTATTATCCATTGCCTATAATGTTCTAGAATAAATTGTCGATGATTTCACTCCTCTAATTGAATGTTCAACCTTAATAGCTACACAAAATTGGTATTTTGGGAATTATAGATTAGTATGAAATACAATTATTTCCTTCCTCTTAGTAAGTGATTTATTTAGGTTAAACTATCTGAACTACTAAAGAGATTTGGGATGAGTTGAAGAATATTTATGAATGGGGCCTGAAAGTTCAGAAATGAAAGTTAAAAATTTAGATATTAATATATGAATATTTAAAAATGGGACATCATGAATTTATTTTAAATTTATTCACAAGGACTAATAATATTTTAAGAACCTTAAGAATTCATGGGTAAAAATTAATTGATTCAACAATTATTGAAAATATATTGATAATTATTCATGATAGATTTGATGCCAAAGTGTCATCTATAAAATATAAATAGCTTAGAAAATAAATACCGATTATTTGTATAGTATCATCATTTCATGTGATACGAGAAAATAAAATTCTATCAAAAGAAAGGGAAAGAGTGACACTGAAGTCTCATTCAAATCCACAAATAATGAAAATTAATGGAAACTTATTTTTGAAAAAGATGTTTTTGATTATAATTTTATAATATTATTTGAGAAAGAATTTAAATGAATTCATGTATTTTTTTCCTAAAATATGAAAGTAAGAAAATGTAATTATAAATGGAATTTAACACTGAAGCGATTTAACTATGGATCCATTGGATATTTTGCAACAAATTGTCCATTACTAAAGAAAGATGATTATATTAATGAAGAAGAAGCAAGTCCAAAGAAATTGTTGAGGAAAAAGGTAGAAAAATATAACTCTTATTACAATTTAAGGAATAATAATTACTCTAAATATAAAAATTGTTTTTTCGAAAATGTGAGGAAAATGATAATGATTAGGAAGAAAAATATGCTGATAATTCTCGCGATGAAGGGATGTGAAGTTTCTTATTACAAAGGATAATGATGAGTGTTTTTCAAATGATGAAAGTAAAAACTCTGAAGAATAAGAATATGAAATTTAGTTGTATTTGATACTAAAGAATATAATTTAATTAATGTATCTAAATTTTATTAAATCTTGATAAAGATAACCAAAAGTTAAATAAAAGCAGTCAATCGGTTAACAATCAAGTAATAGTGCATGATGAATAAAAATAATTTTTTTATATGATTTAGAAAACATGAAGATGTTTCTTGCTGAAGAGAAATACCTCAACATCAATATTGAATAAAATATTAGGGAGAAGGAGAAATAATTTGATATTGTAAAATATAAATTATTTGAAGGTGAAAAATTAATACAAAGCATCCAAAATTCAATCTAGAAGATTGTGAAAGGTATAACGAGTGTAAATATCATAAGGATAAATAAATATAATCCTCAATGTTTAATAATAAGGTTACAAATATTTGTAAGATTAATAAATTCATGTTGACCAGGTATATAGATAAAATAATTGAATTCCAAAATTCTAGAATTTTTGGGAAATAAAAATTTGAAAAAAAACTAATACAATTAGAGAATAATTTAAGGCTAAGAGAAAGAATAATATAAAGAAGAATATTTTAAGCGTTTACCAAAATTTTTCTTCACAAAAAGGATCCCAGGTTGATAGTTAAAATGATATTGTAATAATGGTATAAAACAATAGGCAACATGAAAGTCACAAAGGAAAATATTGTTTTTACGGATATTGATGGTGTTATGAAGGACTTGGGAATACAATAAATATGTGATGTTTTTCCCTAAATACTATAATGGATCTATGACGTATTTTAGATAAAGTTTCAGGAGTATTTATCCCAATAAAATAAGAAATACTCGACAACAATATGAAAAATCTAATTTGAAGATTGAGAATAGATTCCAAGTTCTAGAAACTCTTCATGAGAGGTGTAATCTCCTTGGTCACCTTGAAAAATGTTTTATTATGATTATAATAACCAAAACTTTTGTAATGGAAAACTTGAATATCATCATGATAAGGAAGAAAAGGGAAAAGATAAGGTACATGTAGTTGAAACTACACTCATGGATGAAAAAGGAGAATGGCATTAGATCTTGGACAATAGTTATTAATTAAATATTATAATAGATTTAATGATTTTGAATAATGTGAAAGAATTAAAATATGGAACAATGTATTTCTGAAATGGAGAGTATCTCATAATAAAATGCATTGTATCTGATGTTATTGGAAAAGAAAAGCTGAAATCCAAAAGTGGATTATTTATTAATGAACTAACACTAATTATATTTCATTTTTCACAGCTTTTTAAAAAATGAAATGGTTTTATATTTTGAGATGATGGTTTTATTTTGAAAATTACTAAATATGGGGATGTTGGGATAATAGGATAATGAACCAAGGTAAACCTCTTTTTGGTTGAAGATGCACAGAATTCATGTTATTTGAGTATGGAAGAAGGAAATCAATTATGGAATAAAACTCTTGTTCAAATATTCCAAATAAATAAGACCATTTTAACACAAAAAGAAATTTTTCATGATGTCTTTAATATTATAAGAAATAGAGATTAGTGTTTTCCATATACAATAAAAGAAGATTATCAAATTTTTAATACAAAAGGTAGAGATATAGACATCGCATCCCTTGGATCTTATTCATGATTACATATGTGGGCCAGTGTGAAAGAAATCAGTAAATAGAGATAAGTATTTTATTTACATCGTTGATTATTTAACTATATTTTCATCCATCATTTTTTGAAACATAAATTATAGGATCTTAATATTTTCAAATGTTTTAGGATAAGTGACGATTTGGAATGTGGATTCTCTATAAAGAGGACTAGAATAGATAACAATGATGAATAAACCATTAGAAATTTTCAAGATTATCTTGGGTATAATGGTACCAATATTGAGTTTAGTGCACCATATACACAATAAAAATATGGTTTGGCTAAAATAGAGAATATAGGCTTAGTTGAGATGGATAGAATCATTTTAATTGAATATAATACTTCTCAATTATATTAGAGACTAGTTATTGGTGAAATGGTTCACATTCAAAATAATGGATTCTACACAACAAATGCAAACATGTATCCATATGATATTTAATATATGAAGATCCAATGTTTTAGGTACATAAGGTTTTGATTGTAACCCCTACATTATTAAAATCAAAGTTGAAAATGTTTGTAACATTGAAAAAAGAGGTATTGATGGTATTTTACTTAGATAACATAAAAAAAGAAGAGGATATAGATTTTATAATAAGGAAAATACAATTCTAATTGATTCTTATGATTTGAAAGTTTTGGGACATTCTCATAGAATGGTGTCATAGTTAGATACATATATAAGTGGAAGTGAAGATGGATTTTTTTCTCTTAAAGAATGTGATAAATTTTCTTAAATAAGTGATTACATAAAAAAAATTTAGATTAAATATATTGATTCATGCAATTCATGTGTTGATGTATAATTATATTTTTCTTATCCAAGGTATATAAAGAAAGTGTAGATAAAAAATATTACTAGAGATTAAGGGAAATTGGTTCAAATTAGAAGAATAGTGAGGATAGAACATAACACATTATTTTCACAAGTTGATCCAAGATATTTTGAAGAATAATTGGTGAATACAGAATGAATTGATATTTTGAATGAATAACTGGATCAAATAGAGAATAATGCACTTGGGAGTTGGTACCCAATTCTAATGAAAATAATGTCATCCGGGAAAAGTGGGTGTTCAGAACCAAATTGAAAAAATGATAAGTAATGAGAAATAGACCAAGGATGGTGTGAATATTCTATTCATGGGTTAAATGATTCACTAGTGAAAAATAAGGTTCTTCATGTCCATTATTTGGATTTTATGTGTTGTTACCCAATGATTTTATTGAAATTGATGATGTAAATATATTTTTCACATTAGTTAATAAAAACTAATGTAAAAAATATTTTCTATCTTTGGTTTAAAAAAATAAAATAAATCTACCTAAAACTCAATAATGATAAGGGATTTAAATCTCAGTTATTGTAAAACTGACATAAAAAACCCTTTATCACATCAATTATTTTTAATAAGTCACGTGATAACATATATTTCCTATAACTTAGTGAATAATAAATGTGGAAAAAAAAAATTTCTTCAATTTTTAACATTGGTTATACAATAAAAAATGTGGGAAAAAAATTATATTAAATTCAAAAACAATATCTCATATATATAACTCGAGAACCAAAAATATAAAAAAACCACAAAAAAATAAACTAGAAAATCAACATCACAAATTTAAATCATTTAAAATTTGAAATTTAATCTTTAAAATATATATTAAAAATAAATTAATATGCAATCGAACCTTTGAAATAATATACCCATTCCCTTTTTAAGTGTTTTATCTCTTTTCAAGTATAAGAGTGATTGTCATAAAAAAGTTACAAATTTAAAACAAATCATTTATCATGTTTTCTCAATATAATTATATGATAAATTAATGGAAATTTGATAATAAAATCAATCTTTAAGGAATTTTTTGAGCATCTTAGTTGAAATTATACCCTACATAAATCTTTGAATATAATATCCACATTCCATTACTCCTTGGTGACGATGACAGTTCTTCTTTAAAATATTTATTTAATTAAAAATAACATTTTAAGTACTTGCATCCAAAATATAGAAATTATAAATGAGAAGTCACCTTTACACACACATATTTGATCTTTCTTGTACTCTTTCCAATTGTATCTCTAAAGTAATACCATTACTGTCATGACCCAACCCAACGGGGCTCGAGCCGCGACTCCCCAAGACATCCTCCAATGGGCTAGGGGCTGGCGACCAACGTCGAGTAGGCTATCACACACATGGGAGGCATTAGACTAAATTACCTATACACACGCACCCACATACACCTCCATGAAACAGTGAAGAGATATATAAAAATGAAAATAAAATGCATGCATACACTATCCCACAACCAGAGTACAGCAGAAGTACAAAAGGAAAAATAGGCCCCACCAAAAGTAAACTACAAAAGCGCGTCCAACCTGCTCTGAAGAAGGGGAATGCTACCACAAACACCGCTAGAAAGCTCCCTCGGCACCGCACCGGCAAACACCCCTGTCAGTCTCGCTCACTCAGCTCCGCTTGATCCGGGTCCTCCTGGGACTCCGTCGAAAGGCATGTGGTCTGCATAAGACACAAACATGTGCGGTCAAAGCCCATGCAGGGGTGAGTATAAACATACTCAGTAGGCACCCCAAAAACCCAAAACCAAAGAGATCAACTGAAAGGCAAAAGTCCGCTCATCCCAGCCATAGGGAACCCAGACGAGAGAGAAACTCCATCTCGTGACCATCCGCGGCTAAACACAACTAGTCAGCTCAGCTCAGGTGTAGGACTATACATACACCTTGAACAACCCAGATATACTCAGCTCATGCACCAAGCCACAAGAGGTACCGAACTCATCACCAGCAACTGTCCACCACCAGAAGAGTACACCCCACAATCATTATCATCACAGATGACACTCATCCGAGAGACACACTCCATCGGGTTTCTCACAAACCTCTCAGACGCTCACCCGAGAGATCATGCTCGTCGGTTGGCATCCCTGAGGATAACTCACTGAAACAACATAACTACCAAACTCCTCGGATAGGGGATCCCTGCTAGGGTCCACTAGGGGATACCAAAACCCACTCCTGTATACGTACCTCACAGATAGGAGATCACTCCCAGGGTCCGCCGGGGGATACCACAACCCGATCTGGCATACGTAGTTCTCATAGATAGGGGATCACACCGAGGATCCGTTGTGGGATACCACAACCCGATCTGGCACTCGATAGAAGCACATCACTCAGATAGAGGATCATCACCCATATAAAGGTCGTCACGACGATACCGGAACCCTATCCGGTATAACTCGTGATGTAGGGGATAGAACCGACGATGCCGCAACCCTACCGAAACCACGTGCTGAGTAGGGGATCGCATAACCAACGATACCGCAACCCTACTATAACATGATGCTGAGAAGGGGATCGTATACCTAACGATGCCACAACCCTACTGAGCACGACCCACTGCGTAGAGGATCATAGTCCCGATGATGACACAAACCCTACTGGGTTATCCTTCTAGATAGGGGATTGCCGCCCGTGAATAAGCAGTCACAGCGATACCAAGAACCCGATCTAGGGAAAAGATGCTAGAGGATCCCACTCTGGGCCCACCAGAGGGATGGCACAACTCTAACAGTTTAAACATCCCATCGAGAGGATCAAAATCCTATATGAAGGTTGTGATTCCACATGAACCGTCGTGGGAACGAACCAAGGGAGTACCCTCAACCACTGCTAGTCAAAAACGCCGCTAACCCGAGCGACCCGCAACAATGCCACACTGCGTATCTCCAAGGCCAAACCAAGGACTCCATCGTGATCTCTGCGGAAAAACACGCAGGATAGGCTGCTTACTCGCCTGAAACTGAGCACTGGTGAAAAATGCACTATTCACCGTAGCTAGCTCGTGCGGGTCCCACACAACGATCCAGAAACCCATCGAGCGGATCATACCACAGCGATCCCCTCGAAAAAACAAATGGAATCTACTACTCGCTCGTCCGAAATGGACACCCGGTGAAAAAAAGGTACTATTCACAAAATCCATCTCAGCTGGGGCCCACACCTCGATCCTGAAACACATCGAATGGATCACACCATTGCGATCCCTTTGGAAAAACACACAGGATCGACTAATCATCTGCCAAAATCGGACTCCTGGTGCGAAAGATGCGTTTCTCCGCAAACGCCAAAACCCAGCCTCGTTGGGCCCGCACCCCGTTCACAGTACCAACACCCAGAAACTATCTCAAAAAGTCTTTCATGCCATCAGGGTCTCAACGCCACTGACGACACGTCATTCAGACGCTCCGGGTAGAAGTTACAACGGCCCGAAGTCGTAATATAATAAAAAAAATATTATTTTATACGAAGTTTCTAGCTCCTGGGCCACGATTCCGAACCTTCAAACCCTCGAACAGACACTGGAGGGTTCTCCTCGTCGTTCGGGTCGCGTCGCCGAAAACTTCACGCGAATCCGACTCCCGGATTGCATGTTACGGGGGTTTAAACACTCCCGTATAACAAAAAGAGGTCGGACCGGCCGCCGCCGCCGGCCCGCCCTGGCTGGCGGCTCTTCACCGCGCGGCGCCCGGCGCCGCCGCGCTGGTGCCGCGCCGGCGAACCTTCCGAGGTCCGCCGGTGGCACCTCGGGGGTCCAAAGGCATATCCGGAAGCATCCGCACGCCCCCCGGGAACCGATCTACCCATCTGTAGGTTCAAAACAGAGAAAAGCACAAAAATTTGGGATCCGAGATTTTCAAAACATAAAATGCCTACCTGTTGGTGGATCGCCGACGCTTTGGATGCAGAACGGCGCTCGCGACGCCACGAAGCTGGATCTGCCGACGAACGGCGCTGAAAACTGATGATCGGAGCTCGAAATGGCGAAGAACCAGAGGTCGGAAGGGGGGTGGGGTCGCCGCATGCGCGTGAGGGAGGAGGGAGGTAAGGAGGTGATATTATTTTTTTTAAACAAAAATATCTCATATCTCCGGCCCCCGTCTCGCATCCGCTCGATGCCCGATGTGAACAAAGGTAAGGACACCCCTAGGATAAACGCGTCATTCTGAACGCAACGGCAGACTCGGATTTGCGATCCGAGACTCTGTTCAGAAGTTATTCGAGCCGGCGCTCGTAAATGGACTTTTCCACTTATTTACGAAAATGCACATGGTGGCGTTTCTCACCGCAGGCCCACGCCCGCAAAGTTTACACCTTGCCTAGGGTAAAATGCACATTTCGAACTCAACCGTGCCCTCAGATTCCCATTCTGAGCTACCGTTTAAGAGATATAACACCCCCCCCCCCACGTGCATAGTATAAAAATACTTAATATTTTTATAAAATTTATTTCGGGCACACCGGGCCTCAGAATCGCACGCCATCTTCGCTCCTAGCTCTGGAATTATTCGTTGAAATATTCCAAAGTCTGACAGGGCCAAAAACCTGAGTCTCTACATCCTCCCCACCCCCCCCCCCCGTAGAACTTTTCTTCCCCGAAAATCCCTAAGCACAAGGAAAGCGACTGGACTCTCAACTGGGTCTCGCTCACCAGCGAGTTCGACCACAAACGCCCATGCCCGAACACATAAGTCAAGGGGACTCATCCACCACACCTCGACACTATCCGCTTTGGGAGGCACAGACTCGCCCGCATGGTTTTAACCGCGTCACAAAAACGCGTCTCGGTGGGGGAAGGATCTATCTTCCTTATGCATTCAAAGCATGCCAACCAACACCCAATCAGGGTCTTACCAACGCCTGGAACAAAAATCGAGCAAGAAACCGAAAGTAAAGGTACCGCTAAACGGTGTCTATCACACTACTGTCGAAAGTAGAATAGACACAAGGCGTACCTCTATCCATCCGCGGTGCCTCTGGGTCAACAACCTTCAGGGCATGCAGTTGTCCTCGCCCTCGGCCACCAACTCCCTGAGCTTGGCGTGGACCACCTGGGGGTGGGGGTGGTGGCTACTGATACCGCCTACCAACTCCTCCTGCTGCACCCGCTCCACCGCCACGTCCGCCGCCCTGCGGACCTCCTTGCTCGAGACGCTGCCTCTGCAAAGGCGGTCCATCGATTGGCTCCCTCTCAGCAGCACGTCGGGTCGGAAAATCTCTAGCAAGATGTCCCCAACCATCGCAAGCGTAACACCGCCTCTCCTGCGGCTGACCAAAACTGGCTTGCGAGCCCTGAGCCTTAGATCCTCCATCCTGGGGTCGCCTCCTGAAATGGTGCCCACGCCCAGTCCCGTGCATCTTCGGTTGGCTACTAGATGCCGACGTCTCCACTTTCACGTGCCCAGCACTAACAGGGGGAAACTGCTCATCCAGAAAACTCTCCACCACCAAATCTCTCTCCAGCACTCCAGCATAGGTGGGAAGGCACAAGTAAAGCACACCTTCTCGAATTTCCCTGCGTAACCTCTGCTCGAAGGTCTGATCCCTAAAGAACGGGTCTCGAACCATATCCAGGGAGTAGCGCGACAGGTCTGTAAACCTCACTGAGTACTCCGACACAGTCAGGCCCTCCTGCCGAAGCTGCAGAAGCTCCTGAATCCACACAGACCTCAGTGTCACCGGATAGAACTCCTCCCTGAAGAGCCGCTCAAACCCTGCCCACGTGATCATCTCCTCATCATGGGATTTCCTCACCAAACTTCACCATCGCCCGGGCAAACCATGCAGAAGGCTCACCGCTAGGATAACCATCTGATCAGGAGGTGTCCTCACTAGGCGGAAAACTCGGGTGACTGACTCAAGCCAGTCATAAGCTTCCCGGGGGTCTGGATCACCCCGAAACCTCAGAGGTCGTTTCCTTTGGAACTCGTGCAGTGCACTCAGCCTGCATGCAACCTCGTCCTACACTACCGGCACAACCAGCTGCTCGACAGGTGGTGGCTCAACTGGCGGACCACATGGAGGTCCAGCCTCAGAACCTGCACCCTGGTCCATAGCCTCTGCACGGGGCGGATCATCACCATAATCCTACTTCGAAACCCCCACTGGTTGTCGTCATGGCGGCATCCTGAAACACATTCTAGATGCACCACAGTCAAAACGTATATCTGGAGAGATGACTCAAGAAGGACAAGGAAAACCCAAAAACCCAGTCCTATATGATGCATGTACCGTTATGTCCCTGCGACCAGTGTACGAATGTCCCGAGTCAAAAGGTAGGTTATCAGAGTCCTGGTGTATGGATACGTCAGTCGTCGCACCAACACTGGAGTCCCGAGCCTGAAAGTCGAACTCGAAACATCCTAACACTACCGCTATGCAACCCAAAACAAACTCACAGCTAGCCCAGCTATGCTCTGAGATCCCAAAGGTGTAACCTCCTCTGATACCACTCTATCACGACCCGACCGAACGGGGCTCAAGCCGTGACTCCCCAAGCCTGCCTCCAATAGGCCAGGGGCTGGCGACCAGCGCCGAGTAGGCTATCACACACATGGGAGGCATTAGCCTAAGGTACCTGTACACACGCACCCACATACACCTCCATGCAACAGTGCAGAGATATATAAAACTGAAAAGAAAATGCATGCATACACTATCCCAAAACTAGAGTACATCAGAAGTATAAAGGGAAAAAACAAGGCCCACCAAAAGTAAACTACAAAAGCGCATCCAACCTGCATTGAAGAAGGGGAACGCTGCCACAAACACTGCCGGAAAGCTCCCTCGGCACCGAACTGGAAAACACCCCAGTTAGTCTCGCTCACTCAGCTCCGCCTGCTCCGGGTCCTCCTGGGGCTCTGTCGAAAGGCATGTGGTCTGCACAAGACACAAACATGTGCGGGCAAATCCCGCGCAGGGGTGAGTATAAACATACTCAGTAGGCACCCCAAAAACCCAAAACCAAAGATAGAAGCTGGAAAAAAAACAGTCCACTCATCTAAGCCAGAGGGAACCCAGAAAAGAGAGAAACTCCATCTCGTGACCATCCTCGGATAAACAAAACTAGTCAGCTCAGCTCAGGTGTATTCCCATATATACACCTTGAACAAACCAGATATACTTAGCTCACACACCAAGCCATAAGAGGTACCGACCTCATCACTAGCAACTGTCCACAACCAGAAGAGTACAACCCACGATCACTGTCATCCCAGATGACACTCATCCGAGAGATACACTCCATCGGGTTTTTCACAAACATCTCAGACGCTCAGCTAAGAGATCACGCTCGTCAGTTGGCATCAATGAGGATAACTCACCGAAACAACATAACCACCAAACTCCTCGGATAGAGGATCCCCGCTAGGGTCCGCTAGGGGATAGTAAAACCAACTCCGGTATACGTAGCTCACAGATAGGGGATCACTCCCAGGGTCCGCTGGGGGATACCACAACTTGATCTTGCATAAGTAGTTCTCACAGAAAGGGGATCACACCCAGGATCCGCTGGGGGATACCACAACCCGATGTGGTGCTTGATAGAAGCACATCACTCAGATAGAGGATCGTCGCCCATATAAAGGTGGTCACGACGATATCGGAACCCTACCTGGTATAACTCATGATGTAGGGGATCGAACCGACGATGCCGCAACCCTAACGAAACCACGTGCTGAGTAAGGATCGCATAACCAACGATACTGTAACCCTACTATAAAATGATGCTGAGCAGGGGATCGTATACCTGACGATGCCACAACCCTACTGAGCACGGCCCACTGCGTAGGGGATCATATTCCCGATGATGCCACAAACCCTACTGGGTTATCCTGCTAGATAGGGGATCCCCGCCCGTGAATAAGCAGTCACAGCGATACCAAGAACCCGATCTAGGGAAAAGATGCTAGAGGATCCTGCTCCGGGCCCACCGGAGGGATGCCACAACACTAACAGTTTAAACATCCCATTGAGAGGATCACAAACCTATACGAAGGTTGTGATGCCACACGAACCCTCGTGGGAATGAACCAAGGGAGTACCCTCAACCACTACTGGTCCAAAACGTCGCTAACCCGAGCAACCCACAACAACGCCACACTACGCATCTCCAAGGCCAAACCGAGGCCACCATCGCGATCTCCGCGGAAAAACATGCAGGATAGGCTGTTTACTCGCCCGAAACTGAGCACCGGTGAAAAAGGCACTATTCACCATAGCTAGCTCGTGCGAGGCCCACACAACGATCCTAAAACCCATCGAGAAGATCATACCACAACGATCCCCTCGAAAAAACAAGCGGAATCGACTACTCGCTCATCCGAAACGGACACCAGATGCAAAATGTACTATTCACCGAAGCCAGCTCAGGTGTGGCCCACGCCTCGATCCTGAAACATGTCGAACGGATCGCACCATTGCGATCCTCTCGGAAAAAAACATAGGATCGACTAATCATCTGCCAAAATCGGACTCCTGGTGCGAAAGCTGCGTTTCTCTGCAAACGCCAAAACCCAGCCTCGTGGGGCCCGCACCCCATTCATAGTCCCATCACTCAGAAACTATCTCAAAAAGTCTGTCATGCCATTAGGGTCTCAACTCCACTGACGGCACGTCATTCGGACGCTCCGGGTAGAAGGTACAACAACCTGAAGTCGTAAAATAATAAAATAATATTATTTTATACGATGTTTCTAGCTCACGGGCCACGATCCTGAACCTTCAAACCTCGAAACGAAACTGGAGGGTTTGTCTCATCGTCAGGCCTGTGTCGCAGCAAACAGAACACGAATCCGACTCCCGTATTGCATGATACGGGGGTTTAAATACCCCCGTCTAACAAAAAGAGGTCGGACCGGCCTCGACCGGCCGGTCCGGCCGGCGCACCGCCGCAGGCCACCATGTGCCGCCCCTGCCAGCACCGCCGCTCCGGTGCCGCGCCTGCGAACCTTCAGAGGTCCTCCGGAGGCGCCTCAGGGGTCCAAACGCAGATCCGGAAGCATCTCCGCGCCCCCCAGGACCCGATCTACCAATCTGAAGGTTCAAAATAGAGAAAAATGCAGAAATTTGGGATCCGAGATTTTCAAAACGTAAAACGCCTACCAGTTGGTGGATCGTCGACGCTTTGGATGCAGAACGGCGCTCGCGATGCCCCGAAGCTGGATCTGCCGATGAACGGCACTGAAAACGGACGATCAGAGCTCGAAACGGTGAAGAACCGGAGGTCAGGAGGGGGGGTGTCGCCGCCTGCGCGTGAGGGAGGAGGGAGGTAAGGAGGAGATATTATTTGTTTTAAACAAAAATATCTCATATCTCCCGCCCCCGTCTCGCCTCCGCCCGATGCCCTATGCGAACAAAGGTAAGGTCACCCCTAGGGTAAACGCGCCGTTATAAACGCAACGACGGACTCGTATTTGCGATCCGAGACTCCGTTCAGAAGTTATTCGAGCCGATGCTCGTAAATGGAATTTTCCACTTATTTATGCAAATTCCCCCGGTGGCGTTTCTCACCACAGGCCCGTGCCTGCAAAGTTTACACCTCGGCTAGGGTAAAAGGCACATTCTGGACGCAACCATGACCTTAGATTCCCGTTCTAAGCTACCATTTAGGAGATATAACACCCCATCCACGTGCATAGTATAAAAATACTTAATATTTTTATAAAATTTATTTCGGGCACACCGGGCCTCAGAATCGCACGTCGTCTTCGCTCCTAGCTCTAGAATTCTTCATTGAAATATTCCAAAGTCTGACAAGGCCAAAAACCCGAGTCGCTATAATTCCATATTTTGAAATTGTATGTATAAAATAAAATTAATAGTCATTATAATATACATGTATTAAATTAGTCAAATGTACATGTCCAGTACATTGGATAAATTTTCTCACACATCATCATATAAAGAGCATAACTAGTAACATATCTTATCTTTTGAATAAAAACAACATCTAATATCCAATAATATAAAAAATATATAATTTCATCTATTATTCATTTATAGAATTTTTTAAGAAATATATGTTTCATACCATTCAATACAAGGAAAAATCAAACACCAAATTTCATTAGTTCGAAATATTTTAGCAATATATGCCATCCTTTCTATATATTTCCTTGTTTTCGGTCTAGGTGAATTAAATTATGTGTCAAAGAATCTATCTACTGATTCCATGCCATAATGAATAATCGGTGTATAATATACCTAATACAAAAAACATAAGCATTAAGTTTCATTATATTAAAATAACTAAAAAATATGATAATTGACTTACATGGAAAATAAATATTGATGCCGACCAAATATCCATTTACAAGTTCCATGATATCTTCCATTAAAACCATCACTATCATTTCACACCCATAAATTTTAGAATCTATTGGAAGCTTTCAAATTACCAACAACAATGATTAATATAATGGTAATCTTTTTGGTCTAGAAGAAGTATCTGAGTTCATTGTAGTATGTATTTGTTGTTTTCTATACAACATGTATTTACCTTTAAATTATTCCTATAAAAAATAAATAAACATAAATTGATTGATTTTTTTAAAAAAAATTAACTCAAATATGAAATAAATGATATAATTTATACATACCTTGGCGGTAATTTATTGGATAGGTCTAGATGTAAAAACTAAAAAAATGGCCAATACATGGTGTCCAATTGTAGTAAACTCATCTGTAAGAAATGGTACTCTTTATAATATATCAAAAATATCTAGCATAATGACTGTAATATACTCTATCTCTATCTTTTTTTGATGGAATATATCCTAAATGTAATATATAATCACCTATACAACAATATGATACCATATATCCACATTATATTACTCATAGTAGATGAGAAGCTTTGGAGGAGATGTGCAAGTTGGATAAGTAGATGGAGGTGGATAAGTGAGATATGTAGGTTGAGGTGTAGGAGTGGTATATCTATCTTGAATCATTATTTACAAATATGTATACATTGATTTCACCAATGCTCTAATCATATCCTCCATTTTATCACCTATATCTTTAACTTTATCATCGAAAGATTTTATTTTTATATTATATACTTCCTCCATTAAAGAAGTTCCAAAATGAAAAAACACTTTTTTTATTGATACACGTACCATGTATCCCCATATAAGAACTGGGTGATTATGATTTTCCATTATTGTTTCAAAAATATCCTTCCTACCCTCATGTATATTCCCATATTCTCTCTTCTCCTCAAGGGATTCCTATAGAGAATACATGTAAAATTTATTTGAAAATAACAATATATAAGGAGTTTAAATAACTTAAATAACATTAATAACTTAAATAACTCCTTTCAGTCCTCCCAGTTATATTCCTTATCTCTTTTATAAGATATTTTCCATTTTCTATTCAATCCTTCTTCTATTTTTTCACAGTTTGCTAAGGGGGAAGGAGGGAAAACCTTTGCAGATCCAGAAGAATCTTCTTTAATTGTTTTAATTTTCTCCCATCATTTGTTATTATATTAACATACGCTCTTCGTGAGATAAATTTTAAGGGAATACATATTTTGATTGGATCTCTTTATGTAACCCCCTTATTTGCTATAAATTAAGAATACAAAATCATTAGTATAATCATTAATATAAAGAAGATTCTAAAAACTAACATTACACTTACGAAAAATGATTCTTTTTTGTATACTTTCAAAAAATGATTCCATGTATCTTAATCTATAAAAGGATATGTATCAAATGAATTTTTATATTAACTTTCCACAAAAATTAAATTTTATGTCATGGTTTATTTAAAATCCATCCATCTTCTATAAGAAAAAGCTAAAAATTTATTTCTAACAATTCTATTATTAAGCATATCATATGTTATCTGATAAGAAGGGAAGATAATATATATTAGTAAATATAATTCACGATAAGTAATGTAATAAAAAATGATCTTATCAAAACAATACCTAATTATTAAGATATTTTCACTTTTTCTAAAACTTTTCCAATCAAAAATCAAAATAATAACTTTTCCCTAAGCATGAATTACAACAAAATACATAAACTGAATTGAATTTAGAACCCTAGGATTATCATTATCATCAAACTCAACATATATCCTTTCATATGATCTTCGGGAAACTGATAATTTTGGTAAATGTGTGGTACACATTTACCAACCCTAGAATCCTTCTCTACCCTTATGAAAGTAGACTTCCCTCATACAAATGGATGATAAGGCTCATATGTATAAGTATCTCTATGGTTATCCCTAAAATCTCAATGCAGCCCAACTATTTGATATGATATTATCATAAATATAAAACTAAAAAACAATTAGTACATAAATATAAAATTCTAACTATTACATGTAAAGTTAAATATAAAATGAAAAATTATCCCAAAAAAAGTAAACTAAACTAAACAAATTTTTATTCATATTTTTTAATGTTTTTAACTAAAATTAAAAAAATAATGAGAGTTGAAATGACCTAAAGAAAGGAAAAACATTGAGTAAACTATTATAAAAATTGAAATATATATAAAAATTTGAATAATTTTTTTAAAATGATATATAAAAAAATTAAAATACAAAATAAACCAATATTTATTGTACTTGTAACATTAGTTAGAAACACTATTAAAAATAGTACTGAATATATTCTTTATCTTATTTTTTATTAGTTAATAATTTTTAAAGAATAATGACAGTAATTATGATATATAAATTAATATAGGATAAAAATACCAAGATTAAGTAAAAGTTAATACAAATAAAATAGTTATATGTAACACAAAATAATTGAAAAACTATATAAACAAACCATGTTTATGAATTTATCATCAATATTATCTAATTATCTATCGATAGATTTAGGTATCTCACATAAATCAGTATCATCAAAAAGTTTTTCAATAAAAAAAACAAATTTTCCGTGTAAAATGATAGACCACTACAAATTTGATGAATCAATAACATAATATTTTTTTCTAATGTGTTTCCATTATAAAAGCCTTAGCTGTGTATTCCAATGTATTCAGATTAACAAGTATCATACCAAATTTATCATGTTTAACACTATTTTTACAAATAACCTATTTGTATTTGAATACTAGAACTTAAAATTTAATGTAATAAGTCTCCAAAATTTCTTAAATAACTCAGTAATATATACTTGATTCATATATTGGGTTTTTTTATTTTTCACTCAACAAATTCATTTCTTCTATTGACATCGACAGACCACAATTATAAACTATAATTCTATTATCTTAATCTTTGGTATGAAATGTATTTTCATTAATTTCATACTCGAACCATGTTATCAAATTTAAACTTAGTCTAATGCTAACCAAACCAATGTTTTTTATGTATATGATCTACCATTCAAAGTCACTTTAAACCATGGAACAAAGTTTTGTAATGATCATTCAAAATCCACCTATATTTCATCTTTGGGGAACATTATTTTAACACCTTAATAACCAATTTTATATATGGATAAACATTATCTATGTTATTCAGGATGTATAAATGGAAATTATTTATATGTTAAACAATTATTGATTTTATTTTCAATCCATGAATCATATTTCCCCCAAAACCGAATCATTCATGAAGATATGCTGGAAAAATGATGTGATATATAGTAAAGAGTTGTTTTTATAGAAATATAAAACCTCCATATAAATATAATTCTCAACAATAGAGTCTTGAGGTTGATATGGAGTATTAATAAATCCCTTAGATAACATCATATAACCATCAAAAGGATACATCTAATGTAGATGTACAAGTCTGAAAATATTTATTTCTCTCACCAAATGAACCATTAAAAGCACCATACCATCAAAAAAAGATGGAGTAAAATACATTACTTCTTGAAAAATTATAGAAACTACATTGTTCATCAATTTTTTTAAGGAATTTAGATCGACCACTTTTATACAAATTAAATTGATAAAATAACACACCTTCACTATAGCCATATTTACACATATGAGAAATATTATATGTAATGAAACTAGTAGGAGGTGTTTCATCATGGTGTGATAATAATGATATTTAATATATTTATCTTTAAATAATTTAGTGATATAAAATTTTTTACATTTTAAAAATATCCCTACAGAAATTTGAAACCATGGAGACACTGAAAAATATTGATTTTCCCCTCTTGGATAGTATATGATAAGTTGAAGGTAGGTATGTTAATCTTCTTTTATGAGTGATATCCAACTCCAAATGCATTCACAATAATATTAATTCCAATATTTCATTAAAACCATCTTTAATCTTTATTTTAATAAATAATTGTGTTCCAATCAAACTTTTAATGATATTATTCTATAGGTGTAGGACATCAATGTTTTGTTTAATTTGAAACAATAATTTAATCAATATTTAAAAAATATTTTTCTCTACATGCTTTCCATCGATGATATATTAGACTTCATGATATCTATAATATGGAATTTCAAAAAATATTGATCATTTCTATTAAATATTTCTATCATTAACACATTTTTTTGTCTTTATGAATGTGACATCATGGTTTTTCACCCTCTCAAAATAATGATCAATGTACAAAGGTTTTAGAGAAATATAAATTTCTGTGAGTCATTGAATTCATTTTTTAATCTTTAATAAGAGTGATTTATAGACAAAAACTTCAATCACCTATGTATATTATTTTTCTCACATTTTGTAGTTGATAATATGAAATATACTATTTATAAATTGGAAATGCTTTATTACACTTAACAGTGTATCAAAAAAACTTTACATATGATGGGAAGTCATTTATAGTGAACATAATAATTCCATGCAATTGAAAATGTTCCATTTTATTTGAATCATACACTATTATACCTATATATTATAAATGTGTCAAATCATCAATTAATAAATATAAGAAAACATCAATATCATTTTTTTACTATTTTGGTCTATAAATCATTATACTCAACATGATATATTTTTTTCATTAGATAAAATTTAGTAGATAAGATATAATTTACCAATAAATATTTATATGAACTATGTTTTTTACAAATGATTTGATATATATTCATTCAATCTATTTATAGTTATATTCATATATTTCAAACTTCATTTTTGAATTCATGGAACTATAGAATATTTTTCTCTATTGTGTAAAATCACCTAGAAGACGTAACTTTCAATTCAATATCCATTCATATCCAAGAAATATTAACCTTTTAAGTCATTTGAAATTATAAATAAATATTTTAAATGAGGAATTATATAGAGATACCAAATTTCCTTGGCACGAGTCTTTCTAAATGATAAATTAGCAAATTATTTTTTTTAAACTTATACCATAATGTTCCAAATTAAGGATACTCTAATAGACCTTGTTATTCTTTCCTATATAGCACACAATCATTTATGAAGTCATGTATCTTCTTGTACCCTAAACCCATCAGCCATAATATTTTATTTTCTCTATAATGTGAATTTGGAAGGTTATTGTCTTTAAGATGTATGTATTTTGAAGAGTTATATAAACACTGTAAAAATCTTATCACTGCATTAATTTTTCTCCTTAAATATAACCAATATTAATACCATTGATAATACCATAAATTTAATACTACCTCGGTACATTTATTTTTATCATCACCAGATAGATGACAAATTATTGGTGCTTTCCTAATTTCATCCACTTTAATATCACAATTAATTCATTCAATTTTATTAGACTTATCATATTTTAAATAATCATCATCTATAGATTTTGAATTATTCCCATTTTCATCAAAACACATATAATATCTATAAATCAGATTAAAACCGTGTAAAATTAAATGATATTGGATTTCTAGGCTTTAAAACATTTTATTATTTAAACTTTTGCAGCATGGATAGAAAAATATGTCATTTTATGGAACATATCATTTAGAAAGTTTTCAAAAAAAGCATCATAAAATTCATCATATACATCACTATTTTTACAGTGAATTAATCCAAATTTGAATCATTATTATATAGAACAAACATCAATAATTGAAATTAAGTTATCAAATTTTAAAATTTAATTTCAAATTTACCTTTATAAAAAAATAAACATAAAATATTTCACAACTAAAAGAAATAAAAATTATTTCTTAAACAAAAGTATCCCTTTGAACATATTTAATTATCATCCTTCTAAAAATAATAAAAATTGAATGGTATATAAATATTAACATTGATATTAAAAGGTTGACCACAAATATAACATAATAATTATTAATTTTTATTATGTTATTTTATAATTATATATATATATTTCAAATTACATAAATAAATATCATTATATAAATGTCCAAATATTAAAAAGTGAAAAAATGAGATTAAAAAATTAACATGAAAGGGTGACTTCCAAAAAAACTCACATGGATAAATAAACACAAATTCCGTACAAATAAAATTCAAATGAAAATCTAATCATTGTAATTTGATATTTTTAGTGTAATTAATATATTTTGAAATGTTTCATTCATTAAAAAAAATAAAATAATTAAAATGATTCAATTTAGAAATTTATAGGTTTTAATTATCTTTTAAATAGACCCAAAAAACATATTAAAATCAATATATTGTTTAACTAGAGTTAAGATTTATATATTCTAAAGTGGTTTAAAAAATAATTTACTGAAATAAAATTATATCACTATTATAAATATGATTGTGTAACACGTCTTTCATTAAATACATGATTAATTTGATGTTTTAATGTTTGTTTGATCATAATAGGATCGTGAAATTTTCATGAAAATTTGAGGAATATTTATGATCCCTTTTCATTAAGATTTTTTTAAAAGATGACCATGGAAAAGATATTGACAATAAATAATTTTTTAAGTTAATTGAAAGTTTTTTATATCTCACAGTTTCAAGGCCATAATTTATGTATGTTGTTACACTTTTTTCGAGGTATAAAAGTTTATCAAAAGAGTCCCATATTATGGTTGTAAAATTAATTCTCAAATATATTAAAGGAACAGTTGACTTTATGTTGAAATATAAAAGACGATGAAATATTGATATGTTTAGTTATACTGATGAAGATTGTGCAGGTTGTGTTTATCATTGAAGATCAAATTTAGGTTGAGTTTTTGTCTTCGGTGAAAGGTGTATGGTTTGAAATTCAAAAAAGAAAATTTTAGTGTCTCTCAACACTGCAGAATCTAATTATATCACTTCCACTCAATATATAGAATAATTAATTTGGATGAAGCCAATATTGGAATATTATTTTGTTTATGTGAATCAACCACTTCTCTTGGGCTATGATAATCAAGGTTAAATCAATATCATAAAAAATATGGAAAGACAATCAAGATAAAAGAACATAGATATTAAATATCTCTTCATCTTGGAAATTAATGATTGAAATGTGCTCAAATGAAACATGTTTTCTTTGGAGGAACAAGTGGATGATATATTTACAAAATCACAGCTAAATAATACATTTAATAAATTTAGGTTTATAATGGGTTCTCAACCTCGTCCTCTTTAAGGATAAGGTATGAGAAAATTTTCCACCCTATCATCTTGCCTTTGAATATTATTTTCAAAGGGAGAGAATATATAACATTACAAATCTATCAATTGATATGTGATTTACCAATCAAGGGAGAGAATATATTTAGAAGAGTTTTTAAAATATGTAGGATGTGATTTCAGAATGTGTAAACTATTTTACCAGTTTATTTGAGTGGTGGTAGGAACATTTTCTTATAGGTTTGATTATGTTTTGGTTGTGATGATTTTATTCTTTTTGATCAATTATTTATCAATAACATACATTTATTGTACAATGATTCTAGTTTTTAATACTAATCTTGCTCATATAGGCTTATAATTTTTTAATAGTGACCCATTACTTGAGTTTTACAGATTCATTGATTTGTGTTCCTGGGTTAAAAAAAATCCAAACGGGGATATTTTGGAGACCAAGAGGCTTCAAATTATGGTTTGATTAATAAATAAAATGGTGAAAAGAAGTTTAATTGATTATGTTATTTTATTTTTTTTCAACACATAAATATGTAAGCTATGATAATAATATATCACTATAATTTTATGATATGAAGGAATGCGACTGTGTATTGTGTAGTGCGACCATGAATTGGAGGCATGAAACAGTATTTCATGAAGGTATGTGACCATGTGTTGGAGTAGTGAAGCTATATATCATGAAGGAATGCATGATATATTTTTATCATAATAGTGTCGATATTTCCACATCCTCTATTTATATGTTAATGTACTTAGATTAATTTTAATATCAAAAGGTTATAAAAATTCCCAGGCAATAATTAAAACCACAAGATCATATATAATTAATCTTAAACACAAGTCATATGGTCCAGAAAAATCATACTGATAGGACACAAAAGATATGTGACTATTATGTGCTTGGATCTCATATGTGTTGATACTTCTTCTCATGAAGTTCACACTTGGTGATCTCGAGTAGATAAGATCATGAGGATTTAACCGCCAATAAAAATACCACATGTTTCAGGTGTCATTGGTAGTTTCTATCTACAAAGAAGTGTAGTGGAATCCAAACTTGAGATTATTATCAGTATATAATATTTGATCAAATAATTTGATGCCTAGAAAAAATCATGAAATTTGTTATGGTAAGGTAGCTTGCATTGGGTATGTCATTGGTGGCATGACATTGATTGAATTGTCAAGATAGAATTTTTCACTTTCAAAAGGATGTAATATCCTGGGCTTAGTTGATCGGGATGGTAGTACCTTTACTAAGTCCATGGACATGGTAGAAAAATCTATGTCCACCCATTAATTTAAATAAATAATAAATCAAGAATTGTTGATGACTTGACTTGTGCATCTTTCTTTATGATATATCAAGATACAAATAGATTTTATTACATGACATGTGTTAATAGGAAAGGTTATTTTTACTAGGACTATTCCTTAACTTCATAGGGGTTTTGATGGGTAGTTGGACTCAAATTATGGTATGTGAGTAGTGTTCATTTCTATAAATATAAATTTCTAAAGGGTCACACTCAAATAATATTCAAAAGTCTATCATATTCTATCAAATAAGACTTTAAGATATTATGGGGCCCAACATCGGTTCCACGTTATCTTTAAGTTTGAAAGATCACCTTGAAATAAATAAATTCATATTATTAAAGTTAATAATAATTGGTGTTGAATTTATTTATTAAAATTATTCATAATTTATTAAGTGAATACATTAAGAAATATTTTAAAAACAAATATTATTTAAATATTAAAGTTTCGTTTAATATTTATGGTAATGAAAATTCATGTTAATGGATTTATTTTATCACATATTATATTATAATTATGTGATAAAAATATAAATTTTATTTATGAAATAATTAGTTGGACATAACTTGTCTTTTATAACTTATTTTTTAGGTAATTCATGTCTAGGGGTTGGGGAGGCATTTCTTCATATTGTGTACCTTCCTATATAAGTTAGAAGAGGCTATCATTTTGTGTACTATTCATTACATGATATTGGGGGCCTCTCTCTCATATATCCCACATACTAGAGAGATAAGTTGTCAATCTAAGAAATCGTTTTGAGCTCTTTTTCATGCATTAAAGGATTAAAGTTGGGTTGATTCTTAGGGCTTAAAAAGATTGCATTAGATCTCCATGATAACACTAGGATTTCAATGATTGATGCCCCGTGTTTTTTAAAAGGACATGTAGATAATTTATAGGTATCCTAATTTGGTTCCTTTGAGCAATGATCCCTGATGAAGGTTAGTTGTCGAATGCAATTTCAAATCGAATGAGGTGTTTTTTTCAGTTTTATTATTTAGGTATAAATTTCTCATTTGGGATCCTTAGATTTTCTACTGGGTTGTGCATCTCTAGAGATAATATAATTACATCAATGTAGTGATAAATAAATTTAAATCCTCGGACCATATGATTCCACTACATCCCAATACCTTCAGTTGGTATCAGAGTGATCACATGAATGTTTAAGTCAATTAAAATTAGATTTGATTTAAATAAAAATATGTCTTGATTTTGGCACCATCACCTTAGATGATGACTCAATCTAACATAGGATTACCATGTTGAAACCATCCAATGTTATGAAACATATTGAAATTGTTGTTGTGGAATTTTATAATTGAAGAACATATTTATTTGTATGTTATATTTCCACCCGAAATAGTTGATCCTTGTTAGATTATAGCAAACCCAAATATTTTGGCCAGATTTCATTAATCCAAATAGTTTTTTCACACTAGGAATCATTTTACACAATTATATGGAATCATTAAAAATTAATACCTCAAATTTTTTACCAAAATAGAAAAATATTAGGCTGTGGATGAAGTTTTATATAAGGATAAAGTGGTTGGTAGTGGGTATTTGAAAGCCAACCAAAAAATATATATAAAAGCATAAAATGAGATGGGGGTAGTAGATCTAAGCCATAGAAACCAAGAAGTTAAAAATAGTCTTTTTAAAAATCAAACTATATTGCCACCACCCCCACAAACGGAATCCCACTAGAATCGTTTCCCACTATCGACCTTCTATATTTGGATGCCACCTGTCAGACTCCTATGTTCTGTCTCGACGGCTACCTCCCATCTGGCCTCCCATGTCCAGCTGCTTCCCATATAGCCTCTGGCATCTAAATGACTCATAATCAACCTCTAGTATCTAGATGCCTCCCACAATGTTTTCATAATCTAGAAGTTTCCTACCTGGCCTCCCACATCTATATTCCTTCCACCCAGCCTCATGAGTCTGGATGCCACCAACCCTGCCTCCTGCCTGACCTCCCATGCACGACCACCTACTTCTAATCCTCCCACATCCAATTGCCCACTCCTTTGTATCCCATTTCTACAGGGATCCCATCACATGAACTCCATAACACTCATATTTCCCTAATATCCATATCTGTCATGTTTTAATGGGGTAGAGACGTTGGCAGATATAATGGTCCAGTTGGGTTGAATCGACTCAGAATAGTCTAGGGTGGGCCCTAACTGACCCACCCGACCCCATCTGGGCCACTCATGGGATAATGAAAAAAATAAGTTTTTAAAATATATATATATTCAAAAATTAAGTTATAATTTTACAATTAAATTTAATTTGGGATTGAGTGATATATTTTAGTTGAATTAAAATTAAAATAAATTTTTTAAATTCATCATACTTCCCTCGATGTAAACTTATTTGATATTTAATTTTTATTATATATTTTATTTGGGTATCAACTGATCATGAGTGATATCCAACGAATTTACTATGGGTTTTATTTATTTATTAATTATTTCATAAAGTAAATTTTTATTGTAATTAATTAATTAAATAGACGGTATGTTCATTGCTTGTCTTCCTCAATATACGTCTATAGGAATGTGTGCCAATGAGAGTTGTATTTCATGTTTTTTATACATTCTTGAGATACCTTTTTCTATTTGTGAGTATTTATTAATTATGAAAAATTTGATTAAAGATGTGGACTGCACTAAGACTGTGTGAAGTTCCAGACATGGAATAAATAAATTTAATGGTGTGTGAGCTAGGATACGAGTTGAAAATAAATTATGTATTTTACCCTTACGGTTTTAATTGATCCATTATTTTTAATGGATAAACCTATAATAAATTCCGATGATTAGGCAATTATTTAATTTAATTTATACATCACTTAATATTGTTTTTTTAGTTTTCAAGTTTACATGTTAAAATAAAATAATAAACTAAAATGCTTTGATTAAAACAACATAAGACGTGATGAATGATTTCTATTTTACACAAGGTAAATATATGAGTGAGATCACCAATTATAAACTTATACAATCAAAAATAATTTCATTATTATATCATTAATAAAAATCCTAAAAGAAATATTATGTCACGATTGATTCCTTAATTTGAATTTGAACAAAAATGGGTGTATGAGGTTCTCATCAACCATGTTTGAGGGTGAATCCTAATACTGGAAAGTTCTAATGAATGTTATAGGTTAACTTAACTAAATATAGTAGAAAATAAGTATCTATAACTATCTTGGTTCCACTTTAGAGGCCAATATCTTAGTAAATAAAAGTTTTAATTATAAATATCTAGGACTTCAATCAAAAATTCAAGGAACTATGAGTATATGAAGTTGACCAATAAAAATACTAGCTTGAAACAATATAAGTAGTGGTGTATCCATAAATTGGACTATTATGAGAGATTTCAAGTATTCTTTTAACAAAAATACTCATCTAATTTGGAATTCTGAATCTAGGAGAGAGAGTTGCTAAGGATTGATAAAATAGTGGAATATATTTAATGATTTAATCGGTAATTTCTATTGAGTAATCAATATTAAGTACTAATATGATTATGTTTTACTCAGTAAAATAATAGAAATAATAAAACAATTGCACTTTTACTAATTCAGAAAAATGAAATGTTCTATAAAGTACAAATTTTCAAGAGTAATACATGTTCTTATGTGAAGCACTATGAAATGAATCAAAATTTTATGTACCAGAGTTTGGATAACATATTAGGCCACATTAGGATGTAAGGGAATGAAATAAGCTTACATAATACATATATATGATTAATTTTATATTTACATCATAATTCTATCATCAATGTACAATGTTTTGTGAAAAAGAAATCAGTTTATCAATGGTTTAACATGTTTTCTGATATCCTTGAATCATTGAGGATAATGTGAAGAAATGAATGAGGTAATGATTACACTAAATATGTATAAATTGAAATATGTATCATGATATTTCAATATATCATTTTATTATTTTATTTTCAACTAATTACTCTAATTTTTTAGGATTACAAAATTAATAGTATGGAGAAAATGCTTCATTACCTTTTGGGAAAGGGTATAAAAGTTGATAAGAACTTAATGAAAGATTAATATTTAGATATTAAGGAAAAAGTCAAAAGGAATGGAAAAAGGTCAGCGGAATATAAAACACCAAAGGAAACTTCACAACATCATTTAAATAAAAGAGGATAATCATCATATAAGAGGATATTTCATATGAAAGTCACTTTATATGTATATAGAATATAAAATGTAATGAGTTGAAGTAGAAGGAAGCATAAGGTTCCACTTAGTATATATTAATAATTATATTTAATGTTTCTATCATACTTATTAGGCATTAAATACAATATTAATTTCACATATGTTTATTTGAATTAAGGAACCAAGTAAGGAAATAAATATTACAAGAATAAGGTGAATTATTCTAGTGGCTAAGAAAGGGTGATTCCTAAGTTAGTGATGACAAGTACACAACTTCTAATTGAAAATTTTATTTATTCAAGTTGAATTTTTATTAAGTATCAATTTTTTTCTCATGTGTCATTTGGACACAAGGATACATTATTTTAGTTTTAGAATGAATATTGATTGTGATGTCTAATATGAAACTAAATGTTCAGTATTGATTGAATCATTGGTGATAACGAATGAATATAAAATGTAAGACTCAATTTTACCCAGTGGCGGAAAGATATTTTTTTATAGTAACACTATGTATTTTGTCAAGGATATGAATAGTTTTGTTTTTAGAATATTTTGAGTTAAAGAAATTAGGTATTATTAACACCTTTACTTATCTTCTTTTCGAAAAATAATTCCTTATAAATAAAGCTAAACCATAATGATTTCACAACTATTTTAGCTTGAAAGCATAAAATAAATCAAGGTTAAGCTATATGTAAACTTATATATACATCGTGTGATTAGTTTTAGTGTTTTAGGAAATGTAAAAGTGAATCATGAAATATGAATTGTTAGAATATATGAGTATCTTTGGGGACATGTGCTGATGAATATACCGACCATGAAATCACTGATCATGAAATATAGAGTGAATTTATTCTTAAACTCACACTTCCTCATACACATAAAATTTATGATGTTAGTTGGAAAGATCAATGATAAGTCTAACATGACAACATTGATCATTAAAATGTTTCATGGAGTAACTTCTAAACACAAATTTACTTATGCACATAAATTTTATAATGTTTTTGAAATGACCATCAATGTTGAAACTCATATAAATTGAAAAATATTCCATTATATTGTCATGAAATTATTAGAAAATAGAAGTTTTATAACATAAATATATGCCAAATATAATGAAAATTTAATATCATATGAGTTTTGGTATGATATAAATTCATTATATCATAAGAACATCTATTTAGATGCAGTGATCCTATTAAGATATAAACCAAATTATACCAAGAAAAATAAAATTTGAATCTTAAGTAATTATCCTAAATGTATATAAGGATATTAAAGAAATCCCTAAGATAAAAAAGTGATAGTCAAGAAATAAAATATATTTTCCTAAAAGGGTGAAAATATCTAATTTATATAGGGGAAGCAAGATTGATTTGGATTTAGTGTATTCTAGAGATGCACAAGTGGTTGGAATAGAAACAACTTCCACAAGAGACTATGAAAAAAGATTGTTAAAAAGATGGATACTGTGTAGGAAGTATGAAACCATAGTTATGGTCTTACATAATCATGGATGGTGATAGATTATTCATTGAGAATTTTAAATCCTATAAGTAAACGATAAATAGAATAATCTAAGATGTAAGAGTTAAATTAAAATTAAATAACAGATTCCATGTATAAAATTAACATAGTTTAGTATTTTTACTAATTAAAATTTTGAAACTATAATGGTATTAAAGAGAAAAATTAAATGAGTGGTAATATAGTGGTACCTATAGAACCCCCCAGTTTCAAGTAAGTAACCCTTTCTTTAAGATATTTATCTATATAAATTATTTTTTGTTATGTTTGGGATGGTGTGGATACATTTTGGAATTTCTTTTGGGACTGTATTCAAGGGTACTGTTTGCCCATGGTTTTTAGAAACAAGGAAACTCCTAAAGGAAACTATGAAAAGTGGTTAAAAGGATAATGGGTAGGTTCATAGGTAGGCACACCGTTTGTCCAAACCGTGTGACCACCAAGGAGAAACTGTAAAAAGTGGAATAATTCTCATTTCATAGTTGGTGTATAGTATATATATCCATGTGGGCTAACCATGAGAGTTACTCTTTGAGGAAGAGGATGGCACACAATTATCACATGTTTTTTCCCAACTATTGGACTAACCATGCACAATATAAAAACAAGATCCTAAAAAAGTGGATATGCTCGATTTTATGTTTTAAGCCCTTGTTTTCCCCAAATAGACCCTAACTCAATATTATTTCCTTACACAAGTTTTAGAGGCTTCCCCCATCACATTGGTAGTAATTAAGAGGTGTTTCTTAGTGTGTTTATGCTCTATTCTCATTGTTATTCATTGTTTATTGTAGTTTTTAGGGGATTTCATAGATTAAATTTCTTCCCTCTCTTGGTTTCTTAGATCAAGTCTATTGTAGATAGATCTACTGTTTTGATTCCAACCATTATTATATTTGGCCTTTTTGATGATAAGGGAAAATATCTAAGGTGAGTTTTTGGATATTCAACCCATTTTTCTGGGTGTTTTTGTGCCATTCTTTATTCTCACCATAATTCTGGAGTTATGTGGCTTCAATCTCAAATAATATTATAAAAAAATTAAGAATTAGTTTCAAATTTTTTAATCTGATTGAAATTTTTTATGAAATTTGTGTGCTAAGCATGATAGAATCCTTATTTAGTGATTTGTTTATGGGTTTGTACCAATTGTGGGATTGTTGTATAAAATGCTTTGTTAAATGGTTTTATAATGTTGATGTTAAAAATGGTTATTTGATCTAGGTTTTGGAAAAAGGTTTTGTGGAATGGTTTTTAATAAAAGATTGGTTTTATTGAAATTATTTGTTTAAATGGTTTTCAATAAAAGTGTGGTTTTATAAAAATGGATGAATCGGTTTGGAAAAGGTTGTATTAGTATAGTTTTTGGGAACACATTGTGATGTGTGTTCAATTTGAATTTTATGAGGACTTTTTGAAAGTTAAATTGATGCTCATTTCCAAATGTTTGATGGAACATGGGGTTTCAATTACCTTGTGTTTCCTTGGTTGATCGATGAGATACCAATCATTAGTATGAATCATTCATAACAAAGCATACATGTATGGATGTGTGAATTGGAATTGGATATGCCAAAATGGAATATGAAATGGTTTGAAAAAAATTTCCTGCTTATTTCCATGGAAAATTGGCTTTGGATCGGAAAACTATTTTCCTTAGATTTTTTTTGTCTTGTGATGATATACTTTAAATTGTTTTATATAATTGTTGTATATAATTTTTTTTACATAAATGTAACAATATTTTCTATCATAGTGGCTTGTGTAGGGAATTAATTTGGGGAAAATATACTGGTTTTCATTACACAACCCTACTTTGGAATGTTGGTGGTTTTGTAGATGTTGTTTATTTGGAAAAAGTTAAAGGTAATGTATCAAACTTCTTTAGTGGTGAATCATGATACTCGAGCATGGAGTTGAAATACATTCTAGTTTATTCCTCATGCTGGGATGGTATAATGGAGTAGGATAGTCAGGACTTGAAATATAGATAATATAAAGATATAGATAACCTATTTATACTAAAATTCAAGTGACCAATGAGTTGGTTACAAATGCGATTTGGAGATACTTATCGAAATCAGAATCTCATTGTCATGGGTTTTTCCAATGAGACCATAAAGGCACGTATTTTTTAAATGATTTCCACTTGGAGTGCGTATTTCATTTAGAGTAATTATATAAGATTTGTGAAAAAAAATTCTATTTTTTAAAATTGTTAAATTTATTTTCAAATGTGATATTTTAAAAAATAAAATAAATGATTATTTTGAAAATGTTATGATTTTACAAAGCATGGTGAAATATTAAAAAACAGTTGAATGTGAAAAACCATGAATTTTGGAAAGAAATTTTGTGATAGTTATGATGTGGTATATTTTTAAATTATTAAGACTTCAGTTACTAGAGATTGATACATACCGTGTTTGTTGTATTTATAGAAAATATCACCGAGTAGGTGTCGTAGAAACCAAATGGAAGAAGCTGATGAGAAAATGGTTTCACCAAAGGAACAAGTGAGCCAAATTCTTATTCAGAGTATTGTCCATGATTTTCAAGTTGTGGACATATGGAACCAATGTGATGTACCAAGGAAAGTGGATCACTCCTTTCAGTTACAAAACCATAGTTTACCGATCTTTTAGGGTGGGTTATCACCAAAGAAGTTTGTGGTGTATCTAAATAGACTGAATCGTATCTTTGATTTCCTTGTCACAAAAGAAAATTTGAAAGTCATGATGGTGACGTATATGCTGGAGGATCTTTCAATCCAATGGGGGGATTTAGTTTTTCAAGATGAAATAGACAAACCCATTTAATGAGAGTATTTTGAAGAATTGTTCAATAAAAAAATCTATCATCATACATTCAGGATTGTGAGAATGCTGAACTTATTCAGCTTGAAACATAAGAGCCTCACAGTAACTGTATATGGAAAAATTTATGAGTTTATTTTTCTTTTCATCCAAAGTTATTGATAGTGAATCCTTTAAATAATGCATCTATGAGTCTGGGCTAAGGTAGGATATTCAATCAAATATTTCTATACTCTTTATTATAGATTATAAAAATATGGTTAATAGAGATATGGTGGTAGGAAGAGACATATGATGAGCTATGGGTGGAAGTAGTATACTGATAAATATGGTGAAAGGTGGGAAATCAAATATTGGGGGAAATCAGAAGAGGGACACCTATTTCCAAGAGATGGGAATGGTGTAGAATCAAAATAAGAAATCATTGAATCTTCCTCAAAGACCCATGACTAAAGATGTATTTTTTCAATGTGTTTCCTTTGACCAAATGAACTGAGTGTGCATGAAACCATCGAGATCATTACACAATTGCTAAAAAATGGTTTATGTTTAAAATTATTGTCAAAAATGTCATATGATTTGACTAGATGATGGAAGAAGAGAAATCATCATTCATCGAACAATGATATCCACTGTGATTCTAGGAATACCATGACTACTCAGAAGGGGAAATCTCAACAGGGAAACAAATTACAAAGTTCCATGAGAAAGAAATTATATGGTACTGAATAGTTTATTATGGATGATCTATCTGGATCGTTGAATGTGAGGGGTATGATTCTTTTATATTCTACACTTATGAAATATTAGTTTGATACAGGTTAATCACTTTCTTATTTTTTCTAGTGCTGTTGATTTTATGAGTTTAAATGTTGATAGTATTTCTTTATGGTTGAAACTCCAAACTCCCCTTAGTCAAATAAAATGTCAATCCTTTATGAGTAGAGCATGTTCTATAATTATCAATGGAGTTGAGCTGATATGAGACTTATATGTCATGGAAATGGATTTCTATGAAATAATCCTAGGTAAGGATTTCTTAATAATGTTTAAGGATCATATCGAATGTTATACTCTGAAGGTTTAGTTTTACGATGAATGATAGCGTCAAGAATCTATTTAAAAGATACTGGAATGTAAATGCAGTTGAAATGGACTTTTTTTGAAGTAGAATTTGGAATGATCTCATACCAGTTGGAAGATTTTATGTTGGAACTGTTGGATGATATCAAGGATAAAAAATTTCTAGTACTTTTGGATTAGTTTCCTGATGTTATTCTAGTGAATTTCTCAGGGTTTCCACCCACTAGAGAAGTGGATTTTACGAATGATCTTCTTCCAGGGACTAGTACCATTTCCATTCCTTCTTATTTGATGGAACCAGTAGAATTAAGGGGATTAAAATCACATTTGGATGATCTATAAAGAAAAGGGTTCATTCGTCTGAACACATCTCCATGGTCATAAAAATCTTGTTTCTCAAAAAAAGGTGGATGAAACTATTTGGCTATGTGGGGATTATCCTAATCTTAATCAAGTT